>OW804095.1:53038772-57838772 GCA_942159475.1 Sthenelais limicola | reverse complement strand
TTTCTTCTACCACCATGTCATCATCACAAGTATGATATAGCGTTATGGTGGCAGATCCACCTGCACACAGAACAGGCGATGCAGAGAACCCATAGAATCTATGGATTGGCACAAAGCTGCCACCATCGATTTACCATCTACCCCGAAAAGCATATTGCACCCTGTCTGGTCTGCAGACGGGTGCTCTGTCGTGTACATTAGATCATCCGTATAGAAAAGAGCGCTGAAGGTTGCTAGGAGAGTTTTTCCCTTCTATGTACCAATCGACCTTCAGGCTAGCACCTCCATCCCTTGATCCAGCCAGTGCATCGTTGATGATCATCCTTCTGTCGGTGAAGGTGGTACTGTAGTTTCAGGTGATGCTTGTGGGGTAGGTGATGAAACATCTTTTGGGGGCTGGAAACGGCACTCCTCGACAAGACAAAACACAGGTGAATATATCAAATCTCAAATAAGGAGCCTTTCGTATGTGACACAACTGGCTTTAATTGCCCAAAAGTACATTGTGCAGGAGGCTGTTTGGGTGTCATATAAATCAATATTAGGCGCATGGGGACTGAATTTAACGGAGATCGAGCAACCTGATTCAGAGTCGTGAACCAATATTGGACTCATTAATATGCACTAAGTCCATCTGAGTGCATCTGGTGGTTCTACAAGTGAATGAGACCAGGATAGTCATATTGCCCTAAAGATGCTGAATTAATAATACCCATGCATTCCTCTCTATCAGCAATGGCACTCGTCCTCGTCTCTATTTATCTCCTTTGGCGATACATGTGGATAGCTTGATTAATTGGAAATCACAATATCCGAGAGTGTAAGTGTGGGACTGGAAGGGAAGACCAAGATGGCAATGAGTAGGAGAGAAATAAAGAGAGAGGGATTGGGATGAGAGAGCAGGAGGGCGAGAGAAGAGCGAAATCGCGGTGAGAAGGACATGGAATGAAGGAGGCCAGGGCAGCGATGTGAATTTAAAGGCAACAATGTGCCACAGGGTCATCCACTTGTTACCATAAATAACATATGAGCCATCTCCTAGCCAAGAATTGCTATTATGATAGAAATACTAAATCAAATAAAGGACGCTATCCATTTAATGGTTTCCATGATGCATTAGAGAAAAGAGGGGAGGAATGATACAAAAGTATCACTATTCACGCTATTAATATGTGATATAGCAGGGTTACGTTTCGTGTTTATATCATGCAAGGATATATGTTTTAACGAAGTGGGTACATTTTACGACACAGGACGAGCACTAATTGGCGAAAGAGATCTATGGGTAGCAAACTCTTTGGGGCAATGGTTTGGCGAGCCAGGTGGCCCTTTAAATGATGGATCTTAAATAGTGCTCTTGATCATTGGCGCCCGACTATCGGTGTATTATATCACCAGAGCATCAAGATCCAATTAAAGTAAACAATCTAAAATACTCCCGGCATTTGAAATGAGTCTATAACCATCGGAAGCGATTGGCCCTTTTTATTATAATCAAAATCGTTGCCTTCTATATCAAAGAGTGTCGACAGCCAGGACCCATACGATTGCTGTTCATTTAAATCAGAGAGAATATTAAACTCAATATCAATTCATGACAGTGCATCTCATGGATGTTATCAAGGTCTCATGATACCATCGTCATAAGGGTCCTCATCATGAATAGAGATCTCTCTTCCACAATGAAAATAGAATCATCTATTCCATCCTGCTAAATTTGAGGACGAATTTTCAATAAAGAAATTATGATAGCTCTTTATTACCTATAACCTTCAGCTAAGCATCAATTAGGGACTGATGTTGGTTTACTAAAAATGCAACTAATTTCAATCAAGATTCGGTTTGAATTGTCGAATGTTGCTACAACGGCAGCTGGTAATTTAACTCTAGGCCATGAGGTAATTAGTTAAGATACAATATCAATTATATAATATATATATATATGTAATGACCCCCGAAAAACTGTCTTCCTCAACCGGGAATTGAACCACGGATCTCCCGCTATGCGCGCGGACATGCTACCATTACACCACCGAGGTTGACTGATTCTCAAAGGCCACCACTGTAACCAGATTCCACACTCTAGGCTACTACACTATCCCTTACTCTTTCTGCATGAAATTCATATGATTTCATGCTCAGAGACAGTGAATACTACCTTTACTGAGTGTGACAGGCCACGGCACCAAATGTAATGACCCCCGAAAAACTGTCTTCCTCAACCGGGAATTGAACCACGGATCTCCCGCTATGCGTGCGGACATGCTACCATTACACCACCGAGGTTGACTGATTCTCAAAGGCCACCACTGTAACCAGATTCCACACTCTAGGCTACTACATATATATAATTATGATTATACATAATCTAGCATGCCTATAAGACATTGGTTTTTAAAGATTGTGGTTCTCCTGCACCTGGATCTCCTATCTCCTGTCTACTTCAAAATAATTCTCTTCTAGAAATGGATAATCTACCAGAGTATTAGGGTGGCATCTGAATTACCATCCATTATGTTATGTCCGATATAAATACTACTCTCCATTTTTAGCCTTTAGCCAGATACCGTTGGTTCTGGAAAAATCTTCAATTAGTAGCAGCATCTACTGCAGGTGGGAGATAAGAACTTATCTTTGAGGATTGCTGAAGATTGTAGGGATCAAAGCTCAGCACAGAACTGTATAAACGTAGATAGGCCAAGGGTTGGCAAGCTGGTTCATAGTGTCTTTATTGGTAAGATATAAATTGTAGACATGAGAACCTCACTGGGCAATGAGGTCAGGTCCAACGATCCTTTCGGTTTATATATTTTCATCATCCTTATTGAATTCATCCAAAGTTTTTACCGGTGCTCAGAAAATACTCCTATCAGTGATAGATCTATACACATGTACACACACGAACTGTAAGTCTACTTTTCCGGAGCATCGTAATAAATAACATCGAATGTATATTGCTGTGTCAATGGACTTTTAGAGTCTACACCTGCTGTGCTTTTTGACCGTACCATCGGTTTACCCTGGGGAACATCTCTTTGGTTGTCACTTTCCCTTTGGTCTTTTTGTATCACCGGATGCACTATATCAGACTTGGGTGCATTCCCCTCAATCCTTTTACACGCTGCCCAATCAGACGCCATCGGTTTCCCAGCATTTTTCAGCTCTGGCTGACAGGTACTCCTGCGCCCCCACTGGCCATAGGGTGTAACTGACAGCTTCCGGAGAGGCCATCGTCCCTAACTGGCTTCATGCTATGTCACCCATTCACGCTTGATGCTGCCAAACTGCGGAATGCAATGAATGTTGAAGTTACAAAGTACTCCCAGGCGCTTGCAATACTCAGAAGGAAATTAAATGTCATTTGTCGAGACATTTGTCGGTACAGACCATATAGATTTCATTGTGTTACCTCTTGTGAGAATCTCTAGACCGACAACACCAATGAGAAGTCATCTTAGCTGGGGAAAAGGAGGAGGCAATTTGTATTTGCATTTGTAGCAAACAATTCTCCCTAAGTATTTCACAAACGGAAGGAAATCAAAAACCATGTAACCTG
Source organism: Sthenelais limicola (assembly GCA_942159475.1). Taxonomy (NCBI): domain Eukaryota; kingdom Metazoa; phylum Annelida; class Polychaeta; order Phyllodocida; family Sigalionidae; genus Sthenelais; species Sthenelais limicola. Next base: position 57,835,216 of record OW804095.1, on the reverse strand, counting down.
TAATAATTCTGTTCTCTATTTTTGTTGAGCAAATGTTGAAATCCGATGAAGCGCCATAATTTACAATTGGTGCCCTAGGCAGAGCGTGGGATTAGTGTCTGGTGCCGTTGTACGACTAGGCCTCAAATAAAGACTACTGTCAGAAAACAGATGAAATATCGCAAACAAATGACAACATTGTTTTGCAGAGTTGTTTTTGATATAATACCATTCAGTTGATTTGCAAACAAGGGATCCAGACTATAGTATTGAAATGCGATTAGGAGTTCAAAAATAAGTTACGGTTTTCCCCTGTAATTAAGGTTAAAACACTCATATTCAGAAGAATTTCCACCGGCAGATTAATTGTGGGTAAAATAAACATTGTTGTCCTCGAGTTATTCTCATGTTCACTGACTTTTCATATAAACATTACGCTTTGCTGGAAATTGAACTCTGTCTGTTATAGAATTTGATCAGGTCATGTTGAGAAAAATAATATATTAATTTACCTGAACAAACGTTTTCAAAATCAAATCATGGCATTGATAATACATTTCATATTGATAAACATGCTCCTTTATGGTGTTTTTGCATAGGAACTGGCGTAAATAAAACGCACAAATAATAATATAGATATTCCAGAAGAACAGATCTGGCATAGTTTGTTTTCGCAGTATAATACCTAAATCATAATAGTCTAGATTTAGGGTTAATGGCAATGGCTATACACTGGACTAGGTCCTCATGTGTCATCGCCAAATTAAGGAATGTTCTGGTGTTTGCTCTGGTGATCAGTCGGAAAAAATAAAATTGGTCGTACGTCGACATTTCATTTGTAAATGGGCGTACTAAATGGCATTCTAGTTGCAAATAGAAAACTCTTTGGGTAATGTATAATGTTATATTATATTATTATGACGCTTCAACAAAATTGTGATCCTTACTCATTGTCTTGACGGCGTCTATTTGGTAAGCACCTCACATCTATTTCAGAGACCTGAGTTCACATACAATCTTCCCTCATAACCCTACTATTCCTTCTTTCAAATTTAAGGTATTAGTTTTTATTAACAATGAATACGTCAAGAGGATATTCAGTTAGGTACAGGTGACACTGGCCTAATCTTAAAGAACTTCATGCATTGTACCATGCAAAGTATTGCATTACTAAACACTAGGATTCAAACACAATTCATTAATTATATGGGTTTTTCTTTTTTACAGATCTGTGTGCCTCTGTCTATTGCCACTATGGACGAGTGTGTGAGAAGGGGCTGTGTGTGTGCGCCGGGTCAGATTACTGCACTGGACACAGCAAGACGGTCTGTGGTACAGATGGCGTCATCTACCCCAGTCACTGCGAACTACACCGTATGGCCTGCGTCAACTCTCGTCACATTGGCATTGACCACTCAGGGAAGAGATGTATGCTGGACACATCAGCTCAGAAAGGTGAGGACTATTATGTATTCGTGATGGGAAAATGTTCAGAAATACGTGCCTGAAGAAAAAATGTTATTATTTGATGGAGCCTTCGGGCTGCCGTTTATTAATCCAGAATACAATATCATATACGATAATATAGCAAATGATGACGGCATGCAATAAAGACGTTGATGGGTTAAACGAACAATTTGCTTCCAATTTTAGCACATCGATCTTAGCAACTATCCATTCAGCGCCAGACTGCAATACAGATACAATGTACTGGTTAGACTCATTTAGGCTTATGTATAGACCCATTCTCATAAAGCTGAAGAAGATTGTAAATACCCAACTGTGTGGATCGGAAAGACTTGATATAAATATGTATAAATGCCAAATGGTTATAAGGAATGCGAGGACAGTTAGGGAAGGGAAGGGAGTTAGCTAAACTGTCTAGGTCTCATAAGAAAAACTACATGGAAGCGTAGAATTTCATATGCGATACTGCATGAACATGGGTCCATGGTGCAAAGTAGATTGTGAATACCCAACTATGTGGATCGGGAAGACTATAGGACGATATAAAATTAATGTTTATAAATACTAAATGGTTATAAAGAAAGTGAGGACAGATAGGGAAGGGAGCTAGTCTCAGAAGAAAATCTACATGAAAACGTAGAATTGCATATAATTATGCGATACTGCATGAACATGGGTCCATGGTGCAGAGTAGATTGTGAATACCCAACTATGTGGATGGGAACGACGTGATATAAATATTTATAAATGCCAATGGTTATAAAGAAAGTGAGGTCAGAAAGGGAAGTGAAGGGAGCTAGCTAAACTGTCAAGGTTTCTGAAGAAAAACTACATGGAAACGTAGAATTGCATATATATGCGATACTGCATGAACATGGGTCCATGTTGCAAAGTAGATTGTGAATACCCAACTATAGCAGCCTTCCACACGCAAGATTGCCTTCCCATGCCTTTACTTAATTTTACATAATTATGTTCAGATATCAGAGGCGTTGCTGCCAGACCCCCACCCAGCCTTCTGTCTACTTGACGGCACTAAAGCAGTGATTTCCAACGGCTTATCTTTTCATAGCTCGTATTCGCGTGCTTATTGAATATCTCATTAATAAAGATTAGTCTGGCAAGTAGAGAACCTTTATGGGAGTCACGATACCCTCAGTATATGCTCGACCGTCTCGAGATGTGACATCTTTATTGTTACCAATAATCCCTGTCTCGGAGGGAAGACAACCCACCCTCCGTGCTGCTATCATAATACCTTTATCATGACCATACTACATAAAAAACCTTTTTACTAAGATATGTCCACATATTATGTTTATCAAATCGATTGAGACAGGGAAACTTATTAATAAGTATTTCACGATTTTGATCAAAGCAAACCAGTATATTAAGCTGTATGTTGGTCTTTCGTCATTAAGATTGTACCATTCACATTATGCTCAACAATCTAGTTGACATTATATGATGTATTGGATGTATACCTCCATCTAAATTATTGCAATTGGGAGTATAATAACGATGTGAGATTCTTGACCGGTGGAAATGCCACTACATTACAAGATTTGACTTGTGAAGTTTGGGGAACATAATATTGTCAATGCCATGTTGTGTGAAGGGTCATGTCATGTTCGTTTTATGACCCGCTCTTTACCTAAATGATTCATAACATGTGGTTTTATGGCTTGTTTTTATCCCATAGATTTAACTCATGATGATTTGCTACTGTAAAGAGAAATTAAACAGTGATGGTGGAATCCCAGGATATCCATTTCACAGGAATCGCTTTTGTAATATGACAATGGAGCGAGTGCCTTGGATATTTAAGTTTCTGATTGCTCTTCCTTCATTATCATAGAGGATCGAAGCTGTAGACAAATTGATCAAAATGTCTGATATGAATCAAGATGGCAATAGAGGTATACACCACCTCTTCCATTACATTTGGACAACACACCCTATATATAACAATTTTATCGTACTACGTGGAGTTAACTGGGAGCCGTTTGCCATCAATGGAATCTAAATATATTCTCCAACCGTGCTACGACTCACAGAGCCCGCGCTGCTTTGGCCTGCTGGGAACCCCATGATCAGCCAAGCGTTCCAAAGTCACTACCGACTATATCTACATTATTGATCAGTTGGAAGGCCTATTTTGGCAGCAGGCGTATGAGCCCAATCCATTGATGCGAAGTGAATAATTTGCAAGCAGAACTCCGAATAATTCTAATAGAATCATATAATTGAAAAGAAAGTTGGGCAAGTAATTGCCTTCTCTTCGAAACTCCCTTGTGATTCTTTAAAATGTTCTTAATGTTTTCTTTGGACGTTTGGCGTGTGTGACAACAATGCAATCTAATTGCAATGAAATTAAGCACTGGGCTATGTTAAACTGCATGTACCTGGGCATGTAATGAAATTTAACCGGCGCGCTTTTCCTTTCCCTTTCTACTGGAAAGCCTGTTTGGTACATGCTGCCACGGAGCCAAAATGTATTGTCTGGAGTAAGAAATGATGGAGGGCCTTTGTTTCCGCCTTATGATAACTCCTCACGTCATCGAGAAGTCAGGGTCATGTGACCCCCAGCTCTTGCTGCAGAACCTCACAGCTGATTAGTCTATACCACTGTGAGGCGGCATTTCTGACCAAGCAGAAAGATGATCGGTCAACGGGCATACCGTTTGTGGTACTAGCGATCCCCGCCTATGGATAGTCGAATTAGGAATGCGTGGTTAGATTTTGGTATGAAATTGACTGGTTCGCATTGAGAAGTAATTTTTACGAGTAAACGGTTTAACCTGATGGAACGTCAGGGATTTCTTGGGAATATTGAATACTAGACGGATACACCGGTTTTGATATAGTCCCGCCTTCTTCAAAATCATTAAAGTCTGGCACGCAAACAAAATGATTTGAAATGTTTTTAACGGGAGTTTTTTCACTGATGTCGGGAAAACATTGATTAAATTCTAATAATACCGTTGGTCAATGGAATGGAAATTACAGATGATTATCAACCGTTGCCAACCTGAATATGATACTTTGACCACGGTATTTTACGGATGATGTGCCTCTTTATGTCGTGCACTATTTTGAATTGAATTGGAAAATACTTTATTTGCCAAAGTCTATATACGTATGGGGATAATAAATTGGTAAACAGGCTTCTGGATATGATCCAGCAAAATCCCTGACTGGAAAATGTCCACCTAAATAATGAAAGACTGCTAAGTTTAGATCAGGTCCATTAATGTATAAATAATTTATGTAAATGAAGATTTCCCATGCCATTTTAGATCTCCCATGCCATATTATAATATTATGATATCAAATGTGATTGATCGAGGTCTTTAGAATATTGTCCTTGAATCATATCGATTATGAAATGCTTCATTGTCTGTTATTCAACACAATCTGCTTCAAGTTTTCGCAGCTCCAGAATTTATTCCTCAGAATGCCATGAACAGATCAATATATAATTGCTACCCTGAATTGATAAGTCTATAACACGTGTTCATGGCTTTTTGTCTCTTTCCTCAATACCCGTGGTTCTATGGGGGCCTCAAATGAGGAGAGTCAGAACAGACAGCTTTCTAGTGAGAGAGAATAGAAGGATGAAGCACAATCATGCAGGCTACTTCCTGTTTCGACCGTCCAACTTAAAATTGTTTTGTGTTGGCTGGTGAGGTTGCCATCTTGTCTGTTACTGTCGACGGAAACTACATTCCCCCGGACATGACGGTGTTATATCGGCTGTTCTCAATTAATACAGAAGTACATGCAGAGGAAATGGGGATATAAACCTTGAATAGGTACCATTAAGACTGCCTGTTGAGAAGAGGACTGGCCTCATGGAAATTGATTATCGTGCTCGATCTCGGAAGGTAGATGGAAAGATACATCTGTACAATAAATAGTTTATGCGAAGGTAACATAACATTTGGCCCCAAACTTCTATAAACTGTTTATAGAATAAAATGGCTCTTGACTGTTATTCTTGACAAATACATGATGAGAAAATATTATTCTACGGTAGTAGCGAATGTGGTGTGTGAAAATATATTCCAGACACGGGGTTAAATGCAATAAGTATATTATAATTATTTCATCATGATGTATAAATGCATATGCCCTATTATCTCTTCTAATTGCGACTTGCTTAACAAATTAAAAATATTGTTAAAGTAAACATCAGTGTTTCTTTTAGTCTTTGGCCATCTCCGGTACTTTTGCATCGTTTAATTGGGCCCTTTGATGTGAGCCGACTTTCCTTTCCATCGAACTAAACGTCATGATTGAGGAGGGGCACTTTTCCATTCTCGGAGTTGGTGTCACTTGTATCCCAAGTTCGCAAATCACTCTACAGTCTATATGCTAATGAAAGAAGAGGAAGTACAAAACATAGTGAATATATTATAAGATATGGCCGACCGTTTTAGTGGGCCAACTGGCTGTTATTCGCCAAGAAAAATCCTTTAAGAATGACGAAAATCTAACCATAAAATAGCCTACATGTCTGCCTCGGAAAATAAAAGGCTGCATAAATTAATATCATATATACACCCACACGGCCATGATAAATTTAGAAATTAGTCCTATTCACCATGAAATGAAGGAGCAGTCTATTTGACATTGAGCTTCTACGGATGCATCAATCGTTAATGTTTTGACGATGTTCAAAATCAATTACATCATTGCTAATGATGACTATCATTAAAAGATGACCTGAATGGAAGTCCACTTGGTGTGTATGGTCGCATACATTGTATATGAGAGGGTTATTTTTTTATAATTTTACCTACTTTTATTTTGAAAAGAAAATGAATTCATCAAGCTGTCAGAGTTATGTTCTGCAAGTATATGTTCATGCAAGGGTTATCAATGTTGAATAATACATGGCTCTGTGTGCACGTACGTATGTGTGAGGATATTTGACTATAAATAAGTATGGCAAAAGTATATCGAGTATCAATAAGTAAAGAAATTGTTATTGACGTCTGGATTATACCATGGCTTCCGAGAAGTCAATTTGCCGGTTAGCTAAGAAAAAACATCATATAAAATTCATGCCGTTGATGAAGCCAATCTCCCCTCTATACACAACGATACCAGCTGTCCATTCTATACCAGGCAGGCAGCAGAAGGAGTAAAGCGATTATGAGTTTGACACTATGTGGGGAGTTCCAGCCAAGGTCAATGAGTTGGGAAAAGTTGAAGAGAGTAATCAGACGATGCACGGGGGCTGGACGGATGTTGTGATGGATGAGGAGTGAAGTAGACGGATCGGTGGTGGGGCTATTGAGAACGGGAAAGATGACAAATTTGTGCAGCTAGTACTTTTTGCTCGACTCCAGGGAACCAGAGAACATTTTTTTCTGCCCTGAACTGTACTTGCGAGGCAGTTTTGAAGGAAAGGTATTAAAGAAAGGTCTATGACTAACATTGCCAGGACCCACTAGCATATAGTTGACCTATATATCCGTACTAACCTGGCGGGCCATTCTATTCAAACATTTCATAATAGAAAACAAAGGTTGTTAATTAAGACCTCAAATTGATCGGTGCTTCCTAAATATTATCACTTGCTAGTTAAATGCCTCAGATATTGATATTTATTTCGGGACCTCAACAATCATTGTAGTCTAGAAGCATAGGGTGGCACTGATTGAATTAGTCGCTTAATAGACGATCTAATTAGTTTGCCTGTGTTGCGAAATGAAACGAATAATGAAATAAACTTCCAACCACTGAATAGACCAAGCGCCCATGCTAGCACATTTACTAGGAAGATCCTTTCAATTAAGTATGCAGAGTTTATCAGGTGGTATATCTATAGAGCTAAAAGCAGTCTTCTAATCGAATACAACCTAGCATATTCTCCTCGCCATTTATTCAATATTGTATAAGTGCCATCAGCAGCGGTATTCCGATTTGTTGTATACACTGCTTTTACTCTAATGTAATATTGCATAGTCGTGAAAGCACACTTCTAACAGAGCACCAACCAGCACATTATACTCTATATTTATTCAACGTTTCATAAGTGTCATCACGCCGCCTCCACAACATCCTTAAACTCTAATATCCGCAACAGTTCTCTATGGTCGGGCTTATCTATAACGCAATTAACATGCAATATCAGGACTAATTGACAACCCGAAGGATGTAATGGAAAGCGAATTGCTCATTTATTCGATGAACTGCATAATAATGTATTTCCCTCCGTGGTTATAAGCATGCATTTATATTGCTCATATATTATTCCATTCAATACGGTTGTTATATGCTATTTGTCGGGATTTACATCGAAACGTCTTCGAACCTGCTCGGAAAAAAGATTCGTTGAGTGTTTCTTCACTCTGCACCGCCCTAGATCGCTAGTTGTTCTTGTGTACATTTATCATCAGATCAATTGATACAGCTCCGCAATATACAGTTTTTAGTCGGTGGACTACAGTCACAAAGGTCTTTCGTTTCCCCTTGGTAAACCGTCTTCTCATATCATTTGTCTTATGATGAGAGTCGGTTGGTATAATATATAATACATAATATACGAATGGACTTACTAGCAAACACCCGTGCTATGCACATACCTACACCTTCATTGTTCCTCCTTACCTCTCCCACCATCTTTCTCTTTCAACTTCTATCTCTATTTTATTATACCCTTATTATACCCTTTGATGTTACAGCCCCAACTGGAACCCATTTAAGATGGTATTTCGTGCCAGAGTTATACTACTGAGGAGTGGAGACTCAGATTCAGAAGCAGTGTGAGATAGATCTATAAAGAGTGATCGAGACCAAGGCAAAGGAACAGAGAGATTGATAATCGATTAGGTGTACGTAAATGATTTCTGGAACAGGCCCTTGAATTATTACCTTAGCACATAATCTTCATGATTAGATGAAATTAAGTTGTGCAAAACATAAAGCTACAGGGTCACAGAGATGGTAAGAGGTACAGAGACGGGCAGGGGAAGAAAGAGAAAATGGGAGTGACAGAGAAAGAGATTGAAAGAAGATAGATTGTGAGAAAAAGACAGGGAGTGAGACAGCCCTCTAGAGGAATGGCTTCTTTCCACTACTAACGCATGGCCAGGTTGAAAATGGAGGCCATCCATGCAACGGTTTTGGAAGAGATACGGTTAATCACACATTTGGGCTTAGCGTAACAATATATATAGATTCATGTTGGCGGATAACAACACAGGGTAATTGCCTTGCTCTGCGAGACTATTACTGAGTAAAAATACTGCCACAGACTCGGGAATGATTGGTTTGCCGGCTAGTTTGTGGATGGGTCATACCTTCCCTGAGAAGATAGTACTCGAGAAGATGAAGGGAAAGAACCTGTTAGCTTGCTACTTTCCCATGTCTCCCCGGAGTGCATGTGCGTTTAAATGGACCCTATCCCTCCACGTGAAGAACTCTGCTGGGAATGGTTGGAGCTAGGCAGGTGACAGGAAGGGAGCCCTCTCAACATTCCACCACGAGTTTTATTTCGCTTTTGCGCACATAAAATGTATTTAACTCATTCCAATGTTAAAAAAACACCTTTGCAGTAATCCCTGTATTATCAGGCTTGCAGAAAACCAAGGTGTGGTGTTCCTCATTTGGAAATCAGAGTAGACTGATACTAATTGTTGTTGACCCTATAATCGACCCGTTGCATCCCTACGGTATTAACTCCTTCCGAGCAAAGCAGGTCTTATTGTCCAGATGTTTACTTTTTAATACTTGTTGGTCTTGTGATGACATTTATTAGAACCAAAAGAAAACAATGGTTTTAAACTCGTGTGCTAAAAATGTGTCTAACTGGAGTGAAGTTTTTATTTTTGTATGCGCCGCAACGCTTGTTTCGAGATCGTTAATCCGGAACTTATAGTTTTCACACATTTGACACCAGTTTTCTTAGTTTTTAGTCTTTTTTCTTCTTAGCTAAATTGTTTATGCATAATGTATACTTGATTATATTAACTTCATACTTGATTAATGCAGAACATTATCAAAATTATTAAAATCATATTTTTAGCGCACTATACGAGAATTTAAATATATAAGCCAACTGGCCTAAAAGGCGTTGGGTAGAAAACCACTTTGAATGATGAACTGAAACCTTTTACAATTGGTCTGAGGCCCAGGAAATCGAAATGGTTCAATATATTAAGAGGCCGCGTATTCGGTTTCATATTTAAAAGCTCTTAGTTCCAAGGAGCTAATTTCCATTGAATGCCTGGTTGTAGTTGCATGACTGCCCGAATGTTCATTTAGAAATAAATGGCAATATGATCGATATCTTGGTGATTTATAGCCGGGGTAAGCCTCGAGTGCCCCGAGAATATCTTTCCCTCATACGGCATGGAGCCAATATCGACTAAAATTTCAATACTTGAAATTCCGCGGGTACAAATCCCGGTTCCATGGCCATAGGTATATTGTTCCGAGATAACCGCCTGCTACTATCCCCGAGGGGAGATACTCGCCCAATTTCAGGAATCTTTCCTGAAAGATGAGTGAGAACCCTATTGATCTAAAGTGATTTGATCAGTTTATCACGCCAACTTCATCTCCCATTCGAATAGCACAGAGGAAGTTTCCTGAATACATCATATCTTTGAGCAGGAGGGGCCGATACCAATGCATTTAAATGAAGCTATTTTACTCCGAGCTAAACATTTCGTCCTCCTTTTCGGATAGTGAGGGGAATTTGGTTAAAATCTCAATACCATCGATTTGTATCTTCAGGATAAAATACAGGGGCGGTAATAACGCAAGCCCTTTAGTGGTTTGCTCGGGGTGCATACATGCAGGCCAAATGGCAAGAAATTCACCGACAGCCCATGCACGAGAGGCACTTCAAAAGAGAAGAGTTATCGGCATTCCTCTGAATGCTCTCCGGTTGAAGTCTGAGCTAGCGTGAAGTGACAAAAGCTTAAATGTTATCCATGGCAGCGCAAAATGACTCGAATTCCCTGTTCACTGATATTAGCAATAAGGAAGGGCTAAATGTTAAAAGCAAGCTTTTATTACAGTTTAAGGTTGCGAATGAAGTGTCGATTTTGCCGGTTCCAGAAATCATGATAGTGATGTTAAATTTAAGGCCAATAAAAATATTTTAAAAAAATATCATTTATAAGTTCGTAATTATTGTTAACTTGCCAAACTTGATTTTCTCTTGAGTAGGCTATTCCTTCTTTCACAATAAGGATCTATGAACAGGATTATTTCGTATCGAACGTGTAACATTGATAATTGGAAGGAATTCATTATTCAGAACATGAGTCTGATTTCACTTAAATGAAAGGGCACCACAGGAGCAATGGCGTGTCTTAGTATTATTTATGATTACATCAAGAGGTCATAGCACCTGAGAGCCTGTGATGAAATTGTAGAGGCAAATTGGAGCTCACTTCAACAAGCAAGCCTCTTATCAAGGTCAATTTATTCTCATGTCCTGAGACTTAGTCCCCTCTATTTCTCTTCCGTTTGACACTGACGATGACAAATTGATACAACATCAGAGGGTCCAATGCTCATTCCTAGGATGGGATAGCTCCTGATCGGATTAGCGGGTTTTCCTGCCTGAAACCATGACAACGGCTGTCAGTTGAGTAACTTGTCAGTCCCGCGTACTTGCTGTTCAGCCGCCATGTTGTGGCTGCAAGAGGCAAGTTGTGAGCGATGGGACTTCCGTGACAGGCGCCCTTTGATTTGAAGGAGGGCGGTTATAATTAATGTAAGGTGAAGCACAAAGGTGCCTGATAGCAGAGTAGTAGATATACTGTTTTCAATGTTTGTCCTTTTGCGGTGTAGATAAGTGTCCTTTTTAAGGGAAAGCTGTGAAAGTGACCTTTGAAGGGATCGAACACTGCAGCCTATTAAAAAACGAATAATGAATTGAATAAGCTGATATATAGTGTATCATGGGCTACATTAGCTACCATAACTATGCTATGGTTGTGCACTATAAATTGAGAAAATTGAGTTGAATCTGTTTTTATTTTCCATACTCCCAAACAACAATACAATATACATGGAGCATTAGGATAGGGGCTGCTGCTTCACATTGTAGTTCTTCCAGCCAAAATCGAAATGAAATTAATAGGAATAAATAATCGATGTAGCAGTCGCATGTCCTCCTTCTTTAAAGTGTCCTGGGCTCTTCAGAGGGAGTTCCGATGAAACACAACGATTGCATCCAGAATAATGCTATTCAAACATGACAAATATTTAAGAGATCAAATTAATGACCATTTCTTTTATGGATACGTCTCAAATGCAATAAAGTCGATGACTGAGCATTTGTTTTCTTTTTTCTTCTGACCATGATTTAAAAAGTCACGCGAACATTCTTGTTATAATTAACAACTGCCAACAAATCTCACACTCGTTACTTTGATTTCTTCTTCAGAGCCAAAACCTCTCGAGAGATTTGTCTTTGATGACCTCAGCTCCAAGAAACAGGACGACATCAAAAAGGGACAGTATGAATTTGAGAAGAACAACTACCAACAAGACAAACTGGAAGTTGACGTGAACCCTAATGGTAACAAGCGAATGGACAAGCCTGCTCTACCCTGCACAGAACTCGAATATGACCAACTCAAGGCTAACCTCATGCAGTACCATTGTGCCAGAATTGGCGAACCTGACTGCAGTAACGATTCACCAAGTAAGTAATCAAACAGCTTTAAATTAAATTGGGTGAATCATTTGAATAACAATTTCTCATGATTGAGTGACTCAACAGGCTGGATTTTCTTAAATAATGTAAAATTCTGTGAATTCTATATTGTACGAGCGTGACCTATAAGTCATTTCTCATCTATGTCATGTTTTTAGGGAAACAGTTTGTCGCCAACATTATGTTCAACTACTACGACCGCAACAGCAACCAAGTTTTGGACGAAGCAGAGCTGCAGGATGTAGAACATCGCGACCACTTGGAGAAACTCTCGCGATTTTGTGGCCTGGCCGATATGCTGACTTTTGATGATAACCAGGAGGATGGCAATATTACCCTGGCTGAGTTCTACAGCGCTTTTGGTGAGTAATGAATAAACCAAGGATTATGTTTTGTTTTGATTGTTGCTGAGTGCTGATTTCATGAGATTTTAAAATCGGTTTTCACACACATAAATATGCATTTTCCCTATATAGATATCATAGATATTATATATAATATATAATGATACTTGATATTATTCTAGAAAGATTGATTAAAATTACCACCATACATTGGCTCGCGAAGCTATTTATTAGTGTGTTTATAATTAAGGCCCAGGTAGAGACTGCAAAAGCACTTTATAGTTACTACTTCCTCTCAAATTGGCTTGTTACGGTGGTTTTGAATTACGCGGTGCATGGTGCCATTAAGAGAACATGCTGCCCTCAAAAAGAATTATCTCTCTGATGTAGAAAAAGCCCTTGGGTATTTCAAACTTCCATCTTCTGGAGAAGCCTCAGGAGTTATAAATAACGTTGTTTTGGGCACGCGTGTGGATTAAACCACAAATTGTGTCAATTAAAAGACTCAAGGCTTAATCGAAGATCTGATTTAAAACGTGCAAGTGCATTAACTCAATTCAGGCCACAATGATGACGGGATTTATGAATAGACATGCACAATTTTCCGAATAAGTATAAGTCTAGTTTGGCATCAGTATTTGGATTAATTATGTTGGGAAGGAAAACACGAACTGATTATTCCAAATGATTCGCGGTTATGAAAAAAAGAATGAGGCATTATCGTAGGAGTGGCGGAGTTCTTGATCTGGTTTTATTTGCCAAATTGACGGTGACGTCCTCTTCTTTTCCTGTTTTCTTCTCTGGCGATAAATATCAGGTGCAACAACGACTATGCCCCCGAAGCCCCAAAATGTCTCGTGCAGAATTACCTCTGGGTATGAATTGACCTGAATAATCCTCTGCCAAATGTACTGAGAATATAAATTATCAAAATCCGTCTGGGTAGTCGAACGTCCGAAAAATTGAAACTCAGTTCACAGATTGCTTTTCCAAGGGAGCACACAAGAATTCAGAATTCCCCAGGCGTTGCCTCAAATTTCCAATATAAAGATCTTGCTTTGCCTTAGTGAAGGTCTGTCCAATCTGGATACAGAATAACTGACATTGCACTGGGCAATATGATATTGTAAGTGTAAATAGAGTCCTCCACGGGTGTAAATAGTTGTTTGCTACGTATGAGAGTCCTAATTCATATGGCATTGGATTACTGTTTGCTACTAATAATCCACGGAGTTAAGAATGGGAAACTATCAATCGAATGTAACTGGACAACAAGAGAAAACGCAAATCAGTTTGCTCCTATATATTCAAGTGTGTCCTACAAGACTGGGGGTCAACCAAAAGACGGATATGGCACTGTTCAATCCCACTTAGTATTACTCATGCAAAGACTTCTATAACTTAACGATAATAACAGCCACACCCTTTGCTACCTGCTCTGTTAGAGGGAGAGGGCGAAATTAGATACATTTAAGGGAGATGGTCAAGAGAGGTTTGAGAGAGAGATCAAAATATAGGGAGAGTATGATGAGGAGATTGAGAGAAAGATGGAGGGACAGAAGGTGTAAGGAGGGAGGGAGAGTAGGATGTGGAGAGGGGGCAGAAGGAGGGGGTGAGTAGGACAGGGATGAGAGAATGTTAGAGAGAATGTTAGAGAGAGATGAAAATAGAGAGAAACTAGAGAGGGGGAGAATGAATGTGAGAGGGATGATCAAGAAATATATAATATTATATATCAAGGGAGGCTAGGGAGGGCAGGAGAGGGAGCAGAAAAGGGAGTGATAGATAGGCAGGGAGAAAGGATTCGAGGGGGGAATCGAAAGAGTAGCTCAGAAGGCGAGGAAGGGCGGAAGTAGGGTGAGCGAGGTGGATAGATATATGCTTGACTGACCCCTTTTCGACGTTCAACCGTCGCAGACGGGTACATTGCTAGTTACAAATAGAGATTTTACTTCCCAAATGAAGGTTAGCCCATGAACAAGTTATACGGGATCCTGAAGATATGTAAATTCTCTCATACAGCTCCGAGATTTACAGGCTTCGTGCATGAATTTTACACTTGCTTTAAAATGAAACGAGTGCTGCAAAATGCCCTGCTGAGATATAATTATACAAATTAATCGAGAGAAAAAGGAATTGCTAGCTTAGAATTTCAGTAACATACACGTTTTCAGACAGATTAAATGCTATGACGCGTTTCAAGATTTCTGGTTACATAAATTGACAATGCAATAACGTGGAAAGGCCGGTGGGCATGGGTAATGCGGACAAAGTCCAAGTTAACTCCTGGCATAAAATCGTGCAGTGATCAAAGTTCCAAATGAGCTCAAATTCACATGACCTATTCACATGACCTATTAACATGAACTGTGTCCAGACGTAAACCAGGTCTGCAGTTATTAGCGCACATTAAAGTATAGCCAAATGTTGACGCTAGGAATATTGCAAGCATGCTAGTCCAAGAAAGCTTTGTAAGTTGATTTTAGGACGAAACTTTGCATTTATCTTAACGAAGGCATTGTCTGTATTAACGGTTCCTTTGGGAGATATTCCCCAAGAAATAATCACGCATCTTTCTCCACCTGCTACTAGTCTTAACCTCTTCTTGCCGGGTTAGTTACCATGGCAACCTGGATTCCTTCCACACGCAGGTGAGGTAGAATACGTCACCGGGTATAAAAGAAGAAAACTGTTGTGGGCCATATTAGTGGCACATGTCACAGGTTTCCCATAAGGAAGGCTGATAATCCAATTTATCCCTGTGGCCGAGTGATTAACGATAAACCTTAAACGGAATACTTCCCAGACACCACTGATATCATTTTTAATTATTCACGATGCATTCCACAAGTGTTATTGAGCGTAGGACATTTACTCTACAATGCACGAAGAAAGTGTTCACAGAACACTAATGGATAATTAATGTTTATATAAAGATTGGGATGTTTATATAAAGTTTGGGAAGTTCCAAACATTAGATAAATAATTCAGTGCTCTGAAAAAATGTCCATCTTGAAAACTCACCATGGGTGATAACAATTTATTATTATGAAAAAAAAATAAAGAGCATATTTGAAATGAAGCCAACAGCTTATCTGGAACGCAGCAAATTACGTCATAGCGTCTTCCTAAATTAACATTCTCTTAATCTAACTATATCGGGTTATTCGACCTATAATTAAATCTGAATATCCTAGAATGAAATGTGTATCCTTCTTGATGACATTAAATCATAATATCTCTCAAATTGGTAGACATAAATTAGCTTAATTCTACATAGGTAGAATCGACTGACAGCCATACGGCCCATTTTACAGACATGTACAAATAACCAAATGCGTTATCCCAGGAGCAATGAAACCAATAGCTGCTAACGTCTAATGTGGACCATGTGGGAATTCGGTGTATTTGCAGTGTAATGATTCACTTTGTCATCAAAAACCATCCTCTGAGATCATATTAAGGAGATGCCTTTCAAAGGCAATCATTGGGTTACGATTCCACGTTAGGATAGTCTCTTTCGAATCTCCCTCCCTATGCGTCTAACACCAAACAGAAGTCAAAATTATTCCCAGTCATCCTAATATTAAAAGAAGTATGAAATATCTGCCATTACGTGAAGAAAATGTTCAATGAAAAGTGGTAACTTTAGAGAGAGGCTTTACTCTCTTTGTTGCAAAGGGTTATGTCTCTTAGAGTACTAGTATAGTATGAATTATATCTTCGCGACCTGTAGGGATAATATCAGCGTACCATCTTCCATTCTTTGGACCCTAGTCAAGCTCTACTATAACAGTATTCCTCAGACAGGGGTATAAAACATGCCGGTCGATAGAGGTATATTTGCTAAGGCAGGTGAGGTAGAATACAGTCAATGTTGGCCTGCCACCGACACCCATGAATCTTTCATGATTTCAGCTCTGTGTTGATAGAGGTGGGGAGAGATTCCCATAATCTGTGCTACCTACTGCGAGGAAATGCCTCCTCACCACAGGTCCCTGCCGGGCAGTGTATATATAATCATAGAACTTTGCAACCAATGATCGATCTCTGCACGAGAAACAAAATAGATGGCATATATGATCATGATCATGATCTAAATGAAACCAACCCTTCGATATTTTGAGTTGCTATTTTCTGGAATGAAGGATGAGTTCTTAGATGTCTCAAAGAAAGCCCCCTCAGTGTGCCTTTGAGTACATTTATATCAGTGGCGAACAACACCAATGGAGGCGGGCAGATGCAATCTGAAAGCAATAATTCATGTCTTATAAATTTCCATATTCCTATTCATTATGGAACGTATAGAATTTCCAGCAGACACATATCAGAATCTAAACGGTGGATACCTTATTAGATTGTGCAGATCCATGGCCATATGAAAATAGACGGGATAACCGGGAGCCTCCAGGATATATATGTGTGGACACATTCTGTCTGTATAACGAATTCAAGGCTCTGTGAAACGTGATAAAAGAGCCACACGAGAAAGAGGATTTTATTTTCCCAAGATCTAGCCATAGCATTCTACTAAACTGCTCCTTCCACATTACCATTTCTGCTGTGTTTTCCCACGTCTAGTCCATTGTCTTATAAGATATATACTTTGGTCTGTTGACATATTATTATTGACATGTGTCCAGATCCATAGCTATCCCTGCAAAATGAGAGGCTCTATCCCAATATTATATTTCAGATAACGGCAATCTTAGATTGTATTTATATATCATTCTTATAAATACCTATGTATACGTGCTTTATGCATCATGAAAGGGACGGTGGGATACTGATTTATCGCCATAACTACTTCCCTCTCTGCCTTAATATTAGATTATTGTTTCAAAGGACGATCGGGTTTATCTTACATTACGTTAGGTTGTATCAGGCACTAATTAAATCGATTTATATTCATTTGATTGTCCAGATGTGCCTACCGTCGTTCTCGACGAGGAGATGAAGATTTTCACGACCAGAGTCACTGCCAAAAACAGCATCGAGTTGAAATGCGACATCCGGGGCGCCGTGGAGATTGTGTGGAAGAGAAACGGTGGCCTTCTGGAAGACTCAACAGCTCCAGAGATCAAGGTAGGGCAAACGTCAATGTCTTCATAAAAGTGGAGGATATGCCCAGCTCTGAACATTTTGTTATATCCAAAATATTACTAAATACAAACTAATGTGTTTGATGTATGCTTAACGGGAAATAAAGATAGTTATATATATATCCTCTCACAAATCCTAAACAAATGGTACTGCTACATATCTTACCAGACCGTATTACTTTCAGTTTAATTTCGCCTTAATGTTAACTATATTTATAATTAGTGTTTATAATTATACTCTATCCTTTATAAATATTTTTTAAAGAAGAAAACAAACCTTCATTCTTACCTGTATCAAACCAAGCTTGTTCTGATGAGTATTGTTATATTCATTAGACGTTCGATGACGGATCGCTGTACATCTCTAACATCGGTCTTCACCACATGGGTAACTATACCTGTCAAGACCGTTACAACGACCACGTCATACAGACACACGTTCTCCACGTGCAAAGTAAGTGAAAATGATGTCGTTCTTCTAATTACCATTCAGTTTTTATATATCATGATTTATTCATTTAGAGTAACCAGGAAATAAATAAGGGAAAATCTTCGAAAGAGTTGAGCCGATGTTCTGTTCCCTAGTTTTCCTTCCAACGCCACATAAAGTTCCGACCTGAAAAGTACAGAAAACCGCCAATGTTTTCTGTTGAACCCATTTGACCTTAAAAAAGAGTATTTTGTACAGACTTTTTTGTTTGAGGGCTTTAATAGATAAAGTATGCCCCTCTGATGTCTATGTCTGGGTATTGATTTAGATTTTTTTTTTTTTATTTATTCCATTTAAGGCCAAGTCATTAATTTACAAGTACAATAGTTAGAAAAATACGAATCGGGAATAGCACAATCGTATTTAGCAGAATCATTGTATACCAAGCACTATTTCAGACAATGTTTATTTTAAAGCAAATAGAATCTACTATAGCCATACATCTAGAGTCTTGCATCATGTGGGATTGTTAAAAATGTATAGGCTACATATGCACGGGCTGCACCCATAGTTGTGGAGCATATTGCACTTGGGGGAGAATAAGCCCATATTGGAAAGAAACTGGAGACACCATCTGCCCTTAAAAGCCGTGGATGACAGTATAATTCCTGCTTGCTACGCATCAGGTGGTCAGACAACATCTTAACGCAGGACCGATCTTTCCCCCAGGGACTGTGTCGGACTGTGTAGATTATGGAGATGACGTTTTGCCGAGACATCCAAGGGATGACAACAATACCTGACAGCTGTCGGGGATCTAAATCTTGACTGAATGTATATTATAGCAGCATCTTACTTGGAGAGTCCGAAGGAAAATCCCCAAACTAACTATGGTATAGCTACAATACTGGACAAGAAGATATCAATCGGGATATAGCATACTAATTATTACGATGTATACGCTACAATTTATTACTGGGATTTCTAGTATAATCCAATTCCTTTCTTATCTGATGCATTAATGAACATGACCAATCCAGTGAAAAAGTAGATACTTAGCGAAAGCAAATTCTCCTCCGCATAGAACCTGGGGTAATGAAAAATCGCGATCCTCATAATTAAGCACACGATCCAATAGCATTATTTCTTGCTTCATCTCCTCTCTTACCAATATCGCCTTCAAAAATCGTTTCCTCTGACCAATGCAATTATTCTGGGCCTTCTCCAATTCCTTGACTCGAGTTATATTCAACTTTGATTTCAGAAGCTATAGCCGTAGACGCTCTCACTTCTAGTCTATGATCTAAATATAGAAAATATCACAACAATTCTTATTTTCTTTATTATCAGTGCCACCCCGAGTCCGGGTGAGCCCTTCAACCCAGTTCCACACTTCCGGTTCTTCCGTTACTTTGAAGTGTCACGCAGACGGCGTTCCCGAACCGGAAATCGTTTGGGAGATGAATGAAGCTCCCCTTGCCGATGACCTTGTAAACCAGCACTACGTTCGCCTCCGTAAGTCACTACATCATTCATTAAATGGACTAAAACAGCAATAGATATCTGATTAAAGAATTTTACGGTCTCAGGCACACGTAAATATTGATCGCTATTTGGAAATTCATGTTTAGTATCATAAATACCTTGTATTTGCAAGCTTCTTGTCAGACGATGGACGCTTTGTTATTGTGCCGGTTCTGTAGGTGCAGAGGGGTGGCGAGGTCCTCCCTGCATGGTTCACTGGCCTATTGATTTGGTTATAATTAACATGAGATGGACACTTTATGCTATTGTATTTAAAATATCATGGTATTTGCAGATAATAACGCGACACTCGAGATCCGACAGGCTATATACACAAAGGATACGGGAGCTTACAAATGTAAAGCTCGTAATTCCGCTGGTGCAGGACAAGACATCGCGACTGTATTCATCGAGAACTCTAATGTACCAAAATATTACACTAGTAAGTGGACAACATCTTGTATTAACCAATGATTGCACTCCGGTAGTTAACGCATCAACTTAACCCACTTTACCCAACACCTGGTTCATATGAATGGATTTCAATTGATCGGATGTTATTATTAACATCCATGGGAATGGCATTGCTTAAATTAAGCTTTAATTGCTTTAATTTAAGATTTAATTATTCATGTCACAGGTGAAGATATGTACGAAGTGTTCCTCGTCTTCCATGACAAAGGCTACACCGCCTATGAACCAAGCCATTGCCACATTGAACACCAGGTCTCCCGCTCCTTCAGCATGTTCAAGCTCTTGCCTGAGTACGGAGACACCCTCTCCACTCTCTGCCCCGAAGACTCTGATTGCTCCTGGGGAGATGCTGTCAATGTTCGCAACAAGTTCATCTACATAACCCAGCCCAAGCTCAACAGGGTCATTGTCATCGAGATTCAGGACCGCTCCAATCCAGTGGAGGTGAGATAGAGTTTATGGATTATACTGAAGTTCTTTCCCAGCTGTTAGATGCATTCAGCGACATTAAATATGCATGGAATTAGTTCCTACCAAGCCGGTGTTAGTTTGTAACTGATATTCCACGGCATTACAAATAGTCTCTTTGGAAACAAGATAATGCTGGATAAAAGGATTGAACCCTTCAAGTAAATTGATGAGCACTTTAAAAGTTTAATTACTTACGCCTTATGACGATCCTTATCTTTCTATTCACAGGTAATCCCAACAGATAAGGTGCCCGTTCAGATACACTATATCGAACATCTGGACCAGATCTGGGTTCTCTGCTGGAACTCAGAAACAGAAGAAGGGTCAAAGACCATTGTTGTGATAAGACAAGCATCTGAGGACGTACAACACCACACAGTGCACACACAGCCAATTGCCAACAGGTTTGACTTGGTAAGTTTCGTCACCGGCATACAATACTCATTTGCATATACTTCTTACATCCTAGTAGTATATGGAGAGTGTGAATTTGAACCATGTTCGGGTTGTTAGTTAACCGCTTTCCATTAATCTTTCCCTTTAATACTCCCTCAAATAATGGTGATTTTTTACTTGTTTTTAATCTAAGACTAATTAGTACATCATTCTTAAATGAGTCCCCCCCCCCCCCACACACACACAACCCAGATGACCCATATAAGCCCAGAAGGGTCTTTAAGCACACGATCCAAGGGAAAGGGGCAATATTCAATATGACCTGACAGAATTTCTTTCATCAATCACTCCAGGTGAGAGATATGTTCCTGCCACCAAACAACGACCTCCAGCATCATTTCCCATATGGCTACGTTGTTCATGTTGAACAGCGTGGCTTGTACAAGCTTGACCTGACCACCATGAAGTACATCAAGAACATCGATCTCAACAAGTACAACTGCATTCCTTTATCAGTCGCCTTCATCCCCATGGGTAAGTGCTGTAGACCTGTCCATCAACTTGATACTGCCTTATCATCTATCACTCAAGAGAGCTATTACAATATTTAATGCCACATCATCATCGGCAAATGGTTTTCTGAAGAATGTAATAAGAAGGATTTAGTTCAGATTAATGCATAGATTGCCTGCGAACGACGTCCTGATGAATACAGGAGAGGGAGGTCTATTGTGTAGTAATTAATGTTCGTTCTCATTAAACTTCATCGATGCGAATGAAATTAAACATGAACTAAGGCATTTCTCTATTCCCATATGGGCTAAAGTTAAAACATTACGGTTTTTTCTTTTCTATTATACTTTCACTCCATTGGTGATTTGTTGACTGGAACTTTGGGCATACTGTATGGATCTGATGAATATTTCCAACAAATAATTTACTCCTTTTGGGGGAATTCCGTGTGTTTCATAAGGGTTAAGCTGAAACAAAATATCCCTAATAAAATAATTGTTATATATTTTTCATTACACAAAGGTGGCCAGGTTATCGTTCACTGTGAGAATCCCGAGGGAGCTGAGAAGAAGTCATGGCAGATCATCTTAGACTACATCACCGATAATGTCCTCTCTGACACCGAACTGACTGGCGAGGCTTACGTTTCCCCTGACGGACGTTATGTCGTGGTGGTTGATGACGAAGGTGACACCCTCACGGTTCACAAGATTCTTGACGATGGAACGATGACTAAGGTATATGACGAGTACACTAACCTGCACATTGCCGGTGTCACCTTCTTCCCATCTGAGAGGGGACGCAGCTATGACTTCTATGCATCGTCCGTCAACAAGAATGACGTGCTCTACATGAACTTGGCATCAGGCAAAGTGGAGATGATTGAAGGTATGTGGTTTTGATACATTATGATTTTGATGAATTATATAACGGTTTGACTTTTTAATTATGTAAAGGGTCGACTGTAGTGGCAACTAATTATGTTGATCTCGGTGAATTATTGCTGCTTCCTCAGGAAATGACTGATTGTTAGTTATTAACCGAGATCTATAATTTTGAAAATATTAATTCATGCTTTATTAGTATTTTAATCAATGGCATTCATTGGAAGACCTGACTTGTCAGAAATGAGTAACCAATTTTCCATTTTGAGAAATAAAGAATAAAATAAAACAAGATCCAATTATTCTCGGTGGGCAAGTGCAAAACTCTATTGCAATGCTTCATAAATTACTTTGGATGATAATGTACCCGTGGCTATTCATGAAATATCAAAGTATTCCAGTAGAGTTTATTATTATTTTGTATTATTTTGCTTAACATAATATAACGAATGTTAAATAGATTTTCATATACAACGCATAAAAACAACCTGTTAACGGTTATGCATTTTTGTAGTTGTTTGAATGTTTGGCCTTAATCGAAATAAAATAAAGCTTCTCATCTTGACTCGAACATCATTTTAAATGCCTTGAAGTAGCAACGAAGTGGAGCAACGGGTCCCTAACTAGCCGAGATACTCTTTCTTCTCCATGCCTATTCATTGAATTGTTCTCGTCAGAACACCGAACACCGAATCGGTGATTTACTCTGCAATCAGTGCTAATGAATGTAATATGCTCTAATTGCAGGTGTAGGGCAGGCGATTAAACCGGCAGAATGGAAATGGAGTCATCACAACCGTGTCATCGTCAGTGGCGGAGTCTTCGGGGAGTACCTCATGACGCCATCACGTGATTCCATTGTCGTAATTGATGGGAACCGGCGTCATGTTCAGTGCGAGTGGCAGGACATTGCTCATGGAAACATTATTGTTTGGGTTGAGCCGATGCACCTATGAACTATGATGTCCAAGTAAAAATTCGAAGAAACAAGAGGATATTAAGAAATTAGCACAAACCCCCCTTTATGGCCGACGATCCGGCAAATGGAAATAATCCAACGAAATCATCACAAAAACTTTCATCGTTGTTTAACTTTTATACTATTTTGAAATTACAATTGCATAAGTATAATTCAATTGATAAAGGATACTAGTCGTTAAGTGCTTTCAAAATGTTAAATTAACTAAATGAACGGTATAATCTAATATGCATGTCGGTGGGAATATAAACATCTGCAAACATTCCAAAGTCTACCTAGATAATCAAAACAGGAATACCAAGTAAATGTTAATTTATATTGTGCACACGAAGTATAACAAGATTAAAAGATGGGTTGCAGACAAAAGATGCTGAGATAAATGGCAATGAAAACATCTCTGTAGTTAGTATGCAAGTCAGGGTGAGACATACAATCCAACGTAGGAGATGTATAGCCCTTTTATTGAAACGCCATTAATTTTATTGATTTCCCCTGATTTAAAGTCCTAGATCTGCAACCAATTTTCTTCTGTGTAGATTTTGTACTGCTGCAAACGGCAATCTCTGAGACAGACAGAGTGAACCTAAATTCGTTATTTTACGAATAGCAATCACGTATATATATCATTCGTTTTTATATGCAGGTTCATGGGCTTATGGACCAAGTGGGTTAACGCGTGTGTTACGTTAGTACAGGTTATATAAACCAGAGAAGCCAGGTTAAATATTGCTTTAAAGAACCAAATAAATATCCTAGATAGGTTTCTGTATTTAGTGATAAGGCAAAATAGGTTTGCGCGCTATTTAAACAACACCTATACGACGTCATAAATATAACCTATGAAAATTCAGTGATAAACATGGCATAATGTCAGTTATCAGATTATGAATTCATTAATTGTTCATTATGTGTGATATGGGAAAGTAGTCTACATTAATTTTTGCTTTTTGTAGAATCTCTGAGAAGCCTGTACATTTATTCTCTTCAGCTCCACTAATTATGCCATGTCCTTATTTCCATAGTCTAAGTTATAATTTCTTCTGTAAATATGATTATTGCATCGAGTAATGTGTACGTTGGGCAAATATTGCCTTAATCTCTAAACATGAAAATGGACTAGCGCATGCTTTCCTGTGTATCTATAGCATTTCATTGCCCATTGTACACGCTCGTACCACAATATGTGGTAAAGCAGACGCCTCGGTGGTCTCCTTCTAACTTTGTAAATGTATGAGCTTTTTTGTGCTATATCTTGTGTATAACATACACGTACAACTTGAAAATGTTTATCATTATTATTATTACTACTACAAACCTTTGCTTGTTTATACTATCGTGAATCTATGGATATACGTGTCTGTCTTGCAAAACCTCGAAGAATAACCTGTTCTTCAAGATTGTACTAGATGTTCAGTAGGACGGTTTATCACTGTACAGTTTTTAAATGAAAGAAAAATCACCAAATTGATTATATATTTATTGCCTGCACTGGGCGGGGAATAATTCCATTGTGTCGCTATTGAGTTGCCGGAAAGGCTCGACTGCTATTAGAAGTAGCAATCATCGATCGGAGGGCTACAATCTGTGACTTATTGTGACCAGGTAATGGTTTGCATTTAAACTTAAATGCAGAAAAGGTACTGAACTTGGGGTCATATAAAGTATGTCAAAGGAGATATGTATGTATAAAACTATGTTTATGTTAGTATACCCCATGCCTATTTTCTTATATCATCACGGGTATGTGCATCTATATATATCCAGAGTGAATAATCAAAATAATGATTGTGTATATTTCAATATGAATATCAAGAAGAGAACACTGCACACAACGTTTCATCGACGAATATCGCGAGCACTTAGTTACTACGAAAAAAAATGGCCGTAGGGTTAGTTGCTCAAATAGTTAATAAGAGTAATCCCAGACGTGGTCTAAATGAAGTACCAATAGCGTCAATGTAAAATTGTTAAGACACAATTGTTTGGATGGAATTTCAGAATTCATGTCAATAATTTGTAATGATAGAGTTTTGACCTACCCGGACCCTACATCACCGGTGACGTCATCATAATTTGCGTCAAAGTATGACATTTAATCATAAAGCTTTGCAGGTGGACCTTCAAGATCTCGTCACCAATAAAACCATTGCTATAGTAGGTTCTCGAAAATTTATCAAATGTTCCGAATCCCTATCTGCGAGTGAACGCATTGTGTACATGCCTATTAGATAGACGTGTAGTTTCTCATAAATAATACCCTCACCATTTCAAATATATCATATACTATATTGATCACAGCAAATATACCCTTTCACCTTACAGAAACTTATTCCCTAAAAAGGACACCAACTAAATTCTATCCGCGCAGAACACGAACTATTCCCTCTAAACCTGTGTACTGTAGTACAAATGTATGTCTACTGTCCGCACTTAGAAGTGTATTCATAAATATGTGCATAGTCTAGTCATTGAAGATGATAGAAACTGTATGGGAGTGTTAGCAACTGTGAAAGAGACTATAAATTGTTCATTTAAATGCATATTTTTCTTCGAAGAGCGATTATTTGTTTCGTTGTGATAAGTCTACATAACAAGAAAAGAGTTTTATTTGATCGTGCGTGGTGCTGCCATTGCTTTTTCTATGTATGAGGGAATGAGATTGGAAGGATTCGTCAGTTGTGTACACATCATTGCTTTTCTCTTCACAACTGTTGTGAAAGGTCGTGTGAAATTGGAAATAAACTTGTGTACACTGTCGTAATTTGTTTAATGTTGTCAAATAATATACGAGTCGTTTTAACAGCGAAATCCCCATATTGGAAGATAACTCGATAGCGATTTTTTTTATAATATAATGTTCTTTTGCAATCCATTGGTTTTCTTTGAATTAATCACACATTTCTATGCTTTGACTTAAGTGCCCCGACTGACTTTGTCAATGAGATTCTCTTAAATGTTCTCCACGATACCATTAGATTAAGAGCCGGTTAAGTTTTTCCATTCTACGTTGCGAGTTATTTATAAAGACAAACTCTCTTTCAAGTCCGTATATGATTGCCCATTAATACCTAGCTTTTATTCGTTTCTTGCCTTCTACCCTGGTCATCTATAGTCTATAAATATATTAAAGTATTTATAAAATAATAACCTGAAAACATTCTGAACATGTTCAAATTAGCAGGATATCATAAACCGTATCCAGAATCGAATAGCTGGAATTTACACGAATGGCAAGGGCATCCAATAATATATCTCGATTTGCCGTCAGAATTGAACATAACAATTCTCGGGGATGTCGGCATTGAAAATGCTACGGAACTCACTCTCTGGTGAGAATACCGGCCTAAATTTGATGTTTTCTAACATGTACCCTGAAGAAATGTCAGCAGAAAAATATTTAATAGCCTTTGTCATTTCTTAACAAGCACAACAGGTTTTTATTTTAATGCCAATCTTCACATTCATAAATGTGTTTGACACTCTATATTATTAAAGTAAACTAATCACTATTGTTATGTTGGGCTTCGTTCCGCCATAGCTCAATGAGGGCGCCACAGCTACATCAAGACTTTATACTATCTTTGTATCATTTGGAGTTATATATGACTAATATGTGAATAGCATTCCCATGAAAATCCCTATTCATCAGCAGCATATATACAAAAGGAGAAATAATCTATGACTAAGTTGTCTCTGGCGCCCGAATATGGAAATACCGCCTAAAATATGTTGTGATATATACCTCTGTATCATTGAATTTTGTGGAACCTGTTTGAAGATTTTAACAATCGTCGGATCATTTTTGCTGATGACCGTAGACGTATAAGAAATCTAAGGAAAAAACACGAGTGCTCGAATCTAATAGCCACTTTCAATAAAATAAAGAGAAGTTGTTCTCATTAAATAGTATGTGTAAAACTTTATTTCTGTATAACAATTTGACGAATTTGGACGGACCAAGGAGACAACATAAATATTTCAAGACTGGTATACACAAATTAATATCAAGCTATAACATATATGAGATACCACAATAAAAAAAAAAGCTATTGCATTTGGTTTTAACCAATAACATTATTATCACAAACAATGGCACCGATTGAGGTTTCCGGAATGCTTTCAACACAAAACGATAATTTCTTGTTCCAAATTGTAATGAGTTATCAAAAGGAATAAATGTCAAGATGCAACACATTTTAGTGGCATTAAGCTTGTCGATTTGATTTAGAATATTACCAAATAGGGAAAAATACTCGAGATTTAATGATATTGGTAAAAATATTTCAGATGAGAGGATCTTAGGATCAGTTCCAACCACGATACACATAGATGTGAGCTGAAGAACACCTCCACATCTCTGGGGCCCTTGTTGTTGAGGAATGTTTACATCTTTCAATGTACCATTTGGGTGGCATACAATCGAAATTCAGAAACAAAGGCAATCCAATTTCTGGAGGCTTGGAATCTAAATGCCAAACAGCATGTAAGGTAACGATACCCTGAGAGTCATTCTTAAATACATCGATGATTAACAGATATATTCTAATAATTTGTCTTTGTAGTATCAATAATATAATTGAATGGTTAAATTAAACTGTTCAATGAACGGAAGCTGTGTTCAACTACAAAGGAGTCATTTGTCATGTACAGTCGCTGGTGATGTCGTCATATCGCGTGCCGTTGTACTTGTGTGTGCCTCTTGAATGACAACCCATAAATCATGTATGCATTTTCTCAGTACTATGTAAAATGATTACTATCACAGGCAGAATAATCTTGAGATGTTTAGCTACACTAAACATCAAGCAAAAGCAATAACAATTATATCAAGACTAGGGTCGACCATATTTCCCTCTAAAAACCGACCCGATGAGAAATATGTCATTAGTTCATTCTTCCATATTTTCCATCATTGTAAAAGTGTCACTAATATCACATGGCTTCGTTAGATGCTGAGGTTAAATTTCTAATGTTTTAAATAGAGTTTCATCTCGAAAGTCTATTCAGGAAAAGGTTAAATAACAAGTTTCATCACTAGTACATAGGGGCATACTTGTTTAGCAACCCTTCGATTTCCGCTCGTCTAGCCCTCTCTTTGTCATCAGCCAAAGGGCTTGAAATAGTTGGTAACGTGCTGTAACGATCGTAGCCACCGACAGTGAATTTGTCGTCTGCTTCCGGTGCATCTCGGTAGCGGGAGGCTGAGTATGATGTAAAGGAAGTGGCGGGATTATAACGACTGGTAGAAGTCGAGGAACGTGTCGGAGCTGCAGAATACCTGTCCAACTCCCCGCCACGCCTTTTGCTGCTCCGATCGATGATGGACGTGTAAAGTTCGCTTTGTTGACCAAGCGAAGGACCTGGGCGAGCATTCCAACTGTAGGAAGTAGTTTGTTCGCTAGATCCTGCATATTTCTCAAGGATATTATCCATGAATAATCGCTCGTCCCCTGGTTTGAGGAAAGCTTCATTGCCATAGTTAGTAGTACTGTTGGAACTCATATCTGGCGAAGAAGAGTCACCATCGAGGTAATATCGTGTATCTCTGTCTGTATGGGTTCTAAAATAAAAGGGGCAAAGTGTTTTGTTCAGAGAGAAATCAATATTGGCATGTGAAAATCGAAGAGGAAATGGGTAAGGACCCTGTGAGTATGTTGTAATGTTGACCATATCTATGTTCCCAATATATCTCAGTGTTAAATTGTTATAGAAAGGCAAACCCCAAAGAACGCCATGTCATTTCAAACATTCACAGGACAAAGACGACACAGTTATTGAGTTTCATAAATTTCAAATTACCACGATCGAACATGAACTAGTAATAATGCCATGCATCTACACAACTTTATATAGAAACTTAAGTAATGATAATAGCAACTTAAACTTTAATGGATCTACAGAAGTCTATATATATTGAAACTATTGAAACAAAAGGCATGCAAATAGGAATACCTCGGCCAGAAACCAAACTAACATTGTATAATCTATGTACAAGTTGTATAAACAATTTAATTATATGTTTTTCATGTACAATTGCACTCTTTGGTGCGTGATAGTTTTATGAACATTCGGTTGAACCCTTCACGATCCTTGAGAGATCCTTCATACCCCGGTTTATATTATGTGGAGGTAGATATTATAGGATGGTTACACACATATGATACACATAAATAGAAGGAGGAGTATCGGTGGCATAGATCAATAAGTAAACATTGTTAATGCTTATATGGGATTTACAATGTTTCTTCAGTGGCGAGCGCATCTATATTAAATACAGCGTAGGGTAAAGTTGTGAGTGGAGATATCACTTGGAAAAGTGACACATTTTATACGAACATAGATATACGTTACTGTTACTTTATTAATCTAGGAACGAACTAACTGAACTCTACTTGGTGGAAAGGGTTTTTTCAACAGATAAATACTAAATACTAACAAATGTAGGAATTTAGATAATAATACAACTATATGAAGCTAAAACAAGACATTACAAAATCAATGAATCGAGAGAGAAATTCAGCACAAAACATCACATGTATGGCAAATCTTGTGCGAGCAGAATGCGAAGCGAGCATAGGAAAATCTTCTGATTTTGAGATCATAGGACAGGTATTCTGATGGAAAGTCGTAATTCGTGTTCGTTTGATAAGCTTTAATAATTGATCAAACATGCGGAGTGATATCCCGTTTGAAGATCATGTCTACTGGTACTTAAATTTCTACATACAAAATTGTAGATGCTCGAATTTGTGGACTCAACTCTTGACTTACAAATAAGTTGGGAGTCAACGAGTTTCACACAATTTTTCAAACAAAGGTTTTCCTATGCTTCAACCATCTAGAGACTGAGGGGAAAGTCATGGAGAAGGTTTTAAAAAAAGAACAGCTCCATCTTAGGGGTGGGCACATTGCACAGCCTGATCTTTTACCTGCAATGCTTCATAGTGTTCTCCTGGAATGAATTACATGTACATATCGTTAATGACTAGACCTCAGACTCTGGAGCCAGTTTATTAGATTTAGACCAGGTCTGCATTTGACCACCAGCGGGTTTATCAAATAAAATGTGTGACCATACATTTTTATGGAATCTGCAACTATGGAAGTACTTAAAGAGGATCAATTAACTCCAGGAGCTTTGATCGTAGATTTGGGCCCACAAATTGGAAGGTATTCCCTGCGATACCCAAAGATATTACCGGTACTTTTATTTAATATGAGGTTAATATTTCCAATGTTGGTAATCAATGTGATACTAAGTATGTTTCCGTTAACCAAGGCGGGCGGAGTTAATAAAAAATACTTTATCCTTAAGTTTCATTTTGGTGAACCTTTCGTAGAAAAATGAATCTTATTTTAGAATTTAACACGTTCTAGAAGCGTGGAAAAAGCAGTTATATCATGGCCTTCATAATTCACCCCACCTTCCAAAACTAATTCAGTAGTACCTTGAAAAGAACTATTGTACACACATTCGGACACTTAAATGCAAAATACATACGAAAAGCAATAACACAAAACAAATTGAGGTTCGATTATGTGCAGAATTACTTTATGGTTAAATTCTACTTATCTAGGAGCATTATGACTAATGTAATCATCAATTGATATTGAATTTCAGATAAGAGGTACTCACTTGTTGAGTAAGGACCGGGTTGGAGAAGACACATCAACGCCAGACCGCTCGTAATTTCTTCTTCCCAAACCATATATGGAGGATGACGTAGAACCTTTCCTGTCTAGGTAACTCGTACGCCCGCTAGTTTCTGTTTCAGGCACCACTCTGGACGAAGAGAATGTCCATTGATCAGTGAGTGATTGATACGGAGTACTGCGTCCTGAGGACATATGTTCATAGGGTGAGGGAGAGCTGGGCGCCGCTGTGTAATGTCTATCTTTTTTGGCACCAGAAGACGCTGTGTCTATCCAGTGGCGATCATTGTCTGACCAGGCGTCTCTCTTTCTGGGTTCCCTCCAAGAGGAGGAGGACGACACTTCATGACGATAATCATATGGTTTTGGTTCTTTCCAATACTTATCATCGGATTCCTCTTTATTGAAGAATTCACTATAGAATGTTCTTGTTTCAGTTCTAGATGTATCAAGTTTATCACTTGTGTATGGAGAATATGTGGATGTCCTGGACGAATGCCAAGGTTGTGGTGTGATACTGGACCTTGGAGATGGCACTGATGTATAGCTTGATCTCAGTGGTGGACTTGAGTGTAATCTAACCGATGATATATCGGACCTATCAGTCCTATAGGAAGAATTACCACCATCAGCAATCGTGGAAACAGGCTTTACATCGGATATAGATGATTGCCTGGTGGAGCCTATGTTCTTGGTTGGTGAGGGGGGATTATCTTTCCTAGGTGTTTCAGTAGTTCTAGGTGTGGTGCCGTGTAATGGTCTGGTTGGAGACGATGATAAGGGTCTAGGGGTGTAACTCACATCAGACCAAGCTGTGGTTAACTTTGGTTTTATCGTCGTTGAGGAAGACTCAGTGGTACTTGTCAAACCAGAAGTTCTGCTCCTCGTCCCATAACTTGGAGTATTCTCATACTTGGAATATGGGGTATGGTGCGAGGAATAGGCAGGGGTTTTCCGACTAGTGAGAAGATCGGGGATGGGAGAGTCAGAATCAGAACTAGAACTGTCAATAGCATCTGGGCTTGGGAGTGATGAGAATGCTGATGATGGCCTAAGGTTAGACTGATGTTCTGATAATGCAGTTGCATCAGTGCTTTCATCCTCGCCACCATATTTAGACAACAAGTAATCAGTATAGTCAAAGTCTCTGAACACACTCTTCTCTGGTTTGGTTTCTGTTGACAAGCTAGATTCATCAGTCCATGCAGTTTTTCGGGATTTGACTAATGCGTCTTTCTTGGAAACTTCACTCTTTCGTACAGTCTTTTGTGTATGGCTATTCCGCTGTTTCTGTTCTTTTTCTCTCGAACTTCGACTGCTGCGTTCAGTGCCCTTTGAAGATTGCTTTGTCTCCTTTGGTTTCCTTTCTCTGTCCTCCCTAACCTTCCGTGTATTATCAGTAGGTTCAGGATTGGGCCTACCCCTGCTAGGCTTTTTTTCTTGTGCATCATCTCTGGCTGATTCCCTACTATCTCCCCCATAGCGGAGGAGAATATCATCTTGAATTAAAGCAGCCTCAGCCTCCATATCCGACCTTGATAGACCCCTCGAAGGTGGTCTAGGTTCTTGTTTTAGTCGTGTAGCCTTGGCTAATCTACTAAACGGTTTCCATTTCATGTTACTTGACCATGGATGACCAGAATTTGCTGATGCAACTTCTGCATCGTTTGAATGACTACCTCCATTCTTAGCAACACCAACTGACGTTAGATTGAATTTTGAAGGCAACAGAGGTGAAGAGAACTTTTTCCTCATATTATCAGGCTTTGTGGTTAAGTCATGGTTCCTAACTGGGCTTGTTGATGTATCCCGAGGAGAAAGAGGAGATTGGGTTTGAATCTGGTGCCTTAACTCGGTATATGTTTTCATTTGATGATCAGTAGATGGTTCAACCAAGTGATTTGGACTGGCATCATCACAGTGTGAGGTTGGAGATTTCCTCGATCTCCCTGGGGATGGGGATCTACCACTTGGAGAGAGGTTTCTACCTTCAGGGCTTGTTTCCCTGGGTTTTGTATATGCATCAACAAACATGCCAAGACGTTTGCGTCTCAGCTCATCTGAATTCAGATTGCCTATGTCTTTCTTCTCAATGTGTTCAGTACCATATCTGGGTGATACTGGAGATGAATCTCTCGATGTATCTCTCGGAGATGGTATAGCCCTTGATACTATGTCCTCAACATCCTCCAGATCGGATAGTTTTAATTTATTGGGTGTTCCTTCTGGTCTCACACTTTGGAACAAATGCTCAACTGCATCAGGATCTTGTTTATCCTGCTTTGGCGTTAATGACCTTGTGCCATCCTGACTGTTTAAGCTTGCACCTAAGATTTCAGATGGGTCCACCTCACCCACAAGCTGGACCTTTATGCCAAGTTCTGACTGTATACGGGCTGCCAGGGCGGAGATATGTTTATGGAGAGATCCCTCAGCTCCACCAGATGGCATGACAACCACATTAGTTTCATTTTTGCCATCCTTGAGTGCTGACAAGACTGCCTCAGATTCCTTTGTCACCAAATCGTTCCTGTCTAAGACAGTTATATCTGCATCTGCCTCTTTCCCAGCCTCGTCAACAACTGATGAATGGTTGGTAGAAGGGGAAGACCTCTTACTGCTTTCCTCATTCTCAAGACTGTCCAGGACATCTGCACTGAAGTATTGTTCCATTATGTCCATTCCTTTCTTCAGGTAATCGTATTCATCTCGCAACACCTTAAAGGTATATACCATAATTTAATATTTTAATGTCATACTGAAGTAGAAAAATATTGTTTATAATTTTGTTATTTAACAGATATTTATTTGAGAGAACAGAATATGAGATATTTGGTGTTACCTGAATTTCTGATCGTAAATGTTGTCTTTCACTTGCCATACCCACCAGAGAAGACTCTAACTCAGTAACTGCTTCCACACTGTGACGATGATGTTGACGCAACTGACCAAAGTCCTGAAATATATGTATAGTCTTAGGCTGGTAAAAGCGAAAATGTGACACAATTTTATTAAATGTTAAATAACATTGAATGATTAATTATAATTATCTTTATTTTCCGTTAAGCATACATCAAATATATTTAGAAGGTTAGGAAAAGTTTAACTCTGTCAACTCAATGTTGGTCATCCCAGGCTACCTAAAGAGAGTTATATTCTACCTCTGGTTAATTCCTTTGTTCATTAACACCATATTAGTCTACTCCCTTTAAAAATCAGGACACAAGATTAATTTATCAATTAACTGAAATGCCATTCTGTTCATTGAAATGTGTAATTACTTTTTTGTTAACTAACTGAATATCATACAGAATTAGTTAAAAATTGTATCCACAAGTTATATAAAATAATCGACCAAAGTATCTGGATGTTATCAAAATGCAATAATTGGATTTTCTCCAATAGTCCCAAAACCCTTTTGGACTAAAAAAGAAAGAGAAACCAGTCCTCACTCTATTTCACTCTCACATTTCTAAGATTCATATTCATACCATCCTTGGTTTGCTAAGCCAGAAGGTGAGCTGCTTACGAAGTCGGTCATGACACTCCTTACGCGAAGAAATCTTATTTATTGAAGGTAACACAAAAGCCCTCAAGTCAAGGCTTGACTATTTATATATTCAGTGGATATTACCAGTGCCAGATATCTCTTTGAATTTATTTACAAATGTCTACCACCATTGTCAATAAAGAATATAATTAGATTGTTTACCAGGGATAACAAATGTTTGCCACAGTTACAAGTTTCACCCTCAAATAATTACCTTGATGAGTTGATCCTTTTCACACTTCACCTTTTCCAGTGTCTTCCTTAGCTGGGCATTCTGCTTCTCAAGGTATTTCACTTTTGGCGGTGCTGTTTCCTTTAGAGAAGAACTCTCTATTCTGTTGGAAAGCTGAGAATTCTCTTTCTGTGCCATATCCAAGGCACTTTCCAGATCTTCCACCTTTTGTTCAAGATTCCTGATGTTTGCATTTCTCATCGGATCGCTTCGCCCCATAACATCACTTTTAGCCTGTTGAACACATTCATAAGGATCATATACACTGAAAACTGCATGCTTAGTTTATGAGATAATGATTGTTCATAAAAGTAGGTATGCACAAAACAATTATTGCAAAGTAGAAAATACGAAAATGACTGAAACACAAAAGAACTTGTACAAAATGTGCTGATTGATCCTACCCTCTCAAGCTCTGCTTTTGAAGCTTCAAGCAACTGTGCCCATTCTCCCAGTCGAGTAGCCATCTCTGTTTTAGACTGTTTCATTTTGGTCTGAAGAAGATCATTCTCTAAAGTGGCACTGGCCAAACTCCTCTGTAATTTTACCACAGTGGGGTCAGTGATATGGGATGCAGAAGAAAGCCTCTGCCACTTGTCTGGCCCTTCTGGTTCATCATCTGTTTCCATGGACTCTGTAGCAGAATTTTCCATTACAGGGGAATCTGTGGGATGATTCACCTGATGAAATATTTTTTCTACAGGCTTAGATGCTTTCAATGGTCCTGAATGTAAGGGCGAATTTGATCGTTGTCCTGCCTTTGTATGAATTGATCTCAATGGTTTTCCTGCTTTTAGGGGTATGTTCGATTTAACTGGTTCTTCTTGCTGTTTGCGTTGTTGCCAAGGATATCGTGCATCAGATGATACAGCAACCTGTGTGGATAACACTTGTTGCTCCAGAGTATTAGTTGATGCATCTCTAGTTGGCTTCTTTTCATGGGAACGGTTTACTGTACGAACTTGAGTTGATGCATGAGCCATATGGCCAAACCATAATTTTTCCTGAGCTGAGATTACTGTTATTCCTCTGTCTACTTGTATTGTTTGATCACACTGGGTTCCTGATGTTTTGGATCTTAGTGATCTGAATATGGGGTCATGTGTAGATGTAACAGCATTCTTTGAGAAGAAATGCCCATACTGTTGCACACCAAAATCTCTCGTGAATGGTGGCACTGTCTGTGTATTCCTGCTTCTTAATTTGAAAAATGGATGTCCTATCTGAATGTTCTTTGACTCTGTTCCCACCTGCTCTGTCATTACACCTTTATGCATAACCATTCTCGACCGTCTTTCCAGTGTAGCATTATGAGATTTAAGATCGTTATTCTCTCTTTGCACTACATGCACTCTGCCTTGAAGATCATCAACCGCACTTTCAAGTCTAGTTATCATGTTTTGATCCCGACTACTAATGGAACGACCTGAATTTATTTCTTTGTAGAGATTCTTATTTTCCTTCCTGAGAACATCTAACTCTTTTTCAAGCAACACTATTGTTTCCCCTAGTCTTATTTCATCCTCACTCTTTTCATGATGTAAAGAGATTTCACGTTGATGAGAACTCTCTAGTTCCCTTCTCATTAGATGTCCTTTATTTCCAATTTGGTCTAATAACTGGAGTACCTCATCCTCTGCCTGAGACACATCAAAAAGAGAGGAGGAGGATGCATTTGAGACATCCGCTGATCTAATTGATGTATCGAGCTGATTTTGAGATGTAGGAGACTCAGACCGAGGCGTTATTGTTGGACCTGTATATCCTTGAGATTCATCAAGGCTAGACTTTTGCTTGAAAGGTAGTTTCTCTGTTACAGTTGCCCTTATCGCACTGTTGATTTCAGAATCACTTGTATCAAGCTGTTCAATAATGTTAGCCCGGTTTCCACCTGTGGTTGGAAAGGTGAAATTTTCTGCTCCATGCTTATATTGCACTGGCTTAGAAGCTGATTGTTGAGACATCCATTTATTCACTTCTTTCTCTAGGTCTACTTCGATTGTGCCATCTTCATTTTGTACCATACTACTAAAATCAAAATTATTGGGATCAATTTCAATTGTGATCTCTTGGTCACCTTCTCCAGGAATTGAAATTGGTATGAACATTTTGCTCATATCTATTATGAAGCCTCCATCCTCAGTGGGAATGCCTGGAACTTCCATAGTTATGACGATTTCCTCTTCTGATTCATCCAAATCAGCTCTTGTGTCAATGACACCATCAACGCTGGTGTTAGAGGAGAAACTTTTATCACTTTTATTACTTTCCCATTTTCTCTTGTCACCATCCTCATTGTCCGTATCCACATCTGACGATTTACAGGAGTCTGCCTTTTGTGGATGAATTTCCTCATCTGAGGTGATATCCTTATCATCATTTTTACCATGTATATCATGACTCTTAGGATGATTATCTAACTGATCAAAGAGTCGACCCTTTGTGTTGCCTTTCCTACTGACAGGTCTTCTATTGTTATTGTGGAAATGCTGTTCAGTTGATTCTGAGGTAGCACTCAAGTCAGTCCCTACCCTTTTGCCAGTAGGACATTCACATGTATTTTTATTCTTCCCCTCATCATCAGATATGTCCCTGAGGTCATTCAAACTAGTCGTAGGCACATTCATTCCTTCATTTTCAGTATATCCAAACTGTCTTTTATCACTAGTATGGTGGAGGTGCTGCCTAATTTGTTGTTGTAACATGCCAAAGTTCATGGATGCCCCCATGCTTTCAGGATCTGTGTCTGTCGTAGTGGCAGTAGTAGTACCAGTTCCAACCCCAGAATCATACTGTAGGGACACTTCCATATCTTGGCCTGAAGCCATTTTCAATTCTTGGACAAGTTCAGTGAAATTAGTGCTCCTCATTGGTGCGCCATTCGGTAAGCCCTCGATTATATTTCCTTCTTCATCTTCCATGACTATTTCAAATTCCAGTCCCCTCTGAGCAGCCAGGTCAATTAACCTGGGATCAAATGGAACACCTTGCTCTTGTGCAGCCATTAGTAATTCTTGTATTTGTTCCGTGGTTAAATCATCAATATCAACTTCAGTCTCTTCATATTCCATCTCATCATGTTCTGTATCAGCAGTATCTCTAACGGGTCCGTCGGATAAATGTTCCATTTGTCGTTCAACAGCTTCATTTTTCAATCTTTCATCCAGATTCTCATCCCCAGTTTCATCACCATCACTAGCTTCTGCTTCAGAAAGATGCCTTGGCGTGCTGTGCATTAGGTGGTCATGTTCCCCATGTCTCTCATGCATATCCATTTCATTCCCTGTTTGGTGAAAAGGTACTGGTGACATCCAGGGTGGTTTCAGAGAACCAGACAAATGCGGCATTGCACGAGAATTAAATTGCCTCCAGGAACCGTCTTTTACATCTTGCCCCAATTTAGCATCATAATCTGCATTGCAAGGACTAAGTGCTTCTCCATCATCCAATACTACAGCCTCTCCAAGAATATCAAAATTCATTTCATCGCCATCTTTTTCTCCAGCTGAGTGTCTACTGTTGAGCAGTTCCTGAGATAATCTTTCTGTCGCTTCAGCTTCCTCTAATTCAACCAACAGAGGAACGTTTCTGTGTTTGTCTCCAGAGTCAGAATAGAATATGGGTTGCTGGGGCCAGACATTGATAGGACCGACATCTTCATCCATATCTTCTAGGACTTCATGTGATGACTCCTGGGATGTACCCCTTTCACATGACTCCTGATGGTAGAAATCATTTTTATTAGCTCACCATGATAACAAGGAATGCTTTTTGTTGACAGAGAGGGTTTCTAATTCTATACTATTCTAGACACGTTTATTGGTCATATAACAGACCCTGTGATAACCATAGAACAGTATGGTAAGTTTACGGTCAAAGGGCAAAATTGCCAAGAACTTTTTACCGTAGATACATTTTGTTATTTTGAAAAGCTACAAATAGAGTACAAATATTAAAATGTAAATTTTCGAATTATAATCTTACATCAGAAAATATAAAAGCAAAGTAAACTTATTACCTCAGAGGAACCTTCGATGATTTCTATTTCAATCGGACCAAAGCGATCTTGAAGTTGCTGTGAAATTTAAGATTTAAGGATTTTAGTATTTAGAAGTTCATTTTCAGTCCATATTTAGAAGTTGATGACATCTGACAAATAGTAGCAGTGACTTGAAAATATAGTCTTGTTACAATCATGTTTTGTAGTTTCATTTCTTTCTTGTAGAAAAGAAATCGAATGACTCTTAATGAGAAAGCAAACAGCGAGAAATGTGAACTTTACCTTCAACATCTCGGGTGTAATGGGTTGATCTCCTAACATGTCTAAGAACTGTTGGGGGTCTGCCATCTCTATCTCGCCTCCAATATCATCATTGGAAAAACTTTCTTCCCATCCTAGCTTTTCTTCTGCTTCCGCTCCCCCAGCCGCTGCCATTTCAGCTGCCATAGAGCCCATTTCCTCTATCTGCTCGCTCTAAATCAGTAAAAATCAAAATATACATAAATTGCATAATCCATAGGCTGTTTTATGAAGACAATATATTTCGAAAAAAACGGCCGGTAATAACTTTTTCTGGTTAGTTCTGAGTTATAATAAGTAGTCATAGTATAGTAAGTAGGCGATAGATGAAAATCTTCTGAGACCAAAGTATGCTATTCCCGCTATGTTTATTAAAGTTTGAATTATAAATATCAAATATAGAGCGACTTTTATCTGAAGAGAAGGCGTTTGCTTCGGATGGCATACATTAACCTACGTTACCCTCTACCCAGGGCTTTATCACCAACTCTATATTTGAATTTGCTTATCGTAGCATTAAAATATTTCATATAAATTGTTTAATATACTGTGAGGAAACTGGCAATTATCCTCAGACAAGCGCGAGCTCAATACATGCATTTTCCAGTCACTACTACATTAAAGTCCCTCGTTCAAACGGCTTGTCATTTTAGACCGGTGAGCACCACCTCCCACCAACTGATCCTCAAAGACTAGCAGGGAAAATGTTTGTGACCACAACAGCAGGGGTAATGCGCTGCTTATACAAAGGATCAACTCTGTGATTTACAACTGATTGCAAGCCTGCCACACTTAGGGTTTGGCATAAGTATAATGGTGTTGGTCATTCCCAGTGTGTAGCCTGCTGCGCCTTTTGATCATTACAGAAGAAATGTTTTTTCTTAACGACTTCTTTATTTCGATTATTGGCAGGCAATCGTATTGAATGGCGGCTTTAAGGGAATAGTTCAATGCTGATTTATGTGCGCGCATTAATGTACGTGGAAAGGAATTGGTCTAGTTTGGTATTTCAATTTGTTTAATGGGTTTGAGCACATTAGGCCACTAACATCTATTGTAGAGTTACAACAAAAGTGTTGTTTTTTTTTAAATGTGAATATATCCATAGGCTTTCTTGAGAGATTTCCCATTCAGCAACCTCGAAATACCAACCAATATTTTTAGCTACCAAAGGGTTTCTGAAGCAAGTAATGAAACTCTTGGAATGAATAATATATACGTGGCAATATATATTTGTGTAGGTTAAGTGCTTTCTCCAGGCCATCGACTTGCAACGTTGTTTTGTAAAGCAACACATTCACAAAATAGCACCCATGTGGCCGATCTCAACCAAAGCAATAGGTTTTAACCTGTCCCAATATCAACAAGGTTGATTATTTCCCTGTACTATCAAGCATGTCTAATTGTATGCCACTAAGTACTTGGCACCAATGGTTCATAAGATCGGCGAAACATTTACCACGAACATTTTTACGATGAAACACATTATTTATTTCATATTGTCCACGCTGTGAATTATGAAAGGGGTAGTGTATGTGTAGAGTATTTGATTTCCTTTTCATATCTTGGCACATAAAAAGGGTACCGTTATTAAAGAGCTAATATGTATGTAACTGATTGGTGAATATGGTATATCTTGTTGCTCATGCTATCAATGTACAAAGGGCGGATCTTATAATAATGATACAAACACAATTGAGAATAAAACGAATTATGGCCAAGCCTTTTTTTAAACTTCCAACAGTGTAATGTACCATATACATGCCAACCTTTTAAATCTTCAATAAATAAATAAATAAAAATGAAAATGAGAGATTGAGATTGAGGATGCTTTACTCAATAATTGCATCAATGTCTGTCTCTCCAAACTGTCATCATCAAATGCTCCATCAACTATATTGATTGCTATGGATTATTTTATGATAATCGTTGTCCAGTCAAAATGATGAATAATCCTAATTATGTACATTTACCGGTATGTAGTTTTCATCTTTAATTGGGTATTAGCTAGGGCCAGACATTCTCCATGCGTACGGCGTTTCTCGAGTAAGTACCGTAAATCTCCGCGGGCATCATTCTAAAGCAATCTTGAATTCTTATTTTACATTTTCTGAACCAAGAAAGCCACTTGTTGGATTTGTAATTGTGTCGAAGCGAATTGAGGACCCTCAAGGCGGTCTCCCCACTAATATTTATGAATTGGAGTGGGATCCGCGACTCATGGGATCCTGAGATGAAGGCTGTTCAATTGGGTTGTGCATGGGCTTGATAGGAAAGCATTCGCAGCTTATGCAAAGACGGACGCGTAAAAAAAATCATAAGGAGGCCGCCTGCCTACAACTGGACTTACTCGATGGCACACACAGTATTAATTGAAATAAAACTTCAGTCAGAAGGAGCTTCCTACATTAACACTTATTACCCCTCTCCATATTATTAATTGGAACACAGTTCGCGATTATTATCCGGGTGTGTTATAGGCAAATGAAGTAGAAATTACACGTTCTATATTATAAGCTTAAATGCATGGCGATTGTTAAATTAAGTGTCCAGCATGACCCCGGCGCTTTATGCTTTAACATGGTAATCTCATTCTTCCCCTGGAATGGATAACCTTTTCCCTTGGTTCCCATTCGTTGTGTAACAACACACTCGACAAAGATTAATATATCAAATTTAAACAGATTAACATAATTGATGACACAACAAATCATAAATCATAGGTTACATGAGCAGTTTAAAGATATGTTTGGTGATTGGTGATTTCTGCGACTGAACATAATAACACAAAGCACTCCCTTTGGATAGAATTGTATCATGCTACGATAAAGAGAAACTGATCAAATTATTATCCAATAATGATTAAGTATAGAACAGTGAAACTCACGGGTGGCTCTCCCTGGTTAGAGGATTCCATTTTGTATTGGCCCAAGATCAAGGCAAATAGGATCCAGAAAATCATTAATGATTATTTCCTAAGATCTCATAGTTATTTCCTAAGCCTCTTCATGTCGAATAGTCCTTGCATGAATAGGTATGGCTTTGATCATGTTATGTGTACGGCTTCCCTTGTTGGTTTAACAAATTAAATAATGTTATAAAGTGATAGCAATCCATGCCGGTATATGAGATCTTGTATTGGGCACCAGTCATGTGTGTCTTCCTCAAATACAAGTCCTTAAGCACCAACTGCAACAAATCATGGGCTGTCAATACCATAAGACCCTGGTGTTGACCGGATTAGCGCTCGGCAAACTATCCTGGCTTACATGTATATATTTGCTGATTTTTCTCCTTTTTGAAGTCTGTACGTGTGGGCACATATTACCTGTGACAAGGATGAAGTTCCTCCACACTTAGAACGATTAAATCTAGCATTGCAAATGTGTAACTAGAGTCGGCAGCTTGAGTACTGTTTCTCTGATCAACTTCTGGTCTTGAACTCACTTGATTCTATAGCATGTTCAAACGTTTCAACTCAGTGATTCTCGTTCACAGTCCCAGGTAATATCTAGCGATATGAGTTGAATTTCAAAGAAGGAAATTCATACAAAAGAGGTTATTCCTTTTTTCACTTAGTCAAATCCAAATTGAGTTGAAACCAATTTGATTTTGGTAGTTGCCTTATTACCCCTGAGCAAATATGAATTTCATTACCAGTGCGGCACCTGTCCTCGGGATATGTGCAGACATAGGTGAGTATGGACCACTCAGCCATAAATCCTATATAAATCCCCCGATACAGGTTCAGGTGGTATGCACTGCAGTGTAACATGGTTATAGCCTCCGGAGCCGGATCTTCGACTGGAGCATGCGAAGAACCAAGGCAGGTAAGTATAAAAAGGCCCATTCAGGAGAGTGTGGAAGGAGCAATAGGTCTGCATGTGTACCACCACGAATTCAATTGTCAAAGTTTATATATACACTAGATGCCCCCGTTCAAAACGGGTAGTAATCTACAGGTAAAAATTCATATATATAAAAGGATATTTTACTTTTTAGAAGATGATATAATTTCAGAGAGGTATAATTTCCGCGTATATATAGAGAGAGGTGGGAATGAGTGAATGAATGTATTATAACTAACTTAAAATCAATCAATATGATGCATTTACGACCACATACTTCGATGAACTTAGATAGCCTATAGACTCGTATCCCAAGGTGCTATGCTATGGCCGATTATGTACTTAATCTTCTCTAATGACATAAAAAGTCTCCATCTGGCCTCAAACATTTTCTTTCTGATGCATGATACAGTTTTGTACATAGCCGTAAATGGGTTTCAAGACGTAACTTAAAGAATAAACGATGATCTATCAATATTTTCTGTTGAAAAAAAGCCTAATAACTACAAAAAAGACGCAATTTATAATAATAAAATCCTTATAGTGTAGATTATACCAACTGGGTACAATTATTAGGAAAAATCCACTGACTTCAGTGAATGAGTCACATATTCGAACAAAAACCATGAAATTGGACAAAAGAAAAGGATTTCTTCAATCAAAACTAGAGTTTATTAGAATAAATTAATTTACGCAATTCTAATGACATAACAAATGAAAGAGCAACGAGGTTACACGATGGCCTAGTATTACCCATCTTCATTCCGAAAAAGGAAGGTGACGAATTATCACTGCGTTACCCCAAGAACCAAGTACAAGAAACAACCTTCCTGTAAGACCAGGGAGGTATACTTATAGGGAGTAGTTCCGGCCTTTGGCTTTCACATATCTGTTTAGGCGCCTGAGTAAAAGTTCATACGTAACTAAAATTACAACAGGTATAATAGTCTTTCAGATCCAAGTTAAACAATACAAACTAGGGAGTCTTCACATATATATGTCGCATATGTATGTTGTAATCATTGCATGCAACGGGACGCTG
Source organism: Sthenelais limicola (assembly GCA_942159475.1). Lineage (NCBI taxonomy): Eukaryota > Metazoa > Annelida > Polychaeta > Phyllodocida > Sigalionidae > Sthenelais > Sthenelais limicola. The sequence goes on along the minus strand of OW804095.1, from coordinate 57,791,338 downwards.
CAGTGTGTGAGAGCAATCATAGGCCTTTTAATATTATGAAAGGCCCAGCATACATAATTTTTACACATTGGTAGGCCAGTTCCCGGTAGATTTGATTGCCATTTCCCAGCCACATCATTATAGTACCACACTTATAAATAGCTTTGAACTTGTTAGTATTGGTTATTTTAGGGGGGCGGGCGGATAGTTGGGGAACCTGATTGAGTGAATACGATGATGCGTGGAGTAGGACGTATGTTTTTTTGTTAATCTCGGGCTAACATTACAGTATGTGGTCATAACACCCAAAAAGTGATTTATGTAACTCTTTCGCCGAAACAGAAAAAGAAAAAAGCGCGGAGGGGTTTATGTCTATATGCACATAGTAAACACAATAGAGACCCTAAACATTAACATCTGAACATCTCAATATCAGATCTTTCTCATTTCGAATAAATGCTCAAAAGAAATAATACTAATAAATTATGCATAGCACCCACCAAATGGTGTATCGCAAAATTTCATTGAATCTTTGGATAATTGACTACAATCATTAGGTAATGGCAAGGAATTGATCATGTTGGCAAGTAACTTTAGAAGGAGACGATTATGATTTACAGTATGAACTTGACAGGATAAATACTCTGCAGAAAGAACATTCTAAATAAGATCTTAGTTGATTCAGATTGGAGCAGTTCCTTTGATCAAATTTAAGTGATGTACAAGAATGCTGGAAAATTCTGTATGACAGAACCAAAATGGGCCACAAACGAACTTATTGTCTTAATGAATAGAAGAGATCACGTCTTCAACAAGGCTAGAAAAAACAATGACAAGAACATTCTAGAACATTAAAGAAAATAAAAAATGAAGTCAATTATAAATGTCAAAAGGCAAAAGAAGGGGGTGATGGGGTGGCAAAATGATATACATTTAAGGAGAGGGTGAAGCGGAGTAGGGAGGGAGAGATCAAAATTATAGGGATTGTAGAATGAGGAGATCAAGAGAAGGGGGTGGAGGGGCAAAGGAGGTTGGGATAGAAGGGAGAGTAGGGAGAGGGAGACAGCGATGGCAGACTGAGAGAGATAAAAATATAGAGAGGGAGCAAATGAGAGAGAGAAATGAGAGAGAGATATGTATTAATTACATCTGTTACATCATGTTACGTAATAATGGCGTAACAATGGGTAACGACTTTATGATCAATAATTAGCATTAATTAGTAGTATGTTATGGATTATGGTAATTAATAATTAATATAAAGAACCTGTAAGGTATCAGGACAATTATGATTTACAGTATCAAAGGCCTTTTTAAAGTCCAAAAAGACTGTACCATTAAAGAACTTCAGTACAGGTCTGTGTAAGATGTGTACATTGCTCTGCACCTTCTTTGTTATGCTGCTGTACCCAATTACAACTATTCAAGTGGGTTGCACAACTGTGATTGGAAGCCTGACCTATTTGTATGGATTTGTTATATGAAGGTTTGTCTATCTTGTATATGGAGTAGTTGTAGAATTATACAGCAGCATAACAAAGAAGGTTACTGATACTGTAAATCATAATCGTCTCCTTCTAAAGTTACAACAATATGGTAAACAGAGCACAAAATTGCTCTGGTTAAAAAGTTACTTGATAAATAGAAAACTATAGTCGGTCAAAAAAAATTCAAATGGGGGAAACGGGCTTCTTTAAGAAGGAGGAAAAGTGGGGGACCTTACTTTATGGCTTCTTTTCTCTTCCATACATTAATCAGTGCATAAATAATCTGTTGAATTGAATTAAAATGTGACATTAACTTTTGATAATCGTTTATAAATACAAGCTACGGATGTATGATGTTTCTTGCTATTTCTGGACCTGACGGGCCTACGGGGATTTTGTGCAATAACTTCCTTTGACCAAACACTGGAGGGAGATTAATACTTCACTAGTGCTGCTGCAACCTGTAGCTGACCTAGTCCTGGTCAGTCAGCCCAGAGGGCGTCCCCAGTCGGCACCCTTCAGATCCGGGGACGGATCCCCAGGACCAGGGATCCAGGAGAGGACGGAAAGAGGATGTGTCCTCATGGAACCAGGACCTGGAGGTCACCGAATGGGTCAGGATGGACGTTGGCTGCAGCTCCCAGGACCAGGTTGACAAAGCCCTGCAGCTGCTAGCGGTCTGAGGTACATACAGTATAGTAGGTAGCCCATATTCAATGCATTTCTACTCAGACAAGTACTATTCAGGTGTCCTCCTTGTCTGAGGGTCTGCTCTGTATACCCCACCGGCCCCCATGGTCAACCATATATACATAATGACTGGAAGTAAGAATATTTAGTCTCTTCGTTATACTTTCGAGACCGTAGGAACTGGCATAAGCTCACAAACTCAAGGTTCAATACAAATGTATTTAAACCACATTATTATATAATTTAATGAAAAGAGGAATTTCCCCCAAATTATCAGTAATTGAGAGCATGATAACAAATTTCTCATTAGTTACTTTTCACGAACTGTGGGAAATCAGGCATGCTATGTTAATTACCATTACCTCTGGTCGATATTCTCAGCTGGTCTGACTGGCGGAACATGTATGCTCTCCTCTGTCCTCATCCATGCTCAGTGATTAACGTTATCCAAACTGATTCACCTCCGTCAATGAATTTATATTATCCGGCCCATGATGCCAGGACCAAGGTTGTCCCAGCTCAGAGAAATCTACCTGTTAATCATCGTCATGGTCATTCGCTCGCTCCAGGTAATGTACAACAGGATCGTTACTGTCCTGGTTTATATAAACACATCCCATATAAATAACATAAACCATGCAATAAAATGTGTAGGGTCTATTCTGTAGGAGGTGATCTGCAGTATAGATGTATACACATACATGTCGTGGCCATGATCAATAGGAATCTTCCCGGTTATATATGTCAATGACTGACCGGAGGACTTTCCATCAGCCAGGTACAGCGACAGCAGGTGCACAAGTTCTCCAATGAAACATGGATCTTATACTCGGATAGACCTATATACTCGAGCTAGTCTCCAATAGGCATTCATTCGAAGCCTATTCTTATCAAACAGAGGTTACTGTTAAATTGTAATGATGGCATTTAATTTTACTTTGATTATAGGAATTTTATCATATGTATACTCATTTGTAGCAAGCGAGGCGCATTCACAGATGTATACGCCCACAAAATCTCACCTCATTTACTCATGTTATGCCTATAGGTCTGAATTTCCCAATATTTTGCTGCAGCTATAAATACAAGAATTTGAAGTCGAATCGGTCGAGAGAAAACGGCGGTGACCCATGCAGCTGGTAAGTGAACCAACCCCAGGAAAGGATATTGAAGGTGGATTTTATGAAGTCCTGTAGTAAAAACAGTTTGACAAAATCCTCCAATATTTTGATCCAGTGACTTTTAGAAGGGTTGTAAAAAAACAGGACAAAAAGTAGAAAATCTTTATAGTTCTTGACTGATGTTAACTGAGAGGGCAGCTTTACGGCAAGATGTATCCACAGGAAAAAGTCTATTTTCATGTTTAACCGAAATGGGTGAAATATTGGGATGGAAGCAGACTTGTACAGTCTTTTAAATCTATGTTAATATTTGATTCGCACGTTTAATGTATTGCAGCATTTCTATTACAACTTTGTGACCTAATTAAATGGCATTCGTTGTTACTACTGACCTGGTAATGAATGAAATAAATGTTTGCTTCTGTAAGAATCATGTAGCAATACCCGTTGATGAGTTAATTACACAATTGGGAGGTTTCACACAATGACAATACGATTTCCATCGTATTCACACTCTTGTCTCTCAAATACTATGGAACGTTAATTTTGATATCTCAAAATTCAAACATGGTTCATACTTCAATAATTGAACAGAGTATTAACTAAAGGGTAACACTCACACGTAATGAAATTAAACTGAAAATAGGTAATTGGGACCTGAGAAATTAAAATTCACTCTTGTATAACTCAGGACACCCGAAACAAGATTGGTGATACAATAAAAATACATCCTACCTCTTTTTGTCTCTTTTTCAACCAAATTCGAAAGAGTTCACCCTATAGTAGGTAGGTTTGGTTTAAAAGCATTATGTACCATTTAATTAATACACATCTATTACTAGAAAGGTGTTCCAGAGAAGTCAGTTCTTTACATGAGTGGCTGAACCCCCCATTGCCACATGAAGTGACCTCTAAGGTAGTCTCACATCAGAACAGTAATTAATCTTCTTGTTTTGTTAATACCTGCGCGTTGTGTGAAAGGACTTCACTTTTAAGACTAAACAAATAAACACTACGTTAAATACACTTCAGGGTCCAGGGCTTGAATGTAGTTAGTGCCTTATAGATAAAGTCTTCATATTTGACTATGTAGCGCACACCTATGCGTAATGGTGGGAATAACTTTTTAATTTAATTAAGCTTGCTATGCTATTTCTAGCGAGGAAATTCGTCAATCGCTTACAAGGAGAGACCAAGGTATTTAAAGCATCTTACCTTCCGTCGAAGTAGTGCGAGGTAAACCAAAACGTGGCGCTCCGGTACTGTTCCTTCTACCATGGCCACGGGACTGAAGGGGTTAAATTAAAGTCATTGAATAAGCGATGCTTAAAACGTTCTGTAACAAGAGCCAAGCTAAATTAAAGTTCAAATAATTTAAGTTGAAACCAATAAAAAAACATCTTCGCGTCGTTTAATTAAACATGAGCAACTTGCCCCATATTGATTTCAATGTTTGTGAAATTACCTATTATTTTCCCTCAACACTTTGAATGCCTCTTTTTCTTCTTTGGTAAAAAGTATGCCCAATTAAATACTTTTTGTCACATTAATTGACCCATGCTAGTGACGTAATAAATTATAAACTTACTCCACAATGTACTTGCTTATTCCTAAGTATTCCTCGGCCGAAAGAATGGCATTCGTCAATAATCCAACAGCTTCCTGTTCAAAAGAAGTATATATAATCTGATGACCACTGGTTTGAAAATCAAATTGTTTTATGTTGTAGAGTATGTAGTGAACTTATATATCATATTACGCATCTTACTGTGTGTGTTTTTATTGGACTCATAATTTTAAAAATGGGTTAAGATGTAGATCTACTCACGTGCTCTTCTTCTACAGGACAAAACTGAGCTATTAAGTGGACCAGGAGATTCTCAGTACAGATACTAAAAATAAAATTTGCGTGATATATCAGCGGAACATTTTAGGTTAATCTCCAAAGCAAGATATAATGTGAAAGAAAATCCCGTACACGTAAAAGGGGAACAGCCAAGCATACAATGTAAACCGAGAATAGCTTATGGTACGGCTTAACACACTTCTCAGAATTGCTCATCACATTAGGATATATGACCATTTTCCAATTTGTAAATTTATTCCATCTTTCATGTAAAAATTCTATTACTTATAGCTTATCCAACAGGGCCCTGGCGCTACTACCAACTATTGCTGAGGGGGAACACGCTAACAGGTGTTATACTTATATATACTCTTTCCGAATATATTATCAAATTGCCAATGGGTCTCCAACGTGCACTGAATGGGGTGAGGAGAGATACCACTCCTGTCCAAGGCAGGTTTCGAACCCACAACATCACGTACATGCCTTTGGGTCCAAAGCAAGCACTCTAAACCACTGCGCCACCCGTCCCCACTTGAGACAAATTTAGGGAAGTTTTTTTTAATTCTAAACGATCGGGGTATATATACAAGTCTCGATGTTGGACATTCATGTTAGTGTTAGTGAATAATGATAATTATAATAATCATAATGTGAATAATAATATGATAATTACAATATAACTTTATAAGACGTTACTTTTCCCCGTGAATAAGAATATTTCAGCTTCATGTGATAGCCTACTCTGCGTATGACAGATGGCATACATGCATGCGACAAAAGGTATCATTTAAATTAGGCCTAATGAAATATAGAGGCGTGCGTTTGAGGTTCAACATCGACTAATGGCTAAAAGACCACTCTATAACAAAAATACACACACGCGCGCCCGGTCGTGCGAACAGACAATTGGACCCACACACCCACTGACAATGACATGCACACCGACAATAATACAATGATTGCCTTTCACAAAGATCTACACTGTGTTGTTCTATGATACCTCGCGTAGATACTTAATCTATATCTCGATCTTATCATCATCTATACTGCTGTATAAATATGTTGTATCAATTAAAACAACAACAAAACAACAACAAAAAGAAATTGACATACAATAATAGAGCTAAGTAAATCTGCGCCTGGGGTTTATAAATACGAGTAGGCCTATAAGTAACACCACATTCCGTAGTCAAGTTTAAAAGTACAGCTAAGTATATGGGAAGCCATTGGTATATTTATTCCCGAATTGTGGATATCAGAAATTGATTTCAGATATCAACAATTCAGTTTTGGATATCTGAAATTGAATTCTTGATATCTGTAATTGCAAGTGACATATCCAAAATTAAAACAGGCATATCTATAATAAAAATCTTTTATAGATATCCAAAATTGATTTTAAGCTATCAAGAATACAAATTCAGATATCCAAAACGGAATTTTGGATATCAAGAATAGAATACTTGATATCTTGATGTGAATTTTGGATATGTGATATCTGATTTTCTATAGCTAAAATTAGTCTATTTTCTGAAAGTATGTATATCAAAAGTTTTACTTAAAGAATATTCTAAATTTCCGATAACTAAAATATAAAATCCAAGTTTGTTCCATATCCACAATTCAGTAAACTGGGTCATGACATATCCAAAATGAATAAAATTGGGTCATGCCATATCCATAATTAACAAAACAGGGTCATGACATGTCCAGAATTCAAAGGTAGGTCACCACATTTCCAAAATTCGAATTGTTGATATCCAGAATTCGAATTGTGAACATCAACAATTCACTTGTGGATATCAACAATTCAATTGTGGATATCCACAATTCAGCAACGTGAACATGACATATACAGAATTAGAAAGTAGGTCACCACATATCCAAAATTTGAATAGTTGATATCCAGAATTTGAATTGTGGATATCAAGAATTGAATTGTGGATATCAAGAATTGAATTTTGGATTATTTAGTTAATCAATTAATTCAAACTTTGGATATCTAGAATTTCATGTTTTAGATATATATATGAATTGCTATTGTGGATATCAGAAATTAATTTTAGATATAAACACTTACCTTCCACACATGTATATCTAAAATTCTGTCATATCAGATTCTCCCTACCATTTGGGTCATGATATATCCCAAATTTAATAGTTTGCCAAGAATTGAATTCTGGATATGTGACAGAGAATTGTGGATCTGTGAAATTTTAATTGTGGATATCAAGAATTGAATTTTGGATATCAATAAATGCATTTTGGATATCAAGAATTGAATTTTGGATATGTAAAATTAAATTGTGGATATCTGAAATGTAATTTAGGATATGTAAGATTGGCATATTCGATCATAAGTTAATTGTAGATATCAAGAATTGAATTTTGGATATCCACAATTAAATTATAGACATCCGGAATTGAATTTTGGATATCCACAATTAATTTTGGATATCTGAATTATTTTTGTTGATATCCATAAAAACAATTCAGATATCGACAATTCAGGAATAAATATATCAAAGGCTTCCCATATAAGTATGTGTGATGAGATAAGTTTGATAACTCAAAAGCTATCTATCTGTGAACAATAGCCTGGGGAGGTGAAACAAAAAGTCAAAACTTATGTGTGGATCATGGTTCATTAAATATGAGGTTATCAAATCAAATCTGCATAACCCATCGGCATAAAAGATGATTGATCAATACGGAACGTAAATTTAATGGTGAATATCGTATTTAATAGTGATGCATTCTTTTATGTTTTATTTAATTCCAATTGTTATGTAGGCCTATACACAACATATCTATGTCATGACCATAAAGTGCCTTTCTGTCTCTTTTTTCTGTCTCTGTACGTGTCCCTTCTTCTCTATCCCTATTTCCTGGGTATGATCATAAACTGCCTCCTTCTCAGCTCTCCCGTCCTTGATATAACCATCTTAAATGTGTTGATAAGGGCGTAAAGCAACCAATCTCTCTCACTCACTCACTCACTCACTCACATCTATGTACGCCGGTATGAGAAACCATTAACCTACTTCTCGACTAGCGGCTTTCCCTTATCCAGACTGACACCTGGTAGCATAAGTAGACACCATTCAAGTAAATTCCGTACTCCCGCTTCATCGGTCCTACCATAGGGGGCAGTAGCTGTAACAGAGAAGGGAAGATTAGCTAAGATTGGTGATGTCGTTTTCTTGTAACGCATTAATTTTATCTACTATTTACAATGGCATCACCCATGGAATGAGTATTAATGAGGAGGACAAGTTGAAACCGGAAAGTTGAAAACGTGGAAGAGATGATTAACTTTGCCATATCGTATGTTATAGCCTATATGAGGTGTTTGAACAATTGCCATAAGGGCAGGGGCACATTTTATGCAGTGAGATCCTATACTGACAATCGAGCAGCAGATTTAAAGTTGCATGTCCCCATAAGTTTATAAATACGCTTTTCTACTTTATAATTTCATATCGATAATTTTTCAATAGAGTATTATATCGCTATATTATTTTGGCGGGGGCGGGTGTGTGTGTGTGGGGGGGGGGGGGGGGGGGGGGGGGAAAGAGAGAGCGAGCGAGAGAGAGAATATCCCCATGCAAGCGTTCTGGTTACAAAGTGTTAGATTATCGATAGTGATGTTGTTCTCAACTGGTGCGTAGATCGCCATGGCTGAACTGAACCAAGCAAATGGTAATATATTATTATCATTGAACGTGGCATTTCATGTCGGCAAAAAGGGCGAAGAAAGGACATCAGCAGGACCTCACTTAATAAATTGGAATTGGCAAAATCGGCAATGCACTTTTGAGCAGCCAAGTGGACTATGGTTAGGCCTGTGTTTAATCCCTAGTTTACCGCTTTTAACGAACCGATGTGATGCGAACCGTGTGATGCAATATTCAAAATAAAATTAGCAGAAGCGATTCTAAATTAACTCGTGGTATGATTCTGGACTTTCGGAACAGCAAAATGGAATCGAATTCCCCTTACCAGGCGAATGAACATTGAAATGCAGGATGAGAATCCACAGCAAATCTAACCAGGCTTTCTCATCTCCCTGAACGATATCTAAATAAGTAAGCATAAGAATGATTAGCTGTACCAAACAGTTGAAATGAATTCAGTAGGAATGCATCTGTTAAATATGATTATGATTACCAGCTAAATGGCCTTTGAAAATGTATCGTATTTCTGTCAGTTGTGTCAGGAAAATTGCCTCAATAAAATATGACTGAACAAAAACATAGCATTGAAACTAAACTAAGTAGGCCTAATACCAATAATAGAGTATAAAATAGTAGTACCATACTAACAATACTCATTAAACTAGGAATAGTACCCTCACTAACAAGCAGTATTATTAGCAGTATTATTTCAATGAGAACCCAAGCTCAGATTCCTTCACTTTAGGGTATGCGTGGTGTACTTATTACTTTTAACAAGAGACCTAATTTCGAACACGCTTGTATAATTGTATGGACACGACAACAATAGTCTTTTCTCTTCGAAAAGAGATTTATGACTAAACATTACGGATACAATAGACTGTACCTATTTTCTTCAGCAATAAAACCAGGCAAACATACTGTATACGAGCAAGACCTATCCGAAATTGCGAATGCCATGATTTATTAAAAATGAAGGAAACTATAGATGTCCCGCTATGTGCATCCAAACATGTAAACCGATATTTCAAAACACCCTGGCATGGTATGGCACCCTACATATAATTTCGGTTTGGGTATTCGTATGAGAATAATACCTTTTTTAAACCTGTTGCCCCATAAAATTAGTTTTACGATCACCTTAATTAAAGATCTCTTTAATATAGTCGCATGTACATATGTATGTACGCGAATTCGAAATTGGTAACGTGCAGTGCTACTTTTTATTGATACATGGCTAATTAATATAACATATAATTTATTTGTTATATTTGTATGTATGCATGTGTGAGTACGAGTATATGCACACACGGATATTGTTCAATGAACTGGTATTTATCCAAAGAGTGCCGGCACAAGCCGTTGGCCTCCTTGCACAAAACTACCATGAGACTGATCCTCTCCTGTTATTACAGTATACATTAAGCCATGCAGGTACAATATGGCTTTATGAAATACTTTACTCTTTGGCCATGAGCCATGCAGTCTATCCCTGTCTCTATGATCTGAACGCACAGTTTGCAGTAAGGCCTTACGCTATAGCGTAAGTCGGGATCAGTCCAATCGTATATACTACGCTTGGTGGGTATAGCCCTTTATTCCAAGATGTAAATCAAAAATACGGGAGTGGTGCTGAGTAAAATGCGTTCCATGTCCAACTACCTCCAGAGTTCCATGTAACAATTGTTATATGCATTGCTTATTCTATCGACTGCAGTACCAACCACCACCAACATATTTCCCATAAACAAAGTTTGTGTGGCACTTCATTCCCAGCCCTGGGGGCTACGGCTGGTAATCTGTGGATACTGCTCGAGTTAATGGATAAATAGAGAGTGTTTGTAAAAACACTATTATGTATGATTAATGAACGGAGTTTATATATCTTTGTCGTTAAGTCCCTGATACCACAATGTTGAATTCTAAGGCAGAGTGGTTCGGTCCTAACATTATGAATTTCTACGTAATAGGGGGTAATGGGATTCGCTCACTCCGCAGACGTAACCACTCGGGAAAAAAGGTTAAATTTTCTCTGATCCAAAAAGCAAATGTAGAGTAACAGATCCCGGGCGATGATACTTATATAGTCACATTCCCTCCTACATTTAGATATGCATTATAACTGGTTTAGTGGACCATTACATATTTTCATATTTGCAAAATGGGCGGGCCCAATTAGGCTATACTCACCTTGAGCACTGATGTTGTTAGTGATGTTCTCTTTCGTAATGTAGTCAAGTATCCCCTGCACATTGTTGATGTCATTGCTAGTGTCATCCTATAATTCAAAAGTTATGATTGTAAATTATATTGTTGGAATGTAATATTTATTTAGATATAAAAAAGAAGATAAACGGCATCGCTAACAAATTAGACTCATCTTTGCGAAATTAGAGGAGTTGGTTAGATATACTACAACCGCTATCTAAGTTGTGGATGTAAAGCGGGCTTCGTATTTTAAGTTTGACATTACCTGGGCCGCGGTCATTAGTTGTGGGGGCTCTCAGACTCAAGATGCTTTCAATTCAAATATATGTCACATGTACCGTAATTCTCCAAAATCTTCAAATTATGACACCCAGTTTATGTGTGGCAAATCGCGAGCAAATAATTATGTGTTTATCACTGGATTGACAGAAGTCTCTATTTAACTTATTTTTCGGCTATTATTCTTATGATTCTTCCTCGGTATTCGGATCGGGATAAATTTTAGATCAGAATCGAAGCGATGCATGTGTTTCATGATCTTATGGCCATGGGGGAGCGAACAACTGGTTGGATTCAAAAGTTTAGCTAAGTTTACTAGTACAAAGTTACAAATAACAATATCATACTAACATGTTTGTTACAAAAAAGTTCCCTACCAAAAGGTTTATGAAAATTAGCTAATACCGCTAAAAATATAATGGGGTTAGCCATATAGAACCCGTCCTAAAGTGTATTGAAAGTATAAGGGATAGTTTCATTTTTATCCATACGACTGGTTTGACGATTCTACCCTAGTAAATGATTTATTAAGGTATAGTAAAACTAATATTCATTTGTTCTATTCTAACACCCAACAATAAATGAAGGTCAGTGGGAACCCAAAATGGCCAAATGATTGGCCAATTTCTTCAGTGATTGTACCAATCTACTATCCATATAATGACGTCTTAGTTTGTTTAACTAAGGAGAGTAGATGCATAGACAAAAAGCTAGGTTACAGCCAACTCGTGAACTAGCTTCACAACATAAATATTGATATATGGCTTTGGGGAACTTCGCGCGGGCTAAGCAGTGTTTTCTATAACAACTCTAAACCGGATTGCAATGAGCACAATAACGGGATTTTCTCCAATGCGAATGCTCGTGACCTGACTGAGTGTAAGAAAGCATGTTCAATTTTAAACATTTTAGTCAAGGGGCCTATTGATAAACATCCAAAGAACTTGGCAAACACTGCCTACGTTGACATTTTGATTCGGTCACAAAGAACTGTTTTACTTTAACAAAGGCTTAAGAGAAATATTATCCTTATTGGAAATGGTTCTTCAATCAATGAGTTCTATTGGGATGTTCCTCGGAAATACATTAAGTGTAATCCAGATCAGCTTACAGAATCTCGCACTATAGCTGTGAGATTTCCAGCGTGAAATTGAACAGTCTTAAAAGGTACGTCATGTTTGGGCGGCAGGGCATTATAGAAGGCGTTAATCAAAATTCACACATATATACAACACTTACATAGTTAGTCTCATGGACGTTTGGGCTCAAATGAGCATCAGGCCACAAGGTGTCGATAATGGTTGCCAAGGCAACGCCACTTTTAAGGTCATCAAGACTGCCCACCAGTAGGCCTGCCTCGCAGAGAATGGAGTTTACCCAGCCCAGGTAAACCTGGAACAATGGAAATTTGGAGTAGTATGCAAATACATTGGAACAAAGAGAAAACGTTACAAGAAATGCGCACATGCATGCAAAACCAGACACCTGATGAAGAAGTATTGCGTACCTGATAGCAAGTAATCGTCAACATTTATTTTAGACTAAGTGTGAATTTAATCGGATGAATAGCACACCGTTGCGTCCAAAGTGAACTTTCAAGATCAAACTCCACCCTCCCCACAAAACGACTATTCAGATAATGCGCCAGATTGAACCCAAAGCATACTTGCAATATGCATCGGGCCCTCATTGATGTCCTTTGTGAAATACAATGTCATGCATGTATACGTGACCTTTCTTATCAGATTAATCTTTGATAATTATCAATGGCGACCGAGTAGAATTCATATAGGTGCTCTCAGCATGCATAGAGGGGAGCGTGTTACCACTTGCAAGGTGACCCTTATTCTAGACGCAGTCATGCATGATCGGACCCAAGGAAGGCCTTTCAAATACCTTAAATCCAATTTATGGCATACCGCTGCTGTAAAACCAGCTAGTATGAGCTAACACTTTGGACTCTGTCCATTATTTCCATACCGCGTTGGGGATTTCTTATCGAAAAGGCAAACTCGGTTCTGCAAAGCGCATTACTTGTGGCTGATGCACCCATCTAAACGTGGACGCAAGTAATATCATAATTGCTCCTCATCATCGGGGTTAAAAGTTCTTGACTCGCCCCCTTGAAGGGACAAATACCTACTTTTACTACGCAGAAATATCATTCATATTAATTTGTATGAGGCTTAAGAATGATAAATACAACGCATGCGTCAGAAGTATACACAATAAAAATCGCAAATTAAAGAATGTATAAAATGCAAATTCTCGTGTGTCAACTTATCTTTGGAATAATGAGTTACATATATGCGTATAGCGACTTCATATTCTTTGAGTGGTTCAGTCAAAAACAAAAAATACGATGATCATGTACACAAATGCAATAGAAGGATAAAGTATTAATCGTGGTCAATGTTGGGCAAGCGATCGTTGGGCAAGCGATTGTTCTTCAATGTATTTCGCAAGCTGATCTATAAATTCATATTCGAGGCGTTGCAAGAATGTTTGCAAAATACATTAAATAAATGTATATTGAGATCAATCGTCCAAGGTAGCGATTGATAATGATAAATACATGTTTCTAATGAACAAATTCGGTGCGAGAATTTTATATCGATTATCAACGTTAGCGATCTATCAATAGTAGGCCTATACGCGTAGACTATGCATGTGTTTTACCTTTTATTTGTCTATTCATTTAAATTCTCAATATTTATTCTCAAATCGCCGACATTTTAACGCTACCGGTAATAGAGAAACCATTTGGGTTTCAGATGGACAGACCTCCCTGTATGATAGAAATGACCTGATAGAATTAAGCAAATTTATATTTTAACTAATACTATTTTTTTCAACTATTTTATTCTAATATATTACATCAATATGCTCATACTAAGATATATATGATATTGTTTTGTATAAATATGGATATCACTAATCACGAAATGCAACAATATATCTTTCTCCTTGACTCTTTCTTATAGCTTATCAATGTGCAGTGCCATGTTTTAAATTTCAATATATTGGCATCAGCCGGATAATACGGTAGCCTACTAATATTAGTAGTAGGCTTAGATCTAACTCGTTGGTAATTGAAATATATATAATCTTATAAATTGGTAGCTGAGCAAGAAAGAATACCTCCGAGTAGGTATGAATAGGTCTAGTCTAAAGGTATCAATTTAAGTGGTGCATGTCTCTTTAGCCCCATGCAAAGTTATAGGCCTGTGCCATGTATAGTTCTCTAACAGCCTCGGGCCGCGGTGTAGGACGGGGCTCTCGGGCGCACCTGTTGAAGCATAACGCCGTGTAAACAAAAACCTGTCAAAGTTACAAATGCTGCAAACATAGGAAAAAATATTAGTTATCATATAAAATTTTCTACCCGAGTAGCAGGGTCACTGTTGGTTGTCATGATGACCTTTGGCGTGCCCAAGCTTCCTTTTCCGAGTAGAGAATCGTTAAAATCCTCCAGTCCGTGACTACCCCGGCATGTTCGGAGGCGGCGCCATTCATTCTGAACGATGGGCTATCTGCGCATGCCCTGAGCTCAGACACAGCACTTCCGGCGAGAAGGAAATATTGAGCGACTGGCGAACTGGGGAGTAATAAAACCAGTCTGATTTACTGGTATTAATTTCATTGGAAGCCGTTTTGCCGGCTGGTAATGGAAGAAAAAAACATGGATGCCATGAATGACGCCGAAGGTTCGAGGGTGAGTGATGTTGTTCCTTGATAGATATTGTATTTATTCTGTTGTTTACACATGTGTGCGATCTTACTAAATAGGTGTGACTGCGGTTGTGTCTGTACAGCCAGTGTAGTGATGTGTATTCGCTGGTGTGAATAAGGAACATATTTATTGACGAGAACTTGTATTCCCAGTCATCTGCCTGATTTATGGTGCCATTGTACTTTCGTATTTCGTGTCCCCATGTGTGGAGGCATTGACCCTGTATAACTCGTTACATATAACTAAACTTTCGCCTATTTAAACCGCCTTGGCTTAAGGATTTTGGACACCCTTCAAGTTTCATCTACAATTATAGTGTCAATACTGTGACTGTCTACTTTATACCTAGTAGTAAGCCTGACCTGGGACGTGTCCACTGTAGCTGGTGTTTATACTGTTGGTTGACTACTGTCATTTCACTTAGACAGGGACCTCTATTTTATGTCTATTATACCTTTCTAATTTAAAACAGTGATATGCCTCGGACGTCTCATCAAACTTTTATCAATTTAATTGATAAAAGTTTGATGAGACGTTGAATGAGATTTAATTAAATTGTGTAGTATATACACTTTAATTAATCCCGCCAAGTTAAACTAGGGCCATACAGATATACCCGTTAGACTTTACATTTATACATTAGACTAATTCAGTTAGTTCTGTAGGCCTATCTACTACTACTAGTCTTTCCCATCTTCCATCGACCTCCTAAGTGCTATCGTCATCGAAATTATAGGCCTACGTGTAAGCTACATTGCTGAGTATGATTGGTTATTGGTTGCTATTTAATTAAATACGGTATGGTAAACATGGCGTATTATATAGTACTAAGTAGGCAGTTATAGTTTATATACACGGGGGAGAACCTAATTTAATTAAGGCTTGCAGACTATAGTAGAATACAGGTCCAGCTAAATTTGAAATGTGTATATTTGTGGGGGGTTTTGTTCACACTTTGTAGGACTACGGTACATAGTTCATCCCACTGGTGGATTTCCCATATTAGTCGGCCTACTTGACAAGACGTCGGGGATGGGGGATAAATTAATGCGAGATAAATTAACCATTTTTTCTGCTATATATCTGATTAATAATGAACAATATCTTACTTTATCTCTGAACCCACTCGTGATGAAAAGTATCTCCTCATCATTATACAAACACATATACTCGGGAAGTATGGGTCTAATCATTTTATTGCATAACTAAATATATATTGGCTTCATAATCTCTTCTACTGAGTAGGCCTATATAATTATAGTTCAGTCTTGCCTGGATTAACCTTGGATGACGTTTTGTATTACATGATGAAGTATTATTTATTTGGGGAGACATATTTTTAGCCCAAGGTTTGAATTATCATAGCCCCACTACAATATGAGCTGAAATAAATATAAAAGAATTATAAATCCTACTGCATACAACTACATAAATTCCAACTTGATTCCATTTTCAACACGAGAAGATGTTGCAATTATTTAATGTTTGAAATTTATATAATAATATTCACACCATTTGTATTGGATTAAAATTCATCGGGGAAGTTATGTCGTCTTCGTTTCCCTACGTTTAATCTCTCAAACTCGTAATATTTAATAGTTTCTGAACATAGTCGTTTTTCTACTTTCTGAATAGATCACCAACGTGAAGACTGAAGATAATGAAACGCCTATGGACGTAACACCTATTTCCTTAGAGAGGCCGGCCTACAAACATGCTGGACATATGTCTAAAGCATTCGAAGTACTAAATGTACTACGTAGACAAAATCTTCTCTGTGATATCATTCTGGTTGCTGATGGCCTAGAAATCCCTGCACATAAAGCAGTCCTTGCTGCTTGCTCTCCATATTTCTATGCTATGTTTACATCGGATCTAGCCGAGGCTCGGGCAGATAGGATCGTATTACAAGAAGTGGACGGGAAGGCGCTAGCCCTACTTATAGATTTTGTGTACTCTGGAGAAATACAGGTCACAGAGGACAATGTACAGGTAGATTGTGATATTACGTAACAGTATGTCTCATGAGTCTCTCTTAAAACAAAGGTGTCTGTTATTTCTGTTAGCATTTGTCTAAAGATCAGTTCTTGAAAATGTAAATGAAAGTTATTTCTTATCAGAACCTTGATAATTTGTTATGTTCTTGTTACCAATCTCTGAAAGAAATATGTTTTCCCTTTTCCATGATCACGCATGATATGATATGTCGTCTATTTGTATGAATAAATCTGAAGGAGGTAACCAATCAAGGTGCTTATTACGCGTGTATTCAACTGATCGCCACTCATTTATTATTTGGGATACAATAATGATATATATATACACAATGTGGAAGCTGGGAGAAAGGGCTTTATAATGATATATAGCATGCTTAGAACTGTACAAGGAGTTTAACTATTCATTTGAATGAAGTGAAGTGAAACATATAGAGTTCATCTCATGCCTATGCACATTTTATGTAATGAATTATCACCATTTTCTTTTATACCTCCATTGTTTCAGCAATGAGGTATCATGCACTGTTATTGTTTTTCTTCTTTGAACTATTTTTTATGATGTGGTTTCACTTTCTTTCTTATCACTACCACTGATTAAATATGTTTTCCCTATATTTTTGGTCTTTATTTCACATGCGTCATTTTTTTGGAACAGATGCTTCTTCCTGCTGCGAATCTATTGCAACTGGTGGAGGTGCGCGATGCCTGTTGTGATTTTCTTCAGTCTCAGCTCCATCCGTCCAACACACTTGGCATACGAGCCTTTGCCGATTTACATGCTTGCCAAGAGCTACTAAACTACTCACAAACTTACACAGAGCAACATTTCAGGTATGATGTAATTCTACCATGTGTTCAAGCCTTTTTAGTGTGGCTATAAAAGGACACTATTCATTAAACATACTTGTAGTAACTTTTTATTTCCTATCATTAACAAGTATAATGACAAATAATACTTGAGTACAACTCGTACATACTTATTGCTATGAGTGAGCCTTTAAATTCAAGTAAAAATCTTTTTATATTTAGGCTATACCAAATTTAGGGATATCGACACATTTTCAAGTACCGGTAATTAGTATTTTCAGATATTTTCTTTCTTACTCAAGATTGTTTCATGATCTATCACCTCTGAAATGAGTAAATCAGTACATTTGATAAATGAAACCTTTTTATTCATTTGTCTACAGCGAAGTTGTACAACATGACGAGTTCCTAAACTTGTCCCCCATGCAAGTCTGCAAACTCATCTCCAGCGATCGACTGACTGTATCATCAGAGGAAACAGTCTGTATCCCCAATATTATCTTTACATTTTCCAGCATGGGCGTTGTTTTCGTACACATAATTTTCAATTTCTAAGTTGTACCCTGAGGATCTCTCTCGAGGCCTAGCGGCCTCTCGAGAGATCCTCAGGTCGGTAAAAACTTGTGGGCATCGTATACAGCCTCCTAGACACTGCTCTCATTACATTCTATATTATGGTGAGGCGAAGGGGTCAGAATGCCTGATATGTATCCTACTTTCATATACTGCTTCGCCAAATCTTTGTTAGTACAGGGATTTTAGCCAGGTATGTCTCCAGTGGTTAAGCAAATCTAGAAGAGATCCCGGACTGCACGTCGTAGTGTTTGTGAGGTCAGGAATGGATGGGGGGGGGGGGGGGGGCTGCTGCTGGGAGTGTGTGGAGGGTGGAGGTGCAGGGGCAGGGGAAGTGCAGGGAGGGGCAGGGAAGGTCTGGGCCCCTGACTGTCAGATGTAGTGAGTGTCAGTGCTGCATGATTATGCTGTAGGTGAGATACAGTTGTGAGCCAATGTGCAGAGTAGATTGACTTATATATGATTGTGTGTCAGCCAATGCGCAGAGTAGATAGATTTATCTATAGTGTCACTGGGCTTAGAAGGAAAGTGGAAGAATCATTTTGAAAGAGAATCATTTTAAAGTGAAAAAAAGTCTTTGAAAGAAAATCATCAGTTGAATTGAAAGGGAATCATTTGAAAAAAAATGATAGAATTGAAAGAGAATTATAGAACAGTTGGATAACTTCAGTAATTTAGAACAGTTGAATAACTTCATCTTGTAAAGAAAGCGATGACACACAACCACGCCAATTAAAAGATTGTCTTACATCCGATGGACTAGAGCCATATGACCTGAACTCTCCAAGGTCAAACATAAGTCGAAATGGGTTTAGCTACCTTGACTTTGAAAAAGATAATAACAGTACTAGAAATGTGCAAATATAAGACTAATAATGATTGCCATTGGCGGATTTGTCGGAAGGACCATTGATAGTTTGTGGAACCATTGGTATTATGTATGGCTATTTTGATTAGAATTGAGTGGGATAGGAGGGATGGTAGGATTAAAGCCACTGACCATTGGAGATCAAACCTTTAAAGTGGTAGACTTTAATAGAAACTATATGGAACCAGGGTTGAAAACATCCCACGTTCTGGTTGTTCCGGACGCCTATGTTAGCCATGCGGACAACCAAAAATAAATAATTGGCCTTTTCTGAAAAACCAGGTTTTCACCTATCTTTGGTGTCAGGGGGATATATGTCGGACAACCATATTTTGAAAAGTACTTTTTGAAGCGATTTTTTCAACCCTGAGAACAGTCGCCGAAACTGCATCCCTCTTATTTTGAGCGTCAACATATCACTTGTTCCTTCTGGCACCACTTTTTATTTTGAGCGTCAACTTGTCATTTGTTCCTTATGGCACCACCACGGGCCAGAAGGACATTTAAAAAGTACCGTGAATTACTGGGGTACACTAAAAATCTTATTTGGAGATCATTAATGGTGAGAATCATTTTACCGTGGAAAGTAATTACGAATTTAAGCTTACCTTAGTATTTGATGAAAAATGAAGTGGAACTGAGAGAGAAAAAACCCTTCCCTAAAAGTATCTATCCAATTGATTAATACCGGTAGGTGAAATGCCAAATTAATAGGTTCGCTTTCTTTCAGGTTTTTGAAGCAGTTTTAACATGGACAAACCATGACCTGCCTAATCGTCAAGAATATATTGCCGAGCTGATGGAACATGTCAGACTACCTCTTCTTTCCCAAGAATTCCTTGTACAAAGAGTAGAACAAGAGCAACTGATAAAAAATAATAGTAATTGTAAGGTATGTCTTTACTATTCGTTCTCATTGATTTATTGGCTTCACACCTCTACCTATTTTCGCCTGTCCATGTATTTATCCTGTCATCCAAGATTAACATCTTGAAGGTGACTATGCGAAGATGCGGCCTAAACAATATAACTTGCCATCCGCACTTTAACAATTCTCTTAATTTGTACATTCTTATAGTCGATCGAAGAGAGACTTTGATCTAGAGAAAGGGCACTATACTGTTTAAAACATCCTTCAAATTAGGTAATTCGATCGAATTCAGGTGCCGTTTTTATTACACCATTTTTAAAGCTGAAAGGCCCATAAAACCTTTCTTCTGGACATGCGATCTTGGTCGTAAAAAAAATAAAATTACATGACTCACCATTTATTGATGCAAATATTCTCCTTCAGGATTATCTAATCGAAGCGATGAAGTATCATCTATTGAAGGGAGACTTAAAGGCCATGTATAAAACACCACGAACTCGCCTCAGAACTCCCATAGGGTTGCCCAAAGTACTACTCGTTATTGGCGGACAAGCTCCCAAAGCTATTCGCTCTGTGGAATGTTACGACTTTAAAGAAGAGAAATGGACGCAATTAGCAGACATGCAATCTAGACGTTGCCGGTGTGGTGAGTCTTAGTTTATCGCTGAAATTTGCTTTTCATTGCTGCTTTATCACACTTGGGATGTGTGTACTCTCTAACAGCGCTAACACAACCACACACCTTTCACCATAACTTAAAATGCCGTGTTTAATATGTAGGGAAGCCGTTTTTCTTCCTTGCCCATCTTTCTACCATCGAAAAATTGGTGTAAAATGTAGTGTATATATATATATCAGCCTATTAAATTACGAGAGGATTAGATTTTACCGTTTTGCATTCCACATTTACTTTACCCTTTGATATTCACTCATGTGGCCGGTATACGTGTACATGTACATCGCCTTTCCTATTCTATATTCCTCTTAATTGAATATTTTGTTACTTTGAAATAACGTGTTATCATTATGGCTTTTTCTAATGCTTTCAATATTTCCGCTGTGTGATTATCATTGATGCTAACATCGGGACCTCAGAAACCCCATACTCCATGTTCAGTATAAAATAGGTTTCTTTATTTTCCTTTTCCTAGGGGTTGCTGTTATGAGTGGATTAGTGTACGCTGTTGGAGGATTCAATGGCTCACTCCGTGTTCGGACTGTAGATGTGTATGACCCCATTAAAGACGTGTGGACATCAGTAGCCAGTATGGAGGCTCGGAGGAGCACACTTGGTGCCGCCATCTTGAATGGCCTCATCTACGCTGTAGGCGGATTTGATGGATCATCCGGTAAAGTTTTACTCATCTGGCCCGTATATGCACTTGTAGATGTATAATGAAAATTCAACTATTGTAATTCGTCAAATCGATCCGACTAGGATATTTTTTTACCACTAGTATATTCATGCTCGGGGAGAGAGAGACAGAGAGAGGGGGTGTGGGGGAGAGGTGGGGGAGAGGTGGGGGAGCGGGGAAGAGACAGAGGTGTGGAGGAGTCCGTGTTTGCAGAAAGGGGACAATTTACTCTGCGTAAATCACCGAAATCTTTTGTTAACAGTAGTTTTTCTGAAAGTTCTTCCAGAAAATATGGGTCATTTTCTGGAAGTTTTAAATGCTTTAACATGTGTGTACCTTCAGAGATATTGGCTACAATACTTTCCCCCTATTCTATTCCTAAATGAATTTTAAACATTTAAGAAAATTGATTTATTGGTAGATAAATGAATTTTAAATACCATAGCTGATATTACTCTATGTTATAAATAATGATCTGAAAGAAGGCCCTATTTTGGAAACATATTGGGAAAGTTTCAAAACTTAGAACTTGGAACAGTCGTCATTGAATAATGTGCTAAGTTGGGAGATATGATAGGATTCTTTTTAAAATTTTCAAGTAGCTTTGGCCTAAGTGAGGCTCTTGAGATTGTAAAATCTCATCATATGTTGACTGTAGACTTTAAGACTTGTATTCTGCTACTGTAATAAGTTCATAATTGAATTTTATGTCGAATCGGCCGAGAGAAAATGGCCACATGTGAGCGATGGTAACTGAAACCACCACAGGAAAACATTTCAGTGTGCCTCCTAAATATAAATGTAGACTTTTATGAAGCCCTGTAGCAGAAACAGAATCTGCCAAAATGTTGGTCAAGTGACTTTTAGATGGGTTGAAAAAGAATGGAACAAAAATAGAAAATCTTTGTTTTTTGACCGATGCTAACTGAGAGTGCAGCTTTAATGTGACATGCGGTGGTCAGATAGCCATTTAAACTATTATGTTGTATTATTGTCCTATTCAAAACTCTATTACATAACAATTTTCTGTTTTGAAAGGAGAACTACCAACTGTTCAGATTCTCTTATAGTTGAATTCGTGGGTTGATTCGAGTGATGAACAAACATACGAATAATAATTTTCTGTGTTACAAAAATGATTAAACTGATTTATTCTTCAAATAACCTTGGGATTTCTTTTCAATTACTTTTCTGGTTGCCAGGTTTGAATAGCGTGGAAAGCTACGACCCTCGAATCAACGAATGGCGTTTAGTCGCGAGCATGAGTACCCGGAGAAGTAGCGTCGGTGTCGGTGTTGTTGGAGGTATGCCATTCTGATCATCATATCCTGATCCGCTCTTTTCCTTTTGGGTGGTGACAAACTATGCATTATCATATTTTTCACTTTCATCGTTCATCAGTCACCATATATTTTAGCTGGCCTTTCACCTGCTTTTATCTTGGGTGACGCCTTTAATAGTTTTAAAAGAACATTTTAATGTTTTCTCTAGGTCTGATTTATAAAAACGCCTTTGATAAATTTAAAAGTACATTTGAATGTTTTCTCCAGGCCTCCTGTATGCGGTTGGTGGATATGATGGAGCCTCACGGCACTGCCTCAGCTCTGTAGAGTGCTACAATCCAGAGACGGACACCTGGAACGCGGTGGCTGAGATGTCGTGCAGGAGGAGCGGTGCAGGTGTAGGGGTCATTGATGGACTCCTGTATGCAGTGGGTGGACATGACGGTCCTTTAGTTAGAAATACAGTGGAACTCTATAACCCTGAAACCAATAATTGGACTCAAGTTGCTCACATGCACTTATGTCGAAGAAATGCAGGTAGTTATTTTCTTCCCGTGGGTATTCTGTACTCGTCTTCTTTTGACGTACCCATGTATTTATACATTGCCACACTTCAGTTTGTGAAACGCAATTCAAAGTCACCTACAAATCATGTTGTATGATCATATGCATCGATACTTCTAGATGGGATTTTTCTCGAGAGACAATGTTTAACGGTTTCTGTTCACTTTTAACGTCTCAATAATAATAATTATGCCATTCAATATTATATGTATAATCTAACGAGTTGGTAAATTTCTCTTCTAGGTGTAGTTGCAAATAAAGGACTGCTGTATGTAATTGGAGGTGACGATGGTTCCTCTAATCTAGGCTCCGTTGAGTTCTACAACCCTAAGCTTGACACATGGATCTTGCTGGGATCAAGTATGATGACAGGTCGGAGTTATGCCGGAGTGTGCGTCATAGACAAACCCATGTGACACGAGGAGCAGCAACAAAGCAACTGAGCTTCATTTTGCCCATTCCTTGGGTATAGAACCAAGAAATAGTCAAAACTGGAAGATATCACGATTGAGCGCTGGCAGCCTAGATGTCTTCGTCCAAGTAATGTGTTTGTAATGATGTTTAAAAAGAGAGGGAGAAAAAATGGTATAATAGAAATATGGCCAAACAGTTGTTTTCCACTGCCAAATTTAAACCAGCACATCACGAATCGGGCTTTTACAGCTTAAAATCCTATATTTCCACTGTATGGAACGATGTGACGATGAACACTTTGGGATATTCATCATATCAAATAAGTCTATACCGTCAGTTTCCATCTATATAGGTGCCTTAGTTTACATATGCTGAGACTGACAGGAACATCATAATTATATAAGATGATTTTTAAACGCAGAAATCTAGATGATGTTTCTGTGTGAAATAGAGCTACGTTTATATTCCTAAGAGCCATTTAAAGGTTTTAAGTATCAGAAGGTATAACCGTCGCTTTAGCCTCTACAAATATCCGATCTTAGGTTAATTTTTCAGTATCAAATTTGCTTTGGATGCTTGTGATAAAAAATATTCTAAAGAAGATGCCCATGTCTATAGCGATCACGACTATTGTAAATATGCCATATTGGCTGTGTGTTGGAGATTTTGACAAAGAGGGATTTCTTACAAAAAAGAACAAGATAGCGCCTGGGGCGCATTATTTATACTAAAATGTAAATTAACGTCGTGTTATTCTCAATCTTGTCTTGGGACATTGCTATCATACCAAAGGTATATGACTATATGATCGGGAAATATTGTTGATAACGCACTTTAAGTAAAGATGACTGCGGCAAGAAACCGCATTTATTAACGGTGTACGTATGTAGGCCTTTGTATGTTTATGTATATGTGGAGTTGAAGCTAGTATTGCGCTGTCTGTTTGCTAAGATGGGAAAGTATACCACAGTGTGACCAGCCTTATTAGCGAGTTAATGTTCATTATTACAATATCGCACTTGTTTTGTATGCACCTGTAACGTGGTAGATATGAAGTGAGGTCATGCTCCGTTGTTGAGGCACATTTGTAGTGAAGACGAGGATGACAGTTGTTATGGATTGTGTTTTGACTATTATTTACCTGATACATTCTCGACTGGTATATTTATCGTTAAGTGCTCACTGGTTGATGCATATTCGGAAACCGATGGATTATGTTCATAATTGAGAATTAAGTATTTATAACCGTTTCTAATGAGGCTTTCATTCATATCGCCAGCTTATGACGTACCCACGCCACTGCAACAACTCCCTACGTCGACCCATACACACATATACTTCCTACATCTTGCAGCATTAAATATATCATGCATGCATTCCAGGATATATTTGAGTGTGAAGAAGTAGTCAGGAACAACTTTAGTTTGCAATCCATGATTTTATTACAACTTCATGTAGTACTAAAGAAAGCAAAATTTTAAGGGTCTATCCCAAGTTACCGAATATAGTAATTTTATCTTAATTGTTTATTATCAAGACGAAGTTAGATAATCATAGTTCTATTCACTGCCGCATTTAAATTAAAGTATAATTGCCTTATTATGTACATACTTTCGTATTTGATGGCATCAGACCGCGCAGATTACCAATTTTATTGTCTTAGGTTGAAGAGTTGGGAGAAAACATACTCTTCTCTTCGTGTTTTATCTTGCTTAATTTAGATGATTAGTGTCTATGGCTAAGGCTTGGTGTGAAAGGCATTTTATTTCAAGCATTTGGGGCCAATGCTATGCCCCGAACATAATGCTTCTGGGCTTCTTTTCTTGTCTATTCCTGACCCAAAATTCTGATAAGGAAGTATCAGCTGGACGTGGTTGATAAAGAGAACGATAGTGCGTACCATTCCGTTTGGGTATGCATTAATGACCCAAATTCATTAATGAACATTGAGAACATGAGTGATAAAAATAGGTTGAAGATGCTTGTTTCATTCGCAACCTAATCACGGGGCACGATTGAAAGAGTATTAGCTTTTTTTCCCGTTTTTTTTCTCTCATTTTCAAGTAAACATCCCTATTTAAAACTAGCCCGTGCTGATAAAGTCATGGCTAGTCAAAGACAGTTATGGGATTTATTTTTACTACTAAAGGATTACTTAACAGAATATGGTATTGTATTTTATTCAGACCCTTTTATAAATCCTATAGGAGAAATTCAATAGGGTTAATTTTCAAGATCTGATGACAAAAATAGGAAAGATGAGAATCCGTAATATCATCCTAGCTGTGTGGAATTTTTCAAAAAGGTTCACCGGTCTGGTAAACTAGAATCAATTCCAATTTCTTATCACAGGGAAAATACCTACCATGCTCAATGATAATCAGTTGAAAAAGTATGTCAACTCTCTTACCGATAATGCATGGATAGGTGAATGATAATCGACGCAAGAGTTTAATTATCTTGGTCTTGCCCGGGAAAAAAATCTGGGTCATCCCCAGAAAAGTTATATCTGTATATAATGTATATATCCGGCTTAGTAAGCAAACACTGGTCTGTCCGCGGGAAGTATATTTAACGGTACTTCCAAGTATATGAATAATCTTGTGCTGAGGGTCCTCGTCTCAGTTCACTATCGCTTCAACAATTCCAAATCAACGACGGGATTCATTATTTCAAAATATGACACTTTGTACCAATGAATGTTTGTGTACACTCTAAATGCAACATCTAAATTCCCTAGTTCAGGTTCTATTCTCTGCCATATTCCTGGTATTTACCCCATACATTAATAACTTCAACTCTGATTTGATATGGAAGTTTCCCTTTCAGGCACCCCATTGAGGGGATCCTCGAAAGGCAGCAAGTTGTCTCGATATTTGAGGTTTTCACAATAGACACATCTATGTCGGCAATAAAAACATGAACCTCTTTAGAAGATATTTGTTGGTGCACTACTTTGCCTTAAATCTTACACCACTGAAAGCTCATGCAGACTAATTTAATGAAATGTAGACGCAAAACTACCAACTGGTCGATTCTACGTTGATTTAATTTAATGAACGTTTTGTGTATCTATTTACTCTTCTCCATTGTGAATGCTGTATATATCTTGCTTTCAGTTTTACTACTCGGTTAATGTTGAAAAGTGCAACACCGTTATTGTCATAATGTCTTTTGGAATATACATGTTTTTGCACCACATTGGTCTAACAATTTTCGAAATTCAAACCCTTGGATGACTGTACAAACCTACACACCTTACACCACGCTTAGACGGAAAGCTAATTCGTGTAAAAATGCTTTTTACGAAATAGCATATGTAGCATATTTTGTGATCCATTTTAGAAATGATATCAAGCTAATTGGTCACCTTCTGTCTTTTTCATTGAACCATACTTTTAGACACATGCCTTTTTCCTAGTACTACTATGCACTGACACGGACACCAGCACATTAGGTATGGCATGTAAATGAATGCTTTCCGTGGTTAGGAGTTAACGGTGTAAAATATGGGTTGCATTAATTTGGATAATTTGACACAATTGGAGTATCCTAGAGTGAGACCGAATTTAAGAAGCTGATTTCACGTTTGCTTTGCTTTGAAAAGATAATCATCAAAATCAAATGTATGGAGGCTATTGGGGTTTTTCTGTTATAACCTTTAAGTGTTGGCAGTAGTGTCCAACTTTTTTGGTTAAAATGTGCCCTCCTGAAGCACCATCTACACCGATGTATAGTTGTAAATATTTGTACATTCTAACTGTAAATATCTGTAATAAATGTCCAATAAATCAAATGTCAGTCTTGTATATTCTCATTGAATGGCAGTGCACACACAATGATGGATATCACCGCCTCCCCTGGTACTAAATGAACCCCGTTTACGAAAACTTACTGTCCCTAGGACCAAGGTCCTTTTAAAATAAAAGAAACAAGTTATCTGTGAAGTAATCTGTCAATAGAGATCTCGGGAGGCTATGGGAGGTAGTAGCCACACTTTCATTATATTCACGACTTTGACCAGTAACACTTCCATAAAACTTTCCCTATAGATTTTACTGTTATTTTATGATTTTTAAATATTTCTTCCAATTTTATTTGTAGTATGCTATTGTAATGTATACTGAATATGCACACAGGTGAAATAGTAAATAAAGCTATCAGAATAATATTTTTAGATCAAAATTCATCAACAATTGAGATGAAAAACAGTTCAGTCTGCAGAACAAAGCATAATTAGCCCAGCGTTCTGCCTGACCACATAATATTATCTATAGTGATAAACTTATCCACAAGGCTGTCCTGCATCCTCCTCCTTGTGGGGCTCTCTACCCCAGCCAGGGTAGATATGGTGAGCTTCATAGGCAATGTCATAGGAGATTGAGAGGAGAGCAATGCACTCAAACTATTATTTCTGTTATTTCTAAGGATTTTGTACTATTTGGAAAAAATAATCTGCATTCCAACGGTCAAATTCAAATAGAAATGGCTAAAAACATTATTGTTGCCTTCCCAACCCATCCATAAAGAGCCTTACTAAAGGCAAAGCCCAGTCCAGAAGGAGCGATGAGTTAAATGGAAACACCTGGTCCCTAAAAGTTAAGGGGTCATTAGGGGTTTGTCTCATAGACTGAGTTCAGGGGAGGTGGCAGGGTGACCATTTTTGGGGTAAAATTGGCCAAAGAAAATCTAAATTTACATTTATTTTGTGAAAATGGTAGTATTCTCATTTTTTCCAGTGTTGCCAAATCATTAAGTATTTACTGTTGAAGTTGAATAATTGTCATTTAAATGATGATGAAATAATCAAGGTGGGTCGCTATAGAAACAATCCTAAAGCAATCATTTTCAAAATTCATCATTTTTTACAACTATGCATTTCAATGTTGTAGGATCCTAGTACTAGGATAGGATAGGATAGGATTGTTTCTATAGCGACCCACCGTTGATTATTTCATCATCATTTAAATGACAATTATTCAACTTCAACAGTAAATACTTAATGATTTGGCAACACTGGAAAAAATATAATATTTTCAAATGTCTTTGCACAATATCTAAATGTATGTAGGCGAAAATAAAGTTGGATAGAAATATGTCTAATGGCTTATTTACCATATGATAAAAAGGTGATTAAAAAAGAGGGAAGAGAATAGGGGTTCTATATTTTTAAGACCCTGAGTGATATAATAATTAAGGAGTAAATATCACTATAGGTCCCAACCGGGATTTTCCGGCCAAAACGGGCTGAATGGTATTACATACAGGCCATTACAGCACCACGACCGAGTGGACTGTCAGACCTAACCAAAACCATGTGTTTCATCATTGAGGCATCCCCCTCTCTCTCTTCTCTCCCTCTCTTAATACCCGGCCTCTCTCTCTCCCTTGTATAAGAATCCACCCACTCAGTCACATCACAAATACAACGCTTTAATATCTTTCCTCATAGTCGTCACACATTGATGAAATAAAGATGAAAATAGTTCTTATGGCAAGGAGAATACTTCCAAAAATGATTTAGTTAATATGTTTCACAATTTAAAAAAAAGTTTAAAGATGAGTGGACCACCTGCTGATTGATACTGACACCACTTGTGGATGGGTACTAATTGATATATATTTATGTTAGGGGTTAGAGTCAAACACTTCGCCGTACCGATATGCCCACATGGATGGAGCTAAGACTGATATATGTTTTGGTCCTAAATTTCCACAAAACCATAGTTTGGGTCATACAGATTGCAGCATCGTATTTTGATGCTGAAATCATAGAAGTTGGCAGCACGGCAAATGAGGGGCTTGGTAACAATCTGGAGACACAAATTCAAGGTCAAAACAGCCTTCCTACAGTGAGGAGAAACGGTGGACAAGCTGACATGGTGGAAGAGTGTGGCCACTTTGGACAAATGTCATGCTGAACAAAATGTAGAACTTGTCGGTGGTATTATGGAGAATTTTAATTTTAACATTCAGAATTTCATTTTCCATGACTTTCCATGACCTATCCAGAATTCCATGACTTTCCAGGCCTGGAGATCCAAATCACTAATTCAATGACTTTCCATGACCGTGGGAATCTTGTTAAATAATCCACCTTTTGACGAAATAATGTCTTATTATTTATGGTTATTTCCAGCGATTATTTAACATGTTTACAAAATTCAAGAAGCATTTAACATCCCAACCTGTCTATTTTACTGTCCTTAAATTGTGTGATTATATGAATAATGTCTCCCAGCCGTTTTTCAACCGTTGCTACCATGGTATTGTACTGTATTGTGACAGGTTTGAATAAATTCATCTTTGGTGGAAAGAATGTTTTGATATTTATGCTCATAAAACCTTTACAATATTTGAATTGCATTAAATTTTCAACGTCTTTTTGACTGTTGTAAACAAAAAATATAGATCATCTTAAGAGTGAGCCATTAACGGGTAAGTCTTTGTGCCGACTTTCTAAGTAAGCAATTAAAGAGTGTTCGAGATAAGAACCTTTGTTTCACTTATCCTACACTTGCTGTTGAGTCCCTATTTCCCAGCATTGGCTTGGGCGGACTCCCATGCCTGAAGAGTACAGTCCTGAATTCCAGGTGTACTCTTTGGGCATTCTGAGCGGACTCTTTAATGAAAGAGTCCGCTCCTAAGTGTCCTCTCAGATGCCTGAGCGGACTCTTTCATTAAAGAGTCCGCTCAGGTATCTATTGCAAATAATTTTGAACTAGGATTGGCCTGGATTCGAACCCAGGACCCCTCACATAAGTATAGGCTGGCAAGTAGAGTTGAAGGCTCTACCCACTCAGCCATAGAGGCTCAGATAGGATCTGTTGTATATAGCATAGTATGATTCCTGAAATAGAAAATGTGATGTGTCACAGGAAAATGAGTCAAGCGGAGTCCAATGATGGTAAACATTGGGGAGAAGTATATCTTATTTAACCAGTTGGAATTGTGTGAAGTTATATAACTAATAAACAATTGAAGTTGGAGGATAAGCATGCTAGAGGACTCAACTCTGTTCTCTTAGTGAATATGAGTCCTACCAGGGATAGCTTATTAAATATTAAAAATGAAACCTGCTACAGTAAATTGAATATATTCCTTTGTTCTAGAATCCAATGAGAGAAATAGTAAATGTTCATTATAACATTATGAAGATTTGGAATTTAGAGAATACAAATCAATGTTGCAAATTATATCGAACACATCCTGGTGGTGAGAAGGCAAGAAAAGTGTTATATGAATCAGGTATAATTATATTACTCAAAATCTCAAAATCCTATTTTTGCAACTTGTGACTCCTTTCCCTGTAGCACATCACTTATGTGTTGGTGAAGACCAATATAGAACAGTGGTAGGAAGTGTAAGGTGTTGCATATTGTGAATAATTCGAGGTAATGGCAAATGTGTATTGGGACTGGATTGGCCAATAATAAACAAACAATCAAAGTTGAGAATACTGGTCACTGATGAGGCAGTGATCATTGTAGGGTGATAGGGGGTGGGTGGATTTGGTCACTTCAATTATAAACAAACAATTGAAGTTGGAGGATAAGCATGCTAGAGGACTCAACTCTGTTCTCTTAGTGAATATAATTGCCTTCGGCCTAAAGGCCTCAGACAATTATATTCACTAAGAGAACAGCCTCTCGTCCTCTATCCTACACAAAGTGTGCTCCTAAGTCTTTGAATTGCCTTTTGTTAAGGCTATTGTCCCTCTTGGAGGTTACACAGAGGGCATAAATAACCAATAGGGCCTGTAAGTGTCATGGCCGCCGTGCTGAATTTGGCACACAGCTCTACCACTTCCGGGACAAGAAGTGATGTTATGGCCATAGGCTTAACATTGGAAGAAATAGTTTTCACTATTATCTGATCATCTCAAAAGTCCGGTAAAATCCCGACTCCTGGATATCCATATATAGTGCCAAAACTGTCCAATTATGACTACCAAGAACTTTCAGCCATTGCTGGGGTAATGCATATTTTTGTTTTCAGTGCTAATCCTATGAACTATAACATCACTTCCTGTCCCATAAGTGGTATAAAACAAGATTAACCCGATGGAGCAGGGCGAAGACGGCCATAACACTCACATGCCCTATTGCAAATTTGTCAATGATCCATGGGAGAATTTTTTTCAAAGTTGTCAGAAAAATACATAAGCATGAATTACCAGACAAGGTGCACCCTCACCATCTACGACAGATGTAAACTTTTCGAGTTTAAATGAATGTAATCATACTACATACTAGATCACCTCAATAAGAATAGCTGCTCGTACTCTTTTCACTAAGAGTACAAAGTTGAGTCCTCTTGCATGCTTATCCTCCAACTTCAATTGTTTGTTTATAATTGAGGTGACCAAATCAACCCACCCCCAACCACCCTACAACGATCACTGCCTCATCAGTAACCAGTATCCTCGTACTTTGATTGTTTGTTTATTATTGGCCAATCCAGTCCCAATACACATTTGCCATTACCTCGAATTATTCACTCTATGCAACACCTTACACGTCCTACCACTGTTCCATATTGGTCTTCACCAACACATATGTGAGTGTTGCAGCACATTGAGTCACAAGTTGCAAAAATAGGATTTTGGGATGTCATCATATCACGCAGAGGAGGAAGAGGAGGAGGGAGCAGGAGGACACTTGGCAAAATAGGCTTTTACTTTATAGGAGGAGGAGCTAGGAGGAGCTAGGAGAAAAAGAGAGAGGAGAGGGAAAGCCATTTGGCTATAGCAACGTAATAGGCGTCCAATCACGCAGAGGAGGAAGAAGAAAAGGGAGAGAAGGAGATAGAAAGGAGAAAGTTTTCCTTACAGACTTTATGTAACAGACACATCCAGCCATTAAAGGTTAGGGAAAGCTATTAACGAAGTAGGGGTTCAATATTCATATCAATACAAATTTGTCCTCCCTAACTTAATGCAACAGTCCCACTAAATCCAAGCATATCATTGGTTAACCACTGTATTTCCCTGTTCATAGCAAGTATGTAGTAGTACATGGAATTGGGAATTAAGCGGCGTAAAGTGGATTTGCCTACCCATTTTGGCACCCATCGACGGGCAAAATAACGGCTCTGAGGACGGTCTCGACGGGGATTCGAGGTCGGAATTACGTCCTTGAGGTCAGTCCAGGAAAAAGACATTGGTAAGAACGAGGCGTCTCTGACGAACCTCGTTCAAAAAGAATGGTTCAAACCCAGGCTTCAGAGGAATTGTGCCACCAACACCGTTTTCCCTGGCTAAGAGAAGTTCAGTATTTTTTGTCACCCTACTTTGAAAGGCATATATGAAAGGATGCAATAGTTGTTTTATAAAATTTTAATTCCATTTCTATACCAGCAAGAATAACCTGCCCCTGCATAATACAGTTTAGCTGAGTGATACATGAATGATTACTTGCACCATGAAGCACCCACATTAGATTTCAATACCAAACCTGACAATAAAACCTGTTGTCAGGAACCTTGACAACCATACAAAAAATACTTCAATACATATCTATCAAATTGGCCTGTATATATATAAATACTTCAGTGTTAGATAAGCATCCAAGAACAACACAATGGCTTTGGAATGTACAGAGAAGAAATTTCGAAAACTGGGTCTCGGCAAATGGTTTACCGGGAATGACAAAATCTCCTGCGATGGCAGGTAAAACAAGAATAATCGTACAAAAACATCAACAAATATAAATTCTTCACAATGAACTATTTTGTTTAACAAACTAAGCAAAGGAATCGTAATGGCTAGCACTACGGTTACCTTTTTCTTTAAAATACACCATTCTTAACTGAACTTCATGATTCCGTCAGATGTGTTTCACAAACTAAGATTACAATTGATTGCCATGAAGTACAAAACTGTAGGCATGTCATTGAAATACACAAATTATGACACACGGTGAAAGTAATGTCTTTTAAAAATAACGATAATTATGATATGCACTTGCATCATGGGTACCGAAGAAACGGTATGATATGTAGGCTATATTACAGGGACCGAGGGTTCCCACAGGTCATTAAGTCATAAAATTCGGATTTACCCTTTTAAGGCCATTAAAAGTAGGGGAATTTCATATTTGGACACTAAAAATTTAAATAAAACTGGATAACCCAGAACCTAGATTGGCGATTTTTTTTTAAATTTAGGATATTTGTACAGCCTATCAACTAATACCAAGTGCTGGACCGTGGGAACCCTGTCATGTATATGAATATAGGAAATATTTTGCAGTTTAATCGGAGGTAAGTCTATTAATACAATGGACTTTGCAGCATCAACGACCATGATATAGGAAGGTTTACACCTGGCATCTGTGCTTCTTGCAATGTATTGATGTTAGCATACACTGATAGATAAAATATCTAATATAATATAAGGGTGTTTTAATATCACTTCCTCAGATAATTTATTATGCTCACATCTTCAGCAGTACGTAAAAGTAGAGTTGGTGCACTGAATTAAATGGTTGCGATATAGTTTTGCTGGTTGTTACTTGTCTTTCTTAGATGTCTTTTTTAGAACGAGAGGGCCAACATTGTCTCCAGTGTCTTCATTATGACGGTTATGACTGCCATCGCAATATGGGAACTAGGATAGAAAAGTAATAAGAACAAATGCTGATTGTTGAATCGATATGGTGCAGTACATATCATTAAAATTAAGAATCAACAGGGGGGGGGGGGAGAAAAACAAGTTGCACCCGCACTGTCTACAACAGGTGTAAACTTTTCATTTGAATGAATGTAATCATAATGTAGTATCAGTTCATACGTCCAAACATTTTACCAATTATTTCCTAAAACAACACCATTTCCACGAATTAACAAAGAAAATACAAATAATTTCATCATTAAATCAGTTTATGCCAGGTTAAAACATTTAAAGTGAAAATAAATATAATCACAACTGCAATACATTTATATTTAGCATACTTCCCTGCAATCACTCAGTAGAAATTCTACTTATATACTAACCAAACCGCCCCAATTGACATATACTATGCATTAAAGATGTAGTATACTTCCTATTTTCCCCTTAATGGTACTGACGATACGAAACGATACGAAGATTTAACACTCATATACTTTTCATGTTTACCTCTAACATGAAAAGTAAAAAGAACAAGAAAATAAAGAGAGGCGTACCTTTTTGGATCTCCAACAACGACAGAAGGCCTCTTTATCCCCTAAGTCTTCTATGTCCATTACATCAGCAACTTTACTTTCTTTCTTCTTGATGTCCTTATTAACCATTGGTGAGCGCTTTCTTTCAGGTAAAAGCAGATTCAACAGCGCAATCAGGATTAACAAGGACGTAGTAAAGAAGGGTAGTATGTGCAGCCATTGCTCACCTGCAAAACCGAAATATGTATTTACAGGAGGGATAAAAGACCATATAGAACATAAACATGTTAATGATAAACTTGATATCAACTGTTCAGAATGGGTAACGGGAGAGTGAGTGAGTGAGTGAGTGAGACTGGTTGCTTTACGCCCTTATCAACACATTGAAGGTTATATCAAGGGCGGGAGAGCTGAGAGGTAGGCAGTTTATGATCTTACCGAGAATATAGAGATAGCGAAGAAGGGAGAGACAGAGACAGAGTAGTGACAGAACGGGAGAGGACGTTCAGTTGTTGAGGCTGCTTCTGATACTTCCTGGACATTGTATCGTAGCGGATATAAACCTTAAATGATATTAAGATCTCTATTTGACTGAATCAATTCGCTAGTGGAAAAACCCTTTATGTAACGACTTCAACCCGATATTGGAATTGGATTTTTAAAGTTTTCTGCTGAAGTAGGAAATGACTCGGGTTAAGAAAGGTTTACAAATTTGGTACTACCTTAAGTCTTTCAGATGGACTGATGTCCTCAGTACTACACTGACTAAATTGCACTATATTGTATAGAAGAACATATGAAGGATTCAATTAAGGCTTGGAGTATGTTTATGGCTTAATCTCATCAGTAAATACTATGAGTGTGGCAGAAGGTATTATTAAGCATGCAAGTTAAATATGCCATATATATGCCATTGCCATTGAAGGTCATTGTGCATTACATGCGTTTACCAGAGGAAGCTTCTCTAAAAGACCTGTGGATTAGTTTGCCATTGAAGGTCATGTGACATGGTCATTACCTGGACATTGCCTGTCCATTAAAGACCTTAGCTGTGCACCTTCATCTCATGACATGTGCATTGGCTATCCTCCTTGCTTATTGAAATGTAAGTGTCTTTGATCCATTCATACTGAATTATATCCTTTATTGTCTAGAAACCTTTCCTAAAGACTGAATATTATATAAACATTGCCATCATCAGAAATAAACAAAACAGAATTTATTAGACATAGTATGCATTGCTGTGTACCACTTTCGTCCACAACGAAACGATATTGCAGCTAAACAATATTGTAAGGCCTTAACGAGGGCTAGCAAACCTCCCACTGTCAGAGAATTGTCCCCTTATTGTGACCAAGGTAAAAATAAACGTTTACAAATACAAATACAAATTGGCTCATTTACATGAGCAATGTTCCATGGGCATTAACATCACATGACCTGTGCATTGGTTTGCCATTTAGACTGGTCATTGGGCCATTTTTCCCATATGGGATATCACATAGGTATTTGAATTATCAAAATTGGTTAAGAACTAGCAAGACAGCAGTCAATTTTCTACCAAATGTTTATTTTAAGCACCAGTACCAGTGAATCATAGAAGTACTGCTAGCTTCTCGTCTCTCGTTGACCAGACCCCCTCGGCACTGCATCACTCCATCAGAAAAAGAGCACATATGCCACCAGTGGCAGTGGCAGTGATCACTGGCACTGGATGCCAAGCCTTTAGTGATAGCATAGACATACTTAAGAGAATACTGGTCATGGGCCTGATTGGCTCATATGTTAGGCTTCCTAGTGAAGTGGGACCAGTGTCAGGTCGGACTGGGCTGGTAAGTCAGGTCGGACCAGGGGGTTGGTTAGGTCAGACCACCTGGTTGGTCAAGTCGGACCCGGGATGCTAATGTGTGAGTATTTTGGCTACCGAATAATTTGAAAAAAATATATTCCTAATAATCCAGTGGTTGATTTGCAATGCAAAAATGTCTGGGGAAGTCACCATAAACGTGCCTATTTAAACCTAGAACAAAAATTGATTTATACACTAAGATGGGTCAAGTGGATATGTTTTAGATAGTTTTCAATGTATTCTCCAGTATGACAATAAACGTATTTGAATATTTTAGTTTTCTTCGGAATTAGAGCATATATAATATTTATTTGGGAAGGTTTTATGTCACCGTAACGAGTCAGACATTTTAGCTAATGAAAAATAAAATATTTAGAGTTGAAAAAATTAAATCATGGCTGAAGGTAAGTCAGCATATATAGCTCAAACATATATAGCCACATTATCCCACTGCAGTTCATTATTGCTCCTCAAGACTGCTAAAACATGATGTCACCGTAACGTCCCGGCACATTACAGTGACATACATTATGTGACATAATAATTATGTGACATCATATATACATTTCCATAATAATTTTGCCTCTAAATGCTTAAATAGAATTCATATATACCTTCATAAACAACCACAGAACTATAACACTATTACAACCAATACAAGTATTCAAGTCATCTTAACAAGAAAACAAGGGGGAAGAGGCCATTACCACTACCATTAATTATTTCGTTATTTGGGTGTAACTTTTCTTCTAGTTGGAATATTTTCACAAACTAAAAAGCATTGTGACCCTTATGTCGAGACCAATGATGTACACACTAATTGAAAACATTATGTGCATATATTTTTTTAATTTATTTCTAAGGCTTAATATGAGACCAGTGAGCCGGCGCTGGGAGTGGAATGTAGACCCCACATGAGTTTGAAATGAGGGAACATGCCAAACAATATAACTCAATACACATTGATATATATGCAAGTATATAGGCTAAGGAGCCGAAGTAAAAGGATATAAAATGATTCATTATACTTCCCATAACCCAACAGTAAAAAGGTCTGAGTGAGTGATATTGGTCGCTTTACGCCCTTATCAACACATTTGTATGGTAATATCAAGGGCGGGAGAGCTGAGAGGGAGGCAGTTTATGATCATACCCAGGAAATAGAGATAGAGAAGAAGGGAGAGAGAGACAGAAAAAGAGACAGAAAGGCACTTTATGGTCATACCCAGGACCAAAGTAAAAAGGTGTCACTTGTAAAATCAATTGCACTCTAAAGACTTGTTAAGAATATAGCACGGATGACATGTTCCCTCTGAGTGTCAACGAACGGTCAAGCTCTTGGCACCCTGCCCTCATGTTGTCAATGGCCAGGTCCAGGCCTATGGCAAGGATGTTTGTCGTCACAAGCGGTGCAGCATATACAAAATACCTTTTTCAATATCTTATTGATCTAGAGCTTGCAATTACAAGTCCACTAGAATACTAAATTAATTAAACAGTCCATTGAATCAAAATACACATAATATCCTTTTACTTTACTTTTTTTTAAAATGTCCCACTACTCCTTTCTGAGTAAAATTACCAGAAATAATTATTCAAACAAATAACATGGCATACACCACCTCTTTTACCGTTACTTATCTACGCAATTTGCTGTCATTCTCTCCACTCCATGTTCTCTCCTATCTTGTTCCTTATCCTGCTCCTGACTTTCTCTCTCCTCTCATGGCACGGGCCTCAATTTTGTCTGCTCTCTCCTTTTTCCTCTCATGGTAGCTCTCAAACAATTGTTCCCGGTCTATCCTTCCTTTTATTGGCAGCTCTAAGACATTACATACCAGGGGGCCGTTTTATAATTAGTAGCGATCACAACGATTACTAATGAAAGCGAACAATCGTTAAGCTGTTGCATAACTAGTAACGATAGCGATATATCGCTACTTCATCGCTAAATCTCCATTTAAATAGCGAGATTTTTTTGGACTCCACTACATTTTTCATTTCTTCACTTTTGGTCATTAAATCGGGGAAAAAAATAGACTACTGTTGTCAAGTGGCCTCAACATGATACTTCATGGCCGACATGGCGTCGTCTACGCAGGGGGAAAGGAAGACGGCAAAAATAATTAGGGCTTACCGTCACGAAAATATTGACTGTAAAAACAACTAGCGATATATCGCAATATTTTTAACGATGTATTGCAATTTTTTTTAACAATATATCGCTAATTTTTAATTAATGAACGATTAGTGAATATTAGCGATATATATTGTTACTAGTTATGAAACAGGCCCCAGCTCCATCCTTCCTTCTTCTTCTTTTGTTTCTTATTTTCAGTGTGTTATTTGTTATCTCGTTTAAACAGAGTGCGAAATTAGCACCCGCCCGCCACCAAATGCGGGTAAAAATTTGTGCGGCCAAGTTACCCGCCCTCCTTGGCGAGTGAATGAAAATGAGCTTCAGATTATAGTGAAGATGAACATGACGATAGAGATGGAGGCAAAAATAACATGCCAAATTAAATGGAAGCATTTCTGTAAAAATACATATTATGAGTAATTCTATGAGAAAAAATAGAATTCTATGAATCGTTACAATCTTCGGCGTACATATAGCAGGGAATATCAGCATAATGCAGACAAAGTTTGGGAAGGCTATGGCAAATATTTCGATTCCTACACCTATGCTTCACATACCTTCCTTTTTGCCTATTATTGTGCCTTATTTCGGCCATATTTAACCCAATTCATCAATGATTTAATCTCAGGGTGCGACAAGATCAAAATTATTAACCTGCCCAAGGGCAGGTTAATTTAAAATCTACCTGCCCACCTCAAGATTCCACCTGCCCAGTAGTTTCAGACCCCCTTTAGCCTAAACATTTACATTGTTTTTTAAGGCCTTGAACATTTTTTAAAAAGTCCTTACCGACCCCAAAAATGCAATTGAAAAAAATGTTAATTAGCCCCAATTGAATGGAATTAATTATTAATTGCTACATATAATGCGTCTACAAAAAATAGAATAAAATAAATTCCCGACCTACCGACCCAAACTTTTACCATGAGGTGGCTAGAAACAAAGATAATTTACTTTTAGGCCTAATAGAGGAATACTGATAGGATTTCGAAATTTTCTCCAAGAATACTTGGAAAAATTAGTTACATGCCTGGGGCCTCCATGGTGGTAGGAGAGAGAAGAGAGAGGGGGGTAGGGAAGGAGAAGGGAAAGAGGTGCAGTAGCTTTTACTGCAGGGTCTGTGGGGGACATTGGAAGCCTTGAAGTTGAGAAAATAAATATAGCCTATTTAAGGCCTGGAATATCCTTGAAAACAGCCATCACAGGGGGAGATTCAAAGAAATGGCTATCAATGTTATAATATAGTTTATATGAAAATATTTTTTTAAAAAAAACATGGGAGATATTCTACATGTCGTAATACAACATAAAATATTCCCACAGCAGTTCAATGAATTTTATGTGAGGTAATAAAAGGTTTCAGGGATGTCGTGGGCTAATAACTTTTCTTATTATCAAAATATAGATCTATACATATAAAACTTTCCTCTACCAAAAACTAAATCCAATTTAATATTAATAGTTTCTCTTGGGGTATTGGATTGTTCTAATAATGGCATGGGCAGGGGTAAGATCCTAGTCATCGTCAACATCATTAAAGAATGGTATTTTATTATTTACTTGTGTGATTGAAATAACCTCTGACTTCTGTCATTAAGATGTAATTTGTGGGCGGGTAAGTTTATGTGTGGGCGGGTAAATATCTGCATTTACCCGCCAAGTTGGCGGGTGGAGAAAAACGTTAATTTCGCACTGTTAGACTGTCGTTTGTGTTTCCTTTATTGATACTTATACATTTCTCTTACCAAGGGAGGCGGGCCTCACTCCTTATACATATATTATACTCCATGACACACATTGCCCCACCCATTACCTATAGTTTATACATATGGCAGAGATCCAGATCTATTGGTCAGCCTTTACTTTTATAAGTACTGCCCCCTACCATATTACATGTAATGCACTAATTCTTGTGCATCACAAAAGGCTTGTGTCCTTAAGTGAGCCAGTGAAAAATGTTGTTTGAGTGAAAAATATGGGCCTCTATGTGATTTTAAAAACTGTCATGTTAATCCTTACAATCCCAGATTTCACATAAATGTCCATTTTTCAATGAAAATTGGTGAAATTTCTTTTTATTAATTTAAATTAGACATATCATATATAATTCTATCATGAAAACTCATAGAATCATGAAAAAAGTCAAGGCAACTCTAAGTTAAATACTAGTTTAGCTTAGTTTTAGTCCCTATAATTTAGGGCGCACAACTACAGTCAGTAGGCTACGGTACTACAGTGTACACCAAGGCATCTAGGGTCACCGAGTACCAAAGGCCTACACTACAGTAGCAGGGTACAGTATAGGGACCCTCACGGAGCCACCAACTAGGGCAAAATAGAGCGTAAACAGTGAGAACTTCTCGGGCTAGGTACAGTACAGCGGATAACGACTGATGCAGTGAAGGGGCTGAAGTTCCAGCTAGGACACGGAATGATCAGCACGGTAACTTAACCCCACTAGAGCCACCCCGAGTTTAGTCTCGATCTCTATGCTACCACCTACTCCAGGTCGCATCAGCAGTATCTCACGAGTAAGCCATGGGCATGGAACATACTGCACTGCAGTCGCTGAGGGGGCGGCCGGGGGCGGTCAGCTGGCCCAAGGCAAAGATACTTGAGACGGTTGAAACTGGTCCGAGCCGGTCGGGGTTCGGCTAGGGCAGTGTCAGTGGGGGAAATAATAGAGCAGTGAAGGACATGTGAACAGCTAGACTTCTAAAACTCACCAGTTAAATTTGCAAATCCTCCAAATGTTTTGGGAATGGGCAATTTTTTCAGATAGTTGGGAAATGTAATAGTAGCGACTGCTCTAAATGCCTCCATGATGGTCTGGTGGCAGGAAGTAGATAACTTCTCGTCGGATCACGTTGTAATGACGTCACCACGAGTTTTCAGCTTTCTCCACTGCCAAATGAAGACCCCGTAGCTAAATATCATTGAGATATCAGTCCTCTATAGTAAGTAGTTCTTGAATGTCGCAGGATTTATACCAATACTCTGCTAGTAATCTATATTCTACTACTTCATCGATTTATTTCGAAGTCATTTCTATTATAATCTATTGTTAATATCTATATCAGATCTAATTTTACTCGCGGTGGCGAGTTAATCCGCAGCCACTACAGATACTCATGTCATAGGTTTTTCAGTTCCGCCATCTTTACCGACCCAGCATAAGCGGGTAGTAAGGGAGATTGTCCGTGCTGTCATCGGGAAATACATCAAGATACTACATTGAAACAAAGTCAAAATGGCACTAAAAAGAATTAACAAGGTAAACTATTTCTTCCTCCCTCTGTATTTGATTCCTATTCCTCTTTTATTATGTATTAAATGGCGAATTCCACGATTACAACGCCGCCATGGGATGCTAAATTTTTAGAAAATGGTGGGCCTTTGTACTGTCTAGTCGAACTGCCTGTCATCTCGAATCATTTAGCCGCAGTCTGACAAATACATTGTTTACCGTTAGATCAGTAGTTAGTTGTAAGGGTATTGTTGGGATTTGTAATTTTCTTGGGTTAATGTCTGTGTTCGAATCCAGGAAGCTTTGAAAAATCGATGTTTTATCTCGTCTGAAATGAGTCAGCTTTGCTTGGGAGTGTGCAAGTGAGTGACCCAACGAATCCTGTAGACTTGAGTTTCCGGATTGGCGGTGATCAACGTATTTATTCCCTAATTTTTTCGATCTAACAATCCATTCAGTATGAAATGTGTTTGGGGTAGTGCTTTTGTGGCTTTTGCTTCTGAAACTTAGTTAAAACGTCATCCTAATGTAAACAAAGGTTTGATTCTGAAACGCAAATTCTCTCCCCTGCGGTTGACGTGAAATATTAAATGGGCGTCTGTTCTGAACATGACTTGTCAGAATGAATGAATGAATCAGCCCGAAACATATTGGCAATTGTTCAAATTGCTTACATTTGTATAGTGCTTAACCTCGTGTGTTATCCTTGTCGATAACTTATTAAATACCCATAGCCATAGATGGAATGTGCAAGTACTAGCCTCAAAACATAACATTACTAATGACAACGTTACTGTAACTAATGTAATCAGTTACAGCAACTTGTTTCATTTCAGGGTTGCCACTAGATCTACTCTACTAGACCTAATTTAATGATTAGTAATGTACTAATATATAACACTTCCTGCCATAATGAAATCGTATTTTTGGTTAGTTTAATTCAAGAATGTTCTGTGTATCATGTTCAAAGCCACGTGACCGTGTTTATTTTCTAACGTAGCTCATGTGTTTTCTCGTTTTAAGTAGATTGAACAGTTCGTGGAGATTTATAATATATCCCTGATGAATTAAATTCTCTATAATTTGGAATTGCTGACTAGCTGATCATTTTCGGAAAATTCCTAAAGGAACGTTGAGCGAAAATAATTCCATATACTGGCAGCCCTGAATTGCGAGGTTAGAACCTGAATGATAACCGATGCTTATTGACCCCTAAGTCCCTGAGCTGTAATTTATCACTCGTGAAAGTACATACATGTAATTATTATTTCAAGCTATATCTTGATGAAATTAATAATTCACCAATTTTCCAGTCGAAATCAAAATCCACATCCACGACTCAATTCTGGTAAAACGAGCAGAAGCTTTCGAAATATATATTTGTTCCCAGCCGGAATCAAAATATACGAATTAATTTCGGTAAAACAAGCAGAAGCTTTCATAT
This sequence comes from Sthenelais limicola, assembly GCA_942159475.1. NCBI lineage: Eukaryota > Metazoa > Annelida > Polychaeta > Phyllodocida > Sigalionidae > Sthenelais > Sthenelais limicola. The sequence goes on along the minus strand of OW804095.1, from coordinate 57,747,758 downwards.
CCTCTTGCTTTGTAGGTAACTTGTTTGATCTAGGAATATGTCTCTACTTCACTAAATGCCGTATTCGACTTGATATAATGATATACTATAGATTAATACGTGCCGACCTAAGAAGCGTGGTTGGAGGGATTTTTTGTTTTTGAAGTTTCAAAACCTAGACCGACGTTGCAAGAAGAGGGTCCTTCTCTGCTGTCGTTGCATGGTCTACTAAAAAGCATGTTTGTTGATGCTGCAAGTCATGCTCCGTGATGCTGAGCCAGATATTGTAAACCAAATTTCAACTGTGGATTCATTAATTTGTAAGTGACGAAGTGTGCAAGCAGTGTGGGAGAGTGTCAGCTCTGATTGCAACCGATTAATACAGTCATCGTCCTATGGACTATTTATTTAGGAAAAATGTATCTTTTGTAGGAAATGCAAGACCTGTCCAAAGATCCACCTGCAGGTTGTTCCGCGGGCCCTGTAGGGGATGACTGTAAGTGCATTTTGTTAATTTTTTTTCTGTAGCTATTAATTTTTGATCAATGTGGCTATGCTATTTGTGTTTTGTAGGAATTACAAGATCTCGGACGTGATCCGCCTGCACAGTGCTCTGCGGGTCCAGTGGGAGATGATTGTAAGTCGGCTTTGGCCTTGTTCCTGAAAACTAACTGTCTCCAGTGTGGCCTCGTGTGATGAACTATCTGCTGACAATATGAATAAGACAGAAAAAGCACTTAATCATTGTATATATTCCACCGAACTACTTCCGGGAGTCGCGTTGCGATTTACTTAAGCAATGGAGAATGCACATTCACCCATCCTATGATGACACCATATCTTGATTTGAGAGAAAATATAGATGGGGCTGTCTGCGTAAACTCACGCAGATAGTTGTCATTTCTCGGGAGTTAGTTAAGGTGCGCAGCTTTTTGGGGCCGGGATATTTCTTTTCTTGCTTCCTTCTAACAATCTACGAAAGTAAAAGCTGGTCGTATGTGTACACCCAGTGGGCAGCCACTACTCAAGAGTGCTAAATGTGATGCTCTCAAAAGACAATGATCTGTTTTAGGTCTCTAAAATTTTGGAGTTCAGTTATTATGGATTCATATCTCTGATTGCAAAAGTATTTCCAAAAACCAAAGCCTCTATTAACATGCACTATCTTTCACTAAACTACCGGTACAAATTTTTGTCCATCAACTTGTTGAAGCTCTTCTTTGGTGTGAATTTTCTTCCTGATATAAATTACATAGCTCACCATTTAAGAAGTTTAACCATTTTTCTCTGGGCAGTGGTCTTCTACCAGTTATAGATAAGCGATGTATCGCCTTATGTCATGCCTTCCTTTATTTTTAATAGTTAATTCAATCAGTCGAATGGAAGTGGTTTGTTCCAATTCGACGGTTCATCGGTAGATAGTATTAATGGCGAATTTTATAAGACAGCAAATACGGAGACATTTAATTTTTCATTTATATGTTATCTATTTAAAGAGGGTTGTTTGAAATAAGTATGCCTTGCTGGTTCATGAATTGCATTGACTCAACAAATCCCTCGCCAGGCCACCCAGACTTCAGTTCTCCCACTGCAGCCCTCTTTACATTCAGCTCGGTATATAATGTTTTAAAGCTAGATGTGCCAGTATGATATGGTGCCTGCCAATATGTCACTATTTATTTGATATATAAATAGATCCATACATATGTTAAATTGACCGAGATAACGTATCGCATTATTTCATTATGACTCACTAAATTTAGTATGGATTGCTCAAGCTCTTGTTTATAAACCTGAGGTATTTCTTGAATGGTTGTATTAACAAAAGTACTGTTCTTTTCTAGTGTTTCACTGGCAAGCCACGATAATGGGCCCTGTAAGTAACACTTCCCTTTCCTACTTAGTTAAACAACATCGTATCCTGTGACACATTTAGAAACCAGTTTTAGTGTTTAAAAAGGAACCTGAGAGCTCTTCCAACTGATGTGTCGTGTAAATTAAAGTTTGAAATTTTCTTTTCCCATATCAACCGTTTGGAAATCGTCTTATGCTAGATATTTGCCCTTTTTCAGCCCGATAGTCCATACCAAGGTGGAGTCTTTTTCCTTACTATTCATTTTCCAACAGACTACCCCTTCAAACCACCAAAGGTACGTATTAACTATTATCCCTAAAAACTGATGTGGTCACCTCTGGGTAAATCTAAGTAGCTGTCCGTGTTAGAGATTATTTAGCTGCAAATCCAATGCATTTCATTTTCCTTCTGAAAAGTGCTGCCGATTTTGCCATTTGTTTAGTACGTTGCCCCCAAATCTTTCCATTTGATATTTTTCGAAGGACTACCTGTCCTGAAAGACTCCTGCCTTGCCCTGTCAGCTCTCCCGCCCTTGATATAACCTTCAAAGTGTTGATAAGGGCGTAAAGCAACCAATCTATCTATCTATCTATCTCACTCTTGCCTATCTAAACTCAATTCTCAAAACATTCGTTTCACCATCTTATCACGTTGGCAATTTGTTACTATATATAGCCTGATATAAGTGTTTTAAAAAAATATGGCAAACATTTATTTGGCAGCGATGACACTTTTCCGATTGTTGACTGAAATACGAATTTTATCTTTCATAGAAGATACGTCCATCGAAAGCCTTTTATCTAAGTGAAAACTGCTTGTAAGTTGACCCACTGAAAGCAAAATAAACTAAAAATGTCCATGTCCAGTGTATGCCATTTGTGGCCTGCCTAGGCAATGAAAACCGAGATAATGTGGTTAGTAGTGTCCGTCTGCACTCACCATACGGGTCTAGTCTGTCGTATTTATTGACAGCACCTGACAGGTATTAAGCAGGCTTATTGAAGAAAATTTCCCAAGTATAACTTTGTCTAGGGATAATGATAATATGATTTGGATTTTTTTAAGGTATATATTTGGATGAATTTTACCACTTTCCTTCAAATGCATCCACCATGTGAAATACCACATGAAAGCCAGTGACCTAGAATATGATAGATATAGATAGAACTAACTGAGGTTCTGTCATCGAAACTCAAAAATTAATATCAAGATCACTTATTTTTGGGGTTGGATTTGCTTAGCAATAACCTGTATCAATTGATTTTGCCCCTTGCCAGAAATATTTCAGTATTTATGCCATGGTTCTACTTTCATCCCTGGTCCGAGTTAAATCATATAAACAAAATTATTATTATTAGAGTAATTTCATTTTCTATTGTGCATGACTTGGAACCCTTCTTTTTTGCTGTTCCTCCTTCGGAGAACTTCAAGAGTTCTCATACTGTTTAGTGGTGGTAATGCTTCAACATAGGAGTTTGGTAAAACATTTCTGCTAAGTGTGTTGGGGGGGGGGGGGGGGGGGGGACATTGAGGGACATCCCTGATTTGTGTTCTCGTTGTGTTGTGAGTTTCGGAGAGACCTCCACGGTAAGAGGCGGACACTTGGCAGGCGAGTGCAATCTAGAGCGGTCAGGTCATTTAGTTCATGCTACTGTTTTAAGTATGTCATAAGTAAAACCGTAGCATGAACTAAATGACCAACCACTTCCCCAAATTCGGTGTACACGTAGTAGGTCAATTACTCTATGGTCCTTTCGTTGGGTTAAAATGACGGGTAAAATTAATCCCATTAAATGTTGTTTCATTTCCATAATAATTCATAATAAAATCACATTTTTACATTTTCTTACTTTCACAGGTGGCCTTCACAACTCGAATCTATCATCCGAATATAAACAGCAACGGTAGCATTTGTCTGGATATCTTGAGGTCACAGTGGTCGCCTGCTCTAACCATCTCAAAAGGTAAGGGCCTTTTACAAAATGAATGACGCTGCCCTCCAAACTATGTTTAGGGTGGGAACTCATTGATGATTCAATTAAATTCTGAAACTAAACCGGTGAGATAACATAACCTGATTTATAACATGTATTCAATTAAAAAAGGTGCAGTTTGGTTGATCCGAACTGCTCACGCAATCAGTTTGGCCTTCATGGTTACACATGATTAAAGGATGCAATCTGGTTGGCGCAGTGTAGGCCTGACCTACGAACCTGTTACCAACAACGTCATCCCTGGCCGCGTCAGTTAGGCCTACAATTCCGGTGAATTGAGCCTCCTTGAGCTAAACTTAAGGCTGTACAAGTTAAATGTACTTTTTAAAAGATAGATTATGATCATTCCAGTGTGTAATAAATAGCAAATGGCACTCTGTTCGGGTTCGAACTTATCTCGACGCAATCAGAAAATGGGACTCGATCAATTTGAACCCTCCATTGTGCCATTTGCTACAATAATGTATCTTTTTGGTTAGAAACAAATTATGATGGTTTGCAGAGTTGAAAAAAATCGCTTTGAAAATCAAAATGTCATATGATTGTGTAACGTGTGTGTGTGGTTGTCCGCTCACACCAAAGAAGGTGAAACCCAAATTTTCATTTTTGGTTGTTCGCGCATGGCTGGCCTGGGTAGTGCAGGCTACGAGATTTTTTCAAACCTGGTTTGGTTATTTTGGCACATAAAATCTGGAGACATTGAATAATGCAATATAAAACTGAGCATTATTTCCAACTAATTCTTATGACGTCTTGTTATATTTTTTGCAGTGTTATTGTCAATCTGTTCACTTCTAACGGACCCTAACCCCGATGATCCATTAGTACCAGAGATTGCCAGAATATACAAGACAGATCGCGGAAAGTACAGTGAACTGGCCAAGGAATGGACACGCAAGTACGCTATGTGATGAAGAATACTAGGCTAAAGACTGTGAAAGAAAATTAAGGGAAAACATGAGAAAAAAAAGGACTAAACTGCCAACATCATATACGACTTGGCGCATCACCTGGTCATGTGATTGACTGCGTGATCTGTAGAATGTGCTTTTTTCCATTGACCACTGCACTGCTTCGTGGGATCTTTACGAGTCAGAATGGTTAAAACCTCCATTTTTTTTACGTTATTTCACTGGTTTGCAACAGTCACAGAGGGCCGAGAAGGAAAAGTTGCTCTGCTCATGAAGTTAAATAATTTACCTGCTCAGCTTAATTTTAAAAGATCTAGCACCAAGACATCAGTTGTAGCTCTGTGGACTTACTTCTCTCCTCCAAGAGTTGTGGACTATCGTTACCAATTATTAATCAGTCTATTTAATCAAGTTTACGTTCTACAATCTCAGAGTTGATACTGTTAAAGGAATGCCTGACCAATTGTACATTAATGTATGAAAACGAACTTGGTGCGCGGCTGGAAGCTGTACAACAATTTACCTTTCCCTCAGAAGCGCTTTAGAAATGTATGCTATTGAACATTTTTTACTCCAAATTGTTTTAGGACTGGCCAATCATCAATGCAATCTTGTGAAGTTAAATAAGGAGAGCGGCGATTTTAATATGTAATAAAAGTGTCCCAGTAGATCGAGGATGGACTGAGAGAAATATTTAAAAACTTGTTTAATGTTGTTTGTTCATTGCTGTCTACAAGATGCATCTGAGTAAACTGTTCGACATCGTGCATCATGGTTCGGGGTGGTTGCCTTGGTGTAGGCCATACACAATAGTCCTGCTCTTAGCTTCTACCCTCATCTATCGTTATTTATCTTGTGAGGAAAAGGTACTCTGCTTGAAAAAAACCGTGTGTTACCGTGAAAGCAAGTGCGATGTGTACCAAAAAAGGCCCATCAAGGAGTGCAGTGGTCAAAGATAACTGATTCAAAGTACAGGGACCTGGCAGTCCGGAATAAAGCCATTAAGGAATAAAAAGAAAAAACCTAGGCACTAAACAAAGGACACTTGTAAGGGGCTCATCCCATCCACAGCCTCTTCATGCACAAAATGAAATGGGGTATTGACGCTAAATATACCTAGAGGGTAAATGATGTAAGAACACGCATCTGCATTCTTAACTGCTCATCATTGTTTTCTTTAACATCGCGCCATGTTTAATTTATACACAACAAAATCCACATACGATATTAACAGAATTTGCGGGATACCACCTTTATTAGGAATGCTGAAAGAATGATCGATTTCCACAGTATAAGACCTTGTAGGCTGATTCCATAATTATGTCTATTGCCAGATATGTACTGTATTTCCTATGAATGTGATATTTGCAAATTCTGCACCGACCAAATCGCCATTGAGTCTAAAACTTGCTGGTATATTATCATGTCATATTTCAAGCATGTGAAGTAATAACTAAAAAATATTGATGTGTAACGATAATCCAGGTTCCATAGTTTTAACCTCACTGCTCTTATCACCTGCCTATAGTTCCCCCCAATTGCAGTCATAGTATGTCCACTGTGTTCATCCTTTTTACTGCCAATCAATCAATCCAATCAAACTTGACAGTCTCAATGAGTATCTAATAGAGTGAATTAGTCCTTGTCGCGTATCTAGGGAAAAGTAATGTAAGAACCTCAGCTGGTACAGTGCCCCTTCCTTGTGATGCCATTTGTTCATTGTCTGTTTTACTTCATGAAGAAAAAAATAATTACTTGTAAAAAGCAAAGTTTTTTGTAATAAATGGGGGATGTCATAAGTTTTTTCGGTGTCATTTTCTTGATGCATGCATTTTCGTACCAGCAACATCCTGGCGGCTCAAAATGATTGACTTGTCCCTGCGTCTGCTGGCTTGGATTGTCCAAGATTGCGCCAGTGATACCAGGCGACCTTCAATAAGCATACATACCCGGCTGCCCACATTGTTATTAGTGAATTAAGCGATTACTTACGTATAAGTTATCGGATGATCAAAACAGTAAACAACAAAATGTCCCGACCATACTTTTTTCAATGTTACACTTGTGGCGCATTCCTTAGAATTTGCAGTATTATGCTTCTTGAAATCTCAACTTCATTAAACTATTCTATTGTTTGTTTTTTTTAATTTCCTTCACCGATTTTTCTTTGTAGAAATACAACATATAAGCATGCTACCGAAGCAAATGTAATAATATAATTTATCTAGGAATTAGTGATTTAAATTTACTAGGTTTATTTGGGAAAAGCACGGACTTCGAGTGATGTTAACATAATATACACGATCTGTCTTGAAAAGTATTCCATGCCTACCTAGTAAAAATGATACTCAAGTAATCGGCCTTGGTACCGCGGGACCTTGAATTTGGAAAAAGTAGCTACAAGGTTTCAAGGCATGGAAAATAATTATATGAGACTTGAATTCTGTGAAAACTTTTTTTTAAAAAATGGTATCATGGCATAATATGAATCTTGTTAAATACATCACTGGGCCGTGTTCAATAATGACTACAACCCCCAGGTCCGTCATTAGGGTCCTGGATTGGCATTGGAATTTTTAAGTCGACACATGGACCCATGACAAGCTGGCCTGTTATGAGCTATGCTTTACCAATGAGCCAAGTGCCAGGATGTATCAAAACCGTTACTTCCTGGAATCCAGCAAGATAATTTTAAGCATAGCCCACAATTGATGTCACAGTATAGAATAGAATTCCTACTGACCAAAAGCATAGAAGTATATCTCGATAAATTGATGGTGGATATAGCTACATTCGGAGCCACACATGTTCGATTGCTCCCGCCTTTGGTGTGTTGTACATTAATGTACCTGCTATCGGATAGGGCCTGATCATTTAGATTGTATAGGGAATATCCTGGATAATTTCTGGGCCATCCATAACCACTCATGCTAAAAAAAAACTCGTCAAACCTCCTAGGCATTGAGCCTTTGTACATTTAGTTTGTGAGGGTATTATTATTTATACTCCATCATTATACCACCAAAAAAGCATCAGCTTGAGGCTTTTTAGTCTAAAGATTATTCTGCGAGCCAGATAACTGGCATTTATATCAAGACATCAGCCTTACGGACCACTATAATATTAACATGCATGGTCAATTCTACCGTTGGGGATTATTTACCCCAAATTTAGAAATAGTTAAATTTGTATTGAGAATTGTTCTCAGACAAGTGACATCATTTGACAAACAATACAATATTAAGGCACATTGTAGTAAACAAATGACAGAAATTCGTCCATATTACTCAAATTAAGTGACAGACGACAAGAATTTTCTTAGTGACAAAATTTAATGACAATTGCTGTTGGTAGTGACAGGAGAAATAAGGCCTTCCCTCAGGTGCCCATGCAGGCCTGCATCATATGGCTGGGTCTCCGCGGGGCCTGGAAAAGCCTTGAATTTAGAAAAATGTAATCAAGGCCTGGAAACTGGGTATTTTGGTCGAAAAGGCCGAAAATCATTTTATGGGCCTTGAATTCTGTTGGAATCTATTGAATGGTCTTGAATTTTTCAAAGATACTGTGTTTCTCACTGTACACTTTCCCCTGACTGGCCTTTCTTATGCCTTACAGTAAATGACTCACAAAAGTAAAAGTTGAAAAACGGTTATTGATATAAAATCTGAATATATAAAACTTGCAGCGCTGTCTGTTTTGTACACCACCTGGAACTCCTTGACAACACCAGGACCATATATATATACACCAAAGTATGTATGACTCTGACAACACTCATACACAAGTTGTATTGGCTCTGCAGTGCTTTTGAGCAAATTTGCTGGGGAAATCACATCTCGCGGCAGAGTGAGTTTGAACAGGGAGGTATATACAGAGGGAGTAGAAGCGAGGTTCAATGCGTGGTACCCCCATAGTTAATACTAATGCCACTACAGCTTGAGGCGCTAACTACAGTCATAGAAATAGACATGTGTGTCTATTTCTATGCTACAGTGAATCTGGTCCACTCCACCCACACCCACCCCTATCCAATAGCCAACAATTTTAAAGCTATTTTTAACTATGTGACTGTTATGGTGTTGCTTGGAAAAGGCAATCAAATTTAACTGGGCTACCAATGTGTCAAATATTATGTATTCTGATGGAGCAACTTAGCTGTTGTTTACTGATTTATGATTATATGATATAGCTAAAAGTGGTAGCAGAATGCTTGGGTCTAATTTCAGGGTATTTTTCAAACCTGTATTCCTGACACAGTTCAACACAATATTTATCTGGACTCATTTTCATTTCATAATTGTACTAATTTCAATTGAATACATTAATACACCCCCATCAGGCCCGCCCCCATCCCTGTACACACCCACCCCCCTACCCCACTGCTGTGTGGAGTAGTTCCATACATATCGCCAGTTCAACAAATATCTCCTAGGTGGTACTAGTGCCAAAAAACAGCACCGCAACGCCACCTGGTATACAATAGTGATAACACCACCCAGACATGCATTGTCCTGTGGAGTCCAACCATGGCTTCTACTCCCTCTGTATATACCTCCCTGGTTTGAATGAGTCCTGATGTCCACTAGAGAGAACAGGTCAGGATGTTTTTATAGGAAGGCAGAACTACCCATCGTACTGCCCCCTGTGCTAAACTATACCATGTCTGCCCACTAACACTAGAGAGCAACAAACGCTCTGTGAACAGAGTTAAGGAGTTGCACATTTTGTCCACGCGGGGGCAGCACTTGATAGCTTCTTCGCTCTTTGGCTACTTTCGCCGTATGTGGTGTATGTATACATAAACCACGCCACGTGGAACTTCCAACGTATTAAGATTTCTAATGGCTGCAAGTGACGACCAAATACATGCGGTGTCAGATACCCATTCCGGGGCTCTGTGTGTGATGCAATCATGTCCCATGCAGTATATAATAAAGAACGTCTTTTCCTCCAGCCAACCAGTAGGTCTAGACCTACACAAAGTACAGGGCACCAAAGGACCATATATTTACATCAAAGATCAAAGAAATATATAGATCATATATATATCGAATTAAAATATTGTCTCAATTCACGAACAAGGGACACAGGAATAAAGCGCAAAGCAATTGACTATACCTAGGGAATTCGTCTGCATCGCTTAAATCCTGAACCCGATCCTGAAGGACCTACAGGCCTACATTGCATGATATTGCAAAATGTTAGGGGATATTTGGAGTTGGTTGAGGGGAGCTGTGGACTACCTATGTAAGTAAATACGGTACATATTTGCATGGTACCGGTAATATTCTAAAACACTGTTGAATTGTGTGAGAACATCATAGTAGGCTAGTGAACAATAACTCTTATTTCAACGTAGCCTACTGTACATTATACATAGCCTAATAATATTTGAACAATTGTCTATATTTTCCTATTTAGGCCTACTCATACTTTTCTATGTCTTATTAATTTCAACTTGCCGTGTATTTCAGTACCATTTCTCTCAAAGAAGAAAGCGACTCTGATATTACTGGGACTTGATGCAGCGGGGAAAACTACTTTGATGGGTAGATTAAAAAATGATCACCTTACACAACCCCTTCCAACATGGATGCCTTGTAAGTTTTGCCACCTCCTTTAGGTCTATTGTTGGTCCTTTCCCAAGCCGTCGTCTGGTAGATGTATATTACATCTCTACAGGTCCTTAAATTGAAATTTGTTTAAAGTTGCCATCTTTATTTTCTATATTGCTTTTAATTAATTTTCTCAGTGTTATAAAAATGTAATTTATATTAGTAGGCCTAACCTAGATGTGCAACAAATTCAGTGTATGTAAACAAAAATCACATCCTGTACTATATAATATGGCTAGTATTAATCAATTCCGTTCGTGTAAATCCCTAAAGTACCGTATAGTCATGCATATATCCAAGATGACAAGTAGTGCATACAATTTAACTTTGTCTTTTAAGATAATGAGTCCCTTCAATGTGGAAATGTGAACTTTACTGCATATGACTTGGGAGGCCATGCCCAAGGTAAGCTAAATTTATTTTAATACAGGGTGTAAAACCTGAATCATAAAAATGTATTAGGAGCACTGGGTACAAAGGCCATTCTTCTGTCAGGATTGATATACGTACATCTAAATCTATAATGTTTAGCGTTTCTATTTCAATTAGGCTTGTAAGGCAGTCTTAATTTTGTTTAAATATTATACTATAATTATATTAATATAATTTGCCCGAAAAAATAAGAACAATAGAGGGTGATATTGGATTCAAGAACGCGATAAAAATATACTACTATGGTAAATTCATAGAATCTGGATTGATTGAAATGTGATTGAGTGTTATGGTAATTATATAACGGAATGCTTGTAAGTAGTGGAATATTTTTTGTCTGACTAATTGTTCTCAGATGTCGGAAAAGTTCCTTAATGTAAAAATATTGAGATGTTTCATATATATAAAACTGTTGCACTGAAGCTGTATTACCTCGCGAGTAGGCCCATGTGAAAAGTAATAAGAGATGATGACAAATAGTGTAAGATTGTAAAAGCTATAATTTAACGAGGTATGGAATATTCAATGGTCAGTATGTAAGAGCACGACGCGGAACATTGTGTAATTGTTGTTTTTATTTGTACTACTGTTTTTAAGAAATTAGCCTGATCTAATTTAGAACTATCTGTATGCTAATCAGATATGTACCCATTTGTATCACTGTACTACTATTAGAAGTAACAGTAAACTAGAATAGTTTGATCAGTCGCTAAGCAGGTATAATGATTAATTTAAAAATTCAGTGTTGTAAAATTTGTTTAGACTCAGTTTTTCTTTCTTACTTCTTATTTCTTATTTCTTATTCCTTTTTTGTGTACTAAATTTAGGAGTTAACTTAGAAATATCTTGATGTAATTTAAAAATAAATTTTAAAATCAGGCTATTCTGGGAATATTCATACTGTCGTATGGAAATGTCTGTGTCCTGAATAAAAAATTTCAAAAATCAAATCAAATCATATCATAAAGTAGACTATACTAATTTTAGATACATCATTCGACACTCACAATTTGTCACGGACTAAAGTGCAAAATCTGCAGAATGGGTATAGCTATGCATGGTCTGTTACCCATGAACGATTCCCCGTTAAAAAATATTTGTTCGAATCACGATGCCATACATAGTTACCTGATATGTGGTATATTTAATAATTCTCTCTTAGTGCGACGGGTGTGGAAAACGTACCTTCCTGTTGCTGATGGTATTGTCTTTATCATCGACGGCGCCGACTATGAAAGAATGCCCGAAGCTGGAAAAGAACTAGAGGTAACCCACCATGAGCAGCTCTACGGCACAAAAAGCTACAAAATAAATCCTCACTTGTAGGCTTATAGCTTCGAATTTCTGTCTGTCTTTACCATTAATTTACCGGATTGAATTTGAAATATGTCTTTTCAATCAGGTTATTATTCAGCGGATATATGGTAAATCGGGGACACGTGTGTAAGAATATACTATGCGAATTGCGATTTCCTTCCTTGATTTTATCTTACATATCAGCCATATATAAGCCAACTCGTTTGTATATATCCTGTTTCCCTTTCCAGCATTTATTGACCGAGGAGCAAATCAGCGATGTTCCAGTAGTTATATTGATAAACAAAATAGACATTCAAGGAGCAGCAAGCGTTGAATATGTGGCCCAGAGTCTCCATATAGCTAAGGATCTTACAGGGGAGGTGAGCTTCAATATCCTCATTTAATGTTAATACAGGTCACTGGATGAAAGACATAATGTAGCCGAAACGTTTATCTTAAATTACCATTTTAGAAATACATTACCTGTACCAATCTCAAAAGCTATTCATTTCTTCCATTGTATAGTGCAAGGGATCCAGTTTACAAGGTCGACGTCCGATGGCACTTTTCCCATGCAGTGTGAAGATGCGCCAAGGATATGGAAATGCGTTCAAATGGCTTGCCCAACATTTATGAATCTGAACACTCATTAAAATGTCAGGGAACAGCACAGAGCATTAACGAGGGCTGGAGCCACTCCTCTCCACCCACAGAACCAACTCTACAACAATCTTCAGTTATTATTTAATCCATTGTACATAGCTCAAAACATTGTCAGATTATTTATTTTCAAGAGTTAAGTTTTTATCATGTATTATCTTGGATATTGTCACATATATACGATTATAGTCCCGATTGATGAAAATATATATATTTTTTTACAAAATAGAATCGTTGTTCTTGTTATTCACATGATATTCGGTGATGCAGTGTCCACGGTAATTGCCATTCTCACGTTCTAGTCACTTAACTAATTGAATGAAACTGGGCAATCATGAGTAACTCCCCGAGTAAATATATCAAAATAATTTCGCAAAGCGAATATTGGCAGAGAAATGGCGCCCACGAAGACCTGTCGTTTACAGATGGGACCACCCTATTTCCATGAACTGTACGTGAATGTATAAAAAAAGGAAATAAAATTACTTATTTATCCGGTACTTACTTTTCGAGACTCAGAAGCTACTACAAACATAATACAAATGTAACCAATACATCTTATAAACCAAAATATAAAAGGTGACGATACCGGAAAATCATCGCATTCTGTAAACCGATCTTCCAGACTATTCGACCAAAATGCTAACATTCCAAATTCAAGGCTTTTCCCGGCCCCGCGGAGACACTGTCTGAACTCAATGTGTGGTGTTTGACCCTGATTGAAAAATGTCCCCTAAATAAAAGAATTTCCATATATAGAACAGTCCTGAATGAAAGTGGGGCCATTGCATAAAAAACGAAATATTTCTGGTTGGGGAAATTGAAAGGTTATTTGGATGATATCAATCTTGGAAAGTTTTGACGAAATTTGGTAAATCGAATTTGGAAAATGTTTCTGGAAATTATAGTTTTTCTAGGTTAAAAATGACCAGTACTGTACGTTGCACATATTCGGTAAAATATTATTTAAGAATCTGTGTTCCTAGTTCAATCAAATGAATACGTAAACGTCTCATATTAAACACAAAACAGCAAAAAAAGTTTAATCATATTTTATTTTATTTTCCGTAGAGATGTACGCCTCAATTTCTGTTGCGAGTTGATAGTTACGTTACACAAAACCACAAATGTTACAAATGAGATGCGCTAATTAATCACAGCGGAATATTATCAAATTAAAATCAAGCAACTAACAGGTCTTTCCATCAAAATAAGTGTCACAGCAGAAATTGAGGGTTAGCTCGTCAGCCTACAATAATAGGCTAGTACATTCGATTAAACCTTCCACTCACAATGATTTAAGTAAATGGTTTTAAGAAACAGGTTAGGGAACATGCATTTTTCTCCTGAACAAGCCTCATGCCGATGGGGCTTGGTCGTCGGCAATAATTTTCCTTTTTCTTTGTAGCGAAATTTACAATAATTTATTTCCCATTAAGGTACATTTCCATTTTCACACTTCCATAAGAATGAAAGTCAGCTCGATAGGATCCACCATCAGTGGGTACGTAAAAAGCAGATTCAACGTATACTTTCATACAGGTGAAATCCTTTTAAAACCTTCCCAACACACTCGTTAACCGATTAGAAATCAATCAGCGTTCACTGCTTATTCAGCCCATTACGCTCAATGATTACTATTATTTTATCGAAGGCGCCATGAGGGTTCCATGGGCAATATACAGGTACATTGTAAAAGGAAAAGCTGTGAATATCACACTGTTGGGCTTCTGAAGAACCCTCCCAACACAGAACATAAGGTGAAGGAATGGCTTGGAGTTACTTAACAACTTATTATCCAGGCGACGATCGATATAATTAAATTAACTACATTTAAACCTGATCAACTCAAACGCACTTGGTAAATGGTAAGGGTAAATCATAAAGAGAGAAAAAGAGTAGTTAGGAGCAAATAATCCTCCGTGAAAATATCGATTTTACAGAAGTAACATGGATGTGCATATAACCCAAAAATCTCTCTATAGGTATTGTACAAATCATTCTTTCGTAACACGTGGTTATTTACGTGAGATGATTTCTGTGTGATGGGTGCTGCCGTAACTGTAGTTCTTCAGTGTACCCTCCGTACTCACTGATGGATTTCACGACCATCTTAACACTGGTAACACGGCTTAGACGAAGGTTTCTGTTAGGGTTCCGTTCTTTTCGTCAATCAGAGGTTCAAGAGTTCAGTATTTGACAGCACCATCAGGCAACAGGATGGACGATGAATGAATGACATGATACAAATAAATGATGACCATGAATGACCTTGGGAAATGATGAGGATGAGAATGAGCCCTTATTTTATTATCAAAGCTCCTAATTTTGAAGGGGATCTCCTACTATTTACTCCAGCGAGGGTCTCAATTGATGTACTGTGCCATCCAGCGGAAGCCCTCGCCATAACCTTGCCTTTTGAGTACACTACACATAAAAAGTTCCATTGGACGACCATGAAGCTCGCTGAGGGGAACGTTGCCCTACAAAAACGAAAAACCCATATGTATTGATTTGAAATAAAATGTATCTGAATTCGCAATCACCAAAATACATGGATCAGTTAACTCAATCGGTAAGATTTTATAATTAAATCGGCTTTAAAATGAAAAAGAAATGTCGGCATTACCATATACACGTAGATATAACATAACATTAAGTTGGTGTTTTTATCATAGTATTGATATACCGGTATGGAGTGAAGTACCGTTTGCATAATCAATGGTGGTAGCAAAAGCTTGTACTTAAATTTCAATCGAATAATACTTCAAGTAAAATAATAATTACCTTTCCTGTGGTTTGTCCGTGGAGCCCAAAGATGTGTCTAAGTTCATCTTCACTGGCAGCACCTGCTACGTCAATTTTGTTGCCCAGAACCAACACAGGGGCGCTGGCAATCTGTTCATCTGTCAGTAAACTCTACAAAGATAAGAAATGCGGGTCAATGTAATTTACTTTCCACACGAATGAGGGCTGACCTGCATATAATACTGGAAACACAAATGCATCTCTAGCAAAAAGCTATAATACACTGCACATGATATCCAGGGTTTCCGCGCCTTAGGACTAAAGAATTTCAAGGCCTTACCAGGCCCATTTTAGTGATTTTCCAGGCCGATATCAAGGATTTTTCAAAGCCTAGATAACAGGACCTGGGGGTTGTAATTATTGTTTTTTTAATAGGCCAATGACGTGTTTAACAAGTTTTATATTCATATCTTATTTATATCAATCGCAGTTTTTCAACTTTCCCTTTGTGAGTCACCCTGTTGAAGGTGTGAGGGACGAATCAGTGGAAAGTGTACAGAAAGAAAGTCTTCGAAAATTTCAAGGCTATTTAATGGATTCCAATAAAATGCATTGCCCATATAACGATTTTCCAGGCCCTTCGACCAAAATGTCCATTTTCAAGGCTTTTCAAGGCATTGAATTTATTTTTCCAATTTCAAGGCTTTTTCAGGCCCCGCGGAGACACCCGATATCTAAAGTCGAAAGGGTTCAGCAACATTTCACGTATCATAAAACGACAATTCCCGATAGTTAAATGGGGGGAAAACATCCGAGTCTATATTCAGTCGTATCATGATTGGATAGTGGAGTGCGCCAATGTCCCAAATAAATATACCAAGGAACCATAGATATATAGTAGAAGTGTGAATAGGTAGACCCCTCCGATATGAGCTGAGCCGGTATACGTTTCTATAGTCAATATTAATTCTAAGACTTATTGATTTTTCATTACAAGTAGTACATGCTCACTTACATCAAGCTCAGCTTTCGCTTCGACATATCGCTCCCGATCACAAGCGTCGACAAGGAATACAATACCATCTACAGCAGGGAAGTAATCTTTCCAAACTCTTCGAGCTGTAGAAAAATATATTCAAATATATTTACAGGTTAAAATCTACAAGTGGAATGGTAGTTAATATTTCGTGATACAGACATCTTCCGGTGATAATAGCACTTAGGAATATTGACAGCTAGAAATCTAGGCTCGGATATATCTTACAGATAACAGCAAATTAGGGGCGACTAGTAGCGATGTAACTACAACTCTTCAATCAGACCATTCATACCATTGTCAGACTAACGAAATTCCTTACAGACGACCGGAGAAAATCGAATCTTACCTTGCTGATGGCCTCCAAGATCGAAGGTTGTGAACCTCATTCCACCCATAGATAATTCTTCGGATGCTGGATAAAATCAAAACAAAACTTTTTGCACTGACATAATGAATAGCGACGACCCAATTATATTATGTACAATATGTTTCTAATTAATGCAGGACCGGAGGTTAAAGATACCGATGCAGTATAAAACGTTCAGAGATTTATTAAAATGAAGAGCTATATGGCTGGGAAAATGTTAGCCTTAAATAACGTCCAACATTTTTTAAAGTTACATTTACATTTGATTTAAAGCAGGAAGACAACACGATCCCTATTATCTCTTCAATTATGTTAGAATTCAGATAAAAAGTAAACAAGGGTACTCTGGAAGGAAAACGTGTTCCATGTGGCTAAAAAGTTGTGTAATGAATCTTTCCAGCATTAAACAAAACAAGCTTAAATAATGTCTGGAATAGATTCGTCGAGTCCAAAATTATGTTTGTATCAAGCATATATTATTATTAATACTATTATTATCTATCATTTCATGTAAAAATGTAAGATTCGGGGATGGTGGATAAAAATGAGTACACGCCAAACTGATATAATTAAGAAAGGATTCGAGGAATGATATTAGGCATTCAATCCCGTTTAGAATCTTACTTGGATGAAGTGTTGGTACATGCTGTGCCATCCGATCATCTTTAAGCATGTGGAGGAGGGTGGTCTTTCCAGCATTATCCAGGCCAAGGAACACAAGTTTTCCAGATTTTTTGTAGAGGCCTGAAGCAACAAATAAATCGATCCCATGCTAATAACTGGCGAATGGGGTCCATGCTAATGCGGTAGCGTTAAAATCAATGTTACCTTACCACCGTACATATATATTTATTTCACCTGTACCACCCATCAAGAGCTATCATTGATTCACTGATAAGAATTCTTTCAAGTGTTATATCATCGCACGGACCGGACATTGTCCCAAGTCCATAGGTTGTATTTTTCAATGCCTGGACATATGGTATCTGTGATATACAACACAAGTCTTGACATCACCCGACTGTTAACTCTCAATAGGATCCACAGAGATATATATGTACCATGAAGATATTCATATGAAGTAAAATAATCGTCCTTGATTTTAACATCAGGTGTGAGCCAGAATCTTTTTTTAGCACCACTATCTATGGGGCAGATGTATTACGATTTTGTATTACTGCTATTTACTATTGGACGATTATTTTAACAGCAGGGTATAGGTTAACAAAGCAACAGAACACATACTCATCAACCAACTTACTAGGATGTAGAGTTGGTACAGGCTGCACCATATGACCAGCCTTCAAGACACTTAATAAGGTTGTTTTACCAGCATTGTCAAGTCCCAAGAAAATGATTTTGCCAGATTTCTTGTATAAACCTAACGGTGATAAATTATATCAAATGCTTGTCTCCATGTATACATCACGCAAAAACAGTTTTCGCGGTGTGGAGTTATGTTTTACGGACTAGCCTGGTTAACAAAATAGTTAAATATGGAGATTGAGTAACTTTCTGTAGATTTCTGTAGATGTACCCATACCCTTTTTATTAAATTTACTTTCAGACTTTACACTTTTACAGACTAGTCTCCTGCAGAAGTAGGTCTATAATTATTTTTTGTAACGCAGACTAGCCACTTGTTGTAATTATCATAATTGCTTAGATATGTCATAAGTTTGTCGAAAATCAGTGGGAGGAAGATTATAAGATACTTACCTAAAAAGTTGAGAACGCCCGCGAACCAGTCCCAGAGGAACATCTTGGCGTTCTTTCTGAATTCAAACAAGAGGGAGAATATATAACTAAGGACTAGTGAATGATGAAATAATAATCCAGAAGTCAGAACACTCTGTATCACCGAATATGCCATGGCAGTTCTGCATCTTTAGCCTTAGGCCTCACTTGTCAATGCACCCAGGAGTGTTATATAATATACCTCCCTGGTTCACAAATGTTTATTATAATAATAATTTTACCACACCCATATTAATATGCCATATGTGGACATATTCAATCAGTAATTACAAGTTCAACAGATGGACATACAAAGTTAGCCTCCTTGTTCACTACCGAGCTCTAGCGTACTTTAGAGTAGAGCCTATAGAGGGTACATAACACATTTACATGCTAATGTGGTACCCATCGACAAGTAAGGGCTAGGCCCAAGTACCCTAGACTAGTCACTCATCCCAACCTTCACTTACTAATGCTAATCACTAGATCTAGAGCTAGTAGGGGTAGGGCATCGTCATAGCTCTCGACTCTTCAAGTCTCTTGTCCTAGAGAAGAGTAACATTTGGCTAGTGATGGGAAATAATAGTTAATTGTAGATAACCCGGATCGATTCGCCTGGAAAATTCATATATAAGATTCCTATATCAACAACTTCACACCTAAAACATTCTTGTCTTTAAGCAAGTGTGTTGGCACTTCATATGTATACGTCACAGAAACCGAGAGCAAAGGCTAACACGAGCGATGGACTGTGTACGACCTACGGCTACGTAAACATACCAAGAGTTAAATTTGATATTTGGCGAGGTTTGGAGCAAATGTAGAAATCAATATACTAAATATACAAGAGAACAGACCAAATACTTTAGGAGGTCCAGTATATGAGGAGATAGATAAGACGATTGCAAAATAAACAGTGACCAATAGGCATACCTTTCGTGTCGTTTACCAAAGCCGACGTCCACGAAACCAAAATGGCCGAACGTGATGTCATCAGTCTGTACGCCTTGTGAGCTGTGTAAGCAGGTATTTCATTGGCTATTTGTAAATCTAGGGCGGAGCACACTGCTGGAGAAAAAAAGTGGAAGTGGAAGAAAAGAGATGATATTTTCCGTCCCGTGTTTTGTTTAGCTTCTTAATTTTATTATTTTCTTCGAATCGTCAACGCTTTTTAGCATACTCTGGCAGATCTGTTTCAAGAACATGGAAACGAATACAAATCCATTCAGAAAAATCGAACCAATCACATCTGACTTCTCGAGGGGCTAAAGGAAGTTGGAAACAGGAGGCCATGTTTACGCATGACCACATGACACAGTCAACATGGCGGCGCCCATGATTTCTTGTCAGGTTAGTTCTTGCACGATATTTTATGAAGTTATTCCTTATGTTATTACTAATATCCTCATATCCCAAGCTGAGAGTCATCTCTAGGTATAATTGCGACTGTCATTCATGTTTCTGAAATAGGGTAGCCTTAGGCGTTGTCTCTGGGGGCCTTTTGCTTCGAATTCTATTACGGTATTTGTTCGTGCCCTTGTCTTGCCTTGAACTTGAAGTCAATAAAGGCTGGAGCATGCGGATAATTTCACTTCTCTGCCCCCCCCCCCCCGACAGGCAGGGCTTTTGTTAAGTTTTGAAGTGGGTGGGCTTTGTATGAAGGAGCTGAGACTGAGCCCCCCTACCGATAATTTTTTTATTTTTTACATTTTTTTGTTAATTATTAGTAATTAAATGATTTTGCGTATAATTATTAAAATATTGTCCAAACCCGCGCAGGTAAAAAAAAACGCGTAGGAATATGCAATTGTATCATGAGCACATCTATGTCCGCAAAGCTGAACGGATTACAATGTAAATTGATTTTGTCCCAATAAACCAGTCATGGCTTTTTGCCCTTGGCTATGATTACCTTCTGCAAGACAGTCAGACTAATTATATGTAGTCATAGATATGTGGATTATTCTATCAGTTACAGAAGATCCTGTTGTCGTCAAAGTTGCAACAGATTTCCTCGAGATGGTTTGGTTTGTCGGCGTATTTGGAGAAGAACATACGATCAGGTTGCTACAAAGTCACTAACAATAGAAGCAAGGGACTGACCTATGAACAAGCCAATCAACCTTACAGAATTGGCGTCAGAAAAGGATGGAATTCCTTTAATACTAGTAAGTTTTTTAAGCTTCACCGTAACTTATTCCCCTGCATAAAATTCGAAAGGTCTCCGATATTTTGATTACCGGCACTTTATAAGTGCAACCGCGCAACACACCAAGCCGTTGGCTTGTGCGATATTCCCGCTCCTTCAGTCCCACCAGTTACTTATCCTGTATGTATTTTTGTGAAATTAACTTCACAGATAACGTTGCCCATTATGATTCCACTTTTTTTCCCCTACTCCATTTAAAAATTGTTAAAAGGTCTATATAAGAAGTAAACGGGGATATTGGTAATGATTAAGTGTTGTATCGGCAACACATCTATAGACACATTAAAATGATTAAAATCATTTGGGTGTAGATACGTACAATTTTGTCTATTTACCATCCATTTTATTACATGAATATTTTGTTATTGTACATTGGAATAATGTTATGCAAGCAAAACGATTATTCGCATAAAGTATATTTTCTTAGCCCATTAATTTATCTTTAACATCATCTCTTGACAGGCAACCTGTTCGAGGAAACTGAGAAGACAGCAAGCACTACAATCGACGATATGTTCATCAGAAAATTTATACAGGGAACATGGCACCGAATCTTTCTATCTGAACTAATCATTAAAAGGCGACATAATATGATTGTTCTTTCGGGATTAGTTAATAGATCCATCATGCCTAGAAAAATGTACTTTTTAATCGGTTATACAGAGCAATTCCTCTCCAACTATTTGAAACAGCCTGTTAAGCTGGAAATCCAAACGGTTCAAAGTAAGAAGGACATGATGTTTAAGTGGATATAGATGTGTGATTAATATTGAATAAACATGAAGTTTACATGTGGTCTTTTTGTTAAATTTCTATCCGTGCCTGCCTATTACTACCAGAAGCATGAATTAAAGGATACTCTAGTAACAGAAGTACAACATGAAGGGTTCTTTACTTTGGGTCATCTATACATATATTCGTGGTGTGCGACAAAACAAAGTGTTAAAAGGGTTCTTATTGGCTGCATGTACAGGGCTCTAACTTTCGAGATGGCTTCCATAGATCCCAAGTGAGGTTACCTGGGTATTGGTTTCCCCCAAATATTTTTTTCAAGAAAGTGATTTTAAAGCTAATGCGGAACATCGCACATGCTTCGACCCACTTATGGCAGCTGGGCTTTACAAGTCACAGGTCTGATGCTATGTCAATTGCACCAGTGAGCTCCCTACGTACTGAGGCATCTAGTATACACATAATTCACTCAGCCCATTTTGTGTTACTCACCGACACCAGGTCATCTCTGGTCCGTCATGGTCGCCCCGGTCAACACATCCTCCTGACCTTATTTTTATCTGCCTTAGGTCACTGCTATAACGTATGACTACCCTCTCTTCATATGGGTGTGGAACATTATAAATAAACTTAATCCTTATAAACACAGCTTAATCATTTAGTAGACCATTCTCACCAACTTACTGGGTAGACAATTTACTTAATTTTAAATATTTATTACTATTTACTAAATTATAAATAAACTTAATCTTTTTTAGGAAGAAATGTTCATATAATCAGGCCCTTCAAATATTGAAGTGGCCCCCTCCATACATTCAGCCATAGGCCCTGGGACGGGAGGTCTGCTTGTGTACCCCAAGTTGCCCATATGTACTCTAGATTTATCCAGAATTTTACTTATACCAGGTGGCGCGTCAGGCATTATGGGCCGAGTGAATTTATTTTCGTCAGTTGGAATATAAACACCTTGGGACTATTCCTTGAAATGTATTGTGAGTGGGGTCGAACTTATTAATGAACTTCTTCATTTAGATTTGGCTGACGGAGGACGAGCTACTCGTTTAAAGCTGCACTCCCAACTATTTTCTATACAAACCTCAATTTTCACTTATTTAGACCACAGATACCCTACCCCACCTTATCCCAAGGGCTTGGGTCTCTTTCTTAAGGTTAAATATAATATTTGAGAAGAAATACTCCGCCAACTTCTGCGGTGTACACCTTTACTCTGCATGTCTGTTAGATGGCAACCTCTTTGGTCCCAGAGTCGTTATGCGCGTGTGCACAGAGTTAGTGCGCACAGAGAGAAACATGGGGCTGGGCCTGGTACAGAGGCACCACCCCATGTCAATAGAGTGCATCTATAAAACTACTACGATGGCCTCCCTGATCATAGAATCACAGAATTTAGACATTTATCTGACTTTTCATTAAGTAAGAGATCGATAATATTGAGTTTGGGAACTAATATGATGGTAATTCCAGAAGAACCACTCAATCTTAATACCTGGGAAAGCAGCTTTAAATTAATATTTTTTTTTTCGACAAAATCTTTATTCAGTAGGTAGTTACAATTTCACCAAAAACAATCTCATCGCAAGCAACGATTTTCCTCATGCCCTGATATTATTAGCTATGCGGACTGCCGATATTAGGTGGGTAGAGGATGATTGGATATGCTAAAAATATATTACATTTTACACGAGCTGGTCCCTACAGTATGATAATACTATTTCTAAGGTCGACGTCTATGTATTTACAAACAGTACCAAAAATAGGGCAACATACATACTTATTTACTAACAGGCTTTATATGATAATGATAATGGAAGATGAAGGTGATATATACATTTCTTAAATGACATATATGGCTATAGTTGGTGGGTGAGTGAGTGGTATATCAAATCAGAAGTGAGAGGGGACGAACAAAGACTTACATATCAAAGGCAAGAAACATCGTTGAAAAGATACAGTTTACACATCATTTATGTTTGCATTCATTGTCATTTGGTGTATGATATGGTTTTTCATAGCCAAGCCAAATATCTTGGAGTCCCTTAGTTGCCGTAAGGATGGACTAAGATTATTCCATTCTCGTGCGCATTGAAAGCTAAGAGATCTTCTATCCTTTTCAGTTCTGGGGATGAAGGTGGTCAAGGTGGGGGCCATATTTTGTCTAGTATTTCTATTTTCATTGTTTATAATAGTTGAGTAAGCTTTC
Source organism: Sthenelais limicola (assembly GCA_942159475.1). Classification (NCBI taxonomy): domain Eukaryota; kingdom Metazoa; phylum Annelida; class Polychaeta; order Phyllodocida; family Sigalionidae; genus Sthenelais; species Sthenelais limicola. Next base: position 57,723,960 of record OW804095.1, on the reverse strand, counting down.
CCATGTGCTAGCTTCATATTATTATACAACATTCTGTCTTGGATTAACATGGTCTTAGTTTCGGTATGCATTCTGAGTACCGGGGTTCTTATATCAGACCCTGTCGCACTCCTCAAAATTCTATTCTGTAACACTTGCAGTTTTTTTATATCAGCATTGTTTAGACAAGATAAAGTAGATAAGCTGTAGTCGAAAAGCGATATAATTTTGGATTTGGCTATCATTATTGCAGTTCTTGCATCTAAATTTCTCCTTATTTTATTAAATGTATACAACTTATGATTTATCTGCTTGATTATTGAATTGAGTTGACCAACCATTGTTAAGTGTGAGTCAAGTTTTATACCAAGATATTCGTATGAGTTGGTTAAAAGCAACTCAGAGCCATCCACCTTGACCGAGACCCTCTTACCTTGAGTTTTGTGTCTAGTGTTAAAAATTAGAAGTTTCGTTTTGGTAACATTTAGGGACAACTTACTACGAATACACCATTCATAAAATTTTTTCACATCATAAGTTAGTATTTCTTCACATGTTTTTAGAGAGTCAGCTGAACAGTAGATAACCGTATCATCGGCATATTGAATATATTTACTAGTTAGGTCAAGATTTTTGATATCATTCACATATATGAGAAACAATAATGGGCCTAGAATAGACCCTTGTGGAACGCCTATAGATATTGACCCCTCCGAAGAAGCCACCTCGCCAATTTTAACTTTTTGTGATCTATCATGTAAATAGGATTCAAACCATTTCAGACCAACCTCCTGAATTCCAATATCTTGTAGTTTTTTAAGCATAATCTTATGGTCAACGCAATCGAATGCTTTGCTGAAATCCACAAAGCAAGCAAGAGTATATTCTTTTTTCTGCATAGCTGAATTTATATCACTAATTAGGTTAAAGATAGCTTCATTGGTGCTATGACCTTTCTGAAATCCAAGTTGTTGTTTACTTAATAGAACGTTTTCCAGTAAGTATTCATTCAAATGTAATGCAATGATTTTTTCCAAAAGTTTACCAGGTATGTGGGTTAGCGAAATAGGTCTGGTTTCATTGGGGGTTTTAGCGAGGGGCTTCTTCGGTAATGGTTTAACAATCCCACATTTCCATGCCTTTGGGAAAACCCCAAGGGAGATTGATTGTCTGTATATATGCACCATTTGATCTATCAGGATGTTAAAAGCATCCTTGTATACTTTTGTGGATATGTGCTCGCAACCAGAGCTCTTTGTGACTGCTATGTCTCTGATCAACTCCAGAAGAGAGTCCTTGTCTACCTCAGGGAGAGTGTACTCCACCCTGATATTAGATCTATTACCTTGATAGGGGACATGGGCGATGCGCGCTGAGGTTTTGCTTCCAATACTACAGTAATAAGCATTTAGAAGATTAGCAGCATCCACCCCATAGATGGTTTCGTCTTTTTCATTGGATATAGATATGATTTCACTTTTCTTCTTATTTTCAATTTCGTCTATAGTTCTCCAAAATTTTTTTGAGTCGTTCCTATTTTCATTTAAAAGGTTTCTATAATAATTCGATTTTGCTTGTTTTACTGAGCGGTTACATAGATTTCTAGCTTGCCTAGCAGCGTATAAGTCTTCAGGGATCTTACTTTTGTTTGCCTTTTTATAAAGTCTGTCTCTTTCGATACCTAATTCAGTAAGTTCTCTAGTGAACCAGGCGGGGCGATCATTTTTTATATTAAACACCTTAAGTGGCGCTAGCTTATTTGTCACATTTAGCAGGTTGTCATATAGTATCTTCCAACACTCGTTTGGGTCAGTCAAGTTATAGAATCTGTCCCAGTTATACTCATTTAGCATGTGGCTTAAGCCTTCAGGGGAGTAGTTCGCATAGTTTCTTCCAGTGAATTTAACTTTTATCTTAATGGGTCTGGGTCTTTTCACTATTAAAAAGGTTGGCTGGTGATCGGAGAGATTATAGTTTATAGTACCAGTATTACAATCAATTTTTGATCTCAATAAAAAAATATCTAGGATCGAGTTCCGAAGTAATCCAAATCTAGTTATCTTACTCATACTTATTGTCATAGAGTAATCATTACAAAATTCTACTAGTGCTTTATATTTTCCACAAGTTGAATCTTGAATATCAATATTGAGATCGCCGCACAAGAATAAGTGCTTTCCTCCCTGGGGAAGTAACGATACAGTTTGATCAGTAACAGTACGTAAGGAATTAAAATACTCTTTAATGTTACAATCTGGAGGTCTGTAGCTAGCTATTATTGTGAAGGTTGGATTCATCTTTCTCTTTATCATAAAGCCCATAGCCTCGCAGTCATTGTCAGAGACACAGCAGTCACTGCTCGATATATAATCATAATCATTTCGGATAAAGCAGCAAATACCTCCGCCTCTTGATGCAATTTTTCTATCTAAGCGAACGAGTTTATACATGTCATGATCTATCAAGTTGTCGTGTAACTCAGCTTTGAGCCAGCTCTCTGTGAATATTATTACATCATAATTTTGCGAAAATATGTCTTCTCTTATCAGATCGATTTTAGGTAATATAGATCTTATATTGTATTGTATGATCTTTAAGCCTTTAGTATTGCTCAGTTCGTCCCAGGTATCAAGGTTTACACTCATATATACAGATCGATTTATTTGATTGCTGTGTAGCTAGGGAGAGCAGCATGGGAGAGGCCCCATGACATGATTTTATTTTATTATAATGAGCTGCTCAATTGGTCAAATAATAAACTGATAGAATGGTATAATGGTGTTGTGTAACAACATGCCATTTCAAAATAATATAAACTATAGGTTGAACTATGTGATAATATTAATTTTCTGTACACATTTTGCAGTATCAGACATGATCAGATAGAAGATAAACATATATACAGTGTTCCTGATTTCGTAGGCAATATTCCATTGCCCATGGGGGGGGGGGTGGAAAGAAATAATTTGATATCATAAACCTTTATAATTACGATTAACGAGAATCAAGAAGCTTACAGGTCCGTCTTTGACATTTGTTCAAATAATAACCTGTCATACAGTAGTACCGCAATATTGCAATACATGTAATGCATGCAATACAGCAGTACAGTCGCCAGCTGCACCATTATTATACAAGTGTTTTCCAAGACCCATATTCAATATGGGTTATATTACCTCATTCTTATACCCGAGAACCTTAGTACGATTCTATTCATAGTATTAGTACCATTATTAGTAACATTTTTGTGACAGCACTTGTGTAAACAAGTTTACTGTCATACTTCCATGCTATAAGTCAAATATGAGATCTTGAATCATACACACAGTAGAATCATTAGGTGACGGCACTTGTGTAAACAAGTTAACCATTTGTCGGGTAACCTGAAAGGTATCTGATCAGTACTAGATAGAATGGCACTTGTGTGAACAAGTTAACCATACATCTAGACGCGGTATTTAGTGGTTATCAATTTAATACAGTATATCGTTTGAAAGAGTAGTGTAGGTATATAGTTACGATTTTCCAGGCCTCGGGAGATGATAAGATTGTCTCTATTTCTTGAGGGTGGTTTCCAATCCTTTCGACTCTTGAAATCCTGAAAACGCTAGAGAGAGAAGGTGACTTCATTCGGCCGACAGTTGAAATGATAAACATCAGAAAGGCTCAACGTGCAGTGTTACAGGATTTGTGTCACAAATTACCTGGTTCAATGCAGCTAAGGCGTGCGAAAGAAAGATCCTATTTGATCTATCTCGGCTTGGGGTAATAATCAGTCTATTAACCCCTTCACCCCCACTGGCAACAATTGTTGCCAGCCCCACGTGGGCAAATCTTGCCCATTTTTGCCCATTTTGGGCAAATTTTACCAAATTTGACATTGTGATAGAAATTTTGGGTAACTATGTATTATAGAGTATTTAGTATCATTATAAAGCATACATCATGGAAATTAATTCCCCAGTATTTTTTTCCATGGCAACTCAATGGGGCTAGAATGGTAACCATGGAAACAATGTAACAATTTAGGGCTTATTTTTGTCACTTTTCCTGTTTGTATTTAGCTATTTTGAGGAATTTGTCCTTACAAAACCATTAGATTTGAAGGTCTGTGGTACCTTGATATTTTTCAAGAAAAAATATAGTTCTACTCGAAAAACCGTTTCCATGGAAACAGATTTTGATCAAATACATCAATTTTCACTCAAAATTATTTATAAATTGAAATGATTAATTCTCATTAAAACATTTACCCAAATTTGCTGAAACTCTCAATTCTTGCCAAGCACACCAAAATTAGTTGTACAAATTTCTTTTTTTCTACGTTTGTCAATAGTAACCATGGAAACGACTTAGGATATATACCCTAGGCTAATTTCTCCCAGAAAAATAATGATTTTTCAGAAATCACCTGATATAGGCAAGTGTGGTATCAGAAGAAAGGTCTTAACAAGGAGAATTCAGAAATATAATTTATTTCCAAATTGGGGTAGTTCTGTTACCATGGCAACCAAAAATAGAAAATTTCCTTAATTATTCAATTCATGTGTTTTCATTTGGTTGCTATGGTAACAGACTCATATAATGTTGTAAAAACTAATTTAATTGAATAGGGGAATCATTTAGATTGACTTGAGCAACACAAAAAATTGAAAAATCCCTATTAAGTAGGAAAATTGTCAAATTGAATACAGTGGTATCTATTTTCATACCTTCTCTATAATGGTATTCTGGTTAACCCTATAGGGGTAGGTATGATTGTATGATGTTTCCAAGGCAACCTTTGGGATTCCCCTGATGTGTTTGGTATCAAAATGTTCCTAGTGACATAACCAATCTAGATCCAATATCATTTAAATCATATATCAAAAAATATTTGAATGAAACCAAGACTAAACTAATTATTTTAATAAAACTATGCGTTGCCATGGTAACCGATTTTTAGTACATAACCATTTCAAATTCGGGATCTCTATGGGAAGTGCTTCAAGGTGGTATATATATCTTATGGTGAAACAAAGTGTTAAATTGTATTTTTTATTCAGATATATGCATATTAATTGTAGGAAATTTACCCCCAATTTCCCCTGGGGAGGCTGGGGTTGAAGGGGTTAATGGCTTGTTTATTGTAGCAGCTATTTCGGTAGCCCAACTTGATAACACTCGTTCATCTAAGTGAACCCCGTCTGTCAGTCGGGTCAGCGTGTGTCTTGGCCTTTTCTTGTAGTATGTATGAACTCTAGCGACAAGGTGAAGATGTCTTACACCTCTGCGTTCGTTGAGGTTGTGGATATAATTATTTATTTTTAATATTGCAGAATTTATGGTTCTTTGGCTATCTGCAAATCCCTCGAGGCCGTTGGCTTTGTTAAGATGAACACCAATAAGTCCACCATATATTATAGTGCAATATTGGTTCAGATTTAACATTCTCTGGTTTGAAAGTTCAAAGGCAGTGGTGACATTATTTACTAGTTCTAGTTCATTCGTAGTAGGTAGAAATATTTCTCTGGTAGATTTGTCTTTGTGAGTTAGGTTACAGATTCCACCAATTATTATTATAAGATGGGGGTGGTGCTTCCAAAAGAGATCTATTGCCCGGGTTGTTAAGAAATCTAATTTAGCCCCACTATAGGCAAAAATTAAAATGTCAGGATCATTTAGATATTGGTCAAGCTGGCGACCTCTAGAGTCTGTTATTATGATTGTCACCGGCATGTCGGAGATAATATTTAAATGATTATTTAGTCACAGACCGGTTTGTAATGTTCCATTATCTGTTGACGCTCAATAGGATTAGAATACTGATAATTTGCTAGGGGATCAATTTGGTTTCCAACAGGACTATCTCCTGCCAGAAAATCGGTTAATTTTGAAATGGTGGTACTGACTGGAGGAGGTTTACCAACAATTGTTGTCTTACTACTGACTGAAGAAACCGGATTGTGAATCGGTTTTTTAGACGGATTATTGTCGCCTCCAGAATTCACCGAATCGATCGAGCGCTTCTGACTCTCGGATCTAGATCTAGATTCACTGGGTAGTACAACGGCTCTAGTATGTCTCGATCTTCCCCTTTCAGAATCGTCCAGTAATTCAGAACTCTCCTGGTTAGACTTCAATTCAGAATTAGAAGTGGAATTGGGAGCAGGTGCTGCCGACGGGGCTGTAAGCCTTAGAACGGCCGGTGTAACAGTGGGCTTAGACGAGGACAAAGCACTAGCATTCTCAGTATGCGCGGATTTGTTTACGCGGCTCGGATGATTGTTTATTTGACTGTGATCACTGGGAGTAGGCCAGTTGTTTCCATCCGAAATGTCTAATCCCCTGGCATTTTCCTGCGCATTTTCACGAACATTTGGCCTGAGAGATTTTTTCTGTTTCGGTTGGGGGGAATGGCTAATGTTAGGATTTACAATAGCACCGCTGGGCTTAGTTAGATCAATTTCTTTGTGTGTTGATCTGTACCCCGAATTTATATGATCTCTGACATCTTCAAGGATTTTTCCCACAACATTTGCACCTGTATAGTGACCTTCCTGCAATTCTGGCGAGTTTAGGTAGGCTCCACATGCCCAGAATTGACATGTGGTCGCTTCCAATAAAGGCATATTGCCCGTACCGATCAAGTAATGACGCATTTCAGGGTTTTGAATGAATTTTTCTTCAATCAATTGTCTCATAATAGAGACCTTGATTTTGTTCCAGTTTTCGTCTGAAATCAATTGCTTAGATAGGGATTTGGCCTCACGAGGGTCTCTTGATCTATAGATTTTATTGGCGATGTTTCTTTTGCCAAGGTAGTTCGCCCTAGCATATTGGTAGGCGTTTTCTACCGAGGCAAAAGACATACTTCCCAATCTAAGGTTACACGCTTTAAAATTACTTAAAACGCTGAGATCGCTCTGGGAGAACACTGAGTCGCCTATGATTTTGGTCTTTGCATTACTCAATTTGATTCCTTCTTCTAGGAACTCAAGGTCTTTGTAGGTGTAAGTAATATCATCGATCTCCACCGTTTCGTTTGTTATTTTGCCCACTTTATGGTTCTCGTCCTTGTCAGCTAATTCTGCTACCATTTGAATATTGCGTTTTCGCTGTGTCAGCTTTTGTGGAATATCGGCGTTTAGAAACACACCATAATAGTCTCCAAGCTTCAATCTCGTTCGTCTGGCATAGATAATATCACGTACTTTTTCGGACACGAATTTCACGGCTATCTGCCTCGACCCTCTGCTCTTGCTGTAGATTCGTTTCGCGTAAATAATGTTATCAGGGCCTATTCGGGGGTCTAGAGTTTTGAGACATGCAATTGTTTTAGCTAACGTATCCTCTTTGCGCGTTTCGTTGAGGCCAGAGATTATAATTCGCGATCGGTTATTTTCAATTTGTGACTTTAAGAAGTCATCTTCCAGATCTAAATGATTCTGTTTCAGACGAGCATTCTCCTCTTGGAGAGAGGCAATACATTGGGACATTTCTTTCTCATTTTGTGTTAGCGTGCTGACCCGCATCAGAATCTCATGTTGATTCGCAAGAGTAGAATTTAGTGTGCCCTGTATATCGGCGAGAACATAATCTGCAGGTGATCTGTTCAATACTAAATTATCAGGACGTCTATCCTCAGGGATATAGAGTGGGGCGGTAGCTTCAATATTGAGTCGATCGAAACATTTGCTTAAATCAGGGAGCAATGGTTGGTTAAACGCTATATCAGAAGTCTGTTGGTCAAGAAATATACGTGCTCTAGCCTCTCCCATACTGAGCCCTAGCCAAGCGGCACACACACAATTACAATCAGATTTTATACTCTAAATGAGTGAAAAAATGTACTTGCACGTTTCCTGGAAGGTCCACTCACTCACGAGATTGATAAATTATCACAGTATGAAGAATGAGTCGGATCTAGGAATCCGATTATGAGAAAATATCCAATGTATCACTGTCGTGTGCATGTATCGCGGGAGCGAGTAGCGAACACGACCACCCACCACGGAGTCCTGCGCACTATATACTATCAGTTAATTTTCTTTCTAGAACTTAAAATGGTCTCTCCCATACGTTATGAATCTTTCAGGGTAACCGTCCCTTTCTGAAACATGTAACTGTCTTATCAGAATAAAAATATGATATATATATATACAACAAAATATCTATAGTAAACAGATTCACATCTGAAGTAATAGCGCATTGAAGAACCACTCACTTAATTGAACTGACTAACGTCTATTATTTTTAACCATTATACCCAACAAATAAAAAGACAATTTTCAAATATACATACGATTTTATTACATGATGGGTAATTTACATGGATTTATTTAACAAAGGCCTTCCATGTATATTTTGGCTTAATGTCTGCCCTCCCAACCCTTTAGAAACAAGCATGCGCCCACGCCAGAGCGCATAAATGGGTTTTACACGAAACAAATGTATACACAATGATCAGGCAATTATAACCAGCAGTATCTGCTAGATAAATCTGTTCAAGTTCAACTGAATAACTTCAGAAAACGGTGAGTCATCGAGAGATTATTTACAATAAGGAATTATGGATTATTATCATCGTTAGTGTGTTTGGGCCCTATGTTTAAGCTATTTTGATAAATGAAAAAAGAATAAACAATGCGAAGAACAGAACATTGCTACATTCAGAAGCCGTCCACGCACCCCGTAGTAAATCATAATGTCGATCGCCAACTCTTACACAAAGCACCTCAAAATAAATAGTTATTTGTGGACATCAATACACTTCAGTGACGTCGTCAGTTTTTAAAATGAGTACGTCACCTAAGAAGAAGGCATTAGAAATCCATTTAGTTCTTTTAAAAAACATAGGTGAAAGTGAAGTCTCCTTCATCTCACCGTGAAACCGACTAATATATTATTTAGCAGTTAGCGTGTGTCCGTGCATGGGAAAGAAACGTTGACAATTATTCTCATGAGGCATATTCTTCAAACTGACAAACTAAAGATATCACAATCTGCACGGATATATTACATTGTGCAGAAACAAAATTGATGCAGTGCGTGTGAATGCAACATGCACACCGCAGGTTTAGTAGCCATTAACTATTATAAATATCCTAGGAATTGATATCGACGGTGCACAAGTGGCACATGTATTAACAGGAAGTCCTTATAATGTTATATCCAACTGAACAACACATTGCAATAGCGCGGTATTCAACCTGCTTACAGCTAGGATGATCCAAACTAAAGCACTTGAAGTTTCACTATCTCCAACATAACAGATCACGACGAATGAACGCTAAAATGCATACAGACGCATATTAAACCTAAATTAGAATCATGATAATATTTGGGGTTATCACTCAAAAGAAACGGAAAAGATCATCTTCCTTGCCTATCCTAACTTTCAAGGCATACACCACCGCATTTATCGTTATTGCACACCCTTTACAGGTTAAGAATCACATGCACATTCCATTCAAATTTCTCATCTTACCCTAATATACATGTACATATATTTAGTAATATAAGCTAAGAAAGGGGTCCACCAAGCCTTTACACTCCTTAGCTCGTCTTGAGTAATACTACCAATTAGGATAGTGGACTGTATAGTTTCTGGTCATGTTTTTTAGGACATGGTGACGCCTTCAGTTCGTGCAAACACTTATGCTCGTCTTAATTTATTCAATTTATTTACAGTAGGTTTGTGCAGGTCTGTGACCTACGTAGGGTGTATAAAATACAGAATACGTACTCAGTTCTCTGTTGGATTAGCTTCAATCCATGAAGAACCACATTATTCTTGAAGGGTATACTACTCAGCCTTTCCACAGACATATTTGCAGAACTGATAATACTTCAGAAACTCTAACATTCGATGCATGAACCAGAAACTAGGGTAAAGGCGTTTAAAACCCACCCACAACGTTGAAAGAGGTACAATCCGATTCATAGAAATCGAGACAAGGATTCTCCGATGATTCATCTCAGAACTCGAATTTGTTGGAAATAATATAACATTACGTGGTGCGACCAGCTTAAGAATACTTATCATCTTTGGAGGATGTTATTTAGTAGTGCTTGCCACGCGTAAATGATTATAGTACTTTTCAGAATGTTCCCAACCAAATGTTCAGTACAGAATATATCTGACGTCATAATAAAATGTACTTATATTTTCAACCAACGCGACTACTAAGCAGCGATTTATTTTATTTCTACTGCTTGGTACAGTTGTATTCAGCTGCCGACACATGAGTCATTAATAACAATGCGCCTCCATATACAGTAACACCGACATTGGTACCATCAATTTGTAGAGGGGATGGTAACAGTTGTTTAAGTATGATAGTAATAACTAACAATATCAACATCTCAGTTTAGTTCAGTGTTGTCCCACAACGCGATGCGTATTATTTTAAGTCGGCCAACATTAAATGTTACTAGGAAAATTTCTTGGTTAAGATTTGACTTCTTTCTGAAGATGCTGCAGGAATTCGTAATATGACATGGTCGATTCGGTTCTGTCTTCAATCATATGTTGGAGGAATAACATTCTCTGCCGGCTATCATCTCTGAAAAATTAAAAGACAGATTGAGTTCAAGCTGTAGCTTCCTATTCATATTTCAACATAGAGAGCAATTTAGTTTCTCCTCTTACAGGGCAAATGCTTCCGATGGAGGCCACCCTTCACGCTCTATCAGCTTCTTAATTAAGGAATTAATGTAATAATATTCTAATATTAAACCAGTTTAAGAATGCACTTCCCCAATAGCCGTGACTTACTTGATAACGTGGAAACTAGCAGGGAAGGGACGCTGTTCGTTGAGGTAACCGATGAACGTCCGCAGACGGTCTGACGTCGGGTTGTCATTCTCGGGTAACTCCGACTGAAGAGATATTCAAGCAAATGATATGAGATTGGGAAAAACTTTCTATCATATCCAAAGTATAACCTAATGAATAAGTGGCAAATTACATCAGATTTATATTATACCAAGACAAATTTCATTGTGCTTGAACTGACCTGATTTGAGCTAATATAAATACTTACCATGCCATCTCTGATTGATACGAAGTTGGGCGCATCAAAGACCTCTTGGCAGAATCTGTCGCTAATGGAGCCGCCAACCCATAAGTAGTGATGTGTTCCTGTATCCATCAGATAGACTCCGTGCCTGTCAATATGTGCCGATGAAAGCTGAAGTAAAGGTGGCTGGGGTATCTGCAAGTCTCCTTTGCTCAATGCGCTCTGGAAGAGAGAAGATGAGCTAAATGTATGGTCGATGGAAACAGGATAAAAAGTTGCAAGACAATGCCGAGGATCGATGGATGATACTCAAAAGATAGACGTGAAAACATAAAGGTTAATGTCAGGGATGAAAGTGGAGCCATGGCAAAAATACTGAAATATCTCTGGCATGGGGAAAAGCACCCACGTATATGTGGTTACGGGGAAAATTTGAAGTGATTTTGATGATTTCAATCTTTGAAAATTTCGACGAAATTTTGTGAAAATTCCCGTGTTAAAAATTTGAGTGAAATTCGAAAAATTTTAGTTTTCAAAAATACTGATTTCAATATAAATACTGTACACTTTCATCCCTGTTATGTAGCCTATCAAATGGCATCACATTCAAAAAGGGTCAACAAGCCTCCAACATGAGAACCACTTACATAAAAGCAAAAGGTGCAACTACATGGAATCATTATCCAAACTACTATTCATGCCATGGTGAAGAACTAAGACAAAAAGCAACCAACCTAAAGCTAAGTATGTTACATAATCGATGGACCATTGGCGCGGGGGGGGGGGATCGTTTTAGAGACCAGGGAGAATATCTTGTTAGGAAATGGTATGGGTGCAAGAGCAAGACTGGAATATCACGAGTCAAAGGAAAGTCCTCAATCCACAAACGTTTAGCCTTGATTTGACAGGTAATATGTTTTGGAGCGAGGAAACAACTATGACAATTCCATTTCCTGAATTGCCTTACCTCCTTAAACTCTTTTTCTAGAAAGAAAGTTTTTCGGATGTTCTTTTGATCGCTAAGCCTTGTCTTTGTGTCTTCACCAGTACAATCAGGCAATCTCACCTATGAGGATAGTATGGAATTACCACTGAGAATACAGCCACAATCAGCAAATGGTCAACTTCTACGTAATCCCACCCTCTTTAATTGTATTCACGAATAAGCAAACAAAATAAGACGAATGAATCAGTTCTAAGGGAAGTTCTCATAAAGAAATACACGAAAGACTCACCTTGTCATCCAGGGCATGGACAGGATAGAGAGCTGGGTAAAGCTCCAACAGTAGATAGCAAAGTGGTAACGTTTTGCATTGCTCCAATGCAAAAACGCGGTCGTCTAGCTTGGTACTGGATCCGACTCGGAAACCAAGCTGCAAAAGCAAAGAAATTGATTGATATTTGTCAAGTTCATGGTATCTATATGAATATGTTTATATGGGACTGTATAAAGAGCAGGAAGGGGAGGAATATGTTTTCTCTAATCTAATAACATGGAATATAAAGAATAATAATTCACTTAATCAGAATTTCAAATTAGGTTGAATCAATTAGATTTTCTTTTTCTCGTGAGTTAGAGAAAACAGGAGGTGCCGTGATTTATAACAATAATAGATGAAATATTTATTCACTTTCAATTACCAAAGAACGGGGAATAAAACACACTTGGGGATCAGGTAAATAGGTTACTTACATATTTAAGCATGGCAATTGCGTAGAGGGGCATGAGTCTGAGTGTGAAACACACAGGCAATTGCCCAATACGTTGTGATTGGGCGAGAGTTTGGCCATAGGCCCCCAACATGTCGATCGAAGCATTGATCATAGCATCCCGAGCATCACTCAGCGACTGTGATATACACTTATCGACGGCTGTAAAATAAAACCCATGCTTGTTTATGAAATACAACAAATTGAAAGCAAAAATAGGAGGTGGGGTGACCTTCTTAGGCTATGTGTCCTCTTTAATGAATTCAAATCCAGCTTAATATTATTTATTATTATTATACAACTGTTATTTAATAAACATAATTGTAAATCAAGAAATATTTTTGAAATAAAAAATAAATGTATAATACTGATAAGTCGGTTAGTGTCAGTGTCCCTTTTATTGGGATTTAAATAGTCATTTCTCCTTTAGTGTTGGTATTTCTTATTTGAAGAAGGTAATTATAGTATATAGCACCAGTTCAGACATGATATGTCTCTAAAGACCATATCCTGTAAGTCAAGCTCCAAGGTTAAATAGCCGAGCTTTTACAGATATATTAAACAAGATTTAGTTGAATGGCTTTTCAGTGTAATCAGTGCCACTATTGAAAGTGGCAGTTGGGGGGGGGGGGGGGACGAAGTAAATCTAATCTAAACAGCCAATCGTTGTATAACGTCAATAAAGTGTACATACCCATCTTGGAGAGGAGGCCAACAATAGCAAGCTGGTCAGCACCATTGTACACCTCAGACAAGCTGTTTGTAACGGGCAGGCACATCGTGTGCACCCGGATACGCCGTTCACCTGAGCAAAAACAAAGTGAGAAATGTGACAACTGACATACATACAACCATTTCGTTGCAATAAGAGACGCTAAATTTCAATTAAATTTCTTTCTGAATAAGAATTGTAATTAGGACTTTCCTTAAAAAATGCACCATTAAATTCATTGAAGCATTAAGAGAGATAAGAAAATATTTAAATGACAAAAGGCTCTATGCAATAAAGAGCGCGAGATAAGAGGAATTTTTCAAAATCGGGGATCCGATCTGAAAACGTCGTTGTCACAAGGATTTAAAATGTTATTATCGTGTTAAAATGTTTAGAATTATACGAGCCAAGATGGCAGGAAACGTAAATAAAGAATTTTTCAACAAAAAAGAATAAAAAAATATGCACCTTTGCTAGATGTGTACAGTAGTGCTGCTTGGAAGCAAGCCGTATTGTTTTCCAGTGTGTCTTCTATAGACATCTGCATACCAAATCCTGCGTCGGGGTTGATGTTGGGCAGTGAAAGCAGGTCTGTGGACCGCACAAAGAAGTTCCCATGGAAAGTGTGTATACTCAAACCTGCAATATAGGTATAGAATTAGCAAAAGAAACAATGAAATTTAAATTGTCAAATTGGACCAACTTTAATGGAAAAACTGCCACGATGAATTGTATTAATGTGGCTAATTACCTCGTGTGCATCTGATTCTCATAACAGCTTCAAACCCAATTTTCCTAGTAAAGTAGCGACGGAGAGTGCCCTCAAGCCGATCAGCTTCGGACGGGTTATTAGTTGCATGAAGGCCAGGGAAGTAGTGAATGGAACCACCAGAATACTTAGAGATTCCAGCTGAAAGGAGAAATCATAAATGACAAGGAACTTCACAAAAAGTAATGAAAGACAGGAAGACATGATTTTGATAATAAGTTAAGGCGCCGAGGAGTTTTTAATATTTTAAGTTTATTTGCGACTGGATTTCATTCTTGTATTCGTGACAAATATATATTACAGGAACGTTGCAATTTACTGATGTTCGAACTTATGATTATGAATTAAATTTTGTTGTACATCTACAACTGAAAATGATATAATTGCATAAATGTTTAGCTAGAATAAACAACATTAAATACAAATACATAAGAGGTGTCAAAAGAACGTAGGAATCGGGAGGTAAGCTACGATTTTAAAGACTGATTAAATGATACATACTGATTGATGCAAGATCTGCATACTGAGAGTTCATTATGAACAAGTCTACAGCGATTTGCTGAGCGGAACAATCGAGAGACATCTTTTTGTAGAAGTCAGTGGCGGGTCCAAGGTGTTGCACGTTCTAAAAACAACCAAGGCATCGAGTATAACCAAAGTCTTATGTTAAAGCCACTCGTAACATAAGAAAGAGTAAACCCCACGCATTTGAAAGAACAAGAAAACAAGAATTTTTTCTAGAGAGCCTAGGTGCAGACAGAAATAATATTTAGAGGCCGAAGGCTCGAGTGAATAAAGAACAACTATAACAAAAATGTTATATCTCTCAAAGACAACATCATTTCTTAATCGGCTCTATCAGTATACAGCGATACCCCACCACTCCCAATATTTTATTTGAACAAACCTTTCCAGCTCTCTCATTGGGATCTTCTCTGTTTTTCAGGGCGCCAGGTCCAACGGATGGCAGCTGAGTCTGGAAAACAGAAACGCGGCCACCGGTACCTCCCTAAAATATAGAAAGGAACAGTACGACATTAGTTCAAGGTCATTCCAAAAGAACTTCTCTGCAAAGAAAATACTTTATCCTTTGAATACTTCGTAATTATCAATAGTGGATAACACTTACCATGAGTTTATAGGCAGCTTGTAGTGCAGCACCGAGGGCGTTGCCGGTGTCCATGTTGCTCTCGAATATTACAGGCAATTGATTCAAAAGTTCGATAACCAACTTTTTGCTTTCATTCAAATTCACCAACAAGTCATCCGGAAATGGCAAAAACACATCTGCAACACAATAGCGACGTCATGCAATCATGTTGGTACAAACCATTATACAAGAAAACTATACTAAAAAGGGTAGAGTATCTTGGTCATACATACACAAGATAATGCAAGGAATTATCGACACGTGAAAGTTTAAAGTCTACAGAGCTGGGGATTGACAACCCATATCAGATCGGATACATTTAATTCTTGATAATAATAATTGTTTAGCGGTTATATAGGTATGGGGACTATCTTAATACTTTAAACCGGAGAAGCCTCTGACGGATGTCCCTTTTTTATTTATTATATGTTAAGATGTTAAGACAGAACACTAACATATGCGACTGAGGTACAAACTGAATTTACTTCTTCCAGTAGTAACACTAAACATAGAGAAGGATTTCTAAAAACAAAACAAAAATATGTGTGAACCTAGCGTGGGAGAAACATTAGCCGATACATACCATCAACATCAGACACCACCAACATCTGCGGTTGCGCCAAGTTTTCTGCTAAATTATAGAATTGGAGGGTGCTGTCAAATGTAATGAAGCCTATCTGTGTGCGCGCATCACCAGGGATTCGGTCTAGTTCCTCAAGTAACGTCTGGCAGAAAATAGACAGGTAACCTGGAAACAAGAGAGAACTTTTACAGTCAGGTGGAATGATAGGGGTATACGAGATTTCAATGCATGTTGACAATTTGAAATACAGCAGAAACTTGAATAGAACACTAACAGGGAAGATGGCGTTATATACAAAAATTAGCATCGGTGGCACTTAATAAAGGTTGGTATTGGGCTGTCAGTTGCATTGCAAACCCAGAGAAACATTAGACGTGGATGCCAATCAGTTCTAAATGGGTTAGAGAACTCAGTTTGGTTCACTTGGCCCTTTCTACTGGATTTTAGAGCATGAGGCCCTTTACCAAACTTCAATAACCTCTTTACCACCATAGTCTTATATGATATGAAAGCCCCGCTCTAGCCTACCTCATGTGTCCCACCCGTCCTATACAAGTTACCTGCTGCATATTCCCGTCCACAATAAGCCAGGTGCAAACCCCCAAGTGTTTTAAGACGGTCCGGTCTGACATTTCCCTCAATCCCCCTAATTCCAAATGGAGACTTGAAACCGATTTCAGTGCTGTGTTAATAAATACTTACCAGTGGAGATGGCATTGAAAGACACGTCCAGAACATACAAATATACTGCTGGCTGTGGTGGTCTCAACTGCATAATAAAGCAAGACTTAGGTCAGTGTATACATAAACTAACAGGACCAAAATTGACTCACAGTCAGTTGAATAATCAGAATTTCAATACAGAACTGATATATTACAAGGATTCCTACCATGTATTCTGAGGGAGCTATGAACTCTATGGTAGCAGAACGGATTTCAGGTCGTCGATGAGGCTCACCATACGTTTTACTAACGGGATCATAGTTGAACTCATCAGGTACTGAAAAAAAAAATTAATGCCCATAAATAATCACTATACAAAGAAGAAAAGAAAGATCCACGGAAGATACGTGAGTTGGAGGAAAATAGAACTACATATCTTTTTTTTTAGAAACATGGTAGCACTGATTGAGGGAGGACAGCTTTGCATCGTTTAAACAATTCCATAATCTTGTTTAAGAAAACATGAAGTTTCTTAATCGTAGTTTATTATATGCCCCTAGCATAGAAGAATATTGGAATTCAAACCTATGTTTTTTATTTTGAATCGTCATAAAGTATCAAACCTAAAAGAAAACCAATTCGAATTTTTATCGTACACGTTCGATAACAATATTATCATCGCAACTCTTAATTGGAATTCGCATATAGTAATAATAAAATTATTTTCTATCAGACACTTACATTCATTGACCCTAAAGCAGAGGTTGCATTTCCATCGCCGCATGTCGACGAATGTAACAAATGGGTTGATGTAGGTTCTACATGACCGACACCGTACAATTACACTAGATTGGATCACAGGCAGCTGCTGCAAAAGATAGAAAACATGTGTATACATACATAACAACAGGGGACCATGCCATTTAAGTCGTGGAGGAACGTGAGTTATTGCAGGATGGTAATCTCGAGAGGATCCAATAGGCATGAAATCCAGATTAATTTTTTGGGGGGGAAACGGCTCATGACCATTGTGAGCTATACCCACATTACTGAGATTCTCGTATTGCTATTTCACTTATTTGGTTGTTGAACAGTGGAATCATGAAGATCATTTCAACTTACCGATAAATCCTTGAACGGATGAATTAAAATACCTAAGGGTAGTCTAGATTTATTTAGGAGAGATTGGTTTTGTGGCAATGTCGATAATGTGCATCGGAAAATTCTGGAATAAGAAGACATACGTTTGGAATAAGACATCTTATATAGTTCTTTTTTATTATTACGTTATTGTGGCGAAATGAATTAACATTATTTATAGATTTTACATTTTGTGACCACCTTTAATGGTCGAAATAAAGACATAATCAAGGTTTAATTTTCCATCATTACAAACTCAATGAAATATCTAGAAAACACCATGAACACTTACTCGGGATTGACATTGGCTTTCTTGTAATCATGTGGGAGATTTGGCTTCATTGTTTCAACCCCGTCACCTGGTATCAGTCGTCGTTCTTGCATCAAATTGATGGGTCGATCGGCTGTGGTCACCTGCTGCATACTCATGCGTCCGAAGGAACCAGCGAGGTTATTCGTGTTGTTGGCGGAGTTGGGTCCATTGTTTGTGGCGTAATTAGGTGCTTGCGGTTGGATCTGTGTCGGTTGGTTGGGCATAGAGGAGTTCGGCATACCCGGCTGGGCCCCGGGCTGTGGCGGTGGAGGCACTTGAGTTTGGAGGCCAGGCTAAATAAGTAAATCACCAATTATATTTTGTATTCATCCAACGCTGACCCGGTTTCTTTTGAGACGTAATTTTTCTCAACCGGGGATCATGCCCTTTAAATATTCCGGTATGTTATTGGGAGAACACTATTTGATTTTCATGTAATCGATGTACCGGTAAATGAATTTTAATCATATTTCACTAAAGCTTCGGGGTACTATGGGTACAAAATGTAATACTGCATCTGTTTGGCTTTGGGCTTCTGGTACAGCAAGTTTTGCCTATACAATTGCAATACCATGAACAACAATATCCAGATCTCATTAGAAACACAGGCCATGGAGAATAGAATATATCAGTCTCGTGCATCTTAAGTAATGCAGACAAAACTTGAGGCCAACAGAACAGCCTGCTAGGATTCTTACCATCGTCGGGTATTGTCGTCTGCCTGCTATTCCCCCCATTCTTTGCATTTCCTGGGATGTCGGCGGTGCGATAGAACCAGGCTGAGATACTTGTGGGGAACCAAACCCTTGTGGGCCGGGAGGAGGGGCGAAACCCGGTTGTTGGCTGACCTGGGGTAGTGGTGGCATTCCCATCGGGCTGACTTGGGGCATCCCACCTTGTGATGGAATTTGAGGAATGGTACCGGGTGTAGGTGGCATCCCATTGATTGGGGGACCACTTATTGGGGGCATGCCACTTGATGGTGGTAGTGGCATTCCTCCTTGCGTGTTATCGCCAGCCCCCCATCCTGTGTGACCACCTGACGAGAGAAAGTTATTGTAGTGAAGTTTAAGAATGCCCAGAGTATATTGTGTTGGATGCTCTAGTGAGATTAGTTTTTCTTTTAATGGTTAAACTAGAGGCGCACTTTCCAACACACACACATATAAGAAATGTGAAAAGAAAACTGCGTGATAATGGATAGCCATACTCGAATTGAAACACGAATCGCCATGTTGATATTTAGAAATAATAGAAAGGACAACAAAAAGCAGTTTAGTTAATGAAAGGGGGAGATTGGCTGTTTTCCACCCAATCAACCTATTCTTTTAGTATATTATTTGGCAATATCAGGACCAGAGAGGAAACGCACTAATGGTATGCAAGTTAACGAAGGTATAATTAGGTAACTTATGGAAACATGTGTAGCAAAGGTAACAGAACAAACCTTCAAGTGCATCATAGTTGAAGCCTGGAGTAGGCGATGGTGCTCTCGATGACTTTTGGGAAACTGGTTCTGAAACCAAAAAATGATGGGTTAACAGTGGTTTAAGTACACAAATAATATCCGTGTTAATGAGCACCTTAAGTAAGCTTTGTCCACAACGTGCTGGTATCCGGAGTATCCAGTAAGCATGTAAAATTAATCTTAAGGCTATGGATTGGAATAAGACAGACATGGGTTAACAGTACATTATATCTTAAGTCATTGTAATATCAGTAAGATCATAGAAATACAGCTTATTGGTCACACAAGGATAGTATTCACTGATGATCTTATATTGATACCATTGGCTTTCATAAGTAAGTATATTTATTTCCAAGAATATTGATACATATATTGAAAGTGTAGAGGGAAAATGGTCCTAGATTGTCACTGGCAGTTCTTCCCTCTGGTCGGTAATGGTGGAATACAAATTTATACCAAGTAGATCTTGCAATATAAATTTTAAAAAATGGAAATTCAGTTCCACGTCTCTTTTCATATTGAGAAATCTGCCGAATTTGTTCTATCGGAACGCAATGTCACCAAATCTTTTAAGCAGAGATAGAGGAAGCAATAGCATTTGGCCTTATTTCAAAGCATGTAAAACAGCACTTAACACCAAATTCAATGGCCTTAACAAAAACATTGAACATCGAACATAAGGAGGTCATGTATGCACATCGTTCGTATACTTCAATGGGAAGTTCCAAAATAATCATGACAATGTATCTTATATACCATGTCATTTGACTGAAAACAAATTTAACTCCAAAATTGACCAGCAATGCCAAAGGAGAAATAGCAGTAATAAAATCATATCAAAAACTAAGACGCACATATATGCATTAGGTCCAACTCTCCGAGAATATGTAAACAACAAAAATGTTGCTTAAAATAAATAAAAAAAATGTGCTTCAAGACCAATCAACGACAAACTTATATAATATGATTCCCAGATATATCTTAACAGATCAAGTGTATTTTGTGATGTGGTGAAATGTTGAACTAAAAGTGTTAGAACGGGATTACTTTTATATATATTATTGATGTACCTGAATTAGTGGGGGTTATGCCCGGAGTAACTCCAGGGCTGATGCCCTGGGGATTCACTTGGTGGTCGTACTGGCCCTGGCCATCAAAGGGCACTGGCAGCTCCAAGCGTTGGCGACCTAAAACACACCGCACCACAACCCACATCACCAAGACAATCATGCATTGACATCGACTAGTAGCTAACATTATCGTATACAGACAACTACGATGTTAACCGAATTAATACAAAAATAAACTAAAAGTGCTATGTATAGGTTTTATTCTGGTAGTGTTGGGATGAATTTTAGAGCAACATGATATCTTGCAAACCTGACATGCCCCAAGAAAAAAATGTGAATGATGCAACATGTAGAAATGAAAGCTGATATTAGACTGTTTCTTTAAACATGAATACATATTTCCCAATGGGATTTCATAAATGAGAGCCTTTCACTATAGGAACTGAATACACAATGTTTATTATAGGCAATGTCTCACAATTCCGACAGCCAGCATAGACCGCTGATGGTATAGGGACTTCGAGAAAACACCCAGAGGATGCGTACGCTCGGACAGAGAACGCTCAATATGAAGGCGTGTAAAAAGAAGGCGTTTATCTGATGTTTTTTTCGTTTACTGGATGTGAGCCATGAGGACTGGTGCGTCATAGGCGAAGCCATGGGACCTTCTCAAAACAATTTATGAATTAGGAGGACATTATATTTATTTATGTATTACATATTGCGCTGCATTTTATTATCTACCAAGTTAACTCAAATATGGATCCTTTACCGACACTCTATCATGACAAGAGATTGCTAAGACTAGTAAGAGCAAGGCTTCTTCTGAGAAGATATTAGGTTTAGGCAGCATCTTAGTTACATGAACAATGGTAGAGGTCAGGAAAAGGTCAATTTGGAACCCACAATATCATTTCCAATACACGTATACATACAAAACTAAAGAGGGCACTTAATGTGCGGATAAAAAGTAGCCCACACGGTAACAGGACACATAATTGATCCTCCAGTGCTAAGTGGCAGGGGGCCCTACTGGAACAGTGTATACATACACATCCGTACCTAATTGTGTTATTCAAGGTGGTTAGGAAATACTGGGGTAAACGATGCACAATTATAATAATGTTATCATTCATAAGGCTGGGGATTCATATTACACTACATACAAATAAATAGGTGTGTTTCAAATTTGTATACCTGAAAACTAGTTATGGTGGGGTGTTATTAAGGGTTTTCTGGCTAGGAAGACTTGTTTTCCTGCTTTAATAAGCTTTTGGGATTTTAAAAATCGCAAAAATAATCAGGCAAGGCAAAAAAAATGTGGGATAGGTTGTTTGTAAATCGGAAACACCTATTTTTGGCCTAGAGTACAACGTTACATGTATATATATCATGCATCCCCACATGCCGAAAAATGTGCAAATTCCATAACTCGGAGGAGTCGGTTTGATCAGGGGAACATAATTAGGAGACAGAAAAACAGTTTGAAAGCTACTCGTATAAAAAAAAATCTACTTGATAAACCAACCATTAATACAAATATCTATTATTGTTCATACACTATTATTCCCCCTTTAAATCAGTGTAACATCCCCTCAGCCCACAACTTACTATTTTTTCTACTCTCCACCAAGAAACTATATGCTAGAAGGAGGCACATAGCGGGACTTGTCTCCCAGTAAGGAGGCGGCCTGCCACGTGTGCACTCAATTGCGCGATCCCACCTGGTTTCTACATAATCACACATTCACAGGTAGGAGAGGCTGCTGTATCAATATATGTATATTGCATTCTAGCCATAAGCATAGACGGCACACGCATATCCAAGTCTTTCTAGTTGTTTTATTCCTTCCTTCCATCGTTGCCTCAAAAGTAACATATGAATAACTTATTTCCTTTCCATTTAATGGGAATGCCAATAGTAGGTCACTTGAACGTTTGGGGGAATATACTGAGGTAGTGATTTATGAGAGTTTGTTTATGGCCAGTTGATGTCTGTCACTGAATGGTGTATGTAAAAAGGCAGCCATACATGCTGAATGGGTCCACCGAAATTAACATGTAAATAACATAACACAAACTCAAAACTCAGCTGTAGTAATCTGGTCTAGCGTCGGCGGATAACGTTATGTAATAACATTCCATCAGAGAGCTTTCTGTACATCTAGGTATCTGTCTACCACATGGGAAAATGCCTAGACATAATTATGAACTTGAATCAAACAAAAACTCTTCTCACGCAATTTTCTATTGTCCGGTATTCATGTATACAGACCCATGAGGGACCCATACACCGAGGTCGTTATTCCCATGTCAAAACAGAAAATAAAAGTCTGTCTGACTCGGTTGTACATCAGTATCTAGAATATGAGTAATGATAGTCCAGACAGGTTTGTCTCATCCTCCTTAACCCTAACTATAAAAACACTATGTACACTCCTTCAGTATAAGCACAATCCATTCATCTATCAGGTATTCCTGGAGAGACTGTCACCCGCGCCAGTATTGCCAGTCTGTACAGCAGGTCTGGAAAACCTCTGATGTAGCGTAAGTATTGGCACAGTTGAGTGATATTTTTCTACCTTGACTTCCGACACTTGGGCCAAAGCATAGATAAACAATAATATCTCACAACCACACTCTCTCACAGCATACTCTGCAGAGCAACTGAAGAGCCAGTCAAAGGAGGTCCACCTGCTCCTCTTTGCAAATAATCAGATGAGGTGTTCCTCGAAGCACGTGAGATGGGCACGCCAGAGTTAGGGAGTCCAAATGCTCCTGCTTCCGTGCATACAAGAATAGTACGGGAGTGAATGGGTTAGTCGCTACTTCAACTGCGACGAGTTATTCTCAGCCAGAAGAAGTAACTCAGTCGATGCAGCTAGGGACAGCATTCAACTGGATCCGAGCGGGGATCCGAGACAGCCAGAGAGCTAGAGAGAACATAAAGAAGAGAGAACCCAGGCTAAAACCCAGGACTTTATGGTGTACTGCAAAGAGTTAATCCGGAAGCAGGAATGTGTGATCATCAGCCCGGGTGTAGATACCCTATGTATACGTAAACCAACAGAGGTGGACGATGAGGGGCTTCTGGTGAAGAGTCTTATACCTTAGGGTATCCCGGGTATCCCACTCACGCACAGCATGGCATAATATCAAGTTCTGACTCACTAACGAGTAACGGGTTCGCCTTTTTTCCAAGAGCAAAATGATAACCACGCTGTGGGAGTCAGAATGGTAAAATAATCACGCTGAGGTGTGTAACCACCAGGTACCGTACTTCCATAGAATTACTAGTTCATAGGGGAAAACATAATGACATGGTCAACATTGAAGCACAAAATGATTTATCTATCCATATGCCACAAATGGAAACAATGGATTCTCTAGCATGTACGGAATGGTTCCCGTTTCATTGTTTTGATATATTTTCGTAAAATATGGTTTCACTATAAAAATTGCATGGCTCCAAACTATTGCTAGCACCGTTGCCACGTGTCAGCTACAATCGGATAAAACCATGGTCACTCCTTCCTCTTACTCTAAGGTCACATATAAGTAAACCCACAGCTTATCCATAACTAATCCCTTTCATGAGCTATTTCCAATATGAAGATATTACACATTCCCTTATCGTAGTATCGCAGTTGTTATCGAGTGGAGTGTTGCCTCCTGGATTGATTCCCCCTGTACTTGAGTGGCAAGTCTTAAGAGAAGCTCCCAACCTTACAAGATGCCAGGATCGAACAGCTCTCTGTGGCAGGAGCCAGGAGCGTGTTTACGTTACCTGAAGCTTTCTCGTCGTACTAATTTCTGTGTAGGAAATAGTTGGAGACTGGGTCCATTGTTGGAACTGGTCGTCCCCTGGCATTCCCTGTTTCTAGGTTTGTTTATCCCCGTCTGTTATCCCCCTTCCATAACATATCATAAGCACATGGGAAAGGAGCTTCTAGGGAAGGGCAAACATATCAACAGGTAATGTGTCATTTCTGTTCACATGTAAATAAAAGAAAAGACTGGAAACGTTTTTTTAAAAAGAAGATACCCTGATAAATTTTCGCCTTTCGACTGTCTGCTTGATGATGACAACCATTTAATGAGTTAATAATTTTGGATGGCCAAAATGGCTTCACCCATTGTGAAAAAGCATTTCTGGTGACAATATCTCTCCACATATGTTTCTCTTACCAATAGCAAAATCCTATGAACCCACCCCACCCCTTCCATTTTGACAGGGTGACAGGACATTTTTCTCACATGCTGCCCATTCCACAGTCGTTCCAAAGACGTCGGTCTAAGTCAAGTGTACAAGTCAATTCAAAGAGATATTTTGTACGATATAGCAAAATTTCAGGAATATCTGGTGAGAAGCAGTTGAGACCCAGATGCTGATGGCCATGGGTTTTTTGTGTTGACTATATATCTTGACGAAGTGGTAAGTAAAAGGTCTTCGACTGAATAATACTAATAGGTGATGTGACAAACTAAAAATAAAGATATAATTTCAGCAAGGTTCTCATTCCTGTTACCGGTATTGCCCCAGTCAGAGTGAGACCCTCAAGAAACCATGTTGCTCAGAACATTTAAAGCAATTGACCAAAAATGTACTAAGGAATTAGGATGACCACGTGCAAAGGGGTTGGAAAAGGAGGTGAAGTATATATTAACATAGTAATGCAGCTGTATAGCAAAAAGTGAACGAATGATGTAAGTAATAGCTTACCTGATATTTGTCCGGGAGCCGGGGGAGGTCCTAACTGTGAGTTGTTTGTCATATGTGGGGGTGGAGGCCGACCCCCGGGTAGTAAAGGGGTAGACATAGGGGGACGCAAAGGTGGAGCTTGGGAGTTAATTTGACCAGGCCTAGCACTTCCAAATTGTCCTGGAAATTGTGGTGTTGGTGTTCGCTGTCCCATCATGGGATGAGCACCTTGAGGAGGGAATCCTGGCCGTGGGGGAGGCCCATTCATGGACACAGGAGGAGTCCCTGGCAGATTCTGACCACTTGTGGGCGGTCCATTTAAGAAGGGGCGGGGCGGTGGTCCTTGTGATAAACTAGGTTGACTAGAAGGCACTCCATTGACCATAGGAGGCGGAGCTACAGAAGCAGATGACCCAATAGGTATTTGAGGTGGCATCATGCCAGGCTTTGGGGGCATGGAGTTCATCATTGGTTGCCCAGGCATAGGAGGTCCTTGTGACATGCCTCCCATCACCCTAGGTGGGACAGGACCTCTATTTGTAAATTGTGAATTTGGCATGGATGAAGGTTGTGGTGGCATTTTGTTGGGCTGGGGTGGAAAACCTCCACCCATTGGTGGTGGGCCACCAAAGCGGTGTGGGGTTGGACCCATGCCGGGGCCAAATCCTTGTGGATGCATGGGTTGGTTAGGAACACCCATGGGGGATGGACTAGGCTGCATAGAATGCGGACCCGAGGGAGGTCCTCCAGGTGGGGGTGGGCCGCCTAAATGACCGGGTCCAGATGGTTGTCCTGTCATTGTGGATCCTGCAAAAGAAAAGAAATATCTATGAAGACAAACATTCAATCATTAGATTAAGGTTATTAAGATGATCATGTACATGGCATGAGGTAACATCCTAAGGCCAAAGACAAGTTTAGCCTTATCCAGCCATTGCGTAGCTAGTAATTAAAATAATTCACGTGACCTGTTTATCTGCAGTACCATAACCTAATAGGTCACAGTAATAGTGTCTATCGGCATGTACGCACCTATTCAAGGTTAATTCGTAACTCACTAATCATATTATACTTCTCAGAACTGTCATGTTCCACGAAGCTATTCATACAACGCTGCAAGCCTGTTTGTGGTCTAGGCCATCAGCTGTACCCCAAAAGAGTGATTTTCGTTCCGGATTTTGGGCACTACTTTTTAGTAGCAGATTCCTATTGCTAATACCCTATATTATAATATCCCAAAAGTTCTCTGGACATGCAATTCCTGCCAGATTTTGAGTAATTGGGCATTGTTTCTGACAGTGCAAAGCCTATGGAGCCAACGGTCTGGCTTCATTTTAATGGTCATTTTAATAGAACATCATTTATTTGATGAATGTTGAATCTGCGGTCATACCAATGATTATTTTATTGATTCCAAATCTCCGGAATCTTCTGATTCTGAATCTGCCATTTTTAACTTTCTAACTTTTGAGGAATTTTAGTTCTCCATGTTTGGAAAATAAAATGTAAAAAATTAAATAAATGAATAATAAAAAATATTATCTTCTATATTTAGAATGAAGTGACTGATATCAATCAATAGAGAATACTGTGCCCTAAAATTGTTTTCTTTTGACCTAAGATGTCAGTGCATTATTTTCAGAGTTATTAGCAAAATGCCTCATAAAGGTCAAGGTCAAAGGTCATTAATCGTGAGGTATTTTGCAAATAACTCTGAAAATAATGCACTGACATATTAGGTCAAATAAAAACAGTTTTAGGGGACATCATTTCCTATCAATTCATATCAGTCACTTGATTCTAAACCCATTAGATAATTTATTCATTGATTAATTATTTAATTTTTTAACTTTTTTTTTCAAACATCAATAATTAAAATTCCTCAAAAATTACAAAGTGGAAATTGGCAGATTCGAAATCAGGAGATTCTGGAGATTTTGAATCAATCATAAAAATTTAGTAGGACCGAGAATTCAACGTTTACCAAATAAATGATGGACTATTAAAATTACCATTAAAAATGAAGCCAGACCATAAGCTCCATAGGCTTTGCACTGTCTGATTGATTGCTCATTTTCTCAAAAACTGGCACGAATATCATGGAGAACTTTTGGGATATTATAATATATAGTATTAGCAATTGGAAACTGGTGTCAAAAAGTAGTGCCCAAAATCCGGAACGAAAATCATTTTCTAGCCATATTCTGAGGCTCAGCTGATGGCCTAGTCATGGTAGTATGGGTTTTAACATGGATTTAAACTCCCTTCATAATGTATTACAAAAAAGAGTCAGTGTAATTTTTCTCTTCTCCTTTTTATTAAACATTGGGAAAACATCCGAGCAAGAGGACCCAGTGTTGCTGCTTAGGCCTCAAATAAAGTTTTCTTTTTTTTTTTTTTTTTTTAACAATGTCAAAATTGTTTTAGGTCGCAATCAAACGTCGTTATGGGACCTTTTTTATTATCCTTTATTTTGGGTCGGTAGGGACATTTTAATTTGATTTGATGCCTTAAAAACCCTTGAGTCGGTGGCAATGTTTTAGGGTCGGTCGGGGACCGGAAACAAAGCTTATTTTATTGTATGCCTTATGAGGCAACGATCTAGTTGTTACCGACCCAAACTAGTGTCAATACACTAGTAATTAAAACTTGCATCCTGCTTAAAGGCATATTAAGCTAGACAGTTAATCAGAATGATAGACACTATTCTGATAACAAAAGGGGCTGCTTGCACATGGAAACTTATAATTTTATGACGGAAGCATTCCAACATCTTTTCACAATTCCTAAACGTGGCACGTTTAATTTCCGATACTAAAAATTAAATTATAATTATGAATTGCGCATTTTGCAAATGTGCATCAGAAAGAAATTAGATATTATTAATTAAAATAGTACTAGAAGAATGGATGTAGAAATCACAGATTATAATAGGTGCGCAGCTTTCGCAAATGAATGGTTCATTGACGTCATAGTGCCGCGTCAATACCTAGTCACTATAGCGGCCCAAAACAAACCATGAAAAACAAGCTGCCAGAAGCACCAAGCCATCAATAATGTAATGAAGGCGCACTTTCCGTAAACATCAAATGGAATATTATTATAATATGATTTTAAAAAACATATTCATTTCATTGGCGATCAAAATGAACTATCATTTCAGTACACCCAGTGGGGCGTTTTCCCTGTCTGTCTATTACCAGGGAAAGTCGAAAAGAATATGAATTGATAATGAGAATGGATATACATGCTATTAACTGGTATAAGACAATGAGAATAGTTGTAGGCTACATGTAGGCGGTAACGTACTGTATCAAGCCACTTAAAACCTTGGTAAATAGTTTAGAATAGTCTGGACTACTATCAAGAAGAGGGGTATTTCGGTACTGAATTATATGCGGAAACTGAATCCTGAAAGAAGAAATGAATACATAACCATTATGTGATGAACCTATGGGTATATGTATACGCCAACACAAATAAGGGAGTCATACATTTAGAGAACTTTCACTTATTTCTGCGCGATATTTGAAACATTTCAATAGCTGTAACAAAGAATATAGCTCGCCCATCCTACAAGTAACACAAGCTCAGCCACCTGGAACGGAACACTCCACCCATCTGAGTACAGGCGTTCTGGATCCTGTCCTTGTTGCGGGCTGCGGGAATTAGGACACCCGTCACGACACCCTCAACCAAATAATAGCCCCACCTAGGCTAATAATACCCAGAATAGTAGCTTAGCTGTGATGAAAAACAAGCTAGCTCTTCATGAATAGCCCCATGACTTAGTAGTGACTAAAAAGTTCGATTCGTTATACTAATATTGCTAAGAAATGGCAATTTAGACTTGTAACTAAACAAATGAATAAATTGTAAACATTAAATATATCCATTTCGGCAACGCATTTTTACGAGTGAATATCATGGTATAAGACTTACGCCTCG
Organism: Sthenelais limicola; assembly: GCA_942159475.1. Taxonomy (NCBI): domain Eukaryota; kingdom Metazoa; phylum Annelida; class Polychaeta; order Phyllodocida; family Sigalionidae; genus Sthenelais; species Sthenelais limicola. Next base: position 57,694,750 of record OW804095.1, on the reverse strand, counting down.
TTCCATAAGAATGAAAGAAGTAAATATCTGAAATAACATAGCAATCCTAGGAAAGCTAACAATTATACAGCCTACCTTTGAAATAGTTGAATGAGCAAAATAGACAAGTTTACCTCTTTTATGTTCCCTCTCGAGTGGAGCACCACTGAAAGGGTTTCGATGAATCCCACCAAAACTTTCACAAGGAAAGCACACTTCGAGCATTTTTCCTAAACGACTTTAGGCCTTATCAAGGGAGAAACCCTTGCGGCTTATATCTATATATCTATATGATTATATTAACTACAGTCATCCTTCCACAATGAAAACAGATGGTGACCTGGGTAGGTTCAAGATCTATGTAGTCAAATGTATGGGTGACCTGGGTAGGTTCAAGATCTATGTAGTCAAATGTATGATCCCCATGATAAATAATCTATGAGCGAATAGACTAAACCAATCAGTAGAGAGGAACTCTAACAGGTGTAGGCACCTCACAGGTAAGCGACTGCAATGAGAAATTCAGCGTGGCAGCATCTCATCGTAAAGCAGTCCCGTCAATACAAGCAATGGGCGTGCCTCTAGTTGCTGGCCTCGGTGGCGTTCGGAAAATTACTAAGTTCATGTACTCGGAGGGATCGTACAACTAACTGATGTGTAACCTATAGTTAATTTTGGTTGTTTGAATTCCAAAATTGGCAAATGATCTTTATTTTTTTTAAATTCCACTTGGTAGGTGTTGTTGGTCTAAATTTACGGGGACCCTTTGGCCCTTCTTCAGGGACTTTGGATAGGATATTATAACCGGTATAAGTATTACTATAAGTTCACAGGAAAGGAGGGTGTGATTGAATACCACCGCCAAGAAGACTTCACGGTTGGCTAACATGCATCGCTATGTGTTACATATGCAGACATTTGGAATTCCATCTATCACGTATATCCTTGATATTCGAAGCTGATTCTTCAGACAGTTCCTTTTGAATCAGTTACTTACTTAGGCAATAAGCGGCTATGGCGCTCAAACCAATTGCTTATTGCGATATGATTTAACACGTGCTTTTCAATTTGTGAGAATATTCTTTCAAAGGCGTCTTTTACAATACAGAAACAAACAACTCAGCCACCATAAAACAGAAAATTACAGAAAATGTTTGTTTGAAATTAATAATCTGTGACATACCCTATGTTATAGAATATTGTGATATACATGTAATGTAATATGATACGATATGGAATCAAGACATTTATATTTTCAACAAAAATCAAATATTTACATATGAACATATTTTTGTGAAATAAAGGAACCGTTGGGCTTCATTGAATAATAACAATTAAACAAGATTAACCATGGACAGCCGGAAAGAACTCATTACAGAAGTTTATAGTGTCCTTTTTTCGAGCAAATGTAACTGTTTCAACTGGAAATAAAAACTATTACAACAAAAACAACATTACAATATTGGGTCGGCAATAAATACTAAATGTCGGCTTAGGATAAAACACAACAAGGTGCATGTACAGGTCTAGCTGCATAAATTATCACTGCATGGCTACGAACCTCAGAGGTACGGCAAAGATCAAACATGATCAAACAGTGACATGTCAAGCGGATTATCAAGGGTGTGGAAGTAGGACCATTGAATAATTCTGGAGAGGAATATAGTGACATTCTTTCTCCGTAACTAAGAATGGCATTTCTAAAGTAACATCTATACTAGTTTATCAGTGGGTTTTTATTTCATAACAAACATTACACACGAATTTTGTTATCCCAGAGACAGAGTAAACGAGGGGCGACAGCTTTTTGGCTCTTGTTTCTTGCACTTTTACTTGCAATTTTAGTGATCAATGACCAATATTTGCCCAGTTAGGGTTATCCTGCAATGTATAAAATACCACACTATTTCGAGAAGACAACATGTTTGCAAACTGAACGGCCAAAACGCCTGAATTAGCATTACGAAATCAAGACACTTAACCAGAAATTATTTTATGACACGAATTACTGTACTGTTCATTTTAATGTATCATAGTAAATCCGAATTGATGTGAACTGACTGGCCCATTTTCCGAATTTGTGGTCATTTTACACACCATCATGATCAGCATTTCAAAGTCATATCGAGGATCGAGGGCGGAAGAGCGCTTACGGAATACGAAGCCAGTACTACTAGTTTTAGTTATATCGCTATTCCTTAATATATAATGTAGCAATCATCTATTACAGTTATATCAGGGAGGTATAGGATATAATAAGAATATACCTGCATGGTTATACAAACATTGGTCTTCATAGTTTCAACCGTGATTAAAAAGTGATGTTTAATTGTATTTATAACGACAGTTTTGTCTTAAATTTGGGTTATTTGAGAGGATTGGAGGATGAGAATTTCACATTTTTTCATGTTCTGTCCCATGGGGGGGGGGGGGGGGGGTAATTTGTTTTCTTATGGAAATAGAATGAACATCTTCAGATGAACTCATCAAACAGAAACTTATACTTCATTATAAAAATGTAAATTTGATTGTATGTGTGGGCTCAAGTGCCGAAGGCGCTTGTGCTAGTACGAAAATGAGTGTATGACGATGTAAACACTGGCGAGGATTACGCCAGAATAGGGAATTAAGAAACAGCTGGCTAGTGGCATTCACAAAGCGCCACGTAGCAAGGTCCAACACCTCCAGGGAAGATGTGGCAAGTATACAATGTACAATGACTGGAGAAATAAAGAAAACAAGTCCGCGGGGAATTACAGATGTGAGTTAAATGGGTCAAAGGTCAATTTCGCAATGTCAGAAATAAAAAAAGCATGAGCAGTCTTATCAGCACAAATGAGAGTAACGTCACCATTACGATAGTAGTGGTATATAATATATAGGTAGATAGATCCCGAGATATACGAACATATACGAGAACGTCCAAAGACCCCAGAACATAATAACCCATCCCTAGGCTAGGCGAGCTTTCATTATGTAGCAACAGTATGCTTTTACGCTTGAAATGTGATCACACCAGTTTACAGAACTATAAAAAGGTAAATTGATAAATGTACAGATATATCCTCAGTCAGGTATAAGTTGCATATATCTATATATCTATAGCCAGACTGGAACAAGCAAGTATACCAGTCCAAGGGGGAACAGCGTATGCTGCTGCCATCTTATGGAGTGAGTCAAAATGAATATCAATAACATGATCCGGTTCTGATCATGTACATCTCAATGCAGTAAATCTACAAAGTGCAGGGCCAACGTTTCCCCATGTTTTATTGTTTACATGCTGGTATGAAAGTCTTCAAAGATAATATTTTAACCGACGATAACGTATGTTCATATTTTATATTCCAATCACCTTAATTTGTATGTCCAACCCAAACAATGGACCACCATGCTCCGAAAAATGCTGGGATGATCAAGACTTGAAGTCATTTTCATATCTGACGGAGAGAATTGCTAGGAAAAAATAAAAGATAATAACTCTAGTCTATGTAAAAAATAAGTATTGATTTGTATATCTATCTATTCATTTGTAATCTATAGTTGTGTTACATTATTCGGTTTAAATCAATACTGGAGATGCAATCGTACATCATAGGCCATCAACTCATACTGAACCCAAAACTAGTGATTTTCGTTCCAGCATCGGGGGGCACTACCTTTTGTCAAAAGTTTCCTTGCTCTCTACATTATAACAGCCAAAAAGTTCTCCATGCAATTCCCCGCGCGTTTTGAGAAGTTGGACAATGATTCTGACAGTTCAAAGCCTATGGAGCCGATGGCCTGGCTTCATTTTTAATAGTCCAGCCGGCAGAATATCATTTAATTGGTGAACCTTGCATGTTGGGTCATACCAATCGTTTTTGATTGATTCTGAATCCCCAGAATCTCTCCTGATTCCGAATCTGCCAAGCACCACTCTTAAAAGTAAGGGAGTGCATACTACAGCCAGTACAGCGCTTACAGAAGAAAGAGTATCCATGCTATAAACTAATATTTATATCAGACAAATCACAACGATGTCAGCATCACGCACGTATTTGAATTATTGAGAACTAGTGAGATGGCAGTCAATTTTTTAACAAATGTTTAGTTTCAAGGGTTTCATCAATGGAACGGGAAGGTTCTAGTCTCTAGCCAGAGGGTGGTGGCGATAACTGCCGCTGGTGTTATATTCAGACACCATATCATGGTTGAAAGAATCGCTAAGTGGTCGTCCACTCACAACGAAGATAGGTGGGTTTTTTTTCAATTTTGTAACAGAGTTGTTTTATAATAATTATGAGTACACACAGTCGTACATATGATTTTTACCCGGTTAAACCACAGAATTAGAATTCTAGTTCTGTAGTAAAACTAAAGAAAACACAGACAGTGTAAATGTGATTCATGTGGGCTATGCAGTATAAATAACAAGTACTAAGTTAAGAAATTATCAAGTTAAGTTTGGTTTATCTATTTAACTTTACAATTAGTGTCAACTTAATTTATATACCTGGCGTTTCCAATCATGGAAACGATTCTCAGGCTGAATTACTTGTGTCTGATGTCAATTTATTAACTTGTTGTCCAGGCGGAGAGCGTGAGGTCATTTGAATTTAGTTAGACATTATTAATGTGCATTCATAGCAGATTTGAAGGAGGCTTAATTTAAATAGATAAATAAAATGCAATACGGAAATCAATGGTATAGGAGGAGAAGATGCCAATGTAATTTGCATATATTACATTATGAAGGAGGAGGTGATGGTGGTTGCAGCTGGGGTGGGAGTGGGGGTAACATGGGCCAACCCCCTTCTGTGTTGGGGGTGGGCTGTCCAGGCGGAGGACAGAGGGTGAGGCAGGAAGGTGGGGGGAGGGAGGGGGGTGAAGGGGCTGAGGTGTTGGCATAACATCTAAGTGCGAAATGTAGCACTGAGTTAGATATGGCATGCTCCCCTGATGTCATATCTAAGCTCTAACACCTTACATACAGCTACAAATATTATCAGATGAAGAATGATTGGCACATTTAGTAGTGACTCATATGATCTCAGGCCTCTTAAAGGCCTGAGATCAAAAATGCACAAAAATGTTCTCTCCAATGGTAAATATAGATATCATTACAGAAGATGGACCTAACTAATACGGCCAACCGCTGAGATTGTACGCAGTACTTCAGCTTTTCTTAGAAAGACATTCGATTTACTTTTTCTCTACCTATACAGCTGGGTGGATTCCTTCCTTAGATTTAACTCCCGTTATTAGAGTATGGTATTGAAATTATCGCCATTCCTTTTTCGTAGAATATAGGCCTAATAAATATAGGACATTCCTTGAATCTTTTTAAATTCTTATAACAGAGTAAGATATTTTGTAAGTTTCCGATATTCTTTATTCAATGATTATTGTACAAAGAAGGAAGGCAAAAGTATGTTTAATATAATCGGACATTCTTCCAGATTCCCGATATTTGTACTGTACTTACAATTAAAATTTGTTTTGAGCCATTTATTCTAGTATAATGGAGCTTAGTAATTATAATATGTTTGGATGTTGAAAACAATTAATCAAACAATGATACAGACACCGTTGAAAGTCATCATTTAGATAATATTCAACTAATGTTTCTTAAATATTCAAAAACTTAGTCACAAATGGAAGTTGACTTATATAGGCTCAATGATGCAATAAACTCTTAAATTATTGGGACATTGCTCGATTATTTTGAATAGGTTCTATCAGAATAGCACTAATATGTAGGCCTAATTAGACCCAATCAAATTAATCCAAAATATGTACACAAATGTTAAAATTGAGGTAGGCCTATTTGGTTATGGCTATACTAACTTGCCTAAGATTCCCATATTTTAAAGGATTCGAAATTATGTAACGTAAATCATTATGTTTAATTATTATGTGGATCTTCTGTAAACTTTCGATGGTTAGGGGATTGTCCTGAGGATCATCAAAATCACCAGAAAGCCCTGAAATAGCACTAATTTTCACACAAAAAAGTTCTCGGGGAGCATGCCCCCAGACCCCACTAGCATTCTGCACTCACTAAAATATGCTTGACGTGTTTATATACATCATTATCAAGCATATTTTAGATTGAAAATTTGGCACATCATTAACTCTATTTATAGTAGGCCCTATAGGCCTGCACTTACTGCCACTAACAGGGTCCAATGTCAGCGCAATATCTGGGGCAATGGGGTGAGATCTGTTAAATGTGGGTGCAAATAGTTCTAGGTTTAGCTTTAGGTTAAGCTAATTACTAGCTCAGTAGGGAATTTGAATATTCTGTTAGTTACAGCTAGATTTATAACAGAATATTCTATTTGTCAATGACTTATTTAATAACAAGTAATGTGACCAATAATATGGCAATATGCAATAATATGTGTATTGAATAATAGTGTAACTCGGTATTGACATAATATCTCTCATGCGACGATGGCCCAAGGGTAAAGTTCAGTACACATCCGCGGAGATAGAGCGATGTTAGAAATGTATATTTCATTTTCAATAATTCTTTAAATTAAGGGAAAGAAACATTTAATTAGACCCAATAAGTAGTGCCAGTGGGCAATGGACACTCCCTTCAGCCCTTCACTTCAGTGTCCAACTCACGAAATCGCCTGACCACGTACATATGCGGCACAGTTCAGGGGTGTTTACAAGGTGATTTACACTCAAAAAGGGTATAATTCGTGGTAGAATAAGGTCTCATGGTTATGGAGTTGATAAAATATCTTACCTGGGTTCCGGGGTACACCCCTTGCCATGGGATTTATATAATTCTGCATGCTAACATTCTGTCCATATCCTAAATTTGAGTGTGGATCCGCCATCTTGAGATCGTGATGCTAAGTCCAAGCAATTCGATCAGGAATTTCTAATCCCTAAACAGTCTCAGAGTCCTTCCACGATCCGTTTAAACTTCTATATAAATTCAGAAATGGATGAAGAAGAACTTCTAAAAAAATTGAAACGATTGGCTACCTAATTCACATGTTCCACAAATGAATATACGCCGAATTTGGACTTGTGCGGAAAGTCCACCAAGTTCCGGAAGTGTACTCCTGCGAAACATGCGCAGAAGCTCTCAAACGTGGCAAACCCAGAATTCCTCTTTTCAAACCTCCCCCAAAAGCCACAAGATGTCAGCACATACAATGGGATAGCCAAGTTTATGGCTACAAGCGCCTTCGGCACTTGGATTCGGGAAACATGCAAGGATACATTTATTTCTGCACGCCAATCTGTTTATTAGATATTTATATATACAGAACTAGATTATATTCTAGAGTGTGAGGAATTTAACAGGAATGATATTTTCGGGGATATTTTTAAGACCTATAGTGGCAGGAGGTATAAATAAGTGTTATATATTGTTAGGATTTTTAGGGAAAAAAAGGTATGGCCGGTTTATTAATTGGATTATACAAATGGCTAAAAAGTATATACATAGGCAGAAGTTGTTTCATGAGAATGATAATTGTCTACAAAGCTTTTCTAAATGAAATTAAAAACCAAAATTAGATATCGTTCCTTAAAGTATAATGCTGCATTTGACCAGAGAAGCAATAAATGGTTGAAGAGAGTGGATAAATATGTCAAACAAATGTATAGATTGTAGTAACAAAAACTGCAACAAAGTGACGGTAGATAATAATTGCTAAAAGATTAAGTTATGTTCAGTATGTCATCTTATTTTCAAAAGAAAAAAGTCAAAGTATGTTATGTTAAAACGGACTGTTGGCGTTTTAATGTTGTGAGAAAATGAATCGTCGGTTTTTAATGAAGAAGTGGAGAAAAACAAATCGAAAACCCCCCAAAATACAAAATAGGGTCAACGTAAAATGTGTCTTAGCTATGTAAAAGCCCAGATGGCAGGTATGTTAGAATAAAAAACTTTAAAAAAAAGGATTATATTCTAGTTATGTGTGAAAAAACAGAACGACCCAACTCTTAAGTTGACTCAGTAGCCTACTGATTTTCAAAACTGATGGATTTCTCTAGAATTTTCAACATTCTACATTCCAGGAAGCGTGTAGACCTAGGAGTTCTGCATTCGCATGTTACAGAAATAGATTGCAGATGCAAGATATATTTCTATGATTAATTTGAATCATTAAATTGCCTGCGGCGAACACAGGGACCTTCAAAATTTATTTCCCCATTCTCCTCAATCACCATGAGGAGAATGGGGATTAAAGTAAACCAAAAATGTGATGGATCAATTTAAGTGTTTATATGCATGTGCCCTTCTATATTCCCCTATAGCCAAGTGGTTAAAGCTTTGGACTTTCAAGCAGGATTGTGAGTTCGAGTCTCAGAGCAGACAGCCTTTTCACATTTGTTTCATTTTCGAGTCATTTTATTTTCAAATTTCAATATCTTCGCATCTGGGGCTCAGTTTTGTTTTAAACTCACAGATTTAGCTTTTGATGTAATTCCCTTTCGATTGGTGAAAGAATTAGAGAGTTTAAAATTAAATTAAGTGAGAAAAGTGTGTTGGATGGGGTTTGGGGATACATAGGTTCTCTGTCATAGAGGTATGGGTGGCAGTCATAAGCTTGTTTATTTTGGGGCGAAAATGGTTTTCGCACGGGCCACGATAAGTCCAGAAGAGTAGGCGGCTGCTAGTCGGCGCTTTGCGAATGTAATTAAGATAATGTTTAGGCCGTTTTTGTATTGTTGTTTGCACAGGTTAAAGCATTAGATGGATATTTTGTTTCTCCTGCCTTTCCCATCACCACAAACCATCAAACCCGCCCGCCATCCCTGTCGCGTAGAATGACATAGCATCTACGCGACCCTGAGGTAAAAAAAAAATCATATATGACCTAGACGAGGCTCGAACTTCCAATCCCCGACTCCCGAGGTGAACGCTCTACCGACTAAGCTATCAGCCGTGGTTGGGACTGTGTGGCAACATTCTAGTACTTATAGGCCTAGGGTGACTCATGCCGAGCGGAGGAAAAGTGGCCGAAATAGCTTATTCTAGGGTGGTGTGGAGAAGGGACCTACATTAGGATTAGGAGAATAGTCGGGGGGAGTGGATGGGGGGACTGGAATTGTTCGTCACATGGGTTTTTTAAAAGTTAGATGCAATATACCGGCAAGCTCTCTCCTATGTTGCCCCAACCGGGAACGGTAGGTGCGACTGCACCAAATCTCAGGGGAGTTACCGAGACGGCAACATAGGTGCCGCCACTGAGGTCGCTTATCGTCAAGGAAATTGTGTCCCACCAGTGAGAGTGGTGGCTGGCCGTAAAATAGGCTTGAAGCCATTATAGACTCTTTAAATTAACTAGGATATTATATTATTGAGCGGATAATGAAACCTTAGGCTATTTAAAAGATTTCCTGCCTTCCCCACACCCTAGGTAGAGTCTACATAGAGTCCACCCACCCGCCTACCAAGCCATGTAGGCACTACTGTCATATCGCCTACAGGGCACCCTGCAAGAAAAAAGTAAGGCCAGCTGTGAGCTGGTTTCAAACATGCAACCTTCCATGCGGGAAGCCGACGCTCTGCCCCTGAGCTAGTTCCCAAGTTGGAGTATCCTAGGCTTGTTGATTGTGCTATATATAGTATTTTACTGTATCTTTTTGGAACTCATTGTATTTTTATTGCTTTTATTGCATGAAATAAGACTAAAGTATATATGTTGATTGTGCTATATATTATATATATATATATAGTATTTAAGATACAAGTAGTAGACGTACACCAAAAGTGCCTGTTAAGTATACTACTGGCATAGGTTTGAAGTAAAAAATCCCCCACTTTTCCCTCCCCTTAAAGGAACTAAGGAATCACGTGTCAACTACTTTTCGGACAGACTATAGGAATCTGTATTCCAACCAATCAAAGAAAGGGAAGAAAGCGTAGTCCTGAATTCAAAGAGATAATTCCTTCCTTAGCTTATACAACATACCTGCTGCAATGCCTTATTGCCTATGTGGTAATGACGAAACAAAACAAAAACGAAAATTTAAAACTCAAATACTTTACAAGTTTACCTCTAACTTGAAAAGTAAAAATTTAGAACACAAAATATTGATGGTATGAATTAGAATAAAGAAGGAAGACAAATATAATTGTAGGTCAAATTTAGCCCAATAGCTTTTCTGGGATGATCTTTTTTTATACCACTACCCGGACAGGAAGCGAATGACATCCATAGGCTTACCATTGCGGAAATAAATATTCCCCCTCTCCATTGCAAGCAGCGGAACCTTACAGTAACGCACCGGCTAGCTGAAAGTGACTTCAGTGACTTCGCACCTCTGATTGGCTGCTGTCGCTGGAGCCGGCTTAGGTATCAAGATCAAAGAAATTATGAACGAACACAAATCCATACCATAACTAACCCTAAACCTAAATTGGTGGTCCTAAGTCAGTAAAGGCAGTAGTGGACTGTCCCTGGTAAAAACTGACTAATAAAAGTAATTACTTGACTGTAATAGCAAGAATGTATCCGCTAAGCCCCGCCCACTTCAGTCTGGCTTCATTCGGCCAGCCGGCGCGTTATCGTAAGGTTCCGACTAAAGCCTCTCCATTGCCCCAAAGTTTCCGGCCACCATATATGGAATAATTTGACCCTATATATCGCTATCCAGGGGTCAGAACTTACAATAAATCTTGGGAGGGATCTGAAAGTCAAAACTTTTTGTCGCAATGCTATTCCTATAAGCGTAATGTCAGTTCCTGGCCCAGAAGCAGTAGCAAGTGCGTGACGAAACCCAGCTGGTAGCCATGTACTTACACTGCCTATTATATTATCTTAGGAGAATTCATTGAATTTATTTATTTTACCATCCTGTAGCGTATGTTGGGCCTATGTTTAGGCCAAAGATCTAGATCTTGTTGATAGAATAGGACCACTGGCTTTAGATGTCCAAAAAGTGAGTGGTATAGTCTAAACCTGATCTGGAGATTACCCGTTGGACCGTTAATAGATTGTTATAGATAATAAAAAAAAAAACTATCAGGGTTGAAAACATAGCATCAAAAAGGGGTTATCCTAAAAATATGGTTGAGTGAGTTTGGGTTGTCCGCATGGCTGACATTGGCAGTGCGGACAACCAGGACACTTGTTTTTTTCAATACATTCAATATATCTGTTATATCATTGGAAGAAAACAAACTGAAAATTCATTATCATATAGATTTATTATACGGAGTACCTGATATACAAGCACTTCAAGAAAAAACATTTGATTGGCAACATGATGGACCATTACTACCTAGATGAAGCTTTCTGTCCATGATATGATGCAGGGTAGGTTTCGCGATACTCTACACTTAACGCATTAACAAATTAGTATACACTACACACAAAAGATGGGGAGCAGTTTCATCGAAATTAACTACACTGCCCTGCAATGTTTTCCACCTATGTCGGCCCAACCTTGACCTACCTGTTACATAATAATGCATCAATTACATAAATAGAATATATGTAGAATGAAGTTCATCCACTCGAGACTGCTAGGAATATACATTTTCGTAGTTTCACAAATTTCATCACTATGGAACTTCCAGAAGTAACGAAACAATAGCTTAAATCTGAATAGGTCACAGCATGACTTAAAAAAATATATATTTAATTTTAAAATAAAATATCAAGGAAAATCAACCGAGAAAATAAATTTAAATATATCTGTGATGCATTAATGTTGGTAAAATGATATCATTAATTTATTGAGATAGCTTTATTTCCTCAGAAAGAAATGATACATATAATAAGTATGCAACGAGATAATGCAAAATGAGAATAACATACATGACCATCGTATCATTAAGATACTTCATTCATTCAATGACTTGATAATGTTTTATTTTTTACAAATATCCATACGTTGCAAACCAACCACTATACACAAGTAACGAAATCCGTTACATTTACTTGATTACAAATCGTTCGATTGGGATAATGAATAGGAACTATTCAACAACCCATTGTTTGCAAGAGTTCCCTCCAATCACACCCATTACTAACTAGCATAGGCAGTATTTCCTTACTGAGATGGTAGTATTTAAAAATATGGGAGAGACATACTTATTTTTTAGTTAAGTAAAACCTACAGATGTTCCGGCCGAATAGATCAATATCCCCAAAGTAGATGTCGTTAAAAGAGTGAACTTTGATGCACAGATAGCAGTAGAGTGAGTGATCAAAATGGTTCTGTGCATAACCATGGATACCTCCCTATTACAGCATTTATTAGATTCTATTGGACACAGCACCGACTTCCAGTGTTAGAACTCATTGCTCTTGTAAACAATCCTTATTTAACAAGGAGACACTGGCGAAGTACACAATGACCAAATCCAAGTAGTCCATTTCAAAATACTAAAACTATTATACACTTTTTACAAACAGGTTAGCAAACCTGTCTTGGTGCTATCAATACCTAACATAAATCCCGGCCAGTAAGTCAGCTAACACTCCCCAGTTGATTAACATTTATTGTTTAATATTAGCGGAGAATATACACTGATATGCTCTCATATAATTACAAAGCTTCAAGATTTCCATAAATAATATTTTTTAAACTCCCAGATGCCCATGTCTATTTTATGACAAGCTGATTTTGAACTTGTTCTAAAAGAGGACAAAAATCTAGTCAGTTTAACTTAACAGAACAGTGACATAGGGGAAGGTTTTCCAAACCACCTTTTTAAGTATATAAAAACTGGAACACGAGGAAAGAGTAGCAGGGAATTAATACACAACTTCACAATCAGATTCCTGCCATACACCGTATAACCTCTGGTAGAACTCAGCTAAAACCAGATACAAAATAGGGACCACATAATCGCTAACTCTAGACATGACACCTCTTCGGAGGTGATGATTATTTAAATATTTTCAAATTATAATACCAAACCGTCCTCCAAATCACTTTCCCACTCCTTAGCTAATCTCAACATACACTATATTCTGTCTTAAATTCTGTCTAGGGGCGCCTCATGGTTGGTCTGCTGTTTTGTATCCAGGAGCGAGTTGTTCCTTTTTAACGTTCATACCACGCTATTCTATGTTGATATCCATCTTTCCCAATTTGACATCACATATGCCGCACTGCTCCTACTCTGCTAGCGTTGTACAGTTTATGCTGGTAACGTAAGCTTGCTTCCCTTCCACACTGCAATGCAGAAATGTTAGGAGTTAGTATAATTGAATCGAAGACTAAACAAAATGAACAGGCTCCCATGGTTATAGATAAGGTAGTGGGAGTCTGACCATGCGGGGTATACTATCCATCTACCGGGGCGTATACTACCCATATCGACTTAATGGAAATAATATAACTACAGTTTATCATGCATTTACAATATATATATATAATAAATCATGAGACGAAAAAATGTATAACACGTCTATGACAATAGAACTCGACGATTGCGGTATGAAGTAATGAGATAATTTGAAGTTGATAAAAACACTAGCCCAAGTAATAAATTTGGGGTCACGTTAAACTTGCGAAATGGATAAATACCTTTTGTAATGTAGAGATAGAAGAAATCGCAATAGAGAATGGTCTGTACACATCCTGCGATGACAGCGATCAGGTCAAAGAAACCCTCGAAATAATAGCGGTAGACCCAGTTCAAGATGTAAAGTGCTCTGTATGAGCCAAGAGCGAACAAATAATGGCTGGTAATTGTCTCCGCCTCTCCGGTCTTGCTGATCATGAAGAGTTGTGGCAGTATGGCCACAGATTCAAGATAGATTGAGAAGGTCCACAAGATCTGCAATTGAGGAAAAGATCAATCTTTGTTTAGAGTAGAAAAATGTATCAATAAAACAAGGCATGTTGAAAAGTTGAAACGAAAAATGGCAAATATTTTGGTGAAAAGACTACATGTATTGCCATTAGCAGTAATTAAAAATTACAAGTAATTTTAAAAAGGTCCAAGCAAGGTTATATAAGGTAAACGAATGCAACTACTCTCATAACACGTGACGGCCACTGGCCAAGCTTTCAATCGTAGCTCACTTCACTCAAGACATTGCATCGGGGAAGAGCATCCAACCACCATCCCTATATAACACCTGTACTCTTACATTGTCTAAAACGATCTTACTTCACTGTACAAACAACTTTTATGCACTATGTTTTATGCCGACATCTCGAATCAATAGAAATGATTTAAAAGGCAGCTTGGTTTTACAATTACAGTTTGGCATGATAATAGAATAAATGGGCCACAATAAAACTAAAACAAACAGGGTCAGTACCAGTCATTATCTTTTATAATTTTAGATAACAGAAGCTAAGCTGAATGTGAGTTTTGTTCTAGAGCGTCGATGTCTGAACTGAAGGCGACTGAAAAACAGTTTACTTAGGAAAATAAGCGTATTATTACACAGCCTAAATCATAAGTTCAAACATTCACGAAGTAAAGAATTGTAAACGCTGGACAACTTATTATTGTACTTGGTTAAATAATGACCCATGCCGATGTGTTGTGGGAAGAGGTTCGGGTTCAATTATCACATTAATTATAGTGGAATCTAGAGAGAGCAAAGCGTGAGGGGGAGAGAGAAGAAGAGTGGGATTGGAGGGAGCAGAGGGAGGGGGGCGAGAAGAGGAATAGGGGGGATACCTTTCATAGAGAACCTGCCTGTTCTTAACCGTCCGAAGAACGGGTACTACGCTAGTACTTAAATATAGGTGACCCGAATAAAATACAACTCGAACCAAGCAGAGCAAACCATCTACACACCTCGAGGGGCGAGAAGTCATGGTTGACAAGGAAGGATAGACCTGCAACAGGTACGAGGAGGAACTCCATCCTGAATGTGTCGTGGTTACTGTCGTATGTGGCGCGGAACTTGAGGAACATCAAATAGACTGTGCTGACGGAAGTGGCGATGAAGATAACCTTCATGGAGGAGTTGTAGAGGGAGATGAAATTGGTGAAAAGGTCCAGGTATCGCGTCAAGTAGACCAAGGCGAACATAATCTGGGTCTTTCCCGATAGACCTGAAAAAAGAAGCAACTGTCATCAGCAACATATCTAATGTTGTAATATACTAATCGGTTGCAAAATCTTTATTAGACACAAAGATAAGCTTCGAAAAAACGATGCTAGGTAGCACGTTTTGACATGCATAAAAACGGAACGATGAGTATGGCATGAGGAAGTATTTAACAGGAAAGTACATTGCTAAATAAATTCAAACTAGATATAGACTACACTATAGTTACAGTAGTGCCATGAACAATGTAATAGGTCTGATTCAACTGGGAGATGAACAAGTTGGGTAGTCTGATATAATAATATAAGTTTATTGAATAAAACAGAATATATATAGCCTACCATCAGTTGAAATGGAAGGAATCTGAGGATTATTTAGAATATTGCTGTGAACAAAACTATTTCAAACAAAACACTCACAGAAACAGGGAACATTATCATGGCTATGCCATGCTATGGTTCTATGGCTACAGATCCGTGTTAACTGTTTTGTCAACTAGGTTTTATGCTCAGGCCTCAGTCAGGGGGCTGGACACTGGCTAAAGTGGAACGGTTGCTAGCGAGATAAGGGAGGAGCCTCCCTTATCAAGTTCCGATTATACGAGCTCCATGGCATACACCGATAATAATTCAACACCAAGGAGTATTTAGGCACCAAGCTCAAAGTAATGATTTGGATCTCAGTCTAGCTAAAAACAGTCAGATTCAAACTTATCATTCCCCACCGAACGATCAACACCAAGACCAAGTAGCTCCAAGTCTGACGTGGCTGCGCCTATACCGGGCTATGCTATGGCTATGCGTTCAGTCCCCCTTCAGTCTCATCTTTAATAAAGGCTAGCTACATGGATATTAAGCACAGTGAAACGGGAACGAATTATCTATATGACTGTAGCACAAAGGGCTAAATCTCCATAATTTAAAGAATCCATTGCTAAACGCATTTGTTGAATTGGGTGATGTGGCATTCGCCGGTAGCTGACAGCAAAACACAGAGTAACGTCGAGCCAGGTTCCAGCGTGTCACCCGGCCTGAGTCTATGTTTACAATATTAACTGGGTAGCTGGGTAGTTAAGTCTTAGAATACGGCAATGAAATCACTCACCTGCACACGATCGTGTCTTCCATATTTTAATCACTAGCAGTACAATAGCTAAAAGATGGGACAAATCCCCAACAAGTCTGAAAATGTTCATTATGTCCGGCTTCTCAGTGGCTTCTCAAACACAACTACGGCGATCGGTTCCAATATGGCCGTCTGCGACGTGGCGCACAAAGCATTGTGGGAAGGTAGGATAAATCGCCAGGGGGCGTGACTGTCCCTCCATGTGCCACTGGGAGGAGGTGTGGCACCAACACCCTCGCAACTCAGAATGAGGCACATAGAAAGGCATACAGGCACCTTTATTTTTCTGTACAAAATTCTTTATTCAGGTATTGACATCATTACAGCAATCTCACCGTTAGGTTGTCATCATACCCTGAAACACTAGCTTATATAATTAGGTAGGGGGCTATTATCAAAATAAGTAGGCCAACATAACATTAACTTTAACGGTAGTCCAAGCCTACTGGGATAGGCCTAGGCCTACTATATAGTCTACTTCAATATTTGTATAGGCCTATCTATTGAGGGGTAATACACATTAGGTGGAATTTAGGCCAAACCCGAAATAAAATAATGTAAAGCTTTTGGATATGTGGTGCGGGACAAATTGTATGGGGAACATTCCCTTAAAGGTCCCAACTGCATGCGATTGACCATTGTGCTGTCTGAGATTTTGCCGTTTTTGTGTCATTTCGACCCCCCCCCCCCCCCCACACACACACAACATTGATCTCTATGGGAATAAGCCCAAGCCATTATTGCCATTATTAAGAATATGTAGCATTGTATGTGCAGGGAATATAAAATAAACTGTACAGGTTGGGGTACCATATAGCAGCAACAAGTCCATATATAATGGAAAATGTAAATGTCAATGTAAAATCTTTATTTTTAAAATTTTTGTTTCTATAGTAGGCTCCCCCCAACCTGTGCAGTTCATTGTATAATACTTATGTCAAGATTGATAGGGCCTTAAAGAAAATTATCTTAGTTTCTGGTCGCCTCATGGTAAAAATTTCGGTCAGTAGGTTGGGAATTTATTTTATCTTATTTTATTTTTCATTTTTTGTAGACGCGTATATGTAGCAATTAATTAATTAATTCCATTCAATTGGTGCCAATTAATTCATTTTCATATAAACGAAAACATTTTTTTCAATTGCATTTTTTTGGTCGGTAGGGACCTTTTTAAAAAAAATTCAATGCCTTAAAAAATGCTTGAGACGGCAGCATTTTCTTTGGGTCAGTCGCGGACAAAGTAAATTGACCAGCCAAGCAGAAAGGGGACTCCAGGGCCAAATTTTCCAATTTGAGTTTATTATAGATTCTGAGTCTGTGTGTCCTGCTGAGTCAATAACCGAAAAAAATAGTTGAATATTCCCAGAATTTGCTGAGATATGGGCTTTTTTGTAAAGTTATGTCAGTGTACAGTAGATGATCTCAAATTGATTGGATTGGTTGGAGTGACTTATTTTTCTGTGACACATCACATGTACAAAAAATAAATATTAAACAAAAATTAAAAACTGACGGGATGTACAGAAGGGGAAATGAGCATTATGAAAGTGAAAGAATTTTGTTGATACTCCAAAAATTAGTGAAGTTACAGACTTTCAAAGTTACCTGCCACTCAGAATTACTAATGTTTATAAACATTTGTGACAATGACGTCATGAATATAATGCGACTCCTAGCGGGAATTCCCAGGAACTATAACTCCCGCGCGGAGCCTCCTTTCCCCTCGGCGGGTCACAAATTTTCTTTTATGCCAAGTGGAAATTACCAAAGAATAAACACTTTATTGCAGCGCAAATTTGAAATATATTAACATTTTTATTGCATGATCTTCCTTTTGACAGTTGATTAAATCGTTACACAAAAAATAATAAAAATAATACACAAAAAGTAATGGCCAACGTATATAATATGCCTACATATATGGTGCGCGTTCTACCCCTGAAACTTCTACCCCTGTCCCATTTTTAGGACATATACCTCAGAATGCATGTAGGCCTACATGATCCAACTTCAGACCCAGGCACAATAGATTATGATTTATGTTTTGGTCTCAGAAATGATCAATTTTGATGGTAAAACAACTCCAGAAAGTGCGTGGTATTACAGCGAATTTGAACTCGATTTGTATGCACAGGGTTAAACAGAGAATCATTAATATCATAGGCCTAGCTCTAATAATATATATTCACCCTGTGAATTATTTAACATTGATCCCCATTCATAGCATGAGATAACAATTAAAAACAAAACAGAGATATTAATGTGGTCACAGTGCATATATGTAACCTTGCGTAATGATTATGCACTTAAAAATAATTAAAGATTATGAAATGTATGGTGGCGAGAGTGCCCTGTAATAATACATAATAATTACGTAATTATAGGTATGAAAATAAAGATAACAGTGGCCGAATTGCCATGTAATATGACGTTAGAGTTATGTAATTTAGAAATCAGGAATTAAGAAATGTACCAGTAACGATAACTTTAAAAGTTTTACAATAATTTTGAAAATTGATGTATGATATTTAGAAATACTCGTAACAATGATGATGAATGATGATTACGTGAACAACAATGAAATATAAAATCTAGGATGCACGTCCTTTTATTAATAAGTGAGGTTCTATTAAAGCAGAAGGATCTGGGCACCCGCTGTCTTAGCGTAGGCGCGCACGCTGGAGCTTGACCTAGATTCTCGCGCGGTGAAAAGTATTACAGCTGCCGAGGTGAGTGCAGTTGGTGCCTCGAACCTCGAGCGGAGCTCGCTTTCAGCTTTCTCGTTTCTGTTCTGGGAGCCCGTTTTACTGACCACGCGAGGCCTTCTGCCTGCATAAATACATAGAGATTAAGGTGTCTAGTGTTTGGAATGAATTTTGAAGTAAAATAATTAGGAACAATGACATAATTAGCCGTATATTATGCAATAAAAGACGGTACCGTACATATACACTAGAGACGCAGGTGGAAGTAGTTGGCAGCTTATACTATAGGCAGAGAAAATAACTTTCTGCCGACCTAATAATCACAGGTATTGAACTCTGAAACATATATGCAAGAAAATGGAAATGAACTGTCAGAAAGAGCTCGCAGAGCTATGCAATACAATAAAATACAAATCAGACCAATAGTTTCTCGGGAAAAAATAAAGATAGATAGCTTCAAGGCAGTGTACGGGTTAATGATAGGCCCGCGCAAAAAGAAAATATTTAATAAAGATAAGGAAAGATGGTCATGAAATTAAAATCTCCGAGCCGTGTACTGGTAAAGGAGACCACTAGGAGATTTGAAAAATGATATTACTGGAATTAAAAAACTTCGATTTAAAGTTAAACTCATAAGATAAAATGATGGCTAAAGTGCAATCTCCCATCTAGGCGGTCTCCCCGCTGCTCATTCTCCCATGCGGTTCGGTGGGGGAGAATGTCAGGGGAAGATCACCTATATAACTTAAATCTTTAAATAATGTCAGGATTCGTGGACCTAAAAGGTAAAGACAATCGATCATAAGATATGAAAGAAGGAATTCATTTCAGGGTGTAATTCACAACTCTATATTAAAAAAAAGTGTTGCGGACATTTTAGGCCTATATAGGAACATCACTTCAATTGAAACTAGGCTATTATGCATTGCTTAAGACAATGTTATGTCTGTACTGTGTATTATTTATTTTCGTTCTAAATATGAGGCATAAATCAAGGTTAATTTTATTTAAAAAATGATGTAGAACACTCGACCATCCGAGCTCAATAGGCCTAATGGATGCTTAAACGATATACCTGTACACATCCAAGCTTTGGTGAACTACTCCGTCAATCAACAGTGTATTGTATTGTGTTAATTTTTATTTCCACGGTCTTTACATCATATAGGCAACATCTTTTGCTAACTATTAGTGGAAAGGGGAGGTATAGTCTTTGCTGTGGCAGTTCTTCCGGCTACTCCTGGGTACATTCTTAGCTATTCATGATTATAAGCTAGGTCACGTCGGTTTTATATTTTGTGAAATAGCCATTGGATGATGAGCATGGTTTGGGTTCCCATCTCCCCAAGAGTCCAATAAGTCATCGAAATCAGGGGTTAAATTGGCATTGCTGATATTATCCATATTATTGTTATTCCCACCCATTTGACTGTAAACCTTCCTTGTTTTATCGACACTGACATCTTCATGGTTATTACTTTTGTGCCTGATCATACCATTTGCAGATACTTTAGGTTCGTTCCAAAAGGAAACAGGCAAAATCCTTTCCGACATAGGAAGTCTCGTCTTTTTATTTTGGTTTTCTTCAGGACGATACTTTTTGGTTCTTTTATTTCCGCTTACGCGAGCAGACGAATTTCTTCTTTTAGCACAAGATATGTCTTTTATTCCATCCTTTCCATTTGTAGTGAATAGACTTTCTAAAGGCCCAAGTCCAACACTTGGGTTTGCTCGCCCCGTGGAAGCCGTTTGACTCATTTCTGTATTCGAGCGCTTTCCATCGTTCTTTGGCGGAGAACTTGGCTCCTCGGTATCCACTCCCTGTGCAATTTTCATTAGATCAGCATAGTAAAGCTCTCTGCCTGACTTACCCGATGTCCACTTATCTTCATATATGTCATGAGAATCTTCACAGTCTTTATTTTTGCTAAAATATTTTTGAATATCTGTATTAACTGTTTCGAGGTACAATAGAAGCCTTTTAATTTCTGGTTGATTTTTCTGTCGATCAGCTCTTCTCACGTAACCTCCATCAGCCAAACCATACTCGAAATCGTCATCAGAGAATTCTTCATCAATTTCTTCGTCAAATTCATTTTCAAAATCTTCCCTGAGATACTTGTCATCGATACCTAACGATTTAGTCTCAGAAGTCGTTGAGTTAAAATCAGAATCTATGTCAGTAGACATATCATTCTTTTTGCATTTCGTAGCACATCCATCAGTGCGACCCGACGAAGGGAATTTACTGGTCATCTTTGGATAAGACGTAGGCATACAAATATTGATATGATTCCTTAATCACACCGTCTCATACTCGGTGTAGATGCCAGCTACCTGAAATATATGAATATATTTTATTGTATATAATTATATATCCGGGCCAAATTAGTTATGTATACAATACAGTCAGTGAAATATAATAAACACAATAGCGAGACAGTCCCTTATAATATTATGTGGGTTAATGAACAATGGTTCATTAGGCCCACCTGTGATTGGTCAGGTGCGGGTCAGCAATTGTAGGTGAAAAATATGCCATTTTTGTTAAAACTTAATTGTATGGTGAATTTGAGAAGTTTTATTTCATTCATTATTTCCGCTATCATGATACAGGGTCGAGATTACCGGTACATTAAAATAACATCTTGTACCCCTACATTGTTCTTGTACCGCTGCATCACGGTATTTGTTGTCATATGGCTTCAGTAGGATACAATGAAATTATCATAATTATTTGTGTTGCCATATGTATCTAATCATAGGTATCTCAATCTCATCAATATCAATTTATTTAATAGCAAAATTAATGATAAATGCATAAATTTCGTACCGCTACACCACTGTCTATAACTTGACCAATTTTTTTGCTCATTTCTTGAATAATGGAAAAATGATAAGTTATATTTTTATTTCACAATGGTTAAATCTGATAGAGTTGCCTGTAGAGGGTTTCTATTCCATATGTTATAGTCATTTTTTACCAAGGAATCAATAATAGTGACCGCAGAAAAAACATACAATGCTTATTTTTAAAGATATTCTTAATTTCGCCGAATTGCCCCCAACGGTGGAATTGATTATATGTGACCAGCTCTGCGAAAACTAGTCTAAGGGGTCAAAAATGACAAATTGAGATCTTGTGCAAAATGTAACAACCTACATCTGAGGATCATAAAAGCGTTTTCCAATCGATGATATCTTATTTATAACCTAAGTTATGGGTCTTTTAACATACCGGAGTAAGACCGCGATAATTTGGTCTTGAATCATAGTAGACTGGGCTGAGCCTCGATTGATTTCCCCATAATCATCAAATTTTATTTACCTATATTTTATTTTTAAGATTCTTTTTACAGTTTTTCTTTTTAATCAAAAGGGTTACACACAAAATTACATAATTCAATGGATATAATAATTATGCTATAACTTTTTTTAAAAAATTTGAAAAAGTGGTTACCATGGTAACCATGTCAACATCAACATTGTCTCTACTGCTGAGCAAACTTGCTTGTTCTACTGTTATTTATGCTGTTAGAGAAAAATTAACAGTACTTGAACAATATTTTGTTAATAGTTTTAAAGCCTATGGACTGATATATATTTCTTTTTCATTTTAAAGTCATAATTATATCAATGAAACGTTTCCATGACAATATTATTGGAGATGCTCAGCCAAGATATAAGCCTTTGATTCTGTTAATTGCATATGTATTCTAGTGCATGTCCTTATATGAACACTTCATGAATATTGAAATATCAGTATAAATGAAACATAAGTACATTTTGTTGGCAGCATTTCTATTTATTATCTTAAACATTCTACATTAAAACTGACAATTAGTGAAGGTGCGTCCATAAATGCTTTTGACATAGATGAGGGATGATGGTGATGAATGATGGTGTTGATTGGGGCCGTTGCTGTGTGGTTATTCTCTACAAACAAAAGTGTCATCAAATTAGTTCAAGAGCATAATATTCAAAAGAATTGAGTGAAGAATAATTGGGAAGCTCTGTATAATTGGGCTCCAGACATTAGGGGCCAACAAATCTAGGGCCCAGACATTAGGGCCCAGAAACCTTGGATGCTAGGGCCCAGAGTCCAGACACTAGGGCCCTGAGTCCAGACACTAGGGCCCTGAGTCCAGACTCGAGTTCAGATGCTGAGGGCCGACCCAGCTTCAGATGTTAGGACCCATCCAACATCAGATGTTAGGGCCAACAGCTGATTCTGGT
The DNA here is from genome assembly GCA_942159475.1 of Sthenelais limicola. Classification (NCBI taxonomy): domain Eukaryota; kingdom Metazoa; phylum Annelida; class Polychaeta; order Phyllodocida; family Sigalionidae; genus Sthenelais; species Sthenelais limicola. The sequence continues at coordinate 57,671,715 of OW804095.1, read as the reverse complement.
GAGTGGGCCCTAGCATCTGAAGGTGGGTGGGCCCTAACGTCTGAAGGTGGGTGGGCCCTATTGTCCGATGGGGGTGGGCCCGAGTTTCTGAAAAGTTGTGAGTTGTAATTCTGGAGATTTCTAGTCAACAAGCTGGGTTCAGATGTGGGGGGCTGGAAGGGGATGGAAACAATTTTTTCTCAAATTTTCCCTACTTATTTTGACTTCAAATACAAAAACAGAACTTCCTTTACCCTCTTAAACAACCGAAGCAAGTATTCAAGTCAAATTTACAAGAAAACAAAGAGGAATGAATGTTATCAATATCTATATATTCTAAATATAATGGGTTATATTTGTATAATAAACAGTGGGTCTGATAGAGGCCCTAGCATCTGACAGAATACTTATTTGAAAGCTTCATTCAACCTATAGTGGGTGGGCCCTAGTGTCTGATGCAGGGTGGGCCTTAACGTCTGAAAATATGCAAATGTGGGCCCTAGAATCCGATGTCCGATGTTTGGGCCTTAGCGTCTGAATGTGGGTAAGCCCTAGCATCAAAGGAGGGGTGGGTCCTAACATCTGAATATAAGTGAAAGTGGGCCATAGCATTGTTGGGCCCTAGCGTTGTTGGGCCCTAACATCTGTAGACCATATATTATGTCAGTAAGAAGTATGTAATTTTGTTGGGAGCATTTACCTTTCCTCTTAGGGAACCAGTAACGATATTCTGTAGCTTGAGAGCTGTGTCTTGGGTAGGATGTATGGCCCTTCGTGTAGGTAGATCCGGTAGGTTGATATGACATGGCCGGTTAACCCTTGAATCATCCTGGTGAGGAAACAAAATTTGCAGTTGAATATATCATTAGTCTCATTAAGCGGGTTCCAGGTCACTTTTATAATAAAAACCTTTATGAATTTATAAGTATAGTGCTGAAGTCTCAATTCTTTTTACCCCATTTATGTCTAAGTTATAGTCGTTTAAAGGCCCAAATTGAGAAAGATTAGTTGGAAAAGTCGGTTTAGCACAAGATGGCACTGAGAATGCTGAGTGATGTCACAAAGCGCGCCCAAAATGTACATAATCTACCTAGCAGTACTTTCAGGCCACCCTCCCAGCAATTGAAACAGTTATTCAATACAGGTATTTCAAGACACCTGTTATGAGGGGTCAGCCATTGTTTTGCCCAGAATACTATACAGGTTGTTTGTTTGGGTTTGCATGCCTGCATTGGTAATGTTCTGTCCACCCACCCCTTGTTTATTATGTATGTTGCATGTTAATTTCAAGATTTAGGTGCGCTTTGTGACATAGGCAAATAGTGGCATCTTGTATGGAGTGTTAAAGTGTGGAACTACTTTTTCCCTCCTTAAAATGGGTGGTAAAACTCACTAAATATTAGGTTTCATCAAGTATAACTTGGGGCATTACATTTGAATAAAAGGAAAGAAAGTTGATTTTCTCATAATATTTTGGGGTTTTGTGACACTTTAATATTGTCATTTGATAATCTCTTGCTTTCTAAAAGTAAGTTGTGGTTCAAAAAATTAAATTCAGACTTACTTATTTGCTGTATTGTTGAGGGTGGGTGGCACATCCCTCCTCAGCATGATAGAGCAGATTAACACCTCTCTGAAGCTATGAACAAAAATAATTATAAGAAATATGTTCTTCTATGTATTTAAAAACTTGTAAAGACATTAAAATGGAAAAATTAGTCCTTTGATTTTAACATATTATTGCATGGGACATATTCCTATCTCCGTAAGTTGGCCAACATTCTGACAGGGGTGTGCCCGTTGGTGGGGTCATTGCCTCCAACAGAGTGATTCTCCACCCTATCCAGGCAGTGACCCCTCCAAACTATCTGATGAATGCCTCACTCACCTTCACTCAAGAATCACTTAAAGTCAAATCTCCTATATTCAAGAACTAATAATGAATCAGATAAAACTAGAAACAGGCAAAGAACAATGTCTTATACTCTATCTATAGGAAAAACTTTGTAATTTTACTTATCCATGAGAAATTCCAACTTGCATCTGAAGAAAAATAATTGTAGGTATGAAGAACTATTTAGATTTTACTAAAAAAAAAAAGCAAAAAAAACCCCATTGCCAACAAGAAACATTTTTACACATAAAACAACAATAGTATATACATAGATTTCACTGATGTCATGGCCCTGGCCATGTTTGGGGTCCAGTTAGACGCCTATGTATGCTGCGATACTTGAAAATGCCGTTTTCTGGCTGTTTTAACTTTTACCAGTTTTCATCTGCCTCAATAATATCTTCATAATAGGTTAGATAACCTGTCTATAGTGTAGTATTAGCCAAGTATCCTGTCTTGTGAGGTTTATCAACTTTGTTTTGATACCCTCGCCATAGACAGCAAGCATAGCGATGACCCTGAAAATGGCGGTCACTGTGAAACCGCAGCCTACTGGGTGACGTCATGTGAAATCTATGTATAGAGAGATATACTTATCCTGTACAAGTTTTCTTCTTTATTTCCGGTGTGGGTGCAATAGCTGAAAAAAGAATTCAGACATTGATAAAATAAGATGTTAATTGCTGATTGTAATGGTATGATATAAGCATGTATTTTCATAGTATCATGTAAATTCACAACTCAAAAAATTGAAAGAAATTAAATGAACGTTTTAAAGGTTGAAAACTTGCTGATTCCTTGACGTGAGATGTTCATTGTATGACTTACTGGCCAATTCAAATCATGGTTTACCAAATAAGTGCTTGTTTGCTGGATGACCCAGTCATACTTTATAAAGTATGAGGGGTTTCATTTCATTGGAAAGAATAAGTGTTGGCCTCCACACACACCCCTACAGCCAACCCAGTCCACCCAAATCTTGATAACATATTGTTGCCATTGTCCCAGCTACACCTTGAGCAGAATGTAGGGGGAAATGAAAAGAATATCCTGCCAAGCATTCAAGATGTCTTGGGGGACATGAAATTTAAAGTCTAAAATCTTGGTTCAGGACACGTTATAGATGCAGCAAGGGCACTTGAACATAATGGTCTGATTTGGTCATATAAATATTTCTGTCTTGCGGGAGAAAGTCCAGGAGCCTCCAGTACATGTGGAACTTTTGATGAATCAATCGTCAAACCCTTTAATATTTTTATCTCATCCTCTGGTCCATCTGGGGTGATGCTACATCTAACATATCCTGGTTTTTCTTTGTTCAATCGAAAGTGGTGGTATTTTGTGATGTTTGGAATATTTCTGAAATATTCCTTGAAGAACATACTCCAATCATACCAAGATACCTGCACCTCCTCAGTCACAGGATCTCTTATCAATTGGGCATGATTCTTACCAGGAGATGAGTCACAGACCATATTTTTCAGCTCCTCAAGTGTGTCCAATGCGCTACGTCTATACCTCTTCTTGATAAGCCCAAAGAACCGATCCGGTGCAAACTTGGTGTGTCCACTGATCATGAAGCTAAGTTCCACACTTTCTGTCTCATTGGTATACAGGTGCCACATGAGATATTGGATCATGGTGTTGTTTTTATTCTGTCCAACACAGTTATCAGCATGGAAAAGAAGGACAGGAGTGGGTACCCAAAAATTTGAAAGATAATGATCAACCATACTAACCACAGTGTTGGCACCTTTCCCAATCAATTCAGCCTCATCAATTAAATAATTCATTTGCTTACCTCCATCATCTTCATTACAAATTCCAAATATTCCACATTTTCTTGGTGTTTTGAAATAGGCACTGCCAACTTGTTGACAATTATAGGGATAGTGCACTTGCTGGGCATAATCAAAGGACAGATGTGTCACACCTTCACTTGTGACGCTGCTTAGTATTTGCTGTTGATAGTATTGACGCTCCTCTTTTGCAGCATTAAGATGAGCAAGACCCTCATCATAGCGATTTTGTTTCTCTTCATCTGTCAGATGTCCACTGTGCATAAGTTTTTTTGAGTGCTCTTGACAAACATCACAAAGGTCAGTTGATGGTGTTAGGATTTTGACATCTTTTGCCAATTCATGCCAATATTTGTTGAAAGTGCTGTACTTTACAGGCATTCGGCCAACTTTCTTTGCTGCCTCCTCATATTCAGTGTAGATATTTTGATGTGTTTCCTCAGCAGCTAGAAAATAACCTTCACTGTCTTTCATGCCAGGGAGGCGGCCTGGAAGAGGCTGGCCCCTAATCCTACCGATATTCCAGATGAAATCTCTTACTGCCTCAATTTCTGAGAAGCTGGTAGTGTTATGAGGAAGTTTAGACTTATTTCCATGCACCCGAGCCATTATTGAATCGTGATCGCCATCAACATGTTTGCAAATCTTTTGAAGTGTACAATGAGTAATATCATGCAGAAAGCAGAAGAGCTTCCTGCATATTTTTACCCCAGCAAAGAAATAGACTTGATAAGCCCGCACTTGATATTCACTTGAACCATCTGCATAAGCGACACCTTCCCTTCGCCTTTGTTTGAGGTAAAATAGTTAAAAACTAATGCTAGAATGATATTGATTGACAACCAAACTTACAAATTAATTCTGAAAGCATGCATCCCATTCACTAAATCATATATTAATTATACAAAAATCTGCAGGGATAACAGTCATAGACAACAGCATTTTTCCTGAACATTGGAAAATATGAGTTGCCCAGAATATTATAGCAACTTATTAGTGGAAATAAATCTCACATAGAAAGTTTGTAAATATTTTGCCATACCTATGTGCTCTTATCTGACCAATGATTACAAGGTCTTTTTCCTCCTTCAATAATTCAAACATTGCCATGCGTTGTTGTTGAATAACATGCTTTGGAAACATTTTGAGACAGTCTGCTTTGCATCCACATCTCTCTTCATAGAAAGTCTCTATGGTGACATCATCAATGCAAGCCATGATAAACAATATCTGCAAATATATTTGATACATCCAAAATCAACATGTACCTGCCTATTTCAATCACTAGTAATAAATCCAAAGACTTTTCCGATTTCTTAAAGTTATTTAGTCAGAAATGGTCTGTTGTAGCAAGAGTCTGTTATAGATTTGAAATTAATTATAATTATTAGCTATCATTGGCCACAATTTGCTGTCATTGGCAAAGAACCCAAACGTTTTGATTTCTCTGACCAATAGATCATCATTGGCCGCTCATTAGTTTTTATCAATTCAGGCAGCTATACTAACAAACTAATCAACAAAAACTTACTATTGGTTTGGATTGACGCAGTAGCCTACTGTATCTAAAAGAAAAGAAGTATTAGTACTTTGAATAAATTATCAAGATATGAACCAGATAAATATAAAATCAACCTAAATAGGTCCGGTCCTCTAGTTCTGAATCAGATGAAATTGGAATTTTCAAACATTTCATTTGAAGACTAGTGGGAGAGTGAGTGAGTGAGATTGGTTGCTTTACGACCCCATTTTGCTAGCCTTTTGGCACAAAAACGGACATCGCTCAATCAGGCCTTTTACAAGTAAAATGTTATATGGGACAGTCAACTACGCCCTTTACAGACTTAGGACAACCAATTTAGGGTTAGGTTTAGGGTTAGTTTCGGTATTTATTCTATAGGATGCTAAAAAATGCTTAAAAAAAGGCGTGGACCCAAAGAGCCAGGCACCAGACCCTCTGCGCAACTTTTCACCAATAAGTGGAGTTTGGGCCTCTTGAAATGCGTGGACCCAGTCACACCCAGAGGACCCGGTTTTCTGCCATTTTTTTCACGCGCGGACACATTTCTTGACATGTCTCCATCATAGGCAAGCCTACCACTATGATTTCGTTTTTTTCCACTCTAAAACCAGTCTTTCCAGACCCCATGGAGATTATATGCCTACCTAACACTATACAACTTATGATGAGTCAGGGGTTCTAAGACTTATTTTCCAGATGGGAGGAGCAGTCGGGAGCAGCTCTAGCTGACAAAACTCCCGATTCACATTTTAAATCAGATCGTACAGTATGAGTGCCAGTCGGGAGGCCTACGAATAAGCCTCAGCAAGTCGGGGAGCCTATGACTCAGAAAAGAGAAAAAAATTAAGCAGTACTAGCCGTCACAATGGCTGTTGTAACGGTTACGACAACAATGCTCTTTTTTGGTCGCCGTGCTCCCGACTCAAGTTGGCTAGTGTGAGCATTCATTTGAGGACCAGACTTCAGGCTGATAAACCCCGACTGTCATAATTTGTATAGTGCAGGGTTTTCCACAGGTTTTGGGAGGTCTCCGGTGGTATGAGTTGAAATTCAGAGGTTTAGCGGCAGAGCTGCTACCCCGGGCCGCTTCTGCGGTCCGGGGGGGAGAATGCAAGAGGGGGTTACCCCCTCTTGCTGGTGGGGGTCTGGGGGGCCTCCCCCAGGAAATTTAGAAAAATTAGAAGCAAATTGTTGAAGTTTGAAGCCAATTTTAATTACTTTTGAGCTGATTATTGCTGTAAGATTGGTCAGACAAGTATACATAATTTCCTGAAAAGAGTTGTAAATAATCTGCCAATTGATTATGATAGTATATTTGCACTTTTTCAAACTATTTATCACCTGTTGAAACTTAAGGGCAAACATAAGTCAAAATATAATGTTTCTGAAACTTTAGTATATGGACTGTTTCTGGTCATAGAAATGGGAAAATATCCTTGAGTCACACATTCTTGTGTTTAAGATATACTACCTCAAAACAAGGATATATCAAAATGGCCTATCAAAACAAGGCCAACATCGAAAGTTTCCAATTCAATTTTACCATATAAATAAAAAATGTGATGTGTTCAGGAAAATGAGTCACAAGTCACAAAATTGATATTTTTCAGTGTTTTATCCCAAGATGTCTTTGCAGGAATGTTTTCATTTTTAGGGTGCTTAAAACATTTTTTCGTAGCATGCATAAAGTTACTAAATTTCAAAATAGTGTATTAAATATATCATTGCATTTCTATGGTAATTTTATAGAGTATATTTAGCCAATTTACTAGTAAATATCCACCCGGAGATATTGCAAACTTTTTCAAAAATAAAAGTATCACAAACTTGAAATATAGAAATACTTATTAGCTATAATCATAATGTTTACTATCATCAGAGTCTGCTTGATCTCATTTTTTCAAATATGATATCTTAAAAAACAATTTTTTTGCGACTTTTGACTCATTTTCCTGTGACACATCACAAATGTCATTATATGCTAAATTCAGGAAACTTTTAGAGTAATATACAACTGGAAACATGAAGAATAGGGGGCCGGCCCCCTGTTAAAATATAAAAAAATATACATGAAATCGGTACAAGGCCAGGAATTCAAAAGCCTAGCCGGCCCCCTGTTAAAATATAAAAAAATATACATGAAATCGGTACAAGGCCAGGAATTCAAAAGCCTAGAAGATGGACCATTTTTGGAATGGCCTGGAGAATCTTTTTTTAAGCCTTGAATAGTTGGAATCTTTTGAATGGCCTTGAAAATTCAAACCTGGTTTCCTACCAATTTTTCATTTGAGTATTGATGAAAAATATTTGATAGCATAACATATTTGGAATAAATTTCCCAGTCCCATATTTCCCAATCTAATTTTTGTTTTTTAAAAAAGAATTTTTTTTAATTTAATTTAATTTTTTTTTTTTTTTTTTTTTTTTTTTTTTGCTTTTGTTTAACGGCAGGCCTTATTGAGTCTCCGGCGGCCGCCATAACGTCTCCGGCGGTTCGCCGGAGACTTGTCTATGTAGGGAAAACCCTGTAGTGTGAGGTGGGCAATATTATAACTATGCCTAGTACCTCCAACCTTGTGCAGATATAATGTAAAATGAATCATAGACACGTCGGCCCAACACTGCGTCAGCCCAAGCCCCGTCGGCCCACCTGTGCACCCTGTCGGCCCACCTCCAAAACTGCGTTGGCCCACCCCCAAGATACCGATGCTAACTATAACCCTAAACCTAACCTTTAATGTGTGGTCCTAGGTCAGTATAGGCAGTAGCCTAGGTCAGTATAGGCAGTAGTTATACCCCACTAGCATCCTGACGCCTAGTTTTTAGTTGATACCTTTATATTTAACCAGTGGGCCGAAGAGGCCTAAGTGCCTGGGCCGACACGGTTTTGGGCCGAAGCGTCTGGGTACCATGTAAAATAGGGCCTAGTAGAAATTTGAACTGTGGACCGATCATTTTTTCTCAAGTTTCCTGGCTCGTACATATAACTTTACAAAGATCATGAATTTATGAAAAATAACATTCATATTTCACAGGAAATTGAATTTGAATCTCTTTAATTTTGTCTTGTTTTGCCAAACCATATTACTGGTATATGTGCCACTCATGTATGGAGCCACCCCCTCTTGCACTGACTCCTGCCAACCACAATTTCTTCACTGTAGACTCCTAAAACCTGTGGAAAACAACTGTAATAGATATATCCTGATGACCAACTTTCAGAGAAAATTACAATACCTATCTAATAGATTCAGGTACTTATTTCTTATTATTTCTGATAGCAGATTTCTGTGGTGTGTATTTTGTAATTTTTAGAGACTTATAGCCTACCTTGGGACGTTGAATTAAAATTGAGATTTTTATTAGCAACACATAGGCTCTAAGTATTGTAATGACATAAAAGGTGACAAAAACATGACCTCTAGGCTCTCTTCCTCATGGCCTTGCCATTCGGACAAAAAAGAAAATGTGACATTCTTCAAATTGATGAATTTTTCATAAATTTAAGTGGAAATCATCATACATCACAGGGAGGAATTTTCCCTCTTTGATAATAAACTATTCCCGGAATATCTATGGATTTAGATAAAGTTGATAACAAAAATAAAGCAACCATGTCCATGACCTCTAGGACGGCACAGCTATAACAATACAATTTGACCCGTACTATTTACATGTTGGTAGGCCATTTTAAAAACGTGATATCATCGTACATATTAAAGATATGATCAAATCCTTCTATAATCAGTAATAATGACTTCCAGACATCATGTGCCATTAGTTTGGTGGAGTTGGGGCTAGTAGATCGTCAGTAAGATGTGTTTAAAGTTGGGTCGTCAGAGCGCGTGACCCGATTTTCACTCAGTGTTGTCACTGTCAGAGTGAATGGCCATTTTTCACAAGTCAGCGCCGGCTGGCTTTTGCTCACAGGCCCATGGCTATTATTTGAGCAAACTCTGCAAGTTCTCAGCTTTATATGTACATGTCTGACTTTTAGAGATTGGCCTAATTCTTCTATTCTGAGCCGTTGAAAACTTCCAACGTATGAATAAATTTGAAGGCAGTAACAAAGCAACCATGACCTCTACTCTAGGCTCAACTGCCGCTACTCGGTGATTGTTTTGTTGAAGAGTTTGGAAAAGCAAATTGGAATCTTCCACCGGTAACTACGTTAGATGTTAGAATGTAAACCACCCAATGAAAGAGGAGTATTTTCTCTATCTAATGACACTTTGACCGGCATCCTAGGACAAATATTCACAGGTTTATGGTGAAACAAAGTGGAGACATTTTTTCAGCAAACTTACCTAATAGATACGTTGTCTAATGACGTCGGCCTCCTGTCAAACAAGCTCCTGCTGCTGTCTCTAGATTTTTCCCCACTGAAAAGTTATGTTGATTCGACCCTTGTTTGCATTCTTGAGAAATAAAATTGTTGACAAAAATATCCTTTTTAAGAAGCTTGAAAACCTAACTGTGTTTATTTTAATTTGATCAATATTGCTTGGAAAACTACGCGGAACATTTCTACCACACCGCTATAAAAACGTAACGTTTCCCGCTCGATTTTGACGTCGGGGGAGCTAAGCTCAAAACCGCAGAGGAGGTGACATGATAGTCACTATCTTTTTATAGAATCTATTTCGTTATATATGTTTCTATGGACAAAATTATAACGCTAGAACTTGATAAAGATTTAATCCTCATTAAAATCCAAATGAAAACGGGCACCTGCTACAGTCACTCACACAACGTCATGTTTAATTGATGTCATTTACGACGTTGTTTTTCTCCATAACGTCATCACCGGAGATAGACTAGTTTTCGCAGAGCGGGTCACATATATATACTGAGAAAGTGCTGATCATTTTGTCCTGGCAGAAATGATATTATTTGTTACTCCTTCAAATATTGATTTATTTACTGTGGAAGCTTAATGGGTAATTATGAGATACTCAAGGGTGTCCAGATAAAGATGGTGCCCGGCCATGAAGTGAAGAGATCAATTGTACACGGCGTTATCAGCGATGTGTCCATAATGGACACTACACATACAAAGTACTCCTGAATACACACGGACTGGACAAGACAAAGAGAAAACATGACTGAAAGCTTTTAGTTCTCTCTTCTAGACTCGCTTCCCATGGTGCTGTGGGAGAGGGTACTTCACATTGGCCATCTGTTGCTACACTCAATCGGGGACAATTTCCAGGTAACGTGGATACAGGTCCCCGTGCTCAGTTCTGCAGGATTTAGCTGGGTTTCACGACACAAGCAATGCATCAATTGCCTTGTACGTGTTATCAATAAGATGGGATTGAACCACAATTGGCTTAGTGCAAGGGTCTACAATGGTTACGTGATTTATTATTATGATCATGTACATTTGCAAATAAAACTAACGCTTCACGTGAGGCGTATACACACAGTCACTGCTTTGAACTGTCTTGGGACTATATATTTAACCACCTTAAGCAGACTAAAATATTAATAACCTTGATTTCGGGCCAGTTTGTACACTGTGCATGCATAATGTATCGGCTTCACCCCGGGATTATGCCAAAAAAAGTGCACCGACAACTCCTCAATGTCAGTCGTTAATCATTTAGTAATCAACCATGCAACCCCCCCCCCCCCCCACACACACACACACGTACTCTCTCTGTGTCTCTAGCTCTTATTTCACAGTGAACGAAACAAACATATTCAAGAATGTCCCAATGCCACAATACCTGAAGTAGGCCTACACTCCCTATAGTCACAAGAAGGAAAGGTATAATAATCTCCACCAGGAAGCTATCACGAATCGAATCTTATCTATAGGGAACATACACTTTAAAACATCTACCCAATGCATTTTCCTCAGATCACTTTTGTTGGCTGCCCATTTCAAAGACAGGAGAAGGGCACCAGTGGCCCATTGAGTGGCACAACCCTGAGTAAACAATAGCCCCTTTGCAGTTAGCTAGCAATTATTTACGCTGTCCTAACTAGCAAATATTTGCTGGGTAATCCCCGCTGCATATATAATGAGAGGAAATTGAAAATTTACCCCAGCCGTTGCATATCCTTGCAAACAGTAACACTTGGCGAATACAATGGTGACAACGACGAAAGTTTGTATACGTCAACTTCATACCACCCCGCCCCCTTTTCCCGCGTATGCAACAAGGGATAAATAAGACGGCAAGGCATATGTGCCGGTTGAAAACATTTATATATTGCTAGACAAATATATATATATATACTATATTGTGTATCATTAACTATAGTAACGTATGGGGTCAGGGCGGTGTAATATAAAATATGATTATATTCTAAGCATAAGCCATGTATGTAGTTTCCTGGTACGATGCATACAAATGATAAATTAATACTCACTAAAGTGTAGTATATAACACTCGATGGCCTATATATTGCGGTGTGCGTCCTTCAACCGTTATGCAGCGGTGTAGTCTTGACAATAAAACTCGGCCCGATAATGCCCCTTATTTAAATCAAGGTACACTATATTGTACCTTCATATATAAACATTGACCTTATCTTTGTTGATTTCTAAAAAAGAATGTCTATCCAATTAGATCAACAAGGAGGCATCTGATCCCCCAGCCCTGCTGTGTCCACTGTGCACTTTTTGACAACCATGCAGACACTATATATGTATAATATATAATCATACATATGCCGTCCCCGTCATGCTGCTACCTCAAGTGCTTAATGCCATCTGCATTAATTTACAATCTATTATATGTATAGAGAGAGAAAGCACAATGTAGGCAACATGGCTCATACCCCCCCCCCCCCCCCCTTAATGTAAGGGTTATCAGGTATGTCACGATTGATTTATGCTTCATGATTTCAATGGTCCATATTGTTAATTTCAACAGTTGTTAAATGTTTGATAATGTGGGGCGGATTGAAAATTGGCCCATGAAAGTGGAGTCTGTGTGGCCACTTGGGGTGTCCGGAGTAGCCTGCTAATCCTAGGTAGCCCAGCAACATTCCCTTGTCGTTGCGTTTATCAATAAGCTACTATCGGATGAGGCGCAAGGTTATCTTATTAAGGTGATATCATAGGAACGGGAGATAGCATTTTATAACGGGCAGAAGAAAAATCAAAGCATGCCAAGTCTCCGTCCATACACATATGTTTATCAGACCAATATATTATATATACATAGGCCTACATGTATGTACCGACACAAAGGAATGTTTTGATGTAGGAACGCTAACGCTGTGAAGGAGAGTGTATATCAGTTGTCACATTATTATATATGGTCACATGATAATACAATTATCTTAAAAAATAGATGAAACTCCCTTTATTCCTCACAGAGACTAGAGAGAATTGGTCCAGTAAAGAGTATAACATAGATTTCACTGACGTCACGGCGTCACGGCCCTGGCCATGTTTGGGGTCCAGTTAGATGGCTATGTATGCTGCGATACTTAAATATCGTTTTCTGGCTGTATAAACCTTTACCAGTTTTAATCTGCCACAACAATACCTTCATGATAGGTTAGATAATCTACCTTTAGTGTAGAATTACCCAAGTATCTACTCTTGTGAAGTTTATCAACTTTGTTTTGATACCTCCGCCATAGACGGCAAGCGTAGCAGTGACCCCAGACATGGTAGCCACTGCGATACCCCGGCCTACTGGGTGACGTCATGTGAAATCTATGTATAGGGGCTCCTGGGACGAGCTTGTTTTCGATTCTTATCACCTGTTATATTAGGTCCTAATGATGCACAGCGGGGTGCAGTTTTCTCAGGGCGATGTGGTCACTGCAGTGAGGGTACATGTCTCCACCTGCTCCAGTGGTATCATATTAGGTTGGTAGTGTTCAGAGGGGACATACACTTTTGTATGAAAACTCTTATTCAACCATCAAATTGGGATGTTCTGACTCCCGATCTAACTTTAGGAAGACCTGGTAACAATTATTACCATTATTATTTCCAGTAGATGAAATAAGGGGTGAAATTAGGTTGTCCCACCTTTAATCTCGTTGATTATACATATTAATCTTTCAAGCACACGTATGGATTCCTTGAGAGAAAACACTCTCATGTATATAAATAAGCTCTATCGGACACCATACAAATTTGGTTAAAATTGAGTAAGTCGGGGAGGGCGAGGGAGGGGGGTGGGGATCTAACAATCTGTACGGTACTCGTTAAAACTAAGTCACATATCCTGTCTTGAACGTTATTCTATAAAGCACAAATAAGACTTCTCGACATCATTATTATGCTGGTGACCCCCCCCCCCCCACACACACACACAAATCTATCCATTAGCAGGTGCTTCTATCAGAAATTTATAGAAATATTTTTTTGTTTGTTTTTCTATCATGAAGAACTTCGCTATCAGAAATACAAAGTTGAGAACCTCTATTTCCTCATAGTTCCCCCGAAAACGAAAATAACTCGTAACGATTAGGGTTATGTAACATAATATTATGTCTACTCCCATTATCATATGGTACAGTACGGTAAGCAAGAATACAATTAATCAGTATCCATATGCCTACACGTATACTAGCTGTATACCACAGCGGGTAAACAATCGACGGAAAGGGTTTCAAATAATGTTTGTATACTATTGAACGGATGCACTTTATCAATGACTTATATCGGAATTTCAAAGGATACCACCGGACGGTTTCGTTTGACCAGCTCCATCATTTAACCGCCGATTGCGGAGTAAAGCTGCACTAGTGACTACAGTTAGTGGAAACAAAGAAAATAACGTAATAAAATTTGAAAAAAATACGTAGCCTTTATGGAGATGATGCACAACACATTTTACGATTAAGAAAGTAGATGCACGAATATTTCCCAAGGAAATCTAAATTTCTACAGAGTAATATTATACCTTGGAGCAAGTAAAAATAGTATGCATAAAAGGCGCTTACCTCCGTCCCCAGTGGTTTATTCCCAGGTTATGCCAGCTAGGCGAGCAGCTTGGGGTCTCCACCTCGCCGTATATGCACACAAACTTCAGCCTTTGGGGTCTTGTGTACATACGACACGATCGCTGTCTGCTTCAAGTGGCAAGACACCAAACAAGTGGTAGAGCATCAGTGAGCCACCGGTTCCCTAGCTCTCTTTTTTTTTTACCTGTATAGCGTGACTGGTTTAATTAAGGATAAATTGGAAGGTTAAAGGACCTTTACAATGGAAATTGTATGGCTCACCTTTTCTGTAATCGCTACGAAATTCTACAAATCTGGAGGTAATTTGATGAATGGGAATTTAACACCTTGGATGTACTATCCACAGTATGGCGAAGTGCAATTCCTTTAAGGCGATTGGTCCCAAGCTAACATTCTTATCTTCCTAGTTCTAGAGATGAAATTCTTTATACACTAAACTAATATATAAGAAAAAGACAATACTTCGAATTTCTCATAACACTAAAAGTTTCATAAGTTATATTTCTGGCTGTTCAACACTGTTTCGAGAAACAGGAGAAAGTTATGAAATAGATTGTATAAGAGACATTAATTATTATGTAGGCATGTCTAATTTTATGAAGTTCAACATAGCATAGAAACCCATTGATAGTTTTATCGATATCAAAGTTAGTGATATGATATTGATCGTATGTCTTCCAATTTTCTTTCTACAATCACTATCCCTTTTAGATTTAGGACATATGATGACGGTTTCGGGTTTGTGAAACGGTGGGATATGAACGTTTCCTCCCCCCAAACAATACCTCATGTAATTAAAGTGTACGTATCCATTGAAATGATTATCGTCGTCCCTTTAGAGAATTGATTTATCCATTAAGATTTTAATCGGGCATTTCATGAAACTTCAAGCCCATTCTCATATAATCGATGTGCGTTACCGCAACATACTAATTGATAATGCAGTTGGAAACTTGTATCGCAATTAAGCCAGAAAAGCAGCTATCACAGCTATGATCGACACTTATTTTAGAAGTAATAATAAGGACGGTAAATCTTAAATTGTTATATTGCTTTTTATTTACTTACAAACTAGGGATCAATAAATAGTAACATGATGATTAAAAGAGGATATGATCGAATGTATTATAACCGTTATATAGGATATGATTACAGTTGGACAAAAATGATCCAGAGTCCTGTAAACAGAGATGAAATAAGAGAAGCATAGTAATTATACAATCTTGGAATCAGCTGTTTTGAGATGGCTCACTAAAATAACATCTAGATTCTTGATAGATACAAGTTCTAACCTCTATCTAAAATAAGTATTCACTTCTCTGATGCATTAAAAGTAGGTTATGCTTAGCTACATTTAATTGGCGTGGATGTCTAAATCTTTCAAAAATCCAGACTACCAATTACAGCTGTTGTCGTTTATCTCATGAAATAGACTTATCACAGTTTTATTGAGAAAATAAATACCGATGTCATAAATATGGGTGTAAAATCTTGCACGACATTTCGCATATATTACAATGACTATTAATGATTTTATAACTTAAATATGTGCTGTGTATGCATATAAAATAGCTGTTTGAAGCGATGTGATAATTAGATTCTACGAGTAACGAATTATGGTTGGCAGGCGTTGTATACAAACATCATGCAACGCTTATCTTAACACCAATCATGCCAAAAAGGATAAAGTTATTTCACCCTGAACATAATCGTGGATTCTTGTGCAGCTGTGGAATATCAAGCGATCAGATCATACAACAGAACATATGTGCTTGTAAACATTGCAAAGAATAAATTGATGAGAAGATAGCTAATTGCCATCATAGGTTAGATCTGAGTATGAAATTACTCACAGGCTATTCGTATAAAAATATAATCTTAATAAAAGCATATTAATGATTTATAGACAATCAATAAAACGGCCTTTGACAAAGAATTTGTTGTAATGCTGTTTAAGGCCGAGATCAAACTTTACCCCTATCAACTATTTTTCGCGGAATTATCTTTGTCTTTGTTATCAGAATTTTCAGAATTTGCGTTAGGGTTGTTGTCATCAACTTTGTCCTTGGGATCCTTATCATTTGGGTCCTGTTTGGAATTTTGGTCGTCCTTCTTATCTTCATCATCTTTTTTCCTTTCGTCATCCTTCTTCTCGGGGTCAGTGTTAGAACCTTTCGTCTTGTCTTTTTCGTTGTCCTTAATTTTATTAGGTTTGTCCAACTTCCATGACAGTGGAGGGCCATTTTTGGCACCGAAGTCCCGTTTCCACTTGAGGTAAATCCAGCGTTGCTTTATGACGAGCCATCTGAGAAATGGATGGGAAATATGATTACGACAAACTAAAAAATGTATAAATCTATGTCCATAGTTATGTCATGTTTTTATCAGTGTATATGTGAAACATAAATTTAACATCGCTCCCTTACTAAGACGTTGATAGCACTCGCAGGGCCTTTGGTTGGTGACTAATCTAGCTTTAATTAAACGGAGTTTCGTCAACTTTTTATGTTGAACTAACTTTTCTTATCTAATTAATACTTTCAGTCATTTATTGTAAATACACTTTGTAGATCTTTACAGTCCTACCTGTAAGCTGTATACATGCTCCATTTATTGATTGGCAAAGCATCTTTCTCCGCCTTTTCTTTGGATAAACCATCTTCATCTTTGATGAAAAGTCGTGGCGTGGGCTTATTTATCAAGAGAGACTCAACCATCGACCGTAACATGATAACTTCATTCTGTAAGGCCTTAACTTCCTCAATACGCTTGTGAATGGAAAATAAAAAGTGCAAGCAAATAAAAGACAAATGCCAAAGCATGCGACTTTCAAACAGAAAAAATGCACAGTGTGTGGCACTGAAAAGAAATTATGAAAGCATATATAAGGTGCATTCTTCCCGTCTCATATGAACATACAAAATAAATCAAGGCTTTGTTATCAATGAAATCCTATTAGTGCAAGTGCGGATCAATCCTTCAAACTGTAAGAAAACGGGGCCATTGTGTCGGGATGCAGAGTAATCTGTGACTATTCCATGATTACAGCGCAACGTTGGGGGTTTGCGCTTTAATCGTTAACTCATTCACCTCAGACTTCATAGGCATTCTAATCGTCATTTATAATAACAATCTAAGAAAATTTGGCTAACATTTATGCATATATATTTCGGATCAGTTTTTTAATCTGTAGAAAAGGAGTGCTTTGCTGGAATACATTGCATATGTGCCCAGTTGAATGATATATATCATTGCTATGTGTAAATAATGATCTCTGCCCATTGGACACATTGTGGTTTCTCTTCATATACATAAAGTCCCACACATCAAATATTCACCATACCCCCGAAGAAGGCGATATTGCTTGTGTGTTTCTTATCAACTTTCGGATATATATCATTATTGCTAATGATAATTAATAATTATGCAGGTTTGTTTGTTTGGCTATTTTACGCCCTTATAGCAACAGTCATATCAAAGGCGGGGATGTGGAAATGCAATTAAGGGATTCGAACCCAGTACCCTTTAAATGCTTTGGTTTGTCTTTACCAACTCAACCCCTCCCAACACACACACACTAATGCACTAACGTGTAATGTAGATAGGTGGGTACTTCAATCATTCCCTTAATGCTTATGGCAATGAATTCATTTATTACTAATCAAACAAAAAAGTCCCAGTCGTGGCAAATTAAAATAATGACAAATTAAATGAGGTAAAACAAAATGTTAAAAATGCAGTTGCGATTGCTGAGGTGCATGCAGGTTATCCATGAGTGTTAAACGTACATTCAAAGCTTGCCTCATGATTTGTTAAAGTGGGACCATCCACTTATTTCTGTTCACTTGTACCATCTGTTTTCTCCTTAGAACTCGGATTTTGATCACCATTCCCACCGTCCTTTTTTTCTTGTTTTCCATCCTTCTTGTTTTCCTTTTCTTCAGCACCTTTTGGACTACTTTCTTTATCATCGGTCTTGGCTTCATCTTTATCTTCCTTATCTTGTTTATTGGGTTTGGAACCATCCTTTTCTTCGGTCTTGGAATCATCTTTATCTTCCTTATCTTGTTTATTGGGTTTGGAACCATCCTTTTCTTCGGTCTTGGTATCATCTTTACCTTTGTCATTTTCCTTCTTTTGAACGGAATCTTCTTTATCTTCTTTCTTGCTTTCTGTTTGTTTTTCTGGATCATTATCTTCCTTTTTAACCTTTTCCTCGTTCCCTTCATCTTTTTTTCCGTCTTTACTTTTTTCTTCATCGTTTGAAGAGTCTTCTTCAGACGAATCAATACTGTCTTTATCTTTGTGATCTACTTCCTCATCAGGGTCTTTGTTATTGAGTTCTAGATCTGCTTCTTTATTGTTATTATTATTAGAATTAAGTCCTTCAATTTCATTGTTATTACTATTATTTGCATTTGCATCAGCCCCGTCACCCTTTTTTTCATCACGCTTTTTGGCAAGCTTTTTAATGACAGGCTCAAGTTGTCCCCTAAGGTCTCCAAGTTGTTTGACGACTTCGCCGTGTTGCTTGTCCCTCTGTTTTAATTCGTACAAGATAATTATCATTAATTGGCTAACACTTTATTTCTGATCATCTTAACTTGTTAAAAATCATTTGTGATTCGGAAATTTCTGGATAGACCCCGAACTACAGGACAATTTAATAGAATTTATTCACACTTGACAGTAAATACCAAATGGAAATTAAATTCCCACGAGCTTACCAATTTCTGTTCGGACTGCTGCTTCATGCTGAGCACAGATTTGACTGTGGATATGGATTCAGCCAGTTTACGGATGCTGGATTGAATCTAGTCAACAAATATATGTGGAGAACTATCAAAACTTGGCCACTAAAATCATTACATGTGACATATGGTAGAATGTTCACCAAGGATGTCCATCAAATAAAACAAAATAACACAACCTTCTGTGTTTCAAAAGGAAAACACCAACATCTATCTCTACATTATATATTATTATTATTACATGGAAAAAGATTCAGCTAAGATATAGTATATTTCAGTTCTATTGGTTATCTATTCTTTGATAAGAGATTCGGTTAATCACTCTTTTAGACAACTAATTAAAAACTTACATTTTCAATGTCATCTTCTTCCATTTTCTTATCATTCTCCTCTTCTTTATCTTTCAAATTCTGATCAATCGAGCCCAGTTTTCCTTTGAGTTCTTCGAGTTCTCTTGTTCTTGCTTCTGATTCTGCGGAAACTCTCTGTTTGATTTCTGCTTTCAATAATTTCTGTCTTTCATCCGCCAAATAGAACTGCAAAATCAAATAAATTATTTTTGTAGTCACGCATAACGGTTTTTTTTAACACAATTAAGGGTTTCCAAAAGAATATCATGTCCTTTTATTGTATCGGACGAACTTGAATAAAAATTCTATAATAATAATAATAATTCAAAGGAGTCCTATGACAAGATGAAAATTTCATAGATTAAAATATGAAACTACTTAAAGATAGATCAACAAAAAAACTGTATTAATTTCGTCATGATATGTTATTGAATTAGTGAATGAAGAACTGTTGAATAGTAGTGAATCACTTCAAGACATCGAAGGAAGTGACATTGTCCACTACTGAGACACTGTACAATAGCATAAGAGGGCTTGAAAACCTCCCTACCGCCAAACTACAGCAATTATTAATTTGAAATAAAAGTTCTTCCAGTGTTATAATTATATTGCCCTGTGTAAACGAACATTTTTGACGAACCTCTTCCGACGATGCTTGGACCTGGTTTTGTATCTCTTTCAATGTCTGTTGAGTGACCTCCTGCCACAAAGATATTGACTCCACTTTCTCTCTCATATTTTGGGCTTGAACAGCTGTTGACTGTAAAATAAGTTAAAGCACGTTTAATATCACCCTTTTTTATTCATGTACTTAGATTTCAAAAAACAAGGGAGACTACGATACATATACACACACCGACTACCAATATCCAATACCAATACTCTACCGTCACCAGAGAATTAATCAGTATAGACAAGGACAGTTAAATGGAAAGTGGATTATACAGTGGTGAACTAACAGCTTGTCAATATAGTCATAGACAAGGACAGTTAAATGGAAAGTGGATTTATACAGTGGTGAACTAACAGCTTGAAGCTTGGCATCAAACAGGTCCTCCAGTTGATTAATTTTGTTTGAGGCCGCTGTTACCCGTGCATCTAGATCAGTATATGTTCGGGCACCCATTGTGGAACCTTCGACGGCCATATCCTTCATTTCTCTCCTCAACTAAAACATGAACAAACTATGACGTTGGCATATGTCATCGACTAATAGAAGACTGTTTATTTAATCACGTGTGAACTTTGATCTATTCATGAGTCAGTCGAGTGAAACTCCTTGTTTATTGATAATTCAATGATTATAGCCAAAGTTTTTTTAAAAATACTCTGATCTTTATTTCCTAGTACAATATTGCAGTGCGAAGATTAAAATTAATGTCACAAATTTAAAAATTAAAAATTAAATTGTTAAACAAAAATATATTAAAATTTGATTATAAAAACTTTAGAAAATACATTTAAATGAAGCAACTCTAAAAAAAAAAAAATTTGGTTATAAATACATTTTCTTAAGCGATACCTCTTTTGAAGGTCTCCCCCCTCCTCCTTCCCAGGAAATATGCCTCAAGGGAATTCTGATCAAGTATATTTGCGATTTTATCATACTTTACTCATCTGTCATGAGAATTGTCCATGACGTAAATCAAATAATTAGAATAATAAATTACTATCGAAAATGAATATCTGGATTAAAATCTCATATAGATGTTTATACTGTATTGCCCATGAACAGGAAGTTAGATTACTTCCATGTACTAGTATGTAAAATGTTCATTTAGAAAAAGATGGAGGAGGCCATACATAGAGAGGTTAAAATTTTAAACATGTGGAAAATAAGAGAAAATAAAAATGACCATTATTTTTATGAATTTTAAATAAATTTCAAAAATAATAAATATGGTGCTCGTCACACGTCTAGGCAAATGAGGCAGCGACCATTCTCCAAACCACTCCCTAGGCATGCTTTGTCAAAAATATTCTGGTGAATTGTAAAGTCCTATGAGTGTTCTCATGCACCTTCTTGCCATGTATGATGAAGTTTAATCCTGTGTTTACATCTACACATTGTTAATGCCACAAATAGATAAAAAAACAACTCTGCACGTCAAGAATGTATTAAATAAAAAGTTAATTCACCTCTTCTATCATAATCTCAAGGAATTTCTTAACATTTTCCAGCTCACTCTGTTGTTTCCAATCTATCTGTCTGAGCTTTTCGTCATGTTGTGAATCCCTTTGCGCCAATCTGGCTTCTATAATATCTGTTTGTCTTTTCTCGCTCTCCTTCATGTTATTCTGGATTTCATGAAGTTTACCGAGCCCTGCTTTATACTTCTCCTCAACATGCTTCTGACCTTCTGCTAATTTAAGACCGAGTCCATCACTCAGGTTACTTACCTGGTCGACCTCCTCTTTCAACTCACTCAAAGCATTCTGATGTGCCTGAATGTTACTCATAGCCTTATCAATTTTACTTTGTGTGTCTTCCTCCTTTAAATCCCCAACAGATCCCTGTATCTTCTGGAGATCCCTTTCCATTTTATGGATCTGCTTTTGGAATTTATCGATCAATTGTTTTTGTGATACAAGGGAGCCGTCTTCGTTCTTAGACATTTTCGATATTTTCTTTCTTAGTTTTTCTCTCTCATAGTTTTCATCCTCAAGCTGCATGTATTGTATGTATTTTGATTTAGAGGTTAGCATCACTGGATTAATCAAATGCAAAAAATTGTCATTAATATAATTTAGAATTACGTTGGAAGAAGGAAGTCATACATTATGGCAAAACATCTTCATTTTAACAATGTACATCCTGAAGGACCTAGCTGTATATTATAGAAGCTAGGTTAACCCTTTTTCCAACCTACATTATCTCTATAGTTGTTGTAAATGGTGGAAATAAAATCCCCAGGAGGTATGTGTCCAGGGGGTATGTTTGTGTGAGGTTTGTCCTCAAACATGTGGCATCATTCATCATAATTATCAAGACACCATCAAATAAATTTCAACATTGTTCATGTTTCCCTAGAATTTTAGAAGCAAGTATGGAACAGAAATTAAAGTTCGTGATTTGTCATGGAATGTATGCCTTATCATTATTAGTAAAGCTAAGTTACACATATTCACAACAAATGACTCTTATTGTTTTAATGGCCAATGTAGGCAATGCTGGAGCGTGATTTCAAGCCATATTATAACCAATTAGAATGGCATAATTCGACCTTTAAATGCTTCAGATTCATTGATACAAAACCTCCAATGTTTAATACACCCATTTAAATTATCATTCAGTCAGTGTATTTCCACGTACTGATCAATATCCATAAATAAGTTCAATTATTAATGTTATTTTTCAGATTACTATTTCTACCAATTTGACCTCTTTTTAAAAATTAAGAAAATAGATGTTCCAACAAGGCCCACAGAAAATAGGAGTTACAGGGCGACTTAGCATTAGTTAGTTAGGCGTTAGTTTTAATAAAGTGAACGACTATGTTGTAATACTGCAAAACATTGTCGAATATAACTATAGATTTTTTTAAAACCCCACAAAATAACCCGATGTTCAGAGCTTATCAAGTATTACTTATGATCAGAAATTTACGTAACTTGACCAAATTATTTTCTAGGCTTTCTCATTTATAATATGGAATAGGTTTAACTTAATCTTAGGAAAGGTTGGGTAATGCTCTCACCTTCTCTGCAACAGCATTAATTTGCATGGATACTCCACCTAAAGCTTGTTGTAAAGTGGCAGTAGCTACGCTGAGCTTCTCCTGTAGGGTCTCCATTTTCTCATTGGTCACTTTTTCGTGTCGTTTTCTGTAAGGAGTACAGAGATGTATTTTTTCGCCTAAGATGATCAAGCAAAAGTTGGTTAACAATATCGTTTATGAGATATTTCATGATTATTTTCTTTAGTTCTTGAAAAACGATTCCAGTTTGGGGATAACCAGTATATATGGATGACGCACAATGGAAATGATCCGAAACAATCAAAGGTAATTTCGGTGCGTTTCGCTTACTCCTACTATGCCATTGGGTGAACTTGGTCTCCCCAATGGTACAATTGGGTAACTTTTCTAAACATAATCATCTAAGAATTTTTAGTCATAGTATTTTTTTGTCAAACAGATATATCAATATGTATACTATAGGTCTCCGCTTATAAGAGCATAACAAGGAAGAATAAACAGAGACGGTTAAGGAATTTCTAACCTAAAATGACGGTACTGAACTAGAACCTTAAAAGAAAGTATAGATAGGGACAATGGAATGTTCCGGAATAATCGTTTCAGATATTTATAAGCAATGGGGGAGTATTCCGTGGGTAATAATACAGTATTGAATAATTGCTTGTTTTGGGAAATCTATTTTACCTAGATTGAATTTCAGCCGTTATGATTTTATCTTGTTGCTTCTTAAGTTCCTCTTGTTGCTTGTCCAGGAGATTCTGGGCTTCCATAAGCTTTTGCAAGGTTTCATTTTGTTTCTTCTTGTCAGCCTAGAATTCGTAAATTGGGTTTACATTAGACTGAACAACATCATCGGTGAGTGCGAACATTGCATATCATTTAATTTATAATGTCATTCACAGTGATTTAACCAATTAATTATCAAAAGTATGTAGATTAATAATAATGGTACCAAAGCACTCACTTTTATCAGTTCCTCAGCCTGATGCAGATCAGCAGTTTTCATTGACTTGATGGTATCAACCTGTTCAGCCAGCTCACGTTTCACATCCCTCTCAAATTGGTGCATAGCCTCAGATTCTTCCCGCATCATCTACGTATTAGTTCAATAGTGCAATTGTGTCAGTGATTGTATAATTTAATTTCCAAGGTTTTAGTATGAAGAGACAGTCAATAAGAATGGACGAGCTTACGAAGATTACCATATTTATCGTGTACAAGCGAGCAATACACGTGGAGGGCTACGCTGGAAGTAGTATATTGAAATCGGGTAGACAGGGCATGTTTGCATTCTTACTACGTCTCCCAGTAATTTCCTGAGGCTATAGAATCAATATTAGAGTTCTTATCTACAACTAAAGCTTGCCCAACCAAGGTTAATAAAGCACATTGCTTAAACATCTTTAATTTACTCACTGCTTCAAGTGAAGCATATCTTTGCTGCAGCTCTTCTCGCAATTTTATTTCTTTCATCAAAATTTTCTTTGAGACATCTTCAGCGATTTCTGTAATTTTCCCCTGAAGTTTCGTTTTTTCAATTTCTGAAGAGTGATCCTTTTCACGTTGCACTGTTTCAAAGCCGTGAAACGCCTCTTCCCTTTTCCTACTTTGTTCTTGAATTGCAGTTGTCATATCTCCAAGTCTTTCGAAGGAAAAATAGTCATATGTGAAAATCAAACAAATGAACTATTCACCATCTTGTCATATTAACTTAAGTATTGATAAATGATAATCACCATATTAGTGAAAAACTGGAAACTATATGAAAAAATATTAATGCACTCACATCATGTAACGTTCAAGGGCCTTAGTACAAGTCATTTCTCTGAGAGAGTTTAAGTAAGAAATAAGATAACTAATACTGCTATGACATAAATATACCAATGTACAACAATCGTACCTCATCTGCAACTGCTGTTCTAACCGATGATGGTCTTGATTAGCCTGTTCCTGGCGACCTCGTAATTCTACAACAACATCTCTGAGTTCGGATAACCTGGAGATGTAACACTATATATGGTGAACAACACAAGACTACTCATTGTACATTTACTGAGAATCTATTTCGTCGACAAATTGTATAGACCTAAGCTGGCTGACATTACATACACATTGCACCTGGAATGGAGTACGCAAAATCTATGGACATGTATAGAGATATAAGGTATTTATAGAACGTGAGTAGCATATGAAAAGTAGGCACAATCGATGGCTCTACACATATACATTTACACAATACACATATTCAAAACTGTCACACTTTCAGTCACATCCATACAAACCATAATACACACTTTTTGATTTTTAGGCCTGCAATCCTACTGCTATGCAACTCACTATTGCCAATCACATCCATACAAATTGACACACACTTAAAACTGGTCAGGCAATCTAAACTGGTCAGGTCCAATGACACAGTTATGCAACTCGCCACAGTTGAACAATGATGGTACAGTGCAATACACACAGCTTACAAGCTAACCAATGAAAATCCTTACAGACAATATGACAACAAATCCCCTTATAAAATACTCACAAGTGCTTAACGCACACTGTGCGTAAAAAGCAGACAATTTAACTGCATTCTGACAATGGCTGCTTAGTTTCTAATGCTGCAGATATGAGGAATATTTTTTTTACGGAAACCTTTTGAACTTATTTGAACAAAACTATCTTCAGCAAAGCAACATCTGAATATCTCCGTGCGTAAAAAGCAGACAATTTAACTGCATTCTGACAATGGCTGCTTAGTTTCTAATGCTGCAGATATGAGGAATATTTTATTCACGTAAAACTTGTGAGCTTATTTGAACAAAACTATCTTCAGCAAGCAACATCTGAATATCTCCGTTCCTGTTCTGCTAATTTGTAGAAATACCTCTCTCAAGTGTAGACTGGGGAAACCTGATTACCTTGATTCCACTTGTGTCCTCAGCTGTGTGTTGGACAGTTCTGATGTTTGTTGAGTTTCATTGTTGCGCCGCAGAGCCTCGAACTAAAGAAGGAAAAAAGACAAATAAAACTAGAAAAAAATGGTATGTTACCATAGAAATATTCTCTTACGAGTCGGGGAGGAGAACACATCACCCTGTCATGTATGTCACAAACCGAAATGGACCGCTACAAAATGTTAGATAGCAATATAAAAACACAAAAATAAGATGTCCCGAAGAATAAAATGAAGGAGATATCCCAGGGGGTAAATAAAGAATAAATAAATCAGTGAATGTAGCCATATCGGAATACTGAAATGTACCTGGGATGGGAACCGTAACTTAGAAAATAAATTTTGACCAAATTAAAAATGTCAGTCTTTGTTAACAATATAATAATAAATAATAAATAGGGGGATTGACTACGAACTGGTGAAATCACCCTTGTGTACATTATTTTGAAATCATGTAGAATGATGAATCGATTCTGCGTTGTTTTTTGATTATTTCATTTTTGTTAAGTATCTTGAAGATAGCTTGGTTTTTGTCTTGGATAACTGTTGGTGGGTTGGTTTTTTTTTGTTTTTTTTTGGGGGGGGGGGGGGGGCGTTGTGTGCAAAACATTGAGGTGTTAGATTCAAATGCACTGTGCACATTTAGTGTGTTTAGAATGCGCTGAGGGTGCACTTGTGAGTAAGAGTGTATCAAGGCAAATCAGATTATTGGACAAGTTGATTAAAAGTCAAACAAGTCAGATTCTCTTATTTTTCACTCCAAATTTCAGTCTTTGGAACCAATCCAATTCATTTGTTGTGAAACAAATCGGTTCAAGTAGCTCTCACCAACTGCCCAGCCAACCGTCGTTTTCACTCAAACTGGTAAACTTTTCTGAATCACATTCAACTGATTGGAAATTGACTTGCCATTACAATCAGGGGAAGAGGCATGTACCTATATTCAGATAATTGTAAATGAGTCCTCACTGTTCTATGAACAAAAAAGCTTGAGTCGCTAAGTTAGGCCCATGATCTGTTTCCAGACATCCCTCCAATTGAACCATGATATCTTTCTATCTTTTATACAAGTTCTGTAGATGTGTGTTATAATATCAGAGCTTACATTGTGGGGAACAGTTTGGTACAACGGTCACTTATGAGAAATTATCTTCGTTCTTCAAGTTACCTGGCAACTGTTTCTGAGAAATTTTGAAAAAATGAGGACCTTGTGACAATCAAATCTCTCCCATTTCATAAAAATCTGATGGAAACTAATTTTGTGTCTTCAAGTTGTGGGAAAGAAATGCTTGTATCTGTTGATATATGACACATGTGATTCCAACTTTGTTACAAGGAATAAAAATGGTATGAATCGACGGTCGAAATGGCAAAACAATATCAATTTCGGCAGGGTTTTGGAAGACATTGGAGATGAAGAAACATCTTGTCTATAATCAGAATGATAGACCAACCTGAACCGGATTATTTTATAAGGGTGATATCCAAATTCTATTGATGACATGAGGTATTGTAAATGTAGAATTATCACATCTGGCTTTAGGGAGAAGTGAAAGCAAATTAAACTAATACAGCCTAAAGTATGGCCAGCATGATGAGATATATCAAAGACTGGAGCATAGGTATACTTAGTTGGTTGCCATGGTTAGATCAGTAATTTCAATTAGAAAAAATACCAACAAATTAAATCTCTCGTTTGGCCCTTAAACTTTAAGTATAGCCCTTAAAGGGGGACACTGGACACTGGGGGACTATATCCTCTGTTCATAAATGACAAGAAGGAGGGTCTGGTAAACTTCTGTTTCAATGGAAGTGAATGCACTCAGACAGTATATATTGTAATCTAAGCTAAATATTTATAGTCCCTGACTTCTACCTGCTTTAGAAATGCAAACCTATAAATCATATGGATGTATAACAACAAATACTGGCAGCAGAAAGACATCAGGGAGCTCTTTCATTCGATTTCAACAGTAAAAACACAGCTAAATATTTAAGTCAGTGGCTTTAACAGTTACACACAAGTACATCATTTCGCTGCATTGATGTGGCTTTGAGGATTCCTGTAATATATGCTGGGTATATGGTACATATGCATGTATATCCATATGACAGATGGTGCCACCGTTTGGTCTACCTGCCTTCCTCAAGTATCCGTGAACATTCACTCTACCTTCTGCCGCCATTGAGAACACTCCTGCCTGTTCGTTTTTTCCTTGGCAAATTTTTCTGTCGGCTGTCATTATGCCTTCATGTAGCGGTTGTGAGAGAGTCCATACTAGACCGTGTGGAAAAGCGGTTTGTTTGTACGCAAAGAAAGCATTGAAATATTGCAAGGACAATGGGATTGATCCTACGGAATATATGCATCATTTGGACCTTATAGACGAAGCAGACATGGAGTTGGGTGATTACGTCGACCCTGCAACTGCTTCGGCCAATGTGGCTGGCCATTTGGATGCCTTTATGAGAAGGCAGGAACATATGTTAGCTTCTCAAGCTGATAACATGACCAAGATGATGAATGCTATTACGATTTTGTCGGACAAGGTGGTCATTACTGATTCGAAACTCAAATCTCCCGCCGGTTTTCAATCCAAAATCAATCCAATATAAGATTAAAATTATCCATTCAGTATAAGCCTTCATTCCCAATAGTTTCCCGATTCTGCTACTATTATTCTGTGAATAGCCGAGAGTTTAATGTGTGGGAAAGGTAATGTGTGATTACGTCGCAGGATGTGTTGCAATTATGTTGAACTGTATATGGGTCAGATCGTCCGAAAATGTACAAGGTTGATTCTTATGAAATGGTTCCAAATGGGAAAATGTCATTTTTTACTAGTTTTCTTCAAATAGATCTTTTCCATGTGGTCATGTCTCATAGTTAATGGTTCGATGGTATCGGACTCTATATTCTGAACAAATGAGTAGCCACTTTTCCATACAGATCTACGATGAATATTTAGGAAATTAGAGCCATAAATATGCTGATAATTAACCTTCAAACCAAAATATCGTATATATCATTTTGAAAATAAATTATGAACATAGGATTATGTGGGTTTACATATTCTTATGTGCCAAGAGTTTCATTAAGCATAATTCATGAAAATAAATTGCACTAAAATCTTTAATTAAAGATTTGGAAAGGAGAGAGATCTATAATCTATTATGGCCTTCCCCTTCGTGACGCTGATAATAAGGTGTAATATACTAAAAGAATCATCCAATAGATGTGTCTTAGTGTGTTTCACGAAAGATGGACACATGGGTGTATTGGAACAGGAAGAAAGAAATCGATTACTATTGCTAATTATTCTAAGAATCTATGTTTCCAAAATGGGGAAGTTTTTTGTCCTTCACCGTCCATGACGGCCCCCGTCACCGTCAAGGGCAGAGGTTATGAGGGATAAGGTGTGGGAGAGACGGGTGTGAGGAAGGAGGGTGTGAGGGAGAAGGGTATAAGGGAGAAAAACGATCTCAAATAAGTCTTATATGGATGAAATGTTATTGATCATCCTAAATGAGCATTTCTCATGGGCTTGTTCATAAGTATCAGCATATGATATCAAAATGATAAGAAATGAACGATTGTAAATAATGAATTTATCTGATTAGGTCTCTATTTGTGATGTGTTTCAGCAAAATGAGTCACAAGTCGCATAATTGATGTCTCAAAATGTTTTATTCGCAAGATGTCTTTGGGGAATGTTTTCATTTGGGGATGTTTAATGCTGTTTGTAGCATAAATACATTACCAAATTTCTAGACAGAGTATAAAATATAGGCCTGAGTAATTCCACCAATTGGTCGACATATGACTATAAAACAGATTTTTGCATTTTCAAAGAGAAACCTTTGTCTAGAGGTATTTTAATCAATTCTGTCAGTTTGCCCGACGGAAAATACATCAGAAATACCCCACTTTTACATATCTGACATTAATATTTTAAATTCTAGAGGAAAAAAACATTGTTTTATTGCCTAAACATTAAAGAAAATCTTAACGATCATGAGAAAAAGTGACTAAAGGGAAAACAAATCAGCGTTACATGTTTAATCAAATGTCATATCATGATCCTGGCTACCGAATAATTTGGAAAGAATATAGTTCTAATAATCCATTGGTTGATTTGCAATCCAATAGTGTATGGGGAAGTTTGGGGATGTCACCATCACATAAAGATATATTTGAAACTCAATGATGGGTAAAGTAGAGATGTTTCAGATAGGTTTCAATGTATTCGCCCATGTAATAATGAAAAAGGTTGAATATTATAATTTTCTTCGGAATTAGAGCATATAATATACATTTGGGAAGGTTTTATGTCACCATAATGTGCCGGACATTTTAGTTAATACAAAATAAAATATTTAGAGTTGAAAAAATTAAAGTATGGCTGAAGGTAATAACTTAGTCGTGACAGGGTTAAGAGTAAAATTCCAATAACCCTAAAACTTTAATTATATCTATAATATGGTCTGTAAATCCATAACCAGTGATGGATCTAAGTACTGAAATACAAATATTCTTAGATTTAGAGTTAACTCATTATAAACCAGGAGAATTATGTAATATTAGTATAAGATTTACCTTGTCAAATCTGTTAAATATAGGCCTACCCATGTATTTGAGGTATATATTGTTCGAATATATATATTCTTTAAATGGTTGGTGCTTGTAATGTTTCACCACACCTACTGTGATTTTGAATTTAATTGAATAACAATGTATGTCCAAGTCAATAATGTAAAATCAGGGTGTGTTATCCGAAAGCTAACTAAATACACGTAACTTACAATGCTTATGTTCAACTAAACCAGGGATGCCTGGAAGACCTGTGAAACGTAGCTTTCCCAGAAGGATTTTTATAGAAGAGTGTGACGACTTCTTCCCTTTTTCCAAGAATGATGTAATTGTGATATATAAAGGAAATAAATTTGATACATACATACATACACAAGGTAAGGCATCATTTTGCTCAAACATAAACATCACATTATCTCCCTGCTGTACATTATTGCATCTCAAGAATGCTAAAACATGATGTCACCGTAACGTGCCGGCACGTTACGGTGACATAAATTAGGTGACATAATAATTAGGTGACATTATTTATACATGTATTGTGTAGACATACAGAAAATCTTTTCCTTAATAATTTTGCCTCTAAATAGAGAATTTATATCTACTTTCATAAACAACCAATACAAACATTCAGGTCATCTTAACAGGAAAAGGAGGGGAAATAATGTGATATATTTTTGTATAAATTCTAAATATTATGGATTATATGTGTATAGACAGAGGGTCAATGCCCTGTGACCCTAACCGCTGCCATTACCATTACTATTACTGAATTTTTGGCTGTAACTTTTCTTCTAGTTGGAATATTTTCACAAACTAAAAAGCGTTATGACCCATATGTCGATACCTATGAAGTACACACTAATTCAGTATATTATGTGCATATATTTTTTATTCATTTCTAATTTAAATAGTCATTTATGCTGAAATATGTACCTGGGCTGGGCCCATTTCAGCGGAATTCCAGTCACAGTCTCTCCCAAGCTGCCCTGATTGAAATATGTATTATTAACTTTCCCAATTCCGTCTATATTATCAGCAATATGTCTGGTTTATGTACGAAAAATAATAAATCAATAGAAGCAATTTAAAAAAATTAAGAATTTTCAGTCAAATGACGACCAATTGATCATGATCATGATCTATATATTTCAAAGGTCATATTATAGACGGTATGTAGCTACATGAAAATGTCCACCCCTCTCAAATTCTTTAGAAAAATAGAAATATCAAACTGAAAATATAGAAATACTTATTAGATGTACTAATGTTTACCATCAACGCAATCGGCTTCATCTCATCTGTTCAAATATGATGATATCTTAAAATCCAATTTTGCGACTTGTGACTCATTCTCCAGTAACACATCAGATGAAAATGATATTTTCGACGTAATCACACATGTGTAGGAATCAGCGTGATTACATCGCATATTTCTGATGTCTCCTTATCAGGAAATGCTACAATTTGAGCAATAAAAAAGGTTTGGCACACATGAAGGATATATCATAGGTCATGTTTATTAAAAGATAATAGTTCTTAGTAAAGTATTTTTTAGGTGGTGATGAATGTAAAAGTGGCATGTATGTAAAACCTGTTCACAACTGTATAGGTGATTTTTGTTGTTCTTGTAAAAGTAACTTAAAAAAATAACTGGATACTAATTATATGGATAATAGTATTCGCAGGGGTCTTAATGTATAGGACAAAAACGAAAAATGATTGAATTATGGATTTAATCATGTAAAATATGGATATCTTGCAGAAAATCGTGTCTGCGACGTAATCACGCCCCTTAAAAGAACCCTTAACTTAAATGTCTGTAACTCAAAAACTAATTGTCCAATTAAGTAGCAAACTGAGATTATTAACCTCCAGTAGGTCCACCCTATCTGACAAAAGTATAAAGCCATTTGGAAAAAAATAATTTTAGACCCCTTTTCAGGCCCACTGGGCACATTTCGTGAGAATTGACCATATACTTTTGAGAATTGAGGTCAAGTGTCAAGTGGATCAGACTGTGACCAGTGTAAGGTAGTATTTCTATAGTGGTGTGTGCTAAGTTAGGGACTAAAACCTTAATTGCCTTAATTCATTTTATAAGGTTCCTTTTAGTTTTTAGAGTTTTTCTGTTAAATGTTACTGTCATATGTGAAACAAAAGCAGAGATTCAGGGCGGTCTATATTTGAAACTGTTGCACGCACAATTCCAAAAATTCTTTTTCATATTGTGTGAAGACAACCTATATCAATTAATTCTCTCCTTTTACTCAAATTTTGCACTATAATTATGCAGGTATGGAATGATGGTCTTTTATTCTTAGAAAAATACAGAGAAAATCCCTATTGCACAATTGATGAACTTATGAACAAAGAAAACATGTTCATACCCAAGGATTAAGAAAAAATGGTTAATACAGCAATGTCCCTAACTTGGGTTGCAGCCCTATAGCTAAGTTGACCTTGAAGTAAAGTGGCCACTTTGACTGTTTACTACAGACTCACTAGACCATGATCACACCTAACTCAATCAGGAAGTGTTACAGCCCTAGTTAGTGTCATACAGCTACTAATATGAAGGCACCCAGTCTAAGGGTTTGGGAGAGCAGGAAAGAAATTACTTGATTGATTCTGACAATATCATTGCCCAGAAACCAGTATTATAATGTGAGTTCCCACTTATAAATCATAATTGAGCTGTATGCCCTGCAAGTGTTCCAGCCCAGTGTTTTATTTTAAACTTTAAGTATACCAAATCTAACTTATAAAATTGGGATTAGAGGTTATAATTCTTACATTTTTATAAGTTCCCATGACATGGGCCTTATTTAGTGCAATTACCTTAAAACAATATAATAATATTATGAGTTCATGTCTTAGTAAAATAGAAAGAGAGTCGATTTCAAGCATGTATAGGCCAGTTTGTCATGGAAATAAACTCAAGTGTATATAGGATTCGAAATATCACCCAGGAGGAGGAAAATATTATTCTGAAAACTCACCCTCTATACACACATCAGGGTCATTGAAATATATATGTTATTGGGAGGTGTCAAACATTAATTATTGTTAACATTATCATAGGTTTCACGAGGTGAGATATCTTGCTTTGTTTCTATTATCATGTTCTGCAATAACGTTCTTCTAAAATTGTAATACTAAATACCCTAAAGGTGAGGGCTTGGGTGACTTATTCTTAAATATTTCTATATTACAAAAAGGAAAGGATAAATAAATGTGATGAACATGAGGGGATATCTATAAAGTAAATACAACGAACATATGTAACATCTCGCTATCATTATGTAATATTAACTCTTAAATCACTCACCCCAGTCTTGTTTTCATCTTCAAGTCTTCGAGTCCGGGTTTTAAGGTCATTTGCAGTGGCACTCAATTCAGTGGAATTGGCGTCAACCTTTGATTTGAGTTGCCTCACTTCGTCAACAAGCGCGTACGATATTCTCTCCAAATTGTCCTTCATTCGCATAACCTCATTCACTTCAGCCTTAAGCTCCTGCACTCTGGCTCATTGAAGAAAATCAGAAAACGTTATTCATATATATTTATTTCTTACCCTCTATATAATTGGCATTGATAGGGTTTTAAAGGCAAACGCTACTATCTAGTGGAAGATGAAAATAAATGTCATTTTTCTGAAACTTTGGTATTTTATTCTTGAAGTGTTTCTGGTCATAAAGATCGAAAAAAATCAATGGGTTGCCGTGCTCATTTTTTAATTACAGTGCTTCAAAATTTGGTATCTCAAAAGAACCAATGAGGACCAAAAGGGGGGCTCATTTTGCAGTATCTCGACTTCATAGTTCATATTTGCTATCTATATTCACTCAATTCAAGTAAAGTTTACAGTTTTGAAGAGAGTATTAGTGGCCAATAATTCTATGCCTCTTTTTTATAGAGTGCATTATTTTTATTCTGAAAACAACAAATAGCTGATGCAAATTTTAAATCAAAAACTCGAAAAACCCCACTATTTTTCACTATTTTTATAAAAACAATTTTATTTTTCTCCCCATCGAAAATAAATGTCATTTCTCTGATACTTTAGTATATGATTCTTGAAGTATGTGTGTTCATAAAACTGAAAGAAAATTAATGGGTCGCCGTGCCCGTTTCTGAATTACAGGGCTTTGAAACATGGCTGACTACCCAAAAATCTGCTGCTTTCAAAGTGTTCTATAGTTTCTATTTCAGACAGCTACAATCATTTTTTTAATGCGATGACATACATTTTTTCCCTATATATATTTAGAATATTACCTGCACTATATGTGTAGAAAATTATGGGACATTAGGAGTTTCCGTTTTTGTTTTATTCCCCAAACCGTGAAAGAAAAATGCAGCATTTTCCAATAGACTTGCATACTAAATGGGTACAACTGAGAGTACCCACAGCTACCTCTGTTTTCCAAACATGTCTATTTCAGACAGCAACAATTATTTTTTCAATTCGATGACATATATGTTTTTTCCTTTTTATATGTAGTGTAGTGGATATGAGGATCAGCGCAAGTCTAGTATAGCTTGCTGTTGTTTTAACTCTTATATAACCGGGTCGGCCTTCAAGGTCAAGGTTGGAGCTCCGCTCGCTCAGCCTTTCAAGCCTTTCGGATCTGTTCCGTTTTTACCTTGAATGAAATGTAAGCTTTACCCTAGTTACAGATTACCTTTCATCTTTCTGCATTGACCAGAATACGTACTGTATTGCATAACTGTGATGTATTGTGTATCTCCTGTATCACTTATTCCTGTACGAAGAACATCTTGCCATTTACTTGTACACACCTTGTTATTGTACGGATTGTATTTGTGACTATTCCGGAAATCCTTTCCGTCAGATGTCTTGGTTAGCCCGGCTGACCATGTACCTTGTGATTGCACTGTGGGGGAAATAAAGCTACGGAAACAGAGATCGTTGTCCATGTTTTACTTTCCCTTAGTCGAGAGGAGAATCGAACCTGGGTTGTCTAAGTAATAGCACGAAGGTTATCGCGGGCTGGATAACTAGTGTCACCATTTACTGATAAACTACCTGTAGGAGAGCCTACAGCCCCGGATTGGTAATCGAGATATCCGGGGGTTCACTACAATTGGTGCCGTGCCAGTTCTCGACCTCAGTGCTTTCAGTCCGTTGGTTGTCCCAAATTTCTTCCCGGAAGAAATTGAGACTGCGGTGGCAGTCCGTGACGTCTACGAAAGATGTCGTATTCTGATTCTGCGGTGCAGACGGAAGGAGGTCGTTATGGAACGAAATCGAGGAGACAAGATTTCGTGGGTAGAGACCCGGGGTCGGCAACCCCGAGAAGTCTCCCCGCGGATTTCGAGTCACCTTCCTCTGACCGTGGTGCCAGAGGCGGAGCGAGACCAAAATATTCCGGAGGGAATTTCACGCAGTGGAGAGACCCGCCGAACTACACGGAAGTTTCTGACCTTCGTGAGAAATTCCGGCAGTCGATCGCGGAAGAGCTCCAAACCCAAGTCCGCGAGCTGATGGATGAGAATTTTGAGCTCCGTAAGAGAATAAATACGGAATCCGTAGACAATGGTCCGGACGGGCGTTTACTTGAAGATCATGTAAAGCCCTCCCTAGAGACGGGGACCCCGCAGAGACGTGAGATGACAGCTCTGGAGTCGGAGTTGCTTGAGATGATCCAGGGGATTGGGAAGCAGAATCCTACCAGAGGTCCCGTGACATCCACGTTTATGGACCAGAAACCGGCTAGTGAGCCTACTGCAAATGATCCGTCGATTGTGTCCGATCAGGGCGGAAGAGACCGAGATCACCGCGGTGTGACGTTCTCTCGGCATACGATGATGACATCATCTCCGAGGCGAACACGTAAAAGACATGATGACTCTCAGTGGAGAGAACCTGATCGCAAACGACAGGGAAATCATGGCAGAGAGCATGGCCGAGGGAATAGTCCTTCTCGTCATATAAGTCCTGCCGGAGGGCATGCGCGTTCGGCGTATGTTACCGCATCCCCGTTGTTTCCGCAGAGGCGTTCTCAGGGGGACTCGGATAGTTCTGACGAGGATCGACGACAGAGGTCGCCTTCCCATAGATCCCGTAGAACCAACCGGTCCCTAGTCCCTGGTCTTGAGTATGACGGACCAGAGGAATCTGATGAGGAGTTCACGTTTGTTCACCGTGAGGAAGTTGAGAATCACCCGCCGAAGGTCCCGCCGGTGAAGATGTGGGATGGCAAAACCGCGTGGCGGACCTACCTCATGGAGGTAAAGGTGATCGCAGAGTCGCACAATTGGACATCTGCTCAGTTGCTTCGACAATTGAGGTGCGGCACACGCAAGCAGCTGGCAGAAATGGGTGACCTGCCAGTGGACGTAAATCTCCGGCAGTTCGTTGAGCACATGGATGCGAACTACGGAGAAAGGTCCAAGTTCCGGTTGCAGGCTGAGTTCTACAACTGTCGACAGACCCCAGGACAAGCCGTTCGCTTGTTCGCCAATGAGGTGGCACGGAAGGGCCGAAAGTCGTTCGGTCGCATGGACAACACATTGAGAGCTGTGTCCCTGCGCATTTTTTTGCAAGGAGTCACAAACGCTGAGATGTCCGCGTGGGTGCGTCTAAAGCAGCCACGGGACTTGCAAAGCGCTGTAGATTGGGCGGAGGTATGGGAATCTTGTCAATTGGATTCTCGCTCAGTTACGACCATCAATGCAGCGGAGGCTGCCCTGGTTGTTCCGGAGATCCCTGCACCCAATAGCAGACCTTCGCGAAGAGCATCGCGGAGAGCGATTGTCCAGGCCACAAGCGCAGCGAGTGCTTCAGATTCGTCAGAGGATGGTCTGCAAGCCGCTGTGATCCAGGTCTTGCAAACTTGGAAGGGCGGACAGGGACGCAACGGGAGCGGAAGGACTTCCGGTAGTACTTCTCAGTGGAGAGGGAAATCGGAGAGGCCCCGCGGAAGGTGCTATGCTTGCGGACAGGAAGGGCATTACATCGCCAACTGTCCCAAGAAAGCGAAGAAGGGAGATTCCGAACTCAAGGCGATTACCGACGGGAAAACCTCTGAGTCGGAAAACTCCAACCGGACCGCATAGAGCGCGAAGTGCGATCCGGGGAGTCGATGGCGCTCCGCAGTACTACAATTCGTGTGGTATCTGCACAACACGCGGAAGATGGGAGTGAGGCTCTGACGCCCGTGTGTAGGGAAGCGGGTAGAGTAATACAAGATAGCTGCCCGTTACCGAAAACGGATACTAGTTGGTCGTCTGATGAGACTACTCATCCAGGGATCGGAGTTGATCCAGTGGATAGTTTTGCAGATAGCGATCCTGACGTGCTATGGGGTCGTGCAGAACTCCGAGCTGTTGTCGGTCAAGTGTTAGTCGTGGAGGAAGGTCCCGACAACCTTGCCGTCGTTCAGCAGGTTTCCGGTGATGAGCAGAGAACGCTGAAGATCCGTGATGCATGCATTGCGGAGAGATGGTACGCGACTGTATCTGTGAACGGAGATATCGGTGAATTTCTGTGGGACCAAGGTGCGACGACTAGCCTTGTGACAAAGAGATTCTACGATTCCCTGCATCAACAGCCGCCGATGGCTCCGTCCCGGCTGGCGTGCATGATGGGAGGTGGTTCGCAGATAACTGTTCACGGATGTGCCCTGATTCCCGTGACGTTAGGGAAACGGACGTATATGATTACGTGTCTGGTAGTAACGGGTCTTGCCGGCCCCGAATCCGGGATCCTAGCTCAGGATTTTGCTTTGTTGCACTCATGTAATATATACTGTTCAGGGAAGCTTGCGTTGAGCAATGGCGCTGATGCTGTGAAAATGCACCATTGGCGCGGATCTCGACCGTTGCGGATGAGTCCCTCTGTGAAAACGATTGAAGCTAAGGAGACTGAGGATGGGTATGAAGTAACACTCCGGGAAGCGGTGGTTATCCTTCCTCGATCAGTCACACTGGCTAAGATTGACGTTCGCAGGTGCTCTGACACATCAACAGGTTTGATGTTCGAGCCCGATCAGAGACTGCTGAAGGAATATTCACTGGGATGCCTTAACACTTATGTGACGGCGGATGAAAAAGCAGTGATAGCCTTCAGTAATCCGTCCGGAGAGTCCCTACGTCTAGAGACTGATGTGGTGGTCGGAAAAGTGAGTGAGGTGACGCTGCAATCGTCCCCTGCCACTTGTCCGGAGGGGGTAGATCCGGGGATTAGAAGAGCTATCATTAACTCGATACAGATGGTGGAGTTGCCGTCCGTAGTCGATGATGACCTGATTGCCCCTGACATTCCGGTGCCACCGAGTACGGAATGCCCGCTAGCGAAACTAGTGAGAGAGACGCACTTGACTGATCAGAGTGAAAAGTTGCAAGTTGCGGAGCTCCTGACTGAGTTCCGTGAGTGTTTCGCGTTACCTGGCGATGAGCCGGGCCACACTCACGTTGTCAGACATGTGATTGACACTGGTAATTCCAGACCTATAAAACTCTGCTATAGGCGGATTCCAGTGGCCAAGCGTGACCTAGCGGAGGCTGAGATCTGGCGGATGTACGAGCAGGGACGCATAGAGCATTCTAACAGTCCGTGGGGAGCACCCATCGTGATGGTTGGTAAAAAGGATGGCTCACAGCGTTTCTGTGTCGATTACCGCCAGTTAAATTCCGTGACTGTGAAGGATAGCTTCCCACTCCCTCGTATTGACGAATGCGTCGAGGCGTTAGGCGGAAACCAGTGGTTCTGCACCCTCGACCTGGAGTGTGGGTATTGGCAGATCGCGATGGACGAAGAGAGCAAGCAGAAAACTGCTTTCCTGTCTAGCGCAGGGCTGTTCCAATTCAAAGTAATGAGCTTTGGATTGTGCAACGCCCCTGCCACTTTTCAACGTATGATGGATCGTATGCTAGGCGATCTCCGTTGGAAAGCGTGTCTGGTATATCTGGACGATGTAGTAGTATTTGGGGAAGCCTTTGCGGAGTGCCTCCTAAATCTACGCCAAGTGCTCGAGAAGATCCGGGAGTTCGGATTGAAATTGAAACCCAAGAAATGCGAACTATTCCGCAGAGAAGTGGAATACTTGGGTCGGATTGTGTCACACAAAGGCATCTGTGCAGACCCAAAGAAAGTACAGAAAGTCCGCGAGTGGCCAATTCCGAAAAATGCTAAGGAGATTCGGCAGTTTTTGGGATTCGCATCCTACTACCGTGAGTTCCAGCCGAACTTTTCGATAGTTGCCGCTCCTTTGCAAGAGGTTGTGAACTCCGCCGGGAGGGAGAAGAGATATTCTAAGCCCATAGAATGGTCTCCGGAATGTGATGTGGCCTTCCAGGGCATAAAAGAGTTGCTAACCTCTGCTCCGGTGCTGGGATATCCCCAAAAGGAAGGGAAATTCATCCTAGACACGGATGCTA
This sequence comes from Sthenelais limicola, assembly GCA_942159475.1. Classification (NCBI taxonomy): domain Eukaryota; kingdom Metazoa; phylum Annelida; class Polychaeta; order Phyllodocida; family Sigalionidae; genus Sthenelais; species Sthenelais limicola. The sequence continues at coordinate 57,631,833 of OW804095.1, read as the reverse complement.
GCGGGTTCGGCATGGCGGGTGTGCTTTCGCAGATACAAGATGAGAAGGAGGTAGTCCTTGGGTATGCCAGCAACAGCTTGGATAAAGCCCAACGGAATTACTGCGCCACGAAGAGAGAGCTCTTAGCAGTACTAACCTACCTGAAGAAGTTCCGGCATTACTTGTTGGGAAACCGAAACTTCATTGTGCGAACTGACCACGCCTCCCTGCGTTGGCTATTGAACTTTAAAGATCCGACGGACATGCTTGCACGCTGGTTGACTCAGATGCAGGAATTCGGTCTGGATCAGAGCATGATTCTCCATCGAGCCGGAAAGAAACATGTGAATGCTGACGCCCTTTCTAGAGTTCCGACTCGGAAGTGTGTCCGCGTTGACTGTGCAGACTGCGGAGCGCATGATGCAGTTGTCGCAACGGCAACAGTCAGTCTAGCGCCGCAGGAAGATGTGATCCAGAAAGCCCAGCAGAGCGACCCCACGATCCGGAGAGTTATCGATGTATTGGAAGGTACTAAACCGGTCCCGGACAAGCAGTCCCTGTCCGCGGAGTCCGATGAATACTGTACCTACATCCATAACAGGGGGAGTTTGGAGATGAGAAACGGTGTCTTGTGCTATGAATGGGTTCGGCCAAGCACTGGAAGAACGTACTTGCGGAAGATAATTCCTACTGCGCTCCGCTCAGAAGTGTTTCATGCTATGCATGGACCTAAGACTGCAGGGCACTTTGGGTTCCTCAAAACGAGCTGGGCCGCGAAGATGAAATACTTCTGGCCAGGTATGAGGGGAGACCTGAAGCGCTGGCTGAGAGCCTGCCCGGAATGCAGTATGCGGAAGACGAGAGGTGGTGGCGGAATCACCCCCTTGAAAAAGGAATTACACGGAGAACGGTGGAGCCGAGTGTGTTTGGACATCATAGGACCATTCCGTCCATCCCCGCGTGGCAATAATTACGTGATGGTGGTGACGGATCACTTTTCAAAGTGGGCGGAGGCCTACCCTATGCCAGACCACACGGCCGAGAGGTGTGCGGAAGTGCTGTTCCGTGAGTGGATCCTGCGTTTTGGTTGTCCCGTGTCGTTACAAACGGACGGGGCGCCGGAATTCAGATCTGCCTTGTTGAGAAGCATGTTTGAAATGCTGGGCATCGAGAAGCTGTTGACCCTTCCGTATAGACCCCAGTCTAACGGACAAGCGGAACGCTTTAATCGAGTACTAGTCGAGCAGCTATCCTGTCTAACGGACTACAGTGCCACGGATTGGGATATGCTTGCCCCATGTGTTGCCCATGCATACCGTGGAAGTGTCCACGCGAGTACTTTATGTACACCTAACGCCGTGGTCTTTGGCGCTGAGCTGGTGACCCCAATGGATCTGATCTATGGAGCGGAACCAGGAGGCCTGGACTTTCCGTGCAGAGTAGCGTTCGTAGAGAACCTGAAGCATTGGTTGAGGTTGGGCCATCAGTTCGTTCGTGAGAATCTGGGCGTATCCGCTATACACCAGAAGAGAGACTACGATCGAAAGTCCAACCCAAAGCGCTTTGAAGTGGGTGCTGTTGTATATCGCTACAACCATCCGCAGGCCAGTAAGAAGATCGGTCCCAAGTGGGATGGGCCCTTCAAAGTGAAGAGATTCATAGGTGGCACAACCTATGAACTAGAAACAGCACAAGGTATTGTGAGGTGTCACGTCGACTACCTTAAGCGAGCTTTCGATGAGAACGGACCCATCCAGGTGGTGAACTTGGATAGGGCACCAGAGTTCCGTGCATTGCAGGAAGCTGGTCGCGATATCTTGAGGCTGGAGAGAGGCAAAGTCTTGCCCGGGACGGAGTGTCCGACGCGGAGAGAGAAAGAAAAAGTTTCCATAGGCGTTAAGCCACGGGGAAGGCCGAGGAAGGAACGGAATAAGGAGTGCAATGCTACGGCAACCAAGGGAATGGTCCTTTCGGTAGCTCCGGATCCCCCGGATTCGCCCCAACCTGTAGCTGCGCCACGGAAAGTCGGTAGACCCCGGAAAGCTGTGGCGGAGGCCCCAGTCGTACCAGTTCCGTGTCCTCCGACTCGAAAGAGAGGGAGACCTCCGAAAACTGCAGCGAAAGCTAAAGCTCCTCGGACGCCACCTGCCGTCTACTCTACTGTCAAACGTAGAGGGAGGCCGAAGAAGGCTGAGGCTGCCGCTAAAGTCGGAAGAGGGTTGAGAAAGAGACGCGATGAGTCCCCGGCGGAAGTTGTAACAAGGACACGAGTGCGTCGTCCTCCAGATCGGTTACAACCGGGATCCTAGCCTTGTTGTGTGCAAACCGGGGGGATTTTGATCTGATCCCTCCACCCTAAAAACACAACGAGAAGTCGACTAAGGTTGCAAGACGGAGAAATGCACCTAAGTCCCATTCGGTGCATGAGGCTACCTCGCCTCATGTAGCCGGGAAAGAACCAACAACATCAATTTCGGAGATGAGTAACCCAGAAATATAGATGAGAGCTGTGAGTGGCTTGCAGTTAGACCTATGTTGAGGGAATGGTCCCACTCCGTAGTGTACTGGCTCTGAATCTTGGTTTGGATACCTTGAAATTGCTGCTAGTAACAGTGTCATTGTTGGGTGAATTCACTGGAATTCCCCTCCACCCTGTCTCAGTGGAGAAGTAGTCAGTTTACGTACAGTCAAAAACCTCAGTCACGGGGAGCGTAACTGATCTAAGCATGCAAAACCGGGTAACATTATCCGTCAGGCAGTGGCGGGAGCATGGCGCTGTAGTAGCGTGGCGGTTAAGTGAACTAGCGTTGCATCAGGGTGCCGCTAGAGGTGGCTGCATCCGGGTTCACCAGTTCGCTCCGCCTCGTGGCTCACTTTGCTCCTGGACTCTGACCTGTAAGTACGCTTTCTACTGTGATCGTTCTATGAGTTGATTTGTCGCATGAAACTTGTATGAATTGATTCTGTATGATTGCTAGGAAGGAAGAGAGGTATTTTAACATGATACCGATGGTTGTCACAGAGGTGTGCGTCTAGTATAAGACGTAAGTTTCGGTGTTTCTAGTGTGGGGAGATAGAGCACCGAAGCTACGACCCAACCGCCATCTTGGATGTGGACATGAATCGGGCCACGCTACGATGATTTTTCGATTATCTAGCTTGTTTGGTACATTCTATGTTCTCAGGCTTGTGTATTTTATAACTAGAATACTCGGAGAGATCATACTAGTTGTATCCGTTGTCTTTTTGGGCAACTTTTTACCTAAGTTATGTGTAAATAGATGTTCCGGCTGCATCCGCTCCCGTGACTAGAACTTTAATGTTTATGTTATAGGATCGGAGAACTAAAAAGCTGCCAACTTAACCCCTGAGAGTGCCTGAGAGAATCCCGTGTGATTTCCGTGTGATTTCCGTGAGATTTCCGTATGACCCAAGATGAGCCGGACCGAGAGCCGACACGAAGACGATGAGAGTCTGAGCGGAGAGACCACCGAGGAAGAGATTCCGGTGGAAGTGGAGGCGAAACTCCTAGAGCAGGAGGGTGAAGATGAGGTCGCCCCCTTCCAGGCTTTGAGTGAGGCAGAGTTCGCTCAGGCCTTGTCAGACGCCGCTCAAGAAGACCCGGACTCCGTGAAGATTGAGCCCACGGAGAAGAGAACTTCCCCCCGCAAATCTCCGCGCAGAGGCCGGAGTAATGCCACCGAGAGGACTGCTGGACGTGGTCAGTCCAGGTCCCCCGGCAGAGGCCGGGTTGGCAGAGAGCGAGGGCGGAGTGCGGACAAGAAGCATGGGCTGCGCCCCTTGTCCGTGAACGTAGAGCGAATGGACATCGATTCGCCTGGTGTGGCCGGAGCCTCCGCAGTGACTAAGCCTAAGGGCGCGGAAGGCAAACCCGTGGCCAAAACCCCCAAGAAGAGAGTGATGAAAGTTCACCGAGAGAGACTGAGTGTGAGAAGCGCTCGGTTCCGTGATGTGGAGAAGGTAGCAGACCTCCGTACCCTGTATGAGGAAGGCACGGAGTTGTACCCTATTGATCCCTCCACAGACGTCCCCGGGAAGTTTGTCCCGATCGATGATGAGAGTGAGGATGAGTCTGCCGAGTTTACGGACAACCTCATGGAGAAGTATGAGACTCGGCTGTGGCCAAGCCTGTTCCGTAAAGAGCAAACGGACGCAGGCACGTACCAGAAGGTGGCTTATGCTGCGGAACTGTGGAAACCCGGTTTCCGTTGCCCCTTCGCGGTGTGTAGGTGTCCACGAATGAACACTTCTGGCGTCAAGACCTACGCCACTAGAGAGCGCCTGTTCCGCCACTTCTGTGAGGAACATGGTACCCGGAGAGAGGTGTGGACTTGCCCGTCCTCCTCCTGTTTGCAAAGACTAGACAGACGTATCGAGCTGGTACGACACCTTCAGTACGGTGAGAAGGTGTCTCACAAGTCTAGCCGTGACAAAGCCGTGGAGAAAGCCCAAATCGTCACGCCGACCAGGGAGGTGAATACGCTGTTCATGCGGACAACGTATCTTACGAATGCTGATTTGCATCTAGTCCGGCGGAAGGCAACGAAAGCTGCTTCCAAGGACACTGGATTTGCAAGGCCAGCTGCCAGTGCCGCTGCCGGAGCTCCGAGCTCTTCTAAAGCTCAGTCCGGCAAGAAAGGCAAGAAGAGAGATCGATCCCGATCTAATTCCAGAAGCAGTAGCTATGGAATTCCGCCTACCCCTAAGAGGATAGCGACGTGTGCTCAGCAAGCAGCTGAAGGGTTGGTAGCGCAACTACCCCCTCCTGTCCCGACTGCTGAGCTGTTGGCAACCGGAGAGACCGCGGTGAGGGAAGTTTTAGAGCAAGCCTCTGAAGCAGTCCTGACCGTTGAGACCAGAGTCAATGAGGTGCTCCATACGCTAGCGGAGCCCCTGCGTCAGCTGCAAACGGTCCGTGACCAAGTGCAGGAGCTTGCAACACTCAGAGAGGAGAACCGTTGCAACGCTCGTCTGATCCGAGACCAGCGACGTGGACTAAAAGAGAGAGACGACAAGATCCGCGTCCAAGAGGAGATTATTGGAAATCTCCGGGCAGAATTGGAAGACGCCGGGAGAGAACCCCGTCTCCAGCTTCAGTCCCAAGTGCCCCGAAGTGTCCCGAGTAGTACTGTGACTAGTGCCACTCAGAGTCAGCGACCTGACCTAGCGACGGAAGAAGTGCCTATGCCTTCTCCGTTCCCCGCAACCCCTGCTCCTATGCTAATGGACCAACATAGCATGCAGCGGTTTTTCATGTTTGGTCGCCTCATGAACGAGTTCATGGGTGCCCAACCCGTGAGCGGTGGTTTAGTGCCAAACCCCGCCATGCCCGTGTCATTCCAGATGATGCCACCAATGCCGGTGACCCCTGGAAGAGACAGGCCTACAACTCCTGCAGTGATTGATCCTGCCGATATTCCGGAGCACGGAATGGAGGACACTGAGCAGAAGGAGAAGTAGGTCCAGCTACTGTGTGCTGGGCGTGCAAACCGGGACGAAATGCCCACGGATGTGACTTACGGACTGAGATTTTGATGACGACGAATGGCCGGACGGACTTGATGATGACTTGATTCCTTGACGAACGGAAATGGGGACCCCTGATGTCACTGATGTAACCGACTCTTGATGAATACGGATGCCGGACTTGTCACGGATGCTCTGATGCCAACTGCTTACCGACCCCGGACCCCCCGGAAAGAATTTTTTTTTTCCGTGCGGAAAGTGAGAAGTTTTTCCAGCCTAAAGGTTATTACTTTATCTTGACATACTGTACATATAGCTGTAGCAGGTCTACTGAAGCTCCTTCTTGTCAAAGGCTGTTTGAGTATGTTGAATCCGAATGATTCTCATACTGTAATTAGAGATGTAGCGATTATTGTATAACGTGCGCGGGTCACTATATTGCTCCTGCCTGTACTTTTGAATTCGCATTGTTAATTCTCTATTGGTGCTTTACTTCTTACTTATTTTATATCCACATTGCCTTATAATAATTTACATATTGTAGATTGTGTTACTCCGTTGGGTTAAAAATCTATAAATTATGGAGGGGGTATTGTAGTGGATATGAGGATCAGCGCAAGTCTAGTATAGCTTGCTGTTGTTTTAACTCTTATATAACCGGGTCGGCCTTCAAGGTCAAGGTTGGAGCTCCGCTCGCTCAGCCTTTCAAGCCTTTCGGATCTGTTCCGTTTTTACCTTGAATGAAATGTAAGCTTTACCCTAGTTACAGATTACCTTTCATCTTTCTGCATTGACCAGAATACGTACTGTATTGCATAACTGTGATGTATTGTGTATCTCCTGTATCACTTATTCCTGTACGAAGAACATCTTGCCATTTACTTGTACACACCTTGTTATTGTACGGATTGTATTTGTGACTATTCCGGAAATCCTTTCCGTCAGATGTCTTGGTTAGCCCGGCTGACCATGTACCTTGTGATTGCACTGTGGGGGAAATAAAGCTACGGAAACAGAGATCGTTGTCCATGTTTTACTTTCCCTTAGTCGAGAGGAGAATCGAACCTGGGTTGTCTAAGTAATAGCACGAAGGTTATCGCGGGCTGGATAACTAGTGTCACCATTTACTGATAAACTACCTGTAGGAGAGCCTACAGCCCCGGATTGGTAATCGAGATATCCGGGGGTTCACTACATGTAGTATATAACCTCCACTATATGTGTAGAAAATTTTAGAATAGTAGGAGTAGCAATTAATGGTTTGTTTTATACTATAAAGTAGCCTTCACATCGAGAAATACCATGAATATAATCTCGTTATTATGAAACAATCCCTGCCTGTGTATATATAGTTCAATCTATAAAATCTCAAGAAGTCAAACAGTTCCAGTAGTTATCAGAGCACTATATAGCACTCATATAGAAAGGCTTGGGGTGGTACACCAACAGAATCCTTGGAAACATCAACATTCAGAAGTCCAAAAGATCACCCTCTTTGGAAAACTAACAGAATCCCTGGTAAGACCACCCTCCTGGGAATTAACAGCCCATAATTTTAACGGGGCCTTACCTCGGCCCAGCCTCGACCTGGAACTAGCGTTATCCCAAAACTTGGCCAAAGCACAGAAGAAAATATATGATAATAATAATTATTATAAACGTAATCAGACTCACCGAGCTTGTTGTGATTCTTTTTTTGACAAGAGGTCTTGTTGTTGGTTGACAATGGACTGTTCAACACTTTTAGTGTGGGAAACAAGGGCGGACACGGTGGAATGCTCTTCCATAGCACGCTCTTCAGTTCGCTTCAACCGTGAAGCAAGTTGTGCAATGAGATCGTTACTTGCCCGCAATGAGTTCTCAATCTGCATCCGTGACTTGCGCTCGCCACTGAGCAGGTCCTCCTGCCGGCGCGAGATGCCCTTCCAGTCTGATTGCAGCCTTACCACCTCCTCCAGCAAGGCACGGTTGGACTTCTCCGTCGCCATGAGGCGCTCTTCCAGTTCCCTCATCCTGTCGTCAGTGCCCCCACCACTACCATCATTATAGTAGCTCCCGCCACCTCCTCCACGCCCTTGATATGGTACTACAGCTCGGTCATTGCGGGGTTCTGGGGATCTACCTATGTCAGGAAGTTTGGCCCATTTTTCTGGGATTTGATTCTGGTTCTGATTCCTGTCAAAACGCAAGAATAATATTGGTTTTTAGTATTTGGTTGATAATCATGTATGAGCCCAGGTGATGATGCTTGGATGAAAATATGTTTACTTCTTTGAGCAGCAATTTCAAAGAGACCAACCGATGTAATCAAATGTATTCTTTTACTGACACATGTAATCAATCCATTCCCATTTTCACCCATCCGTGATCTATAGGCTACACAAGAACTTATTTCAACACGAAAATGGTATAATCTAAATTGAAAATGCCTAATTTGATGCGCTCTAGAAATTGAATCAAATGTTACAAAATGTCAGATGTGATTTATTAGTGAGATCCCACTTTGCTTTCCCCAGATGGATGTGGCTGCATTAGGGGCTCTCGGGGGGAGACACGGGAGGAACCTCCTCCTGCTGTATATGGTTTACTAGTGGGACTCCAAATGGGTAGAAATATAAAAAATGAAGTTGTCAAGGGTGGTTTAAGATCGAGGGTTGCTCACTTGGTCAGGACCCTTCCCAACGGCAACCTATTTATTTTTTACCAGTAGTAAGTCCTAATAAAAAGTGCAAAAACTCCACCCCAAACCTCTCTTATTCAACCAAAGTCACAAGCTAAATACAATTGAAATTCAGACGGTTGGCAGAACCCCTCCCAACATATTTATTTTTACATCGTAAAGTGTAGAGCAATAAGGAAAATCTAACCCCTCCCTCCTTTCCCCTTTCCCTACCTATGCCCTTAAAGCTTCTCTCCCCTTCCCCCTTCCACTCCCTCCCCTTCCTACACCAACTGCAGTAAGCTAGACGAAATATACAGCAGAGCATCCACAGTCGTCTTGAAGCATTATATCACAACAATAATGTGATATAATGGTATAACAATAGTCCAGCTAGGGACAGAACATCATTTTCTGTTGAACCAAGCGTTTTGGGTCATACAATGTGTTTGATTGATTCTAGATTTCCAGAATATCCTTATTCGAAATCTGTCAAGAGGTATACTCTGCTTTGAGAACATTTAATTATCGAAATTGGAAAAAAAAATGTCTGATATATTGTAATTTATATTTGAGGACTGGTGTATATTCCGTGATGAACGTGGAATGTTTTCTCTAGTTTGTACACTCCCACAATTCCTTGCGAATCAGGATTCAACAAGTTCTCTGGCTATGCAATCCCCTCTTCAAGTAGTTTAGATATAATTGGTGATAATATACACAATAGTAGATACCATGTAAATTAAAATCTGTGGAAAAGCAAAAGAATTAATAAAAATAAAATATTCTTCAACAAAACTTTCCTAAAAGTGGAAAATACTAGCAGATTTATATTTAATTAAGGGGAAACTTGCCAACTGAATTAAAACATAAAACAAGCTAAAGGAATTCAAAACGTCAGTATTGATTACATCATATTGACGAACCATCAAATTTCTTCTTTTTTCCCCCTCAAAAACCATCAATTTTTTATCATTTTTCTCTCTATTATTGGCCAATACCAAACATTTAAACAGACGGATCCTTTTATTCTTACTTAAACAATGATAGAAGATGCTAATATTTCCCCCAAACTCTTGTTGTAATACACTACAGTGTTTGCTGCTGTAGAAGAAATAGAGTGGTGACGTTTCCTGTGGGCTGGAGATGATCGATGCGATCGACCTGATAGGGACATTAAATATTGACAGTTGTTGTCAAGCAACACATGGTCGCAGTTATTTTGACAGAGAAAGGGGAAAGTACATTATGACATTGATATTCAATAAGTATACGATACAGAAAATATCGATCAGGTCGATAAAAACAGAGTTTTCTAAGGACCTGTATTGATTATGATAATAAACAAAGGCGAAACATAAATATATATGCAATTTAACAGACCTAAAAATATACAATTATGTTTCTAAGGTTTACAGCAAAAAAAAATAAAAAAAATTCGGAACACTATTTCTAAAATGAATTTTATATTAACAAATCATCTGAACAAAACGTCTTTTTAATGTTGATATTTGTATACACAAACAATCTTACGAAAACATTAGTGCAATTACAGTGTGAACTATTTTGAATATTGTGCTGAAAGAAATATAACAAGGGTTTCGTAATTTCCCCTGAAAAAAAAAATGATAAAAAATAACAATGTATGTATAACAAATTCATACACAATTAATCAAACCATCCAAAGAAGGGTGCACGGTTCAAATGAAACAAGCCCACAATACAGTGTAATATAGCACACTTGAATACCGCCCATAACTGTCAATGTATGGCAATGAAAACTTTTAAAAATACACACACAAAAACACACTCGACCTACCTTGGCAAACCAGTTATTAAATCGTAATCATTTCGACGCGCCATGTCCTAAATTCCTAATGAGAACAGTTTTAAATAGTTTTAGTGGTCACTATTGTACATGAAATTATAACTCCGACTCTGTTTCCTTTCAGTGGCAACATAACTTCCATCGGCCTTTCCAGAGATCAAGCTTGCGTTAGTCTGTCTGACTCCCTATGTGATACATTACAAATATAAATGACGTATAGATCTAGTCGATCCTTTGGTAAACCGAAGATTGGGTGTCATAAAATCGCTGGACAAGGCAAGGGTTTCATCCTTCAAATACTCCATTATTTGTCAGTGGGATAACGAAAGAATGTCTCAACACAAAGATAAATGAGGCATACAAATTTACATGAAGCTTCCTAGAAATTCCTATAGGGTCTTACGATTATAGAAAATCGTTATGATAGACTGCGTGGAGAGGAATATCGACCAGCGGTTACACGCCGCCGAAACACTCATACATTAGCCTGTCCTGTAGAAGCCTGTTGGAACGTAATTGTTGACACGCGTTGTTTTCTTAATGAATTGTTAGGACTGTTTCCCATACTCTGCCACACATGTACCACTTATAGATATCCCGTATCCCGTTATTTATATAGCCTACTAATACTATTAAATTATTTAAGGATCAAGAGTACATCATTCTATGGGTGCATCATTTTGTTGCATATTTTATAACACCATATTGTAGCGTGGGAAGGGATATATAGTTTTCAGCACACGTGGTACTTATGTTTGAAAGGGGTTAACAAGTTCGAGACTGAAAGAGGCCTGATCCTCAATACTAATGAGCCAGGGGGAGAATGGGGGTATAATGCAGGGGCACCTGGGGGAGGGGGGAAGCAGCATGATAGGTACAGCTATATGTTGATCGAGGGGGAAGCAGACCTGTTTCAGGGCGGTCACAGCCACACCCAAACCATATTCACAGCACACGTGGTACTTATGGAGATGGAGATGGAGTACTTAGGAGATTATAATTAATAAACCTGGAACAGCAACAACTGTCTCTCATCATTTCCTCGAGGATCCCCGAAATGTTCAGCCTCAAATTGGAAAGTATAATTCTCTTTAACACCTCCAACTAGCCAGGGACACGCTGGACGACCTGGAAACCTATTCTGTACACCTTTGGTATAAATAAAAAAATGCTTTGAATTGAATTAGTAAAGCAGTATTATTAATAGTATAATACTGCTAAGTTATAAGTTATATTAGTCTATATATATAGAGCCCCGATTAGGGTGGGGGTGGGGGGTTCAGCTCAGTGATAGTATATTAGAACATTTACAGACTTTTATAATTTATATTCGGACTCAGACACTACTTGTTGTAATAGTAATGTTAGCTAACTTTATAAATGCATAGACTATAGCCACAATTATAAATATATAATGAGATATCGGTGATATATGGTCGAAGCACGTACATATGTCAGTTAGTTGTAGTTAATTGTAGATGATTAGATATCTACATTATTCCTTTAAATCTAATAGTCTTAGGCTAATGTTCGCGGTGACATGTGAAAGAACTATAATAATTAAGATTTAGGCTATAATCACTAGATAGTTCAATATCACGCTAGTCAATTATAAGAGCCTATATGACTCATAGCCTATGACTATGACTGTCTATCATGATTTTACATAAATGGATCGCCTGACATTATATACATATTATGTAATGTCAAGCGATCTAGTGCCATCGATGGCCATCGCGCGTATTATCCGTATAGTATACACCAGAGGCAGAGATGGTAAAACAGTACACATGCATAATACGCCGGGATAATACGCCGTTGAATATTTTATCCAGAACTTGGCAGAAGATGAGAAGTGCACTTGCTGTGATCGAGTGTTGCTGTTGGGCGGAATGCATACAGAACATAAAGGCTTAAACCCATGCTAGAAAAAGAATACTCAGGGTTACTACTCTATAGCAGAAAAAGAGTACTCGTGATTACTAATTGTTCGATCTCCTGCCCCTTCACGACTTGTATCATTCGTAATTAAACTGTAAATATGGAAATATATATACCTTACCTCGTCTCGAAAAAGTAATCCGACATGTTGTTTACGCTGGTATCGAAGCGCCTTGTGCCAAGTTGTGGCGGAAGTACATTTGATTGGTTTAGAACTCTTGCAACTGCGGTTGCAGTCTGCTTAATAATTTGGATACACAGACAACTTACTTTTTTCATTTGAGGGTAGACACTATGCATAATAACAGAACTTGAATCAACGTATGTTATATAAATTATTCTAATAGTAGTTTTAATATTCTGATGCTACCTAAAATTACTGTTTGATAGTCCACATACTGTGAGTCGCGCGTCAACAGTCACCCACGTGGGGAAAGATGGCAGACATGGACGAAGCCGATTTGATGAACGAGGAAGAAATGGAAGATGAAGATGAAGAGGGCTCTGATGAAGATGTCATAGAAGGTGGTGATGATGGTCAAGATGAAGAAAGTAAACAGGTGTATCTACCTGGACATGGGATCGCGGATGACGAGGAACTTGTGTGTGACGAATCAGCTTACATCATGTATCATCAAGCACAAACAGGTGCGCACATTTCTTCCTCTGACCTGACATTAATATTATTACAAGTGCCTTCGGCACTTGGATTGTAGAGGCTCGCTTCATAGTCATGTCGTCCCAAATCCGCGTCGGCCCAAGCCTCGTCGGCCCACCCGTGTGCCGCGTCGGCCCACCTCCAAAACCACGTCGGCCCACCTCCAAAACCGCCTCGGCCCACCCCAAAGGCCGCCTCGGCCCAAGACTTCAAGTACCGGTATATTCAATATCCAAGAAATACAATCTATTAGGCCTAATTAAATTGTCAAAATCGATGAAAATTTGAAATTAAAAAAACACGAGAGTTTACGATCATTGAACATTACGTTCATCACAACGTATAAAATTACTATCAAATCTGAATAAATAGGCCTGTTTTTGAAGGTAGAAAAAGAAAATCATTGAAATAAACCTACCACATGGATGAAATGCTACTTTAATGATTTTAATATTGAGCGTGATGTATGATGATGGCAATGTAAAGGCTAAATAAAGGGAGAACATTTTGCCAGGCCACTACAGGTTAATCATTAAATATTAAGCTGCCGAATTTTAGACTCTAGACGGGGATTGGACACAGGTGCCGTATAATGAACTTTATGGAATCATCAAAATCGGTGTTTACAAGTATGAAAACGGTCAACCCAAACTAGTAAAACTTCTAATTTCCCAATGACATTTTACAATTTCGGATTTTATTTGTTCTGGGCCGAAGCGGTTCTGGGCCAAAGTGGTTTACCAGTGGGCCGAGGAGGTCCACCCCTTGGGCCGAGGCGGCCTACTGCTGGGGCCGACGCGGTCTACCAGGTGGGCCGACGCGGCTCAAGTGCCTGGGCCGACGCGGTCTTGGGCCGAAGTGACTGGGTACCGGCAGTTGTGTTTCTACTTCTTATAAGAATCCAACAACTTACTGGACGTTTATTTTAATTTGGAGATATTAATTTGATTGCCAAAAATGGCTAAAATCACAGGCGGCCTACGTCGGGGTAGTAGGCCTAAGGTGTAGGAAGGAGAGAGCGACAGAGGGAGGGACAGCGACAGAGGGAGGGACAGAGAGAGAGGAGGAGGAGAAGAGAGGGAGAGGAGAGATGAGGATGACTGATATAATAGGGTTTCATGGGAAAAAAATTGCACTCCCCCCCCCCCCCCCACACACACACACACCTATACATCTATCAATTTTCCTTCTCCTCCCCCTCCCTGACTACCTCCCTTGCTCTCCCTCCCCTTTTATTCCCCCTCCTTAATAATAATAATAATGAGTAATGAGTGGACAGACATTCTTTCGTGAAAAAACATCGTAAAAAAAGTTGGTCGTAAAAAGTTAGTCGGAAAAAAGATGGTCATAAAAAAATGTAAAAAAACGTGGGTCGAAAAAAAAGTTGGTTGTAAAAAAGTTGGTCGAAAAAAAGTTGGTCGTACAAAAAAGTTGGGTCGTAAAATAGTTGGTCGAAAAAAAAGTTGGTCGTAAAGAAGTTGGGTCGTAAAAAACGTTGGTCGAAAAAAGTTGGGTCGTAAAAACGTTGGTCGTAAAAAAAGTTGGTCGAAATAAAGAAAAAAAGTTTGTCGTAAAAAAGTTGGTCGAAAAAAAAATTGGGTCGTAAGAACGTTGGTCGAAAAAAACTTGGGTCGTAAAAAAGTTGGTCGTAAAAAAAGTTGGGTCGTAAAAAAGTTGGTCAAAAAAAGTTGGTCGAAAAAAAGTTGGTCATGAAAAAGGTGGTCAAAATAAAGTTGGGTCGTAAATAAGTTGGTCGAAAAAAGTTGGTCGTAAAAATAGTTGGTCGAAAAAAAGTTGGGTCGTAAAAAAGTTGGTCGAAAAAAAAGTTGGTCGAAAAAAAAGTTGGGTCGTAAAAAAGTAAAATAAAGTTGGTCATCCCCCCTCACCTCTCCTCACAGGGAACCGAGCCGCAGTAAGTCTCGCATGAGTTCTCGTCCTGCGTGTTTCTGCGAGTATGGGCCACTCAGCTGGGGAATCCCCGGGATAAAGATTTAAGTAAGGGAGTCACAAGCGCCTTCGGCACTTGAACCGCCCACAGACCGAATAGTAAAGATTAATATTTACATGGTGTATAATTATATGATATCGTTAGGTATATCCTGAAAAAAATGGTAAGGAAGGAGGAGAGGGGAGAGTGGAAGGTGTAGAAGCTACTGAGGTGCAGATTGGCGAGAGGAGGGCCATGCTGTACCGGTACAGCACTGACCACTGGTGGAGATAAAACTAAGGTTGCAGGGAGACATGAGCAGCGCAGCATGACGTGACGTAATTGGTCTTTGTGTAAAGTCTCGCTCCCTCTCACACCGCTCTGAGACTCCAGTTAGTGGTCCGAGATTTCAATGTGCAGCTTCAAATAGCCAGATTGGGGGAAAATAAGAGCGTGTAATAGACTTGGGCAAGTTGGGGGGAAAAAATAGGTGTGTTTCTGATTTACCCCCCCCCCCCCCCTTAGCTAGAAAAACCTTCCCCTACCTAAACATTTTTTTTACCATATCTTACTTTTTTTGGATTTTTTGACAAAAAAAACCTTATTAAAGCAGAAAATCAGGTTTTCCTCACCCGGAACTGTCAAAATATCAAAAAGCACATTTCCCTTGTTTAAAATAACTATTGTTATTAAATAGACATTTTTTGTCAGTGCCTGGGAGGTAGTTTTCAGTCAGATAAATCGGAAACACACCTATTTTTTTCTTGCCACATAGAGACTAATCATTGAAATAGTAGGCCTAATGTTCGAGGGCTGGAGGGAACTGCGGTTTCTAAATGTTAAAAGCAAGCATTACAACTTGCCTTTAGAATATGTTTAGTCTTCGGCTGCCACAAATTATATTTATAAGTAAATACAACCTTTAATCCCGATTTCGTAAGTTATATCTACTTACAATTTTAGACCAAAATAAAATAAATTTGAAAATTTAATTTGTCTTTTTTCCCCTTAAATTAAATTACTGGTGTAACCATGGTAATTAGGTAAGTATACATATGCTCGAGTCTTTGGTATATATGATATGTCATCACTCTGGCCATATTTTAGGTTGTATTTTCTTCCTAAAGTTTATTGATAATATTATCTGGCGATAACTGTAAAGCCAGAATCGTTAATTTTTAATATTTCGACCCTCGATTCACACCGTTTTTATTCCGTGTGACATAGCTGGAATCACATGTGTCATAATAGTGACAAGTTTTTTCAAATTGGTATGGTGTTAGATATGGACATTTAACAACATTACAAATTATAGGTTTTTAAAAACCACCGTATACAAACTGAGGTAGCCCCACCCCACCTACGGTGGCCATTATGTACAAAAACCAATATGGAAACATGAATGAATGCATAAATAAATGAAGGAATGAACATGTTCCTGAAAAAGTGTTTTCAAGTCTTCCAGCATGCACCGTTTTCTAACTAAAATACTTTTGCTCAGATGACATATGAGCTGTAGATCAGAACTCGTGAGCACCGGTATACTAATCTTGAATTTTAATTTTACACTACAGGTGCGCCATGCCTCAGTTTTGATGTTCTAAGGGACAACTTGGGAGATAATCGGGATGAATTTCCCATGTCTTTGTACGCAGTCTCTGGTACTCAGGCTGAGAGAGCTCACACTAATAACGTGGTGGTTATGAAAATGTCCAATTTACGCAAAACCCTTAAAGAAAACAAAGACGATAATGAAGAGGACAGTGAAGACGGAAGTGATAGCGAGGATGAAGATGAAAAACCAGAACTGGAAGCTGCTATGATGAAACACGACGGCTCTGTCAACAGAATAAGGGTGAGTCAAAAAGGAATTATGCTGAATAGTTTGCAGATAAATACTTTCATGGGTTAACTTTAATTAATGTTAAGCAATTTTATTTGTATGAATGGACACATTGAATGAAGTACATAGTGCATGTATATACATTGTATGTATACCTGTATGCATTGTGCCTGCCTTTTCTGATCCGTCCAAAGGACGGGTACAAGGCTAGTATGTTAATATATGCGTAGTGATCTGTAAGGCTGATCTGTGTTTACATGATTGTGCCAGTCATCAAAAATGAAACCTGCCATATTCCCATAGAATAAGCAAGGTGGAATTAAGCCACTGACCTAAACGGTTATGATCCTTTCCTGGTAATCCTTAACTTGTTATTTTCATCCACAGTGTACCTGCGTTGGAGAGAAGAACCTAGCTGCCACATGGTCTGAGCTTGGAAAAGTGCACATCTGGGATTTGACTAGACCTCTTCAAGCTGTGAATGATTCGAATATTATGGCAACGTATACAAGAAATCAGGAATCTCCCCCGCCCATATTTACTTTCGCTGGACACCAAACTGAGGGTTTCGCCATCGACTGGTCACCAAATGTCCCTGGTATGTGGATTCTTAGCATCGTTGTATCGAAATTATTTAAAGGCTATTTCTGAAACGACTGCATTAATTCTATTGTATATCAACTAACGCAACTCAATTGATAGGTAAATTGGCAACCGGAGACTGCAAAAAGGACATCCACATATGGAACCCACAAGAAGGAGGGCAATGGCACGTAGATCAGCGACCTTATTCTGGACACACAGCCTCTGTTGAAGATATCCAGTGGTCTCCAAATGAAGCTAATGTAAGAACCTAAGTCTTTCAGAGACTGTTATGCGAGCAAAACCATTCCTGATTTTACATTCTTTGAACGAGGTTCCAGGACATTATTTTTAGGCTGATGTAAGCTATATCTTAAAATAGGATGCTTATAATCTTCAGTATTTCTACTGAAATCAGTATTTATGAAACATAAAAATTGTCGATTTTCATTCAAATCCCATCATTTTCAACATCTAATTTCTCAAATTTTCAGAAACATTTCACAAGATTCGATGTACCAAATTTCCTCGAAACGTTCAAAGATTAATATCAAAATAACTTTAATTTCCTCCTGCTTTTCCCCTTGCCAGAAATATTTCAGTATTTTTGCCATGGCCCCACTTTGATCCCTGATAGAGTGACACAATATATGGCTTGACATTGCAGGTGTTCGTGTCCTGCTCAGTGGACAAGTCCATACGTGTATGGGACGCTAGAGCTGCTCCTCACAAAGCTTGTATGTTGACGTCAAGTGAAGCTCACGACCGCGACGTCAACGTCATCAGCTGGAACAAGCGGGAACCATTCATTGTGTCTGGCGGTGATGATGGACTCATCAAAATTTGGGACTTACGCCAGTTTCAGGTGAGATATTACAAATTGTTATGCACATGAACTTATCCAATTGTTAATTTTGATAAACATTGATGATGCGAGCTGGGTAAAAAAAAAAGCCTCTTCGTTCTCCCATTTTTCTTACTTCAGATATTTATAGATACATGGGAATCGTGTAATCTTGCAATCTTGTAAAAAGTAGCCAATGGTAGTGGAAATGTTTGTTCGTATACAATACATGCTAAAAGAATAATTATTATATTTAGAATGTGTTGTGACAGATTTTCAGTTGGTATAAAGTTTTGATTGGTCTAACCCATATGTACATCTTTTCCAGTCTGGAAAACCTGTGGCTCTCTTCAAACACCACACAGCACCTATCACATCTGTGGAATGGCACCCTACAGAGACATCCCTATTCGCTGCCTCGGGTTCCGATGATCAAATAACATTATGGGACTTGGCCGTTGAGCGAGATACTGAGGCCGCAGACGCTAGCATGGAGGAAGAGATTACCGTGCCCCCGCAATTATTGTTTATCCACCAAGGACAAAAAGACATTAAAGAATTACACTGGCATCCTCAAATCCCAGGTGTAATAATTAGTACAGCACATTCTGGATTTAATGTGTTTAGAACTATCAGTGTGTGAATATATAGTTAATGAGAACATTATTACGCTATGCATCATTGGATATGCTGCTCCAAAGTTTTGGAAATGGAAAAAGTAATGTTTATGTTGGTTCAACATAATTTGATAATTCTAAAAGAACACCCCCTAAGGTGATGATTAGGTATCATTTAACAAATATTTTAGAACGAATGAAATAACAGATCACCGGATGCTGTTGCAGTATCATACTGTGGATGTGGATTAGGACTGTGTATTCGAATCGAGTGTAAATAAATATCACTATTCATTATTCATTGTAAATATTATCACTTGAACCAGGTGTTACAGTTGCAATATTTTGGCCTGGAATCAATCGGCGCAGTTTGGCACATGTCCCAACACCACTTCCATGAGCCTTGACAAGCCCTGACAATGGCCGCCCACTATATAGCGGGACCTACTGGGCTGTTTAGACAAACGTTATAATGAGAATTTGTGCGATGGGAGTATGTGGCAATAGTGCTCTACGATGGGAAGTTGGAAACATCATATTTGCCATTTGCCATTTGCATAGCTGAATTACCGAACCCACCCAGTTTGTTTACCTTTCCAACTGATCCCAAGTCTAGGCACGTTGTTAAAGCTAGCCAAATGTTCCCAGAGAAATAGAAGAAACTAGTGTAATTCAATAACATGCAATTCATTTAAAAGCCATATCGCAAGCCCTCCAAGAAACATTGGGAGTAATTATGATACGATCGGGCATGTGACCAGGTGGGGACCATGCAGGCTTGCACCCGCTGTTAGGAACCAACTCCATTTTCCCCCGCCCCCTTCTCCCCTCCAGCTTTCACGCTCATGCATGGCCCCCTCTTAATATATATTTGCCTTCTTGGGTAAAGTTTGTTGACACAGTAACATTGATACGTGAATTTATGACCGAGTGTAGCGCATCTACAGGGCTGCATCTACTAGTTACACCCGAGAACCCCTTTGCAGGGAAGCTGAGGTAGCTACGGATTTTGGATTGATTGTTTTTTGTGTTGAAACTAATGTTATATATTAGGGGTTTATATTTTCATAATTATTATTAGAATTTGAATCAAGAATGATACGAAATAACCAATAATGATGTAATACCACATATCTAGATTATATCTCACAAAGCAAATACCAGGTGCAACCGGTTTAAATAGATAATACTTGCATCCCCGTGTTGGAATAAGCACGATGCATTTTCATGTTGAAGGGATTTTTCGACTTGAACGATTTTCAAAAAATATTTCATTGGTTTTCTTAAGAATTCTGGACTTCCAGCCTGATGTCTGTCTGTAAAGGGGCCGCCACCATTAAACTCTCCCGATTAACGCTATGCGATCTAGCCGCCGCCTAGCTTTTTATTTGGAAGTAATCAGGCTCTGTCATCCTGCAGTACTTCCAGCTATGGCAAATTGATAGGCCTCCAGGGTGGATGCCGTGCTAGTCTCGCGTACTCAAACGCTAACAAAATATATTGACGCTATAAACTAATATTGTATATAGCAGCAGGTATTTGAATGAGGTTACATCACCCAACTAAATCGCTGTGAAAAGGGTCGAGTCATGATAGTGTGCTGCCCCCATCATCAAGTGAACAGAAATATTTGGAACTGCCATTCACGGTTTATATTTCACTGTTGTCTATTTTGCTACTAACTTTGAACTTAGTTGATCTTATTAACCGGTCACAAAAGTAATTTTACATTCACAATGTTTCTAAAAAGGATTGATTCGCATGGCAGCTTGAAACAAAAATACCTGCAAAATCTGGACGAGGTAAAATTGGCTAATATCTGAAACCATTGATCTTATAGATTCGAACCTACGCTGATATCATTACTGTGATACTATACCACCGTCTATAAGAATTTGGAAGAGAAAATTCGCACAAAGACGCTCCTAGCTTTAATATGCCCCTTTAATAAAAGCTGAAATAGATTAAATGGCAGATAAGGAGGACTTGTGGTTTGCTTCGTGACACTACCATGACGAAATCTGTTACAAGCATACTATCAAGAGGAGCCTAGTCCCCATTACCTTCCTGTAAACCAGCTGGAGATTCAACGAATATTTATAACCTGAGATAATGCAATAACTGGAAACTGGTTTATCTGGAACTTTATTGAATATACACGGCCCTCGCGGGATATGATTACACATCAAAGTTGGAATATATGTCAGTCCTGGGACGATTCAAATCGAATCACACTCCACCATCACATCTGTCAAAGGGTCAATTTAAACATCATTTTCAAAGAACCAACTTTTTTTCGGTAGTTTCGAAGTTAAAGAATCTACATAATTTTACTTATGATATAATTTCTTTTTTGTTCACGCTTTTATGCAACAACTAACGTTTTCAAACAAATATTTCGCAGCTCATAGGATGGCTTACCTTGTATATAATCAATATGATTAGTCATCCTACAGAAGCTAAACTAAAGGATGTCACTTGCAAAAACATGAATAGTGTTATCCATATTGCACTACTCCGCATTGTGAAATAATGAATGCGATATTTTAACCGCAGCAGAAATTGGGTACAAATCGTACAGAACACTAATTTTAAGCCTAAAAATGCATCATTTACTTAGTATAAATTATAATTAGAAGCATTCTAGCAAGCAATATAATTGAAGTGAAAGCCTAGTCTTTGTACAAATATTACCATTCCTCTTACAAAAATATCTTCCTTTAAACAACAATTGCACTAGTTTCTATATCAGTGCGATGCCCAGTCACAACACAACTGCATCTAAATGATGCGACCTTTTTCTCGATAGGAATAAATACATTATAATGAACTATAAAATGGTACGTAGAACCTCTTATCCTTATCTTGAAGCCATATTAAAAAATAAAATTACTAAGATGATAGCGCATAATTGGGTGAACCAAATATCACGGTTAGAATGTGAATGAATATCTCGGACATGTGGTTCATAATGTGTTGATAGGTAAAACAACAAAATCTTACGTTTTGATTGTATGCATTATGAAAACAATCGAGCACAACCTAATTCACATGAATAATCACTATTGAATGACTTATACTTCCACAAATAAGAGCTATTGACCCAACAGTCGCTGTAAACTGGCGATTTATATATTTCAACGATATTCCAGTTAATGCCATTTTCGGAGTAGCATCCTATTTACGGCCAGGGCTATAAATATTACACCTATGAATCATACATAGGTTAAAGTGGAACAAAAGCCCTTACCTATAATGGAATGAATAATTACGCAAAATCTATGTTGGATACTGTTAAGGATCATCTAGCTATCTCCAAATGGGATTCACGTCCTATGTACTGGCCTCGTCGCATTTGCCCAAACTGTCATACTGCCAAAACAAACTCTAGAATAGGTCAAAGTCTCCGGATAGTACATGAAGCTTGATTACTCTTTTTCCATTCATGGTTCTCCTAAACTTGTACCAAAGCATAAATGTCTGAATAAGGTGTTAGCCACCATATC
Source organism: Sthenelais limicola (assembly GCA_942159475.1). Taxonomy (NCBI): domain Eukaryota; kingdom Metazoa; phylum Annelida; class Polychaeta; order Phyllodocida; family Sigalionidae; genus Sthenelais; species Sthenelais limicola. Next base: position 57,609,962 of record OW804095.1, on the reverse strand, counting down.
GAAATTAAATCTTACATGACGGTTTTGAAGCAATTAAAATGAAAGGTGCCAAGATTTAGCATTAGGGAATTTTACTTATTTATTTAGATGAGTAAGGCTTCTCACCAATTTTGCTTTTCTTAAAGTTGGAGAAGGTGTACGCTAGGAGAATGCGCCGATATCAGGACGGCTTATGTTAAAGAAATAAGACATATTTGGGCTTTGGATTAGCAACTTGGTAGTTCCTGTTTACCATACCAATAATCAAGTGTCTGCAATTGCATACCAAAGGGGATTTACTTCTGTGCGTGAAAAAATCATGACATGAATTTTTAAATTTAGGTACACAGTAATACTATGATAGAACCTCACGAGTAGGTATTATTAGCAATAGGATTGCATGGGTCCGAGTCAAATCTTTTCCATGGCAGCACGAGCCCGATAGGGCGAGTGCTGTTATGAGAAAAGATTTGACGAGGACCCATGCAATCCTATTGCTAATAATACCTACGAGTTGGGGTTCTATTTTTACACCACGATGCTAGTAATTAATGAATAATAAAAGACAAAGAAGCCGTTTTTACTCACAAGTTTACCGACGAAATTCATCACATTGGCTTAGACTTAGGCTGTTCCAGTAGCTTTCCAAACAGACTATATAAGCTCTCCTCTGATTGGTCAATCAATAACCTCAACTGTCCTATGACAACTGAACGTTTATGCAGTTTTTCAACAGGATCGAACCTAATTACATGTTCCTTACGTTTTAATATCGTCATAAAATGATTTGACTAATGTTAATTTAAAGATTTACAACATGAGGGGATTGTTATCCAACAAAAAACGTCAACGAGATTATCTTTGTTTACATTTGGCTATTGGCTGTCACTGTCACTCTCGATTACTGGAAGCACACGTTTTCTCTTCGGTGCTGGTGCCAACATTTGTTGTGAACTTGACATTGTATTATCTTTTGACACCTGTGGATTGTTACCGTAAATAACCTGTATAGACCCACTGCCACTGTTGGTAATATTGAAAGTGGGTTGGAGATTAGATGTAGGATGGACATTTAATTTCGCATTGGAAGAGTTCTCTGACAGTGATATGGATGACAAAACAGATCCTCGTGACGAACTGCTTGGCATGGAAATGTTCCCTGCGGCGAGGGCCAAAGTTGTGTTGCTACCAGGTAAGGCATTTTCTGTTGTTTTACGTACAGGATTGTTCAATAGGGAACCAATTGCCTTCTGTTGTTTCATGTTTAAAGAGCTGTAATGATTCAAACTGGCAACGTTTTTATGACCGCTAATCTGAGCCACAGCTGTTGGGGGGACTCCAGCTTCCAGCAAACGGGAACAACAGGTTTTTCTTACCGAGTGATTTGTAAGACGTCGGTCTGTAGATAAGCCTCCCCTTTTTGCTATATTTTTCATGAAAGTTGCTAGGCTATTGACTCCTAAAACCTGATTCTTGTACCATATATTATCTGCAGCCAGGCGCTTGTTATTTACTTGAATAAAGAACGGGCTATCTGGCCTTTTGGTGGACTCAGGTCTGCGACTAAAAAAGTTTTCCAAAATCTTAATCGGACAACGGGAACTCAGCTCCTCATTTTGCACAGGGAAGATTTTAGGCTGAAATGCTCTTGTGCTTGTTGATGATGCACCAGTTCTTGTCTTTGTAATCTTCTCTGTCCACTCATAGTAGACGTCAGAATTTTCATCGGATTTTCTTTCCAAATCCCCATAACATAACTGCCGAGCTTCATGCATGCCTCTGAAGCCCAGACTTTTTGAGACAAGGTACCATACAGTTTGTTGTAAGGCCTCGGGACTATCCACCCCTAAACCTCCCTTATCCCATAGCATCTTTTCGTCATCTTCTGATAATGCTTCAGCCTTATTTTTCTTGTTGCCAAGACCACTACCTTTAAGTTGCTTTCGGCGGCATTCCAACACTTTCCTTGATGTGGAGAATTCACTGTCTATGACAATATTTTTCCCATAATCAGTGTCCCGAAGATACCTGTCTATCCCCCTATGCAGGGAAGTGAGAGTGTCAGGCTCATACTCGCTCTCATCATCTTTCTTTGTTGTCATAAGCCATCTCCCTAGAAGAGCATCCAATTCTTCATATTTAAACTCTTCTATTCTTTTATCTTTAATGCCCTCTGCCTCTACAAAATTTTGGAATTTTCGTACAGCAAATGATGTTTTCCTCTCTGTGTTTATATTCCTTGCTTGATTGACATACCTTTTCAAGTCCCTCACACTGTTTACGAAATACTCACTGCTTCCTTCCAACACTTCAACATTAATATCCAAGGTATCTTCCATATCATCTTCTAGTAATCTGTCAACATTGATTTCGAAATTAGCTGCAAAATCATTTTCTGACATTTTCGTTTGATCTTATTTCAACAGATTCAACTCTAGCTAACTCTGCAGTGATCTGACCATTTCTAGCAGACGACAGAAACAAATGGGCCGCGTAACTACGTCCCTGCTATTGACCAATCAGAGAGCGCCTTACAGAGACAGCACATACAACAGCTGGACGCCTCCCACCGATGTAGCAATATAAACAATGTAGAAGCATGGCAAAACGAAGGGGGTGTGTTTGCCTAATGCAACTTCCAAAAACATCAACAGAGCCATGTGGTATTGATAACAAGAATGCATAGTAGGATTACACGCTCTCCCATACAACCAGCATGTAATACAAACTCCATCGTGGTGTAAAAATAATCACTTAAATAACAGCCACTGTTACTTTACTTTTCAAAAATGTAGGCCATTGGTATGAGTAAGTGGTTGGATATCACACCCGCTAATTAGATGGGTTCCACACTGAATGAAAAACTAATATGCGAGAGAACAGTTGAATACGAACAAAAGGAATCTTCAGATATTATCTAAACTCACTCAATACTTTATTGGAAGTACCCATGTCTCTAGATCTGCGGCTCCAGCAGATATAATTCGAAAGTATTATACAATACATTAAAATTTTGAATTGGCCGCAACAAGAATTCAAATGGATGGATTTCACTGACAATACCTTTTTATGGACAAATTAGAGTTTGGTGGTCGAGTCGATCGATATCCAAATAATCCAAATGTACTATGGGGGCGGAGTCATGTTCTGTGGTCTTGAAATAATTAATCCAAACCATTTACAGGCTTACAGGCTGCCAATGAATACCGTCGTGTAAGTCCATACGTCTACTACTGAATAGCAGTTCATGGGTATTTTTTCTAATATCTCTAAAGGTAGAACAGGTTGACGACGTGTGAATGATGAACAAACCACTCCATACTCATTGCCATCCAGTGATATCTAGTGATATTATTACAACAGTGAATTTGATTTTTTATATTCACAAAAAGCTCATTGCAACGACATAATCACCTGAATATAACAGCATAGACTTACAACGCGGAAAGGAAGGCAATACATCATTCAATGAAAACCTCTGCAGGTGGTATAAGTTGATCACATTCAAAACGTGTAGCTATTAATTCGAGTGGGGAAGATGGTATGCTAGAAAATAGATGATTTTTTTTTCACTGGAGACGGGGAAGCAATGGAACAAATTCTCTTATTGATAATGTACCAAGGGTCCCCCATTGAATTGTAATTAGTAAATTTGTGCATTCCAGTATGTCTGTGATATGAGTTTTTCATGGTTAGCGGAAAATATGAAAATTGGATCTATTACATATTTTTTTTTTATAACGTATTCAACCTTTCAAGGAATAACAATGTTAATGCAACAACAAATTAAAACTAATTCGTTCTGAAGTGTAGGGTCTAACGAAAAACACAGTTTGAGCAACAGAGAACTAATTATTGGCAGAGTATCGTTGGAGTAGAAATGTATGACAACCGTCACATACGCGGACAGGTTTGGCAGAGGACGGAAGGGGCATTTTGTTGTCCGAGCACTCATTACAGAAAATATCTCCACAATTACGGCAGTGATGCTGTAAAGATAAAGAAAACATACTCATTTTTCACACAAGAATCTAAAAAGCTAGCACCAACAATTTTTTGTCTACATTAGTTAAATTTAGGTAAATGTCATAGAGGCAGTGACGGCGTATGTTTGTGTGTGTAAATTTTGCTAAATATACTCGTATCAAAAGACGTTCGCTTAATTCCCATTTTCGAACAAAACGACCTACAAGTCCGAACTAGATAGTTAATCCAGAAAGCAATGATCCTGCATTTTGCGTATGTACATATTTTGCAGTTGGAGACTACTACGGTTTAGAGCAAAGGACAAGGATCCCTACAAGAATGAAACCAAGATGATCGGCAGCATCATATGTCTTCCTTACCTTTCTTCTTGATACGGAAAATGCTTTTGTACATTGTCGACAATTAGGTGTTTCTTTATCATCAGCCCATGTTGCTTCTTTCAGGACCATTTGTGCTTCTTTCATATCCTCAACTTTCAGCTTGGACCTAGGGGGAAGTTGACTGCATTAGTGGTAGCAGTTTGTATTTGTTTTAAATTCAAAATCGGAACATTCACATAGTTTCCGTTGCAAATTAAAATAAGTAACATTCGTGAACAAAAAACTAAATAATTGCTGACAAAAAAGACTACACTACCAAGTTCAGAGAAGGTAGATCATGAGGGGCATGACAATATAAGCGCAATTATCCAGAAACAATGGATATGAACCATAATTATGCACGACTACGGACAGCAGTCCTGTTCCTGTTTGCTGCTGCGTAAGGATCTAATCGTCCTGAATCATTTGAATATTTAACAATAGCGACAGATTCTGATTTATAATTTGCTACGGTAAATAACATAAAAGGATTGATCGAATGGAACATATATATACAATGCATTTAAGTTGTTCACACCAAAGATAGGATTGGTCACACCAAAGATAGGTAAAACCTAGTTGTCCGCAGGAGGCTATATATTTATAGTGTATTTGTATTACCATAGCCAAAGGCAACTTTGCTCGTACTACTTACATGTTTTAACCACTACGATCTTATGCATCGTGCCTACGCTGGGCATTCTTACGCACATTGTTCATATTTTACATGTCTAAATAGTAGCAAGTTACACTCTTTTAAATGTATCATACAATCCTAAATAATATAATGAATTGCTTCAAAACCACGTAGAGGGTAATGTAGCGTATTTGTTTTGCCATAGCCAAAGGCAACTTTGCTTGTACTACTTACATTTTTTTAACCACTACGAGCTTACTCCCTGTACGCACAATTCGTACGCGTGTTCCAACGCAGGTTTTTCACCTTTTATCTTCCTGTATTTTACCACCAGGTGGAGTGCCTTTCTACCAACCTCCTTTTCCATTACGTACTACCACTGTCTTTTTTGGACAAGATTTTTATTCAGACGGTATGTACAATGTAACCAAAAGCAATGTCGTTCCTTGGAACGGTTTTCCTCATGCCCTGATTCTTGTTGCTCTAACTCTTGGCCGAATTTTGGTGAGTGAATATATTTATTATACAACATAATTTGGTCAAAATAAAGATAATATTTCTTGTTAGATTCGGCATTTTTGTTATAAGTCACCTTAGTTGATCAACCATATTACAACTAGCTAAATGTTTTATGAATGAAGGGATGAGGTGATGTAGTAATAATGAGTAATGAAAATGGTGGATGAGAAAGGTGATACAATATTGACTTTCTACTACTTAGGCTATATGTGGTGGGTGAGTGAGTGGTATCGTAACATCATCTTCCAGAGGGACGAACTAGGTTTCACTGTAAGACTTTGGTTACATTTTATACATATATACATACATAAGAATTTTACAAGACATTTCCATTAGGTATCGCGTTAATTGACATTTGTCGTATGAGGTGGTGTTTAAGAGCCATACTAAACATTTTAGGTTCGGATAGTCGCCTAAGAGACGGATCAAGGTTGTTCCAGTCTCTGGCACATTGAAATATAAGTGACCTCCTATCCTTTTTGGTTCTAGGGATGAAAGTAGTCAAGGTGGGAGCAGTGTTTTGTCTAGTGTTTCTGTTTTCTATTCTAATTTCGTTACCGTATGCTTTACCATGAGCCAATTTCATATTATTATAAAACATCCTGTCTTTTATTAACATGGTTTTGGTTTGTATGTGCATCCCAAGTATAGGGGTTCTCATACCAGACCCTGTAGCACATCTCAGAATTCTATTTTGCAGTTTTTGTAATTTATTTAGATCGCTTTGATTTAGACATGATAAAATAGACAAACTATAATCAAAAAGTGAAATAATTTTGGATTTACTAAGCATAATAGCCGTGCTTGTATCCAAATTCTTCCTAATTTTGTTGAAAGTATACAATTTATAGTTTATCTGTTTGATAACCGAATTAAGTTGTCCAATCATGGTCAAGTGCGAATCTAATTTAATTCCTAGGTATTCATATGAATCAGTTAAAAGTAACTCCGAACCATTCACCTTGACTGAGACCTTTTCCCCATGCGTTTTGTGCCTTGTATTAAAAACCAACAATTTTGTTTTGGCTACGTTTAGGGATAGCTTGCTGCAAATACACCACTCATAGAATTTCTTTAAATCAACTGATAAAATTTCCTCGCATCTTTTTAAATTTGCTGCGGAAGAATAGATTACCGTATCATCAGCATATTGGATGTACCTGCTGGTAATATTGAGGTCTTTAATATCATTAACATAAATCAGAAATAACAACGGACCAAGTATTGATCCTTGAGGAACACCAATAGGTATTGACCCTTCCGAAGAAGCCTCCTTGCCTATTTTCACCTTTTGTGTTTGTATTGTATTTAAAGATTTTTATTCAGCAAAATAAACATTATGTAACATTTACACTGTTCTCAGAGTCTGCTGGTGGATTACAAAATGATAGAAAAATTAGAATTAGAAAATATATATTCGAGTTTACATGTGTCTATATCTATAACAATTTCTGAAATATCTATAACAATTCTTGAATAAGAACAATATTAATAGCCTAGCACAAAAGTGGATGCAACGATAAGTTAATTACGATAGGTAGTTACCAGTTTTAGGATTATACTATTGAGAATAAAAAGAACTAAAACCAAAATCTCCTTGCGTTGTGTCTTATACAATATTCCTAAGGGTTTTTCCTATTTATGTATATATTTGATATTCAAAAATGCAGATTTCATTCTCGGAAAGGCTCAAAATTTTTCTCACAAACTCTCTCTATATTTGTATATATTTCAGTCTCACATTTTTTTTACCTTCACTCTTTACTCTATGTTCAACTAACAATAGTCAAGCATACATGCAATATAATATCTTGTACTAACCATGTGTGTACAGTAGAAAGACATATGACATAATCAAACTTCAACAATTTTATGGTCTTATGGTCGATCGTTCATGGTAAATTCCATATTTCTCCAGAGTCTATAAAGATGTTGTTGTACAACTTCCTTATTTCTCTAGAAAACACTTTTTTGTCATTTAACTCCCTCAGATCTGTTGGTAGTGAATTCCACATGACTTTAACCCTCCCCAACGAACTCCCTCTAATACTCTCCTTCTTCCATTTATCAACCTCAACCCTCCCTTGATCCCTTAAATTATAATTATGTTCTATATTTCCTGGATTATTATTCTTATTTTCCCAAAAAAGATTTAAAATTCGAATGGTTCGCCTAAAGCATTGTGGAATCACCTCACAACATGTATGCAACATCTTTGTGTTTATATTATTATTAGCACCTCTACTTCTCACATTCTGTACCAACCTCAGACATTTATTTTGCACTAGTTGTATTCTTTTAAATTGTTTCTTAGATGACAGATCAACTAGCATCGATCCAAAATCTAGTACAGGTAGAATATATGTTTTAAAAATCAACAATGCTATTTTTTTAGTAATTTGGTTTCTAATTTTTCTTAATCTATTGTACATAATATTGGCTCTCATACAGGTTCCTGTAATATGTTGGGACATATTTAGATTACAGTCCAATACAAAACCTAAATACCTGAAACTAACCACTTCATCAATCTTCTCACCCTCAATATACAAATCTTGAATATTTTGTCTTTTTTATTTCCTTCCATAAAATATCTGACTTTTTGTTTTGCTGTTATTTATTCTTAAACCATTCACATCGACCCAATTCTTGAACATATTGATGTCAAGCTGAACCTCCATCCAGTCGTTCTCTCTATTTATTTCATGTACAACCACACAATCATCTGCGTACATAATGATATTACTCTTAAATTCCAATAAACTCACATCATTTATATATATAATAAAAAGCAAAGGGCCTAGTATGCTACCTTGTGCTACGCCAGCTTTTAACGGCAATATGTCGGATGAAAAATCTCCAAAGGTAACCAACTGATCTCTGTCTTTGGAATATGTTGATATCAATTCAAGTAGAGAACCTCTAATACCTATGTGTCTTAATTTCTTTAATAAAATATCTATATTTATCGAATTAAAAGCTTTAGATAAATCAAAATATATTGCCAAAGTATCAACCCCTTCATCTTTGTTCTTCAAAGTTATATTCATAAAATCAATAATAGCTATATCTATACTTTTCCCTGCCCTAAAACCATGTTGGCATCCACTTAGGAAGTTTATTTCATCCAGGTGTGAATTTAATCTTTTTACTAAAATCTTTTCAAATATTTTTCCAAGAATCGGTGATATAGAGATGGCCCTTATATCATCTATCTTTTCCGAGTTAGCTTTCTTAGGTATTAGAGTGCACATGGCCCTTTTCCAAATTTTTGGGAAGTAACCCGCTCTCTTGATCCTATTAAGAAAACCCGTGAAATCATCTAAACAAATAATCAAACAAAATTTTAAAAATTTTGTATTTATATCCACCAAACCACTTGACTTATTATCATCCGTTTCACAGATTATCTCATAAACCTCAGCTGCGGTTACGTCATCCTCCCAGTTTAGTTCCGGGTAAACATCGTCAGATAGTATTACATTGTCTGGATGTGAATTAGCATTAATATTACAAAAATATGAATTGGCGTAATCCGCAGCAATCTTCCCTGTTAGTCTCTCTCCTCCTACTGTAATAATACCTTCTTCCTTCTTTCTTGATATATTTAAACCGAATATTTTACTAATTTGTGTCCAGAAGCGTTTGTCGTTCTGTGGAAATCTATTACAGATATTCTGTACTGCCTCGTATTTAATTTTTACTAATTTCTTTTTTATTTGAGTTCTCAGGACTCTCGCTTCTTCCCAATACTTAGCTTCTTTGGTCTTTGTGGCTTTCTTAAACAACTTATTTTTTCTTCTAATCATATTCTGAACTTCTTTATTGACAGTTCCTTTATGGTCTTTAACCTCAAAGGTCTGTACTGGATATAGTCTATCAAGTACCTGCCTGAATTGTTCTAACATATATTCACTGGCAGCGTCAATATCATCGGAAACCCACTTGTTCTTGTCTTCTTTATCTAATTCTACTTTAATATCCTCTTGACTCATGTTCCTAGTTTGTCGAGCTTGATAAGTATTCTTAGTCTCCACTAATCTATTTGATTTACACTTCTTAAAAATTATATAAACAGGTAGATGGTCACTGGTATTGTCAAAAATCGTTCCACTCGTACTCACATAAGGACAATTCGTTGCAATGATATCTATAAGGGATTCGGTTTTTTCTGTTAGTCTAGTACAGGTCTTTATGTATTGGGTTAACCCAATATTGTCTAGAACCGATAAAAACCTCTTGGTGTTATTTGCTTTTGTTTTCTTCATATCTATATTTATATCGCCTCCTATCAATTTTCGGGTATTTATAAATCTATTTTCTCTATAACCGTTCGTTACCATCTGCATAGCTTCAATAAAGACTGGTACTGATCCATTCGGTGGCCTGTAAACTACAGTTACTAGGGTTGTCTTACCATTCCCCGGCTTAACCTTACATGTCAGTAATTCTGTATCCTTATTTTGTATACATAAATTATCTACAATATCTGCAACATAATTCTCTCTATAGTACAGTATTATTCCTCCACCACGTTTACCTTTTCTATCCTGTCTAACAAAATCATACCCTTTCACTTTTAACATATAGTCAGTCACATCCTGACTCAACCAAGTCTCAGTGATAGCTATTATATCATATAACCCTATTAAGTATTCCATTTTTATATAATCCAACTTATGGTATAAACTACATACATTATAAAAAATAATCTTCAATCCCTTCCTCGATGAAACATCTACATTGTGTTCGGTGTCACCCATCACCACGCTTTGACATCACCAATGTTCGTTTACGCATATTTAAAAACTGTGCAAAATACATGAATACGTGTTCAAACTCCATATAGTAAATCATATGTTACTCTGGAGAACTAATATATAATCGGCAACCTTTATCGCCCTTGAAAAACATCTGGCTACATATTAAAAACCAAAACAAGATTTTACTTAACATACCAATTCACGAAACATCTCGCCAGGCCGCCATCTTTCATTTTTAACTTCCGGTTGTCTATACTTCCGGTTAATGTCGCGATGTTGTATGCGGACATTTCAGTATTTAACATTAATGTTTTTATTTAACACGAACACCATAAGCTCACATTTGGAGCACTTATACTTCACACCTAAATTCGTTATAGCATGTAACGTATGAACATTTTGATCATTAAGATACGAACCAAACCAATTTAATCCTATATCTTTAATCCCAATATCCTGTAATTTCATTAATAAGATTTTATGATCTACACAGTCAAAAGCTTTGCTAAAGTCCACAAAACAGGCCAGAGTATAGTCTTTTCTATGTATCGACATATCTATGTCAGTAACCAAATTATAAATCGCTTCGTTTGTACTGTGACCTTTTTGGAATCCGAGCTGTTGATTGCTAAGTAAACTATTCTGTTTCAAATATTCATTTAAATGTGATGCTATAATTTTCTCAAGAGTTTTTCTGGCAATATGGGTAAGGGATATGGGTCTAGTTTCATTCGGTGTCTTTGCGAGGGGCTTCTATGGCAGTGCCTTTACAATACCACACTTCCATAGTTTGGGAAATACCCCATGTTTTATTGATAACCTATAAATATACAAGAGCTGATCTATCAGTATTACAAAAGCATCTTTATAGATTCTGGTGGAAATATGTTCGCATCCTGAGCTTTTTGTGACTGCTATGTTTCCAATTAATTCCAAAATAGGATCCTTTTCAACGACAGGCAGGGTATACTCATATATAACATTATATATATTTCTTTCATATAATTATGGCAATTGAGGAATGCTCTCGGAAGTTTTAGTGCCAATATTACAATAATAGTCATTCAATGCATTTGCAGCATCTATGCCTTTAATAGTCTCATTTCTTTCATTTACTATAGAGGTTATTTCCCCCTTTTTTTATTTTCTATTTCATCAATCGTTCTCCAAATTTTTTTAGAGTCCTTTCTATGTTCATTTAGTAAATTTCTATAATATTGCGCCTTTGCTTGTTTGACGGATCTGTTACAGAGATTTCTAGCCTGTCTTGCGTAGAGAAGGTCCTCGGGCGATTTAGTTCTATTCGCTTTTTTGTAAAGCCTATCCCTTTCCAAACCTAGTTCTGTTAATTCCCTAGTAAACCATACTGGGCGGTTATTTCTACTTTTAAATACTTTTATAGGGGCTATATTGTTAGATGTCTCCAATCAATTTTTATAGAATATTTTCCAACATTCATTCGGGTCGGACAGACTATAAAAATACTGCCAATCATATTAATTCAGTAATAGGCGTAATGCCTCTGCTGAATAATTGGCGTAACTTCTCCCAGAAAAACTGTCTACCATTTGATACCAAGACCACTATGTATTCTTATGAATTTATTTGCTATGTCACTTTATCAGCCATTAAAATATTAGATTTGCAACACTAGAACTTTGTTCTCGTTGTCTTGACTCCTCCTCAATAATAACCAGGGTCATTACATATTCATTTTTGGTTGTCCGCACAGCTGTCATAGACAGTGCAGACAATCAGGAAACGCATTTTGTTCATCTCCGCATACATACACACTTACCCCTGATACATGCCCCAGATTACTATGAGATCTGAGTCAAGACTTGACACTCGCATAATGAACAGAATATGGGTCTATTAAAGACATTTGAAGGAACAGACCGAGAACAGAGCGGGAGAAAGAGAGAGAAGAGATTTTCATGAATTGTATGGATGTGTTAAAATAATTGTACTTATATCGGGGCAAGTATTTTTTTGACACAACTTTAGAAAATCGACTTTAACAAAACATGTCACAATCATTTCTTTTTGCCGGATGTAATGAAATATGACACACTACATGACAACCGTATAGTGATAAAGAAAAGTAAATGAAACCCCGAAGAATGACGGAATCACATACAGGCATTACATAGAATACATACCTACACACATACACAGGCACAACCACATGACCAAACGTGACATAGATCTGACCCAGACACATGCATGCATCATTCCTTAATTATCATGCTTACCAACAACAAAATTTTAAATACTAATTGAATTATGCCTTTCACTCTATCAATGTAATTGTCATGGTTATAAATACACAAAACACATACATATTCAATATTCAAAACTGTCATACTTTCCAGAAGATCCACACACACATATATTCAGAATTGACAGGCCCACAATCATACTGTTTCTGAACCCACTATAGTCAGGACTCCCAAATCTACAGAAATGAACATTCCCCTGTTTTTTATATAATTGTTTTTATTTCCGCCATAAATATTTTACAAATTCACAGGCTAGAAATGGGTAACACATTCTGTATTTAACAGTTCTTCCATATGTACCTGAAAAGATATCCTTAATAACAAGACTTAGTTTGCAGTTTGACATTTTGTAGATTAGATTGTCATCAGATTGTCATCGGAGGCTTATAACAATTTTTAAATTAATTGTAACCTAATATTTGGCGCAGTATAAAGCTACGGGTTGCGGACACTCGTTTGAGATGTCAAAGTTTGAAATGTCTCATTGGAGCATCAGTCCAAAATATTCAGGTTATCCACCACTTTCCCTTCAAATGTCTTTGCTCTTGTTTGTTCGCTTTCGAATACATTGGGGGAGGGGGGCATGTAAGTAACACCACAAGGATTCTGCAAGGGTTATGATAGGATCCTGCAAGGGTTATGAGTGTGGTAAGCATGTTTACCAGCCAATCAGTCTGTGTCAACAATCGCAATCTGTGCCAATCTTTCTGAGCCTATATACATCAACCTTAGCCCTCTGACTCCCATCTTTATTTTAACGCAACCGTTGCTACTTAGCTACAGCTAGACGTGGGTGCATCAGGCCCCTCCTTTCCCAATCCTTCATTCAAACATACATACATACATACATACATACATACATACATACATACATGTATGTATACATACATACATACATACATACATACATACATACATACATACATACATACATACATACATACATACATATACATATATACGATAGAAAAGTCTAGTGATTTATAAATGCACTTACTCGCTTAAATGGGAACCAAGCTCAGAGAGCGCTGCTTCTTGTTCATCACAGACTTTATTTAGTTGTATGTGTTTCGTTTGTAAGGCTTCGTATTCCTACGAATGAGATAATATATAACTTAAACAATCAAATATCAATAGGATTAAATGTATACCCAATTAAAAGGAATAATTTTCCATCTCCACATAGAAATAACAGGGACAAGCGAGGGAATCTACAGCAGTGTTCCACATATTAGATTGAAAAGAATTAAAACCTGCACCACTGGATATGGCAGTGTGCATTCCTTCCAGTCTATGAATGGGTTGATTACGATGTTTTCACTCTTATGTATATGGGCACACTGAGAACCTGACCATATATGTAGAGAGGCAATATCGCGGCGAGATGAATCGATGTTTAAGTGGCAGGAATGTGCCATGAAAGTAATGGAGCCAACCGCCGATACTAAACATGTAAAACAATGGTCTCCCGTCCACAGACAGCCTATTTGAGTGGGAGCCGACTCAGAGGCGGAGAAAGCATTGCTCAAGGATGTCATTTACACCAATCATGAGAGTTTCGCGCCTTTTACTTCTATTTATAACACAGTCTAATATATTAGCGTACGTTTTGATGACATTACAATAATGGACCATGTACACATCAACTGTCGCTAATTTCCTCTTTGTACTGCAGAAGCATTTCTATGTATACATGTGTATGTAAAGGTACATATGTACACCCACCTTCCGTAGCTCGGAAAAGTGCTGTAGATCTGTGTGCATTTGGGCTACTTTCTGTTTTTCTTGCTCGAGGCTTCTTTGCAAAGCTCCCCGCCATTCTCTTTCAATTTTCAGGTCCGTTTCCAGCGCAGACCTGTGCAGTAAGAAAATTACCAGGGCTATTATTTGAGGAAGATCTCAATAAGGGCCTATCTTTATATGTAAACTCATGTTGAATCATGTTGCTTTTTTATATTGCAAGTTACTTTTGACAAAATATGGATTATTGAAAATTAAACAACCATCGAGATATACAGTACCAACAATCTTATGAAATCTTCTTTCAGTCTTTATTCATTTTCGTAGCCAATACCTTGTAAGGTCGAATAGGGTCGTATTTATAATGATAAAACCGAAAACGTCTATTTAGATGATTCCTATGTAAAAATATTTAAAATCGAGATCATAATCCTAAGGAGAGTGAAATAGAACGATATGTTTAGTGCTCGTATACAGATGGCTGTTCATCTGCCAAAATAAATTAACGAAGAACTACAATGTATTAATCGGGACGGGGCAGGATAAAACACGATAAGAACATGAAAAAGATCCCGAAATACTTAAATAAATCTTGTTTTTATTTTGCATCACAAAGCATGTGGACATGAGCATCAAATCTATAAATATTCAATGGCTAAGCAGTTCCAGTCCATACATGTGTCCATGATTAACCACCTTCATCATACCTCAATAAATATAAGCAGGAATATGTTAAGTACCTTCCAGGCAGCGGAGTAGCTCATATACTAAACAAGTCAATATTTTAATCCAATTATAGCAACTTGATGAATAAAACAATTAAAAAAGCTTTCAAATAATATAGAAGTGTTGCTCAACATTTAAATCATTTGTCAAGATTCTTTTGTCCATTTAAATCTTAACACAGGTATATCTACATATATTGTAGAAGTGAAAAGGTTGAACCAGTACCTTAGTACACAAATTCAGATCAAGCAATACTTATATAATTATATATATAAATTCTGGTCTCCTTATGGTTGTTGGCGTTGGCATATAGCAACTATACCGTATATAGTTTCCAATTAAGACTATATCATTAAATGGTAAATATCAATGAGTGATATGTCCTGAGGTAAAATGTTCATAGAATGGAATGCCTATTTTCAACCGGCGTGGCTTGACCTCCCACCTCCAAGTATGGCGACTACCGGCACGGGAGAACTTTGACATCCAAAACATCTTTGATATTTACCTCAATTCAATTGGTACATTCAAGACAAATTCATGGGGAACATCACTTCCGACTATATTTAGGGACATGGACACACTCTAGATAATAAATCTATTCATATTCCTTATAGACATTTATAACCAAGCTAATCACCGACTTCTTTGCTCTGCGCTACATATATCTCCTATATAGTCCCTAGAGCATAATCAGTACGAGATAGTTAGATATAGGGCACAAAGAGGGTTATACACGTGTATATCTTACAATTAAACAAGTGTTTCACATACGCTATATCATATATCACGATTATTGGCTCTCTATAAGGCAAAGCTTCCAGGTCGGGATAGTTCCATTTTTTTCCTCTGTGGTAAATTCTCCGTTTCTAAATCTAATATCAAGTCATTCCGGGCACAACCAGACAGTGGCTATGGAAGGTGAACAAATTTATAAAGATATTTTATATTTATATTTTTAATATACAATAAATACTATAATATATATATCATATGACAATTACCGTCCTGTATATTACAGGTCATCCTGGTATTTTAGGTTAGATCTCGTGTTTATGCCACCTCAATGTAATTTTCCGTGAACCTACGACTGGGAGTCTTCTTAAAATATGTGATATTGGTACCCATCAATACTTGCGTTTCTACATATTATAGTTATAAAAAGTCACCAATTGTCAAGTGATATAGATTTAACCAACAAGTGATACGGAAAGTGATTATTCCTATACGGTGGATTTAGGATCACCTATGATAATAAGTACAAGTGGGACGTTGATTCACATTGGCCGCATCTGAACAGACATAATTAATTGAGGTTAAAATACACATATCATATTCAGATTACTAATTTAAAGAGGATATATCCTTCAAATATGGTGTAAGCTGTCTGAAATGAGGCCTTTATGCTTGGAGATGCAGTCATTTATAAGGGATTATGTGGAACCAAATACGACAAGCAAAAAATGCGTTTACAGTGATGAAATAATTGAAATTCTATTTTAAGTCTGGTCCGCAGTAGATGCAGCTTGGTCTTCCCCGCTCTTCTCCACTTTAAAATCCATTTGAGCTAGTCTGAAATTGCAGCGAAAGGAAATGCGACTATATATTTGTTCACATGTTGTCCTCCATTTTGATTCTTGGTGTGTTAAAAGTATCCACATCAGCAAACGATATGGAAAAGATATTGGTTCATCCAGCCAAGCAATCTTGTACACGTGCGCGCTTCGAGAACGCCATGATTTTGAATGTGTTCGCGTTTGTTCGCATGCATTCCGAATCTATTTCAGGGTATTTAGTGAAGATAAATCGAGAAATGTAAACTCGATACGCCGGTTATCGATGTCGGAAAATAAAAGTCTAATATAAATACCATAGATAAAGAGGAGATAACGAGCATTTGTCGGAAAGGATATGCTCATAATAAAATAAAGACGGCACGGACGGAGATAAGGTGCGAAGGGCATTGTAGAAGCAGCATTGAACCAACCGAGAGCAGGCAAGGACACATTGAGATACCTGTATATACTTAACCAATGAATCATCACCCATGCGAAAAGATTCCTATGAAGAATGACCTTAACCCTGGGAATTAATAAATGACCATCACCGATGCATTTCTTCAATAGTAGGCACCCACAGGCAAGGGCCACCTTTTAGATAAGGGGAATTTCGAAAATGAGGGTAAATTGTAGGGCCTGGGCCAGGCTTACCTCTTTGCATCTTTATCTGCAACTTGTTGGCCTAGTTTTCGAGCTGTCTCCTCGGCTGCTTGCCTTTCTAGTAGCCCTTGCTTTAATCTGTTATTTTTTCAGGGATTTATTATTGTTTGTGATCGCAAATGGATGGTTGGGTGTCGTGCGGCGACACATGCAAGTTGGAAGAAAGAAAAGAACAACAGACACAAAATTAATCACAGAACAAACTAAAAGCAATATAATGAAACGGAAACATTAATACAGTTGTAAAATGATTATTGCATCATTAGGTCTATGGATCATCTTTATTGATTATGGTTATAAAATACCCATAAAATCCAAATCGATGTTCTGCTGTAGGTCAATCATAAGCTTTCATTCAACAGCGTGATTTTAACACTTAGTCAAATTTAATTTTAATTCCCTTCCTTCTCTGTGGCATAGAGGAGAAGAGAAAACTATTTTATTTCTCCACAAATTTTGTTAGTCAAATTTAGTTTCTCTTCGATATCCGAGTGGAACACCATTTCCAAGAAATTGTTTGCCAACAAGAGTCATCTGGCATCAAATGATTAAGAAAAGTTCACAACTTCTAATTATTATTACAATTTTTCGGTCTGAAAAATGCATTGTTCCATTTTGAGGCACAAACCTACACCTAATATAATGGGATGAACGGCCGAGACTGACTGCCTTTTCTGAGAATATCTCTTGCTTTCAGTGATGGGATTTACTACGGTCCTCAAGTTGGCGCCCGGGAAAATGTGTTTAGAATGTCAAGCTAAGGCGATAACGGAGGGCGGGCTTTGGATCCTGGAATGATTAGGATGTTTTTATGGGAGTCACCCAGGATGGCACATGGGGTGAGATCCATGGCCTAGGATGAATCCCCGCCACCACGAGAGTTGCAGCTAAGACAATTTGATAACGAATTACAAAGAACTATACACCAGCCAGACTCGATGCTAACGCCTACTGGCTAACGTAGTACTTTTTATCTTATAACTCGAGCCTTCAGATCGTAACAGGAATAAATATCGATTTCTGATAGCCAATCCGTTAGATATCTATAGAGTGAAGAATATGAGAATGAGGAAATGAAAATATAGAAGAAGCAATCACAAGGAGAGGGATAGAATTTTGAGCTGGAAGAATACCCTAAATAATAATGGGCAAACATGATGATGGCTAACAAGTTTTGTTGCTCCAAATTTGATATATGTAGCTATCGTAGCATGTAATCTTTTTATCAATAGTAAAGGGATACGATAAGACATGAGAATCGTTTACTTTTCCAGAAACAAAATAGACGAAATCATAAATAAGTGATATATATAATAAATGTGAAATGTAAGTAGACACGCATACATCAGAACTCCAGAAGAAGACCGAGTTTACGAAGCATAGCTGACCAACGCAAAAAAAAATAAAGATACGTCACTCGATGTAACGAAACAAATTTAACGAAACAAAGTTTAGCATTCGCATAAACACTTGTCTAGGAAGGATGGACGTGAAACAATTACCGAAATATCAAGTAAAGCTTCACTCTACTTTAGGATAAATACATACAGAGATTATACTCATGTTGATAAGTTTGTCCAAAGATAACAAAGAAATGTCTCAAAAAGGTTTGCTTTAGAAGACTAAGGCATTTAACCATGCTAAACCATGTCCAGTCTGCTTAAATGTTTACTCATTGGCGGCTATAGACCACCACAAAAGTTTGTTTGCATGATAAAATATGCTTCTATATTCTGCAGCTGATGTACTATGGAATCATATTATGATTGTATCATCATCATCATTGATTTATCATTTCCAGTACAACGAAACAAAGCACAATTTCTGTATGCTTAACAAGACTTAGATTTGCTTTAATTCTATATTTAAATAGGTTATAGCTGATTATATCCTTAATTAAACTCAAGTGCCACATGTACGTTCCATGAGAATAATACACAAGCAAGGGTATGAAGAGACATAGCCGGAGATACTCAGACTCTCTCGCTCAAGAGTTTGGTTTGTCGCTCCTAGACTCTGAGAGCAGGGCCTATCTTTTTCTATAATAGAATAGAATCCCTTGATGAATACTTGTAAGGTTTAACCATTTTCGAGCTAAATACTTGGGTCTCTAATTACTTCCATCGTAATTAAAGCATCAAAATGATTTGTGTGGTATTTGTATATGTATTTCATTACATTCTACACCGCATCTACATTTTCACCGCACAGTAGCAGGCCTTTGGCAATCCTCCTAGATTTGCAAAATATCAGCATAATTTTGAGCGATTTCAATCACTTCCATTTACCCACAGTTCCCCGTGCCACGGTAGCCAGAATCCCGCTACATTTGTCTAGAATGATATCTTATGAAAACGTTCTCATTTAGTTAAACTAATCGGCCATCAGGTATTTAAGTTTTGCTCTACACATTTGTCAACGTATCTACTTTCGTTAGGAACATTAAAAATCGGTGGTTAAAGCGTTTTTCTATTACATCTCTACTCGTCCACTTCTGGACGAGTAAACTGCCCTGACCGTATGCCTTTGCACCCTGACCCAAAAGAGAAACGATGGGTCAGGTACTCGGGCTAGAAGCGACGATGACTATGGGAAACAAGGAAAGGATTCTAACAGATTATCATTATGGGAGTACCTACATGGCACTAGGCATGAGTATGGCTTAATAAGTCATATGAACAAATTTCAGTGTTTCCTAGTCGAGGTAAGAAGAGGGAATGAGGTAGAGCGGGACAACAAGCTCAAAGGTAACACACAACAAACAATACAGGTGGCAAATCAAAAACATTATATAACATTCTATTCCCTTAAGCTATCTGTGCAAGTTCAATTAACATCAACGTTTATATCGTTGGACGTTTGGGGGAAATTGGGGAACCTAGCAAGTCATTTAGGTTGGATATAAGGCACACTAGTTTTTTTTTCATAAAGACCAGTCGCATCTTGACCAGCTGGACAGTCGCAGTCAAAACCATGTTTTAATGCATAAACCTGTAGTGCGTGAAACACACTTCTCCACCCATCGCTTTGTTTCCAATTTGTAGCACTGCCTGACAGGGTATATTGTAGGGGGTTAGGAAGCACTACTGTGTAGCGTGTCAAAACGCACTACTAATGCGCACATCAGGACGCTATATTGAAATGTGCATCAATACACGGTAAGAGTATGCTTATTCCCATTAATTGTTTTCATTTATCTAATGATAATTTTTACACTATATCGTATTTACATAATAGCATATTTATGACGAAAATGATATTATTCATGAGGTCAAGGTCAGGCTTAGAGCCATTGAATACAACGATGTTGTACTAAGAAAAAAAAACAAGAAAAAAACCAAGAGGCGAGTTAGACAACTGTATTACAAATGAGGATGGCAAGTTCAAAAACAAAATGAAAATACAAAGAAATTAAAAGCCGCCCATGTATATCTAGATGTACAGAGTAGATCCCTGTTTTATGTCTACTTTAGGAAATAAATACTACGCAAAAACAACTCCTGTCTCTCCTAGTAGGTTTTTTTAAATCATTACATTACATTTCATCATCCATCCATCTAATATATAAAGCTCAAGAAGGGTTTTTTGTCAGGCATGTTCTGGGAATGTGTGATCTCCCCATCTGTTTTTCTGGCCTGTACAGGTCCGTCGACCCTGTCTGGAGGACATTATATGCGGTTTGTGAAGGTATCTGGGGAGAAAATGTGATTTTGAAGCCTTTTTTAAATTGGGATCTCCACACTCTATTTATAGTCTGTGAAAGCCCCTGTGAGATACTATGTCACTTCCAGGGGGACCCGACTACATGCAGAGGAGTGGGAGAGTGAAGAAGAAGGGAGGGAGAGGGTGTAGAAGGGGGAGAGTGAAGAAAAGAGAGAGGGGGAGGGAGAGGGAAAGAAGAGGGGAAGGGCAAAGAGAGGAGGGAGACAAACCAGGGAGGGGGAGCATGAGGAAGAGGGGAGGGACAGGGGGGTAATTGGAGATAGGGTTGGGACAGAAAAACAGGTATGAGGGACAGAGAAGAGGGGGAGGGAAAAGAGGGAGAGGGGGGGACTGTCCAGGAGACGGGTACTTTGCTAGTATTATATAAGGGAAACGGCGATTTTTTGTCAGGCATGTTCTTTGAATCCGTAATGTTACCAGCCATTATTCTGCTCTGCACTGTTCTGTCTATCCTTTCCAGAGGACAATATATATGTGTTTTGTGAAGGTATCTGGGTGAAAATGTGATTTTGGAGTCCTTTTAAATCAGGATATCCAAACTCTATTTATAGCCTGGGAAGCAATTATGGTCAAACCAATGATCAT
Source organism: Sthenelais limicola (assembly GCA_942159475.1). NCBI lineage: Eukaryota > Metazoa > Annelida > Polychaeta > Phyllodocida > Sigalionidae > Sthenelais > Sthenelais limicola. Next base: position 57,588,443 of record OW804095.1, on the reverse strand, counting down.
GTGACCCAGAGGCAATAATCAATGAGCTGTTGAGCCAATTGATCATGTGACCCAGAGATGTTACTAGCCCTGTTCCTGACAACGGTGGGGAGGGGGAGTAAGTATGAAAGAGGAGAGATAAGAGGGGGGAGAGGGAGAGGGAGGGGGAAGGTGGGGAGGGACAGAGCAGAGTGGGATGAGAGGGAGAGAGAACATGTGAGTGGGGAAGAGAGAGGGTGGGTAGGGCGAGTGGGGAAGAGAGAGGATGGGGAAGGCAGAGAGAGAGGGGGTGGGGGAGTGGAGGGAGAGCAGAGGGGAGGGGAAGAGGGCAGAGAGAGGGTGGGGGAATCATAGAGGGGGAGGGGAGGGAGAAGAAGAAGAATAGAAGGTAGGAGGGAGAGAGGAAGGGGAGAGGGAGAAGGGCGGGAGTTTACAGTATTTGTTCTATAATAGATAAGAGTTAGAAAATGCTCCAGAGAAGAGAAGGACGAGAAAACTTTATGTTTGTTTGCTATAACACCAATGAGGGAATAAATGAGAATATGTGTGTTGTAACTTGAAACACTCCCCTGACACAGACAACTACTATTTCCATTAACCATTTGTGAATATCAATGTGGGAAATGCTTATTTTTTCAGTAATGGCCCACTGCAAGCTAGTTTTACCTGACAGAGCTTATCATATCCTATGGGTATTTCCTGCAGAGGAATTTCTTTTGACCAACAGACAATAAACCTACTGGGAGAACTTCAAAGGTAACATTACACCCACCTCCTTTAGACTTCCAATAATTAAGTGCACTTTGGAATTTGCAACTCCAGGCAATGTCTGAAAACTATATACTGTATAACCTCCAATAATAGCCGGGATTCCAATAATGACCGGGGATCTAATTACCGACGGGTATCAGTGATATTTGTTAATAGTCGCCGGGATTCTAATAAGAGCCGGGGAGGGGGGGGGGGGGGAGGAGTGGTCATTTGACTCCCTGTGATGACAAGCTTATCTCCTGGTGCACTACCATTGAACGGTAGTCTGGGAACTTGGCTTTAATGTAGATTAATGTGACAGAGACATGTGTCAACTGTGGTGTAAAACATGAATAGCAGTTAGGTTAAGTCGTAAGCATATATAAAAATGAGTTTAAAAGTCTAAGTTCTGGCAGAGGTTTTTGTACTAGCCTAATGACCAATGTACACAATTGGGGCGTTGCTGGAGGATTATCAATATGCTCAATGTAAAACGCTTAAAGTTTATATTTGTGATATAAGAAAAACTATATATAGAATAGATTGTCTACCTGATATATGACTGGCATAGATCAGTTTAGTCTCTGCTTTTCTCTCAATATAGTTGCTAATGGCTACCCAATACAACCTTATCTTATATGTTTGTAATAAAACAAGATATCCTGGGTATAAGTTCAGGCCACTTGTTAATAGACGCCGGGATTCTAATAAACGCTGGGGGCTTTAATAAACGCCGGGGTAAGAGGGGGTTTGACTTAATAGCCACCCCCGGCTATTATTGGAGGTTATATGGTAGGCTGAACCTGCCTCCTTTTAATTAATACAAAAGATAAACAAGTACTTGGCCCAAGACTTGACATACACATATTTGGCATAAGATAAGGTTTTAAATGGATAGAGATGAAGGAGTCAGATGGAGGATATATGAAAGAAGTAGGAATATGGAAAATGCTGTTTTCTGGACTCATATTTCTAAGCACAAATAAAGTGCACCCTCCGTTGATGTTCTGATTCTGTGATCCCCCACCCATTGAAACTTCGTCTAAAGAAACACATACAAATCATTATAAGAGAAAGTAAGACACAGCAAGATAATAATGACCCAAGATTTCAAGGTAGAAGATTAAAGCAGATAGGACATATATTAGAATTTCCACATCTATTTAGTAACTGTTCATTCCCTAGACTACTCCTCTCGATATCCAAGCAATAGTTTTTTTTAGTCAATTCTATTCCTCGGAATGATACGTAAACGTACAAGATTGCATCGGCTGGATGATTACCTAGTCTCGGATACTTTCTTAAATCGATTTAAGATAAGTATAGATGAAGATATATGTTTCATATCAAGCTATCATATCATACAGTTCATTCACTATAGCTCAATATATTTTCTACAAGCATAATTATTGATTCCTATCTATCACTGAATTACTGTTATGTCAAAAAGGGAGAAAGTATTTCTTCAGGATTTGTTTAAAACATATAAATGTATCTTCTTGTTTATTTCCATTATATGGCCAAGACTGCGACTACTAACAAAAATCACTGGAGGAAAACTTGCTTACCTCGCTTCCATATCATTAATCGTTGTGGCCATCTGGCTTGTTTTCTCTTCAAGTTTCCCCACTAATTCTGTCTTATGCAAAAGTGAACTTTCACTTTCCTGCAAAATACATAAGGAATTCAACATTAGTTTGTTGTTAGATTGATATTGATTATTAGCAAGAATACATGGACCACTTTATAATACGCAACAAGACATCATGTACTTTCATGATTGAACATCAGTAGTATACGGAAATGGTCGTCATGAACCATCAGTAGTATATGAAAATGACCTGAGTGAACCATGAACAATGAGTAGTATATGAAAATGTTTTCTTAATCCATCAGTAGTATATGAAAATGGTCTTAATGAACCATGAACAATGAGTATAGTATATGAAAATGTTTTCTTAACTCATCAGTAGTAAATGAAAACGGTCTTAATGAACCATGAACAATGAGTAGTATATAAAAATGGTTTTCTTAACCCATCTGTAATATATCAAAATAGTGTATATAAATGGTCATCATGAACCATCAGTAGTACTGGTATATGAAAATGGTCTTAATGAACCATGAACAATGAGTAGTATATGAAAATGGATTTCTTAACCCATCTGTAATATATCAAAATAGTGTATATAAATGGTCATCATGAACCATCAGTAGTATATGAAAATGGTCTTAATGAACCATGAACAATGAGTAGTATATGAAAATAGTTTTCTTGACCCATCTGTACACTCTGTCCAGCCTCTGAAGAACCGAGACTTCAAAGAGTGCCGGTATAGTTTAGCATTGCGGTTTCGGTTCTTTAGAGGCTGGACAGGGTATAGTGTATGAGTGTATATCATAGTAGTATAAGGAAATCGTCGTCACAAACCATCAGTAGTATATGAAAATGGTCTTGGTTTTCTTAACCCATCTGTAGTGTATGCAAATAGTGTATATGATATTTTGACAGTCACTCTCATAGTAAAGCAGTCTTTTTTCTATAACGGTAACAACCAAAAGACCTGGATTTTATCCAGAAGCCTGGTTACCCATTTGTCTATCTCATGCTTGTAAAATATCAGACAAATAAAGTATTTTTCAATTCAATTCAACCATGAACAATGAGTAGTATATAAAAAAGGTTTTCTTAACCCATCTGTAGTGTATGAAAATAGTGTATATAAATCGTCAGTAGTATAAGGAAATGGTTGTCATGAATCAGCAGTAGTATATGAAAATGGTCTAAATGAACAATGAGTAGTATATAAAAATGGTCATGAACAATTAGTCTTATATGAAAATGGTCGTGAACAATGAGTAGTATATGAAAATGGTTTTCTTAATCCATCTGTAGTACATTAAAATTGTCTCAATGAATCATCAGTTGCATATTAATATGGTCTTCAGGGACCATCAGTAGTATATCAATATCTGTATAATTATGGTGTATGAAAATGGTCATCTATTCTTCACTATCAGCACTATATGAAAATCATAACTCTAACAGTAATATATGCAAATGCTATTCATAATCCATCAGAATAGTAGGCAACATGCTCAATCTAAGTAATTATTTAGGTATTAAGCGTGGATGGATGTCACCGTAGTGTTAACACTATCAGAATATTTTTAGTGGACTAATAAGGCTCGTCATGATACATGCTATTATAATAGCCTTGTAATTTATTCATCCTTCTTGGCAATCTCTTATAGGCAACTTGACTCACCTTCTCGATCACCCTTGTAAGTTCATGTGTACTTTGGCCTAATCAATCACCAAACACGGGACCATGTCCCGCCTTAATTTGCAAGTACACATGTGTACACACTTCGATTACAAGTGGCAGTGACTCTAGACAAAAGTGTGAGGCACGGTGTGAACTGGGTCTGACGCTACCGATAGGACACAGGTGATGAGAGGCAAATGTTACTTCAATCAACTAATACCAAACTATTACATAATATAAGTATAACTGAACCAAACTATTACATAATATAAGTATTGCCGAATAAACCCACTACTTGCAGCATACCCCAAATGATTATTTAGCCAAAACCCTCAACATTGAAACAAAAAAAGATAACCCTAATGTTTATGTCATGATTTTATATGGAATGAAATCAACCCCAACTGCCCCACCCATCATGTTAATCGCCTGAGTGATTAATTTGGTGTGTATAATAGATCAATGCACGTCCCTTCAACCAGGTATAGTAGGGAAGCATCCCCACTACAGTTTCGATTGCTTCCGTAATGATTGATATCCATTATCATATCATATTGCTCGTAGCCTTTTTTGCATTAGATTGAAATATAGCAATGATAATATATGCATTATCACAAAACATTCGCAGTAGCTGAATATTTTAGGATGTCAACAAGAAAGCGGTTCTTGAAAAAGACGAAAAAGTTGTTTGTGAAGTCGAAAATGTTTGTCTGTGAAGTCGAAATAGTCAATCATGAAGTCAAAATAGTCAATTGTAAAGTCAAAATAGTTGATCATGAAGTTGAAATAAGCGATCGTAAAGTCAAGATACACTCTGTCCACCCTCTGTAGAACCGAAACGTCAAAGAGTACCGGTATAGGCTAGCATTGGGGTTTCGGTTCTTCAGAGGGTGGACAGAATGTAGTCATTTGTAAATGTGAGATAGTCAATAATTAAGTCAAGATAGTCGATTGTAAAGTTGAGGTAGTCGGCCGTGAAGTCATGATAGTCAATCGTGAAGTTGAAATAGTCAATTGTAAAGTTGTCGGTCATAAAGTCGAAATTGTCGAAGTCGAATTAGATTAAGTGGACAAACAATTGACTTGACGAAACAAATCTTTTGAATGAAATTCAATTAATATCAGGTTACAAAATACTCAATGTCCAGTATGAGTGGATCAGGAATAATATGACAAATTCAAACAAATAACCTAGTTATATATATACATATTAAGGACAAATTAGCGATTTTTCACAAATTATTTAACTAGTTAGTTCACCGACTCTGCCAATTTATAAGCGCGTACATATGCATGCGTTTGATTTCTATTAATGAAAGATCAAAGGAAGAAGCCAGGGGATATGGTGGCCGGGGGGAGAAAGAGAAGCGACTGTGTGAGAATGACAGCCCAACACTGGAGGGAAATGACATAAACAGATGATAGGGGCACTGCTCATGTACTACACTATCCAAATATATAAATATCTCGATGAGGCTGCATGAGAAGACAACTCTCCTCAGATAAAAGAAGGACATTTCTAAATTCTCTGTAATACGGAAAGCGCATTTATGCGATATGCACAGTTGTGGGAGTTAAGTGATTGTAGAAAGAAGTCGTTACAAAGCGGCTAAACGGTTTATTTGAACAAGCGAAATACATTTATGTTAGTTGAATCTTGGATATTATTCTGTTGATTAAGAAATAAAGGGGGTTCATCGACTCCACTGAAAACGAAAAGAATGCTTTAGAGTACAAAGAACCAAATCTCTTAGGGACATTTGGTGAGAGTAAGACTCCAGAATCCAGTAGAGAAGGAGCTGACCAAAAACAATATGACGAACTCTCATGGAGTCTGATCAATACCGGACAAAACTTAAAAACAGTCCCAAAATTTCCGCATGAAGGAGGATAAACAAGCACGGCAGTATCTCTCATATATGAATACACATATTATATACATGTATAATTCTCCATAGAGAACTGTATATATACCAACATTCAGGAAAGAAGGAAACCAACAACTAAAACATTAACTTGTGGGTCCAGTGAATACAGAGACATTAGCCTCTTAGGGTGTACAAAAGATTTGATAGAGGCCGGCCATGGTTGAACAAATGAAATATACAAACCATGGGTTGAAGAATTAAATTATAATGCCTAATATCTTTGATTCCCAGGGAAATAAAAGACATAATCTTACAATTCAACTAACAGAGCGCAAATCCTTGAACCTCAATCGGTTCGCGCCTTCGTTTTTGAGGAAGGTTTCTTAGCGTTCCTGAAGACCTAGGGCCTAGGGCCTAGCTGGTACAGTCCCTTGGTGTTAAATATTTTATTTTCCTATTCCTAATTGGTATGTCATGATGAGAACTCGGAGTTAACATCGTAAATATAATTGTTGGTCGTGCGATTACTGAGTCCGATTACAATTGTCAGACACCATTATGGGGACTGACTGACCCAGTAGAATGTTTGGTAATACCACCATAAATCCATCGCATCTCAAGGCGCCAGAGATACGACAAAACCATCTGGATCCCAGTAGCTGAAATACAGAATCTATATCTACACCAAGTGAATGGAGATCTACTAGCGACACTAGGTTTTGCTACTACATTTGAAATAGGAGGAACGGTCACGTTTGGAATTAAAGGGTCAAATGCCAAGAGACTTCTTCAACAATTAATGTTCAGACTAAAAGTTCACCAGTAGTTCAACTGGCATTTCACTTCATTTTAAAAGTGAAAGATAAAACACAAGACATTCCGTTCAGTACCGATTAATTTTATTCTAAACGAAAACGTCAGCTTGTAAGAATGAATTGAGCGACCACGTTAGGGCGCCATACAAAAGACCCTCAGATTACCTGAGGCCTGTGGCCCCAAGCAACGCTCTCTCTTCATACATGTAGAGGATGTATACGATGAACCAGATACGCCATATTCATATTATCAACTTTATCTTCATTGAGGACCCTGGGGATGTTTTATATGAAAAACAATACTATATATATAATATCCGTGTAAATGAATAATAACTCTGTGTGTGTAGGGCGGGGGATTAAATCAGCTAATTCTATTCGGGGCTGAAATTAAAGGATTAAGGCAAGTTGTGTGGCATTTTATCACGTATCCATTGCAAAAAGACCTCCTTTCAAGATCAGCCTCAAAAGCAACCGTGCTATTTGGGAAGGCCTTCTGAGAAGACGATATTAATGAATCAAACGTTCAAGTCCGTTCATGGAAACGTCCTCCCTGATATATAATGCTTTTTCATGTACTTAGGCAAACAATAGTGTTAAATCTAGACATTGTAATTGTTGGATTCTCATACCAAGAGCTCCGAATATTTTAGGATTAGGAATTCAGGCTTTGGTAATAGTAAAAATACCAGTAGTGGACGATAAAGTTATCGCGCACTCCCATATCATATCACATGCCACCGACTTGAATATGAACTTAATTTGCGCAAACTATCTTAGGCGGAATTATCAGCTTAATACTATTCAGTCGTGAGTCAATATTGGTACAACTCATCAAACCCGGAACGATAGAATCAAACAGGGAAACTAGTGAGTAAGGACACCTTCAAGATTCACTGAGTGAACACGGGGTGTTAGTATAATCGCGTATGTAGCAAGCCGAGGGATATGGGGAGCCCTGTTTTTCCTACAGGACACCGGTCGTAGGAACGTATTGATAGGGAGTATATTATTGGTATTCCTATTTAGCCAACGAGGAGCTGTAATGGCTACAGGGAGGTGTATTGAGGGGCCTCGGGGTGTGGGGCTGCTCTGGGTGTGAGTGGATTAGGGCCACCTTTATGCCAGCAGTGAACGTTATCTTTGCTTAATGTTCGGCGAACAGGTCCGCCCACGCCCCATCTTCCCCATCAACCCACAGAAATCGACCAAGTAGCAAGAAGCGACGCCGCCGACCGAATGACGTCACTCAGATAGCATCTCTATCTCGCCGCCGTCGCCGACACTCCATGGGATGCAATGGTGCCGGGCGTCGGGAAGACGAACATTTCATATTTCGCAAGGAAACCAAATTTTACACGATCACTTTAGATGTAAATTATCACTATACAAAATTGACATCAATATCTCCCCTCACAGGGCTACAGGCTAAATTGCTGTTGGGACGGGCCAGTCTTTCTGGATTGAAAATCATTTCAAAACCCAAAGAAAACGCACACGTAAATACGAGCCAAGGAGGGCAATAAAAATCGAGATAAGACCCAATGAGTCATTGATTGCAGGGTAACAATTACTGAGAGGAAGGATCCTTGGAATCAAACTGGTTTTTGTTAACCCTAAGGTCAGAGATTCGTGGGACCCGGCATTTCCTGGAAAACCCACCCATATCAGTGGGGGAAAAAAACGTAGCCGACTTCCTTTCCAACAACTTGATGAATCAAATTAAAATTTGCGGAGCTTTATCATTTACGACAATAAATTCAATAGTCAAATACCAAAGTCGGAATATAAATACCAATGCATAATGCCTTCTTGGTATTGCCAGTCACATGGTGTTTTCAGATTAGCTGTGACATTTAAAGTATAAATTGTTTTGAATTTCGAATCGATACATTATGTAATATGAAATACATTGTTTTCCTATACACTGCATTTCTATACATAATCTAACTATATGAAATAAAGCATATTCAAAATAACTATTAAACAGTATCCACTCATGTATACTTCTTTGGGTATAATGTATAACTTACATTGACCTTGTAAATAGGAAGCCATAGAACAAATGCATTAACAATGTATCCTGTATGTACGTGTGAATGGATATTCCTGGATTTGAATACCAAAGATTACTGGTGATTTGTTCATTTCGATTATTTGTGAAAGACGTGTATTAGGCGATGAAAATCCCATTTTCATTCGATTCATTTATTGTCAGTTTTTTTTAAAAAGGGAAAAACACTATTGGTCTGCTCAAGAAGGCTACAATTAACCGATTCAATGTAAATATAATCTTAAGCCTAGAAGTGTTAACTTTAACAAAACGTGGGCAATATAGTTTTATAAACTTCTCTTAAGATACAGTTATTTGGTGGTGAGAGTCCTACAATTCATCAGAATGCTATTAATACATGGATCTATATCTACAACTAGGGAGGTTTCCATTTCCTCCTGACCATTCACCTTACAATACAAACTACTAAGAGGACTAACATTACCAGCTTCGTCGAGGACAAAGGTGGTTCTCCAACAGAGTTATTGATAGAATAGTTTCAGGGCAACGCATGAAATATAACAGCTCTTGTTTGTTATGCGTATTTTGAAGTGAAGATGATATAAAGAATTTGTAATGTAATGTGGCCAATAAAAATATTTAAAAAAAAAAAGAATGAACTTGTGACACTCATGATTATAGTTTCTGATGTATATCCTTCCTTATATAATAACTGATAGATCTACAATACAACTTTTAATCAAGTAAATACCGGCACTTGCACGCTCAACCATACACATTTAAGTTACTTAAGTTATTTAAGATCGATGACATTCTACCTTTCTTTAATATATATCAAACAATGGTGTGAGCCCAACAATGTAATTATACAATTCTGTCTGTATAAGTTTAAGGTATACAAGTTTATATACAACGCTGAAGTTGTACTGGCCCAAGAGAAACTCTACATGTATTTTATAATCTAAAAACAAAATGAAGAGATCAGAGTAAATTACACCATACTTAACTTATTTCAAATATCTGAGTGAGTAATTAGGACAAAATTTCTTTATACATAAACTTTAAAATACAACTACAGTTACATTAATGAAGGAGAAATAATAGTTAAGTAGTCTATAACAGGCTTGAAAGTAGTTAGTTGTTTGATTTTAATGAAAAAATTATCACCAGAACACCTTCTATATTATGAGAGTGACATGCGATACAATGTAGTAGGCGGAGTCGCTAGGCACCATTCTTATTATTTTATTCTGATGATGAGAATTTCTCTAATGAAAATATTATACATATTCTCTATTCATTCGTGAACACCACAATTACTTGCCTCGATCTTCCTGGAATAGCGAAGTTATGCGAACAACTTATTATCAGCCTCATTGAAGAGAAGAAGAAGGCAAGAAGATAAGATATGTTTTAAAATCTGTGAATACAATATAGTTTATGGGGGATGGTAGTGAAAGGGCTACCAGGTGCACAATTAAGTACGTCATCCCTAGCCACCAGGAAGCGTTGCACCTGCCCGCCCTACCCTCCCCACCCTCTTACAACGCACATAATAAGCTCCTTATGGGTCTCCGCCAGGTTCACCCGCTCCTCACAAGGAGTCAAGATATTTTGGTGCAGGTGTGGGTGGACAATGTGAAATAATGAACCCAGACCTGCCACATCTTTCTAAATATGACTGGGACCTATGTTAAAGAGTTTTATTTCCACAATATCATCCCTGGCGGTTTTGGAGCTGTTTTATACATGAAAAGGAGGTGGATGCGGACCAGACTTAAGAGATTCGACTGTTCAATGATTGAGTCCACAAAACAATATCCGTCGAATGTAAGGACGCCATCCGTCACTGACAGTGACTACGTTAATAAAAGATGGTAACCACTTCCTATAATGTATCGATATGTGGGGAATCAATGTAAGTGGGGTATCTTAAACTCTAATTGTTGCTATATATAGATGTGCCGAACTCTATCATTAAGGGCGTCCCATCCAATGCATGGCCAACATGCTCGCATTTTACAGGGGCAGTAGTTTAGGGTTAATCAGGGATATAGTCTAACAGACAGATACCATCATATAATGTAGAGTTGTATACATAGTAACTCTACACACGCTTAGGATTTCTAACACTCTGTCCAGGGAAATATACTTTGTCGCTTATTTGATTGATACACTCGTTATTGTTTTTAATTTGATAGAAAGGGCTATACGCATCTGAAATTAGTATCCGGTCTTCCTGTGTGCCCGATGTATTCAAATGGATTACTCATGTGTAAACAATGATGTTTAACTAATCAGTGCTAAGTTGGAAATCCTTGCATCTATTTATTCCACATAAGGCGAATGATTGTCCAAAGAGGGTGAGTGTGGGCATTGTGGCGTAGGCACTCTCCACCGCAAATCCTATAGCCTGCCTCATTCTGCTTCTGCATCTGTACTCTTCAACAGATCCAACCGTGTTTTGATTACCCAACCACTTTTTTGAAAAGATAAAACTACAATTGTATTATCTTAGAGCGCATCTCAAGCGCATTGTTTTATTCAATTGATCTTGGACAGAACTCTTTTAAATTGTATTAGTTATAAAAGCAAAAAAAACAAACGTGGATATACCCATAATGTATCGCAAACAGGCCACACCACTTAGCGTTTATTTCTAGCACGTTACAGAATATACTACAAAGCTTCATCAATTATGAAAGCGATATTTACCTAATGATTGAGCATTGTTTGAGTTATGGCTCAGTATAACAAGTTGTACTTAAAAGCAACAATTTAGCTCATGCTAATAGTACCCTGTAAGAACGAAATTTGTTTGAATTTGTTTTCTTTTGAGTGGGGTAAGGGCGGGGGAAAGGTTGGCCGGGGGGATGTAAAGCGCGTCATTTTTATCCTTGGTATCTTTGCAGGGTCACTAATATTAGGGTATTAATGGATTAATACTAACAACCCTTAATTAACCCTTATATCGGGTTTGGTTTCGGTCGCAGTATAACCAAGGCTACCCAACACCCTTGTTATCCTTTACATCACATCCCTCACCCTTTTTCATTCATCAATCATATCTGTCCAATAGTAGATAATAATATATTTACCAATTTTTCATAACTGTTGGACATGAACATAGGAGAAATCCCAGTGTCAGCAGAATTACTCACTAAATAACAAAATGGCACCCAATCAGAAACGCATGATGCACATAATATCTAGCCTAACAAGATATCTCACTTCTCAAAGCGCTGGTTTCGGGCATTTACCTGGCGGTCTGTCTCGGATACACAAAGTTACTGATCTTATACTATTCAGATTGTACATTTAATTGTACCCATAATTGACCTATTGAAATTATCATCGATATGTTTATAATAAGACATATCTTAGGCAACGGGTGGGGTGGCGTCTCAAAAATAGCGCGGTCTTGGGTTAAGTGTATAAAGCGGGCAATTAAAGGCACATGGGAGAGGGGGAGGAGCTTGTATATATGAGAGGCAGCCCGTCAGAGCGGCTCACTCCTCCTATACACTCCAAGACGCGCGCAACACACTTTATTAGAAGCGGAGAGCGCAAGCAACTTAGTGCCAAAGCAAATAAGAGAGTATCAATAGTACCTGATCATAGAGCCTGGATAACTTTATATCTCCCACGAATCAACTATTGGGATACAGTTCCACACACCGGGAAAGACCCCCGAATTAAATACAAAAAGGTGAGTTACTTTCGTTCATCCCAATTTGTTGATAGAAAGAAATTATTGAGGGCAGTACGAACGATTAAACGAAAGGCTAGGCATTGAGGAATATACCATGGTTCCTTTGGATATGAATACAAAATCGCATTTCACGGTAACAATTGGGTGGGAATAGTCAAGGAACATAACCCATAGATATAGATTTGCCAATATTCTATGGAAAAGTACCCAGATGAAACCTAATGGTCTCATCTAATACATTGGCCCAATGTTACTCCTACTTACTCTGTGAGGCTTTACATGAGGCAATATTGTCAAATATGTCTTCTATTTCCACAGGATACATAAAAAGTGACTTTGGACGTATACACCCGCAGTCACACACCAGCAATCGCCTGGATAACCAAACAATCGGCCTTCATAATGAACATAACTCTGACTTTTCTCAGTGCTCTACTCGTCCTCCTCCTCATATCGTGCCATGTAAACGGGGTTCAGAGCCAGGCCTATCACTTTAGCAAAGGTTGGGGGGCTGGCAAGCGCTCCCCGCCAACTCGAATCCATCAAGTAAGAGATGCGCTCTCTGACGAAACTCTTGCCAAAGTTTCAACAACTCCGAGGTCCGAAGAATACCAAAATGAATTTTCACAGATGATTGAGATGATCAATAACTACTTGTCTCAAAAGAGCCAGGCTCAGTGCAAAATAAACCCAATAGTACGAGACATCATAGAGCATGTCATACAGGTAAGTTTTTATCTATAAAGAAATAATCCAGCATCAATGACACGCCAAATATTTAATACCACTATAAAACGGAAGTTATATTGCCAACGATTGCTTAAGACTCACATCAAACTTATTCATGGACATTCTTGTGCCTGATCTTTAGAAACTGCCCCAGCCTAACATAATTATACGAACACATGTCGATATCGGGAAAGAAATATGTCATGTCTATTTCTGGAAAGAAATAATGTATTTGCGTAGAAAGGGAATCTTTCTATAATGAACTACAGGAGGTACCTCAGAAACTATAATCTGCGGCAACCGATACCAAAGACATGAAGATAAATATCGGGAATGGGCAACACAAGTTGGCTACTTCTTTTCCTATATTAACTTGTATTTTTAAAAGGTCAAGTAAAAGTGAACTTCGCGTTTATAACACTTGCGGTTACTGAATCGTCCAAGATAAATGCCCCATAGTGAAAATATGGCCATCCATAACAATCATAGAACTTCCAACCTGATGGAATATCTTAAGAAAATACATAATTTCTTCAGGGTATTATATAATTTGTGACGTACCACAACGGAAAGATGTGGCAACCGTACCCCATGTACATTCAAAGAGTATAGACCTTAAAGGAAAATATTAGAGACGTGTGCAGGGAAGTTTAACTGCTATCTCCCCTCCTTATTTGAGACAGGCCATTAAGGAATATGCTAAACTTATGAAACGAACGGAACAAGTACTCGATAATAATCACTCGCATTTTTAAATTCTAAAGAAGAAACAGTTAAGTCTATGACCTTTATGCTCCCGTCTATGGGATGCCCGAAAACGTGGCCATGCTCCATGTACTACTCATCTACTGTGAGTAAAGGAAAATAATTGCATATTTCAGGTCGAGGCAATGCGGCTAGAAACCTGCAACATTAAGGAGAAAAGCACGCGGCCACTTTCGAATAAATTCTTCAAATGGATGAAGGTAAGTTGACAAAGAATATTCTATGTGACGGCAAAAGATAGAACTTGCCCTTGCAGGTGATAAAACACTAATGTGAACAACTCCGTTTTTGTGCACCTTCATGAACATTGATTAATTGTTCATAAGCTGTTAATAAGGACGATCTTGCAAATGTGGTGTGGTTAGTATTCTATTCTGTACACGTTTACGTGTCGAAAGAAGGCAGGAAATAACAAAAGAAACCGTTTTAATATGTACTATTAGTTCCTCAGCATTAATGCATCCATAGAAATTCCTTACCGTAAAGGGAAGCCAATATTCTGAACATTTCCCAATACTATACGTTTCAATATGAATGAGTAACACCTAATCATACAAATAAATACTAACCTAGTTATGTGGAGAAGGGGAAACACATTCCACCACCCTTTCACGAGAGAGAGAAGTTATCCATGAAAAGGTACCATCCTTTTGGGACCCTCAAAAGTCAACTTATTTGCTACTGAATTTTGTTATGAACCATACGGTACAGGGGGAATGCACTTCAAGCCGAGGCCACCGGGAGTCGCGGGGTAATAAGCTGATTGTGGGAGCTTATCGACCGGGAAGTATTTATGTAGCAATCTTTGAAAACAATGGCCATTAATAAGATGTTTCTGCGATAATCGATTGCTTGTAGTGACTTTGAAATAGTGGCCGGCAAGCCCCAGACGTCATAACCAATAACCAAATGCATAGCGTTCAAACGTGTATATATAGATATATATGAATATATATACGTTACTGTATCATTAAAGTCGTAGAGTCGTTACTGTATCATTAAATGACATCGACATGACATAAAGGGTTAAACAAACAACTGGGTTTAATGAAATTTGCTAAATACATTACCAAATGCAGAGAAAGTCCGATATGCTTATCACCAAATGATTACCACACGGTTCTACACAGGAAACATTTCCCATTTTTATCTTTCTAGATGGTAGCGTACAATGTCTGCTTCATAACCTGTTTAGTTGTTATACATAGCAGCTGCAAATTGAGGCGTGAAAATGCAATCACTACATAGTCATTCCTACGGCTACCTATGTTAAGGTGTCTCTAGAGAAACGATAGAGAAGGAGACCAGGGAACTTGAATTTCAGTGTTGACACCTATAGCTCTATGCCACCATTTAAACAATTAAATAGTTCTATTTGGTATATGTCCATCTTCCATCCTGGGAGGAATGTTCAGCACAAATGTCAGTTCAACTATTTGTGAAGACTTTCATATAATATATCTTTATTGCATTTATTCTTAGACACGCCAACTTATTGAAGATGCCAAGGACATTGAACGTAAGCAATGGTCCCAATGGCCTCCCCGGAAGTAAGCCAACGGAAGTAATGACGATGAAGATTAATAGGAGCAAATGCAGCAACAGGATGAAGATGATATTCAGGATTTAGCGTAACCTAGGAGTCAGCACGACAAGAGTTACGGAGCTTGTAATGTAAATGTAGGAAGAGCAACTTTATCAAACACCTAAATCAACAATCGGCCAGTCAGTAGGAACAAGGAGCGAGACTAATTATATTGAAAGAAAATTATTTGCTCATAAATATAACAATAAAGGTTCCGGATACTTATGAACCGTCATCGCAAAAGCTAAAAACCCAAAGGGTCCTTAAATGCCTTCGGAAATTTATTTGTATAAGGACGCTGTTGAACGACTTTAGGGCGATGGATATCGTGATGTAAAAGAATTGCCATGGATTTCATCAAGTGGGAATCGCGCCGGTTCCACTGCCTTAGAGGTTTCTGCTGTTATATAGCTATAACGATAAAATAAGAAATAAAATTCCGAATGTCATGTTTTATGTCACACAGTAGATCTATTCAAACGGTGTTTGAGTTCTTATGTACATATCCAGTAAAATATTTGGCATCAAGTATACGATGAAGCTGGGAACTGAAACAATATAACTAAACAGGCAAAAACTAGTTTTGTGGTATATGTTTTATATTGTCATTGCGGGTGGTGGATTGTTATATTTTCAATGTATGTGATGATGTTCTATTACAAATACATTATTTTTCCATCTACATGAATGTACATGAAATCATACTCACTCAATACTTTTTATCAATACCCTCGATGTACATATTGCATTAAAATGATCATAAACGTTTTATGCTTAGTATTTCTAAAAAAAGAAACTGTATTTGTCTTTCTATTTAATTATCAAGACCTAGTATAACGACCACAAGAAGACACTCCCTAAGTCAAGGGTAAGTAACATGAAAGGGTCTAAATTTGACCTATATTGTCTAGAGATTCTGTTCAAGTTCCTAGAACATAAATCTTCTTTAAATTCCCATTAATATCACGTCTAAAATGACGAACTTTTACTTTCAACGAACGATATCAAGAATTAAGATTAAATTGTCATAATAAATTTAATCAAACACTTATCCACCACCGTTGCCGATTATTTACCTTCACATCGCAAATTCACTAAGTAAATCACAATCATCTGAAAAGATTATAGAACCGCAAAAATAAATTAAATGCAGCCGTGGAATTGTAAAATTTTCTTGAACTAAAATACTGTCCTCACAGAATTTGACCTCGGCGTCAGGAAATACTTCCAAAAATGTTATGATCATAATATTTATATCCGAGCTCCCGCTCAAAGTTTCCGAATGTTCAATGAATCGTCATGTGAAATAAAGTGTGTGCACCTCGAAAGAACTCACTCTTACAGTTATCTACATGTTTGTGACGTCTAAGAGAATATGAGATGTCGAATAAATAACTGCTCCCTATAAATCTTTTTTTTTTTCTTTCTTTTTTAAAAAAGGAATATATTTTATCGGTAAATGAGAATAGACTGCATAGGGATTCTTTAGAGAAAAATAAGTTAGACCGGTGCTACATCAAACTATATCTCTGATAGAATAGACATCGCGAATGTTTATGAAATAACGAAGAAGACAACACGAAAGGATGATAACTCAACAAATGATTACGAACTGTTCCCTACATGATATAGTCTACATTTTATAGACCGACGGTTATTGCGGAGATGTAAGCTTTCTTTCATAGCGTACAGGACTACTTATTTAAACAAAATTATTGAATTAATTATTGAAACAATAGACCATACAACACCGGCATAAATGTTTAGAAATACAGTACGGTACCTCCTTTGTTATTTGACACCCATTGGCACTCTTCGGAGCACACATAACTTCGATATTAGTATCTAGCTTCTTTTCCCTACCTTGTAACGTCCAAATGGCAGAGTTAAGTTCTTTAATTCGTTTAGGGGAAACACAACAATTATTATAAACAATGTTAAAAACCTTGAGCTACTGGAATGGAACTAGGACAAAAAATAAAGGAAATATAATAATGCTATTCACACGATAAATGATTTTAATGGCTGGTTCGAAGATTGAGATTACATCACCATTAGCTTAGAAGAAGTACTAATTCAACCGCACTAAGCATTGGTTCTAAGGTACTAAATGGGCATAAAGAAATGGAAATCTAAATAAAAGTGATAACTATTTATATGTATTAAGTATATACTGGCATGCACGGACGAACTAGGCTTCCGAGAAACGCACTTCTATTTTGTACACTGAGATGCAAATACAAAATTATCTCATCTCATCTTAATCGTTAATCTTATCGTTCCTATTTCTTCAAAAAGCTTAGCGATGGAAATGTATGTTTCATTAACTGGCACAATAATATCATCAGTAGTAGAGGTTTATTAGGAACACATACCGGTGGAAACGGAATGATTTCGAGGAATCTTTACGCTTTACTTTAGAGCCCCATCTATGTGTACGACTCTACCATTGGAGGGAGGAAAATCGCAGATGATAGTGATATAAAATCGTCGACCTTTAATATCAACATTTCAGGACAGTGGTTGAAGCCGACTTCGAAGGCTACGCATAGTTGATGAAAGGCGACAAGAATATTTCTGCGATTATTTCGCAAGCTCCACATATTTCGACAGATCGTTGATATAAAAGACTTTCAGGCTTTTCATGGTATAGATCTTTGATAGTGTTCCTACATAACATTAAGTCAAGATATTACAAAAAGTACTACATTAAGTCAAAAGTACATGTCAACCCGCATGTACATCCCGCCCCGGAGTGTCATACATAGAAAATAGATTGACATTTCAACATTACAAACAATTGGAAATGCATGTAGTATATCCACACGGGATCAACATTGCAGAGTGTTTTATTAACCTCGCCTATAATGTGAGGATGCGTAAAACTGAGATGAGATAAAAGTGGACACCGATAGCGGAAGGAAGGGAAGGTGGGGCGGCACCGGCGTGGACTGAAGGCCATGGATGCATGTGTATGTCGCTGGGCGCACGGCTCCTCCCTCACAATGCAGGGATGCGAACGTGCCAGATGCATCCAAGCTGAAAATCACCAAGGAAACCTGATCCCCCGGGCACGTCAAAACTCTCCCCGCGCCCTTTAAGGGGAAGCTATATTGAGACAGCATCAATTAAACAGGCCATCAATCAATGTCTCTGCAGCTATTAATAGGACAACTGAGATATTCTGACAACAAGTATAAGGTGGTTGCGGCTAGTTGAGTAACTCCTTCACACAGACGAGTCGTTTGTCCAGTCCTCCACTTAGGCCAGCTTATGAGTCGACGTCATCAGATCATGTGATGTAAACAATAGGGCATTTGGGACACGGATTAAGCTGGTGTGAGGGCGTATGCAGGAATGGGGTAGGGTGGCCCAAAAGGGGCGGTACGGCGGTCAATAATGCAGCAATGGATTAAATATTATCTATAAATAGATGCAATCCCATGCCTTAAGGATATTGATCTCGGCTCTGTTTACAGGAGAGGAATGACTGTTACACATGACAATGGCAGGCCGTAAGAGGTATCAATAGAGCCCTTGTACCCAGCAATAATTAACCATATGGAATACATAAATGCATTTCTCGTAGACGCAATATAAAGTTCTATGCCCACATAGAAGATTCCCGCAGTGGAGAGTGAAAACGTAGAAAATCTTTAGTTTTTGACCGGTGTTAACTGAGAGTGCAGCTTTAACCCGCATTATTACCGGGATAGCTGCGGATTTGCTACCGAATCTGTCTTACTCTAATATTATTGGAATTCAACGGACATCCGGCTCAATGGAGCATCTGATCTCCTAGTGACCAACAGGTATACATTCATTAGTAAATCCAGACTGACCTTGGGCGATACAAGTCTGGAAATTAAGATCATTAAAGCAGAGAGACTGGAGTTAATGAATGAATAAAGGTGTAAGGCAGTCTTGGGAAATTAAAAGTTTATTTTAATTTGATTTATTTTATAAAGTATAAATAAATAAATAAATAAATAAATAAATAAATAAATAAATAAATAAATAAATAAATAAATAAATAAATAAATAGGTATAAAATTGGTGGGTAGATTTATATAAAATTATTCAAACGATATGATTACGCGACCTTCCCCTGTGGATGCTACCATGCAACTGAAGAACGTCACATTCTTCAGACGTGTGTTACTAAGACCTCTTTCGTGCCCTTGGTGATGCCACAGCGGCATCAACACGGGGTGCTCTTGTTGCCTGGATATTGCATCCAGGCTATATTAACCTCATCCGATATATATAACAAATGATGTTAATAAGGAAATTCGCCCTAAATATTACACTGATCCCCTCCAGGGGGTAGCAGTCTTTATTAGAGAATAATAAACAGAATTCCTTCTTCCCAATGAGAATTTCACTGGTTTGGCACTACATGGTTTCGCTAATAATAGCTCGTCAGGCAACTGACATCAAGCTGATGTCAGTATGGGGATATTGAAAAGGATGAAATAATCACCCCACCTTCATTTTTGAGAAAATAAAGAAAGAAATCCCAGTATCTAAAACCCATATCAATTAATTGTGTTTTGAATCTGGAAACATCCATCAGCATAGAGTCATAGCAATTATGCTAGCCTATCGGGGATGGGCAAAATTCGGTGACCATCTTCCTACATTGTCATCACCTTCTACCGGTTTATCTGGGGGGGGGGGGCTAGCCCCCAGCGATTTTTCACTTGGTTGTCCCTAATCACCCTTATGGGTGCCTAGAATCAATGTATGTAAAAATTAAAAAAAAAAAAAAATAGATTTATATAAAATGGACTGTTTTGTATAAAGATATGATGAATTAATCAAATTGAAAATTTTATGAGATAATTAGTAATTGGGGAGGAGTGAAATGTTAGAAATAGATGTGGGTGGGTGGGTAAAACGAAGCAGCGGTGTGCTTGAGGTTTGGAAGTGAAATGAGGGTTTGAGTGAGTAGTTGGTGGGAAACGTGACCAAATCACATCGTGACATAGGTTGCAAGTAGGACGTGAGATGTGTGGGAGGGAGGTGACTCACTTCAATGACCGCACTTGACATTGGCCTTATCAGATATCAATGGTTTGTTCAAAATAGGGATGAAACTAATATCCAGGCTGTATTGGCTTTGCATACGTACCGGTATCCATAGAAGCCATTCAAGAACGAGATACATCATCATAAGCTATGTCATAAGCTAATCTCCGTTAGGCGTATGGTGAGAACATGGAGATATGCCCAGTTCAGCATTCTCTGACAGTGCGTGGGACGAGTTTTTAATTGGATGTTTTAATGGATGCTGCCAACTCCAAGATATTAAAAATTAAACTAATTTTCTACTTTCTACTGAAATAAAACATATTCCAATAATAAATAAATTATTATAGATATACTTCACTGGGGAATTTATTTAGATGAGAGCTCCGATATTTTCCAGACGCTACAAAAAAAACCCCAAGCAACAGCATATATGTGAAGAAGCGTCTGGACTATAATCTGAGTGAAGCAAAAGTGTGCGGGGGGGGGGGGGGATATATGAGAGCGGTTAGAACCAGGAGAGATAAAGCGGCGAATGGGACGTTTTTGTGTGTTTTCTTTACGAATACCTCCGCATCAGCACACAATGGATCATAAATGCTAGGGGGTCACCGTATGTACAATTAAGATATATATCAAGCATACAAGTCGAGGTAATTCCGCTAATCTATACAAAATATCTTTCACTACTTAGTTCTATACTTCACACTGTATCACACATGACACATATTGTATATATGCTATATTATATATGAAAGGATATATTAAAAACCACAATTATTAAGGTCCATTATGCCATGATAGCTGTGCGTATCCACAAAAACATGGCCAGATTAGACCATGGCATAAACATGCCTGGATTGCACTAGTGGAATCCACTTTTCGAATGCAACCAATCTACAACGTTATTTTGATTGGTTGCGTAAATTTAGTTGCGCCAATCAATGACGCTCATTTCATGACGCAACGTTGTAAGTGCTTGTTTCTGCCGAGTCAGAGGGTTTGCGAGACACGAAATGAAGGTAAATAATGATTAAATAAGGCTAAAATATATATATCATGGCATAAAAATAGAACCCAACTCGAGATGGATCTAGCATGACGGATTCACAAAACACTTGTGCATTATTTTTCCGTTTTTCACTCGTGGCTTCGCCACTCGGGAAAAACGGAAAAACAACGCACTCGTGTTTTGTGAATCCGTCATGCTAGATCCATCTCTCGTTGAGTTCTATCTTATACTCTAATACCTAATAAAAGAAATAGAAAACTAGCGATTCTCTTCATGAAATGAAACACTCTGATTTCACATTTTGAATAAGGAACGATGTATTATAATCTTGTCACAACTTTGTGTACCGCTGTCTTATCAATACTAAGCCAGGAAAATAATCACTGAAATATAGAATGCCGTCAAACTCGAAAAACATGACAAAATAAAGCAAGGGTCCATATATTTGTGACTGAACAAGTACTAAGTTAAGAAATTATCAAGTTAAATTTGGTTTATCTAATTAATATTACAATTAGTGTCAACTTAATTTATATACCTGGCGTTTCCAATGGAAACGATTTCTCAGCCTCAATTACTTATGTCCGATGTCAGGCAGAAGACCTACCCTAGACACCTGTCTATTTAGAATGCTGGACCACCTCATTGCAATAAAGACATCTATTGCAATAAAGAATTCTTGAATTGAATTGAATTGAATTTATGACCAGTCACTGAGGACCATTGAAATCATGAACTCTGAAACATGTAGAGAAAGGGAGAAAAATGATAAACTTAGGGAAATACCTACGTAGAAATAAGATCCACTAGTCCTCCTGAGTTTCCACTAGTCCTCACAGACCAGAAGGTAAAATCTAATATGGCACAAAAGACATACAAATGTCAACTAGACTAGGGTTTATATACACTTGACTTTTATTTCCACTTCAGTAACTGTTACCAATAATGAATAACTCTGCAATAGCCAGGGCTGTAAAAAAAAGTTGGTTGAAAAAAAAATATCGTTGAAAAATAGTTGGTCGGAAAAAAATTGTCGTTAAAAAAAAGTTGGTCGTTGAAAAAAAGTTGGTCGTAAAAAATTGGTCAAAAAAAAATTGTTAAAAAATAGTTGGTCGTAAAAAAATTGTCGTTAAAAAAAGTTGGTAAAAAAAGTGTTGTAAAAAGTTGGTTGAAAAAAAATTGTCGTTAAAAAATAGTTGGTCGGAAAAAAATTGTCGTTAAAAAAAGTTGGTCGGAAAAAGTTGGTTGGAAAAAAATTGGTTGAAAAAAAATTTTCATTAAAAAATAGTTGGTCGTAAAAAATTGGTAAAAAAAGTTGGTCGTAAAAAAAAAGTTGGTCGTAAAAAAAAAGTTGGTCGTAAAAAAAAAGTTGGTCGTAAAAAAAATTGTCGTTAAAAAAAGTTGGTCGGAAAAAAAGTTAGTCGGAAAAAAAAATGGTCGGAAAAAACAAGTTTGGTCGGAAAAAAAAGTTGGTCGTAAAAAAAAGAGTTGGTTGTATAAAAAGTAGTAAGCTAGGCTAGGCTAGGCTAAATAGTTGGTAACTTACTTTTAAAATTTAGAAAATGTGTTTGGCAGTGTCCATTTGAGCACCTGAGGCAGGTAAGGGGTTGTGGGCAGAGGGGTGGTGTGGGAGGTGGGAGGGCCTTCTGCAGACCTATCATGGTTGGAGAAGCATCTAACTAACAGCCAATCAACTCCCTTGGCTAAACCTAGAAAGGCTGTCAATCAGCCTTCAATAACATCTAGGTGTGAAATCTATGACTGATTGAAAGGATTAGATATGGCATCCTTGCCTGATGTCACATCTAAGCTTAAACACCTCACAGACAGTTAACCAAGTTATCAAGATGTAGATGCAGTATCAGTGATTGGCACATTTCATAGTGACCCATTTGTTTTCTCAGCTATAAATAGCTGAGAAAACAAAAAAGAACTAGGATTTATTTTCGTCGACAGAAAGCGAGCGTCAATCTCTCAAAACCTGAAAAACGACATGCATGCTCACCTTGCTGTCGGTGTCATGCCAAAGCTTCGGATGCGACGTAACGTTTCCGACGCCTCTGACATTTGAATTCAAATACTACTTGAAGGACCATATGACCTTTGGAAAAAGACCTCTCCTTACGAAACTAAATTTCTGATCTAGATTTCTGTCGGAAACCCACTCCCCTGTAAGATAATATTAATGAATATTCTTAGAAATGGTCACAAACATCTATGATTATTATCTGTCCGTTTTCCCCTACTTGACATGAAGTATGAAGCCGTCTATTTGTCAAATTGATGTCTTGATAAAATATTGAAAGCATTGGGATGAAACCTTATTGAGATGTAACATGCGTTCTGACATAAACTCTGGCCATATACTATCCTTAAATGCCCGTTCATACTGTTGCTCTAACAGGAGAACTACCGACAAGAAGTTAATTAGTTTTAAAGTTTATACCACAGGAGTTAGCAGAAAAGGCCAGGCTGACGAACCTATTTGTCCTAAGTTTTTTATGAATTGAGTTAAATAAACAACAACACAAAAACGTTCTTTGTTGTAATCAAATTCCACTCACCCACGAAACGAAGTCCTGAGCATTGATTATGTGTTACCATAAATAAAAGTAAAAGAATTGTAACAACAATTGTCATCCTTGGTTCAACCGAAACGCCTACAAATTATTGAATGACTCTCCTCAACAACAACATATGCTTCGGCAATTCGGGGCGGGGGGAGGGGGGGGGGGGCAACTACAAGAGGTCAATTAGACATATAATTAAATTCAAAAGGCTATGCATGTGCTTCCTCCAACAAGAACCTACTATCTTCCAAACGATAATGAAATATAATGAATTATCCAATAAATGAATGCAGTAGTATTGCATGTGGTGAGTCATCACAGGTATGCTGAGCTTATCTACCGGTATGTTTTTAAAAAATCATCTAATTCACTGCATTAAATGGAAAAAAACATGTTGATCCTCAACTGATTATAAAATTGACAAGATATATAACATGAAATATAGTAGCATCCCAGATAAGATATATAAAGTCCCCCCGACTCATTCAGACTGACATACTGATAGGTTCTTAAAGATGTGTCCA
Source organism: Sthenelais limicola (assembly GCA_942159475.1). Taxonomy (NCBI): domain Eukaryota; kingdom Metazoa; phylum Annelida; class Polychaeta; order Phyllodocida; family Sigalionidae; genus Sthenelais; species Sthenelais limicola. Next base: position 57,563,820 of record OW804095.1, on the reverse strand, counting down.
AACGCCTTGTTGCGTTCCAATGATTTACACTAGATGGCTGCAGTGTCAGATGATGGTAGTTCGAGGATAAAATGTCAACCCTGAATACTGCGTTCTAACGCACAAGAGAATCAGTAAAAGATATTTGATGAATATTTCAATATTATATGCACCATTTTCAATTCGAATTTTCAGCCAAATATTTATTTATGGATTTTTGTCCCTAATGGTACAGTGATAAACAAAAAATCAAAATGATATTAATAGCCCTTTCAGCAATTTTTGCTGTTGGCCGACTTAAATCTGTGTACAATCAATGGTATCAATGATTAGTGGTTTCAATTAATTTAAAATTTGACCCTAAAATTACCCTGCCTACCCATTTTGTGAGAATCGAACATTTACATAATAGATGAACATTATTACGTAATCAGGCCTCCCAATGACATTCCTTTAAAAAAAAGTTTTTTTTCATAGGTTTTAAATGGGAAATAATGTGTTTCTTTCAGGTAAAACCTAACTATTGTTATACTTCATTGTGTCATTTAGATGTACATGTAAATTTTCAAATTTAATGGTGTTTTAGGGAAAGTGTACTAGCCCAGAAATAAAATAGTTAGCCTAGCCTATCTAGCCTAAATATAAAACACAAGTCTACTCACAATTATTTTAGAACATGTAAAAAACCGTTTTTGACTTATATAATCTTCTAGTTTTTTCGAACAAAAAAAAGGTTATTTAAAAAAAAAGGTTTTGCCCTAAATCTTGGAGAGAAAAAAAAGGGGTTTTGGTGCGAGAAATTTATAAGTTTCCCTTGACGTAATGCAACTCTACGGTCGGTATGCACCTGTCTATTGAGTAACATGAATGAAACGTATTGCGTCAGCGAAATTTTCTGTCAAATAGAACATGTTTTTTTGTTTTTTTTAAAACAACAAAAAAAAACCCACCGCCCCCAGTCTGCATGGGTAAGGCAGTATAGTTGGAACCTAAACCCTAATTAATTGGTTTCTACAGATGTGCATAATGTATAGAATAAGAAATTAGAATAATTAAGAAACCCTTTCTACCCACACTCCTCCTTCCTCCTTTCGATGGGGCACAGGAAGGTGGCCCACATGGTCAGGACCCCTTCCACACTTAATGTTATCTATATTCTATATGCAGTAACTACTTTCGGTTTGGGCCCTCATACTCTACCATTGCAACGCTTCATACGGAATTTCTTTCTACTGATCCAATGATATGGGTCCATTCTGTTATCGTAACAGGCATATATTTCCATATTGCAAGAAAGGAAATTAATATCACCTGTTTTAATTCTAAAAAGGGGGTAAAAAGGTCCAAGGGGTTTTCTTGCTCTGGGGTTCCCTGACCTACTTTTTCAAGAGAGACAAGACAAAGACATAGACAACATCAAGTCACTTCTTATTATCATGACAAACCAGTCTAATCAAGAAAATGATTCATTTGATGAAAAGGTTAATGTCATTATATAATATCAGAGATACATATAATACTATGTATAAATAGCTCTGATAATATTGATAATATCAGGCCAGGATTTCGAGAAAGCTCACAATCCCGGTTACATACCAGTGGCAGTTATCACACCCACTACTGCCTTGCCTAGAACGAGAGGCTACCAGCAGGTTAGAGTGCTAAAACCAAACATTTCTTAGAAATTTGGGTGCCGTTTCGCCATAGATCTGAATATATTTGACAAATTCGAGTGCCTGCGTTATGCTGATATTGTTGCAATTTGTTTGGTATATAATACCAGCTTATAGCTCGAATTATTATTCTTCTGCCAGTGTTGGAGTAGCACTCATTTAACCATAGCTGGAAATACAGTAGGAAGAACTGGCGGGGTCAAGATTAGTTCCAACATTGTAAGGTCTGATATTATATATACATTTACAGAACTCAATACAAAATACAAAATTAGAAAGCTATCAGAAGAATATTGGAAAGTTAATGTTAATGGGCCTAACTAGGCGACTTGGACTATAGATCGGATAGCGGTAATCAGTTCTGTGAGAATTCATAGAAGTCTTTGAGAAGGCAAGATAGAGCCGATACGGATGGTCAAAACACAAAGACATGTGTAGGACTGTGTTAAGTATAAACAATCAATTTGTCGTTGACACAGCTGTATATAGCAATTACTTTTTTTTTAGGTTTAAGTCAGGTTAATATTTTGTACACTTTATAACCCATGAATCAAAACATTTGACATGGATTATACATACAGAAATTTGTCGGTACACAAGAGCACCCATAGTATGATGTCCCAATGGACATCTCTATGGTAACAGTGAGGTATTGGATACCCATGTCTGAGGAACATTCTACTCCTCAGTAACATGGTAGCACTTCTGCTATGAAGGTCTGTGTCCCTTTTCATCTGATCAATCTAGCAATTATTGTTGTAGTGAGGCAGTCATGGTGAAAATGTTAGTTTCATCAATCCGAAAAACAACGGACAGGACAGAATAATATAGAAAAATAGTCGTTTCTGTCCGATATGACCATTGAAAGTTTAGTTGTTTTTATTATATTTATCGAACTCCAGGATTCATGTGTTATATTGTACCTCAAAAAACGCAAAAATTGCGGCCAATAGACGGGACACGAAAATAACCCCTCGTATGTCATGGCTAAAATGATTAAAAGTCTTTCCAAATTTTCCATCGGGTATTCGGACTGGTGAAAACTTGAGTTTCATCGGTCCACCCTCAGTTCACGGACTGGCAAGTTTCGCCATGTCTGGTGAGATGGATATCGAATTGATTTGTGTAAAAATTAAGCCAGGTAATCGTGCCAAGTTGATTTGATACACTTGCATAGACCTACGAATGGGAATAGTGGTTCTGTACTTGGTAGACTTGAAGAAGTATGATCTGTGGTATGCAAGCGTGACAAAGCGAAAGTGTGTATAATGGAACATTTTAATATAAATTATCTTCCCCAACCCTCACACCCTCCCCCACCCCCACCCTTGCTTATTATGCCACATCATGACATGATGTATTATCCGTGCTAGTATTCAATAAAAAAAAACACACTGAATATAATGATATTCTGATAGAGATGTGTATTTAACTCGACCGGGCCAACTCAGCACCCTTCTCCATGGATCGCTATCAATGAAAGAGCTGAACGCTCGATTGACATGATATTGTGTTCCATTCTATCTTGAGGCTGAAAGGGAATGTGTTACCCTTGTATAGAAACATTCAACCCAGTTCCCTTTTGTGAAGCATAGAATGAAAATAACCGTACCTGCAGTTTGTTGTACATTTCCAGGTTAATGGCTTTAATATCATCAAGTTGTTTGCGCAGAGCGATTATACTGTCCTGTTTTTCATGTATATCCTTCTCCAACAATCTGAGGGCCGTCTCCATTTCCACTTTCATAGAGATCTGAAGTTCCAGCTCCTTTTCTACATCCTTAAAAGCAAGAGAGTATAGATTTTTGGTGAGAAATTATTTACCTACACAGTAGAGGGCCTAAACCCTCAGATCAGATAAGAATGGTAGGTCAGTGATTGGACGCCTACTTCGCTAATCGGTTTCCTGACCTAGGACGATGGACGTTCTAATAGGATTATAATGACATTTTTGCAGTCTTAATGGAATTATAATGGCACTTTACGGTTTGAGGCGAGAGGCTTTCCCTCCGTTTGAAGGGACTCTCTCATCTTTGGGCCTAAATTGTACAAATTTATAGTGAAATAAAACTCTCGGACAGTAGCAATCCTTACAAGCTATATAACGATCCATGCTTCAAAGGCTCGTGTAAAATATTAGTGAGATAATATAGAAGATCGACGATATTTCAATGAGTGATTGCATGGAATGACACAGATACTGAGAAAATTTAAAATCAACTTTTAAAATTACCAGTTCCAAAAACTAGAGACTACAATCTTTTCCTGAAAAAAGTAGTGTTGCAACCCACATAAGTTTATAGCTATGATGGATTATGATTGATATTAACACTACAGCAAAAAAGCTACAATTGCTATTAATACAGCGAAAATTACAAACTTTAACGTATATTAAACCTACCAATCTCAATTGTGATTCCTCGCGAAGTTTCTTTTGTGTATCAATATACATAGAATCTAGTCCGGTCCGGGATTGTTGATAGGCTTCCCTTTCTGTTTCAAAATCCTCTTGTGTGCTCTGAAATACATAGTACTCTCATTATACACTAGATGGCAGCATACCACGATACGAAGTTAGTACTCTTCCATATGCCTTTGGTAGTTTGCCATAGGCAAGTTGAGTTCATCCTGCTTATAAAATTAACTACTGCGGATAGGTTTTTATATAAGATATAAGCATACAGAAAAAGACGTGCCTCAAGCAAAGCATTGAGACTATATGAGCAATTCCACCAAAAGGTCGTCATATGCCTACTTTATATAAAATACCGTAGTTGTTTTGCAGTTTTTTTCTAAACCTCGTAATCGGAGGGGATTTTAGCTATTTCTATCAGGTTCCCAGAAAGGAAACACATGAGAAATACCAAAAATACCCAGCATTTGGTATTACGCATATATCTAAATAAAGATATATCAGTCTCAGAAATAGTAAAATGACAAAAATGTATATGACGACCAATTGGTGGACCTATAAATAATCTTAAGGGGAAATCATCACCTAATATGACTTGTGCAGCCACTATTTTAGAGCGGGCTGTTTATAGAAAATACCAAGTCTGGCAATAAAAAGCCTTCATGAAATAAATATATGAAATAAATGAAAAATATTGAGTTGCTTATTGATGGTATTGATGGTAAATATTGACGGACCTCAGGAGAATAGTACGTCGTGACCGATTGCGACTTACTGAGAATTTCAGTTATAGATGGGTGGAGAGAAAGTTCTAAGTGACTGAATTCCCACATTTCAATGGTAGATTGTGCCAGAGATTAACATCCAACATGAAATACATCCCAATCGTAACCAGTGTAACCAGCAAGAGCTGTATACGATTTAATAGAAATGGATCCCCGTGATGTCACAATAGGGGTTAACCATATAGAGTATCATAGATATACACACCAGAAAACGTCTAATAAAAATGAAAGTAGAAAAATAAAATAAAAATTCTCAAGCTGCGAGAAGGAGTCAGGGTCCATAAAGATTAACAAAGCCCCTGCTCTATTGTAGAGAAACAAGTGTAGCCTCAGCAACTTCCTCGGCAACAATATTCAGACGTGATGCAAACAACCACAATACATTCATATTGATATAGTAATAACTGACAACATTAATATTTCTATGAACGCGTTCGAGTCAGCAATGAGGAAAATCGTTTTTTACATAAAAATACTAAGCGCATCGACATGCAAACGATTCAGTTTGTGCAAGTGGTATAACATTTTGTGGAGAAGACAAATTGTAATTTTAATCAGTACCCATGGTTCAGTATACATCTTTGGAAAACCAATTTAGAAATCATGAACAATATGTTATGACATGTCGCTTCAAACGATAGAATGGTCGAAACCCCATGTCAACATAATTTTTGGTCGTTTCAAAATACTAGCACAAATTCAGATGAATTATGAGATTTCAGATATTTCTTTTGGAATAGAGGACAGATGCATGTAGGCGAAAAATAAATGGACATCTAATTTCAACAAATAGCCTAAACGGGATTGGTTAAAACTACTGGTAAAATTATATATATTGTTCCAGACAGACATTCATGCTGTATACAAATCATGAAACCTATCATATGACACGTAATATTGGTAAGTCAGTTCAAACCTTGCTAGCCCCAGCTGAAGCCTTGGCCATCTTCCTTGCCTGAAAACATCCCCTTAAATTTACATCCATTTTTAGAAGATCAAAAAAGTTCGCGGATCTAGTCCCAAAGCTCCATAGGAAAATAAGAGGTTCATTCCAAAGAACCTATGCCGCTTTTTAAAGTTAAGCAACTATTTTGACAAGTAAAGTGGTGGGGAACCAAATGATATTTCAATACATTTTCAATTCAAGCCCAAAGACCTGATACACCACCTCATTTGAAAATAAAATAAACCCAGCCCTTTGAAACATATATGGCAGTGGGTATTGTGTTGGTTTCTAGGAAAGCCACTTTGAGGCATAAATAGAAGCCACTTCACGGTGCACCATACCAAAGTGACAAAGAGATGTTGCTCACTGTGTATAAACTCTTAACCTACCTTGAGATGTTTGCGGTGGGCTTCAAGGAGGGTATCTCTTTCAGCCCGGACTTCTGAGTTTTCAGCTTGGAGTTCGAGTATGCCGTTTTTGCTGATGGCCAAGTCCTCCTTGATCAGTGTGTTGGCGGTCTGCAACGCTTCAGCCTTCTGTTGCAAGTTCGTTACAGTTGCGCTAATGGAAGGAAAATGAAGAGGATTTATTCAGTGTCATAGTAGCAAGGTACACATTGAGTTATTTAGGACTCAGTATCCTAATCCGATTGATACTTAAAAGGAGAATAATGTCATTGTGCGTGAAATATATTCATGGCAATTACAGGTTGTAAAGATGCTTTCATTGATTGACAGGTTCCAGATTACGAACAAGTTGGCCAACATTAATAAACTTCTGTGAATGAATTAAAATGAACTATAACTTACTTGAGGTGTCTGTTTAGTTCTTCTAGATAGTTCTTTTGGTCCAAGATGGCGGCCATTTTGGTGCAGCCTTGACTGCAATTTAAAAATACAAATACAAATAATAATTTTATGGTCGAGGAATAGTCAATAGGTACGGTCAATCATATCAAAGTGAATGGGGAGTAAAATCCGAACAATTATGCTTTCTGGTATACTCTTATTACTCCTTCAATTGGGCAAAGCCCAACAATTATAGGCTGAAGAAAAAACTCAAAATTTGACAGATACAAAATCAAATAACAAGGAGGTCATGTGGCTATTTATATAGCCACATATCGCGAAGCCTGGTTATATTTCCAGCTTGAAAGTGTCAATCTGGACACCTCTCGTCACCCTCCCATAGACGCCAACGCGCAGAGCTCGTACACCTGTTCACTCCGACGTCCGCGCTTTTGACTCTAGACCTATAAATAGCCGGCTGTTCAGCGTTAATTTATCGCCCAGTTGGGAGTATGGGCATAATGCTCTCCCTTGCTAGACACTGTATGTCACTACGTCTAGCAATAATGTGATGCTTTAGGCACTGCCTGGAGAAACAGCAACTCAAATCTTTTTATTTTTTCTTTTTTATTCCCAGTTCAGAAGAAAACGCTCTGTTTCTGAGCGATTTGGGACATTATTTTTTTTATTTATTTATTTTCTGGAAATCTTTTAGTTGCCAAACACTGCAAACCTTTTGCAGCTTGGTCACTTGGCATTGTTTGCTGCTAACTTGCTGCAAATTTCTGCCAACCCTTGGCAATTTGGTAACTGGAAAAAATTATTTTTTGTTGCTGAATCTCAAATGGCAACATGCGAGGGGGCGTGCCCACTTGCCTGTTGTGATATTCTGGCCTGCCTGAGGTGTCATATGGGGGAGATATTGTGCTTAAAACCCATTTTTTTTGTAGGCAGATGAGTGTTTCTGTTCCTTGATGACTTTCAGACTATTTTTCTTCTATAAATCCCACATTGAAGAAATTAATATCAAAATGATTCTAACGTCTGTCAGAATATGCTTAAACATAATTCAGAATGTATATTTCACAAACAAAAAATCTTCTAAAGTGAAGTAAGCTACAGGCTGACATGTAAACTCATTAGAGGAGGCCTTATCTCATCGATGGGCAGTGGAGGAAAGATAGGGTGATTCTTATCACTTGGCGTGACCCCAAGCCCACTGTGACCACGTTGAGTAATCCCAGCTGTCTTTCAATTCATATAGGGAATGCTACTGGGAAAGGCTTTCTTTCATATCAGTTGAAGGAGTGGGGTTTAATTACGTCTGGATGAGGGGAGAGGAGAATCTAATCTTTTTCCTCTCTCAAGCATCAGTTTATATTTTCATGACATACACACTGCTTGGGCACGGTGACTACATTAGATTATACTTTAGTGTTTGGGTGTTTAGTTGCTTACTTCCTAGTTTAGGATAATATAATATGATGTCTGAGAATGGGCTGAATATTTTATCAGAGCTTGGAGCTTGGAGCAGCACGTCTAGGCGTTATCTAAACTTATGCTGCAATGGAGTGCATGGCACAGCATGGTACTTTCGGGGAGCAGTTGGTTACAGGAGCAGGGGGTTAGAATAAGGAGTGTCTGGGAGGAGGAGCAGGAGCAGGAGGGGGTGGTTGTTTTGACGGGGTTGTTTTGACGGGGCAGGAGCAGGGTATCAGGCAGCTAAGGTACTAGCCAGTCACTAGCCAGTCACTAGCCAGTCAGCTTAGTCACTAGCCAGTCAGCTTACTAAAGACAGCCAAGTTGGCTACTAAAAGACCCAAGTCAGGTTGAGATAAAGATCTTACTTCAAAGCGTACGAAGGTGGTTTACCGCTTTTGGAAATAACTCTTTTCAGAAAAACAATTTAAAAATTTAAATCACCCTATTCAACTACTATCGGTTTTCCTGAGCCATTTACCAAACATGAAAGAAATAGCTTGAAAAGAAAGGCATCTAGTAGGTCACCAAACCTACGGAATAGGTTATGTCTATATTTGTATGTATTTGTATGTATGTCACTTGGGGTCAAAGCCAGAAGTAAATGAGCTTCGCTCATAATAATAGGTTTCACAAATTGAACAGCCTGTGACTACAGTCCTAGTTTTCCTAGTCCTCGACCCATTATACAATTAAAAACAGCGAGTCAGTCCTCCACTGCACCCCAGTGAGACTGCCCCATCCCCACCCCATCTCCTCCCTCTATACAGTGAACAATAGGGGTCTTTTGGAATAGGATTCATGACAGGTGAACTGAAGCCAGAGTAGACGCTTATGGGTACGTTTAGCAATGGACACAGAGAGAGCTCCTATTAAAAGTCATTTTAGGGACAGAAAACCATCTAATATCATCGCCAAACCCGAGGTTATACGAGGCAAAACTATGCATATTGTTTGTGTTGTTACAGGTTAGTTTGTCTGCTCCAGGAAAATCAATAATTTGGCGAGTAAATTGGACAAGTTTCCATGGAAGACTGGTATCAAATTCTTCTCTTTTCTGCACAAAACAAAGGAAAGTTTGGATGGATTCATAGTTAGGTGTGAAAACTTTACCCCGAGCAAAAGCTCAAATGTATTTTCCAGACTGCCCTGCGGGTGCAGGGCAGATTTAGCCTAACTTCTGATATAATTGTGTTATTTTAAACGTGTGGCTATCCATCTCCTTTCCTCCTTGTCTCTCTCATTTCTAGCCACCTGGGAGTCTGAGTGTTGTCGAATGAGACTTAAGATGGAGATAGATATGCTCTCTCTTTTTTGTGTGACATCGGGGTGTGATGAGTGCATGTGTCTCGCCACCGTTGTGTCATTATTTTTTCTGATGTCTTCGTGGTGTTTTCCAAACCTCGTAACCTTTGAATTTGTATTTACCCATATGGGTAAATACAAATACCATTAGGGTCATTAGTGCTGGTCAGCTTCCTATGTAGGAAGCTGGCCAGCACTAATGATCCTCCCTAATGAAATCCTAATGTCCCTCACTTATCTGATAAGAGTGTATTAGTGTGGGCCATGCCACTCTATAATTCTTTCTGTCCCAATGACACAATCATGACTATATTCCAGGCATACATCAGCATTCCACAAATGAGATTGCAACAGTTTCAACGCTCAATACCCTCCCTCTCGTTGATATCTTTTAAAGTATTAAATCTGAAAGAGTCTTGTCTTTTTCTAATAATATGCATACAATATACAGGATAGTCGACAGATATGAATGAAATGAGAACTCACGGATCTTGATCGTCTTCATCGGGGGATTGCGTCTGGTAGTTGCCCTCTCTGAGATACAGACTAAAATCAATTACACCCATCTACAAACAGAAAAGGGTTCACAGGCTAGAATTATGTGAGGAGGATGAGATGTTTTAGTCATAGCATTCTTACAACAGTAAATATTTACCGAAAATATATCATCCAAACAAATAACAAACAACACTTTGAGCCAATTCGAAACTTTAACTACAATATTGTTAAATATAATCTAAGCGGCTTTTATGAATGAATAGATGTAAAGTGGGGATGTATACATACAGGCTGGTCTAAATCTTCATCTTTAATTGCCATGTTACAATCTATGACGTTCAAGCCAACGAGAAGACCGGCGATAACTGTGGCCTCCTCTTCAAGCATGAATGCCCCAGGCTCGTAAAAATCTCTGAAAAGGGATGTACCGAATTAAATGAAAACTCTAATAAAACTCTTAAAGTATATGAAAACGATCAAATCAAGATATCAAAAATAAAATGATAATCATTCAGAATGAATTGAATTACTCTTTTTTCTTTAGATTTTAGTTCGACAAAAGGGTCGTAAAATCACTTTCATAGAATAGTTTGAAATAAATAAATACTTACAGGAGTAACTGGTCGCGTCTTTCTACTAACAATTTGAAGTAGTCTGCGAGCCTTTTCTGCATCAGGGCAAGCCTCAACCAGGCGCGAGCACGGCCTAGAGGGGTCCTGAAATAAACACACATTCACATATACTACTTACTAAAAATTTAATTGCCTGCAAAAATGGACTTATTTTTGGTTTGGGTTGGATCCATTTTGATAAAACATGGAACTTAAGCAGCGCCAGATATTTAATGATTTTATGTATCCAGGGAAGTGATACAAAATAGTATTGGCCTTTGCTCAACACTACAATTTTTTGTATATTGTTGATAATATGGAAATTGACTGCGTCTAAACATGGCCGGTCATGAATCTGACACTGTCCCGGGTGTATGGTTTTATCAATTCTTTATTTTTATCCTTTCCATTATTACTGAACGCTTGCTGTGAAATAACCAAGTGGTTAATGATTATTACTTTATTTGTAGAATTTTCTATTTATTTTTCTAAGAACTTTTTCTATAATTGTTTAAAGCAGCTTTTCTGTGAATAGTGTACCTGTTGCATAATGTCTGGCTGAATAAAAATCTTAAAACAAACAAACCACATTACAGGGATCAGGTATAAAGCTACCTACTTTTCAACCTGCCCCTGGCTTCTTTCTTTTCTAAGTAGTATATAGAAACATCAATTTGGGATCATTCTAAGTATAATCAAAAAGGGATTGTATTTTTCTATCTAGACATTCATGAACAAATATGTGTCCGAATCAAAGTTTTGGCGTGTCCAAATCTCTTCTCTTGAAATAGAAAGTCTTTTGGCAGATATCCTTAAACTCACTTGATGTTCGGCATCTCACGAACGCTCGTGGTAATGTCAACCGCATCTGGGGCAATCTTCTCGACGTGCTCCAGAACCCCCCAGAACTCACGCTTGTCACGGAGGATGCCTTTCTTTGCTGAAAAGTAGAGTAAAAGACAATTATGCCGGTGCACACGTGAGCAGCGCCATACTACAGCAGGGCCTCATTAAGGACAATAACTTCCTGTAATTAGAAAACTTATTAGCAACGACTGACTGACTAACATTCGAATTTAAGTCATGTTGAGGAAACTTTTATGTAGTTCCTGAACAACCAGATTAATGGTGGCCTTTTTACTCTGAGACATGTCTGCATAGCTCTGCATGGTAATCTCGTTGATTGGACGGGGAGAGTCGAGATTTTTTTGGTTAGTTTTAAGTAAAATTCAGTAAATAATTAGCTTAGGAATGAGAAGCCACATATAACTCACGTTTGATGCCATGTCGAAGGACATGCTCGAGGACAACAAAGAACTGCTGTAGTGGGACGTGGTCATCATCAAGCATGCGACCATGCGACAGCGATGAGTCGATCAGCTCCTTGATCACCAGCTTGCTCACGTTAAGTAGGTTTGCCCGCTCGATCACAATTGGATCACGACCTAGATGAGGATAAATAGAGAAAGAGGCTCAGTGAGCTTACAAGTTCCAAACGATAAGGAACAACATTACAGACTTGCACATGGAAAAATTATGGATTTCAATTAGCTCTCGTTAGCTGTGGCGTATACAGTTCTATGCATAAACATGTCATTCACTTGCTATCATTTGGGGCGAAATTAACGGGAAATATCTAACTTTTAATGTACTATTTTGCTCTAGAGAATACGAGTCAATTACCCCCACCCCAACCCCAACCCATACACAAATGTAGCGTGCTGTTCTTTTGTTTATATGGGATGTGCTACTAGCCAACGAATACAGTTTGAAAGTCAAATTCCAATTATTATGTTCGTCAAACCCATTTTTTATCAGTGCCTTAATCTAATCATCCAGATTGATTTGTTGCTTATATTTTCAATAAATGTACATATCATATCAATATGATGATGCCTTGACATCGCGTGTGTGATTAATGTATCAATATTTTTTTCAGAATTACTCTGTGTACAATGTATTGCTTTTTAGATAATAATATTAATCACTTCATATTATAATCATCTTGTAATACCTCATCTCATCTCATCCACCAAATTTCTTTTCTCTGTAAATCTGTTTCTGTATTATACAATCATGAAAACATCTGAATAAGTAATGACAACAAGCCAGGGCCGAGGTGAAAACCAGGCATATTGCCCGATCCTCGATGTATACAGGGATTGCAAAGGCCAAACCCTCATGTAATCACCGGGATAAATAAAGAAATAAAAGAGGAACACAAAAAAAACCCTTATGTCATCATTAGTGTATCAACCGAAGAGACGGAAATAGGTGTGACCAAGCTTTGATAAAATGGATTAAATTCATGAAAGGACTGTACATCTTGCCAATTTCAAAATATTTTACAAAGCGTTGCCATGGTATCTTGGGTAGCTAAGACCTTCAACAAAAGTGATATAACTAACCACATATTCCCATGCTTCAAGCCGTATTAGAATATACTAACACCGATATATATCGATTAAGAGTCAGAAAAACGTGACGGTTTTATTGGACAATGTATGTGTGAAATGATACCTGTCTATTGGCCAAATTAAGGAAACAATGTAGACATATACAATATATTTTCATGAAAAACATTGTTTGACTACTGCTCATATGCTATCTGTCTATCCAATAGTCAGACAAAAAGTAATGATATAATATTAGATACATCAAATTCACTCATAATAGATAGGAGGATGTTTTATTTGGAGTTAACGGTTCTGTATCTACCCTCTGATCACCAACCAAGTACCACACTCCTGCCCCTCATCATATGGGAGTAGCAAACAATATCACTCACTCCCTTTTTATTACCACCACCCGGGGCTGTTCGTTACATGGATAGTACTGATGATGGGAGGGCCGTGGGAGGGTCGGGATGCTACGTTAAATGTCACATTCTAGAGTTGATCATGCGCCAAAAGAAACCTAGTGTAGTGGTCGTGTGTTTTTACGGGTTCCGCAATAGTACAGTCCGGGAGTCCGAGACTGTCCGCTGGTTGAGTCCAGTCCTTTCGGACTGACACCAGAGGGCGGTCAAGGGCTCTCGGATCAATCCGAAGGACAGACCCTGGAAGAGTGGTCTTGTGTCTTATTACTATTATTTGTATTTATCTCTTTATATTGTGTCTTCTCCTTGTATATTGCCATTTTATACTATTGAAACGTCCTTTTATGTGTTCTTACCCGATCTCTGGTGTTGCTTATCTTTAACTCTGCTTTTATGAGAATATGTGATGTTTCCTTATTCTCCACACCCTGTTTTATACTGTTTTACAGCATTCATGTTCCCTTTGTGGCTGGTCCACAAAGGTTGGTCTGTCAGGTTGTGAGGCAATAAAACCAGAGTACGAGAAAAATCCTTGTTCCGTTTTATTCCTAAGCTAAGAGTCCCGAACCGAGTTCACTACACTAGTATACTTTCTAAGGCTTAATCCTAATTAACAATTTACAACAGCAAGGACGTATCCAAATACAGGAGTTTCGAGAATGAAACTGCTTTTCTACCCAATAAATAGATTTTGATAACTATCTGAGATGCATAGGAATATTGCCCGTATATCTGTGGTAAATCCACAAATCAAAATAGTTTGTTGTTATTACGGCAATTCATTTTATATAGTTCTTATCTATCCGGGCTAGCTCATACATTATTAAAACGGTTCTTTGAATCAAATTTAGAAGTTTTAAATAAGCTCTCCAGCGGATGTACCCGGAGACTTTCCATACTATAGAATTCGACACTATAGTAAACATATTGTTCCTTTAGCCTTCGCACAAATATAAGTTTGTGAGCTGAGGCAGTGTGTGAAACTGAGTGTTGTGTTAAGTAATTGACAATGAAATACAAATACATAATTCCAGGCATTTTGAAGCAACTATTTTGAAGACCAAGGCAAAGTGGCCAAGGAGCAGCGAGTCCACTAAACCAGTCTAGGTTCAGGATGGTATTCTGTGAATGGACGGCTACTGCGCTAATGCCTTTTCTGGCCAAGGAGTAGGCATCCTAATGGGATTATAATGGTATTTTGTGGAATGGTATTTTGCGGTTTAGAGCGAGAGGCTTTCCCTCAATTTAAAGGGACTCTCTCAACTCTCTCTGAAACTGCTGTTCATCACCCTGGACTACCTGTAGGTGATTCTTTTTCTGATTCTTTTTCAGATTAACTAAAAAGGATCACGTATGATTGGCCAGTGGCCTTTTAACAAAGAGAGAACATATCTGGGCCAGGCATCCAGGGTAAATATCAAACCTGACATGAGGGAAACGCCATCCTCCATATGGCAGCGTGGTCGCTACGTTACTCTCCACTCACAGTATAGACTAACTGGTTACGGAGTATAGGGCCTGCCTAGGGAGGATGGGAAAGCGCCATGCAAATGGTTCTCCAAGAAATGAAAGCACATGTACGTCCCGCTTTAAGACAAGAAGAGCATAGCAAACATGTCAGTGGTTCTAATTCCCACGTATATGGTATACGAAACACTTCGGAATCGAACGTCGCTCTGTATAATATATAAAGATACATACTTAAGAATTGCATTACACCCACCCAGTTTATTCAATTTAATAACAATTGAATGAATGCCAGAGTCGCGATCGATAGAAATGCAGACGTAATAAGAACAATCCAAAATCATACTGTGTCTGTATTCACGGAGAAATTCGAAAAATGAAAATTGAAATGAGTTAACACCCAATTATCAGAAGCATACACGAAGTGGGTTTTTTTCAGAATTTTCTTATTCTGTATTAATATACGGTATGCAATGCATTCACAGGGGAAAATAGTCGATCCAGATGTTTAGAGGTGAAGGTTCGATATGAGGTTGTTCAAGGTAATGAATCGTTTCCATTATCCTAATTGTATTATTTGGATAACTTATCATGTCCAGGAGTTACTTCTGGTAGGGCAATTCGATAGATCATGCTCTGATTTGATACATTCTGTGTTGTAAGGAGGACTTGAGAAAGACTGGAAGAATGGCTTATGAGAAAAAACACAGAAAGACTGTTTTCTCACCACATACAGCCCAGAGGACTAGAGGTCCAAAAGAGCAAATAAATAGTTTGACTTCTGAGATTAATCGTGTTGGTTTGTATAGGGTTCCGTGGTAATCGATGAGCATAGCAAAGACTAGGCCTAAGGTTTCAATTCAGGAAAAACACTTTACTTATCATTTGAGAGAAGGGTGCGTGTGTGGAGGGGGGGGGGGGCGGGGGGCTTTTGTACACTATACTTCCGTGGTATATTCTACTGTTGGGGAGAATTTACCCCAGATTAAGCAAACAATTCAAACATCTAGAAATGCAGTTAAATTTAGAATTTATAATAATGAACAGAATGACGTCACGTGTCTAAACATAATATATTACAGTACGGTTAGATATAAAAATGAAGGAGTCTTTTAACAGATATTATTTACACTGCGTGTGGCACTAAAACAAATAATTATGCGGTTGACTACCATTTTTGAAATCCTTTAGAAAAACGTGGCGAGTTTGTATTGAGTGCTATATATTCTGGTACCAGACAATTTAATGGCAGCTAGGTAGCACGGCTGAGAGCCAGAAGGTTGATCAATACCCAAAGATAAGCAGAACGCAGGTGAGCATGCAGCTTTACAAAATAACACATGGCCACGACACACACCTGTATATCTCCTACGTCTATCTACAAAATTAAACTGTCAGTCGCTATTTATTAAAACCGCTAATCAACGAGGAAATATATGATATACAGATAGCAATTCCGCCATAAATAGTTTCATAATAGGGGTTAATATCAAGCCAATATAATAAAAATCCATTAACTACATACAGACTAGATTCCTGACAATGATATACATGTATATGCATGATGGCCCAGCACAAAATATTCCGTTGATATTTACTCCGTACGGAACTATAACGGTTTCGAGCTAAATTATTTGTCAAATGTAATTCTTATCTAATGATCTGAGTGACAGACGGTGTTAAACCGATCTCTGAAAATGTATACTATTGCTCACATGTTATATGAATATGTCAGCTGACGAAAGAGGCCAGAAAGTCTTTGGAAGATAATGAATCAATAATGACATTATCTGTGACTTGTGGTGAATCTTCTCTCAGTTTCGCTGCTTATAATTTTCAAACTTGACAATATACAAATGTATATACAACTTATTGTAAATCTTCGAATAACAAATCAATATCTCCATAGAAGGGCTGCAATCTTGAAATTTGATGCATATCCTTCATACTTAATTTATTGGTTTTCTCGTGTAGCACAAGACCATGGTCCTTTATGGATCGAATCGAAGGTTTTGAGAACAATTAATGGGTACGTTCCTAATTGCATTCCAGGGTAATAGGGAAATTTGATACGAGAAGCAGATGTGCACTTTCTAATAAAGCAGAAATGCAGGCGAGTATGCTTTTTAAAGGGGCGTCGGGTGAGATGATAATAAACTCCCGCCGTGCAATGAGGTCAACTCAATTATTTTTATTTAACACATGCTAGATTTGTCATTCATTTCTATCTCAATCCTTCAGTAAGAGTATGGAATAAAACGACCCTTTAAATTTCTCATTCCATTATACAACTTTAATATTTATTTCGGAGCACACCGCATTTTGCCATTAGAACACGTTAACCATGTTTACGTATACGCTACAAATACCGTTCCTCACTCCCTCAGGCATTATCATATTTCCGGGTCATATTAAACAAGATTGCAATAGAGATTTATGCAAAAAGATATCTAGCAAAGAAAAAAATGCATAATTCAAACCATGGAATATGGACAATTAAGTGACAGTGATTCTCATCTTATCAAATTAAAATAACTATGTTTCAAAGCACGAATAAACTGAAGACATGAAACGGGAAATTTAGCGACAGATTTGGTTTCTCTACTGCCCAGATTGATCTGTGTTCTAAAGTAATTGACTTAATATTATAATAGAGAGCTATCCAGAGGATAATGTCCTGACGTTGAGAATGATCGAGTCACCCTGTCCTGGATGTGTCGGTACTAGAACTGACATTTGTTTGACATTCATAGAGAAAGGTTAAGTTCGGATATAAACTGGACTCTTCAGAGAGGGCAACAACGCAAACTTTTATACCCTATGCTTGGTCAAATGCTGGTTAATCCTGACATATTTATCGCTTCTCCAGAACTCAGTCTAAAATTCTAATTAAATAACTATTTATACGCTTGGAGTTAACAATATCAA
The DNA here is from genome assembly GCA_942159475.1 of Sthenelais limicola. Lineage (NCBI taxonomy): Eukaryota > Metazoa > Annelida > Polychaeta > Phyllodocida > Sigalionidae > Sthenelais > Sthenelais limicola. The sequence goes on along the minus strand of OW804095.1, from coordinate 57,546,130 downwards.
AACATTGTATAAATATAGTTAACATGTGAAAATAAAAACTCCCATTTTCAATAATAGTGTAAACTCACATACTATCTATCTATCTACCTGATGATTCTGCCATGAGTCGGCCATACATATATACATAACATATTCTGTAACGGTACTTTTCTGTATATTGGTACCTCTCAAACATTAGCCGCAAAACATACATTGACTTACCCATCAGAAATCTACTCTATTGCAACAACTGAGAAATCGTTTGTATCACATTGGAATATATTTTAGTTTTCCCAAAACAACTCTCAAATATGAGAAATGGGAAAACCTATCTGTATCCAATACAATTTTTTTTTACCAAATTCCCAGCTACCTCAGGATATATATAAGCCTGTCCTCCTCTTAATTTTCAGGTAGATTTTTTGGGACCAACCTTAGTGTGAGTATGATGGCCACGATAATAAAGTGGCTTTTGCCTGATGAGATTCACCGAGCGAAACCGTGTAGTGCTAAACCCTAACCGGAGGCCCCCATGATCATGACATAATGATTTGGTGACCTGATAGTGAACCAGAATAAAATCTGGCCACCTTTATCATCCTGGGGTCCACATCCCCTTTCAACAAATGCACCCCTTGACGACATAACCATACGTCGCCAAGGGTCTATCGAGGTATTGGCAACCTTCGACTGATTTATGACGTCATGACCTACGATGTAACATAAACAAATACACGGTAGCAAGCAGCCAGGGCGGACGCAACATTCGCGGAAAGATAAAAGAAATATATATATTTCTTAATATAATATTACAGATAAACCAAAAAACAACCCTAATAAGTATTACCATGGCATTTAGATAAAGTTAAAATCACCATAACCCATAACCCCCACTCAGATACCTAGTGGGCTGGTTTATACCACATTACTCAATGTAAGGAAACGTTTGTATATCTGCCTTTACTTTATTGACTAAGTAGTTAGTTTATCCCATGTATTCTACCTTATTCTATGTTATTTTGCTTTATCTATTTTTCTATTAGGGATCCTCTGGAAGATATATGATTAACATAGATGACGGCTATCCATTCCCAGAGTAAATTGTTGCTGTTATTATATGCTTGTATGTACCGGAAATAAACAATGTATAAATAAAAATAAACTGAATTAGCATATGGTAGGAAAACAATTATAACGCGTTCTTTTCATCCAGCAAAGAATATGCTATATCACGCCAATAAAAAACATTCCATTTCGTACCCGCTAAAATTGTTTACTATCTCTGCGTTATTGTTGAATAACCCCCTAATGTGTACCTAGTGCTGGAACGAGGTGAAAAGCAGGCAGCTTATGCCTGATCCTCGTCAAACTGAGCTGGCAAATGGCACTGATCTGTTCCTGCTTAGATAAATATTAAGAACAATTAACGAAGGGAAAACAAAAGAGAAAATTTGTAATTGATCAATGGAATATGCACCAATGTTTCTTATGCAGCTATCGTTGTCGAGGCTAAGGATATTATTAGAATTGTATTTACAAGAATTCATGTTCAACGAATAATTAAATAATAGGAGGGTATACAATGAAGTCTGTGGAGTCAAAGAAAATGGGGAAAATGGGAAAATATTAGCAACATATTAGCTAGCACAGCATGATATACTTATCATTATTCCCCGCGTCACACCTCCTACCACCCACACCCCTACACCTCAGTATACCACTGTCACTGTCAAAATGAATGTTGCTGTACTGACCCCCCTGCATACGAGAGTGTAAACAAACCCCTCATCAAAATAAAGACCAATTATTGGATTCAACCTTAGTGCAAACCTACCATCTTCAGTGACCATCGATTGTGTCATAGAGGTCACCATATCCAACTGAACATCGGTCAGTTCCCGCAGGCATAGCCAGTCTCCGTCCACTGACACACGAAAATTACACAAATAAATGGTCTCTGCAGCCATGCTTGGTGATGCCAACTTAAGAGTAGTCGCTAATGTGTAAATTTATCGGAAGCAATTCTCCTATTTTTTATGTGATTAACTGCCAGCTCTCTGAACTGCAACACAGATCTGGGCGAGCTATATTGTTTTATGCATAGGAGCAGCACAACTTCAATCGCTCATATGAGCTAATAATAATAGACAATATTCGTCAATGAGTGACCCAAGTAGAGGGGGAGTATGGGATTAGATAATCTTCAAATAGTGCTTATGATAGGGGATGATCTAATAATCCGGAGGCGTAATGGGATTAACTAAGATTTAAGTCGATGCGTTGTCCTTGTGATCAAATACTTAGTAAAAGCTGAATGGGTGAGGAAGAAGACAGGAGCCTGCACATATGTTTTGTTTGGTATGTCGCCACTTGGTTTACGTTATTTGTTTCAGCAGAGTCCGGGTTTCTTCCCTTGAAGGGGCTGGATGCCGTCCATTCTCCCAATACACAACTCACTGGTTGTGACAGCCAAGCATCGGGGACTCATCCTCCGTACACCTCAGGGCCTCACAATAATTGTAACCCTATTGCCAAACGTCACAAATGCGATGAATTTAAGCCTCCCTCCTGGTAGTGAAAATCCAGTGGTGTATGGTCTCTTTCCCTAGGTCTACTTCAACCAAAACACCACAACCGGCTCCTCCTCCCTCACCTTTCGCTCTGTTTTCCCTAGACTGCTGATGCTGCTTCTGTTACTACTGCTGCAGCTGCTGCTGCTGTCTCAGCCGATATGTCTACTCACTGGGAGTCTGAATCACCATCCACCCAACCATCCAGCTGCTGGTGGTACTTCCCAAACGCATGCTCCCCGACCCCACCCACCATCCAATGCCTATAACTCCACCCTTGCCAATACACTCCCCGCGAGAAAAGGATCGAGACAATATCTCTACAACCATGTCAAAGCTGGCGGCTCATAATTATAGGGGTCGGTCAGGGTGAGGAGCAAGAACCAGAGGATCCCGCTGAGTATTGATCGCTTCCACAAGCAGGGAGCTCCTGCAGCCATGACGCACCAGGAGCTATGGAATCCCTTACTTGCACATTGGACAGCACAGCCGAGAAGCCGAGATATTGACCCATTAAACGGAGATTTTAAATCCCAACAAAATTTACCTGAAATTATTAAATGTCTTCAGAATGTGTAAAATGGAATAGAATTTACCTTCTGCAATTTTCCTATTCGCCACTGTGAGGCATTTCCCACACTCAATTTTTTCATAGATATATATATCTATCAATTCTATCGTTAGGGAGGACGTACCCCAAATTTAGCAAAAAGGCTCAAACTTCTTGAAATACAGTTTAATGTATATGGTAAATAGATCTGGTAGCCATGGATACATCCTGAATATTTGGAAACGATACTCCCTTTATTAAGAAAATAGTGGGCTGCTAAATATTAAACACTGCATGGAATTCCCACAGGGAAAAATAATACTGAGATAATAATTATTAGGATTTACCATTATTTCAAAATATCATGTATTAATTAAGGAAGAATGGATTTAGCAGAACGAATTCTCATTGTTGTTAAAATTACAATTATATTTATTTGAACCGGATTACACACAACCCTCCCTCACGAAGGCTACCATGCAACTGAAGAACGTCACATTCTTCAGACGTGGGTTACTACGACATCACTCATACCCTTGGTGATGTCATGGTGACATCAACAAGGGGTGCTCTTGTTGCTTTAAAAAGGAATTTAAATCCAAAAAATTCAAGAAATTCCCAACATGAGATAAAAATGATTTTTAGAGATAAATAAACTCCTTCCTCCCAATGACGATGTTCAATCACGCAAAACGGTGGGTCAGGGGGGGAGGGGGCTAGTCCCCCAACATTTATTTATTTGATTATTTTTCCTAAGATTTTTAAACCTAGTTGAAGAAGATAGATTCATAGTGAAGCCAGCTGGCAGCCCCTATGTACCCCCTAGTTGTCTTGCAGCCTTACTATCGGTTGTATGTAAAATTTCCAACGTGGCTAGATAGCTTGGTGCAAGGGACAGGGGGAGATGACCGGTTATTAGACCATTTTCCAGGTCATGACATCCATTATATTCAATTCCGTCGGAGACTTAGTCTTCAAACGGTGGATCCATTTTAAAGCCGGGCCCAAACATTCAAGAACTTATCTGATGATCTCCTCAGATATTTCCTCTCACTGAAATCAGTTTACACAGATGTACAGATGACAGTCTACAGATCCAAAGATAAAGATCTTACAGGATGTAGCTTGTCAGATCACACTTGTAGGCCTGGCCTAGTAGGAATGCCTAGTAGCCAACCCCCTGCCTAGTAACTATTCACAAGCTTTCAGGGTTGTTCACTTATCCTCAAGCACCATCCTAGTAGCCAACCCCCTGCCTAGTACCCAACCCCCTGTCAATCACAGCCAGTCTGTACACCTCCCTCCCTGTCCTCCCTCCTCCCTCCCTGTCACTCACAGCAAACAGGCCAAGCCAATACACTCCTCTACTTAACAGCACCAGCCAACACAGTCAAAACAGACCCATGTGGCCACTGACAGGCCACCCCTCCAATTTAGACTTAGCCAGGGGTGTGACAGAGGCTCCTGTATAGTATACCTTTCCTATAGTGATACTAAAAGGAGGCTGCGCCCATTCAATCGAAATACAACTTAAAACAGAAAAACACAGAGGCTACCCTCCTAATAAAAACAGTTGAAGGGGTTTCTTTGTTTTGAAGGATAAACACCATTAGTTCTCATTTTATGACGAATATTTACATTTTGTTTATTATTCAATTATATAAGTATAAATATTACATACATATTACATTAAACATTAATTATACAGTATAAATATATCGAGCGTACATAACCAGAATAATTATGTTTGTTAAACAAATTACAAGTGTTACAAAATAATATTATTAGAAGAACAAGATATTTGGATAAAAGAACAAATGTAGTGGAATTATCGAAGGAACTTGGTATTCCTCCCCTTGAAAAAAGGAGAGAGGCTCATATTCTAGAGATAGCTTTTAAAAAATCATTAATAGCGGACAATGTTGAATCAAATAAAAGAAAACTAAGGTCGAATAAAGGTAACAAGAAGAAAATGCTTAAGATAATAACTCCTCACACAGAGAGGATAAAAAGATCCTTTTTATATAAGGCTTCTTATATATGGAACTCAGAAAAGAATACATTTTTTGAGGGACACCAAGTAGAAGACTTGGTTAATTTCAGATTGTATCTGAAAAATCAATATATGGTTCAAGATGACTAAAATATGAATACTGATTATATTAAAGTTTCAGTAAATAATCTAACCATATATACATTTGTACATTATTGAGAGTTTATAATTTAAAATCTCAATAATAGGTTTATCGTTTCAAGCTTGTAAGTCTTGTATGAATATATCGTTGAAAAGTAGAAATAATCTGCTGTATATTATCATCAGGAGGCGTGGTCTACCTTGTTATATATAAGGAGCTTTTAAGTTGCTAAAAACAGAAATGACTAAAAATGTAAAATTTTAATTTTAATTGTAATGAATGACTGTACATAGTTATTAAGAGTTGGTAACAAGTATACCATATTTTAATGATATAGTGTAATTCCAGAAAAAGAACAAACAAGTGGAAAAGATCTAAAATATGCACATTCTGTTAAGAGAATAGTTGTAATAATAGTATCAAAGTTTATGGGCGCTCTAGGAAAATCAATGGGTTCATTGACTGAGACATGACCCTTTTCTACATAACTGCAGATAATGTAACTGTATGATGATTTGGAAATAAAAACACTTATATATATATATTAATAAATACCTTCTTTTTGCGAGTATTTGATGGGTAAAGACATGAGAACTGCAACACTAAGTGAGAACTAACATTAAATTAGACTAAGGCCATTCCATACATACTTGATTTTTTAAAAATGTGATTTTGGGGCCATAATTTTCTAAATATTTATCGCAGACGCATATAATGGGGGGTACCCATTGCATCATTTAAACCACAAAGGTCATTCATTATGGTTAAAATATTGTAAAAGAATTAGATATTGCTCATTAGGTAAAATTCTCCCCAACAGTAGAATTGACCATATATTATATATATATACAACTGTAGTGGGTCCGCCGTAACATAGCATCACTACCAGAGCCAGAGCCGGAAGCGACACACAATACCGGCCAGTTCCAGCAGGGGGACACACTACACAAAGTGTCAGATACCTGTAAAGACACCTTCCTGCAGACGGTAGATGAAGCATGCCATGCTTCATGAGAAACAGGACCATGCTTGACACTACAGATTCGCACCTGGAAGGCTTGAACATTCTGTTATTTAACCCATTCAGGACAGCGCCGCCAATGTTGTGTTATGCTTGACAACCAAGCGCGGGAAAAGAAACATCAATTGATCACGTCCTGAGTGAAAAACACACGTCACACAATGAAGACGCTTTACCATGTCCACTGTTCTCCGGATGACGCACATTCTAATAACGTCACGTATATTAAGGACGGCCCATAACATCGCCACCACTGAATAACGTTGTTATTATGATGCTTTTTGGCAATACACATACAGAGTGCGATGCAGAGTGCTTTTTGGCAATATGCGTCCTTTCCCAGAGACTCCTTTATCGCACTACGCGTCCTACGTGTGGGAGTGCTTTAAGGCAATATGTGGCCAAATGCGGGGGAATGATTTAAGGCAATACGCGGCCATATGCGTGGGAATGCTTTAAGGCAATATGCGGCCTGAATGGGTTAATTCAAATTGTTTATTGCTTTGACCTGGGTGTAGGGTAAATAAAACCCAGTGCAAACGAAACTCGCTTCGTTACTGGTTGTTCTTTCTCGAAACACCTCGACTCCTACCCCTTACAAATCTGCAGTTCACTACAATGCTGCCATGAGCCAGAGGTTCCGGGTAGGGAGCGAGGCAGCAAGACAGGATTGCCTTTGCGAATAAGGCACTCATAGATCTGGAAAAGGTTTACAAAATTTGCAATTTGCAAAAGTCATACAAGACGAAGGTTGGCAGATCAACGCAAAACTGAGGGACAGCTCAGTACACTTCCTGAGGCCATGCTCGTTCACACAGACTGCCTGGATCAAGATCGTCTTAAGGCCATGCTTGACAAAGCTGTGGAGTACGGAGAGATTGAAGACTGTACGTGACAATCAGGTGGGCTCGGTGGCAGGTGATTTCCGTAGCACGAAAGTCACAAATCAGGGTAAGGATACAACACCTGGTGATCAGACGGCGCAGAACGCGTGTCAGTCGTCTGGTCAAAGGACTGTGAACCGGCAACCTACTGTCCGAGGAGGAGTGGGACAAGGTTCAGTCAGTATTAGTTAAACTGTCAGAAGGTTTTAAGCAGTATGGACGCATATGGGGCTCTGCCAGCTACATGGAGCAAGAGGGATGTGGAAAAAGCGTGTTTATAGCCAAACAAAGGAAGGGACAGCCAAGTTTGCCGCCATGGAAGCAGTGTCAGAGACAGATTCTTTAGCAGAAGAAACCTCTGACCCTGAAGTGGCTATGCAAGCCACGTCTGAGCACTATTCTGATCAAGAATCAGACACGAAATAGCTAACCACAGATTTCGCAGCCTGCGAAACCCTACAGAAGGAGTTTTGCAGTGGGTCTAAGGATGTAAGCGGAAGAAACCTTGGGATAAAACCAAAGGTACTAAGCCCCTTACCCAGAAGAATCAGGAAAACTGGAGGCCACGAGCTCAGGTAAGAAAGATTTGAAAAAGGGTAAAGACAAGTGCTTGTCAGGCGAACGCGCTTGCTCGATGTGTCTGCTGAAAGAGCATATACAGGCAGACTGCTCCCACTTGAAAAGTATTCGTAGTACTTTACAGGCTGATAAGGCAACCGATGATGGTACTTTGGGAAAATAGAACAGCTCTCACATAGAAGCAATGACGGGACCCAGGAGTTAAAAGTAACTCTGGGGGGAGCTCTACTGTAGGTGGTGAGAAGTGAGTCACAGATCTGACAATCCCGATGGCTGGGCCGGATGCTGTGATCCTGATTGATTTGGTAGCAATTGTGGATAGATGGTACGTACCAGTCACTGTGAACGCTGAGGGAGGAGAATTTTTGTATGACATAGGTGCAACTACCTCACTAGTGCTGCGAATTTCTATGAGTCCCTAGCTCGCAAACCCATCCTGCTCACTTCGCGGGTACAGGTCAAGCCACTTGTGAGTGGCAGTCCTGTGACAATTCCTTTGATTAAGATCGATCAAACGATAGGGGGGGGATCAAACTTTGAAATATATGGAAATTTTGCCAATTATTGTGAAATGCCCTAGGCCTAGGCCTATTATAAACGTCTCCAAACTTAATATTCATAAAATAAATCTACGGTATTAGAAAAACAATGGTATAGGCCTACTATTCAGAACAGTTCCTGTTTCTGTTGGAGGAAAGTCTGGGTCTTCCGAGAATCATATATACCTTATAGTCATTGACATTGGTCTGCATATTAATAATTAAGGCAAAGATCAGTGTTTAGTGGTTGTTTATCCCCCTAGAGTGAGCCAAGTATAGTAATAGCAGTTTAGGTGCCATCCATGTACCCCAGCCCTCCTGATTTCGCAGGAAAGCTGCTACCTAGAACTAGTGTGTAAAGGATTCCTGATATTTCAGGACGCTGGGGTGAGTGCAGGATGAGTGTAAGACATACACAAGCAGGGTTAGAGGGGTTGGAGCTATGGCAGGTTAAGACCCAAAGAAAGCTCTTTAGATTATTGGTCACCAAAGAGTTGGTGAATTATTGAGTTCGGGAAAACAACAAAAAAATCATTTATGAAAATTACATTGATAATAATACATGAGAGTTGGAAAAATGCTATGAAAAAATCATTTAAAAGGGGGAAAATGCGATTTCAGGAAATCCTGGGATTTCAGGAATACTTTGAACACTGAAAGATCTATCTGCACAAAATAAATGGGAAACATTTGAAAATGGTTGACTTTATATGATGATTTGTATGGCAACAAAACTAATTTTAATTCGTTAACGAAGCTACATTCAAAGCCTTTTATTATTGTTTTAATTTAGATCTATTCTATATTATAAGACTATACCCAGTAGGCATGCACCTTTTAGTAAACGTTGCCCAATGGCTAATGAGCTACTAGCGGTATTGCAGGGCTTACTAGCTGGTCAGTGCTTTTAGTAAACGTTGCCCAATGGCTAGTGAGCGACTTCAGAAATGCAGTGACTATTAGCTGGTCAGCGCTTTTTAGTAAACGTTGCCCAATGGCTAGTGAGCGACTTCAGAAATGCAGTGACTATTAGCTGGTCAGTGCTTTTTAGTAAACGTTGCCCAATGGCTAGTGAACGACTTCAGAAATACAGTGACTATTAGCTGGTCAGCGCTTTTTAGTAAACGTTGCCCAATGGCTAGTGAACGACTTCAGAAATGCAGTGAATCAAGTGCACTCACTTACTCCTTTCCACTTGCTAAAATCTAAAATCTCAACCTCCTCCTTCCCCCCCCCTGATTGTCGTCAACTCCTCTCCCTCCCTCCCTCTCTTCCTCCTCTCTTCTGTTCTTCTTTCTCCCCTGTCGTCAGGAAAACTACCGCACAAATCGTTTTCCACTTCCTCCCCTCTCCTTCTCTCCTGCTTCCCCCTGGTCACATATGCTAAAACTTAAATTTGTGGGTGTAAATATCTGCTGAATTTATCATCAACCGATTTGCCTACCTCTATTTGTGATTAACATAATTAGCCTAGGCCTACAGACCTGCCAAGTTGTGGGGATTGAAATGCGGGAGGTTTTCTGTGTTGGTGTGTAGAAAATAAGAAAACACCCCAGAAAAAAACTAAAAAGAATATCATTAAAAAATGATTCAAACAATCAGATCATGTATATGCCAAGAAGGCAGGATATCTTAAATAAAACAAAAAATCGAAATAAAATTAAGGGATGGGGTTTTCAGTTGATACCCATTACTTGGAGAATAGGAGACCCTCACATTAAAGGTTGGAACCTCCTGACCAATTGGGTGAATTACAATGGTACTTGCCAGAAAGTCAGTTAGAATTACAGAGGTACCAAAACTGAATTACGTAGGTACTACTGATTTTGTTCATGCACATATCATGAAGCAACAATACGTTTTTTGCCCTAATAATACATACCAAACTATTGTTAAACAGTAAACAATATTGCAAGCGATCTGCCAATTCAGATTTTATATTAAACCTCTTATTTCAAACGCTGATAAGCACTAATTTATGTATTCCAAACAAGTTTAATTTCCTCATTGCTGTACACATATACTGCAGTGTTAATCGGGTCGACGAACGAATATTTATTGTTCAAAAGAGTGCGAGATTGATATCATTTTTCTGCGGGAGGTTTTGCCACCTTTGGGGGTAGGCGGGAGGAATTAACAAAATGCGTGAGCCTCCCGCAGGATGCGGGAGGCATGGAGGCGGCCGTTACTAGCCTATACCTATCTGGGTTTTTTTACCAGAGGAATCGGGCCTTATAAATAGAAATACTGTAGGTGAAACGTTTGGGCAAGAAAGCATTTACTCCGGTCAGAACCGGAATATTCTAGTTCTGCGCTCCCGGCAAACTTGCGTCGCCAAACTAAGTATGTCGCCAAACTTGCGTTGGCATGACAACACAAAATAGTTGTCGCATAACGGCCATCGTCGCATAACGGCCGTCATCATTGCGCTGATCGAGTCATCGCGCAAGTGGCATTTGCTTCATTTCAGCATGGATCTTGGTCCAGGCAACATCGTCCTACACTCTGCCCAGCCTCTGAAGAACCTAAACCCCAATGCAAGCCTTTGAAGTCTAGGTTCTACAGAGGCTGGACAGAGTGTAGGCCTACTCACTGCCTCCACAACTATACCCAGGAAAACTTTAGAAGTAGACAGACACAAGATTTCTCTGAGTAGAAAGGACTACAAATCTAAAGGTGAGTATCACGAAAATTGTCTTGAAAATGATTAGAGAAAGAAATTAATTTTTATGTGGCATATATTTTTGATATATATTGTATTCTATTATCATTTTAGGTGTTACTGCTGAATGGCAAATACAGATCTACATGGGGACAAGTATTAGGCCTACAGGATAGGCCTACACAAAGGAAAACTTAGGCCTATAGCTACTTATGATTGATGAACAGATTTGACATCATCTGCATCGAAATGCATTAAAATGATGAAATTTGAAATAAAAAAAGTAATTGTTGAACAAATAAAAGCAACTCCGCTCCTCCCTCCCGAATCCCCCCCCCCCCCCCCCCAAAAAAAAAAAAACAAAAAAACATTTAGCCTATATGCAGTGACTACTAGGCGCTGCATGTGAGGTACTAGTAGTAGATGCAACAACTGCTCAAAAGCTACTAGTAAATGACTAGTAGCCTAAACATGCACTGTAGTCGATTTTTAAAGTACTAGTGTGGTATTACTATTAGTCACTGCATTTGCAGGGAATACTAGTCATTGCATTTGCAGTGCTTACTAGTCATTGCATTTGCAGTGCTTACTAGTCACTGCATTTGCAGTGCTTACTACTCACTGCATTTGCAGGGAATACTAGTCACTGCATTTGCAGGGAATACTAGTAATACCATCTTAGCACTTCAAAAAACGGCTAGTAAGCACTGGACTGCAGTGCTTACTAGTCGTTTACTAGTAGCTTTTGTGCCTGCTGGGTAATTAATAATACGGTAACAGTGTTCCGAAAACTTTTTAGTGACGGCGGCCAATGTGGCCGACGTGAACAAGCCCCACGCCAACCATTTGTCACTGACGCAGGCCATTTTTTACCTACAAAAAAATTGTAATGGTACCTGCAAATTTTCATAAAAAAACACCTTATTTCACAACACCTATGGCCGAAACCTTATTTCACCTAGATGTCACAGTAATAAGATTGGTCCTGCTTAAAATTTCAGTGATAGCATAATTTTGTATGCACTTCACATCGATTCTTGTCCACTTTTAATATACTGAATGCATATAAAACAACGAAAATAGAACTAACAAATATAGGGAAAACTATCACTTAATATTAGCATGTGTATTTAGGGGGAGGGCGCGGGGGGGGGGGGCGCCCTTTTCAAAATCAAGCTAGGGCATTTTTGTTGCAAAAGACACAAGAAAAACATTCATATATTACAATGAAATAGGACTTTATATATACTTATATGTAGACTTTATCAACTGTATTCCAATAATTGGGCTTGTAAAAGCCTAGAATTTAGGCAAATAAATTCAAGGGTTGAAACATTAACATATAGAGGTCTAAGGGCCTGAAATATCATCACATGGCCTTGAATCCTGTTGGAATCGTTTAATACCTAGAACACAAACTATTTCATGAAAGCAGACAGATAGCACTGACTTTTTTATCTTTAATAAATTATTACCTTATACAACTTAAATAATTCTCAGAAGCAAGCCAATGTGAGTTCGGAGGGTTCCCTGATGTTACTTTAATCTTTAGAAGTAAAATCTAAAATTGAAAATAAAATAAATTATGAAATTGGGCATTATTTAAGGAAAATACTTGGATGCTCTTAAAATGAATTCTTGAATGGTGAGGAGGCATAACTAATGCTGTAGGGCCTATTCAAGTAAAGTTCAAAACGAAAAAATCCTGGATCTGCCCCTTACGTCGGCCAAAGTGGCCGACGTGAAAGGAGCAGACGTCGGCCAATGAAATTTTACGTCGGCTTTTGCCGACGTGACGACGTCTTTTCGGGAACACTGCGGTAATGATAATAGTTCCAGGCCTACATAATCTTGCATGATAATGATATTAAATTAACAATGCCACCGATAGCAGGTGCCCTGCTATCTCTATTCTTCTGACGATGCATGTACGAGATACTGAGTCTGTTACTGATGAAGGGGCTCAACCGTAGGCTCCTGTCTCACAAAACCTGGTGCTGAAAAGGTCAGTACCGTACCGTACGGACCGTAGGCGTAGGCCTACTATAAGTACATAAGTTGTCTTTCTGCCAAAACAAAAAAGTGGGACTCTACTTACGGACACGTATTGGTGGGGGATTTTTCTTGACAGGCTTATTTGATCCACCTTTTGCTATGACAGGCGTTGGCCATTCCTCTTCAGCTTCGCCCTTCACGATAGTAGCTGATGATTTGTCCTCTGACACATCACCAGCTCCTAAATTTTCCTTGACTTCAGTTTCTCCCTGCTTGCTAGCAGTCGCCATACTTGGAGGTGTATAAAGCTCATCTTCTAACGCGCGATATATTCAGTACCTACGTTGCAAAATAGTATATTAAACAAAAGCCTATAGACTATCGCTATAGAATATGTTGGACACTGAATAATATCAATTATTTATTGGGCTTTTTTTCTGTATTGTTTTAACTATCTCAATAATGAAAGGAATAATACGTTTGATGAAGTATAAATATTTCAAAGCGCGTGATGTTTATTGCCTCGTTTGTAAATACAAAAAAAATATTAAAACATAATCTATTTAAACTTATTCTATTTAATATAGTATGAAAATATTTAACATATTCTATTATATGTATATCATAAGAAAGGAAAAATATCACTTCTGTGTCCGAGGCAACTTCGTAGCAGAAGCCATTGCGCCAGTCGCGAACCACGCTGGGCACTCGGTTGACAGAACATACACCAACATGAGTCTCTCCAAGGCCCTCGCATCTGTCGCTAGAAATGTACATCAAGCATCGTCACTTTCCTCCTCCCACTATTCCAGATTGATTAGCACATCTCCATCAAGGTAAGAAGATACATTTACATTTGTTAAAGTTATTTATCGCTGCCCCTGCCAATCGTTTCATTTGATAGCTATTTGATTTTAGACATGGCTTTGCCTTTGTAGGCCTAGGCCTATTAACTTAAGCGTAACTGTTAGCCAGCGGACCTCTTGCCAGGTTAAATAGACATTTGCACTTTTAGCGAGGTACGGTAGTTGCTTGGTGGTTAGGGTCGTAGCTCTACGTTAGCTTTCGTTCCTCAGCATCGTGAGATTTTTGCTACCATAGTGTCACTCCCTCGGGCACTCCCTGGTGTCACTCATAGACATAGGCCTAGTTGATAACTGCAGGGCTCGATTCTCCTCGGGTGATTCTCATGATCTGAACATATTTTTTTTTCTTTCTCTAACAGCTACAACAAGCATGGGCCCTAGGTCTTTTGTTCTATTATTGTTAACAGTTCTTGAAGCCCCTTTTGAAATTTCCTTTGTTGCTCATCACTCAGCATCAGGCGTCACAGTGTGCCTGAAGTTGAACTGCATAGAGCAGATTTGACCCACTTTCACCCCGCGCGCCCTAGCTGCTCACCCCTGCTCACCGACATGTCAAGATACCTGATACCCGTTTATAATACCCGTACCCGTAGCTACCTTTCTCATCCGGAATCTGTTCACATTCAAGGTCCTACTTATCAATTCATAGGGCAGTTCTTTTTTAAAGACAGGCCTGTAATGACCACTTTACTAAAGTATAATTATCTCGAAAAGCTTTAGAAATTATTTTACCCGCACTGACACTGTGGAGCACGTGCCATGTAGCCCACGTTGCTGGCATTGAAGTTGAATCCCCAATCAATGCTCTGCCTCTGGGGGCAAGGGGACGGCTACGTTGTCTACGTGCCATGTAGCATGTGGTACGTAGGCGGACAGTACACATGTCACTTGGCCAGTCGGCCTCGCAGACCGCCAGGGTGCTTTCCCACATGCGGACACACATGTTGAAAGACTTGTGTACCGTATATAATGTAATGTATAGTCGAGCATCCAGTCTTATGTTTTAATCGGAGCCTCAACAAACTCCCTTTATATATTCTAAGAAACATACGAATGCGCCCAGTCCCTGAAAGTTGAAACATCAAAGTGTATGTAGGCTATAGATCTAGAAAAATGCCATGTAGAAAGTTTTACAGGTAGCCTACCGTACTTAGTTTGAACTGCTTTATTTATCTCTCAAGATTTAGATTCCATAACGCAGGGTGCGACAAGATCCAAATTATCAACCTACCTCTGGACAGGTTCATTTAAAATCTACCTGCCCACCTTAAAATTCTACCTGCAAAGTAGTTTCCTACCTCCTTAGTTAAGTTAAGCCTGAACATTTACATTGGCATCTTTAGATATCTCACTCTCCCTATATGTCATCAATAATGCTTAATAATAAATCTGTTGAATAATAACTTTCTTTAGTATTTTAATCTTGAAGTTAAGAAAATGAATAAAAAAACCGGCCACTATACAGAGGGAGATTCAAAGAAATGAGGATCAATGTTATAGTTTTTATTGCCGATAGGCCTGGGGCAAATTAAATACTTTGCAAGTAGGAAACGGTACACAAAGATTAGTCAAAAAATCTACCTGCCCAACGCCAAAATCAACTCGTCTCGGTTGTTCGGGATGCGATTTTGTCACACCCTGAAGGCGGGGACCCAGACTACACCCAATGCATCCAAGTCTAATTTTGGGGGGTTAACATTTATCCACATTGGAATAAGTGTTGACCAGTCTTCTCTTGCAACGACTTTGCATCAAAATCATATTATCCGTACCGGTCTATGAAATAATTTAATTGGAGATATTGCAATGGCTGATGAAACATATTTTACATTTAATATTTTACACTTAAGTCTTGTTTTGTTCTTCCTTGTTTGTGCCGTTCCATAAAATATCTTGATATAACTATCTAAAATGTGTTGATAAGGGCGTAAAGCAACCAATCTCACTCATAATTTTTAGGTATGGGAAGGGGGAGACCGGAAATACCTTTTGGGGATCTTTAAAAAAGGAAATGTGGAATGGTAATAACCCTCATGTCTCAATCCTTTACAAGATATTAATATTCTCAAAATTTAAGTCACGGTCACCACACACCACTGGGCCCTGCCATTTTTGGTTGTCCGCCGGGCTTACATAGGTGTTGCAGACAACCAGGACGCGGGATGTTTTCCAACCCTGATTCTAGTTCGTCTGCCTCTCGTCAGAGGGCAGAACAGATGAGATAGGCGGCGTAGCCAGCGACCTTCAGTTTTCGAGACGTACGCCGAAGCGACCGCACGTGAGATTTTCTCACGTCGCCTTTCTTTGGATTACCTTGGATTTTTCCTCGATCAAGAAAGGTATTTACCCATTGTTGTATATTGCTTTGTATACATTCCCTAAAGTGACATTTTTCCCTCATTTGTAAGACTGCATCGCAGTTTCTCTTTGAAACCTTCCTCATGGTTGAGGAGCGGTCTAGCAGGGCTCCATCGGAGCGCCTCGTGGTCTCGAACACGCACCGCTTAGGTTTCCACGTACTAGTCAAATGATGGTGATTGTAATGCACTTTCTTTTATTTTTCAGCTTTCGTCGACATGTCGACCACAAATCTAGTACATAATTCTCCCCATGGTTCATCTTCCGGAGAAATCCATTCGGAACCTGAGCCAGACGTAAACGTGGCTGCAGCGGGGAAACAGCCCGGCAAAGTGGAAGTGCCGCCCAAAGAGGAAGAGGCTGTTCCGCCCGAGCTCAAAGACAAAATGGTTTCCGAGATTGGGGATTTGGTTCTTGACAAGCTAGCCAAAGACCCGAGGTTCAATAGGAGGTCCCCATCTGAGCATAGATACCCATCCGAACATAGGTATTCTGAAAGACCCGCCACCGGACTGTTCAGGGACCCCTTTGGCACTAGTCGTGAAGACTCTCAGGAACCTTGGGCCAGATCTCGCCACAGAAGCAGGAGACGGTCAATTTCTGAGGATTCTTCCTCAGAACGTTATGGGAGAGAACGTTCCAGGCACCATTCTAAGTCTAAGTCCCGTTACCATAGACGCCATAGACATAGACCCTCGCGTCGCGAGAGGTCCAGATCTAGGTCACCCAGACGACCCAGATCTAGGTCGCCCAGTCGACCCAAGTCTAGAAGTAGGACACATGCCTTGCCGCAAGTGCGTGCAAGCACATCCCATAATGCTTCAACCAAAATGGCGGACAAGGATAACAACATCCGGCCCCACGCTAAGAGAAGCCATGAGGCTTACTACGGGCGGGGGTCAGGCGATGACGCCTCTCTCGGGGATGAGGGAGTTGAATTTGAAGTCATCGAAGGTTCAAAAGGAAAAGGCACGGGTAAGAACACTCATGTTCCTAAGCTTCCTAAAGCAGTGGCTGATTTTCTCCGAACGGAAGAAGAAAATGACGTGCCTCTTGAACCTGATACGGAACCTGTCGAAACCGACCCTGTTACTCCTAACCCCTTCGCTGAATTTCTGAAACAGGCAAAGTTAGACACTTCTATTGCCCCCGCGCTGGAAAAAGACGTTGCTGATTTTACAAATTTTGTGTTGGGTCTGGAGGTCTCTCAGGAGAAGATTAAGGAGGTCAAGACTAGGTTTGGGAGGCCGGAGAACACTCCGGGCCTACAAGTCCCTGCGGTCCCCGATACTATTTGGGATTTGCTTAATCATGATGCCAAAAAGAATGATAATATCAGAATCAAACACCAAGAAACCTTCATGAAGATGATCACGGGGATGGCTGCGGCAGCAAATGCCCTCAGTGTGGAATACCTGAGACAACTCGACGAGGTACGTCGCCTGGAGAAGTTAGCAGCCAAAATAGCTACCACAGGTGAGGTGCTTTCTCCCCAAGTCATTCTGGATTCGCTTAAACCCCAGAAGGTGTTTGATCCAATGGATATGCTTAAAGACGCCATGTTCTTAGCGTCTTATCACAATACGGAGGAATTGTTGAAGTCCAGACGCATCAATATTGCGGCCTTCCTACCCGAGAGGTTCAAAGTCCTAGCCTCAGATACGGCACGTTTCCCTCCTACTCCCACCAATCTGCTGGGTGTGGATGTCGAGGAAGGGATAAAGAAAGTGGAAGTGACCAACAAACTTTCTTCGAAGTTCAACCAACAAGGGAACTCAAAAAATGCCAGGGGCCGTGGGGGGAACAGGCGGGGTTCCAACCGCCGCGGCCGAGGCAGGGGCAGGAACAACAGCAACAACAACAGCAACTACAAGGGGAAGAACAACTCCGGCCAGTACAAAGGCTACGACCGGAACCAAAACAAGCAGAACTACAACAACAACGGGAACAACAACAACAACAGCAACAAGAAGCAGTAGAGGTAGGATCTTGTACAAAGCCTGGTTCTATTAAAAAGTGTTTTAATAAGTGGAAATCCCTTACCGAAGATCGGTTCATTTTAGAATGTGTGAAAGGTGTAAAGCTAGATTTCCTCGAAGTTCCTGTTCAAAACACAGTTCCTTCTCAATACCGGTTTTGTGGAGTAGCTAAAGACCTCCTCAATGTTGAAGTTAATAAGCTAATTTCTTCAAGTGTTGTGAGCCAAATTTCTTACCACCCAGGTTTGTTTGTGTCAAATATTTTCTCAAGGCCGAAACCAAATGGGAAAATCAGGTTAATCATTGACTTAACGGTGGTGAACACCTACATTAAGCTTGAGCACTTCAAAATGGATCATCTGGAAGTGGCTGTGAATATGGTTACCAAGGGGTCGTTTATGGCCTCTATCGATTTAAAAGACGCCTACTATGCGGTGCCGTTGCATAGAGATTTTAGGCGTTTTGTGTGTTTCCAATGGGATGGAAAATTTTTTCAATTTAATTGTATCCCATTCGGGCTGAGCCCCGCCCCCAGGATCTTCACTAAAATTCTTAAACCTGTGTTTCATGCTCTCAGAGTTCAAGGACGACATGCCTTTTGTTATATAGATGATTCGTTCATCTGGGCACACTCTGAGGAGGAGTGCAAGGAATCTGCACACTCTCTGTCTAAAACCTTCCAGGAATTAGGTTTTACCATTAACTTCCAAAAGTCGTGTTTTCAACCAACTACAGAAATGACTTTCCTGGGCTACATCATCAATACTTCATCTATGACAGTCTATCCAACTCAGGAGAAGATCTCCAGGATTGTGAACAAAATTGAGGATGTGTTATTTGCACCGAATTGGTTCCCCATCTCCCAAATTGCCACGATCACAGGCACGTTGGTAGATCTGTCCAAAGGAATAGACTACGGCCTGGCACATTATAAATCTGTGGAGAGGAACAAAATTTGGGCCCTCATTAGGAATGGGGGTGACTTTTCACAACATATGAGACTGTCGAAAGTAGCCAAACAGGAGCTTTTGTGGTGGCTTGACCATGTAGAACACGGAGTGCGCATGATCAGGCCCATTTCACCAGAGGTGGAAATTCTCACCGACGCCTCAGGAGACGGTTGGGGTGTGGTGTGCCCTCTTGGTCGCTCTGGCCAAAGATGGTTGGAGGATGAGAAAGACCACCACATCAATGTGTTAGAGCTTAAAGCAGCCTTCTTAGGATTGTTGACCTTTTACAAATTCACAACCAACACTTCTTTCCTCATCAGATCGGATAACACAACCACTGTGGCCTACATCAACAAAATGGGAGGCACCAAGTCAGTGTCCTGTGATAATGTCGCCAAAGACATCTGGGAATGGGCTGAAGCCAACAACAATTGGCTCACAGCATCATACATCCCGGGTGTTTTGAATGTTGATGCAGATTTCGAAAGTAGGCATTTCTCAGACAACAAGGAGTGGATGCTAAACCCGCGCTTGTTCAAAAGGATCTGTAAGAAATTTGGCTCCCCAGATGTAGATTTATTTGCCTCTAGGGCGAATTATCAGGTAGATCAATATGTGAGCTGGTTCCCGGATCCCGGGGCCAGCTATGTGGATGCTTTCTCCATTAATTGGAGAACATTCACTTTACCTTATCTTTTCCCTCCTTTCAGTCTGGTGGCCAGGTGTCTAAGGAAAATCAGGGAGGACCGAACCCACGCCATCCTAGTCGCTCCAAAGTGGCCCGGGCAGGCATGGTTCAGTTTGCTCGTGCGGAATGCAGCGAAGCTCCTCTGGTTCCAGGAGGAACAAACCCTGTTAACCCAAGTTCCAACCAACAGGGGAAATATGCCATCGTGCCCCTTGATCGTGGCACGCTTCTGACAGACAAGATTAATACCTTAGACTTACCTAGACGTGTGAGGATGATTTACCTCAGTTCATGGAGGCCGAAAACCAGAGCCGCATACAAAACGTACCACACGAAGTGGAAAGTTTTTTGTTTCATGAGAAACAAACCCTTTTTAACCACAGACCTAGTTCTCGGTCTGGAATTTCTTGTTGAATTATTTGATAAAGGGGCTGCGTGGAGTTCTGTTAACGTCGCCCGGTCGGCCCTATCAGCCATCATGGATGACATAGATGGGAAAACGTTTGGAGCACACAAAATCACCATCAGAGTTTTGACGGGCATGCATAACAAGCGGCCTTCTAAGTCACGCTACTGCCAAACGTGGGATCCCGACCTTGTTCTGGACACCTATTGTGAGCATTTTCCGCATTCCGGACTCACACTTAAGTCACTTACGTTAAAGTTAACAATTCTCTTGTCATTGATTTCTTGCCAACGGGTGCAGACCCTCACAAACCTGCAAGTTGAAGACGTCCATTCATCTCCGGACGGTTTCAACCTCCTCTACTCCAAACTGCTAAAGCATTCTCGAGTTGGGAAATCTCTTGGGATGCTAAAGCTTGACTTCTTTCACAAGGATAAACGCATTTGCGTAGCCAATTGCCTCAGGGACTACCTAGCTCGTACTGAGGAATTAAGGAAAAGGGATGATAAAGGCAACCCAGTAGGAGGGCTCCTTCTAAGCTTCAGAGCCCCATATGCCCCTATTGGTTCTCAGACTGTTGCACGTTACATCCGCCAAGCTTTGATTATTAGCGGGGTTGACACCAGCATGTTCTCGGCCCACAGCACTAGAGGGGCCTCAACATCCAAGCTGATGGCTTTGAATCTCCCCATTAAGGACATTATGGAGAGAGCTGCGTGGACTTCTGAATCCACCTTTAGAACCTTCTACCACAAACCCGTAATTCGTGATAGAGGGGCCAATCAGCTTCTACAGGCCTTTGCAAACAAGCATTAGGCCCTTTTTCGTCGCCGGGAACCTAGTGACTGAGGCACTTTAAACATCTCATCTGTTCTGCCCTCTGACGAGAGGCAGACGAACTAGAATCTTAGATTAAAAAAGTAAATGGTTTACTTACGTATTTTAATCTTGATTCTGTGAGGATGACGATAGTCAGAGGCAGAACAACTGCCCACCCTCTACCACCCTGGGCTCTGTCCTCTGACTCAAAGACTTGATTCAAACTTTTTTAACTTTAGTGAATTGCATTTCACCTTTTCAATCGTCATCCTTCTGCCTCAGTCACTCGGTTCCCGGACTCCCATCTACAAAAAACTGAAGGTCGCTGGCTACGCCGCCTATCTCATCTGTTCTGCCTCTGACTATCGTCATCCTCACAGAATCAAGATTAAAATACGTAAGTAAACCATTTACTTTTTTAATCTAAGATTCATATTTCATATTAACAGCAGTTTTTTTGTCATAGACCTTTCTGATCCCGTTTTTCTTGGTTATTTTTTCAGATGGCGAGCCCAAATTATCGACGGGAAAGCCATGGCCAAAAGTATAAAGGATGAGATCCGTGCAGAGGTTGATCAAATGTTGGCCTCTGGGAAACGGGCACCTCATCTTTCTGCCATAATTGTGGGTGAAGATCCCGCCAGCAAAACCTACGTGAAGAACAAAATGAGTGCCTGCAAATATACAGGTATATAGCTATCGTTCCATTAAATCTATGGATGCATGAATGGCACTACGACAGTCATCTAACTTGTTTAGCTCGAGAGGCATTTCTTAAGTTTCGCGTATTGCGTCATTTAGTCATATGTAACTATGGAAGCCCGAACTGATTTTATGTGCAGTTTGTATCAACCGAACTAATCGTGTGTGTAATAAAGCACCACAGTACTATGATGGTTCCCGTGGTCATTAAAAGTCAGAAATTTTGAGTTTGGGTTTTTAAGGACCTTAAAAGTCAGTACCGGTAATTTTCGCTGTGCGTCAGTAAAAAAGTCGGTACCGTAATTTTCAATCTGAGTAAAAACACAAAAATTTTGATGTGAGCGCCGTAGAAGCGTAATCATAGCAAGGGCTCAAACATTGGAAAGCTCTCGAAAACCTGGTTATCACACAACTTACTATGGAAACTCTCATAGTTTTTTTATTCAAACACATTTGTAAATAGGAAGTGGAAAACCTGATACATTCATACTGACTATTCAAACATCAAGCCTTTTTTGACCAGCTAATATGACTTCATTTGGTGAGTAAAAACTGGAAATTGGGCCAGTAAAAGTCAGTAATTTTGATATTGTCTGGGCCTCGGGAACCATGACTATCTCAGAGTGAATGTGTGTGCGTGTATATTGTCCTTGTTCCATTCTTTTGAAACTGTCACTGCAGCAGCAGACCTCACGGGAGCATGACCAAGGCCGCTGGCTTACCGGTCCTCCTACTCGTGCTGCTGGTAATAAGGCAAGGTTAGAATTATATCAAACAAGTTCAACCCAAAACAATTGCTTCTTTGCTCTATTAAGAGTACGCTGCCCCTCCTGCGTTTACCTTCAGAACCTAATTATACGGTACTGGTACTGGTGCTTACGGGTTTAAGGTTTTGCCCAATAACTCTCTTGCAATAAATAGGAGGTTCCACAAATTGTTTCAGCACCACAGATGAAGCGACGACGTTGAACCTAGCTAGCTAGACCAGGGCCACTCAGGGGACTTTCCAGGTTCCGTATATCTCCGCTATAGCTGGCACTTTTTTATCCGGTGGTTCTACTGTTACGGTTGGTGTACCATAAGGATCAAATAGATTAGGTTGAAGATTGTTTTCCCTGGAGAAATAGTTAAAAAGTATTAACAGCATTAAGAATTATAATTAACATGCACTATCTAGATGTATGAAAGGCACATTCACGACCCTTGGGTTCAGTCACACTCACACCAGCCCTGATGTAGGAACAACTGATTCCGAAACTGTTGGCAGAAAGGTCAATGAACACATACAAATTGAATTTTCTCGATTGTCTATTAATCAAATTGACCAACCCATCCCAGAAGTATCACTGTATGAGTATATTAAACAGTTGGCAGCATTCCTCACAAAGATAAAATCAACATGGTACTATAAGTAAATTATTACATGACACAAGGAAGTAAACCACTGCAAAACATTCACGCTCTCTGCCCTAGAACTGTTTTTGAATTCAAGTAATCATCACTTTAGTGAAAACTTGTTGGCAAAACCACATATATATTGACCCTGTGAAATCTATACAAGCCTGGCAAAACCATACAACAGAGCTCGAGATGCATTTAATCACTGCTATCTTTACAATATAACAACACACAGATCTTATCATGATAAGTGTCGACTTTTGAGCCTAGACTGCCCAGGTATTATCAACAACCATACAGGACCCTTTTTTCAATGTCGACTATTAATCCTATATAAGAATTAGTGGAACCTCCTATTTACATACTTTTGCGAAGGTAAATATTAACCTCTTCGGGGAATATGTTTACACTTTCTAGATTTGAAGTGGTTAGCTGTAGGTAAATTTCCTTAGGAAAGGGTAATTGTGCGATATCTAAGCTGAGGTGTTTTGCTAGTTTTTAACATATTGTTAGTTATCTAACCACATTAAAGCAAAGCAAATACCAAGCACTCAAGAAATATTTTCTTCCTCGCCTAGGAATTACCAGTGAGACAATCGTTCTACCCGCGGAGACCAGCCAAGAAGAGCTTCTCAAACTAGTTGATAAGATGAACCACGATAGCAAAGTAGATGGACTGCTCGTGCAACTCCCGGTTCCCGAGCACATTCATGAGAGGACAGTGTGTAACGCAGTTGCTCCACACAAGGATGTTGATGGCTTCCATGTGGTGAATGTTGGTCGCTTCTGTGTAGACCTCATGTCTCTCATCCCAGCTACCCCAGCTGGTGTTATCGAAATGCTGAAAAGGACGGGTGAGTAAAGACCTGCATATCACTAAATAAGGAGTAGCTTCATCACATGTCGGTGGATGGATATTGGGGCCCATCGAATCCCGCATGAGTGAGCATATTGTTTTGTACTCTGGTACCAAGGTGTTCCACGTTGCAAATTTAAAACATTTTTTTACACCCATTTATGTATATATGTCCCCAACCATGCCATGTTTCTTGTGAATGAATCCATATGAAGTAAGACAATGAAGGTATACAACGGCCTGTTAGAGAAAAATGATACTAATTAAACCATATTCTTGGACCTCGCAATTACACACACTATTTTTTCACTTCGTTTGGCTGAAAATATGATTTCATTTTCATTATATATTTGTTTACTTTGCAGGAGTTGAAACCTTCGGGAAGAACGCCGTAGTTTGTGGTCGCTCTAAAAATGTAGGTATGCCAATTGGAATGCTTCTTCATTCAGATGGCATTGGTGAGACAGAAGCATGTGATGCTACTACAACTCTCACTCATCGGTACACTCCCCCGGAGCAACTAAAAGTCTTCACAAAGACAGCTGATATCATTGTAGTTGCTTGTGGAATTCCTGGACTTCTAACTGGTGACATGGTGAAGGAAGGAGTCTGTGTCATTGATGTAGGCATCAACCGAGTAAAGGATGAGGAGACTGGCAAATACAAACTTGTTGGAGATGTCGATTTTGAGAGTGAGTATCATATATGTACGCGTGTGTCGTCATTATTAGACGATACAGAATCAGTATCTTAGCAGATGCTCACTCGATATGAGCGAGTATTCAAGGCTTTAAATCGTTTCTTGTAATAAATTAACTAATGGTCTATCTGACAAGTATTTAGGACTCAAAATCTACTGATCAAAATGCCGCACGCAATTAGAACCAAATGGAGACAGACATAACGATGGTATAGATGAACAAGTAGTTTAGTATGAACAATCTGCCACTATTTGTAGGTGTCTCACAAAAGGCTAGCCACATCTCACCAGTACCTGGTGGTGTCGGGCCCATGACAGTTGCTATGCTGATGAAGAATACGCTGAAGGCAGCCAAGAATGAAATCAAGTATTAAAAGATATCATCCCAAATGTCATTGTATGTGCCCAAACCTAGGTATGTATGAGCTATTTCTTAGATTCGGGTTTCGGGTTTTATTCGTACTCGTCTTGTCCGATTATAGAATAAATTATTTCTCACGTCTGACAATTTAGGGGAAATATCTTGATCCCTGTGTATCGAAGAAGAAAACGCACATGTATGTCCACCACTCTACTTGTATTAATCGACTGATGATGTTAAAATTAAAGTAAAATTATTGAGGTCGAATTAAATATATCGCTCATTTCCCGCATGGGCAAGACGTCTTGTGATGATGTTCAAAGCTTAATGTCACTTAAATAATTGCAATTTTCCTTTAGTCATAATCCTTTCATTACTTTCAGTGAATCTCGTTGACTTACATATCGCAATACTCAACATCCATTTCATCTTATCGGCGTTTCAAACTACATCATTTCGTGGACACGGAAAAGAAACACTATGGAAAAGATGTATCATTTCTCCCACACCGAAACTAGAGGTCCTTTACCATTTTAGGGCTTGATAGTTGATTGTCCGAAGAGAGGACGGCTCATTTATTCTCATTGTCATCCTTCATGAACGTTTGATGTTTCCACGCCATCTGTGTGACCCCTTGTTATTTATATGACTGCATGATATCAAAGTCCCTATGGTTGAGTCCAGGTCCTTGGGATATGTTATACTGGACATAGTATTTAGCAAGTGTGATGTAAAACATGCGCCAAAGATGCTCATTCTATTTTTGTTGTGCTAAGTCAGGGAATATGTAAAACCAGAGGCACATGTTATACATGGCTCTGGTAAAATGATTTGAAGTATGCAGTGAGGTATATTTCTTGTGAATTGTGTCAACCAAATGAGTCCTTGGTCCAAACTTGTCAGAACGATTTTTTGGATTAGTGGGTGTCTGTTATTGCATGCCTCTATCAATTTTACTGAATCTCGATGCGAAAGAATCTCAAAAAAGTGCTGCGGTGAGTTACATTTGTCAAACCGGCTAGGCTTTTTATGACGAATTTATTAGATTCGTAAACCTGACTGGTATTTTTAACAGATATTTCATTCAGTGATTCAGATAGAAACGAGTTGCTCGCTTTACCGTGCTACCACTGAGAGTGAGTCAAAGAACTCTCATACGTGACGTCATAGTATTATGACGCAACTGAACACTCGTTACCGATGATCCGATTGGATCTCACCTGGTAACGTTGTCAGGGCTAAATGTCTGCATGGTAGCATTGTCAGTGTTTTGTCAACAAAACGTTGTTGATTAGCATTTTAGGTTATGTTTTGACTATATTATTTGTAATTAATTAAATCAAAATATAAAGGGAGCCTTGTGGTCGATTCCATTTGTTGTTGGGAAAGGACAGATTTGTTTTATTAAGGGCCATAGAGAGAATTTGTTAATTTTGAACATTTTAGATTTTTCATAGAAAAATCAATATGTTCTCCCGATTTCTAATTTATTCTCAATATGGCGGAGTGATTCAGTGATTCGTGTTTATTTAAGATCCAAATTAGGAAAAACAAACAATTTGACTCAATTCTGCATTATTTGTGTGCTAGTGTAATACACGTGTGATTCCTAATGTCCAGTCAGGTTGTGTAGGATCACTCAATATAATGTAGAATGAAACGTGCTGTGCCTTGACGTTAGTTTTAGCTTTTAGCCTATAGGTCTGATAAGGAAGTAGGCCCTTTTACTTAGTTTATCTACATTTTAGTTTTGACGTATTATTCTTTTATATACAGGCAAATGAACCACATATATCGATATAACCTGGTGAATTTGTATTTGCATGGTTGTTTTTTTGTAAAACGTGCTTCCACTGACCAGTCGTGTCTATAAGTATTATGTGTAGATATAGACTCCAATTGCTACATTTGTTTCAGTGTGTGTTTGAATATTATGATTTACACAAGTATCTCCTATTGAGTTAACTACTTATTGCTCAAGTGCCCTTAGATTGTATGGTTTACAAGACTTTTTTGTCAACATTTATAGCATAAACATGGAGGAAATGATACTGCTGGAGTCCACATGAAGTTTGACTTAACGTTACAATATCTCATCATTAGTTGCACTCTATTGCTGCATATTTTGACACAATACCTAGCAGATCTAACACCCTATTATCACATCCTTAAAAAGTACAAACTTAGATATAAGCACATGTTAACACATTCTGTGTTGCATAAAACCGTCTTTTATTGGGCGACGTGAGTATAATACTGTTGCCAATTATAAACGGTCAAGGACTTTTTAGCAGGTTAACTATTGAACATGAGCAGGATAACAAGGATAAATCCATTTTATGAGTATAATTGCTGTAAAAATACTGATACTTAAAAGTGATAGTTTGAGTTTTACAATAGTTTACTCAGGTAAAACGTTACTTCAAAGATGCTGTTCTCAGCAATAACTGATTTGAAGGCTGATCCATACTTTTCTATAATAATCAATAATAATAGATGTTTGGCCGAATTAATGCTTACATGATACTTCATCTACAACTTCTATACTTTAAGCCATACTTTAAATTATATTACATTGTGATATTATTTATGTCCCAATAAAGTGGAACCAGTAAGTATGTATACATGTCTTTGTTATTTTTTAAAAATTGAGAAGTCAAAAAAATGTTGAGGCTGCGCGTTTCTGAATTTTGTAAAGTGCCATTACACCAGCCCTGGCTTTTCTTGTGCGACATATTCAGTGAACGGGTTGACTAGTTACCCATCATCTCCCACACTCGTAACGTACGCTTCAAGCGTTTGCCTCCTATCACAGTTTACCACTGAAAAGACAAGAGTTCATTACTACTTTTCTATCTCTTTGGATAGGTTTCCATCCAGTGAGAATTATATACATGTATAGATGCAGGCGTGAATCTCATAAAGCAACGTTGCCGACCTTGCAATTTGGTTTACCAATATTGTCTTAGTTAAATTGGGAGAAAATAGTGATAATCCAATCAAATACGAATAAACCGGCCAAACTATTACGGAGCTAGTAACGTTTGGGTACATCATGCAAAGATGCTGCTACGGTAACTTACTTCATTTAATTCTTGATCGTTAAATTCCAGAGGCTCGTCTGCATTCTCTCTATGCGCCGTTACCCTGCTGTCCCATATAGCTTTTTGCATCTGCAGCAACTCTAAGTTTTCCTCGTGTTCTTCTGCCATGGCTCCCTGTATTACTCTTATGTTATTGTCCGTCTCTTGCTCCATCGCCGTTCTGTATTCTTCGAGCTGAAGTTCATGTTGCAATCTTAAGCTGTCTTTGAAATTCTTTTTGTTCTCTTCTCTTTTCTTCCGCTCTCGCTCTATCCTCTCCCTCTTCCTCCTCTCTTCTCCTGCTCTTTGTTCTGCCTCTATTCTTTCTGCTTCTGCGGCTATTGGCGAGATGACAAGATGTGAGATAACACTCGCTAATGAATGAATGGTAATTATTGGGCAGGTATTATCAGTAAGAGCTAAAGAGTTAACTGCCTTTTTTATTCGGGGAGACACGCTTATATGTCATAATAATAACCTCTACATAGAAAACGGCACTGGAAATTGAGGTCAACCTCCCTGATGTGGGCCTCGTTTTGGTAGCAGGCTTTGTAACAGGGTACCCGTCAAAATTAAGAGGGGCTGGCTGGGTACCTGGGTAAAGCATGCATGTGTTATGTAACACTACCAAGCTGTCAGTGGTTGCATTTGGGAAGCAAATGCTTGCTGGTCCAATATACAGACCTTAGTGGTTGCATTCGGGGAGCATATATTATATGCTTTGTAAACATAGCCAATATTTAGCCAAGCTCAAATGCTATAACTTTTGAAATAATAGTCCGATTTGAACAGAAAAGTTCACATTGTGTAGCTAGGGGGACCATGGGGCCCCTTAATTTGGGGAGAGACTTATTGAACCTCACCAGCTAATTGGTGGAAACATTGCAACTACTAGAATAATTAATATTGAAGCTAAATAATGTCTGTGTGTGGGTGGTCTCTCTCTCTCTCTTTCAAGTTCAGGGTGGTAATCATGGCTCTCTCTCTCTCTTTCTTTCAAGTTCCGGGTGGTAATCATGGTGTTTCATAATAATGAATGGCAGTACATAGCCTCAAATGTTGGATCCAATAGTGCGCCCCCCCACCCCCACCCCACCCTGGCCCATACATCAAATGTTTTTTTAACATAATTTTATAGAATGAAATAATGAATGGCAGTACATAGCCTCAAATATTGGACCCACGACCAAGTCTTTTTCCCGACTAACTTTGTTTTTCCGACAAACTTTTTTTTCCGACAAACTTTATTTACGACCACCTTTTTTACGACTAACGTTTTTTACAACCAACTTTTTTTTTACGATCGACAAACTTTATTTACGTCCAACTATTTTTTCGACCAACTTTTTTACGACCAACTTTTTTTACGATCAACTTTTTTTCGCAAACATTTTACGACCAACTTTTTTTACGATCAACTTCCTTTTGTCGACCAACTTTTTTTACGACCAACTTTTTTTTTCAACCAACCATTTTTTTTCAACCAGCATTTTTTACGGCCAACTATTTTTTGGGACAAACTTTATTTTTTACCAACTTTTTTTGCTTCCGAGAGAAGACAGACCAATGTGATGTCAGACCAGGGGGTTAGTGGACTCAGACCAGTGGGTTAGTGGACTCGGACCACCAGGTTGGTGAACTCGGACCAAACCATACCATTTCATTTCATTTCATTTCAAGAATTCTTTATTGTTTCGATGACATTACAATAAGGTTATTCAACATTCTAATTAGACAAATGTCTAAGAAGGTCTTCCGTCGAGTGCCCGAATCTTGAGTTACTTTTGTTTACAATATCAATATTAACAGTTTACAACTTACATAACAAGAGTTAAATTATAGATTTAACAATAAAACAGTATGGTATGGTATGGTAAGATGAGATAACAACTTGTATGAAACATGAAATAGGTGATGAGAGTTATGGAATAAAGATAGCTGCCGATGTTCTTAAAGACATTAAGGCATTATGGTTTTATCTCGTGGCGCATTGGCCTAATAACAGTAAGGCATTTATAGGTATTTTGTGACGCATCGGCCTATAATAGAATTAACTTAACATATATACTTTCCAGCACTAAGTACCAGGTACAGCTGTTGGCATAGGGCCACATTATTAGAAAATGTTAAGTAACAGATATTATCAACTATGCCATCAGGGGCATGTATTTACAAAGTAATATTATTCAATCAATCAATCAAGAGTTGCAACCTCTCGATGTGTAGT
Source organism: Sthenelais limicola (assembly GCA_942159475.1). Lineage (NCBI taxonomy): Eukaryota > Metazoa > Annelida > Polychaeta > Phyllodocida > Sigalionidae > Sthenelais > Sthenelais limicola. The sequence goes on along the minus strand of OW804095.1, from coordinate 57,515,823 downwards.
TTTAGCACGTAGCTAAGTAGTGGCTTAATAATGTATGATTAAGACTAAGCCAGTCAATAGAACAAAGCACCATTCATTACATGTGGTCGATAGTGAGGCAGTGTCAGGGTTATAAGACACTTGAATAAGAGAGGTCAAGTAACATTAACAATACTCAAATAATCGAGTCCGATATGAGTTACTCTTACATAATATTCATTCAAGCGGACAACTACCACATACATGTGCTTTATATAGGTATAAGTGAATATCTTAGGTAAGTACTAAGAATGGTACAGAAATATTTAACATTGCTAGCTTATAGCAAGTGTTAGATAGTACAAGTAAGGAGGTGAGATAGAGAGCAGGTACTCTGGTTCAGGTTGGTTGAGTGGCACGGCCCCCCTATAAGAAAATTTAGTAACCCTAAACCTAACCCTAAAATTGGTTGTCCTAAGTCAGTAAAGGTAGTATATAGTGGAGAATCCATAGTAAAACTGACTAATAAAAGAATTACTTTGACCATATACCTATCATAATGTTCCGGCACCCGGGTCCGACATGGGTAACCCCTTTGTCCGACTTTACTAACCCCCTGGTCTGAGCTGACCTGGTCTGACTTGATCCGGGTCCGAGCAAGCTTCAGTCCGAGTTTATCAGACCCCTTTTTTTACAACCAACTTTTTTTTTCAACCATTTTTTTTCAACCAGCATATTTTACAGCCAACTATTTTTTTTGACAAACTTTATTTTTGACACTTTTTTTTGTCTCTCAGAGAAAAGATGTACCTTTCCACACATTACTCATTATTATTAAGGAGGGGGGAATAAAAGGGGAGGGAGAGCAAGGGAGGTAGTCGGGGAGGGGGAGGAAAATTGATAGGTGTGTGTGTGGGTGGGGGGGTGCAATTTTTTTTCCATGAAACCCTCTTATATCAGTCATTCTCATCTCTCCTCTCCCTCTCTTCTCCTCCCCCCCCCCCCCTCTCTCTGTCCCTCTCTCTCTGTCCCTCCCTCTCTCTCTCCCTCCTACACCTTAGGCCTACTACCCTGATGTAGGCCCCCTGTGATTTTAGACATTTTTGGCAATTAAATTAATATCTCCAAATTAAAATAAACGTCCCGTAAATTGTTGGATTCCTATAAGAAGTAGAAACACAACTGCCTGTACAATCCAAGTGCCGAAGGCACTTGTTTACGGTAACATGATAAGAATGGGGAACCCAGAATTCTGGCAGAACACAAAGGCACGGGACGGTATTACTTTGCACGTGGCAATGTTGACAGTCGGCACCTCTTGTGTGACGCAAGACAGTGTGACGTAAGCCAGTTCACACCTGTCTGCTCGGCCGGTTGAAATGGAATCTGAATGAAGGAAACGGAACGGATCTTTTTTTGGTGTTTCTGCATGTTATAGAAATGGTTGAAAGTAAAAGTAATGGAATCTGAATGAAGGAAACGGAACGGATCTTTTTTGGGTGTTTCTGTGTGTTATAGAAATGGTTGAAAGTAAAAGTAATGGAAATGGAATCTGAATGAAGGAAACGGAACAGATCTTTTTTTGGTGTTTCTGCATGTTATAGAAATGGTTGAAAGTAAAAGTAATGGAATCTGAATGAAGGAAACGGAACGGATATTTTTTGGGTGTTTCTGCGTGTTATAGAAATGGTTGAAAGTAAAAGTAATGGAAATGGAATCTGAATGAAGGAAACGGAACAGATCTTTTTTTGGTGTTTCTGCATGTTATAGAAATGGTTGAAAGTAAAAGTAATGGAATCTGAATGAAGGAAACGGAACGGATATTTTTTGGGTGTTTCTGCGTGTTATAGAAATGGTTGAAAGTAAAAGTAATGGAAATGGAATCTGAATGAAGGAAACGGAACAGATCTTTTTTTGGTGTTTCTGCATGTTATAGAAATGGTTGAAAGTAAAAGTAATGGAAATGGAATCTGAAGGAAGGAAACGGAACGGATCTTTTTTTGGTGTTTCTGCATGTTATAGAAATGGTTGAAAAAAGTAATGGAAATGGAATCTGAATGAAGGAAACGGAACAGATCTTTTTTTGGTGTTTCTGCGTGTTATAGAAAACTCCAAGTGTCTTCTCTGAGCTTATGGGAATCACCACCACCACCACCAACCACCCCCCCCCCCCTCCTCCTCACATGGGCTTAGATCCTCCCCAAAGATGTTCCATAAATTTCCATCTATCATGAATACTCATATTTTGTACTGAAAATAATTTGGAATTCTTAAAGGTCTTGAAGACTGAAACTATCTGATTACTCCTGGGGATGATTAATCATGCACCACAAATGTAGAGGACTGCACTTGATATTAGTTCTTTTTACTTAACTGATAGAGTGATGATATACTAAACTGATACAGTGATATAATGATATGAGGGCAGCTGATATGGTCGACCCGAATTGGGTCGGTAGACCCTTCTCAGGCATGTTAGTAAAAAAACCGATGTCATGCTGTCTTGTTAAACTTCAGCCTATGACAGTTCCATTCATGTTTGCCACAAATTATTCAACTTCATTCGGCACTACACTTGATCAGTCACCTCCATTACATTTCTTTTCTATATAAAGTGAGCAAATATTGATTGAACAAACCCTGTTTCTTCAACTCTGCATCGTGTAAGCCTCCTTCCAATGCAACTAGTACTTGATTTATATTTTCTACTTCTTCCAAATATTCTTGCCAAACGCTCTTCTTCTGGTCACCCAAAACAGAATAAAATAGTTATGAGGGGAAACAGTCTTATTACATGGTGCAATCTGTCTCGCCAATAGAATAAAAAAGCATAATATTTCTATACGGGTACTCTAGTATCAACATTTTTGCTACTATACCTTTACTCCTAAATTTATACATTTGCTGTATGCCATTTCCATATCGCTGACATCTCGCCGGTAATGGGCATCGCCCCCCACTACATCGTAATGGCCTTGCTCCAGCTTCGATTTAATAGCGTATCCCAGAGTGGATAACATTTTCCTGCTTTCTCGTATTGAAAAGTCATCATTCTTTTTCCTATATTTATCACAGAGCTCTTTGGTTCGCTCCTAAAAATTGATCACAAGAAACTAGTATAACATTGTTAATGATATACAAGCAGTACTCTAGCCAAAGTACTTCAAGCCATTTACAAAATAGAATAATACTTATTAAGCTGTCTGGATTTTCTTGACAACAAAATCTTGTGTTTATCCAAAACCGAAACTCGATTTAACACCATACATTATATATATACTGTGACTTAGCCACATTTGTTTATCAAAACGCCTTTTGGTCAAAATTTAATTACTTAGATCATAAAGGTACCCACATCGAATTTCCTACTTGTTGCACCATTATCATCTGCAAAAAGTTTCATCTCAACAATAGTTGAACCTGATAGAAGGGCATTAGCCAAAGCGCAGTCCAACCCAAATTGGTCAAGAGGTTCAATCATTATCGTCTCCATTTCTTGCTCGAATTTTTGCGTGGCCATCTCCATCACTTTCCTGTTTTCCTTATTGACTAGAATTTCGTATATATTTTGTATACTCGGTAACTGCCCATCCCTTAGGGCACCGACATATTCTGACACTAACGATGCATACACTGCAAAATAACATGATTTAATTAGTCGATTGCTTGCTGAGTAGTCAATTGTAAATTTATGCATGTATACTTTGAAAGATTGTGTATCTGAAGTTTGTTCGGGTCCTCACCACACGACACTAACTAGTGTAAGAATTAAAAGCTGAAGTGGGGCATGGCATTTTTTAGATATAAAGTAGAAGATCGCCAATATATCAAACGATATGTATTACTGGTAGACCTTTTTGTAGATACCAAGGTTTACTCACTGGATCCCGTGATATCACCACATGGCAACCTCATCGGTGGGCAGTGGTTATAAACAAAAGTTGTAAAGGAATGCGAGTCCTTTAAAAAGTCTTCATTGAGATCACATTCTTGAAGATTGTCTAGTTGTTTTAATTTCGCTGTTCTGAAATACAAACAATGCGAGCACGTTTGATAAATAATCAGTTGTTTTGTTCGCAAGAGCATAAACAAATTATGTTAATGATATTGTTCGCTTAGGTGTGCGTTGTGTTAATAATCTAGAGATCATGAAAAGAGCCCGAGGCCGAGTTTTAGCACATTATGGGTATTTGTGGTGATTATTTTGATCTGATTATTATCAATTTTGATCGGCGTTGATCATTGCCAGGCGGTCTCGGCGGACCCCTGTTCTAGAGTATGTCTTTGCGCCCCTGACTGATACTAGGTATATGAGTGTCCCGTGTCCCTCTCATCCCGTCAACAATATGTATGGCAACCTTTAGCTGCAGAACAAATGGGATCCTTTGCAGAAACGGGAAATCCAAATTAACAGGTGTTATCAGTTCTCTTAATTTAAAATAGATGTAAAAATGCATGTCTATGACCTGTAACTCTACTAACTCTCCTCTAAACTTACTTAGTCGGTCTATCAAATGTGAAACATTTTCTCCGTGTGAAGTTTTCCAAGATTGTCTTCCTCAATGTATTGCTCTCCAAACTTCTCGTTTGGCTCGAAGAAAGAATATGTTCTAGATATTGGTCTGCTGTTACTTGCTGTCCATTAACCTCCAGCTCCAAAAAGAAATCACGAAGGGCTAGGATGAAAAATGGCATTTCGATAAACTGACCATTGCTTCCGTTCTTAGTGTGCCCCTTGATTATCTTTGTCACAGTTGCAACAAAACTTATAATGGGTTAAGGAAAACAATTTATCAATGTCATCTATAGTATTATATTATGTGCTCATTGTTTCAATGACTAATTCATACAGAAGTTATTTTCTTGTCAGGTCGACTCAGTTTTACTTTCTTACGTACTATGACAAAGGATACTTTAAATTGGTTATTATATCTTCACTGATGGCGCCAAGATAGTTATATACTAGGGTGCTTGAGAGCAGCGTGGCTAAAGTTATGATTGATTCGTCATGCCTTGGGTCTCCCTGGAATTAAGAATATAAACATAATCAATTTGCGAAAGACCATGGCATCCACACATTTTAGGAAATGTACAGGAAACGGCTATAGAATTAACTTGGGGTTACGTTTTCCACCAATTTTGTTGAATGACAATTAAGTAGCATTCTATCCATATAATCAAACACACCTTTTCTGCGTCTCCTAAGCCTTCTGTGTCTATCAATACCAAATTCGCCCCCACTCTTTGGGGATGACCACACACCCAGATCCATAGTCCTTTCGTTTTACTTTGAATTGTGGAGCCAAGGGAAAAACCTGATAGTAGAACCATGGCAATTATGTATTAGATACACCTGTCCAGATAGTTTCTCTAGTATATCTGTTGTGTTCATTACTAATCAATTTAATTTTGTCAACGAAATTGTCCCTAAAATTAATCAATTTCGTCAACAAACCCAGCCGACCACCAATGGGAATCCATTGGTATTTGTAACACCTTGTATAAATATATTGCTCAGTGTGCATGAATAACATAAGTAGCCTACAACATATATAAATGTGAACATACTTACCAGAGCTTTTCCCTGCAAGTCTATTCATTAGATAGGATTTGCCGGTCCTGTAGATTCCAGCTATGGCCACAACCACAAGAGGACCATTTAATGTTCTCAGCTGGTCCAATACACAACTTTCTACCTGAAGGCGGCCGGTCCTTTCATTTGTCGATATCAAACACTGGGGTTCTCGGAAAATGGGTTGCTCCTCATAATCATCCATCTGAATTAGTTGGATGAGCAAATTAGACTATATATTATGGGATAAAGTTCTGTGGAAACACAAGCAATTTGACCAAAAGTCGCTATATCTATCATCCACCCTACTATTCCCTCAAGGCACTCAAGCTATTAGACTAGAGGCAGAAGTTTCAAATTTTACTATAGGAGGTACGGAATGTTAGAGGGTGGCATCCACCCTGGATTGGTAGCCTGACCATCACTGATTAAATTCATGGTGGATGCCACTTGCGCTGACCTATAGTTGCCGAGAAAATCCAAGATGGCCGCCAATTTTTCTGTCTTTTTTAGGTTTTTTGCCAATAACTCGGAAGATAATGCATTTACATCTTAGGTTAAATAAAACCATGTGTAGGGCACATATTTATCTATTGATTGATATCAGCCACTTGATTCTGCATGCAGTAGTTTTTGTATAATCATCTTTTGAAAAATGAGGTCATTTTGCGCTTTTGTGACAAAATGACATAGGCCTCTTTTTCCTGAAGCACAGTCAAGTTTCTGTTGGAGATAGAGCTAAACATGTATTAAATGTTTGTTAGAGTATGAAATGCTCTTTAAAATGACTTATTGTACATGTCTCTATGACTAAAATTGAATTTGTTATGAATTTATAGCCATTAAAAGAATACTCCTATTATCGGTTAAATTCAAAAACCTCCTACATTCTAGTGTCTGTAACTTGGATTTTTAGTGTCAAGTCACCCATCTATTGTTTCTCATGTAAAATTGGATGTATTGTCATAAAATGTATCAAAAAAGGTTTTTAATTTAAGTATAAAATGTCATAAATCCTCATCCCAATCATCATGCATTGTGTTGGGATGCACCACAGAACAGCTGTAGCCTGTGAGGCATGGGATATTCTGTTTCCAGCAGGGACTCCATGTTGTTGTAGACTTTCCAGCCACAATATGTGTTATTTCTCCTAGTCCTAAGGTACTGCTTCTGATATTATTGAACATGTTCCAAGGCATGGTCAATATAGATCAGGTTGAAGGTATTTGAAGTACATAAGACCATGAAGTTGTCACAGAATATCTTGTAGTTAACTGGATGGGTTGTAACTATCAGCAATCAGTAGAATACATAATTACTGTGATTGTACAAAGCTAGCCAATACAAAACTAGCCATGAGAACAGATTTGAAAGCAGTAACATTGAAATTCCCGTTAATGAACATAAGAAGTTTGAAAAGCATCTTCATATATGAGATCCAGAAAAAGTAATAAGTGAGATAATGCAAGCACCACGCACATCCTAATGCTATCACCCTGCGTCAGGTTCAGACCCTAGGCTACCAAACAACAGTCTCTGTAGAGGCCATCAATGAACAGATAGCCCTAGTAAACTGGCCATTTTAGCATTGGAAAACCTTATTCAAGTAGACATTTGATACACAGGAACATGTTTAAGTTTAACATAAAAACAATATTTGTGGGATGGATGGATTTGCCTAGAAGTGGATAGGGAGTCAAAATGTATTGACAGCCCTTCTTACTTTTTATATACAGGGTAGGTGATCATTACCTATGCATAACATGACATAGCAACCTCTTTAGATGTGTTTAAGTTAGCAGTGTACTTCATATGTTGCTTGCATTATCTCGCTATTAGTGTTTGTACCTACTGGTCAAGCATATAGTACCTGATTTCCTGATGTCATCAAGTCAATTTTCAGAGCTGTAGGCCTTCCTTTGCCTAGTGGCATTCAAATGCTGCAGTTACCCTGCTCTCTCTACCTGCTTTCTCTAGATCTGCCTCCAATCCATACTCTGTATCTCAGATGATAGAATATGGTCAGAGGATATGCCAGAAGACTAATAGATCTCATAATGAATATCCAACTCTATCATACTCATGAGAGCAGGGGCATCCATATTAAAGCAGTAAAATGCCTGCTGTGCATACTCTCTGACATCATAGTGTGTGAGGTGGTTGAAATTGTCCAGGTTGGAAGTATGTCTAAGTTCATATCATGTATGTATGTATGTATCTATGAGGGAATCTGAGTCATGTATTTCATCTTTATCTTGTTAGTAAGCTACTAGTTTGGAGAAAAGAAACATGAATTGACTTCTCTTGCAAATTGAGTCCTGGTCTGGTCTAGTATACATACATGTATAGTGATTTTTACAGTTCATGAACAGCTGATAAAATTATCAGTGATTGATCTTATCCAGGGACAAAAGGAGATCCTTCACATTGATATTCACCACTTTGAAATGTTACCATTTGTGTGGTATCATTGTAGTCAACAGCAAATTGACCTATACAATTTGCCAACTTCAATAATTATTTGACAGAACAGAAATGTGGCTATTCTCATAGTAGGTGTGAGAAATTTGAGTCCAATATTCCAGTCTGATTTGATCATGAATGGTGCAATGTCCAGTTTGGATCAGCCATTCAATCAATGTCATTGATCTTGTTTGTTGGATGGTGATCTCAATCCCAATATGATTTGGTGTGAGTAGCTTTCTTTTTGAAGCAGCATGATGACACATTGCAGGTGACTGTACAACAGCATGGTGTCCCTGCGCGAAACAGAATATAGGATATCCCATGCCTCACAGGCTACAGAGCTCTGTTCTGTGGTGCAACCCAACACATTAAATGGTGATTGGGATGAGGATTTGTGACATTTTATACTTAAATTAAAAACCTTTTTTGATACATTTTATGACAATACATCCAATTTTACATGAGAAACAATAGATGGGTGACTTGACACCAAAAATCTAAGTTACAGACACTAGAATGTAGGAGGTTTTTGAATTTAACCGATAATAGGAGTATTCTTTTAATGGCTATAAATTCATAACAAATTCAATTTTAGTCATAGAGACATGTACAATAAGTCATTTTAAAGAGCATTTCATACTCTAACAAACATTTAATACATGTTTAGCTCTATCTCCAACAGAAACTTGACTGTGCTTCAGGAAAAAGAGGCCTATGTCATTTTGTCACAAAAGCGCAAAATGACCTCATTTTTCAAAAGGTGATTATACAAAAACTACTGCATGCAGAATCAAGTGGCTGATATCGATCAATAGATAATTATGTGCCCTACACATGGTTTTATTTAACCTAAGATGTAAATGCATTATCTTCCGAGTTATTGGCCAAAAAACTAAAAAAGTCAGAAAAATTGGCGGCCATCTTGGATTTTCTCGGCAAATATAGGTCAGCGCAAGTGGCATCCACCATGAATTTAATCAGTGATGGTCAGGCTACCAATCCAGGGTGGATGCCACCCTCTAACATTCCGTACCTCCTAAAGTGATTTCTAAGCCCCTTTTGAAATTCTGCCTCCAGTCTATATAGGCTGTATACACAAAGTTGTAAAAGGCTTTTTACTGGCTTAACAGGGTTGGAAAAGTCGCTTCAAAAACTTTTCAAAATATGGTTGTCCGACATCTATATCACAACATATTTGGTTGTCCGCACACACTAAAGATGGATAAAACATGGTTGTCCGGCGGACGCCCAAGTGTAACGATTCTACTATACTATATGAACATTTCCATCGAGCTCCGGGTAGCTCCAGATCCGGACACCTCCGGATCCGGCCACCTCCGGGTAGTACCTCCGGACGCCACTAGGAGTCTACATTTCAACTCATTATGATATTTATACTTTGTATTACTTGATTAATTTATTATTAATTAACCATTCATATTATTCCATCCGGATTTTAACCATGATGGTTATCACATATTTCTCTATTTATGTACAAGTTTGTACTTATTTCATCATTATATTTATTTAATTATTCCTGATTTGTATTGCAAACATAGTCTGTTCTTGTGTTGAATATTATTGATATACCCAATGTATTTGTATATTAATCGGCTTGAGGAGCAAGGTCTTCAACCCAACACACAAGGAGGAATAAAGAGAACATATGAAAGAAGTATTTCACTCTTGATGTTATAGCTCGGAGCCGCTTTTGAAACATAGAATATTTCAACCCTTGGTCCTTTGGAACTTTAATTTAATCCGGCCACTATAGTTCCTTTCCTCCCATCTCCTGCTATCGATATTCATAATATATTTATTCTCGCAGAAGTAAACCTATACGATCACGAAATATCATTATTTAATATCGATTAATATTAAGCTGGAGCTGAAAGACAGATGTACAATGATGGCCACAAAGACATTGGAAAGAACATAGGCAAGAATCGCAACACTGGTGCCGTGAGTGTGAAGGAAAAATACATTTGTATTTCTTCCTAGAACACTGGATTGTCTGCTGGACATTGAAGTTTCAAGGGAATATAAAGTCTGCTTATTTTTCTCACTATCCGGACCCATCCGGACCTCCAGGATCCTCCGGATCTCATTGGATCTTTGTCTCCATTTTTCTTTGGAAGTGTCCGGAGCTGGAGATAGTCATTGGATATCGTCTGGATACATCTCAAATTAACACAGAATATTTAAACTTGGGTTTATTTTTATTTTTGGGCAGAGTGATATAAGACAACTTATGTTCACTGGTTAGACTCCTGGATGGTGTGGACACTACTTCGCCTTGCTGTTGCTCTGGAGAGATTTTTGATTTTCTTCTCCTGAAGGGTTCAAACACGATTGGACTACTTTTTGTTTTTTTACTTAGTATATTTTTGTATTTCTTCTCAAAATAAACGGACTTGGAGTCACAGGAAGGATTAAACATGGCTACTGATTTAGCGAAGGGGATAGTAGCTGGCATAGAACTCAAGGACGTGGATCCTAAGATCAGGGATTACATCTTACAGGCAGCTAAAGACAAGGAAGATGTTGATAGAGTATTAGCTTTGACAAAAAGCGAATTTAAGGATGTAGCTGGTGAACGTGATGCTGCCATAAATACAACGGATCAGCTCCAGGAGGACCTTATTCGCCAGAGAGATGCTTTAGATCGAGCTACTAGTGATACAGATTTGCTGCATAAGGAAGTTACTTTGAAGGAAAATGCCTTGAAGAAGATTAATACGGAACTGCAATTAGCTAAAGCTAATGTCGATGATGCAGTGAAAAACGTGGACTATTGGAAGAGTGAAGCTCGAGTTAATAAAGCTGAGTTAAATGAAACCAAAAGTTTGTTTAAAATGAAAGATGGGTCTGATGTGAGAGATACTGAATTTTGGAAATCATTGGACTCCAATCCTTTGTATGGCCATATTGGAACATGCCATGGAGGGAAAAAAGTTTCTTTTCAGAGAAAATCACGAGGATCTCTGTCGTTGTTTGATGCTGTGGAATTTGAGGAGGAAGAAAATATTTGCCCAATCAAGATCAAGGATTCTTCCACAAATCTATCTGTGACTCAATGGTCAGAGAAGCCCAAATGCTCTATGCCTCCTGCTTTCGAGGGAAAGGATTGGTACCAATATCTTGTTCAATTTGAGAATATTAGCTTTGCTAACAATTGGTCTCAGGAAACAAGGATGAAGGTGCTTTTCTCCAAATGTAAAGGCGAGGCTGCAAGCGTTGTTAATGATTTTGACATCTCTGAAGGATCATATCAGGACTTAGTCACCGTATTATGTAGGATATATGGAGGAGGTACTCCTGAAGACCGAGAAAATACCTTCTATTCAAGAAAGCAAATTCCTGGCGAGGATCTAAATGCCTTTGCAGTTCATCTTAGATCTTTGATGATCTGGGCCTTTCCGGGTGAAAGACATAATTTTCATACTCGACTGCTGATTCAGCAGTTCATTAAAGGCATGTTGGACAAGAAGATTGCATTGGAAGTTCATGCTCGTCAGCCTAAGTCATTATTCGATGCCCTGGACTTAGCAAATCGTTATAAAAGTGGAATAAAAACACTTTTTGGAGTTAATGCCAGCTCTGATGTGTTGACTACAGTTGCTGCTGTTTCTCACACAACTGAGGCTGAGTTTGACGAATCAGATGAGGAAGAATATGGGATAAATGCTTTGGGAGAGAGAACAAAGTGGTCGGGATACAGGAAAAGTGGACCCTGGAGGAATAAATCATCTCAGACTCCTTATTGCAAGTGGTGTGATACAGCCGGACACTCTACCTTTTCATGTAAAGGTTTCCTTGATGCTAAGAACAAATCCGGAATCTTAGATCAGAAATCTGGTAAAAGCATGGCTGGTCTTGAGGGAAACGACTAGTGGTTGTGTTGGACAAGGCCATCAACTCAACCACCCTATCTCAAAGTGGCTTTTCCGACCAGACAATTACAGCAATGAATAATTCTTCAGGACCTTCTTTCTTAGGGGAGGGTACGGCCCCTGAAGCTCCTGATTTATTACTGGTGACCAGGCCTGAAGAAATTGTTTATTGTCTGCCTAACTTAAAAGGAGCAAGATGGTATGTACCTGCTACTTTTGGAAGAGATTTGTATCACCTATTAGTGGACACTGGAGCCTCCATCAGCTTGATCGATGAGGGTATATATTCCTCTATGATCAACCCACCTTCATTGTTACCCACTTCGGATAAGGTCATTGCTGCTAATGGCAGTGATATAACCTTGTTAGGTGTTGCTAATTTCCACTTTGATCTTGGAGGAAAGTTGCATGTCTGGAGATTTTTCGTTGGACGTATCCATAGAGAATCCGGAATATTAGGCTTAGATTTCCAGATGGCAGTGGACATGGCGTTTAGAAGCAAAACTGGGGAGATTGATATAAATGGAAAGAAAACTTTTTGTGAATTTGTATCGAATAATGGAGCCCTGAGAGTTAAGGAAAGAACTAAAATTAAGAAGAATTCAGTGACGATGGTAGAAGCAATCTGGACTGGCCCTAGGAATGGCATGAGCAAATGTGATTTCCTTGTGGAGCCTCCTATGTACATAGACGATGACAGAGGATTAGTGAATTTTCCTACCATGATAGGATATAGAGAAGAGGAGGAATTGTATGGGTTGCCTGTGATGAATATCACCAACCAGGCACAATTCATTGAAGAGGGTGAGATATTAGGCGTTGCTGAAGTGGTTTCTCAAATAGAGAACACTGGGAATGATGAGTCGATAGACATCGCTGAACCTGAAAATTCTACCTTGGAGGATGAGCGAATTACTGTATTATTGGAAACAATTGCTCGTGATCCGGCAATGACTGAATATAATCTGCCTCAATACCTGGAACAGCTGGTTTCTCAGAGTGACATTACCACTGAGAGGGAGAAAGATTTGGTTAGATCTGACCTATTGGAATTTTTCAATATATTCCAAAAACCTGGAGGAGACCTAGGCAGAACGGATAACGTGAAACATCACATAAACACTGGAGATTCGGAACCTATCAAGCAGAGCTATCGTCGCTTACCCATAGGCAGGAGAAAAACAGTGGAAGAAGAGCTAGTAAAGATGTTAAATAAAGGAGTTATTTCGCCTAGTGATTCGCCATGGTCATCACCGATTGTTCTGGTCAAAAAGAAGGATAATTCCATTCGTTTCTGTGTGGATTATCGCAAAGTAAATGACATCACAAAGAAAGATGCGTTCCCCCTACCTAGAATCGACGAAAGTCTAGATGCTCTTGGGAAAAACATGTATTATTCTACCCTGGATCTTGAATCAGGCTATTGGCAAGTGGAATTGGATGAAGAATCGAAGGAAAAATCTGCATTCGTCACCCATATAGGCTTGTTTCGTTTCAATGTGATGGCATTTGGGCTATGCAATGCCCCAGCCACATTTGAACGCATGGTGGAGACTATGTTACAAGGATTGCGCTGGACAAAATGTATGGTTTACTTAGATGATAATTATAATTTCCTATGGAAAATCATTGGAAGAAGCCAGGAAAAATCTGAAATGTGTCTTTGAGAGAATACAGAAATTTGGTTTGATTTTGAAACCAAAGAAATGTGTACTTTTCAAGCGCTCTGTTAGATTTCTAGGCAGAATAGTTAACAGCGAAGGGAGCAGACCAGATCCGGAGAAGATTGAGGCTATTACACACTGGCCACAGCCACAAAATATCAAAGATATTCGTTCCTTCTTGGGACTTGTAGGATATTACAGGGATTTTATTCCAGAATTTGCGGAGAAGGCTGAGCCTATGTTCCAACTGCTCAGGGATCATACAAAATTTGTATGGAATGAAGATCGGGAGAAATCGTTTTGCCTACTGAAAAGTGCATTGATTTCTGAGCCTATCCTAGGATATCCAACCGAGAATGATCTATTTATTCTCGATTCTGATGCCAGTAATTTTTCAATTGGCTCGATTTTGTCTCAGGTACAGGACGGAGAAGAAAAAGTTCTTTGTTATTTCTCAAAATCATTGGATTCTACTCAGAGGAATTATTGTACGACGCACAGGGAGCTGCTTGCGGTGATTAAATCCTTGAAAAAGTTCAAGCATTTCATCTGGGGCACAAGATTTATCATTCTTACGGATCATTCTTCATTGAGATGGGTCCTGAATTTCAAGGATGCTGATGGAATTTTGGTTTGGTGGCTGTCTATTCTAGCTTATTTTGATGTGGATCAATCTAAGATTTTCCACCGGCCAGGAAAATTTCATAGCAATGCCGATGCTCTTTCAAGAATGAGGAAGATCAGGAGATGTAAAAATCCTGGCTGTGTCACGTGCAGGAAGGACCCTTGCAAACCTATTGGTATGGTATCTTCTGTCGATGATATGACAAGCAAATGGGAGGAGAAGAAAGGATTTTTGCAGGAAGTTTTCCCTTGCTCAGAGGTTGAGATGGCTAAATATCAGGATGAAGACAGAGATATTGCCAAAATCAAGTCACTGGTTCGAAGTAAAGAAGAACTTTCCACTCAGGAGATTCGTGCAGAAACACGGGAGTTTAGAGTATTGTATGGTTTCCTCAGCAAGATGATAATACGCAATGGGATTCTATATGAGTCTATCCACCAAACGTTCGTCTTATGGTTTTTGTTCCATAGTGATGTTATTCTTGTGTATTCAAATGCAATATTAGCATAAATGTATTCCCCATATCAAGAGATGTTGATGGTATACCACATTTATATGTCTGTATCCCAAAATGGCTATTCTAGGGTAAATAATGTGTGTTTTATTTGCATAAATTGCTTAAAAAATCTGACTTACTCATTTTCGAAAGCATATAGAATATATAATATGGCCCCATATTATTAACTTGGACATATTATAACGTTTGAAAATATACCAAAAATATTTTTTTTAAAAATAAATCGTGATAACAAAACTCTCTATAGTTATAGATTCAGAATGTGCTGTGGGGTAGGAGGATGTAAGCGACCGTGCTACAACTGTTTAAAACAATTGTAGAAAATAATATACCATGTATTTGGCATTTACCCCTATGTTAAATAGAAGAATTTTACATCATCTTGGCAATGGAAAACATCGTTTTGATATTGATTTGATATCTTTGATATAGCATCATTTTTAGTGCATAAAAGATGAGCATGGGCACTTTTTAATGTAAGCGACCGTGCCATATATGAATCATCATATTGTTCCCCCATTTATTTCCTTAAAGAAGATTTTTTAGTGAAAATATGTCCCCAATAATTCGGAGTATATTCAACATTATTAATATTTCTAAAAGAGCCCAGATTTTCCTCATAGTCAATATTGATCTGTACATGTAAGCGACCGTGTGCTGTAAGCGACCGTGGGGACAAATTCAATTGGATTTATATTTATAACATTTAGCTAGTAATAAAATCAAATATATACATGTTTTATCTGCGAATCATAAAATATGGATTTGGGGCTTTCAGGAATAGTTTATTCCAACAGAATCGGTCCAGTGGTTCTCTATGTATGGTTGATCTGAATAGGTCACTAATATTCTCTATTTCTCAGTCAATTCTGTGATATAATTCTTTTGGAAAATTATTCATTTGGTCCGATTCTCTTGGAATAAACTTTTCCTGAATACCCCAAATCCATATCTTAAGATTCAAAGATGATTTCAGATGGATAGAAATACTGCACAATCAGTCTCCAGCTCAGCATTGTTTCATGCAGTAGAATAGGAAATATAATGGCCCAGTAATGGTTGAAATGTAAGCGACCATGCTACACACTTTATTCATCCTTAACTTTAAAATATTTCGAATATTATCATTTTTTTATGTGATTTGCATCAAACAATATTTGTCTTGTGGGATGAAGCAGACAGAATGATAATATGCAAAACATATTATTAAAGATCTTATTTGGAAACGAACATGTCATTATGCTTAAAAAAATGAAGCAAAATACATTTAGATCCAAATGCCTCTTACTCTAAGAAAATATTGCTTTTCTTTAAAAGAAAAAGTGCATTATGAATAGTAGTATTTATCCTAATATTACTATACTATAAAC
Organism: Sthenelais limicola; assembly: GCA_942159475.1. Taxonomy (NCBI): domain Eukaryota; kingdom Metazoa; phylum Annelida; class Polychaeta; order Phyllodocida; family Sigalionidae; genus Sthenelais; species Sthenelais limicola. Next base: position 57,499,758 of record OW804095.1, on the reverse strand, counting down.
CAGTATAAAAAGCGTCTAAATATTACTAGAATGATGTTCAAGCAATCAATTATGTATGCACACGGTCGCTTACATAGTAACTGAGCTACCCACATTCACAATATCATAGAGGTACTGATTTTTTAGAATTAATTTCCCAAATTTCGCATAAATGTCGCCCAAGACGTTGGTTATATTGCATGAAAAAATCCAGATGAAATAAGCACTTCTAAATTTTGCTTGTTTAGAAGCCATATGACGAAAGATTGGTGGATAGACTCATATGTGATATATCATGAAGAAGCCTCAGTTTCTGACATGGCTATCGTTGGCCCGTTGAAAATAAGAATGGCTATTTTCCGCATGTTACATGGTTCTCCTCAAGGTGGCCATTTTGGAAGAAAGAAGACCCTAGGAAAGGTGAAGCAAACATTTTTCTGGCCACTTATGTCTGAAGATATAGAGCGATGGTGTGCTTCTTGTGATATTTGCCAACGTGTGAAAGATTTCCCTAGGAAAGGGAAGAGACCGCTTCATAATGAAATTTCTGGCGCAAGATTTGATAGGATAGCTCTGGATATTGCTGTAAATTTACCTTTGACTCTCAGGGGTAACATATGCTTTATGGTGGTCCAGGACTATTATTCAAAATACATGGAGGCATTTCCTATGCCAAATTACCAAGCTGACACTTGTGCTACCCACCTTATGGAAGGCTGGATCTTGAAATTTGGAGCTCCATTGAATATTCATTCGGATAGGGGTGCCAACTTTACTTCTTCTTTATGGAGAGAGTTGTGCATATTGATGTCTATAAAGAAAACATTTACCAATTCTTATAGGCCTCAATCCGATGGATTAGCTGAAAGATCGATTAGGACTCTGAAGACAGCTTTGTCGGGCTTGGCAGATCTCCATAGAAATGACTGGGACCAGCTGATTCCATATATCACCTATGCTTATAGGTGTAGTTTGCATGAATCAACCGGCTGTTCTCCAAATCTACTTACCTTTGGTGAGGAAATTTCAATGGTGCCTGCAGTCATTAATCGGAATTATGACGAAAATTTTGAAGCAAGATGCCCAAATAACCAGGTGTTATACATCAGAGAACAACTCCTGAAGGCACACAAATTTGTAATGAAGAATTTAAAACGATCGGTGAAAGCACAGAAAAAGGTCTATGACAAGAATACATGTTGGTCAGAGAATATGCTCCTGGAGATTGGGTCTACAAATTTATCACAGTGAAAACTGGACGGCTACTGTGTGGAAGATGGGAGGGTCCCTTTCAAATAGTTGAAAAACTAAATGAATGGACCTATGTCATTGATAAAGGCCCGAAGAAAATGGCGAAAATACATGTGGATTATCTGAAGCCCTGCCTAAAACCTGATAATGAAAGCAGAGATAATGATTTATCGCCAGAAAGTGCAAGGAGAACCAGAACGAGGGTGATTAAGGCTCCCACAAGATATGGCTTTCCCTGATTTTAAATGATAATTTTATTCAATATCTGGAGGAGGAATGTTGACTTAACATTAGATTTGATTCCCTGCCTTCAGGAGAGCCATATACACGTAAAGAAGCCTCTGGTGAACACGGGAGAGAGTAGATACGATTACATGGTGGATTTACGGCCATTTTGAAACCATGATTGGGTCTATTTCCACATGGAAATATTCCTTTTGTTTTTAATGACAATTTCAAGCTAACCTAAGGTGTTAGGAGCCGGTAGGAGGAGTAATCAGGAGACGGTCTCATTCCACGGAGCCCGGGGAAGCAAGCCAATATGTTTAATTTACATATTTAACGAAGAAACATGTATTCTACTGCTATTATTTAGCATTTTATGATCAAATTCTCGGTCAAAGTCAACCCTCATTGAGTTTCTATACACTTTTCAACCTGTCGTCGATGGAAATAAACACCGCGCTAAGAAGTAAACAAAGCGGAACGTTGCGTCGGAGAGCGCTATGGCGGACACCTCGACACGCGGAGCGTCTACCTTGCCGGCAAGGCGCTGATGCCCTTGGTTCGCTGCAATGTGCACTCTGCCCATACGGATAAAAGTAGTATAGGAAATGTGTATTTTTCCCTGGGGTCTGACTATATAGCCTGAATGATATTATTTCTTTATTTTATTCGCGAGGTAATATGCAGTTTTCTTGAGATCTGTTACCTAATATGGGTAAGGAACCGTGCAGAGTGGATCCTCGCCACCTGTATGTCCATATATGGGCATATTTTTTTGGGTGTGGCTCGGGTTGGCACCTATATAAGACAGGTGAAGCACGTGCACAGCAGGTTGCGTTCCATTTCAACACTGAAGTATACATAGGATCGAGACGTTTATGTCCTCCGGAGCTGTCCGGACCTGCTTTTGTTGAAGATATCGATTGAAAATTGGAACCATGCCTTCATCAAGTGAAGATGACAAAGTGTACAACCGAAGTAACAAATTCTCTGGCGAGAAAAGGGACAAGAAGAAGCCCACGGAGAGCAGGAGTCGAAGGAAATCTGACAATGTTAACAGAGATTCCTCCGAGCGTCGCTCCCGTTCCAATTCGCCTGGCAGAGAGAGGGGTTTGTCCTCCAAATTTACAGACAAGATTAGGCCTCCTCTGCTCAAATTGAAGAAGCCAAAGGACACTAGACATGGCAGGTGTGTACCAGTTACTGAATCTGATCAGGACTCGGAAACAGAAGAAATCATATTCGTCAACATTACTGAGGCCGATCTTATACGTAAATACGAAGAGTGGATAGATGGAATTCTTGGTAGAATTGTCTCTGAAGACACCAGGAGAGAGCTGCGCTCTATTGTGTATAAAGGACATGACAGTGCATCAACGGGTGGAGGTAGCTGCCGGTATCTCCGCTGTACAGGCAAGGTATTGCATAGCCGTCTAGCCTGGCTTAGGCACATGGAGGAAAATCATCTCCCCAACTGTTGGGAGTATATGAGTAATTCCACCAATTGGTCGACATATGACTCTAAAATAGATTTTTGAATTTATAATGAGAAATTTTGGTCTGGAGTTACTTTAATCAATTCAGTTTGCTTCCCCTATCAAAAATACATCAGAAATACCCTACTTTTGCATATCTGGCATAAGTATTTAAAATTCTACAAGTAAAAAACACTGTTTTATTGCCTAAAAATTAACTAAAATATTGCTAATATGAAAAAAATGGTGTAAAGAGAGAAAAAATTATGTCCACTCGTGGTTACATGTTTATTCAAATTCCATATGATAACCCTGGGTACAAAATAATTTGAAAAAAATATAGTTTTAATAATCCATTGGTTGATTTGCAATGCAAAAATGTATGGGGAAGTCTGGGGATGTCACCATAACGTGCCTATTCAAACCTAGAATAAAGATATGTTTGAAACTCAAAGATGGGTATAGTAAAGATGTTTTAGATAGGTTTCAATGTATTTGCCCATATAATAATGGATGAAGTTGAATATTATCATTTTCTTCGGAATTAGAGCATATAATACACATTCGGGAAGGTTTTATGTCACCATAACGTGCCGGACATTTTAGTTAATAAAAAATAAAATATTTAGAGTTGAAAAAATTAAAGTATGGCTGAAGGTAAGTCATCATATAGCTCAAACATGAACAGCCGCATTATCCCCCTGCTTTGCATTATTGGACCTCAAGAGTGCTAAAATATGATGTCACCGTAACGTGCCGGCAGGTTACGGTGACATAAAGTATGTGACATAATAATTATGTCACATTATTTATACATGTATTGTGTGTGGATATATAGAGAGCCTTTTCCCTAATAATTTAGCTCTAATTACTTAAATAGAATTTATATTTACCTTCCTAAACACCCAATACAAGTGTTTAAGTCATCTTCACAGGGAAACAAGGGAAAGAATATTATATATTTTAGTTAATTCTAAATATAATGGATTATATGTGTAAATGGGCAGAGGGTCAATCCTCCTGTGACCCTTGCTGCTGCCATTACGATTACCATTACTGAGTCATTATTTGGCTGTAACTTTTCTTCTAGTAGGAGTATTTTCACAAACTAAAAAGCATTATGACCCTTATGCCGAGACCTATGAAGTACGCAATAATTGAAAACATTATGTGTATATTATATTTTTTTTTATTTCTAATTTATGTAGAAATATGTACACTTTTTCTATACCCTTATAAGCTAGTTCCCGTCACAGACTCCACAGAGCTGCCCTGACTACAATATTCATTATTAACTTTCCCAATTTCGTCTATATTATCAGCAATATGTGTAGTTTAGGTACGAAAAATAATAAATCAATAGAAGCAATTTAAAAAAATTAAGAATTTTCAGCCAAATGTCGACCAATTGGTGGAATTGCTCATATGTGTGGGATCCGTCACCAGACCTCTGGACCATGCAAGAATAAACAATTACGGATGTGCTCTTCTGTCCGCCACATGATGTGGGTCCATAATCTGTCACAAAATCAGGCTGGACTGAGGTGCTTAAATAACAGCGACAGGTTTTGCAATTTGGCCAGCAATCCTGACTATGGTGAGAAAGATCCAGTCGCCACAATAGCCCGGAAAAGAGCTGCTCCGGCCAGCTCATGTGTTAAGAAGGAGAAGAAGCAAGTGCTCCCTGCGACTAAGTCTAAGGTTGAGAATAATATTTCTCCTGTGGTGTCAGTGGACTTTAATGAAGTCAACATGGATCTGGAACAGCTAAATGACAGTGAGGCAGTCAAAAACTTAGCTGTCGCTCAATGCCAGTTGGTAAAAGCCCATTCATCCTTTGCGGAGGCGTTAAAGCATCTCCACACAGATTACGAACATTTTGGCAATGTTAACAGAGACAAAGAGGCCTGGTGTGAAGAGCGAAAACGCTTGTTAGACGAGATTCTTGACCTCAAGGTGAGGCTGGAGATTGCTACCCACTCCCAATCTGTTCTTGAGGATGAACTGAGACTTTCCCAGGACAATGTGAAAGACCTGCAACGATCCCTTGATCGTGAGCGTGAAAATGCCAGTGTTGAGAAGAAATCAGATGATCTGGAGGTATCTGTGGTGACTGAAAGTGCAGATCCGGACAAGGAAACAAACCAGATCATACCTGGCTTCACGCTGGAGCAATCTCTTGCCATTCGTGCGATAATGTCGACTTAATATGCTGGACTCTTGCGTGTGATATCTTCGTGGTGGTGCTTTGCTGATGTAAATAGCCTATGAATCTTTATTCATATATGGCCCATTCTCACGAAAATGGTGCAGCCCATCCGAAAAGTGTCAAAATTATATTTTGCTTGATTGATCTGAGAGTTGGTAGGTTTGAAGGTAATATATAGGCGGTACTATATCTGAATTTGCCATTACATTTGACCATTATTTTTTGTATAGGAGGTAATCAAAATTTGGTGTAGAAAAGTTGGTGTAAAAACGTCGCCCACCCCTATATTTCTTAGTAATGAACATTTCTCTTATTTAATTTGTATATCATCAATTATGTATGCCTCCATTCTCTAACTAACTGTTTTTTTTATGTAATAGCCAAGAAAAGTTTTTCTTTCCTGTATAAAAACTTTTCAAATCAGGGACAAAAAACCCCCCCAGAAACTGGATTCCCACATCAATCAGATGAAACATCCTATCATTGACTGTGTTTTTATTTATTATTCTCAAATCGTTCTAGTTTTTCTGTTATAATATGATCAAATATTATCTTTTACCCCTGAGTATGATTAGTTACCAAATTTTTGGTAAATTATCCACGTTTTAAGGCTTCAAATTTGGGCGACGTTTTTTCTGAGTGAAAAAACGTCGCCCAATCTATGTCATATTTATTCAATTATTTAAAGCCTGATTGTTATTTTTGATGTTTTTAATACATGACTGACACCATTTTAGACCATTTTAGCATTATTTTTTGAAAATTTGTCATTCATGACAATATCCACTCAAGGATGGTGAAATTTTCATGCAGTAGAGTCATATATATGATGTGTTTCAGGAAAATGAGTCACAAGTCAGAAAAGGGATGTTATTCAAAGTGGTTAAATTCTCAGATCACTTTGTTGGAATATTCTCATTTTCAGAGTGCTTTGTGCTAATGATCATGGCAATATCTGTACCAAATTTCAGGAGAGTGTATTAAATATATCCTTGATTTATTTGTGTATTCTTGTCAAAGAATTGTAACAAGAATATATGTTGCATCCTGTGAGGTCCATACCTCTTTCATGCAATGTATCATAATCACTCATCTACATGAAATATATTTATCAATCTTTTTTATTTTGTTAGAGGAAACTACCTAAGGGCCTGTTCCTTAAAACTGAGCAGGATATGAACATCAAAATCAAATTATTTCTTGAATACAAGGATTCTAATAGGGGCGACGTTTTTACACTGCCAAGTCATATATTGAGTGAAAACTGTAAAAACGTCGCCCTATCTTAAGTCTAAATAACTCACTTTTTGGAATCTTAAGTTTCTGGAGATCGTTTCCCACATAGTCTAAGATGATATAATGGTAAATAAGTGGAAAATGATTTAATTTGGTCAATATTTAGCTTATATTCTCATGTAAAAACGTCCTCATACTGTGGACGTTTTTTCCACTGATTATTATGATCAGAGTCACCTAAGGTCTGAGAATATTCCAATGGTGGTATACATGTGTCTGCCAACCTATGCTTATGAAATCCCACTTCTTAGACAAAATTAATTTAATTATTTTAGAAAGCACAGCTATTTTATCTGGCGACGTTTTTACACCTCAATTTAGCCATTTTCACATTAACTGACTTAGGAGCAAAAATTCTGCAGTTATATTCAAACTTAATACATCATTTTATTCGGTTTACAGCCCTCCATTCTATGGCACAAATTTTATTTATGCATATTGATTCAACTATATTTTTTTCCAACATAACTGTGAGTTTGGTAGTGATTATTGGGTTCTTTTCCTTGATTTGATAGTACATAATTAAAAAAATATACATCACAGATACAGAAAAGTATATATTTTCATAATGCTTATAACAAGACGGATTTAGCTAATCAATTCCTATGTATTTAAGATCAATATCGACCAAGATATTGACCAATGTATGGGAAAAATGGGGGGTTGCACTACTTTCGTGAGAATGGGTCATATATTCGCAACTTTTTTATGTTGAAGAACAGTTAAATGTTGGTATATGATACCTTACGTTTTTTTTATTATGAGCTATTGTATAAATGTACATATGAATCGTTCTTATTTCTTGTTAACATGTTCATAAAATTTCTCCAGTCATTGAATATGTTCATCTCCTTTTAAAATTTTATTTCCGTTGGTTGGGGAGGAGTGTAACGATTCTACTATACTATATGAACATTTCCATCGAGCTCCGGGTAGCTCCAGATCCGGACACCTCCGGATCCGGCCACCTCCGGGTAGTACCTCCGGACGCCACTAGGAGTCTACATTTCAACTCATTATGATATTTATACTTTGTATTACTTGATTAATTTATTATTAATTAACCATTCATATTATTCCATCCGGATTTTAACCATGATGGTTATCACATATTTCTCTATTTATGTACAAGTTTGTACTTATTTCATCATTATATTTATTTAATTATTCCTGATTTGTATTGCAAACATAGTCTGTTCTTGTGTTGAATATTATTGATATATCCAATGTATTTGTATATTAATCGGCTTGAGGAGCAAGGTCTTCAACCCAACACACAAGGAGGAATAAAGAGAACATATGAAAGAAGTATTTCACTCTTGATGTTATAGCTCGGAGCCGCTTTTGAAACATAGAATATTTCAACCCTTGGTCCTTTGGAACTTTAATTTAATCCGGCCACTATAGTTCCTTTCCTCCCATCTCCTGCTATCGATATTCATAATATATTTATTCTCGCAGAAGTAAACCTATACGATCACGAAATATCATTATTTAATATCGATTAATATTAAGCCGGAGCTGAAAGACAGATGTACAACGATGGCCACAAAGACATTGGAAAGAACATAGGCAAGAATCGCAACACATATATTCATTTTTGGTTGTCCGCAGGGCAGACATGGGTGGTGCGGACAACCGGGCTGCGGGACTTTTCCAACCCTGCCCGCTACATACACGTACTGATTTCTAACTTTCATCATGCCTTGTATACTTTCGACTGGGGTATGGTTAACTGGGTCTGGGTATTAGAACATATTTGGGCATTTTTTCCCCCATATACCAGTCAATAATAAGTGATTGACGACCTGTCTGTGATTGGTTGGTGGCAATTTATAAGAAGCTGTATTGCCCCAGTCATTCAGACAGAGATTATGTATCCGAATAATGAAATTTCCTCTAAATTCGTTTATCTCGTAAAGAATTATTGGGGAAAATTTTAAAATAATTCATTCTGTATAAAATCTCGTCATATGTTGACTGTATACAGACTGTAGACTTGTTTGAAGGGGTAGAAACAATCACATGTGCAGGGAGCGGCGGAGGGGAGGGGCCAAGAACATATAGATACATCTACACTCCTACACTCACACTTCTTTTTCTCTATATTTGGGGTCAGGGGAAAGGAATGGGGATGGAGAGCAAGGGTGCAAGGGGGGGACAGGGTTTCTTAATTATTCCAATTTCTGGTTCTATAGGCTATAGCCTTTATGTACACATGTATGTATAAGTATATGGGAGGAGTATGGGAGGAGTCCTGACCATGTGGCCCACCTTCTTGCGCAACGTCGTGAAACTATCCCCCACCGCGACCCGGTTATTCCGTCGTGGAACTGGCTCTACAGTATAATACCGTATTAAGGTGAGCTAAAGTGGTTAGCCATGTTGAAGGCAGTGGGCAGTGACTAACATCGCTACCAGGGTATAGGCCTAGCTACAGGACCCCCCGCTCTAAGCCCCCCACCCCCACCCCCCCCCCCACCCCACCCATCAGGATCGAGCCCTACACTCTAAGAAATCAGCTGAAAATTCATCTGGATCCACTTAATTGCCTGTTGGTTCCCTGTAAGAACTGTCGTTTACATGGATTCCATGCATGTAATCTCATGCTACCTAGGTGATGCTCAGTCAAGCATGCTACAGGCTATTGTTTCAGCAAGTGCAGGCACCAGTGATTTCTAGGTCAACCCAACATATTAGCCTCATTCTGTTCTGGACAGTAGGTTTGAAAACAAGGGCCACCTCTCCTTTGGAAAACCACTTTACCTGAGATCAGTGAGGAATGACAATACAACTCACAAAGGAACGTTTATGCACAGGTCCATTTGAGGAATATGGCAATACTTTCAGGTAAGTAATATATGTTTTGTATTCTATTGTACTTTGTGACCTTAGATATCTCAGTTTTGGCTCTCCTAATCAGGGGTACAGGCTAACTAAAAATTCCCGCTAGTCCGGCGGACTAGTGAACTTTATAGCTTACTAGTCCTCGTAGGATTTCACTAGTAGGGGACGTTTTGACTGGATACCCACACAAGTTAACAAAATTATTCTCTTTATGTTCAAAGAAGGACTGGTGGTTGGCAGACATTGCAGGCATAGACATAACAGATAACTTGATATGATTTCATAGACTCAAAACAAAACAAAACCTGCACGGGAATCTGTAGGGTGTTGGGACTGAATGGACAAAGACCTGTATGGCAAAAAGTTTTTACACCTTTCCCCGCCTAGACGGGACTGACACCCCGGCGAGCGTCCACACCTGTGTGGTAGGTGGTGGGACTGAATGGCCAAAAGCCTCTATGTCCAAAATGGATATTGTTACACCACGTCGTAGCATACTTATTTAACTTAATATTTCTTTAATTAAGTATAATGAATACAGGTTTTAATATATTTCTATACATGTTCTTTATGTATAACAAAGGGTTACACCCCTTCATGATTAATGGATGCGCCCCATCGCGTCCACGCTTTGTCTCTTCATTACAGCCCAGAGGGGGGTACCCTCTAATGAGAATCCCCTCCCCTCTGCCTCAGCGGATGGGAAGCCTTCCTATAAAAGCCTACCGCACTGTAAGCTGCAGGCAGAGAGAGGTTACCATCACATTATTATACTTCTGTACAATAAACCTCTAGGATTCTACATTACCATCTTTACTTATTATTCATGTTACAACGACTGTAACATATTGGTGGACCAACCCTATTAAGATCTACAGGACCTAGTGAATGTACCTGGGAAGGAAATCAGACAAGGAGAAGAAAGCTTATAACAGCTAGAAGACTTTTACAGCAGAAATTAGCGGACGCTGCTAGCCTCAAAAGGTGGACAAAGAAGAAGGCAAATATGCTATAGCACGGGAGACACTTTCTTGGTAATTCGTCCACCATTGGAAAGGGTAGAAGACAAGCTGTTGACTGCCTTTCTAGCCAATCCTGTGTGGTTGGTTGCAGAGAAAAGAATGGCTGGCATACCTCCAAATTTTCCCATATGGGACTTCCACATGTTTGTGCTTGTATTAATTACCTTTCTCATAATGATGAACCAAATTGATGAAATGATGATTTTCTGAGGGTAAATAAAAGATCCACGAATAAGAATATATAGTGAGGATAAAAGGGTTTTACATGGGTCTACTGTAATTTTGAGCCGGGTTTTACATGGATTCAGAGTAAATTTTTACACGGATCTACTGTAATTTTGAGCCGGGTTTTACAAGGATTCAGAGTAAGTTTTTACATGGGATCCATGTAATTTTACACGAAAATGTAATTTTACCGGGAAAAACCGTCATCCAAAAACGCAGTGGAATCCGTGTAAAATAACACGGATTTGACTGAAGGACCGCTAAAGCTGCCTCTACACCACTCCCGATTGTGCATCGCCAACAGTTGGCGATACTTGCCGATGCTTTTATCGGCCAACGGTCGGGGATGGTGTAGAGGCCTTCCCGACGGCCTCCCGACACTTGAAGCTATCGGCAGCTGTCAGCGACAGTCGCCGATCACTTCTAACTTGTTTGAAATATTGTGTGTCGCCGAAAGTCGGCCGACGAACATCGCCAGTGTAGAGGCGTTCCCGACAGGACCCGACGTGAGAGGTCGTATCGGGGAAATCTGTACTATCGGGAACAAAATGGCAATCACCAGTGTCGCCAGTATCGGGAGAGGGTATCGGGACTGGTGTAGATACAGCTTTACAGTGTATAGGCCTACGTTTTTCAATGATTATATAGGCTGTGGGCAGACAGAATAGTAAACTGGAATATATACATGTATATCTTGATTATAGGCTATACGATTATATTCAACTTGATCGATCAGTGCATGCCCTCGTTTGCGTTTAGCCTAAGCTTACATCATATTAGACGCTATTCTCAGTCAATACAGTATTTATAAGAGGATAAATAATATATGCATCATATTAGACGCTATTCTCAGTCAATACAGTATAAGAGGATAAATAATATATGCAATTCAAGCTATATGAAAGAAAGAAACTTGAAATAGATATTATCGAAATTACTCAAGACAAATGATGTACAGTACTTACAATTGTTATTGGATATCTCGTGTCTTTACACAAAGTAACATCGTATGCCTACTGCTCTTTCGCCAGTTTCGCATGTCAGACCGAAAGTAGCAATCTTTTAAATGTCTCTTCCTTGTTTACATTATCCGGCCCACACACACACCGAAAGTAATGCCCCACATATACACTAGTAGTCTTGTGTAAGTCTTTGATTATTTTTTTGTGTTTAAAACACAATATTATCAAAAATATATTCTCATGTTAAGAGTTATTACGGCCTCGACCGAGGAATAGCTAGGAATCAAGACTGTCCAGCGATCGCCCAAGCATCAGTAATTAAGGCCTTTGCTGTGTGCGCTCATTGAGTTAGGCAGAGGGACTTGATGCTATTGCTAGTCTAATACATTAGGTCAATGCGGAGTAAAACCATATAACTAGTGGTTTTAGTTCTATGGAAAACCAAACACATACTTTGTGACAATAGTATAGAGCGTGGTTATAGCACTCACTCGTGCAACCTATTTTTAGTCTTTTAGTCGTGTGACTTGGGAATGAGCATTATAATAGGCCTATAGTCGTGAGTTTGGCCTACATGTATACATAAGCATGCAGGAACCTTAATTCCCCCAACACATCTTGGCACTATGCCCATATTCCTTAGGGACTGTTCATAATTAATCACTGGGCGGGGGGGGGGCTAGGAGGAAATGGCCAAAATTCTTGTGAAGAAATCTGTGACCCCCCCCCCCCTCACCCTTCAGGATCTGTGCAAAAATAGATGGCTCCCCACCTTCATGCATACACCTTTCAGCACCAAATTAGTGTGATAAATTGATTAACTTTTATTTATCCAGGGTATAACAAATACAAGAGTTACAAAATAGTATGTGGCTCAAATTATGGCTACCCCTGCTAATATTCTTACAATTTTCTAATAACAAGAACATTAAGGGACAAACACAGACTTGACTTTATCAACTGGATGTATAATGAGCAATTCCACCAAAAATGCGTCATTTGGCCACCCGGGGCTGAAAAATCATATTAAAAAAAATATTTCCATGATGCATTGATTTACTTTTCCTCATACATAAACTAGATATATTGCTGCTAATCTAGACGAAATTGGGAACGTCAATAATGAAAATCGTGGTCATGGCAGCTTGGCAGACACTGTGACCTGAATTCTGATGGTAATTAAGGACAAAGGGGGAAAGGTCCAGATTTCTACATAAATGAGGATTTAAATTAGAAATAAAAATGTTCACATAATGTTTTAAATTAGTTTGTACTTGATAGGTCTTGACATAAGGGTCATAACGCTTTTTAGTTTGGGAAAATATTCCAACACAAAGAAAAGATACAACATTCAGTAATGGTATTGATAATGGCAGCGACAAGGGTGACAGGTCATTATACTATTTTTAAACTCTTAAACAGCCCTGGTGTTTCTTACATATTTTATCACTTACAGAAAAATACTAATAATACTAATTTATTTATCAAAGAAAACTAGACCCCCGTTATGGCAACATTTTTATTTCCCCCACTTTTCTAAGCACCCTGAACCCCACTGTAGAGCTGGGAAGAATTAGCTGGAGATTTTTCAAAAAATAAAATGGATGTACTAATCATAAACAATGCAAAAAAAGAAAATATATGGCAACAAATTTTAAAACTGTCAAATGAAAAATTCGGGGAAATAGACTAGAAACAAGAAAATGGTAAGAAGTTATTACAATGTATATGAATCTTTTGATGTTTTCACCTTTACAATTAGTGTGAACTTAATGTAGCTAATTTTCGTTTCCAAGGGAAACGTTTCTCGAATTCGGAGAGAGAGAGGGGGGAGGGAGGCAGTTACATTGAATGATGGTTGGCCAATGCATTGGCATTACACTGGCTCCCCTTACACAAACAAAACAATTACACGCTCCACTACTATACACACACTAACATACAAACATGCACCCATTACATAACCTCATTTTATGTTTTACTTGCGTTAATGATCTGCATAGCGAATGGTATGTTCTATGATGATATGATTATTACAATTAGTATTTATTCATATTTCGAACACATGTTTCTTATGTATCAATGACACAGACCTGAAATATATATTACTGATTTTGAAATGACTAATTATCAAAGGAGGGAAGTCAACCCAGAACATAGGAGGGGAAGGGGTGGGAGGATTTATATTGATACAAGAGGCTCGGGAAAAAAAGTGGGTTGGAAAAAAGTGGGTCAGGAAAAAAGTGGGACGGAAAAAAATCTGTGCTAACGGGATTTTTATGACATTTGCAGTTTGAAGTAATTTGGTCAATGAAATGAAATGGTGTGTGTTTTGCAGTCTAGTCCCACCACAGAATTGACCATATATTTTTTCCAATTATTTACAATAAATTTGTACTGGTACCGGTATCTAATTTTGTATTTTAGCCCCTGAAATGACAAACATATTTACTGTAGGCCCTAGGCTACAACTTTATGCTCTAAGAAAATTTGTAGAGCATATTTATTTTTTTATTTATTTTTTTTCTATTTATTTTTTATCATTATTGTTCTATTTTTTATTTCTTGAGCTAGAGGCATGTAAGGGAACACAATTTCAAGACCTCTGGCCCTATTTTGATTTTGATTTTTTTGATAAAATCACCCATAAAAGCTAGGATTTAAAAAATATGTATTACTTTTTCCATTGTATTACTGCTTGTCATGGTAACATAGTGCATTACCATTTTGTTTCAGTATTTTAGATTTATCTTTTTTGTCTAGGGCTGGTAGTGAAAATCTTTTTGAGGTAGCCTATACCATCTAGAGGGAGAGGAAAGTGTCATCTAGATGGGAAATGTGAACTAATCTCTGAAGCCAAGTCAGGTAGATTGGTGCAAGAATTGTTCAAATTGGTACTACAACTTAAAATTTGGAACAGTGACAGATTTTGGTATTAAATTAAATATATGATATTGGACCATTCTGGAATAACAAATTTCTTGACTTCTGTTGCAATGGTAACAATGTCCACAAAAGTAACATTTTCTTAATGATAACAATTTCGGTGATTTGCTATAAGCTTTGAACATACATCCAAGGTTACACATGAAACTAGTTGGTGAATCTATCTGGAGAGACTGGGCACTTTTAAAATCCTGCAGTAGCGGGAAGGATCTCCCCAGTATAAATAATATCAATAAAAAAAAACAAAAAAAACATCCATGATGGATATGGCATAGTTTTCTATATGTTTATTGAATATCCTATTGGCCTATAATGAACAATGATAATAAAACATGGCTGCCAAATGGTTCTAAGATCCAAATTGGATCATCAAAATGCCCATTTCTTGAATGTGGTTCATTGATTGTTTGTTCTTCAAAGAATTCTGAATATAAAAATCTGATGTATGGTAGCCTACAGAGATAAATTGTGGCATCTTTGTTTTTATTAAAGGTAGACCGATTCTTAAATATTATCCATTGGTTACCATTGCTATGGCACCTTTCCTGCAAAAAATGTTTCTTTTAAGCTAGCAATATTTTTTATATGATAAAGCAAAAACAATAGGTAACAGATAATTTATGATATTTTTTCTCTCTTGATATAGCTATAAGATGATGTGTTTTGGTTGATTAACCCAGTCAGGCCGCGTATTGCCTTAAAGTATTCCCACGCGTTTGGCCGTGTATTGCCTTAAAGCACTCCCATGCGTAGGATGCGTAGTGCATAAAAGCACTCCCACGCATAGGATGCTTAATGCGTTACTCCAATGCATAGGACGCGTAATGAGATCGAAAACTCTGTGGGAAAGGACGCGTATTGCCAAAAAGCATGATAGTAACAAGTTATAAGTTTATTAAGTTAATCAATCATTTAATGAACTATTTTTCTGTTTAACTTTATAATCAGTTTAAGTTAATGTATATATTGTGCGTTTCCAAGGGAAACAAATTCTACGGTCAACTATTTGTGCGCAATGGCTAGATTATGAATATCAGACGTACTGTAATCTGAAATGCCTCGAATGTCTGTATTAGAAGAACACAGGAGTGGAAGTAAAATTCAGTTATTAACAACTAGGAAAGTTGCACGCTCCCTGTTTACAAAGGCAGTTGGATAAACATGAAAGTACAATGCAAGGGAATTAGACATAAGACATCAAACAACATATTGTAATCTAATAATACACAATTGTCTTTTAGTATTCCGAGCTTGTCCGTCTCCAAGACTTGAAACCCAGAAATCCCAAAGGGTGTAGTAGGTGTAGATCACTCAGATTCAGTCACGGGTGGTCCTCTCTAAATGGGTTCCTCTCAAAACCTATACAGTGGCCTTATTAAGTGGCAACTTGTCAATCAAACCAAGATAGCCAATAGAATACAACAAATGTCAACCAATAGGATGTCACACTGGCCTTCAGGGATTTACTGCAGAGATGGTAGAAGGTTGTCAATCAAGCAGTCCTTGCATAAGTGCAAAGTTAGTAGTGTTGGCGTGAATTACATCACACAGAGATGGGCATCCAGATATCCTCCCAGATAAGTGTCCACACTCCTCACACCAATCCTCAACCAACACCTCAAAATGTATCACATGAACTTGCTACTCAGGATGATTGACAGAATGGTACCCAATTCACTAACATTCACGAATTTTTTTTTTTAAAAATACCGTAGAATGTAACAACGTTATTCAATGGTGGCGACATTATTGGCTGTCCTTAATATACATGACGTAATTAGAATGTGCGTCATCCAGAGAGCAGTGGATGCGGTGATCGCGTTGTCATGATGGGATGTGTATATTTCACTCAGGACGTCATCAGTTGATGTTCCTTTTCCCGCGCTTGGTCATCAAGCATGATGCAACGTTGTCGGCGCTGTCCTGAATGGGTTAAACTAAAACTAGGGAGAATTTATATAAAATCTCATTCTAATTTGCAGAGCTGCCAAGTTGGTTGTGGTTGAAAATGGGAGATCTCCCGTTTTGGGGTAGGTGAAAACGGGAGACACGAGCACCGTAGGTGTGAGTAATATCTGCTAGGGGGTAGTGGCCATGCCCCCCGAATTTTTTTTTAAAACTAGGAGTGAAATGGTGCATTCTAGGGTCATTTTCACATAATATTCCAGCTATCTGAAAGCAAACTGAATATCTACTTAATTGGAACAGGAAGCTGTCATGTAAAATACGTGAATTTACTTTATAAATTTACTTTCTTGGTAATCCGTCCACCATTGGAAAGGGTAGAAGACAAGCTGTTGACTGTTGACTTTTCTAGCCAATCCTGTGTGGTTCCTTGCAGAGAAAAGAATGGCTGGCATACCTCCGAATTACTTGAAAATACCGTTTTCTGGCTGTTTTAACCTTTACCAGTTTTAATGAGCCTCAACAAACCCATCTTGATAGGTTAGATAATCTTCCTTTAGTGTAGTAGTAGGCACATAACAAGTACTAAGTTAACTAATTATCAAGTTATGCACCGATTTGATCAACTGTTAACATATATAACTTTGTAATCAATGTCAACTTAATTCATATACTTGGCGTTTCCACTGGAAACGATTTTCTCAGCCACAATCATTTGTGCCTGATGTCAACTTATAGTTATACAGTAGTTTGATTCTTGAAGAGGGAAACAGTGTGCAACGCAATAGCCAGGGCTGTAAAAAAAGTTGGTTGAAAAAAATTTGTCGTTAAAAAATAGTTGGTCGGAAAAAAATTGTCGTTGAAAAAAAGTTGGTCATTCAAAAAAAATGTTAAAAAAAAGTTGGGTCGTTCAAAAAAGTCGGTCGTAAAATAAAAGTTGGTCGTAAAAAGTTGGTCGAAAAAAAGTTGGTCGAAAAAAAATTGTTGTTAAAAAATAGTTGGTCGTAAAAAAAATTGTTGTTAAAAAAAGTTGGTCATAAAAAAAGTTGGTCGTAAAAAAAAGTTGGTCGTAAAAAAAAGTTGGTCGTAAAAAAAAGGCCTTCTGCAGACCTATCATGGTTGGAGAAGCATCTAACTAACAGCCAATCAACTCCCTTGGCTAAACCTAGAAAGGCTGTCAATCAGCCTTCAATAACATCTAGGTGTGAAATCTATGACTGATTGAATCAGTGTAACTATAACGACGAAGTGTGAAATATACCGAAGTTGTGTGTTACCCTATGGGCGCCGCCATATTGTGCGCGAAAACGATGTGCAGTGGTCGTGAGTGGACTCGGGGTACAACTTGACACTTATCCACAATGGCTATGCATAGCTAAGGCGTCGGCGGACTTCAATTATCATGCTCTTACTGTTTTATACTGCTAGGACCTTTAGTTTTTATCCTTCTTGAGAGGTTTGGCAAGTGTACAAGAGCCTGCCCTGGCAATTTGGCATGTACAATCGCAGAGGGAAAGGTTTTTTAGCTGTCAAACTTGTAATGTAAAAGGGCAAGTAACACTCAACTTCAAGTCATAGACAGTTTAGTACCACATACACAGCAGACTGTGGGACTGGTAGGCTTAGCCTTAGGTGTGAGGTTAACGTTACATGTATGATGTGACATTGTGTGAATGCCAATGCTTCCAGAGGTGCCAAACCTCCTGACTTGGAGATCTCCCGATTTTTTAAGTTGAGACAATTTGGTTAATTCCTCCCGACTTGACATCAAAACCTCCCAATAATTTGTACATGCTTCAGAGAAATCAACCAGTATTTCTAATCTAAGTTTCCAAAGTGGGGAAGTATTTTATCCATCACTGTCCATGACAGTATTTCTTCATTGATTTTCATAACAATCCTATACAGTCTTCCCGAAAAGACGTCGGCAAAAGCCAACGTAGGCGTACAATTTAATTGGTCGTCATCACCTCCAATGTTATATTGTATTTTGATTTGATGTGAAAAGGATAGTAAGAGGTATAGGTAGAGCTATATGCCCCGTCTAGGCCCATTGTACACATGATAATGAGTGATCTTTGGTTAAAGTAAAATATTTCCCCCTTTTGACATGTTACGACATGTACAATTTCCCCCTTACCTAAAATACTTAACATGCACCAGAGAGCAAGCAAAAATTCTTAGCTTCTGGCCCCAGACCCCATGCCTAATGGGTTGAGATGTAGTAAAACAATGTTCTCCTGAAAATTTAAATGATTGGAAATGCTTTCATATTGTCGAACCAAAAGTAGATTTTTTTTAACAGAAGTCCTATTTGGCACATGGAAACTCCCTTCCATTACCATAGGTAAGAGAAAATCTAAAAGTATTATAGGCTTTTGGCAGAGGGAATTTGTTGTCCCGTTTATAAGCTCTAAATAAAAATAAAACTGGTTATAAACCATTTTCCCTAGGTTTACCAAAGGCCGCTGGTCAGGAATATTGAGATCACATATCTAGCAGAAGTTGTTTTATGAAAATGATATTGTCTTCAAAGCATTTCTGAACGAAGTCAAAATTAGGTATCGTTCATTTAGATACAATGCTGCATTTGACCTGAGCAGCGGTAAATGGTTAAAGAGGGTGGATAAGAACGTAGAGCAGATGTATAGGTTGTAAGGAGGTAACAAAATTGCAAGGAGGTGAAATGTACAATAATTATCAAAAGATCGATGTATGTTAAGATCTGCTACTGTATTGTTAAAAGGAAAAGCCAATGTATATTATAACGAATTTTTGGTGTTTTATGTTATGACAAATTATTTTGGTAACCTCTTTGTAAATAAGTTGTTAGTTAAAAAAAATATAAAAGAAAAGGTTAGGGTAGGATGTGCCTTAGTCATGTAAAAGCCCAGATGGCAGGTATGTTCGAATAAAACCTTTAAAAACAAATAAAAAGAGATCACATATCTGGGAAATGAACAGAAATAGCCAAAAACTGATTCAAATTTTTTGAAAATTCCTACAAAAAAAATCGTGAAATTTGTGGCCATTTATAGGTTGAAATTTGGGGCAATTCCAGACGGGGATCAGGGTCATTCTAGCCGGCGAAAATCGCCAGCGCCTAATGACATACCTGTGTCACCATATCATAACAATTTTTTTGTAGGTAAAAAATGGCCTGCGTCACTGACAAATGGCCGACGTGCACTGCTAATTCATTTAATGTTCCCTGACAGGCTTTGCCCTGCAACACACGTCACCAGGGCCACCACGCTGCGTAGCGCTTACACCTGTACCCATGCGCCCTACACCTGTGCTGCGCAAGGGCTGACAGCGTCCGCTGACAGTGCTGCCCTGTCAGCTCGACCGCTGACCCACATACGGCCGACGCTCCTTTACGCGCTGGCCTGTAGTGCAGCAGTGGGCTTACATAGTCTCTCTCTGCACTGTGACGCCGTGGCACTGTCACTATACATGCAGGACAAGTGCGTATACATACTCGGTCGTTTATAAAAGTGTTTCGTATGTAGGGATGCTATATATTCATGTATAGTTAGGAGAGGGAATTATTCGTAATTACTATTGATTTGCAAGCATACAATAGGGGAAATTTCCCGTTGTCCAGTCTTAATGTGGGAATTCTTTGCTGTGAAAAAAGTAAAATACAAAGGATATACAATTCGAATATTTTATTCAGTTTTCTGTTCTCTTGAAACAATACATGTCATGTACGATATCCAAATACATTATATTCAAATAAAATTCATTTCTTTATGAAATCTGCACATGTCACAACCCTATAATTCAACATATCATACACATTTATTATTATGACATCTCTCCATACAAATACAGTTATCACAGTATGTCCGCTGATCATGTAATACCATCATTTCACACTACATGAATATTGTTATCACAGAAATCAAGGTACATTGTACTTCTTTTCTACGAGACTGTCTATGATTATGACAATCATTAACCACCACCTGTGCCAACGACAATATTTTAAAGACAATTACTTGGACCTATTCTCAAGAAAAAGGTGCCCTTCTGTGTTTGTGCATACCCTACCGGCATATATGTATGTAAACCTCATCATAAAATAAAATTAAAAACATCATTTTGGAAGTCGAACAACTATTTATAGGAAAGAAAAATTTGCCTATGGATGTTTTCACTTTTAGCCCCAGAAGCCAGACATTTATTAGGGGTGAATTTGACGGACATGATTCTAACGAAATTTGTTCGAATTGTGTGGGAGGAGGTTAGTCTTTCATGCTCATAATAATTTGAAATCGGGGTGAGGGGAGAGGAGCACTAGACTAAAAATGTATTTCGACTACCATTTTTGTTAAATTGTCGGATTTGGGGGATTCAGCGATTACTGCTCCACTCTCAGCTAACATTGGTAAAATCGAAATATTTTCATTTGACCAAAATTCCATCGATTTGTTTTGGTGACGGATTTTAAAACTTCCATTGTATTTGGAGGACCCGCCCAAATCCTAACTTCCACAAACTTCACTTATTGCTCAAATGCGGCTGTTTTGGTTCGGTTTTAAATTCCTGTATAACAGCAGCAGAATATGGATAAATTCAGTCTTTTAAGTTATAATGTGTGTAAATTTGGTAAGATTTGCCTTGTCGTAATAGCTGCGAATGCAGCTTACAGAAGGGGCACTCACAATAATTTATGGTGTTACACATCGATGTATTATCTTATCAGTTGTTAATAACACTGTAGGTATGAAATTGAACCTTCCAATTTACGCCTGGCGAGTAGGACCAGTGCTTTTCAAAACGTCATGCACATTGCACACTGTAAAAGACAAGCCTGGTCGCCTTTGACTATGATCAAGAAGAGAATGTTCAAGTGCGTTCGGGTTAGTTTCATATTTGAATGTTACTATCATTATGGTCAAATATGATTGTACTTTACAGTGATACGTCATGCAGTTACAAATACTGCAAAGCAGATAAGGTTTTATAGGATTTCTTGGAACTGTACTGTCCATTATAACATATACATGGACTAAATGAGAGACACCCTATAATTGTACTATTAATAGTGTTTTAGTTTGGTAGGAACTATACTGTTTTTTACCCTCACATATATATGGAAATAGGCTGTCAGAAGCACTGTACTGTAAGGTCTGACAATGTGAGAATTTATTAGATAAAAGTGGGTTTGATGTGATATAGTTCTTAACTGAACACGCGGGGAGGTGAGGGGAGGGAGGACCAGCTAGGACCACTCCTTTAGGTGATGAGGCCCGCCATCCTGATACATACTGATACACTTTGGCGCCTCTGGTACAGTCTGGTGTTCAGCTTCACCGCCATCCTGGGCTGTGGACAAGGGGGTGATGATAAGACAAGGGGAGCTGTCCCCCAAATCTGAGTTCCTCTATCCTATCCCAGCTGTTGTTTTCATGAGGAGGTGACAGATTTCGAGAGGTTTAATGGAATTCCGTCTTCCACCCATCCCAATCAAAGAAATGTCACCGCTACACGGGTATCAAGTTACCAACTGTATACAGTGTAGCTGATAATGACTGAAATAATTAACAGTATTTGCTTCGCCACATAACACAGCTGCTGCTCCCTGCTGATAGTTGGAATAGGACGTCTATGGGGGTCTGCAATGACAAATTGGAAAAGGATAGCTTGAAGAGAATGATCGTACAGTTTTCAGGCTAGAAATAAGTTAATTTAATGGAATGTAGGCAGTTCTAACGTCAGGAATAGTACAAGTACAAGTTGAACTGTACAGTTCATGAGAAAATACATAATATCACTGCATAAGCTATTTGTGTACTTCAGACAAATGAAATATATCCTTGTGGAACATTTACTCTCCAGGGATCACTGATTTATGATTATGATGTAGCAGTACCGTCATGTTTTAAGTCCATATGACACCATGTTCAGGGATTACAAGGAACTGAGTGTTATTTTATTTAACAAAATATGGCACAAGCACATCACTAAATGTGCAATACTTGCTTTACATTACAGTAATTCAGGGATGCCAGTTGGGTCCTTTTAAAAAGCCTGAAGTGTATGTGGGATGATAAATATCAGTGGTAGCCCCAACTGTTCAGGGGTGAGATACCTGAACACATTACCGGGTACCGGTACTTCAATTTAATTTCCAAATTTGCCTTTATCTGTCGATCATATAGCCTCCATAAACTTTCAGGAGATCTGCAACAACAAAGGGAAACACATTACTGTTAGAGCGGGCAGAAAGAAAGAGACTCAATATATCAGAGCTATACATACAAGCTTTAAATATACCATTATCAACCAACGAAAACACTGATTAAAATAATTAATAGTTAAAATGATATATTCAGCATTTTTTCTGTGGAACTGAACAGTTCACTCTCACATAAATAAACTGAACGACACACCCTATAATTGTACTATTAAGGGTGTCTAGTTTGAAGGAATTCAGCTGATACTGCTGAAAATTGACAGGAGTTTGTTGGTGAAGGTATAGTCCGTTGTATGTGAATCGCAGAAATAAAATCAAAGCTACACCAATGAACAGTACAGTTCATGAGAGAAAAACAACACATTCACTACATCAGACCCTAGTGTGAATCACATTCCAGAGAAATATATTGCCTTGGAAACGTCCATGGCATGGGTCGCTGATTTATGATTATAAGTACCAGTACTGGGACACTTCATTGGGCTGTAGACCTGTCCTGTTTTAGACGTGAGACAGCCATAGTTGTGTTGGTGTTTCCTTTCTCAAATCCACCTTCGTCTGTCGATCTCAGCCTCCATAACTCTTGGACCATAACTTTCTGCAACAACAAAGTGAAACATATTACTGTTACCTTTGATATAGAGGGACAGAGAGGGGGTTGGGGAGTGATTGTTTAACCAGTAAGACTAATTGAAATATCATTATTAGATTAAAATAATAAATAATTGTTTCCTAGCATTTTGGTATTGCTACTGCACCACTGATGTTTAGACGTACATAATGTTTTTGACTGCTTTAAAAACTAGAGAGGGGGGCGGGGGTTAAGGGAAAAACTATTAAAATAATTAATGCTTGCTAGCATTTTCGTATTGCTGTTGCACCACTGATGTTGGGAGACTTGAGGTAATTAACAATACGAATAATAGGAAACCATCATAAGTGTCACTTAGTCAGGATTAAATGGTACTCACTTTTTACTCGTGGGAACACTGAAGAATCAGGAATGAAGGAATTACTGACACTGCCAGCCGTTCACAAGTTTCTCCGTAGCCTCCTCGTGGGTTTCATTGTGTTGTAAAAACGGTATCGATTTCACACCATCAAAAAGATTTCCCTGATATATCATTGCTATTTCCACCATCCATGTAGTCTCTGCATACTGTAGTAGGTGCACAATGTTTGAATAGTTGGGAAAAGAACTGAGTAGAAGCAAAACGGGAGATAGTATCGGCTACGTACATCGATCCATCATGGCTTCTCTTTCCCCACGAGGCATGCCAGAGAAGGGTTTCACCATCTTTGAAATTGGTACAAAAATAGAACAGCCAATCACCTATTCCCGTCGCGCAACGTCATACCTCGGCCGCAAGAGAAGGTTCACAGACCCATGTTCGCGTGGGGCTGGCCTACAGCTACCCCTCGTAGGTGACCCGGGTGTTTCCCGAAATGATGTCATACCGACCGGCATTCAGTGTGCGACGGCAGGCACAGCGCGTCACGGGTATCTGTAAGTGTGGAAAACGATCGCAGCACCCGGGATGGTGATTGTGGTGACAGTGGGAGTTAATTTGACGGCGCTCGCCTGCTCTATAGCAGAGGAGCGTGCGATGTAGCGGTGAGGCATGTATAAACACAAACGATGCTGTAACACAACTAAGAAGCATGTATAAGTGCAGTTGGACCATGCTTTCAGACCGTACGAATTAACAGTGTGGGGCTTGTCCACATCGGCCACATTGGCCGGCGTCACTAAAAAAATTTCGGGAACACTGCTATAGCTGTAGGTTTTGTTTCCTATATATACCATTCGAAAGGGCTAGTAGGTTTACCGAAGCTTTCTCAGCGACCAACCACTGCTTTAATGCTTCCATGAATGAAACAACATGGAAATTCAACCAGGGTAACACCCGGTCTTTAATGGAGGAAAGCCTATCCCCTATACCCCACTCCTGACGGGGCCAGTGTGGCCAAATGCATCGGTGCAGACTGCCCGTTTCTGGCCTTACTGGACTGGGTAGATATTCAACTATGCTAAAATTCATATATGTATTAAGATATAAACAGGGAAAAGTAAAAATATGGGGTTTAATGGAAAAGAAAACATATTAATATTGTGGAGATTCGGAATATTTTTGGAAGTATGGACATTATGGATATTCATTAATTCATGGCAGACCTGGCATCCCTGTTAGGGAGTGCGGGGACCGGGGTGTCCATATTCTGCTGCCAGTGTAAACAAATATTAACAGGGTATAATGCCAGTTAAAGTTAATTATAATTAAGCTTATAGCTATGTCTATATGCCTGAATGATTTCGTTTATATAAAACAAATATTTCATGTACTTTTGAGTCTTTTCTTCACAAGTAACTCTCAAAGCCACTCTCGCAATGCAACACTGATGTGTGTATTGACTCATGTCCCCCAATGGCTGCCAACCGTAGTTCGCTTTATCGACGATGGCGCCGCCACCGGTAACACAGGACCTTCCTATAGGACCTGATCGAAAGGATTAGATAAGGCATCCTTAAACACCTCACAGACAGCTAAAGAATATTATCAGATGTAGATCCAGTATCAGTGATTGGCACATTTTTTCTCAGCTATAAATAGCTGAGAAAACAAAAATGCGTGACGTATGGTGACGCACACATTTCCCATAGGGTTCCCCTCTTGCTAAGAGAGAAATATTGAATTTATAACCATAAAAATAACCAGGATAAATTGCTAAGTACTTAACCTCAATATTCATAGAATGAACGAATGGAAAAAATATTACTATTTTTTATCATTACAGCTTGAAGTAATAATTTCATTTAGATTTATGAATATTAGTTAAAAAACACTAGTTTTTGCCCATAACTTCCTCATTTCTGATGATAGAGCCACAAAACCAGGGTTCCCATGAGAGATTTTGACAAGTTACACCCTGCCAGTGTCATAAAATTTAGGTCCGTCATGAATCTTACCCTGTTATGGCTAAAAAACCCAAATGCCTACCAGTCATGAAAATCGGTCATATATGTTTACCACTACAAGTAGCTTGGTGATTTGTGGTCTGTATATGTCACATGACTTGGCAATGGCAGCAAACATGGAAGGCATCTGCTATAATTAAACTCCATGTAAAATAGGCCCCCCAACCCTTCTTTCTCAGATGAATAATACACAAAATCTGTATGTTACACATGATTTCCCTCCTTGGGCTTCAATTATTGCAAACTCAATTTTTCCCCTCTAGATGACATGATTTTAGATGAAGGAAGAAGTGATTTATGAAAAATTATTGACAATATTATTGACAATAATAACAAATTTATTGACAATAATATTGGAAAAGGAGATTTTTTTATGACTCAGCAGATGGCATGTTGATGTTTTATGAGAATTTCTGGGGAAATCCAAATAAGATACTGTGCAAATGCGGTTAATCATAATAATAGGCTTTTTCACCAGTATCTTTTTTACTGATAGTTAAGAGAAAATAGTCATTAATGACTGCATGATTCATTTCCTTTTGAATTAATATTACATTTCGATGCAGCAATGCTCATGAATGCAAAAAATTATCATTTTAATTTATTTCCCCTCTAGATGATGTTTGTGCCCAAAACAGATATATTTATTAGAGCGCCTTAAGAAAAATTAATTTATTCATATTGTTTCAATAGATTTTATTTTGAAGTGTGATATATGTAGTGAATACGGTTTTAAATAGATCCGAGATAATTGGTCTGACCGGGTGTTGCTATAATTGGGTGCATGCGCCTCAACTGAACGCGCTCCCGGCTCAGAAATGGCCTTTCGGATTCCCGCCTTTTCTTACTTGGACAGAGTTCCAGTAAACCATTATCAAAGGTAACTTAAATCTAGTCAACTCTTTTACCATAATGTGTCTTAGAGTGCTTCCGGATGCTCCGGTAAGACTCTGTGTTCTTTCACTGTGTTACTCCTATGTAAAACCATGTTAACTGTTTGACTCTCAACACCTGCAATGATCGTGTACCATAATTGCCACTTGTCCTCTGAGGCCAATACCTGGTCACCTCTGTTGGGTCCGATAAACACTATCGGACATGGTTTGACATTGACATTGGTGCCGTAAACCAGTTTCTGGCCGCAGACCTTGTTGATAGTGTGACTGTTGTTTCTTGGTGAAACAGGACTGCGTTGTGCAGAGATTCGGAGATTGGCTGGTAGACCCGACCAAATGGCTGTAGCAGCGGATGGTACCGTTGTCCCTCTGGGCACGGAGTCTCCGCCGAAAGTCAGTGTGGTCAAGTCTCCGGCGAAGACTACTGTAGTCAAACCTTCGAAGTTGTCTATAGTTGCGGATACCTTTGGTCCCCCGATGAAAGGACTATTGGGTACCCGTAAGGAAACGGTAACCCGTAAGGATGAGGGAACTTTTGCTTATGAGGGCGATGGTTCTGTGCACCGGGTAGATGTTGGAGCAGGTAGTGCTTCAGTGGCGTCGGTCGCCGGAAGACTTGACTGAGGATGAACTCCGTCACGAATTCCGGAAGATGCGTTCCGACTTTAAAGCTCATAGAAGTGCTGCTGAGGATTTGCATGAGCGTATGGCAGACGTTACACAGCAGAATGCAACCCTTCGAGGAGTTATACATGATGCTGTTTACGGACCGCCTCCGCCGGTAACGGTGGAAGATTGTGTTTCGGAAGATGGGACGGATGAAACGCCCCCGCCGGACACTTCGCAGGGTGAGGATTTGCTTGGTATGTTGTTGAAGGTCAAAACTGCATACACACCCAAAGCTCCAGTGACGTCCACTTTTGCTGATCCGAAGTTGTCATTTGCACCAATGATGGATGATCCGTCCATTGTTGCAGCTAAAGGGCCGGAGGATGTAGACAGGCATGTTACGTTCTCAAAGCAGGCACAAGCTTCCCCGAAAGGGAATGCAAATGAACCGGCACTGGGTCCGTGCCGGTTGGCGTGCACGATGGGAAACGATTCACAGATTACTGTGGTAGTGCTCTGTTCCCTTTGACGTTAGGGAAACGGACGTACATGTTAACATGTCTGGTAGTATCGGGTTTATCTGGCCCGGAGTCCGGAATCTTGGCGCAGGACTTCAATCTTGTGCATCGATGTTATGTGTGCTGGTCAGGGAAATTGTCTTTGAATGATGGTGAAGACGCTGTGATGATGCATCACTGGCGTGGTGATCCGCCAAAGCAATTGGGTCCTTCGGTGAATATGATTACAACTAGTGAAGTAGGCGATGGAAGGCAGGTAACACTTCGGAAAGCGGTGGTCCTTCGTCCTTATTCAGCTACACTGGTTAAGATCAATGTTCGCGGGTGCTCAGATTCGTCAACGGGTTTAATGTTTGAGCCGGACCAGAGTTTTCTAAGGGATTACACAGTGGGATGCCTTGATTCATATATCTCGGCTGACGCTACGGCGACTGTGGCCTTTAGTAATCCGTCCGCAGAAACCCTACGTTTAGGTGTTGATATGGTGGTTGGACGAGTGAGTGATGTGACGCTGCTATCGTCACCCACTACTAGTCTGGACATGGAAGCTAAGCTCCCGGAGCAAGCTGCCGTGTGCCATGTAATACAGCAGTCTAGGGCGGATGTTGGGGAGGCTCTCGAGCTGGCTCGGGCTGCCCTAACAGATGTCGAGACCCAGGTCGGCACTGCTGTAGACCGGTTGACAGAACCTCTACAGGCGCTGGAGGCTGTGCGAGAATCCATCGGGGAGTTAGCTGCTCTCCGTGAGGAGAATCGCACCCAGTCGCGCCTGATTAGAGACTTGAAGGCAAGTCTTCACTGGAGTGACTTGCGGGTTAGGTCTCTTGAGGAAACCGTCAGTTCCCTGCGAGCAGATTTGGAGGCCAACGGTGTGTCAGCGCCTGACACAAGTGAGGATCGTGAGCCCTCCAGCTCCGTCCAAGTAGGCCCTAACAGTGCAGCTGGCAGTCCGGTCAGGAGAAATCCTTTGACCACTGCCCCCGCTCAGTTGACGGATAGGGATCGCTACTTGTGGATGGGTCAGATGATGGCTTCATTCATGAGTGCTCCGCCTCCTATGTCCCTGCCCATGGCCGGATCGTTTCCTGGTTTCGGGAATCCCGGCATGAGTCCGTTAATGATGGCCTCCCTAGCACGCATGGGAAGCCCATTGCGGGGTCCGGCTCCGGCTTCTCAAGGTGCCCCTCCAGAGGATATGGAGGATTCAGGTAGCACCCACAATGAGACGCCCGGAGACGAGCAGCAGCCGCTGTAGATGACGAATCGGATTGGCCCTGGACTCTGGAACCTGGACACGGACTTGACATGGCGGACCTGAACCAAACCTGACGCGGAACGCCCTTGGACCGCGATAGACCACGGATCGGCTCGGATTGACTTTGATGCTGACCCCGTTTGACCCCGGAAAACCCTTTGATTCGCGGAAGACTGTACGCTGTGATGTTCTAAAGAAGTTTTGGTATAGTAGAAACTAAATTTTTTTAACCTGTGCTGGATCATGATTTGTACATAGATAGGACTCTGGAAGCTCCTTGTTGTTGAGATGCCGCTGGATGGTTAAAAATATTTTCAAAGCTTAAAGTTATGACTTCTACTTCTACTTACGGAGATGTTGCGACTTGTTAACTATGTAGTGAGGACACCTATGCTCCTGCTTGTACTTGTTTGCCATGTGAATTCTCTTTTTATAACTTCTTAGAACATGTTACTTATTCACTTCTTTTAATAATTTATGCCTCCGGAAGATTAATTTACTGTTGGGTAAAAATCTTTAAATTTTGGAGGGGGTATTGTAGTGAATACGGTTTTAAATAGATCCGAGATAATTGGTCTGACCGGGTGTTGCTATAATTGGGTGCACGCGCCTCAACTGAACGCACTCCCGGCTCAGAAATGGCCTTTCAGATTCCCGCCTTTTCTTACTTGGACAGAGTTCCAGTAAACCATTATCAAAGGTAACTTAAATCTAGTCAACTCTTTTACCATAATGTGTCTTAGAGTGCTTCCGGATGCTCCGGTAAGACTCCGTGTTGTTTCACTGTGTTACTCCTATGTAAAACCATGTTAACTGTTTGACTCTCAACACCTGCAATGATCGTGTACCATAATTGCCACTTGTCCTCTGAGGCCAATACCTGGTCACCTCTGTTGGGTCCGATAAACACTATCGGACATGGTTTGTGTGGAGAATAAAGCCTGTGATACCTAAAGAGCTGTGTGTCTGGTCTTCTTTCCCTTCGCGAGAATAGATATATCGAACTTGGGTAGTGTGAGACGGAAAAACACTACAATATATATATTTTTCAAAAAAATCGCATCACTGCACATGGCCATGTACGGTACAGTAATAATTTTACAAATTGAATGTATAATTATAGGCCATTTTAGGTGATTTGTGTCTGATTTATGTGGATAGTGATTCAGTGAATTTTGCTCTTTTTTGCAGTGCCATCTCTGATAAAAGCTTATGTGTATATGATTAATGTTGAATGTATATTAATTTTCTGATTCCTATAGGCCTATGCATGTATCCTATTATTTTGTGACAAATAATAACAGAATTGAAGAAACTATAGGCCTATTGAGATTTTGGCATTATGTGCATATTTTCCCTCTAGATGACATCCTATTCTCCTGATTTTTTGCGTACTTTGGACCTATATTTCAAATTGCTTTGGAAAAAAAATACTGCCTCCCAAGTCCTAAATGGTGTTAAAAATATGGAAATGGCCATAGGCTATATATATGCCTCATTAAAGGGTATCAAGCAAGATTATTACACATCATTTTTATTTTAATTTCTTCATCTACTCATATTTCCGTATGTGTCTCCCAGTCTCAATTAGATGTTGATCCTAATACAACGCTAAATAAACACAATTTATATGGGCAGATATGAGCAGAAA
Organism: Sthenelais limicola; assembly: GCA_942159475.1. Classification (NCBI taxonomy): domain Eukaryota; kingdom Metazoa; phylum Annelida; class Polychaeta; order Phyllodocida; family Sigalionidae; genus Sthenelais; species Sthenelais limicola. The sequence goes on along the minus strand of OW804095.1, from coordinate 57,469,305 downwards.
GCCAACGCCCCCTCACTCTCACCTCTCCAAATCTGTGATGTCATGAGAGGTATAACAACATTTTACTCAGAGGACTTCCGGTAGTACTCTGAAAGCGAACAGACGTGTGGTAGCTTAGGCTCCTCAACTAATCCTTTTTCTTTCAGATAAGCCAGTTCCAGAAGCATCATTTTTCGCCAAAGTGGAGAAAAAGTTAGAAGAAAAGTAGAGACGAAAAGAAAAATATCCAGGAAGCAAAAATAACGACAGAAAATTGGATAAGAAAAAGCTGAAGGATTACGCGCGAACATAACCGCCATTAATCCAGAAGCTCAGCGTTTATCGCCCACCTTGGATTAAGTGGATTAAGACAAAGTGACAGTTAAACGAAAAAAAAGAAAGAGAAAAACATTGTTACTGGAATACGAATAAGAACTGAGAAATTCTGTGCAAGGAAAAAGTTTTTGCCCCGCCAAAAACTTCATTTCTCGAGACAAACGTGGAGATTAAATAATCCTCGACAACACGTGAGCAAGTGGATTAACGAAAAAGGATCGCAAAGCGCAAGTAAAGGCTGGAAATATACGGTGTACATCAAAACCGGTAAGAAAAAGAAGCGCAAAAATACTGGATCTAACAGAAAAGTGGAAGTAAAGAATAAAACGGCATAAAAAAAAATAAAGAGAACCACGTGAGGATTATCAGCTTATTCAGAACAGTTGGGATTAGCGGCCATATTGGTCGTCTTCCTCGCATCGAGAAAAGAGCGGGACGGGCTAAGTGAGGCTGCGGCCCAATAGCCACGACCCAAACGGCTAAAGACGGAACTCTTGGAGAAAAGAAGTGAATAAAAGTTAAGAAAACCGGAGAAGTACAAAAAACTTTATAAAATTTAAAACATTCGAACAAAAGTGACCCGAAAGTAAACTATTGTAACCAGAAATGGAACTAGTGGGATAAAAAACTGTAAAAGTCGAAAGCCATAAAGCGAGAAAAGTGACGCCGGAAGTAACGGTAGCCATCTTGAATTTAGAGACAAGAGAAGTGAAAAACAAACTGTTGCAACGGAACCCATTTCCGGTGTAAACACTTCCGGGGCCATGAGTTTGGCTAACGTGGATCAGAAAGTACTAAATAACGAAGAAAATAAGCAAAACCCAGACGAAAAAGTAAAGAGGAAAAGACCAGCGGAAGAATCCTCACCAACGATTCCAACTAAAAGAGCAAATAAAGCGGAAATGAAAACGGGAGCAGCAAAAGTTCCCCCGGCACCGACGGACCAGGGCCCTGATGGAAAGCCCAAACCTGATCCGAAGAAACAAAAAAAAGGAGGGGCAAATGGCACCCCGAAAAAGCTAAAGAAGCTGGAAAAAAAGAACATAAAAAGGGTTAGACCGCTATATAAGAGTAATGATGTTATGCAAATGGTACGTGAAATGCAGAAACACAATCAGGAAAGCTTCGATGAACTGTTTGACGCCTTAGGTGACCTAGAAGTCGTAAAGGACACAGTAAACGAAAATATCGTAGCGATAGAAAATGTGAATGCCGCCATAGATGTAATACATGAAGAAAATAAGAAAAGAGATATGGAGAAAGAGGAGATGAAACAAACCATCAAGCAACAGAATGAGGATATACTGATTCTGCAACAGAATGCGGCACAACCAAGAGATACGGATGACCTAGAGAGGAGAAAAATAGAGCAGCTGAAAGACCAAGATCTAGTGAGAGAAGAAATGGCAAAACTAGAGAATAATCTTTTGATCGTCGGAATCAAAGCAATGGAAGGAGAAACTCAGGCTGATAGACAAGAAGCAGCCAAAAATGTAATACATGAGGGTATGGGTCTGACTCATATAAAGATCAAGAGAACCTTCAGAGTGAATTCCAAGCCAGGATGTCCTTTGAAAATCGAGTTGAATAATCACGAAGAAGCTGAACTGATCCTTGATAATAAGGAGGAGCTAAAACAGTATGTATACGATGGAGTGGCAGGGCAAGTATATGTAAAAAAGGATGTTCCACTGTTCATGAGATTACGTAATGCCAAGGCGAAACAAATCGCTGACGCTGCACTACTTATCGGATACGACGAAGCCAGAGCAAGTAAAGGTAATGTCTTCATTGATAGATGGTATCGCTACGATGAACTGGCAGCAGTCCCTACCGAATTGTTATTATCACAATTGACCAAGAAAGAAAACCATCATGCTCTAGTATTTTTTACGGAAGATAATCCACTTTCGAATCATTATAAATCGCCTTTCAACATCGAGCAGAAGCAGTTCCACAATGTAGAACAATTCCTTTTCTACAAGAAAGCAATAATCGGAGAGGATACTGATAAAATCCAGATGGCCCTCGCAACACAAAATCCGAAGAAGGCAAAGAGTTATATGGCGAATGTAACCAGGAATAGACAGAACTGGGTCCTCCATAGAAAAGAATTCTTACTGTCGGCCCTAAGAGCCAAAGTTCAGTACAATGAGTCGGTGAAACAATACCTACTATTGTCAGGAGACAAACATATTGGAGAGGCTGCCCCCAAAGATAAAGTTTGGGGAATAGGGATCCCCCTATCTGATCCTGACGTCCTGGACTCATCAAGATGGCCACCAAATGGTAACATGCTGGGAAAAGCATGGATGCAGATTAGAGATGAAATCAGGAGGAAAGAGCCTGAAAGTCGTGAGAGCAGCAGTAGTGATGAAGGAGAGGAAGAGGAGGATGACGACGAGGAGGAAGGAGAGGAGGAGATGGAAGAATCTCCACTTTAATCCCCTGGAAGACATTCGGAATTGTGATTTAACTTAGTTGAATTATAAAAATCCGTAATGGAGACCCTAGGGGAAGAGAGAAGCCAGCTGGGTTTTATTTCACTTAATGTGAATGGCCTAGCAGGGAGCATTAAGAGAAAAGCAATTATGGATGAGCTTAAAACAAATAATAATATGATAATAGGGCTGCAAGAAACCCATTCTTCTAGTGAAATCGAAGCTATATGGAAAACACAGTGGCCGGGAGAAATGATAATGAATCATGGCACTAAAGCTTCTAGAGGAGTGATGTTATTAATACCTAAATGTTTAAAATCTAATATAGCTGAACGAGGTCAAGATGATTCTGGTCGGTGGCAGTACGTAGTACTGGACCAGAACAATAGAAAAACTGGAATCTTCAACGTCTACTCACCAACTAGTGAAAAGACAGAAGAGCAGGAAGAAATTCTAAAGAAGATCAAAGAAAAAGTCCAGTCGTTACAAGTAGAAGACATCGTAATGATGGGAGACTTTAATGCAGACTTGTCCTTCAGACCTGATAGCAAAGCTAGCAGCATATTAAATGATTTTATAAATGAGCTGGACCTATGTGACATCATAAAGGTGAAAAGTAACAACCAACCAGTAAAAACATGGTCAAGAAATGGTAGTGAGTCAAGGCTGGATTATGTTTTTATTTCCAGTAATATTGTGAATAGCATTGTCTCCTTCTCAGTAGATTCGCATGCCCAAACTGATCACAAAAAGATTAGCATAAATATATATCAAGAAATCGAAAAACGTGGTAAAGGCTTCTGGAAACTCAATGTAAACTTGTTGCAGAATGATCAATTTGTTCACAATGTAGAGATGTTGGCAAAAGAAAACAAAGAGTTGTCACCCACTTTGAGATGGGAATTTTTCAAACTTAAAGTGAGAGAAGAGGCTATAAGAATTAGCTCAGATATTGCTAGAGAAAGAAGAAGAAAAAAAGAAATCGAAAATAGAAGACTAAAAATTTTGGACCAAAAAAAAATAATGTCAGAGGAAGAAAAAGAAGAAAGAAAGAATATATTAAATGAGAAGAAAATAGCTGAGTTAAATGCAGCCCAGGGGGCCCTAATAAGATCTAGGGCCAGGTGGGCAATCGAGGGGGAAAAACCCACAAAATATTTCTGTGCCCTAGAGAAATACCAGGCAGAAAAAAAAATCATTAATCAATTGAAGGTAAATGGTGTTTTAAAAACTGGTAAAGAAGAAATATTGAAACAAGGTGAAAAATTCTATAAAGAATTATACACCGAGTTTGAGATAGACGAACAGATCGCAGAAACCTTTATGAAAGGAGAAAACATATATGAACTAGACGAAATAGATAATGATATTTTAATACGACCCTTTGAAGAAGAGGAAGTTAAAAAGATTATATTGTCTATGAAAAACAACAAGTCACCAGGGTGTGACGGTTTTACTGTCGAGTTTTTTAGGTTTTTCTGGTACGCGATATATCAAATGTTTATAAATATGATGCATTTCAATCTAGCTCAGGGAAAAATATCTGAAAGTCAGTCAAGAGGAATAATAAGTGTCATACCCAAAAAAGATAAAAATTTAGAAGATCTGGGAAATTGGAGACCAATAACGTTACTCAACGTTGATTATAAGATTATATCTAAAACTATCACATCAAGACTAAAAATGCATATTACAGATATGATAAAAGAAGATCAATTTGGCTTTATCCATGGAAGATACATAGGCACAGCAGTCAGAAAGATTGATGACACTATTTCTTACTTGGAAAAAAATCGACAGGAGGGACTAATAGTAGCTTTGGACTTCTCCAAAGCGTACGATTCAGTCAGTTGGACCTTCTTAGAAAAAGTCTTAATCTCTCATAATATATGTGACACTTTCAGATCGTGGATAAAATGTTTACTAGAAAACTCTAAAGCTGCCTTTTCGAACAATGGTCATATATCCAATTGGTTTGACATAAGAAGGGGAGTTAAACAGGGAGACCCAGTCTCATCTTATCTGTTCACAATGATAGTAGAGAAGCTAGCAGAAAGCCTAAGAAATGATAACGAGATAGAAGGAATAAATATAGGAGGATATGAGAATAAAATAATACAGTTCGCAGACGACAGCACCCTCATGGTAAAGAATGAAATATCCCTAGTGAAATGCCTTAGAAAAATAGATGACTTCTTTTTAGCTACTGGTCTAAAGCTTAACGCCAAAAAATCAAAAGGTTTCAGAATTGGAAACTTTGTTCTATCTAATAGAAAGGTGTTAGAACTAAACTGGGAGAAAGAAATAAAAATTCTAGGGGTCACCCTTATGTCGCCAAGAAGCGAAAAAAAACTATCTGTAATAAATACAGTTGATCTTGTGCAAAAAATCAAAAATGTAATAAATGCATGGAGGTACAGATCATTGACGATCAAAGGTCGAATATTAGTCTCGAATGTTTTTGTATTACCATTGGTCCAACATACGTTATCGTGCGTTTATATAGATCCAAAAAAACAAAAAGAGATAGAAACTATTATCACCACCTTCATATGGAAAGGAGGATCAAATAAAATAAGTACTGACTTCTTAGCTCAGAACTGTCAGAATGGTGGCCTAAATCTGAGATGCATAAAAGAAATAATTGAGACAAACAGATTAAAGTGGGTTCAAAGGATGCTAGAAAACAGTAATTCATCATGGTTTAAAATTCTTGAACATGACCAGGGAAAATCAATTGAAGATATTTTCTTAATTAGAAATAAACCCAGTCATGCTTTGAACAAATTTTATGAGGAAGTCTTTGATATTTGGAACAAATATTATTTCTCACAAAAACCAACTAGTGTGGATCAAATCAGAAAAGAAAGGCTTTGGAGAAACAAATTAATTGTTGTTAAAAAAATCCCCATAGGATGGGAAAGAGGCGAAAATCTTGGAATTAAAGTAATTGGAGATATATTAAATGACAGAGGTGAACTGATGTCAGAAAAAGAATTCCGAAAGGAATATAGCACCAATATATACTTGCCAAGAAATATCATAAAAAAAGCTGTGCCTATAGAGTGGTGGAATAAGCTTCGTAATAACATCCAAAACCCTGTTAAGGATGTAATAGAAATAGAAATTCAAAATGTAAAGATTGATGTAAAAAACGCGAGTTCAAAAATGTTATATAATGCCCTGGTTGCTAAGAGAAAACCCAAATGGGAAAAGATATATGAATGGCAAAAAATTCTAAATCTAGATGATGAAGAGTTTAATGCAATTGACTGGAAAAAAGTTTTCTATAACCCATATGCTGTTACCAAAGAATCAAGAATCCATGCATTACAATACCGTGTTTTACACAGAACTATCACTTGCAATGTCAAACTAAAAAATATGGGAATAATAGAGAAGAAAAAATGTTCGTTCTGTAGTTATGACGACGACATAATACATTTCTTTGTCGAATGTAAGAAAACAAAAGCAATGTGGCAAGAAGTATTCCTTTTTATTGAATCAACAGGTTACCTGAATAGAACTAATGGAGACAAAATGATTCTTAAAAAAAATGGAAGTAAAATGGATATAAATGCAAGCGATGTTATTCTTGGAATAAGAACAGATAATATTAATGCCAGAGTTATAGGTTGGATTATATTACAAATGAAAGCCATTATACAAAGGCAAAAACTATTCCATGAAGGTATGTTAACCTTTAAAATGATTATATCGGAGTTAGCAATTAAGAGTAAAATTATAATGTACCAGAACAGCACCCAAAATGTAAATAATGAAACCAAAGAAATATGGCTAAAGTTAAACGCGGATCTGATGTCCACCTGTGAGGATCTAAATTAAAATTGATGTATGAATCTTTTAATAATACAAAAATGAAAATGTTCTTCTTTAACACCTTTAATCGTTTATAACAATTGATAATATTAAGAGTCGCATGATGACAATGTATAATTCTCAACCCAAAAGACCTGGGTCAAAGTTTCCTTTTATTTTTATTTTATCAAGGAGGAAAGAGCTATGTAATATTTAATGTAAAAGCTCTAGGCGAAGGAGAAGTTTTGTTGACAGACTGAATAAACCATGTTTCAAAAAAAAAAAAAAAACATTTTACTCAGAGACAGAGTGACCTGACTAATTAATAACATATAGGAAGCTTATCAAAGTCAAGAGCCAACATCACCCCTTCAAGTCACTAACTTGATGGTTTCAACCCCCACTGAGCTCAGCTCCTGGGACAGACAGGGCTCCTGAGGGGGGTGTCTAATATTTCTTGTCGCTACCAAGAAACAACAATTGTCACTTGTCACTAAGACAATTCCTTTGTCGTTTGTCACTTAATTTCCGTAAAAATGGCCCGTTTTTTGTCGGTAAGGACTAATAAGGTCTTTGTCGATTTGTCAGGCTAACAAAGTGTCGTTTGTCACTTGATGCCCATGTTGATTGTCGATCCTAAGAATAGGCCTTGTCGATTTGTCGAATTTACCCCTCAAGAGCCCTACAGACCAACAGCTGTTGCTAATCTATATGCTTTGAAGACCCAACTGGACATTAAGATTAGGCGGTTTGGTGATACTGGGTGATGTGGCACCATGCAGAGCTGTCACATAATTGTGGTTAGTCCCAATTAAGATAAAATTCCATATGTTGAGGAGTGGCTTGAAATTTGTTAATGCACATGTAAATAACTTTTTCTTTGCCCTAGAAATCATGTCTACAATTCACTTATGAATTACCCATTTATATGAGAGGAAGCTACACTTATGCTTATAATACTGTAGGTATTGGAGATTAAAACATGAAGGCTTTCCTTGGGAAATGACGGGTTTTCTATCCTAGGTGGCCTTTCAGTATATCTATGGTACAGGACCCATGCATGACCAGATGTGTCAGTACCGCTGGTGACGTCACAAACCTCTATGTTTTGGCTGGATATAGCTCCAGTGGCACCCTGCTGTGATTTTTCTACCTCACCACTTTAACTGGCTATCTTTATATTAAATTATCAAATGAACTTTTAAGTTGTGAGAGGAGGTTAATCACATTAAAAGCAACTAATATAAAGTGAAAAGTTGCCCTAAACTTGCTTGATACCCTTTAATATACGGTAGGCCTAGGCCTAATTAGTGTAGGCTATCGGTATCATAAAAACTCTTAAAATTATCATGAATATTGTAAAAGATAGGCTTAAGTTGAGGCAACTTTAAGTTTTAGTCCATGATCGAGTGTAGACGCATAGAACTTAGCCTATGATATGTATAATTTGCCTCACTCCCCGCTCAGTTAGTCGAACTCTGTCTACATAGAACTGTACTGAAACTGGTAGACGCTAGGGGCCGACACTGCCCTCTATCACCACTAGCGGAACTTTGTTTACATGCTCTCGTAGATTCCCAGTCCGAGATCTCGTAGCGATTGATGACGTAAAAAGGGATTTTCCCGAGTATTTTCATCGATGACTCATCACAGCAAAATGACCAACAAACCCCAATAAGATCACCACTCCGGAAACATTGACGGAAAACAAGGAGAGCAGCGGACCGCGAAGGCAGCGACGGTGGACCTGGAACTCATCGCTGGCCGATTCGCTGCATTCGGCAGCGATTTGTCGCGCATTTTCTCTCATCCTCTTTTCAAGATGGCGGATGAGGAATCCCCGGACCAGCAGGGTAGGTTGTGCGAGGCCGGCTTAAGCTTCGCATGTAGACGAAAACTGAGTTCTCAAAACGGCTAATAGAAAGCACGAGTACCTCTAGATTACATGGGCCAAATTTTGTACCTGTTACACGAGTGGTTGTGTCAGGGGGTGCTCATTCCCCTAAGTTACCATACTGTCTAAAGTGTCTTGACTTAGCATTCCAGTTGCAATTCAGTTGGACAGACACTAACAGAGCCAGAATGGCAGGCCAGGGTTCCCGTGGAGGGAGGGGCAGATGCTCAAATGTTTGTGCCAAAGATTATATGCAAAGCTAGCTAATGCTGTTCTCTGCTCTCTGTTGCTTTATCCAGCGCAAGTTGGGCATAGCATGTGTCAGTTAATAAGCATTATAGCCATATTATCCCTGCTATAGTTTAGGCCTAGCCTAGTGCTTCTACTACGGTCGTACGGTACCACAGAACGGTAGCTCTACCCTAGGCCTAGCCCTGGCCTAGGCCTAGTGTTAACCCGTCTATCTAGTATCAGTATGCCTTCTAGTTCTAGGCTATAGTATAGATTAGGCTAAACCCAGTATAACCATACCCTGGCATAGGCCTAGAACCCTAGTTCTAACATTTGAGCGCCTCTCCTCGTAATATACTGGGAAATACAATTACAACTCCAATGGCAATGCCAATGCTGCTGAATTTCTGAATATCAGCCAAGTCACAGTCACTGTGACTTGACTGAGTCAGTGTGATATCCAGACATCCCCCGATGTCGATCGTTTTCTGAAGCCTCTTCTCCCAGTTTATTAGTTAAAAAAAGATCATACACAATTCAATATTCCATTGAAATGAAGGTCAGAAATCTTAGTATTAGCCTATATACTTGATCTCCCACAGCTAATCTAACGAGCCAACCTTAGTAAATCACACTGATAAGTTATATGAGAACAATGCATAAACAACAATCAGCAAATATCTTAACAAAACTTGGAGGTTACAAACATTAACAAAAAAGTCCTTCTTATAGTGACCTCTCTCCTAACTAATTTTCAAGAAACACCCCCCCCCCCCCCTCACCGATGTCAATGAAAAAGGCATAACGCCATAAAACCATTTATCTATGTAATTGTTCGTTTATTCGGACAGCTTCTGTCAATCGAGACGGTCAGACCCATGACCTTGATTACAATTTCACAATTCTAACCCTGCGGGGAGTGAGTGAGTGACGGTTGATTAATGCCATGAGGCTAGGCTGTCGCTTTATATCGATAGGGCCGGTAGTAAATTGATGGTTTCATAAAGAAATATAAAGTTGTTGTTGTAGTTGTTCTTTATTTTGTCACGAATTTCGGCCTAACTGGGCCTTCTTCAGGTGAAAGTATGATACTAATATTAATGATTTTCCTAATTTTGTGAAATGCAGTACGTGTAAACAGTGTTGGTATTCCTGTTTATGATAAGGATCAACATCTAATGTGTCGATATTTTGGCCACTCATCTGATGATGTATACTTTTTCAGAGGCTCGTCGAAAGTCACTTAAGTTGCTGTTCGATCCTCAGCAAAATTCCCGGTCTCCAACAAACACGCTCGCTAGTATGGGACATCCAACTCAAATGTAAGTACCTGCACCTGTCCACCTTGTGAGATGTAAGTACTCACCCAGGATGTGTTCTGTGGTAACGTGTGATTATTTTGCGGAACCTGTGATGGAGAATTCTAACCAATTCCAGACATAGGTTCCTGAATCATTTCTACAAATACGAGAAACATAAAGAGTTTAAGATAGTATTGAAAAACCCCTTTAGTAAGGATGACTTCTGTAAGAACACCTTATATTTGCCACGTCCGTCAGATAAAGAGTGCCTTTAGCTATAAGTGGACTTGATATCCATATAGGCATGGACATATGAATGCTGCACTGCCCACCCTTCCGGTTTACCAGAATCAGTCCGCCCGAGCCTTATTAGTGTTAATTTCATCGTTATGCTTTTCGTCCTTCTTTGTTTATAGCATTTCTGTTGGCTATCTAGCACATTTTTGTTCCTATGATATAATATTTATTCGACGCTACTGGTATATGCCATGCATTTAATAACTATGAGAGATGTCATTCTAATGTAGAATTGATTTGGGATCAAATCATCCTATTTTGGCCTTAAAGAACTGAATATTTTGACGCGATAGGATTTCCATCCGTTATATTTATATCAGTGACCGAATTTCTACCATAAATCTACTCTGATTCACTTTCCCCGTTTTAAACAATGATTCGCATGCTGAAGAGCCGAGAATTTTACTCTCTTTTTTTCTGTACACATTGGAAAAGAAGCTGCTAGGTTTTAGTTAATGAGGAAGTGTCTTAGTGTGTATGGTTTATTTTATGTGTAGGATATACGATTCCATACTGTAAGTACTGTTTCTGTTACCACACATTATGGCTATTCAGGCTCACCCTACATTCTGCCACCTTTATTTTACAACTTATATGTCACTTTCAGAAGTCACATTTTTATATTTGGTTATTATGCTGGGTTTGGTATCAGGGTCAGTCAGAACCCAAGCGAAAGTCTAGACCCAATATTTGTGACATTTCTTTAACCTTCAAAACACTTCTACTTTATACTACTTTTTAATTTATATATTATTGAAAAAAAGAGCGGGCTTCTTTGGCCTTTGGACAAACCAGCTGAGATGTTCATATTGCTAAAAAAATCTTTTTACCTTGACAAGTGGGCCTGGCCTGCTGCAGTCTTTTCCTATGCACCTCTAGATTTCCCCCCCCCCCCCCCCCCCTACTGAATGCAATCGAGAAAAAAAATATTTGCCAAAGAAATCTCAGTATTAATTCACTAAGATAAGGGGCATTTTCTTCTGTCTGCCTCAGTTTAGTTCGTCAGTGCGTCCTGAGATAGCGAAGTTTAAATATTGTGAAAGACAAGTGTTGTAAAGTAGCTTTATTTGTTGTGGAGTAAAAAGCTATTGTGTCGGATGTAATAACCCTAATAATTATTGGTTCTAATGATACGTATCAGTAGTACGTTATATGTGCATGCTCCGATTGAAATATATTTAAAACCATTATTTCTATAAGAAATTGTCTATTTATGGTTAGGTACCTCACGGAAAATAAATGTTTAAAAATCTGAGTGCTGGGTGGTGTGCGAATCTTTCTTTATATGTAATTCAATTGTCAGTCCTTCTCGGAAATAACAAATATAACGGTAAAAGAAACCATTTAAAATTGAAATAAATATCTGCGATATTTTGATGATTTTGGTCGTTTGTAGGACATTAAAATTTGGTTTATAATTATGTTGTTTCTTCACATAATGTGGACACCACACATGCTAGTACAAGCCTGGCTAGCCCAGTGTCATGCAACACCCAGAACCCAGTCCATGTTACAAGTAGAGATGCTCTCATATTTATTCAGGGAGCTGTTGTTACGTAAAAATTAAGCTGCTTCTCTCGTATTACATGATTTGCCTATTGCACTGCGTGTGCTCTCTTTTCCAATGGAGAAGTTATTTTAATTTTGATAACGTGTAAACATTAGTTTCCCGCTGTGCACTCCCCACCACGAGCAGGCCTTCCTGTGAATGTTCTGTGCTTGGCACAAGGCATTGTTGAGTCCGAGAACAGTCGGGTCTGATCAGCCACTTGAACGTCTACAGATATGCCTGTCATGTTCTTATAGCTTAGATGAACATGTACTTAGCTGCAGTGGGCGCAGGCCGACGCCTTATTTAATAGTTGTCCATCAATATGTGTATACATTATCTTTGCTTTAGATTTCTAACAACAATACATTAGGTGTACATTCACAAACTCTTGCGCTGGGTCTCAGGAGAAGCTTACCTACCCAAACATTCACTATTGCTCCCGTGCTTTAGGGCCCGAACAACAAGCCTTACCCTGCATTGAGGAGAAAACCGTGGCAAATTAGTAAAACATATGAGGCATACTAAATGACATGATGTACTTGTTCTGTCGCAGCTGTTAACCGTTTTTGCTTTCTAAAACGTTGTGCTTCTGTTGGAGTCACTTATTAGCTTTGCTGTTTAATTCGGCATGATGCTGCTTTTGTATTTTAGATCTTGTATTTGACACATTCTTATTTGTTGGGAAATTATTCTTTTAAACTATTGACATTTTCAACAGTCGGCTGCTTATCTTTTCGCCATCTTTCACCAGCCAGAAACCGATGTATTCTGTTGATTTCAGTTCTATATTTTTATGGTGATTTTCCTGTTTGTCCTCATACCAGGGAATAAAATTGCAAGAATTCAGAATATACCTTTCCTAGCGAGGGGGAGGGGGATTGAAAGATTTAACGTGGTGAAGGTGAACATTTTACCAAAAATCAACCCAGGACACCTGTCTCAACACATTGTGACAGACCTATATCTTTCCCAAAGTCATTTTCCAATCATGCTTAGAAAGTGTTAGGCAGGTTCCCTAACTCAATAACATTACTCTAATTAGAAGTGTGGGAGCAGAATTCCCTTGTGTATCTTTGTGATATTTGAGGATATATGCCAACAGCTGCAGTGATATATTTTGCGCACAGATTCACAATTTTTCTTATGGCTGATCACTATCTGCGATATGTTTCATCGGGGAAAAAAAATCATTGGGTTATGTGTTTTTAAAGATTCACACCTTTCGGTATGCGATGGAGACATTTATGAACCAATTTCCATAAGTCCTGTCATTCGGAATATACATTCAGAATAAATAATTTCAACCTGAACTGGAACACACCTTGAAAAAAGTTCGTTCATTCACTACTATTGCAGTCGTTGGTTAGTGTTCTGGTGGCAAGTTATCTAACAAAACCCGTAGCAAGTTTATACCAACTATGCCGTCTTGTGTCGAAATAACACCAAAGCTTTAACACATCTGTGCAGTACTATGTAGCCCAGTCTCCAGCCCCGGCCGAGGTCTGCCCCAGCTCTCTGCAGGACTCATACAAGAATCCTACCTTCCTCTACCTAGTGGTGACTACTTGTGATGGGGAGTGCACCCCTCCTTGATTGACCATGGCATTTCAAAATTCTTATTAACTGACTTTTCCCATTTCAGACTTCTGATTTGTATAAGGAGGAATTGCAGTCTAACTAGCCCTGTTTCTCTGAAGAAAGTTTGAAATGAGTTAGGAAGTATCAAGAATATCGTTGAATATACCCACCAAGCAGAACTTAGGAAGGACGTTTATTTCAGAATAACGAAACAAAGTAGATGCATATCAAAACCATTAATTTTCGAACTAGCGTTAAGCCCCTGTTTCCTATTTCCAGTTTATAATTTCCCCTAGTCCCTTTATCTTTATTAACCATTCTCCCTATTTTAAAAAAATCCTTACTGAAATGCGTAAGAAAAAGATCTTTATATCACAATTTAGGATAATGCAGGATTAGATTAAAGCATCAAATTTTAGTGTGGCTTGGGCATCTCACTGCCCCAAACCTGGAGGCATTAGGAGTAAGCTAGGCATTCCCATCTTAGTGAAAGTAGGTTACTTCAAATTCCGTCTTTTTGATTTATACTTGTTATTTTCTCCCAGTTATAGGGCTATACAGACTTCACTTCCTCCAAGTCCCTCTTACGGTCCATTTCAATCTCGTTAACTAATCTTGATAGATGACCTTGTTGTATGCTCCTCCTGATCAAGGTACAGGACACAAGGCTGCGTTGAGCATCATCTGCAACAACCACAACATCACCATGGTTACCAAAACCAACACACTAAAACACATCAACAAGCACAACACAGCCATGAGCCCCTTGCCCCTCGCCCTTACCCAAGATCCTCCACCACCACCAACACCAATGCATCACATCCTATCACCAGTTCTGTGAACCACAGGAAAGTGATGCCACCCCCAGACAATCTCACATGGGGGACATATGGTAGTAGCCACAGTGGTGTCCGCATTGGAGATGGTGGCAGTGATGGTCAAGCCAACAGAAAACCCCCAACTGATCTGGGACCCACCTTGAACCCAGCCCTTGCAGGAGTGAGAAGTAACAGTTTACCTGGTCACATCCCCACCTTGACATATTACCATCACCACCACCATTCCAATACTGACCACCACCACCCCAGCAGCCAGAATTCGGCTAACCACTCGTCTGTTGGTGGAGGTGGGGGCGGTAGTGGGAGCACAAGACCTGGGCTTGGCGAACTTCGTGGGCTGGAGCTGGGTAGTAAGCACAGCCCACCTTGGTTGGAGGGAAGCACTTCATGGCACGCCCAGAGGGATGCAAGAATAGCCGAACGGCGGCGACACCGTCTCGCTGCCATGTCCCCACCGCCCGGGGGAGAGAGATACATATGGGGGCACATAGGCAGAATTCGCAGGTACTTCACTCCACATGGCTTCACATGGGCTGCGGGATTCTGATCATGGTTTCATGTGGTATATTGGGGTTCACCATGCCATCCTTTTTATCCTGTATATTTTTTCAATCTGTGATACAGAAACTGACTGACAATACCTGGTTAACATATGTATTCGATTAATTAATTGCCATTATAAAGCAAATGACGCGAAAAATAACTGACAAACAGTCAATGTCAGTGCTCAAAAAGCTTGCATAACCTGGAATTCAACTCCATGTTTCTTTGAAAATTGTGATGTACGTCGTCGGCATCCTCGATCAATCATTAAGCGTATTTCTTTTCATTGGGAACTCCCTGGATTGTATCGTCATATTTAATTGAACTTACTTTCGCGGCTATATATAAAAGCTAGGGTTTCAAGCATTTTATTCTTGATGGCGCCAGCCGCTTCGTCTGTGCATTTACTACGTAGAATTAGCAATATATTCCTCAGTGTGCTGTTCAAGAGGTAATGTAACGAGGGTAGCTTATACTAACCGTTATGGACTAATACAGGGATGTCATTGCCAATGTTCCGGTTGTTCCTATCGTGTAGATAATTGTTGTAGTGTGTTATAATTTATCAACAATGTGCTATTGAGAATTTGCGAGGTAGATATTTTCGAGCTGTTATTAGGAGTAGTACCAAAAACGGCAATAGAACAGTTTCCTTTCCCGTCATCTGCATTTTCGAGTGAATACATAAATTTGAATATTTGTTTGATGTTAAACCCGAGCGTTCCTGTTGCAGAGAACGGTTAAGATCTCAGAGTTTAGAATCCACTGGAAAACTCCAAATTTCACCGGAAATGGTCAGTAATATTTTCCTCACTCGGTTAACATCCTCCAGTTCTATTGACATGTATGATTGTATCTAAGTACAGCATTTTTTTTCTATAAAATGCCTGTTTTTGAGTGTTTATGAATTTCTTGTAATAAACTGATTTGTCTGATTTCTGACGACCGTGCTCTTTTTTTCTTCTTTTTTAAAAAATAGATATTTGATTTTACTGCCGATGACCTCACAGATCAGGGCGAGATAGGGCGAGGAGCATACGGCACCGTCAACAAAATGTACCACGAGCAGAGTAATACAGTTATGGCCGTAAAGGTCCGTGCAACATTTTACATATTTGCCTATTCATAACCAGTTGCTAATTGAGCAGAAACGAGGTCCTGGGTTATCTGCATTAAATGAAACGTGTGATAGATTCATGCTATATCTATTTGATCCTATGTTGTCAATATAACAGTTTGCAGATAAACTTTGCTCCTTCTTTTGTTCTATATATATCTTATTGTCGATGAAGACATTGCTAGACTGCTGGTTATATTTCTCTACGTCCAGGTGTTGATGCTCCATGCTGATTGTTATAAATACCTACCTTTTCCAGCGGATCCGATCTACTGTTGATGAAAAGGAGCAAAAGCAGCTGCTGATGGACCTTGATGTTGTCATGCGCAGCAACGACTGCCCTTATATTGTACAGTTCTTTGGCGCTCTCTTTAAGGAGGTTAGTCTTGCTTGTTAATTGTTGTTCTGAATACTCCGAATATTCTGGGGTAGGGCTTACGAGATGACATTTTTATTTGATATATAGAGTTGATAGTAACACATAATATATAACAAACGTTGGGAAAGTATCTGGTCGACGTGGCCAAAGGTGGGCTGTTTTGAGGATAAAATGAATGAAGTTGGTAAGTTGAGTTGGTGAGATAAATGGAGTATGTGAGTTACGGCGGTTAGGTTCTTATTTAGGTGGCTGTGATCAGGAATATTAATTCATCATTGGTAAGATGGTATAAGAAGGTATATTGAGCGCAAATGTTAGATGGGTGAGGATTATGATGACATGTCATCCATCTTTTTTGTAATGGCCTGGTACATTTTTAAATACGATACAAAAGACGCTTACTCAGCAATGGTGATTGGTTTCATGCGTTGCCAAATACTTTGACACGGTGCAAATAAAACCTAATACATGAATGTTCTTGTTACAGGGAGATTGCTGGATTTGCATGGAGCTTATGTCGATATCTTTAGACAAGTTTTATAAATATGTTTATGGACCATTGCAATCTTCCATCCCGGAGGATATAATGGGCAAAGTTACCGTTGCTGTAAGTATATGATTTCTGACACTATTTTTTTCTCACCAAATTTAGGTTCCGATATTTGAATTTATTTTTGTCGTTGAATTCCGTATTCTGATGTTATGGTGTTAATTGCTGTTGCAGACTCTAAAAGCATTGAGCTATTTGAAGGACAAGTTGACTATCATCCACCGAGGTTAGTTTTGCGATGCTTTGAATACTATTCAGGACAAAAAAATCTACCAACAGCGAAGATTTACTTGCCCAACATTATGTTTCACCTCCCCTAAGAGGGGTTTGAATGCCAGGGGTTCTTTTTTCGAGCCCTGCTATCTTTGTTATTTTGGCACTCGCCACTAAATTTCTGATCTGTAGGACTAATCACAACCTTAATCAAGGTTTTCCTCTTTATCGTCCACACCCAATAGCATTCCTGTCTGATAAAAACAGAAAACCGTCCTTAACATGACAGTTTAGGGACGGGATGTGTGCTTCTCTTCTTGTGGTTCTAAACCTTAAATTCTAGTGTATCTAACATATGGTTCCATTTCACCATCTAGATTGGGCAGGGTTGGATCATATGTCTGCCTGGCAGAGATTTATTGCCCAGTCGTTTAGTATGCTCCAAGGGCAGCGCCCCAACTACAATTACCTTATCGCAATAGTGTGTAGTTATCGGATCCATGATATGCTAATCGTAGAAAAGTGCCAAGCACACCTACACAATGAAAATTACCACGATAGTTTCCTCGGTAACTAACTTAAATTGGTCATTATTTTGTGCTGATAAAAGAAAGTGATGAATCCTCTTTTGTTCGGCAACTTGAGTTATTGTGGTTGTTGTTCTCTTTCAGACGTAAAACCTTCCAATATCCTTCTTGACACCTCAGGGAACATCAAGCTTTGTGACTTTGGCATCAGCGGACAGCTCGTCGATTCCATTGCCAAGACGCGTGACGCCGGCTGCCGGCCTTATATGGCCGTAAGTTGTTTTTACAAATACGTCCTTACCCAAGTGTCTCTATATTATTTTTAGTTTGCCTCTTGATCATCGCAAAAGCAACTTCGAGACGTCGACCAGCTAGATTATCAATTTTAAGCTGCAAGGCAGTAGTAGTAGTTAGACACAGTAGTGAGACCATGGCTATGCCACATCAAATACTATCCGTGAGCCCATAAGGCAATGACAATCCCTCTTTTCAATGATAATGTGTTTTATTCATGATTCTTTGTATCATGGTAGTCTATGACACGTTGTTTAAACATCCCCCAAAAAGCGGGGCAAAAAAATAAATATATGCTGTTGGTATAGGGCTGATGTGGTGGCTTTTACTAGTGCTCATTTAATGTATGTCATACCCTCCTTTACATTTATTTGTCCCTTGAATATTTAGAATGTCATAAATGGCATGCCGTGGGAGTGTTGTAAAGCAAACCATTGATTGTATCGCATTAGGTGGTGGGCTTATCTTTTGAGAAATTCATGCATGTATCTATTAATGCATATTTTGGTGCTACAACTATTAATCCGCCTTTGGTTTTCCTTACAGCCGGAGCGTATAGACCCACGTGCATCCAGTCGTGGTTATGATATACGATCAGATGTGTGGAGTTTAGGTATTACTTTGGTAAGTATTGTGTTTTAAACTATTCGGTTGGGGGGCGGTGCGGGAATCAAGAAGTAAAAGTAAATCATTGGTCAAATTATAATCTGGCGGCTAGAGAGCGTTGAAGCATGCGTCTGTAGTCTGAATCGCTTGATAATGCCCAGTACATAACAAATATATAGCGAAACTGGCTGTTAACTCCGTTTGAATCCTCAGTCCTGAGATCTCGATATCTCAGTAAAAATTACTCCAGACTAAACTTGTTATACTTCTGTCAGGAAATTTACCATTATATCAATCTGTTTTTTATCCGCAGGTCGAAGTCGCCACTGGCAAATTTCCATACCCGAAGTGGAATTCTGTGTTTGAGCAGTTGACGCAAGTGGTGCAGGGTGATCCTCCAACGTTGAAAGACAATGATGAACGCTTCTCCCCAGACTTCATCAGCTTTGTCAACACATGGTATGTTATCCAAATTTATTGTTTCTTTATCATCACCAGGAAATCATTTACATTCTTATATACGCTGCCTTTAATTTGGTTCTTTCATTATGTATCTATTATTGCAGCCAACATTAAATCCCTCCATAGAAATCATATCCCATACTTGAAGCATCCATTTGATTGCATTGATTTGCTCTATCTAAATGACAACTCGTTAAAATAACGAATGCGAGGTTATTATTATTTGAGTTGTACATAAAACTTAATTTTGTGATAATATAATTTCAGCTTAATAAAAGATCAGGAGCAGCGACCAAAATACAACAAGCTGTTGGTGAGTTATCTCCAGCTACCTTTCTGTAACCCTACTTATCTTGATCCATTTATTTCATATTTAAAGCTTTATTTAAGCTAATATGACTTTTCAGTGATATCACTGTGTCATTATTTACAGGATTTTGAAACTACTATTTTCCGACATGCTTTATGCATTAATTATATATTTCTTTTAATATTTCTTGGAAAATATAAATATATGGTTAAAGGTGTATTTGACTCTTCTCTGGTTTACAGAAACACCAGTTTATAAGAACCTACGACGAACGTGAAGTAGACGTGGCGGGGTACGTTAGCCAATTGCTTGCCGAAATGCCAACCGACCACTTACAACTAGACTCCCAGAGCAGTTCCTAGCCCCGACTCCCTGTCTAGCTACTGCTGCATCGCCAATTGCCACCACTAAACAACCACCACCACCATCACACCACAAAAAGATGAACATGATGAGGGGAAAGAAGATGGAAGAAAAGAAGAGAGCCCCTTGCAAACCATCAACTTGCTAACTCCGTGGGGGCGGCGCGATTGCCATACATTGTAATAAGCTAGACTTGCAGACCATCGTAGGTCTTTGTTCTGGAATAGAAAAAATAGACCAAGGGGCTGCTGCACTTTTATCTTACTTTTGTTATGGTCACTAAGTATTTCAGGTCGGTCTTCTTGTGCTGGTCTGGAATGAAACTGATTACAAGCGCGTGTCTGGTGTGAATGCTCGTGTGTTTCTAAATTTGAGAGGAGAATACATAAAAAGGTTTCCATTTGTGTGTTGATTAATCACGAAGGACTTGACTTTGCCTCTGGGTGGTTACCTGCCATAACGAGGTAGTTACAGTGAAAGGGTCCATGATAAACAGATAATAACCATATCACTTCGAAACTCTTCGACTATCTCCACCTTCCTTTTTGTCCCTATTAGATAACTTTTATTTTAATTACAAAAACATGAAACATCCTTGACTGTCGGACAGGTTTTTCTCTTGTCGAATTTTCAGTCCAATGTTCTCGTTGGAAAGATAAATAAATCACCTTCGTTTTCCTTCGAGTAGATAATTTCTTGATCTCTTCTTTTAGTAATTGATTCGCCTAAATGTTAAAATCTTTATATGAAAAACTAGGGCTAACTTTTTCTTGCGTGTAACAATTATTGCGCCTGTTCTGCATTATTTTCGTTTTTCTCAATTCTGCGCAATTAGCACCTCTGTGATTGAATGTTTTTACGGACGGGATGAAATACAGAATTCTCGATATGAAAAGAAACACCTGACTTCATATCGTTGGAAATTACTATTCCTTAATTTTACCTTATTACAAAAGTGGGCACAGCATTGCTGAATATTTATATCAATGACAAAATTCATAGATTTTATTTTGCCTCATCATTAGATTCCTAGTGCGTGGATTTACATATTTCAGTGACTTACTTTTGTTCTGCACATTTCTTTACATATCTGCAAGTTACACAAAATCCTCACTCGCATGAAGATTACCATGGCCATTACCATAAGGAATTGATCTTCATTGGAGAATTGACGGGAGAGCTATTGTCTCATATATGGTGCCTATGAATACACATAAACTGGTTTCTTTATGTATCCATTCTGAAGATGACAATATTGAATATCGATAAAAGAAAATTGTTGGTTCATGCAGTAGAAAGACGTCATGCATGTATCGATGGTACGTATCAGAAGGGGACACCGACACCAAATCATGGTTGTAGGTCAGATGATATCAGAGATTCATCATCTCATTTACATTGATGAGAACTTTGACTTCTCTCAGTATAAGACAATCATGGTCGTGTCCGATGAAATGTAATTAATATTGGGTACCATGAAAACCATAATTGTGTTAGTTCCATTGTGAGGTATTTGCTCTTATATGGTATTATATCGAAACTGGGATTTATGATTAAGAGCCCTGAATGTGTATAAATAATCCTTGTGGGT
Organism: Sthenelais limicola; assembly: GCA_942159475.1. Lineage (NCBI taxonomy): Eukaryota > Metazoa > Annelida > Polychaeta > Phyllodocida > Sigalionidae > Sthenelais > Sthenelais limicola. Next base: position 57,448,083 of record OW804095.1, on the reverse strand, counting down.
TCCTTTTGTGTTAAAACAAACAATGGAATGGCCCCTACACTGTATGATAATATAAGGTATGGAATAAAAGATGGCCCTGCATGTGTGTTAACACTGACCGCAAATAGTTGTAATATATTAGTAACTAGGACCCTGAATATGTATAAATCAATGCGGGCCCTTATGTATAAATAGATGCTAAGCTCATGTTTGATGTACATATTAATACATATATAATATGATAATTGTCATCCATTCGCCAGAAATGGGGTTTGAAAGGGGGTAAGACTAGGTATTTAACATAACTAGGTTCCAAGAAAGATGGGGGTTAGGGATCGGGATATAAGTAAGTGAAATTATTTCCATGTTATTTCTAAGGTGGTGTACCTTCAAATATCTGGTCCTCGCATAGAACAAGGGCAACCGTTAATTTTCTGAGCATCTCACGAATGTTAGCTGAGGTTCTACCTTATTTTTAAAATAGCGTTAAGCAGGGACAATACTATGTTGGACTATATTCCCTGATAGGTCTAAACTATTTGCACTAGTATATTGTGTAGATAAGTCATGAACAAGAGTACCAACGTAACGGTAGGTGATGCGGGGGAATCGAAGCTTGACTTGATTTAATGAAACTATTTAAAATAATGATGATAATGTATGAAATAAACGCTAAGTTTGGTTTAATTTTCTAAATAAGCATGTAAAGATCTGGGTTGAAGATAAAAACGGCGCCCTTATTAATGTCGAATGCCCGGGTTAACTATGAATGCGTTGATAATGTTTCTGGCCGTTAGCTCCAGTAGTTCGGTCAATGGAGGCCTGGGTGGGGAGTTAGGGTGGGTTGGGGTAGAAGACCTGGGTAGATGAGATCCTTTTGAATGACTTGACACATTATCAGTGTCGGTAATAGTGCATTTCATGGTTACAAGTGATGACAAATAAAAGACTAAAACTTGCTGAAATTGTTTATTTTATGTCTTTGTCCACATGAAATTAATTATTAGCATTTGTCAGTTGTCCATAAACAGGAATATTGCATTTCCATGCCACCCCTGTGTATATCATGCTACAAATAAGGGCATTTTATGTACTATCCGTTTAGTATGGAGAAATGCTGCATTTTTTCAAATTTTAGAGGATAAAACAAAAAATGAACGGCAACTCGAATGTCCCAAAATTTTCTACACATTTTTTTTTATTCAGTTTAAGGCCAATACAAAATTTAAGTCAAATAGAAAATACGCAATATCCCTCGGGGATGTTTTCACACGGTGCCTGGTTATATTCTACTCTGGTAAAAGGAAAAAGATGTCATCGCGTTAAAAAAAATGGTAGCTGTCTGAAATAGACATGTTTAGGAAACAGCTAGTTGGGGTCACTCTCAGTTGTACCCATTTAGTATGCGAGTCTATGTGGAAATGTTGCATTTTCCTTTCACGTTTTGGGGAATAAAACAAAAAATGACAACTCATAATGTCCCAAATTTTCTACACATAGTGAATATGTATATTCTAGACATGTGACCCGCCAAGCAGAAAGGTACCTTCCCGTGACAGTTATAGTTATAGGGTGATAGGTATAGTTCATGGGAATTCCCGCTAGGAGTCGCATCATATTCATGACGTCACTGTCACAAATGTTTATATTAGTAATTCTGAGTGGCAGGTAACTTTGAAAGTCTGTAACTTCACTAATTTTTGGAGTATCAACAAAATTCTTTCAGTTTTATAATGCTCATTTCCCCTTCTGTTTTTATTGTTAATTTTAGTTTTTAGTTTTTTTTTAAGGTTTCCCCCGCCGAAGGCGGTACGAGCGCCGAAGGCGCTTGTACTGGGAAACCTTATATAGGTTCCAGTTCTTGCCGCCTGTTCTTTGGGCGTCCGCGTTGCCCCCTTATAAGGGAAACCCAACTCCGCCTGTTCCCACCTGAATTTCTGACGCACTTGCGTAAACATCGCGGTGAATTTACGCTCCCGCAAATTGATAAAAATCGTTGTTTCTACTCAAAATACTTTGCCGAGATGTTAAAAATCAGAAAGAGCATACTTTTCTCCCCCCATGCATGCAGTTTTATCACAACTTGTATTTAAATAAGGAAGATATTAGGAAAACTACTGTCATAAAAAAAGCCCAATAATTTTCAGCTGTGGCCTGCCCTGCGATGTGCTAAGGGGGCTATCATTATTTACCTCATGGGGGGGGGGGGTATAAGAATTATGGGGGGGGGTCACAAAAACATGGCACCCTCTGATGGGGGGGTCACAAAAACATGGCACCCTCTGATAGGGGGGGTCACAAAAACACACCAACATCAGGGTTGAAAAAATACTGTCTTAGTAATGTTTACTGAGGCAATCCTCACACCATCTTAAGTGATGAATCGGTTAAAAAAAACATGCAGATCTATAATAACTTTTACTGGCTAAAGTACCAAGAATTCCGCAAAATATCTTCTGCTACCGCAAATTTTTTTCCTCAATGAATTCAGTGTTTCACATATCATTTCTATAGTGCCGAAGCACTCAACCACAAAAAGTTTACACCGCAAAACTGTTGAAAATTGGAGACGGGTTGGAACAGACATAGAGGAATTGATTGATATAATAAAACAACCAATTTTCATTTCGAAAGGTGGGCTTGTGAGTAGTCACTTGGGTATGAGAACAGGGCGAAAAACACAAATCCAAGGAGTTTGCAAAAAACTAATGATACCCCTTTGGGTCGAGTTGAAGAAGTTTTATAATTTGCGTCTTGATGTAACCAACATTCTGCCCTTGTTTAAATATTCAGCAATTGATTCCACTGGGGTTTTTTTTATAACACTACTAGAAACAAAACTTCAACATTTATACCCGATCCAGATATACTTTGAAAACATGTAACATAAATATACTGCAAAACAAAAATCAAATTGACTTGGGGACTTGTCTTCCCCCTCAACAAATGAAATGGGTCACTTCTCCTTTCAAAAGCGAGATTCTCGCTGGAAATGTCCAGTTTCACTGTCACTACTTTCTAAACTATGACATCCAGATGTTTCAAGTGTTGGCACGATTTGGTTCTTTCAGTTTGATTTTTGTAGTCTTCCATGATTTTTTTAAACTTGAGAACTACATCAGGACAAAAGATGGTCTTTTGTCAGAGATAGTCCTTATGCTTTCTGTCCATCTTTGGGCGAAGGAGACCTTGTACATTATGATTCAGGGCATTGAGTTGAACCATGACTGCTGACTTGCCAGAAAAAATCATTTGGAAAACATTCTATTGCTTTGCCTGGTTCAGTTCTTTTGTTTAGTAAGTCTATATTATTTTCCTCATCTTATTTTCTTTTCCAACTGGCTGACTTCCTTTTATTTTCCTTCCTGCTGTTACTTTTAGTATGAGTAGGATTTAGTGGATTGAACACTCTTAAAGACATCCAGTATCTCGTTTGATTCCTCTAGCTGCCCTCAAAATATGCTGCATACTTTTCTTGTTCAACTATTCTTCTCTAGAATGGTCATTTTCTCTCAAGCATTTCTCAAATTTGTCATTACATATGTATGGTCATGTGTTGTCAAGTTCATGATCCCAATATAGTGTTTCAAAGATGCTGCATCAGGTGATCTACCAAGGCATTATTACTTTACAAAAATGGAAGAGCACATGAGTAACCATTGCAAAGTTGGCGAGCTGTAGAAAGAGTTTGACTGTGTCAGCTGAAATAATGAGGTATGTAATTTGTGTGGGAACAGAAATGATATCACTCTAAAAACTGTGTACATTGTACCACAGCCCATGCCCTCTCTTGAGTCTGGCCATTACAAGTACACAACATATACTGAAACAATTGATTGTGTACATAGTGAATCTCAACCAATTGATGGTTTTCAGCTGCACAAATAATGCGATGTTCTCATTGAAAAAGAAGAACTTGACTTGAAATGACAGCCAAAGTTAAATCTTTTGCTCACAATTTTACTTGTAAGGAAGGACCATGTAATTGGCCACATGCAGAATAAAAAAGAAACAGGGATGAGAAGAGAAATGAGAAGACAGGGAAAAAATACTAAGGGTAAGGATTTATAAGAGGAACAAGATAGTGAAGCTTCTAGGGAGAGTAGGCAAAAACTACAGAAGGTGATGACAATTCTGACTCAGACAATAACCTAGTTTCAGATTCATGTGAACCTGAAACATATATGCTGAAAGGGTAAATGAAGTCACTAAAGAGGAGAATAATGCTGTAATTAATGAATCTGAGGATGAAGTCATCTTCATGCCCAGACTGTGACATATATCATGGCAGATTAGCTGATACATGGGAAATCAAAATACCAACGATAACAATGAGAGTGGCTGTTGCATTATAGAATGAAAACTTCAATAAAGGTATGTGCAGTCAGCCCAAAGTAAAGCTTGTTTTGGGCTGGGAAAGGATAACGATACTTGGATATACCTTGATGGCTTGATGAGTACAGAGACAAAACTAACTGCAGTTATGTATTTCCGATCGTTCTTCACCAAGTTGGAGGGGGGGGGGGGGGCTATCCCAAGGGTCGGAGCGTAGCATAGACCCAAGGGATTCCTACGCAAGAAACGAGGTGAAGAACAATTGGAAATACATAACTAAGGTTAGTTTGAGATTTATTTGACCTCTTCCAAATAATTTTCTTTTTTTCCCCCTTGGATATCACCTTTTTATTCTTTGGGATACCCTATTTTTCTGTTTTTATACTACTCTCTCTAGCTTGTCTGTAGTGGTCCATTTTTTGGTGTGTGACATACAGGGGCCAGTTCCCATGCTTTCTGTCAGACAGTCAGCTAGGCTGGCTAGAGTCTCCTCCTACTGACCTAGTTTGACTTATACTGATTTTTATCTGTCCCAGGGCTCCTGGATACCGGCAGAGCTAGTATCATCCATAGGCTCTGGCCTAATTCTGTAGTAGCTCTCACAGAGTTGCAGTCATTGAGTGACTGAATCTTGACCAGGTGGCATAGTCTTCCCATTAGGCCTACAGACAGTGCCTACGCTCTGGGTGGGAGCGGGTTGCAGTGAACAGTTACTCCCCAGCCTTTGGTGGGGTTCGAACACACAACTTCCCGATCTGGAGTCTTGTCGCACTACAAATGATTTTAAATATCCTGGATTGCTTTTAATTATGGTAACTTGATGCGAGAAAAACACAACAAGGGTATGGCATGGTTCCATTTAGTGCCTGTGTTTATGATGGCCGTTGTGACATTGACAATGGCCACCACAGTTTCAATGCTTAGCAGAGGATGTAGCATCATGGCATGATGTGTCATCTATTTTAATTCACTGCGGGTGTGTGATTGGTGGCGGGGGTGGGGGGGGGTCACAAAAATATGGGACCCTCTGATAGGGGGGGGGGTCACAAAAACATGGGACCCTTGGATGGGGGGGGTCACAAAAATGTGTATGATTGACTGCCAAAATTCTTATACCCCCCCTATGAGGTAAATAATGATAGCCCCCTAAGCCTGCTCCACCGAAGTAAAGTACAGGCCGTTAATATCAAGGGTGCACGGGTAGAAGTTACTCAAATAACTATGCGCCGACTGGAAGTAGATAGAGCCCTGTATCTCCCTTGTCTTTGCATCCGATAAATATATCATGCCCCCCCCCCCCATGAAAATCTGAGAAAAAAATTATAATTTTATGAAAAGAATCCATACGAATACACGTTTCCGATGAATACACGTTAAAAAACTGGCTGGAAAATACAAATTTTGTATTCCTATTGTCAACCATTGTCTCCCAGCGAAAAGATTTACTATTTATTTCATTTATATTCAGGTATTTTATTTTTTTTTATGTTTTTTCAACCAAATTTTTGTCTTCAATTTGGGATATTTGAGAGGATTGATAATAGCTGATGATCGATATATGCAACCCAATTGCACACATAATATTGAGGATTTAAGTTAATTATTAATGTATTCATGTACTCAACTCTCGCACAATACTCTCCATTGGGGAGAATTTGCCCCAAATTTGATGAAAAACTATATCTTCTTGAAACACTTTTATTTTTACATGGTATACAACTACAGTCGTGCTGGGTATATACTAAAAAAATGGGAACATTATCTTCATTATTAGGGGTCATTTTCATTATATTAATGTGCATTTAAGCCCTTAAGTTGCCTCCCCTAGGCAACGTAATTTTGAGCCACTTTACGTGTCACTTAAATCTTACGTGAAGCCTATTTAAGTATTCTGCACCGCGATTTGGACTACGTGAGTCACGTAAAATTTAAGTGACTCACGTAACTTTTAAATTAAGTATTTGGCACCCCAATTGGCTTACGTGGGTCACTTAAATATTTACGTGACTCGCGTAACTTTTAAGTGAATATTATGCACCTACCCCTAGAATTATTGGCCAAATAATACTCTTTCCAAAATTGTTAGCTTTACTTAAATTGTGTGAATATGAATAGCAAATATGAACTATGAAGCCGAGGGACTGCAAAATGAGCCCCCCCCCCCCCCCCCTTTAGCTTTCATTGGTTTTTTTGAGATACCAAACTTCGAAGGGCTATAATTAAAAAATGAGCACGGTGGCCCATTTTTTTCATTTTTATGACCAGAAACACTCCAAGAATCAAATCCCAATTAAGTTTCAGAAAAAAAGACATTTATTTTCATATTCCACTAGATAGTAGCGTTTGCTTTTAACAACCGAAGCATACTTTTAAATTTTCATTATTGGTCTTTCATTCTAGCTTTCTTTAAATCAGGTTGGCATATTCTGTGTTCCCTAAATAATATAAATTTACTCCTTTTCCCCCTAGAAAATAGCCTGGCCTGAATTATATTTCTACATAAAACTATGTTCCGCCTAACCTGAACTTTAGGGGAAATTGGAAAAATTTCCGGTTAACCGAAAATTCAGCTTAAGAGAAATGACCCACTCAGTGTTGTATTGTAAACTTCTATTGTTCATACCTTATTATGCGTAAATAACGTAAATAACTATATAGAAAAAGACTTTGAACTGCATTAATCCTCCTTGCAAATCAGTCGTTTGTCTGCTCGTCCAAATATCGACCTGCATAAAAAACAAGTTACGGTGTTATTACACTTAATTCATAACTTCTTTTTAAAAAAGATTTTATTTCAACTACTGAAGTGCTGAATTGAGTTTTTTCACTTGCCCCAGTGCTCAGGAAATTATTACATATGTTCAAAATAGAATAACACTAATAAGTTTTTAATTTTATCAGGATGCGAGAAGACTATACTAAGTAGATATTAGGGATGCAAGTTGTTAGACTATTGTCTGAATTAAGATAATTTTGATTGATAGAAGAAATTGCCAAATATACCCCAAAATACACCATTTTTATACTAATTTTTCTCCCAAAAAGCCATAGGAAAAGCATGCGGCGTGTTATTTCCTGATTGGCAAATCCCTTACATATGAGTGGTAGCTGGTGACATGAGTGTTGGCAGATCATAATTAAAATGCATAGGCAAACATAGACTAATCTGACTTTACGTTTCCTGATTTACATCCGAATCTTCCAATTGTAAAGGGATGGAGTTATGTATATAAATGGCTTTCCATAAAAACACAACCTTGGAGCTGTTGTGTTAACAATCCGCTATCACATATTGTGAAGTAAAAATATGAGTTTAGCAATACCCGTCCTAAGACCAGCAACCTAATCTTCAGAGTAGGCCTACTAATAAATGAATCGTGGTATTGGTATACCTAGTGAGCTCAATCATCCCAGTCGTCCAACAAAAATATGTTTGCAAGCTGCCCATAATAACCTACCTGTAGAATACAGCTGCTGTAACAGATCCGGTAATAGGTCCTATCCAATAAACCAGGTGATTCTCCCATAGCCTGTCTGATATATCACTCAATACGACAGCTGGACCAAAGCTTCTTGCTGGATTCATAGATCCTCCAGTTATATCTCTCCTAAAGTGTTAACAGATTTTTTCACAAGAATTAAACAAGTAAATGTTGACATAAGCCTACTTTAAATTAGAAATTAGGAAAGAAATTCAGATTAAGAGAGCAAGAGAAGTATCCAGTAACATTTATCAGTTACATCAATTTGGTATTTTAAAAGGCCTTTTCTTTTATGACCGTTTCCCTAGGGAAACGTGGTAGGGGCCAAATAAAGAGCAACAGTCTAATACCCCTTCCCGCCCCTTAATCCATGCGTGTTGTTTTGAACATAATATGGCACAAATATTCGCACACCTTACGTATGAAAATTGATATAGCAATAAACTATTATATCGAAACATTTCTCTAATTTAAAGCAAACGTCGCAAATAAAGCCTATTTTAAGTCTTTTCCATGTATTACTGAGTCTTGATTTTTTCCCCTCCAAAATGCTGTAATATTTTAAGAAAAAAGAATGAGCCATTCCGACGGATCACATATCAGAATACTATAACGCATCTGGAAATAATTCCCACGCATCAGAAATGAAAGATTTCCAGTGATAGTGCCTACAAGTCGTCCACATCGAAAAAAAACTTCAAATAAGTCGAAACACATTGACTCCATTGATATTTTGATTATTTTCAACTGAAACAACCCAGTTACTCAACTTCGAACCAAATCTCTCATGGAAACAAACATTTTGGTCTATTGACATCAATACCGTATAATGAACTAGTTCCTAGCTCCAATTAACTTTGATTTCAACCCAAAATACTGAAATATTAATTTTTAAAACGTAATTTTAACGCCAGATATTATTTGTGTTAAAATATCTTTCAACCATTTCACTTGAATATTAATAAGGATCGAGAGGGATTTTATATCAAATCTAAAATAAAGATAATCATATAGAATTGTTGCTGGGTTCATGACAAATCGATCTAATCATTATATTGGTTTATCACCATAGATACATTTTAGGATAAGCAACGCTATAATAAAGCTCCAGAGAAAGAAGAATGTGAACAAATGTATTTTTCGACGTTCTAAGAGAACCCAACCCAGTAGTAAATGCACGATGTTTATTGGTCAATGACCAGAGGTAGAATGTCTGGACTCTCAGGGTTTGGTCTTTATATAAAAGTGTGACTACTCGGCGCCCCTGGGAGCATGGACATCTTACTGCTTCCTCCTGTGCACCTCCAGAATATGCGGTAATGGATCAACCGGTGAGGGATCCAGGACGGGGAGGAACCAGGATGAATGTATGTGTAGAACAAAATCCACAGTCTAGCATATCTATTGCACCCACCACAAACCCTTAATTATGGTCAAATGGGCACATTTTGTGGAACTCTTTCAACAATCTCTAATTATCCATCTATTATTATCTAATGTTATGTTTTTGGGGCAAGAGACATGTAACTCGTGATTCGTAATTATCCTAATAATCAAATAAAAGCGTGTCCCCCAGCCAGCCTCAGGAGTGTTCACTGGGGTATTCAGTAATGCTATAAGAATAATAAATATTATTGGTATAAGTCCCCAGCAATTTCAGTTTCCCATCCTCGGTAATGAATTAGTAGCAACTATGATCGCACTTCGTAAACTGCCGTTTGCCCTTAAATCGCATAATAGCATGTAGCCTAGTCTATGCTACTCACCCAGCTAGCACTCCAGAAATGACTGACATACCAATGCAAATAGGATGAATGATATATTGTGCATCAGTATTAGTGGCTGTCATTAGGACTGTGAAGACAATTAGAGTGGTGATACTGGCCTCTGTCAGAACCCCTGCCGAAAATGTTACTCCAGTTGCTAGCATATGACCGCCACCATTTATTTCTTCAAACTTGGTTATATTAACACCATTCACTGTTACCATGTATGATAGAGAACCCTGCAAGGAAAGGTCGATTTATGTATTTTCATTTTGTGAATAAATCTAATGAAGATTGACTTTACACGCATGTTATGGCTACAAAACAATGGAACAAACTACCAAATAATTTAATAAATATTGAGCATGATCAACTCTTCAAACAGAAATCACATTTTCTAACAAGAGAATAGTAGAAAGATTTAATATGCATGTATCAAATTTATTATGTCCCTCTCATGAATCTTCCATATTAGGCAATTGATAACACAGACAGGCACGTCTTCCTTAAACCATCCTTATTATTTCAAACACTGCATTAATGTATATACTGCGACAGTCTTGTATAGGAATATCACCATCAAAAGCTATATTGATGTATAATAATTTTTAAAGCCGTATTTAAGATAATCAGGACACGATGAAAAATACGTGAAGTTATAGTGTTGCTGAATGACAAACCTGAATAAAATCTGTTTTAAAAAAAGAAACCAAGATTACACACCCTTGTCAAGGCAGCCCCGAGTATGCCACCAATAAGTTGGGAACACATGTAGAGCAAAGACTTGATTATGGAAATTCCTCCTCCGATACAAACTCCTAAAGTGACCACAGGATTTATATGACCCCCACTATATTTATGGACAAATAAAGACATTGATTATAATTATTATTGTTTATTGAAACATGTTGAAATATTCCATCAATCAAATTGATTTTTCAAATGCCCTGTCTTTCTAGGACACCAGTTAGTTAATATGTTTTATTAACTCAATAAACCAAACTGACACAGACTTAATTCCACCAATTTGACGACAATTCTGATTTGTTCAGGTAAAAATTGTAAAAATTGTATTTTGATAAGATCTTGTCATATATTTGAAAAGTAATCGCCTCACAAAGTACAACTGTTTAGGTTCAAAGAAACATTGCTTTCACCTCTATACTATACATGTACATCTAATATATAAAAGCAATCGGCGATTTTTATGTCACGGATATTCTTGGAATCTGTGATGTTTCCAACCGTTTTTCTGCCTAGTACAGTTCCGCTGAGGCTTTACCTATCAGAATATGATTATGGGGTTGTGAAGGTTTCTGGAGTGAAAATATGCTTTTGAAGCCCTTTTTAATCGGTCGTTGAAGTGTTAACGGAACTGAACAGAGCAGAAAAATGGTCCGTAACATCACAGATTCCAAGAATATTTGTGACAAAAAATTGTCATTCACTTCTTATATAATTAGATCCAAAGGCTTTCATAGTCTAGTTCGATTAATGTGCATTCTGTGTCAGTCATTTATGCTTAAAATATTGAAATAATCATAGATTCTGTAGGGAGCCTACAGAATCTATGATATACTACACAAAACAATTATTATGGAAGTACTTTTAGACATTTATATAGTCTAGTTTCAATACCTTTTAACATGAATTCTTTTCTAGACAAGTTCCATTATTTGGGATATATCCTCTAGCTTTTAACCTTTACAGTGTTATTTTGGACCATGGGGAGGGGGATGTCCCCCAGGTTCCGACGCCTATGGATCCCTACAGATAGATGCAACCTATCAAAAAATTACTTTGCATGGACCTCAAACTGACCTAGCCAAAATTTGGCATACTGCTGCCAGACATAAATACACATTTTCATATACTACTCTCACCCAGAAGCTGAATATAGTGATGCGTGATGATACCTATCCAACCCCCTATACATCGTGTAATCATTCTCCTGGTCCTTGCAATAAATGTTTGAGACAGAAGCAAAGTATTCCAAATAGTAGGAAGCTATACAGGATTGACCATGTAAAGCCCTTATCTGATCTATTATTATTATCAACGTTTAGTTTATTATAGGCTACTATTACCATTGACGGTTGGAAAATTCAGGAAAAATACAATTTTTGAGATTGAAAAAAATTATATTTTTCTTTATTTGTTCTGATTTTGGTACAAAAAAAGCTAGAGTAGCTAGAATAGTGCCCCGACCTATTATTAGCTTCCAAATACTAATTAAAGGCCGGGCATAAGAAGGGTCTCTGGACCGACCGGTCGACCATTATCTTCCAACTCCTCCCTCCATGCCATATATGGCAGGGATGAACTTTGACCCTGATGCACACACCAGCGCAACTCGATCTTATCTGTGTTGTGACGAACAGGAGCGCGGCAATGGCATGGGCCATCTGTGCCACTAAGAGGGGTGGGGCAGGTTGGGGCAGCACATGGAGGGCCATGTGTCTGGTGCATATGTATGTACACACGCTGCGTGGTTGCTATGGATACCTACCTGTCAATCATTCCCTGAGTAACGGTTCTCATATTTACAAATATTTCAAGAAACTCAATTTACTCTTTTCTATGCATGTGACAAAATAAAACATTTATGAAGACATGACCAGTATACATTCATGTATGTGTTCATTAATTTTGTAGGAAAGTGGTTCATTATAGTTAATTTTATTTGGAAAAATAATTCCCCAGGTTGGTTGTGATTCTACAGTTTGAATGTACAGGGAGGACTGCTGGGAAGGGCCATGGGCCCTTTCTATATGCTGTGCCCGGCCTTTAAATTGGATGTGAATTGATTCATATTGTTTCATTTATATGGATGTTCCTCTCTTGGACCAATTGTCGCCAAATTAGTGGAAATGGCCATATGAATATCATTATTTGGTTAGGGTTAAAAATAAAATAAAATTAAGCGGAAGTATACCCACCTTATAGTTGCAATTGAAGCAATTAAAACAATTAATGCGAACCCATGGGCGCTTGCCGAGGCAGTTGTGTTATTTGTAACTGCAGAAAGCGACCCAACATTAACAAACAGCATTGTCGTAAACATCTCTGCTAAACATGGTCTTATGTAGTCGTGAAAGAGGGTTCGACCTTATGAAAACAAAGAATGCATTGCCATTATAAAGGAGGCTCAGCACACTAATTAAACTAGTTGAATGTATTCAATGACTGATGATTTTTCTCTTGAAACCCGTTTCAGAAAAGACAAATCGACAGCAGGTACAGTCTTTGACCTTTAGGAAGTTCTTTTTGATTGTGTATAGACAGGGGAAACAATGCAATCGCAATTATATTTCGACGTGAAAAAACCTTTAATTCCTTGCTTGAATTCTCAGACTAAGCTATTTGAATAATTCTTAACTTGTTTCTCTCTTTTTAAAACGGAATTGCACCTAGATTTGTGTGTCAGTCAATCTTGGGCGAAGTCGAACCGAAGGGGTATTACATTTACTCATATAAAAATTAGAAAAGCTATTAAGACACAATTCTTTTGACGATTTGCATTAATATGGTTCTTAAAACCAAACTTATTTCAAGTCAAATATGATATTATAATTTTCTTAAAAAGCCACTTTTAACCGTTAAAGTATAAATGATTTCGGAGATTATACAATGATTTTTAGGGAGCTAATTTGAACCCTATGCCACAGAGTACACGCATTTTGGAAACATACCAAGTAATATTTTCAACAAGTAATATTCAATATGTGTAAAGTCTATAATAACAATAGTTATTTATGTCTATGCGCATTTTTGTTATGCAGGCTAATCTCCGGGATGTGGGGCACATTTCTAGAATTGCTAAGATTATGTTTGTCCCAATAGCTGGGAATGCAGCTTTAAGACAACCTACCTGATATAGCAGGAGTTTTCTCTGACTCAGCGTTTAATGATAATTCCATGGAAATTCTGTCCAATGTAGCCGTATTTCCCGCACTATTGTTTGAACTAATGAGTGGCATCTTTTCCGATGCCTGTCCATTAGGGCGCATACTGTATAGTTCTCTTGTGAGCCGAGCAAACTGACCGAGGTTATCGGTAAAATCAAGTTTGGGAAATGTTTCAAGTAAGTACTTTCAAATTCGCGCCATTTAGATTAGAATAAGAAGCAAATAAAATATCCTCGCTTTTAAAAAAAAGTGTTACTATAAATGTATAACTGGATCATACATGCACGGAATTATCGACACGCACATATTGAATGGACATTATCCGTCAAGATAGGCTTGATTGTGGAGGTCAAGGTACTGCGGCTCAATAGAATGAAATAACGTTACTTGATATATCTATAATTTATAGGCTCCCGTACTCAAAGGGACCGTCATCTGAGAAATCGGTCACTAATCTACTATGGTGAGAACGATCGACCTGTGATTATCCCCTTTCTAAGGATAAATAAAGTATATAAAAACCGCGTTTAATTAGTTTCACAACAATAACAGGTTATGTGTAGGCCTACGTACATTAGTCATTATCTAAATTATAATAGGCCTACTTATTCCAATTTAGCAGCCAATAGCCCTCTTTACGGTGATGTAACTTGCCAAAATCCAGACAATTTATGCCTAGCTGTATGCAACACAGAATGCAAATTTGACGTTTATATGATTTAATACAAAACCATGAATAATGTGGAGATAGGGTTGTGCAGTGCCGTAAAATATCTGCACACTTTAGCATTGTGGCACACTGACCTTTTTTTTAAAGTGATATAGTATTCTTGGCACTACCGTCCAACGCACTGATGTGTTAGTAGGCTACGTACACATCATTGTAAATTCTGCATTATCAGGTACGAAAATGAAATTGGCGAAAGACTTAATAATAGTAAACTCGGACTCGTTTACAATAAGCCAGGGAACTTAAAATGGTAAGGTAATATTTACAGTAGGCCTACCGTATATATATGTAATGTTTTTTTCCAAACTTGATTAGACCCCGATCCTTGTATCTAGGCCTTTGGCATTTTCATTGAGTGGGCATGGAGTGGTCTCCATGAGCAAGGCCAAAAAAAATAAATAGGTGTGTTTCCGATTTAACATCCCCCCCCCCGACTTACCTAAAAAAAACTTACCCCACTTAAACATATCTTTACCTTTCCTTTAAAAAAAAATGGAATGATTTTTTTTTTATAAAAAAGCTAATTAAAGCATGAAAACAAGTCTTCCTAACCAGAAAACTCTTAAAATGTACATATCTCATGTTTAAAACCATAACTATTATAAAATAGACAGTAAATAGATTTTTTTCAGTTTCAGGATGGTGATTCCTTAACAGATTTCAAAGAAATACATTTACGTCCCTCCCCCCCGTACCCCAACCTAATTTTCAGCTAGATAAATCGGAAACACGCCTATTTTTTTTGCCCAATCATTGCGGACACCTGGTGGCATGGATTCAAACCAACTGAAACCCTAATGCGGACCTAAGGGACTAATTGTGTTTGGCATATTTGGTCTTGGACCCTTTCCTCCAATTTTATCCATGTATGCAGCATACAAAAGATGTTTAATTACAGTGTATAAATACCTCATATATAGTTATAAAATGGTGAGCAATGTAATGAACAGTTTTGGGTAAAAAATGGGCCTACAGCTAGGGCTGCCGACAAACAGAGGGCCAAAAATGTGGATGTTTAATTTATGGATCCGCTGTGAGTGCCATAGACTATAGTTGGGTTCCGGGGGGGGGGGGCATGCTCCCCAGACGAATTTGTGCAAAATGAGTGCTATTTTAGGGGATTCTGATTTTGAGGAACCTCAGGGCAACTGTGACAAAAACAAATTTAAATGTTTTTATTGGCCACATCTTTTAATACAATTACAAAAACACGCATGACCACATATATATGATGGATAGATTGCAAAGTGGCTTGAATTATATTGGTGAGTGGTTTAGAGTTAACAAAATATCACTGAATATTAATAAATGTAAAACAGTTACTATATGTGCGAAGTGAACAGTGAGTAATAATGCCCAATATTTTATCCAGGATCAACCGCTGGAGTCAGTAAATGAATATAAATATCTTGGTATTGAATTGAATCAACAGCTCAATTATAAAAAAAATCCTCGATAAAAAATGCAATATGGTAAGAACTAAAATTAGTGCACTATCTAAATTGTATGGAATCTGCCAGAAAGATATGTTGTTACTCTATTAAACAACTATATTGCCACATATAGATTACAGGGTTGTTTTTTATGGTTCAGCTGCGCAAAGGTACTTACAGAGACTACAGTCATTACAGAACTCTGCATTTAAAATAATACTGAAACTCCCAAGACTAACCAGCACAAAACAAGTTCATGTCGATTTGAGTATGCCTACACCAAAAACAAGAAGGGATATGCATATACTGGGGAGAGATTTTACTAGAGTAAAAGAGGGGAAGAATATTGATGAAAGGTAATTATGACTAAGGAATCTGACAAAAGGTAGAAAAATGGTTGTACCTCAACCACAAAATGAAATGTACAAAAAATCATATCTTTACGAAATGTCCATATTATGGAATAATCTATCTGATAGCACCCAACTGTTAAACACTAAGAAAGATTTTCAAAAATTTCATTAGACAAGAGTACAGTACTGAATATGATCAGTACTTTTAAAACGAGTTTAATCATTGTGGTGTTTACTGATTAACTCTATCTATTTTGAGTGGAGTGAATGAAAACTATGTAAGGGACTGTTCATAATTAACCACTGGGGGGGAGGGGGAGAGAGGAGAATTTGTGAAAAATTCTTGTGCAAAATTGGATGACCCCCCCTTGAAGTCTTGTGCAAAATTGCTTGACCCCCCCCCCTTCCAAGTTTGTGCAAATTTGCATGACCCCCGTTTAAACCACACATTTTTAATACTGATCCACATCTTCAAATTTCACCCAGACATTCAACATATATATACTAATCATCAGATAATTTTTTCCCCCTCAAATCCTGAGTTAGCCCCCTGGAAGCCCCCCAGTGGCAGTATGAGGCACTAGCAAAATTGACTTTGGCTGATGACAATCAGCGTTTTAAAAAAAAATGTTTGATGATTTTTAAAAAAATTTAATATGAATGTAGATACAGTATTTGCTAACTCATACACAAAAAAATCAGGATGGCTTTCCAGGCTAGATTTTTCTATATTACGACTTATTTATGAGAAAAATATGGGAAAAAAATGAAATTCCTGATAAATATTTGATTTGAACAAAAACGGCTCCAAGAATCTTAATGAAATTTAATATAGATGCAGGTACTGTAGATACTAACTCACACACCAAAAATCAGCAGGCTGAATAGTTTATATCAAGACTAAATTATACATACTTCATCTGCATAATGCTGATATTCCCTGCCATATATATTGAATACACACACACACAGGCGCATGAAAAATGGCAAAAGTTGTAACCCGCTACTCACGCCAGGCGTTGCGCGCACCCCGTTACATAATCACTACTGAGTCACCTTAAGCGATTGTTCTCTAAGGCAATCAGTGAGCATAATGATAATCCCTGATTGTTCTTCATGTGAGAACCATTTTAAATGAATTATGTTAATAAATCACTCAAATGTAGTAAAATCACTCAAATATGATTTATTATTTCTCCATACCGCCATAGCGCCATAGCATGAGAACTAACCTGGTGACCTATATATTTTTTTCAATCAATAATGATTATTTCATGTCAAGTATCATTGGTAAAAATTTTAGAAAAATTCATCAATAAACAAAATCACTACTGAGTCACCTTAAGTGGTGAGAGCTAATCCATTGGAAACATGAAGACTCAGTAAAACATGGACAGATATAACATTGCTGTAGGACTCCCATACTAAAATACCATCATATTTGACGACACAACTTGGTATTGAGCAGCCGTTCTTTGCTACGATATCTAAGCACCTGCGTTGTCATATGAAACACACCCTAGTGACAGGGCCAGCGTAGTTGAGCCACTGTTTTCCTGCGCAGTCAGTGAATGGATAGGGTTAAGAAGTAAAAGAACTCTAATCACCAATTAATTCTTGTAAATCGTGGAAAGTCATAACTTATATTTAATAGCTGTGGGGGTTTGTAATGCCTAATGAGGGGTGAGGTGTGGTCATCTTTTACCATTTTTGCCATTGTCATGAAAATGTTATTTCTGGTCACTAAAACTTGTTGGTTGGTAATTTGAGATATCTCTTGCCTAAATTTGAAGTTTTAATGTGAAATTCTTTTAATAAATATTTCTCTAAGCAACATAATCCAATATGTGATGTGTTTCAGGAAAATGAGTCATAAGTCGCAAAAAATAGATTTTGAGATACCATTATATTGGAAAAGATGAGATCAAGCCGATTCCAATGATAGTAAACAGTCTAATAATCTAATAAGTATTTCTAGATTTAAAGTTTGATATTTTCGTTTTTGAAAAAAAAAATTGCAATATTCAATAAACAATAAACAGTAAAATAACCAAATATACTTCATATATATGGCATATGAGGACCTTTAAAATGCAAGGATATGTTACATAGATTGTCCTGAAATTTGATACATCGATTGATATAGCTATAAGTGATGAACTTCCCAAAGATTAGAACATTCCAATAATATGATCTTGTGAAAAAACACTTTGAAAAATATCAATTTTGCAACTTATGACTCATTTTCCTATAACACATCACATATAGCTTCAAACTAGTACAAGAAATATCCTAAGAACCAATATACTGCGATGTACAGCCTGCAATGTACTCATTTCTGCTAGCAAAAGTGACTGTGATCACAGGATCCATATGACAGCAATGTTTTTTCTGGGCACCTCTCAATAAAAACATTGCTGTAATTGCAATATAATCGCTGAATTTCCCTCGCTAACCTGGTTTGCTATCTTTTTTCCTGGTTGGGTCCCTGGTGCCATATAAAAGATGGTCAAGGCAACAACCAAGCCTCATTTGGGAGGCTAGGTTGCAAAAAAAAAGGCTGATAAAGTGTCCAAGTTTGTGGCAAAGCGCATACAGACTGGCTCATAAGGTCCAGGAAAAGGTTACCATCATTCTAGGAGCCAATTGTGCTATACAATTATTGGAAGGGAGATGAAGATTATATTGACCTCTCCAGACCTGCTGGTCTCTGATAGAGTGAAATAGGTGTTAGATTAGAAATAATAGGTATAGAGCGTATGTGAATCTCCAAGGATTATTAGCTCTGCTCTGGTCGCAGTTCCAAGTTAGATTTGGCCAAGCCACAAATTATACATGATTATAGTGAAGACGTGTGCTATGTTGAGACGTGTGTTGCGTGTTGCGGTTGGGACAAGTGGTCAACAAATAAGATAAAAACCAATCATTCTCATACCAAACTTCTGGCTAGCTAAACTGGATTAGCCAGCCTTATAGATCAGTTTCCATACATCCAGAGAATTATAACATCACAGGGCTGTCTTGGACTTTCAAGTTACTTTCAGGTTACTTTCAGGTTACTCAGAGCCTACCTAATATGTACAATAGTCGTTTGATGCTTGGGGCATGGCTGGCCTCAGGTATTTTCAATAAACTAAAGCAGTATTCTAAAGTCTAAGTCTAAAGCAGTAGTGGCGATCATGGGCTATAGTGGAATTTATTCTTATTGCCACAATTTTATGGCGCTTGATTCACCAAAAATGTAGTGCATGGATCAGTCAATGCCCTGTGGAGGTTATGTAGGTGGATTGGACTCAGTATTAATTACAAGATTATTGGCCCTGCCCAGGTCAACAACTTCCTCAGGATGGAAATAAATGCCAGAACCCGAACCTTGGCGTTATCCTTATATAAAGTCATCAGCACCATGGACATGTTGAGCAACTATGTGGCAAAGCTTTTCAAAGTGACAGCAGCACCAGGTTGCAGGCAATTGTCATTGGGCTTGCAGAGTGGTCCAGTCAGACACTACTTCATTGACAATTTATATTACCATATATATCAATGACAAGTATATCATCAGAAATCTAAAAAAGGTAGCAATTCTTGAGCCAATCTTTTTAGCCCAACCTCGATGAATGGACAAGCAATGGTCTATTCTGATGACACAACAGCCATGTCTTTCATCAACAAGAGGCGGGCAAGGGACTCAGAAATAGCACAAGTGATGAATAAGATTTGCACGCTTCCTCTGATCTGGTATAAACCACCAGCTAGACTATGTACTACAAACCACAACTCTCCCATACTTCCAGACCACCACAGCTCAGACGCTTTCTGACTGCCTTAGAGAACAGTCTGCTTGATGGATAGAATTAAAATAAGAATGTCCAAATACCAGAGAATTTTATGATTGAGATACATTAATCTTCTTTCATGACCCTGGTTTCCCCAAGGTTTACACAAGTATAAATGGCGCTGCCCTTCAGAGTTGGTGCAAAAAAAGTGCCCCCCCCCCCTTTAGGTCTGTGTAAAACAAGGTGCCTCCCCACCTTCAAAGTCTGTGCAAAAAAAGATGACCCCCCTTCAGAGTCTGTGCAAAAACACGTGACCCCCCCTTCAGAGTCTGTGCAAAAAAAGATGGCCCCCCTGAAAATTCTCCTCTCCCCCCTAGAGGTTAAAAATGAACAGTCCCTAAGTACTACAGATTGAAAGTATAATCTCGAAAGCATTATAATCTCGACTGCGTTGTAAACCTACCATAAATATAAGGTTGACGTGTTATTAATGTACTTGAAGTAAGACACTTGATGATGCTAAAGATAAGTTTCTCAAATCTTTCATCCAGATAGAGGTTTGATCTTGTGGTACTTCTAATGAAAATTTCATTGTTATAATTGTAAAGGTTGACATAGTCACTGTTAATCCAATGTACTATAAGTAATTCAACTGAATAACTGTTACGTTAAATGTAAGAATGAACAAATCTATATGTAATCTAATTGATGTCAGTAGCAAACTAGGAAGATCTATTAGTAGAATTGCATGTCCTATATTCTTGTATTCTGACGCCAAACTTGAATAAAAATTCTATGATAATAATAATGTTGTTTTTCATGTGTTGCCAAGTGATTTCATATAATTTTTGTTTCTCAGGATAGAGCCTGAGAAACAATTGCTTCACTGTCAAAAGTGCCAATCACTGATATCAGATCTAATCTGATAATGTGTGTAAGCTGTGTATGAGCTGTGTGTGAGCTCAGATATGACATCAGTTCCCCTGCCTTATCTATTCCACTTGATCTGTCATACATTTCTGCTCTGCCCATGCACCACCCATTTCTCACCTCCACCATACTCCACTCCACTCTGGCACATGCTCCCTGCACCATATTGCCCCCCTCTAGTTATTACGTAATAACCATCACCATTACCCAGTCATGGTTGGGTGCACGCTGACATTGTGGCTCTACCCCTCCCTTGCCTTCCAGTTCCGTCCCTCCCTCCCTCCCTTGCCTTTCACCCATTACACCAATCTCTCTTTCTCTCTTTCACTCTCTGAATCTTGCTGTAGCAGTAGCAATCTGGCTTTGAAATAAAGTGTTCTTTCATTAAATTAGTGCTTAAGTTACCTCTGTACTGAATAATATAGAAGATCTATAGCAAGGCAACACAAGAACTAATACATTCAAACAATTTTTCAGTCTAAGCATGACTAAATTGCAGTAACTATAAATTGACATAGGACACAAGTATTTGATCCTGAGAAATCGTTTCCTTTGGAAACGCAGGTATATACATTAAATTTACACTAATAGCCTACTTGACAAATTGCTAGGGTGGCCCGCCCTAGCAGTGGTGACCTTGACCTTGGATCAGGCTCAATGCGGGCGGCCGTGCCGTCAGTGGATACTTGTCCTCCTGTTTCTTCCAATTCAATTTGATCTTTGCCTGGAAAGCTGTTCCAGGCTTATCCGATTACATGTTCAGAGTAATTATGCACAGCATCATGTAGATTTATCCACTAATACTTACAATAAATCAACTTTTGTTAGAGTATCCACCAAAATGTGAAGTGAGAAAAGCGCACATACTTGGGGATGGATGCGCGGGGCAGGGCCAGGAGAGCGGGATGAGTGTACAGAGAGACATAGATGCATATAGACTTGCAGTATGGCTCTAGGGCTTTGGAACTAGTAGGCTACAGTTCATTGTATACAGTCGGACAGTAGTATTGGATACAAAGGAGCAGGATGGCAGCAAAAAGAACTAGAGCTGAACTTTCTCAATGTAGCACTCTGTAGGTGATCATGCTGTAATGTGTCAGCCAAAAAGTGAAGATCCTTTTGGCCTTTGGACAGTGCAAGTCTAGGTGACCAGCTGGTAGCTTGGGTGGCCTACCCCACAGCTCGCTGTGTCTGGCCCTCCTGCCCCGCTGTCCAGTATGCAGGCTTGAGTAAGTGTTAGAGAGTGCCCACATTCTAGCATCCACTGGCCAGTAATGACCTGCACAGAGAGATTATCTGAGGACTTCCGGTCACCTCAGCCATAATTTGTGAAGTAGGCTATTGTAAAGTTAAATAGATAAATAGTTGATTAAATCATTGTTTAACTTAATACTTACCTAACTTAATACTTGTTAAATACATCTATCTTCCATCTTCCACCATTCACACTACTTGTTCCATTACCTAATGGCCTAATGCCTAATGGCATCTGTGGTAAATTGTGACACATCCTGGAGAGAAAAATCTTGATATCATCAATTTCCCTTAAGGCCATTAATACTGCCACTTTATAGTAATTTATATGTGCACAATATACATCAGGGCAGGGAAAACACAGGTTCTTTCATAGTTTTAAATTTAAGTTAAGCGGGGAAGGCCCGAATAGTGTTACTAGGCCTTTAATCGTCTAGAGGTATGTGGCACCAGAGTATCGTCACAACAGGGGAAGTCTTGGGCTATTTACTTTACTAAACATATGGAGTGTTTTTGTAGATTGACATTGCCCACCATCCCGCCCACCATTTTCAAAGCTGTCCCTCCCTCCTACCGTGGCCAGTCACATTAAAATCGTTTCGTTTTTGTGTTAAATTCATGTGCAAAACCATCACCCATGTAAGCGATGATTCCGCACATATAAATATACGCTTTGTTTGTAGCTGTCTGGTTGGCGCTGCTGGTGGCGCTGCTGGTGAGAGATTGAGAAACCATTTCTCCGAGTTTACCCAAACGTTCACCGAGTCATGCCGAGCGTGCGATAGTGACGGCCCAAATGTCAGCTTCTGAGTGTCCCTAGAACTGTAGCATCACCACATGTGGTCTGGTATTCAGTAATCATACTATCTTTGGTGAAATCTCTCGTATAACTTATAATCTGGACACTGCGATAGGTGAGGAAATAGGGCATTATTTGGAAATTATAGCGGGTCCTGCCCAATCGGTTTCCAGGCGCAAGGGGCCAGTGTCGAATTTGCGAGCTACAGTCTAGAATGACCCTGACAGTCGGCTAGAATTGTCTCAAACCTAGGTCTAACCAGTTTTTAAAAAAGAAATTAACGTTTCAGGTTGTTTTGATATGTTTTATGATATTTTAGTTATCATTTCATATAATGATTATAGGGCGCCCACACCAACGGCGATGGGCTTTGTGATAGACTTTGGTGATTAACCTTTGCAATGAGTATGGAAATAAATTATCGCAAAAGTGCGTCGCAATAGACTTTTGTTATGACATGGTTTGAGACAGAGCTTTGCGATATTCCTTGACTTTAGCAGACGATTTTGAGTTCTGTATCGCAAAAGGCTATCACAAAAGCAAGGTCACCACACTACTGAAATGATGAGAAAGGATTGCTATAAATGAAAAATCAGTGTTAATTGATGTCCAAGTTGTTTTTTATCCACCAGCGGATGAAATTCTCATGATGTGTATATGTGTTGATACTTTTAAATAGAGGCCCAAATGCAAAAAAATTGTTGATGTTAGGTGCTGATATATGTGTCATGAATTGTTGTTAAACACTTAGTATAGGCCCTATATAGAAGTTAAATTTCTCTCGAATTGTCATGTAATTAATGAAGTTAATCGATAAACATGTAAATACCTTTATAGGAGATGAGACATATCACATTGTGAAAATTTGCCTAGTCCTAATAAAAATGTTTTTAAAAAATCCATCGCAAAGCAGAACACACTTTTGCGATCAATCACAAAGCACCTTAACCTTTCCCGATAGACTACACATCGCAAACAAATATTAAACATGTCAAATAATTTTGTGATAAACTCCGCGACTTTTTCCATCGCAAAACCTATCGGGAAGTAGCCCAAACTGCTGCGATAGGATTATGTTTGTGATAGAAAAGGTTCCATTGCATCGCAAACCTTATTGCAAAGCTTATCACCAAGCCAATCGCCGTCAGTGTGGGCCCCCTATTACCCTTAAATCTGGGTAAAACCATCGATTATTCCTCCATCATTTTATGGTAATTTTGAAAATTTACTTAAGGAAATGTATGTTTTAGCAATGTTGAAACAACTACTGTATTTCACCGATAGAGCCCCTGGGCACTTATTTTTTTCAGACCACACTTACACCAGGCCCTTTTTCGAGGCAGGCGCTTATTCGGGGCAGGCGCTTATTGTTGCATGGGAATGAATACAAGGCACATACAACTTCCTACTATACTTTAGTCTATGGTATTGAAATTAATGACTATGTACTCAGGTCTGCGACCTCAAAGCATTATTTACAATCCAGCTAATGACCTCATACCACTTAATGATATTTGCTAAGGTATCCTCCTGTCCATTAATTAGCATATTCTAGTTATGTAAGATAAGGCATAACAGACATCTGTCTGCAATTAATTCATACCCTTTAGAAAACAAGCTCCCATGCTGTAACAGTGAGATCTTTGCTGTTGCCGCTTTCCACGGGACCCGGCGCTCATTCGGGGCCAGCACTTATTCCATAGTTTGATTAAGTTAAATGACCTGGCGCTTTTTCGGAGCAGGCCCTGCACAATATTTAAATGATAGTTTGTATGCATGTTTTCCTTAAGAAATTGATAGTTTTTCAACAGTTATGAAAATGTTATGTTTGCTGGGAATATTAAATGGATGAATAGCATAAAACTAAACATATCACTAAACGATTTTTGGTAAATTCATACACCTTGGCAGGTGTCATTGACCATAATTCTTTCAGCTGCGTAATTTATATATTTTACATAATATTATGATTTTAATTTGCATGTAGGGCCCCAATTACACACAACATGACTGGTCTTTGGTTAACATAAAGTATTTTGCCCTAACCTAATCAACCTCATCCAAATATTGAATGTGAAGGGGAAAAGTCAACCCTTTACATACCAAAAACCCTTTACATACCAATAAAGAGATACTTGATATAAGATATAAAATGCACTGGACAATTCATTGGATTCATTGAAACCTCAGCGCATTTATGGATGATGATAATTAGCTATTTTATAGAGAAAGAAGTACAGAATCTCGACACTCGGCAACCACCGCTTTTGAAAAAGCCGCCCTCGGCTAATTAAAGAGGAAAAACGACGTTGCACCGGGACCCTAAACTAACGCAATAGGACATGGATCACCCTTACAGATGGCTCTGCCAGCTTTTCCTAACTTGTGAGAACTACCGTATATTAGTAAGCAACGTTATTAGCTAGTGATTACTGGAACAATATTGTCTAGAAAAGAAGATATAAGCCCATTTACCAACTTCGAAGGCCTTATTATGATTCGTATCGAGCGGCCATTGCCGCGTTTTAGTTCACGGAAAACCCACTGCAGTCCCCAGCAGCACTAGGCCTAGTTGCGTAGTTACATAAACTGACACCAGGGGCGCTACCTACTGCATCCGCCATCACAGTCAGGCCAAAACCAAAAACATCGACAGATTTCATCATTTATTCCATTAAAAAAGTAACGAAATATAGATTCTTCTGCTAAAATATTAATGTCTGCTGGTCGTTGGGTTGGTTGAACCCATACGACCTGAGCAGACAGGTCAAAGCAAAACGTCTGCAGACGAAAATGGCCGAAGCCAAAGGCTTCGGCAAGTGGCATGGTGAGAGAGAGGCTATACTGCTTTTTTTCTGACGATCGTCGGCAACTGTTTTTCTTTATTCATATAACCTAACACTAACCATAGCAAACTCTATACAAATCGTAAGCCAAAGGCTAACTACTCGGCGGTGTACTTTCTGGAAGCGTAATATATAACAATTACCTCTTCTATAAATCATTGGCAGTTGGGGGCAACGGTTCTAACCCCCCTCCCTTTTAAAAATACTGGAGTCCCCCCCCTTGCCTGACAATGTTAACTTCCTGTTAAACAAGTTATAAGTTTACTAATTATTAAGTTAATCAATGATTATGTAGATGTACTGGAATTATGGTACAGGGTTTTCAGTTCAAAAGAACCTATTGGTAAGAAAGCCACTCTTGGCGAAATTGTATGGAATAATAGGCTGGTACAACTTGAATCCGGCATCCCTAACTGGGAGAAATGGTGGGAGAGAGGGGTTTTCAGGTTTGAACACTTTATCTCTAACGGGAGAATAAAAAATCAAGCAGAGTTCAAAGCAGAATATGGTATAAAAGTGAACTTCTTAGAGTTCATGAGTTTAAAAGCGAAAATCCCTTCCAAATGGATACAAAAATGTCAAGAAGATGAAGTGTATAATTTTGACGACGAATTACTATGTCACCTCGGAGACAAATCCTTCAATGTCTCAAATGCTTCAACTTGAACTATGTACGACTCGGTTAGAATATCTATGGATAAAGACAAAGACAGAAACGCTTCCTGGCAAACACTGTTTCTTGACAAAGATTTAGACATATCAACAGTAGAAGCGGAGATCTGGTATTTTATACCACGATCGGGGGTTGTACACGCTGCAAATGAGTGGATACCTGCTATTGTGTTTTGTGGAATGGATCCACACGTGAAAATATGAACTTTTTTTGGCCTAAATCTAAGAAACATTCTCATTGGTTGAGGTTAGGCTCGCTCATGACGTCACGCCTATTTGTGACGTCATATGCCTACGTTTCGTTGTAGATTAGCCAATCAGTTGTAGGCTTGTCTAGCGCTTTGGCATCCAAAAAACAATATGGCGGGTGATTGGCCAGAAGCGAGGTAAATAAATAGTTTGTTTATTCATTTATTTTACAATATAAGATCGTGGTATAAAAATAGGATGTAACTCGGTTAGTTTCTGACTTACTGTATACGATGCCCACTCGTTATTTTCGCCCAGGGATGTCACTCGAAGCCTACGGCTTCTCGTGACATCCCTGGTCGAAAATAACTCGTGGGCATCGTATACAGTAAGTCAGAAACCAACCTCGTTACATCCTATCATATGATCCCCTACCAGTGTACAAAAGACGTAAGATTACAATCATACAAGGTATTGAATAGACTTACGGTTTGCAATTTATACTTATGTGATATTAACATCAAGATTTATCACACATGCAGTTATTGCGAAGAGGTGGACTATATCTTCCACTTCTTCATTGATTGTCAAAACGTGTGTAATTTTTGGCACAGCCTCATTAATTGGGCAAAATCAAACGAACATCTAGATAGACAATTGGCACTAGACATGAATGCAGTATACATGATTCTAGGAATACCGGGCTCAGATGAGAAGCATGATCTATGGAATTTCATCCTGCTAACCGCAAGGTTCTACATATATAAGAAAAGGTTATTCGGAGAGAATAAAATCTGCCTTTTTGAATACTTGAGAGAGTTGAAGAGAAGACTTTGGGTCTTGAGTGATTGTGCAAAAAATAAAGCCTCTTATAAAAAAGAGTTCAAAAAATGGGAAAAATTCTTCCGCGACCTCTAAGGTGTAAGTAACAGAAAAGTACAAGTGTTGTTAATAAGGATTTATTCAGCATATGAACATGTTATGAGGTGGACTCGAATCAAATAAGGTTGCGCATACTTCGGACATCTGTAGATCTAGATGTAGAATGTTTGGCGCTGAGATACTGTTTGACTCTGAAATAAAGACCCGGTGTAGGGAAAAAAAAAAGTTAATCAATGATTTAATCAACTATTTTTCTATTGAACTTTAGTCGCCAATCTTTGGATTCTGGGGGTTTGCTGGAGAGTTGTAACCGACCAGTTTCAGCCCATGCTGGGCCTGTTATTAACGAGCTCTTCCACTCGATCATATGGGTTACTATTTTACATCTTACATGGAAAGGGCTGAGTCAAAACGCCGCCTTTATAACGTCCAAATCAGGATATTTTCCACATTTCAACCCATCACAATCTAATATTTAGTTTATTTTACATCTGTCTTACCAATATGACACATGTACATGTAATTATAACTTCACAATGTCGGTTATGTCAGCTGCACTCTCCATTCCGGATAGAAATAAACCTTCCACTTTTTGCAACCAACCAACGAAATAAATAAAAGATCTGAATTGGTAGAAATGTTTGTAATATTGTTTTCTCCCCGATAGCGAAGTTTCCTCTATGGAAATCAAGGATTGCGATTTTAGAAGTCACACGTGTTTACTTTCAAGTGAGCAAGGCAAAAACAGTGTGGAGACTTTGTGGAACTGGTTTTTTTTTTTTTTTTGACGTGTTTTATTCAACATATCCTGCCTTCTTGGCGCATACAATGCTAAAACAAGTAATTAGGTTCCATTTTTCGTGAACTTTTTTTGGGATTTTCTTATTTTCTATTCAATTGCTACCTTGTTTGTTTCTCATCAATACCTCCTCTTGAGGTTATTTTTTCCTAGACGTACAATTCAAATACCTTTGTAGAGTGAATTATTCTCGATTTTGTAGGAACCGAAAGAAACTTTTCCAGCCTTTGAAGGCCTTACTTATGGATACATTGAAATTGGCGGCTAAACACATGGCTTTGAGCCTTCCTTCGAACTCTTTCAAAAAAGCTTCCACTGATACAATGTTGTTTCCAAACAGTCTCTGCCTGTGTATATACGATTTGGCAGCTAATATGATAAAATTAAGCCGACATTTTTTTTCACACGTGTCCTCTACCCCCAGGATTATGTCCCTGGCAGATAGGTTATTATGCATTATGCTGTTGAACTCATTTGTATTTGCGAGCCATGCAGTGAGATTCCCCCAAAAAATATTTACTTGGTCGCATTCTACGAAAAAGTGTACAATGTCATCCACTAGATCACAATAATCACACGCTGAGGATGTTTTTATGGTAATGCCTTTTAAATATTTGTTACAGCATATATTCCTGTGTATAATTTTGTATTGTAAAGTTTGAAGTCTTACATCATGTGTAGCTCTGTATGGAAATAAACATATCTTTCCCCATATTTCTTCTGAGTCTAGTCTTTGCTGAATTTGTAGTATCCTAGACCATTTGGCTAGTTTCTTAATTTTAATTTTCTTACTTCTTATATAGGCTTTATATAATATCTTGGCCGTTGTACCCAGAATATTTATTCTTTCGGTTCCCAGGGTAACAAATATTTCTTGCTGTTGTTCTTCTTCTTCAGCATTAACAATAATTAGGTCGAACCACCTCTTTGGTATAGCATGCTTGAGTTGTAACCGCTCTACAAAATTAGTATTAATCTCATACCGCTCTTCTAGCTGATTCAAAGACATAAATAGTAAATTGTTATCTAGTATATCTTTTACAAAATGTACACCCGATGCCCTCCATCTTGGGAAGGCTATGGTGACTTTGTTACATCTAATATGGGTGTTATTCCATATTCTTTCTCTGAGCACCTCTTTACATGTTAATGGTGATTGTATATAATATATTTTGCTCCATATGTTAAACATCTCTTGGTAAAAGTTATCTAACAGATTGCAGGGCTTTTTCCTTGACAAGAATATATCCTCAGTACTTCTTCTCTCCACTACTTTTAGGGTATTTAACCATTTATTGTTTGGGGCTTCTAATGCTCTTTGAATCCATCTGATCCTATTTATAGTAATTATATCTCTGATGGATCGCAATCCCAGCCCCCCTCTGTCTCTCTCTTGGGAGAGCCAGGCCGAGCTAATCTTGCGAGATCTGCCCCCCCATACAAATTCAAGGATTGACTTATCAATCTCTTTGATCTTACACTCGTTGAGACTTATACAGGAAACAATGTGTTGGCCTTTAGACAATAAAAGAGTATTACACACCTGTATTTTGCCTTTTAATGTCAGGCTTCGGTTACCCCATGCATCGGCTACTTTGCCTATATTTATTAGAAGATCTTTACAATTTATTTCTGACATTAGGTCATTATTTCTAGGGTATACCAGCTTTATGCCTAACACTTTCATTTCGGAGACCCATTTGATTTTTTTAATATCTTCGTTATACAATGGGATCTCTCCTACGTTAAAACCTTGTGTCTTCTCGACATTAAGTGATAAACCTGAGACTCTACCAAATTTGCTGATAACTTGTAGGGCTTCTTCGAGTGATTTCTCATCTTTCAAGGTAAGGGTCATGTCGTCCGCAAATTGAATGATCTTATTTTCTTCATTTCCTATTTTAATTCCTTTAATTTTGTTATTATTTCTTATGCTATCTGCTAATTTTTCCACAACTAAGATAAACAGCGTCGACGACAGGGGGTCCCCTTGCTTCATGCCTCTTTGGATTTGGAACCACTCAGAGATGTTACCATTATTGCTAAAGCATGCTTTAGAATTGTTTAAAAAGGTCTTAACCCAGTCTATGACATGATCGGCTATGTTATACGATTTTAGACACTTTTCCATAAATTTCCAATCAATGGAATCGTATGCCTTGGAAAAATCCAACGATAATACTAGAGCAGGCTTTTCTTCTTGTTGGGACCACCATATAATATCGTCAAGCCTTCTGATGGCCTCGCCGATATAGCGTCCCTTAACAAAACCCAGTTGGTCCTGATTAATCAACTTGGGGAGATATAGGCTTAGCCTTGCGGCTATGGCCTTCGACATTAGTTTGTAATCTGTGTTTAATAATGTAATAGGTCGCCAATTGGCTATGTACCTAGAATCTACATCTTTTTTGGGTATTACGTTTATTACCCCTTTTTTTTGATCATCAGACATTTCACCTTCGTTAACACATTCTTGGACCATACTCATATACAGTATCTTAAAATCATTCCAGTACTTCTTATAGAAGCCTGCTCCTAACCCGTCTGTGCCAGGAGATTTACCCGGTTTGGTGTCCCTGAGAGCCAGAAAAATTTCATGTTCTGAGATAGGTCTATTCATAAAATTATTTTCGTCCTCAGAGATTTTGGTCTCTATGTTTTCAGCAGTGAAACCGAAAGTGTCTGGGTGATCTAACACCCTTTCAGCGTATAAGCTGCTATAAAACTGCTTTCCTTCCTCTAGGATTTCTTTAGGACCAGATAAGATGTTGTCATTCTTAATTAATTGTTTGATTACCTTTTTCTCGGCTTGCCATTTTTCTAAATTTAGAAAGTATTTAGTGGGTCGCTCTCCTTCACTTAGCCAATGGGCTTTAGATCTTAGGAGAGCTCCCCTTGCTCTAAATCTATCAATATTTTCGATCTTAATTTTGAGTCTTTTAAATTCTTCTTGCTCGTCGGGGGTTAGAAACCCGCCTTCATCTAGAACTTTCAGCCTCTGCTTGCATTGGATTTCGTCTTTGTTCCGGTCACCTGCTCTATGCTTACACATTGTCATAGTATTGAGTTTTATTATATATTTAAACATATCCCATCTTTCTCTAGCATTGAGAGATATATAATCGTGTGAAACCTCTGCTACTGTTTGGACAACCATTTCCCCATACATGGGGCTTTCACAGATATTCTCGTTCATTTTCCATAGACCTCTACCTCTTCGTAAGGAAGGATTATTGATCTTAATTGTTAACATTTTATGATCAGAATGTTCGCAAAACTCATTTTTTGTATCTGTGACTCGGTTGTTAGTACCTCTATCAACAAAAATATAGTCGAGCCTTGAAACTGTGTTATTTCTCCTCCAAGTATGGAGAGAGTTTTCTTCATTTCTGATTTTAATAATATCTGCGAGGTCAAACTCGTCTATCATGCTTTGTAAACTCTCTACGTTTTTGTATTTTTCGCTGTTATCGATATCCATATTAAAGTCTCCCAACACTACGAGGCGATCATATGTATGGTCTCGCATTGTTTTACATAAGCTTTGGATGACTTTGCTTTGTTCTCTACCGTCACTGCTGACTGGCAGATAAACATTAATTATAAAATATATCTCATCTTCGATTTTTGTTCGAATGTACATTATGCGACCTTGAAGGTCCCTACCTTCTGTTACCTCTGAACATACTATATCTTTCGATAATAATATAGCTACCCCTCTACTATTAGACCGACCATGGCTGGCAAACATTCTGCCTTTCCATTGTGCCTTCCAAATATTAAAATTACTTTGTGTGCTATGGGTCTCCTGGAGGCCGATAATACATTTTTTATTTTTATTTAATATATGAAACACAGCTTTTCTTTTTTCTATGCCCGCCAAACCATTAATGTTTAACGAGATGAATGTTGTTTGGTTGTGTTGTTCCATGGCGAATTTTACGGAATAATTGGGGTCATTTATTATCAAGTTCTATTTCTTCTTAGGTCGAATCTTTCGCCTGAAACATGCCCTCTAGTTTCTCTTTTTTTGCGATGACATTCCTGATGGTCTCCCAGGTCTTACCCAAGAGGTTCTCTCCCTTCCATTCATTCAAGTCCCTGATATTGTCGTCGTACAAGGACATCCCTATGCCCCACTCCATATTCTTGGTGGCCTCTCCTAACTTCTTGTCTCCTGTATTCAGGAGATAGTTTCTTACAAGCTCGTGCTGTTCAGCTTTGGCCCTGAGCCCCTTCGTGAGGATCTCGGCTCTCCTTTGTTTCCATTCTTCTCC
This sequence comes from Sthenelais limicola, assembly GCA_942159475.1. Taxonomy (NCBI): domain Eukaryota; kingdom Metazoa; phylum Annelida; class Polychaeta; order Phyllodocida; family Sigalionidae; genus Sthenelais; species Sthenelais limicola. The sequence goes on along the minus strand of OW804095.1, from coordinate 57,415,673 downwards.
TGTACTTTCTCTTTTTAGCTCATCTAGTGTGGTTTTGCACTTTTGAGGGTCCATTTCTTTGAGTGCGTACTCCGCCTTTACCGCATTTTTCTCTACCTTAGCCCTGGAATAAGCCAGGTACTGTTCTACATGTTGGAACCTCTTCTGATCCACTGAGAATGGTGCATGGAAGTGGTTTGATAGTGGGTTTTCTCTCGACACGAAAGCGAACATCTCATCCGACTCTCTCATGGCCAAGTATGGTAGAGAGAATATTGTGGGCAATGAGTCCAATTTATCATGCGGGTATCTTGTGTTACCAATTCTTACATTCCCTCCATCATTGTAGGCATTTTTACCTGCAGCCCTGGCTGCTCGAACCACTCTGCTGGCTCTTTGTATCCTATCCCGGATGGTTTTGGGTAGGTCTTGTTTAACAAAAATAGGTTTTTTACCTCCAATTTTGTCCTGGTTCTTGAGGTTAGCTCTTTTGGACCATACCTCTTCCGCTTTGTTATTGTCTGTGAACACAACTTTAACGGTCGTGCTCTCCTCCCCTCCGATTCTGTAAAGGTCTTCAATTCCGTCCGTAGGAGCCTTCATTGTTGCGTCAATTACCTTCTTAATCTTGTCACCAAGTGTTTTTTTGGTCTCGGCGACACTCCTAGCTATACCTTCGAAGATCAACCTGTGGCTATTGGCTTCAGTTTCCTCAGCTAGCTTCTCTTCGATTTTATCCTCCGCTGTTTCTACCAGCTTCAGATAGTCCTTATCATCTCTCATGACTGCTCCTTCTCTGAAGACTTTATTGTCAGATTCCAACTTTATTATCCTTCTCCTGTTGCTTGTGACATCTTTGTCTCTTTTGACGTTGTCTTTTTGCAGCTCGTCTACTCTTTTATCAGTTTTGGCTTGCTTCTTCCTGATTTTGCCCATATCAATTTTCAATTGGTTTGAAAGAATTTGAAACATTGCTTTGACATATTGGGGAGCTTCATCTAAGTCGCCAGGCAGTCCCTGGTCTTCCTCGTCGTTCTCCCCGGTATCTGATTCATCACTTTCCTCATTTTCATCCTCACAATCCATCTCGTCACTATCGCTTTGAATAAAGGGGTCTTGCTTCTCAGCTACGCCCCTGTGTTTCTTTCCTTTAGGCCCTGCCACCTGTGGACGAGCTCGGCCCGACATCTTATTTACCCGTTACAACGCTGTTGCAGCTTCAATCCAGTTCTCTTGTTAAACTCAACTTTCACCTTTTTTAACAAAATGGCCGACCTAGGATTTAACGGATCGGTCTCCGTCTAACGAAAGTTCTCAACTGTGGCTTATGCTGTTTAACGAGTGCTAGTTTTTAGAGAGAGCTAATGAATCCTAAAATTCACCTTAGTTTGTCACTTTCAGCCTCTTACTAATTGTAACAGACCTCTTTTCGATGGCTTTGCGATCCTATGTATTTGCTTAGCTTCAGTGTTCACTCCCGACAAGGTGAAGGTCGCTCCCCGTAAGCACTGGGTCGACCTTGACCTTCTTTCTCCCGGTTCGTCTTTTAAATCAGCTAGTAAAGTTCGACAAGGGGTTATCAAGCGAAGGTTTTTCTTTCCCAGGTGTCTATTATTCCATAGAGTATCCAAATTGTCTTAGTACATAAGTTCCTTCCGTTTTGAATGGAAGAAATATTGTCTCCGTCTGGGACGTTGTCCTAGAATCTCCCTACTGACCACTTCCTCCAGTATGGCGCGAGATTTTGAATTCTGTCCGTTTACGATCACTCGTAAATACTTTCTGTTGAAATATTGGCACTATCTCTGGTTTTCTCTTAAATATCCTCCGATTCTCTGTTCTATCACTGTTCTTTCCTGCACTTTCTGTATGCGAGCTGCTCCTTTTTCTACCTGAAAAAAGCTGAAAAAGAAGTGCGCTCCCGACGCACGTTACACTGCTGTGAAACACCAACCGGAAGTCTGTGGAACTGGTTTTAGTTCCTTTATATTACGCTAGTCGTCATGTATATAACAGGCCAGTTAATAACAGGCCCGTTAATAACAGGCCCAGCATGGGCTGAAACATGTGTTTAAACAGCTGAAACATGTGTTTAAACAGTTGTATTGAATCCAAAGATGTGCGACTAAAGACATTAATGCCCTCGATTTGTTGGCTTTGGCTGTATGTGGTGAAATAACGGCCAAGGCCCTGACGGGCCTTGGCCGTTATTTCACCACATACAGCCAAAGCCAACAAATCTTGGGTCATTAATCCCATATTATAATCAGTTTAACTTAATGTATATATTCTGCGTTTCCAAACGACTTCTCAGGATCAATTATTTGTGCGCAATTTAATCAACTATTTTTCTATTTAACTTTATAATCAGTTTAACTTAATGTTTATACCCTGCGTTTCCAAAGGAAACAACTTCTCAGGATCAATTATTTGTGCACGATGTCAAGTCATAGTTACTGAAATTTAGTCTTTCTTAAACTGAAAATGCAGAATATTTACCAAAAATGCTTACATTTTCACTTATATGTGAAAATTTTGTGATACAAATACTGCATAAATAACATTATACTGTTTTGTCATTTAATCTAAGTTTATTCAACATTTAGTTAACAATATTATGATTTCTTGTACAAATGTAATGTGCGATTCACTTTCTTAACGCCTTAAGCCTGTACAATGTTCAACCTGGCCAAGGCCACATATGAATTTTAAAATCAATTCACCGTCTAGATTTTGAAATATGTGGTGGCAAACATTTTGACCCTTTTACTATTGGTTCCTATGGAAGATGATGACTTTTCGAAACATATTCATATTTCTCACCAAGAACCCAGATATAGATTTTTTTCAAACTGTAATATATACTGCCTGGGAGTGTCTTCTTTGTTATAAAAGAAAAAAATATAGTTTTCACCGTCTATTTTTTTGTGAGGGTGTTCTGAAATATATGAATTAGCAAAAATACAGATTTTTTTTCAATTAAATATAGTCAAAATTGTAATTAAATTGCAAAATTCATTGGTCGTAAAAAACGTTGGTCGTAAAAAACGTTGGTCAAAGAAAACGGTCGTAAAAAAAAGTTGGTCAAAAAATTTGGACGTAAAAAAAGTTGGTCGTAAAAAAAGTTGGTCGTAAAAAAAGTTGGTAGAAAAATTTGGACGTAAAAAAAAAGTTGGTCGTAAAAAAAAAGACAGTTGAAAAAAAAGTTGTGGTTATAAAAAAAAGTGTTATTAAAACAAAAAAGAAGTAGCTGGGCTAGGCTAAATAGTTTGTAACTTTCTAGTAAAATTTAGAATGTTTTTTTTTAAATTTACTTTTATTCAATTAACCTTTGAGAAATAACTTTATTCAATTCAACTTTTGGCACATTTACTTTGTACTCTTATTACTGCAGCTGTCAGGCATGATAAGTTGTTAAGTCTGCAACCTGTTAGCTGATTGTGCACAACAGGGGGCAAATCTCAAAAGTTATTCTTTGCGACTTGTGACACATTTCTCTATGACACCTCACATATACTGTCATATACAGGGTTCCTGAGGTCAGTAAAAGGTCTGTTAAAGTAATTATGATTTTGGGTTTTTCAGTACATTAAAAGTAAGAAATTATGTATGTGCATCTCTCTAAAATTAGTAGAATGCACTAAAACAGCACTCAGAGTGAGAGAGAAAGAGAGATGGGGGTAATGAGTGAAAGGCAAGGGAGGGAGGGAGGGAGGGAGGGAGGGAGCTGGAAGGCAAGGGAGGGAGTGGGCAACCAACCCTGACTGGGTTAGGGCAGGCCTGGTTTGTCTTATTATGTAATAACCAGAGGGGGGCAGGGTGGAGGTTTGGAGATGAGAAATGGGTGGTACATGGGTGGAGTAGATAAGCCTTCTGCAAACATGCGAACTGATCAGACAGATGATTTCACACGGATTGTTACCCCACAACCATCTCACACATTCATGATGGATGAAGATGATTGACAGAATGGTACCGGAATCATTAACCTTCTCAGTTTTTACTGAGAAGGTAAAAAGTAATGTAGCCAGCTACAAATTGGACTCCATGGCCAAGAGAGCGGTATATATCCTTTGATGTTCCTGTACTCGGCCATACTATCTTCCTGCTTCGCTATGGGAGACAGAGTATAGCCACCTTGTTTTGTATTGTAAAATTGACAAGCCCAAATTGTCTAATTTTAAGTTAAAGTTGTCTCATTCAGCCAGACATTCGTCGCGCCCCTACCGGCCAGAAGGCTACCCACACTTTCTTACCGCCACAACGCTCGCGGATTTCTTATCATCCCAAAGTCCAAAGGTACAGGTGAGGTCCAGGTCTGACCGTTATCTCAAAGTCAATCACGTGGGAAAGGAGGGGAGGGGCTGACCGCCAGGTCAAGGGAGGGGAGGGAATACTGATTAAAGAGTGGGAGGGAGAGGGGAGGGGAGATGACCCCGTGACCTGGTCACCACCCAAAGAGATTGGTCAGAGTGGCAGTGGTCACTCTGAGCCTCGTTTTTAATAAGTGTCTGTCATTGTTATCCTGTGGCTGATTGGATCTCTAATGTAACCTGTCAATTAATTGGACAACGAGACCAAAGCCAATCAGCGCAGGACCAGTGTATTTCGTCCTAATCTGTCTAGTATAAAAATAAAGGAAAGATGGAAATCGGTCTCTTCCGAGGCTGGTACTGATTTGAAGCATACATCTCTGTGTGTTGCGTTGATTAATTTCTCGCCCAACTACTGACCCTGAATTATTACGAAGAATGACCCGCATTTCTTCATTGGCGACCATGATTAGGGGCTAGTTAGTTGGTCAGATCGGTATCCGACCTTAGAAGCAAGCAAAAGGAGTCAGGTGAGTGTGCCTTTTTCAAAACTGCCATTGTATTTATGGGTGTTGTATGTTTGGGACTCTGAGCTGGGCTTTTATTGGAAGGTGCATTAGCTGATCACACAAGTATTATCTTACTTTATCCTGTAGAGATAGTATTTTAGACATGCCACCGGCGGAAAGAATTGAGTATGTGGAAGAGTTCCCACAATACCTCGAAGCTGAGGATATTTTCCTAGAGGAGATATTCAATGATGGTTATCCACCGATCGCAGAACCTGAGGATTGGAACGACTGCGTAGGCACCTCTGATAGTGTGATTCAGTTCAGCAGTGAACAGCTAGAAACTATGTCTTACCATTGGGATAAAATGTAATGAGTAAGAATAGGGACTAAAGAGATCAAAATTTTTGTTTTTGGAAATACCTGCACAAAAATTGTTACGTTGGATCTAGGCAAAAATTAATATTCCAAATTCTCTATATAGAAATAGAATATTCCAAATCAAGCAGGTAATAGTAATTCATCTTTACACATAATCAGCTAAGTCAAGTACCTCCAAAATGGCGTTGACAACACCCATTAACTGGGATATCACCGCCGAAGAGGTAAATGCACTCAATGATGCTGATCGTAAAGCACACTATGCGTCAATAGAAGTAGTTAGAAGGCGTATGGAGAGACATGCAACCTTGCTGGGTCCTAACGATGGGACCAACAAAGAATCACTCAGAGAGTGGTTAGAGGGGTTGGACAGAGTTAGAATCACAGTAGGGGCACATGATAACATAGCCATAGAAGCAGTTATATTGTTAGCGCAGGGATCATTAGCACGTTCCATCGAATCTTATGTAGAAGCACGGGGAGATGAACGCACATGGGAGGGTGTAAAACAGGAAATAATTCGCTTGTTTATGGGAGAAGAGGAGACCACTCAACTTAGAGAGAAGTTGAAGGGGATCCATCAACTCCCATACGAAGACATACGAATTTATGGCCGTAAATACCTGGAAACAGCTATGAGGGCTTATGAACCAGGCATTTTGGCCTTGCCTGTAATTCAGTCACAATTAGCTCGAGATTTTATACGTGGGCTCACCGATAGACAGGTACGGTGCGAGGTATTCTCAACAAGACCAGAGACTTTGGGGGAAGCAATTGACCTGGCGACAACGGCAGTGTATACCCATACGTTAGCCGATGCTCCAGCTAGAGGTGAAAGGAGAGAGGAACCTATGGAAATAGGCGCCTTACTCCCAAAACTTCGGACGCCAACCCAAACTCTGACTCCACCGACCCCTACTGGGGAGACCAATATTGAAACAAAAGCTGTGATGGACGAATTAAAAACATTAAGAAATATGGTAGAACTCTTAGGGAGGGAAAGATCTCAACCTTCATCGGTAACAGTTCATGCACCACCAGTTCAGAACCAGACTCAGTTTCCCTTTGTGCAACCATCCTATTTGCCTGCATTTCCGCCTTATAGCGCTCCAAACCCTGCCCCGGTTGCCAATTCTAATCAGGTAGAGTCACAACAGGGTCAGAAAAGGAAGGGAGGGGCACAGAAGGGGGGAAAAAGGTTTAGAGGTAAGAATACTTGCTATGAATGTGGATTAGAGGGACATTTTGCTAGAGAATGCCCTACTCGATTCGCACAAATGAGAGCGGCTGTACGGCCAGACATGGAAGAAGTAATGGATAACAAAATGCAACCCGTTATAGCGGCTATACAAGCATTGACTCCCAGAGTTCCCACAAACCCCTTTGTTCTCCCTTCGGGGGAATAAATTCGCCGGATAAGCGGTTTCGTGTGGCCCTTCCTGTGGCGGGAAGGAAAGCACAAGCACTTATCGACACCGGCGCCACTAGAAGTTTAGTTTAGTATGATTTGTGGAAACATTTCAATAAGGTAAACCACCGACCGTTAATTTTGGAACAAGGTGAACAATTACGGTCACTGAGTGGTCACGCTTTGCAGTCAGAAGGCAGGGCGATAATTAAGGCTGGGGGTAGTCATCTTCCTGTATACGTTGTTAAAAACCTCCAACACGATCTCCTACTAGGGGACGATGCTCTGGACATTTTGGATTCAGTAATCTGGCACAGAAAAAGAATCATACGTCTAGGAGGTAGAGAATATAAAAGTCAAACGGTAGAAGAAGAAATAGATTCTGAATTTGCTTCCCTCAAAACAGAGGAAGAAATCTGGGAAGAAAGATACCCAGAAGTTTTTGGCAAAAATGGTAAATTAGGCATAGTAAGAGATGTATACATGGAGATTGACACGGGGAATGCCCGCCCTATTAATCAGAGACCTTATCGCCTTCCCTTAAACAAAAAGCTGATAGTAGATAAGGAGATTGACGAAATGCTTGAGTTAGGTGTGATTGAACCAAGCTCGTCACCATGGGCTAGTCCCATAACTTTAGTACCTAAGAAAGATGGGGAAACCAGGTTCTGTTCAGATTTTAGAAAATTAAATTCTGTCACCAAGAAAGATGCCCACCCCCTACCAAATATACAAGATATCTTTGATAGTCTAACAGGAGCAGCGATCTTTTCCACTCTAGATCTCAAATCTGGGTATTGGCAAGTCCAAATGCACCCTGAAAGCATAGAGAAAACGGCCTTTGTCTGCCATAGAGGTTTATTTCAATGGCGTAGAATGCCTTTCGGATTAACTAATGCCCCGGCTGTGTTTCAAAGGGCAATGAACCGGATATTCGCCGAATATATTGGGAAATTTCTTGGTATATTCATCGATGACCTGGTGATTTATTCTAAAACACGGGAGGAGCACGAAAAACATCTCAAAATCATTTTTGACACTTTATCCGAACATGGTATTACCATCAAAAAGAGTAAATGTAAATTCTTTCAAGACAAGGTTGATCTTCTGGGCTTTCAGGTGTCTAAACAAGGGATAAATTCCCATCCGGACAAAGTCAAAGCCATTCGAGAAATGCTCCCGCCTGACAGTGTGTCCGCCATTAGATCTTTTCTAGGTTGTTGTGGATATTATCGTCAGTGTATTCCTGACTATGCAAGAATTGTAACACCTTTGGTGGCGTTAACAAAGAAACATGCTAGATTTAAATGGGGTCCTGAACAACAAGAAGCGTTCGAAACATTAAAAGACGTTCTTACTTCAGACCAAATCATGGCTCATCCACAACCTGGAAAAGCTTATAAGCTCTATACAGATGCCTGTCAATACGCAGTGGGATCCATACTCGTCCAGTCTGACGAGAATGGAGTGGAAAGACCAGTTCAGTATATTTCAAAACAACTCTCAGGTCCCCAACTCAAATGGGCGACTATAGAAAAGGAGGCTTTTGCCATTATTTATGCTCTAACTAAACTTAGACCATATCTATATGGCAGTGATTTTACCATCTATACTGACCATAAACCCCTCAAATCGCTCTTTCTTGGTGAGGTTAAAAATACAAAAATTCAGCGTTGGGCTGTTTTAATAGCAGAATACGGTGCCCCCATCGAATATAGACAAGGTAAGAACAATGTACGGGCTGATATGTTATCTCGCATAAAGACTCATGAAACTTATGACCAGGGGGAGGGGAACGCTCTCAGTAATTTTGAAGTAGGTGCCCTCGAGGAAACAGAGGAAATCCCCTGGGAGTTTGATCAGCTTGAGCGAGAACAAGTCAGAACAGAGCAGCAACAGATGGCTGAGTATCAGTTGGGCCTAGAGGAGGTGGACGATTACACACTAATCAACGGATTATTGTTTACAATCATGTCCCCACCCAATAAACCAGCTTATCCTAGATTGGTGTTGCCGCAATCAGCTCGTTACAGAGTGATAAGAAGAGCACACACTGAAGTGGGCCATCAGGGAATGAGAAAAACCCTTGATAGGATATTAGAGGCCTACAAGTGGCCTACTATGAGGAAAGATACCCTCCGTGTGTTGAGTAATTGTGATAAGTGTGCAGTAAATCGTGCAGGTCAAGATAAGGTTGCTCCCACAGCTATGCCTATAGCAAGGTACCCAGGTCAGATAGTGGGAATGGATTTATGTGGTCCTTTTCCTGTTTCAGACAATGGGAATCGTTATATTATAGTTGTAATTGATCATTGTAGTGGATGGGCGGAAGTTAAACCTATTGATAGAAAAACTGGGAAAAATATAGCTGACTATCTGGCAAATGAATATGTACCCCGGTACGGGCCCCCAGAGGTAATCATTACTGACAGGGGTCTAGAATTCATGAATCAACAAGTCGAAGGTTATTTAAGATCCATTGGGACGCAAGTCAGACATACTTCTGGCTGGCACCCCCAAACTAACGGTAAGACGGAGAGGTTTAACAAAAGCTTTAAGAATATCCTAAAAAAATTCATCAATGCGCGACCAGCAGAGTGGGAGAATCAACTCGGACCCACACTTTGGGCCCATAGAGTCTCCACCTCTTCAGTCACGAATTTCACTCCCTATTTTCTCACCTTTGGTCGTCAACCCCCGGTCCCCTTTGTTAAGATCTTCCCTGGGCCGGATGGTACAGAACCCCAAGTGTTAAGTGAACGATTACAAGCCCTCACAGATGCTTTCCGGGTGGCTGCAGAAAATACTGAAGCTAGCCGTAAGTATAATTATGAGAGGCTTAGAGCTCGGGCAAATGCTGGTGACTTACGTGTAGGTGACTCAGTAGTTGTATTAGCAGGCGCCAGAGCGCCCCTAGATCCTAGATGGGATCATGGGTATACAGTCCTAGGTGTAAGGGGAGCTGTAGTGATCGTAAGAGACCCACAAGGTCAGAGAAAACTAATAAATCGGGAGAGAATAAAATTGGTATCTGGGGATATTGCTTGGGATACAGTTAGGAATAGGCAAAACAGGGCAGGCCAAGGCAGGCGCAATCGGGCGAGAATACGGGCTCGGGCAGCGAGGCCACTCCCCCCTGAACCTCCTGGGCAAAATCTAAATGTTGACCCCAATGCTTTAATACATGAACCTTTGCTTCCACCTGTGAATCAAGTCTATCTCCAGGCGGAAGATCCAGCTGTAGGTGGCGCTGCGGACGTGGAAATGGTACCGGAAGTCGAGGAAGAATTCTATTCAGCCGACGAAGATATGGGTAGTGACGTGGACCAACCAGAGGTTCCGGATCCGCCCCGTCGTCCTCCTTATAATGCTGACCAGAACCAAGCCTTGGTCATTCCACCACCGGCTCCAGCACCGTTCACACCACCTCAGATGAGGTACAGGACTCCTGCAAACATAGAAGAGACTCCAGTTAACCCAACTGGAAGAGCAACACCTAGGACTCCAAGTACTCCTCTACCACCTCCTCATATACGCACCAGGTCTCAGACAAGGGCCTTGATAGCAGCTCCGCGGATTGTGCTCCCACCAGACAATCCTCAGCGTCATTTACATAGGCGTTTCCATGCCAAGCGGAGAGTGCCTGCTAGCCCTAGAGAGCCTAGTCCACTGAAGGAGAGCGAGCCTAAACCTGGAAAGAGAGCAAAAAGAACATCAGCTTCTACTGACCAAGTACCGGACACGCAGGCAACCTCAGCACCAGATGCACAAGATGGCGGTGGGGACAGTGACTAAGGGGTTACTGTTGCTCACCTGTTACCTCATTTGCAGCCAAGCAGACATCTTCGAGGAAGAAGGTGTGCTGGTATACTCGGCTGGGGAGGTAAGGGCCCTCACAGCAACATGGACTGCATTAATGTTCCTCCAGCCCCCTGCTCCTCCGCCTATGGAGTCGTGGCTCCACATCCTTGAAGCTAAGATGGAAGGACTACACGAGCAGCAAGTGGTAGGAATCACCGACCTCAGAACATGGCGGCTTAATGTTCAATTCATCAAGGATCATCTACCCACTCCACCAGTTCGCACGAAGCGAGCTCTGCTAGGAGTGGTAGGAATGATCAGCCGATCTCTCTTCGGTACAGCTACCACAGACCAGATCGACGAGCTCCGAGCGGCAGTGGAGGCATCGCAGGCAGGCCTCAGTGTGATGTCTCACTTCCAGTCAGAGATGGTTTCTGTGGTAAACCAGACCCGTCTGTTCCTACGAGAGAATCGAGTCGACATCCAAAACCTGCAAGAGATAAGCCAAAATCTGACTGACCAGGTATCTGAAATTGTTCATCATTTAAATGGTTTTTCTAGAGATATTCATCGTATGCATATGAGAAGAGAGGTTGATCAGGCCCTAAGCCAAGTTGACCGCATTATGCTGGTATATTATAGGCAAATTGATTTATTCCATCGCCAGAGAACACACCTAGAGCACGGGTACTTGACTGATGAAATATTACCTGAAGTACATTTAAATGAAATTCTTCACCAATTGAGTGAGAGGGGACACCAACCAATAGACGATGTTCGTTGGTACTACAGAAGTGTACAAGTTCAAATCATATCTGAGTCAGACGAGCAATTAGTTTATCAGGTGGTCATCCCTGCAGTTTCGGCTACTAAGTATTTACACTATAAACTAAGGTATTTTCCTACCCCTTATGGGCCATCCTACCTCAAAATCATCAAGGGCATCGCTGAATTAGCGATGGACAGTGTCTCTAGTGGTGCCTCTTTTGTTCCTAACCACTGCATGGGATACAGCCCAGCTGTATGTTCCTCTGCGTTGGAGAACCTAAAACCAACATGTGAAACAGAAATAATTTTAGGCAAAGGTCCAGTAAAGTGTCAGATAGAGATTAAGAAGCGTGGCAATGTCAGTAACGAAATATTCAGAGATTTTGAACAACTGTCATCGGTTATCCTTGCAGTATACTTTCCAGTCGAGACTGTATTAAGGTGTATCAGTAAGAAACCTATAAGAAATGTTTTTACCAAACACACACGGGTCACAGTAAACAGTGGCTGCGTCTTATATAGTGAAGATTGGAGGGTGCGCAGCATCGAGCAACATAATTCCACGATCAGAATTCCACCCCCCAAAGCCCTGTCCCTACCCTCTCTCAACTTAACCTATAGAAAGTTCGAAGACTATCCTGAGCTGAAGCAACAACTCCAGTTCAACAGCAGAATCGACGTCCCCCTAATTTCTCTGACCGATATTCCCCTTCCTCCTACGGTGCAACCTTTTTCCTTCTCCGCATCCACCACATGGGGATTCGCGACCCTCATGCTCACCCTAGCAATCGTGATTGGATTGATAGGAGTGGTGGTGTATGTGAAGAGGAAGAGAGACGGCTCTTGCCTCCCTCTCTTAGGTAAACGTCCTAACCAGAGTCTAGATAGACTACCCAGTAAACCTTCTGCCCCTCTTCCCTCTTTCCCCAATGTCTTTTCTAATTTATACCCATCCCAACAGCAACCCGCTGAAGAGATTCCACTGCAAGATTCTGAACCCCAGTCCCTTGGCGGTACTGACGATCTCGAAAACCCGGAGACCCAACCCCTCCAAACTGACCCCTTATCCTCCTTTAGACAGAATACACCCCCAAAACCCCCTCGATCGATGGATATGAAGCAAAGATCTGCAGTACCCCGTGGAGTAGTGTGTTAAAACAACGACTCAGATGAATATGTGGTGTGAGATCAAATTAAGCCGATATAATGTTAGTCTTAAGTGCAAATGTGAGCAGATTCTGATTTTAAAATGTTTTGTAGTGCTAATTTAATTGGAATCTAATGGTAATAATTACAAAGGAGGTGTTGTCACGAAAGCCGTTTAGTTTACTCTAAAGCAGGCCTAGTGCTGGACTGTGGACAAAGTCCTCACCCCTTTCGTAGAATTTAATTAATTGGTCTAGTCACCAATTCCTACCTAGTAAGTACGCCCGGTGTTAGCTTGCAGTGGGACGCACTCTTCTGCTCAAGCTAGGGTGAGAAAGCTAGCTGTTATGTGAAGGAATAAGCCACCACCTGAGAGAGGACGATGAAGGACCCGTTCTCTGAAAGTAGGGTGAAGCAAAAATGGGAGGTTGTCACGTTGTTGATGGAGTAGTGATACCACGGAGACCAGCCTAGGAACGGTCGGTAGTCACTAGACCGATGTGCACACCTCAGCGGGCCATTTTTGGGTCGAGAGAAGGGCTGAAAATATAAAAGAATCTTGTCAGTCTTCTAGACCAGAGGAGCCAGGCTCCCAAAGGAAATGTATAAGTAGGTACCAGTGTCGCCACCTTGAGGATGTTCACGGCGACAGGTACCTAGAAAGTGTATAAGATACATGCTGCCACCTTACGGACGTTAAGTAGTGATAGGCAGCCCAAGAACGAGTAAAAGTATAAGGCAATATTCAAAGACTGCGTGAAAATGCCTGAGACGTTTCTACGGGGAGAACCCATAGACAAGCAAAGCCGAGATAGTGATGAACAATACATTAAACTCAAAAGACAGTGCGGTAATACGCCACCTAGTGAAAACTCTTAAGAGACTGTGTTTACAAATTATCCGAGGCGGGTTCGCCGTACCTCAGTAATAATTTTACGCTAAGGCATTGTAAAATCTTTAGCTATTATTTTGATTTAGGGGAGTGATTTCTTTCTCTGTACTTCTCTAGATTGTCCTATTTTTGCATTTTTCAATTGTATAAACATGTATGTACTTACGGGAGAAAGGGAGCCTCGATCCACATAGGGATGGCCGCTGTGAATTCGTCCGGCGGGCCAAAGGTTAAAAATCCCGTAGATAAAAATACTGGATCGAGGTGCCCCAACGTAAATAAAGGTTTCTCATGTGGAATTAGATATCGGGCATCAAAACTCCCAAATCTAATGAAGCAAGAGGGTAGAATTTGACTGGGGATGGCAATGGATTCGTGAGTGGAAGAAAAGTGATGCCCACTTATGGTTCTAGGTCGGGGGTTCCGGTTCGGCAGAACTCGGTCAGCCAAGGGGGTCGCCGCTCGGTGATACTCGGGGTTGCTCGGGGGTTGTCGGCCGGAAACTAAAATGAGGGTTGCGTCGATGTGTTGTCTGCTCCTAGAGTGGTTCGGAGAACTATGTTGTACACAGTTCTCCGAACCAAATGAGATTGGGACGTATGTAAAATTGACAAGCCCAAATTGTCTAATTTTAAGTTAAAGTTGTCTCATTCAGCCAGACATTCGTCGCGCCCCTACCGGCCAGAAGGCTACCCACACTTTCTTACCGCCACAACGCTCGCGGATTTCTTATCATCCCAAAGTCCAAAGGTACAGGTGAGGTCCAGGTCTGACCGTTATCTCAAAGTCAATCACGTGGGAAAGGAGGGGAGGGGCTGACCGCCAGGTCAAGGGAGGGGAGGGAATACTGATTAAAGAGTGGGAGGGAGAGGGGAGGGGAGATGACCCCGTGACCTGGTCTCCACCCAAAGAGATTGGTCAGAGTGGCAGTGGTCACTCTGAGCCTCGTTTTTAATAAGTGTCTGTCATTGTTATCCTGTGGCTGATTGGATCTCTAATGTAACCTGTCAATTAATTGGACAACGAGACCAAAGCCAATCAGCGCAGGACCAGTGTATTTCGTCCTAATCTGTCTAGTATAAAAATAAAGGAAAGATGGAAATCGGTCTCTTCCGAGGCTGGTACTGATTTGAAGCATACATCTCTGTGTGTTGCGTTGATTAATTTCTCGCCCAACTACTGACCCTGAATTATTACGAAGAATGACCCGCATTTCTTCAGTATAATTGATCGCGAATAGCAATATCACAGCCTCTAAGGCGATATATGGGAGTAATTTCTAGATTTTTCCTATTTCGTATTGGGCTCTTTTAGCAATGTAATTCATCATGTTCTCCATCCTAAGCTCTGAATCAAGTATAGTGCCTATAGGTATTTAAAGCATTTACATCCTCAATCAAGGAATTGGAGACAGTGTATAGTTTGGAATATTAATACGATTTCTTCTATTCCCATAGAACCCAGACAACTGGGATAATGTTAACCCAGTGGAAACAAAATCTTCAAAAAACATCACGCTGCGATTTCGTCTCCGCAGCATACAGTCATCGGCGAATAAAAGTATATTTGAGGACAATTGTTATTGTCCTTTCAACATCATTCATATAAGAAGAACATTCCAAGCCCAACGTACTACCTTGAGCCACTCCAGCCTTTAACTCAATACTATATCTGACTGTATCGTCGACTCTTACCAGCCGAGTTCTTCCCCTACAATCACAAAAGATTCAAACTAATATCACTGAAGCCCAATCTTTCTTGTTTTAAAATCATTAAAATCATGTGTTAAAGACTTTGGACAGATATACAAGGTCAGAGTCGTGGCTGTCATCTTCTGATTTCAGAAGATCTGCAATTAGAAAACTTTCACCTCATCAATTTATGTAAATTTATGTTACTAGACCGAATATTGAAAAGTATTGTAATGTAATAATTTGTAACAAAGTGAATGAATGATTGTGTGTATTATATTTAGTTAGGGCGGTCGTGGAAGAACTGCTAGGGGGCAGAGGACAAAAAACCTTTTCCTTATTTATGTGATATTGTAACTGTTATCATGAATGAATAAAAACATATATATATATTGATCAGTTTTCCTATTGTAGATGAAGGATCAATCAGCAAGATCCCCGCAACAGTCAAAACAAAGAGAAGTAATTGTAACTTTTTTAAGAATATTTATTTGGAGTATATGCAAAGCATTGTTAGTAAGCAGTAATATTTTTGGTAATGTCCTATTTTGGTTCCATAAATATGATCAGCTGCCCCATTTATACCACACCATAAACAATGTTTTCATAAAATGACAATTAATGTCTTTCATTTGTTAGAAACAAAATTACCAAATAGGAATTAAGCGTAGAATATTGCTACAACTCAAAGTCACCTAGTAGATTTGGCCACTTTGTGTTTATTGCATCTCTCTATATCTTAGATGGTCAATATAATGTTAATATACATATGCATGATATAATAATAATGATTATGCTCGATACTTCCAGGATATATATCCTTTAAAACGTTTGGAGGCACACACTCGATGGTACGGTATTTAGTTTCATGTTAAGGTTAAATTTACCTAGTACCTTTTATAAGAAGCATACGTCTATACTATCACCTGGTACCTTTTACCATAAATGAATATCTTTTTGCGAAATATAGTAATAAATCAGCAGCCAGGTCGTAACAACAAAAAAGCAAACACACTAGTTTTTATTTCTGCGTTATTGACCCGGCAAAACTGGGAAACAACTGCTACACCAGAAGGAACCATGTACACATTGTTATGATGATATTGGTAAGCTGAAAACTCCGCATCCGAGGGAAACACAGATCAGTCCTGCTTGAATATTACACGCTTATCTGGTCTGGCGAAGATTAGTCTGAAAATAGGGAAGAACCATTATAATTTGTTTGATTTATCCCCTCTATCATCGCAACAGTTAAATGATAAATTGATGAAAGTTAAGGGATCCCAAATGCTGCCTGGGCTATATGTAGTCACCTGAATAGTGTTGCAGCAACAACTGCTCCAATGGCAGGGCCCAACCAGTACACCCAATGATTATCCCATAACTTAGTTGTCTTATCACTCAATACAACGGCGGGTCCAAAGGAGCGGGCTGGATTCATGGAGGCACCAGAGGTTTTTGCTCTGCAATGAATGAACATACTTATAATTCTGAATACAAAGTACTCTGAATACAAAGTACAATAATTATGTTGTGTATTTGATACGAAAAGAGAAACGCAGTCATAGGTGGTTGAGTGATTATTTACTTACTGATAGATAAATAATTAACACAATATGTACATATGTATGTAAGATTATTAAATCAAAATGGAGCCTTACCCCGCTAGAATATCGGCAAGGACAGCAATGCCGATACATAGAGGGTGGATAACCATTTTCGCGTCTGTGTTGACGGCCGTCATTAGAACAGTAAAAACGAGTACAGTTGTTAGCCCTGCCTCAGCCAACAATCCCATAGGCCAAGTGACGCCTGGTTGTAGCATGTGTCCTCCAAGATCGATGGCCTCAAATTTAGTCATATTCGTGCCTGCATGTTCAACAATGTACCCAAGTGATCCCTGAAAAAGAATGGTGTTGTTCGCCTATATTAATTATAGATCTTGAAAATTATATTTGTATGTATTTAAAAAATAAAGGTGAACCTGTGATTGTTCATTTGGTGGCAGTATATTTGAAATGGGCAAAATGTATCTTGAAAATCAAGTCTGTGCTACTTGCTTATAGTAACCGTAAATATGGCAAAAAGAAAATAGAGGCTAATTTCATTATCAAACCATGCGACTAAGATCAATACTGTTAAGTCAATACTTCGGGCATCTAGGCAACAACGTGCGCAGTGATTTTCACATTAGATATACATTTTATTTTGGGTAAATTATTGTTTTATATGAAAAAAACTTTGAAATTAAAAATTGAAGAATTACCCTTGTCATAGCAGCTCCAGTGACGGCACCCATAAGTTGGAATACTACGTAAAGAATTGCTTTGATCGGAGCTACTCCTCCACCAAGGCAGACACCTAGTGTAACTGCAGGGTTGACGTGGCCACCACTAGAAAATAAATGAAATTATATATATTCTGCACCAAGTTTACATGGTTGGACTGTAATACAGGACGTTCCCGAAGACCGTATAGTAAATGGAAATAGAACGCACCCAGGCACCAACACCAAGCCTTCGCCATTTTCTATAGACCTGTGCAGGTCTTTCATATTTATTGTTTAACAAGAGTCAGTGACAGTTAACAGTTTTGTTTTATTTACAATTTGTGCAATTCATGTTTTTCCGGTAATTTTGTTGCTTTTGTTTTTGCAAAACTTATTTTATTGCTGAAGATGAAAGGGTTATACGATAATTAGATCTCGATAATACTGGGTCACATTTTATACATGGAGAATGTGATACAAGAGATAAACATGGGTCATTCTATCCTCCCAAGGCAGGCCCTATACTCCGCAACCAGTTACTATGTACTAGGCAAATGTGACAAAGTGTAGAGTGTAGAGTAACACATGCAGCGACCACACTGCCAAAGGGAGGATGGGGTCATTCATGCCTTTAGAATACCAATATAATGTCCTCTTTTACCTTCCTTCATATCCATAATAGATTTTCAACTTTTTTGGCTGGATGAAGTTTGTTGGCATAACACACAACTGCACCCTGTCCTTAACGCCTAATATATCTATTCTCCCTTTAATAGCTTTATCAGATAACTTTTGGTGGTGAATAAAACTTTTATCTGTACATAACACAATCCAGTTTACAATTTGACGGTTGATGTCAGGTGATGTCAACACCTTAATAACCAAGAACTATCTCTACATGATTGATGAAACACTGACATGGTTCAGTAAAATCTAAATTCTGAACAAGATAAACCTTGACCATCTTACTGTGTTGTACCAATGTGGGGATCATCTTGGATTGTTGCTCTCTGTCTCTGTCTCTGTCTCCCCCTCCCCCTCCTCTCTTTCTTATTTCTCATTCTCCCCTATAATGTGAATTATACTGTACTGCCTCACTCCCTCACACTCTGTCTATCTCTTTCTCTCTACCCCCCTCTCCCTCTCCTCTCCTCCTGTATCTCTCCACACACTCCCTCTTGTCCAGTGTGCATGGTTATAGGCAAAACTGATCGAGGTCGCGCTGCAAGCAGTGAATTAGATTATCATTTGGGCGTTGATTATTACCGCAATGTTTGCATCGACTTGGGCAGCCTGGGACTTTTTTTAATGTCTCTCCTGCGGCCACGAAACTTATGAACAATGGCTAAGTGTGAGGTCCTGAATACTAATGCAGATCGGGGGCGGGGGTCATAAACAAATTCTACGACATAATCTTAAATTTAAGAGTGTCGTTTATGGTTTAGAAATTGACTATATATGGTATAAGATATCGTAAACATTTAGGAGAAATCATAAATTTAGGAATTTCCCTAAGAAATACCTTCCTATTTGCAATGACCTTTATGAAAAAGGTAACAGTCGGAATAAGTTATTGACTTGTGTGGGAATGTAGATATATTTAGTCCAAACTTTAAATAAGCATTTAAAATTAGATATTTTAACAATTTCCCCCAAATATTGCACTAATAGACGTATTTTTTTTACCAAGGCTAACTCACATAGACAACAGTATTATTTACTACTCATTTTCTTAAATATTAAAGCATTTTAACATCCTCAAACCATCTCTTTGATCTATAACCGGTGAAGGCCATGAATGTCACTATAGTTTATGGCAGGTTAATTATAGAGCGGGGATTTCTCTCTGATGTCGAGGTGTGGAAGAAGGCATATTCCATTAGTCCCTGTTAATCAGTTCACATCCCCATAAAAACAGCTGGGCTCGCCTCCCTCGACCCAATTTGGGGGGAAGTTCCTCCTGTTTTAGATTTAATCCTCTCCCCTCTAAGCCAGGTCATGATAGCACATATCAAGTAGGCGATGTTTAATGGCACTTAAAATCATAAAATGATGCCTAAATGACCAATGGATATATGGCCTTCCCTCCCCTTCCATCTACCCCTTTCCACTTTCCTCTAAAGGAAAGGAGCGCTAAACTATATTACCTGATTGATCCGACTGATGCCACGAGAAGTGCGATCATGAAACCATGGGCTGTAGCAATTGCAATTGGTGTGCCTGTTTGTACCGACATCGTACCCACAAATACGAAAAGCATTACAGCAACGAATTCTGCCAGACACGGTCTAATGTATTCATTAAACCATTTTGGTCCTGTCGAAAGAATAAAATGTATTATTATCAAATATAATTACTTTAATGGGTAATACAGGAATTGACGAAGTTACCGAAAAAATAAATTGTCATAAATTATTTGATATCATTTTCTGTATATGCGGGCTATATTTACCGTATCAAATTGTATCCAGTATCGAAGTTACCGTAAAAACTAAATTGTCATATATCATGTTAGCCTATATCGTTTTCTTTATATGTACGTGTGCAATATTTACCGGGTTCCTCTTCTGGTCCGTCCGATACCAGCTGGTTCTCCGACCCAGTCACAGATATGGAACTCATCGACTGAAAATTAGGAGCAGCATGATCAGTGTCAACTAAGAGAGTCTTTTCATTATCTGCATTTGATGTCATCCTGATTGACGTACGGTCGTCAATTAAACTCCTCTTTCAAACGAAAATGTTCACAGTGAGATAGAACACTCTTTTCAGCTCCTTAATTATGACTAATTACACCTGTGGAGTAGGGTTTAACATCTCAGGTGATATTTTCCCTTACACCAGCTGTTTGTATTGACATGTAGACTTATGAAGCTACATGTAGGCATGCATATGATATATGCCAGTGCAAGTTCTAGGTCTGGTGCCTATAAGATATTCCTCGATCTGTGTCTCTATACTGCCCGTATCACGTGTATAGTATTGATAATGACATTCGAAATCATACACCAGTTTTACACGTCATGATGCAGTACTGTAAATACTAGGCAGCTGATTCAAATAATACACTATGACAAGAATATTAATGGATGCCTTGTATATTTATACTTGTCTATAATACCAGGGAGGTATCTATACATTATACCTGCGTGATAATACCAACAGACTGCCGGCCGATGTCTATGTTCATGTCTAGCTACCAAGCTAATATATAAATATATTATCATGCCCTTGTCATGCTCTGAAACACTAGCTTATACAGGTATAGGGCGATAAAACCTGAACGATTTGTATACACCTTATAATATCTTTTTGTAGCAAGTTAAAAATGGATAGGGTCTTCAATCAGTCTTGAGGTAATTTGTTCCAAGTATTCTTGGTAGTATTAGGTAGGCAGAGACAGAAGAGTGGGAGGGAAAAGAGGAAGCGTGGGGACGGGCACTTTGCTAGTTCAATATAAATTAGGGACTGTGAACGGGACTGATAGGGCATGAATATGTCGCCCTCCCCTCCACACACACACACATGAAATGGACATCCTATTACATTACAGTCATATAAATGTATTGGTTTGACGCTGTTGGTGCTATGTACTCTTATTTAGCCTCGTCGTTTTAATGTCACTATCATGCATGGATGGACACAGGAGACATGATCAATTATTACCATTGTTCTATGCATATCAGGGCAGCATCAGCTAAATTACATGTAACGTTTGCGTTGTTGTTTCAACTTAAAAAATTCGGACAATATGTATGTGTTAATAGTGAAATTTAAAAGTATTCCGAATTACAACAATTTATAGTTGTATAGCTTTGTATCATCCAATGCCGCACAACCCGACCCCACCTCTCTCATTCTCTCTCCCTCTGTGATCATCGATAACATTTGATCCGTTGTGAGCTTTTTAGCTTCTCAGAAAATTCGAGAAGCTTAGTGAATTGCGTACCATTCTGTCAATCATCTTCATCCATCATGAATGTGTGAGATGGTTGTGGGGTAACAATCAGTGTGAAATCATCTGTCTGATCAGTTTGCATGTTTGCAGAAGGCTTATCTACTCCACCCATTTCCCACCTCCAAACCTCCACCCTGCCCCCTCTCTGGTTATTACATAATAAGACAAACAAGGTCTGCCCTTGCCTTCCAGCTCCCTCCCTCCCTCCCTCCCTCCCTTGCCTTTCACTCATTACTCCCATCTCTCTTTCTCTCTCACTCTGAGTGTTGTTTTAGTGCACTATCTCTATCCCTCCTTCCCCCCCCCCCCCTCTCTCTCTCTCTGTAGATCCCTCTCTCCCCTCTGTCTCTGTCCCTCCCTCCCTTTAGTTGGAGAGGGGGAGGAAAGGGGGAGAAGGAAAATTGATAGATGTATAGGAGTGTTTTTATTCTTTTGTTGGAAAACCTATTATACATGATCAATCTTTGGAGGGATTTAGACTCTCTCTCTCTCTCTCTCTTTCTGAAATTCTCTCAGAGAAACAATGTCACTGGATGGGGTGAACTCTTCCTCACACTCCACCTGCCTGCATATACCTGTATATATATGGGACAATCGACTTTACGAGGGGGTACCTCGACTTTACGAGGGGGTACCTCGACTTTACGAGGGGGTACCTCGACTTTACGAGGGGGTACCTCGACTTTACGAGGGGGTACCTCGACTTTACGAGGGGGTACCTCGACCTCGGCGTAGGTGAAGGGTTCTTTCTTTTATCTCAGCAGGCTTATGTAAACAAACTGTATGCTACATATGGATAAATTATATAGGTCTGTACACACTTTTATCGATGTACCGAATAACTTGCTTCAACTTAGGTTTGTAGTTATTTCAGGACAAAAATTAAATCTATGTTAGAAATAATGAAACATTTTGTAACCTTAATATCAGGCTATTCTGAGAATATTTATACTTGATGTATAAAAATGTTTATTAGAACTGAATAAAATATTTGCAAAATCAAAATCAATAGTATGTTGTCTTGTTTCATCAACAGGTTAACCATTGTACATGGTTAAGGGATTGTGTATTTACACATTTACACATATTAGCACTTTTAATTAAATATTCTGCATTTTCAGTTGAACAAAAACTAAATTTCTGCAACTATGACTTGACATTGTGCACAAATAGTTGATACTGAGAAGTCGTTTCCTTTGGAAACGCAGAATATATATACATTAAGTGAAACTGATTATAAAGTTAAATAGAAAAATAGTTGATTAAATCGCGCACAAATAATTGATACTGAGAAGGAAACGCAGAATATATACATTAAGTTAAACTGATTATAAAGTTAAATAGAAAAATAGTTGATTAAATCATTGATTAACTTAATAAACTTATAACTTGTTGTGCTAGGCAATAATGATATATGATAGTAGCATGGAGATAAGATAGCCGTTTAAAGATTAACTCTTATTACTGGACCAGGCTATTCTTTATCACTCAGTATATGTATCACTTTTTCCTGTATCGGCGCGTGTAGAATCCATGAAAGATCTACCATAATATTGAAGTTAGGTCAAATATTTAAACTGGAGGAGCAACTTAAACAGTCTCCCCTCTGGCTATTTTTAGCCAGGTTCTAACTAAATCAATAGGTCAGTGAACCACGTATGGAGGACCTCGCCACCTGATCTCTAACCCCTCTCCGCCCACAGAACCAGCACAACAACACATATTTGATCAATATAATAATTATATTGCTAATTTGGTGAATAGTTCAATATTTCGATGAAAAACATTTGGGCGGTGTAAATCAAATATCTATAATCCATGCATTCATCGGAACTGTGTATGCTATATGAGTCGTACCAATCATATGTGCAGTTCGATCACCAGATATTATTCACAAAATCATTGTAAAGATGTACTTATCTTGTTCCCGATCGGTGTATTTATTTAGAAAACAATACACAAAACATTGAATACATTAGAAAAGGTCTCACATTCAATATTCTTACAAAATCTATTTTCTAAGTTTCCAATAGGAAATTTAATCACAATAGAATATCGTTCCAATTAAATACTAGTATTACCGATTAAATGCTAAACAGTATTGATTCATTACAAATAAACGACAAATAGAGTATACAAAGAAATATATATGTTGATGCTTCTAAAATTCACAGCAAATATATTTTTAGATTTTCACATCACAAACCGTGAGGTTGTTTTTGTAGTATTCCTATCCTTTCAACTCCCGGTTATAGCAATTCGCGCTCTTCTGGCTAAATTCCGCTTTGTTTCTCTCCTGCAATACTGCAATCTCCGGGATACGTTCCCTCATATCAATAGTATATATGCAGGGTGTCAAACACATCTTTACTTCATCGTCTCAATAATCAATTTCGGCTGAATTGTCTCCAAAGTTTGGACACGGATCGAATAGTAACTATATATATGCTCACCTTGGTCTGTCGATCGTCAATATTAGATAGTTCAAAGCCGGGCATTTTCACTGTTTTTTGCTTTGATTATTCCCAAGAATATGTCGATGAGACTATAAAAGAACGCCTTTGAATGAGATTACTCCGGCAAAAACGTGAGGCCAGAGTAGGGGATTACGGGAGCTGAACTTAATTTGGCCATACCGGAGGATTCAGAAGTGGGGGAGGGTTGAGGGGTGCACATATAGCAAGGCCTTATTTTGGAGTAGAAATATAAATATAAATGTGAGTGTTCAATTTAAGAATAAAAAGTGTCACTCGTACGCAATGCATTCTATAATTGTTGGTTTTATGACATATTTGAGAAATTAAATGAATATTTCTTTCACTTTAAATAATGTTAATTAGATAACCAATGGTAAACTTAAATGGGTATTGATATTTGTTTCACTTTGAATATGCTGTCATCAATGATATTTTTTATTTTAGCGCTGGTTGTTCATTGAATTGGTTGTGATAAGTCAGCGAGAAGTTACTGCTTGACATATATGATGTTTGGGCCATGTGTGCTTTTTATATTTGAGTAGTGTTTTTAAATGTTTGGTTTGTCAGCGGGTGTTTACTGTTGACTTATGTTTGATTATAGCTGATTAGCACAGAAGAAGAATGTTGTTAAAAGTAGCAAAGGATATTCCCGTATCGACTCCAGTACAATTTTGGTGCGTTGCATATTCGTTATTATGTTGGTGTTATTCTTTGAAATTAGTTTTTCCCCCAAACATACTATTGGTGCTATGAATGTCCAAATTAAAAGGGGAAAAAATCAGACTACGGACGAAAACCTGCGTGTATCAGTAGACTTTTATCTGCAGAAATGTACCCATTTGAATATGATATAGACGTACATAAACAAAAAACTCTCTGCATATGGAGGGGTTCACCATAGGCCTATACTCGTAGAAGAGGCCCTAGATATAGTCCTACCATGGTATGCTGTAGTTTGAAACACCTTTTGATTTCGTATAGCTTTTGCCTTTTCCTATATTGCTAGCCGATCAAAACCATAGATCATTTAATATTCGTATGAACCCCGCCCCCCCCCCCCTCGTCACGATCTATCACTATATCGGCATATTAGGTAAGAATCTCTGGGGCTAGATAAAAGTGGCTTATCTTAGTCTACCACTCATAATTATCTGAACTAGATAGATACTCCTGTTCGGACGCACGTTGGGCCCAAACACACGATGCCGGGCTCCACCCAGGCATGTATAGTTATGCGGGTTTCCATGATGCATATATTTTTCCCATCAAAATATGCAATTTCGGTAAGATAAGCCAGATGTTCTAGCTGTAATAAGTGTCAGAGAATCAAATTTTAAAATTTCTCTTTGGCTGTACGATTGCCCCCGTTGCATAACAATCTGCGAGCGCAATTTCAACACTGAAAAAGCTACTCGCAGATTGCTATGCAACGGGGGCATCATATCAATGAAAGATTAATACATCAGTGGAGGTCGCAGTTTTCTCCATGCATTGGAATTCGAAGTTTGCAAGGGCACGTTTTTCCTGATAGTACATATTATTTGCAAGTTTCCTTGTTGCAGAAAAAAATACTTTGGCCAATTTCATACTCGTCGTCGATTAATTTCGGTATTGATTGATTATATCAAATATATGCTACTCCAACCCTTGGCTGCACGCTGCCTTGATACACGATTATTTATTTGGGTTCTGTATGGTTTTGCTATGATATGATGTACCCCTTGCGTGCAGTTTTTTTAAAAATATTTTTTATTTACTATCTTTATACAGCAAATCCTCTGTAAAAATGACAGTTGAGTTATAAACAAGCATGTTACATGTACAATGAAGTTATAATCAATTGAAGATATTTACATTGAGATATGGGCTCACGGGTGATAATTCGATACAAAATAGTCATGGTCTTCCGCCCACTTCCGCCACTTATGACAATAATTCATTTAAACTCACTATTACCGTGAGATCCACAATCTATTCTATGACAATTTCTAAGTAACAAAGACTAGCATTGATTTATCAAACTATTTTAAATGACACTCGGTACATGGAGTGATGGTTTATTACATTATCAGATAAAGTCAAGTACTGAAACAAGTGGTAGACACGGGTATAAATATATATGGGCTAATAAAAAAATGAATCTAACTTACCACTGAATTGGTCATGGCTTGGCCTGTCCTCCTCTCCGGAACTCCTCACTATAAGCTATGTCAAATAAATGGAACCTTGTAATCATTTTATTTATTCTCTACACAATCTATACTTTCATGGCATGTGACTTGAGGGATGATGCTCGAAGTCACATGTGTCAACTAGATAAACTATCTATTATAAGCGTAGGGTGGATAAAATCGAATTGGGGTTATGAACGGTGGCATTAACGATGGCATGATAGTACCAGTACCGGTAGATATTTGATAAATTCCTCAGGATCGCTACAAATACGGATTTTTCGTTCAATTCGGGCGAGTTGCCCAGAAAATGAGAACCTCGACTCCCCTCCTCGCCCCTCCAATGTGATTATCGATTAATTTTTTATTTCGACCTAAATACAAAGGATTCTTTTGACTTCTTAAAGGGTTTCTAAACCACTAGACGTACCTTATTCGCACCAGACGATATCAGACGTCGCCAAAAGATAAAGGGATTAAGTATAACAGAATAAACAGGCTTAGACTCGTCTTTCAATTACCACTAACATATATATATTCAATGTTTGTGGCAATTGGGATAATACCATGAAAGGGAATAGCAGGAAACCCTGCCTATTAATATATTATATTAGGCCTACGCGTCTAACCTGTCATCAAAATTGAAACCAATACATTTTGTCAACTTTGGCTTTTTTCACCGTCACACCATTTACATAAATGTCGCCAATAATAATGGCAATATTGTCGGTATTTACTCTTCAATTTAGCTGCTGTGCCTAGCACTTAATTGTACCTGACAATTACTGGCATTTAAACAAAGCAAATTATTACAAATCCCGTTATTGATTTTGTTTGCAGCTATTTAACTAAGGTTAATGCAATTATTTAGATCAGGTCCACTTACACTCAGGGCAATTTTTGATTACGAGGCGAATATTGTCCACCGATCGAGGACGTACTTTTATTCCATGTAAAATAACTTTATAAAAAAACCCATCATTTTACCATACATTCTTACCCCGATTTCTCACCGTCAACTATTAAAGAGTGGATCGCGACCGGGGAGGACACCGTAACGACTTCACAATAGCTCCAGATTATACCAGTTCAGAGACATTTCTATTTTGACTAACTACCTATAAAACATTTACATACCTCATGAGTTTAACTCTATTATAATTGAATGATATTCGCAAGATGTCATTAGCATCTGTACTTCTCAGAGATTTATCATCTTTAAAATACTCACCTAGTCTTTTTTCTACCTTCCGTAACCCCAAGTGTCCGTATTGCGTTCACACAGCTTAATGCGTATTCAATCGCCTCATGGAGCGTTCGGAATACGCAGTGCGCACTACGCATCACACATACATAGGTTCAGCCCTGTTAATTTCTTTACTTTTAATTTTCACGGATTATGCAGTATGCACGAGGCAAATAAGGACATATGGGTCCCTAGCTTAAGGGTATCATTAATTGTGTACCCTTTGGAGTAGACAAATCATTCATCTCTGGGTCCAGTTCCAGCTCGGTAGAAGTATATTAACCTCTATATTAAGGCGTGGTTGGAGGCTTACTCAGATCTCCGCATGGAAAAGGGAGAGGTCGACCGGGGACCAGTCTTCTAGACAGGCCCAGCATCTGGATACTGTGGCCAAAAAAAGCAGCCATCTGAAGGCGTGGCCAAGTTGGCATGACCGTTGCCAATCAGTATTTAGCATTCCTGAGGAATTTATCTAATACATACCGGTACTGGTATGCCATTTATGCCATCGTTCGGCTTCATACCCCCAATAATAAGATGTGTGGAGGGAGAGGGACTGGGACCGCCACGAGGAGAGGGAGTGAAAAATAATTAAATTAATGCAGTAGGCGTCAAATCAAAAAGAAAAAAAGAATTAATGCAGTAGGCATCCAATCAAAGCGGGAAAAAAAGCTCCAGGGCCGGGAAAGCCATTAGCTAGCATAGTACTAATCACCTCCCTCTTATGGCTCCTACTCCAGGAAAGCCATTAGCACAGTAGGCTTCCAATCAAAATATTAATTCTAATTTTATATTACATGCAAACAATAGGAGGAGCTGGCGCCTCAAATGAGGTGATGTGCGGGTCTCAGCGGGAGTGTAACATGCTGGACCGTGTCTGAACATCAACTGACAGGGCCAGTACAATAAGAATACTGCGCAGCGAAGCATCGCAGTAACTAGAATAAAAATGCAAAGTCGTGATTTCTTCTGCAAGGATTAAAGGAATTAGTATAAGTTTAATATCTGTGACCATATCCAACGGCTAGGAAATAAGTACAAGCATAGAACGAAGTAAAAACAATCCACCATACCTCTACATGGGAAACATTCAATTGATGCCAGAGTTGGTAAGATGATGGCTGAGAAAATAGGTTTCAGATCTAAAGTACAATGGTAGAGATCCAAATTCTTGGTAAAGGTACTTCACCATCTAACGTGCAATGCAAATGCTTTACAGTTCATGCCTCCTACACTTTTAATAAGATGACATACCAAACTAAAGGTGTACACAAGATCGTTCCTATATTAATTATTTGAGTACAAAAAAAGGGGCAAGATTTCCGGACCAAGTTTATTGCTTCATGATATTGGTATAATGGATCTCCCTTTAAAATATGACATTTATTCATAATTCAACATTATCCAGTGGTATTTTGATATGTGGGACAAATAAAATACTCCAAAAAATTGAGAAGTATGAACAAAAATATAAAAAAATATGTACAATAGCAATGGAATAGTTTATATAAAACTGGTCATGTTGACATTTGGGTATGTATTGCCGAGGCAAGGTAGGCACATTTAATTCAAAAGAGCACACATTTAAGTACGTAATCCGAACTTGGTTGATATTTGAAATTTTCAAAATTAGTTCTAAGATTAATGGATGCTAGGAATGTATGTCTAGGTTTTCATTTAATAAAATAAATATCTAGATTCTGAGAATATAATTAGTTATAAGCAAGATATGTAAACGATATTGCACATCCATGGCAAAAACTAAGCATTGGACTAGTAAATAAAACTGTTACAACCCGTGTATGTTAGGATACAAAACAAAGATAGCGAACAAGGTAATGTTCAAAGTTGAACGTGACCACTAATAATTTCAACTGGAATAGTAGAGATCCTACTTGTGTTATCAAACCCGGTGGAATTATACATCATCCTTCATCACTTATTTGTAAGACACGAATGTTACACTTACGCGTTACACAGATTATGGTGACTTTAGGTTGAATTATATAAAAGGCTTCCTATCAAAATGGCATCCTTCCTCGAGAATGGGAATTATTTAGGGGAATAAATGCATCGATCACTCTTCATTACCATAACATTACACCAATTTCCACAAATACATATCAACATATGTGGAATTAGTATTTTTAAAGGCATACATTTTCACCAAAATCCAATATTCAATGGGAGAATGGCGGCTTTATTTCCACCGGACAGGGCCGATACCAAAACTCTTTTAGTGAATGTTTTTTTATCGAATGCCTGGAACGCTTAGATCAATTTGACATGTTAACATATTTGAAATGCCAATTCCGTTACGCCAGCTGTGCATGCAGTTTATCTTTTAAATTATCGAGGTTTCTTTTTGGTATGAATTACCTGAATATTACGTGATTTTCATGGCATGGAGCATTGATCATACTAACAAGGATCAACATTAACCAAAACAAAAAAAGGGATTCATATTACCAATCATCACAATATACCCTCCTCTGATAGTTCCAGTATGAATTACAAAATACATACTTTTAGGTCCCATCCAACTGAATCATTTGTTCTGATCAATATTTTGCTAATTAGAGCACTGACTTTTGTTCAGTTTACTAATTAAACAAGTTTGACAAATTACATTTGTCGAATTAGTATTTAAATAGTGACTCCAAAATCTCAGCACAACCATAATTCATACAGGACAATAATACTCCCAGGATATAACGTAAGACGTGACCTAGAATACTGTCGTGGCTTGTTAACCTTAAGCTTAAGGTGCATGCATCACTTGTTTTATATAGTGACGTATGGCAGAAACTGTGTTCCTACTTTGCAAACCCGTAACACAAAAAATAAAACACAGGCATATAGTATTAGTGGCAGTTTTCGGTCATGAAACCCTAGTGATCAGGAGAATAACGTTTTCCTTGTATCTGTAATATAGTCAGCCGCGAGAAATAGTGTCGATATGGTCACTACTGTATATCAGTAATCCAACAGAGCATATTGTCGATATAACTATGGTAAAAGACATATTCTGCGTAACGTGAAGATTATATTTTATTATATCAATTAAGAGTTATAAGTACCAAATAACAAAACAAGAAAGAAAGAAAGATATATAAAAGAAAATAACCATAAACTTAGATCAATATATTATTGCAAAAACAGGTGTCCATATAAGTATACAAAATAGTCTATGAATCTAAATGGAATCATGATCAAGTTTTCCTGCTATCTATAAATGAACATAAATTAACGGTTCAAATTAAAAGAGGTGATTGCATGAGGTATAACACATACCCAGCATACTCTTTTAAGTCCACAACCCAGAGTAAAACGGTTTTCTCTTTGAAATGCAGAGAGAAGTCCCTGATAAATGTGTACTTAAATCATTGACTACTGCACCAACATCATTCATACCAACAAGGTAATTATGTACATACGTATAAACATCAATTGTGAACAGTGGTGGTACAACTATGTCGAATATTCTATCCTTTTACACTATTTGGTGGCACAATATGGGTAACAAGGTTAATGCAAGTTCGATGGGGTTATCACTGTAGAGAGACTTCCTTATCTTCGGGTGTGTTGCCTGTTGGCGTGTTGGTGGGCGTGGCAGGAGCAACAGTCCCAGGTGACTCCGGGGGTACTGTGACGCCTACTTTCAGGTTTGTCTCTTGATGCATTGTAGATTCATATTTGCGTATGTCCTCCATCGACATATCTACAACAAAACATTCAAGGTGACAGGGGTAAAAACTAAAGCATGCAGACATTTCAAACATAAGAATAAGTTTAAAAGAGAATGCTTTACTATAAATTATCAGCATCAAGAATGGGTCCTTTGGATGTAGCTACATACCGTGCCATTCATCGATCCATGTGAAAGCCTGTTTATGGCCAAGTAGAAGGATATCTCTAACCACCTAGAAGGTAAAATTCACATAAGTTCTAGATAAACATGTTTCAGTGAATATGGTTTTGGACGGACAACGGCCATTCCTGCATTGATGATAGCAAGCATATTCAATATTAGGTGTTTTCTCAAATAAATGATTTCTTCGGCTGGAAATATAATTTGAAAGTCTTTCAAGACAATAAGTATAAAAGTCTAAACAAATTGGAATCGAAGATGGTTTTGCCTAAGAATATGTATAAAACAATGAGGGGATCCACAGAGTTATACCAAAATCAACTTACACTGTGAGTGAATGATTCTACGCGGGTCTGCATGCCCCAAACTTCAAATTTCACACGAACTAATTTGTATGAGCACATAATAGGCTTTGTGTTCTCATCATCCTGGAAACAAGAATATCATTCTTCAATGAAGATGGCCATGACTGAACATGTGCATTATAGCTTCAGGACAGTATCATCTATGGATATGAGGTGGTGAAGGCAGCCACATTCCATTATCACCGCCTGATGAAGCTAAAATATTATAAATGTGTTCATCCATCGATATTTAAATGTCACCATATTCAGAGTAAACCAGCCGCACAAACAGACTAGATTATTTATCATAATTTGTGTATTACTAAAAAAACAGGAACTATGGACAATGACTGCCTTTGGTATCAGAGGGAGCAGGATATCCCATCAAGGAACTTTCTAAATATCACCAAACATACCCTCCAACCTTCCTGTAAGGGGCCTCGCTTAGTTTTCTCAGACCGGAATTTGGTGGGGTCCTCAGATTCCTTGTATTTGTGTTCAGCAACAGGCTCTGTCGCGATGTCTAAGAACACAACTTCTCTGTCTGGGATCTCCTCTTCATTCACGCCAAGGACCTGAAGTGCAATTTAATGAGCAATTATTTTACTTCATTTATTTTATACAGAAGGACAGATTACCCATATTCACATTATTTTAACTAAGATGGATAATATCATTAACGAATCAATAGCATGTATCATTTGTATCTGCGTTCAAACAAAGCCATGAGAACAGATACAAGATAACAAGTAACTCACATTAGGTGATGATCCATTGTTGTCTTCATACCTCGTTTCGATGTGTATTGAAAACTTGGGAATAAATGAGCACTGAAAAAGTCATATTGTAAATCATGATATAAAGGTCCCAAAATATCGAAGCAAGAACATAAGATCCCAGGGGAACGTGTGATGTTGAAATATACAACAAAAAAGAGGGCGTTCGAATCAGACGAATTCTCGATATAACCATTTCCAGAAATTTGAATTAATACGTTCCGCAAATACTAAAAAGGCTGGGATCCTGTATCAATTAAGATACCGTCCCATTATTGAAAATATATCTCCGATGGAAATCTTTGGTACAAGATATTTACATTAAAGCTAGGGTTCAGGAAACATACAGCACCGTCACGGTTCAAAAGTTTTAACATAAAATTGTCCCCATTTGTGATATAGGAATTTGTTTCCATTTAACTTTCAAAACTACAAAAGGATGTATTTACTTACTGTGTATTCTGTGACCGCCAAATATGAAAAAGCAAAGGAAATAATTATCATGGGCCATATCAGTTTTATTGACTGAATTATTTGAGTACATGTACAACGTACGAAATTTGTGACTTAGTTATTAAAACACAAGATGAGATGAAGGGCACCCGTCAGTGTTGGAATCACACTTAGGTTGAAGACTGGCACAAATAAAGAATGGAACATAATCCACTCTTAACTGAAGAAAATTTATAACATTGTTTCTGGGCCATTGTTTCTAGCCCCTCCTTCACCACACATACATGATACTGGTGCATGGATGGATGGGAGGGTGGGGAGGTGGGGTTAACTGAGGAGAGAGGAGTGTGAAGGGACAGATAAGGGGATCAGAAGGTGACAACGACCACCTGTTTCTATCAGTTATTTTAGTGTTCAATCATGAGGTTTAAGAATATTTTTGTTTCTTCAGGTTAATTTAAACTTCTGATGTTTGGATGGAGGTTATAAGTTTCAATTCTTGGAATTAATTTTAATAAAATATCACTCCCTCATATCTGCTCATCTGATAATGGCCTCATATAGCGGGTGAAGTTAACTTATCGAAAATGATCTTGGTCTGAGTCAAGATTTTCATCTAATTCTATAGTAAACAAACCCCTGCTGCTATATTTCAAGGTAGACCTCCTCTGCCCCTACCTCCTCCACCAGAAGTGAGAGAGAGGGGGAAGGAGAGGTAGGGCAGGTTATGGAGGAGGGAAATGGGGGCAAATGATGATAGGCGAGATGAGATGAGATAGACCAACCATACCGGGTGGTGGAGATAAAGGAGGAAGACACGAATTTCTTTCAAATTTAGTCTAACTTCTGATATAATTGTGCCAGCAAGATGATTCGAATGCCAACATCATTCTTGTAATGGAGAACATCTTATTCTTACAGAGTGAAATATATTTGGGCATAAGATAATGTTATTTGTATTTACACCCAGGAAGCTGAACATGACCCTCACTAATGACATCTTAATGACCCCAAATTATCTTTAAAATATAAGAGTCTATTAATCTATACATTCTTTCTATCCAAATGACACAATCATACACTAGCATTCTTCACATTCCACAAATGAGATTGCAACAGTTTCAATGCTTAATATCTTTCAAAATATTAGAATTAAAAGATGCATAATTTTAAAAGTAAAATCAAAGAGCTATTTTGTACAACATAAGCCAATTTTCAAGAATATCTGCTGAAATGCAGCTGAAATTAGATACAGATGCAAGGGTTTTTTTTGTTCACTGCATATCTTGACGAAATGATTTCTATTATTCGAAGTATTCGACTAATAATATTGGGACGAATTTAATTTAATTTAGGAATACTCGTTTCCGCGTGTCACTATTTTTGATTTGGTACATTTCCTCACTCGTCAATCAAGATGTATGATAATTAAACATGGGGATTGATATAGAATGGGAGGATGCATTCGCCCGGGCCTAGCCGGGGGTCTAACCCTAATAGCAGGTAACATATGGAGGGAAGAGAAAGACGATGGGAGAGGAAGGGATCAGTCCACTCAAAGAAAAGAGAAGTACCTACCCGTTATGGTGTAAGGGTAGTAGTTCCAAGCCTTCTCAGTTATATAGAATATATTGGGTATGAAAGACTGTGACCAAGTTGGGAGTTTTCTGCAAAGGGAAACAAATCAATATTGAAGCTAAATGGAGGGGGTGGGATTAAATTTGATAGAACCTAGGCAGAAAGAACTTTTCTCAAAAGAAGGTAGTAGCGCTGTAAATAAAATAAACAGATCTTACTTAGAGAGATGAATAAAGAACTTTTCTCAAAAGAAGGTAGTAGCGCTGTAAATAAAATAAACAGATCTTACTTAGAGAGATGAATTCTCTTTTCAGTAAATTGTCCTTTCCCATGTACTGGGTCTTCACACGGTTCATTTGTGACTACCTCGACCCCTTCTCCTTTCTCGCTTTGTTCGTGGCTATGTTTTGCTATCATATAAAGTTGACCTATCCGATACTGAAAAATAAAAAAAGAAAGAAAGAAGTTAGCAGTTGACATTCATTGTCAATGAGATATGAAATCCCAAGGAGGCTTGTTCCAGATGCAGACACAGCTGGGAGTTACAGTAGCTGTCATAACCAATTCGTAGTACATGCATATATACATTACTGTTGAAGGAATCAAGAAAATAGGCTTCTGTACCGAGCCCAGTTCTCGTGCAATGGCTTTATGATTGTGATTCACGAAGGAGTATGTATATGTTAATATCCCACTTTCTATATTTGTATATGTTAATATCCCACTTTCTTTATTTAAAATATAACAAATATTTAAATCATATCTATACAACTCTCGTACATTTAAACATATACGGATGGGTACTCAAATCCCAGGTTTTCCTTAGCTTGCTAGGCTTTTGTTGGCATTTGGGTCAGTTCAATCGGAGCAGCTTTAACAGCCACATTCCTACTGTTGCCGTTGCCGTATTATTCCTTATTATGGTCGACTCATGACAATAATAAGTGTTATTTTCAGTAACTAGTGGTTAGCCCGAGTCGCCCTCCAATTGAACCCTGATAGATTTTTATTTTTTTATACGAGTTCTGTAAAGGTATAATTCTGTAAACGGATATACATCACAGCTTACAATGTGGCGAACAGTTTGGTACAACTGTCACTTCTTAGAAATTATGTTTATTTGTCAATTTGCCACGGCAACTTTTTCTGAAAATTGTGAAAAAATAAGGACCTTGTGGCAATCAAATCTCTCCCATTTCATGACAACTGGATGTAACTAATTTTATGTCTTCAAGTTGTGGTAAACAAATTTCCGCATTTGTTGATATATCACATGTGTGATTCCAACTTTGTCACAAGGAATAACAAGATGCACAGCTATGACTAACGTCATATGGAATTGCAATGGGCTACATATATACATAAATAAGTACATGTACATACATACACCCATGCATGCATACATACACCCATACAAACACATGCATGTAGTACATGTATACATGGTTTGTATTGGCTTAGCCAATGCAGCTATAAACAAAAGCGCGGGTTCAACAGGAAGTCCATCAACCGGTAGACGTCGACTGCAGCAGCGTCTCACGTATCGGACAGTTCGGACAGAGTCGTCGGTCCTCCATTTCTCTAAGCACCAAAAGAATCAAGAAATTTTGTTTTCTTTTTCTTCAAAGGGTTCTCTCCTTTCTCTTATAGGTGCAACAGCCTAAAATCAGGAACTTTCTGAGAGAACAGAAATTTCCAGGATAACGCCACATTACTGACATTCTTCTCACATTGGAATTACCATTTCGCATTGACTCTTTGATGTTCTACTTGTTGTTGTATTTCACCAACTGCTTTGATATAATCTCTTGCCTTGTCAGCGCATTGTAACACCTTACTTGTACTCTTCTCATGTCAACGGTATCAGATTGTACACGGATATATAATGAACTCAGAAATAACAACCTTGCATGAACTTCCTGTGTTAGTTGGTTTATAAATACATGTCACATGTCACGATGATGTGTACATACACACATATTTATAAACATCTACAATGTATGTACATAAATGTATATATAAAATATTAACCTAAATTCATAAACAAATGAGACTATTTCAAAGTTTGTAGTTATTAACTGAAGAATCATTCTAAATTTCAAGTAAGCATGTGAAAGTTGTCAGTGACTGTCCAATGAACCACTTATTGGAACTTCCAACACACACTCATACTACTCTCCCTATACCAATGTACATTTTCTTCATTGATATCCATGTGGTTAAAGTAAAATCAAATAGGCCTGGCTTATAAGCATTTGACACTTCAATAATTATAAACACCAATGCTAGTAAATAACAATTTACTATTTATAACCACCAGTAATTAGTAGCCCACTGGTCCACTGAGAACGACTCTCTCAATGCTACCACCACCACCACCAATAATACCTCTAGCACCACCACCACAACATACACCAGCAACTGACTACTACTAGCGTACAGTGCCACCACCATCCCACCACCCACTGGTAACACAAAGGTGGTGGTTACGACCCAAAATGACACCATAATAGTAATTGAAATGGGCTACTTTTACTTTAACACATTTAACTGCCCATTGCAATTATAAGTGAGTCTATCCACCAATCTTTCGTCATAAGGCCTCAAAAAAAGCAAAATTTAGAAGTACTTATATCTTCTTGTAATTTTGATGCACTATAACCAATGGCTTTGGCGACATGTATGCGAAATATGGAGAATTAATCTTGAAAATCAGTAAGTTTATGAGGTTTTTAATCTGGGTAGCTCTGTTACTATGTAAGTGACCGTGGGCACACATTAGTAATTCTTGATTCATGATTATAGTAAATAATTTACACGCTTTTTATACTTTAATATTTAAATAGAAATATTAGGATACACTCTAGTCTTCATAATGCACTTTTTTTTTAAAAGAAAAGCGATATTTTCTTTGAGTAAGAGGCATTTGCATCTAAAAGTATTTTGCTTCATTTTTGAAGTATAAACACATGTTCATTTCTAAATAAGATCTATAATAATATGCGTTGCATTAGTGACCTATTCAAACCAACCATAGATAGAGAACCACTGGGCCGATTCTGTTGGAATAACCTTTTCCTAAAAGCCCAAAATCCATATTTTATGATTCGAAGATAAAACATATATATATTTGATTTAACTACTGGCTTAATGTTATAAGTACGAATCCAATTAAATGTGTCCCCACGGTCGCTTACAGTACATGGTCACTTACATGTACAACTTAATATTGAATATGAGGAAAATCTGGGCTCTTTTAGAAATATGAAAATGTTGTATATACTCCTTATTAAGAGGGACATATTTTCACTAGTAAAAGGTTTCTTTAAGGAAATAAATGGAGGAAAAATATGATCAATCATATATGACACGGTCGCTTACATTAAAATATGCCCATGCTATTTTTTTTGGCAATTAACATGATGCTACATCAAAGATATCAAACGAATATCAAAACAATTTTTTGCATAACCAAAACAATGTAAAATTCTACTTTTCAACATCTTTGCCAAATGCCAAATTCATGTTATATTTTTTAAAACGATATTTTATATAGCTGTAGCACGGTCGCTTACATCTTCCGACCCCACAACAAATTCTAAATCTACAACTATAGAGGGTGTTATAATCAAAATTTGTTTTTTAAGAAATTATTTTTGATGTATTTTTACATATTGTTATGTATTGAAATTAATAATATGCAGCCATATTGCTTATTCTATATGCATTCGAAAATGATG
Organism: Sthenelais limicola; assembly: GCA_942159475.1. Lineage (NCBI taxonomy): Eukaryota > Metazoa > Annelida > Polychaeta > Phyllodocida > Sigalionidae > Sthenelais > Sthenelais limicola. The sequence continues at coordinate 57,377,902 of OW804095.1, read as the reverse complement.
AAGTTGGATTTTCAAAGCAATTTATGCCTAAAAAATACAAATTATCTACATTAAAGAAGCCATTTTTTGTGCTACACATATAAAAGTAGTATACCATCGACAGCTCTTGAAGAGGGGAATACATTTATGCTAATATTGCATTTGCATACACAAAAATAACATTACTATGGAACAAAAACCTTATGACGAAGGTTTGGTGGATAGACTCAAGTACCGTACCAGGGTTACCACAGGAAACTAAAAGTAAAATTCCCTGATTTTCCCTGATGTGTTTGTATTTTCCCCTGATTCTTAACAAATATCAAGGGTGCCAGGTCTGTAGTGAGTGCTCAGGAAACTTAATTTCTAGATATTTTTTTAAAACAAATTGTATTATCAATGCCGTTTGGCAGAGTTTTCCCGATTTTCCATTTTTCTTTACACAAATCCGAATTTCACAGAACAAGATTCTGTTGATTTTCTCAAAATTTTCAAATTCCCTGATATTCTCAAAATTTTCAAATTCCCTGATTTTTCCCTGTAGGGATTTTCTCTGAAGCATTTTCCCTGTCCTGTGTGGTAATTTTAAAAAATTGGATTACAAAACAGTACGAATCCAGAAAAGTATACCGCACAAGTGATTATTATTTTAGTAGTTTGGTTATATTTTTCAAGATCTGTATGCCTATTATTGTTTTTATATTTCATATTTAGCTGAATAATTAAAGAATCGTCGCAAAAACGACCTTCGCAGCCGGGAGTTTCCCAGCTACTAAACTAAACGTTCAAAATCAGACCAAGAGTTGTCAGGCATTTTGCCTTGCTAGATCTGCTGTCGATCTTATGATTCCTCATAAGATGACAGCAGATATTTAGATTTTAGGATTCAATTCTGTATCTCATTAGCTTTTTAATGGAATAAATCATAATCTTGGAGTTTCTACCTGCAAAAAAAGCCTATGAGCTTTGTTTTTCTGATCGGAGGGCTTCCCCGGCCTGCCGCCATATATGACGTCATTGTGCCCATGTCACGTGATCGCATCTCTTGATCTGATTGGCTTAGAGCAGCAGTGGCTCTTCTCTGGTTGCTCGTCATCTACTTTTTGTTATGGCGGCCATTTAAAACAGCCCTCGCTTCGAATACGCGGTTAGCGATAACTTTTTAATTATTCATTAAATGAAACATTTTTCCATTTGAACCTTGCTCCACTCAAGTCAAGCTAGCTTCTGGGATCGGTTAGAATGTTCCAGCAAAAAAAAAAGCATGAAAACAGGTCGATATAGAGCAAGGTCGGTATATACGGTACGTCGTTTCTCCCTTCGGTCAGGGCACCGGTCATGTGACTTGAGAAACAGCGGAACTAGCGGAATAGCGGTAGGGTGCTGTTCGTCCAGAAATTTAGCCCGCTAGCTATAGGCCTAAGGATATTATTTTATTGTCTGTTTTTGTTCTTATAGTTGTCGTTTTTCTCACTTTTAATGACTGCCCACCACCCCGCCCTGCTTCCCACACTCTCTCTTCCTTGTTAATGTTTGTGTGTAATACCTGCTTCCTACAGTAGTGGCCGACGCCACTACCGTGGGGAAGCAGGGAGGGAAGCATGAGCATGGTGATAGTGGCCAGTGGTGCCGTGTGCAAAAGTTTGAATGGAATAGCCATAGGACCAAAAGAAGTGCTGATTCTGATGTTTGTGTACCATAAACATATGTATTCCTCCAGTAAAAAATGTAATATACAATTATAGCTTTCGATTGACACCAACGAGTTTGCCGTACGGGTTGTTAAAGTTGCTTGATTGGACGATCCATATGACCTAGACATTACTGGGAAATGACCGAGATATCCTGCGACAGCTTCAATTTTTAGTTCAGTGGCAATCCGCCTTTTCTCAGAAGGCGGGGTCGTCGCTAGTGGTCGAGGGTTGAAATGATAAAAAATGACCAATTTCAGCATGATTTTGGAAGACATCGGGGATGAGGAAACATCTTGTCTATAATCAGAATGATAGTCCACCCAGATTATTTTATAAGGTTGATATAAAAAATCTATTATGTATTGTAAATATTGGATAGGAAGAAATGAAAGCCAATTAAACTAATGTAAACTACCGTACTAGTTAAATGGCGAATGTATCCCGAAATATGGCGAGATTGATGGCATTAGGCCTACCAAAGAATGGAGCATATGTATAGGCCTACTTAGTTGGTTGCTATGATTACATCAGTAATTTCAAAAAACCCAAATCAAATCTCAAGTTTGGCTCTAAAATTGTAAGCAGTGTGCGACAAAACCGCTGGTCCAACGGACCCAGTCTATGAAAAATGGCAGTCGGGCCATGAACTTTTCAAAAGCACTGGTCCGACTGGCCATGAGAAAATTGGGAGGTCCAATTTTATCAGCCTGTCCGCCTCCCTCTCCTCCCTGCCCTGTCCCCCCTCTCAATCCCTCCCTGCCCTCCACTGTCCACTACTTCCTCTGCAAAAAATTTAATATACCAATGAATTGGGAATAATTTATAACAGAAATAATGTAACCTTTTCAAAACTTATAAACAGAATAACTTTATTAATTTCCTGCAATTTAATCGAGCAATGTCAATATACTTCTGCAACATATTGACTAGATTTTGAAAAATAAGATCAAGTGCGTAATAGGGAAAGAATTAATTTTGAAAAATGTAATAAATTTGGAGGTCATTAATACCCTTTAGACGCGATTTGATCAGATTCTGGGAGGTATTTTCTTGCCTATAGACCACATTTGTATAGACGGAAGTCCCTGAAGTGTGGACTATAGAACGGCAGTGTTAAAACACCATAGAGGGTGGCGCCACCTATAGTACCTGGCGGAGTTGTAAACATCCGGCGCACTTAATACCTATTTCGCAAGGCATATTTGATTAAAATGAATAATTGTACAGGTTGGTAAACCTTCTATTTTGGTATTAATAAGTTGATCTGATCAAATCGCATCTAAAAGCATTATTACCCTCATAGACACTCTCGGGCAAGCCCTTGAGTGTCTATGACCACCCAGAGCACAACAAACCACCAAACCTCGGGGTAATAATGCTATAATAGAGATAGAGAAAGACATAGCCCGATAGACAGACAGGCTACAATTCTACGATCTGTATGACAAAGACTATTATTTTGGGTACAAATGTATATGAAGTGTTCCTGAAGTATGAGCAGTTACTATTGCACCTGGATGTTTATTCATTATACATAGGCCTATACCTGTAAATCTTCCAATATGTATACATGCTATAACTATTTAAAAGGATTTGAAGGGTCAAATTTACTTGATTCTTGAAATCTGAACGATTTGGGTTTCAATGGGTTCCCTCTCTTTCTCTTTCAATCATTTCTCTGTCTGATCTCTATCTCTGACCATCTCTCTTCCCTCTCTCTCTGTCATTTTTCTATTGCTCCCTCTCCTTCTCTCACTCAACTTGTGTCAAAATAGTATCAGCACTGTTTAGGCTATCCAAAGTCCAATAATAATAATAATTAATCTTAAGACTCATTTCGAAAATATTTCCATAGCTCTTAAAGGCAACCAAAATCATGTAATATCCAGCGGTTTAGGAACCATATTTAATATTATACCCAGCTGACAAAATTTGCATAACATTAGTGAAATATTTAAAATATTCTGTAAAGATGTAGTCCTATCCTTTATATCCTACATAGATCATTATTATGACGTTTGAAATACATGCAATTTCAATAACAAATAATTTCAACTTGCATGACATTTTTGTTGACTTTCCTCAAAATCCCCAGAATGCCCTAAAATAACTGTCATTTTGCTAACATTATATTCGGACCATGGAAAATCTAGTCGGGCCATGAACTCTCAAAAAGTCATGGCCCGACTGTCTATTGCACCCAACCCACTATGTCGCACACTGTGTAAGTACCGGTATGGTATTGTTTAGCCTACACATTCCGGATTAAACGATAGAATTTTATATTTTCTAAAGTGTCCATGTCATGGGCCTTAATTGGCTTAAATTATTTAATGGCTATACCTAGGCCTATAGTATAGGGCCTATAGACTAGTCCTTACGAAATTTTGGTTGCCTGGAGCGATCAAGTGTTAATAGCAAACCCTGCAATGACATGCCAATGTCTTTTCACAATTTGAAAAATTCCATCATATTGAGATGCTATTCACATTAGATTGATGCATCAACTTCTGACCATGTGACATGGAGAAAGCCACCCATCTTTCTACTTACATTTCATGTCGATATCAGATTGTAGCAAAATTGGCAAAAAGATCAGAGGTTAACAGATCGGGAGATCTCGAGATCTCTGGGTTGGGGAAGATTAATATTGAACGTGCATCTGTGCATCATTCATCTGTGATTCCATGGGCGTATGGTCTATCACTCTGCACTATCCCTATGTCTATGATGCTCCGGCCCATATAGTCCTCAGTCTCAGGCACGTCGTGCTGTAAGACTAGGCTGCTAATGCTTAGGCCTAGGCTAGGCCTAATGTTATCTCTCGTCCTTGAGGAGGATGGGTAATAATTAAGCAAGCAACATATCACAAAAATAAAAAAAGAAATCGTCTCACCTCTTCTACAGATAGCGGCATACATACTCTATACTCTTTCATTAACATGGTGAGGCCAAGCGACAGATAAATGAGTGAACGTCAAAGGTTTGTCTTCCTGTAGATCTAGAAAGTTGAGTTTCGCGAGGGTACACAGCAGCAGCGGCTTCCGAGTCTCCTCTCGCCATGCGCGAGACTATACGTGAGTCGGCGAGCTGTTGAGCGACATCCGAGTATACAGACCAAAAAGCAAGATGACGGACGAAGGAAAATTAGTGAAAATGGAGGTGGATTACGCCTCCACCGTCGACGAAAAACTTCCAGAAGCTGAAAAACTTGCTAAGGTATGTATCGTACCTGCTTTTCTTATGAAAACAGCCGGAAAAGACAAGTAAATACTAATACTCAGCCGGCATTTTGCAAGTCATAATTTCCCCTTTATCGCCCATGCACAATGAAGGACCTTATTATTATATTTGTAAGTGAATCTCTCGCTTTTCAGGCTGGAAGAATTGGTGAAGGCATTGACACGTTGTTAGCATTGGAAAAACAGACCAGAACGGTGAGTGATATATTGTTGTAGTTTAAATAATAAATGGTATGACCCCCGGCCTACTAACGTTAGTTTCCGTACATTTTTTCGAATTATTTAATTTAATTTTTAGCCTTTGGCTTTAGGCTCATAGCTTATACATAGGCCTACATTGGGCGCTTATAGGACTAGGCTAGCCTGTTCGTCGCTCTTTAGTCAAACGATTATATCGATTATAATATAATACCCTAACTTAGCATAACAAACTTAGTCAGCCCTCCGATTGAACCCCTGAAAATTGAAATGGGAAAAGAATTAACCCATATTGCATTAGGCCTAATTGACCTTTTTCTGTACAGGGAGCTGACATGCATTCAACGAGTAGAATACTGGTGGGAATCGTGAAAATGTGTCATGAAAGTAAGAAGTGGGACCTGCTGAATGAGAATGTTGTTCTCCTTACCAAGCGTCGAGGACAACTTAAACAGGTAAACTAAAGAAAAAGGGATGAGGTACTCCTCACAGTCAGGGTGGAAACTGTAGGCCTACCTAGGGATGAGGCTAATGCAAATGTGAACCAACATTATTGATCTGGGTGTTTCCGCTCATGTTTCTTACGAAATAATAATTTATAATTTTGAATCTTTTCTCATGTCCTACATTGCAAAAAAATAATGTATGTATGCTGATTACATGAACTCACTTTTGACTGTTGAGGTCCATAAATGGCATAATATGCTACGGTACTTTAAACATGAACTTTGGCTAATTGATAATGTCTTCTCTCTGAAGGCTGTGACTAACATGGTCCAAGAAGCATGTACTTACGTCGAAAAGACGCCGAATATGGAAACCAAGCTAAAACTCATCGACACACTCCGCACTGTCACCGCAGGCAAGGTGAGGCACCATACAGACAAATGACGTTTTTTTAAAGCTCACATAGTTATTATATTATTTTTTCTCCGTTTGTTACTTCCAACGAATGACTAGATCTAATCGAAATCGAAATTATTATGGTTAGATTTCACAATTTTGCTAGGTATTTGTTTAACGTCAATGAAGTGAGGACACGTCGTGGTTTTTTTTTCAGATTTATGTTGAGATTGAGCGGGCTCGATTAACAAGAACTCTCGCCAAGATTAAAGAAGACCAAGGCAATATCACAGAAGCTGCCAATATTTTACAGGAATTACAGGTAAACCTTCTCGGCCTCTATAGGCCTACTCTGTTCTTGTATTCTGGTACATAAATATCAAAAGTCATAAAATATATCATTCGCATATATGTTCGTGAGTTTTTTTTTCTCTTCAAATAATCTTATTTGACCCTTTTAAGGTTGAGACGTTTGGTTCTATGGAGAAGCGTGAGAAAGTGGAATTTATTCTGGAGCAAATGCGTCTTTGTCTAGCGAAAAAAGATTATATTCGCACACAGATCATCAGCAAGAAAATCAGTATTAAATTCTTCGAAGATAGTGACACTGATGTAAGTATGACCATCTCCTAATTGTTATGGGAATTATGTGGACTGCGGGATATCGAAATCTGGGAATTATGTCTCCCCGAAACAGTACCGTATGAATAAATTCACTATGATAGTCTTCCACTGGGGGTTTGGTCAAAGCATCCTACTGCCAAAGCACCCTTTCCCTAGACTAGGCCTAGTCAAAGCGTACTCAGTGATGTACATGGTATGACTATTATTTCATTGCGTAAGGCATATATGGATATAGGTGACAGATGCCCAAACATATTTATATTTTAATTAACAAGGTACCGTAGTGACTCCCCTGATAAACTAGAGCAGCCTGGAGTTTCGAAGGAGGATGTCCGTAGTCTCTAAGTCTTGAAAGGTCTATGAGACACCTAGGCTATGAAATCCAAGTGAGTCCACTCGGAGAAATGACACAGGTTTCAAGTGTCAAGTCTCGGGAGAAATGAGACGGGTGTCAAGTCTCCCTCATGGACATCTTGCTCTGGCCGGCCCGCAGCTTCCTCTAACAATGACAGTCTCTCACTTTGCAAAGATGTGAAACTGCTGTTATACAGTCCAGAGGACGCAACTATATTTGCTATGATCGTATTTGTCATGTTATGAATATTTTCCTTGTTTCAGGAGCTGAAGCTTAAATTCTATGAGTTGATGATCGAGCTTGACCAACACGATGAGAAATACCTATCTATCTGTAAACATTTCCGGGCCATCTCAAGCTCTACATCCGTGAAAGATGACACCACCAAACAACAAGAGGTTATTTTATCATTTTCTTGTCTATATGGTTGAACCCAAATGAATTTTAAAGACTATGTTATTGGCTCTTTTAAACTTGAAAAAATAGTTACATTTGTTTGAAAATGGAATACTAGATTTTTTAAAGTATCTGGCCCTGACTAATCGATGTGAATATTTGGACTACCTGTCAACTCATGCATACTACTTATTTTTATCCCAGGGACTTAAATGTGTTATACTCTACCTGATATTGGCTCCATTCGATAACGAACAATCAGATCTTATCCACCGTGTCTTTGAGGAAAAGGCGCTTGAAGACATTCCCAAATATCGGTAGGTAATTTGATTTGTTTCTGTTTGAATTAAAATGCCGCGGTATACTGTTCTTGAATATTATATATCGACAATATTATAGTACATGCTCTCTGAGGGACAGAGAGAAAATACAGGAATTTCAATTATTCTTTTTACGTTCCAGAGATTTGCTTTCACTCTTTGTGACCTCTGAGCTTATGAACTGGCGTGACCTGTGTCGCGATTACGAGGAGGAGTTGAGGAATGGCCCTCTGACAAACGCTGCCAACGCAGTCTTTCCCAACAAAACCGAGGGTGGTAACAAGAGGTGGAAAGATCTCAAAATTCGAGTTGTGGAGCATGTAAGCTTGTTATACTTTGCTGATTTTTCTGTATTCTCGGGGTTAAAAACTAACGATAGGCAGTTATTTATTTAGAAAATTACAGCCAGTAACGATTATCAATATTGTGTGTTCAAATATTTATTGATATAACAGTATAATCAGTCCTCAAAATACGTTTATACAAACTTGATTGCGTCGTATGAAGCGATATGAAATACCTTTTGTATGGAAATGTTAATAATTATAAAGGATAGTTCTCAACATGCACACACAGTCGATGATTAATCCAATTATTCACGTTTAGATCTGAAAGAAATGTCTCCTTCTTTATTGTTTTACTAAATTTAAGTTGAACCCACACTGAAACAACATTTGGTCTATCTAGAATATTCGTGTTATGGCCAAGTACTACACCAGAATTCACATGAAGAGGATGGCACAACTGCTCGATCTCACTGAAGCTGTAAGTATTGCTACTCTTTGGATCCGTTTTTCTAGCACCCCTGTATAGTTGTCTTCATCCTTATTCAGGGTCTCCGCGGGGCCTGGAAAAGCCTTCAATGTGGGAAAATAAATTCAAGGCCTGAAAAAGCCTGGAAAGTGGGCATTTTGGTCAAAGGGCCTGGAAAATCATTACTTGGGCCTTGAATCCGGTTAGAATCCATTAAATGGCCTTGAAATTCGAAATATCTGTCTCTTAGTGTACACTTTCCCCTTATTCGTCCCTCTCATACCTTCCACAGAATAAATCATTGTCATATAGTAAAAGTTGAAAAACGGTGATTGATACGAAATATGACAGTCCCCTGAAGAAGGCAACCCTATGCCGAAACTAGTCGGGAAATAAAACACTGACAAAATGTACATACCGGGTTATCATTTGTAGGAAATATCTACTCTACATATCTATGAATATAAAACTTGTTAAATACATGATCGGCCTATGCAAAATAATAACTACAACCCACTGGTCCCGTCATTAATTTTCTCAGAAATCATTGATATGGGCCTTGAAAAGCCTTCAATTTCTTCCAAAAGGGCGGAGACCCTGTTATTCTTCTGAATACGTTCCATATATATGCTCATTTATTGTTACACAGGATACTGAAGAATTCCTCTCCAACCTCGTTGTTAACAAAACAGTCACTGCCAAGATCGACCGTCTTGATGGATTGGTGCATTTTAGACGGAGCAAGGATCCTAATGACGTCCTCAATGAATGGTCACATAACATCAACGCTGTCATGTCCCTCGTCAATAAAACCACTCACCTCATCACTAAGGAACAGATGGTGCACAAACTTCACTGAGAAGGAGGCCATTATTCTTGGGTTTTTATTTTTCATAGGGAATAATCTGATACCGGGGTCTGGGGATATGCTGTAATCAAATGCTCGGATATAGTTGAAGCCTACTATGTAATACTGGGCTTCAAACAACAAGGGGTGGGTTAGGGTAGTCATTTCATGATATTCTGCATGAGCTCCATGTATGATATAACTTAATAAAAGTAACTGTCACCATAATTCCATGTATTTAATTATATTTCCTCGAAATCTAGTTTTAAAAAAACAACTTTGCATTAAACTCAACCCATGATATTTTTTTAAGTCAGTCTTGACAACAAAATCCCAACATTTATGATCGTATCCTTAGTAGCCCGGGCTCCCAGAACCGCATTGAGCAGAACCGCATGAACAGTGGTGTTTACTCACCCACTTCTGGCCGAGTAGAGTTGTAATAGAAAAACGCTTTAACCACCGATTTTTAATATTCCCAATGAAAGTACATACGTTGACAAATATGCAGAGCAAAAAATAAATATCGGATGGCCATTCGTTTCACTAAATGAGAAGGTTTACATAAGCCCTCATTGGCCATCATTCTGAAGAAATCTGGCAGGAATGCCCACAGGCATTTTGCAAGGTGTTGTGGGTACCGGAAGTACCTTAAAATCGTTGAAGATAGTGCGGATATTTTGCAAATCTATACAAATTTAAGTTTATTTTGCTATGAAATTAAACAGCAATGATGAGAAGAAAAGAATTCGTGTTTTGGCATTTTTTGCCCAAAGTAAATTAGTGTTGTAGGAGCTTACACGTGGCGCTAGTCAATTGCCGCCATTGGCAGTAGGCCTCCCTGGCCTACCGTGCATAAAAACAGTGGGGAATGTTATAAAATACATCTATTAGTATCTCGCAAATCATTTCGATGCTTTATGATGGAAGTAATTATAGACCCAAGTATTTAGCTCGTAAATGGTGCAGCCTACAAGTATTCAGAGGGGGCTTCGCTTCTATCATAGAAAAACATTGCGTTGCGCTCTGACTGGAGCGACTAACTAAAGCAAAATAGAGCTGAGACCGGTAGAATTCCTCGGGCTAATCCTTAGTTGAGTGTTGCTACTCACTCAATCAGTTAATGCGCCATACAGTAATACACCCCTCAACATCAGCTCTCCGATAGGAGCTGGTGTATACAGCTTAGTACGGGGCCTTTGTTCATAAATGAAGGGAGGTCCGTCTCAAATTCAGATCCAGGTGGAGGGAAGTCCCAATTAAATTTCTTTATTTTTAAATTCTTAAATCTAACATGGCATGATCAAGACACCCGGTTTGATTATTTCGTAGTTAGGAAGCTATTCATTAGTCATAGAAAAGGATGTGATGATGTTCACTGACCATCATAACTTATGTACGCATTAACATGCATAACTTATGTATGCATTATTTAAATTACTATCAACTATGACGCAACCAGAAAATATAATGGACAAAAAAAAATGTATTACACATCCTTTAAAATAAACCTTTATCAATTATGGGCTTTAATTTAATGAGCTACGCTCTTTGCTTGCTCAGTCATGAATGTAGGTAATTTAATATAACGATTTTAAAATGTTTATACAATCGTTATATCTTTGGAAATTATTGGCATAGATGCATATTCTTTAGCCAAAAGATAGGAAACGTTGTCTAGTTTTATTGGTTTGATAGTTAAGCCGTAGGAGATATATTTATTGAGAAATGTTAAGTCGGGTCTCCTAGTAGCGATTTTAGTAAATTTCCCTTCGGCAAACTTTGGTGAAAGGGTACGTATAACTAAGTGGATCCCACAAAAATAAATCCTTTTACAATTTGTTTTGGGTCAAACCAGATGGCCTGGACTAAATTCCATTATTAAGAGATATAAGGGCCATGTTGGGGCTGACTCTAGTCTGACAAATATCGATCGTAGAAAAAAAGCACAACTCCGTTTAACTTTTTAATAAGTGTTAGAAGTGCATGTAGCTGGGCGTTTCGATCAATTTTCCGCTTTTGGAAGATGGAGAAGAATTTCCCCTTTCAAAACCTTTAGAGGATCGACAATAAAGACATGAGCCGAAGATTCTTTTCATCAAAATGTTTATCGCGAGTAGTGTACAAAATTAACAAGCGTGCGAGATACATTATATATACATGTACATTATACTCGCACATCACATAGTGTGCAGCACCAGCCACACTTTCATTTACTAATTACATGGGTCATGTTGGACAAAGGCAACATTCATATGCAAAAACTATGTCTTCAATAAATACATTATACAGACAGTCGGCTTGATAGGGCATTCCGCTCTTTATAATACCAAGTACATAAAATTCCTGACCGTAGCAATTGAAGGCACCGTAAGATTGACTGTTCTTTCAATAATTGTTGAATCGAAGAACACTAGGGGACGAGACAGTTACATGGCTTTCGTATAAACATTACACATAATCTAGGCTATAAGTGAAAATATACTCCATAATTTTGGTTGGTAAACACTCCTAGTGACTGGATGTAAAAAGAATTGCCCAAATGTTCTATACACGCAGTGCTGTAGACAACGTGACGATTCAAGGCACAAATCTTGAGACATAAGACAAAAATGATCAACATTTCTAAATTACGATGTGAAAAAAGTAACCATCATGTGTTCGAAAAATACTTCCATAATGTTTCAGCGAGTTTTTAAATATGATGGGAATTAATGCTCTATGGTATTAAGAAAGACCTGTTGAGGTGGCCGTTGTCTATAACGGAGCAATTTATACTGATAGAAAGTAATTTATGAATTGTACATTTGGGATAAAAATACATGAGGTGCAAAAAGCTTGGGCTACCGTACAAATGGACGCTTGTTTAGTAATTTATGTGAACATAATCCAGAAATTTGACAAATGGTGGATCTAATGATAATGAAAATACTTCTCCCTGAGCGAGACAGGACGTGGATATTGAATAGAATTGTACTACATTTGTTTGATTTCAAGAATTCCTTCACAATGCAATTCTACATCAAGTATACAGCGATACTGCAGTAAAGGAAAACTAATCTGAAAAGCCATAGAATTATACAGACATGGGGTAAAGGTGATGTTATAATTTACCCGAAGGCATTGTACAGCGAAGGATCACTTAATATACAAAGAAAGTATATCGCGTGACGGAATATTTCTTTCACACAGCATCAATCGGTATAGATAAACAGAAAACGGTACAATACGAAAAATTCCTAAAGGAAAGACAAATTTCTTGCATCAGGTATACATGATAATGCGCCAGGAATAGTTCTTAAAAAGAATGTAATTATGCAAACATTGAAATTGTTAATACAAATGTGTCACATCCTTATAAAGTTTTGGTTTCTTAAATAAATGAACTTTGTCTATGACCAATACCGTGTATAAATCTTACAGATGTAAATATTTATCCCATTGTATCTAGGAGGTACATTTTGCTTCTGACAGAACAATCAATTCATCTTAAATAGCTTCTATTATCACAGGCTTTATACACGGCACAGAACAAAGCGATATGTAAAATAGTGTCATGTATAAATAGTCCTTAAAATACAAATTCTAACCGTAAGCCTACAATTATATGCAGTCAGTCATTCCGACCCTGCACGGGACACGGATGTAGAGGTGAGATTCGAATACAAAATAAGTCTGCAATGTGATGTGGTACAAACAGGGACCAAACTAGCACATCTAGTTTGTTTTTCTATCTCGAGTACAAACATGGTTTTAAGTTTCTAACGTATCAAGACCTATACGAACACTATAGATTACCTTCATTCTATTCTAGGTTTGTAGAATATGATCGTAGCAAAACGGGACACCCCAAGAAATATAGATTTGCATATGATACTAATAGAACAGATCCACCAAATGGAGAAATATGTATTTTTATGATTACCATTTACTAAAACTTACCAAAGGAAACCACAACCCGCCCGCCCGCCTTGCCCAACATATGAACATAATGAATATCGGTACACGCGCTAATTCCACCAGGCCCTAATTATCCCAGATATAAAAAGTTGGGCAAATTCAAAATACGCAGGGAAAGAAAATGAATCTTACACATAGCAAATGTTTTTATTCATGGGACGGTCTTGTTTTAGTTAATCCTCAATGGAAAAGGAAAGTGAATAATCAATCGCGAAAAAAATTGGAGCGAGAATGAAGAAACGTCAGTGTATATTGTAAATGATGATTTAGGAGACAGAATCCTCTTTAGTGCCAAGCTAAAATGTAAGAAGTATAGGGACTTTGATAATGAGTCTATATACCTCAACATTGACTTTTATTCCAGCGTAAATGTTTAGTAATATATAGACTTGAGTTATACACACGTACGATGCTAATGTAACTCGTAGTGCAATGACAAAAATATTGTTCATATAGGTAGAATACTGGGACTTTGTAAATGGCGATTCATGGTACTCCCCGCGTATCAAAATTCATTTCACAACCGACCAATATATTATCGCTCCACATAATTCTCATTTTAACAAAATATACTCATACGGCTTAGGTTTTATAACAGTACAATCACATTAAACAAAGCCATTATTCGTGTCAAAAGATACATTATGGCCCTTGCATCATTATCTAAAGTAAAATATTGCACACAACAAATGTGTGGACAGACTTACAGATTTACAATTCTTGTCAAGGCAATGGTTGAGTATTTGAACACAATACAAAAGCTAATAGCTGGTTGGTGCTTTTTTTTACAATAATATCTGCCTTCTTTCTTTGGAAATACTCACAAACCATCCATGGATTATTAATAAAAAAAAATCTTGGTTCTTCAGCCAGTTGACTAGGTTTACATTCCTAGAGAGCTGTCTTAACTGAAGACACTTTCTGTACAGAGCCACAGCCAGGTAACTCAGAAAGATTTTAAAATGTTTAAAAGCAAGCAGGAAAGATTTGGAGATAATCTTATCCGGAGAAAGAAGTGAATCTTGAAACAGGCAGCTTTTCTCTCAGAGAAATTCCCTTCAGTACCTTCCAGGACGATTACTGCAAAAGGATGAAGTAGATAAGTAAAGATGACAACAGGAAAGATTAAAAGAAAGTGAAGTCACCACCGAAGATTCAACCGTGAAATATCCCCTCAGTTGTTATACAGCTATTGTTGACTAATAAATAGCGAACTTTCTCCATAAGCACAATCATCTTACTGGGTAGTTTTTGAGTCAGAAACAGACCTTTTCGTAATAGACTTGCGCCAAAGGTCATTCTGACATGTCATCAACGGTTTCAGTAGTAGTCTATGAGTGAATAGCAGCAGTTAAAAAGCTTTTGCTGCTAGAAAAGTAGGCTGAGACAAAAGCCTGAGATGTCTCGCATGCGGCTCAGTATAGGCAAGCTCCCTCGACCAACGCAAGGCGTGGTGATAAATAATAAACTCCACTATTCTTCAATCCTAATGAATAATTAAATCTAAGAGAAAATGTCGGAAGAATAAAGACCAGTTTGTCAGTTCCTAGATACAGAACTCGTAATGCTATTTTGTACACCGAGCTGCAGCTCGGATAACGATTGTCCCTGTACTGATACTGATACCCAGTCCAAGACTGAGCAAAGCAGAGAGAATTGCTTAGAATTATTTCTTTAAATAGCTAATTCCGGCACTGGTAGACCTTCAAACACTAAATTAATCACCCTGTCAGTAATATGGTGACACAGTGTTCTCGTGAGAAGCTAGCAAAGTGCGCAGGTTGTTGCTGTTTTACTAGCTCTAACCAAGGCCTTCGAAAACCTGTGAGACTCTTTAATACTTTACCATCGGTCAGACCAAAAATCTATTATACAAATGATTCTTGGCCACGAGGTCTGCTTCTAGGTCGGCGAGACCATCCAGGACCAATCAGGGCTTGATTAAAAATTAGCTCATTTACATTCCGAGGTTCCTCACTAGGCCTGGAAATACAAAGCCGCGTAAGGGTAACATATAACAAACGGCGGGCACAGCACTAATTAATAACCACAGATCCCTATAGTTGCCTCATTAATACTAAATGCCAAGAAATGTGCCATTATCTTTTACCTTCAAGGGTAAAATAAAAGACATGATTTTAAGTAATAAAGGGCTTGCCACTGTGCTCTGGGGCAAAATCAGCTCAGTTGGCCGTTAATAGGAAAACAAACTCAAGGGTCGACACAACCTAGGAGGCAAAGCATAATGATATACTACCCCCAAGCTTTAATGACAATTTGAATATAAGTAAATGCACAGTACGTCTTAACCCAGACCAGCAAAATATAGGTCAATTAATACTCGAGAGGCATTTGAACAATTCAGCTTAATTTACCATTAAGTCTAGACAAGCTCTAATAGACAAATGCTAATAGGCAAAGGAGATTAAACTAGAATCGAAATGAAAGAGTCAATGAGTGGCTGGTCCAGATCGGACTCAAAGTGGTATATAAAACTCACTGTCAATATCTATCCTGTGTGAATTCTGATTGTTTTAAGGGTAAATATATCGGTTGTCGGTGAGATATTTTGGTAAACATCACTAGGACATGGTCTCCGTGAGTATGGTCAAAACAAATCCAGGGAATTCCTAGGCCGATTACATAAAATTTTTGACAATGCCAAGATTGCTTATAATGCTTAAAAGATTCGAAAGGCAGGCCAATTGTATCAGTTTCAAACCGTGGTTACTATGCTGTTTGAGTGTTTGGGGCCAACAACATTCGAACGCTATTCCGTGCTTGACATTTTTTTCAGATACCAGCCTTATAAGACTCCGCGGAGACCCAGTAAACACCCCGACGTTTAAGTATCAGGTTTCCTCTTCGGCAGTAATAACATCACAGTTTTTAAACTTATTCGTTAAATCCATAAAAACGAGAGGAGAGTATTTAAAGGATTTAAATAGAAGATATGTATTCATGGTAATCTTGAATCATGAATGAATGTAAACAAATATGATTATTAGGGTTACTATAAAAGTAAAATTTCTTGTTAGTATGAAATAGCTGATGTGAAAGTACATACTATATACAAATATACAATAAAATTCACTTATTAATAACAGTTCACAGAAAAATATATTATATATAACAAAATAAACATTTACAGGTTTAATAGTCTTCTAGAGAAGCATTTTGAATACGAACGCGATTAGATGAAGTATTTCTACTTGTAGCATTGTTTAATGTCATAAGAAAAAAAATTAGTTCTGCTCCCAAGAAATTGTGTGGTTAGTGGTAAGCAGTTAACAGTTATGCCAGTGTGGACGTATGGCTGACGCTTACTTGTAATAGTGAGGAGGGTTGGGGGGTGTGGGGCCTCCGTGGTGTCCAGCACCCCCACCCCCATACCCTCCACCGGAGTTGCCCGGATATGCAGGAGGACCTCCATTTCTATAGTAATTGTCTCTAGGGGAATAGTCTCTGGGGGGCATGGGTGGGGCGCTGCGATCAGCCACATAGGCCGAATTAGGCAGGCCGCCTCCACCTCCCCTCGCTGCAGCCTTCCTCCCATGGTAACTGTACATGCAAAAGGAAAATAACATGTGTCAAGGATATGAAGAGTTGTTGGCATTAATATACCTCGTGGGATAAAGAATGGGTGGGGGTTGGCCTGGACCGACTAGGCCTACATCAACACACGTCCACAGGGCAAGGTTGGCAAGCGATGCATTCAGATATGTACTGAAAAGTGCAGGCATGTTAGTTTTAAACTCTCATAGATGACTACTCTCTCCCAATCTCGAAACAAGGGTCGTCCAGAGCGTCAGGTTACAGGTACCAAATCCCCAAAACTTTATTTAGATGATCCAGAAGAGATCATGAAGGACATTCCACTTCCTACTTCTTTGATACGAAAAAAGAAATATGCCTGCATACAACTATAGATACATCTATACATCAGAAATTAATTATAATCTGAAAATAGATATACTTTTATGAGGAAGAATAAAGAAATTCCACAATCGTTTCATCGATTGGAGGAATATACTGTCTTGAATCTAAGGCATAAGAAAATTCTGACACCAGGAGTCGTCCAAAGGAAAAA
Source organism: Sthenelais limicola (assembly GCA_942159475.1). Lineage (NCBI taxonomy): Eukaryota > Metazoa > Annelida > Polychaeta > Phyllodocida > Sigalionidae > Sthenelais > Sthenelais limicola. The sequence continues at coordinate 57,360,601 of OW804095.1, read as the reverse complement.
TACTAAGTTTGGGCCAAATTTTGGACCTGACATCCAGACGGGAAAGGCAGAGGGCCAACCTATGAGAGCTTCACTGTTCATGCATACATCTATACGTACCCTCCAGGTTCAACGTAGCAGTCTATATTTCCTCCTACTATATAAACAAATCAGAAGCTACGATGTACCACAAACTAAGGTGATTATATAAATAACACACACGCATGAGGAAAATCTACAGCACAAACGGAGATATGAATTTTATTTGAAAAGGGTAACACTAGTTCGCTCTATAAATGAGGGTTTCACCAAAAAGCGAGACAATATAAAGCATTTTTTTAAACGTCATATTCATAAATCTATTCTGTAGACTCCTTTGAACGAGCACGATTAAAGGAAATGCATTGTTAATTGAAATTAACAAAAGCAAAATAACATATTGTGAAGGACCTAACAGACATTGAGCGACACACAATATAGATAAAAATGAGATTCGTATACAAATACACCAACGCATTTCTTATCAATCGTCACAATAGAAATATTTATAGACAACTTGGGAAAGCGTGTTAACATCCATTTGGTACTTTTAAAGCTCGTGGTTATTATGTTCCTTTTTAATTTGATTTAGTCACGAAGAAAGTTTACTTTTCACATAACATTATATTATTTTATGTTTAAAATCATTTATGTTAAAACAGCAAGAAAGTAAACTAATGGCATCATGCGTGTTAAAACTAATAGTTGCTTGACACGAGGCTTATAGATATATAGGACACCAAGATCAAATTAATTTAACGAATCAGCAATTAAGATAGTTGGTAGTATTAGGTGTCGAAATAGTTAAATGTATGATGTGGGAATGAATGGTAAACCATTTGTTTTGTTGCGGTAGGTTGTATATAGCTGGATATCCTGGTGCAAAACACTGAATTATTTCTCACAAGAATTTTAAGAAAAAGTTTGGCATCGATTTAAAAAATTCCTAATAACACGAACTACGGACTCTTTGATAATAACAAAATATCAGCGAACACTTTGCCCCACCCGAACATTTTCAAAGTCAAGACTAATAATGTGTTGGTGATGACATGAATGCAATCTATATTCTTTTTCATTTTGCATCACTCATCCCGAATTAACAAAATATCCAGCTATATTGTGCATATAATGTGCATATAACATATATTTTTAGTTCTTCCTGTCGGTATTTGTTAATTGTGTTAATAGAACCAAGAAAACCTGCGTCACTTACTCCTCCAGAGGTATGTTGTCGCCAGGATAAATACCGCCAGAGTACGCGTCAAAATTCCTGTCAAGATAAGCAGGGCTTAGGGGTCAGAGGTCAGGTCAGGTCAGGTCAGAGGTGACGGTATTGTGGAGGACAGGTAAAAGCCATTCCACAGTAAACTGGTTCAAGTCTCCTAATCTCAGCCTTTTCCTTAAGAAACGGCCGTTTACAAGCATCCATCGCACCTCGAGCAGTTATAACTACACCATTCTCGCACCAGAGGGTAGCTCTAGAAGCATTAGTTTAGTGGGTGAAGGGAATGGTTATGGGATTAAAGGTGTAATGGCCTATACAAAAATAAAGTAAGGGAGTACAAGCCAGGGACTACAGCAGCCACAGTTGGTGATAGTAGGGTGTGTAAATTACGCGGTGCAATGAGTCTTAACAAAAGGAATAGCGGGGAGCTCTAACGACCTTAGGCATGAGTTGACATACAGACACTGGATGCACATCTGAACAATATATACAGGACTCGCTTTTTATCAAATTTTGACAAAAATTGTAATGAAGCGCCGGCGAGATTCTGTACAGGGCTAATTGAGAACTGATGGAGCTCTCATAAGGACTTGTATTTGATCCTCATTTTGAAGAGGTGAGTAATCTTATGAGTATGAGCTGGGCGGACGGACCAGTCAAAGACACAGAAAGAAGGAACTTCCCTAGTGGAAATAACATTAGGCTATATGTGCCACCAAGAGCAATAGGTATTGAAACCAACTGAAGCGTTACCAATATTTTAATAGGAATGTGGGTTAGAGAATGACATGTGTCTGAAATGTTTGGATATAGCTCTTAGTTTTTGAAGCAGCAATCTGGGACCAACTAGGATACATGTTTGTGTCGATATTACGTGCGTTAAATATCGTACGTGTTATATTTTTATAAACACGATTTTGAGGTAAACAGCCGAAAATTATTGAGCACATACATTGTAGCTATATGCCTTAATTAACATGAGCAAATAAGGTGGTCATCATAAATATGATAACCAAAAGTTGGGGTCGAATTTGTACCTAACAAAATAACAATAGTGTACCCACATGGAAGAAGGAACTTTAGTTAGCATGCGGGGTGGGTATCTAAAATGGTACAGTATGTCAATATATCAGGCCTTGTGGGAATTTATAACCACGAAATCTATGCTAAGCTATAGAACGTACTATTTGGGTTTCAAGATGAAAGGATCTGGGGAAACAAGGGGAAAGAATGGGAGCATGCTAAGAATGGAAAGAGGTGAAGAACACGGGTCTGTCAGCGAGGGGAGGTCGGGATTCGCGAATAGTAGCCAGTAGCTGAGGAGTATCCATAAGCACTATAATATCAAACAGGATTTAATGCAGAGGGGAAATGGTGGGGTTTATTTCATTCCGAAATTGAACCGATTAAACAATAAGGTTCCAGAATCCACGGGTAGAAAGAGGCAGGGCAGGGAAAGGTCGGGGAGCAGGGAAGAAAAGAAAGCAAAAACAACAGATGAGTAAACATATAGATAATAACTATACTTCATCGGTATGGTAACTTGTCGTCAAGCAACGAAAGCTGCTGTTCCGACTTCCACCACTCACTGAAAAGGTCAACACAAGATAAGGTCAATGACGTCCTCAAAACTACAGCCACCAGCGACGTAGTCGGGCTCCAGTGACGTTTAAGGACAACGAAACGTCGGGGCAAAACATAAAACGATAGAGGACCATCAATTTATCAAGATTTGGATCAGCGAGATAGGGATTTGTTAGTGAGACAAACTGGAATGAGTCTAACATGCAGAGCCTAGAAAGCTTTAGTAAAACGAGTGAGTTTTAAGTTGTTAAGAGGGGAGGGGTATGTTAAATGAGGAGCATGCATTCCAAGAACTGATTCTCACACTTGAAAAACTTTTATCCGCCTACCAACAAGCAAATATAGAACCAGTTTTAGCTCGAACAGGGAAACAATATTAATTCAATATTTATCTTTAGAACATTCATTTAGTTGGATATTTTAGGTTTTATTCTTTTGTAATATAAAGCAGTCATGCATCTATATCGAGAGACTATTGCCTTGATGCATACCAGTAATCTTTCTTATGAGAATTAAGTACCTAGTCTTACAGGGGCACATTTGCGTATAACATGCTTTCAGCATACACTTTCAACATCCAGAATGTCCCGACTAATCTCAAATGCAAGCATTCCGTTTCCTTCAAATTCAGAGGCGATGCAAATACAGTATTCGCAGCCTAAACGATATTGCCTTCTAAAACGTTTCCTAACACTAAATCAATGCTCTCGCCCCATGTGCCAATCGATCTAAACCTCCGCAATGTAGTGTATTATTGTCATTTATTATGTCTAGTCCTTTCACATTAGGCTGAATTAAAATGAATTATCGAAGCCAATAGGTGATTAAAGGCTCCCGTCGACCTATGAGTTCCAACAGTGCAATTACTCAATAGTAACTTACCGCGCCGGGTCTTGAGCTCATGTAAACTGACTCAAGGACACTAAGGGTCCAAACATGAAAGATTTCGACACTTAGTGATACAAATTTCAAGTTATTTTCTAACATCACTAAAGAATTCATTTTCTCATAAGTTTACTTTTTCAGATGTACTTTCTCCTTGAAGTTTGAATATAACTATTAAAAGGTATGAATTCAAAAGCATTTCAAAATAAAGCTGCCTAATTTGAAAAGTTATACATATTCAACTATATAAGTATAATCACATAATGTGGCTCAAATTAAGATGAGAATGAACCATTAAATCTGCTAATTCTGTGATTCTGTCAAGTTTGTAGGAAAGGCATAACAAAGTTCTTACTCAAATTTCTAACTATCTCTGCGTCATAAAGTTGGCCACGAATAATGCAATATTAAAAATTAGGACCATCAATATGACAATACACTCAATGAAGAGTGACATTCGTAAATTAATGCGTTTGGTATAATCGGCAATCAATCAGTTGATACTCATCTAATATGTGAGATATAAAGGAAATACTCATGCGTGTCAAACTGATTGGCACTCATCTGTACCAATCATGGCTAACAAAACATACATGAAATGAAACCAAAGGGCATTTCACAGGAAAAAGAAACATTGAGGGGTGGTTGTATAAATGGTTTCCATGGAAACTCTTTACTTACCACCGGATTTAACAATAACCAAAACCTCTGGGCGTTGGTCGGGAGAAATGCATGCTCGTGTTACGAAATATTATCGTTTCAAAAATGCAATATCAAAAATACAAGTAACCGATATTACTGGACACCGCCTACTCTTGTAAATTCCTACAATTGCTTCGCAACTAGTATTCACTCAATCTGGATTGGAGACTTTGTCCAAGGACGATTACATTTGATAAATATTGGCAGATTGGCAGATACATTTTGCTAGCCATATATAATAACTAGGCGGATGCCCAAAGGTGCATTAGAGAAAGCCTCTCCTATTCATATATTGTCAGTACATAGGCATTTCAAAGGATAGAACAGAAACCACAGGAGATGCGGTTACGCACACATGCCAAGTACAATGGGGACAAGTTGTGGAAAAAAACTCCTACATAAATAAGAGATTCCTTAGGTCTGCAGGTTGTTAATTTCTCCTTTACGTAAACCTGTAGCAAGTCAATTATTTGTGGTATGTTGACACCACATTGATTCATTGAAATGCTGGCCGGAGTGCTTCAATACAAATTCCTTTATCTATGATCTATTCTATAAACGTTCACTCAGTAGATTTGATCACCAAACTCTGAACACTTTATATTACATGAACTAAATGAAAATGTAGTATTCCAGATTCATCTAAATGCTATTAAACAACAAAATGGGCGAAAGGTCCCCGGATGTTAAAAAGACCCCGTTTACTTACGGTTCGTCAAAACTTTTGTTATCGTTAGGATCGTAGTCCTCAGTCTTGCGGTAAGATCCTGCCAAGTGCACGGCACTTATTATAGATGGGATAAAGAAGGCGAGGGTCCACCCGAAGCTAAACCAAAATCCATTCTGTGACCAGGAAAAGAACAATAGTTAATTACTACTAGTTTTCTCGCAGTTTTTAGTCAGGATAACGAAGATGATATTATATACTTTAGTGTAAAAAAAACAATGGTAAACTAAAAATAAATATTCATCTAAAAGTGAAAGTAGATGCGAGGTAATTCTTACGAAAGGATTGAGGAATTCCACACAGAAGATATTCAAAATGCTTTCCAGACCGTCGTAAGCTGGGCGACAACGAGCGATATCCTCCTTTATCTGTAAACCAGACGTACCAAATAGATTAACAATCCAGGGTATATAGAACCAAGTGTTTCTAGATGGGGATCTCATGGTACTTCATGGTTTTCATTTGAGAAGTACCATGGTTTTCATTTGAGCCCCAAGTCGGATGACATTATTGAGTCTTATTTTTGTATAGATAACGGTATTCATACTTTCAGTTGTTTAATAATCTCATCGTGACATTGTATTTTGTTTTAGCCATTTTAACATTCATTCTTTCTCAACTTTCACCTCGGCACTAATTATAACACTTTTGGTAACTGTGTTGGGCCTTATGATCACTTCGAGGGAGAGATAACCATAAACATGCTTCCAATTATTTATGATTGTCGACTGAGTTGCCAAGAGAATTCTGGTTAACTACCTTCACTTATGTCATGCAATACATAAAGACCAAAACAAATGAGTCCGTGTGCATTTTCTTCAGAACGTTTTAGTAGATAATATAGACACTCAAATCATATTACAAATATTGTTTTAGCGTTTATCAACCCATATAGGGGTACCAATATGAGAGGGTGGGGTGGGGTGGGGGGGGGGGGGAGGGGCGCTAACGAAGAAATGATGCTACAGCTAATTGATAGCAAAACTACACCTCGAAACGTGGAACTTTTCCCAGAACCATTTTAAAAAACCGCTTTCGAAATAGTGCATTATATCTTTGGGGAAGACTACATGTTCTAGGTATGATTTGATTACATTTAAACGGAAACTCCTATATTCATGTTATATGGGTTTTACGGTAGTATAATCAAAGTTTTTTCAGATACAAAAGGAAATTCAACATAAACGAAACTTGATAATTTCACAACAGCATGAAATCCCTTACCGTGGTTTTAAGATTCTCAGTGACTTCCAAAATGTTATTGTATAGGGTAGTAGTAGAATTCTGGAAAAACTGTAAAACAGAACAATAACGCGATCAAGATTTCCATTCAGTAAACCCTTAAAGACTTAAAAGTTTTTCTGAAACTAATAATGAAAGTAAATATGATGAGAATACTAACGTTTGTGAGAAATGAAGCCCCGGAATTTTTAAGATTTGAATCCGCCGCCTCAAGATTTATCTTCAAACCCTCAGCTTGTTGTTGTATCGTAGACTGGAATCAAATGAAAAACGTACGGTATGAATTTTATTACTTTTATTTCAATGAGAACATAGTGCCAACAAATGAGCATAGCAATTCTTGGTTGCAGTTAATATATTATATGTTCATCCCTCGTCACTGCCATATATTATTTAGTGAACTTACCCCAGCCTTTTCAGTTGTCATTTTGTTTTGTAGATCATCAACACCCTTGCGTAGATCACCCTGTCAAAAATTAGTGAGCAATTTAGAAAGGATGCATAGAAGACACCTGAAGAAGAGACCAACGGCAAATTATTCATTCTAAATGGCAGGTTCCTTAAGAAATAAATACACAGCTCTAAATAGCTGCCAATCCACAGAATCACAAATCCTGCCAGTGGATATTATTTACCAGGCTGATTAATCATTACAACTAAAGAGATCTACAGAATTTCGCAATGTATTACAGTTTATGGGTACTATTGCAGGTTGCCATTCGGTGCTTATCAGCAGCATTGTAGACTTCTAACTCATACCATAGACCTCGTTTTCTGTATCATAGGTTTCCAAATATGTACGACCGATTCAACAATGCGCGGTAACTAATGAACCTATATCAACCAACTCGTTACAAAAGGTTGTCATGCAATTTAGGACTTTGAAAGTGAAATGTGAAGTATTTTGATGCGGTGATTTGGAAGGGCAGGAAAGAATCGGGACCATGCAGGAAACTGGTGACAAATAGACCAGTATACAAGCAGGAATAGAGTACACACATCTTTGTAACCATGCAAATATAATATCATTTACTTAGTAATAGGACAAACAGCGTGCCCATGGTACCAGGGTCTTCATTCCTAAATACTTGCATAACTAGAGGAACATCGTCCTTATCAGCAAGGATATTGTTTCCATATTGGATGAGGGCATATTCTGATAAGGTTTAACAAAATAAAAGTGATGGACATTTCCCAAGACGGATGTCTATTGTGTGTGAAATACTATTGTGACCCGTTGGGAAGATGCCAGATGTTCGGGTTTTATCGGGGGTTCTATTTATGATGACTTTGGTATCATATTTTAGAAGGCAATTGAATAAGAGAGAAAATAGTTTTTAAGCTGCTGCTAGTGTATTATTGCATGAATATGACCCTAAAATAGCCCGTACTTATTTTCCAAAGGTAAACCATGGTGAAAGTGAAACTTTTGAGTGTCACGTCAAGGCAATGCTGAGAAGCATGCTTTAGAAATACTCACGGCTCTTTCAAAATATTCAACCAACTTACCAATAATTCTGGCTGCAAAATCACAACTAATCTTTAAAACTCAAAAGTTCTACTATACAGTAACCAAAACTAAACGTTAATTGATGACAAATCCAAAACTAAATTACATTAAACACCATGATAAATGACCAAACGCTGAGAATAAATCAATGATTTAATGAATATCTTTAATACATATCGAACGGAATATGACTTATCTCGGAAATATTTTCGAATGACATGCGAGATAGAGCAGGCAGAAATGCTTATGGATTTGTTTTTATCTGGATCAATATTAATATGCTGGGCATAGTGCATTTGATTGGAGACCATTACTGAAGGTTATCTGACGTAGCACAAAGATCGGCCGAGTGTTTCAGGGGGAGGGTTTGTACCAAGCCTAATTTCCAAATAACGTTTTTTGAATGAAGTCTGTTTTCATTAAACTCCAGTGTTACACACATCATACCACAATATATGATTTGCAAACGACTTGATTTGGTAACTCTCGTCACTCTCTGGGTAAATGTAGGAGTAGAAAGATTTCTCTGAACTACACTCCTCGGTCCTCGTCAATCAGGGTTCTATACAAAAATTATCACAATGATTCCTAAGGGACTTCTTTAGAGCAGGCACAAGCGACATGGCTAGATAAAAAATATAGGGGAACAGACCAGCAAGTAACGTGGGGCTTACCAGTTTCCCTTGTACTTGATCGAGATCGTCCTGCACGCTTTGCAAGTCAGCTATGACTGTCTCTAAGGCAGCTTCCTTTGTTGGGTTGCCTCCCTACAGAATAGTAAACCCCAGTATCTTAGTAATACATGTACATGGAAAAAGGCTTAAGTATTTCTGTGTCCCTGACTTCAGATCTGCAGAACTCTGAGCAATGCAGCAAAGAAAACAATTAACGGTAGACGAAGTAAAATTAGAAGGTCAAAGAAAACGTTCGCCAAGGTATGGGTAAACATTCGGATGGTTCTTGACTTACATCTCTAAAGGCATCCCGCTGTTGATTCAATCGTCTCTTTATGTCAGCAAGGTCAGTAGTCAGGGTTGCCTTGTTGAGCTGGATGAATATAACAAGAGTAGCTTTAAAATTTAAATTATCGGATGAAGTATATCAAAGGAAAAAAGGCAGATATAAAAAGCCCCCGAATCCTGCCCAAGGCATTCAACGGTCGTACAGGTTAGGTGCTATATGCCACGTCTACCTGTTATAAATATAACAAGAGATTAAAGGCAGTGTAACTGACGTAGATAAACGATTTAATTTGGGGGAAATTAAGCTAAAAGTTTTAACATTTAAAACTCTCACCTCATCCGTGAACCTAGTTAGAGGTAGATCGTCTAATTTAGAGTTCGATATGTTGTCTAGCTGCGCACGAATGTCATCGTTTATTATGTCTACACTATTAAGATTGACGGAAGTAAACTGGTCCAGCAAAACTGCTATCTTGCCCTTGATGCCATAATTCTGAAAGAATGTACAGCATACAAAGCATACAAAGTAAATAATGCAGCATTCAAAATCTTGAACTGAAAGGCTGAACGGATTAAATGGATTGCGCCTTGTCGCGATAGCAAATAGCGGTAGCAAATATCAGTGATACTAAAATAGCAAATAAGGTTCTCTTCCTAAGATAAACTGTATTTGAGGGTAGAGGTAACTTACTTCAAGATTGAATGAGTCAACATCATAGACCCGAGACAGCTGCAATGCTTCATACACCCCTTTGTTCTGTTCACAACTCCTGCAGTCAGAAAGAAAACATCATTGCTGAGTTATGGTAATACAGTACGAGACAGGGCATCCACGATAACCCCTATGTATATCGACTCGGGTGAACAGAATAATATTTTAATAAAACAGATGGATTTCGTTTTCAATAATCGGATGAAAAACGACGAAATATCTCAAATATATTCACCACAAAAACGCCGGGGTATATGAACCACGAAAAATAGTCGATCTTATGTCGTTATCGTATCAGAAGAGGAATCAGTTTTCAATCACACATTCTTAGACCTAATGTCTTAAGTTAACTTAAACATATAAAAAGTATGGTAAGCTCAACTGTTGATCGATTTCTTGGCTGATACTTCCACCAGTAATTATCTGGTCCTGGCCTTGATATATTGTTTCTATGGCATAGCTATATTGATATATCATTTAAACAGGATACAGTGACATTTCTAACGGAAATACTATTTAAACTTAAATTTACCGAATGATCACGGAGGGTTTTGTGTCCTTGATGAAAGACTCCCCGTACAATGGCATAACAATCTCGTCTAATACCTAAAACATGAAATAAGTAGTTTTCCTTATAATGACAATTAAATCGAAGAGGTAACATTTGTGTAAAAACAGACGACAGGAAAACTGATAAAAAGTGACATAAACTGTAGTTACACATTTTTTTTTTTAGAAAGTTAGTACGCCTTTGGCGGTCTATATCTGACGGCATTCGAAAACATCTCTTGGGTTAGGGGAATTGAATCAATCCACGATTATGTATGGTTCATGGCTTCGATGCCTTAACAACGAATTATATACAGGATTCCATTAAGAAATAGGTTTTTAACCAATTAGCAATCATAACTCTCGTGCAACATTCTCGTCGGACATATAAAAGGGATTTTGAGAATTTCATTCCGCAAGCATTTCTCTAATGTTTGGGGATAGAGGGAAATAATTATGCTGAATCTAGTTTGTATGGTCTCACTCATTCATGCGCCTTGTTAGAAGATATATTTGTAGATAATACATATGTGGAGGCAATCGTATGCAGGGAGACAACATCCTGTGATTTCCTTCCATGCCTTCAATTCGGGACAATAGAGCCAACACCTTTTGTCCAGTCACTCAAACAGACGCAACTACGAACACATGGCCAAGGTTAGTTTTTTTTTACGAGATCTCACATGTCGGCATTTATGAATTAGGACCATTCAACACTTTTTGGTCACCTTACACCTTAATGGGAATGATAAACTAAGGAGAAGTGACCGAGGTGGAAGCAGAGGTGTTTTCTGGGAGCATAACATAATGACTCACCACAGCGGCCTCTTCACTAAGAACTAAAGGTTTGTAGTTAGACTGAAAATATGTACAAGTGTACTAGGACACAGGTCTACAGAGTATAACATCGAACGAGGAGAGCCAACATATAAGGATTCTAAATCAAGAGACAGATGTTTTTGTATTCAAATAAGACAAACTTCTTTTCAGTCGTTTGATTTTCAGATCGATTATTGATAATCTTCCTTCCAAGTATAAAATTACCAGAAGGCATTTTTTGGCATGGACAAAGTATGAAATATTTAAGATTCGATAAGCAGTAAAGACATAATAATTACGATACTTTGTTCCAGTATAAAAAACAGATAGCTCAAAGTGATCTCAAGTCATTCCTTTAAATTAGATTTAATAAAAGTACATTGTACATCGAAAAATCAGTGAATTTATTTTGGGTTGAAAAGTATGATTTCATTATGAGTATTCGGGTGTTCCTTGTAAGAAAACGTTGTAATTCTGGCATATATTACCTGCAGGTATGCACTTTGCGAGATGTTAGGTAAAAGTGGTCGGCAAATATCGGTGTGTGTGATCTGACCCACAATGTACGACGGTGTACAGATGAGCATAAGGAGCCAACCAAACAGGAAGCAGAAACCAACGCCTCTACAAGATGGAAACAGTAAAGTTCAAATACTCACATTCACTACTCTAAGTCATAAATTACAAAGAATGATTAGGCTTGATATAATAAACGATAGATGGGTTTAAAGCCGCAGATTCATGTCTCAGCAAAAACACCAAAGTTATCTACTCGAATCAATAATATATACATAAAAACGCTTTAGGTGAATAGAATCTAAAACGCCAATCATAACCTAGAAAAATACGATGATCCGTCAGAATAGTACAACGGCTGGAGGAGTAATTTATGAGGAATGAATATATATATATGGAATACATAGCATAGAAGAGGCAGAGGCAAGTAGAAATATCATACTTACGCCAGGAGGAGATTGGCACCGACACCTTTATTGCAGGCACCAACGTCATCATAAGGTGGTTCTCCACAAGCGCCAAATATCAGCGCGAGAAAATAGCAAAGAACTATAAGAAGGAAAATGCAGCAGAGACCAATACCAACATACCACCTGGAACAAACACCACCATGTAGAGGTTATTCAATTATAGTCTTCTTTCATATCTTTTTATTTTTACAAAAAGCTTTGAAACATATTTTAGCTACATGCGCCAAATACTCAGCATGGCAAAACAGAAATATCAAAATAGAGATATTGCAACATCGAAATCAAAATAAAACAAAAAGAAATCTGTAACTTACTCGTAGGTCCCATAGGTTTCAATGCTAGTGGTATACGAGTGTACATTTTGGACTTGCAATGTTACATCATCCCGAACCTGAAAATGAAAAAAATATTAATGAGAAAAGTTAGGGTGGGATAGAAAGGACAGTCATAAATTTTATGAAGCAAGCTCTATCCCATCTAGTCAATTCTTTAAGCATGTTAATTTAGATGTTCGCTTGGAGAAAAAATAGATATTCTTTCTTCTTTAAAACAATGATAATTTGTCTTTAATTGATATTTATCAGATTTACTTACCATGGTAACTTGAACCTGCAATTCCCTTAGTCTAGCACTAATATTTCGAAGAATGTCGGCTCTAGAATTTTCTATGTCTGTAAAATACGTTCACAGGTATAAGAAGCAATACTACAGGGGTGAAGAATGTTGGGAAGGGTGCTGCCAACCGTCTGAATTTCAGATACTTTTAGCTTATGACTTGGTTGAAAAAGAGAGTTGTGGAGTGGAATTTTTGCACTTTTTATTGGACTTAAACTGGTCAAGGTGTGAAGAATGTTCGCCATGAACTAGGAAATAAAGGTTCAACACGTGTGGAAACAAAATAGTTTAGGTACTGTATTAGAAAAAGTACTAGTACAAAAGTTGTGTTGGTAATCCTTATTAAAATTATCACAAACCGCCTTTATTGTTGCCAACTCGGTCGTTGATATCGCTAAAGATGCTCCGGTAGGAATCCAGACTCTGCGAAACAGAAAAGAACATTTTATTTAGACGAGACTATACGTGCAACCTTCCCCCTCGAGTGCTACCAAACTACTGAGATTCAGAGAAATCTAGAAAGTTTCCCAGCAATACCTCACCGTTCCCTTAGTGATATTTATGACATCATAAAGGGGTGCTCTTGTGGCCAGGGGGGCTTACCCTGGCGTATTAGTTGCTATCTCAGTATCAGTGGTAGCAGCTAATCAATATAACAGAATATAGTCATGCACTCTATGATATCTATCGATATCAGGAGGCTAGGGGGCAGTTGTAGCTGTTGTCCTATTTTAGTATTGAACAGAATAAAAAACTGTTGAAACCTAGTTTAGTTGTAGGAATTGGTAACTTAACTGGGGTATTTATCAGATCAGTTATGTAACTGAAGTTACAGGAAATTAGTCTTTACATATCTAAAGATCAGTCTAGAAACAGGAAGTGGTAACTAGTAACCAAACACAATCTAAACCCTCCCTATCAATATTCATCATTAACATTCCCAATTTCTTAATTTTGAAAGAATTTTCAGGCCCGGATGGCCAAATGACGACCAATTGGTGGAATTGCTCATATAAGCGAAACAACATTATTGGAAATTTCTTTAATACTTACATTGTCGATATACCCTTTGATATTTCCTATATTATGCGCATCAAGGTCAAGATCCTGGAAAATAACATTTATGCGAGACATGTTTTAGGGAGTCTAGGTAAAAAGGCTAGGGTCAATTTCCTAATATATTTATCTATAGTATAGGCAGAAACGCCCCGCCCCCGTCCCCGATGTTTAAAAAGACTTGGTATTTTAATTCTTGCCCATCTAAGAGTGAAAATTCCCTTCCACATTCCAGTCCACATTCGTCGAACAGATAGAAATGATTTCCTTAATGAGATGTTTTATTAAACATACAAATACATATAATAAGGCCATGACAAGGCCACGACTTACAGCTTGTTCATAGTCGACGTTGACTTTGATTGAAGAAATATCTGTCTTCAATGTGTTGCACAGGTCAGTGGTACAATCACGTAAGACATCATCAGCTTGTCCCTTCCAAGTGTTCAAGGAGTTTTTAAGGTTGTTGAGTTGAGAAATTATGCTGGCCTTCAGGGTCCGCACAGTAGTTAAAAGGGTTTCTATTTCTGATAAACCTGGAAAATAACATAAAAACTTGTTCGCACTATGGAGGATATTTTTTTCACAAAGGTTTTCTTTAAAATTTGCACTTACAAAATATATTCATAACAGGAAATCACGAAATGTCTACTCATGAGTTATACAAACGATTGTGAATGTGTATGTCGATTATTAGTTTAAACTTTAAATAAATATCACGAATTAGTGTACACGTTCATTGGTTTCCATTCGCAGGGATGCAAGTCGGGTATGGTAAAATAATCTGAACATTTTCCAAGGTCCAAGGGGAGATAGATAAAGGCGCACATGTCATATAAAGGACCATGTGTGTTTGTAGGACAGTGCGGCCTAACTAAGTGGGTATCTGGGTCAGTGCAAGGGATATATATGATCGCCACCTGCTGCACCCTTCCCGGAGTTCTTGAGCGAAGGCACTCGGGGATTTCCGTAGGCTCCATTGACTCAATGCTAAAGATTAGAGGAAATATCTGGAATCTCACTTCCGATGAGGAGTGAGGCCGCCTCTCCCCGAGCAGAATTCGGCAGTTCCGTTAGCACTAGAGTCAGTAGGGGTGGCCATATAGACAGCCTCTGCCCATCACACCCCCAAGAATGGTGTGTGTCCCGGGTTTCATCCCGCATTGGAGCCTCTTTCTCTAAGATCCAGCCAACATAAGACAACTATACAGAGACTTAGGAATCTGAGAAAATTTTGGTACATATGGATTTAAAACGGTGTATTTTGGAGGGCATTTGGCAACTTTACCATTCATCCAAATTATCTTAATTCAGTTAATTATCTGAGAACTTGCATCCCTGCATTCGTTACGACACCTACCATCAGCGAGGTCATTGGCTTGTTGTAAAAGAGTTTCTACTTGTGTTTCCTTATCCAATTTATCAGCAGCACTATCTCCGATAGCTGTAAGAGAGCAAGGTAATCAGTTATTTACGTGATGAAATTTGTCGAGGATAATCTTCACGGTTTCAGTTACATGTCAATGCATGAAAATTGTTTAATTCACAGCTACAGTTCTCGGAGATTAATGCACAATCCATTAAGGCAGTGACAGTGACGAAAAAAACATTCAGCAAAATTATTGATGTATATTTAAATGAAATCGATATATTGTAGACCACTCTATACTGTGGTATCTGTGTATGTATGTATTATTATGAGTGTTCTGTGCTTGATCTGGACCTACCATTATTACTGTTTCTACTGCTATACCTTGTTTTATTATTTGTCTCTACTACTGATGACTTTTTTTAAACTGCTTTAGATAGATTGTATTAACTGTTAGCGAGATATATGAGCAGTTGAAGTTTATTGTCTCTTGTTTCAGTTTCTATGAACTGCTTCTCACTTTAACTAAATACTCCTAGATTAGATATTAGAAAATAGCCCTAGAGTTCGTTTTTGGCATAGTAATGTAAAATCAAATTTTTGTCCAGTAGCAACTAGTCAGGAACCCGCTGGAAGACCTGGGTGTCACCTTTCAGATACGGGTCTCCTTTTTGTACACCTTTCTCGTATAAATGAAAAATGCTTTGAATCGAATTGAATTGAAAAAACAAATGGTTGTTCAAACAGTTTTCAAGATATAGTTTTCCTGAAATATGATAAACAGACTATTTGGTTGTCCGCTCACACCAAAGATAAGTAAACCCTGGTTGTCCGAAGGACGCCCATATATTGTTAATTCTGTCAGCCATGCGGACAACCAGGATGCGGGAACTTTTCAACTCTTTTGAATGAGCTGCTGATGCTGATAAATATTATATTTCTCAACTTAACAGCATTAGAAACTATTATATTTTATGTACCGTAAATGCAACAAATGCAAGCAAGTGGTGGAATTATAGGACATAAATAATGATTCAACAATACATGGTAGGGAGTGAAGGAAATGCAGCTTTGTTTTATATGGCATACTTACTCAGAATTTGGTTCACTACTTCGTCTATGTTTTCCCCGAAAGTTCGGTTAGCAGCTCCCAAGTCGTCACTGACTGACTGCAGATAATTGTTGAGAGAGTTAATTCTGTCTGCTGCTTTAGACACTAATCCATTCCTGGCAGATGTATTCATCCTTATTTGCTCGTTTGTCATGAATGCAAACACGAGGCCGATACTAATAAAGTGAAAAATGTACACTATGAATAACATGTATCGCCATCATTTCAACTAAATGAAAAGATAAGACAAATCCTAGGCGATCACAACTATCCTACTTAGATATCGTACTATTCATTTAGAAGAAAGTGAACAGAAAGTCATCGAAGGAAATTCGAAAAATAAAAACAACTCTAAAAGAGATAGCAATACATATATTTACTTAGTATTAGGCAGTATTTCGCATATTATCAATGAACTTGACTCAAATTTGGCAGCTGATTTTAACTATCTAGTGAATCTTAACTAAACAGTTCCATTCCGTGTTTCTGATTTTTGTGTACACATATGAATACCATCCCCCATATCACATGGTATATCCGAATTATCCAAGCCCCACTGCTACTATTATTTTTTTTAGAAAAACTACTGAAAACCAACGAATTTCCACTCGTGAATTTTATTGAAAATGTCAAAAATTAACTGTGATCAAACCAAAACTGTTCTAAAAAAATCAAGGTATTTACACTAGAGAATTTCCAATCTCTCAAAAAAACGAAACTCTCTTAATACTAAACTAATTTGTACTTGCTGATTGTCCAACTTAGCATATCCCATAATGCACCAGGTATGTGACTACCCATAATGCACTACTTTGCACATGTATATAAGAGCCTCCAGACCAATACCAAATCATTGTACCACCTTCACCCCTGAAGAAGAGAGCAAAGCTCTCGAAACGTTGGGAATTAATAAAAGGAACATCTAAAATTTCAAATCGTCATTCTTCCAGTCTACCAAACATTCACGTGGCCCCTCTACTTCACCAGTTAGTAGTGAAAACTCACCAATATATTTACTTATCTAGGTGTCACGTGTGTGTGGCCGAGTCGGGAAACTTGTCTTAGATATACTAATTTTAATCAATCTGAGTCTGAAGTAAGGTCTAACGGTCTTATTTTTTCGAGCAATACATACACGCTTAAACCTGCTTAACAAGTGATACCAGCATAAATGGAAATACTCACAGCATAATAGTATTGCAGATGAAGAGGATTGTCCCGCACGTATACTGTCTACACTTATGATGAGCCCCTTCACGTGGATTTACTTTACCCCCGCAGTTACCACATATCCGACAGCAGCAGAAGAAAAGGCCAACTATTGGCATTAAAATGATAAAAAGGATGCCCACTAAGACACAAGAGAAGAATGCAGCATGCGTGGCTAAAACCTGAAATAAATTTGTAAAAAGTCACAATTAGTAAACAACCGGTAGATTGAACATCCAGACACGATGCTTAACATTTCAAATTGATCCAGGAAATCAAGACTGAAGAGCAAGATAAATAAAACTGCCATGTCTAGGATGTCAAATACAGAACACCGAAAAACACAGACAATTGTTTCGACCTATATTGTTAAGATCTATTTTTACCACTCCTGACAAACAATATAAGTTAAAAGAAAATAAGTTATAGCAGATTTGGCATGACAGAACATAATATTTAAAAGGGAAGTGTGTGTGTGTGTGGGGGGGGGGGGGGGGGGGCGGTCACTACTAACTGACGAGGGACAAGAGGGAAAGAGAAAGACGGTGGATTTTGGATTTGTTTCTCATTAGTGTCTTTTGGTGGTGTGTCCCACGTTTCAGGTCACTTTGCTCCATCTTCAGGGACGTTCAGTGTACAAGTTGTCTGAGCTTGTTTTAAATATAACATTGCATTGCATTCTACTTTTTTTAGGTAATTAGTTATCTATGGTGAAAGATGAAAATTCACGTAAAACCGAGCGATGACTTGTACAATACAGGTTTGTGTTGATTGAATCTTTTTTTATTTTCCTACGTTTCGGCCTAGGGTAGCCTTCGTCAGGGAAAGAATTGGTCATTTATTATACAGAGTCACATGTCCATATTAGGTCATTTACATTCTTTACAACAATTTATATTCAAAACAGATATTTTCGGTACAAATATCGTACATAGTGCTGTAGACAGAGCATCAATCCCTACAATGGGCTAGGTTCATGTAAAGGATTGTGGGGCAAGTTCTGTGGTCCCAGGGACGCCCAAAAGACTCAGTCAGAGTAACATAAAACATGACGATTTTGTGAAAAGAAACAAATATGACTAAAGGTCACAGCAGATGTTCGCGACAATGAAACTTGAGAACCCTTGGAATCTAATTCAAAGGAATATTAAACGAATGACATAACGAATATGAGCCAACTCCCATCTGATACAATGTAATAACTCAGGAATTATGAAACCATGATATATTATATTACAGCTATTCCTGTCGTATCCTGGATGAAATAAGAAACGGGATAAAACTATTCCTGTGTTTGTTTAACAACCAGGAAAATAGATTAAAATTTGGACGACAAAGTATCAAAGAATTGTTAATCGAGTATCCAGAATTATCAGGAGGTAGGCAGTTACACATAACAAACACAGTATAGATAAATGTAGCCTGCATTGCTCCTCGATCCCCGATCTTGGGGTGCTAGGGACGAAAATGGTAAACCAGTTCTCCCAATCTCCCAATCCCAATGTCCCTGTTGTTGCATGGATATATAGTATTCATGTTATTGGTAGTCTGGTGTTACTGTAAGCACAGCAATAAAGAATTTGTACATAAAAGAAGATTTTTTTTTTTTGTAAAAATTTATTTATTCAGGAAATTTTAACATAATTATAGCACGCTTATCCGTAGATGGTTTTTCGTTGTGCCCTGATAATATACAAGAAATTAAACATATACAGAGAGAGGGCATGATGATAATTAGACAATCAAAGTACTACAAGAATCAATCAATTTATAAATCAGGAGTAATGGATGAATTAATGTGATGAGATGAAAATTAATGCAGTCTAGTTGATAAGCATTACATCATACAGAGGTGTGAGAGGATGTTGGTGATTTCCGAACATACCAACACATAATATAGTTTGGACATGTCTTAAACCTACAAACATTTCTTATTTTAAATTCGACAGTAGTCGAACATTACATGAATTATGACAATATACGGTAATCTCCTGGGTTTTCTGCAAAGATAATTTTCAGTAATTCAGCAGTAGCTTCCTTGATTTCCGCACGCCTAATTTTAACTCTTCCTTGCAAGATATCGTTTCGTTAGCCACGGGAGAGTGGATTTTCTTTACCTACTTGGCAGCAAGACTAAGCTAATGTGTTACACATTGGCCTCGTTTCCATTGACTAATGTCGCTGGGGTAAAGTGGTTACAGTAGACTGGAGACTTTGAGGCCGCCAGACGAGCCAGGGCGAAAAGAATAATTCAGATGTCACCCGAGGACTTGAGTGTCAGTTCCAATAGTTGTATATTTTGTGTTACTGTATCGGTGAAAACTAGAGCAGGGTTTTGCTTCAATCTTAGAGTAAAAAAGACAGAGAAAGCACTGGAAGTGTTATGGCACACACCCTGTAGATTCCAGAGCCAAAGATGAAGGGGTCTGTGGTGTTGGAGGGCATCGTGTCCCATGATAGTCACCGAGGTCCAGCCCTCCAGAAACTCATGACCTAATTGAGTTCTGAGCAAACTGGAGATTAATTCAGTCTATTATGTTTCTACCCGATACCTGACAAGCATTGATTTCATCTTGTATCTCACTATTCTCACTATCGGTGTTAACGTTGTGATTATATCAGTGGCACCCCTTCATTGTTTGTGATATGAAGCAGTGGCATGCTGCCCATGGCTGGAGTGGCAAAAGTGGCTGCTAAGGAACGAGGGCCGAGGGAAGTACTCAGTGGAATGAGATAGGTCATTGATAAGTTCTGCCTGGTTGGTATAGTACATTCACATGTCTACCACAATTGTCTTCTCCTTTCATCTGTAATTATAATGTCCATGTGCTTTGTAGTAATACAGACATGGCGAAACCTGCCGGACAGCGGTCCTTGACCGGTGAAAAACATGTCGGACCAGTGAAAGTTCTAAAGTTTTCACCATGTCTGGTAACAGTCAATGTTATAAGTGTTAACACAAAATATTGATCTCCAAAGCTAAAAATAATATAGAGGTAAGTCTAAGACATGTCAGCTTGTGGGTTAATGATGAGTGGTAATTGCCGGAAAATTACTCATGTTGATTATTCCAAATTTTAGATAAAAAAAATAAAAATAAAATGATTTAATTGACAGTTCCTGACAATAACTGCAACTTGACCATCCTTTACATGTAACTGACATCAGTCTTCGTTTCACTTGGAAACGCAAATTCATTAAAACATACTGACACCAGTTGTTTCCAAAGCAAAAACTGGAAAAAATTTAATGTAAAGTGTTAACTCTAACTGATTCTTGTTGGTGTATGACCAATCAATCATGATTCCCATAGGTTTACACTTTTGATGTGAAAATAAATGTAATCATAATGTATTAATTAGCTCATACCTCAATACGTGTACATACATTGTATTTAGCATATACCTCTGTCACGACCACAAATCACACCTTTTTGATTACATATGATTACATAATATTGTATAACATTACTCAAGTCTCATTTGATCTTATATACATTTATTGTCTAACATTGTGCAACATTAATCAATGGCATTAATTACCCATCTCTCTATTATGCATCATTACTCATAATATATGTATGGTAATATCGCACCTACACACAAGGGGGAGCCAGGGGTCAGACTGGTGTGACGTCACCACTGATCCACCCCCTCAGGTCACGGACAGTGAACCAACTAACACCACCTGATTGGTTGCCTTAATGAGGCACCTGCAAGGTGATTGGCTAAGGCCTGTCATTGGCTGATTACTCAAGAGATGTAAATATGTATCACATGATTCCTTCCGATTGGAGGAATATATAATTAATGCGCATGCGCAATGGGCTTCATGGTCAACTGACCAGCTGTATAAATTAAGCTGAATAAATGAGATTCATTAGTCTAGAAACGGGACTACGCTGTTACGTATTATTATTATTATTAATATTCATATAGGCTATCCTCTAGCCTGGCTTCGCCTGAACATACCTCTACTCTACCTGACTGATAGTATAGCAGTCATATCAAATGGTGTAAGAACCAAATAAGCTGAAGCTGGAGGACCTCACTATAAACCTGAGAAAGAGAATTGTCGTCAAGCATCCCCCAAAGGTACGAGCTTACACTAGAAGACGACCAGTACAACCAGATCAGAACGTATTGGCTGAAGTCCAGCTAGATGAGGCAGTCCAAGAGCTAAATCCAAATCCACCCATAATGGACGAAGCACAGATGCAGGAGGTTAGGAATCGGCTAAATCAGTTAATCGAGCAGAATATAGCCAACCAGGAGGGACCAATTGCCCAGCACATCGCCCAAGCAGTACGGGATGCATTGCCGGCAAGGGAAGAAGCCGCACCTCCACCTCCAGAGGCGAACGCGCAGCTTGCCCAAGCTTTGGTGGCAATGCGCGCCCAGGACCCAAACCTCCGGCGGCCAGACATCTTCAGCAAGCCAACGCTCACGGTAACAACTACACAATTTCTCCAGGAATACGTACATTACATCAATCAAGCATACCAAATGGATCCAAATGCTTTACCCCGTTATTTATCTACCTATCTGGATGGAAAGGCGCGACAGTGGTTTGACCGATATGTAAGAACTCCGGGAAACGATAGAAATAACTATCGGTTAATTTCCCAGGCCATGATCGCGTACTTTACCCCGGACGAAAGGAATCTCAGGATAAGCAAACTGAGAAAACAAAGTGTGAACGAAAAGGTAGAAGACTATGCTTTATACTTAAGAGATATCACCACAGCCAGAGGGTTAAATGAGGACGGTTCTATCGAGAAATTAGTAGAAGGACTGAAACCAGGATATGCAAGTATAGTAATGGCGCAAAATCCTATAACCTTCGACGCAGCTGTGAAGTGGGCAAAAATGGCCGAGGCTGGTGATAAAATTTCTGCTCACCCAGCCATCGATGCCAAAGAACTTTCAGTCTTGGTAGCAAAATCATGCCAGGACTTAACAAAAGCCCACCAGGAAGAATTAAAATCCCTCCACGAGAAAA
This sequence comes from Sthenelais limicola, assembly GCA_942159475.1. Classification (NCBI taxonomy): domain Eukaryota; kingdom Metazoa; phylum Annelida; class Polychaeta; order Phyllodocida; family Sigalionidae; genus Sthenelais; species Sthenelais limicola. The sequence goes on along the minus strand of OW804095.1, from coordinate 57,338,316 downwards.
TAGATTCCCTCACAAAAGCAAGGGAACAGGAGCCAAAAGTCGAGGCGACAGAGGCCGTCCAACACATGGGAAGCGACCAAGGTGGTCACCAAGGCGGCCAACAGGGAGGCCACCAAGGCGGCCGAGGCCGAGGAAAAGGCCGAGGCAGATGGAACGGCAAAAAGGGACGTGGAGGATGGAGAGGAAAAGGCCGAGGTAACCAAAATTGGCAAAATAACCAAAACTGGAACGACAACCAGGGAAATGACCAGCAATGGAATGGTAACCAAAACTGGCAGGACAACCAAAGTTGGCAAGGAAACCAACCCTGGAATCAAGGATTCAACAATGGTTACCAACAACAGCAACGGCAGCAATCCCACTTAGGAGGATCGGATGACCATCTCCTAAAAGAATTTCAAGAATTCCTCCGCCAAAGGAACCAGGGAAACGGTCAAAACCAGACGTATTAGGGCCAACACGTACTGGAAACCAAATTTCCCTCGGGCAGGAAAACAAGAATAATATGGTGACAAACAAGGAACGACAGGACTATGATTTTGAAAATATGAACTATGAGGAGAAATCCTATAGGGAGGAAATACTGACAACTGACACTGGAAAACGCATCGACGACCGGGCTACAATAACCCTCAAGCACAACGGAGAGACAGGTAAGGCAATTCCCATAAATGCAAAAATTGAAGACGGCTGTATACGTGTCATTGGGTACAATTATGATATTCCAGCTCTTGTAGATACTGGAGCCACTGTCTCAGCTATCAATTATAAAATGTATATGCAATGTGCACAGAGAGGTATTGTAAAGGTCAAGCGTATAGCTTGGAAAATATATGTCGCCGATGGCGGACTAGTACATGTCAGAAAGTTAGCCACCTTAGAATTCACCATTCAGGGTAAGAAATTCTCCCATCAATTCGCGGTAATGAACAATCTAAATCGCCCTATTATTTTAGGTGTAGATTTCTTCCGTAAATTCAAAGCACATATTAGATTTGACGATGATCCATCTCCCGAGAACATGCCGGTGAGAGCCGTCAGATCAATTACAATTCCACCATATTCAGAGATTGCTTTAACAGGTGAAATAACGTGTATAAATGATATAGAAGATGAAGGTATTGTTGATAATATGCTAAGGAAAGTGTCTGTCCCCTTCTTAGTACAGAGAAGTGTGGTAAAACCTAATGACAAAAACAGACACCCGGTGGTTATTCTTAATACAGCAGCATCTACTTATCGCATACACAAAGGTCAAATTCTAGGTCTATTCACTAAGGTTAAAACAGGGGAAATCTCTGAGGTGCCACAGGAATTGCAAACAACTATAGATGCTATAAATACTGATCAGTCAAGCGTTGCTTCTGACACATCTTCAATCTCGTCCCTACAAGAATCATACTACGATAATCACTCAGATTCAGACGCAGACTCTGATATAGAAATCAACGAGTTCTCCAGTGTATATGTCGATTCAACTCCAAATATCCAACCAAAGAATGTATTGGATGATTCAGGGAAATTGAGATTAAACTCACTATTGTCAAAATACGAGGATATATTTGTAGGTTCAGAGAAAGTGCTAGGTACGACCAATCTATATGAGCACGCACTCCATGTAAAACCTAACACAAATCCTTGCCACATGCTGCCTTTCCGCACCACACTTGAGAAAGCGCAGAAATTCGATGAAGTATGTGAGAAACTGGAAGAGCAAGGAATAATAGAAGAGACAAAGACTGGACCATGGTCCAGTAGGCCTTTTATGGTGCAAAAATCAAGCGGTGGACATAGGCTCGTTACAGACTTTAGATATCTAAATTCAAATCTCATAAATCAGGCCCTAATCTCTCCAAGGGCGGACGAGTCATTAGAATATGTAGGGGATTTAAGACCCACCATATTTTCCAAACTTGATGCCCAACAAGGCTTTTTCCAAATTCCACTACACGAAAATTCAAGAGACTATACAGCCTTCTGCAGCTATAGCAAGAAATACCGATATAAAGTGCTACCAATGGGATTAAAAACTTCCCCGCAGGCTTTCTGTGCGCTAGTAACTATGATACTAAACAAGTTAAAGTACAAATGCGCGATCCCATATCTAGACGATCTTTTGATTCTATCAAAAACACAGGAGGACCATTTCAGAGACTTGGGAAACGTCTTCCAAGCTTTAAGGGAAGGGAGACTAAAACTCAAGCGATCAAAATGCGAATTTTTCCTCGATAGAATAAATTTCCTAGGCATGGTTGTCACCCCACAAGGGATACAGCCCTGCCCATCAAAGATCGAAGCACTTCAAAGTTTCCCAAGACCCAAGACAGTATCCCAAGTTCGATCCTTCAACGGATTATGCCAGTTTTTCAAACGATTCATAAAGAACTTTAGCACAATAATTAAACCTTTGTATGCTCTAACAAAAGCTGGCTCAAAATTTAACTGGGACAAGTCTTGCGAGAACGCTTTCAATACTATGAAACAGGCTATATGCGAAGATGCCCTACTGCATTTCCCAAACTTTGACAAGCAATTTATTCTTGCAACAGACGCGAGCTCAATTTCGGTGGGATCTGTCCTAAGTCAAGTTGATGATGCAGGTATTTTAAGACCAGTGGCCTTCGCAGGCAGGTGCCTAAGGAAACACGAAACAAATTATAACACAACAGAACGCGAGGCTTTAGCAGTAGTCTATTCCATACTACACTTTAGGCACTATTTGGAGGGCAAAGAGTTCAAGTTATACACTGATCATGCGGCGCTAATTCCCCTACTCACGAGTAAACAAAACAAGAATAGAATGGCTAGATGGGCATTAGAGATCCAACAGTTCTCATTCAAAATCGAACACGTGAGAGGTAAGAAAAACATAGCCCCAGACATTTTATCTCGAAGAGAATACAAGGAGGAAAAACCCATGACAGAACCGCCCCCAAAACCTAAAAGAATCCGTGTAGCCACGCGTGTAAATTTTGACTCAAAACAAAAAGAACTATCCTTCGATCAAACAGATCCACCAGTCAAAATAATAAATCAAAATCAACCAAAGAAATCGATTTTAAAATCAGACAGTACTCACCACTACTACTGTGATTGTGAGCTGTCATGGATTCAAGACAATCCTGAAAATAATTACAACCCGATTTTAAGTTCAAACATCCATCTGAAATTACCCAGATGGAAATACCCAAATAATCACCCCTTATACCAAACTAGACCCTCAGTTGGATTTACAAATCCAGCCAAAAACAAACAAACAGTTACCATAATACCTGGAAGACAACGTTTGTTCCCAGATCAAGAAGAGGACCTAGTCTCCTTTGGTCTGGAAGGGGACAAGCAAAAATGTTCTATGACGGCTGCACCTGATTTTCAGGGAGGGAACGTCATAATTAATAAGGCTAATGGGTGGGATGAAAGATCTATAACCACGCCTAAGCCAATTTCCTATCATACCGAACTGACTCCCTCTGGCCATAACAGCAAGCCAGAAGAACTTCCCCAAAATTCAGGAAATACATTTTCTGAAACCGACCGAACAGAAAGGGAAATAAATAATCCAATCCCACGCATTTGCGCAACTACCCGCTCAAAAGAAAAAGCAAAGTTATATCCAAATAACTCAGCGGAATTAAAAGCGCAAGCAACAAGGGAATTAAATGATATGGAGGAAATACTCTCTAAAATGCCTGAAAATGTATTCTCTCTAACCAATTTAAAAAGAGAGCAGGCACGAACTCCATACATTGACGCTATGATGCAATATCTTGAAAAGGAGATACTACCAGAAGATGACAAAATCTCAAACTTTGTGCTAAATAATAGCAGACATTTTCTGGTTATTGATAATATACTGATGCACTTTTCCCTGGAAATGTGGAAAAAGTATGGACAATTGACCCTACAAATAGTCATACCGGAGGATTGGGTGGAAAACATATTATATATGTTCCACGATGACCCAATCTCGGGGCACATAGGACAATCTAAAATGATATCAGCCATGTTGCCAAAAGTATATTGGAGATTCATGAACAGGGACATCAAAAACTATGTCAATACCTGTAATATCTGTCTCAAATCTAAAAAGATGAAGAAGACCCAAAAATCCCCTATGACTATAAGAGACCCAGCGACGCGTCCTTTTCAACAAGTATGCATAGACGCAATTGGGCCCCTACCAGAAACAAAGGAAGGTTACAAATATATACACTGTATATTAGACTTTCATTCCAGATTCGCAATAACCTTCCCCACAAAGAATATCGATGCCGACAGTGCAATTTCAGGAGTGATCCAAAATCTGATATGTAAACATGGGATACCAGAAACTATCCAATCAGACAATGGGACCTCATATACGGGTAAGATATTCAAGGAGGGATGTGCTAAATATGGGATTAAACAGATCTTTTCCAGCCCCTTTAGGCCCAAATCAAACGGCCTAGTCGAACGGTACAACTCCTGCTTTAATACAGCTTTAAGAGCTTATAGCATGGAACAACAAAATCGCTGGAATTTGTACCTACAGCACATCACCTATTCCCTAAACACCTCTGTCAATCAGACAACCGGCTACAGCCCATACTACATAATCTATGGGCGCCACCCAGCAACCATTCTGGACTCCTCATTGAAATTGGATAAAGATACCACAAATATCATCCAAAATGTGACAGACTCAATTATAGCACAAACTATCGCTAATGAGAATCTGTTGTCCAGACAGAAATCCCAGAAACTAAAAATGAAATACCAACATGATCGCACAGCGAAATACACCAATATTTCAGTAGGCGACCTAGTCTACATATTGGTGCCAAGTTTATTGGTCAAACATACTTCTAAGAAACTTCAACAAACGTTTCAAGGACCACATATAGTGTGCAAATTCACTTCCCCAACATCAGTTGTTTTAAAGGATATACACACTAACAAACTTTTCAAAAGACCATACCACGTAGACAGGCTTAAACGAGTCCAAGACATACAGGAAAATCCCTTTGCGGAACGTTTAATTAAAAGCCTGCCTCCAAAGCAGAAAAAGCTTTGGAACAAGACAAAAGGAAAAATTTCTCCAAAAGAGCAGCTTCTAAAGACAGACGCGACGATTTCCCCTCGTCCCAGTCATTCAAAGCTCAAGAGAAAATCCTAATTAAGAATACAAAGGAGGATTACAGTCCCCAACCGGCCCGTCAAATTATTATCCCTAAGCTTTATTTAAACAAGCATAGACGGTCGGAACTCCTTCACAGCATTACCCCCTTTGTTCTATCAAAACATAGCAGATTAAAGCCAGACCAAAAAGCATGCCATAGACAAGCAATTGCAACCTAAAAGTAAGCTATCACAAGAGACGCCAATCCCCACCCACAATTATCTTAATACGCAATGCTGGAAGCTTATCCAGAGCGACAACTGACATAGGAAACAATAGATAAAGTGACAAAGCCGACCATGTGTTACTGTCGCGACAAACATGTGGGTTCAGCGGACTTGCTGGCGAGCCGCTGTGACACTAACGCTTAATCACACCCATAGAATTAACGAATACACATCCTTATCCAAGCTCCTTGACGGCTATTTCAAATATGAATACAGTGGCCTAGCCAACCAACTGGTCGCCATCATATAAGCGACACGTCTTAGAAGCTGGATAGTCACTTCCATTCCTACCCTACAATAGAACAACATCGCGTCCAGGTGAAAGCAAAACTAAGCAATTTGCCGACTATAAGTCTATAGGCAAGACACTACGCTATGGCGAGGTAATTATCTGACTATTGTTGATATACATAGATATATGTTATATATATATAAATAAGTTTATCATCTAGAGATGATACATTTTACATGCATAATAATCTATTTTTGTATGCAATTTTACCCACACATTTGGGTTGAGAGTCAACGCTCTCCTACCTTAGTATTATATTTGCAATTCATTTTACATACTCGTATTATATCAGGAACAATTGTTTTTAGGATACAACTCCTCCCGTGGTATATATACCTGATGATCCATCTGTCAGGGGCAGCAAAACCTACACTAAGGCAAAACGTAGGCCTATTATTTGAACCTTTACCAGCGCCCATCGTCAATGGACATGACACCACGGAACTAATACTCGCAGTCCCATATAATATACCCCCACTGCCGAGGAAATCTATCTCTTACAAACAAGAGATACAGGATTTAACCTACCACACGGTATATTCTGAAGATTTATCCATGACACTGTGTAAACAAGCGGAAACTATAGATTCAATGATCAGGGAAATAGACACACAGACGTCTGGAACTATGGATTCAATTAAGTTATTTTTATCAAATCCAATATCCCAGGAAGCGGCGAGAAACAAGAGAGCCGCGCCCCTAGGATTCTTGAGTGGCTTATTCAAAGGAATTTTTGGCCTAGCTACAATGGATGATATTAATAATATCATAGGAACCATGTACAACATCGATATAGTTCTTCAAAACTTTGCAGGCCAAGATATCCAAACAGCCAAACTACTCAAGAAGGTAATAAACCAGCAAAACTCTTTTAGAAATATGTATATATCAGAACAATCATTAATGAACGGAGCGCTAGATAATATGGCCAGTACCTTAGACGGATGGGACAAGAACTTTACTATTCGGTTGGGTCAGATCGACGCAAATGCTGCAAACGAACGATCCCAACTCGCAGTACTAATGGAGGCTATCTCCACATTAACCAACAAACTGCATTTTCTATTATCCCTACAATCCGTTTCAAACTCTTTAAGACTTTTGGCCACAGGGATACTCACCCCTGATATAGTAGACCCTAAGGAATTTGCAATGTACATGACCAAGATCGACTTGCAACTTAAATTAGCATCTCCAGGCTCCAGAGTAGCGGTAACTGACATCGACTATTATTTTTCTCAGAAACTGTCGGTTTTCTTATACTCTAACAAACACCTATATATACACATACCTATAATAATCTCATCCACTGAGGCTCTGTTCGATATCTACCAAGCAATAATAATTCCAGTACCAGTAAACACCAACAGTACTCCCACCATAGGTACAACCACCTTAAATACGAAAGTTGAATTCCTAGCAGTATCTAGGGATAAAAGGATATTTCTGGAAATGACTGGAAGAGATTTACATGCGTGCCAAGGGGAGGCAATTAGAATATGTCAAAGGACAGCCCCGCGTATACACTCGTCGTCACCATCATGTCTAGTAAGTATTTTTCTAGACGACACGAAAAATATTAACGCAAAATGCATCTTCTCTATCCAGCCCCTAGCGAGCCCAGAAACAAACGCCATAGCAATCAGCAAAGACGAGTATCTAATAACAACTAACCAGGAATTTTACACGATCATTTGCCATGGGGAAACGGCCAGGAGACACAGAGCTAGGGCCTCCGTTATATTGGGAATCCCATGCTTCTGTACAGCGACCGTAGAAGATATAGCTATACCAAACTCACGATTACCGTGTAACACTTCGGACTCGTTCCACTATACTCTTCATACGTCTAACTTGCCTTTCTTAAGAGCTATGGACATCAACACGGAGCTGATAACAGCAAGCAGTGTCAGGCATGCCCCAATACGTTTTAATCCCCCAAATCTAAGTATTTTCCTATCAAAATTAAAGAACTCACCCAGATTAGACACACTATCTAAAATGGATCTGCTCCCATTCGCAGACGCGTTACTTAAAAACGCCACGGAGCTAAAAATACCAAATCTACAACCGGTAATACAGGATGATTCCCTTATGAGCAAAATAATGAATCATCAGGCTTGGGCATATATCACTCCAATTCTATCAATAATGGCAACAATAGTATCAATTTATAACTTATGTAGAGCAAACAGAGCAGCACCCATGATAGCCTTCGCTAGGACAGCATCTGCCTATAGATACATAACAGATATAGAAGATGCACTAGTAAAAAGGAATATAACTCACATAAAACATGAACCAGCAGCGATTCCCCATAGACCAGGAAAACCTGCATATTTCAAACTGCTCAACCAGGAAGAAAATACAAACCTATTTACCATCGCTCTAGTAATCTTTGTGTCTTACGCAACAATTAAAATATTAATCAAAATATACACCTGGTGTAAAAAGAAGGTAGGAATCTTGTCTAAAGATAGACGCACCACACCAAAGATTGTCCTCAAATTATACGGGTCCAGCCACTATTGTTTTACCCTTCTGGACCTACCCTATGAGCTGGATGAAATCACGCCTGTGAGTGCCCCTCGATTACTACAGATAGAGGCGCACACCTTCCCAGTGCCAAAGGCCAAGTTCGGCTGGTCAGGACCGCTAACACTAAAAACAAACGGAGAGGACCAGGAATTTTATTTACCAACTGAACTGAACTTGCCCTATAGAGCTTTCTTCAATATTATCCCAGCCCTCAAGGACGAAACAATAACCAAAAGACTAGTTATGTCAACACCAAACTCCCCACCGATCACCATACGGGAGAAAACAAAAGAGGACAAAGACATGGAAGAAAATCCAATAGCAGAAACACAACCTCAGAGCACAACCGAATCCTTAGTGAACGACTTACTAAAAACCCTAATCGCTACCCCTACGGTAATAACTACAGAATAGGTAACAAAAATAATCTAAGGTAAAGGTTTCACAATTATGACACTGCCACTTCAATAGGGAATTGCCTTAACCGTTCACTGTATATTTTTACCATGTATTTGAATTGCATTTTACTTCTGTATTTTGATTCGCATTATATTTGTATTGAATTGCCTTTATATTTGTACTGTATCACATTTTATTGTACGGTAGTACGAATATTACCACCTACTCTAAAAATATGTCGAATTTTACACTTACTATTCTTCTCATTGAGATGTTTTATGCAAAATACGGTAGATCGGTCTTAATACCTCATAAGCAAAGCTTAAGGAGGCCAGGTATAAGTCGGCCAAGACCTAAGTTCTGTGAGAAGCGTCAGGAAAGCGCTATTTTACTAACCGACGCAAGTTACATAGAAAACAAATTATGATACCTAGAATGATGTATTTTTCCAAGTTCCGCGAATAAGGAACTAACTATAAAGTTAGAAGAGGAATATGATCAAGTGAAAACCACTAGGTAAATCTATTTGTCCACACACTGGTATTTAATGCAAGATAGCAGCCACGCCCGGCCCAAAGGCAAAAAGCTACTGTGCAAAAACCAAGTTAACACTCACAAGGAACAGATCTTCCACAAAAAAATATATACTCAAAAGGTATCTTATAATCGCAACATGTATATATGTTTCAACATTTGACAATTGTATTACTTAAGAGTCTACGGAGAGACATCCGTAAAAGTCGGGGGCATTATGTCACGACCACAAATCACACCTTTTTGATTACATATGATTACATAATATTGTATAACATTACTCAAGTCTCATTTGATCTTATATACATTTATTGTCTAACATTGTGCAACATTAATCAATGGCATTAATTACCCATCTCTCTATTATGCATCATTACTCATAATATATGTATGGTAATATCGCACCTACACACAAGGGGGAGCCAGGGGTCAGACTGGTGTGACGTCACCACTGATCCACCCCCTCAGGTCACGGACAGTGAACCAACTAACACCACCTGATTGGTTGCCTTAATGAGGCACCTGCAAGGTGATTGGCTAAGGCCTGTCATTGGCTGATTACTCAAGAGATGTAAATATGTATCACATGATTCCTTCCGATTGGAGGAATATATAATTAATGCGCATGCGCAATGGGCTTCATGGTCAACTGACCAGCTGTATAAATTAAGCTGAATAAATGAGATTCATTAGTCTAGAAACGGGACTACGCTGTTACGTATTATTATTATTATTAATATTCATATAGGCTATCCTCTAGCCTGGCTTCGCCTGAACATACCTCTACTCTACCTGACTGATAGTATAGCAGTCATATCACCTCCCTACAATCCCTCAGTAGAAAGGCTACATACTAGGTCAACTCACCTGCCAATTTCTGGCATACACAAACCGTCTATTGTAACTTCTGACGTTAACAACTGCTATTACACATCTCCTATTTCAACATCTAACTTTAACTGCTGTTGCTTGTAAGATCTGACAAACACTGCTGTTATGACAAATCAGCAATGGCATAAATTCTAACAATAATAGCAGCATTTAGCTCTTATTACAAATCTGCTATTGTAAATTATAACATAAACAGATGCTATTACAAATCCCTTATCATACCTACCACTAACTAACTGAGTCTGGTAACTGGTATTGTAACTTGGGTATATGATATTATTTGATTAAATACAAGAAAAAGTGTATACGCATATTCAGTGTCCCCGGACACTTAAAAGCTTAGACGGGAATTTTGGAAAGAACGATACTTGAATTTATATGATGAGGAAAGTAGGAGGATAAACGCGAAATAAATTCGATTTTGCTACTTTCTATTATGCAACATTTTTTGTAGCTTGCCTATAAGGGGTTGTGGTGAGGGTGGCATATTTATATACATTTTACGTTTACCTCTAACCACTCTAGGTCCAAACCCTCAGATCAGATAAGAATGGTGTGTCAGCCTACCTCGCGTATAGGTATTCATTGAGACGAGAATCCGGGTATTTACAGGTGGCGCTACGATCGGCGGCAAAAACTCGGGTGAATACAACAGCTGAGTCTCATAGGCGCTAACGCTAAACTACCTGTTTTCAACCCCTTTAAAACCATACATAAACGGGTCAAAATGCTATGATCTTACATGGATATATCAATTATTGTTCACACATTGCAGTCGCTTGTTCCGTTTTGCCGACAAATGTGTATACTTTAAGATATCGAGGGGGAAAGTTGGAGATTTTAAGCTGGGTTGCTATGGTCGTCAAGGGCCGGATTCCCCCACGGACCGGCCCACTGCTCGCCAAGATGCTCTGTCACGTGACCAGATGAGAGAAGGCCGTCTCAAAGAATCCCTGCCTAGAACTCGGCGTTTTAATGGGAATATAATGACATTTTGCGGTCTTATTCTTAATGGAATTATAATGGCACTTTGCGGTTTGAGGCGAGAGGCTTTCCCTTCGCTGGAAGGGACTTTCTCAAATTTGGGCCTAGACTGTAATATGAAACGAAAAAGTAAATCACCGGGAAAAAGATTTGGCAAGTGACATTTATTTACACGGAAATTACATTCCAATCCTATTTTGGGCGCAATTAAAGTACTGCTACTTGGAAGTCCTCCATGCATGGAACTGCATTGTTCAATGCCTCAACTCTTTATTATTGATTGTTATCCCTTAGGCTTAAGATTTTAACATTTCATATCTTTACATTCTATTATATTGACGTTGGTTGTTTCACCTTGTTTACGTGACAACCTCCAGACCCAAAGACCAATCTGCTTCTACGTGTAGGTAATAGGTCTACAGATTGAGCACCTCCTCACTGCAACCCCATCGCTCTTCACTTTACGAGGGATCAATGTTGATAATTCCCAGAGCCACTAACTGAATCCTGGCCATGACCAGCCCTGGTGGCTAGAAGGCCAACCATAAGTCTCTCTAATGATGGGGAAGATTGCTTGTCATCACGCAAGGCTCAGGGGAGAGACCACGGGTGCGTTTCCTGTTACTATAGCAGCTACAATCACGCCATATCTCATCATAAAAACCCATTCATACTCAGTATCTATTTTTACCTCTACTCCCCACTTTTGTGCAACAATGAGACATATCTCTGTATACGCCCTTTAGATACAAAGGGTTAATATTGAAATTTGAAAATTTGTCTTTTAAGCAAATATATGGCATAGAACTAGACAACTAGGTTGGTTATCTGGTTGAAGTATGGGGGCATGTAACTGGAAATCCCGCCACCCAGGAAATACACCTGAGATTGAATTAGATAGAGAAAAAGAATTTCTTTTTAAATGCAGCAAAGTTGTTTATGTAATATCTATACTAATGTTTTCCAATAGTAGGAACAGATATCGTTATTATTATTTTAATAACCATAAATTTTTAGCAACTTATTCTGAGATTATATATTTAAAAGTTTAACACCAATGATGTTTTGTGAAAAAAAACTAATACACCTCCAAGTCATAGAATCCGTACTGTTTATCTAAATTGCCATCTGGGTAAAGGGACTGCAGGACATACTAATAAATACGTAGTTGAAAGGATTGTTTTGGAAGGAGGAAGTTAAAAATAGGTACGCTTGTCATAATTAATATCTTGTGATTTACAAAATTTCCAGCATCATGCGTGGGTAAATCAGCGCGCATGAAGTAAATTATCATGTTTACTTTGGTTTAGTAGGGACCCCCTGGAAGAACTATGGCTGTCATAGAAGGGGACCACCCATTTCCAGAGTAGATTATTACTATTATTAGTTGTTGAAAATTGTATCATGTACTGGAAATAAACAATATACCTACATACATCAACGGTTATGGTCAGTGAGCAGCCATGTGTCATGTGAAACTGCGTGGAAGCTAAATAGCAGTGCCGGCTTTCAAAACAATGTAATTTGTAGTGCAAATACCGGTATGTGTTTTCAAACCGAAATACTCAAATAAGTCTCAGTTTTCTCGAGAAAATGAAACATGTAGGGGCATCAAACAGAAAATGAAACCAACTTAAAAATAGACAACTGAGTTTCGTTTATTGAGGGAATCTTTCCATCTTTTATACTTTAAAAAAAAACCCATTGAATTACTTGGAAATGGGGCAACGGAATATACCCTCGCTTTTCATATAGTTAGGCCAGCATCACTAACCCTTCCTTCCATACATAACAGTACCACACCTGGGACAGTAGAGATGGATACTCTGTCTACTAGTTTGGGTAGTCCAAGCTTCGAGCTCGGTTACATGCGATGCACATGAGCTTCGGGGTACTGTTTTATGGGGGTTTGAAATGATAATCAGGGACAATGTGGTGACTGCAGGCAGGGGCTGTTATTCCAGTAATTACAATGGGTATAAATTAATTATTTAAAGAACACCAGGTAAAATAACTTGGCGGGCTTGGACATCATCGACTCATGAATACCCCATGTCATCCCAGCAATACAGAGCCAGAGGTTTGACAATGGGAAGCTTTCGCTGCCTTAATTCCCATGTATTTTATAACAATACCGTGAGAGATCGATATACAAAAATGTATCGGTTAACGTCACAACAATGACTATAGTGTAGACAAGAACATATATTATATAACCACATGTGTTAAGCTAAACTCGATATTTCAGAAACGTTCATATGAAGCGATATATATCACTCAAGTATAACGTTGGGAGTACAGGGCAGGAAGTGGTGAATGAAAGAGTTGAATGTTCTGCTTGCCAATATCTGTTATAACATCCTTTCTAATGAATCTAATACGGGTTGCCAGGTAAAATGCTCTGTAGTGTATACACTAGGCTATATATAGACATATATGCTAAGCCTGAACAGAGAACTCTACAATACTTTAAACATATAATATGAATAAAATTTATGCTAGGAAAATAGTCTCTTCTCAGACTCTTTAGTAACAACATCAATAGACGAGGTTATAAAACACATTGTATAAATGGTTGGAAAAGTGCCTTACCGATTGCCAATTTTCTGTCACGTATGCTGAAAAAGAAAACAGATAATTATGTGAAACTGGTACACAGGATTTCAGTGTATACCCCCCCAAAAAACATTTAATTTTCTTCATGAGGTCACACAGACTTGATTCAAGAGAAATGAGAGCAGCAACATTGAACTAAGTCCTGTTTTGTTTTATACTACAGGTTTAAATTATCGTCGTGTATTTTTGTTATGTTTATCCTATATACAATGCGGTATATAATAACACTACTTATTACATCCTTTTGATTCTAGTTTGATCTAAAGGAAAGAGATGAAAGCTGAATATTCTCTCACACTTTCTAGCATCAGAATAATGTATATGAACAATGATAGTATTCAACCATTGATAACATAACTAAACTAGGTTATGATTTTGAGATACTATAATGATGTAAACACTAAGTACAAATATGATTTATTTTGGTCAGGAGGTCGATATGATACCATTCCCCAGAACATGGTACCTAGCAGTTTACCAAATCAAGAGGGTCTGTTGCATCGTCTAAATAATGATTCAACTCAAAGAAAATATTTGTACAGCGAAATGATGTCATCGTCATGGTTCGGATAAAGAATTTTACTTGTCCTATAGGTGTAGCTATATAGAAAGAGAGGTCTAGACTTTTTGGCAATTGTGTATAAGCGATGTTGACTCAGTCAAAGCTTGCTAAAGTTTAGTGTCACCCGGAAGTGCATTCAAGCATGACAGGTCACGATCTATTCCAAACTAGCCCACCGTCATTCTAAATACACCGACCGGGTGTGCATCGTTTCCATTGTGCATTTATAATACAGGCATGTAGGGGTCTGCACCTGGTTCTTTGACGTTGAGTCATTCGCAACTGCACTGGAATATCCTTTGTGAATTAGGGCAATGAGATTATGTTTTAACCAAGAATAATGTGAAGATATTTAAAATATGGGACATGTAGCGTTTTTACAGAATCAATGGGTAAATACATAGTATTTAAACTTAAAGATCACAAATATATTGTTAAATATAATCTTTTGATGATTACCGGCTATGCCTCAAGGAGTTAGCAATTATTTCGAGAAGAATGTCAGTCTGTGAACCAAAAATCAAGTTCACAATACAAGGGTACCAGTAGGCCTACAGAACAAAAGAATCGTGGCATTATATTTCCTCCAGAAAAGACAGTAATAAATGCAAACAATGCCTGCAGGTACGGTTCCTACTGGTAGGCTACATGAAAGAGGAGACACTATGGTACAGTATACTGAGTAAAGTAAGTTTCTTCGGAGACACCCCTAGGGCCATGCTATAGGGGCCTATATTTTATATGTTCATGTTGAATGATGTTCTCATATGATATGAGCTATAGCTGGCGACCTGGCCTTGCCCTTGGTGGGAAGTTGTGCACAGGTCTAGATCTACGGTACAGGATACAAGTCAACATAAGCCTATACCGTACATTTTTAGAGACTTACCGTAGGAAGTTGAATTAAAATTTAGATTTCTATGAGCAACACATAGGGTTGCGGGAGTAAATGGGCAAGTACAAATTATAAATTGGTGAGGTTACGAAAGCCATAACCGTGTCATAAATGATAAATGGAATACACAAATCCTGTCAGGGTATTCTACAATTTACAGAAACTAGAGCCTTGTGATTATCTTATCCTAAAGATCTCTAAAGGCTATAATACCATATATATAATATATATATATATATATATATATATATATATATATATATATATATATATATATATATATATATATATATATATTATAGGCTATATAGCTTGCTAGTAATAGCCAGGCTACTGCCAACCAAATTCCAAAACCGAGGTATTCTGTACCATTTGTTTGTGTTGCAATGTGTAGGCCTACCGTACTATTTATTAATATTACAAACAAAAGTAACGCTAGACATCAACTGAAGGAATGAGAACTTTCCCAAGACTTGTACACGCCCACTGGATTCGTCCTCAACCACAAATAACTCGCATGGCGTTGAGCTTTCTAGTTACACCAACAATCCAAAACACAGTAGTTGGTCTTCCTTCAAGCTTAGGCTTGGCCCCTACCACTCGAAGTTGAAACCTGTTCGGTTCGTACTTATTTATAAATACACCCCGTCGATATTTATGCTCACCTGAAAGTTTATCTGCATTTGTATTACTGTCACTCGTTGAAGCATTGACAAGTCCATAAAACAATGCGGGGTCCCTTTCTACAATATTTTCCCTAAGCACTAGATCAAGGAATGTTCGTGTCATATCATAGAAGGGTCTCATGCCGCGCTCTAAGGGGGTCATGCCCGTCTCATCGCCATCGTTCACGGAGACCGACTTGTCCCCCGAGTCTTGGCCGTAACATGTACAAAACAATAAAATTAACACCGGAATAGTCCTAGAAATTGTACTCCTAACGCGCGCCATACTGGTATGCTGTTTCACGATGACTTCATGGGGATATATCCGTAAACCTAGAGCTTATATCGGCGATGGTAACATATCCTCCCCACTTCCACCCTAAATGTTTCCCTCTCTCTCTGCTCACACACTGCCCGCCCTGCTCCCTGCTGACCCCATTTACTAGGCGGACACGTGACGTCACAACCACCCACCCGCTCCTGTTGGCCAGGTGTGGGAACTTCTTGTCAACCAAAGACTGTTGCGGTGGTGTTGGTGATTATGGCGGGGCGTGGTACGTGTGGTGGGGTCGGGGCGGGGGCGGGGGCGGGGGCGCGGGAGGGGGAGGGGGGGGGGGGGGCGTTAATCAAATGTCTTTCTTCTACGCTTAGTTCAACTCAAAAATGCCTATTGGACGTGAGCATTAATTATATTCATTCATTTCTCGGACAGCAGGTCAACAATAAATTATTTAAGTACTATCTAATCTATATAATAGGGTAATCGAGAGAGGTGATCTGGATCAGTGTTATTGAAAAGTTTTGAAATTGTGAAAAAGAATTAAGGGCCTAAGTTGTGGTTCAGATTTTCAGAAAATGTACAATTCACCTTCACCAATCCCCTCAAATAACCTACATTTTAGACAGAAATGAGCTTCAAAATGCACCTAGCTGTATTCATTATTTTCCAGCCTATTTTAGCAGAATTTACTAAATGTGTAGAGCTGTCAATTGTGCATTTTCTGAAAATCTGACCCTTGTAACAATCAAATCTCTCCCATTTCTGCATCTGTGGATATTACAAATTCCTCAGAAGGCATAAAAATGATATAAATCAAGGGTCCAAATGGTAAAAAAAAAAATCACTAATTTTCGTTATAAGGCTTTGGAAGGTATTAATTGTGGGTGGGGGAATATTTTGTTCAGAATCAGAATGATAGACCATCCAAATTATTTTGTAAGTTTGATATCAAAATTCCATTGATGATAATGAAGAAGGGTTGTAGGCCTAAATGTTAAATTCTCAAATATCTGGCTCTAGGAAGAATTGAAAGCACTAGGCCTATTATATATTTATAAATGGAGCCTATATAGCCCTAGTTAGCGCTAGTCTAACTCTAGTATGGTATCCATGATCATTGAGTAGAGGCAGGTTCGACTGACTATAATATATAGCCCCAAATTAATGTATGGCCCGCTCGAGTGATGACATTACCAAAGAATGGCACATAGGCATGCTTAGTTGCTTGCCATGTTTATAGCAGTAATTTCAAGTAAAAAAAAAAAACAAATTAAATCTGACGTTTCGCTCTAAAATCCGCACAAAAAAAAATGGGGAAATATTGGGAGACTGCGATTTCGCGACTGATACCCCTCGAACATCGTCGGAACGACGCGGTAAAATTGCACTTGTGCTGCCATCTACCGATCTATAGCCGCAAAGTGTCCGAATCACGTGATCTTGGGTTTTTAGTTATTTACTTCCGCAATTATCGTTCACACTGCTGTCAAAATTGAAAGAGGGAGTGGGAAATTTTTGACAATTAATCGTCCAGGATCATCGAAGTGGTCGCTGTCATGTCGTATACTATTCTTTAACAACTTCTATTGTATTGTTGGTGGTGAGTACCTTTATCATTCCGATATTCGTTTGTCCTTCCTCAAGTTTCATAGTCATACTGATAGTGATACTGAAGCATATATATTTTGCCTTTTGCTGTCCCATTCAGTTTCTATAGTAGGCCTACAAAAGGCTACATTCAACTCAAGATCTCCAGTTCTTACCAAGTCGGGACTTCTAGATAGTAGGCCTAGTGTTATGAACCCGTTTCAAGTATATGTATATAATATGTATGGTTATCCGTGTGAATTATTCCTTGTGTTACCAACTGGTTCTTGGCCTAGGTCACATGTATATGTACATCGCCAACAAGGAAATATATTAAATTGGCCTAGGCTACGGTAATTAATATATAGGCCTATAGGCTATACTATACTATACTATACTAATAATATAATATGACTACGGAGTACGGTAGGCCTACGGTAGTCTACCGTAAATCATGTATAGACTAATGCCATCTCAGCTGAAGAGATGATAAAATGATATTAGTATTTGACTTGATGGTGTAGACCATTCCATTCTACTGAGGTAGCGGGGTGCATGTGGTCTAATTTATCTTGTCACTATACCAAGAAACAGCAATCATCGTCTGTCACTAAGAACATTCTTATGTTGTTTGTCGTTAATTTTAATAGTAGGCCCTATGGCCGAATTTTTTTCGCTAAAGACTATACTAGTATTTATTGTAGGCCTAGGCCTATACATAGATTTCACTGACGTCACGGCCCTGGCCATGTTTGGGGTCAAATTAGATGCCTATGTATGCTGCGATACTTGAATATACTGTTTTCTGGCTGTTTTAACCTTTACCAGTTTTAATCTGCCTCAGCAATACCTTCATGATAGGTTAGATAATCTGCCTTTAGTGTAGTATTACCCAAGTATCTACTCTTGTGAGGTTTATCAACTTTGTTTTGATACCCCCGCCGTAGACGCAAGCGTAACGCTGACCCGAGACATGGCGGCCACTGTGATACCCCAGCCTACTGGGTGACGTCATGTGAAATCTATGTATTGTATTAAGGTCTTTGTCGATTTGTCAGACTAAGAAAGTGTTTTGGTCAATTCTCACTGACTGTCTGTCTTTGTCAATTTGTCGATCTAAGAAAAGGCCATGTCGATTTAAGAGCTCAGCTAGGAGCCCTATGACATGGGTTATTCAGATGAATTTTGAACAACATTGAAGCTTCATTTTTGAATGTATTTTAAGCTTTATTTAATTTGGATATGGCATGTTAAGATCAGTTCCAACTGTTCGTATCTTATAAATCCTTGTACTAAAAGTGTAGTGTTCTGCTGGGTGGTAGGATCTGGTTCAATGTAACCAGCTTTGCCAGTCTGGATAGCTCAGTAGGTAGAGCATTGAAACGTAAATCCAAAGGTCTGGGGTTCGGTTCCCCGTCTAGGCAAAGCTGTTTTTCAGCTTTCAGCGGTTCACTACAAATGATAATTGTTCGAACGATATTCTGCCCTATAGGGCTTGTATCAAGTCGGCCCAAGGCGGGGTCAACTCAGCCCAGGGTAACTAAATAATAATTAGGCTTACAGAGAGCCTAAAATCACTTTCAAAGGTGACTAAACTCCAGGCATAACCTAGCCCGCTTTGCTGGCGTTGATTCCCAATCCCCCCTTCAAGCTCTGAGCAAACTAGAGATTAATTAATTTATTGGTATATCTTTTATTCATACGCATTGGGCTCTTCCATAATTATGTTTCCTATGTTGCAACAACAAGACTCTCGTTGGCAGTCGATTTATCTCCCTACCACACTTAGAACTCAAGTTGTCGTTAAATATCTTTGAACACTTATTTGGAAACACTTTTTCTCCTCAAAATCTACATAATTGTCTCCTAGTCCATCGTAATAATTGACATAACATTTTCTATAAAACAAATGTTAGCAGCTGTGTAGCTATAGGATCGTTGCTTCGTCTGAGCCTTGCGAAATTGACATCGTAAGTTAGTAATTTGATAACATGGTCCTAGACCAAAGGAGATTTTGTTTATTCATGGAAAACATTTCATTTACAGAAGCAGTGGAATATTATGGCAGGACCCGTTGTTCGGGGCGGTTGGCAGGAGGACAAAGTGATAGGTTCTGGTGGGTTCGGAAACGTCACCCTTTGGAAGAATGAGGTAAATTGAATATTTTCTTTTTCATGAGCCTTCTTTCTGCTCTTTCATTACCACTCATTTATGTCATACTATACTCAAATCTCATAGACCTACATATTATAATAAACATTTTCATTTTCATCAAACCCTTAGGTTAATGTCCTGTCCCTCTTTTGGTTTGGGTTTCCCAAACACCATTTAGATTATTTTCTGTTCTGTTAGATGAAGGTATTTACTTGATGGAAATGACTTTCACGTGTTTAATATTTTCAACCTCCGATTTAAGGAACAGGACATATCGATTGCGATAAAAAGGTGTCGGGCCTCAAGTGAGATGTCGAGGAGACACAAAGACAGGTGGATAAAAGAAATTGACATAATGCTCCGCCTTGACCACCCCAACGTCATCATGGCAGTACGCGTTCCTGAGGAATTAAACGATCCCAGAGATGATCTCCCACCTCTCGGGATGGAGTACTGTGTTGGAGGTGACCTCAGGAAGGTATGGGTTAATTTTGATGATAGAATACAAATATATTTCCATTGATAAACAGAGCCATATACACTGGGGGATCTGACAGGAACAGCAATCTAAAGCACAGGATTCGAAACCAGATGATCTAATGGCTTCTGGGTTCAAATCCCATGTGTGGCTTTGTCCACATGCTTGACTCTGTAAGAAGAAAAAAATAACGAACCCCACCACTTGTATGTTGACATGCATTTTACTAACCTATTTTGCCTAAACTTTTACACGTTTAGTATTTTTTCATTCCAATATTTTATCAGGTCTGGTGCGGACATTAAACTATTAAAATCAGAGTTTCCATGTTCAACACAACATCGCTTTTATTGGCATCAATGATCTCGCTGTGCAGAAAAGGGTGATTATTTATTTAATTATTTTTTTTTTTTTAAACGAATTTTATTCAGGTTAAATAACTGGCTGGGGCCATACTTAATGTAGCTCGGATCAGATCCGGTATCCCGCTACACCCTGAGGTATTGTCAATTACATTGAATACAAAGATGTGTGTGAAGTCAAAATTCCGATTCGATTATCATGGTACATAATACGGCATGATAATATGAGGGGGGGGATAGTTATGTGGATGAGATGAGATGGGAAAGAGGGGAGAGAGAAAGAAAGGAGAGAAGAGGGAGGTGGGGGACGGAACAGATATGCATCTCAATGATATAAGCAATTTGTTTCAATCAGACTGTTGTCTGGCCAATATAATTTCGTGAGGTGTTAAGTTTGGACAGTGTTGAGGGGGTGGGGCACCATTATGGAATTATTTAATAGAGCTCTTTTCATAGCACCTTTGAATGAATCAGTGGTCTGTAAGTTTTTATATTGTTGATCTAAATTATTCCACCAGGTAATTCCGGCATAACAGAATGATTTCTGGTACATGGCAGACATGGGTCTTACAAGCTCAAAGTTTAAGTGTCTGGCTTCTCTAAAGTCATAATTTTCATCAAGATGCCTGAGTTCAACCCAGGGAACTCTGCAGAAATAGAGTTGTTTATAAAAGAATTTCATTATGTTGAAAAATATCCTTTTTCCCACTGACATAGTATTAGAAATAGAGTGGAGATTATTGATATTATGCCAGCGTGGTTTCTTAAGTGCAAATCTTAACGCTTTGTTTTGAAATACTTGTAATTTTGTTAACACTTTCTGTCCAGCATTCATATAGCAAATATTTCCATAATCCAGGTAACTTAAGACCATCGTCTTAATTAACATAGTTCTGGTACTCACATTCAGAGCTTGACGATTTATGTATATATTGTATAGTCGAACATTGGCTTTGTTAATGATATTATGTGCCATATCTTGGAATCTTAAACTTGAATCTATTTGGACTCCAAGGTATGTGAATGTGTTTACCCATTCAAGCGGAGTGTTCTTAATCGATATTTGTAAGACAGGGGCAATATTACGGTTACGAGAACTGGGTCTGATACACATAGATTTTGTTTTGGGCAGACTTAATGCTAGCTTGTTTGCCTCACTCCACCCAGCTATAAGGTCTGTGTCACTTTGACTTTTTGTTATCAGGAGACCTTCTATAAATGCATCGTTAATCAGAACTATGTCGTCTGCAAAAAGTAAAATGTTCCCCTGAAGGTTTAAATTTGCAATGTCATTAACAAAAATATTGAATAAAATCGGCCCTAGTATGGACCCCTGTGGTACGCCATGTTTTATAGGTAGAAATTCAGAATTAAGGTTGTTATATTTCACTTTTTGCGTACGGTTAGCCAAGTAATTACTGATCCAGGCGATTAACCAATTTGGAAATTGATACAGTTCCATTTTTTGAAGTAGAAGACAGTGGTCTATGGAATCAAAAGCTTTCTGATAGTCGAAAAATATTAGTGCACTGAGTTTGCCCTGGTTCATATTATTTAATAGCTTATACAGTAACAAGTTAATAGTTTCTATTGTAGACGAATTTTTCCTGAATCCCCCCTGGACCGCGGTCAGTATGTTATGGTTGTCCAGAAAGGTTTGGATCTGTCCGTTTACATGTTTTTCTAATAATTTAATAGCAATGTGCGTCAATGAAATTGGTCTCAGGTTATTAACAAGAGTGGAATTGCCTTTCTTCGGTATCGGGACCACTGTCGCTTGTTTCCATACATTGGGAATAATACCAATCTCAATAGATTTGTTCATTAGGAATACTATCTTATCATTCAATGCTGTAAATAAGTAAACATAAACTTTCATAGGGATTTCATCACATCCTGATGATTTTGATTGATCTACCTTACTTAGCAAATCCATAAAGGTATCAACTGTCAGTGGCACATAAGGAGTATTAGCATTACCTACTCGATCAAATATCAGTGCATGGTTATTAACGGTCGGGAAAGACCCAGCAATTTTAGAGCCAATTTCCGAGAAGTATTTATTAATAATAGTTGGTATATCGCTGGCATTGGCCATTTGTTGAGTATCTGGATCTTGTAATTTTAATAATTTTGTATGTTTATTTTTAAGTGGTAAGTAATCATTCAATATCTGCCAGAACTTCTTATAATCATGATGATGTCTATCCAATTGTAGTCTAATGTAATTACTTTTAGCTGTGTTAACCTGTAAATTGACCAAATTCCTATAATAGACCGCTCTCTGTCTGTGCTCGTGACGTTTTGTACGCCTGTATTTCCGAAAAAATTTATCTCTATTATACGCTAGCTGCATGATTTCATCAGTATACCATGGAGGTTTTACCTTCTTAGACCTATAAAGCTTCATTGGGCACAACTTATTGGTAATAGTTAACATACATTGGTAAATTATATTCCAGGCCTGATTAATGTTATCAGTGGTTTCAAATTCGGTCCAATCATTAATCTTATTGACTTCAATGTCTATATTTTCCTGGCTTAGGCCAGTCAAAGTACGAGATCGAAAGGTACATTTTTCATGCTTTTCCCTGTTTTTTTTTTTGATGTAATATATTATGTAGTGATCACTCAAGTTATATTCAATGACACCACTTGAGTTAACATGGACTACATCAGTGAATATATTGTCAATAGTGGTATGGTTTCCATTGAGTCCTAATCTAGTTGGTTTAGTTATAAGTGAGCATAGGTATTTGTCCTCGATTAAGGATAAGAGGTCTCGTCGATGAGTGTCATTAGGGTGCTGAACTTCCGCAGTATTAATGTTAAAGTCCCCCATTAAGGTAAGACTAGCATGCTGATATTTTTCTTTAATATCGTCAATCAACGGTCCCAGTATACTTATAAAATCCTTCACGCTTGAAGATGGTGTTCGATAGACATTTAATAAGACAAGTTTTTTGCAATGAGTGTACCTTATAAAAATGACTTGAACTTCAATTTCCTTAGTAGTTTGTGATAACTCATGGTCTACCTCGTAATCAAGAAATTCTTTTATATACGTACATACTCCTCCTCCACATGTTCTAGTGCGGTCTAATCTTTCCAAGTTATACCCATTGAGCTGAATATTGTTATCTAATGTTTTTGACTGTAGCCAAGTTTCCCCAAATAGTATAGCGTCAGCAGAAATATTTAATAAATCCAGTTTTAGTTGGTTCCACTTCGGTAATAATGATCGAATATTCAAATAAATATATTTAGCTCCTTTAATTTGACTCAATTCAATTAAATTGTTCAATTTATTACAGGGTTTAGGTAAATCACCCATTAGGCTCATAGCCACAAACACAGTTAAACATTACAATTAACATGATGTCGTAGGTTATTAATGCAGTAAGTTCTATTAAAATATATGATGATATGCATTTGAGTATGGTGCCCCTTTGTCCAAATTGATATGTTATATTACTAAGTCTGTTATAGATTTTAGTTTTCATAAGGCAACACCGGTTTATCAATGTACGGCAGTGGCCGTGTGAATAAGATTGCATATAGCGACACACGGCAAGTTCCAAGTAGGACAGGCATGAGTCTTCCAATAACAGTAACAATGGTTCAACTAAGTAACAAATACTATTATAATCTAGATTGATTCCGGCAGTGGCCGTGTAAAGTAACTGGTAGCAGTAAGGAACAGTGAGTGGCAGTATAGCAGTGCCCCAACAGCACATGGCCGGGCGTGTCAATGTAGTTGACCGGATAACAAATTGACTCGTATAGGGATAGAGGCAAAGGCAATAATAATAAGGGAGGGAATGACCAAGTACACAACAAAACAATAACTGATAAAGTACAACTACGGGTGTACTGTCATTGTCCATCAATAAATTTAAGCATTAATTAGATCGTGACACCTAACCATCTGTCTTCCCCAGTCCGCTAGAATGAAATCCCTTGCATGGAGTCCATCGGAGAGGTAGTGATAGTTGTACTGTGTCAGACCGTGTCTCCTCCTATTGATTTTGCTGAGAAGAGTTGGTGTGTTCAGGCCGTTGCCTGTATTTTTCGTGCGGGTATAGAAATTAACGTCTTGGATCACAACATTGAGGGTACGTTGGTTTGGATGCAACCCCCACACCCTGTTGTAACGACACAAATCCATACCTGGTATTGGACAAAATACCGGCTTAATAGTCGGAAAGTCCTCGGCAAGACTCTCGGCTACAGATTCAACACGTTGTATGACAAAGTTCTCGTTAGCATATCGATCCAGGAAGCGGATATCACAAATGCCATGCCTTTTATACGTAAGATCACATATACCGCCAAATATAAACAGGTGACTTGGGGAGTAATAGGTGAGAATTGGTTTACACAGATTGTAAAGGTCCATTAGGCCTTTGCCTCTGTAAGAAACTAACCTTATTTCGTCAGAGTTAATGTAGGGCGCTAGTCCCACGCCACGTGAGTCTGAGACAATTATGGTTGAGACCCCGGCCGGGTCGTCTGCTGGGGGTGCCATCATGGTCAAACAGGAATTACGAAGTATGGCTAGCTAGTTTCCTCTGTCTTCCTCCTCTCTTAGACTTGGTCTTGGTCTTGTCTGGAGAAGCTATTACCCTCTGATGCTCGTTAATTAGAGATTTAGGCGAGGTTTTAGGCGGTTTTGGTTGGCGCCGAGGCGGGTTTCGTGAGAAGTTCTCAGCGAGGTCAACGTGTTGGGCGTCTGTGTCCGAGTGGTGTGGCCGGCCGTCTGCCTGCTTCGGTGCGGTCGGGGAGTGGGTGGGTGTGTTGGGGGTAGGACTCTCCTCTATAGTTGGTTTTGCGTTCCTATTAGGGGTTGGCCCTTGACCTTCCATTGAGTGGTTAGGCTGGTCATCATGTTTGATTGAATGGAAGGAGTGATCCGATGCGACTGAGGAGCTATCGTCCTGAGTATGGGTTGAGTCATTATTACTGGCAGTGGAGGTGATCAAAGTTGGTGGATCCTCCCTGTCTGTGTCTCGATTTTCAACTATTGTTTGGACCTGGATTTGTGGTTTAAAGACTTCCTGGGGGAGGCGTATTTTTACGGGTTGGTTCACTTTAATGTTTTCAACTCCAATATCTTCCACATTGTCCATTTTTATCTCAGTAGGGGGTAGTAGATTGGGTGTGGCGGTAGTTAATATGGGTTCATCAACTCCCGGAATGTTCTCTTGGGTCAGTGTGAGCTGGTCAATATTCTGAACATTCTCTTGTGTCAATGCGGGCTGGTCGACATTCTGGTTCCCATCTTGTGTTAGTCCCACACCTCCAACGGCTTCTTCCAGTTCTTCATCTTCTCTTTCCCTATCTCTCTGATTATTCACTTCTTCTGCTATGTCCACTCTCCTTCTTGGGTTTTCCTCCCCTCTATCTTCTCCTCCCCTCTCCTCATCATTTCCATCCTCCCCATCCCCATCTTCCTCCAGTGGGGGCATGGTTAAGTTGGCATTGGCCACGGCCGTCTCAAAATTCAAGGGAACTTTATCCTCATCTTCAGTGAGCTGATCAGCACGATTCACTGTTGCATCTTCTCTCCTTATGCCCTCTCTAATACCCATAAGGATACTTCCGTGCTGGTTTAGTCCAGGCCATTTTGTTTTTTTGTCTGAGAGAGTCTTGGAGTGAATAGGAATGCCAATTCCCCACCAGCGGTCATATGAACATTCCGCAAGTGTGCTATTACCGGTGTTCAGGAGGGCCCTTCTCGCTGCCTTATCTTGCGCAAATTTACTCTCTAGAATGTCCCTCATATATGTGTATTTAACCAGATCCCAGTCTGTATTTACACCACATTTATCTCCAAGCTTCTTCGCCTCTCTAGGGCATATGACCCCGGTCAGTGCCTTGGTTACCATTGGGTTTTTGGTGCATTTAGCCCTAGTGTGCTGGTACGCCTGTTCGGCCGAATAGAATGTTTCGCCACTATATCTGAAGAGGGATTTTGAGAAATTTGACAGGTGGGAATGCTCCCCCTGGTAGCCTATAGCCCCCTCTATCTGCTTTGTTTTAAATTGGCCGATCTGCAGTCCGTTTGGAAGTAAGTTCAGTTGATCATGGGAAAACAAATTATCATCAACTTTAATTTTCCCTTTTGAAAGTGAAACATCCGTCCCTGGTGCGGCTTTCCTAGCATTGGATAAGATGAGTCGCATATCTGAATAGTTACGTGCCAATTTCTCGGGCAAGTCGGGGTTGAAGTAGCAACGCTCTAGGCCCTGTATGTATCTCACTCTTGCCTTATTCCTGAAAATCGCATTTCTCATCTCTTCGTCTTTAAATTTAACTATAATATTTCGGTGGAAATCAGGCTTGTTACTCTTTGCTCCAATACGTGCGGCATAATCCAAGTCATTGGCTTGGAAGGTAAGGACGATTTTCTGACAGAGGTCAGCAACCCTAGCCCAGGTACTTGGGGCATTCATTAGATTTTCGTCAGGGAGTTCAGGAAATCCAGTAATTATCACATGTTTCCTTCTAGCACCACGGTCTAGTTCTAGGCAATAATTTTCAAGATGAGTTGAGACCGCCTGAAGATAGTTGGTCTCAAGTTCTAACTGTTTAACTCGGGAGTTTAACCTATTCGTATTGTCACGAACGTTGCTCACCTGTGCTTTCGTCGTTTGAAATTCTCGCCATTGTCCTTCTAGTAAGTCTAACCTGTCCTCCACGGCAAGGTTTTCCAAGGGTTCACCTTCCATGTTATATGATTTAGGGAGGGTGCACAGATAAATCACAAATACTAAGATGTGGATCACTCTTAGTTCACACAAATAAATCACAGTCCAGTGTTCAGTGTCCAAAATCTGGGTAAGCTCTCGACATACCAAGCTTGTGTAAATCCAGTGTGTGCATATGGGTATATACGTGCGAGGCTCGCATGCACTGTTGTTTACCTGTATATAGGTATGTAATGCACCGGTGTAGCCCAAACGTAAATCCAAATATGCGATATCAAATATAATCAAAGATATTGCGCGTGGCTACAAAAACCTTTCATGTTGGTTGTCTGTCCGTCCCGGGGCAGTAGCATGACGAAAGATGAGTATGGATGAAAACAGGGAGGATGAAAATATGTTGATCGTAAGTCCAATATTCGGGAGCTCGAGGAACCCGTGTACTCACGCCATGACGACACACAAAATTCTTATAACAAATTTTTATTATTTTTGAACCAAGGTTTTACAGCGCCCGGAGAACTGCACCGGACTTATGGAGTACCAGGTGAGGGCTCTCGTACATGACGTAGCGTCGGGGATTGAATACTTACACCATACACGTATTATACACAGGGACCTTAAGCCCGAGAATATCGTGCTTCAAAGGGTGGATGAAAAGGTGAGAATTGTTTTGTGTATTCTTTTTTTTTAGCATATCTATACAGTCATAATGTGTTGAAGGTTGTGCGAGGCTCACAGGGGAACTAATCATTTGATTCAGATTCATAATCTTCTGCCTCGAGCTGATGTGTGCATCATTAATGATATTCTCAGTGACATGGTATTTTCAGCTGGTATTATCTTATTTCAGACGATTTACAAAATCATCGACTTGGGTTATGCCAAGGACTTAGATCAAGGCAGTGTGTGTACGTCATTTGTTGGTACCCTACAATACTTGGTTAGTCATTTTTACCTTCATTTACATTGCACCAGTTTTGATTTAATGTCTACCACGGTCACCTCTACCCTTGTTTTAGAATCTATTACCATGCCCTCTCAATATGTGTATGGTTATGTTTTCCCTTTTGTTATAATGAATGATCCAGAAAGTGTTTATTGTTTGCATCAAAGTTGTGACGGTTTTTTCAAAGAGATGAAAACTAATAGATTCTATATGCTAAAACCACCGAACTGGGACCATCGATATATATCCAAACTCATCAAAAGTAAAAGTAAATTACCTTTACTCCTAATCTCAAGCTAGCAAGGCAAATATGGTATCTAACTTAGCTACGCAAAAAAAACCATCAGTCCAATTCATGTCATAGTCAAGTAGACCAGTGCAAAAACTGTTCAAATTAGTATTATAGCTTAGGATTTGGTATAGTGATAGATTTTTTTTGACTTCTGTTGCCACGGTAACATTTTTTCAGTGAAATATATATATTTCCTGCAAATATAGGTTTTGAAAAATGTGTAAATAAATTCTCATACAAAGTATTTTGTTCCTAGTGTTTCAAATATAAAGATAAACATCGATAACGCTCCTCCCTTAGTGCTGATAAAATTTAAAGGTCTGTTTTCTGTTTTAGGCACCGGAGTTGTTCTCTTCTAAGAGGTACAATTGCCGAGTTGACTATTGGTCGTTCGGGATTCTCGTGTTTGAGGCCATAACAGGTTTTAGGCCTTTCCTTCCTCATGATATACCCTTAGAATGGTATGTAAAAGCGCCATTTCTTTATTTGGGTGTTTGGTTTAGCTTGCTATGACCAACTCTTATTATTTGTTCACTGCTTAGATATAGTCTAGTGACGTCTCAATTATTTTATGAGAAAAAGGGACTGAAGTATCTTGTACTAATATGATACTCACTATTTTTCAGGCACAGGTATGTTGCTGAGAAGGAAAATGACCATATTTATATATATCATGAAAAGAACAACGAGACCCGTTATTCTAAAAATTTGCCACTACCCAATCACTTATGCAGGTAAGTATTTTCTTTTTAAAAGAAATGTTATTTGCAAACAATTTCAGTATTAAACTGATATTCTCATGTTATACAACAAATACAGTGTATTTAAATGTCTTTTATGAACAAACTCTGTTTACTCTATCGATTATAATCTTCTTTACTTTACTTTGTATGATGAATACCCCATTTACGATTATCCTCGAGCATGTAGTTGAAGGCTTCTCTTCCATTGCTAGAACGTCCAGACAACATTTGGAGCAGTGGCTTAGGTTGATGTTAATTTGGGACCCATCAGCCAGGGGCGGTGGTCTAGAAGAGAAGCCCAAAAATACAGGAACTATGACTTTGAGACGCCCGAAATGTTTCCTCATCCTCGATAATATATTGAACATGAAGGTAATCATGCCGCCGAGGTCGATTGGTTAATTAGATAGATCTGTTTTCTCGAGTAAATATTACACTTCCCCGCGTTAATAATTCTCTATTACTTTTCCTGTCAATTTAAAGGATGACATGTCCTGTTATTTAGGACAATTTCTACCTTATTGCCGGACGCGTAGCATTGTAATTTTTGTGCAGTAATTTATATTCATTGAACCCGGGGGGTATGGGAATTGAAAGTTTAAAAACATTTTTCAAGCAACACAAGTGATTCCCCAACCCAAGGCAACAACAAGTCCGACCGGCACATCAATTACCCTGAGGCCCAAGGACTATAATATCAACGAAGCATTCCTAGTTGGAATCACACAAACACTGAACCCACTAAGCCCCGAGTTGGCTCTGGATTTCACCATACTAACCAAACTTTACCAAGACCAACTGTGACGTTATTTATTATTCATTTAACATGTGCTCTTATGTACCATCCCTCACCTTATCATACTACAGTGTTTGAAATAACTGGTTCAGAATACCAACCTACCTCCAGACCTTATGAGGATTTTTTTTAAAAAAGTATTGATGACTGACTGCCTGAATGATTATCAAACAATATGGGATTCACCATTACATTAACAATAATTATACAAACGAAAAAATTGGGAATAATGTTGAATGTTTATTGCAAAAAATCGAATGTGAAACTAAATATCTTAACTTGTGGCCATATTGCTTTCATACTACAACCAATGCTGACAATGTAATGCTAACTTTATCTCAATGTATCCCATCATGCAACACATGAGTATATAAGGCTGTCCTTAACAGAGAACACTCATTGGACCTACAGCCCTGACGAAGGCACGCAAGTGTTGAAACGTTGGCTCATATGTATAGTCCCAAAAAATAAAAAAAGTGCAACTTTACTCCTCTACCTAAGTCATTACTTCAACCACTCACCGATAATTAACTCACCCCTTCCCAACGGTTAGCAGTTCCCCACACCAACAATTTTTCAAGCATGTATCACTAAGTGCCAGGCTATTCGTCGCTATCATTTTAACTGATTTATCAATCCAGTTGGTGTTCATTCTCTGCGTAAGTTCGGGTCAAGTGTTGACATATCCAGTGAAGGAGGGACAGACACTCGCACATCTCCAACGAGTTATTGAACAGGAAACTAAAATCGCCGTTCAGGACCAGGAGCTACTTTTGGCCAGTGGTATATCACCCGATCCGGAGAAGTCTGCAGAACAGTGCTGGGCTGAAATGGTATGTCATCCTTATCTTGTATGTCAAGAACTTCCTGGCTAAAAACATGTGGACCCAGGATCCCACACTTCTCAATTTTCACCAATTTCACCTGGGCTCCTAAACTCCCAGACCTGAAAGAAAGATAGAAATCTGATTGGTCGAGGATTGAGTTTAGGTCATTATTATTGCGTCACTCAAAGTGGGCCCTACTCAGTCTTTCACACTCAAGAGCGATCAAGGGACCGACTCAAAGTCTATCGAAAATAATTGTACCCTCTCGAAATGATTTCTATCGATTTCTTTTAAATTCAGAATAGATTGTATCTAGAATTCCGCATTACGAGTCTTTTTTAGACTATTTTACATATGATAAAGTGAGCGTCCTCTCGACCAATCAGAAGTACCATTGTTCCATGCCTTTAATTCATTCTTACTATTTTTGTATGTTATTAATAGGCTGAAGAAGAGTGGTTGGTGTTTTTGTTTGTGAAGAATACTGTGACTTACCAAACTCAAACCCGACGACTGAGGCCGCCTCCGGAGCAGGTCCAAGCACTGCTCAAAGAACCGACGATGGAACTTTCATTTCGGGTTGGTATTGGTTCATTGCACATCTTTGACTTTTATACTTTAGTTTTAGTTATGGACTTTTTGATGTGAAGAACTGATCAATATTTATATTAATTGCACGAGTAATTTACACTTATTTGATTAATAAACTGTCAGATATAGTTTTGATCATTACAAACTATATCTTATATTAATGGTGATTTAATAAACAAGCCACCTTTCTTTACAAGGGTTATGTTATCAGCTACTTCACTTTTTAAAGAAATTTGTGGAACATTAGTGGAACGGATTTATTACATGAATGCTTAGATTTTTCGTTTCCCACCTTTTTCGGTGTGGCATGAGATCCTAACTTCTGTAATATAAAGGCGCAGTTCGTATTACAGTTGCATTTCAATATACAGTAAATATGTAATATGCTCGCATACATGCATACATGTACATTTTATTTACTTTGAACCTTGGTGGTAGTAGGTTTGTGGCACACCACTCACATGATTATTCATCATATAATATAAAATCATAATACAATAAATACATTAATTCACGAGTAGGCATATTGGTAATTAATGAATATCAAAAATGTATTTCCTATCTGACGAAGTCGTCGACACCCGATGTAACTTGTTCAAGTATTCTCTTTGATCTTGGTCTTTTTATCTTCATGCAACAGAGTACATTTACTAGGGTAGTCTTATCAGGACAAGACAATAATATATTGAAATGCATTTCAAATAAATCTGTATATATTTATAGGAGCAGCGCAAAACCTGGGGCCACGGCATGTATTTCTGTAGTGAAGTAGCGCGGGATTACAGACGTCTGCTTCAAGCACAACGAGCGGCTATGTATGTTCTGTTTCATGTGACAACCATGCATAGAGCAGTTTGTCCCTAATGTTTTCCCTTTAGACATAATTTATTCATTGGTGACTTACGGACATGATTAGCATTTTTCCCTTTTCAGGCTGTCAGTGTTATCCATATTCACTAGTATTTGTTGTTGTTGACATGGTAGCATTAAAGCCGAGAGGAGGGTCCCTGCCTTGTTCAATATACATTGTACATGTATTTACTAGTATTGGTATATTTATCTCCATTACTGTTATGCCCTCAAAAGGCAAAAGTCCTCGTTTATATCACATTTTATAATTAAATGTTTCACTATTATGCATAAGTAAATATTCTACCAGGATACAAATGAAAAACGATATTGGTTATCGAGCTTGTATCTGTAAAAATGATTTCAATAAAAATGTTACAACAACAAGGTTGATATTTTAGATGAAGATCCTGCAGAAAGAAGAAAGAATATGAGCTACCATTAATGCTATCAACCTGACAGTTTTCATCTTTTTTCATCTTTTCATCTTTTCATCGTAGGATGAGTTTGCTTCGGGGCAACTCTAACTTTTCCAAGCTAAAATCGAACCTGGATTCTGAGTTTGTGCGTCTTCAGGCTCAAGCAGAGTTTTTCAAACACGGGTGAGTAGGTTAATACAAAATTATATTCCTTCCCAATTCTGAAAAAAAACAATAATATTAATGGGTGATCATGTGTTAATGACCAATTCTGTGAATCACAGGTTAGCTTATATTACGGAGGGGCATATCTACTTTCCAAATTGAATCACGTTTGCCCCCAGTCCTAGACAATTTTTACTAGTGGTTATTACATGTGGCATATCCAGGGGTATTTTTCTATCGAAAATATCTTTATGCTAATTCTGAAAGTGTATGTAACTATGAAAATCATATCATATTCTATTAATGCATGTAGGCGTTTTCTTTTGCTTCTTCCTCCTTCCTCCTTAGAGAGAGAGAGTGAGGGAGAGGGATACCTTGTTATTCACCTGTTGTTATTACTGAAAATAAGATATTTTTATTCTATTGTCATGCAAGTTTTATATTGCCATTATATTGTTTCAGATTATTATTTGACATCACAAAATACCAGGATCAGACTTCAACTGGAATTTGTGAGTATTTTGCTAACGTTTATGTAGTACCCCCCGGCACGTAGCGACCTCCATAACTGCTTATACAGCCTCTATACTCCTATAAACACAAGGGTTTCAGAGGCCTGAGGCCATAATGAATGAAGAATGCAGATACCCACCTGTAGTTTCTATTCCCTGGCCATAATAATCAAACATGTACCTAAGTAACGGGAGATAATTCAGACGTGTGTAGCATTGATATATTTGGGCATCTGTTTATTCAAAATTAATCACCCTCAAGGAAATAGCAATCTTACGTAAAGATATATTTTAAATCCTAATTAATTATTTGGCTTTGGATATTTAAACAAAAAATGCATATTTACTTCGGCCATTGGGGCAACTAA
The DNA here is from genome assembly GCA_942159475.1 of Sthenelais limicola. Classification (NCBI taxonomy): domain Eukaryota; kingdom Metazoa; phylum Annelida; class Polychaeta; order Phyllodocida; family Sigalionidae; genus Sthenelais; species Sthenelais limicola. The sequence continues at coordinate 57,304,476 of OW804095.1, read as the reverse complement.
CTTATCCAAGCTAAAATCGAACCTGGATTCTGCGTTTGTGCGTCTTCAGGCATAGGAACTCAGGTCTCCTTTCCTCACTTCTATATCAATTTTAATTAAGAATCGGGAGTGTTCTAATTGGGCAAAGTAATAAGATATGCCCCCAAAGCGGATATTTATGATATTTGACGAGCCAAATGACGTTCTTGCTAGGAATTTAATGAACGTCTAATAAGGTAGGAATTGATCTGGGTCTTTTTCTGTTGCAAAGTACCCCAGATAAAATAATGGCGTTTTCAGGAATGCTTTTCGTATCATTACAGTATTAGCATATTGTTGTAGACAGAAATATTTCAAAATGTGGAAATAATCGTTTAGGAAATGAAGTTAGTCTCCTACAGTGGGTCGTCTGCCATTTGGTGAACTCACCAAAACGATAAATACGACATGTATCCATCCCCACTCTTATAGTGCAATTATTTGGTTTCACGTGTTTGGGCAGTTATGTATTTTATTTAACCGTTCGCCATAGAATATCGAGATTTTATCAATTTCCATTTAGCCAAGAAGTATTTTTTAAATAAAATATCCTAAATTCTTTTTGAAATCTTTTCAATATCGCAATCAGGTATCCACAAATCTATGTTATTAGTGAACATCTCGAGTCTGACGTTGTAGGTACCCCAAGGAGTTCATTAATAAATGTAGTATTGAAGGAGAGTAGAGGCTGTCAAGACATATTGATCGACATTTTATTGTATTTTGTATCTTGCCAAGTAGTAGTCGGAAGCTCGTGTGAGTAACATAGCAACCTGCCAAGTAATCACTCTAGTACCACAGACAATATAAAGGATGGTCTTTGATTTCAATTCTATCCACTTTTTGCTGCTGCACTCTCCTCATGCCCTCCTTTCCCTGAGTCCCCCTTTCCACTACACCTCACCTCCATCTACCGTAGCCAGGTGGCACCTTTGTAGATCCTCCTTGATCCACTACTTAAGTTACCAATATAACTTGAAAGTTAAGAGTCCCATCGCCTTCGTCTGTTGTTGCTTGTCACACTCAGCTGCGCTCGATCCTGGATGTGTTAGTTCAATTTTCAAGAAAATGCCTTAGGGAGAATTCTCTTGAGTCTGAGGATGTTACCATTATCATATATATCTCCTCATGAGGGATTCTTTCTTCTCAGAGCTTGGGTTCATGCATTGAGTGAAGATGCGAAACGTTTTACTCAGTTCACATTTACCATTCATCCTATACGGACTCATCTTTATTTTTTTATCGGGTCGGATTTCTATACTATTTTTTTCATTGCGAAACATGTTTTGCTATTTCTGAGACGATATCTAGAAGCACTGTCACTGGGGGAATAGCCCCTTAGCACATGGCTGATCCCTAACATGCCTTAAGTCGCCGGACTGCTGAGTGCAGGTGCAGTTCATGCACTGCCAGGCATTGCTCTGCGGATGCACCCGGAAACCAACATATATTTGCTGCAGCAAGGTTATTTAATTAAAATTGTCCTCCCATCATTAATGGGTGAGGTGGGAAGATGCTAGTAGGAGGCTGGGAAAGAGTTATGTGGGCAAAAGCTGGATAATAGGAGGTGTCAGTTGGGTGGTCACTCAGTGACTGGTGTGTGTGTTGGGGGCGGGGGGTGGTAGGTTGGGGAGGAAGGGTAGGTAGTGGTGGGCGGGGGGGGGGGGGGCAGTTACTGGGGGGTTTGGGAAGAGGGTGTAGTAGGAAGGGGTCGGGTAAGGGGAAATCAACTTGTGCTGGTTGTATTTGAAAGGCAAATTTTTAGTGAACAAAGTTTCGTGACTAATAATTGTGTAATGTTTCAGGAATTTGTCCTTGGGTGACTTTCGAGTTTATGAAAAAATTGCAATCTGGTAATTTTCTGAAAATTTGACATTCGGTCATTTCTTCAAAATTGGCATTTGTGTCAGTTTTCACAAAGTTTTTCCTTGGGTCAGTTACTGAAAAACTTGAAATTGGTTTATTTTCCAGAAATTTCTCCTTGGGTCATTTTCTGAAATTTTGATATTATTTGAAATCGATGCGTAAAAGTGGGGTATTTCCCTGTGTAATTCCTTCCTGCAAACCTGATAATTATACATAGTATTCACATGAAGTCACCCGAGTCAGTGGCTAACCCCACTGGCAGCCATATTGTGGAGCTACGCAGAGACAGATCGACAGGCATTCCTGTTTCGAAGGTTAAAAGATGGCGATTATTCTTATTTTTCCATTATGACACATGAAATAAATAGCTACCAACAGCGTACTTTATATTAATTACATTCGCTAAAACTCGTGGAGGTGAAAACGGCCGGAAAACAGCATTTTCGAGGCTTGGTGCACACATGTCCAGCTAACGTTTACAAGGCTTGACACATAACATGGCTAGCAGCGGCCAGGGCCGTGACGTCAGTGAATACTACGTATAACAAAAATCACTTCCGTTTTAGCAAAAACTGCAAGAACATTTTAATTTCTTCCTAATTAGTTCCTACCCATTTACGGTTACTTCTTTGCTTGAATTTTATTATCAGTCTAGGCTCACATCCTATCAGATGAGATCAGATCGTTATGTTCATGGCTTTTCTGGTCCTGGAGTAGGCCCAGCACTACCGCCCTAATGGGATTTTAATGAGAATTTGCGGCCAGTTACCCTTACTTTGAAGGTATCTGATAGACTCTAAGCCTAGACTGTTCTGTGTAGTTTATTCAACTGCAGAACAAAATTAAATAAACAAATGCCATCCGTCGGAAAGTATTAAGATAGACCCCTAACCTAGATAACCTCAAAACAATTATCAACAAATAAATGAATCCGATCCGATATACTTTAAACTTTCACTTGTTTCCAATAGTTCTAGATTTCTATACCTCTACATAACACCATCTTCTCATGGATTTTAGCTGGAGTTATATTACCGAAGTTTCAAATTCAACTCTCGGGTGTTTGGAAGTGGGATTTGCTTTGTGAGTCCCTGCCTACACAAGTCAATACTTTGTCTCATGTGCGTTTTTGTGAAGGATATTCAACCGTCGTGCCGTACCTGACTATTGCTACATATTTTCTTTCCGTCTACCAATGTTTGGTTTGACAGACAATCTGAAATGGGTTATATATATTGGAATGGGAAAAACAAAGATGGTTCCTGAAGAGCCTGTATGAAAATATTATGTAGAAATTCTAAATTCCACCATCACACCCGTTAATTAGTTCATCATTGAATGTAATTACGGCGCTACAATAATACAACGTGGAGGAATTCCATTAGAAATCTTCGCATTGTGGTTATTAAGCAATATGATTTGTGTTAAACTAGGGTTTAGGTCTATGAGCGTGGACTGAATGTGACTTGCTGATGACAAACCACTTGCTGCGGCTAGTTATCGCTGACGTGATGTTTCATTCTACCATTTCCATAGCCAGCCTTTCTCCCTGTCCCCTCATAGGCAGGCTTTATTTGCGCATGTCCTAGAAAAAGGAATCGCAGAAATCCGCCGAGTTCCCACTTCATTGTGTCTTTGATTAAAACAAATAGATACACTCTTTTTCCTTTAGGATTTCCCATTCCTTTCTCTATTTTTAATGGATTTTTCAATATTTCATTAGTGACATATCCGAGTTTTAAACTTGAATGCTTGCATTTTCTCACATATCCCGATATTTTTGCGCTTTTTATCATAGAGATATATTATGTATACCTCCGTATGTTTAGAACTTTCTTTCGTGTTTTTATCACATTTCTGATTATATATCTCCGAACGAAGTTTCTTCCAGATTGCTAAAGTTAAAACATTTTTATGGCCATTTTTGCACTATGCATTGATATTTGAGTAGCAGTTATTTCAATTTTATTTCTCGTGGAATCATGATTTGGTGGAGCAAAGAGGGTTGCCCCACGGACACCACAATATAGATAAGAGAGTTTTTAAGGATATGGTTGTGGTAGTATGCTTTGGTCAGCAGCTGGGCACAGTGTACTTGGGCGATGTATATATATATAACAGGTACATTGGGTCCTCATGTTTTCTTCATAGCCACCACATTCCTCCCTCTTTCCTCTTCCCCTCATACCTGTTCTGCCCAGATGTCAGACATCCAATCTAAGATTTTATTGTACGCAACTGCTTTTTTCTATGTAATTGACTTGTAAAGTTTAAAAAGCCTATGCCCCTGGAAAGTTCGAAGACTATCCCCTGCAGTGGCCTATTCAAATAATATTCTTGATATTTTTTGTATCACCATCGAACTTTACTATCACAACTGGATTATGAACTTCCCCGTTTTGATCTAATATAAGAATCTCAGTTTCACAGTATTACCCAAAGATATTTACCAACCCAACTATCCCAACTTCCACTTATTTCGATGAACTCCACCTTGTTGTCAATTTTATCAGCAGTTAAGATGTTTTTCTTCCTTTATTTGTTTCATTATTCCTCATGATTTGTGAAAATGGCCATGCTCCATCTCATGAATTATTCATTCCTTTTTTTCACATTTTTTTCTGATCTTCCAGCATTTTCAATCACTTAATACACTGGTATTTCCATTTCTTCTTGTTTAAAGTGGTAATGCAGGACATATTGGTAGATTAGAATGCCACCAGTTTTTAATCCAGAGATGGATGTAATTTCTTTAAATAAATGATGAAATAATTGAAACCAGAATTAACTTTCTTTCGATTTTCTCCCAAAGCTTCGCAGAAATTGACGACGAAATGGAAGCAGATGGAGGAGGATAGCATGAGGTTCTTATCGATGGTAAGTTTTTTTTATTTCCGTCCATTCTTATTCTTATGTCATCGATAACGACAACAACACTATCGCAGTCTTCTAACAGCCTAATGTGGAAGGTGCTACAATCAGCTCAGTCTTTTGGGGTTAGTAGGGGTTTTGGCAAGGGTTCCCGGTCCACTATTAATCCACAATCTCGCCCAATGATTCTAAGTGCAGGTAAAAGTAATAGTTATATAATCATGCAATTTTAGGACAGTCTAGTGAGACATGTAATATTAATGAATTTTCAATTCTGTAAAGAAAAATCTTAAATAGTCGTCGAGAAATAAGCGTGTATATTCAGACATTATTTCCCAAGAAGGAAAGGTCTTGGAAACCTACGTCTGAAGAACGTAACGTTCTTCAGTTACATGGTAGCATTCGAGGGGGAAGGGAGTCGACATTGCCACGTTCAATTATTTATTTCCCAAGAAGGGCGGATTATTTCAGGCTTGTAAAATACATTACAATATTATGATATTTGTATAATCATAACATTTTAAGACAATCAAATAGACATAGATATTTAATGCATTTTCAATCTGCTCAGCCGTCACATACAAACTTGCATGAACATGGGGGACTTGTTGCATTTGAGACTTGTTGCATTTGAAATAAATGAATTCTTCCCAATTGGAAGAAATACTTCTTTAGTATTAATAGTAGATTATTGAAGATCAGGATGGTCTATATTTATACGATTCACAAAGGAAAATTAGTGGATTGCATTCATTGCATCGAAATCATTAATTAGGTCTAAACCCAATGCCGGTGTATAAAGGGGAGCCTTAGACTAGTAAGTGTAATGAATTCACCAGAAAACTAGTATCCATCATATCAATGTCCATTGTTATTAAAGTAATAAAAGTAATAAATATTCAATCACTTTCTAGTACCATTCATATTTAGTTTATATGCCAGATGCAACTTGTTTTCACTTGGAGTACATGTCAATATATGAACACTTTGCAGAAAGATGATGTTTTATCTATCGATGCGCAATATAGTGCCCTCTCTACCCGTGTGGTTGAACTACAGAGATCCCCATTTGCCAAAATGAAACGCATCGATGTATTGGAAGAGAAGTAAGTTCATCTAAGTTGTTTTATTTAGAACGGGAAAGAACTATTTCCTTTGGTTTATATCTAATTACTTTTACACCTGAATGCATGTGTTGTTGTTATTTAAACAAGGTAATCACCAACTTGTTTGACTCCCAAGCAATTTTATTCTGTTATTTATAGCGAAAACAACGCCAGAACCGAATACGACAAACTCCGACAGATAGCAAGAGGTAACTAGTTTGCCCCTTCATCCCTGTTTAGAACGCGTGTTTTCTACTTCTCGTTAATTCATATTATATGAACTTATATAATTGAGAAGAATTGTATCTGATTGTCCATGGTACTCCAGAGTAATTAACACATTTTTAGATGGGGAAATATATCTTATGATTTTACAATTATTTATCATACATTTCATGTTATTCATTACAGATCAAAGGCACACTGTTGAAAACAAAACTATTACTACCCTTGTGAAGAAATGTATGAAGGATCGGGAAAGACTGACTATGGAGCTCTATCATCATCTTGGGTAGGTTCTAGTTTACTCTTTGAAATGCTATATCGATCAAGAGGTCAAGAGACTCGACCAGTCCTCCGTCTCCCCAGTGGACACCGGGTTTGAATGACATTCCTGTTCTCCCGTTGATAGAAAGGATTTTGCTCCCCTTATTCTTTTGTAATTATTTGAGAACTCATCATTACGCCTTGAATATTCTATAAGAATTGACTAAAAAATCATTGAGTAATCTAAATATTAAGTTCCAAATAATGATTTCGAAGATGCTCGATTATGTGAACATTGGAAAATAAATTCAATTGGAGAAAAATACAAAAAAAAGAAAAGATAAACTACTTGTATATATACCCTTCTTGATGTAACTACTATTGAATAAGGTAATGGAAAGAAAAATAGTTTTTAGAAATGTAATGCTTTCTTGAACTATCTGTTTATGTATTGAGGTAAGGAGCTTGTATACATGGTGCAGACAAGACCTTAGTTAAATCCTTTCCTTACTATTACCCTGAAGCATATAGCATTTAATAGGTATGTACAAAAATTGGTCTCAAGAAATATGGATATAAATTAATTCAAATTATTTTTTTATAGCTCAGGTAAATATGTCCAGTGGTCCAAACACCACAACTGGGATAAACAGAATAAACAGGCCTCTACCTGCTAGCGATATCTTTGTTTCTAGAGTTGTCAATCAACATGGTCGTTTTTATGATCGACAAATCAACATTGCCATTGGGTTGGGGGCTGCTATAAGGGGATAACATTGATTTGGGGTATCCCAAGTGAACTAGTAGTTCAACTGTCATTCTTTCATCAGACACCATTGAAGACAATAACTATACACTTGTGAATTGTTTGCTTCATATCGTTTAGTGAACTTTGTAATTCATGAGATAATAAGTTACTTCCTTTTGCTATTCGATGCTGAATTGTATCAACTGTTTTGTTTGTTTTAGTAAAATTGCCCAGTGCAAACAAGAACTCGATTCACTTAGTCCCAAGTTGGAAATGAGGATGAGAGAAATCGAGGACGCAAAAGAAAAACTTTTAGCCAACCAAAGGCAGCGACAGAATGACATGTGGACAATTCTGCGAATGGCTGTAAGTGTTAAACATTATTTTGATTAGTATTTTTATTGTCGAAGCCACTTCTACTTTCACTTGTATACCTAAGTCGAGCTTTTTTATTGCACTAATACATAAATCTGTCAATTATCACTTATATATGACCCTCATAACCGATTGTAGCGCAGCATATGGTAGATTCTTCTTTTTTTTTTTACATTTACCAGGTCTTATCACACAGTATCTACGATATATTATGGTAAAACTATTTTCAGATAAAGCAGACCTCTGCATCCTTTCCTACATCACAGCCGACATCTCTCCTTCCGGGCAACCTGGAGGGCGGAGGGACGAGTAGTGCGTCCGGAACTCTACAACCCATGCCACAAAATGCATCTAATGGAGCCTCCCAGAGTGCTTCACTACAATCCATTGTAGAACAGAGCAGCTTTGAGTCTGTGTCAGTTGTCAGCGAGAATCAGAGCATAAAGAATAAGTAAGGATTTGAAAAAGCCTCTTATACTTTTAGTTGGATGTTTGTAATTTTAGATTTTAAAGTCAAAAGAATGTTAACTCATGTTCTGGATGTTATTCATTAAAATCTTTTCAGGTTATTTGACCTCCTTGGCAGTCTACAGGATGAACATTCTCACAGTATGTCTCAACTTAAAAGTCTGGACTGGGGTTTTATGAATGACATAGATGGTTGTGCAGGCACACTCAAACCTACAGTAGATTCATCAGCTGTTGATGCTGCAGGCACCCAGCCCACGTCTCCATCCTTTCAACAAAGGCTCCAGCAGCAGTCATCCCCGCAGCCCAGGACCATGTATGTGGACCCTAGCCAGCCCTATACGGTCTATACAGGCGGTGCCACGCAGTCTGCCGGACCTGCTTCTCCGTTTAATGTACAAGTTTATACCTCGCACCAACCGCCGTTCAACACACCCCAGAATATTCCCCAGCAGCGAGCTCTGCTCCAAGAACAGCTTCCCTGGCAAACAGCCATGTTGACTCCTCAGCAAATAGCCCTGTTCCACCTCCAGCAAGCTGCTGGCCTTGATCTAGGCCATGCTGCAGCCCAATCGGCGCTAGATCTCTCCCCAAAATCATCTCCGCAAAACTCTGCCAACCCCACAGGCACATCCCATGGACTGCCTGTTGTCGAGGAGGAAGCTTCCTTGGATGTAAGCGTTGAGGGCGCTTGTCAACCCGTTCCAGCACCTCGCAGCTATACACAAATGCTTAGCCAGAATCTGCGAGGATCTCGCAGTGCCACCCCATCACCACCGCCCACCAATTCAGTGTATTCACAAAGCCCGCCATTACAAAAACTGGTGGGCGTTGCCGCCCCAGGCCCTACCGCTACCACCACTCTCACTTCGACACAGGCCTACCTCAGTCACATGGTTGCCAATGGTGAGCCTTACACCATGGCACACCAAACTGCCCCACACATCAAGATATCAGGCCCAGGAGCCGCTGGTAGCCCTGGTCACAAGCGAACGCCCCCTCGTATCCCCCCTCGTAGTACCAGTGCAACCTCCACTAACGCATAGCATCAGCTGACTCCCGTACAGATCCGAGGTAACCACATCCTTCGCTGCATGGCGACGTGTTTTTCTCAGCGTTAGTTCCTTATGTGCCATGGAAAATCTGGTTGAGAAAGTCAGTCAACCCTCTTTCTGCATAATCATTGAATGAACGCTTCGTTTTGCAAGCAATCCCTTATTACCACATTAAATCCCTCCTAGAATATGACACTGGATGTTAAATACTCGATAAATTATAGGTCAACGTATAATTATAACATATTAAAGTATAATTTTGTTTATTGATATTTCCTTGATTGAACTCGTGAATTGTCGTGAGTGAAAAGAACACATTTTCTGAGAAAATGTGAGAATTATACTTCCATTATGTCAAAGCTATCAATCAATGTATGTATGGCTCTGATGGAGTGTGATTATACTCAATTCTGTGATTAATTTGATTTATAGTCTTCCCTCAACTCTTCTTTCAAATGTTCCCTACTATTTAAACATTTTTTGTGTTTCATTTACTAGGATACTTTCTTTTTTTTTTTGAAGATTGTATTTCCACTGGGTTAGCATTATCCCAGTTGCCCGGGTTCTTGTACAATTTAGATATCATAGTCACCGTTCTTAATCGTTCTATGAAACATGCCAAACGCTGTTACGAGTTTTGACATTTGATGATGCAGATATGTTCCCATCGGTGGGAGATAAATAAATCATTGCATTTAAAAATTATACATTATTTCTAGCAACTTGAAATACCTTGTCGAAAGGAAGAGTTCATTCCACTTATCCAGTTATTTTGATAACATCTTATTTTATAATAAATCAGACAAGCTATCTATATCTTCAAACACGATGAGGATTTAATCGTGTATGTAGCTTAGCAATATCATCAAATTTACTCCAGGTCGTCTTGGCTTCAGAGTGTCTATTCGACGTAACCCACCCTTTTAGTTCCGTGCGTCAACTTCTACCTATCTGGCAAAGTATGGCATTAGCTCCGGCTATTGTATTGATTATGCTACGAAAGGGGTCGGTTGAATTCTAACTTGACTGCTGACACCAGAGAGGGACTTCATGTAGTGTTAAATCTATAACTTACTAATTAACACAGTATTTGGCTGGTTACCAATTTATTCGCTCTATCGAGGCGAAGATTTATGGGTCTGTACTTAGGGATAGTGTACGTTTCTGAACTCTATGCATCTGTTCTCAGTCTTTCTTTTTATCTCAATGGAAAACATTGATCTCTACATCTACATCCATGCGTGGGACATGCAGATTATATTAAAAACCATAATGTTATCAGGGTTAGGATGTCATTCAAGATCGAATTGGATTGACTAAGACTCAGCACGTTTTGAAAATGAAATGGCTATTGAGAAATGCCATTTTGCAGTGTACAGCTAATGCTAATATCAGGTAGTAAATTTGAGGCTCTTTCTTGTTATCCTGCGCATTGACATGTTGTTGCAGCGATCCTCAGATGTATCCATGTAGAAAACCTTGTTGAACCTTTTCTAGCAACTTCATCTGTATTTTCCTAGATGTGAACTACAGTGGCTTAGCAAAAATACAATCAGGTGATAACTGGGTTACTACTTCCGAATGGTTCTATCCAGGATGTAAGCTCTTCTCTACGTATCTAAACCTCTTATCCTTCTCCTTTAGTAAGAACCGTCAGTGTGTTGCTTACCGTGTTGGTCCTGATTTCGTCTTTAATTTGTCATAACATTACCCATGCAGTACTACTTATACATTGAATCAGTGACGAAAAGTTAATTGTTCTACGTAGTCTCAATGACTTTTATTTCTTCCTGTGAATAATGCCAGCTAATTAAGCCCATGTCCTTAAATGGTGATTGAGTGACCCCATATAATATACCTGGTTCCAGTTTATTCTAATTAAATGTAAAATTTTCTTGCCATTCATAGATGATGCCATTTTCATTATGCATTATTTATATTAGTGAATATATAGAATCAGTGAATATATAGAAACAGATTCTACCGATTCTACCATATATGGTAGAATCTGATTCTAGAAGTGGACATAGTGGGGTCGTTTTACTTCTACAAATTTCTCTTCGCTATTACCTCACAACTGCCATAAATCGTGATAGGAAATGTGTGTTTATCATTCTTATTAATCTGGCTCTCACCGAAAAAAAACCTATGAGATGTATAGGTATCTCGGGGAATTGATTCATTGTCACAGGTTACGTAGGATTATTAAGATTAGGTCCATGTAGATATATGAGAGCTTGAGAAACTACCTATGTTTTGAACAGTAATTAGGTACTGTATTACTTATCTAATACCTGTGATCTATTATTTGATATTGGACTGAAGGTGTGGTTCTGAAAAAGAAACGCTTTTTCAGGATAATATTAAACTAAAACCTCTGATATAATCGATTATATTTCTCGTTTAGGAAAGAATCAGTTTCATGAAAGATCTCCCCGAGTTCACTGTGGTCTATTGCCACTCTTTAACATGCAGCCTATTTTCACAATTCATACCTGAAACACCATATTGAGATAACATAGATGGCACAAAATCTTCGAACCACACAGGTCCAGTGGATTAAATTTGAGGATAAATGATCAGGGGTAAGAACAGCTATGTTAATCTGCCCTCTTCTAGGATACACCATATCCTATGCTGACCTCAGTCTGGTATGCGTCATGCTATTGTAATGCCTCGTCGCCTCAATTGTTGTAATAAAATTCCGTGTCCACTTCTTTATTTTAACTGCAGCAGCCAGCGTCTCTTAATCATCAAAAAAAGTAAAGCAAAGCAGGCAATTTTAAAAGACTTGCCTGCCCTTCGGTGACGAGCTCATCATATTACAGCTGTGGTCACAGGTCTTCGTTCTCTTTCTGCCTATGTACCTTTATATCAAATGGCACGATGGAGGTTTGTAACCTGGTTGAGACACGATGGGAGAACCGTGACAAGTCTGACGGTCGATTCTGGGTTCTCCAGGGTGTCAAGACCCAATTACAAATTTGAAAACGTACAGAATGCCATTTGGTATTTATTACATCCTGATTTGCTGATTTATTTAGTAAATACCGTATCAATGTTATAATTTTTGCGGTATTGTCGTAACAATCTCTGTCAACTTTCGGAGCTGGTACGCCAGCGCAATGTCTTTTACCGATGAAATTGTGTCATTTAAGTGACACGTGTCCATGACATAATAACGGCACACGTGTGCGATTACGCAAAGCTGAAGGTAACCCCAAGCGGGACTCACTGATCAACTATGTAATAAAGTGCCAAAAATGTATCTCCATATCATCTAATTACAGCTATCTTTGTGTTGGTTTGTCTTCAAGATAGGTAGAGGGAACCACCACGGTGTAACTTAGACATTTGTACTATGAGCCAAACCTTGACACTGAGTCGGTTATTTTAATATACATGTGTATAGGGCTTCTTGAAGAAGTAATGGGTTTTAGGAGTATCCTCTACAATATAGACCAATAATCTCGAATATATTTCACTGAAAGATGTAAGGTTAATATATTCTCCTAATTATATCAAATAATGTTTGGTTTATGGAGGTATCCAAAATGGTGTCGCGACTTGGATACTGGTTCCCACATTAGACTGTATATATCTGCCTTTCTAATGTAATAGCTTTTGCTCGTTTACATTATGTACGTATAGTGTACTAAAGTGCTCGTAAACATTCAGGAAATGGTTATTAACAGCATTAAGTGTGCTTCTTATGGTCCCCTTCTTTTGTCTAATAGATGTATAATTATCAGTCTCTATTTTATCTCAAGCGTTCTGTTCTGTGATAGTGTTCATTCATTTTTATATGTATGTTTATCAGGTCATCTAGATTCAATTTCATTCAAGTAGCATTTGGCTTACCGGTACTTGTATATTGAGATTCTCTTTACATTATTCGACACTAGAAATACTGATAGTGTATTTAATGTATTCAAGTCTGGTACCTCAAATCTTTATGCTGGTGCTTCATTTCTTAATCATTGATCAAACGTGTGTAATTTCTTTTGGATTCTGTCCTCTATATAAATTTCAGAAAGAATACATGTCAATGTTTACAGACGTTTTCATTTGTACAAAGTCATGATTTTAATCGCTTAGTAGTTCGATATATTCGTCTACACTATATAGAGACTATTGCTGACGAATTTCAATTAAGAAAAAAATCATGGGCGAATATGACATACCGCCAGCGAATGGCAGTATTAATTTTCGAGGTTACGGCATATGAAATTATCACGAGCCTTGAACATTTTGTTCCATTTATTTTTATTTTATTTTGATCGTATTCATTATTAATTAAAATATATATTATGTTAAGTAATATATACGGTTCATGTACTAAGAAATTACTGGGAAGGTTATCCCAAACCAGTTGCCCCCGTTCACTTAGTATACATAGATAAAGTTCGATTGTAATGTGATTAATATACACTGTTGGTAGAAAAAATACATGGCAATGTGGTGCATCAACTGCTATGTAGAGTTCACTATTTGAACATGGAGCGATAACTGGTTGTACTTAAGGTGCACCTTTGAACCTGGGCGTGCAGTGGAGTCTGTATATTCAGTCTATTTGTAACAGATCCGGTTATTAAACAAGATACAGAAAATCTTATCGGTGGTTTGAATAGTCTATTGAGTTTATCATCAGTACAGTAGAACGAGGGAGATAGATTTATGTTACTCCTCCTCGGTAAAGTCCCATATCCTCCCAACGTACTGATGCTTGTTATCTGAATGTTAAGCGTGTATCAGGTATATATACTTTGTGTTAATATATGTTAATCAATATCCCTGAGAGTTTACTTTATTTTTTTTAAGCTTTTATTTGACCTGGGTACCCGACATCCACGGCCGGGGTTTTCAGTCACCCCATGGAGGCATGTGCAATACAGCAAAATAGAAGTTCATTTGTACATAAAGAATCGATTAATCTATTTATTTCCATACATGATAAAGCTGCAAAACTTTCCATATCTCTCGAGGATGTTTTAACGACGTCAGCTATGACATCTTTTGGACTCCTGATTTTACTATTGCTACTGAGATGTGTAGGCAAGATATCGTACATGTTCCGAAGGCGATTGTCTTAGGGCAGTATGGCATTTATTATTTGCCGAGTACGTCTGGTCTCGGTCGGCAAGGGGCGCAAGGAATTCATCAGAAATATCATGGTAGCGCTTCCTTCCTTTTATCTCTCTCTGATATATAGGTGTCACACATATTCCCTTCTGTCTGAGTAAACTATTGACTGTTTATCTAAACTGTTTATTTGTTTTGATATTGTCATTTAAAAGATATTTTGGGAAAGACTAAAATTAATTAAAACTTTATTTTAAAAATATTATCAATACGAAGTTTCATAATTAACAATAAATGAGGATTTGGGAATAGTTTCTAAGAAAAGATATGGTAACTAGAAAAGCGCAAGATGATATAGGGATATTTTTTATCCTATATATCGCTTCAAGGCTTTCAGCATCTCAGCACCGATGCCGGAAAATGTGAAGTGTTCCCTAAAAAAATCCTTGGAGGAACCACTAAATCATTAAAAACAACTTTCAGTATTGCGCTCGTAGCTTCAGTATCCTTGTTCCCCGTTCTTTGCGTCGTATCCCGTGCCGTACATGTATAACCATGCACTACTCCCTTAGCATGCACTGTCGTTTGTTTCATTTAAGAGAATTCTGCTATGATTATCATAACGTACATCCCATGGTTAACCAATCGCCGCCATTGTGGTACTGTGCATCATTTGTCCTGTACTTGATGCCACTTATGCTATCTGGAGTTATCATAAGGAAGTGAGAGAGATAAGGTTACATACATTAGCCCTAAACACTGTGTAGCTAGATACCAGGAAGCTAGAGAAAGAGTAGGCCGATTGAAACTGGGTTGTAATCTCATTTCATCACTCATTGGCATATTTAGTCATATCATCACTCATTGGAATATTTAAGGAGTACGAATAATTCAAAATGTCACATTTCCACGAGTCTATACGGGATCTCTTAGCGGGTAGGTATGAAATTATGTGTACGTGTTAAGTAGCGAATTACCGATGAATGCAGTGTCTCGAATCCATATGGATGGCACAACCTCATATATATAACCCGTACTTTGAATTATATAGAAACTTCACAACTTACCGCAGAGGCTGGACGGTAGGCCTATTATTCTTTCTCTACAGACAATTCTGGATGGAAAACCTACATAATCAGGCGCCTGAATCTATTTTTTGTTTGTTTTTACGCTTTTATTTTACTTGGGTTTCCCGACATCCTCGGATGAGGCTTGTCAGTCGCCCCCGGAGAGAAAAAAGGCAACAAAATGTAATGTTGTTCTGTTACGATTCCGAATTAAACTCAGATTTACATTAATTCATGTCGATCCATTCCATCTAAAAATGTTCAAGATTAAAAGTAAATACGTACAACTGAGCATCGATAGAGACGCACAATGGAAAAAATAGCTGAAAACACTAAAAAGTCAAAGAGTCTCTTGAGGTTATTATTAAACAAACAACTTTAATTAGGATACCCACCAGCCTTAAGATGCTCTCCAGGAGACCTAGCATCCAGTTTTATACTGGTAGTTAGCTCGAGTTTAATGTTATGATAACAGTTACCTGACACTGGCATAATCTTACACTGTTTATATATTATTTTATAACGATCCTTCTGAAAGATTTGGGATATATATAAGTATTGTTACCAGACTGCTGCGGAATGGAATCGATTGGAAAGCAATATTAGAAATCTGGATGCTATTACCTTTAAAAACATCAAAAGAATTTTATTCTGCATGTACAATCTAGAGGAGACGAATTTGATTAACTGCTAATATTTCGACCGGTCTCGGGGTTATCCACTCCACCCCCTCCACCCTCGACAACTGCATTGACTATGACTTGATAAAGAAAGATGTATGAAAATGCTATTACTGTATAGATCTGGCAGGTGGTGGGAACACCGTCTGACGGCGACACCATGAAATGTACATTACTGTCGTATAAATAAAAATAAATATTGTTGCGATGGATGGAGAAAGTACCCTTGACAACTGGGCATGAGAAAAACCGGTTTGCAGTCATCCTTGCAGCTAGAGCTGATGAAGCTAATTATATACATTATACACGTATATGGCACAATGAGGTATAACAACATGCCTAATATTCAGGAATAATTGAATGTGTATTGTGGACATATTTCAAGGAAAATTTGATAAGTACCAGAAGATAATTTGATTCAAATCAACACTTGCATATTACCATGCACTAGTCTACATGAACTTATAAATTTCCTTTCCCTTTTTAATTGCAATGGGCAGTTAAATGTGTTTAAGTAAAATGTTACCATTGGAATTCTACATTTGTGAACGAAATCGTCGTCCGTCGTCATGAGCACCACTTTCGTCTTCGTCTGAGCGCAGTGGTAGTGGTGGTGGCAGTGGTGCTGGTGCTGGTCATGCTACGTCATGGTTGGTTGGCCAGCTGAGTGGGAGCTTAGTGTTAGTGGTGGTAGTGGTGGCAGTGGTCGTCAGCAGTGGTGGCAGTGGTGGCGGTGACAGTGGGTGTATGTACTAATGTAGGTATGAATGTACATGTACATACAAACATAGTACTGTATAGGGTCAGTATAGTTGACTAATGGAACATGGTCAATGTGGTGAATATATGCAATGAAAGGTGCATAATCTAAAGTTTACATATTGGGTAATTTAACTCTGGTTGGTCTAGATAAAGAACAAGAGTATGTAATTATTTCAGGATCTGTGAGTTTTGTGTTTTCATATATAGTCCCATGACTTATAATTATACATGTATGTATGTATGTATGTATGTATGTATGTGTACATGTGTACTTATTTATGTATACATGTAGCCCATTGCAATTCTATATGACGTTAGTCATAGCCGTGCATCTTGTTATCTCACGGCTAGAGACAGAATGTTTTATTAATTATGAATTATATCAACTTTGTCAGTTGAATAAATGGAGTCTGCGGTGCTCTATCGAAATTGGAAATTGGACAATCTACATATTTCCGTTTTTGAGTATAATGTCATTCCCCGACCGCCTAACCCTTTATTTTTATAAGAGGTTTTAACGTGAAAGTATTTCCGTGATCGATCTGCCTTCCTTGGAAAAATGAACGCCTAGTACCCTTTCAGTTAAACTTAGCGCCGGGGTGGGTGAGGAAATACGGTAATTAACTAACATACATCTGATCATAGAAAGAGAAATAGTCTCTGAACCCTTCGAAATAGAGATATTAGAGGGTGATGAGGTGATGGAATTATTGAATAATATGTTAAACGCTATAGCTGTATTTTAAATGCCTGGGTGTCGGAAAGCAGTAGCCTTGTCCACCTTTCAGAGGCATCCAGGAATGGTTCTAGGTGGTATAGGAGATGCTGAGTCCTGGTCCTGGAGAGTGTGTGGATCCGCTGGGTGCCGGCTAGGCCTGCTCTCTGGAGGAGCATCTTAGTGCTGCCTGGCAGCAACTTTTGGGGTTGTGGTCTCCTCCAGATTGCGAGCGCTTCAGCATTGTAGGAGAGCACCCTAGGGGTGATAATAATGAATAATATGACCTAATTAATTAGCTCAGCTATGATTATGTTGCATAACAATGTTGTGCTAAGATAGAACAATGTATAAGCCCAACTCAATAGGCAATACAACTTTTTTTATTGGCTAATGAAGATATATCAATACATGAAAATCCAATTCTCTTTCAACATATCAAAATATAATAATAAACAGCTATTTAAACCACGGGTAAATACCTATACACAATGCTCTATAGGATCATGTGTCAGAGGGGCTCAAGGACAATGGGCTGGGGCTAATGAGAAAATGTTAAAGGGACCTCGCTCGACGTGCTTTTATCTTTCATGTAGAATTAAACATTTTAACATTCATTACTTTTGACCAACAACATAATATGAACCTCCCTACTTAGATTAAACTATACATTTAATAAAGTAAATTAGATACTAACACACACAAGTGGATATACCACAGAAATACTACAGAATCAGTAAATCGCCCCCCCCCCCTTCCGCCCCCTCCAAAATTAACTAGCATATCCAATATAGACCTACGATTATTGAGGTCACTCATGACGTTTTAATAGTACACCGACTGTTGGGATATTATTTATCAATTATTTCGAATTCAGTTTCAACACAGAGAACGACACTATTAATTTTGTGTGAACTTGCTTTACATATTTTTGCTGTAAGATATATGGAACATTCCTCAGTAACTGGCTATTGACATAACTATACATTACTGTTGTTGATATATTTATAATATTTTCCTTGAATTCTTGGAGAACACACAACTGGATTGTTTATATCAACATGAGGATATCATATGGCACACCTTGCATGGCGTTTCAATATGGAACAGGGGGAATTTCCATTTCTGGGGCAATTCCATGAATAGTGAATCACTGTCGGCTGTTTCATTAGGCCGGGTATATATAGCCGTCGAATTCTCCCAGCATATAAGTACTATTGTTCCTAGTGTGATCAGGGAGGTGTATAAAAATATACCTCACGAGTATAATGGATTTCCAGTGAAAGTTGGCATTATATGTCAGGTCATTTCAGGTTTCCTCTGAGCCATCCTTGAACGGGTCAACTGGTAATCACATATATGTACATTTTGTAAGGTTTGTTTATAAGTTCCAATATATAACGCCAGTGAAAAGTGTCTAAGTAGAATTTATGTTCATTTCTATCAAAATAATTACAATGCAAAACACTTCCGGCTAATTCCTCCTGGTATATGCAGTGTACAAAAATCGTTATATCAATAATGAAATTAAAGCTGGTGTACTTCCATCAGGGATATGTCAATCAGGGATATCTCAGAAAATCAACTTGAATTTCATGTAAGTAGTAAATAAATACTAATTTTACCCTTTAGATCTTACCGACGAAGACAAATATGATCCCCGAAACACGATGATTAAATCAGTTTGTACCATCTAACTGACTCTTTTAATAAAAGTTATAGCAATTAGCTGAAGGCAGATTTGTGTTATTTCACCGAACGCTTAGATCATCAGTTCTTTAAATAAGAAATTTGGACAAAATGCGTATAATTCATGTTGTGAGATGAAATTTAAACTGCGTTCTCTGACAAGTATAAATGGGTGCGGGAAATAGGGCGCGGATTCACGGTTGGCTGCGTACATACATGTATGACCGGGTGAACAGGTAAAGTAACTACTTTATTAGATCACAGCACTGAGTCTCGATCCTGACCCTGAATTATCAAAATATTCCTGGACGCTTGAGTCTAAATATATATATCAGTATGACTCATGTACACAGCGAGCGCACGTATGTTGTAGGAAGACCAAGACCCCAATTAAACAGTGGTGTTCTCAACTGTTTGACTAAAGTAAGAGTTTCTTAAGAAAAGGATCTTGCTAGTCTGAGAAAAACGGAGGGTTACTTAAGTTTCTGGACTACGCAATATAGCTTTCCGTTATAAAAGCCACGAAGTAGGTAGCACATGTAAACACAGTGAAGGCGTTACTCATTAGGTATGGATCTATATATCGGTATTACTAGATGGTTTATTTGGTACCCTTAACCAACTACCTGTATCGACTGAGAACTGATTGGGTGATTGTAGACCGCACTTTTGATAACAAACCAAGGCATTTAAAGTGATACTCGTATATACATTGCAATTATCATCTATAGGGACTCGATATCATGATCGATCTATACACGGTATTTATAAGTTTACATATTTTGGTATATCATTTTTATTGAGTATGTAAGATTTATGAAAAAAAGGTATTGAAATGAATGGCTTATCATTTCAGAAGTCGGCTGTTTTATAAATGAGGACCTACAAGACGCGAAGTTGAGTAAAGCTCAAGCGCTTAGCAAAGAAACCATAGTTGGAAGGTTGAAACACTTTCTGGACGAGTATCCCAACCTTCGACCCAAAGACAGAGGTACGCATATATGGTCTAATTCATGAAGTATTACCATGATAGATATGAAGTGAAGAAAATAATTCTTAATAGAAATACTTAATAGATGGAGAATTGAATTGAATTACTTTGAAATTAATTAGATAATTGCCGATTTTGAAAACCTTCAAGGGGCAGAATTCCCACAAATCACTTTCATTGTCCGTTCATTGGATTAGGGAAGTCGACAGGAGTTTGATATTGGATTGGTTTATTAACATTTTGTTGAAATAATATTTATTGATTAACATCGATGGATATTGGATTTCCAGATGATTGTGATGACAGTAGTAAGTACCAGTAGCAGCAGCCAAAAATTATCCCCGATACCTGATGTACATATTGATCATATTTTAGGAAAGTTTAAACTTAAGTTTAAGTTTTGTTTTAAGTGGTTTGGTGTCGCCAACGAGTCTAGAGAGACGCCTCTGCTCAATTGGTGTCTTGAAACTTCCAGGGATGAAAGTAAAATGACTTAGGTTAATCTGGGTGTCAAAGCAAAGCAAATTTATGGTCTAGATGTCAGCTTCTATGTTGTAAATTATTTATAACATTATCCTGGAGAATATGTGAATCCAGCCAATATTTAATGAGCTGTATTTGTTGGATATTTGTCCGTTTACGCGCAATTAATGTCAAATCGCTACATGACCTACACACAAGTACACAATTTAATATTAGACGCAGTAATCTTAATTGTAATGGGGACTCAAATGTATAAGGGATTGCTGCTATGTATACCCCATATAGACAGTAGTTTTGTTAAATTGTATTCGATCCTCCTTCTGGTAATGTTTAAATCAGTATCTGTTAAAACTAAACAGTTCACTAAGCAGAGGGCAATTAATTAATGAAAGGATCATTGGTGGTCTTTACCATTTACACTCCTAGTCATTATCTCTATTGTCTTTCGTCAGATTAAAAAATATCCTTATCCTTATTCATTGCTTGTACATTTTGGCTATCTTATTATTGTTACCACAACCTGGCAGGTTCGGAGAAAGAGGACGATATGGCTACTACTAGCAGTGGAGGTAGCTCAGACAGTGTAGATGGAACTTGTCCCCCAATCCCTGCCATAGCCTTAAAGCCAAGACTAGCAGGTTGGCTGAACAAGAAAAGGAAACCTGGGGGTAGGCTACAATTCAATTTAACCATTTTCTATTCATATAATATCAACTGTCTTAGGGTGGTGTAGTGGCACCATATCTCTTCTCCACCCCAGTGGTTTGCATTGGTAGCCCTAATTGTATTTTATTTCTATAATATTATGCGATGTCTACATTGAAACGCAATTGACGTTAGTTATCGCTTAAGCTAATGGGATAAAACAAAGTTAACCGATTTGTGCTGAGGACAGTTGTTTGGCAGTGTAATTTTGGCCGTTTTTACAATTTGTTCGGACTGTCTGAACATAACCAGCTTTGAAAGGGTTTATCTCCTTTTATTATACACGCATTGCTCTGAAAACAACGTATCTGAAGTGAACGGTAAAATTCAAATTTATGACTCGAGTTATTTTATCATGAAAGCATGTATAGTAAGCAGATTGGCAAAAAATTTGACTAGAAGGCAAGTTTGAAAGACTAATCTTCGGAGTATCAAAAAGATTTTTTCCCTTTTATAATGCTCTGTGCATACCCAATAATGGGAAAATTTGAAAAAAGACCCCTTTTCATATAGGCGAATGGCTAATTTTAAACATGTTGTTTATTTTCCTGTTCATTAATCAAATTGATTAAAGAAGAAATTCAATAATTGAATTCTAACTCTTGCAGGTGTAAAGTCTAAACTTGGGCCACAGAAACGCTGGTGCTGTATCAAAGATGGATATTTCTACTATTATCTAAACGATACAGCTAATAAACCTCAGGGTCGATTTCATTTGGAAGGTAAGGATATTTTCACGGAGCAATTTAGAATATTAATTAAGCACGCCCCTACATATACACATTTGTTTTTTTGCTATAAATTATTAGTTAGCTATAAAACTGGATTTCATGATAATCGTGGTTGTTGTCTGAAGGCAGAAGGAAAAGGAATGCATAATCCCGTTTCTTATCAAAAGATTTTGTGCAAAGAAGAATATCAAAGAATATAATGGTAAACTCGTCCCATATTTTGAAATACAGAATATATGTGTTTCTTCATTCAGGTTATCAGCTCTACACACAATTTATTGGAAAGGAACTTCACTTAGATCTTGTTTGTCCAGAGCGACGGAAGTATGAGGTATGTAAAGTATAACGTAATGTAAATATTGGCTACGTATCACCATTTTATTTCTGAAAATTTACATTTTATATGCGTTTAATTTAGAATATAGTGTTCATACTTCTTATCATCTCATTCCTATAGTTTGAAACTCCTGACAAACACCTATTCGATTATTGGATAACTGGAATCAAGGAGGGGGTTAAGGCTAGAGGGACTTCCAACACAGGTAAATAAAGTTATATTTGAAGTATACACACACATAAAATGCTTATACCCCTAGTACAAATATTTGAGAGGATTTGAGAGAGCATTTTTCATTACTCCATAGCATTAATATAATCAACAATGGAAATTCTTGGAAAGGGAATACTAATATTAAATATAGTTATTCATCCTTGCCAATTTCAAGACAATTATATCCGATATTCTTTAATCGGCATACATATAACATGATCAACATTGTATTACAGCTCTGGAATCATTATAATAAACTCTCCTAAAATGTCCCTCTCTTTCAGATGACATAACTGATTTCCCAACATCAGACGAAATTTATGACGATATAGAATGTGAAAACCCAGTCCCTAAAGTAAATCGACCGAAACCACCAACACCTCCATATCCCGAAGAGACGTACGATGACATTACCATTGCCTCTACTGGATATCCCCAGCTGCCCTCGGACGATGAAGACTATGAGGACGCAGTTTCCATAATACCACCGAATGATATATACGACGATACTATTATCTCAAGTTCGGTCTATCCTTCTCAGGCGGACATCTTTAGGAATAAATTATCCCCTCAGCCAATATCAACCCCACCAGTTTTCCCCAAATCAGAAGTAGCAGCAGCAGGGCCCTCAGCAGTAGCAATACAGCAACCGCCATGCCCCCCAACAAAACCAAAGAAACTTGCCCCCACCATGATTACACCAAGAACAGGTGACGTTCCTCTCCCTTCAGCCCAAACTTCCCGAGACCTAAAGGCAAACCTGGTGGAGACTTTGTATTTCAGTCGATGGGACTATACAGGTCAGAACAATGACGAGCTATCAGTCAATCGAGGAGACGTAGTAAATATTATCGATAAGACATTTGATAAGGGTTCTTGGTGGACTGGTGAATGTAACGGTAGCGTAGGACTCATCCCCAAAAACTATTTGGTACCAGTTTATAAAGAAACTGGCCGATAATACTGTAGTGGCAACACACAGCTGAGTTTCCCAGTATATCAAACACTTAATCACCACCATTTAATATGTTACTTCATTTAATTGAACATGTCTGATAATCATGCCTTGGAGTATACACCTTTTCAAATCGCGCAGCTTCTCTCTGTCGCCATTCCAAAATCGAATCTAATGTTAAGAAAATTGGGGGACCAATAACTAACATTTTCATTTTAGATTAATAGCTAAAACATGAATTATCTTTTCATCAGGTTATAATATCGACTTAAAATGGCATCACTAATAGATTATGATGCACCGTGTATTATATAATGTTGAGTTATTATTGCAAATAAACTAAAATTGTGATCTAATTTTTGCGACTATTCTTCAATACAAAGTAGAAATCTAAAGAATTATCTTCTTTTGTCATCACATCCAGCGTGCTTGACTTGAAGGTGGTAAATATGTACGAATTAACAATTAAAACGGCGATATCATTTTAGGTTTCAACAATATATTTCAAAAAACATCTCCACTGGATACAATCAATTCAATGGAACGGGAAAATATCTGACAGCAAACACGTTATACTAATCACTATTTTCTTTATAAATATTTGCATCTTGAAAAATAAATATATAGTTTAGGAACAATTCCTTTGAATGACCGGTTTCTGCGTAGTTAGAAATCATAGCAGGTGCGGCAAATAGTTTTTGTCACATGTACTTTCGCTCACTCTAATTCATCCGACAAGAAATATTTGTTTTTCGCGGGTCGATGCTTTGCTTACCAGTACTTAATGTCATTTAAAGCAGAGGTCGGTGTAAATCTATGCATGAGTAAATATTGTCAAAATAATTCCAAATTGTAAGTACGTAATTGTAAGTTGGTTAAACAAACCAAAATTCGCCATCAAATTAAAATCAGGTAAAATAGGAATAACGTCCCTCAGGCTAAAACGCCTGGTATGAGGAAATACAGGGAAATGAACTTAAACCTCGCCATCACAAATTAAGGCAGTGAATAATACTTTTTGGCATTTACACGGAAGTATCAAATTGCCATTGATTAAATTTCCATCTAAGGATGTGAAATGCTAAATGTATCCAAAGATTTTGTAAACATGATAGGTCATAGAGACAATGGCACATACAGGCAGACTAGGCAATTTATAATTGTGTTTACTATGAAGGTTGATTATCATCGGCACAAAATTCCAGGGAAGCACTGTTAATACAGAACCGTTCTCCAGTTGGCTTTGGTCCATCCGGGAATACGTGACCCAGATGGGCATCACACTAAAAGAGGAAGAGAGCGCATATCAGAGCGGGTGGAAATAGACATAATGTGGATTGATATAACTGAGTCACTGCTATTGGACTCCAAATGTATATCTTTTTTGTATATGATTAGGTAAGTTTATTTTTAACAGGTTTTTACATCGGAAAGTTATAGTTTATAAATCTTGACCTTGAACACGTATAGATAATAGGCCTAATCCTGCTACTCTTATGAGCGCTAGTTATGACAAACGATCATTATCTAATTATGGCCACAATCCACAAAGAACCAGTCGTTTTTCTTTTGAAAAATAACCCTAGGATAGACGGTTTCTGTAGATAGATCGAAGGATATTCTCTTAGTGCGAAACTACAACACGGGCTGGAGACTTTTGGAAATTTAGATCAATGGCATATATTTAGAAATTTAACATATATAACGTACCTGTTTGCAGACAACTTCAATGCGACTCATACCATGCGAGTTGTCAGAGCACCGTAAAATATTACCATCACTGCCTTTTTTTCCAGTATCTAACGCCTGGTAAAAAGATGGCCATCCACTTTTCGAATCATACTTGGCTTCTGAGCTAAAATATGAATGGGAAAGTTAGATAAGTGACAGGGATACCAATTAATTTGTCGAAGTAAATCGATTTTCGTATATTTTAAACAGTGGCAGAAATTATTTCTGAATTTTTTTATTGAGCACAATGTCTTACAAAGCTATTCTCATGTGACCCAAATGAAATATGAAAAATATTTAAGTTACCATAAAGAATAACTATTTGATTCTTTAAAAACAACCAGATTGTTAAAAAGTCATGTAAATTACTTTTTGTTGTTACAAAAATGCCTTTCTTATGAACAGTCAAGAAGTTAGATGGTGAGGTTGTTTTGACCAGGTCTTAATCTAGAGGTATATTCTGATAAACGTACCTAAACAGGTCAGCACCACAGCATGCACACGAATAGGTTCCCAATTCGTTGTTATGAACATATTCCCCAGTGAATGGCTGTGTAAAATATATAATTCATAGAAAAGTTTGTTGTAAAAATGGATAAGAGCATTGTGCTAATTTTAAATCTCACTTGATGAAACTTATTACCGAAAACCAATCATACAAACAACGATCCTATAGCTTCTGTGAAGCTATACGATCGTTGATACAAACACAACTTTTTGGTAAAAAATACTAGTACAGTACGATGCTCCTTTTCTATGGGAATAATTTACAGGAATGTAAGTCTGGTGATGCCAAAAATACCGGTACTGAAAGTTTTCGAAAAAGAAAGTGAAGAAATTTGTTACGGTACCATTTTTTTTACAATTCCTCGGGGAAATTCCCTCTGAGTCTCTCAGAAAATGTACAAATCACCTTCACCAATTCTCTCAAATAACCCAAATTTCAGACGAAAATAAAGTTCAAAATTCAGTTCAACCTAACCAAACCGATTGTTAGAATCAATGCAATGCCGAATATACTCGAATTTACCTAGTATTGACCAAATTGCAGCCTAATTTAGCAGAAATTACTAAATGTGTACAGCTGCTAATTGTACATTTTCTGAAAATCTGACCCATATATATACAATGACAAAAAAAAAGTTTTTAAAATGTTTTTTTTCTTTTAAAAACAGTTTCCATGTGTTTTGAAAGAAAAAAAAATCATGTCAAACCTAATGATGTAAAGCTACATATATAATCATGCAATAATGCCAATATACCGTATATACCCGTGTATAAGCCAGACCCCGAGTATAAGCCCACCCCGTTTATAAGCCGGGGTTCAGCACTTCATAACATTAATATAAGCCGGGTGCCTGTACTGTCATGTTCCAATAATAGAGCTAATTAATGTAAAATGCTGAAGAAATCGTTCAGAACGAGCTTTTAATAGATCATGAATGATAGTTTGAATATAGAACTCAGTTCTTGTTGGTCGGTTGTGAACTCACAACAATTCTGGTACGTTTTTTTGCCTTAAATTCGATTTTAAAACATGAAAACTAGAGTAATGAATGAAGATAATAATAAACATGAGTTTCAGTTATCTACTGGTTTTCAATTATTGTAATATAAGCCGGGCCCCTAATATAACTTATAAGCCCACCCCAAATATAAGCCGGGTCAAATCACCATTTGAAATTAATATATATAAGCTGGGGCTTATACACAGGTATATATGGTAGTCCAAATATATAAAGAGAGACAATGGGACGAGCCGGCAATAATAACAAATTTATAGGACGAGATTCGTCCACATAAGCACAATGCCGTAGGCAGAGTGCTTATGTCGACGAATCAAGTCCTATAAATTTTCGATTATTGCCGGCGAGTTCCATTCTATATTTATTATATGTGCATAAAATTTGATCATATGTTATCAGATATCACTGAAAAAATATTAAAGAAGTCTCAGAGACCCCCGCTGCCCCGCTGATAGCCCCAGTGACAGCCCTGCTAGTAGGCCTCAATAGAGCCTACTGTGTGCTACTGAAATTGTTGAATTAAAACGTTCATATCGCGGCCATTTATTGAGCTACATTAATAAAACTTATATCATTCAATAGGGAATTTAATGCTCTATTTAATGATGTGGTTTTTATTATGTATTTCTATAATCATAGTACAGTACCAGCATCATGGGTGGATTACCGATCGCGGGGAACTGTTTACATGCTTCGTGGAGAGCCAAAGCTCCGCGAAGCATATCAACAGAGCTATTTTTAGACAACTACATTTTTATAGGACGCGTCCTATATGACTATTTTTATAGCACCCCACTTACAGCACCTCTCATATAGCATGCGCATATAATAATGCCCATTAATGGTAAGTGTACTCCTAGCTTCGATCAGCTCTATGCTATGGTCTGTCTGAAAGCATCCTAGTCTGAAATTCTCAGAAGTAAAATGGTTGGTCTATTTAGCCTAGATATAACCAGTGAGTAGCGGCTGTGAGTTGCGTATTGGGGTGACGATTATGATTGTTGTTCAACATTATTATGGATATTTTGTTTTTCAAATGACCAGTATTCCCCGATCTGACCCATTGCAAAACCCACCCACCGTCCCGTCCCCCCGCCCTTCCCGTCCCGGCCATGTAGGCTGACTGTACAGCTCTACACGGCCCAACAAGTAGAGGATGAAAAAATAAAAATTAGAGCACACGACGAGCCTTGAACTCCCAACCCTCAGGTCTGGAGTCAAGCGCCTTGCCTTGTAGCTATCAGCGGTAGTCGGGAGTGTGGTCCTTCATTCTAGGAGTCATATGCCTAGGGTGACTCATGCCGAGTGAGTCTTTAATAGAAAATGTACTACAGGTAATAGAATTCGTAAGTTAGCTAAGATTTTTCTTCATAATCGTGTCTAGGGGATCCATATCTATGAGAATCTGTCACTGGTTTTTGGCCTACAAAGTGTTTTCTATGCAAACAGGTTGATATTGCCTGACTCCCGTACCATGTTCCTTGCCAAACCTGAGGGGCCTGATGTCACTCCTGAAAGGTTAAGAAGTAGGCCACGGCCTCGGCCGCGGGATTGTGACGCTTCGTCCAGAGTATAACTGTGAGATATTAGGGTAGGGTTTGCTATGGTTAATGTTAGGTTATATGAATAAAGAAAAACATTTGCCAACGCACTCCCCTCCACCCAGCCGTCCCGTTCTCCCACCCCCTCCCCACCCCCTCAGCACTGTTCGCTTCAGCAGCGAACAGCGCTTCTAAGATCGTTATAATATGCAAGGGCACTTGCGGCGGTATTGGGAGACACCATTTTCAGCGCTTGTTGATATATTTCGTGGCAATGGCTGCCAATTCGAATCTTATCGCATCTTATCTGGGCAGGAATTCACTGTCAGCTAATTTCTGTTACGTTCAACCAGCGATTATTTTAGAAATTCAAACCACCCAAAATGTTAAAACATGATTGTATATTGATGTAAGACACTATTCCGCATAAATATATAAAAGGGCAAGGTGATCCATGTAATATTTAATTAATTATCAGCAAATTTGTGCAGGTAATGATGGACGTAACAGGACACCAATCACAATCTTTCGACCTTATTAAACTGAGTTTGAATATATTTCAGCCTGATGAAATTAGTTTAAAAACTAAAACAAACATAAATATTTCACCCCTGAGAAGATTTTTCTGTAAAATTCTGCTTATAAGAGGAGTTCTGAGATGAAATTGATGATGGACGTAACATGGACACAATTTCAAGGTTTGAATGCAAAATAACAATATGTATTTCAGATTGTTAGTAATATAGTGTACATTTATACAAGCATAATTTGTATGAGCAATTTTTTATTTGTCTTTTTATGTCTAAATTCGAACTTAATTTTGAGAAAGATCAAAAACAAAATTTTTGTGTCCATGTTACGTCCAAACTCAGCTTTTTTGATACCTTAGATCAGAATAAGTAGTTCTTTACAGCTATGGCCCACTAGATCTAATTGAAACTCCTTTTTGTAAATGCCAAACATTTCAGAGAACATAATTGTTCAAATTAGAGCTTCAAATATAAGACATTTTGGTAGTTGTCTCCTTTTAACTGAATGGACGTAACAGGACACCAAAAATATTTAATGGACGTAACAGGACACCAAAAAGTTTGATGGGTTTTTTTTAAACCTTTAGCACAATTGATAGTCATTTGTGTCACTCTACTAACATTTCAAATCTTATGCCTTTTTATATGAAACATACTTGGCCTCTTTACCTCAAAAACAAAAGAATTATATGATGGACGTAACATAGGACACCATTTGGTGTCCATTGTTACGTCCAGGACACAATTTGGTGTCCTGAGTTACGTCCTACCTATAAATAGTCTTTTTTAAAAATTATTAGTTGGGTTAGGACTTCATCTGTACCATACCCAACCTTTAAAATATGTATGATTTTTATTTTTAATTTCAATTGTGGAATAAATCCAACAAAAATATGCTTTATCAATATGATGGAATGGACATAACATGGACACAGCATGGACGTAACAATGGACACCATAAATTCAGACTGGGTCTAACGTGTCAGCACCAAAACTTTGGACATGGGTTCAGAAATCTAGTATTATTAACTCCCAATGTCTTCTAGAGACCTATTATTTTAGTAATTTGAAAGTGAAATATTTGATTTCCAAGTGAAATGTATTAGATATTGGATCCCTGGTACTTTTCATGAGATTTTTAGGGAAAATGTTAAGATGGTGGTTGGACGTAACAGCAGTCAGATTCCCACTCCTTTGACATGTGCTCCTATGTCAATGGACATAAATAGCTTTCATCAATTCAAAAACAAGTGTTTTGATGACATAAAGGATGTACAATTAGCTTCCAACACAGTATATGTTTCATAGGAGCTTCCCAGCTAACAATTTTCCGTTGTATTCACGTTGTGGCGACGTTATTTTCTATGTTTTGGTTGGTTGTAATTACGTAAATCTGTATGGGAGAAATAACGTGAATACAACGTAGAAATTGTTTTTTAAAAAAATTATTATTCTTTAATTTAAATTTTCTTTTGTTTAAAAAAATGAAAAAAATGTTTACGTTGCATTCACGTTATTTCTCCCATACAGATTTACGTTGCTACAACGTAAACAATCACAACGTAGAAATTACGTAGTGTGTTAGCTGGGTTATCATTTACAATAAATTGACCTTTTAAACTGCTGGTTGGACGTAACACTTTCACCCTATTTACCACACTTGTGAAATGATTCACAGACTTATCTTAAATAGACTGGTATGGTTATTTTAGAATAAATGTCATGTGATAACAAGTTCCCCTGGCTATTAAAAGAAGGCAGGGTGAATCCTGGGGGACCTTCCCTTCCAGTCACTTGATAGCAATGTATGGACGTAACATTTTTGGACACCTGAAAATGGTATTAATAACCGCATTGAATTTATCTATGCAGATATTCATTCTGGTACTGCTGAAGTACCGTACTTCTAAACTATCTAATTTTATTTCCAACAAAAATGTCCAACACTTGACTAACCTTTTAACATTCAGCTCCTGATATTAAAGCAAAAATAATGGCTTTCAAAATCAACCTAACAATGTTAGACACCACAAAATCACTGTGGTGTCCTGTTCTGGGGAACAAAATTTGAATATTTCTAGAAAAAATATGACTGTAGACAAAATTATTTTACAGTAATTTATGCCCAATACACGAATCTATTACCCTACCAGAATTTCACCGTTGAATATTAATTCAATATATGCAAAAAGTCGTCAAATGTTGGACGTAACAGAAATTTGCTGACAGTGAATTCCTGCCCCATCTTCTTATTTAAAAAAAGTTTTGGGAAACAAAAATAAAGGTTAAAAGGGGTTATTTTCACCCCAAAAAAGTGTTTGCCCTAAAATTTGAATAAAAAAGGTTTAGAAGAGAGGTTTCCCTGAATAGAAATAGGTATAGGTAGGCCAAGGCCTACTATAACTATATTTAAGTCATAACTTACAAGCTCGGTGCCCTTCTCACGACACACATAAAACTGGTCAGCAGTAAGACGTTTCTCCCAGTCTTTATTGCTCAAAGTTATGGGATCCTCGCCGTCCTTTAGGACGCCGGGATAATTGCACACTGGAAACAAAAAAGAAGAAAAATATTGAGATAGTGCGTCTTTTGCGATGTGCCTTTCTGTGTGATCGTTTTTAAATATAAAAAGACCAAATGGCTAAGCCTATTAGGCTATAGGCCTAGTATTAGAATTACTATTAGAGCATTTAAGGGCAATACATAGTTGTTACATAGGTCCACGACAGCAGTAAATACAAACAGATAAATTCAGTATAATACCAAAAGTTTGATGAAGTGTTCGACGCTGAAGATATGGAAGAGAGGCAACAAGATGTCTTTTGTTAATGAAATCAACACATCGCACGAAACTCCTGCAATTTCTTATCAAACTGGCCATGATTGTTGTTTTCGTTAGAGGGCACACGGGAAATTTCCACTGCAGTTGTGGGTCGCAAGCGAGACTAAAACTAAACCGGAAATGCTTGTCTGCCTGGAGAAAACGTAAAATATCGATACCAGTACGTAAGAACCCGTTTTAATCACAGTTCGCGCCTGCTGAAAGTGAAACCAGGCAGCGTATATCGACCCGTCCAGAAGTGGACTCGTATAAAGTGTAGCTACATGTGTCATATATACAGAATACGGAATATTATATTTCTTTGAAGGTGACTCCTCTCAGAGTGGAAGAGAAGATCAGTTTGACAAATATAAACACTGATTCTAACAATAATAGGCTCTAAAAATTACTATCACGTAGTCCTGATAATCCATATATAATTCCTCTTTAAATTTTTTATGGGTTCTCATCTAATTCAATTTGTGTGACCAGCATGACGTTAATTATGGACGTCCCCAAAGTCCTTTATAGATGTACTTAACTTCTGCATTTTGTTATTATCAACTACATTAAAGGTATACAGGACAGTTCAATGAAAAAAACGCCAAATAAATGAAAAAAAGACACATTACCCTGTTAGTTTTTTTGGTAGAGTCACTTGAAAAAAACGGTGGTTTACTATGGCAGACTATGAGAAAATGTGTTTTTTCCACGTTTTATGGAATAATAAAAAAAATGTCCAGTCCAAATTAGTTTCGCTTTGCTACACTTTTATTTGATGTCACATGCCACAAAAAAAAATAAAAAAAAATCATATCTTACCCGATCAAAACAAGTTGACCATGTAATCTACTTTTTGTGGCTGGTCTGGCTGATGCCATTCATTTCACATTGATATTTGTCATTGCTCAGACTTTTAACTCATTTACATGGAGTGTTATCATCAGCCAAAGGGTTTTTTGCATCAATATGATTGTGATTATACTTCCCACAGGGAAAAATGTTTGTTTGTCATGGCAATCCCTAGAACCTATGCGAAAATTATGGAAATGAATTTTGATTTAGACAAAAGACGCTAGGGGGACCACTGCTGATAGATTCATATGAGAATGACCACTGGCTATAGTTTAGCGCTCCTTTCCTTTAGAGGGAAGTGGGAAGGGGTAGATGGAAGGGGAGAGAAGGCCATATATCCATTGGTCATTTAGGCGTCATTTTATGATTTTAAGTGCCATTAAAGGTCGCCTACTTGATATGTGCTGTCATGACCTGGCTTAGAGGAGAGAGGATTAAATCTAAGACAGGAGGAACTTCCCCCCAAATTGGATCGAGGGAGGCGAGCCCAGCTGTTTTTTATGGGGATGTGAACTGATTAAGAGGAACTAATGGAATATGCCTTCTTCCACACCTCGATATCAGAGAGAAATCCCCGCTCTAAAATTACCCTGCCATAAACTATAATAGTTCAACCAGGAGCCGCATAGAGCCGTATTTTTCGGATGCACTTCAATACCTTTAAGAGATGATAAAAGACTAGCAACGTACCCGTCCTCCGGACGGTCCCCCTCTCTCCCCACACTCTTTTCCCTACGCCTCTTCTCTGTCTCTCATACCTAGCTGTTTTTCTCTCCCAACCCCATCTCCGATTCCCCCCCGCCCCTGCTCCCTCCCCTCTTCCTCATGCTCCCCCTCCTTGCTTTCTCTCCCTTAAATTCCCTCTGTCCCTTCCCCTACATCCTCTCCCTCCAGTCCCCCTCTCTCCCCACACTACCCCCTATTTCCCCTCCGCCTCCTCTCTGTCTTTCATACCTGTTTATCTCTCCCAACCCCATCTCCGATACCCCCTCTCCCTCCCCTCTTCCTCAAGCTCCCCCTCCTCGCTTTCTCTCCCTTTCCTCTGTCCCTTCCCATACATCCTCTCCCTGCCCTCCTCTTTTCCCTGCCCCTCTTCTTTCCCTCCCCCTCCCCCTCTTCTATTTCCCCACCCTCTCCCTTTGCCTCACTCTTCCCCCTACACCCTCTTCCTCCCCTCCCCCTCTCCAATACCCCCACCCCTCTTCTTCACTCTCCCACTCCTCTGCATGTAGTCGGGCCCCCCTTGAATGTATTTAAAATATTTGTATTCAGCACAAAACATTATGTAACGAATACACTATATCTCAGTCATTGCTTACTACTATAACTTAAGTATATTATGTAGAAAAAATGGAAAAACCATAGATTGATCATTTCAGTTAATATACACATAACACAATGATATTAAGGGCAATACAGATTGACGCAGTAGCTT
This sequence comes from Sthenelais limicola, assembly GCA_942159475.1. NCBI lineage: Eukaryota > Metazoa > Annelida > Polychaeta > Phyllodocida > Sigalionidae > Sthenelais > Sthenelais limicola. Next base: position 57,270,634 of record OW804095.1, on the reverse strand, counting down.
GTGGCTAATGACGTAGTATCTCACAGGGACTTTCCCAGGCTATAAATAGAGTGTGGATATCCCAGTTAAAAAAGGCTTCAAAATCACATTTCTACCCCAGATACCTTCACAAACCACATATAATGACCTCCAGACAGGGCCGACGGACCTGGAGAGACCAACAAAGTAGATGGGGAGACTCCAGATTCCGAGAACATGTGACCAAAAAACCCCCCTCTTTTCTACCTCTTTTCGTAGAAATCGCTCTACCCGTATATTATATGGATAAAGGCATTACAACACAAGCACTACATTCAAAGGTATTGGACACATTGGGATATGGGTTTATAGTTACTGTAGTTTACAGTTATCCAAAGAAAACGACAATGTAACATTGTAAGAAAACTACAGTGTATCATCAAGCACAAGTAAAGAGGTATATTATATGTACATGCCCTTTTTATGGTTAGCTCTAAAGTATTAGTAATACAGTTATATAAAAGGGAAATCTTCAATATAATAATATATCTTGTAACCGTAAATTGTACCATATTCCCAAGTAGTTTTATGGACCTACTCATAAACCTGGGAACTACATGAAGTGAGAGAGACTTAACAATGTTGTCTCTCAGACATTTACTACTATTGGAAAGTGGGAGTTCTTACTGTAAGCTCCCATATGTGTTGGAAACCTTACTAGGTGCTACTTCAGTGTGGACTTATAATAGGTAGAGTAAAACCTGCACCTATTATAATGGACAATGGGACGGAGGAAACACAAGGCCCCAAAGAAACCTAAGCCTGACTATATATTCCAGGGCATGTGGAAAAGGCTTATAGGAATGCCAAAGAATACTACACTGAGGTAGAAGTTCCAGAGAGAAGGAGACTTGAGCCAGGCCCTTCTACATCAACCCCAGCGGCCGAGGCAGCGCCGTCGGCAGAGGCTAGCCCTGATTCCACCATCAATGCGGATATAGAGGGAACTCCATCAAAGAAGGTATATATGCCCGGTATATATGCCGATTTAGAGAAGCATTTGGAGTGGCAGAGGGCTAATAAGCTAGCTGGAGGCTTTGGAAACTTTTCGGATTATAAGAATACAGGTGTGGACGAATTTTCATTGGATGAAAAAGACTTAGAGAAATCAGATGATAAGTCCACAGTCTCTAATTAGAAATATAAGTCTCTAGTGACGCCCAAGGCTGAGCTGTCTCAGAGGGCCGGGTGGAGTGAACTCACGATCGGGATCCATTTGTAGACATTGAGACTGTACGTGAGTTTGGTGCTCAGTGCTCATTTGGATTTGTTCAAGAATCAGACATTTCATCTACTGAGAAGGACGGCGCCGATGCCGGTGGGGCATCATTGCCAGGTAAGAGTGGCAAAAGAGGAGCAAAAGTGAACGTTATGGAGGACCATAATGTTAAATTAGTTGTGAGGGCAGGAGCCTAACCTACGAGGGTGCACCAGCTGATGACAAGCAGCAGTCATCGCCAGCTCCAGGACTAGCCCAGAACAACCCTCCAGACAGGAACAAATCCCCACAAGCTGGCACGACGGCTGGCACTCCTTCTCAGTCAGGTGGAGAAAGGTTTAGAATTTGTATCTCTATATTGCTCCACCCATTTCTACCATCAAACATTGCACCTTCCATAAAGTGTGGTCTTGTTCCTTTTTTTAAAGATGTTGTTATACCTCCCTTTGTCATATAATATCTAAATTTTAGTATGCCAGTATGGGTATTATATTATAATACCCATACTGGCATACTAAAATTTAGATATTTTCTCCAAGCACCGGTGTTGATATACATTGCAAATTGTTCTTATTTTACATCATTTGAACTCTCCCCATTTGGTCGGGGCATTTATATTCTACCACATGATTCATTTGTTTGAACATTGTGTCTGTCTGCCTCGTCAATAATTAGACACTCATGAACTCTCCTTTTCTTTACCTCTGTTCATACAGCCTTCACCAACGGAAGTGTTGGACTTCTCTACCGGGGTGGACACCCGAGTCCATCTATTAATAGACGCCAAATAATTTTTTTTTCTTTTTCGACAAAATCTTTATTCAGTGGTATTTACAAAACAACCGGACAAACAGTCTCGTCCCTCAGGACGGTTTTCCTCATGTCCTGATATTGATGTCTAGTATATTAGCCGAAATTTTAACCCATTCAGGGCGGGGGCAGTTTACACATATTTTTGCCTGGTGGACGGGGGCCCTTTTCCCCCTTTTTGGGCTTCAGGACGGGTGTTTCACATGAGGTTTAGGGTTTAAAAACACTTTAGGAATATTTTCTTCAAATAATATGTGTCATATGTACATCGTTTAATAGGTGTAAACAGTTATTGATCATATTTTTTCATAATTTCTAGAATTTGGTCTTCAATAATTAAAATAATGGGTCTCAATTGGGTGCAATATGGGGGCAACCTTGCTCCAAATTCACTTTCCAGCATTTACATATGTTAGTTATGACGTCATCATTATTGTCTCCATGACAACCCACCCATAAAAATATTTCTAATGTGTTGGTATACATATATTTCAAATTTCATCAAAATCCGTTAATTTTTTATTAAGTTATGCCCCCTTCAATTTATATAAAAAATTGATGCCTTGAGGCATCACCCCGCCCCCTGGGCCAAATTATGTGTGATGCCTTGAGGCATCAGCCCGTCCACTAAGCCATTTTGATGTTGATGCCTTGAGGCATCAGCCCGCCCTCAATGGGTTAAGGTGGGTGATAAAACATCTCTCGTTTGTACAGTTGATCATTTTTTGTTTTACAACTACACTTTATGAGGATGAGATGAAATAGTTATTATGATTCCTAGTGAATTGTGATGTGTGGAATAATGAAATGGATGATGAGTTACACATTGTCTTAGGTGAAAGCATGACTATTAGTGGTGGGTGAGTGAGTGGTATCAGGACTTTTTAGAACAAAGGGATGATCTCAGTATGAATTTATATACAGTTTTGACTCGCTTTGAGTTACTAAGTAGAGAGTACTGCTAACATGTTACAACATTACTAGTGCATATTGGGTAAGATACCCCTTATGATTCTTGATTTTAATGCAGCACTAAATTCCTTAGGGGTTGATAATCTCCTTAATGCAGGATCTAACCTGTTCCATTCCCTAGCGCACTGGTATGCTAACGAGTTCTTATCTTTATCAGTTTTGGGGATGAATGTTGGAAGGGTGGGGGCAGCATTTTGACGGGTATTTCTTTGATCTTGATTGGTAGCATCATTATGTGCATTATAAACCTTGCCGTGTGCTAATTTCAGGTTATTGTAAATTATTCTGTTTCTTATCAACATGGTTTTCGTTTCAGTATGCATAGCAAGTATAGGTGTTCTGATATCAGAATTAGTTGCGCTTCTAAGGATTCGGTTCTGAAGTTTTTGCAGTCTGTTTATATTGCCTTGGTTAAGGCAGGACAGTATTGACAGACTGTAGTCAAAAATGGAAATGATTTTGGATTTGCATAGCATAACCACAGTTTTGGTATCTAAGTTTTTTCTAATCTTATTAAAAGTATATAATTTATGGTTGATTTGCCTGATCAAGGCGTTAAATTGCCCTATCATTGTAAGATGTGAATCCAATTTGATACCAAAGTACTCGTATGATTCTACCTGTTGAAGGACTGATCCACCCACCCTTATATCCACATTCGGTGCTTGGTTTTTGTGCTTAGTGTTGAATACCAGGAGCTTGGTTTTGGCAACATTTAGTGACAATCTGCTGCATTTACACCATTCACAGAATTTGACAATATCAGAGGCGACAATCTGTTCACATGTGTTAATATCGTATCGTATCGTATGATAGAGTTTTTTTTTTTTTGAACAGATTTTATTGCAGGGTAGACAATACAGCGTCGCCGCGGTGACGATGTTCCCACTGCCTGCCTCTTCAACAGTAGCAGTGGTACAATATCATTTTATATTAAAAAAAAAAAAGAAAAAAAGAGAGAAAAAAACCAAAAAACAAATAATACATGGATTTCAATGTTAGTCAGTCATTAGGTATGTCGGTCGAGGGGGAAGACCGGGTGAGCTAAGTGTTGATCTTCATACCAGGGCTGATAATGAGTTAAACCAAATTTAATAAGGGGTGGTTGTATACTGTGTGCCTACTCAATCTAGTCTGGTTCCCTAGGAATATATTCTCTCTTCATGTGAATTTTAATGGCAATTGGGTCCATATTTCTGACATTCTGGGCACTATTATTCCAGACATGACTAAGTTGGTAGCTGATGGACTGTCTGCTTTTTTCAGTTCTTGGATATAGTTGGGTTAATATAGGAGCTTCTCCACGTCTTGTCTCTCTAATTGGAATATTAATATAACTTTCATATTGGGAGAGCTTCTTGGCTAAGTTCATTTGGAGAAATTTTTTTCTATTGTTGATAGTCATGACTTTGCAGGCACTATGCAGATCAGCTGTGGGGGTGTCATATCTAGCCTTCAGGGCGATTCTCAAAGCTTTATTTTGCACTCGCTGCAATTTGGCTGTTTTTCCTGCACCTACAGGTGTTAGAAATAACAAAGAATAGTCTATAATGGATAGAATTAAAGACTTGACAAGGCAGATTGCTGCACTTGTAGTTAAGTACTGTCGCATTAGACCAAGCTGGTATATTCTAAGCCTCATATTCCTAATTAGATTCTCATACTGTAAATTCATCGTCATTTTGCAATCCAACGTAATACCTAAGTACTCATACTTACTTACATATTCAATAATAGTATTTTCCGTTCTTATAATAGGCGGATCCACTATCTTTCGCTTACTAAATATCATGCTCTTAGTCTTGTTCATATTCATGAGAATTTTGTTGCGGATTGACCAGTCCTTGAATGTAGACAGGTCTACTCCCATACTATTAGCTAGAATATTTAAATTAGGTCCGGAGCAGTACAAAACCGTATCGTCCGCGTATTGAATAACCTTGCTGTTGATTGGTAGATGTCTTAGATCATTAGCATAGATTAAATATAACAGGGGGCCTAATACAGATCCCTGCGGGACGCCGCATGGTACATTACATGTCTCTGAGACCGTTATTCCCATTTTAACAAATTGAGATCGGTTTCCTAAGTATGATCGTATCCATGCAACATATTTATCCTGTAGTCCTATATGTTCTAGTTTTTTTATCATTAAGTCGTGATTAACACTATTGAAGGCCTTACTGAAATCTATGAAGGTGGCTACTAAATAATTATTTTCGTTAATTGCTATATCTATATCATATATTAATTTAAATAAAGCTTCTCCCGTTGACTTCCCTGCTCTAAAGCCGTACTGATTATCTGTCAATATATTATTTGTATCTAGGAAATAAGTCAGGTTTTCAGTCATAATCTTCTCTAGTATTTTTCCAAAAATATGCATGAGACTAATTGGCCTTGTGTCACTAGCACTTAGTGGGTTATTCTTTTTCGGGATAATTTTCACAATGCTAGTTTTCCATTTAGTAGGAAAAACCCCTGTTGCAAATGAGGCATTAAAGAGATATAATAGTTGGGGTATTAATTGATAAGCAGCATCTTTATAGATCCTAGAGCTGATCTTCTCACAGCCAGATGATTTCCTAGTATCAATTCCAGTAATTCTCTCGAGCAAAACATCAGCAGTAGGCATTGAGAAGACAAGCAGAGCAGTTATAGTTTCTCTTGTCAATAGGGGATGTCTATCAGGAATAGCCTTCAAAATGTTCGTACCAATATCGCAGAAATACCTATTTAAATGTTCAGCAAGACCAGCATCTTCCAGGACCCTACCGTTTTCATCCTTTAGATGTGTAATTTTAGTATCCTGCTTGTTCTGTAATTCCGATATAATCCGCCAAAACTTCTTGCTGTCATGTTTGTTTTCTTCCAGCAGTCTAACGTAATAATCCCGTTTACACTGCCTAAGTGAATTATTAAAATTATTTCTAGCCACTCTGGCTCGATCTCTATTCTCCACAGATTTATTTTTATGAAATTTTTTGAACTCACTATCTCTGATAATCCCTAATCCAATTAGTTCGTCAGTATACCATTCAGGCCTGTCCTTTCTTAAATTGAATCTTTTTAATGGGGCAACCTTGTCACTAATTCTAGCTAGTTTATTATAGAAGATATCCCATTGCTCATTCACATTCTCAGTACCATAGTAGTTCTCCCAGTGCTCTTTATTTAGTTCGATATGTAGCACTTCTCTAGAATAGTTTTTGTAATCCCTACCTAGAAACTCTTTCCTCTCACATTTCACCTTTTTTGCTTTTATATTCAGGTAGATTCCTTGGTGGTCCGAAATGTTATAATTTATAGTGCCATAGGTAAACTCCTTTTTTATCTGGACCATGAATAAATCAATTACGGTATTCCTATTTAGTCCAAATCTTGTGATACCATTCATATGGATATCAAGGTCAAATTCTTTGCTGAACTTGTTAAGTAACTTGGTCTTACAGTCATTTTTGTTAGATATGTCTATATTGAAGTCACCACACAGAATAATGTCATAGTTTTTAGTTCTAACATCCTCTTTAGCCTTTATAACAAGTTCCCTCAAAGTGTCTATAAAACTGTTCATGTTACCGCTCGGTTTTCGGTAAAGATTAATAATTATCATAGTTCTAACGTTCGTCTTGTTGGCAATAATAGCTTGGGCTTCTACATTATCATTGTCTACTATCACAGTTGATAAGTCAAGCAGGGTTACTTTGAAGTCATCCCTAACATAGAGGCATAACCCCCCTCCAGCAGTAGTTGTTATTCTGTCTTGCCTAAATAACAGATAATTATCTGCTTGGATAAGGTCTGAAGGTATTGATTTCTTGAGCCAAGTTTCCGATATACCCATAAATTCCGGCTTGTAACACAGCACATCCCGCCTAATATTGTCAATCTTTGGCAGCAGCGATCTAACGTTTAAGTGTAATATCTTTAGTCCCTTAATCTTATTCATCTCCTTCCAGTTGTTAAGCGCAGGAGTATTCATGAGGGAATCAGTCTAAAACATTTCAGAGACGTTGCTAAGGGAAGATGGGATAGTCGGGTGGAATAGTCAGTGTTAGTGCAAACATTATAAGAGATTACCTTCCAAAAAAGCAGAACGAAAGATAGCATATGCCTCATTATGGCAGGTATTCTGCACAGATAAGGACTTAATTTGGAATAATGTAAGAGTAATACTCGCATAGGAGGACAACTAACTATCATCGGATTATGGCAGGTATTCTGCACAGATCCATCAGAATTACTATTCATCCGAGTTTCAAGTTACAAATCATCAATCATCAGGGAAAAAAAATCAAGAAACAAAGAAAACATAAAAATATAAAATAATCACAGGCATAAAGAGAATCAATAGAAGAATATCAGCAATCATAATCTAAGTGGAATTATGGCAGATGTTCTGCACAGATCCATAATAGAAAATTTATATCATTATATTATTAGTATTATGCTAGGTCAATCGCAGCATATGGCACGCGCAAGGAGCGATACGGCAGATGTTCTGCACGGTCCTCCAGTATACGACAGCTTGACGATAGATATTCAGAATTTTAATTTTCCAGAGTTGGTTTCTGGTGAAAACGTTCCACTTGTTGCGCCCATATTTCAATCGTCTTAGTATCAAGATGTAGTCCATCAGGTAGTCTATTTAAATAATGTCTGGGACGACCCTTTCTGCTGGTATGGATTCTCCCGATGAAGAAGGGATGGGAGATGCCGCGACTAATATTCAGTGAATGAAGATCCTCATTTATAGTGATAATGGCATTATTTGCCATAACCTGTGAACAAGAAATGCCGTCCTCAAAATTGGCACGGTTGAGATCCACGCCGATCAGCCCTCCTATACAAATATGGCAATTCGCTTGCTCCTCCTGTAGTATGCCCAGTACAATGTTGTATTTATCCACCATTTCTCGCACGAGGTCTCCTTCATTCGCCTTAGAAAGAGAGATGTATTTGGTGCGTTTATCTTTATTGCAGAAATCGCATATTCCTCCTAGTATTATGACCGAAGTGGGTTTCAGCTCCATAATTTTGTCTTTAGCAATGTTAGCTAAACTAATGAGGCCTCTCCCAGGATAAGAAAAGCTCAAAATTTCTGACCGTGATTCTATGAAACATATTAGATCTGCACCTCTAGAGTCGGAGACGACGATAGTCAGTGGACGCAAAGCCATTATCCAAACTGTAAGTCAAAGAGAAATTATTAAAATTATCCCCAGTAATAAGAGAACGTTCTAATTATCATTTCTTAAGAGCTCCAAAGTTATTTAATTCGATAGTTCCAAGCGGATCATCCTGAAGCTGACTGGACTTAGATCTATCATAAGTTGCGGTTGGAGGATAGGGGAGTGCATAAGGCCTTCTCGGAGTACCAACCTGAGCTGAGTCACCTAATCCTTTTAAAGAACTGCCTTTCTCAGTGCTCTTTTTTATTTTATCCGCATAGGTAGGAGAAGGTCTAAGATGAATTTTCTTACTTACAGGATTAGAAGTTACTGTATCGGTAGAAACTTTCCTTTTGGAGGAATTTGATCTGGATCTGGTTGCAACCTCATATAATTTCAAAACAGGTGCACTCGTTCTCCTAGGCGTATCAATTCTGGAAGTGTGTGTGCTTACCTGTTGCTGAGTCACAGGTGTGGCCCCCTGTAGTGCCTGAGGGGCAACAGGTAGTTCAATCTGCTGTTTTGGCTGGTGAATTGGCTGTTGATTGCCCTGTCCTACCGCTCCTACTGCCATATCCTCTTCCATATTAGCAACAATTGCTTGTTCATTCCTTCGTGGAATGGCGGCAATATCCAGGGTAGATTTTGAATCGAAAAACAATCGTTCTTCCCTTTGGTGCCTGGGAAATTGGTCGCGCTTGGGTGAGTGACTGCGAGTCGGATCCAAAGCTTTCCCATCATTACCAAGTACATCAAAATCTAATCTAGCGGCAAGTGATGTATCATTAGTATGATGGAAGCGAATCTCTTCTAGGATTTTTCCTAGCATATTATCTCCTTTATGTTGGCCTGATTTCATAAGATCTGTATCTAAACGACATCCAGCCGCCCAAAATTTGTCGTTAGTGGCCTCCATCAGACTGAGATTTCCAGTTGACATTAGGAAATCAAGAAGTGGTTCGTTTTGCGAGAACTTTTCATTAACAATCGCTCTCATGACATTGACTTTAATTTTATCCCACGCATCGTTGGATGGGAATTCTCCCCCGATTGATTTAGCTTCAAGTGGCGATTTGGAATTCACAATTCTGCACGCTCTATCCTCTTCACCCAAAACATTTGCCCTAGCAAATTGGTAGGCCTGCTCTACATTATCGAAGTCAATACCTCTAATGACCATGTGTGCTGGGTGAAAATTACTGAGCGGGCTGTGTTGAGATTGAAAATATACTCTTTCTTCCACTTTCTTTGTTTTTGCATCACTAAGCCGATAACCTGGCTCTATATTCTCCAATTCGTCATGTTTGAAGGTGATGCCGCCAATTGTGATCGCGTTTCTCTTAATAAATCCGACGTCTTTACCACCTACAGAGCTGGCATGCTTCTGCACGGCTCTTAGATTTGCTTTTCTCTCAATAACCTCAGAGGGAAGATCTGCGTTGAGATACACGTATTTGAACTTGTCAACGTTTCTGAGTAGTTTTCTTCTCATGAAGAAGTAATCACGGCATTCAACGCTTTTGAAACGGATGAGAATTTGTTTAATGCCTTTAGATTTTGACCCGATACGTCTAGCATGCGTGATTTTGTCGTTATGGATGTTTGGTTCAATAGTGCGAATGATTTCATAACAGATATCCTCCAGATTCTCGTTTCTGTACTGTTTAAGGCCGCTGGCTAGCAAGTTAATCTTGCGCCAATCTACATCAAGATCGATACATTTTTCCTCTAATATACGGTTATGTGAGGTAACCCTATCGACTTCCTTCCTGAGGAACAATATCTCGTTACGCGAATCATGCTCGTTCTGAATTAAATTATCAATTTTATTCTTACATGCAGCTATATTGGAATGGGCCATTTGAAGAGAAGTTTTAAGGTCTCTTGAGGACGGATCATCACTAGTCAAGTTGTAGTCATTACGATCTAACAAGTCACCAGTCACGAAGTGTTTAGTACAATCAAGTAGAAAGCGTGGCTTGTGAGTAGGGTGTCCAGGATTAGACGGCTCGTTAAATGCCCCAGTGGCCTGGCCACCGCCAACAAGGCTTTCAAAGTATGTATTCATAGTGAGCGATGTTAGGTGTACAACAAAGAAATGTTCAATAAAACAGTCAAATAATTAATATTTCTTCATATAAATTAGCTCACCGTCTTCCCCACATGTATATCGTACTCTAATCCAATTTAGGGCTCCATAAACCTTGGAGAACCCAGGATATGGAGAGAAATGAAGAGAGCTGGCTATAACCGTCTGACCCCCTCGACGACGCTTGCATTCATTGAGTTATGATCAATGATCAAACAGAGACATTTTAAAACTTTGATTAATTATTTAAAGACCATTTACATAACTTATGAGCTTAACTAAGGTCGAACTGTATCATCTATTGCATTATTCAAGCCATCACACAACAATCTGGAAAAACGGAAACCACTGCTGCTGCCGCATTAATTGCCTGTTACCCATGTCATATTTTATAATCTTGGAAAGGTCTCATGTCATATTTTATAATCTTGGAAAAGTCTCATTAATTTGTGTATTTTTCGGAGATTTATCATCTTTAAATTACATATCTATTGACTTTCTTACTTTATTAAGTTGTATACTCTTTCGGAGTTATTTCTCTGCTTTATCCCATAATTATGGTCTGATTTGTATTTTATCATGTATATATTTATTGTATTTGCCTCGCTCTGCGAACCTTTTCTACCGTTTTATTTGCATGTATTATACATGTTCCAGGTTTGATACCCGTGATTATTATTAGCTCTGTAGAAATCTCCAGCTAACACTGTATATTTGAGTATATAGTTCTATGGTATGTCTAATGATTATGTCAATTTATGTAATTGATATCTTCAACAATTCAGTTCAGACATTAAACATGTTTATCTTAATGTATTTTCGTAGGCAGGAAGCCTCACACGGTCACCAAAGCTGAACACAGTGTCCGAGGTTGATTAGCCAGCTGCTCTCACCTCGGCAGCCATCATACTTTTGCCGCGCGAGAATCTGGGTCACGCGTTAAGGCAAACTAGCGCGCTTGATAACCGCACTTGCGACTTTGTCACACCGCCCAGATCCTCCTGCTGTACTTTGATTACGTAACTGTTACGTAATATTATGTGGCAATTCGGCTACTGGTATCTTTAATTTTTATTTCAATTTTTCACAATTTTAATTAGCCTACGTAAATATTACGCAATTTTACAGGGCACTGTAAATTGTCACTTTTAAGCGCCATTCACATTACAGCGGCCGATTGCTGGGCCGGTTTCTGGCAATCGTGGCTGACGTACGTCAAACGCTGGACGATGGGCATGTAAAATCGTGCCACGATTTCACAAGCCCACTACCACGGTGAATTAACGATGGCCGTACGTCTTAATATGTGGGTCTACCAGTGAATTGTTTTGTTTATGTAATAAGAGAAGCTATTTAAACTGCAATGATCAGTTGAATGTTATTAAGCGAAACCTCAATAGTTATATGGACGATGAGCAAGGTGCCACGTGAGACTAGTAAACACAAACTGTAGACTAGTTTATAGACTTGAACTCGGTAAATGATGTAATTAAGGGGAAAGGAACGAGGGCGTTGGGCGTGGGGAGTGGGGTGGGCAGGGTCGTGGAGGAAAGTAGGGTTATATTTAGAGTTAGTAGATCCCTTCGTTAAATGTTATACTAAATTTCAAAATACATTTTCTATCATACTTTCCAATATACTAGCAGCAATTTTGTCATTTGAATATGAGGGCATCCCGGTGAATTGTTTTGTTGATGTAATAAGAAAGGCCATCTAAACTGCAATGACACGTTGCTTGTGATTAGGACTGAAGAGGTTATCACAATTAGATAGGTTCTGGTCATAGGCTGGCTAGGTTCTGGTCAAAGCACTCAGCAACACCCACCCACTAGCCTCCCTCTACCAAACATCTATTGAGGAGAGAGAGAAGGAGAGAGAGAAGGGGAGAGGGAGGAGAGGGTGAGGGAGAGAGGTGAGAGAGAGATATACAGAGGGGGGGGGGAGGAAAAAGTCGAAGAAAGAGGGAGAGAGAGGGTAACAGAAGGAAGATTGAGGGGGGGGGGGGGGGACTAGTAAACACAACTTATTGCCAGCATGCAGGTAACATGTAAAGATAATGAACATTTTAGGTAGGTGCCCTTATGTAACCATAAAGTATAACACTATAATATTATTTTAAAGACTTGAACTCGGCTTTTGTTGGATGGGGTAATTAGTAGGGAAATGATTTTCAGTGCTCTTGAGGGTGTGTGTGAGAGTGTGTGTGTGTGGGGGGGGGGGGTTGATATTGGGGAGGGGGGTTGGGGGTTGAGAAGGCTGTTCAGATTATTTTTAATGGTTTATATAGCTTCATAAAATGTTATACTGGGTTATTGACAATAACTGTAATTCAACAAATCTTATTGTAATATACTTAAATTTTGGAAACATATTCATACGCAATGATAACTTTTTTGCATCACCTCCAATACATAAATAGGCCTAATACCAATGCAGCGAAATAGTTATAAATCACCAACGCTTCTTTCAATATATTAAAAACATTCTACCAGCATGATTAATGTATTATTCTAATGATCTGTCCAGTTTTAGCTATGTTTCAAACATGTGATGTGTTACAACGAAATAAGTCACAAGTCGCAAAAAATAGATTTTGAGATATCATCTTATTTAAAGATTTAATATAAAATTTGTACATTACGTCAAGCAAAATTGGACATGTTCAATCGAGTTGTGCGCTCACTATATTGCCGTGGAAAGCCGGGGATACCCATGTATTTTTCAGATACATTTTGCTTAAACTACAATAACAAATGCCAAGATTAGTTCATTTCAACGTACGATGAATATAAACAACGTAGGGCAGGCGCACGACTGGAAAATCGTGCAAGTGGAAACGTGTTTCTACCAACGCACTGCTACGTCATACGACCTCACACGTTGTAACATTATTGTGTGTTCATACTACCACGATCTTCTACGTTGGCTTTTCTTATCGTGCGATTGCCGTACACCAAGTCGGCCGTCTTAATGTCAATGGGCCTTTATATTTCATATCTAATTTTATGTATACATCAATGTTAACACGTCAAATACAGATGATTATCACAAAAATATTTGCAACAGATTATTTTATTGTCCCATTATGATGAATATATATAGCATTGGAATGATTCATTGTCATAACATGTGGCCCTCACAAAATTGTTTGTTTGTATTATGACACCAACTTTTTCTGGTATATTTATCTCAATCTGTGTATTGTATTATATCATTGTGTGTGACCCATGATATATCTTCAAACAGCCCCATGGTGGTATTAGAATCTGGGCATATGGTTTATTGGTCACAAAGATATCAAGCATGTGAAGTAAATAGAAATATTACAATATAGACATACATAACATTCACAGGAAATGTATAATAAAATTTAATGACAGAACACAGACATCAATTTAAATAAGACCCGCGCGCTATAATATCACAGTCATATTTGTACAGTAGATCCACCTGGTGACTCACACCATAAACCTCCTCTCTTCTCACTTGACCAATCAATATAGCTGCCAGTGCTTGAGTCCATCTGTTGTCACGCACCCAAATCCTCCGTCTCACTGAGTTTCCGAATGCTTCTATTACTTTCCCAGCACTACCACTCCTGGATCCATCGTAAACTATTAATCCCACTTGAGAATAATCACCAGCTGTCATTCTTTGGATGGTGTTTCTCAGTGAATTTATAGTGTTTGATGTACCTGTGTATTTAATGCAAAAACTGCCCGTCACTACTGGAGGGGCAATGATGGTAACTGGATTTATTCTCATTATATTTTGAGGATTCTTGCATGGACTGTCTGTAAGTGATACATATATAGGTAATTCCAATGCCCTCTTCCGCCTCATGCCATAGTTCGGCCACACCACCTGACACTCAAACGTCACTGCTACGTAGATGTTGGTTAATAACGAGTTTTGGTCTAACAATCCTCCTGTTACCTTGGCAACATATGGGTGTTTCATCCCAGGGAACCAGGCTTGGCAAAACGTGTGATTTATGACGTATCCTATTTGTCTTCCTTTAATCAATCCAGTCACATACACTTTAAGTATGTTTCCATTACTATCGTTATTATCAACAATATTTCCATCAGTATCACTCTTTTTCTTTTCAAGAGTATCATTTTCCAATTTATTCACATAGGCTGAATAAAGCAAGACAGTCCATGGGCATTCCTTATCATCTGTTTTGTTAATCCTCTGAGGGAAATCTCGAATAAATGGTTCATTAAATATTCCTTCATGAACATTCCTACACATGCGATCATCTTTATCTTTCAGGCTGATGTCCGCTAAGTTGTTAGTACAGATTCTAGCCAATTGCTCAGGCGTTCTGTACCATAGTGTCCAGTTAAAGATGCCAGTCTGGGAGGGCTTGTCCACGAACCAGTAATCATAATCATCCGTTGTCTCTATACATCTAAAGAACACTACTACATACACGCAGATCATGTAGAAAATGCTGCATGTCCTGCACTTACTCCTTACCAGTTGGTTTGGTGCAAGTTCATAAACAGATTCAATCATTTTGTCCTGTCAGATTAAATATCAAAGTAAGTATGTAAGGAAGTCTGCTATATCGATTTATCCACTTCTCTACACCCACTTTTTTCTCCTGTTATGTTCATTTGCCAACCACTAGACCGCTATATTATTTCTAACACATGCCGTATTTACCTTTTATATTCAGGCATTAAAGAACTCCAGAGGAACGTGTATTGAATACCGATTGAATATTGTTACCATCCCTATTGCAGTATTGGTATACATTCCTTCAAATCCAAGGGCATCATATCACAATGAAAATTGTGGAATGTATACATCTCTTCATGTATCGATGATATCACACCACCAACAGCGTTTTAAAAACATTCAGCAATTGAGAGAGAAGGACATTATTCGAACGCGGTGGGAATAATAGTTCCTGGCAAATAATTAATCAAGCATTGCAAGTCACCGAGAAACTTACTTCAGAATGCAGATGTGGAAGCTCTAAGTATATTGTGATTATATACAGAGCATTGAACAATGACCACAGGATCTGTGTCAATCAAGTGGTAAAGCAACGTGAGAATGCCTGATGCCGGTCTAACTATTCAGCACACAAAGTGTGATAGCTGCGTCTATTGATTCACATCTAATACTCCAACGATCGGTTTGTTCAGTTCATAATGTATTTTTCAGGCGTATCCATAATCAGGCTGGTATATGAAATGCATAATATATAATACCTCCCAGTCATAAGATGTTCGCGAGGCATGTTATATTCATATTCAATGTCCATGTATAAACTTGTCCACCGCAACAGGTAATATTGAAGCTAGTCCTCAACCTGTAAACAACAACAATAATATTAACATCAACAGAGAAATACAAGTATGTTGGTTCAAACGTTGATCTTTAAGACGGCAAATAGACCGAAATACAGTATTCGGCACATTAGTACATTGTATAAGACCGTTTTGATTGGATGCTATAGTGTACAGGGGTTCACTAGTTTCAGAAGTCCAAGTGGCCAAATCCTAAATTGGAAACACTGCTAAACTAGATAGAAAATCCCTTACGTCTAACACATATATTGTATGTACAAGTATATGCATGTGCCAGCATGCAGTGCATATAATTTCTCATTAGATCTATCATTTTACCTCGCAGTCTGATTATTTCTGTCGCAATTTAAGGATTTTAAGCACCAATCGAACAGTTCATGGTGTTCCGACTTATTGTACGATTCTGGTAATTGACACATACACCCAGTCCACAGCTACATATCACTTGGTCTGGACATTAAATAGCCCTTTCCGTCTATCTACATAGACGTAAAGTAATTTAGGGAGATCGGTGTCGCTGCCAATTATTGAACCTCTCCAACGCTTGCCAAGTTAAGCGTTCACGGGAAAGTTATAATGCCCAAACATGTAAATACATATACATGGGTCGAGACATAAACATACATACTCCCGGGCACGTCAGATGGATTTGTGTATTTCGGACAAATTGGAATATTGGGAATCATTACATACACGAAATATATTCTAATAATGATTAGAATCGTTTTGACGAGATTATGGATTATCTTGCTAATTTTCTATGTTTACAAAATCTAAGTGCACAAAATTAATATATAATTATACTGATGGCCTGTTACACCAGTGCTTCGCATGAACCATGTTATTTTATGAGCGGCGTGCATTAATACAACATTGAGCTGTCATTAATACATGTTTATTTATGGAGGTATATTTAGAAGTCTATACATATAGGTCAGGCATTGTTATGTAGGCATGACTATTCCCTCAGCATCACCCATTGAGGTTTAAGTTTAAATTTGCTAGTAATATATTCTGTCTACTTATGCATAACATAGGGAGGCACCCAAACCTCTTTGTCTGAAATAAAGACCAGTGCTTATATATTAACAATTCACCATCGAGTTAGGGCTCACTCTTATCCACTCTTACCATTAATTATTACTTAAATCATTGAAATCCCTAGCTTACAGATATATACGATGATATGACAGTTCATTAAGCTGCATTATTCAGCTGCATGTACATTATATTCCTCAAAATCATTCACGGGTCTACAATGGTTTAAAAACGTTGTTTTCTCCAGTGTAAATTGTATGACTGCAGCTAAAACTTCTGCGGTCTTTGATACTACATGTATACAATTACACATATCGCTGCCACGCATGTGGGCTGCCAAAATTAATTGCAATTTTCAAAGCATGTCATCTTATCCTCCGCATGTGTACCTGTGTCTGTTATCAAGTAAAATGCATGTCCTAGTTTAGTTTGTTATTGCATTGGCTGGTTATTCTTTGAGATGAATTGTTGGTTGAGATGTATTAACGCCATCGAATAACCCAATGCAACTTAGAGTTTAGAGAGAAAGGTTAATTATACCTGTTCCAATCTAGCATGAGCTAACGTAGTCAGCTAATGGGGCGTATTCTCTTACTTATTCTAACTACTTCCTTGCTTAATCTTTTCCAGTGCACATCCGAGACGATTTTATATATCCCCTGTTATAGTCTTTGAAGTCCTGTTTCCTACAATGTATCTAACTGATAGATATAGGGATCCAATATATCAGTGTTCAGCCATTTGCATAGAGCTAAATATTGGTGTACAGCTATAGGCATTTCTCTACGCCAGCTGTCCATCCATGCGCGGCGTTCAGAATCAATTCACTTTATATATATATACAGCTACTGAATGTTTTACTGGTCCCATGCATTCGCATGGCTGGTCTTTTAAAAGCCTTACACACGTGTATGGGTTTGGCCACTGGAACGTGTACAACTGTAACATCCCGGTTACACTAGTGGTGCAATGAAGGCCATAGTGCAATGAAGTGACACAAGTGGTAGGTCTGGGAAACTTTACTTCCATCAGTATACCAGCCAACTTAAGTATGATACAGGTAGTTTTTTTTGTCCAATGATACAGGTAGTTAATGGTAATTAAGTCGTAAAATAGACGAGTAGCTAAATTAGTAATACTTACAGCAACAAGAAAAATGATGAAATGATGATTTTATGAGAGTAAATAAAAGACAGGGATTGTGTGTATGGTTCGGACAGGGCAGCCCTGTACAGAACATTGTAAGGGTGTTTGTGACATATGTTTTTCAAATGTTAAAAATGAACAGTAGGCAACAAACATTGGGGGAATTCAAGTTGAGAACGTTTATTCTATGTTAGATGGAAATGTTCTACTAACATCCTTTTCACCTGTTAGGGTAATGTTACAGAAGTATGTTTCTGTAGCGTTATGAAAAAACAGTGCAAGAACATTGGGTAAACAACATAAGTGGAACATAAATGTCAAATGTTTTATCAATGTTAGGTAGGAACGTTCCCCTAACACATGTTCCAGGAACATCCAATAAATTTTCACTTTCAAACATTAAGCTAACAAACAACCAAACATCGTGAGAACGTTTTAGGAATAAAAGTGTGCTACTGGGGATAATAGGTTGATGTGCCCATTGAGATAGGCTAAGTAAAAGGGACTTGCTGCTAGTCTAGTATGGGGTATGCACAGTAGGATCGATGAAGATCAGTGAAGTATGATGGTATTACACAGTCTGTCCAGGTTCAATTTATATTGCAGAATTTTGAATAAGCTGTAGTTTATCCAAATACTTATTTGGGATTGTGTTGTAAATTGCAACCCCACAATGATGCAATTAATCGGTGCGTTGCTATTTGGTATATTCTAGCATGGTTGCCGCTGCTGTAGGTCTCGTTAGCGTTGTTAACGGTTTCAATTTCGGTTTTGTTGTTGAAATCGTCTATCCCAGGCTACGTTTAAATGCATATTCTATGCCGTTGTCTTTGTTGGTTCTGTACTATATGTAGGTTAGGTCATTTTGCCGATTGAGCAATTTTAGATTTATTATTTTATATGTAGTCTGTTTCATAATGCTGGCCCACGTTCGCAATTCGGCCAAACTATTTGTTAGTGTTAATAGATACGGGAAAATTTCATATTTTATTATTATTTTACTATATAGTTTTATCATCTATTCGCCAAACAGTGGGCACTTTTACCCGAACACTTTATATTCATACAAGATACAAGATGAAATCAATGATTGGTAGGTATCTGGTAGAAACGTAATAGACTGATGTTTAAAACATCAGTCTAAAAATGGTGCATGATGCTGACTTGCTAGCAATTATGTATTCGCCTGAAATAATAGGAGCAGATGTCCAAAAGTGTTTTCAAAGGCCGGCAAAAAGGTATTGACCAATGACCGTGCCATGAAAGCTCGATGCCCTGAAATATGTAAGTTAATCTATGTATATATGTTTCTTAATTACAGTAGCTTTGCATATCATATCTTGTTAGCCTTACTCATGTATAGTGAACACTTCCCGTAGCACATCTAATGAGTTATTTTATGGAGCGTCGGGACATCCGGATTATCCCATCAAAACGAGCACTATATTAAAAGAATAAGTATTAATGATTGATAAAGAGTAAAATTCTGAAAACCTTAGCAACATTTTAAAATATGCTATCCGGTTTAATGAATTGCAAATATTCTACCTTAATACACATTTGCAGAGTTGAAAATAACTAAAATAAATAGTTCCTAAGTGTATGCATGTAGGTGGCATGAACCACGTGTTGTCTATACGTGAACTTCAAGCTTAGTATCAATCACGTGAGCATGTTATTATACCTATAGATATTGAATATTCCGCGGGTGACCACCAAGGCCTACCACAATACAGACACGCTAATCTGGATTATGTAACCACGGTGGGAACTATTGTATAAAGCGACAAAAAGGTTCAAAACCTGTTTTAGCAAGTCTACGCATATTTAGTCACTGCCATGAATTGTCCTAGCTCCTAGGGCACCAGCTGTGCCCCAATGTAGGTCATTAATCCTTTAATAAATAGCTATATTAACATACTGACTCATCAAAAATTTGAAATATTTGATTTTGATTTGATTTTTTATTTCCATAAGCATCACATTGTTACAATGCTATTGAATTTTATTCTCAGCTTCAGTTCCAGGAAGGATACTTCAGATTATATAATTAATATTTTATCATTATTATTACTACAATATACATAAGTTTTCATTTTCTACACAATAATACACATTCGATATTGCTTGAAATGCATAATTATTGAAATTCCGGAAAGTTTGCACATTTAGTAAGAGGATATGATATCAGTCTTTCTATAATCAAAACGCAACAAATTGAAAGGTTTGTGACTAGCAGTATGTAGCGTGTGGAAAGACGGAGTGGTCTGTTACATTCCAATGTATCAAAATACAATATATTCCAATTCATTATTAAATTTTGTTGGTTCTCTTTTTTATCATAATACATGCATTGTACAGTGGTTTAAGTTGTATGCGGAACCCAGTCTACACTCATGTTTAGTGATACAAAAATAATTCACGATTACGCATATAAGGCCAGAGTCACATGATGGTCACAATTTAACAACATTTCTGAAAAATATACATCGTTCTATCTCATAGAAAGCCTAATATATTATATAATAAATCATTATGTAATCATTATGTTACTAGCATTTAAATTGTAAAAATTTGTGTTTGTATTTCATAAATAGATCAAAATTTGTACACAGACCCTATGCTAATAAACACACTGATTTATTACGCATTTACTGATCTTAAAAGGAATATTTCAAGGCAATTTTCTCGACTTTTCCCAAAGGTACTTCCAGTGGTTCAGTTGGCTGGGTTGTGTATATCACTCAGTCATACATGTGCAACGTATATCTCACTCTAGAAAAGTTCTTTCATTTTAAATGCGTATATTTATATAATAATAAAGTCAAATTTTGTATTTCCATTTCATAAAATAACAATAGTAACGCGAAAGTAATAATTAATCTATGAAATGTTGTATCCTATTTAAATTTGGCAATTTCGATTGATAACCTTTGTTTTCCTCTCACCAGGGAGACCTCCATGCTCTCACACAGCGCAGCTAGCCATCATCAGTTTAAAAGAGAATTATTTATGGATGAGGGTACAAGACAAGTTGGCTCTTGTGCCTAAGGTGTACACCAGTAAAACGAGAAATCATTGGGTGTACCGAATATATAGCTATTTTGCATTTTCTACTCTGCTTTTTTCTGGTATGGTACTATTTAGTATTGTGTAAGTCATGTTGTGAATCCTTAAAAGGGGGACTTTTATTGAGGTGCCTTCTAGCATGCAATATAGCGCTCCGCGAGATTAGTGGCCGCTTACAAAATAGACCAATAAGAATTGCACTATATGAAGCAGATATATGAAGAGCCAATGATTAATTAACATAACAGATGTAATACCCTGACCATTGACAATAGACAAACAGAGAGAGACCCTATATAAAGAGGGCGCTTACGGAAAATTAATACAGACATAGACAGACACAAGTCTAAACTTGTTGGTGCGCAATTTAATCATCGAGCGCACACAAACACTAACGGAAATTACTGTTAGAACTATATAATTGAAACTTTATTTTCCATTTTTCTTACAGATGGGTCTCTTGTCTCTGTCGGGGACGGTTCTTCAGACAGGACTCTCTACTTCCAGTAATTGATCAAAACATTGATCAAAATATTGGGTACAATCTAAGAGGAGGTAACCTTAGGAAACTGAGTGTGAAACGGTGGGAAAAGATTCAATGAGCAGAACTACCCTAGGTAAGCATGCTAGAACCTGGAAGTAGTGTAAGAGAAATTGAGGATGGCAAACTATTTAAAACCAAAATCAAACGGTTGAATATGACTGAGTTCCAACGAACCTCCCTCCATTGCTGAAGAGTTGCAATGTTCAGCCCAACATGGTTTTGCTTGGTATACTAGTAGCTCATTAGGCAAATCATGGATAATTGGGCGTTGCCCATCCTCTTTTCTTCCATTATGGATTCATTTTTATTGAAATGTGCCACCTAGGGCTGGGTGGGAGTTTAATTTGAGAGAATTTGGCTGTTAGGGACGGAGAAATGGTGGTTACATCATGTGGTGTTTACTATACAAAGTAGTCGCTATTGCGGGTGTTTTACGAACATCTAATAGAGGGGAAAATTTCAGGATAGAGAAAAACTGGTCCTAATAGAGGGTTGGCGGGATTCCACTTTACTCAAATAGCACCAATCGATATCCAGTTGAGCCTCAGATAATTTCGGGGAATAGTGTACTAGCAACGAGTAAGAAAATCTATTCACACTATTTATAGCATGCTTTGGGCCCGAACAACCAATGTCTTGGGCCTAAACGACCCATTTAATCAATATAAAATGATCTACTGGATCTACAGTAAGGGGACTGATACCAATCGATAGGAAATAATGTACCCTAAAATGTCAGAAGTCTTAAATCTCTGTAATCCATTTAAATGACTGCAGGAAACCATACTCAATCATATTCAATGAAGTGCATTTATCTCCTGTCATTTCTGTCATAAATCAAAAACACTGCTGGGGATATAGTTTGCATTAACCCTAAGAAGCACCCTTATCGAAGATGGGGCGCTTTGTCAGTATACATAGACATAGCAAGGAGGTTCTGCTCTTTGATCACAATCAAGAATTATTCAGATCGGAGCGTTTTAAGTGAGAAACAGACTTTTTAAAAGTTCGCTTCACCTTCCTTTCACCCTTTCATCTCACTGCTGGTACTGCATGGAGGAGGTTACTAGGGGAGGTGCTGGAGGAGATACTAGAGGAGTTACTGGAGCAGGTTACAGAAGAAGGTTACTGGAGGAGGTGCTGGAGGAGATACTGAAGGAGGTACTGAAGGAGGTACGGAAGGAGGTTATTGGAATAGGTTACTGGAGGGGCACTGGATAATAATAATAATAATAGATTTTTATTTCCATATTACATTTACAACAATTGTTATACAATGTAGAATTAAAAGAGAGAAACCTATGGAAAGAGGAATAATCTCTGTGACATTCACAGCTCTTCCGAATATCCCTTAAATTTTGTTTTATTTTGCTATCCCTATTGTTTGTAAGGATAAGGTACTGGAGGAGGTTACTGCAGGAGGTACTGCAGGAGGGCTCTGAAGAAGGTTACCAGAGATTACTGGAGGAAGTATTGGAGGAGGTTACTGGAGGAGATTACTGGAGGAGATTACTGGAGGAGGTTACTGGAGGAGGTCGATCACTGGAGGACGTTACTGGAGATTACTGGAGGAGGTACTGGAGGACGTTACTGGAGGAGTTACTGGAGTAGGTCACTGGAGGAGGATACTGGAGGAGGTACTGAAGGAGGTTACTAGAGGAGGTATTGGAGGCAGTTACTGGAGGAAGATACTGGAGGAGGTGCAGGAAGGGGTCACATGAGGAGGTCACTTGAGGAGGCATTGCAGGGGGTCACTGGAGGAGTTACAAGAGGCCTTGATTTAATGTGCCTGAGGAATGAATGAATAACAGAAACAGTTGGCATAACAGGTGCCATCTATTAATCTATTTCCTTGATATCAGAGGCAATTTTGTCTTTCCGTAGCCTACATTCACAGGCCAACTGGTTCAATGTAATGGTTCTACCCCTTATTTCAATACATCCCGGTTTTATCCCAGTATTGTTCTGTAAGAACATAGAACAGAATAGAGCTAAAGAGTGTTCAGTTACTCACCAGCCTATTTGAAAAGTAAGGGAATTTTATAATTTGACAAAACGCAGTTTTCATTAAATTAGCCATCATTCTTTAACAATGAGATAGCATTAAAAATGGGTTTTCCGCCCATCATTTAGTATTTTCTTGGAACCTGATATGTTTTCTATCGAATTATGTCAGAATAATGGTTAAATCAGATCCATACTAACTAGAATATGACAAAACAGCAGAATTGGACATGGTGGCGATGTAAAGACAAAAAAAAATGGGGTATCAAATGTGAGAGGCTCTCACATGAAGAATATTTCATATATCACGTGGCAAAATTCACCCATTATGTCTCATTATGCATAGATTGTAATGTACTAAAGGCAATTTTTCTAGAACTATAAATATGAAAAATTCATCCTCTTGGAGGGGGGGGGGGGTGATCCCATTTTGTGAGAATGGGTCATATATATATGTAGTGGATATGAGGTTTGACTTGTTGACTTGTTTTAGTCATTACATAACTGGGTCGGCCTTCAAGGTCAAGGTTGTAACAATGCTTGCTCAGCCTTTCAAGCCTTTCGGATCTGTATCAAATGTCAAGCTTACCCTATTTACAGGTTAGCACTAGTTCTTAGAATACAGCTTGCATTGCTAAGTCGGGGCCAGCTTCCAGGGGAACTCCCAAGTTCTTAGAATACCAATCTACTAAGTCAGACCCCTCATCAGGTGGAACTCCCTTTCATTGACCATTTCGATGCTTTCCACTGCGGTGTCTGGGGGAGGTGATCAGGCTCAGTCGGGGTCTGACTAGCTCTTCCATGCCTCGACTCTACACGACAAACCGCTTTTGAAAAAAGCCGCCATCGGCTAATTATTCACACCCAGAACTGTCATACCCGTTATCACGGTTGGACGCTATAGAAGCAGAAACAATAATTATTGCCGTCTTTGCAAACACAATAAATGGTCGGTCACCATTTTACCCTGCCTGAACGATATCTTTATCTTATATGCAATGTAATTAGCGACGGATTACTGAAACATTATTGTCCACAACAGAAGATATAACCCCATTTATCACTTTCTATTGCTGTGTTATGATTTGTACCGAGCGCCCATTGCTGTATGTGTAAACGCCACTGCACCGATAGATTGTAGACCTAGTCCAGATCGCTCCTCACACATGCTCATCTACCTCCCATTCACATGCACACTCACCCACTACCGCTACCAGTGCAGTTGGTCATGACTCAGCAGAGGTGTGACCAACAAGTGTATTAGCCACTAAAACAAAAGCATTTCAAGGGATGGTGCGGTATGGCATAGGGACAGCACATGCAGTCATATGCATGCGCTGACTATGGCAGGGTTGGTTGGGGGGAGGGGGGTGGTTGAGGGAAGCCAGTGCAGGCAATAATCATACACGATACTCATTATAATAATGACTAAAGCCCAGTACATATCAAATCTTTCTTGGCGGTATACTTTCTAGATCCTCCTTCTTCCATATCCAGCAGGAGGTCACTCCAATTATCGCAGGGCCCGACATCAATGACTCATTGACTCTACACATTATCTCAGATGCCTCTTTGCAGGGATTCAGGCACCACTTTCCGAGATCAATGGATCCATTACAAATGGCCACTTTTCTGGGAAAACCTACACATAAATATTCTTGAGCTATACGCCATATTTGTCATCCTGTCACTGTTTCTACATAAATTTCCAAATTCCTATTTCAATCTACTTAAGGAATAATTTCCGAGGTTTTTTCTGCTCGCGGTGTCTATAGCGTCAGGGAGTTCGAGGGCGAAGCCCGAGAATTCCCTGACGCTATAGACACCGCGAGCAGAAAAATCCGAGGAAATTATTGCTTTTAGAAGAGAATTGATGAGATTTCCTTAATGTTAGAGCAAAAAAGATAGACAAACCTTCTTTATTCCGTCCAAAAACATCCAAAAACATCCAAAATATCATGCAAAGACATGCGAGTCGTCAGCCTTTCTATGAGACCGGAAGTGATTGCACTGCTTTAATCGGAACCTATATAATAGCGCGACGGCTGACCGAATGAAGCTTCAGCCACAACAGCCAATCAGAGGAGCGTATTTGCTAATGTTTATGTACAGCCAGCCGGCCTGTTTTTGCAAGGTTCCGCTGCTTGCTATCCAAAGCATCGGACACCGCGTTAGTCGAAATCTAAATGATACCGCGACGGCTGGCCAAGTGAAGTGGGCGGGGCTTAGCGGAGAAACAGCCAATCAGAGGTGCGTATTCGCTAATGTTTATGTTCAGCAAGCCGGCCTGTTTTCGCAAGGTTCTGCTGCTTGCTATCCAAAGCATCGGACACTTCCGGTTCTCGAATGCCGTGTTGCGTGTGTCTAGGGACTTAAAAAAGAAATAAATAAAAGATTTGAATCGGTAGAAATGATTTAAATAGTGTTTGAGCCCGATAGCGAAGATTTAGTCGACGAGAATCGAGTAATAAATGAATGGCCAGTTCAGAAGCTATACGTGCTTACGTTTCGTAGACCGGAAGAGATGTGAAGATCCTTCGGCATACCCACTCATGTGCACGTTCACTTGGCGTTGCATTGTGTACGGTAGTCTATATAGCGCACGGAGGATTTCATTCGAAAGTCGCCTTGAACTCTAAGCGGTCCGGGTACGGTAGCAACATTCAGCCGCCATATCTCCACCAGCTCTGTAGTGTAGTGGTTAGGCTGCTCGACTTCTGCGGAGAACGTTGAGGGTTCGAGCCTCGTCAGGTCCTTTAGCTTTTTTTTTCATTCTATACGTGACAGGGTTGGGTTGATCTATGGATACGGAAGTCTTGATCTATGGAGACGGAAGTACGGAAGTCTTGATCTATGGAGACGGAAGTCTTGATCTATGGAGACGGAAGTACGGAAGTCTTGATCTATGGAGACGGAAGTCTTGATCTATGGAGACGGAAGTCTTGATACTGATCTATAGGGAGTCTTGAGACTGAACTATAGGCTTGATACTGATCTATAGGGACGGATCTATGGGGACGGAAGTGGTTTAGAGGGAATCTATAAAGAAAAAAAACCTTCCAGAATCTCATCAGATCGATTCTAAATATAATTAAGGTTTCGTAATCTATACTGGGCATTGCAGCAATGCTCTAGAACATTCTAGCAAACCCCTAGTAGCATTGCATTAGAATTACTTGGTATAGAAGGATAGGAGGGGGGCTTGCATCACCCTGAAAGTCCAAGGATGAGCTTGTGAGCAACTCACCCATGGTGCAATGTACTCTAATGTACTTGACCCAGGTCAACCTCGACGAGAAAGTGATAAATATTATCCAAGATAATCTGGGTATCAACGACCTACTTTACAAGAGAGCCAATAGAGTAAGCTGGAAAGCGCACTCCCCCATTAAAGTGGAATTCTTTGCACTCCCTGATGCCGAAACAGTATGGGCACAAAGACCAAAAAGAAAACAGAAAATGGAGAATGAGGAAGAAGGGCAAGAGCTGAACGAGGAGAAAGGTTTTGCTATCAAAAAGGATACCCCATTGATTCTAAGGCAAAGATATAACCGGGTTAGGATCATAGCTTTACCAAGCTTTACCATACCAAAGCCCAACCTTTACCGACCGATCAAGGAGACTCTTTATGACCTGAATTGAATGAAGCTAACAGACAAATCGGAGAGTTTGGGCGTAAACAAACCAACTTTGAGGGATTGCTGGCCCAATCTGCGCGTACAAACACAAAACTCAAAGCTCAGCTGCATGAAGTTGACCATAGAAACGAACTTCTGGATATCAAAATTAGAAATAAAAATCTATTCATCCAAGGAGTTCTGGAAAACAAAGGAGAAAATTTTGACGATTACTTCTTTAATCTAATCGCTTCTACAGTCGACCAGTTTGACCAAAGCCACATAGACCATGCATACAGGAGAGGAAAGTTTAATCCAAAATTTACCCGTTCAATTCTTTTGACCCTGACAACAGTTCACATGAGAGACCAAATCTTGAAACAAGCAAAAGAAATTAAAGACCAAGCGCAAATGAATGATCTTTGGATAAACAAAGACATCCCCGATGAGACCAATAGGAAAAGTGCCCTTATACGTCAATGTGGTAAGGCCCTCTCTACTTTGAAACCCACTGAGAAACCAACCATTCGTGAAAATCACCTGGTTCACAATGATCAAACTTACTATTATGACGACCTTCACCTTCTCCCAAGCGGAGCTACCCTGTACGATCTGAAAACGCAATTCTATCCCACTGAAAATGCTTTAGGGTTTCAGGGAGACCACGTATATCTTTCAAACTTTTTCCAAAAAGACTTTTGGTATAAAGGTGTGATATATAGCTCTGTAGAACAGGCTTTTCAGATCGCGAAAGCTCATGATAATCCAACTCCCCAGAATACGAAACTTGCACTAGAAATGGGTAATATAGATGACCCATACGTACTCAAACGAAAGGCTGCGAACATTATACCGGGAGCAAGTTGGCAAACTAAGGAACGAGAAATACTCGAAGGTATTGTAAGATTGAAATTCCACCAAATCAAAGACCTAGGGCAGAAACTTAAGAACACTCCTCAAACCAAATTTTTCGAAATGACCAAAGATAGAAAGTGGGGCACTGGTTTCCGAATCGGTGACAAACGATTCGACCCCGCACGTGTTGTAGGAAATGAGTTTGGTAAAATCTTGACAGAACTGAAGTTAGAACAAAACTAATCATCTCAGAATCAGTATATATACGACCTCCCAATATTTGAACTGGCATACCCCTCTGAACTGACAATATTTATTTTATTTTCTATTAAGATGGCTACCATTTTCCTGGTTGGAGATTCACGTTTACGTGAAATCAAGCCCTACCTACAGCCCTATTTGTCCGACTCACACTTCGAGCACTTGCAAGTTATGTCATTCGCGGGGGCTTCCCTGAAGCTCTCGTCTTTCATGGCAGAAGATCGTATTAGCTCTGTCAGACCTGGCACAATTATATTTGCTGCTGGCCTATGTACCTTAACCCGGAAAAAAGAAGGTATCGTTTCAGTGGCCCACCCTACTATTAACAAGGCAGTTGAAGTATACAAGGCGGACATGGAAAAGGTTGAAACCAGGACGAAACAAGCACTATTTCCATGCCAAGCGAATATTATTTTCGCTCCAGTGACAGGCATGCATTTGGCGACCTACAATGGGCAACATTACAACATGCAACAAATCCTCCTGAATCACACCGTGACAGAAGTAAATCTCGCCATTAGACAGCGGAATGAGGTGAGAGGCTACCCCACCCAGTATCTGGCCGATCTCGTGCACCATAATACTAAAGGAAGCAAGCAGAATTACTACTGCCGTTTAGATTTTGATGGCTGCCACTTGACCGAGAGAGCCTACGAACATTGGTCCAAGCAGATAGGGCGAATGGTCGACCGTCTGGATATTGCGATGCACAACCGCACAATTCTCTATGACTTTTAACTAAGTATAGACACATGATCGTGAGTAGAAATCTTTAATTTATGGTGTTGTTTGATGTTATAAGGAAACACCAAGGTAACTTGCTCACGTATCTCTCCGTCCTAGCCATCATTAGTTGTTCATTCCATTTATTGTTTACCATGGGTATGTTAGATCAAAACTGGGATTTTTTCACTCCCAATGCTGTGGCTGCTTCCCCGAAGCTCCCACAACCTCACTAAAAGTATTAATATTACTGTATATAAACAGTAACTTCTCTAGATCATTTTACTATGATATAGGGAACTACCACCGTTGTGGTATATGAGTCTATCCACCAATCTTTCGTCATAAGACCTCAAAACAAGCGAAATTTAGAATTGCTTATATCATCTTGTAATTGTTATGCAATATTACCAATGGCTTGGGAGATATGTATGCGAAATTTGGGAAACTAATTTTGAAAATCTGTAATTCTGTGAGGATTTGTATCTAGGTAGCTCTGTTGGTTCTAGGTCATTCCCCCGCCTCCAACCTCCCCGCCGACATTCTCCCCGCCGCAATCTCCCCGCCAAAAATCTCCCTGCCGACATTCTCCCCTCCATACATTCTCCCCGCCAAACGACCTCCCCGCCAACATTTTCCCCGCCAATAAATGACAAAAATTTGTTTGTATTTGAGTGGGAATTCACCTTAAAAATCATGATATGAAACGCAGCAAAGTGACTGAAGTAAAAGAATAGTATTTGGTGGAATTGTAAACTGTTTTTATTTTCTAATTCTCTTCACACAATTACACAATTTTGTTTAGTATAGCCAAGTTATATAATAAAAAATAGCTGTAGTAGTTGAGTATATGTACAGATAAAATGGGGATGGACAGTACAGCATGCT
The DNA here is from genome assembly GCA_942159475.1 of Sthenelais limicola. Classification (NCBI taxonomy): domain Eukaryota; kingdom Metazoa; phylum Annelida; class Polychaeta; order Phyllodocida; family Sigalionidae; genus Sthenelais; species Sthenelais limicola. The sequence goes on along the minus strand of OW804095.1, from coordinate 57,240,883 downwards.
GTAATAATCACATGGTAGGTTGCGATTTATTTAGTCCCCCTCCCCTCGTCGAATAATAATTACTAATTGTTAAAATAATAAATTGTCTTCTCTTCATTTAATAGAATTCTTAGGGGTCGGGTAAAAAGTGAAAAACCAATATGGCTGTTGTTTGTATAATTCTTTATGTAGCCAGGGGCGCATTAGGGGAATATAAGCTTGTGTGGCTTGTGTGGTTTGTCACCTTAATTGTGGGGCTTGTGTGGCTACATGCTTGTCCCCAACATGTTTAGAACATAATCTAGATGTAATTCAGGGCTTGTCAGTAGTTCCTTGGATACCTACAACAATACCTCATATAAATAGGGGTAGGAGAGTGGCCATAGTAATTAATAATTAAAAATCATAACTTGGTTTGAGAAGGAATTAGTCCAGAGCTAAGCCCCCCTGTTTTAGTAAGCCCCAGTAGTATATAAAGTATATTAGTTTAACATAATCGTCCGCATGATATACTTATATATCCAGACACATAACATAAGATCCCTACTCCTGTAGGAAAAAGAATTAGGCGGGGAAAATGTTGGCGGGGAAAATGTCGGCGGGGAGGCAATCTGGCGGGGATAATGACGGGCGGGGAAAGTGTAAGGCGGGGAAATGGAGGCGGGGAGATTGCGGCGGGGAGATTGTCGGCGGAGAGAATGTTGGCGGGGGAAACACCGGACACCGCTCTGTTACTATGTAAGCGACCGTGGGCATACATTATTAATACCTTGAACATCATTAAAATAAATAATTTACAAGTTTTCTATACTTATTTAAATAGAAATATTAGGATACACACTACTCTTCATAATGCAATTTTCTTTTTAAAGAAAGGCATTTGCATCTACAGGTATTTTGCTTCAATTATGCAGTATAATAACATGTTCATTTCTAGATAAGATCTTTAATAATATGTTTTGCATATTATTATTCTGTGTGCTTCATATAACAGGACAAATAATGTTTGATGCAAATAAAAAAAAAAGTTGATAATATTCGAAATATTTTTAAGATAGGGATGAATTAAGTGTGTAGCACGGTCGCTTACATTTCAACCTTTTATGTTTCCTGTTCTAAGGTATTTCTACTGCATGAAACAATGCTGAGCTACAGGCTGATTGTGCAGTATCTCTAAACATGTTGAATCATCTTCAAATCATAAAATATGGATTTGGGGTATTCAGGAAAAGTTAATTCCAACAGAATCGCACCAAAAGAATAATTTTAAAAAGAATTATAATGCAGAATTAACTGAGAAATAGAGAAATAATAGTGACCTATTCAAACCAACCATACATAGAGAACCATTGGACCGATTTTGTTGGAATAAACTTTTCCTGAAAGCCCAAAATCCATATTTTACGATTTAAAGATGACACATATATATATTTGATTTTAATACTGACTAAATGTTATAAATACTAATCCAATTAAATTCGTCCCCACGGTCGCTTACAGCACACGGTCGCTTACAAACTAACATTGAGTATGAGGAAAATCTGGACTCTTTCAGAAATATGAAAATGTTGAATATACTCCTTATTATTGGGGACATATTTTCACTAAAAAATTTCTTTAAGGAACTAAATGGGAAAATAGTATGATCATTCATATATGGCACGGTCGCTTACATTAAAATGTGCCCATGCTCATCTTTTATGCTCTAAAAATGATCCTATATCAAAGATATCCAATGCATATCAAAACAATGTTTTCCATTGCTAAGATGATGTAAAATTCTTCTTTTTAACACAGAAGCAAATGCCAAATTCATGTTATATTATTTTCTACAATTGTTTTAAACAGTTGTAGCACGGTCGCTTACATCCTCCTACCCCTCAACAAATTCTGAATCTATAACTATAAAGGGTATTCTTATCACAATTTATTTTTTAATGAATTATTTTTGATATATTTTGAAACATTACAATTTGTCAAAGTTAATAATATACAGCCATATTACATATTCTATATGCATTGGAAAATGAGTAAGTCAGATTTTTAAAGCAATTTATGCAAATAAAACATACATTATCTACCCTAGAAGAACCATTTTTGGATATATATGGCCCATTCTCACGAAAGTGGTGCAACCCCCCATTTTTTTCACTTGTTGGTCAATAACCTGGTCGATTCTGATCTGAGAGACAAATGGATTGACCAGATGCATCGTCTTTACACGAGCATCAATAAAATGTACACTTTTGTGTATCTATAATGTATACTTTATTAGTTATGTACAATCTAATCAGGAGAAATACACAAATAATCACTACCTAACTTATAGTTATTATAGAAAAAAATCCAATTGAATTGATATACATGAATAACATTTTTGGCATAGAATAGGGCATGAAAACCAAACAAAATGATATATTAAGTTTAAATATATTGGCAGAATTTATGCTCCCAACTTAATCTATAAGAAAATGGCTAAATTGGGGTGAAAAAACGTCGCCAGACAAAATGGCTGTGCTTTTTATAATTATTAAATAAATTTTCTCTAAATAGTTTGATTTCATAACCATACCCGACGGGCAAATGAGCGCGATTCTACGCGATTTTTAATGCGCAATCATCTCGCAATAGTTCTGTGATGAGAGTGGACGCTTTTCACGCAATAATTATTGCGCAATGATTGCGCAATGATCACGCTATAGGTATAACGCAATATTAGTGCAAAAAATACCAAATTCTCATGTAACTTTGAGCGTGACATTTATATACTACCGATTCCTTATATCACTAGCATCTGAAATAAATTAGACACTTCATGGCAGTTTCATTTTTCATTATTCCCTACAGAGTTTACACCAAGTTATATTACCATGTCTTTGATATCATTATTTCCATCCTTTGCATGTCTTTGATATCATTATTTCCATCCTGTTAGACAGCCGTAATGCCAAGCAGCAGTCCTAGGAGGGTTATTCCAGTGGTACACTATACCTTGGTGGGCCAGTGCATTTCAGCTAATGAAGTATGCAATGATGGGGGGTGTATTGGTCAAAACATTTTTCGATGTCAAACAACTAAAGTACACAAATAAACTATAGAAGTATATCACTTATAATATTCCTATGTATATGATGTGGAATATCTATAATGGTATAAATGTCACATAAGTGTGTTAACGTCACTTTTATTGTAAAAGAAATTGTAATTGCACCCCAGTTACCAGTTAGCCACCTGGTGAGAACAGTACCGCCACCTGGTGAGTACATGTGTCATAATGGTAAGGGCTAAGGGTAATGGGCTATTCCCAATATTTCGAACATATATAATAGAATTATTTTCAATTTAAAAATTTCTTTGACTTGGTGTCAGAAACAAATTATTATCTTTGGTAACTGCTCTATCATATTAAATATTATTTAACATGCACAAACTGTATAGCAACCGAAAGCTGAGGAAATAAGGAATTTAACCATATGCATCATTTTGGTCTCACTGGTAGCAGGCGTGCGTTAGCGCCGCGCGTAACTGTTACGCATATTTAGTCATGAAAAAATAAATGATTTTTAAGCAATTATAAGATAAGATAAAATTAAACATGACATGAGACGATAACAATAATAATTAATATTATTATCAAAATACTGTATACTTTGAATGTGGCCATTCGTTGAGATAATGTTGTCTGCAAAGCTGAGGAAATAAGGAATTTAACCATATGCATCATTTTGGTCTCACTGGTAGCAGGCGTGCGTTAGCGCCGCGCGTAACTGTTACGCATATTTAGTCATGAAAAAATAAATGATTTTTAAGCAATTATAAGATAAGATAAAATTAAACATGACATGAGACGATAACAATAATAAGTAATATTATTATCAAAATACTGTATACTTTGAATGTGGCCATTCGTTGAGATAATGTTGTCTGCATTGGATATAGTTCCAAGAGGCTGGATAAATTTAACATGATATGGGATGATAGCAATAATAATTAACACCATTTTTAAGATGCTATTATCTGGAATATGACCATTCGTTAAGTGTCCCTATACTGGGATATGCCAATGATGTACTTTATTGGATGGTCGGTGATTTTCCTCTATACAAAGCAGGATGAGTGAGATTTGCAATGGGTGTACGCCTCATAGCATTACAAGTATTAAGAGTGATATTACTTGATATAATATAGCATATAATTCACAGTTATAAAAGGGTGAATTAAATCTGTGGGAGAAGTTGAGAAGTAATATATGATTTAGCTAATATGGAGGTACCATTACATTGTTTAGTTGTGTGTAGGGGTTTCTATGACTCAGTGTCAGAGACTGAGTATGAGTGTCAGAGAATGGAGTATCATATATATATATATGTGCGACAGTAAGTGTGAGTAAGCAGTGCCAGGTATTGCGTCCTGTTGTGGCTGCATTATAATTATAAAACCATGCTGCCTTTTAAATCATTTTTATTGATTATTTTTATGATAAGCCTATGGGGAGGTACACATGAATTGGGTACACATGGCGGGTAAATGCAGATATTTACCCGCCAAGTTGGTGGGCGGAAAAAAAGTTAATTTCGTACTCTTTGACTTGGTGTTAGGGAGTGAGTATGAGTGTCTGAGAATAAGATGTCAGATGTGCGACAATGAGTGTGAATGCCAGGTGAGTATGCAGTGGCAGGTATTGTGGCCTTTTGTGGCTTCATTGTGTTGTATAATATTATGATATATATAATAGTTGTGGGCGCCGATTTGGTTAGAAATATCATTTGTGATAGAAGTGTTAAGAATGTTTAGGTCATAGCAAAGTTATATACAATGAGATTTATTTGATTTATATAGAGTATTTAGACGCGATTTTGAATGCGCATTATATGCGCAATTGAGATCACACTCATATTATTGACTTTTGAAGAAAACATGTATTCACAGATACAACTGGTTGAGTAACACATGTTTAACACAAACATAAATGAATATGAATGAGAACTTGATCCAACACAAGTGTGAGACCACTAACAACATGGGAGGAATTAGACGCAATGGATTTCACATAATGGTTGCTAATGGCATGTCCATTTCACTGTGATTCAAAGCCATAAGTATCACACTTCACTCGTTTGCGGCCAATCACAAAATGATCACAGTGCCATCACACTCAATTGCACTCAGTGCCCGTCGGGTAGGTATGGAGACATACATATACCACCATCGGAAGATACCTATTCCTTACAATCAGGAGAAAACCCTGATCCCGAGTCGCACACCCAGATGTGCGATGTGCGTTGAAACCATCACCCAGTGCATCACCTCTGCGGTCCCCTTTCTCCGCGCATTCGCCGCTCTTATAATGCTCTGACTGTCTGGGGGTCACTGCAATATAACCAGGAAGCCGTCTGACTCCCTGACTGCTGTCCTATACCTACCTATTAGATATGTAGAACTGCAATCGGGAATCACACGGCTTCCTGGTTCTACTGCAGTCACTGAAACTTTCTTTTTCTGGGCATAATGACCGTCATAATTTACACGATTTTTTTGGTAATCAGAATAAACCAATCTTGTGCGCCAGTACCATGATTAACCTGTGACGGTATATTAAAACACATGGTCCCTGTTAACAACATTGGAACATAAATACCATGTACATGATAAGGTGATACCTTGATTCTTAGGCTATTTCCATACTTTCTAGATATTTCTCTAGGCTCACTATATATGATGTGTTTCAGGAAAATGAGTCACAATTCGCAAAAATTCATATTTTTAAAAGTCATTTATTCACAAGATCTCCTTTTTGGAATGTTTCGATTGTTGGAGTATCTAATCAGTGAGGTTTTTATGAATACATCAACCAAATTTCAGGATAGTGTATTAAATATATCAATGAATATCTAAGATCTTCTCATGGAGTACATTTACCTACTTTACTAGTAATTGTTCATCCAAAAATATTGAACACTTCAGAAATAAAAATATAAAACTTAAAATATAGAAATACTTATTTAATGTCCTTAATGTTTACTATCATTTGAATCGGTTTGATCTCCTCTTTTCAGATATAATGGTATCTCAAAATCTATTTCTTGCAACTTATGACTTATTTCCCTAAAACGCATCACATATTTCTTTCTTTCTCTTCATGGTTCAGAGTTTACATAAACGACCTGCCCCAACCCCTCTGCCCACCGTTCCTTCCCCTTCCAATTAACAACATCAGTTATCCAACCTGGGAAAGTCCCCACTACTCCTTAAGCCTCTGAACAAACAAACCATGTAGGGTAAGGCGGAAGTAGAAACAACAGCCATCCACTTATACAAGGCTTCGAAACAAAGGATTCATGGATTTTGGCGGGAATTATTGGCGTGGATATATCAGATGCCATCTTGCAGTCACAGAGGGTAGGTGTCTTATATGTTGCATGTATTGTACCTAAAATATCACTTTCATGGTCGCACCATTTGATGGCTTTATAATACATAATCATTATTCATATTACAGGTCAAAATGTGTTCACCAAACCAGACTCTCTCTGTTCAAACACCTGAAGAACTGAAAACTCTGAGCTGGTGGGAAGAGACAAACATTGAGGGAAATGGAATTAAGAATGTTTGACTCCCTTTGAAAGGGAGGGTACAAGCACATGCAGAAGTCCACAGTAGAAAGCCTTAGAGGCATACTTGGTAAGTTGTTCATTTTTGTAAAGCTTATGCCATTGCGATTCATTTGATTAAATGTGAATATCATATTTTCTTGATACATGCATTTATTCTCTGATGAATTTAGGCTTTATTTTATTTTTTATTTTCTTATTTCAGGTATGACTCCAGGCGATTATGATATGTGTCTGCATCACACAGGCAAATAAGATATCTTTTCTTCTTTGTAGCATGTTTTCTCCATTGTAGCATTCAAACTGCAAGGACGCATGCAGCCAAATGTAAAATGGCGGCAGATTCAAAATCTGCAGTGGAAGAGGGTAGCGTCGCCGCCGTCGCCGCAACGTTGCCGCATTTTCAAAGCCTACAGAAGATGAACCGCTAATGTCAGAAACTTGTATTATATCTCAAACAAACCGGAAATATGTCAGCATCATGGAGGAGTGAGATCGTCAGAATCCGTTAAGATCTCGCAATGTAGCGATCAATAATATAAGACTATATTTATCCACAGCCTGTCAGGGAGTTTCAGCAGTCATTTTCCAAGGAGGAATCAAGGAGAATTGATATGAAATATGACATGATAATGAACAGAAATTATTGTGTATAAATTGTATCAAATATAGCTGTATTTCATTCTTTTTAGATACTGGTATGAAGAAGTATTGCAGCAAGAAAATGATATGAAGAAATAGACTACTGCGACAAGAAAATGATGAACCCAAATGATGAAATGATGATTTTCTGAGGCTGAATAAAAGTATAATAGGCATGAATAGGAATTAATATTTAATATTGGTCATATTGACCCCCCCCCTACCCTCCCCTCCCCCCTGCCCCCTGCCCCCCCCCCCCCCCCCCCCCCATTGATTAAGCGCAGTCCAACAGCAGCATATGTGTGACGTCCGTATAGTGTTATACTGCGATCATCGCGTTCACATGTTGCCGCGGCGACCGCGGTGATGGGATCGCGTCACGACGAGTAACGCTTGCCGCTGTTTGCTTCCCGCGATGACTGCAGTGAATTCGCCGCGTTGCCAACTGCGGTTAAAATAGCAGCTGGGTGTGTCGGGATAATCAGTGGAAAAAACGTCGCCACCTGGCGACGTTTTTTCACATATTTTTCCAAATATTAGCCAAATTAAATTATTTTCCTCCTAATATTTAAATATGGTTAGCTTTAAGAATTACTTGACAAAATAACCTCAAAATATCTTTCCTGATTTAAATACTGGGCTGTATTCATTGGGCGACGTTTTTTCCATTAATTGATGTGATGTGTTTCAGAAAAATGAGTTACAAGTCATATAAAATGGATTTTGCGATATCATAATTATTATTGAAAAGATATGATCAAGTGGATTCCAATGATGAAAATATTAAGGACATCTAAGAAATGATTCCATATTTTATGTTTGATGTATTCATGTATTCATGTTTGAAAAAAAGTTTGCAATAGTTCTGATTGGGTAATTACCAGTTAAGTAGCTAAATATACTCCATAGGATGATGTTAGAAATTGAAAGATATATTTAATACACTGTCCTAAAATTTGGTACAGGTATTGCTATGATCAATAGCACGAAGCACCCCAAACTTAAGAATATTCCAAGAAAGAAATCTGATGATTTAATCACCTTGAATAATATCACTTTTGTCATTTGTGACTCATTTTTCTGTGACACATCATATATGACTCTACTGCATGAAAACGTCAACATCCTTGAGTGGATATTGTCATGAATGACAAATTTTCAAAAAATAATGCTAAAACGGTCTAAAATGGGGTCAGTCATCAAAAATAACAATCAAGCTTTATATATTTGACTTAATATGACATAGATTGGGCGACGTTTTTTCACTCAGAAAAAACGTCGCCCATATTTGAACCCTTAAATGTGGATAGTTTACCAAAAATGTTGTTAACTAATCATTCCAGGGGCAAAAGATGATATTTGATTATATTATAATAGAATAATGAGAATATTTTGAGAATAATGAATAAAGATACAGTCAATGATAGAATGTTTCATCTGATCAATATGGGAATCCAGTTTCTGACTTTTTTTGTTGTCCCTGATTTGAAAAGTTTTTATACAGGAAAGAAAAACCTTTCTTGGCTATTACATTAAGAAAACATTTAGTTAGAGAATGGTGATAGAAATAATTGATAATATATCAATTAATTAGAGAAATGATCTTTTCTAACTGATATAGGGGTGTGCGACGTTTTTTCACCAATTTTTCTACATCAATCTTTAATAATCTCCTGTACAAAAACTATTGGTCTAATTTAATGGCAAACTCAGATATACTTCCGTCTATATATTACCTTTAAACTTACTAACTCTCAGATCGATCAAACAAAATATAATTTTTACCCTTTTAGGACAGGCTGCCCTATTTTCGTGAGAATGGGTCATATATATGTGGTATACCATCGACAGCTCTTGATAAGGGGAATACGTTTATGCTAATATTGCATTTGAATGCACAAGAATAACATCACTATGGAACAAAATTCATATGACGAAGGTTTGGTGGATTGACTCATATGTTGGGCCAAGTGCTGACCCAATTAAGGCTGGTAGTGTCAGCACCGAGAGACACAAAAATAAACGTTGGTAATGTAGATTTATCACTTAGTGATAGTGTAATTTTCAATGAAACAAAAGGTTTTAAAATAGTCAGCTTAAATGTGAGAAGTTTATTAAATAAGATTGAGGAGATTGATACATTGTTTGATCAATTTAAAACACAGCTGATATGTATTAACGAAACCTGGCTTGACCAGAGAGTCTATGGGCTTATCACATATGTAGCGGATAAATATGAAATTTTGCCAGTCAATGAGGAATTGCAATATTGTTCAGTAGACATCGAAATCCAAACAACTAGGATTAAGCAAAACCAAAACAAAACCATAACGATAATCAATACCTACAGGAGCCCTAGTGGCAACCTGACCAAAGCTATCGATGTAATTATGGAAATTTTAGAAAAAGTAGATAATAGTGATACGCTGGTCCTGGTTGGGGATCTCAATGTAGACAATAGCTCCTCTTCCCCAGCAAAATCTCAGTTACAAACAATTGAGAATAATACTTCGCTGAAGCAATTCATAACACTACACACTAGAATCACCACCACTACTCAAACAACAATTGACCTGTTATTCTCAAGTTCTAAATTTATTCTAAAGTGTGGCACAATTAACGCCAATATAAGCGACCATAAGCCAATATTTGCCATAATAAAGAAATGTAATGTAAATAATGTAATGTAAATAAGTTTTAAGTGTAGATCTTATAGGCGCTTCAGCGAGGAAGTTTTGACCAATGACCTATTGTCTAATGACTGGGATAAATTGTTTGAATCCTCAGATCCTGAGATCTCTTGGCAGAACATGTTAGAAGCCATAATGAATGCAATTAATAAGTCTTGTCCAATTTATGAAAAAACCAATGTGAGAGCGAAAAAACCATGGATCACTGCTGAACTTCTTCACCTCATGAAATCTAGAGATCAACTGTTTAAAGCTTCGCGGAAGCTCAAAAATTCTGGACATCAGGATAAAGCAAAACAGCTAAGAAGAGCAAACCATTTAGCAAGAAACCTAAAAAACAACTATATAAAAAATGAAATCGAACAAAACAAAAGCAACCCTAGAAAACTTTGGACTACTTTAGGCCCACTTATAAATGGTAAAGCTCGACCACATTATAAAGATATAATTTTAAAAGAAAACGATTCGGAAATCCCTAAAGAAGTGGTCCCAGAAACATTTAATCATTTTTTCGCCTCCATTGGTAATAAACTCGCTGACCAGATCCAAGCACCTGACAATGCTGAAGACATAAAATATGATAATATAATAAAAGAAACGCAAACCCAATTTAGGTATAGACCCACCTCAGTGAACAATCTTAAACGTATAATCGACACTATACCTTCTAGCAAGTAGTCAGGTGTAAAAGACCTTCCAGCTTGGTTATTGAAGCTATCGCTCAAAATACTTGCCATCCAGTTTCTCAAACTTGTCGACATGACATATGAAGAAGCTATTATACCTGTAAGTTGGAAAACAGCCGCAGTAACACCATTATATAAGGCTGGATGTACTACAAATCCGAGTAATTACAGGCCGATTTCTACAATATTATTGCCTGCCAAAATATTAGAGAAAATTTTCCATCAACAAGTAACTTCTCACTTAGAAAATAACAATATCTTGTATGAATCTCAGTATGGATTTAGATCTGGGCATTCAACCCAAGATGCATTGGTGAATTACTTGAATACTGTTTATGCCGCTCTCAATGATGGTTTGGTTGTCAGGGCTGCCTACCTCGACCTCAGAAAAGCGTTTGACACTGTAAATCATACCAATCTGCTTTCAAAATTATCTTGCTCAGGTATTCGAGGAAAGGAACTAGAGTGGTTCAGAAACTATCTAACAAATAGACACCAGTCAGTGACGGTGAACAAGATCAAGTCGGATAGTCTTCCTGTATCATGTGGGGTGCCCCGAGGAACCACCCTAGGACCACTCCTCTTCATTATTTATATTAATTCCCTCCCAAAATTTATTCAAAATTGGAACATTCAAATGTTCGCTGATGACACCATAGTTTACGCCACAGGACAATCAGTTCAAGAATCAACCAATAAATTACAAACTGATCTAGACGCACTAAACTATTGGTGTAAAACAAGTAAGATTTCACTCAACCTAGGGAAAACCAAGGTGCAAACTTTTTTTGGTCAAAACGTTCTGAGGTCGAGGTGGGAAAAAGACCAGGCATATCTGGAACCTGGAAATGTATTAACCCTTGATGGGAGTAACCTTGAAGAGGTTAATGAATACAAGTACTGGGTATCATTATCGATAAAGCTCTGAAATTTAAAATACTATTGTGGTGTTATTGGGTTTAGGTGGCCGCTGAGGGTTAGTTCATCCAAACCTCCCCAGTGGTCACTACTGGTCCGCGGGACTTTTTAGTCTAAATGATATGTTTTGCCTGTTGCCTTTTATATATTTAACAGCAGCCAGCTGTTGGTCGATAGTAACCACGACCTGGGTTTCTACCATTTAATGTAAGCTGTAGAGGCCGTGATAAACCTCTCAGTGTGGATAGTGTTACTTATACCTCTGATTGTGGAATGTTGATTGCTATTGTATAGGTCTGATAGACACCTTTGGATGAGGGTTACCTGGCTGGCCAGGTGATCCGAAATCCGCAGTCTAATCAGGTCTGGAAGCGAACTGATGCCAGTTCCGAACACCTCACAATAAAACCCAAGTGAACAGGTAGCGCCTGCCTTTGTTCCTTTTGTTCTATATAAGCTCTCGATTAATAAGCTTCGGATACGCCAAGGGAAACGAACCTGCGACTCAGATTCACTACAACTGGTGCCGTGACCAAACTTGGCTTTCTGTCTTATCGATTGAGTGTTTGGGCTTATAGTTTAAACTTTGCTAGAGATTTTGGTAAATCTTTGAGATGGCTACCAATGCAAATGGAGTCCAGGTGGCGGATGCAGCGGCCCAAGTTGGCCTGCGCATTTCACCAGCTGGTATGAAGGGTTACCGCAAACCTACTCCTGGCTCTGGTGCAAAGAAAACGAATCCGAAGGTAAAAGTGACCAGTCCGAAGTTGACTCTACAGCCGGTTGCCACTGTAGGAGGTCAATGGACTGAATTTCGAAGGAATCCTGCGATGGCAGATTCCTTTGAGGAGGAAGAAAAGGAGCAGTTGAGGACTGAAGAGTTTCTCCGCCACGGGGCGTAGAGAGACCTACATATCCTAAGGAAGGTGGTGGATCATACATCCTCCTCACTCCGAGGCATTTTTCTGCAGAAAAGACTGCTCGGACACCTGTGCCCGAGCATCTAAAGATGTCCGAAGCGGTTGGTGGACAGGCTGTAGGCGAACCTGTGCAACATGCTACTTCCAGCGGAGAGCGTGTGGCAGGTTCTAAGCAACCTAACCAAACCCAGCAAGCTTCTCCTCCACGTGGAGGATCCAGGACACCTAGACAAAAAGATACGGTGACATTCACTGCCTCGTCTCCTCTTCACGGAGGGGGAGGGGGTAGGCCTTATGTTGGAGCGCACTCCAGCATTAAAAGACCAACTGCTTCCACAACGTATGTGCGTGGTCATGTTGATAATAGCCAATATGTGAGGAATGCTGGTCGGCAATGGACTACAGTCGGAGGGTTGCCAGATACTTCTGGAATCCAAATACCTGGCGTTCATGCGATTGACAATTCTCCCATGCGACATATGACTAACCAAGTGTCAAACTACTTTCGGGATAAGTCAGTGGTGCAGGGCCTGAAGTATGAAGGCGCTATAGGCGCCGAACTCACCTTCAGGTATCAGTTTGTGGCAACGAATGTTAATCATGCCCCTAAACCGGCGATTATAAGAAACTGGGATCCTAAGGATTCCTGGCGGACACATCTCGGAGAGATGAAAGTGCTAGCCGAAGCGCATAATTGGACACCTGAACAGTTCCTTATGCAGCTTAAGTGCAGCTGCCGCCGTCAGCTAGGCGAAATGGGAGATTTGCCCCCAGGTTTGGATCTTGTTGGTTTTGTAGACCATATGGATGCTAACTTCGGTGAGCATTCTCTTGAAAAGAAGCAGTCCGAATTCTATAACTGCAGACAAACCCCTAAGCAGCCGAGCCGTATGTTTGCCAATGAGGTAGCCAAACGTGCTAGACATACTTTCGGAATTAATCTGGACAATACTCTGCGTACCCTCTGCTTGAGAGTCTTCTTGAAAGGCTTGATCAACCAGGAGAAAGCTGCGTGGGTGAAGCTTAAACAGCCGTTTGACCTTCTCCAAGCAATTCACTGGGCCGAGGTATGGGAGAGTTGTCATATGGATTTCGCGAACGCTGCTGTCTTGCAAGCTGCTGCTATAGGTCCGTTGGCTGTTGCTATCCCATTGGAGGGAGCGGCGGCCGGAGGTTCCCAGTCGGGGAAGAGCAAGAAAGCAGGTGCCAAAGAAAAGGCCATGGTACAGGTTAGCCAGGCACTGGCATTGCAGGAGTCCGACGATGATGATCAGTCCGACGATCCCGGCAATGTGATAGTGCAAGCTTTCCAAGCATGGCAAGAAAAGCAAGGAAAGACAAATTCCTCAACTCAGCAGTATAAGAAGTCTGCTGGGGGTAGGGAAAGAAGAACCTGGCAAGTTCGGAAATGCTATTTTTGTAGTGAGGAGGGGCATTTCGCCTCGGCTTGCCCCACTAAAAAAGCTCTACTCGAACTTGTGAAGAAGCAAGGCGCTCCAGGAGGGAAGCCGGCTTCGGAAAACTAGGTTCGGCTCCTGTAGTAAGCGATACGGGAGCCTCGGACAACACGCTTCTTAGTACCACAGTCTGCGAGGATCTTGGTAGTAGTTTAGGAACTGGGAAATCAGCCCAGGCACCGGTGTGTAAGATAGGGTTAAAGCTTAGCGACAAGAAGCTACCCGATCTGATAGCTGGAGGTCCTAGGCCGTTGCCGGACGGTGATTTTCTCCCTGAAAAGATTCAGGGATGCTCGGACAAGAGCCCTGGCGTGCGTTGGGGACAGGCCGAGTACCAAGCTGAGTCAGGTCAGGTTGTCTTGGTAGAAAAAGGCCAAGAGAAGTCTGCTCGGATTCAGAAAGTTTCTGTTCAACAGCTGGAAACTCTGGAGATCCCTTCTAAATTATTAGTGAGGGAGAGATGGTATGCCCCTGTAGGCATAGGTGGGAGGAGTGGTTATTTCTTGGTAGATCCAGGCGCAACGACAAGTTTGATTACCAAGGATTTCTATGAATCCCTTCCACATGCGCCGCCTATGATTTCGGTGCGTATGGCGTGCTCGATGGGTAATGGAACGCCTATAACTACATATGGGAGTGTGCTCTGTCCATATGAAGTGTCAGGTCGGACATACATGATGACATGTCTGGTAGTCAGCGGTCTGAAGGGCCCTGAGGACGGGATATTAGGTGCAGATTTTTACTATGTGCACCGTTGTTGTTTAGATTGGTCAGGAGTGTTTTATTTGGAAAACTTCGGACATTCTGTTGTATGTAAACAGTGGAAAAAGAAGTCCGAAGGTGAAGAATTTTCCTCTATAAAGACTATGACTGTGAGCGAAGTAGATACTGGAATAGCTGTGACACTTAGGAAAGCGGTGATCATGGAGGCCAATTCTATTACACTTGCGGAACTAGACTTTGATAGTGGCTCAGACGCATCGGATGCTTGGATGTTCGAGCCAGACCAAGGATTGCTAGAAGACTTCGCCTTAGGGAGCCTGAATAAATATGTTTCAGGTGGAGGTTCAACCGCTTTGGTAGCCTTCAGCAATCCGTCCGGCAGCCCAATGAAAATTGGCAAACGGAGAGTGGTGGGCAGATTAAGTAGAGTAGAGGAGGATTCTGCTTTGTCTGGAGATGACGGTAGCAATATTATCAGAGAGGCAATCATTAATTCTATACAGGTTACAGAATCGCCTGTGGCGGATGATGATCTGATAGCTCCCGACATCTTAGTACCACCGAGTGCAGAGTGCCCGCTGAAGAAGCTGGTCAATGATTCGGATTTGTCCGAGAAAAACGAGAAGAACGTTGCTCTGTCTTTGCTGGAAGAATTCCGAGATTGTTTCTCTCTTCCAGGTGGCAAAGCCCTTGGTTGTACTGATAAAGTTCGCCATGTGATAGACACTGGAGATGCTTGCCCGATCAAACAAGCATACCGGCGTATTCCTGTGGCGAAGAGAGACAAGGCAGAGGCAGAGATTTGGAAAATGTACAGAGAGGGTCGGATTGAACATAGCAGTAGCCCATGGGGTGCTCCTATTGTCATGGTGGCCAAGAAAGATGGCACACAGCGTTTTTGCGTTGACTATCGTCAGCTAAACTCTGTCACTATAAAGGATAGCTTTCCACTACCTCGGATCGATGAGTGCATAGAGTCACTTGGTGGGAACCAGTGGTTCTGTACTTTAGATCTTGAAAGTGGGTACTGGCAGGTGGCGATGGATGAAGATAGCAAGTCAAAGACTGCATTCTTATCCAGTGTAGGGTTATTTCAATTCAAGGTTATGGCCTTTGGATTGTGTAATGCCCCCGCTACCTTCCAACGCATGATGGATCAGATGTTGGATGGCCTTCGTTGGAAATCATGTCTGGTCTATCTGGATGATATCGTGGTTTTTGGGAAAACTCTTGAAGAGTGCCTAGATAACCTGAGACTCGTCCTTGAGCGTATACGGGATTATGGTCTTCGCTTGAAACCCAAGAAATGTGAATTTTTCCGCAAGAAAGTGGAATACTTGGGTCGGATTGTGTCAGGCCATGGCATTTCAGCGGATCCGAAGAAGATCCAGAAAGTCAAGGACTGGCCAATCCCCACAAATGCTAGGGAAGTAAGGCAATTCATTGGATTCGCCTCCTATTACCGAGATTTTATGAAAGATTTCGGTAAATTAGTGATTCCCTTGCAGGAAATTGTAACCGCGGCAGGCAAGGATAAACGATATGCTAAACCCATAGAGTGGACTCCTCGTTGCCAGGATGCATTCGATACATGCAAAAATTTGCTAATCTCTTCACCTACTCTCGGATATCCTCAACCCTCGGGTAAGTTTATCCTTGATACAGATGCAAGTAGTTTTGGCATGGCGGGAATCCTGTCTCAGGTCCAGGAAGGAAGGGAGGTGGTTCTGTGTTTTGCAAGCCATAGTTTATCTAAGTCACAGAGGAACTATTGTGCGACAAAACGTGAGCTGCTTGCCGTTCTGACCTACCTGCAGAAATTCCGACATTACTTGCTGGGTAATAAGGATTTTATTGTTCGGACAGATCACGCCTCCTTGCGTTGGCTGCTCAATTTCAAGGATCCGACCGATATGTTAGCTCGCTGGCTACTCACCTTACAGGAATTCGGACTGGATCAGAGCATGATTTTGCATCGGGCTGGTAAACAGCATGAAAATGCTGATGCGCTGTCGCGCTTGCCAACCAGAAAATGTGGAAGACCAGACTGCCTAGATTGCGGCGCGCATGATGCTGTTATTGCCACTAACGAAGTTTCCTTAGGGACTCAGCGGAACATGTTGCAAGAAGCTCAGCAAGCCGACCCACTTGTAAAAAGGTTGCTGAAAATGTTAGATGGAACTGTGCCGATTCCTAGCAGAGAAAATCTTGCTGGTGAGTCTAATGAGTTTCGGGCATTTGTCAGACATCTTGGTAGTATGGAGGTCAGAGAAGGTGTGCTATGTCTGGGGTGGACAAGACTAACCACCGGAAAGAAATACTGGAGGAAAATTGTCCCTGTTTCCATGAGGAAAGAGATCTTCCAGGGCATACATGGTGCCAAAACTGCAGGTCATTTCGGAACCTTCAAGAATGTCTGGTCAGCAAAGATGAGATATTTTTGGCCTGGTATGAGTTATGATCTGAGGCGGTGGGTACGAGCTTGCCCGGAGTGTAATATGAGGAAGACTAGAGGTGGTGGTGGGATTTCTTACCTTAAGAAAGAAAAACATGGTGGTAGATGGAACCGAATATCGTTGGATATTCTAGGGCCTCTTCGGAGTACCCCTAGAGGCAACAGCTATATTATGGTTGTAGTAGACCATTTCTCTAAATGGGCCGAAGCCTACCCCATGGCCGATCACACCGCTGAAAGCTGTGCAGAAGTTCTTTTTCGAGAATGGATCTTGAGATTCGGATGTCCTGTGTCGTTGCAGACGGATGGAGCTCCTGAATTTCGGTCTCAACTCTTGAAATGTCTACTTGACATGCTGGGAATCGAGAAGCTAATTACCCTCCCATACAGGCCTATGAGCAATGGGCAGTCCGAGAGGCTTAATAGAGTTCTTGTGGAACAGCTATCTTATATGACTGATTCGGACGAAGTAGATTGGGATATGCTGACCCCTTGCATTGCTCATGCATACAGAGGGACAGTACATGCTGCTACTTTATGCACACCTAACTCAGTAGTCTTTGGAGAAGAGTTGGTAATGCCCATGGACATAGTTCATGGAGTTGAAAGAGGAAGTCTTGATTTCCCTTGCAAGGTTGCAAAAAGGGTTGCGAAAGGGTAGTTCCAAGGAAACCTCCAGTAAATCTCTGCCTCTAAAGAAAAGAGGGGGTAGACAAGGGAAATCTGTTGCCAAACCTGACAGTTCCTTAGCAGACTCGGGACTTACGGCTACCCCGCCTGGGCTTTTGGGTCCAGGAAAGACTTTATCTAGAAAGGAGAAGTCTAAGGTAGCTACGGTCTGTCCGAAGAAGCGCGGGAGGCCGAAGGTTCGCACAGATACGTCCGACCAGCCGGTGGCGCCCCTGGTCGTTTTGAATAGGAAGCGCGGAAGGCCTAGGAAACAGCTGGTCCAAGCTGCTCCTGTACCTCCAGTGCAGCCGAAGAAACGACCAGGTAGACCAAGGAAAGGAGCTGTGGTTAATGCAAAACCACCAGATCCTTCTTCTCCTGGCATAGCAAGGGCTAAACGTGTACGAAAGGCCCCAGTTCGGTTGCAGATGAGCTAATTATGGTACTGGACCGAGGGTAGGAATCTCCGAACTGATTTCTACCCAAACTAAAAAATTACACAACGAGAAGTCAGACGGGTGGTGGACCGAACTAAGAGCCGCCCTGTCCCCTATTGATAAGCAGTAAAAATGGACTTTATTCAGTTAATTCCATTTGTGACTGGGAGACGAACATGAGTCTCGGAAAGTACTTAACCTTGCCCTGGGTACCGCTTGTATGTTAAACTGGAAATCCAAAACGTCTTCAGTGGCCACGGACTTCAGTGTCAGCATCGGAATCTATTTATGGACAAATAGAGTGTTGCCTACGCCTGGGGTGGGTTTGAGGAAATCAGGGAATGATTACACCTCTGCATCGTCTCAGCAGAGACCCGAATAGCTGAGTGGGAACACGCGCCCAAAGCTATTTTCAGGCTCAGAAGGTGAGCGCGGGAAGAAAACTGGCGCTGCAGTAGTGCGGCGACTGAATGCAACTCTGGGGCCCGTTGCTCCGTTTCTCGCTAACTATTTCCCCATACACTTTCAATGGGGAAATAGTTAGCGAGAAACGGAGCAACGGGCCCCTGGTGTTGCAGTGGTTAAATACGCTGGTGTTTTACCGTTTCAGTCAGTCTACTTCCTGCTTCCGCGAAGCAAAGCACCGAGACTACCTCTTAGAAAGAGAACTGTGCAGTAAGTTTTATCAAGTGATGATCCTTGTGAAATATATTGCCCTGTGTTTGTAGTCCCTTTGCTCGAGTAGTCAAGTTGCATGAATGCTGTGGGTCGTATATTAACTGTGTTTGGGGCACGTTGATAATGCGCGGGCTGGCGTGGGACCTATAGCGGCCATGTTGTTTTCGCCATTGGTGTAGGAATGAATGAACGTTGCTATCCGAAGGTGTTAAACTAAACTTGAACAGCGTATCCACTGCCGATATACCAATAAACGTTCAATCTTTGTGTTTTGGAAGTAATCAACCAACTCACTGTGCCTCAAGCGTGGGTATATTCGTGTAGTGAAGGTTTGGATTTCTCGATACCACTACGCTCTATGTGTGTAGTAGCTGTCAGCCACAGCCGAAGCGTGTCCGAGAGGAGTCCGAACGTCCATCTGCAGCAAATAACAGGTATTTTCTGTATTCATTACTACCCATACCATCATTATACTTTCAGGTACCGATTGACTAGTGATTGACCTCAGGAGAATTCGAGAATATGACCGAGGACCAGTTGGCTGATTCCCTCAACGCCAAGCTGTCCAAGTCTGATCTAGAGATGGATCTGGACGGTTCGGACTGCGAGGTATTGTCGGACGAGGAGGCTAAGGTCTTGGAAGGGTCTCGGATCCTTGTAGGCATGGGTCAGGCTGACGCAGGTGGCTCTGGGACCGGCACCGTAACTTGCTGGGGCGCAATTATGGAGGCCGAGGATGCTAGGAAAGCAGCTGCCGAAGAGGAGGCGGCGATGGTAATAGATATGGCTGAGGTTGAGTCCGAGACTCCCGAAGCCAAGTCTGTACCTTCGGCTGGTACCTCTAAGCAGAAACCTAGATCCCCCAGAAAGCAGGACAAGCCGAAGATGAAGGAGGGAGAGATGAACGAGTCCCCGCGGACTCTATCTCCAGATCCTGCTGATTCTTCGGCGGCAGCAACTGAGGAGCTCATGGGTTCACCGGCCAAGAGCACCCGGTCTTCTGCCCGTCAGGTACGCAAACCCCGGAGTTCGGACCCCAAGTCGAACTCGAAAGGCAAGGCACCTGCCCCAGCAACTGGAACTACTAAGTTGAAGTTCCGGAAGCTGAAAAAGGTCCATGTGCATCGTGCTAAGGTGAGGGAGGATCAGTTGGCGCACTTGGGCTCGTTGATTAAGTTCAATGCCGAGTTGGACAAGGCCTCTGATATTGTCCCGCTGAACCCTAGGCACGATCGGCCAGGCTCACATCATCTGATGGCCACAGAGTCTGACTCTGAAGATGACCATGGACTCATGCTCCGGTATGAATCCTGTCTCTACCCAGGGTTGTGTAAGGCAGGTAAAATGGAACCTGGTACCAGTGAGAAGCTCCGACTCTGTGGGAGCCTGGATTTCGTTGTCCGTACTTGGTGTGTAGGCGAGTGAAGCTCAATGCTTCAGGTGTCCGAATTTTCTCCACCCGAGAAAGATTCTTCAGGCACCTGTGCGAGGTTCACACCCCTCAAACAGAAGTGTGGGTCTGTCCATACGAGAACTATCGGCAGCAGCTTGACAGAAAATCGGAATTGGTCAGCCACATCATGAATGGGGAGGAGCTGCTACATAACCAGGGAAGGCCGAAGGCGATGGAGAAGGCGGCGAAAGTGAAGCCTGAGTGGAAGCCCTTCGGAGCTTTCATTCGGACTACCCATCTTTCGATGGCCCATCTCCGGACCCTTCGAAAGGCTGGTGAGGTGGATGTTTCCAGAGCTGGTACTGGAAAATCCAAACCGACTCAGACCCCGGTAAAGTCTAGCACAGTGACTTCGGACAAGTCAAGTGCTAGTACTAGCTCGAAGGCCGCAGCCTCCAAGCGTCCGAGGACTGAGAGCCAGTCGAAGGCAGCTGAGTTGACTGCTCCTCCTGCCAAGTAGTTGTAGTGTACACCCTACCGTATAGGTAGGGTTGTACAGTATTCTATACAAACGTACCATAGACGAGCTATAGACGGCCCATATCAGTCTCCTCACTTCCTATACACCCAAAGTGCCTCCTGAAACTATGGCCTACCTTTCCACAACGATGAAACTTACTTTTTTTGCCACTGTATGTTGCTCATTATCCAATATTAAATAAACTATAGACTAAACTGCTAGCGAGGTGATGGAATCGCCGCCATGTATATTTGAAAATTTAGCGCTACTTTGCAAAAGGCAGATTGTCATTCCACTCATAGAGGCTGGCAGAATGAAGCCACGCCTATCTAAGCTGGTTCAGCCAATCCGCTTAAGGGACAGCGAAAATGGTAAAACATGTCTGCAGTGTTGTAGCTGGTTATTGGTCACTATGTATGGTAGGTTTCTGCCTCTTGCGGTCCCGTGACTTCAATGCAAGATGGCGAAGTATGGCATGGAGTTTTGGTCACCGATTCGGAAATGTATCAGACCAAAACAACACTTAAACTTCGACGGCGGATTACGAAATTGCGGCGAAATATTGCTAGAGACAACATGTTAAAGGTGAACAACTTTGCATGTACCCATTGATTTTTGCCTTCCCACATCATCCACGCCCTCGTTATACGTATGAAATTGTATCTAACCCTAGTCTGCGACTAGGGTTAGATATTCCAACTACTGCCAAGAGGAGCAGACGTTCGAGGAAGGCCCAGAAATGGGTGGACACAACTCTGGCCGAACTGCCTTGTGCCTTGGAGACCGCTGCTCTGGTGGAAACATCAGAGACCGGCGTGAACCAGGCATTGAAAGCCCTGCAAGTAGCTGCAGAGGATGCCAAGAGGCAGGTCAAAGTGACCGTGGCCGCTCTGGTGACTCCTCTGAAAAAGCTTCAGGCGGTGAGGGCGAAGGTGGATGAGGTAGGGACGCTGAAAGAAACGATCAGTCAGCAGGCTCTCCTCATCCGGACTCTGAAGGCATCCAATCAGGAGAAAGAACAACGCATCCTGAAGCTCTTGGAGGAGAATACCAGACTCCAGGGCTTGCTTTTGGATGATTCGGACGAGTCCAATCAAGGTGTGAGCAGGTCGGAAAGTTCCCTGGGTGGAAAGCCGATCTCTCTCCCTGCCAAACCAGTTGAGGAAGCTCAAGCCTTGCCTTCTTTGGGCTTGGGCGAGACTCCTGGTTTGACCGTGGTGTCCAGTCGAGCTGGTGGGACGTTGGAGGTTAACGACCAACAAATCCATTTCCTCACCAATCTCCTGGACCAGATGAAGTCCCAACGTGAGCCTCCTCAGCCTCAGAGAACTGTGGCTTCGGCTGCGTTGGGCCGGGCGCCTCCCGAGCCAGGTATGTTCAGCAGTATGTTCGATACTCCGGACAGACCTTCTGCAAAGGACTCACCCGATGGAACGAAAGACGACGACGGCAAGGATGACTGAACGGAGGAAACGCATGGACGATGATGACTGGACCGCCCTTCGACCCGATTTAACCACCTCGGATGCTGTTCGGATGCCCTGGATCCTCGGATCATGACCCTGGTGTGTGGCGCCGACATTTACGTGAAGTCTACAAAAATGAAAGTGATAGCCTTTTTCATAAATAAGTTCTGTAGAACAGATTGTTTGCTTGTTAGTGAGGACACTATATGCTCCTGCCTGTCAAACGTGAAAAGGTTTTTCATAAATTTTCTTTCTTACTTCGGATAATTGTTCACATTAGTTAGGACACAGAATGCTCCTATTTGTCGATTCCTGAAGTTTTCATAAGATTGATTTATTTGTTCATTGTAGAGAGGACACACTATATGCTCCTACTTGTAGACTGTACTTTTCTTATACCCTGTCGAGTTTTCAAGTTTTTTCTTTTCAAACTCTTAAAAGAAAAAAGGGGGTATTGTGGTGTTATTGGGTTTAGGTGGCCGCTGAGGGTTAGTTCATCCGAACCTCCCCAGTGGTCACTACTGGTCCGCGGGACTTTTTAGTCTAAATGATATGTTTTGCCTGTTGCCTTTTATATATTTAACCCTTTAAGGACGGGAGGTATTGATATTCCATACAAATACTGCATTAATGCAGCCTCCCGTCCTTAAAGGGTTAACAGCAGCCAGCTGTTGGTCGATAGTAACCACGACCTGGGTTTCTACCATTTAATGTAAGCTGTAGAGGCCGTGATAAACCTCTCAGTGTGGATAGTGTTACTTATACCTCTGATTGTGGAATGTTGATTGCTATTGTATAGGTCTGATAGACACCTTTGGATGAGGGTTACCTGGCTGGCCAGGTGATCCGAAATCCGCAGTCTAATCAGGTCTGGAAGCGAACTGATGCCAGTTCCGAACACCTCACAATAAAACCCAAGTGAACAGGTAGCGCCTGCCTTTGTTCCTTTTGTTCTATATAAGCTCTCGATTAATAAGCTTCGGATACGCCAAGGGAAACGAACCTGCGACTCAGATTCACTACACTAGTACAAAATTTAACTAACATATTAAACTATAAAAGTTGGCAGCTTGCTAAACTGAGAGATAGCTACCCACAAAAACCTTATTGCTTATATATAAGGTAATGGTTCTCCCTTTGATCGACCAAACCGACTTACTTCATGACTCACACGTCACTCCAGGCACCAACCGATTACAAATCATACAAAATAAAATACTCAGGGTTATATTCAAACTCCCACCTAGGACAAATGTCGAACAACTACATATCGATAATAGAATCCTTCCATTAAAACATCGCCGTTGTTTGCACCTGCTACAGGCAGGACATCGTTTAGCAAAAATCCCTAGGAACATTGATTTAAAATTATTAAACACAAGAAACTTCGCTGAAGGACGAAAAGTATTAAAACAGATAACACCTAAGAACGAACAAATTAGGAAATCTTTATTAAACCGTATTACTTTCTCCTGGAACAAGTTGCAAACGATGGCACATCGACTAGTAGATCCTCAGGCTTTTAAATTACATGTGAGACACAACCCCATCTGGGAAGACCAAAACTTTATTGATTAATTGATGTATAATCGTCACCAAAAACACCAGTGTAAACTGAATTTGTTATGTGATATTCGATAGCACAACTTACCATTGACCAGGCACATTATTGATGTATAACTGTCTCCAGTAACACCGATACACATGAATTTGTAACCTCATATTTGATATTACAACTCATTACTGACCGATATTATTATATGTTATTTATAACATATGAAATATGTTGATTTGTATACTTAACTGTTTATCAGACTTTGTTACCTGATATTTGATATTACAACTCACGATTGACCGAATATATTATTTGTCACTTGCAATATATAAAACAAGCTGAAATGAATACTTAACTGATTATTAGATTTTATCGATTTTAATTAAACATTTAAGACATTTCCAACGTCGAAAGAATTAAACCGTAATTATCTATCCATAGTTTGCTGTGTGCCACTTTCGTCTCCGACGAAAGTGGAATTGTTCGCAGCCATTCAACTCTGTAAGAACTTAAAGAGGGCTGGCAAACCTCCCACGGTTGGAGAAGTGCCCCCTTATCGTGACCACGGTCAATAATAAATGTTTTACAATACAATACAATAGCTGAGGCTGCGGATAAGAAGGGGTATGAAAATAGAATCGTCAGAGGTGGCATAATTATCAACAAAATTACACACACAACCAGCTAGAGGGGTTCCTGACGGAACTCCTTCTCTCCCAACTGAACAAAAAAGAAGACAACGAAACAGTTGTGTTCTTTATCTGTAATAGTCCTTTATCCAACCACTATAGGGCCCCCTTTGCTATCAATAGCGACAGATTTGAAAATGCTATAATTGCTCTTCAAGAGACACATTCAAAAACATCCAAGGAGAAGATCTGGAATACACAATGGCCTGGTGAAATAATATACTCTCATGGTATGTCAGCATCAAGAGGTGTAATGCTGCTTTCACCAAATGACTTAAAAAACAAAGTAATAGAAAATGGTAAAGATGATAATGGAAGGTGGCAATCTATAATATTAAATTGCAGAAATGTGAATATGTGTATCGTTAACGTCTATGCCCCCATGGCAGATAAGTCAAATGACCAAAAACATCCAGAAAAAGAAGATAGCGACCCCAATGTACATGGTCCAGGGCAAGCCAGTCATCATGTATAGATTATATATTTGTATCTAATAATATGGGAAGCAGAGTGGAAGAATGTGAAACTAACTCTTCCCCCCATTCAGACAGTAGCCCATGTTTCCTTAGTTCCCGCTCGTAGTTACCACACTGCACCACACTGAAGTTCTCGTAGTGACCACATTGCACTTTTAACCATTGCACCTTAAATCAACGAGATTCCCTTTACAGACTTAGGACAACCAATTTACGGACTTAGGACAACCAATTTACGGACTTAGGACAACCAATTTAAGGTAAGGTTTAGGGTTAGTTTCAGTATTGATTTCTGTTAAACATTCAGTCAGCCAGCGCTAATACAGCCTCTCTCGCTCCATGGCACTCAACCCGCCTGTAGACTGGGTGACATCAGCACCCAAATAGCTTTGGGGGAACCCCCCACTCTGTGCGTACTCTGTGAGGGCTCTGTTGAGTTGAAACTTCAAAGTGGGGTACATTTTCTGGGTCAAGTTGCACTCAACAGATCCCGTACAGAGTGCGACTCGCAACGTGGTAACAGGAAAATCGGCTGCAGGCCGCGATGTCACAACCACATACCATCACCAAGAAAACGTATGCCCGGTTCCATTCAGATCACAAAGAGGTTAGAGCGATGTTATACAATAGAGAGAGGGAGAAGTTACTGGAAGCTAAATGCTCTGCTATTAAATGATGAAAGTTTTATTGCCAGAATGCTATGTAACGAGGCAAAAAATGATAATTTAAATCCCAAGTTAACATCGGAATTCTTTAAGTTGAAAGCTAGGGGAGGAGCTATTTCTATTTCCAGCCAGAAAGCAAAAGAAAGAAAAAAGAGGTTAAAGAGAGAACAAGTAAATTAAATATGTTAGATAGAAAGAAGAGACTTAATATTGAAGAACAAAACGAAAGGAATGACTTATTACAGTGGGCAAGAGAATATGAAATAAATAAAGGTCCAAAGCCAAATGGGCTGTCGGATTGTGGAAATGTACTTGAATGGATTCATGGTGTTAAATGTTAACAGAAGAGGAGAAAACATATTGTCAATGTCAAGAAGAAAAATTGTGATTAACCCAAAAGATATCTTATTTGGTTTTGAAGGAGATGAGCCATGTATCAGGGTAATTAATTGGATTGTGTTACAAGTTAGAGCCCTCATACACAGACAGAGGCTCTTCAACGAAGGCAAGATGATTATTTTAAATGTATTTTCTGAAATGAAAATGAGATACAATGTTTTACTATACTCTCTATCTCTCAAGCATGATCCTTGAGAAGAATGTAGATTGTGGAGAAGAGTGAAAGATGATATCCAAGAAAAGATAGATGCGATCAAAACCAACAACCTCCAACATAAATTACTTTTAATTATAATTGTGACCTGCTCTGCGATTATGGGTCTTATAGGTTTTTACTTGGATAGCCCTAGGGGCATTATTTAACAGGAAAACTGTTAAAAACACAAAGTTTACTTAAAAAACCATTGAAAATGAAATTTTTCACAGATTATAGCGTGGCAGAAAACTTTGGAGAAAATTTTGTTAGTGTTGCCATGGTAACCATGAATTCAATGAAACGTCCAAATCATCAATAATGATGTTTAACAGGATTCTGGTTTCCATGGAAACCTATATGCCATCAAATTGTTTCAAATTGAAATAAAGTCAAAAGAGAATTTTCTGATGATTAAGATACTGAAAACAGATTTGAATTACTTAAACTTTCAGAAAAATGGCAATATATTAGGCCTATTCAATTTATTGAAAATGATGCGCATTTTGAAATCATATAGGCCTAAGGGTTTAACTAAAGTTCGGCAAGTAAAAACTGTACAGCAGTTTTGGCTATTTACCCCATTTCAACACATCATATTTCAGAACTTCATATCTCGGCTTCTGTTTTTCGTATCAACATAATTTTTGCAGCATATTGGGGTAGGTGCATAAATTTCATGTAAAGTTATGTGAGTCACTTAACTTTAAGTGTGAAAAGTTACAATCTCTACGTGACTCACGTAAATCCTGGTGCTAAAACAGGCCATATAAGAATCGTAACTTTAAGTGACCACGTAACTTACGTGGGTCACGTAACTTATGTGGGTCACGTAAAACGACAAGTACGCCATCTAGACGAGAGGCGACCAAAAACCGCCTTGAGAAAGGCGGTCGCAGCAGGCATATTTCGAATCCTTCCGTCGCCCCGGGCCTTTACAGCCATGGCCCAATACGTTACACAACTCAACCTGGCCGTGTCGTTTTCGTATTAAACATACCAATAGCCGACAACCTTACGCAGAAATCGCAACGATATGATGTTCTCTGCAAGTTCTGTCCGAAGAAATAATCAATCTAGGCTGTAAAATAGATTTTCGATATTTCTATACTAATCCTATGGGGATGCGTTGGCACATTTGCGCCACCACGTTTGCGCCCTAAGGGAACCACTGTGCCAACTGCACCCGTTCCCGGAACTCACATTTACGCTAATAAACGTAACCGGCAAATGGGATATATTCGAAATGAATAGCTTGTTGACAACATGTATTTAAAGGGCGGGTAGCGTAGACGTACACAGTACGTCTACAGTATTTAATACTAAATCAAATGCATATTGTAGGTAGGAGGGACAGAGCGAGCTAGGGTGGGTGGATGGGTTGTATTTCCGATTCAAAACAACCAAACAAAAGCAATACCGAAACGGTAGTAGTAGTACACTAAAGCATGTACACAAATAAATCACCCCAAAGGGCCTATAGCGGTTTGATACTTCTGGACTCCCCACGACTACCGCTTCTGTAAGAAGCTTGCCAACAGCAGAATCCAAAGAAAAAGAGCAGTCGAACCCGTTATCACGGTCAAATGCCTATATACCTAGAACGACATTTATAGCTGTCTCTGCCCACCAAATACATGCTTATTGAGGTTATTTTCTGCGCTCACTCCTACCGTATATTAGTAAGCAACGATATTAGCCAGTGATTACTGGAACAATATTGTCTATATACAACGCTAGGGTCAGGTATAGCCCGAAAGATTCCGTCGGGAAGATTTGAATGGACGGCCATTGCCGCGAAATATATCAACAAGCGCCGAAAATGGTGTCTCCCAATACCGCCGCTAGCGCCACTGCATAGGCCGCTGCTCAGTGCCTACGCACTGAGCAGCGCTAGGGGTGGGGGTCGGGTGGAGGTGGTAGGGTGCGTGGACGGGACCTCGTCGGCAACTGTTTTTCTTTATTTATACAAGCAACTAGCCTAAAACTCAGATCCCAACACAACCCAATCCAGCGGTATGCTTTCTGGACCAGCAGCGACCGACCCGCCCTCTGAGAAGAGGGGGATTCCCACGGAACTAAAAAATTGAAGCTGTCGCAGGATATCTTGGTCTTTCCCAGTAATGTCTAGGTCATATGCCTCGACCAGTTCACAGACTTTAACAACACGTACAGCAGCCTATTTAGTCTTAATCAAAAGCTATTTTCGTAGGCTACATTTTTGATTGGAGGAATACATACATTTATGGTACACAAACATCAGGATCAGCACTTCTTTTGGTCCTATGGCTATTCCATTCAAACTTTTGCACACGGCACCACTGGCCACTACCACCACTTCCACTACCACCATTACATAACACCCACGCTCACAGCGACAACATGTAGGCTATTTATAGGGTGGGTGGGGTAGCATACTCACCACGTTGGTGGTGTGTAGGCTACGGAATTTAACACAAATCAAATGGATATTGTAGGTAGGAGGGGTAGAGACAGGGTGGGTGGATGGGTTGCAGGCCATCATTATTTCCTGCGGAATAACAAACTTAATCTTACTAAACTAACCATCCAAAACCTATGTCAGAGATCCTATTCTTGTGCGGTCATTTTCTGGATTTTACTACAGAACTAAAGCCCCTTATCCACTTACACGATTGTTGGTCACTTTGGGGTGACCGACAATCGGTCACCTCATGTGACCGACAATCGTGCAAGTGGATACCGGGTCACCGACAATCGGTCACCTGCTCCCGACAATCGGTGACCCCTCTCGACAATTACTAAAATTTTAGTAATCGTTGGGAGGGGTCACGATTGTCGGGACCCCTACATTTTTTTAGTGACCCCTAAATTATTTATTTATTCCGTTTAAATGGCCATATTAGTGGTGCTGGTGATGTGGATGAACCTCCTGTTCATTTGTGTGAAGTTTAAAATATATTTGTACATTTATTTTTATCGTTGCAATTGATTTATATAGAATTATTGTCATTTTTACTGAATATTTTTATTTGTGTGTGGTTTGCGGGTCCCTGATTTTGGTGAATAGTTTGGCATTGGTTTATACATTTATTTTTATCGTTTCTATTGATTTATGATTATTTATTGGTATTTTTTGGTGATTATTTCGACTTCAAAATCTCCCAATCATACAGTATGTTACACCACATTGTAGCATACATATTTAACTTAATATTTCTTTAATTAGATATACTGATTATAGGTTGTATTATATTTCCACACTTGTTCTTTACGTATGATATAAGAATATGGATATTGTTAAACTATTTCTTGGTATAAATAAGCCAAAAGGGTGTCTGAATGATTTTTATAGTGATATATTTGAGATATGGAATCGATTCTATTATAAGAATAATGTCATGTCGAGAAATAAGAAATAAATATGGTATAAGGTGGTCATATTCATTTCCTTCCTTGTCTTGTCTAGCTTGCTTGTTTTCTCTATGCTGATCCTTTATATATCCCCCATAATATTCATAGTGTCCAGTCCTAACGGTACATGTAGATGGCGCTAGTGAGTATCATGTATGGACCGTACACTCTATCTCCTCACCAACTATATAAGGAAATTCGCTTCTGTCATATGGTCAGTAGTTCCATAGCTCTTGAGCAATGAACATTTGAATGTTATTGAACAGGCCACTCTCATTCGTAAGAGGTTTACCTCCTTCAGATATAATTCCATTTATTTTATTTTATTTTTTTTCTGCTGATGTATGTAAATTCATGGAAGAGTGACGAACTCCATATTATTTAATATTGCACGGCGATAGAAATATATATCAACAAGGAAATACTTGGAAAAAATCCTAGAGTTTCTGTTAATCCTAGAGTTTCTACAGCCTTCATAATGTTTAAATGAACCTTTACTATTTCCACCATTATGACTCAGGCTCTTGTACTTATGTGACGAAACTGGATTTATTAGTGAGACTTTACTTGTATTATTGTTGCTATTGTTCTTTGATCGATCTCCATAATTATTATCTAACATATAAAAGAACATATAGAAATATATTAAAACCTATTTTGGTATAGATCATATATTTAGTCTGTTTGAGCAGAGCTATCCCCAGTAGTACATATGTACATAAATAAATAGGACCCACCCTTTTGGAATATTTGTATCAGACAATGCTGGGGATGGATTTTACTTTTATAAATTTTTAAGATTATTCAAATACCTTTCTACCTATGTTTATCTCATGTTAACACTGTCTAATGTGCGAGGCTCTTAGAAGTGCTCCGCCTATGGCTTGAAACCTAGGATTAACAAAAGCGCCGATGGACTACCCCCTTTTATACCTATGAGTGATCCTTCTACAGTAAACTTGAACTTTAATCATGCATTATCATGCATATATTTTTTTACAGACTTTGTTGCCCCAACGTAGGCACCCTGTTATTTTAGCCATTTTTTAAAGCCAAAAAGTGGCAATAAAAATAATATCTCCTATATTTTTCCCAGAATTTAACAAAAAACGCTGAGTAAATGGCCGGATACCTTTTATGAAGTAGAAATTTTGATATAAATTCATCATTTTGAGTGCCTACGTCCTCATTTTGTTTGTTTCAGGTTTTGAAAACGTCAATTTTTAGCTATATTTTATCATTTTATGTACAAAATACACATTTTCAGATCAATAAACCATATATGGCAGGAAAGCTCGAAGTGGGATCTAAGAGATGGGAATAAAAAATAAACAAAAAAATAAAAACGTATCCTCAGTGAATCTTAGAATCCAAAAACACTGACTGCCCACATTCCGTGAGAATCGACCATATATATATATAGAAAAGGAATTCATATCTCAAATATATCACATAAAATGTCTATAGTAATCACACATTGGAAACGTATTTGTTATAGACAATTATATAGACATTATTATCACATAAATAAACCTGGTACACGATTATCGTACAAGTGGATACCGGGGACAGACAATCGGTGATGCTAGGTGACCGACAATCGGTGACCAAAATGAGCAATTTTAGTTGTGCAAGTAAATACCGGTAACCGACGGTTCCCGACAGAGGTGACTGACGATGGTGGGAAACGGATTGTCGGTCACTTTTGTCGGTCGTCGATTGTCGTGTAAGTGGATAAGCCATTTATGACGCAATTCCACCGGAAACAAAATTGCTGGGAAAATGGGCATCATGAAATCAATTTGGCGGATCCTTTTCCCCACTTACGTCCCATTGTAACATTCTTCTGGATCTTGACGAACGGCAACCTTTCCGCTTTTTCCCAGGGAAAAAGTCGAAGACTTCTTATCAATCTCAATACCCGTTGCAACCCCCATAATAATTGTACGCTTAGCGTCTACTGACTCCTATACTTATTGGCTCGTTCTCCTTATTTTTCCCGGTGACAAACATTTTCACTTATTCAAATCGTCCTAGATACCAGTTCTGTACACTTCAGTTTACTCCAATTTTGTAATCTGTTCTCAACACTTACACAGTCTGTAATAATCCATTGGGTGTTTTACGGTAGGCATACAATGGGCGCCATCGTTCACGGCATGTTCGACGCATTTTAGTTCCGAGACAAGCCGCTCTGGCGCTACCGTACGTCCGTGTTTACACATGAACCTCCCATACACACGACGCCAGTGGCGGTGTGTGTATGGGATAAGTGCGCCGGGGGGTGGGGTGGTGGGAAGCATTGAAAATGAGAAAAAGATTCCATACTTATATAATACAAGTACATAGCCTAAGACACCACAACCAAATTAATCTCGCGGTAATACTCTTGATAAATCTTTTTTAAGGTTGGCGGAACCAGCTGGGAGTGGCGGTGGGGGTGGGGCAGGGCGGATGGGGTTGCATGTACAATACCAACCCGTCTGGCTTCTGTAGATAGCCGTGTCTATCTCTATACAGTTCTGCTGTATTCAGTCTGTACTGTATAGGGGCAGTATCTATTTTGCATCATGCGACTCATTTTCCTGAAACACATCACATATAAGCCTATGGGTGAGGATATATGTCAAATTTAGTGAAAAATCATATCTTCTTGAAACACATTTATTTTTAAGTGGTATAGAACTACAGTTGTGCTGAGGATATCCTGAAAAAATGGGAAGAATTAAGGGTCATTTTCATTATAATAATGTGCATTTAAAGGTATACGCGGGTGTTCAATGGAAAAAAGATTGGTCGGTGACTTTTTCATGAAACGTTCAGGGATCATTCCTGACTACATAAGAAAGCAAGAAATGAAAAAAAAAGTATATCTCAACGACTTATTTTTTTTTCTACAGCCGCCTGAAAATAACATTGCTTTAGCATTGTAGTCTATGGAAAAATGTGTTTTTTTTCACGTTTTACTATATAAAAAAAAATTGATCGGTGACTTTTCATCAAAACTTTCTACACATATATTTGGTGTATCATGCTACTGATTTATAAAAAAAAACTGTACGTTGACGGGTTTAAAAAAAAGTTATGGTCATTTGAAGTATGAAATAACCAATAAAACCCAATAAACATAAGCATAACTAATAAAAATGAATCTTAGAAACATGACTTAAAACTGCTGTAATGAAAATAAACCATGTCGATATTGGGAATCATATACAAATATATCTCAACTTATCATGGTAACGAAATATTTCAAAGAAAAAAAGGAGCCGCTAGGTGGCGTGTGCGTTGACACCCGCGTATACCTTTAAGCCCTTACGGTGCCTCCCCTGGGCAACTTAATTTTGAGCCACTTTATGTGTTACTTAAATCTTACGTGAAGCCTATTTAATTCTGCACCGCGATTTGAACTACATGAGTCACTTAAAATTTAAGTGACTCACGTAACTTTTAAATTAAGTATTTGGCACCCCGATTGGACTTACGTGGGTCACTTAAATATTTGCGTGACTCATGTAGGCCTAACTTTTAAGTGAATATTATGCACCTACGGTACCCCATTAGGCCTATGTCCTAAAACACATTTTACATTTCATATCTAACTAAGCACATAAGACCCCTTTTCGCAGAGCATCATTAATTTAATGATGAGCTTATTAATGATGTAGGCTAGTATTATCCAACATAATATTATTATCCCGACTTAAAAACGTCTGCCGGATAACGTCAGATAACTGTTGGTAATGGTGTAACTTCACCAAGATATTTTTCATTACGGCCCATCCGGTTTTCACCTTGCGGCTTATGGTAAAACATTGCAATGGTGTCGGATTAGAGAACCGTATCTGCCGCAAGGACGAAAACCTTGGTCTAGCCCTAGCATAATAATAGCATAATAATTATGCAAGGGCTACACCAAGGTTTTCGTCCTTGCGTCTGCCGGATAACATCTACCGCCGGATAACGTCTGCCGCATAACTATATAACTAATAGTAGTAGCAATGGTAGAAACGATAGGCCCTAAAATATCGCTCAATTCGTTATTTGTTAGTGATCGCTCACTATTGCTACCGTAGGCCTACTATAGTTAGTCCTGTGTTTTATAAAACGGGGCCCTTCCTTCGTTTGACCAGCTTTGACTGCCATAATCAGCACAGACTGACAATAGTGTATAATGTTCATAGCCTATACTGAATAAAACATCCCGAAATACAATACAATACAAGTCATATAGAACTACAAACGATAGCAGGTAATCATAGCGAACGACAAGTATAAATTACACTTTTTTGTTTGTTTTTGTCTTCCATAGTCATAGATAAGAACATAGGCCTAAACTAAAGATAAAAATGAAATAAAAAAGAGGCAAATGGATAAAAAGTTGACAGTTCGAGCCACTGCATGGGACCACAGATCAATCTAGTTTGGAGTGCGGTAGTAGAAACATCTTTTCACATTTGAAATGCTCCGAACAAGCTCTAACATTGAATTTATCGAAATGAAATAGGCCTAGGCCTAAATGAGCCTATCTAGCTCTGTCTCTGATGTTGGCCTAGGCTAGGCTAGGTTATTAAACAAGCCAACCCCTTTTATATGTTCTCAGTCCCTACATTTAATAAAGAAGGTTTTTAAAGAAATAATTCAATCCTTTGTACTCTATTCTACTAATCCCTTTTTATATGATCTGTTTTTCTGATGGAATGAAAATTGAATAATAATTGAGCTCTTGTCTAGTAGTAGGCCTAGCCTTGTCGCCGCCTTGAGCCGTGAGATGGCGTTATCAGGCTGGCGTTAGTTTAGTTTCTATCCGCTTGGCTAATGGCTCTTCCAATGCCCCCCTTGATATGAAAGGTTATTCTGTGTATATTCATTATCCTTCTTGTGTGCGAGATTTGATGTCAATAGAAATCATCTTATATTAATTCCTGAACAATATTCAAGTGGGTTAGTCGTGTGACAGTCCAAAGAAATAACTTTTTGTCTGAGTGCATCTCAGTCATCACGAGGGGGTGATAGCGGAAGCGCAATAGCGCACACCAAACTGCTAGGAAAACTTCCGATGTGACCGCATGTGGAAAACTAAGGTGCACAGGATCTCCGGAATAAGTTATCCTACGCTAGGACAGTATGGCCTCCAACCATAGGAACACATACGATTTGTATGTGGTTAATATCCACCCTGATGTTACGGAAGTAAGTGATTGTTTTCTCCTTAAACTTTCCTGTGATTCTTGAACCTCGATCTGCACTGCAGTGCCAGGGAGATGGAGGTCGATACCGTAAAGGGGCCACATAGTCTTCGACACAATTCCACTAATCAATTTAATATTTATTGATATGCTAGTGTAAGGATGTATCCTCTTTTGTTTAGTATTTATTATCATTTAAGTTCATTGCAAGGATTTCACTTGTTATCCGTTACTGTAGCCTACTAGCAGGCTACCGAGAGAACGAGAGTGAAGCTTTCGTCTGGCTTTGGAGATCCTCGAAATGTGTCCCATTGTGGAAGTTCCTACCTGGTTGGGGTTCCGGGCAGTAGTAAAGTGCATATCAGAGAAAGTTTGGTTAAAATGAGGGTAATATTGATTTGATCAGTGTCAATGTCTTGGTAATCCTTCATGCTAGTTTGCCGATGTTAAAAAAATGGCGTGTATCTATGACAAATTGTGGCTGGTTTACGCAGACGTTATTGGCCTTCCTCTATAAAAAGTTTTTGGGAACACTGGGACGGCACTGGGAGCAGATGAAAAAATCCATGAAGGAGAAGAGAGTGAAGTCTGAAGATGACAGGGAGTTAGTGGAAAGAGAGGTCGTTGAACTGCTCAAAGAGTAGGCTACATGACATTAGAAGAAGTTTTTGTTTGCAAATACTAAAGGTGTCTAGTATAATCTTTTCTTCGTGAGATGTAACAACAAAAGTTTAGGGTTGTAAACGATATAGTTAGCTATAGTTGTGATTTTTACTTCTACAATTCGGTCAATTGTATCAATCTTGGATCGGTTGCAGTGCAGGAGGGGGGGGGGGGGATTTAAGGGGGCGTGCGTCCCCTCCTTTTCAAAATCAAGCTAGTCTATTTGTGGTGCAAAAGACACATTGGAAGACATTCATATAACACTTGCTAATTTTAAAATGGGATAAATCATAATATTGTATGCACAATAATTTATAAAACTATTCCAAAGGGCCTGAAATATCATCACATGTCCTTGAATCCTGTTGGAATCTTTTAAATGGCTTGGAAATGTTTGGAGATTCTCAGTTTCTTACAGAGGGGGGAGTGTGAGGGGGTGTACATAGGTTATGAAATAGTTTTATTATTGTGGTGCACCTGTTTTCACGTGCGGTATCAAATATATCTAGAAACACAAACTAATTCATCATGACAAGATCGATTTTAGGTTTGAGATAAGTGAGTGGCATTGCAGAACAAAAGCTGATATGAACATAACATATAGGCCTAAATATATATTGTTGTCACCGTCGCGTTCGTCTGAACTTCTATTAAATAACCCGAAAGACATTCTCACGTTGTTGTGTTGTTATTGGATTCGTCTGTGTTCTGCCACGTTCTTCGCTGTTCATCGATTACAGGGTGCGACAAGATCCAAATTATCAACCTGCCCCCGGGCAGGTTAATTTAAAATCAACCTGCCCACCTCAAAATTCCACCTGCCCAGTAGTTTCAGACCACCTTTAGCCTAAACATTTACATAACATCTTTATGATATTTGAGACTCCCTATATATCATCAATATTGTTTAATAGTAAATCTGTTGAATAATAACTTTCTTTATTATTTTAATCTTGAAGTAAGTCCAAAATCGCACACATTTACCTATATATTCAAGTAATACATCAACATAATTATTAAACACATACTCGAAGATAAATGTAATCAAATGCATTAAATCCAAAGAAGGCATTAAGTTAACATAATGTTATTTATCTCTTCAATATTCGTAATGGAGAAATATGATTTCGAAATTGGAAAAATTTATTATGAAAAAAAGAAAGTTAAATTTCCTAGGGCTCATCAGTATCAATTTAAATTTTGACTATGAAACTAAGTTACATGCCTGGGACCTCAATGTTGGTAGGAGAGGGAAGAGAGAGAGAGGTCGGGAGGGAGAAGGGAAATTAGTTTAAAATGTAGGGAGGGGACTTGTAGCTTTGAATTTGAGAAAATAAATTAATTCAAGGCCTGGATAGCCTTGAAAAGGGTCACTACAGGGGGAGATTCAAAGAAATGACGATCAATGTTATAGCTTTTAGTGCCGGTAGGTCTGGGAAAATTAAATACTTTGGAAATAGGAAATGGTACACTATTGTTATTCCAAGAATCTACCCGTCCAAGGACGTGTAGATTAAAAATCTACCTGCCCGACGCCAAAATCAACACGTCTCGGGCGTTCGGGAGGCGATCTTGTCGCACCCTGGATTACTATAAGTTATGATATAAGGGAAAGTGTACTTAGGGAAAGTGTTGGGACCTAGCAGAGGCTATATCCTTCCTGGTGGGGATCACGCACACCCAGGGCTCTCTGTATAAGTTAATTAAATGAGTTGGATTGGGACCAATGCCCAGCAGGGCCGGTTGAAGTCTATCTCCGATGAATGTAGACTCAAAGTCGTAAAGTACAGTTTAGCGATGTTGCTGCTTTATTTCTTCAAGTATTCAAGGGGGCTCTATCGCGTTCCCTGCCTGGGCTCCAACTGCCCTTACCCCGTTTCCCACCCCTATTTATACTTCCCCTCCCCCCAGAGACCCGTCCTCGCTCACAGTACGAGACCCTAGCGCCCCGAGCGGCAGACAAACGTACCCTATACATCGTTCGTCCACCGCTCCCCGATCCCTCTACTACAATATATATATTAAAATTAAAAGCGCGCCTGTCCTAAAACCGCACCTGTGGCTGTGCGTGGTTGTCCTGAACCACTTTTTGAAGCGATTTTTTCCCCAACACTGGTAGTTGAATGTTTTACTTAAGATTTAGAGCTTGATTCCGTAGAATGTCATTAAAATATAGGCACTCAAAAGTATATTTATTCATCTCAAATGCACCATTTTTAAGAGTGTTCAAAAGTCTTCCAGCGGGGAGAACCCCACCCCTCCCCCTTAGGGCCTTGCATTGTTTAGATCAATTTGACAAAAACAATTCTGGTTGCCATTTATAATGTATACATATGTATGTATTCTTCAGGCAGCCATGAAAGAAGTGTTTCCTGCAAGTGTTTCCATGTCCATTATGGACGGAAGGCAGCAGCATGATACAGGGAAAATTGGGTAGGCTATACAAATATAACAATTTGTAATTTTTGAGTTTATTTCTTGTTATCTGATTATGTTTCGCTGTCTTGACTACAAATATGTACTATGATCCTTGTGCAAGACTAAGATTTATTTAACTAAGTTTTTCATCTACATGTATATTGATGTCTGCTCAGCTTTGTGAGCATGGGGAATATAATTTGCCTTTAATCACTTTATCAGACATAACGGAGTGTTTTTATGTACGTAGGCTATATGTATATTTTCTTTTGAAAAATAGAAATTACCGTAAAACCTGCCACAGCTTGCTAGGCAAACGACTTCTAGCAATCTCCGCGAACATATATAGCTGACAACCTCTTCGGGCTCCCTTCTCATCCGCATCTCAGCTCCATTTGTGCGGACTTTCCTGAAATGTGGCTTATGTTGTCCAAAATTGTTCCTCGATTTTGTTTTAAAAGTTCCACAAATCTTTCACTTTTAATACGTTTAAAAGATACTGATCGTTAAGGCTGAGACAATTTCATTTTTGAAATGTGAGGAATGCTGGAGGAGGAAGATGATGGGGAATTGGAATATCCGATCTAATGGACTGTCCAGATATTTAAGGATAATTAAGATACCCTTAATCGCTGCCTGCTATAGCTTTCAATATTTTCTTGTATTCATAGACCTTGTCCTTAAATAGTAATGATATACTTCAAGAATGTTCCTCTTTAAATTATTGTTCGCAATTTTATAGACTATAATCTAATCCTTTATTTTCATCAGAATAAACATCCCTTTTGCCACCAGCACTTCCCAGCACTAATTGATTGTTATCAGGTAATTGAGGGTCATTAAGACCACCTGTCCATTGGCTGCCTCCCCGAGACAACTTTGACGTCACCCCGGGCAACTGACAATACACTGGTGGTTGCCCAACGGTTTCCTGTTGGGCAACCAACTTCACACATTATTTTAGGGTTACATTTTTGCAGCAATAACGTTGTACCATGTTTATGCTGTAATTAGAAGTTCGCACAGACTATTTCACGGGCACATGCAATGTCTGCCGACCATCAGTCTACCATATCTCCTTCTTTTATGTAATATACAGAGGACATGTACAGTGGTTTCCCTATACGTAAGGACGCTGTAAACCCAAACTGCGCCGCTGCTTTTGGTGGCTCCAAAAAGAACTGGGAAGGAGAATTATATTTAGTGTAGGATATCATGTGTTCCAAATATACAAGCATACAGCTTTGCATACAGTATTAGACCAAATATTGTTCATCAATAACCAATGAAAAATAGGTAGAACAGCATTAAATTTCGTGTGCAATGTTTTAAAGATTACAAGTCGTACAGTATAACCTACTTTAACATAATTTTCAAGATACTTTTTTTAAAAGGTCAAATGTAAAAAAATGATTTCAAAATCCAGACAAGGTCTGGTTTAAATTTGTGCTAGTGGTACTATTAATGGCCTCCGAGGTTTAAGAATCCACTAATGTCCCGTTTTTACAGCTTTCTGATGAGTGAGCAAATGGGGCTAACTTTACCC
The DNA here is from genome assembly GCA_942159475.1 of Sthenelais limicola. NCBI lineage: Eukaryota > Metazoa > Annelida > Polychaeta > Phyllodocida > Sigalionidae > Sthenelais > Sthenelais limicola. The sequence goes on along the minus strand of OW804095.1, from coordinate 57,201,453 downwards.
AGGGAGGTATATAACTCACTGATTTTTCACTTTCTGACGTTCTGACGTTCTCACCTTCTGAGGTTTTAACGTTTAAAAGATTGAAGAATCCTTGTTTTAATTATGTTTGTCTCTCTGTAGTTTCGTCCGCTTTGCATTAATGGAGGATGCAATTGCGGCAATGGACGCGGCCAAGGGTGTGTCATTCCATGGACGTTTCATAAATGTACGGCCAGCCTCTAAGGCAGGCAAGACGTGGTTTACGGGCAAACGGTAAGCACCACCCATTTCATTGATTATAAATGTCTCTCAATTTCTAGACCGTCCCACGAAAAACTTACCCTTCCCATTTTCTCAGTACTAAATGTAAATGACGTGAAATTGTCTCACTATATTTCAGCAACGATATCGATCAGAAGCATCCAGGGACAGTAACTCCCAATAGTAAGTACATTGAAAGCCTTGAGAGTGGCTTTCGCTCCCAGGCCAAGCCATTTACCATTCAATGTAGGCAGTGTCTCATTACATCTCCTTACATACACGCCTGATTACAGTATTGTTTTTTTTACGAGTAGGCTTTCGGGGGGTAGGCCTATGAGCTATACAGGGACAGTTCCAGGATTGTTGGAAGGGGTCCATGGTTTAAGCTGGTCAAGCATAGTGTTTCTTGGAACTCATGTTTTCTATTGCGTTTTAGATGGTCTGGCTGAAGGTAAAATAGAAAAAGATTGTTCTAGCGTGTTTTTAAAAATTTATGTTTAAGTATTCTAACTCTTAAGAAATGTGGCGAATTAGATTTAGCTTGTTCTCTTACACTTAGTTACCTTTATTGCCCGGTTTGTTTTCATTAACAGAGCTTAGTTACTCTTTACATTAAAATTACATTGAAATATTGTATTACATTGAAAATTAATATAGAAAAATAGCAGTTGCATTGTATTTCACCTTTTAATGTTGTACTGATAATTACTCTGTAAATCCAATGAATTGGCAAGTGAACTAAGTCACAGTAATGGCGCCCTTTTTCGAAACTTGGAAATTAAGCATTCTGGAAAGAGTGGGCGTCGGGGATTGGGGAATTCCCGGGAGCATATAGTTTTCTTCTCCCAGCTCATGACTGTCTCCCCTTGCTCCCGATCAAAGTACTGAATGCCCCCCTAGCTGCATCAGGTCAGTGGAAGATGGCGGGGGACAGGTCAAATGGCTATCGTCACATTCAGAAAGAAACTAGGCAATTTCCAATTTGTAGAACTATTCACCCTATCATAGAGGGTCAAAATGGGTATAAGAAACGCTAAAGTAAGGTCTGTTAGCAGGAGCGAGCAGTTGTTTCCAGTGAGAATTTATAGGGAAAGTTCGTCCTTCCCTCACGGGGCCAGGGGCGAATATTTTGTCTATGTCAACTAATACGATGATTGCAAAAATTATAAACCAAAATACTTGAATGTGTTTATTAGAGTGGGAAACCATTGGAAAACAGTAAAACAAAATGACCTTACCTGACAATATTAAGTAGTTCAGATATTTTGCGAGAAATTCTGATCTAAAAAGTAGTCCCAGTCAGAGCACTGTTCTGCTCCCCGGGTACGGCATGTAGGACTACAAATGCAGCCCATCCATGTCAACAAAGCTAAACGGATAACAGCACGAATTGAATGTTGTTGATAGATCTATGGTTGAGTACATTGTATTAAAAATTGCGGGACTACGTGGGAAAGCCATGTCAGAGCTTGGCTCTTGGATTCCTCCGCCGCACTCCGATACATCTTACTGCTCTGTCCCGTGGGCTTTTTGTATTAAAGTGACACATGCCACTGAGCTCCCGATTTGGGGAAAGTTTGCCTGAATTTCAACTATGTTCTAGATTAGTATATTTGTAATGTATACCCTGGAGCATTAATGTAGGAATTACATATATTGTGTGTATTTAAGAGTTTAAAACTCCAATTTCGTAGGGTGCTGGAGTCACCCTACCCAACTGCCAGACACAATTCGGTTGGTGAGGGGAAAGTCCCAGACGCCTCTTATCTTAATGAGTTAAGTGATACCAGCTGGATGGGACAGGGTAGATATGTCACTATGTAACTCCTGCCTCGCTCCTAGTTCACCATGCACTGAGGGCACCACCTTATGGTCAAGTTACTTCTCTCTCAGATTTGAATTCCTCAATGGAATCTCTGCCACATTCTTCGTTAACAAATATCAATTAATCTAAGGAATATATAGAGTTGGTATTCCACACAAATGTTCTTGCTTGTGCAGGTAATCGAAAACTACAAACATATTTCTAAATGACATATAGTCAAACAGTGTCCATAGCCACTTTAATTAGTATTTCATGGCTAAAATCAGTCAATTTTTACCAGACAATTGGACAGGTAAAGCCTTGCGTTTCATTGGTTTCTCCGTTCATTTACCAACAGCAGACTGAGCTGGAGCAAGTTAAGCCATGTCTGGAAACCCTGCTATTTATTCCAGTAGGGACTTATCTCACATGTATTAAACTAAATTATTCTTCATGATTAATTCCAATTCATATTTTGCAGAAGGCAATGTCTCCGGAAGCCGGCAAACCCCCATACGAACGGTTCGTTCAGTTTTTAAAATGATTAGATCACATTTATTATCGTTTTCTGTTAAACCTTATTCCATCCATTCGTTTAAAATGCTTGTACTATCTTAATTATCTTTACAGGAAACTGTGATATTTGGACACAACGATTCTCCAATTGATTTCTGGGCCCAGAGCTTAGAGAGGGTCAAAGAGTTAGAGGATCTTTCTGAACAGCTACAGATGATAGGGCCTGGAGGCAATACAGTCAATGGCCGTCCTTCCCAAGATAAGGTTGGTATTTTAAAAAAGGTATATTCCTGCCCAAAATAGCAATAGTACGGGAATTACCTTTGATGGTCAAAGAGGTTTTCGCGCCCTGAGTTCTATTCCACATCTGCCCCAGCAAAGAAACAGCCTTTGCTTACATTCTTTGCTCCAATCAAGGTTCGCCAGGGAAGTTAATTTATAGTCTGCTCTCTCTGCTAAGATCAGTAAAAAAAACTAAAGATTTTCCCATTTTTTACTTTTCATGTGGGAGGTAAAACTTAAACTATGGTTTGTATAAATTCAGAGATCGTTCGTCAGCACAGATTCATGTCATTAGACTCCCAATTAATAGAACTTCGCAAGTCCATGCTGGGATTGATTCAGTTCAAATCTGACCTACAGATATTTTGCAACATTTTTATCGAAAATTGCCAAGATCTTTTCACCATTGTGTAAATGATCTATAAAAAGCAAATGTATGGTGGGAAAGATGATTTCTTGTTTTATTGAATAATGTAAAACACATGGCTATTGACATGAAATCTATGTTAATATGCTAAACATGTTATCTTTTAACATTGCTTTTACACTGACATACAACTCCCATTCCATTCGAATCAAACTTCAAGATGGCAAGTCCCCTATTGAACAAGTAGCTTCAATCGAAAGATTTATTGGTCGACAGTAAACATCAGTAAAAAAGATTAAATGTTTAAACATTGGAGCAACAACTCCTAATCAGACAACTAGCTGTAACTGGCATTAGCCTCCTGGGATCGACTGTCCACTGTTGTGTGTTTATATTTCTGAGACCCGCTGAAATCCTTTCCTGCGGTGGCTTCACTTATCACTCAATGGCGGCTGTTTTGTCTCCTGATTAGACTTAGATTAGACCTGATTAGACTTATAAGTCTTGTACCAACATATAACAGTAGCGGAATAATGATAATTTTAGTCTTATACGTCATAAAAGGAGTTTTTAAACGCGGGTTCGCAACCCGCATTTATTCTTATGGGTTCGCCCGTGACCGTTTCAGTGACCGTGCGCTCTGGTCAGCATTGCCTCAAGATCATAAGGGAAATTCGAGAAAGCCGCAATTGCGGCTGACGGGACGCGTCGACATACAGGTCCGCCGGGAGCCATCACTTTACGCTGCAATCCTAAAATGACATATACTTCTCACAGATCCCCCATGTTATAATTGCTATGTAAGCTTATCGTAGGCTTAGTTCTGGATTCGGTAGGCATAGGTAGGGTTTGGTGCTGCGTTTTGCAGCTGAACTGGTATTTTTGCGTACGATTGCGTGATAGGACCCCTACTTCGTCGTCAAACACTCTCTTTCTCCTCCTCTTATAGTCCTTCCCAGAGGCCTTCAATAATCCTTCTGTGTAGACTGTACTAAAAGGTCTAGGGGTTGACAAGTGGTGTCCTCCTCTCTCCTCCTCCTCTCTCTCTATCTCTTGCTCCTCTTTGCGTAATTGCGTGATTGGACCCCTACTGCGTTCCTATGGGCAAATTGCCTTGGATTTTTCTCTCTCTCTCTCTCTCTCTCTCTCTCTCTCTCTCTCTCTCTCTCTCTCTCTCTCTCTCTCTCCCCTCCCGCTCCCCGCTCCCAATGATTGGACGCCTACTGCGCTCGCTCTCTCCCTTATATAAGCTTTGCCTAAAGAAATCCCTCCCGTCCGCTCTCCCTGTCCCTGCACTCAGCAGACCAGCGCCTCTACCCCCTCGCCTATCCCTCTCAGTTGAAAATCGCTCACTCAAACCTAGTGCAGTGTGCACAGGCATATTGAAAATAAACATTTCCAATTCCTTTGAAATGTTCATTTATAAACAGAATCGTTCATTTGGGATCTTTAATAAGAGTCATATTAAGCTTCCTATCTCTTTAGTTACTTTATATAATTCATTAAATAACTTTTAAAGGTGTTTTCGTTGGCCCAGCTAAGTGGGCGATAATGGGGGATTCAGCCCACTCAGCTGTCTGCGGAGCGAGGGTCCAAGCTCATGGACTAGCACTGAAGGATGTATGTATGCATGTATGTATGCATGTATGTATACATGTAGTGTACTTGAAGAAGTGTTATCTATGCATGTATCTATGCATGCATCTATGTGGTGCACTTAAGAGTGTACTAGGAGTGTACCGTACTTGGAGTGTACCGTACTTGGAGTGTACCGTACTTGGAGTGTACCGTACTTGGAGTGTACCGTACTTGGAGTGTACCGTACTTGGAGTGTACCGTACTTGGAGTGTACCGTACTTGGAGTGTACCGTACTTGGAGGTACTTGAAGGGTACTTGGTGGGTACTTGAAGGGCACTTGAATGGTACTTGAAGGGCACTTGAAGGTAAAGGGTACTTGAAGGGTACACGGTGGGTACTTGAAGTACACACACTGTACTTGTGTGCACACACTGTACTTGTGTGCACACACTGTACTTGTGTGCACACAATGTCCATCCTTCAATCCATCCTTCATTCCACCCTTGCTCTGATATATTCATATTTTTAATTATACTTATAATTATAATTATGTAATCGACCTATATTTATACTTATAATCAAAAAATATACTTAATTTTTACTTTTAATTACAATTCTATATAATCCGAATAATTAAAAACCCGCGTTTACACAAGCTTATGCTTGTAATTCTTGTTTTCTGTACATGTTGCTACTGCCTTGTGGCCATATTGTACGGTCTGACCATGTAGAACGGTGTTGCTTCTAATAATAGCATTCAACATTTTATTGCCGCATAATCTAGCTAAAACAAATTTTAAGTTAGCTATGGACGACTTTATTCCTGTAAGCGAGAAGTCCCATGTTAGAGGAATAATTATTGCTTGTGATTTTCAGTGAGGTTCATTTCAGACAGTCGCTATTGTGCCGGTCTGAGATCCTTTCTTTGTGTTGTTTTCAGGTTTATGCGACTGTGTACAGTGAGGACAAGCTCTGGTATAGGTGTCGGGCTATTCAGCACATGAATGAGGCAGAGGTGAGAAACAACTGTACAAACTTCTATTTTTCTGGCACTATGTGGTATTTCCAATTAAAATATATATCGATATGTTGAATTCACAGTAAACGCCATTTTAACGAATGATTAAGCGCTAGTGTTTCTTAGTAATCTTCTCTCATTTACCGTGTTTTCCTTGCAGTCCGAGGTGCTATTTATTGACTATGGAAATAAAGAAGTAAAAGAAAACTCCGAGATCAGGGAAATCATGCCTTCAATGGCAAATGTCAAAGCACACGCCACAAAATACACACTGCATAATTTAAGGAAGTGTCACGAACAAAACACAATCGGTTTTACTCACGTAAGCTACAGTTTTCTCGATTTGGGTTTTGTAATTATCATAGTGGAACAATTTTGGCTACACAGAATAAGGATTGAATTTGGCTGCAAAGCACTGAAAGACAACTATACTGATATTTTGAATCCCAAGGGTTAAAAACTACTTTATTCTTGGCTATCATCATTCACTGTGTTTTATAGAGCATGAGTAGGAGCGCATGCTCTCACTTGACCATTGATGTGTGGGCATTCTAGTACCGGTATTCCATTTTTTTTCTAGTTTTTCGTGTGACACACACCGCACACTGCAATTTCATTGAACCTTTTCTCTATCCAGGGCTGTACAAAACTGATGAACATACTAGGCCAGGCCCCGTTCAAAGTAGATATATATCCCTCCAATGAGCCTGGAGGTGTGCCTGTGGTGGCACGCACCAAGAGTATAGACGTAAACGATGCCATTGTACAGGACGGATTTGCTGTGGTTTGTATAAAGAATCTGAAGACAGTTCAATCGTCCAAGCAGCTGCACCAACCTCATCACCAGCAACAGTCCTTCCTACATCCCCCACCAGGCATAAGGCCTTTAATTGTAAGTTGGGATGAAGGTATTTTGGCATAATATAATAAGGGCATGTCCTTTCATCAATTAAAAACGGGAATGATGTCCTCTGCGAATAAGTAACTCCGGGCGTTAAGACCGGCCGTGCGCGAGCCTTTCACATCTTTTTGCTATGGCATATGCCAACATATGTGAAAGGCCTGAATAAAAATATGTCAAAAAACACCCCCAAAACCTCTTTTTAATAGGACTTTAATAAGTTTATATTTCTGTTGTTCACGATAACTATTAACATGAGTATACAGAGTTTGCTTTGATATTTTCCCAAGCCTAGGAAACCTACCTGATGTGATTGAGATTTGTATAAAATGTGCGCAAAACCACAATTTCTGCCCACCCCCCACCCCTACCACGGTAAGAATATTTCACCTTTTTCAGACCCAGTGGAATCCCCAGGCAGATAATATGGTATGGGACAAGGAGAGAGTAGGGTGCTTAAAAAGGTAAGTGAAGAAAGTTGGAGAGACTGACCGAAGAGCGGGGAAACGGGGAAACATGGATTAGGCACCCTTTGAAGCCTAGTGTTAACCAGCAATGTTGCAGTTAGATATTGGGGGTCCTGAAAAGGTGCCAGACAAACCCTTATCTGCAACACTTTCATAAAGGTTCTTATAGAACATCTAGCTCTGCTTCTCAACTCAGAAACATAACCATACAGGCTTGACAATCATCTTGAAAATGCATATGTTAATATCCTACTATCTTTATTCAAAATATGAAAAAATATTCAAATGATTTCAACCTATTCTCCCACACAATCGTTGGGAAATAAGTAATCCATTCTTACGCATACTAACTAATTATAAATCGGGTAAATATAAGATCTTTTGCTGATAAAATCTTGACCTGTACGTAAGTCTGGAACAACTACGCTGGCCGCTTGGAGCATACCACAGATAGTGGAATCTCGCTTGTCGCAGCCATGCCTTCCATATAGGACAAAAACGAACATGTTTAGCTCACGTGTGAGTTACGAAGGGTAGCTAATGAATTAGCTGTCTCCGACTTCGTTCTTTGACACGTTTATAAATAATCATTTGCTTGTTTTTTTTATAATTCCAGTAATAACAATGAAGTGCCAGTGCCTGTGGGTGAGTGGGTCTCTGGCGACAATGGTTCAACAAAAGCTACCATCACTGATATAGAAGCTCAATACCTTCGCCAGCAGGTGCTACAAGGCCAACACCAGGTGGAAAAATTAAGGAACAAACTGAAACAGGTATCAACTCCAGTGTAACGTTCGGAAAGAAAACATTTCTATTTTCATTAACAATTCTAATAATACTAAAGAAAGTGAATGATATCCAATATTTTAGCAAGACGATGTTTCCTGCTCCCAGCAAATATGTATCAATAGTGTAAAATAAATATCTTGCCAGATTAACTTCACCATAATCTTAGATGCATACGGAATTTCTTGATTTAGCGCGGCTTTCATTTTTAGACACTTTAATTCTAATATCAGATCCAAGAAAATGCAGACAATGAAAAAGGTACCATTCTCAAAGAACGGGACCAGATACGGAGCGAACGAGACCAGACACTGACAGCACTTAGTGTCTCTGAAAAGGAACGAGAACTGGCTAAATCAAATCTGAGTGTAAGATATTTCTCTCCATTAACATAATTTTTATTATGTAAATAATTTTATTTCTCAAAGGACAATTACAATAGGCAGTCAATTGAGAAAAAGGGGTGTTCACTCCTTCCAGCATAGAAACAAGTTAATATACCAGATCTGCCAGGAGGCCCTTAAACGATAAAAAATCGGATAAGCATATCTAGAGCTGCCAGAGCATTCAGTAATAGAGTAAATGCAGTTTTCAGGGGTAGTAGGTCGATAGTTATGTATGGATATCGCCTGGATGGAATAGATTGAATACAATTTCTTTATTTACTACCCACTGGTTATACTACTATGAGCTAGAGGTATAGTACTACGTATCCTGAGTATCCTGATCTTTATATCATAGTTCCCTGATCTGGTTAATTAGGTTTTTAAGAACTTTCTGAGTAAACTGCCTTAATGCGCTCTTGATACATTGTATATAAAGCTCGATCTGATGGGAACTATATTCTGACGTCCAATCCTAAGGTTGTTACCTTCATATCCACTCTTTACTTCTTGATATTGAGAATAGGTTCTCTGATTGATCTACAATGAATATCAACCCCCTTTCATCTGTCAGCAAAATCGCTTAATTCGCTCTATACCCGAAATAATTGAATAATTTTCCTTCCAGAAATTACATGAAGACTACTTGTTACTGACACAGCTGCAGAAAGAACGCTCCTTTTCTTCAAGGGTAACGTATTATCCGGCCTTGATTCTAAGTTTCAACTATCATTCATAAGATTCTTTTTTAGATATTTGTAATGCACCGAGACGTAGTTCTCATCACATGCACCTTAACTAGTCACAATTTTTATTTTGTTTCATTTTATTACAGTTGTCTAAGTTGGTACAGTCAGTTAACAAGGTCAGAAAGTCTAGGTAAGTAATGCAGACAGTTAAGCATAAATGTTGAGGGATGTTAAAGGTATGAACCAGCGTCTATGAACTGCTGCAGGCGGGAGTTCAAGGAATTAATGCATGGAAAATTAAGGAGTTTCAATATTTGTTTCAAGTTTGAATAAATAATACTTTTGACATGACCTGACAGGCATCCCCGTGTATTGTTTCAGCAGTTGGTAGACTTCCATTTCCTCCTAATTTGTTATCCTTGTTAGACTCAAGACCTTCATCAATATCATTCATCCTTATCTACAAAGGTGCGAGTGCTTGGTTTGACTCCCCGTTTTCAGTAATTTGTATGCACAAACCTTAAATGCATTGAACCAGTAGGCAACAATTTTCTTTTTCCATATTTTGGTTCTCAAAAACAGACCAGTGCACCCACAATGGTGCATGCCCACCACACATACCCACTCAGGGCGAGCACCCGTGTTCAACCCTGTGTTACAGCCTTTTCCCCTCGGCCTTTTCCCCTCTGGTTTTGCACAGACGTCGCCAGGAAACGTGCAGGTGAGGGTGACAGCAAATATGCTAGAGGGTGTCGCTCATTGTCTGCTGATTATGTGTGCATATTAGACGTGATATATCTTCAGCGTCTCATACAAAATACTGCCATATTCAAACACGAGTAATATTTTAATTTACTGTCATAGACATATCAATTAGGTCAGGGAGGTTCCATATCCTCTTGCATGATATAATTGTTTTTAGTTAATAGAAAATCTAGGTTTCTCATTTAAAGTACTTCATTCCAATATGTTTTAATTTTTCCAAAAATACTTATGTTGGCTATATATTCCAATAAACAACTATTAATCTATTGGGCATGGTCCCTGCTCTCAGTAAAAATCAGTAATTTTGATTTTGGGTTTGGTTTGTAAGGACCTTAAAAGTCAGTAATTTTCTATATGCATCAGTAAAAAGTCAGTCATTTTCGATCTGAGCCTTGTAGAAACGTAAAATTTGCCATAAACAAATGGCTGGTTTATACCTTTAACGGGAGATCTTGTGCACCCAGGAAGGAATGCATTTCATCCGATCTTCTAAACTTGTAATTACAAATTATATTTCAAATGAAGATGGTGTGCGTCTAAAAATGCCACTCAGTGTTCCCTGGGTCATGTTGACAAATGTTCCATTGAAGAAATCGATCCATCATACAATCCTAAGTTTCGTTATATATCTTAAGTCACGATTGATTTGCTATTATTTATGTCGGTCTCACACTCCACCATGCTTCTTTTTATGTTTGATTTTTTAAGTCTTGTCCACCACGAAAAGTGTGGGCGAGAATAAAACGAGATGCGCGGTCACATGGTAGGCACTTTAGCGTGGAGTTTTATATAGACCCAGACCAAAACAATTATACCTTCATATTTGGCACTCTCTCCGTTTATTTTTGACAGTCCGGACCTCTTCTTTCTCTCTTTCCTTGTCTCAATCTTTCTCTTTGTCTTTGTGTACCACTAGTGCTACTTCTTGCCATGTCAAGTGTTCCTGTACATCTATGCTAAACCAGTTCAGTTCATCTCGTCATGGAATTTGGGTCTGCTCAATGCCATAACTGTGACCCAAAATATTGTCTACAGAGAAATCTTATAACCTGTAATATTAATTTCTAATTTGTGACAATATGACAAGTCTGTTTCACTATTGTAAAGCACTCTTTATATATCTCACATAGCCTCTGAATCTGTCCCCATTACTCTGATGTACACTATAAGGTACTAAGTTACATAGATAAGGTGGAAGAGGGAAGGAAAGGTGAAGATGTGGGTCCCACTGACCCACTGGGCAGGTATTTGCTCGTTAACATTAATAGGCTACTTCGCCAAGCTTCTTACAAGAGTGAGGCAACTTCCGCCAAGTCTTTCAACAAAAACATAGATGAGCCTTCTGAGTCTGTTGCTCATGTGGTCTTGAATAATAGAAGGAGATAAGTTAAAGAGAAACATCAGCGTATGTACGCCCACACTTCTCATGGTGGATGAGATTAAAGGAAGCTTACTGTAGGGAAATTGAAGTTAATTTAGTTGTTCCTTTCAAGTTTTCCAGCTGACTACTTATCTCATCGTTGGTCTGACTTGGAGTGTGCCTACCATGTGACCGCGTATCTCTTGTATTTTCACACCAATCGTGATATCCTTGACTAAATTAAAATTAAACTTCTATTTCACTATGGTAAATCTTGTTTAATTTTAAAATTTCTTTCTTTAACTAAAGTTCCACCTTAGACACAATTACTTTTTGCATGTTGGAATCTCTTATTTAATTCTCATGGGCGATTCCAAAGGTATAGAATTGCATGCGATAGTCATTGGAATTTTCTTAACTGGGAAACTGACTTATTAATGTTTATCTTTATGCGAAAAGAACTAACTGGGATTTTATTGGTTTACAAGTGATCCTCAGTTAGTTCTTTATGTGATGTACCTCTCCTTTCCAATCTACTTGCTCCGTGATCAAACCTTAATGAAGTAACATTGTATGTTCTAGAGTCCAATTCCCTACCCAGGAATCCTGCGAAGACAAAATTGAGAAAAGCTTTGGTGTGGTTATGGACCCTGCTGCTCTGTGCCTAAATGATATGGAGCAGTTTCATAGTGTTGAAAAAGCTTTGAATGCCTACAAAGCTGCCCAAAACTGCCTACATGCTGCAGAAAAGCTGGTATGAAAATTCATAGTATTTTGAAACTTATTTTAGAACGGGCGAATTTGTCATTACCATTCTTCTTTACATGAGAAATGATTACCATTTAGTTATTAGATGTCTTAATAGTGTCTATGTTCCACGATGCTTTGGCTTTGTGTGGTTTATATATTGATGTATGGATGGCCTTAAGTTCTTGCTATACTCCCTAAAATTGGTTATTAATGAACCAGATCCGCAAGGACTTCTCCTTGAGATGGTCACTTGCGGATCTATACTGTATATTTCATTTTGATGATGGCTTAGCACTGGTAGTTGCTTTTTTCGTGTTATCTGAAAAACCTGCTGCATGCCAGTTTTTTGTGTGTGGAGAATTAAATACCATTGTTGATCACAGGAGGATTTAGGGGATAGCATTGCCGAAAGAGATGAGGCACGAAGGAAACTTCATCACGAACTCAGTTATTTTGTTGAACATGTTGAGACTCTGTCTTTGGACTCCAGGGCCATTGTATTAGAGGTCAGTTTTTACTATTCTATACTCTTTGAGTATTACTCTTATTATTGTACTGAGACACAGGACACCTGTATGTATACGTAGTCTTTTGCATGTAAAGATACGGTGTGGCGTGCATCGAAACGTAATGTAAATTCATGACCTTACTTAACAAATTTGAGACTTGCGAGTGAAAAAAAGGACTTTTTATAGAATTCATCACCATCACCCCTGTATAGATGGTCATTTACGAATCCCTGTTCCTTCATGTGCACAATTATTCATGTTTTTTTTTACAGGAATGTTCAAGGAACCTTCAGAAAACATATCAACGTTTTTACTTGGAAAGCATTCCTAGCCGTAGTGATATCATAAGTTTTGCAGAAGCCAAAAGTCTTTATTTAGACTGGAAGGTAATGTGCTATATTCAATTTCTTTTAATTTCTTTTAATTTCACCATCATGTCAAATTGTTTGTTTGCTTTCTTTTTTACATTTCCAGGTTAAGACCACATACATTATTATTTCCAAATTGCACTTCTTTTCCCCCTCCATTGTAATCTTTTTTATGCGTTTTTTTTCAGGCCCAAAAGTTGTCTCTTTTCCATGAAGCACGGACAAGAACTAATACCTGCCACAATGAAGTGGATAGCGCACTAGACTCGCTGATGCAGGTTCGTCTTATTTATATTTACATCTGGATATGAATTTTAATTTAAGTTTTAATTTTAATTCATTGCTTAAAGGGTCACGAAACGGGTTCATGGTCACACTTAGATCAACACACATTATGGATCCTTAAGTACAACACCCAAGTCCCAATTTTGTACCTCCATTTATGTCTAACTTATAGGCGCCAATTGAGAAAGCTTAGGTGAAAAGGTCTGTTTAGGATAAGAGTGTTATATTTCTCTTCCTTCTTTCCCTATCCTGGATCTCCTTTTGTGTTGCCATAAGTCCAAATGGCTTTCCCAGCCCTGAAAAATAGAAATTTTTCCTCCTACTGCGTTGCCATGAATGGCTTTCCCGGCCCTTGAAAATGCTCTCTCCTCAATCTCATTGAGACAAGGTGGCTTTGTCTTCCATGACTTAACCAATAATTATTTCCCGAAATATTGTTTAGTATAACTGATACTAGAAGAGTGAATGATATTCTGATAAACTATATCTTGTTTATTTGCATTTTAAGCAACTATATCTTGTTTATTTGCATTTTAAGCTATTGGCCCTCAATGAGGAGGATCCTGTTGAAAGGTCTTGCCTGAATTCAGGTTTAGAACATAGCATCGATCAGTTCCAAGAAGCAGTGGTTGATGAGGATTTGAAAACTGATATCGTAAGTTGTCGTTGTATAGTATTTGTTTCAGATATAATCGGCCTGTATTGAGATTATAGAAATCATATACCAGTATTCACAGAGATGCCAATTATCCTGGAATTTCAGGATTTGTTGTTCTTTATCAGAGATGATGCATTTATCTTAATTACCAATATTTCTCCTTGTTCACTTTCATCCACTGTCATCCCTACTGACTTCATCGCTGACCATAAAACTTTTGCACTAGTGTATATATACATTGTGAACATGTACTTAATATTTGAAATATCATGTGTCTATTCTTACTCACAGATCGCCAATGTTAATGAGCCAGACACATCCCTAATAGCTACGGTCTTAAAGCTACTAGAATCTGAGATCAGGTTCGAACTAAATGATATCAACCGGATCCGCCGCCTCTTTGGAGAGTACACATCTATGCGGGATAGCTTATCCACATGGCTAGATTCTAAGCCTGACCTCTCGCCATTAGTTGATGTTAGGAAAGATATCAAAGCATTCAAATCAAAACTTCGCCACAAGCTGGCAGACCTACAAGATGCCGTTGAGGTAAGTATTGAGACAAAAATGCCCAAGGAACAGGGCAAGACTAGTGGAAGTATCCAACCAAGTATGTGTGCGGATGGATACCGGAGCCAAGTGTTGATACTGATTTCCCGCACAGTCCCGCAGATTTTTTTTTGTGTTTGTTTCACAACTTATACTCGAATATGACGGAAGTTGACAAAATTCAATTTGTGTTGTTATCGGTTCATCTTTGTTAACATTGATGTGCTCATGACCCATTTGCGTATTTCTACGCGCGATTTTTTTTCAACCATGGGGGTCTAGTCAGGTCCAGACAGCCACATTCCTCGATTCCACATACAGCGATAAGCTTAACCACAAGGCTAAGACTAAGGCTAAAAGTGTTAATGACCCCTAAACACTCTTAGGTCCAATACCATTCAGTTTGGGAGAGGGGGTTCCCCTAAAAACCCATTACGATGCTATGACAGGTTTATCTGACCCTTATCTTCGGTCCCCTCCATGGTCAGAGTTACATACCCCTCCAGCCAAGTCACATTTCATATATTCCCTTTGATGAAGAAATAAAAAGTATTGTTTTTGTTTAGAGTGTGGCATGGAAAAGTCATTACGATAACCTCCATGGCCACGACCCCCATAAATTGTAAGTTGAGACACTGACTCTGAGCGTTTGTCTCCCTCAACTTGAGGGTCTTGCTTGGGGTCCGCCGTCGTAGTGTAAAACTTAGGTGTCCAAAACTGTCTTCTGAACCTGACTGGGTCGCAAAATAAGCGCTGTTGTGTATGGTTATTTTGCTATACCCTTTTGCAATAGATTACACTTATAAACATTCAAGTATCATTCTTGTCTGCGGACTACTAACAGCCACAGGACCAATTTGCGTCCTCAGTGCAAAGTCTATGGGCATGCATATTGGCATTTACAGTAACAAATTTCAACGGTGAAATAATGACACATGAACCAGAATACAACACACTGGTATTCCTTTGATATATCTGAATCGATTGTACAGCTTCTAGATATTTGTGTTCAGTCAGTTGAACTTTAAACAGTTTTTACAAAGGTTTGATCTTACTTGGCATGTTGTAGTGTAAACACCATGACCTATTTCACTGCCGGACTCCCTAAAATGTTGGATCTAATTGACCTCGGTGAGGAAGTACAAACTTTGAAGGAGGACTTACGAGCTCTTCGCGCCTCCCTCCATGAAAAGTTTATCCAAGAGGATGAAATGCTGGTAAATGTGACAAATATTTAATGGCTTCTCCCCAACAACAGTAGAATATAGCGAAATGCAATAGATACCAGTTTCTTTCTTGATTTTATTCATTTTAGATTTGTATGGACATGTTTTCGATGGTTCGGTATAATAGGGTGACTTGTATATATTTGTATTCATTCACAGGTCCATTTCGCTGAAATAAAGGAAAACTACTTCCCTGAACTCTACCTCGAGTATCCGGATATGGGCATAGACTTCGCACTGGTACGTATCAATTGATTTTTTCTGGGGTGGCCCAACCGCACCCCAGATTTACTATGAGTCCGAACCAAGGTCCGTGGACTTGATTTTTCCTGTCTCCACGAATTTTTGTCGGGCCGGAAGTGGTACACCGCTCCGACAAGACGTTGACCCCAATACCGTGTATGTAGGTCATACAATACGTTGACCCCACACTTGAACCCATGTATAAACCAATCCAAAGGCGCGCACGTTCACGTGCAAGTCCTAATCACACATTGTCCACGTGGACAGACCCAAGCCCTACCCTGACCCAGATCCTAACCAGCGCATGCGCGAATCGATTTCTACTGTATATCCCTCATCAGGCCAGATCATTGAAATAAACTCTGAATTATGAACGTTTCGAAGACTTTTGAAAATAATCATTGATCGGATAGCTTCTATACATGTTTTACTTAGAGTTTTAAATAATTATTTCCTTTCGATAATGCGATTTTAAGCGTTTTTAAGGGATTCTCCGTGGTGATGTCTGTATCTTCCCTTGCCGTTGCCGGCCATAGGGATCCTACTCGTGTCAACATTTGATGCTTTTTTTAGAACGAACCAATGATTTTACACAATAATCCTTGCATATGAGGTTGAAAACAAGGTTAGATTAAATGTTCAGACATTTATATTCAGTTGCTGGTGTCATAATATTATAAATTTGTATTCTTATTATCGTTGCTATAAGCGATCGGCGCGCTAAGCCTCACAAGGCCCCTTGTGTACATGATGTCAGAAACAAAATTAAACTGCTTTCTGAGCGATTTGAATGTCTTTACACAATAATCCTGGCATATGAGGTTGAAAACAAGGTTAGATTAAACGTTCAGGCATTTATATTCAGTCGCTGGTTAATCATTACGGTTTCGGTAGTGTCCCGAGCATAGGGGCTCTGAATGGTGGACATAAGTGTCTGGGCAGCGAAAGGCCATCGCACGGCAAGCAAGGTCCACTACGGCGTGTGCAGCAAGACGTTCCGGCAACACATGGCTTCTGACGAGCGGAGGTGGTGAAATCATGATATTTCCACCAAAAGGAATATTGTCAGACTATAATATGTTCATAAACTATTGTTTGGGATAGTATTTGAAGTCGACATGACTAATTTACGCAGATTATACGGATATTATTGTGTCAGCGACCAGAAACAGATCGGAAACGTGTGCATGCTTCAAATCAACTACGTCATAGAGTGAGTCAATGGCTGCTTCACTGTCAGTAAAATCAAACTGCTTTTTGAGCTATGCGAATGACTTTTCCATAATAATCCTGGCATATGAGGTTGAATACAAGCTTAGATTAGACGTTCATGCATTTATATTCAGTTGCTGGTTAATTATTACACATTCTTAAGCCTCTAATAGAAAAATCCCCTATTATCGCTCACTACCGTGTCATTGTCACTGAACATGATTCATGAACATTATAATGACTGAACAAATATGGTTGGAATCATGTGAAATGAGAAATTTGGTAATATATAGGCTAGTATCACTCAATATAAACTCTTATGAGCCTCGTTGAATGATATGTCATGTTGATTTGTCTATACATGAACTTAGAATCTGTAATATTGTGTAATTATTGCAAGGTTCGATTCACATAGGCCTAGGCTATAGCGAAGAACATCATGGCTGTCATTACATTTTTCAAAATTATTTATTTCTATAATTATTATAACCTTGATATTATTATTCAGGAACAAGTCAGTACAATACAGAAGTATATTGAGATTGTTTGTCTGAAATATCAAGAGTCAAAAATGTTTTTCTCTTTGAGAAATTTCTTTCATAAGTTTGGTAGAATTTGATAATATCTGCAAGGTTTGATTCACATGCTGTAAATTCACATGCTGATTCACATGTATTTAATCAAATGAACCAACTAAATGAATACTTTACCCTACTTATGAATACTTTACCCTACTTATCCTGTGTTAATTTAATCAAATGAACCAACTAAATGAATATGTTACCCTACTTTACCCTAATTACCCTGAATAATTTACCCTACTTATCCTCTGAAATTTAATCAAATGAACCAATCCAATGAATAGTTTACCCTAACAATACTCTACCCTACTTACTCTATATAAATTTGATATATTACTGAACTCGAAATAATACTGAACAATTTAATAATTTATACCCAAATTATTGCCGAATACTATACATATAAAAAATTCAAAAATTAGTTATAATTGCTTATAATTGCGACTACACCCCAGAATCATCTTTCTGACACGTCAGAAGATTGTCACTTGTTACTTTTATGTTAGGGAAGGAAACAGTGGGTTTTAATGTCCAAGCACCTCCTCCTGATGTAGTTCATCGGTGTAGTCTTTAATATCTATGGACCATTTGCTATTACTTGAATACATAAATTGGACCTGTTTTCTTGGCAGGAAAACCACCATCTTCTGAAGAAAGGCCGGGCTTTGTCCCATTATGAACTGGAATGTATGTCAACATCGAAAAGAAATGTTCATAAAACGAAGTTCGCTGGCAAGGATGTGGTTCTAAAGGTAACATGCATGATTCATAGTCCAATTTTACCTCAGCCAATTTACCATCACCTTTCTATGTCTAGATGTTTGATTTGATTTGATTTTTTAAAATTCTGATTACACATTACATTGATTAAGATGTTCTCGATGATGTAACCGTTGTTTAAAGTAATCAAGTAATACGTAGATCTGATTATTTATCTGATCGGTAAGTTTAACTGAGAGACTAAATTGGACATTCGCCATGTTCGCTCCTGTTCGCAACCTAGTGGAAGACTCCTATAAGAGCCAATACAATGTATGTCATTGTGACGCAATTAAGCTAACTGATAATTATGTTATAGTCGCTTGGGAGTTATGCTGTCTTCTTCAGTTTAAAGAAATAAAAAAGTCATAACCAAGATAACTCCAAAACAATTATCAACAATTGAACGAACTCGATCCGATATGGGTTTGTCCAACCCCAGCTCTGCTAAATGTAAACTTTCACTTGTTTCATATTGGATGCCCCGATGAAGGTATAACCATACCGATACATTATTACATACCAGATGATACATTTGACATCAACTAATATGTCAAACAGTTTTCCCACATTTTTCCAGTCCTCAATTTCGTCATATTTTTTTTTTGTTAGGAATATATGATTGGTGAGCAGTATGGAATCAGGCTGACTGATTTCCTGCGTCGCGCATTCTTCTACCAAAAGATCATCAACCCCCATGTACTTAGGGTACAGTCAATATTTAGTGTAGAGGTCAGTATTGTTTTCTTATGTTATGAAACCATCCAACGTTCATGCTGCATTCAAAATGAAGACCAGCATCTGGACATTTTTTAGTAATAAATCTGTTTTGTTCTATTCATAATAGGACGGACGCCTGACATATGTTCAGCTGCCTTATCATCCTGATAACTTAGCTACTCTGGTTGAAAAGCAAGGTGTGACTCCTGAGGTAAGTTTTTATTAGAGTCGATTCTTTTCTAATTATTGGGAGCGGGGGCTTTATCCTAAGGAAAAGGTTAAATTATTTGTCCCCATTAAATGGAGAGGAAAAATACTTACACATGCATTTCAATTTTAATGTCTCTTTGTTAATATAAATTGATCTTTGCTTCCAAATAAATAATCTGTTTTGTTAGAAACTTTTCATTACCATATTGAGAAGGCATACTCTAAGGGACTCTTGCATATATATTTCCATTTTTATGTGAAGAGCTGTAGCTTTCCTTTGCTGTTATTGTTTGAAAATAATATGACGTCATACTTGTCATGGTATGGCAATGAAGTTAATTAACCTAGGCTGTGGTTGGATGATGTATATGTAGTCTGTGTTGATGTAAACCTCATCATATGATGCATTTTTTTGGATATGATTCGAAGAATGTAAGATAGTTATCCTGGTTAGGACCTTTTTAATGTTACACAAATGTAGTGAGTATGATTTCCTTTTTCAGATGTGCTATAAAATACTGAAAGGAGTACTAATGGGCCTTCAAGCTATCCACGCCGCAAATCTCGTTGTGGGAGCAATACATCCCAATAACGTACTAATCAGCGATGAGAATGAAGCTATTATATCAGAAATAGACTTCAGCAAAACTCCAGTAAGTATCACACTGTTATCATCACTATTAAGCCTGACACGAAGTCAGAAACTATTTCTTTTGGTATGAGAAAGCTGACTAGGATGATTTATTGAACACCAACTTACTCCGTCCTCATTAGCAAGTACATTTGTCATGTATCAATATCGCAGCTGCGTTACAGCCGATTTTGCTGAGATTTGGGCACGTAGAACTTTATATCAGCCTTTCGGCTGAGTTTTTGTGTTTAATATTTTTGGAGATAAAAGGTCTTCTGCAGTTTTGCTCAGCATGACGCCCTGTCAAAAGGATCAATGTGGGGGTCACTTAGTCTTCATAGGATTCGGCTATAAGAAATATAAACGTTTGAGGAAGGTATGCCCCCTTTTGTTAAATAACGTTATCTAATTAATAAATATATATGTCCATACAAATTCCTCTCAATACGGATGATATATTCCACATTGCCAAATTCGTGTTGGTGTTTGAAGGATTTTGTTATCTCCATTAGAACAGAAGTTAGCCTATGGTTGAAAGAAATATCCTCCTCCATCGCCTATGGTTAGTTTGGAATTTGGCAACTTGTATGTCAAACTTTAAGTGTAAGTTCTCTTTCTCCTCCTATCAGTTTTGCTCATCTCCCCCCTCTATCTCTTCCTGTCGTGCTGTTTCTCTTCTGTGCCCTTCTCCTTCCTCTTATCATTTTCTGCCTCCCCGTACATATTTCCCCACTTGTTGGCAATAGGCGCATAGACCGGCGATTAGCTTTGTCTTGGATTTTGTTTCCACAAGACCTACATGCCTCAGCGTTTTCTTGTTTAAATGACAATCGCAGTTATTACCTTATAAAAGTAATTCTTCTGGGTTGCTTCATACTATGTTACTTATTTTAGCACCAGCGCGTTGGTTCCTATGTGGCCAGCAATGGAATTCAGTTCCAAGCACCGGAATCCCAGAAACTAGAGGTTTCTTGGGCAACTGACATGTTTAACCTGGGATTATTGACCTTGTGGGTATGTGCCAACTATTTATAATCAACAAAGGTGAATTGAGCAAATCCTTTTTTTTAAATAATTGAAGAAATATATCTTATTAAAAGACTGTTAACTTTCCCATAACATTTGAGATTTCTTTTGTTACTTGTTGAATATACAGGAAGCAACTAACAAGTCCTTTTCATATGATTCAGTGTACTTACCTATGTTGGTGGTATAGCATATAATATATCACTTTCCTCATTTGTAGATGCACTTCCCGACCTACCCGTTCGTTACAAAGGGCAATGGGGTGCCCGATTTCTCCCCTCTCGTGATGGTTAGTTTACTTCAATATTCTCTTTATCATTTAAGTATTTTACCCCAATATTTGCATCCTTTGCGTCTGGCAAAGGAAGGATTTTTGTTAAAGGTTGAAAATAAATATCAAAACTAAAGCCTTTATTCTAAACCCCCAACTATTTTATCAAGAAAAATACAAGTTTGGTAATGCTTCCAAAAATGACATTCGTAGGAGAACGGTCTGGAGGACGTTGTGATGGGATTGCTGCAAGCTGAGCCAGCCTCGAGGAGGACTGCTAACTCCATGTGGCACCTTCCATACTTCAGTAAGTCCCCCTACTCCAGGCCAGCTTCTCCAGTGCAAAAAGCAACCGTCGACCCAGAAAAAGAAACACTACAGCTCACGTAAGTACCAGTAATTTCATTTTCTAAACTTATCTCGCAGACTTTTTAGATTAACACAAACAGTGTCGCTCTGTTCGAGTTGCCAGAGGTCTCTGTGTTACAGATATCGTGACTATCCACTTTCCATATTTATTCATTACCCACCATTACTACTTCAGATTATTATTTACGAGTAGGTATGTTCAGCATCTTCCCAAGGGGAATAAAGTAAATACCTGCATTTGTCCTTTGTATTTTTCCGGAAAATTGATTTATTGCTTTACTAACTGCAGTCCCAAGTCCAGAGTGAGCCCCGTAAGATCTCCTGGAGGAGGCATCCTCAAAAATGCATGTACGAAAAGTTACCAACCGACAATTAACCTACAATTAACTTCTCCTCCTTCACATGAGCCAGGTAAGAGATTCGCTCCTAAATCATTCACGCGTGTCCCTCGTCTTGAGGACATTAGGCCAAAGCCACAGTATTTACTATTGTAAGAACTTGGGAAGTCCCTGAAGAAGGACCCATTGAACCCAAACTTTGGACAGGCTCTAATTGAATAGAAGTTTAAAAATGCAACCAATGTACTTTTGATAATAAACTATCCATCCCATCAGAGCACCAACATAGAATATAGTAAAAAGTTTATGAACATAAAACCTGTATTATCTATCCAGAAATGTCCCGTAATTTGAAGATTCAATAAACATTTTAACAAACACAGTCCATATCCTAAGTAACGTTTGTATAATAGCTAGGACGTCTGACTACGTTTGTATAATAAGATGGTAGACTCATTTGTCCCTTTTGTACCGTTTCAGAACTTGAAAGTCCCCCGGCTCTTGAAGATGTTCAAGATGTGACAGAGAATGGTCCCCCGGCTCTTGAAGTTGTAGATGGGACAGAGAACGGTCTTCCAGGACTTGAAGTTGTAGATGGGACAGACAACGGTCTTCCAGGACTTGAAGTTGTAGATGGGACAGACAACGGTCTTCCAGGACTTGAAGTTGTAGATGGGACAGAAAACGGTCTTCCGGCTCTTGAAGTTGTAGGTGAGACAGAGAACATTCCTCCGGGTGTAGACATTATAGATAGGACAGACAACGCAGCGACTAATGGTCCGGAAACAAGCATCTGTGCTCGCCTTGACACCCCGTCGAACACACCGGTTGAGGGAGAAAGCGGAAGCTCCTCCCCCAATATCCACGATAACAATAACACCACTGGGTTGGTTAAAGATGCTATGAACAAGGCGTCACAGCTAATTGAAAACTCGCGACACAATGATTCCATTGAAGAAGAGGAGGAGGAAGAAATACTTGATACAACAGATTGATGGTTACCGTGAATGTACGTATAATTTGTTTCGTCAATACTGGATAGACATACCTCTGTGCTTTCTCATCAATAAAACTACTAGGTGTATCCGAATTTTAATATTTTTAGCAGCTACTTACTCTTGAATATCCCGTTTTATGCAATTATTGCGAAAATAGCACGTTTCCATCCATTGCAGTGGTCAGTTTAATGGTTTCCTTATATCAACCCGATCCCGAAAGCTTGCCAATTTATCAAGGCCTGATAGCCAACATCTTAAGAACGCCTTTAGTATTTGCTTTGTTGGTTGGCTTGTGTATAATGTCTTATTTTTTTTTTATCCCTTATGGTCAAGTCAGTTTCGAAAATTCCCCCATAAATTAATACAGGGTCATCCATGTTTTATTAACTTGTTTCATTAATACTAGGAGACATAGACATACATATTGATTTTGTCGTTTATCCCTTTCCAATATCCTCACTGGATATCAGAATTTACGTTATTTTCAGTATGTAAAGTAACCTGAAATTATACCTCTCTTTCCAGGTGTGTGGGACGTCCTCAAACTTATTCTGCGACAAAAGAACCAAGTTTTTTTTATTGTTGCTGAGCTTATCTTCCACATTGATAACATTCCACCTCATCATGCGTTGTGGGTATTTGTTTATTTTTCACTGCGGGCACTTGAGTATAATATATTGTAACACATAAACAAACATTTTATGTTATGTAACACATCAACATGGGAGTGACCATTAATATGTGTTTCCACTTCATGATAGTTTCCCCCGTGGCAAACGTTTCTAGTCTCGTATATAGCCCAGACTTGCTTTCGCTACCATGGATACTTTAATGAATTACAAACTGTATTGACATATATTGCAGTGTGCCCTCAGCTATATGTACCGCCAAGTTTCCAATGTCCATTTTTTTCCTGGGTCTTCAATTTAATTGACAAATGTTTCCACTTGATGTTTTTTGCTGATATTTCAGTGTTGCATTTTTAAAAACCATTTTTAGTTTCGGATGTTTTTGTCCCGTGAAGCGACATTTCCAAGAGCTGAGGGCTGTCTTCCTTAGTGTTCATATATACTTCCTTTCAATGTAGCCAGAAGACTGACTGTTAAGTATCGTAGTTACTATTGTTCTGACCCACTGAAATCACATTTGCCAACATACATATCGTTTAGGGTTGTTCTCTGAGGTTTGTGGACCTAAAAGTGCATTAGCATTATTTCCCATCATAGTATTTCCTCTGGTTAGATCCGTTAATGCTACAAGGATGCGACCCCAATTTTGTGAGACATGAATGAAATAAAAAAGCAATGTTATGCATTATCCATGAGATTCAAGGACCTGTTTAATTAATTAAGATCAATAGTATTAACTCATAAATTGAGATTTCGTGGATTATTTTTGATCGATGCAGTATAAAGTGCCTTGGAGTTGTGTTGCATATATTAAAAGTTTATAATCTTGAGGGAAATGACTATTGTCCCCTAAAAGAAAAATTGATGATTTAATAAGAGAAATTGCAAAGAAACGGATACATATCCTTCTTACAATGTGCTTCCTACTCTCTTCTAATATAACATCAAGATACATATCCCTGGGGGGAAATCAATCTTATAATGCAAAAAACATAAGTCTGCGAGGACTATTAACTATTGCCATTCTTGTATATCGTGCACAAGGCTGTGTATAAATGTGGTTCTATGGTATGGCATGGTGCGGTACTACACCTGTATACATGTACATTCGTCCCTGGTCTTGCAAATCTTTTGTACCGGAAAATGATTCTGAGAGCAGATTCAACTATTCCTATTTAAGAATTGTATGCGTTAACAAAAAGGTTCTTCCGACCCAAAACTAGTGGCATACATTTGGTAAATCCAGTTATTGATTTTTATTCTAGAGTCTCAGAACACGATACAAAAATCTCGTTTAGGTGCTGTCGTAAGGACATTCTTAAGAAGGTATGTCTTCTAATGTGAAAGTTGTCATGTCTCATTAGCTAAATAAATACTGAAAAAAAATCATTCTTGTTCCGTTTTCCCAGTTATTTTAATGTATTCGATTTTCAAGATTTTTTTTTAAAAAAAAGTATCATGTTTTAATTAAAAATAACTTTTCTTTTTACTTACGGCCCGGGGAATACCTTCATGGGGAGAGTACGGTAGTGATTGTATGTGGCTTCCATTTCTGATTTTGGCCCAAGTAGATCAGACCTACACCAATTTTACCAGGGTCTTGTTTTTATTCAACCAAACGTTATGTCAATTACACTAGTCTGAGCTGATCTTAAAAATAGAAAAGTATTAACAAATAGAACCATAATTATTAACCCCAGCTTACTTAATCGTCCGCCGGAAAGGATGGTCATGGCTGCTTACATGCATAGCCTTATTTCACTAGTTAGTAGTATCTCGGCAACTATTTGTGGTAAGCTCTTAAAAATTGCAGGTTTTTCTATGTTGGGGAGGGGATAGATCGGAAATACTTTTTTATGTTATTCCTTACTGAGAAATTGTGAAACAAAATTAGGACCTTAATTGTGGCATCCCAATCTCTCATTCTGAAAACTTGATAAAAACTAATGTTTCTTCAAGTTGTGGGAATCCAATATCTGCATCTGTTGATATACCGTACGTTATATAACGTATTTCCAACGTTGTCACAAGCAATAAAAATTGTTTGAAACGATAGTCGAATTCTTGTCTGCAGCCACCGTCAGGTGGCAGCACATGAGAAGGAGAACGAGGCTAAGGCAGTTTACGGATTACGCATCAAAGCGCAGGTCGGGTTCCCGTCCTTTCGTCAAAACTTCCGAAGTTTTTTGGGCACCAAGTTTCTTCAAAAGTGGTTTTTGACGTCCGTTTGTGTTGATATTGTCATCAGGAGTCTCGACAGCAGCTAAATTAGACTGAAATTTATCATTTACTGCTTGTCTGGAGAGTTACCTTTGGAATATACACGTGCTCGTGTGTTTCCAAAATGTCGGACAGCCAGCATGATGACGGGCCTCCACTCTTGGTGGCCGAGGTAAGAGTCGGCGCTCCTCCTCCTGAACCAACTTTGGGCGACATTCTGAAGAAAATGAATGGTTTCGGCGGCAAATTGGATGTAGTCAATTCTGCTGTTAGAAGCATGAATTCTAGAGTTGCGTCTTTAGAATTAGCTTCTTCGACCCAGGCCGCGCAGGAGAGACTTGACTGTCAATCCCAGCAGCAGGCACGTGCTTACCTACGACCAGAGTCACCGGCTTCGTTGGATTCTCCTCGCCGTGGTTCTTCGCTACATGATGATTTCTACAGAGATTACTTCTTCAGGTCACAACGTCGCAGGTCTAGAGTTTCTTCAGAAAGTCCGGCCAGATTTGGTCGTCGGAGAAGTCGCCATGATTTGTCAAGCAGGTCTTCTTCACGTGAGTCTTTACCTGTTGAAAATGTAAACAAGGAGGAGGATCCCCTTATTATCGCTCAGCCGGAGCGTGAGGAGGGTGAAATTGTTGATGATTGTGCTGGTATCCTCGATGCTTTCGTCAAGGAAATGACTGCCAAAGGTGATGTTGGTCCTCCCATCAAAAGCCAGGAGTTGGGGCGTTTCTTGGAGAATGTTTTCTCTACGCCTCCAACTGGAAAGGTGTTTGATGAGGTGAAGTCGAGGAATAAGAGACCGTCGAACGTTCCCGGTTTACAAACACCTGAGATACCAGCTCTAGTTTGGCCGGCTTTGCTTCCGGCAGGACAGAACTTTGACATCTATCATAAGAAGTTGCAAGTTATGTTGTTGGCTCAGGCTACTGCTACTGTGCGTGCGGCAGATGCCTTGTGTGAAATCAAGGGTCTTGTCACAGGAGACAAGGCTTCAGCTTCCGTCGTTTCTGGTTTGAATGCTTGCAGGGATGCTCTTGCCATTGCTGGTTTTTATAATATGTTTATTTCTACCAAGCAACGTCGCACGGAGATGGGCAAGCATCTTAAGGAGACCTATAAGGATTTGGCTAATAACCCAAAGCGTTTTCCTTCTACTCCGGCTTCCCTACTTGGAGATGATTTGGAGGGCAGCATAAAATCTCTCGAGTCAAGTAGGAAGTTGTCCATCATTGTTGAGAATAAACAGGATGGTTCAGGCAAGAAGGGTGGCCAAGCAAAAAACTCCGACAGGCCTCCTTATCGCCCACAAGGGGGTGGCCAGCAGAAGACTCGGGGCGACAGCGAGAACAAACGCGGCAAGGGGAATTACCGAGGAAATCGTCGCGGACAGGGGTCCCGCTCATATCGGAGACGGAGCAGATCCAGGGATCGTCCGTACAGAGACGACTATCACCGTCGTCGAGATTCAAGGAGATATTAGAGGTGCAATTTCTTCTTGACTCTCTTGATACCGATCTTACCTCATTCACCTTGACTTCTGAGGGCCCAACTGTGTTGTCCTTCAGACCAGGAAATTTAAAATTTTACCTCCAGGAATGGGAGAAAATTACTTCGGACCCGGACACTTTGGGTATTGTCCGTGGAGTGAAGCTCAATTTCCTTAAGCCGCCAGTTCAATTCAACGTTCCTCATCAGTATTCTTTTGCTCCTGAAAGGAGAGCTGCAGTAGCAGAAGAAGTCCAGAAATTGATCACTAAGGGAGTTGTTGTTGAGACAGATATTTCGGAGATCTTGTATCTGTCTAATGTGTTTGTGACTCCGAAACCAGGTAATAAGTGGAGATTAATTCTTGATCTTACTGCTTTGAACAAGCATTTACCTTTGGTTCATTTCAAGATGGATAATCTTCAAACAGCGTTGGAAATGTTAAGACCAGGGTCTTTTATGGCTTCTTTGGATCTACAGGAAGCTTATTTTTCTCTTCCCCTGCATAGAGAGTCGCAACCTTATATTGCTTTCCCTTGGGATGGAAAGTTTTATAGATATATTGCTGTGCCTTTTGGTTTGTCCCCAGCTCCGTGGTTGTTTACGAAAGCAATGAAACCTGTGTTTTCCTCTGTTCATGAACAGGGGGGTTTCGGATTCAGTTACATTGATGATTGCTTCCTGTGGGGACAAACAAAAGAGGAGTGTGCGAATTCAGTTTTGTTAGCCATGCAACAGTTGTGCAAGTTAGGCTACTTTGTGCATCCTCAAAAGTCGACAATTGTGCCTTCTCAAGTGATGAAGTTCTTGGGATTCTTCATTGACTCTTCAAAGATGATTGTGTACCCTCCAGATGAGAAGAGATCTGCATGTTTGGAGAGGGTTGAGCGATTCCTTCAGGATAGGAGTTGTTCGTTCACCATTCAGGAGGTGTGTTCTCTAACTGGAACACTCGTAAGTTTGTGCAGTGGCATTGACTATGGCCTAGCCCATTACAAAAGCTTGGAGAAGGACAAAATCGCAGCTTTGGCGTATCATGCTGGTGATTTTTCTGCTAGAATGTTTCTCTCTGAGGCAGCGATTGAGGATCTTCGCTGGTGGAGGTCTAATCTGCCATGGAGGACTAGGAAGATTAGGACCTTCGCTCCTTCCCTCACCATGTTCGCTGATGCTTGTGATCATGGATGGGGTGCTGTTCTAGATGAAGAAATGGCTCAAGGTTATTTTGATGATTATGAGGAGAATTATCATATTAACACCAAGGAAATTTTGGCCATTAAATGGGGCATTCTTGCTCTTGCTGGTGATGTGTGTGATACCCACATTATGATTCGCTGTGATAACACAACTGCTATTGCTTACATCAATAAGTTTGGAGGCACTAAATCATCGAGTTGCAATGAGGTTGCTAAGGAAATCTGGCTCTGGGCTGAGGAAAGAGGAAATTGGCTTTCTGCTTCTCACATTCCTGGATTGGAAAATGTTGATGCGGATTTGGCTAGTAGACAACTGACGGAGGACACAGAGTGGGCTCTCAGTCAAGAAATTTTTGACCATATTTGCTCAGAATTTGGATCTCCGGACGTAGATCTTTTTGCCTCTAGACATAATTTCAAGGTTGAAATCTATGCTAGCTGGTTTCCTGATCCTTCCTCTACATTTATTGATGCTTTCTCTATTTCTTGGAAGCAATTCTCACGGCCTTATATTTTTCCTCCTTTTAGGCTGGTAGGAAGGTGTCTGCAGAAGATCGAGATGGAAAGAATTCGAGCGATTGTTGTCGCCCCGAATTGGTCGTCTCAACCCTGGTTCCCACAGATGAAAGCCAGAAGCAGACAACTTCTGTACATAAGAAAAGGAAGAAGAAATCTCGTTCCTCAAAAGGACATGTTTCAGGACGAGAAGATTGCGAGTTGCTCTCTTCTCGCCGCACTCTTTTGAAACAGGTGGTGGATAAGTTAGAAATTTCATCTAGAGCTAAGGAACATTATTTGGATAGTTGGTCAAAGAACACGAAGAAGTCCTACCGTACTTATCACAGAAAGTGGAAGTTCTATTGCTATGAGAATGATATTCCATATGCAATTCCCACTTATAATCAGGCGATTGATTTTCTGTGTGATCTTTACGACCAAGGAATGGGTTATGGAGCCGTTGCTTCAGCTCGTTCTGCTCTTTCTTCAGTTATGCCTAAAATTAGGAATGAAACTTTTGGAGCTTCAGTGACTGTGTCTAGAATCATCGGAGGAATGTTCAACAAGCGGCCTCCTAAGACGAGGTACTCTGAGACATGGGATCCGGACATAGTACTTGGCTACATCGCTTCTTTGTTTCCTCTAGCGGGCCTCAATTTGCCTCAGCTAACCCAGAGGACTCTTACGTTAATGATGTTGGTCACCTCTCAGCGGGTGCAGACTTTACAGACTCTTAAGTGTGAGGATATTATTTTTGCCTCTAAGGATAAGGTCACTATTCTTCTGTCGGAAAAGATAAAGACTTCAGCTGTGGGAAGAGCTTTAGGTTCCATCGTTATGGAATCTTTTCCTGACAATGAGAAAGTGTGTGTTCTTCGTTCTCTACGTCACTATATGTTCAGGACGTCAGATCTTCGACCTAAGGATTCAGCTGGAAATTCAGTGGGCCAGTTGTTCATTAGTCATACTGCGCCTTTTAAGCCAGTTCTGACTTGTACTTTGGCTAAGTATGTTAGATGCATTCTTTCGGCGAGTGGACTCAATACCAATGTATTCAGACCTCACAGTGTGCGTGGAGCCACTGCTTCAAAGCTAGCTGCGCTGCATGTCCCTGTGGACCAAATTATGAAGACAGCTATGTGGAAAGATGAGAACACTTTTAGGCGTTTTTACCACAAGCCAATTAACGTGACAACAGCTACTTCTACTCATTTGTTGTCTGCTTTCGCCAACAAGGAAAGAGACAAGAAGCAGTCCAGAGCTTCTTCTCGCGTTTCTTCTGAGTAGTATTGTTTTCTTTTTCAAAAGAACTTTGAGAGTCCTAGTTATGCTGTCCGAGTCTTACAGCAAAAGGACTAGTTATCTTCGTCTTAAGACTACGAACTTTAAGGAGAAAGGACTTAACGTATTCACCTTTGATGGTAACCGGAGGAATTGTGAGTTAAATATCTCATGTGCTGCCACCTGACGGTGGCTGCAGACAAGAATTGATTAGATGTACAATACTCACAGGGTTCGTAGTAGTACATCTGTGATTCTTGCTCTGCAGACAGCCGTCGGTGGGGGGACAAGCCCACCACGCCCACCCAGGCGTATGTCCCCCTTCACCGGGTTGTCGACTGTCTACAGTCAGGACAATATTCTTCTGGACTCAGAATATTGCTGTTTTTTCAATTCCTCTGTGCAAGCTACGTTTCCCGATTTAAACCCTGCCTTAGCCTCGTTCTCCTTCTCTTGTCCCCCCACCGACGGCTGTCTGCAGAGCAAGAATCACAGATGTACTACTACGAACCCTGTGAGTATTGTACATCTAATCAAATGTTATAAACATGGAACTATCACATATCTAGCTCTAGGAAGAAGTAAACAAAGTAGACTCAATGTGAACTCATACTAGTAAAATGGCAATACAGCCCAAAATATGGCCCGAGTTCTACCAGAGTGGTGACATACACAAGACTGGAGCATAGGTATACTCCTGGAGCATAGGTATGCTCGGTTGCCATGGTTACATCAGTGATTTCAATTAAAAAATAATGGAAATCTCATGTTAATTGGCGCTACAATTGTAATTTTAACAAAATATAAATTTGGAAATTGGGATTAAAGGGTAGAATGTTTATAAGTTGGCCTACCGTACACATGTCATGGGCCTTATTTAGTGCAAAATTTTTATATAAATAACAGGTGTCCATGTTCCCCATATTCGTTGATAATATCCCTATCCCTGATTAGCCCCTATAATTTCTGACATCTATAAATCTACATGGTCCACGTGAGAAGACAAGCGGATAACTGGGTTAGTGGGCCTGCGCTGGTAGAGGGGGTGTGATGATTGCCGGGAACAGCCAGGTTGAGTGTTACGAGGAGCTGCCTGGACACGATCCACTGATTCAACCAGGCGATTTCACCACAACCTCAACACTCACGTTCAATTTATAGGAGCAACTATAGCATCCTCCTCGTCCGCTCGCTCAACCCTCACTACCACAATGTCGGGCCGAGGCGGAAAGAGGAAGGTAAAGTCGATGACAAGGTCTGCAAAAGCAGGAGTTTTGTTTCCTGTTGGTAGGATAGACCGATATCTTCGCCGTGACACCCACCACTACCGTATTGGCTCCGGGGCGCCCATTTACATGGCGGCCGTCATCGAGTATCTAACCGGTGAGTACTCGCCCCTGCTCCCCACTCTGACGAGCTCTGACACCCGGAATCTTGCCCCCGACCGCCTACCCATCCATCATCTCGTCTCTTAATACCTTAGGCCTATATTCTACACCTAAATTAGTGGCTGTGTTGCTCCGGATGTTGCAATCATTTATGCAGGTCTCTACGTGTCCATGGTATCATATGAACGAACATTATTATGAGTGAAATAGGTTATTACTATTAGTATTAGTAGGCCTACCGTATTACTATTACCCTTAAAGATCAAAAATAAAGAGACAAGACCCAAATGCATCGATGTATTAGCTATGTATTGAAATTAATTAAATAGATGCTTCAAATAATAATCGATCAGGCTAGTGTTGACACGATTCTGATCGACTAGGTAATAATAACTCCCAAGATGTTTTCATGTCTGGGAATATAAAAATGTGTAATTATTTGAGCCGAATGATTGACCTAGATTGTAACATCATACAAACTTTGTAGGCCTATTTATTGAGAAATATGCATGTCTCTTCGTGTAGACTGATAGTGAAAATCAATGTCATTAGTATTAAATCTTAGAATATAATTTCTTCTAAGAAAATTGGCATCTTAGAAATTATGAGCAGTCTGCAACTCAATAATAATTAATTAACCTTATAATTATACACCACTATCAAATATCAGTGCAATTGACAAGTGCATACAAGCATGCCAAAATGCTTCTCTCATTGTACCTATAATTAGCACAGGGATTCATGATAATTATACATACCATATAGCCTATGACACCATACAGTATGTTCCAGACCTACCCAGTGGACCCCTAAAAGTCAAGGATCGACCAGGTGTAGGCCTACGGTACCGTACCTGATTAAGTGAGGCCGGCTCTCTATATATGGATGGGTTGTGAAGGCAACATTATATGTTTAGCCGTTTTTCCTAAGTCAAAACCAAAATCTTGTTTAACAAGTTAGCCTTCTATGTATTTTGTTCACCATCAGTCTGGACATTTTAAATTCAAATTTAATTTGGTGAATAGCTAATTAATCAGCAATAAAAATGGACAATCATCACAAATGAGCCTTCCATAGTACGGTGCGGTAATTGTCAATCATTGTAATGGCTACCACATTTGAATATTAATTTCTCTGCTTTCTATGTAGACCTATATAGCCCTTTGCCTTATTTTTTACAGGATAATTTTTATTCATGTAAAATTTAGTTCTAACATATTGAAATTAGTTCATCGCAAATCATTTTTCCCCAAAATGTTTTTGGTCTGGAGTCAAAACATATAGATTTGCACCACCATTTGTGACTTAGATATTTAACAACAGCTGAGATATGGCAACTACAATAACTTGAATAAGCTTAGGTTACTTCTTGTTGTAGTAAAATAACATTTGTCATTTTTCTTCAGCTGAGATTTTGGAGCTGGCAGGAAATGCTGCCCGTGATAACAAGAAAAGCCGAGTTACGCCTCGCCACATTCTCCTTGCCGTTGCCAATGATGAAGAGCTTCATAAACTCTTGCGACATGTAACCATCGCCTCAGGCGGTGTCCTGCCTCAGATCCACCCTGAACTACTCGCCAGGAAAAAGGGTGGAAAATTCCCGAATATGATCACACCAGCTGTCGTGTCTTCATTCAGCCCTGTGAAAAAACCTGTTCCACCTAAACCCAAGCCCAAACCAGTAGTGGCTATAAAATCAAAGCCTCCGGTTGTTGCGACTGCTACAGCAAGTAAAAGCCCTGCCAAGGGGAAGGACAGCAAAGGGAAGCAACCACTTACCAAAGCTGGAAAAAGTGCTAAGGTGAAAATATGATATCAGTTAAGTTTCTATAAGTGCTCTTAGTTTGTATGGATATTGTCATCGCATTAGCAATATATATATACAACTAGGCCCTACAAGTAGGAAAGCCCTATTCTAATTGTATTTTTAGAAATTTCTAATACTGATTTTGATATGTAGTTATAAATGTACTTTTTAGGGCCGAGCTAATACTGATGTATCGGGAACAAAAGATTCTGCAACCGGATTCACAATACTATCAGAAAAAAAACTCTTTCTGGGACAAAAGGTACAAAGTGCTGCATTGACCATACATTTTTGCTCTAGAATTTACTTTAACGGATTGTCCAGGTGTAAATTATCAATGAAACGTGTTACTCTTCTCTTGTAACTTAGTCAGTTTGTCAATTTCTACAAATTTGGACATATCGGTATTGATTAGTTGTAGAAAGTATTTTGTCCCAATCACCCTGTAATTTGACTGACCAAAAACCTAAACCTTATTTGTATCTGATGCATGGTTAAAGGAATAGCAAGAATTTGTTTTATTACAGTGGACATTTTATCCAAAATTTACATTTACCATCTGGCGCTGACATGGTAATGATAAATATTAATAGTATAACATTTAATTCTGGAATGTTTGTATAAACTCATCATTACAATTGGCTTTCCTTATAGCTAACAGTTTTACAAGGAGACCTTGTGAATGTCGCTGCAGACGCCATTGTTCATCCCACCAACAATACATTCTATATGGGTGGGGAAGTAGGTAAGTTACTCAAGCGAATTTATTTTATTGGAGTGAAAATGTTTTCACATTTTCACTCCAAGTGTGTCTGATATGCTAATCAAGAACAGCCAGAAGTTTGTATTCCATATCTATATCACAACTACCATGTTTAAATGGGGAAATTACCTTGTTCTGTTGTTCCTCCTGACATAGTTTACATGCATCAACGAGATTAACAAATGCCTTCGCCTCTCCACGAAGCACATCCCACACAAACAAAATACTATACATAGATTTCACTGACGTCACGGCCCTGGCCATGTTTGGGTCAAGTTAGATGGCTATGTATGCTGCGATACTTGAAAATATCGTTTTCTGGCTGTTTTAACCTTTACCAGTTTTAATCTGCCACAATAATACCTTCATGATAGGTTAGATCATCTGCCTTTAGTGTAGAATTACCCAAGTATCTACTCTTGTGAGGTTTATCAACTTTGTTTTGATACCCCCGCCATAGACGGCAAGCGTAGCAGTGACCCCAAACATGGTAGCCACTGTGATACCCCAGCCTACTGGGTGACGTCATGTGAAATCTATGTATATGTGGATTTGCGGGAAGCGGACGTCGTAACAAAATGAGAGTTCTGTAATAAAAGCAATTTGAACACAGAAAACAAGCTATAAGCTGTGATATAATGGTAAAACTTTACTTTGCATGTGCTCAGTCGAAACTATATTGTGAAAAGAAAGGATCCGTCTTATTTTATAGTCTTTTATTTATTTCTAAAATCACATAATTTTTTTCTGTTCCAGGCCAAGCTTTAGAGAGGGCTGGAGGTAAAGAATTTCAACAAGAAATAAAGAATCTTAGCAGCAGCCATGGAAATCTGGATACAGCCGGAGGTAGGAATCATATTTCCAGGGTGGAGTCTTTTTTTGGGGGTAGATGGAAATCTTTCTTGACTATTATATATACATGGGTGACGCCCTATCATCCTGATGATATCACGTGGGGTCCGGTTAACACTAGCAGAAAAAATAATAAAACTCATATATTCTTATCTTAGGATTGCAATCTACCCGTAGACGGGTAAAAAATAATTGGTCTTATGAAAGGAGACTGATATAGAAAATTGAAATTTTGCTAACATTTCCAATTTCCAGGGTTGTTAACATAATTCGTTCAAAGCCTATTTATTCAATAACACTAATATAAATTTCCCTATGCTTCTGTTATCTTACTATTACCTATTATTTAGATTTTTCATTTCTCAGAATTTCTATTTTAATTGTTTGAACAATTAGATATAATGGGCAAATCTACTGATACAAGCCTGTAGATTATAAGTTGGTGATCCTCTCCACCAACAATCGATTTCGGATTCTACTATATTTTAGTTTAAAATCACTATTTCTATCAACCAAAATCTTGCAGGCTGATTAATTATCTTTCATGTCTCCCCATAAAGAGACTCAAAATTAAAATGAATGGATTCACGCCAATTTTTAAAGCACGCCGCCACCACATTATATGATGTGATTTTGGAGTAATATTTGTTTCCAGCGGCCATAAGCCCTGGTCATAGGTTCCCTGCTCGCTACGTCATCCATGTTAACAGCCCTCATTGGCGGGAGGCAAACGCCCAGCAAAACCTTGACAAGGCGGTCAAGAATATTCTGACACTTGCTGATGAGAAAAACCTTAAGTCTTTGGCACTCCCTTCCATAGGCAGTGGGAAGTAAGTGCTGCTAGATATGCTGCCTGCCTTGTCTCGCGCAATGCTCGCACTAATATAAGCAAGCATCAATTGTCCCCGCTGTGATCATGATTCGTACGATACTATATAGTAAGAGGGCATGGACTTAAGAGGCAGGATAATTTATTTCAGATTTTTCCGTGTTATAACAATGGTTTGCATTATAAAACAACGAGTCTAGAGTGAATAGAGGGCCAGGTCCAGCGCTGCATAACATCCGAGTTTTTCCCTAAACTATCACTTATCAAATCTAATGGTTTCTCCAGTACCAGAATCAAAGAGTTTATTGGCCTGGCAGTCAAGCTTTTATCCGAAGTTGTTTGAGAGCCTCAAGAAAACGTAGTGTTCCACTGAAGAGAGGTTTCGTGATTCTTGTAAATTGTCCTATTTAAATATTTCACATATTTTTTTATTTTTTTATTTTTTTATTTCAATTAAAGGCCAGACATCTAGTTGAAACTTATGGGTTGGGTTCAGAACATCTGTATCTTTTGACCAGTATACACCTCTTATGTATACTTTAAACTAAACTATTTGAACTAAACAAGGGCTTAGGTACATTTAAACTTATAATTTTCTGTTATTTCAATATGATGTTATTGCATTTGGTAAATAATGTACCCACCAATGTGTTGCCTACTTATTTTTCCATCCATAGGTCCCATATTATGATGTTTCAAATCAGTTCGCACCAATGTTAAATCTAGTGATATTTTCATTTGGCTTGAAATCCATGCATAGATTGAGGTGGTGTGGTTTGTCAGGACATCTGGCTTTTATGGACCTTCCCCCATCCTTGCACCACTGACCCTTTACTTCGCTCTCAGCAGGACCAAATGAGCTAGGGTATGGCGTTCCCAAATAAGCCCCCAAACGGGCCCTCCAGTACAACCTCTCTTCACTCTAGTCTCGTTGGATAAAAGCAGACCTCGTGTTTTATAAATGTATGCTATTGTCGTTACTCTATATGTAGAATTCATAAATTTTATTTATTTTTTTTTTTTTTAAGAAAAAAAAGAGAACGCATGTCTACTGAAAACCGTCTTTTATTTAAGAATGTTCTTGCCTTTAACAAGATCGGTCATTAACCCCATGCATGCATTGTTAGTATATTCTCTGTAGGACCTTTTGTCTGTTAGTGGTTTTGTAAGAAGGCTCCCCTCAACCAGACTCTTTCAGATTTCTTTACATCAGGACACCGAGGTAGAGCGGGTCTTCCTTCGGAGCTGCAGTATCATTGACTTCAATAACCTTAAATAACTCTTTCAATATTCATTCAAATTCACACAGCCATTCTTTTCGGAATAACGTGATCATACTACTTTCCTTACCAAATTTAATTAGAATTATGATTTTATTCGCCAGCTGCCATTTGTCCTGGGTATAAATTCCCTGCTCGGTTCGTTATACACACTAATGGACCGACCTGGAATTCTGATAATGCCCAGCAGAGCTTGGACAAGACGGTGAAGAACTGCCTAGCGTTGGCGGATGAAAAGAATCTTAAATCGATAGCGTTCCCTTCCATTGGCAGCGGGCGGTAAGCTTCTATACGTCTGATTGTCATTAGATTATCCTGGTCTTACCATGTATATAAAATTGCACAATCAATCTCAGTTTGGACTGCAAAGGAGAACTTCTGCCCTGTTAAAGTATTACTTCTCTTCCGATTTCCAACTCCACATTGTTTATTAGCATAGACATGATCAATTGATCTTCTCTGCTCTCTACCTCATCAGCAAAGGTCATAAAATAGTTTGATTAATTAATGAAATAAGTATCAAATATAAAATATACCTAAAGTACTAACATACAATCGGGTTAAGAACTCGTGGATAATACAGATGAGGTAATTTACGATATTGAAGACAACGCAAGAGAGGAGGAGGTGACCGAACAAATTAATAAATTTAAAGATGATAAGAACTCGGGCCTCAGACCGCAGATATAACTATTTTGTATTAAATGTCGAAGATGGATTACCGCAATGTCTGTTAACAGTGTAAACAGTTTGATTAATTTAAGAGCTTTATTAAAACAATAGCTCTGCATGTCAGGGCGAGTTCTGGTCAGGGACTCATTACCGGAGTTTTAATCCGTCACTGGACTTTCATTAGCTCGTTTCCACTTATAATCCTGAACTATTAATTACTGTGTTTTCGAGTGCCATGCACTAAGATTTACTTGTCTACAAATATTTTTTCCCAATCATGACCAGTCTGCCTAATTTACCTAGATTTCCCCCGGCTGCTTGTGTGCTAAAAGTTAAGCGCTTCATTATCCCTGACTAAGAAGTTATATTGTCTTGTTAGATTGTGTGTCGCTTCAGCTTTGGTTTGCATGGGGCGATGGGAAACAATTAGAAAATCCGGTTATTAGCTCGAAATGGGTACCGTATCAGAATATAGGATTCTTAAAATAAGACGCTGGAATATGTGCTATTATTGTGTGCTCTTCACTACATATGTCCCATCATACGATGTAAAACTAATCTGGTATCTATAATATACAGGCCCATTTATTATTCGCTCTACAACCTCTCAGCCAATTACCATCCACACCGTAAACTCCTTTTCTAATTTTGGCTGTTAAAACCTTGATTACTATTTGGTGTTTTGGCACTTATATGTTATGTTAAAGTAATAAATCACCTGTTTAAACCAATGCATTATTTCATTGAGGTGTTGTTGCCTTCCTTATTCTCTGATTTATTTATTTTTTCTAATATTCATTTATCTAATTCGTTACAGTGCCGGCTTTCCTAAGCAAACAGCTGCCCAAATTATCCTCCGTGCCATTAGCAACTATTTCGTCAACGCCATGGCGAGCTCTCTGAAGCAAGTCTACTTTGTTCTGTACGATATGGAGAGCATTGCCGTGTATACGTGCGAACTAGCCAAGCTCGACTCGTGAGAACAACACGCTCCAACCCTGGCAGCAGCTCTATGGATGAAAATGATGTACTTCCATGGTTACAGGAAAGAAGGGTCAATCGCGTTGGGAAAAGACGCATTGGCCACTATCCGTATCGGAATCGTCTTATCTGGAATCGAGCATTCAAACAATCCAGCGTTTTTCAGACATGTGATCAAAGTCAATGGGTCATTTTAATGTATGAGTTGAGCCCCTAATATTCATATATGCTCTGAAATGGTTCATGAAGCATTATGTATTGAGTGTATGGGAGAGAGCATGTTTCAGCATGGGGTCATCACATTCCTATAGTTAAGCAGTAATATAATATCGTATTCATATGACGTGTTGATTTTCTGTTGAAAGTCCTGATCTATACATTAACTTCTCCCATAGTCATAGTCCTTCCTCCCCCTGAGCTAATTATTGCGTTGGCATATATACACTGCCTCTTTTTCTAATATGGAAATTCTTGTATTCACATAAAACATTGAGGCGAG
The DNA here is from genome assembly GCA_942159475.1 of Sthenelais limicola. NCBI lineage: Eukaryota > Metazoa > Annelida > Polychaeta > Phyllodocida > Sigalionidae > Sthenelais > Sthenelais limicola. The sequence goes on along the minus strand of OW804095.1, from coordinate 57,162,207 downwards.
AAATATTTCATTGGAAAGGTGTGTTGATTCAAACTGTTTTCTTTCCTCATATACCAAATAGCTCAGAATTTTGCAAAGAGGATAACTAAGGAATTTATTGAAATACGATATTCCTTTTGTCACAATTGAAATGTCGCTGTTGAAATGGTGTAATTTTACCAGGATCTGATTCAGTTCTTAAAATGACGCAGTTAGATTCCTTATGTTGCGTTTAAATTTGTCGTGAATAACCTACATTGGTGTGACTACGAAAATTGTCAACAATTTATTTCACAGATTATTTTTACTTAAAAAATTCTGCCATTATTAATTTAAACTATCCATGCTCTTGAGAATTAGTCACATGCCATTTTAAGGCACACTTCTATTAACTCGCCTCAACAGCACCTTGCCTTACTACACTGATTAACGTATAACGGTTTGAGGATTACCTAAGATGCTGAGTATATCTATATTATAATATATTCTTTGATGCTATAGTCATACAATTCTACAGTGTACAATACTCATCTAACATAATGATTTATTCACTTTGAGATACCTAAATCAGCGACAATTCCCATCTCTTTATATATGGCTTATTGACGTCTTGCTTTTCTTTAAAAACAGAAAAGGAGACAACTGGTTCGAATGCTCGAGTCTTGAGTTGATACCACTATGTAATATGCCGCCACCTAGAGTGTCTGGAGAATGAATATTTCTAGTAGTATGGTAAAATGTTGGTAGGTGTCGCCTTAGCGTCTTTGAGCCGGTCTCCACTTATGTCTGATGGGAAAGTAAGAATTAAACCCATAATTATGTAGGAAATGACAAACGGTTCGCGATCTAGTGACGGATCGTGTCTCCCGGCAGTTTGATCTTTACCTACAATAAGGAGCTTTCTTAATGTCAAGAAATTGACGGATCATCAGTCTGAGTTTTGAAGTCCGTCTTTAATTATTCGGCCACATATATACGGTACCGAATTTATCTGAGAACATTCAATTCAGAATCGAATAATGGTGTTTTGACATCTGCCTCTCAAATTTTGCTTCAGTTGTTTTACGGATGGTGGTACATATATATCATTTGGCCGCCACTTGCCACTGTATCGCATTGTTCTGTTAAGCGATGTTGCTGCTGCTGTATTTTTGTTCAGAATTAATAGAGATTGTTAATGTCTGTCGGAAAGCGTGATAATTGTCCCATGTCCTTGGCTTTGTATGTGAACATTCTGTGATCTACTTTTATAAAACACCTCTTTCCGCTCTGACTTTAATGTGATTCCCGGAAATCCTCTGAAAAAGAGGTTATGGAATGTCTCGTTAATTTTATTTACTTCATTAATGTTCTTTTTAATCTTGGAGGCCAAATATTATTTTTAAAAAACGATCCCTTCACAAAATCTACAAATATTGATTAAGGCCTACTAATTTAATAGCTAATGTAGCACTAAGGCCGCCATTAGATTGGGACATTTTTATCTGGTTTATAAACTACGTTCTATTCATCGAGTATGATAGAAGTTCATTTGCAGGTTTTGCCTGCAGAATGAAGTTAGGTCAACCGCTTCTTCCGTTGTTTGTCTGTGATTCTACGCAATGACACCATCTGTATCCATCCTTGGATTCTAAAGATAGCTATAATGTGTCTAGTCTGTGCCAGGGCGAGAGAAACTTCTTTATTTCATAGTCATAGATTGTTAAGTTTGATTGCCACATACAACTGTTACCGGCTCTTTAGTGAAAAAGCGTTTTGCTTTTAAAAATGGACATTTTGTTGTTTGTTTAATTGCCTTTACAGATTTATGTTGTTCTATTTGTAACTTAATTATCCATTCATTTTCAACTGTCCAAGCTCTGAGCTGATTGGTAGATTCCTAAAACATATACCTACTGTAATACGTTGGAATAATTCTACGAGTAAGCTAGATGTACGCGCTGCCTTTGTGTATCGTCTGCCATTGTAACTATCTTGTTTAAGATAACCTAACCCAATGCACTTCCTTGAAAAGGAATATCGTAAGATGCACTTGTGTGGTTTCACTGTATATAAATACGGGGACGTTCCGGTGGTCGCAGTGGTCGATTAAATTGGCATAACTTGGTCGGTGAGAGTATTTAAGCCTCTAAAACTCGCTGTCGATTAATTCGAAATTTCACTATCTCGTATGAATGCAGTGAGCTTTACCAATGTGAGTCTGTGGGTGCTTACTGGGGAGATTTCTCCGAACCGAGTTATCCACTGAACTGCCGTCAGAGCAACATAGCCTAGGATTCTATATAGGCATTTTCCCCCTAGGATTGCCATTATTATTACATTATTATTATATTTGCATTTCAATATTAAATTTTACCCATACGTCATTTGGTAGATGAGGTCATTCCATGTGTACAATTGAAAGTATCGAGCAAATGTTGTATGTGTTACGCTCTATAAAAGAGATAATTTAATATTGAAAAAGAGCACTGATGCGTGAAAGTGTAGGTGCGTTTTTACACAAAATGATAGGAAACTATTGGATAGGTATGCTAGATCCAGCCGTGTGAAGAAAATGGCACCCAGTTGTCAGTAGTGTGCATTTTCGATCGAGTCATTTATATACTATGTTATGTGACTATTGTTAACATATATTGTATGTTTGATGTGTGTGTTTAGAAAATAAACATTTTTGTTACCATTTTGAAATTCATTTTCAGTAATGGTTTCTATTCTGCCATCGACCGTGATCGAAGTGGGGTTTTTTTCTCATCCGATATCGATTTCTTGGCATTGATTTGGAGAGGGTCCATTGCAAACCTGTTTATTTGAAATAATTATTACTTTCTTGGCAAAGCATCCCTGTTAAATGAATGATATAGTGTATCCTTCACAAACTTTTGCTTAGCGTATAGGGTTAGACAGTGCATTCGCATGGAAGCCCTGTCTTCAGTAATAATTCATGGAAGCTGTCAGATTTCCTTCACGGAAGGCTGTGTTACACGAGGGAGCGAAGGGAAATAACAACCGTCGCTTGAACTTGTGGAATGTGCAGAAATTCACTTCTATTTTTGTTTTATAAAGAGATGGACATAGAGGCATTGCCTAAAAAGTATTGACAATTATCCGAAACAAAACTGGTCTATCGATTCCGCTTGACAATCGATCGATATACCGTATAGACACCATTGGTATAGTTTCAGGTAAAATTAAGGATGAAAACTGATCATTATTAAGCTCCAAGTGGATGCCTGCACTTCATTATCCATGCATCTCGTAATAGTGAAAACAAATTATTAATAGAAAAAGGAAAAAGGATAATAATTAAAGTAACTTATAGTTAAAACAATGGTCTTTAAATAATTATGCTTGCCTCTGGTCCCAGCACTGGAAGCAACACATCATTTCATTTGGTGCCAAGAAAATAAATTATTGAAAGAGATAGTACATAATGTACACAAAATCGATATAACTGCAAGATTATAGGCAAATCTAATTTTTGGACGCGTGGCATTGTGTGATGCATGTAATGGGAATGTTACTTGATACCTACCTATTTCCATTATACGGTTGACCTTAGTTCCCACGTAAGTAATAAGTTAACTCGAAGGTCTCGGGTTCATACCCCGTTTCCAACTGAGCGTTCGCTCACACAGCTTGTAATTGTCTAGAATACAGACATTGTTTTCCCAAAGAAAAAGGGGGTCACATCTCACGAAAAGCCAGTATAAAGGTCAGCAATAAAAAATGGGAACGAACCTTCTTCCTTCCCTTTTTTCATTAAGAATAAATATATATAATATATAAGTGTGTGTTTACGTTGTACAACGGTTTTGAAAGTAATGGCTATAGCTATTCCCGAATTTAACTTTTACATGCGTCTTCAGGGTAGACACCATGTTTTCAATGACGGATAAACATGCGAACAACCAAGCGATAATTGATAAGCTTTCCCAACGTCTTCTCGGATCGATAAATCGGCACGTTTGCCAGTTAATGTCCCTGATTTGTATAATTGAAATGCCCGACGGTATTTTAGTCAATAAAACCACTTGTAGATCCGACCATGTAAATTCCCTTAATATATTATTATGACTGAATTATGGATATGGGGCCCATTATAGAAGCTAATGATAACCAGACGTTTCCAGGTGGCGAATTCGCTAAGAAGAGAACAGATAAAAACTTAGCCCAGTTTTGGGATGGATGGGTTCATATAGTCTGCACAAACAAAGGTTTAGTAGGACACAGACTACAATACCTTGAATATCATCATAACGGTCTATTGGGTTATTTTCTTTTCATTAAACAGCCTTATAATTCTTTAACTGAAATCCTGAGGGTGCATAACCAAAACTTCCACATTAAGACTAAAATGCATTTTGCAGAAATCCTTGGTATAAACGGTCTTATTCTCAGATTGCATTTCGTTTGATAAGAACATTGGACTTAATGCCACAGAGCGTAAAATAGATTTTTTGTTTTTTTGTTTTTTTTTAAAACTTTTATTTAGCCTGTCAACAAATAACCATGTTCTAACTCGGGGTCGATCACATCATTTTTACATCGTACCCTCTGCTCATCATGTATGCATTTCTGAGTAAAATAGATTTAGCTTCAACAATTGAATTGGAAATCCTTAGCAAGCGAAGGGTTACCAGGATTAGCAAAATGTGCGCGTATGTATACACGAAAGCAGTTTTCCATGATCATGATATGATCCTTTGGATGAGCAATGAGAAGACAAATCTCCAACTGTGAACGTTCATTAACCATGGGTCCAATACCTGTGGAATACATTTGAGATCAAAATAAATAACATACATCGATCGTCTTACTGTTGATCATTACCGTTATTTAATGGATATTTCCAAATGCCTGTCTTCTAAACCGATTTATATATAATGCCCAGCGCCCTAGAAAATGTTCATTTCATATATGCTTCATTCACGGGTGCACAATCACTCCAGACTGTTGTGATGTGGAAAATCCATCGAAAAATATTTCCTTACACCATATGCATATACTTCTACATATTGCAACCGCAACCGAGTGGATCCGACGGATCCATACATGCGAGAAATGTGTTACTATAATTATTCATGAACATATGTGTTCAAAAAGAAATTGGTCCCTCCCAACAAAAGTTCATACCTAACAGTGTTTTTTCAAAAATGTCTATTTTTTATATACTCAATCATGAATGTTCGTATATTCAGTCATGGGAAGTCTGAAAATATAGGAGTTCAATTAGTTACAGGTTTGGGGGGTTTTAAATGTTGGTTCAGAGGAACTTATACTATTAGGAGTGAAATAGTGTCCAGCTCATGTATAGGAAGGCTGACGTCATTAGTAGCTCATTTCTAGGTGCATAGAGTAGGAAGTATATTCGGAGATAATGGACATCTGCGCTCTGCCCCTCCCAAATCTGTTGGAAAATTAAAAAGTTCTTTCGGCAGTTTTTTCTGTGGATCTCATGGACGCGGTCCAAAGCAATAAAACCGTTTGGAAGAGATAAGAGAGCACATAAAACACACTCTTTTTTGTCTACTGGTGAAAGGATGTTGGTCCAAAATGGTGCAATCTGTTTTGCGAAAAGAATATCGGTATGTTGCAGAGTATACGGTAAAAATAATAAGCCCATGCATGCCTTCAGAGAATCGCCGCTTCGCGCGTTGAGCTGCTGCTATCACTCCTGTTCCAAGACCCGCGTCGTGTAGCCTATGTACACAGTCCGTACCGAAGGTTGCAACCCGGCCTTGCAATAACATAGGGAAGGATGGAAGGTCTAACGTGAATGAGTATCCTGAAACTTAAAATCCTGAATCTCATATATTCCAACAAGTGTCATACAAACCTGGTTTCCCTCTATTGTTAAAACAAATAAAGTCACTTGAAGTTGTCGATTAAAATTGGTTCGAACATTTTGATATTAATCAGGAAAAATAGGGAAAATTATAGGTCCTCTTGCTAATTATTTCTGGTGGTATAAAGTTTTAGAAATAAAAAATCTAGAGTCTAGCTATATTCTTGCTAAAGAAATAAAGTATATTGGGAATGATTTCAAAACTCCCGGTCCTGAGGGCAATACTTTGGAATAGTATTATGATCAAACCGATCATCGCTTGACCTGGGGAAACTAATGGTGGATCGAATGCAATTCAAAGTAGGTGCATTGGGAGCAAAGGAAAAGGTGACGGGAGGACAAGAGATGTGGCGCACCCACGCAAACGCCTACTTAAGCTTAATGTGCACCATCACACAGTGCTCTTGAGTGAAAACCGATGAAACAGCTAGAACAGACACCCATGGGTCTCCATGATAGATCTAAGGAAGATCATTAATATTGTCAATATGAAAGAAACCCCTATCAATCAATCACAGGAAGTAACTACATTTTTACATTAGACTTTTCTTGCCTGTGTTGACAATCCTGTATGGTCGGCATGTCCACCGATGACATTTTCGCGCACATGTTTAGTCTTACATCAACAAGCTGTAAAAATGTTCTTTTTCGGGGAAGAGATGAATTAAGAGGGAAAATAGGATGCTCTTGCACCCGTATGTAATATTGGCGTGTCTATGTTTGCAGGTGATGCTGGCAAATCCAACTAATGATCAAACATGTAAAAGTCATTTTAATCTTTATTTTGCGAATAATTGAGAGAATTGATTGGAGACAGATATGGGTCAGATTTTCAGAAAATGTACAATTCAACTTCGCCAATCTTCTCAAATAACCCAAATTTCAGACGAAAATAAAGTTCAAAATAGAGTTCAACCTAACCAAACAGATAGCTAGAATCAATGCAATGCAGAATATTCTCGAATTTACCTAGTATTGACCAAATTGCAGCCTAATTTAGCAGAGTTGATTAAATGTGTACAACTGCCAATTGTACATTTTCTGAAAATCTGACCCATATATATATACGTGAAACACCTATATTATGTCGATTATAAGTTTTTTTTGGATAAATATCGGTATTTCAGTGCAGACGTGCAAAGAGAAAATTAATGTGTATTTCAGATCAGTTTAAGGGCGTTCACACTAAGTTATCCGATATGGGCCACTGAGTTAATGGTGATTTATTATATACATGCCATGATACCATACAATATTCATAATTTATTACTGATACTTTCATTGTAGCTTGACTCAATATCTCACATCCCGTGTAAATGTAATAGTCAAACTTTATCCGCGGGCAATGCAGCTTTTTGACAATCCACGTGCGTTTAGGAAACAGCAATATGCCATTTCGCCAGAATCACAGGATGGTTATACATATATATACGCCCCTATTCAACAATACTAATTTGAGTCAAAAGAATAGGTGTGATTTTTCACTGAAAGGTGGTTCCCTAAAAAATAATTATTATAAATCACCCCCTTACCTATAATTTCCAACGTACAGCATTTTCTAAACCGGAAAAACACGCATACAGTATGTTTTGGCTTGAAACATGATGAAAATACCGATGACAGTTGTAAATCTATATATCCCACCAGAAATCCCACAGTGTTTTCTGCAGGTTATACCTTGTCTGAGTACTCAGTTATTGTCCATTAGGCCTTGACACTAATATAGTTGGTTGTAATACTATTATGATTCCCTCCACCTGTTGTAAATGGACAGTGCAAGGTGGTTTAGCCTATACAGTTGGAACCCCGGGGCTATGGCATATTCAATCTTAACACATGAATCCTTGCTGAGCCCTGTAACCTATTGAACCTCTACGTTTCACCCATAACAGTGTAATGGTGATTGGTATCTCTATACCCTGAAGGCACTTTTCCAGTTATCCATGCGCAGGTTGAAGTTGAGGTTGAGGTTGAGGTTAATGTTATACCCACCAACCAGAATCAAATGGTTTATTCTCGTTGTGCCCACCGATATATATTCTCAATTTCCCTTTCAATCGGCAATGCCATTTTCCTCCCCACCACATTTCTATGTGACCCAAGTGCGGTATGTGGTCTGAGATTGTGCATCATACATAACACAAACACATTGCCAAATAAACCCTATCGTCACTTAATTTTAGGAAGAGAAAGGCAGAGAAAACTACCAAGATCTATTAAATTTTAGGAATCATTGATAGACATCCTGGCTCCAAGCAAGTACTAATATAGTCAGAATGAGGAAGGTTTTCCATTTTACTTCCATGTCAATACTCTCTGACTTGTTCTATACACTAGGTTGTCTCGTGCAGCATGCACCGCGTCTGCACCTGCACCTAGGGTTTCTGGGTCTGGCGCCAACAAGCACTTTTTGCTTACACAAACTCCAAGGTGATACAAAACTTGATGGAGGCACTCCCTCCCACTCCTGTCTGCTGTACATGCGCCTCAAAGCTTACTTGTTCTGTCATCTTGATATGTTGCAATTACAGGGCGAATGTGCCAGCTGGAAATTATAATGATATTGATCATGCCGAGTTTATATACGTGACATATATTTTTACAATACTTTAGGAATCTTTTACTCTTAAATGACACTTTTATTCAATCATATAGACCCTCGGTCTGTTTTTTGTATTTGGGTGTACGTTCCAATATAATTGGCATTGTCTTTATTCAAAAGCTAATATACCGAGACATTAATTGTTTATAGGTCTTCTGAGTTGCTGGCCTAGGAGTGGGGTAAGGTTTCGACCAATACCACCAAAACAAGAATGATTCGACCAAAGAAAATTAAGGGTTGGCACATTGTATTAAGCTTTGCACGTAAACCTATGATCTTGTGAGGGTCAACCCCCACACATCAATACTTAATTCAGTAGGGGTTCCCCCCAGATTCCATTGAATGGTATATAAGATTTGGCACCTGGTACACTGCCGAATATAACCTGAGTCATATAACGAACCCAGAGGCATGCAAGGCTGCATTTATAGGTTGTAAACCTAGATATTATTTCAGTTGTGCCTTGGAAGAAAATAATTGGGTTAGTCTGGCGCCATGTGGTAGAAACTGTACCAAATCAATGCGCTGGAATCGAGGCAATTCGCACTGGCATTTTCGCAAGGTTGCGTGCATGGTATACAGGTTACAGAGGATCCACAAATAAAATATTAATGAGTGTCCTGATGAGGTCGGCCAGTGCTGCGAGGAGAAAGTGTGTCAGGTAAGTGCTACCCTAAGATGAAAAGCACCGACAGGTTCGTCCAATCATTGCTTTGTACTTAGAAGGGTGTGCGGTGCAAGTGAACGCGGAAAACAGGTAAGACCAGAACATGCTTGGGCTATCTCCCAAGGATGTAAATTCCCTGAGGATTCAAACAGGTGCGATTAGCTAATCGGATTCCTCATATGATTCAAAATATTTATACTCAACCAATCTTAATAAAGGCATAAACCACTAATGTGGTGAAATAAACTGTTACTTTATAGTACCTATTGCGATATAAGTAATTATATAAAAACGCCCTGTAGCCTCGGAAACATGGGAAGCTTGGTGAGAGGTGAGGCTGCGGGAAGTTCCCATGAGCAGGGGTAAAACCCTTGTGTCAAACAAAAATATAGATACTACCACGGAAACCTCGAGCGTTTATACGTATAGATCAATTACATGAAACCCAAATGAATACTAAATTAACTGGCTAGGTCTATGACTAAAATCATAGTCATGGTTTTGCAATTATGCTTATCCCGTGAGGGTATTTACTCTTATTTCCGTTTAGCGGTTTGGTTTGGAGTCAAAATCATGCAATAGTCATAGATGTATGAATGTATTTAAATAAAACGTCCGTTACATGATTCAAGACAAACGATAGTAATAAAACTATAATGAATTTTCGATCAGCTATCGAGCTGGGTGTTTGTTCTCCGGCAACATGAGGATATCAATGTGTAATGAAGCCTGCACGAAAATGGACCCTAGGTGCAGGATTATTGCGCCTAAAATTTTCAAATGAAAGATACTTCCTCTGGGCATTTTATTTGTTAAACATTTGCAAGCTAATGATATATATAGGTAGTGATATATAAGTGTTGTTCATATAAGTGTTATTCATATTCAACAGTAATTTGATCGCACGTGTTGTCCAATTGAGAAAATACGGCCCAGCAATGCGGAAATAGGTAGTGAATACGATCCAAGGCCATGGAAGGGGTTTGTATATTTGAAAAGATGCATACAGCCTGGTTTTTGTCAGCTAGGTAAGGTGCTTATCTTTATTATGACAGTATAGGCGTCAAACACAAACAATAGTCACATGATGCCTACACCACACCCATCATTTCTCAACTTACTTCATTGACAGGTCAGGCCAAACATGCACATGAATGTGACTACATGAAGTTGTCTATATAGGATTCCTGGTCATCAGGCTCAGGCCCAGGATAAGCAGGTCTTCAATGTTCAAGGAGTTGCCTTCCTAAAACTGATCACATCTATCCGTGTATAAAGATGATAGGGAAGGGGATATTAATAAATCATTTATATGCCTGCGTTTTTGTGAGTCAAATCAGTCACCATCTTCTAGGGATGTCTCTGATTTATATTTTGTACTTTCTCCTATTCGGTTGCAAGACCGAAAGAATGACAAAACGAATCATAACTACCTGTATGTCAGATTTATATCATAAAACAAATTTACTTTGGTCCTTATCATCCCTACCTTGCCACCAGTTCCCTAGTTCACATAGTCTTCCTGTAAATTAAGATCCGTCTACACGTCTCCTACGTTTATAAAAATAAATATCATATACACATATACTCTGTCAGAACCAACATCATACTCGTGGTTTTGGATATCCAGGCGATGTGAGCATGGCTGCTTATCTGGGGTTGTAAACCATGTCATTTGTTATCTATACCCCGACTAGATTCAAACCACTTTGTCTATGAGGGTCACCTTTATTATTATCGAGCCAGCTCCAGGACAACTTTCATCTTCCGAACTCCGCCGATATCGTGTATAGCAAGACAAGCAGGTTTGTATATTTAGGCTACCCTGATCCCCTACCTCAACTCAACACATAATGGTTGCAGTTTTTTTCTTCAAGGAGTTCGCCCAGAGGAAAGTGCCGTTTATATGTACACACCCACATATCTAAATTGATGCCATCGGGATCGCCGGCCTGTCCACTGACATCTGGATAGAATGAAAATACAACCTAGACTATCATATATTGTGTGTATATTAGAGCATTAAAAGTACCTCAAGGGTTAGACTATGGTGCATTACATATAGGCCTAGACAAAAACAACCATAGTGTCTGGGTGCAATGAGGCAGCAAACACAAAGGACCGGGCAACCCAGACAGAAGTGTCCTGGAACACATCACTATCACAAAATACAGGTTTTAACTAAACAATTACATATACTGCTTGCTTAATATATCTAACTATAATTCAGCAGAGATTCGTCTAATATAATTATTGCCTTTCATAATGGAAACTAATTAATTGTCAAGAGTGTTTCACAAAATAATGTGAATAATTGGTCTGGACGTAGCCATCTTGATTAGAGCATAATGATGTTTGGTGTTGATGATAAATTGCATATATAAGTAAGAAGTATCAGCAACATAGACCAATCATAAACAACGAGAAGTTGTCTCAGGTGTTCACAGGCAGATAACCTCTTTGATATATTCATTATCCACCTGTTTATGTACAACGCAAGCCATTTGAGATGCGTAACGTATCCTCTATAACCATTAAGCTGAGCAGATACGCTAAAGCAAATTTAAAACATATATTTTTTCACGTTTTATATCTGTGATTTATATTTCTACATTTATGGGAGTACACTTGTTAGAGTTTCTATGAGTATGCAAAATATAAATCACCCCTTTTGATATTAAAATCTCAAAAGCCTGTAATTATAGATATGTGGAAATATCAAACACATGCGATATGTTTAGTATCGCCGCCGTGAACTTGTTCGCCGTCTTTACCTGGTACTAATTGGTCTACTAAAGAATAGTGTCAGTTTTCGTGAAATTTATAAGTAAAGTCTCAAAGCTCTCAGTGCCAAGTTCAAGTCGTAGTGTATGTTACTAAAAGTAAAACATTACTTAATCCATGTGCATGCTATATCCTATCCATTAAGCCTAGCTGCTGTATGTCAACAATGCATGCCATTAATCGTTCAAATTACCTGTAGAGACTGTAGGTATATAACGCCAAATGGATTTCGAGATGACACAAGTATATATTGGCCTTGATTCAAAACATCAATTTGTATTTTTTGCCCCCCCCCCCCACCTCGATCAGATGAAAGATTAGAGGAAGCTCACACCGATGGTAAGAGAGAAGATGAATAGGTTTCTCTACACTTCCTAGGATTTGAAAGTCAAGGTCCTACAGGTCTAAAATAGAACATGGAGATGCAAATGCGGTTCTAGAAAATTGAATGTGTGTTTTGTTAAACGATCCCCGTGGAGCCAACTGTATACACACATTGCATGTACTCAGGGACAAGCTTTACCTATAAATTTATATTAGGGTACATACATATAGGTATAGGGGGTACACTATGCATAATATATAAAACGAGAATGCTGTGACGAATACATTAACAGTTATATTAGGCCTATAACATCACATTGAAAAAAACGGGAGTTGCTTTCAATACAAAGCGCCGGCATTATATTTTATTCAATGTATTATCATTTAATCTAAGGATCAATAATATACGTAACCTCCTTTCCTACCTTTATACACAAAGTCATTGTTTTAATCAAAATAGTTATACTAATAATGCCCATGCTATATGCCTTTAATGAAAACCTAAAAAAAACGTATACTATTAGCCCACAGCGATAGTTACAACGGGTAAGTATCGATTATATCTTACATGTAATACCAATAGATTGAATCTAAAACAAAGAGAATGTCCTGATGATTACTTACATAATTAGGAATAACGGTAGACACTAATCCTATAGACCTCAATTAAACGAGGTTGAAAAATCACACACTACAACACAGAGTTTATGTCTGGTTCTGCGGTATACGAACTGCTCGATATATAGGTATAGTGCACACCCTCTATCCCATGACGAGATTATAGCAAGGTTACTTTCGACAAGGTGGAGGCCATCTGCTTCAAATGATCATCCATGTACACCTCGTCAACTCATAAAACAAAGTATATTGAGTACAACAACCGGCAGCGAGTGTCTATCCGGTATTCAGGAGATCACAGGGTGTAGTGTTAAATGTAACAGAGTAAGCTCTGGCAGGATACCCATCACCCCGAAACAGAGAGGCTATTTTGGGAGAGGTTAGGGGATATTGACAAAGCTGTGGCCAGAAAGGAAATAATCAAGGTTAGACAAGAGCGAACGTAATTAGGACCACAGCATAAATACGAAATTCCGGTCTAGCCTTGGCCAACTTCTTAGGTTTTATGAAAAATGGAGCATTTTAATTGAGTGAAGTAGAAATACACTTGGCTTTATGTTAATCTCACCGTGATCTCCTTGGAGCAATATGGTCACGATTTTAATCCCTGAATTAAACTCAGCCGGTATTTCGATTACGAAAATATAGTTTACGTTTAAAAGAGGTATGTTGTTCAAGAAAATAGCCAATACTAACTGGGGAAATTCAAGACTAATGGGTAGGTTCAAACCTTGGAGAAGAATGTTGGCTTATTACCCAATAGATCTAGTCATTCCTACTTTGTTAATATTGGAAGAAACTTGTCAAAAAGGAAACTCTTATCAAAAGAGGCTTAGTTCATCGTTAGATGCTAGTGACTTTGCCAACAATTGTTTACCATTTTGTACGCAAATGTAAACGATTTGCTTTAAATTTACATCCGGTTCATATAGTATACTAACGGGGAAGTTTTGTCGGTAACTAATAAGTTTTGCCAGAACACAGAAACTCCATCTAGGCCCCTGGATAAATGCCCATGACCCTTCGAAGGAATATACAGGAAACAAACCCCAGTATACCCACGATCGCTTCAGACATGTTAAAGTTTAACAAGAAATTTTGACCAGGCCAACAAAAAATAGGTTTATTTCCGATTTAACCGCCCCCCCCCCCCTACCTAGAAAAACCTTCCCCTACCTAAAAAATACTTTTGACCATGACTGATTTTATTCGAAGGTAAATCGGAAACACACCTATTTTTATTATGGGCCCCAGGGAAAAATCAGTTTCCACTGATTCCACTGCGTTTCAAATGGATAAGCTACCCAGTCTGTTAATTTCGCGGGAGGCAAGAGTGAATCTACAACAAACATATAGCACATAGACCCCTCCCCCCCCCCCCCCCCCCTCCCACACACCCACACCTCCGACTCGACTTAGTGCGGGGGAAGTATCGTGAAGGACGAAGGACTCGAAACAACAAACGTTCGTTGCGTAAATTAGAAGATGTTATGTTATTGCGTCCTGACCAGCAATTCCCACTTGGCTGTTGACACAAAAGTGAACTCATAAGTTTTTTTGTTAAAAAAAATCATTTTTCCAGGTATGAGCTCGAGTACATCATTGTTAATCCATTTAATTTAAGAGAGTTGGCTCGAGGTCGGATCACCTAACGGTGGTCTTCCCCCGAACCCTGAGCCGGTCGGAATTATCAACACTTTAGGTACATGCGCATATATTATTGTTATAGTAATTAAGTTTGATAATTATTAAGTGGTGCTATATCCCCTTTAATTTTCCCAACTTATAGAACTAGCAGGAGAAAATTGTCCTTTTATCGATTTGCTGGTTTATTTTGATGTAAATGGCATTTCTGCCTTATTTTTGGCCGATCCACACACTCAAAGTTTTTTAATGGCCTAAATTTTCCCAGATTACTTTTACTTTTGTACTTTTGAAGCCCCGCAACCCTGCAAAATCATTGTTCAAACTAGTCAAATAAAATTGGAATATTAATAAGAAAACAAAGAAGAATTTGCATAATTTTATAGTTATTATGGAAGATACTTGGACTTGAGTTACTGACTGCATGAGTGTCGTGATCGTAGATAATGATTACACATTGCGAAATATTTTCGGCACATAGTTTGGAAATCTTCATCTGAACAACGTAACAGAAAATGAAGTAAATTTATACGCAACCTTCCGTGTATGGATATCAAACTATATGGTGATCTCATATGGCCATTACATCCCCGAAGCCACCTAGACAACCCAGACCGAGCGCGGTCTGACTGAATCTATACACAGGTCAAAGGGTGAATGAACATTAAACTATACACGTCCATTCAGCATTAGCATGAAAGCCTGGCTTGTTTGTGAAACCCATGCGTTTAGAATATTCATCGACTGATGACGCTCCGCGAAAATCGTTAAGAATACAAACCATAAGTCATGAACTGTCCATTTAGAATTAGGAACAGCTAAAAAACAATTGATTTATTTTATGCGCAACATTTGGGATATTTTCCAGACGCAGATAAAAATCCTTCATATGAGAATTGTATTGATTATGGTACACACTTGGAAAGGGTTGTTCGGTACGTCCTTCCACATACTGGTTTGAACGGTATATACCTCCCAATCTTTTCGAACTAATTGAATCGCTCAGGTTTTGGCACGTTTTTATCTACATGGATTATTTCCTGAAATAGTAATGTTGCACCACTATAGGGAAAATGTCAAATCGATCGTAAAAAGAGGTTGTAACAAGAGGGTCCACATCAAAACCAATGAATATGGTTGGGTTACTTTCTTGGATCGTATGGTTATAATCATCTATATGGCAACGACGAGCTACAGGAACAAACCATGCTTGCAGGTGCATGAAACTGTTGAAAGAACCAAAAATAGCTCACTCAGTTTTCCCCAAGTTCAAATGAGTGGATTTATTTTTCCAGACATTACCAGGGTGCATTTGGCCAGACGTGGGCACAAATAATAACTGAGAAACCATTGCTAGTCCAGAAACAATTGGGGATGAAAATAATCCGTTAACCTTCCCTTACGCGCGTCATGCTTTCCTTTTTGTCAAAGTCATAGCAAAGGTCATGTGTCATTCAATGTTCACATATAACATGGACCGGTGCTAGCTTGTATCACGATTTTTATTTTATTAGATTTCTACATGAGGGTTTTAGGGGTGAATCAGTATTGGTAAATGTAGGGGGTCAATCGCCTCGGTGGAAACCCAGTTAATCTCAATGACGTCAATTGCAGCAGTGGAGAATGTAGGGGGGTACTATAGGTGGCTCATTTCACTTAATCAATATTACAATGTAAATAATTTAACTAAAGTAATGCCTATACATAATTATATACTCATACAATCAAGTCAGAATACTAACTCACTTAATGAAATTGCCTGAATTACAGGTCAGCAATTCTTTATTTAAAAAAATGTTATTATCCAGTCTGAGACAAGACTTAGTACTACATTATATCTTCCCGAATGAAAGCCTTAAACAAACAAGCAATAACTTTACTTATTTTCCCTGGTCTTTTTAGAAGGAGAATTTAATTAAGGAACGACCTTTCCCATTGTTCCTAATATCCCTTTTTTCTCTGCACTGCAGTAACACCATCCTAACTGGTAAGGTATTCCCCATTTCTACCGTGGAGTTGGGAGCCAGAAACAGGCGTAGAATTGGCTGAGATATAGGTTTGTGCAGGTGGGTAATGTTACACTGGAATGATGACAGCCTCCCGAATGGAAAAATGGGCTTGTGTGGTGGCGGATTGCCGCCTTTCACCAGGGTGTTTCCACTAATAAAACACAGTCATGTGGACCTGCCTGTTGAAATGGAAGCAGCGCTGTCATCCAAAATGCTTGCTACTGTCCATCGGAAACAGGTAGGCGGCTACCTTAACTTGAGGGCCATATAATTATTTATTAAATTAGGGTCCTCGCCTTCAGATCAAGCTAATGAAATTATCATTTTGTTGCCCTTGTGATGACACTGTATATATAATACTCCACCCTATGGTATAGCCTTTAGTCAACGAGTAGGCCGTTTATATAATTGATGCCCGCACGATTTTGGAGCTTTTATAATTTCGTAGCTTAATTCCTGAATTGACTAAAAATAAATAGACCACTCGCTTTTTATGCCCCCAGACGTTTTGTTTAATATGTGACCCTTCGCCTCCGACATCGGGCATATAATACAACGTCCAATTATCTATAATTACGAATTATAAAAGTTTAAGTTCTTAATATAATATCATATCTTATTTTATTGAACAAAACATAACCTTAAAACCATAAAACTTATTGGAAATTGAATGATCAGTGTGTTACATCGTGTTACGCAATAATGAGGATAATGAGAGGATGGTCACTATGTATCTGAATTTGAACTTCTCTGCACTTGTATTACTTCGTAGCTTTATTGCGGATAATCTCATGTGTTTGTTTTTAGTCGGCACAAAGAAAATTACAAAAGAAAATAAATATATTGGTTCCTTGGTGTAACGCCAGTAAATTGATTCAGTATTATTATAGAATGTAACCACAATTAACCTCTTTTCTTCATATCCTTTACAACAGTAATCTTTCGAAACATGAAACGTATCACCTTCTGAAATTGTTCACGAAATAAAATCTGTTTAAAATAAGCTCTGCATGGAGTGATTAATTGTAGCATTTGGTTTGTCAAAATCAGTCGAAACACTTTTATGTAAGTAGTCACCCGGACGTTGATAATATTGATTCAAGGCATGGATTGGGAGCTGTTTACTGTTTTACTCTAGGAGCTGGTACTACATGTGGTGTAATTGACCAATATCTCGTCCTGCTATAGGCCTGAGCAATATTATAGATCTATAGGAAGTCAGTTCTATTTTTTTAAACACACCAATTTATGCTTCATTGTCTTGCAGCATCTTGGAATGACTGTTGATATGATATATTGTATCGTTAAAACATACACATGGATCGCATAGATCTATATGCACAATTCATTCAAATGAATCCACAATCCGTGTCTTATACGTTATTGGGTTTCTATCGAGCGAACGACTATAAATTGCAACATTCACCCACAATTACACGCCTGTTTTATTTTCCCCCACCTCACCTCTGCCAATATTTAAAAGTTTTTAAAAAATGATATTTTATTCATTCAGGAAATACAAACAGTAGCACGGTCGTCACAGTTGGCGTTTTTCATTGTGCCCTAATACTCCTACACAGGAGAACGATGAACATTAAATTATATAAAAATAAAATAGGATACATTAATTTGAGATGTCATATTTTTAACAACCGCTAGCTAGTGCATGCGATGTTTCATAACACTTTCACTTCAGATAGATGAGATGAGATACATGAGTTGTAGAAAAGATAGTTACGGTAGATGAAATTAAATAATTGAAGATGAAAAGAAGTACATGTATACAAGTCTGTAGATGGTTTAGCTAGTCAATTACACAAGAGTTTGAGTGTGATTTTGAGTGAGGAACATTACAGGCGCTGAACAGTAGGATAGATACTTCAAGTTTAATACCTATGACCATATGGATCAATGTTCGTAAAGTGTATCACAGGCTTCTTATGCGATAATATAGTTTTCTATTCTATTTTAAAACGTTCTTTATCACCAATGCATTTGTATATATCAATTAATTAATGTAAGGATCCAGTGCCGTAGGAGGTAGAATTAAATCTTTGATCAGACGAAAGTGACCTGATGTTAAACATGTAATACCGCCGAGTTTATATACTCTATTGATTACCAGCTTTGCACTCGGGGAGGCTACTAGATCAATTTACGACAAATGCTCCATTACAGGCTACACTTACAAAAAGGCTTGCTCTCTATAGGCCTAACGATATATATGCGCATACATTGCTTTACTGGTAGCTTACTTCGGACAAAGCATCCAGACCTCTCCCAATCCCCCATCTCCTCGGGTGCATGGATTCTTTTATCATGGAAAAAATTCCACTAGATAAATGCCCCAATGATACGACGGATACCAGATATACCAGTCTTTTTCATCGAAGGAGTTGCACGGTACGTGGGTACATGGGTCTGTTCCACACAATTATTCGGCAATTTGGCTACCCATTTGTGAGGTCTTGATAAAATATTGGCAAGAGCCGTGTTATTCTCGAGTTCTAACATCTAGAATAAATTATTCACGGAATAGTAATCCCAAACCAAAATATTTTTCTTACAACTTTAGGACCACCAAAGTATCTCCAAACATACGGATGTCAATAATAGCCTTTTTAGACGTTTCATTGCCAGATTACCGTTCTTCAAGAATACAACAGTTGTTGCTCTGAATTTCTCACAATATTATTTTACAGAAGAGTCTAGTACTGTTATAGATTTATATCATAATTATACAATAGATCACTCCTAACTCCAAAGCAGTCTAAATAATCCGTAATTTGATATATTTACCGCGGTGACTTGTAAAACATATGGATGTGCAGCACATTGTGCCTTTCTGTCAACATGGGCAATCCAACTTTAACGCATACAATGGGATATTTGCCATGGTCAGCGATTGCATCAACTTGATCAATATGAGTGACTTGCTTGTCTGATGTTTATAGTAAAGCGCATATTTTCGAATTGACTGTCATGACGTATGGTTTTTTTAAATGTAGGAACCAATCATGGGAGATTTGCATAGATTCGCATAACGAGGCTAATTCATATCTATTTCACAAATAAATAACAACTTTTCAGAATTTTATTTTGAGCCCTCTCCTGCAAAATGCATTATTTAAATTCAAATGCGTTTGCCATATTTCCAGGATAACAAAATATCACACTCAATCATTCGCATGCAGTGACTATTAAACACCCAACTACATAACAGTGAGATACTTCCTAGTTCATTTTCTGAGACGATCTGATTCAGCCTAAGACACGGAATTAGGGAGCAAGACTGCATTTGATTTATGGTGCTTGTCTTATCGGCTGGCACTATAACGTCCTTTTTTAAAATGATATGATTGGGCCCGCGGTAACGCTCACAAGGGGTTGGGACGCGAAGAGGCAACATTTCCTGCTTCCATCCAGAACCTATTACAGATGTTGGAGGAGATTGGCGCTAGCCTGGAGAGTTTCCCTCTTGTATTGGAGGAGGATCGGTGGAAGTAGCGATAAGGAAGGCACATGCAACGTCACGTTTCGCTCTTTCTTTGAGGCTTAGACGTCCTAAAATTGTCCTTTAATTTTATCTTAAACTAATTCGATTACATCCTATAAAGAACCCAGTTGTGGTCGAATATATATTATATATATATTGCTTGAGTCAGAGATTTTGGGTTATGGTCATGATTTGTTTATTTTAAATTTTGAAAAGATAATGTCGTTTCGCCGTGTGGAAATACAGCTATCAAAATAGGGAGCTGCGTTGGAGGGGTGAATGATGCCAATCTGAGTCATGTATAGTCATATTAATCAATTGCTTCAAGATATCAGAAACAAATCGAATAAATCCACCTACGATTTTCCAGGGCGTCGGGAAGATATAGTACCATGCAGAAAGGCCAATAAAAATTAATGTTTCATTGAAAAAAAAACAGAATAAGTTTGTTACCTTATGATATTTTATGTCAATATGTCATATTTTAAAAATGGTCTCATTCTAATGCACCTTTCTATGCGTCGTTTAAAAAATACATGGTTCAAGGCTTGTTATCATTTAGCGCATGATATAGATTATAAACTTGAAATGAATATCAGAGGCGTATTAAAGCTAAAAAGGAATGGAAAATATTAATCCGTTTAAGGATATTTTCAATAACTGGGTCACGATCCACGACGCCTGTAATTCAGTCGGTTACATAACGAGACAATTACAATTGGTTACATCGGCAAGACAATTATGTTTCATATTGTTAGATTACACCGGGGTAATTACTACTGGCGTCACTCTCCATTAATGACTAGCAATCATCGTTCTATATTCAACTCACTCAGTTTTCTCAGTTTTCAATTTAACCAAATATCATGAGAAACGGATATCCCGGGGGTTTGTTTGGGAGTTTAAGCATAGGTTGGTACCAGTCCAAATTCGGTCAATAGGATGAAAAGATGAATCTACATATATTTGAAAGTACGTTTAAAGTCAATTGGATATAATCTTGATTTTAACTCAAATCATGTCAATGGGCCGAATTTTGCAGGTTTTAAGGTTTTAGGCAACCGTATACATGACCCAACATTCATACAATTAGTTAACACTCTTTTCACTTTTCAGATGATGGTGAATAGAACGATTTTTTTTACAGGTTCGGTGCCTTTGCCTCATTATACATTATACATCACACAACTAAGATGAAATAGACCGGGTTTGCTGACCCCTGATGTCTGCATGAATTTCTCCATTTGATACATGAATCAAATAAGTATGATTAGGTTTGATTTCTTTAATATACTATATTTGACCTGGAACATCATTATATTGTACCGAGTACTGAATTTTCTCCAAATCGATCGAAGAATAAGCAAAATGAAATTTACATGAGAAACAGAAAATGCATTAGATTTAATCGATATATAGTGACACGGTTCTCTGCTAACATGCAATAAGTGCACTTTCTGAACATAGCCGAGGAAATACAAGGTTTCGGCTCAACCTGCTAATGGAAACCTGGCATGATGTTGGTAAAGGTGATTTGACCAATGGTTGTTATTTCCTTAATTTAAAGTTGTATATGCAATGTAATATTATTAATTCGCTACTGAGAACCCCGCCAAAACGATTAAATAATCAAAATAACCCAAGACACAATGTTCTGGTAATTTATTATAACTTTTATTTCAAGTCTCTTTATAAAACGTGATTTTCAATCGATCTTTGCAAGTGTTTGATAGAAATTTTCTAGATAAAAGAACCCATATAACGATGACAGATAAACAGTATACTTTTATTGCCTTTTTGACTTTCACGCGGGTATACATACCCCGCTATGCAGTTCACACGTCTTTAATGGCACAATTCTCTTTTCATTCGCGTGATTTCGTGCAGGCAACCGCTAGGTCCCAGCGAACTGACAGGGCGAGAGAAGGGCGATCGTCCGAATATTGATATGTTTCTTCTTTTATTCTCAAACAGGCATACATGAAATAATCCTGTCTTTACTTGGTCTTTATGGGATAAAATGGTAAAATTTTCCAGAAAAGGAAACGCCGCAAAAAATGAGACTGGAAAAGTACTAAATCTGTCCAAAAAATACCAAACAAGTGGTAGCTTTGAGACTGGTCACAATTAATCCATTGACAGGAAATGTCATTCCAATCTACTCCATTATGACTGGGGAGGCTTGGAATTCATCCAACAATAGATTACCTTGATTATGGATCGTCATTCGCTGTAGGTGACATCATTATTCCTTCGCGAGACACGGGGACAGATTAACTGCCCATTCACGATCCCCCACACTAATTAAATGTTATAACATCATAAACATCCCCCTTTTCCCCTGGAGAAGTTTTATTTTTGATTCCTTTGATGTAGACATCTCTCTAGTCTCCTATTGTATTCATTCGTGTCAAAGTGCATGTATCATCCACAATCGAAAGGAGCAATAAGTATGAGGACCCGATAAAACATGTAAGGATTAATTCACATATGACGAATACTTCATGAAATGGAACATATAGCTTACACACATGCACATTTACATGCTGAGATCAATTTACTTATGAATAAATCCCAACAATTGTGCCAACAAAAGAAAGCTGCTTCACTCGTAGAGACCATGATTTTACCTGATCGCCGATCATTGATCACATGACTGTCAAAGGAACGACATTTTAGATCATTAATCCTGGTGTGAGTGTTGTTGCACTCCATATATCCACACTTAATGCCTCGTATTTGAAATGGTAAAATCCCCATATTTTGTAAATCTTTCTACCTCCAACATTTCAATGTCCAGTTTAATATAAAGAATGGATTATGAAGTCACCAGCAATAGCCTATATTTATACATCGGCAATATTTGGTAGAGTATTCTCATACAAAAGTATACCACCTGTTTTGTACTCTTTATTTTTTCTTCTCGCAAAATAAAGAATCCATTTATATTCTTAAGTTCATTAACAGATGATATACACGGGTATACACGAGAACCCCCACGGGAATTAAATCTATGTTTTATTCTTAACCAATACCAATCCCTTGTATTAGCAATATGAGCAAAAAAAATCACGGTAAGACAGAAACCGTCCTGTCCAAACTTCAAGTTCCGGTGAACATGTATACCGAAACATAACAGTATCCGCTCATGGCACTTGCCCAGATGCTGGGAGATTAGAGATGCAGAATAACCGTTTTGACATTTTCACAATTATTTCCCGGATTTTCAGGTTTGGATGATTTAAAAAAAATCCCCGGGGCTCGCTGGAACCACATGAACATTATTAATAAGCGGAGGCATCTCCGTGCACTTTTATGTGGTTGCCTGCAATGTTTGCTATAGTAAAAAATGGTCCGTTACCGCGAAAGAACCCAAAAGTTGGCTCTTAGTTTGTGGGCAGGATCATTATGAATATGTGGTGCCCTGTTTACAGGTACAAAAGCATGTCTGATTTGGCACTGTCTGCACTGGCTGAACCTGTCTGCTGGTTCTCTGCCAAGGAACCCAGTATAGAACTCACACGCGCAACCTGTGAACCTATCCAATGCTCAATAGGACGTCTCCCCAGCCTCTCGGCCCACCTAGTTTTCTTCCTCTTTATTTTCCACACTGGGTAAATTGCTCTGCAGG
This sequence comes from Sthenelais limicola, assembly GCA_942159475.1. Lineage (NCBI taxonomy): Eukaryota > Metazoa > Annelida > Polychaeta > Phyllodocida > Sigalionidae > Sthenelais > Sthenelais limicola. The sequence goes on along the minus strand of OW804095.1, from coordinate 57,138,608 downwards.
TGCTTAGTTATTGTCTTTTCTATCCATACTATTACCTAACTTCTGGTCCCATCGTTTCTTCATAATGCAGGTATACTATTTGTATATCTTGAGAGGTTTATTTTATGTATATTATAGTCATTTGATCTCTAGATCGCAAATTATATGAAAAAAGAGAAAATCAAGGCTTCTGGTCTCTCTTCTCTATGGATATAGTTCTCTATCCGGGTCAAGTTAGACATAACTCACTTTTCTATATTTCAATATTTAAAATAGGTGCAATAATCAACTTGTCCACTTTTCCATATATTTTTCTGTTCATATTTATTATATTATTCTACCATGCATGAACATCATTATGTCAACACATAATGTAATGTAGACAATTGCATTTTTTCTATCAAACTTCGCTGCTCAAGAATGCAGCTTTAAATGCTTTAGTTCTTTTACATATACCGCCCAATATTTAGTTCTTTTCATTGTGACCATATGCATTGTTTATTAGTAAGGTGAAACATCTATATATGATGTTTAAGTGGTGCCGCTACTGTTGCCAAAAGCTTGTCGATGCATTGACGATGGAATTGGTGACGATAAAGTGGGTGATCGGTAGCTGCATCGTCTTTGCATCAACAACAACTAGATAGACAATTATAGAACGAATTTTCTGGCTTTTACATGTGCGATCTCATGGCTAAGGAATCTCCAGCCTCGCCGACGTAAATTTCCGGTCGCCCACCCGTGACCAGTCATCGCTTCCTATGCAAAAGACATAGCGATGAAAATCGAAAAAGGTGTTGTCGATAAGAACTTTACAAAATTCTTATCGACTAGCTCATCATCAACTGATTATCAATGATTTTTTCGACAGTGGCCGCATCACTATATCTAATGCGAGGTGTGGAAATCCCCTGCGCATGTGGTATCTGTTCAATGGTCCTCCGAATTTAGCAATAAATGTACTTTCCAGGATCTCTTACATCTTTCATGTATATATTCTGCTGCAAACGTCAGTCATCCTGCAGTTCATTTGTATTCTGATGTATACTTCTGTATATATATGATTGTGTTCATCCTATCTTAGAGCAATCTAACATAGGTAGCTAACTGTAGCAGCTTATGTGGTTTAGTACGACAAGGACGCCTATACCAACGTAATGACACAGGTTGAGGCCCGAGGCTTGCAGAAGAACTGCTAAGTGTACAACCACCGAGTGACGAGAGGCTACAGGCTCGGAGCCTGAGGCAGCTACACAGCAACTGTCAAATTCGACGAGCAAAGACCTCATAGCAGATTTTGCCTACAATTATTTTACAAATAAACTGCTGGAGGCATTACCTTAGCAGCAGACCATGTACATGACACAAGAGCTAAGATCCAATCCACTATCTTGTCTTCTCATAGACAACACTTTCTATTAGACCTTCCCTCTTGAAGTCTTGCTCAGCGAGGCGAGAAGTAGAAATTAGTTCACGTGAGGGAAACCGTAATAATAGGCAAACAGGGGCTGTTTCGTCCGTGTTTTTGAACGATACCCTCAATATGGGAATGACCTTCTGTCACGCAATTCTCTATTACTATTGGGTAATCACTGGTAATAAATCAGACTAATAAACCTCAGTAGTGCCCGCGAATCTATGTTGGGGTATTCTGATGGCTGGAATAACAGGCCACTCATTATTTCAATAAGTGTTGGGAGTTGAGCATATTCCCTTCGGGAGGAGGAATGAAAATACATTGAACACGAAACTTCAATTTACGAGATTGGAAATTTACGCAAAAAGCTGCGTGGTCGGGTCTATAGTGCTCTTGAGAGGAAAACGCTTTTTCCGAGCGCAGAAAGCTGCAATAATGCTATATTCATGTATAACATATGTAAAAATAACACTTTCCAAATCAGCAGCCATTCATGTACAGTACTAAGCTCTCGATCCACTTAAAGGAGCCACCATGTCTTCTTTCCAAACCCATCTATCTACCATCTGCAATTGCTAAGGGTTTGGGCCCAGAATGAGGTGAATTAAAATGCTCTATACTCGATTGGTGGGTGCCGCAATACTCTAGATTGCGACCAGTCAAGTGATTTAGTGACAGAAGGGATCGATAATAGGGACTGCATACTCGTCAATAATAGTAAAGCAAGACTGATATAGGTCCTAAGTACAAAACTATTTTAAGTAGCATCATATCTACGATGCGAATGTATACGTAAAAGACATAATCAATTTTCAGTAAGCATGATTAAGAAGGCGTTTCTTTACTCTGGTAAGATAGGTTAATTGATTTTCATTCTGCATAAAAATAATCAAAATTCGTTTTTTTTAATACAAAAAAAAGAGAAGCTAATGATCATGCAATTAACACCTTTTCTCTCGATACGTATATTCAATATGATGTTTCATACATATCGAATGGTCTACAGCATTTCTTTTTATTGATTTGACCTCATTGTTGGGTAGGATATTTACATCCGGTAAAAAAGAGTATAAGTTGAATAAACGTTTCCAGATAAACATGTCAACGCCACAGCTGTTGACACACCCCAATCATGTCCCGTTTGTCCTGTCTACATTTAGGCTCTATAGAATCACCATAGGTAAACTAAAAGCCAAAGAAACACTCTGTATGTGGCGTGCTGGAAATTCATCAATACAGTAGCCTATATCTCTTGCTGTAGCTGTATCAGGGATATTGGAATCGGACAATAAATAGGACAGAAGACATTTTCCAAGATCGAATATTTTATTAATCTCGCAACATACAACAATATAGTCTGTCCTGAATTTGTAATGGCGAAATACTCCATTGTGTCCTACGGACAAATTGCTACAAGATAAAATGGTTCTCTGGTAGCAAACTATAAGTTATCCCTGGGCGTCCCTATAACGTGGATATTTATGATAAATTAGCAGTTAGATTAATTTTTGGTGTATAATGAATACATTTCGATTCATGCATGTACATGCACCCATGTCATGATAAAATAATGATGTGGGAAATGACATGAAATATTGATAATATTGGGTATCGATACTCAGGAGGCATTATGTAAATGTACCCACACAGATATATGCACGAATGCTGCTGTTTTTTGTGTGTGATATGTAATCACATCTTAGATTTGTCTTTATTTCTAGACCGATCTCAGACCGATTTACCATCTACGCGCCGATTCAGCATTAATCAGTATTCTTCTTTCTCTACTTTACACATACTACTTGGAGATTCTCGACTCAAACGATGAAAGTTGGCAAGATGTTTTATGTTGCATCCATGTGAGTGATACATGAGACCATGGTGAGTGAATACATAGTCATCTGCTTTAAACTGATTTTTACCATATTACTAAAGACATTCCCTCACTTCCATCCATCTCGTGCATGTCATTCGTTATTAGACTTGAGTTTATTTATAATATCGAGCAACACTTCTATGCTGGTCATACAAGATTTCGTTTACGACACAAGACAGTCACTTCAATAGATTTTGTAACAACTTCAACATCTCCCGGGAAACTGAATTGAATATTGAGTTATTTCATTGTATGGGGTATATAATATGAGCACCAATTTAGATATTTTTTATTATCGATCCCATTACACTAATGCCTGGTATTCAATAATTTGCGTAGGCTGCACATCGTGTACATTTAGGATACCAAATGGTAGTACTCACTGTTTACAACACAATACAACCAAAGGACACTTTGCAATCCATGTCACTGTTTGGGGAGAATCTGACAGCAAATTTGGATTCGCAACATATCACATGATAGATAAAATCAGCTCAAGTATATACAAAATATTTGAAGGCGCAAATTCAACGCATCAGACTATTGTTGAATTTATTATATATAATACTATATTTTTGTTTTATATCCAAAGCTATTGATTATCGCAAACTCACTCTGCAGTATGTCCATTATGGTTAAATAAAGTCTATGGTCGTCAAATAAGGGAACGAAAGGGTGGTTTCTTTGGAGATTATATTTCACATTTTTGTCGGTCTCTTAATTATTTGGTTTCATAACCTAGAAGAAAAATAGCTGGAAATTGGACTTGATACACTCTAGTCTCTGATGCAAAGGTTTAATTGGTCGCATGCTAATGGCTTGAAGCCAGTTAATACTTTTTCTTACAGAAAAGGACACCAAAATGATCATTCTTATATTTCAAAGTAACGACACAACCATATTACACACTTATCTATTCATATTCAAACCAAATCAGTCCACGAACAGCTGGAATAATCCACAAGATGGCATTTTCCCAAATTCTTTATATTCACTATAGGGATTCACCCGACTGTTTCAGACCCTTGGTATCAAATAAGAAGTATACAACCGTAAAATTATCAACATGTCACAACCAAAATTTAGTACATCTTTCAACGCGCAAAAATGTAATAATCTTCGTAATACTCCGATTTCAAATAGGTATAATGGTGAGCATTGGAAGCGATAGGCCGCTCAAATATATATATGTATAAAGGTAGTAGTTTTGGGCAAGGGACGTTGGTATTAGAGTCAAAATCACAGCCGATCTTGCTTTTTACTATGCCGCAATGTATAAAAAATAAACGTGGTAGAATACCACAATCTTACTTGATCAGGAGTTTTGCGAGATCATTCCATAAATCAAAGCCGGGTAAAAGATATATTATATTATATTATATTATATTATATTATATTCCCGAAGTTCTATCGTTTAAGTAGGGCTTGAGTATCCACTTTAATTCATTATTTATCTGAATGTGCAAGCATTCGACTCGCTAACAATGTGTGCTTGTTGAAAGATTAATTCTCTTATATAAGACCAAAAACGTATGGTGCCTTTTAGTTTTCTGAATTCTAGAACATTCTTACGAAGACTAACGTGTGGCAATAAGTGAGATCTAGAGTGAAAAGCCATAAAGCATTATTATGCTACATGGCTAGTTTTACTTTATCAATACAATTGTATCTTTTTGTGAGATTTTTATCTCGATTTTCGATTCAAGAGCTGCATCATCAAGACATTACTTGCGCAAACTGAAGTTCTGAGGTTAAGACCTAATCATATATTTACAAAAAATGGCATGTACTAAATATTCATTCAATAGAAATGGAAAGAAAATCCAGTACTACTTGGACTGATACTACCATGCCTGGAGGTCCCAGGGTAGAGCTTGGATTGAAGATCTTCATGCCTTGGGCTATTGTCCCCACTTGAAGAATGACCACTGCTTCCTTGACCACTGTCTACACCTCCTGGAGCTAGGTGATGTGAGAGATTGCTTCTATAGTGCCCATCTGAGGAGCCACATCCGTCCAGGGTGTAATGGAAGAGGGGGCCTTGCCCCTCCTCCACATTTTCATCCAGGTAGTTGGCCGGTTTTGCAGACATCATAACAACCGCCGGTAAGTGACATGCAGCATATTTCGTCACCCTTTCTGTTGGAGGGGGCGGAAGTTCAGACCACTTCTTTTCGGATCCGATCAGATTATAAGCCATTAATCTGGATATGCATGGGCATGATATATCCATGTTGTATAGATAGTCAGTGGCCAGATAGGAGGACAGGCCAGGCATCTCAACCGTTGTCACTGTGTAATTTTCTAAAGACAATGTTTCTAAGCATGGAGGCTTCACGTATCTCTCCTTTGGTTGGGTTGTCCAGTGGTCTTCTCTAATGTCATAAACGCGTTGTGACGAGACGGATGACATAGAACTAACGACAATTCTGTGTCCTGTTCCGCTCAGTGTGACAGCTCGGCCATTGAGAGGGTCCGTTTCAGGAGGAGCTAGAGGGATCACATTGTATCTGTAGCCCTCTCGAACTAGACACATCCATCCTGGAGAAACTGTGGACCCCTGACTAGCTGCTTTTCTCTGACCAGCCCAGATGAATACCTTACCAGCTTGCTGTCTCTGCTGATATCTCATTAAGTGAGAGGCGCTGCCGTTACTCAAAGGCAGATCACAGACTTCAGACCAAGAACGCGATGTTATATCTAGCTTAAATAGTCGCCGATTAACAAGGAACTTAGGGTCCTTTGTGCTACCTTGTGATTGTGATGATGATTCCTTTGCTGCCTCTGTGTTATTTGGATGGTTTGTTTTGGTGCTGCTGCAAGTGCTTCTACTGCTGCCTATGGTGTTGGTTGATGCGGTTTTCTTCAGGCTGCATGTGTTCCCCCAATCAACAACACAAAACACAGTTTCGTCGAAACAGAAGAACTGAGGCAGTGGACCTATGCGATCGATACTTCCCCAAGGGACGTCCGGTAATTCTTCACAAGTGCCCCTCAGCAGATCGACCAATACAACCCTTTCACTGTCCCCTCCTTTAAAAACCGCACAGTGCCGGACAAAGCCAACGAGCTGCTTACAAACGATGGTATGATCGTGCTCAAAACTTCCTAAAATCACCCACCGCCTTAGGCCGGGAATATAAGCTATCAAGCGGTTAAGGTAGAGACCAGTTTGTGAGAGCTTTTCCTTCAGGACACCTACCAAACCCACTATAGGAAAGATTAATGGTGTCCGAACTTGCAAACCACTCAAAGTGTAGTCCACCATTTTCATTACGTTGAGATAACTTTTTTGACTTAGATTGTTAAAGAGCAGCGACAGTCTCTGATTAGTATCACAGTCTCGACCCAGGACCTCCTGGAGTATCTCTTTAAACACACACTCACGGGCTTTTATATCGTTGTCCAGCCATCGCCGTAAAAATCTCAGTTTCTCCTCCACGGGTAAAAGGTCGAGTATACCTTCCTTTATTGTCATTTTCAAAAATTCTGGTGGCATTTCTAGCGTTTCCTGTTTGTATCTCATGCAATCGTGAAATCTGCTCTTGGCCATGGCTTTGCAGATTGCGACCACATTGTCAAGGTTGTAGCGATCCGCAATGGCCCACATGCGAAGACAATTGCTTGGTCCAAGGTTGGTTATCATATATTGTGCGCATGTTATGCGCAATCTTTCCATGAGAAAATGGGAGGCTCCATTAAGAATCTCCTCAAAGGATTCCCCTGAGATTGTAATACTACCACGGTACATGTAGTTTAAAATTTCTTGAAATTGTTGCGGCGTAGAAAATACATGAGTCATGTCAATATCGCCTTGGTCCATCTCTTGAAAGTTGCTTGTAAACATGGTATGGAAGTACTGGCTTCTGGCACTGAGAACCGCCCTGTGTGCGACCAAAGTTTCGCCTTGGACGACGAAGCGAACATCGCAAAATTCCCCTCGGGTGCGCTGTTCATCTAGAGCTTCAGATAAAGAATCATTGGTGGCACTGCACCGGAAGCTCAGTGTCTCTGTGCGAGAATACACCGCCATCTTGTTCCGGTTACCTAGAAAAAAAGAAAGAAAAATGTTTTAAAAGGTTGTCACTTGGGACAACAAATAAGTGGAAGTCATAGACTTCGTAGAGAAGGCTGTGGGTAAGGTGAAGAAACGAAAACCAAACCATTTTTTTGCACATTGGCAACAAGTATAAGCATCGTCTGAGGCACATCAGGGATTGAGGAGTATTATGATAGGTTTAAGTAATGGTGAAATCCAGACCTTGTACATACATTGTGTTGTAGCCTATTGCCTCACGACCCTATACGTGTCTTTGCTTCTAACCAATGTTGGTATTTAGTCATATTCAATTGTTTAAGAACGTTCAGCCCGGAGAGAAAGAGCATTCCGGTGATGAAAGGGGCGAGACACTTCGTTATTTCGTTCCAACAGAAAGTTACTTGTCGCACCAAATCTCATCCAGCCGCTCGGGCACGACCATAACACTAAAGTAAATGAACGCTTCTCTGAGCGCTTCTCAGGTAGAGAGAGGGCGGGTAAATTAAGCTAATTCTGCGAATTAATCTAATTCATTTAACTCAGTCTGCTTCTCCCTGCCCCTCGGCTTACGTATCTTCATCTCAAGGATCTTTTTTCTAATTTAATCAGATTTGTAGCCTACTCCCTGGCCTGGCGGTAGTCCTTTGATAAAATGAGCAATTGATTGTATTTTGAAGAAAAACACGAAAGAACGATAAACGATAAAAATCAGTTTCTTCCGCTCGAGGCTATAATACTATATGTTGGTTTTTCTGTGGATTTTTATATGAGAGCAATTGCTGGTCATTGAACTATATAAATGCTATATATATACCTAGGACCAATATTGTATTGAGGCCGGCCTTCGCTTCATTACATTACAAAAGTAAAAACAAAAACCTTGATGACGAACAAAGGAATTCACCTTAGAAAAAGCGATATATCTGTCACTTACATAAATGGCACCTCAAACATGCACTTGCAATTGTCTGCTATAGTTATAGTGTGTGTTTATGAGACGTGGGTTATTAGTCGTGATTTTACGGTACATAACTTAACTTAAATGTCAGCAGAACCATGTGTAAAGAAATATTAAAGGACATGGCGGTCGTGTCAGGTGAACATGCGTTCAAACGCTGGGGTCGTAACCCAGTCAGGAAAAGTCGTAAGTCTTACCTCAGGGATCAGTCGTTGAGTAAAGAACCCAGGTTTAGAGCTAGCATGCAAGATGATCAACTGCCTGTGGTATCATAGAGAAGTGAGAAGGGGTTCGAGCGCGGAGAAGGGTACTCGTTGTCTGGGCCCGACTCAAAAGTGTGGGTGTCTATATTTATGGCTATGGTAATATTACATGCACCGTAGACCCCTTTCCCTCAGGTGCACTGTATCTACTTGCGGGAGCGCAGGGTGAATTAAAGGCATGAGGTGCAGAGTCCGGTGAAAAAGATACTCTATGCGTGTAATTGACCTTTGAAAAGAGATGTCTGCTCACGTATTTTGTGGTGATGCCAATACAATACCACCCACACTGTAACCATATGCTTTTAAGGCAGAAATCAAAGGCCTTTCCAGCGGGGAATTGTCTTTGTGTTGAGCTGTGGGACGATCTGGTGAACCGCCTAGCCGCTGGTGGGTACACTAATTCATGCTCTGGTATTGACAGTGGGCCTATACATGAGATCATTGAGTAGTAATCGAGTAATGACAATGTGCATAATATAACGTTATGCATGTTCGGTCAAGCGTGATGCAATGGTTATGCAATGAAAGCTTTTATCAGACATGCAAATAGAGACACTTCTGAAGGTTAATAGTTATCAGAGAAAGTGTTTAGGAACTACCAGTATACATAGATTTCACTGACGTCACGGCCCTCGCCATGTTTGGGGTCAAGTTAGATGGCTATGTATGCTGCGATACTTGAAAATATCGTTTTCTGACTGTTTTAACCTTTTCCAGTTTCAATCTGCCTCAACAATACCTTCATGATAGGTTAGATAATCTGCCTATAGTGTATAATTACCCAAGTATCTACCCTTGTGGGGTTTATCAACTTTGTTTTGATACCCCCGCCATAGACGCAAGCGTAACGGTGACCCGGGACATGGCGTCCACTGTGATACTCCAGCCTACTGGGTGACGTCATGTGAAATCTATGTATAGTTCCCTAATTGAATGTACATTTATACATGCAGGTTAGGCGTTTTGGGGGAAGTTGGGGTTGGGATGTAGGTGGTGTTGGGAAGGGTGTGGTTGTACGATGGAGGTTGAGGTGAGGACGCTGGGACAACCCCCAGGTCAGAACCCTGATATAACCATTTCAGGGGCTCAACCCATTATCTTTCTCCGCGTGGACGCCATCCCATCAACCACAATAGACAGACCCAAACCCAGGGCACCTAATCTATAAGGGGGCTATGGTGTGTAGATTATTGAGTATACATTATAGATATGTACGTACTATGATTGTGAGTATCACACTCATTCAGTTGAAAACTACCCGTTAATTCGAACATATCAGATACAAAGTTATAATGTTAGAAGTTAGAAACGTGCGCGCATGTACAATTGAAATAACCTTTGCTAACCTTAAGCTGGATCTATTTCTAACGCTGCATTCCATATCCACGAGAGGGAAGATTAAGAGGAAAGAATTCTCAAAGCACACATGTCCCTCTAATGTAGATTTAGTACCAAAGATACATGTATGGTATTTCTGATATATCCTCGTATAGCTATACCAGTGTGAATCTGTTCTTAAATCTTCCCCTTCCTCTTTGTTCTGTCCATTCATCTCGGGCGAAATAAGTCCTTATCGCTACTGTTCTCTTAATCTATGCACAAGCCATTGTGATGCGTCCAGTTCTTTCCTATCGTCTGTCTAGTACAAATAGTGCGGTGTTTTCCATAGCCTCATCTGCTTTTTCCTGCCCCCGCTCCGGGTCTCGCTCGTACCCACCACTTCTTGGCCAACTCCTCAAGGACCAAGTTGACTTATCATGTCTCAGTGGCTTCCACTTTGGCTTCCCTCAGGAGCTATCGTTATGGGTCTCAATGGGAAAAGCTGACCTCGATATAAGCATATAGAAACCAGTCAAGTAATACTCTTCCATCCCTTTCTCAACATCAGACCCTGTATACATCTTGCCACGATCGATTACCCTCCTAGGTTCCTGACACAGAAATTAAATCACTCATGTCTAATACATAGAACATAAATTCAACCCAGAGAACAAGATGATTTGTCTCCCTCTTAGTGATGAATTGAGGAGCCCGAAGCACCTCATGATATGGGTAATTTGTATGCTTTATTCTAAGCAGGATTGAACTCGAGTGTGGATAAATTCCGTGCCCCCATATCATAATCTTTTCCCAACAGTTCATTCGCAGCCAAGGATATTTAGGCTTATAGCATCGCAGGACCACAAAACATACAGTTTACAGCAGTACTAACCAAGGGTTCAAAGGGAGCTTCTCACTACCAATGGCTGTAAACTACTATACATATCGTTAGGCAATACTGTACTCGCACTTTTAATAATACTGAACACATTAACCTAATTTGTGGACACTAAGTCAGCCAACACTTGGTTGTAGGATACACATTTATTCCTTTCACACAGTCGGCACTGTGTTTCGACATCCCGTATGTATGTGAACATCACGGTTCATTGTAAAAGCAAATGGTTGGTAGAAAAATGGCATCCAGAAGGGCGAGAGTCTCTACATGCTCGACCATTGTAGTAAAACAATAACATATCTTCCAGGCTAGCATGTCTGGCGGTATGGACAGGGTGTGGAGCGATTAGACTGCTGCCTAAGCAGAATCCTCATTGTTCCGGACAGCTCATTGTCTGCAAGTGACAGGTTGATTTGAGGGGTTACGAACTGGGCCATAATAGTGAATATATATTATGTTGCTTCTTTATCTTTCCTACTGATAGGGCCCCCATAATAGGTATTTGTAATTTATTATTTGTATTCAGCAAAAACATTATGTACGGTTACATTATTCTCCGTCTGACCTGTTTTAATTTTTAGAAAAATAATTTAGTGGAAAACGAATTAAATTTGACAAGTACTCATTTTTGATCACATAAAAATAGAATATACACATCGAATAGACAATATAATCAGATAATCAGAAAGATATTTTCTTTTTAGGAAAACACTTTCCAGGAACTAACAAAATGTCTATTTCGTCACAATATGTGTTTTAAACAAGAGAAATGTACCCTTGGAAGGGTTCCTAGTTAGACAGACTTGTTTTCCAGCTTTTATTACCTTTTTGGGGTAAACCAATGAATACCCCCCCCCCCCTTACCCTCCCCCCCCCCCCCCAAAGAATAATGATAAATAAGGCAATTAAGGTCGAAAGTATTTTTTTAGGTGGGGTTGGGTTTTCTAGGTAGGAGGGGGGATCTCGATCTCTCGATCTCTTTTTGGCCCAGTAAGATTGATATACATGTGCTGCTTTAGCAATATACGTAATCATAGTTTGATGTGGAGATACACATAGGTTCTATTGATTTCCATTGGGTGCTCCACAAAACAGCAGACATATATACAAAGAGGATATCACATGTGTTTGTGCATACCATATTGTCGATGTAACGTAAACATTTCAATCTCAAGGGAAAGGGGGCAGAATTCAGTGACAAAGATACAGTGCAATATCCAGATAATCATATCTGCAATGGAAATCAGCATGACACATGCATAACATTAGTATTCCACTATACTATCCCCTATACCATACATGGAGGGGAGCATAATTGGCCTCCATTATTTTCCCAGCTTTACGTTGGCTGCCAGAGCGATATTAATGATGACGGTATTGAACCATAGTAGAGGGCAATCGTAACCTTGTAGTGCATAAAGTTACCATTTTCTAGTATTATACTTCGAGTGCCAATTATTATTCAACAGAGCTGTATACTATTCATGGCAACGGTATAGTGATGCTGGTGCAGTTATATAATATTATTTAATTGACTGGCGATTAGGAATAGACGGTATCCCATATCTTGAGGTTAAAACATTGAACATGGCATGGCCACTTAGGTGTTTAGACTGTAAACGCCCACTGCCTTACTACCAGGCTTATAACATAAATATAGTTGTTAGCGCACGTCAATGTAGTTAACGCGTTACGCGGTAATAGAAGAGTGGTGATCCAGTTTAGAATACGGGTACATGGTCATAAAGGCAAGTGGTCATATAGGTAATGCACGAAAGCATTGACCACGTCGACATGCGTCTTTATTATTATGATTAAATGTATGGCCTTTGTTTGTAATAAAAATGAATTATCTTTTTATTCTACAGGTATTCCTCGCTGTAAAACCCCAAACCCCCCAAAATGAATAGAGCCTCTCGTTAATCCTACCCATTCTGTGCTCTATTTTTCTAGCTTCTAAAATAATTATCACCAGAAACAGGTGTTTTCAGATATAATGCAGAAGTAGAAGCCGGGAGGCTGGGGAGCGATTGAGAGGAAGATAGTGCAGAGTGAGAGACGAGGATGAGGACGGCGCAGGAAGATAGAGTAGAAGCCAGACCCGCCAAAAAGCCTGAGGACGAAAAGGGCCTTGGATTAGCGATAGAGGTATGCATTGAGTTATAATTTGGAACAACCTCCATGACGAGAGCAAATGGAATCTGAGCCACTTCAGGATTAAGAACGTCAGTGCTGAATGTGTATATAGTTTGCATAGATGTGTATAACCACACTCAGTTATTAGCAATATATAGAAGCACAATTAGAGCGATGTTCTTCCCTAGAGACATGTAGAGATGTAAAATTTATGCATTGGCAATTTGGGCCTGGAACGAAGGAAACAGATTACGTTTACCTAATCAACGACAGCACCAATCATCAACTACATCCATATTCATCCCTAGCTGAGCAGTCGACCCTAAATCATTGGTAAACCAATTACTCTGCCCCCCCCCCCCCTGCGTCTCTAAACAAACTCATGACAAACTCAACTCATACATTAAACAGTTGACGAATGACAGTCCAAACTTAAATTGACAGTCAATGGGCTGACACAGATATAGATATGGGAATGCCAGGCCCAGAGGTTGCTGATTAAATGATCAAACACTTAGCCTTCTATTTCTCTAAGGCCTGACAGATAACCACAACAGGGATTATATTGGGTTTGAGTATGCCACACTCCAAGCAATCCTCAAGTCTAAACGATTCACAGGGTTCGCACTGCATGAAGATATTTTCCCCTATTCCTGCCATTACTGAAGATATTACATGATATTAATCCTGTTGATACCAAGCATCTCATGCTGTGAAATGTTGTGATTCTATACTAGCTGTAATCCCAGTGCTCAGTATGAGGTCTCTACCTATAGTGCCTCGCCCACCCCTATTATACTACCCAGGTTCTACCGAATATATATATACTGCCTATAGCAAATGTGTTGAAGAATCTCCCAGTCTTTCTGTTCCTCCCAGCCATGGAGAGCTATATGCCTATGGGGCTCTATGTACCCTAGGAGGCCACAACTATAACAAGGAAGCCCGAGTCTGATACATTGAACACGGAATCAATAAGCCCTGTCTGCATATAAGTGCCACCACCGCTATTCCCCACATTAAACGAAGGCATCTATAGCCTCAACAATGCTCCATAGCAAGAGGAATAATCAATGCGAATGCAGGAAATTACACATCCCTAAATTACGCTAATCGAGATGATAGATGTTCATGCAGCCTATATTGTACCCAAACCCATAAGAAGTATAATGGAAATTGGAATCAAGGTCAGCACCGGGGGACAGCATCTTCTACTGACCCACAAATGTAATAAAGTAAGGAAGTATGCGCATCTGGCAGCTGTTGGTTTTGATCATGACCCAAAGAAGGCCCTCCTACAATCCAAGCAAGGCCCTAGATCTATACAATCACGTGACAGCGCTGGAGAACTCTGTCTCCTCGGCAGCACGCCTACGTTCCCGCCGGCGGGAAACCATGTCTGCAAAGAGGGGGACACGTAGGCTGCATGAGGACCAGGGCGGACCTTTATGCACCTCCACATTCAATAACATAGCATGGCAATATAGCAGCTAAACACAGAGAGTCTGATCAGGCCGGGAGAACACCTGCCAAGAGGTTTACTGGTGGATATATGTGTGTATGTACGGCACAGGCCTTGAATATACACTATATGGGTTTCAGGTTGGCAGTCGGCCAAACCTGTGGTGAAGACAAGAGAGGGAGACCCAGAGAGAGAGAGTGGGAGAGTGGGAGAGAGAGAGCAAGGTCCTGGAAGTCTGGCTGGATCTCCCTCTATATAAATGTCTATTACCTCCAGCCATGTGGACCTTAGTGTGAGAAAGCATGGTAAAAACAAGTAACAATCAGAGACATCCCAATGACATCTACACATGTACACGTATAGCGAAAGAAGAGATGTATAAGACCTAAATTGAAAGGTTTAGAGTTATCTTACCTTAGTTTGAGTAGAAACATGGGGATGGACAGCTGATTCCGCCCGCCTCCGACCAGCCGGTGTCTGCAAACCGCCACGCCGATATGTGAGTGTCTGCTCGAATATTGATTTATCCTTCTCGCGTCCTCTGGTGAGCAGTTTCAGCCTTCAAGGTGTAGTTCTCCAGGTGGAAGCACCTCCTGGCTATTATAAACGAGTAGGCTAGCAGTAGAGGTAACGAGCAGTACATGTAATGCATTTAATGCAATTATAGATGCAGCGACGGATCTAAACGAATTGGTATTCTGTAGATTGTTGTTCTCAGTAAGACATGTTAAAGTGGCCCTTCTCGCTATCTCTAGCCTATTTCTAGTGAGGAGTAGTGGAATTTCTCTTCCCAATTTGCATAGATGATAGTACAACACCCCATAATCATATCCGTAAAAGTTGTGATCTGTTGTTTTAAAGATATTTCCGTGCAAAGTAGTCTGAAAATAACTAACAGCCGATCGATATCCATGGTCATAGAGCAGTAGTTTGTTTGACATCTGTGGCTAAGTAACCCTCTACTTTGGGGTATGGTCACTGGAAGATACAGGGTGATGGTTGGTCAATCAAGACGAAAATTAGTTACTTTTCTTTCCATTTGGATTATGGGGCGGCACGACGTACCTATCGTGACTGAACGCATTCCTCGGTGATTTGAAATGGGTATAGACACTTCTGATCCATCGATCAGTACACTTATTCAAGAGATATTGAATGAAAACACAATGTTGGCGCTCTATACTTCAGATATTGCCATACCTACTGTATGATTAAGCTGAACAAGTTTCAAGAGATTCCATGACTACTCATTCTAATGAAAAGAATCACTTTAAGAAGAAGCTAAACAAAAAATAAAGGAGCTTACATACATATAGGACTACTGTTTTTTGTTTTCAAAAACATATTGTCATTTTATCTAACAATTTAGACATATCCCACAGTTCTCATCATTTACATCAAGATTTACATTGATGAGGTTCATCTTGACTTAAGGATTAGGGGTGGGTTTTTTTTCATATATAAACAGGTCATTTATTTTTATTTTCACGCACATATTATTCCTATTTTTTAATATAATTATGTTTTCCTCGCATAACATATTTTCTCTCACTTACTCTCATCATATATCTATGATTCACCGCAATGACCTTTATGATCTCTAATATATGTTACTATTGGTTAAATTATTAACCCGAGTATGTTTTTCAAACGTCCCTGTCATGTATAATATTATATAATTATATTCCTGGATTTAGACGGATACGACTGTTTTTTCGGTCTAATAATTAAAGATAAACTCTCACAATTAATACTGGGTCAAGTAAATCAATATCTAAAATGATAATCATGTATGGGAGTCACCATTCCCATTACTGTTCCGCATATATTATATGCAATATTTAACACAGACCTTCAACTCGCAACATCTCATAAGCCTACTCTCTCATCGCATATATGCATGTACATAGACAATCTATATGTCCACGATGCAAGTCGGGAAGCCTTGATTCCCTGAAATCATGCATTAGGTATTACCCTCTCCAACAGTTAACTCTTAGCCCCATCCTATAAACACTTTTGATATTTGATAATTTCACAAACTATATCGAATGGAATTCGCAGCACCAGCTTTAACCGATGTATGGCATAAGATTAAAAACGTCCATTTCATCCCTTTTGAATTCTCACATTCATCACTAAAAGGACATGATACCAATTATGCTCTATACATATATTGTACCAGCCTATATATCTCGGTATTCCTTTGCCCTGCAGTTGGTTGGGATTGGACACTTAGAGTTATCTTTCGCCGCATGTGCCGAAATCTCGCCTGCACGCACGCTTGGACAACTCGCGGTGTGCGAGACATGAGGTGACTAATGAACCGTTACTGTTGCCCTATTTCCATACACTACTTAGTCAACACTCCCTGCCCTAATATGGGTAACGCATACACTCTATACTCGTCCTGTTGGCAGCAGCGCCGCATAGGGTTAACCATAGCGAGATTTGATGTTTACTGCCAACAGGTCGAGTATACACATACAGAGTGGGCCCCTGATGTTAAATAATTGAATATTCACCCCTTCTAGTGATTAAATAATCTTTTATTATCGACACCCATGGAACTTCCCATCTGATGTATATATAATGATATGCTTGATGGACATATACCGGTTAGAGTAAAGATTTGGTGCCGTGTAGTACATATCATTATACATCTTTTATAATCAGTATATTGAATGAACTAAAAACCTAAACTTAAAACGCGGTGTTCTCATTTGCATTTAAATATGACAGCTGGCCTATCATTAATTTTTAATCGATTTCAAACCGCAGTTTAGTGTCAGAATTTAAATTTATCTTCACTAGAAAAGATCTCGACAATAATTCGGTAAAATATAGTAGTTCATTCTATAGCCAGGTAGCAGTAGTGTTGTGTCAGAGTATGGATGCGTGCACTATTGAGGTCTAAACCAGATGGCGTTCGCATTCAATAACAAAGTAATGGACCCTACCCATGTACGGGTGAGGAAACCCCTCGCCTGTCGTTTCTAATTTAAGTGTCAATATCAATGTTATCGATCAAATTTTGAGTCTGCTTTAGTTTATTTGGTAGGAAATATGATGATTCATTTGTGTTGCCCGAGATCTTGACTCGGGAACCATTCTCGACACATCAAGAAAAGAAGTACACCCCCTACTACCCCCTTTACACCTGTTTCAGTGGACTCGTCCATGGGATGAATCTCTGCTTAGCACACTATGTTCCTGTACTCGGAGGCTTGCTTGCCTCAAACGTGTTTGGCAAGTTTCTACAACATATCTCTTGTACTGGCATATCTTTGTATTTCTTGACAGTGAACGTGTTGATCTCGAATCATTCGGTGAGCGAATCCGCCACGGATTGAGCGGGAAAATGCATTCCTTCTTGCTGATTGTCGTCTGCTTCCTCTTGCTGGCAATTGGCAGTGATGGCAAGAGGCACCACAAGCATGGGGATCCGGACAAAGTGGCTAGAAAGCGGGTTCGGGAAGAGCTAGAGAGGAAAGATGGCGAGGGAGAAGAGGAGCATCCCCAACCGGTGGACCAGGTGGGCCACATTGGTATACTTGGAGAAGACGCACATGATAACATGCTTCCAAAGCCAAGCCACAGGGGCCATGGCCGAAAGCATCATCCAGTGGTAAGTAGTGAGCACATTACACATACTTATCGAACATTCATTTTTATATTTGTTGTTGTTAATTTCTATAAAACCCAAAATAAAACCTCTTAAATATGATTTCCAGAGGGAAATTATTATCAAATTAAATACTCTGCCAAGCTGAGATCCGAAGAAGCTTCTGGCGTATATATATATATATTATAACTGTAATAGAGTGCTTCCAATGTGTAGTAACTTAGGAACATCATCTGGTGGATTATATTGATATTAATTGATGCTCAGGTATAAACTTGCCTAATATCTGATACTTTGCCTAATATCTTACACCTGTATTCATTGCATGATGTCTAACTTGATGGTCAGGCAATGATCCATTCACTCGATCGTCAGTTATATGATGTGCGATAGAGGACACTTATTGACCAATCGATTAACAACACCCTTTCACAGTAGACATGGGTATCGATGTTTGCGTGATTATTACTTGCTTGCCTTATTTTTTTGTATACGTTACAAATGAGTTTGATAGACAGAACAATAATTCATTTTTGACCATATATGTGTAACATAGTGCATCATTTTGTGGATGTAACATGTAGTATGTTTTAAATATTCCATCGTCAAAGCTTCAGATTTCAATCAGTTGTAGCTTATTTTATGTTATTCTCCACGTTCTGCAGTGATAACTCTATTGACTGCCTTGTTTGGCCTCAAGATTCGGAGTTATGTTTTCTCCTCAGGAGAACACTGTGGAAAGCATTTCTATGGGCGCCTGCACCCAAGCAGAATTCCCTTTCGCGCCTAGAGTAAACCTAATAGCCCGAAAGTGCTGCTTAGGAGGTTGTTAATGTGAGGGATTTCATTCATCCATTGAATTATTAGATCGATCCCTCGGCGGGAGCTATCGTGATTATCAACACATTTGGGTAAAATCAGAAGGAGCGACGCCTAAATACAAACATCTGATCTGATCTGAATAGTGATAGTAGGTTTGTTGGTTGCGCGAACCCAACCGTCTCGCAAGTCTCGTCCGCAAATTAGACCCAAAATTGATGTTTTTCAATTGATTTTATTCCGAGAACTGAAAGAGAGCGTAGTCCGTGGCGTAGGTTGTAATGTTGATGGTGTTAGGATGTGGATTCAGAGCACAGGGCACGCAAAGAGATTACTTGGGAATGGCATGAGGTTCCCGTGAATATTAGCCCCACTGGAAACCCGTAGTAAATACAGTGGTTCTGCTTAAGTACACTCTAGCTGACCGAAGGTGACCCGTACAATTCACGGGCAATTCATACATGCCAAGTCCACTACCCTCCCCCACTTTCATGCTCCATTTCCTTTGAACTGACCCTTCTGTTCATACATTCCATTCTGCCATCACAGTGTCACTACCACCACCTCGTCAGTTTTTAGTTGATATAGATTTAACTATACCCTAATCCAATTCGTAGAACGTTTTCCCCCTCTTTTTGAGGTACGTCATTCTTCCCTATTTGTTTGCTTTCCTTCTTGGCCGTTGGACTACTTTTTCATCTCTCAGAGAAACACCTTTCAAGACTCTCACCATTTGAAACAAAGGCCGTGGTAAACTAATAGTAGAAAAAACATTAGTATTCATTCAAATCAAATCGGACGTATGACTACATGATCATGATACATGGACCATTGTTTCTTCCAAACCAGGGGTTATAATGACTCAAAAGTATTGTTTCACATTGCAATAGTACTTAAGCAATTTACGTTCATAGCTTGGAATCGGATTCCATTCGATCCAGCTTCAAAGGAAATCAAGGAAAGTGCTTTTACAATGTCCTACTTCTATTGATAACTAAAGTAGACAAGTCAGAATTGGGTGATTATTGATGCCCGGGTTACTTAGATTACATACAGAACATGTATGTCAGTCACCCACGTCATCAAACTCTGTCTGTATTGCAATACTTATATGTCAGATTATATTGCATGAATTATTTATTAATTTTATAAACTATTAGCAATGTACCTGTCTGCGACGGTTGACAGTCGAAATGGCGCCAGTCAAGCACATATTGTGGATAGTAATTTTATTAAAATATCTGTAGCCTAGGGCTTATCCCCTTTCTCACCCTCCTTCCGCCCCCCCCCCTCCCACAGCCATGCTTTCAATTCTTCCCTCCTTTCTCCCTGCATATCTCATACTATTTGCCTTCCTCTCCCTCTCGCCCACCTCCCTAGCCTCCCTCTCCCTTGATATTTTAATCATCCCTCTCTCCCTCTCCTTTGCTCCCTCCCGATTTTTATCTTTCTCAATCTTCCTTTCTCTCTCATACCTCTCACTCTTTCTTCCCTGTACTCCTCTCCCCCTCCTTCTGCCCCCTATCCCCCTCTTACTCTCCCTCCCTCCCCCAAACCACCTTCCGCCCCTCTATCCCCACTTCTCGATCTTCATCTCCTCATTCTACTTTCCCTATATTCGCTCCCTATACCCCACTTCCCTCTATCCCTTAAATGTCGACCTCTCATTTCGCCCCCTCTCCTTCTCCCTCCCCCTCCCCCGTTATCCCTCCATCCTCCATCCTCTGAATAGAGATATATATATACCTACATGATTCATTCATTCATGCTCAAGTAAGGGTGCCGTGCAGTAGCTCATCAGGATATTTGACAGTGATGTAGGAAGCAGGGGGCCACAGGGGCCATGCCTTCCACCCCCCACCCCCACCAATGAAAGTGGGGGGAGGGGCAGAGTATGGTTCGCCCCCCACCCCACCATTTTACCTTTATATCAATTTTGGGAATGCTGTAAAATGAACCAAAGATTCCTCCAGATAATGAATACCCTCTCTCAGTAATATAAAATGCCAGTAACGTTTTGTAACTAGCCCTTGCAAAAAACATTTTCGCTGCAAATAAACACAAGCTTAGGACTGCCACCCATGCCTTTTAGTCCAGATACCCTATAGTATCCCAGAACCCCATTAACTCACTTTTCTTGCTTAATTCGGTCTTAGTGTCTCCAATTCTTTCCCAATCAAAAGGGAATGACATCAATAACTAAATGTGTGAGTTTCAAAGAAAACCGTGGCCCAGATATGAAGATATTAGTGAAATTAAAAAATAAAATGACTGAAAAATGAGACAAATCTAAAAAGGTTGTCTGTCCTAGGATTCAACCTCACAATGTCTGGTTTTGCAGTCTTACATGCTAACCACTTAAACATAGGGGACTGTAGAGAACATGCATTTAATGCCCATTGTACCCATTTAATACCCATTGATGTGAGCCGCAGGCAATTTAATATTTCAAAGTATCATGAAAGTATATCTGGCATCTGCAATCCATTTATATAATGTGCAGGGATTTCTAGGTCTGCACCTTTCACCTGCACTGGACAGTTTCAACCTTTGCAGTGTTTTATGACATAGAGCAGGAGGGAGTGGTTTCTCCTATCTTACAAACTGGAATGAAAACAAGCGGATGCAGGTGTCATTTCCCCATTTTCATTAGCAAATTTATTTCTCCCAATAGACAAGTTTCTGGTGAGCTTGGCATGTGCATTCACAAAAGAGGTACAGTATAGGTCACATCAAGATATTTTGTAATGAAATCCAATTCTGATTATACCAATTAATTGGGGAATGTGTGCTTGTTCAGGAAGTTATTTCATTAAAAGAGACAATATAGGACTTCTTCAGACATACTTTGCCCAATATCTATATAGGTCTATAGCCTTTGTGCTTCAAATGAACTCTCTTTGCATTTGACATCCTATGTTTGGATCCTGTTTCAACTTTCATGAGGAAATTGATAAATGTCTAGCATTTTTTTATCTCACCTTTCTGAGACAATTAGCTCTGAATGGGAATACCTAGAACTTTTGTTGCCAAATAGTTGCAAATTCTTTTTGTGATTATCAGAGAATTGTCCTAAAGTCTTTAGTTTCAAATTTTCATTTTTTTAAAGATATTTGTATATGCCCAAATTTTAAATACATTTTAAGAAGTTGACACATTTGTGAATTTCATGTTCTAATATAAATTCACCATGTCCACACAACATCATGAAACTGTAAAGTGTGGCAGCGTCATGAAGCAAGGAAATGTTTCTAGCCAACATTTGTTAAAAATTGTTACCTTTGGTATTTGGGGGGAAACATTGGCATGGGTAACATTTGAAATTTTGAAAGTTATCTTGCCATCTCTATGTATTCTATGTCCTCATTGTATTTTCCAGTTGATGGAATTGGGTCCAAATAAAGCACCTAACAAGGGCAAAACTAGATATGGGTTTTTCTAATGCTGCTAATTTTGGAAAACCTATGACACAAATTAGGTTGTTATGATTTTAGCAAATTTGCATATTGTCTTTTGAGACAATGCACATTTTCCCTCATATCTGATAGGTTGACAGACCATCAGTCTCTTTTTGAAACTGACGCATTATCCAGTGTTATTGTGTTCCATTACATGGAAATGGATGATATAAGTGGACAGCCAATAGGTAAATTCCATCATTAAAACAACCACACAGGGTAATTGTGATATATAATTTGGAATACAAACTCAACTGTCTACCGCGCCACTCGTGATGACACACAATCTTGGACCTTGTGTCATAGGGAAACTATTCCCAAATCAACTTCTCACTGTATTAGATTAATATTATAAAGATATACAATTCCACTTTGTGGGACAAAGTTGCTAATATTATAAAGATATACAATTCCACTTTGTGGGACAAAGTTGCGCCCCCCCCCCCATGTTTAAAATGCGTCCTACATCACTGTTTGATACTAGAGATGTACCCATCTGCAATGGTTGAGCGTCGAAAAGGGGCCAGTCAAGCACAACTTTTGGATAGTAATCTTTATATATCTGTATTCCAAGGCATACCCCCTTTCCCAACTTGTTTGGCCCTTTGTTAGGATTTAAACAGGTAATATTCATTTTATTTCTTGTAGTATGGCAATATGTTTCAGTTAAGATTACAGAAAGGCCCCATATCATTGGATTAGTGGAGAACAATTTTGTATCAAGCACTATAATGGCTGAGTAGCCTTTTCATGGGCGTATAAATAGAGAGTGGTTACTGCTTTATAATAAATAAACATAAACACGTTTATAAACAAGCTTACACGTGAGCGTGTTTTGAGTAATATTTTAGTAACGAATAAAACATCTGTACAAAAAAAGAAATGTTAGACATAAATCTAACTCTAACCCTATTCCTCTCACTCGCTCTCCCCTCATCCTATCTCCCTCCCTCTAACCCTCCTCTCTCTCCTTCTAACCATCTCTCTTCTTCACCCTCCCCTTCCCTCTCCCAAGCCCTCTCCCTCCCCATCCCCATTATATAAATATGTTGAATGGAAAGGCTGGCCCGCAAGGTTTAGCGGGTGGTTGCACTGCGACTAAACAGGATAGATTTAATATCTATCAACGACAACATCAATGTTGTCCTGTTAATCCTGTTAATGGATTTTAGCTGATTGCATTCAGTCCCTTTAGTGTATTTTGTCTCTAAGTGATCAGTAAATAAATTATCTCATTAATCTGCAATTAAGCCCTCTTCATCCGGGCCTGTCTTATTACTGGTAGTATCAATGTTTGGTTTTCAATAAGCAAACAAGCCAAACTCTGACACTACAAAATAATTGAACCCTTTCCCTGCACCGAGTGGCATGGAAGATGCTGCCAGGATGGAATCCGTATTCGTGGCATGATACTGCTAATGGCATATCGCGGGTTAAATGAAGTGTCTAAACTAGACAACGTACGTCTTGCCTAGCCCTAATTGGGTTTATTCGGTGAGTACCCAAGTTTGTGTCAGGACTACGCCAACGACTCGCATTGTTATTGCATTTAGGCTGTTAGTGTTAACGTCTATGAAAATGTATGAAATGCATACAACCTTTCACTGGAACGGCCCAGGCCCCGCCCCAACTATCATCCACATCCTTCCCTATACTCCCTGATAAAATGCACAGAGGATAATTTAAAATTTTCAAATTCAGCGTACTACAAATTTTAAAATATGAAAGGGCTGCCAATGCAAATTGTAGCCAGCAAGCAGTCACGTGTTCTGATTTTTATGAGAGAAAAACCCCCTTCGAATCATGATTAGACTGCTTCAATATTATTGCCAAGACAAAGATCTAGCACTCACCGATGTATCGCACGTTCATGGATAAGGCTTGCTTTCACCACCGCGGACCTTCTGGTCCATGAAATCTTGGCGAAAACATGATGAAGCTCAGCCTGCAGACTCTCGTGCTCAGCTGCCTCACACTTAGGCAACAGTAAATTTGCCCGTATCCAATATTGTTGCCTTTCAACTGCTCAGGCCAGAGCTTGAGTACGTACTTCCCGCGATATTCCACATCAATGAGTGACGTTTTAGGCTTAAGTAGTGGACTCAATCTAGAAACTTACGCATGGCATTTCAAGCTTTCCATGGCCACGATATTGGAAGCACTCCATCGAGTGAGAACTGCTGAGATGTAGGTGATTTATCATAGTCTAAAAGTCTTGACTTTTGTTTCGCGATTGATATGATATATGTTTTTTTTTGTTTTTTTGTTTTTTTTCAGACAGTACATAGGGATTTCATGGCGTCGCGGTTAGGCGATTTTATGACCACCTGTCTTAAAACTAGTCATTTCTTAAGTATTCATTCAATATACAGTTTGTTGAGTATTCATATTACAGATTTTCATTTCAATCAACATTTCATTGTAGAAAGTAAACTTGATTAGTCATTGTTATAATGTATGAGTATTAGGATTGGAAATATATATTCCGGGCAAATAAGACGAAATATATATATGCTATAGGTAGCCTCGGGCAGTAAATTATATTTGATTCTATGGTGTATTATCCATGGTTTTATACTATTATAGAGATTGTGTACGTTTACCAGAATGCTTTGTATTGGAAGGCGGGGAACTGTAACATTGCAATAGCAAATATCACGCCTGAGTTACCATTTGAATGTAGAAGACTTTCCCGAAAGAATTGGACGGCATTTATTGTGCATGAACATTTATCAAAAATTTATATAAATTTATGTTCAATCGCAATAAAATACGAACAGCTCCCAATGTTAACAACATTGACTGCACGAAAAAGTCTTAATATAAATACTATTTGGTTTTGCAGATTAATTCAGGTCATCATTAATACATTTGGTAACATACTGGTTGTGAAGGCACGTGCCGCTATATATGCGTTGAAATCAGTATAGTACACAGTACGAGATTGTGTGATTGAATTGATCATGGATTTTTTTTACTATTCCATTTACAAGCCAAGTTATTAAATTACAATTTGATAGATCTCGGGAGCGTCCCATGAAGGCCCAGCAACGTTTATGGGCAGTCGATCAAGAATAGCGTTCCCGGGATCGCTGCCATCTCAGCTGTGCGGGAAACTATACGCCACGCAGTTGATCAACGTTTATGGGACGTTCCTGGGGTCTTTAAGGGGAGTGCCATTCCTGGGGCATTAATGGGGCTCCAAGGAGTGCTCCCAGGAACGTTCCCGGGAGCACTCCCGGGAACGTTCCTGGGATAGTGGATCAGGCCCATTACAAAAAGACGCGACTGTCGTTCAACGACGTATTTCGAGCGTTGCCTATTGATATATCTCTACCTTGTAACTACGATTTCAACAACACGCAGACAATACAAGTGCGTTAAAAGTGAGTTCCACTAATCTTAGTAGCAGGGTAAAGTTAAATTAACTTCTACCATAAATTCATACTATTCTATCTTAAGGATTTATCATCCACCAGACTAATCTGTCTTACTTGTGCAATCACATCAGAAAAAAAAACGATTAGACATTCTGTATTTGTCTTTGTCTAAGATGTTGTACAACAAGGCGTGATGTCTGAATAAATTCAGGCCTACCAGCAGTTCATGCCTGTGGTAGGATTGCTTTCTTAGTTCAGGTTACATATGACTATAGGTATAGGTCTACAAGAGGAAGCATATAGTTGAAAGAGTTTACACATGAAATAATATAAAAGATGATTGATTGAACAATCTTACCCGACTCATGTACATAGTATTTATCATCCTGATGAAGGTATCTGTGGAATCTATATATTTAGCAGGCAGTAGGTATAATATGCTATAGGGTAACGACATAGACCGTAAACAAAGATGGTATAGCACAAGATATATGTTTTAGAGTGGAGGAATGGTGTCTGACTCATACCCCTATGTAATTAATATGGATCTGCTCGTGTCTATCTACCCATACTTCAGGCTAGCTTAAACAGGTTTCATGCCTCGATGTTCCTCACATTCTGTCATCTCACCAGAGCGTCTGTGCTTCTCACATCTGCCTTAGTTGAGGTTTATTATACATGTACACTTCAGCAAACTTGTAGCAAGCGGCACCAGAACTTGTAAATTCTCCGGCACTGTTTCTCTCAGCAAAAGCAGGATAACCTGTTCAATTGTATCAGTTTTCTCATTTCATCTGGCGTGTTGTGTGCGCATCAGTATAGAATATATGTGTTCCCCTCGTCAACCTGAATATGAACGAATAAAAAAACCGTTGACTATTCATTTTCGTTTATACTCTATACATGCAGGATGCGGAAAAAATCTTATATTATCTGACATCCTATTTTTTAAAAACAAGAATTCTAGGTTATGCTATCTTGAAAGGTCTATATCCTACGATATGTACCCCAGCACTCCTTGAATCCGTTGTTCGGGTGCCGGTCCATGTCCTGAGAAGACAGTAGGTCTTGCCTATAGTGAAGGCCTTGTGGCTAACAGGGTTTATTTGACAGGGTCAATAATTTATCGATTCCCTGACCAGCGTCTCCCCCCTTACATCAAAGGATGCTCGTCTAAAGGTCTTCCTGCCTTTTTTATGCTTCAATAATAGGGTCCCTGTTGGACAATGTTTATCTCCGATTGATCCTTTGCCGCATAGCCTACACAAACAACATTTTAAACAATTATTCTCACCACAATTGAGAATTTAATGGAGATCGATTTAATCGAGGATGTTCGATAGAAAGGAGATCTGCCGAACTATTGCTTGCTTGAGCGTCGTGTAAAGGAGTATTATTTGATTTATTTCATGTTTCTATTTTTCCCTGTTTGTGGCGCTGGTGCGTATATTGACCAGGCTGAAGGGTTATAGGACATCTCTGAGAGCACCCCTGTCACCCTGGACCCATACAGCTGCCACGGCCTACTCGCGTGTGAGAGAGTGCGCCTGCCCAAGAGGCTTCATAGCCCGTTTTATTAATAAGCTTGATAAAAACTCATTTATAGATGTGGCAAACCTCTGGGCAAACAGAAGTGGAAAATGCCTACTGAGAAATGCCATCTGTAATTTATGGGTGTTGGTTGCCAGATATTCAATACAATGAATCTACTACATCTTGCCACTTGTGCCTCGTAAGGGCTTGTAGCACAATGAACATAACCAGTGGAAACAAGTTCAATTTTCAATCTGTCCCGTTTTTTCTCTCCTTCTGTGATTATCAAGAAGAGATATATGTTTTAATATATATAAGGATATTCAATGCAATGAATCTACTACATCTT
Source organism: Sthenelais limicola (assembly GCA_942159475.1). NCBI lineage: Eukaryota > Metazoa > Annelida > Polychaeta > Phyllodocida > Sigalionidae > Sthenelais > Sthenelais limicola. The sequence continues at coordinate 57,111,096 of OW804095.1, read as the reverse complement.
GCCACTTGTGCCTCTGAAGGACTTGTAGCACAATAAACATAACGAGTGGAAACAAGTTCAATTTTCAATATGTCCCGTTTTTTCTCCCCTTCTTCTGTGATTATCAAGAAGAGATATATTTTAAGGATGCTTAGGATATGTATGATAATACGAATGATAAATTCTTATTTGAATAATTTCTGTCCGCCGAAATCTTTTCATGAGTTAGAAGCCAGATATACATTGTAACTATAGTTCGGGCCTGGACCTCCTGAAGGACTTGTGAGCGATCATTGCCTTTACAAGGGTGTTTAATGCACAATTCAAATTATCTGGAATATGGAAAGTCCATAAATCCGGGATGAGCTTCTTTGCCACCTTAAGGTCCGCACACACTTAGCGCCGAGCCGATTTCAGTGCTCCCGATCAATCGGGGGTGAAATCCTAGGATTTCAAAGAAAGTAAAATCTGAAATCGGGAGTGATTTTTAGACCCAAACTAAGCCAAAATTCCCCCCAAAAGCTTAAATTGGGGCTGTTTGTCCTGGCTTGGCCCACACATACCCGATTCTGGGGCCGACTTGGGGGCCGATTCTAGAATCACTTCAATGGTGTACTTGGAACGATTGGGAAAACAGTAGAAATTATAATGCTGGAATTTTTGCTCAGTTGAATATGTGATGTGTTACAGGAAAATGAGTCACAAGTCGCAAAAATGTTTATTATCAACTCTGCCTCTCTGCCTTAATGTAATGTTTTTATTTATATATGTTGGTATCAGGGTGAAGCTGGATGAGAGAGATGATATAGTATTTACGGTGGGGTAACACAATGACAATGACAGAAGTTTGGCCAGAACCAAGCAAAGCTAGGTTTTATACAGCATAATAACAACAATAGTAAAAGAAAAATTGAGGGGCGGATCCAGGGGGGGTTCGGGGGGTTCGAACTCCCCCTTTGGGCCCCATGATGCCCTTTTTGCCCTGCCCCAAAGTGCCCTTTTCTCTGCCCCAAAGTGCCCTTTTTCCAGCCCAAAAGTGCCCTTTTTCCCCCACCCCAAATTGCCTTTTTTCCTGCCCCAACCTGCTTTTGTTCCGCCCCAAAGTGCCCTTTTTTCCCACCTTAAATTGCCTTTTTGCCCACCCCAAGTTGTCTTTGCGCCACCCCTATTTACCTGTTTGGTTATTTAGTTCTGTGGATCCTGTCCCTTTTTGCTATATTAAATTATGATGGTATTTCGTGAGAATCTTACTTACAGGTCTGAAGTGTCCAAAAATATTTGTTTGAGGTTATCTATACCTCAATTACCACTCCCCATGGCCCCTCACATGGCCCCTTTTTATCAAATATACTCAATGACTGCCTCCTAAGGGCAAAAATGTTCAAAATGTCTATTTGTGACATTTCCCTTGCTGGTCATTAGATCCTTTCCACACACAAATACTTAAAATTATGAATAATAGTTGATAAAAGGATATCAAATGGGGTATTGGCTTAATCCGCTTGAACTTATAAAAAGTAGAATTAGCCTTTGTCACCTTATTTGATGTATTTTGGCTTTAGCATGTGACATAAGTATATCCTCTGCTGGCCACGCAGGGGTGGATCCAGGATTCCTATATTGTGTGTGGGGGGTGGGGAGGAGGGGGGGGGGGGGTCAGGTCTTAGAGAAGGGCACATGTTGGGGAATCTGTGAGTATGGGATTGCAAAAATATGGTTCTCATCTGTCTCATCTTTTGTGGAAATTATTAAGTATTCAATAAATTCCAGCAATGAAGGCTCTACTTTTGTCACAATAAGTGAGGAAGAATATTCAAGCGCAGTTCATGTGCAGACCAACCGTAGCAATGGAGACCTGTTATGCGGCTGTATCTGTGGTTGGATTGCAGTTGAATTGCGGCTGAAAATGAGTGTTTATTGTGGTGCGACTGTCACTGAAATCTTTCAACATGTTGAATATTTTCTGCGACTGAAACATCTCTGTGATGTGATTAGCCCTCCAACCGGAGGGTTGCGATTGAAATTTACCAGTGAAGACTGTTCTGTGCTTGAAGTGCGGTTGGTTCACAATTCATTTAACATTGAGGAATTTTTAAAAGTAGGTAAGTGACATCTCTGTTCACTTTTAGAGCTCAACATTGTGTAAATTATAATATTGCACATGGCATAAGGAATTCTATATGCAAATGCAAATTAGCTCCCAATGCCTCTGAAAAGGTAATAAACTGATGTGGCAGACACAGGGAGGTACCATTATAAATGGCGTCTGCCCTTTGCTTTACCCTGACCAAGCGCGGGAAGGATTTCCAGCCGCAATCTCTATCACAACCATGAGACCTGTTAATGACACTGCGGTAACCTCTGCGTTTGGTCTGCGGCTACTACATAATGTTGATAAAATCGCAGAGTTTGAAACGCAGACCAAGTGAAGACCAAATGCAGAGCTTACCGCAGCCAGTGGAGGCACCCCTTTTAATAACACTGCAGTAACCCCTGCGTCTGGTTTGCGGCTGCAGTATGATATTGATAGAATCGCAGAGTTTGAAACGCATAACAAACACAGGCCAAACGCAGACCTTACTGCAGCCAGTGGAGGCACCCCTTTAATAACCGGAAAAAATAGTTGAATATTCCCAGAATTTGCCGGGAATTTTTGTAAAGTTATGTCAGTGTTCAGTAGATGATCTCAAATTGGTTGGGTAAGTGACTCATTTTCCTGTGACACATCACAAGTACAAAATAATAAGTATTTAAAAAAAACAAAAAAACTGACGGGGATGTACAGAAGGGGAAATGAGCATTATAAAAGTGAAAGAATTTTGTTGATACTCCAAAAATTAGTGAAATTACAGACTTTCAAAGTTACCTGCCACTCAGAATTACTAATATAACATTTGTGATAGTGACATCATAAATATATAACTCCCGCGGGAAGGTACTTTTCGGTTTGCGGGCCACATTTATCCATTCAAAATGCGCCAGAATTCACCATTTAAGGAGTATTTTTTTAAGGAGTATTTCCCAGGAGAAGAACCCTCCTGGACCTTCCTCTGAAGGCTTTGTGCCTTTGGCGCTCACAGAGTCCCCAACATGTGCCCTTTTCTAAGACCTGACCCCCCCCCCTTCATGAAATCCTGGATCCGCGTTGCCTTTCAAAAAGAAAAAAGAATTTCCATCATTCAAAGTTATTACTAACTACTATACAAATCAAATGAAAGCTATACCAACACAAAATCTACTGTTATCTCTACACTCTTCACCTCCCAGCAGCATACACTCATACTCCCTCACCCCACCATATGCACCCGGGAAGGACCCACACCCTGTATACATATGTAAAGATTCTACGGCCCATAGTTGATTGGATGCAGTAAAGATTAATCTTGAAAGTTACTAAACATTGACTTAATTTAAGCCAGTTACAAATGATATGGGATAGGTTAATGAAGGAGCAATGCCTTCCCAGGTCGGGAGAAGTCAGAGATGATATTTTGTCAGACACCATAGGCATAGTCCATACTTCCTTTTCAATACTGTAACAGCAGGGACTACAAACTCGGCCATTTCTTTAAATTCACTGTCCACACATTCTTAGCTTTTACAAAAAGGGTCTGGCTATCTTTCTCTGGAATCAATTGTCAATGTAGATTTGTGTTTTCCCACATAAATACCCCAATGCACTGCCATCAGAGCTATGCATACTACATAGCTCTACTGGTATGGGGCTTTGTGTGTGACCCCTGTGACGTCACACGGGCAGAAAGTCACGGTAGGTGGCAGTTAATGCGTTTTATTCCTAGCTCTAGTTTTCATGAATAAAACCTCTTGTAACTTTGACAATATTGCGTGTAAATGATTTAGATTTTAAAATCGGAACAAGGAACTGACACTCTTCCCAATACATAAAAGAAAAAAGTTCATGCATCCTCTCGTTTAAACATCCTAACACTTATATGGCTGATCAACTTTGAATACAATAGCTATGCAGTTCATAATCATGGTCATATCATAATATTGCAAATACATTCATTTCCCATATTATATTTCATATAACATCACCTGTGAGTTCTAAAAAGGAATCAATCTTTTGGGTAGTGTGACTCATATTCCTGTGACACATCAAATTTCTATAAAAAAATTCATTAAAAACAAATAAAAACAAATATCGGCCTGTGTAGGGGGAGAAGTGAGCATTATAAAAGTGAAAAAATCTTTTTGATAATCCACATATTAGTGAAGTTATAGTCGTTCAAAGAGTCCTACCTCTTAGAATTTCTAATATTTTAAAATCCTATGACAAATCGGGAGTCCTCTCCCGATGATCCATTTATTGGATCGTCGGGAGAGGACTCCCGATCAGTCGGGAAGGCCCCCCGATTAGTCGGGGCAGTTCCCCACTAATCGGGGGTAGACCCACACATAGACAAAATGTGCGCCGATTTCAAAATTGAGCCCTGAAATCGGGGCAACTTACTAATCGGCTAGGATTTGTCAAAATATTGGAATCGGGAGACGAAAATGCCGCCGATTTGGGTCTCCCGATTAGTCGGGGGATCCCCCGACTAGTCGGGGGCAGACCCACACTAAAAAATGCATTCTAGGATTTGAAATGAAATCCTAGGACTAGTCGGGAGTCCCAAATCGGCGCTAAATCAGCCAAGTGTGGGCGACCTTTTAGAAGGCTCTGGGGACTAAATCTGTGCTGGCATTCTGTCTATATGGGTAACACCCCAAGCCACCATGCACAGCAAGACCCACTGCTAGATGGACATGCGACTAACCTTTACTCATCCACCCGGGAACTCCAGGCTGATAGTTCATTTGAGAAGTCTGTCCCTTCGAACCATCCTGATACATGGGACTTTGATTGAGTGCCACTCACTTAGCCATGAGCTCCTCTGGAAACTGAATCTTTAACGGCGATTCTCAACCTTAGATAGGGTTAGAGTGAGAGACATTGGAAGATTGGACGGCGAGCCAAGAGGCACCATCGTGCAGGGGATCACTGTGCCCGAAAGGATCACCAGATCACCCCCTGGAGTCTGCTTAAGACGTAATTGGTTTTCTGTGAGGGACTGAGTCAAAAGATCACTCTAACTTGCCATTGTCAGAAAAATGACCAATATTTCTTTCTTATATGAATAATGGAAAAGCCTAAAGGTGCAAACTAGTTTAACTGCTATATCATAAAGCCTCGTGTAAATATAGACAACTGTGCAGTCAATAGTTCTGTGTGCACTACTGTGAATAATAAAAAAAAAACATTTTAGGATCGATAGCTTCAACACCTATAGGTATAGGCGGAGCAAATAGAGAAAACTGGCCTTGTGATGCAGTCCACTTAGTCAGTAGCTGATGTTCTGTCCCGGACGGATGGTTTTATGACAGGCGTAGTGCAGAGGCAAAGTACACCGGCATAGCCACTTTTTAGTTTGCAATGTGTATAAGTATACATGTGCGAAAGGTTTTTTTTCAGAAACGAGTGGATCTGTATTATGACAACAGTCAAGCAGCCAACTGAAACATGTGTTATATAGGATATTTGGTGTGAGTTATTAGAATGATAAAGATGTCTGATGACTGGAATTTCCCTTGAATGTGACTGCCATTATATATTGTCAGACAGATCAATTGCTAGAAGGATATATTCATTTGTTTTGAACATGATCAATGATCATCCCCCCCCCCCCCCGGCTATAGATTTGATTGTGTAGCTTCGGTAAGTGCTATGAATATAATACTAATGGAATGATAGGCACTCTAGGTTCCTTGTCTTCAATCTTATTCAAGGAAATGGAAGAACGATATATGCTTATCTTACGAACAGATAACCTGTCAGGCTCTGAAAATAACAAGTCATTCCAGGGCTGGCCACTCAATTAACAGAGGCGATGGGACATGGAAAAAAATATCACGGACAGCGCCTGCCTCCTATCCGTTTTATTTACAGCTCAAATAAAAGCCTCACTGATTCTAGAAATACAAGTATGTTGGGCACCACATTTGGCTGGTAAACAGTTTAGGCAACATTTACATTTACATTGGGGCATACATGTGGGAATAGGAGAAACATTCGCAGTTTCCTTTGAAAGGCACCGTTTGAAGTGGATGTTGCTGTGTATCGCAGTGGAATGGCACTCGGTATTGCTACAAGTCCATTGACTTGCACGTATTGGGTCCATGTGGGGGAAATTGGAAAGCACCACATTATTGGAAAATAGGGGAGGCGACTTCGTAATATGGGAAGGGAACAATAGTAAACGCGAGGACATATAGATATAGAAATATAACTGAGCTAAAAACCCCTGTAGACAAGGCATAATTAGTTGATGGAGTTGTGGTTGCTGGCTGTCTTCCTTTATGGACATGTTACAAGCATTTGCTTGTCATGTCTAAGCGGTCCCCAAATGTACTGTTTGTTAAAGGACCCCAGACAAAAAATACCAGCTACACTCATAAATATCTAATATTCTTATCCGGGGAACAGTGGGCGGTGAATAGTAGAATATGTTCTATGTGAGAGATAAAGTACAATTTGGAATAAATGAGCACCGACCTATTCATCATTCACCATTTTAATATTTATTATTGCGCAATTCGCCCGAGGTATGGACTACCAGAAAGGGTCCTTTGCTTATAACAAAGGGGACTCGTATGTCAGAACCGTTCGCCTTAGACGACTTTCATAAAGTACCAACGGGGAGCACACACTTAGAGGGTCATGTAATGCCCTCGGCTTGTCTTAACTTTAAGGTACAGAGAGAGATTGCCTTCGTGTCAAGGTAATGCAAAAGGAAGCACGCTTCAATTGGTTCCCCGATATAAAGGTCCACAAAGCCATCTCGTGTGAACCAGTCACCGCAGACAGCCATATAAGCACCCAATGCTGCTAGGCGGAAAGTCAGAAGTTCCTCGGGCCCTCCTATATATTCGACTTTGGGAATCGGTCATTGACAGCATTTTGTTTATCATAATAAGTCCGGGTATTACTCTCACTTACCACTTGATCGAACCCGCAACAAGGTGCCCGATGCAATTAAGCGGTAGGCCTCCCCTTGAGGTCCTAACTGCCCTTGCTTGTTGCCAATCGCAGAGCCGACGACATAGTATCTGCTTCCAATTCCCACGATCATCCCCCAACTCTCATAGCATCTTGCAATTCATGTCGAGCACACTAAGCCACAAGGATCTCTCACTCTCTTCACTACCCTGCACCAAAGCGTCGGTCACCCGGTCGGACATCAGCAAGCTTGTAAAGCGTGGGTCGAAGACCTTCATTTCCTGTAATGTTTCGAAAGAAATTATTCTAAATTATGTAACATCGAATGTAGCTTGGATCCTGATAACAACCAATTTTACTGGTCCGTTTCAGAATCAATGCCCCGTCTCATGTACAGTGTAAGGTGGTATGTTACATTTTAGATCTTTTTAGATTTAGAAACTTTTATTCTTGTCGCTGGCAGAAAACATGTCTCCAGCAAAAGGGAGGTTTACAAGCTTCCTGTTGAGTTACATAGATATACATTGTCCAAAACTATATTTCAAACCTCACCTAATGCATTCCCATGCATCCCACAATCTATTCTCTGCAGATTCTTCACTTCGTGAAGCTTCCCGAGATTCATCTGTGCTATGCCTAGCATTTCTTGGAATGTGTCGTATTTGGATTGCCATGAACATATGCTAAAGTCGGATTGATTACTAGTTGATTAATACTACAGAACATCATAAAAAAGTAATTCGCGCATGTGGGGCTAAATGATAACATGTCCTCCATAAAAAGTCGATAGTGGGTTCAGGGCAGGGCTGGAAAATACCTCAAAAAGATCAAAATAAAACAGAACGTTTAGAGGGTAACCAGATGTACCTTGAGTAGAGATTCCTTCTAGATGTTCAAGACATGTGTATTGCTTTTAATACAGTATTGGCATGTGGAATAAGAGGGCTGGTAATGTTATGAGCCAGAGCGTTGTTCGTCATAACATAACCTTTACCAAACAGTTTACATTCATTGAATACCAGCTCAATTGGCCTATATACGGCTCCCATCTCTGTTATACATACGTGTATGTGACCTTTCCCCCCATAGCTGAGGGTTCAAACGATTTTAATGGAGAAACCGGTTTTCTTCGATAATGAACTATTAATTGTATAACAGTGCTTAATACAGGTCTTTGTGAACAGATGATCATACTTATACAGATATACGGATATATACGGATGGGCGTATGTCTTTGCAGTGCGATTGATAACGATTCGCAATATGCAAACCAGTTTTGACCACCTTTTGTGCATGCGCACGGTTTCCCGCTTAATAGCTCCGCTCGGAGTAAACCCCCAAGGATTACTTTAAGTTCTTAGTATCTCGATGATCTAGTGCATTAGATGAGGGAGCCATATGATAATCCGACCCAGGAACATGATGCTCTTCATAAAATTAATTATCCCACGAAGGGAAAGTAAGCAATTTGTTCTTAAACACATCGCCTCTGTGTGCGTGTAATGTTGTAATGAAGGCCGTCTAATCGTATGATATTATGATCATAGGCACACTAGATGGCTCATAGTAAGAGGCTGTATCTGAACGCTTCTTATCCACCCTATGGTGTTCTTGATAATCATTAATTTCCAAGGTTATTTTCGATATCGCTGTCCCTTTATCACCATGTAGTGAAATATCGAATATTGTTCCTTTCCATTTTTCATCATGTGTAAAGGCATATGAGTAGGATAACAACCAGATCATGGTTTTATGGGTGCACACATAAAAGATAGTCATTGATAATTATTTGTACTAAAGTCTATTTAGAAAATACTGGAACATATGAAACACTTACATGATTAAATGGGTAGGCATTTAGCTAGAGAAACTGGCGAACGAAGGACTGTAAACAGTCAGCAGAAGAAGTAAGTTGATACTGACGGCAAAAATGAGGGAGCGTCGCCTGGGTAAACGTATTCATCATTTTCCCAAGAAAAGACACCGATATCTCATCAAACATTGACCAAATCCTGCTTCGATAATCAGGACTGCTGGTTTTAGATGGATTAGTTGGAATGATAACAAGAACTAGACAGTGTAGGGACCTCCGACAAGTTGTCTTCAGTAGCTTTCCTAAAGCTTTCCTCTGGGACTGGCTGCTATTCAGTGTAGTGAATTGAAACGCTCCTGTGAGAAAACCATTTTTTACAGTCTTAGCCTGCAAAACAGATGAGCACATTTAAGATAATTATATTCTAAATGTTACTCTGAAAATGTTAAACAAACCTTGGAACACCTCTATCTCATATATATTAATAATGGACAGCGTGTAAGTGCACGGCGTGGGTGGTGGGACTATTTTATATACATCTATAACCTCAAATATACTATCATAGTATCTCGATGGAATGGATTGTAACAGATTTTTAGTACTATCTATAATTCTTGATATTGTGATATTGTGAAAGCTTATATATACTGTTTTTGTATCTAACATATTCAAACTTATTCACCTTGTTAACTCTTTATCTACTTATCAGTAAACGTATTGTAAATCAGGCTAGTCTGAGAATATTTGTACCTATGTATAGAAATGTCAATTGTCCTGAATAAGATATTTTCTAAATCTAAATCTATTTACGATTAAAGAAACGGTGTCGTAACAGAGTATAGATATTTCCCTTAACCACCTTAGTTTGTGGGTTTTTTCTTATGATGAAAGAGAATTTATATGATTGAGATGTTTATATAAGTACTCGCGGGCTTGTATGCAATACATCATTATATTGTACATCATTGTTACTACGGGCCTTTGTTGCTTCCCCAATGGGAGGCTCCACAAATTGTCTCAGAGTTGCCGAGTGTTTTTTAAAAATACTTTTATTAGTATATTCATTCAGCGTACGATGACAGTTATAACACAGCAAGGTCATTTAGATATTGAGAGATGGGCTACATCTAATTGAGGAGAAATTGCGCCAATTTTATCATTATTTTATTCGTCTCTTTTCGACAACATTTTTACAATATCCAAATTGTCTTGTCTCCTATAATAACATGGCACCTTATGATATAAACTCTCCAATGCGCCGTGTTGTCATCACATTTTACTGTTGCTAAGTAACCCTTTCCTTTACAGGAGAGCATTGCACTTAACAAGAGTCAGCGAAATGCAAATATTTGACATTTAGTAGAAAATGGGATGCCTTACATACGTGAAAGGTCACACGAGTCTTTGTTAAACTAACGAAGGATGGAAGCCTAACAAATTAAAGTTTAATATCACTTGCAGCTTCATGTAGTGCCTTGTCTTGTCTAAGCTCGTACATCGTATAAAGGGGGATTCTCAGAACCACACGAGAGATAGTAATTTCATCGAGCTGAATATAGTTATGCCTCCAGGTGATGCCTTATATTAATTGACCTTGAATGACATGGATATCAATCAAATGTGATAAGTGACCAACCTAAAGATTTCTCAAGGGGGCTTGCGTTATGGAGTTGGTGGTTTCTTAATACCCAAGGACGGTCAAATTTCTCGGGAAACTGTAATACACACTCGTGTTTGACAACAAGTCAGAGTATTTTCTCACATATGCCATAAGATTTTATATCTGTCATTAAATGCACCATCACTAAATCATTGAAGTATATTGTTATAATATGATATAGTTCTGCCTGTCGGCGTTACCAGTAAATGTGTATCAAGGACAAACTATAACGAGAGGTATTGTATTGGGGGTATAATACCTCTCGCTATATTTTTTCCTTGGGTGGTATACCACCCAAAGGTGCATCAGGGTTAGATATGTTGAGGGGATCCAATTCCTGTACCAGCACCATATAATAATATCTCCCAGTATAGGAACATCTAACACCTGCCAAATCCAACGCTCAGGATGAGGAAATTAGTACTTCCCCGTGTAAGTTGACCTATTGGGTGCCCTTCCATATATATATTCACCGTCAATTCCTACTTCAAAGTCCCATGTTATGAAGTGCCTGGGCTGTGAATGCTCGGGAATGAGATGGAATGATCGAAATAAAATAAGCATCCGGAAAATTAATCCTTTGATGTAATAACATGTCTACTTGATAAAAGATAAGAGGGGGTCCTCCAAAAAGAATTGTGATGAATGCTGTGCAGGGAAAAAAGGTGAAATGCCGACGTAATGTGAATGAGAAGCTGTATATATTGAGCTTGAGGATGATAAATGAACGAAATCCTTTGTAGTTTGTAGCAGTAATAAGAGGAGGTGTAGTATAATTGGAGAAGTATTGGATGGGCTAGTCGCTCTCAGGGGGTCTGGACAGATGCCTATAGAACAACGGCCGCCTCTGCTCCTCTCATCCAATACAACTATGATTATAGCCTGTTGTGAATCCATGTTGTGAGGCAAGTTGGTATAAGCATGGAGATAAATAGACCTATAAGCACGTCTCATATGTTGAAATATAGGAGTTTGAAAAGGCGTGTTGTTATTATGTACATTAAATAGTGCTAGTTCAAATATAGATGAGATGCACATGCTTTCATTCCCGGGAGAAGAGTGACGATTTACTCGTTTCTCTTCTTAGGAACGCCTGCATGGGGACTAATGGTATAACATTAAGTCAATTAAAGTGTTGAATTACGTATGTTCTCGCTCAGAATTAAGTCATCAAATGAGCCCCGTCGGACTCGGATAATTATTATGTTTCCCTGCCATTAATTTATAATCGATAAGACCATATAGTGTGTGTTTTTCTATTGATCCAATAAGATAATAGTGGTTAAACATTGTCTATCTGCCTGAACGCATGTATAGTCAAGTGGCTGGGGACACAGGACAGATAGGAACAAGTAACCTTCGTTTCTCTCTACCAATTAAGGGGATATTAGACGCGTGTGCACTTCTTATCACTTCCTTGGATACTTCGTCTCTCTCTTACCCTCGTTGCACGCAGCAGTCATCCTTTGGAGCCACCCGTTCAGAGCATCAAATCCCTACCAAATGCGCCTGTAAGAAGGATCCACAGGACGGTCAGCTGTTGTCTGCAACACATTGAGTAGGCAATAGACTTGTACTCTTCTTTTTACACCTGCAGTTGGCCATACGTGTATCACTCCGCTTTTTCATATCACAAGTGTTGTAAATTGAAGACACTTATCAAGAGAGGCAGTTTATATATTGTCTAGGACAAAATTGCCATCCTATAATTCATGAATTTTTTTAAAAACCAGACCTAGATTTGGATATTTTGACATAATATCAATTGAGCCTGTTTGAATGAAACAATATTTTTCTTTGAGTAGAATTGTTTAGAATGAAAAGAATAATGAGGAATTTCATGTTGCTGGGATCTGTTTTAATCATGATGCATGTTTCAATCCCCATGAACCAGATGAGATTTCAACACAATGACCCTCAAACGTACGCATTTATATGAAATGTATTGAATTGTTTACCAGAGGGAATTTTTTACCAGAGGGACCCTGAAGACAGACGCATTCATCATTTCATGGTATTGCAGCGAAGCGATTGTGATCTCCATATATAATAAACAATATTTATAGGGAATTTATGGAAGTAAATTTCAAAGTTAACTTTGAAATTTAACCATTGCACCATAAAGAATTAGGGAAACCCCTATATTGCACTACATTCTTACCATATAACATTTAGATTTAAATGCCTGATGGCAAGTCTATGGTCAAGCAGATCCGCTAATGGGTTGTATGGCACCACTGCGACCACGGCCTGATATGCCATTCCAGACCTAAACGAAGAACGATGGAGCTCTTGTAATACGTCTCGCACAAGTCCAAACGGAAGAGACTCGGGATTGCCGCGCGCTAGTAAATCACCATTTTGCTTTATATCACCCACTCCAGGGCAGGAAGTGCTCCTGTGGGGTTGTAGGGCCGGCTTATATATGTTCTTTTCTCTCAGTTGATGCCCTTTGTCTATGGGTTCACCTCGGCCTTAGTCATTGTATCCCGTATTGTATCCCACAAAATAAACCATGCCTTTGTTAGGAGTGGGGATAACTGGTGAATTATCGCCCATGCACTTCTTCGACCCAAGCATGTAGATTATAACCCTTTCACACTACAAAATTGAAGTGAAAATCAAATTGGTTCTACTCTAGGTGGATTCTAGAATTCGCTTTGCTTCACTTTGGATTCGGTTTGGAAGCTTTTGCGGTGTAGTAGCTTGTAGTGTGAACACAAATGAATGGCAGAAAAGCTCTTCAAATTGTTTGAAGCACATTCTGAGCTGTAGTGTAAAAGGGGTATGTATGGGTCGTATTGCACGACAGAAAAGACGAGAGCTCCTTGTGTGTACATGCAATGAAATTAATGAAGCTCGGTATAAAGTCCCAGTGGACTACATGCAATCAGTCTAGGAAATAAGTGTTCGTCAACGAATTGGAATTTCGTAGAATAAGGAAGAGTCTAGGATATTGGACAATATGCCGGCTCATGGCGGAAATACTTTCAAGAAGGTCAAATTTGCGACAGCTAAAATCATATAAGCCATGAAATTAAGTGTGACATAAGAATTGTGGTGATAACTTTTATATATGTTAAACACCATATAATATTTGTCACTTCAGTTATATTAATGACAAATAAATACATTTGTAGTGAACCCTGGTCATTCTGGACTAAGGGGAGGTCATAGAACAATCAACTCCAAGGCGTGAGTTGTTTCAACATTTATCTTCATTCTAGAGTTTATTTTACTCTCAGCAAACAATGGTATAGGCCTACCATGCAAATCACACACATTGGTTAATGGCCTGATCATAAGCATTGTCTGCTTTCAAAGCAAAACGAGGATAGCCCCGAAATGAAGGACACATAGTATTTTAAAACCACCCATGTCCCACAAAATTTGGTATATAATCTGACATTAAAGAATGATCTGTATATTTAAGCTATTGAAGTGGAAAAGTCGTTCTTTAGACATGTTAAATCATCTTTTTCCTTATTATGTAGGTCTTTTGTGTGTACCATAGAAATTAGCCAAGAACGTGAGCAGACGCCCTCGAAACATCTAAAAACGTATGGACTACAATCCACAGAGAGATCGATATACAGATGGAATAATACCCATGATCCAATTATACAGAAGAATTATCTCTCGAAGCACGGCTTGTCAGGAAATCTTTTTTCTGGGCGATTATTTACAGATCGATAACATTTCTTCCACTTGGTTTGAAGCCAGAAGGAGACACTGAGAGCACAAAGCATTTAATGAATGGAATCATCATTAATGGAATGTTAGATTAGATTTTGTGTAAATCTTCCTCTGCGATTGGTAGGAATAGTGCCTCTGCATTCTAGTACCTCGTCATGAACCCACTGGAAATATATATGAATATATATTGTAATCATTTTGTTGTGAGGAGAGGCGTGGACTGCTAGGCGAGGCGATTTATTGCCCATCCCTTGCCCCATGAGCTGGAGGGAATGAGCTCGGGAGAGGGCGGTGTTAGGATACTGAACTAAACAAGAAGCGAATAAGGCAATCTATGTGTGAGGGGCGGTGAAGGCCATGGTCAGATAGATCAGCACACTGGAATAATACAGCGAGAAATAGAAATATGTCTTTTCTTATCATATTCAAATTAGCCCGTAAAAGAAGTGACTAAATAGCTGCTCTCATAAAATATGTCTTCTGTTTTTCATTAACATTTTGGAAAGTTGGAAAGTCTATAAGCAATGGCAAGAGGAAGCGGATGGATATGACTAAATCAATAATATTAGTGGGTTTTTTTTAGTGAAACTCAAGAAATGGGACAGATAAGCCCCCCTTAAGCTTGTAGATGGCCTGACTATCGGGATGTATGAGAGGAAAGTTTCATGTAATATGTACAGACTCTTGCAAACCATTCACTCTAGGCAATGATACCTCCCGGGAGCTATGATAGGTGCGATAAGGAATGCATGTGTCAAATGAAACGTGGCATAAGAGGTATGGCGATTGGTCAAGTGAAAGGGAGCGGGGAGAGACTATATGGTGCACAGATTCCCTACCAACTCATCCAAATAAGTCATATCCCAATATCACCATTCAGACATCACGCACTGTTTCCTACCTAATGCATCAATACAAGAAGGATATACATTTTTGTTTAGAAAACTGAGGAACTACATACTCAACATTTCCGAGTTCTTTTCATGTAAGCGTGTATGGGGTTTAGGTAAAATAGCACGAGCAATATGTATGAATTCACTTCCACGATTCTGCATAATTATATATGTCAAATATAACGCATATTGCTGGAGTAAGAACTCAAGTCATTAAACATCATTAAGTGAGCATTCCAAATTCTGAATTGGTCGTAATTAATCGAACTTTTCCAGCGCACTGACTCAGCCCAGATGTCTCATTTCTACTCCACTTCGTGTAATTGGCTTGACTGTATAAAGCCCAGCAATGGTCTGCAGGGCTTGGTCGTATTCGACTTGTTTCTCAGAGGAACGGCTGAACGATTGCCAGCCATATCAATATTTGATGGCTACAAAGCTATTTAGTCCTTGATTCACTTTCCTTTGTCCAGCTGTCAGATGACATTTGACAGAGCTCTATCCAACAATCCAGCACCCGTTGGAAGCTCACTGGATGTAAGAAGAACGCCTGTTCCTATGAAATATTTCAAGTCTCTCTAGATATATGCACATGCAGTACACATATTATATGGAAAGGAGAGGCATGGTAACATTTTATGTCGGTATTTAGGTATTTTCATTTTGAAAAAAAACAAAAAAACTGTTGATGTCCTGTGTGTTGGTAATATCTATAATATAGGGACTTTCAAAAACATGAATATAGTGAATTGATTGGAGAATTTGAATTGACAAATTATTGTGAAAAACAAATTATTACAACATTTATGTTAACCCTAATATATATGTAATTTTTAGACGCAATTTGACACAATTTGACGGAGATACTAGAAATGTGAAATGGAAGATAATGGGGATATTCTTCTTGTAGAATCAACTAGGGGAATGTATAGGAGGCATCTAAGACATTGCCTAATGGTGCAGCAGCAGGTTGATGCTAGTGATTGCAAGACAACTCTGACCGCGGCTTGTCATGGAATACGGAAGTAAAGGTGACGTAAATGAGGTTATAGGGTCTTTTATAGCAAGTGTTGGGTCTCCGGGTCCTGCCACAGTGCCTGACACTTAACCTTTCTCAATTTCCATAACGATACTAGCACAGGCCTACTCTCGTCACTTTGTAATTGTATGTAGTGTCTCCTTCTATAAGCAAACGTAGGAGTGCTGCATAACAACATTTAATTAAGTGATGTTTCAGTATGTTATACGACTGCCTCCATGGCATGGGAATGAAGCGGGGAATGAAGAAGCAAGTGTGGGGTCCGTTGTGTATTGCATTCTGAGCCGTCCATATCTTATCCCACCCAGCGCACTTGCATACTTGGATATGGGCTATTAAAGGTCCCCTGATTCCCCAAGTAAACACATGTATACACGTGTTTCTTTCGCGTGCCTGCCTTGTAGTCAGCGAGTGAATAGCGGATGGAAGGCGAGGCCGGAAGAAAATGCTCCTTAATAAGGAACTGGAGTCAACTAATGGTGTGTTTTGGGGGTGAGGGGAATGGTGAGAGAATATCATTACCGTCTTATAATATTTATTTGCACAAGCTTGTCACCTACATATTTCGTATTTTTCACATGGATACAGTATTCACATTCAACTCACATAGTCATGTATCTCCCTATGTAATCGACTTCTTGCTGCATTGTGATTTTTAAAAAATATATCTCAACTTTGATACTGAAGAATAGTTTTGAGTATGATAAGTAATCGAACAATTAACAGCCTTTGAAATGTTCTGCATTACAGAGATGTACCGAACCTACCTGTATTAATGCAGTATATATAACCATCAAATGGCTACAATTAAGCAATATAGAGAAACGAAATGCCATTGAAATTCCGGTCTTTTATTATTTCAAAGGTGCTTATTACAGAAAGGTTCCTTTCAAATTCATCCCAGCAGAAACAAATCCAAAATAGCCTCATGTTTTTTCTTTTGATCTTTTTCAACCAAAGCGTTTTGTTGAGTGATACAAGCAATTAATTCCATGCAGCATCCAAATTTGTGAGCATTGTCCGCAAAAATGATCCACTTGATTCCACGAGCATTCCTTAATGAGGTAGGGCTCCTTTGATGGAGAAACGGGATGTTGCAATTTTGTAATTCATTGCTTTGCCTTCGATGTCTTCGATGCCTTCGAAGTCTTCGATGCATTCATTATAACATCGTGGGAAAATAACTGAAATATTCCTAATAATTATTATAGTTAGTTATGATTGCGAAGACATATGAAGAAGACATAAAAAGCTAAGGCTATCTGTTTTTATGTGCTATTTAAATCCAGGAGATGCATGCCCACATTGACTTCCGCCATCAACGTTGAATGTTAATTGGCCGCAAGCTGTTTTGCATTTGAGTGTTTTGCATCCTGCCCTATTACTATAGCTAGAAATCGTCAGTTGATACTCAAACCTTGGTCCTGCGTTTAACTTTCTCAGGGAGAGACCAATGCTGCTTCGTGTTGCTTCCCGTATTTCTTTGTGCGGCTGACCCTAGGCCTTTTTCACTCAAATACTTGATGCTTTTTTATCACCTTGCACCTCATGGCCCTCTTGCTCTTTTGCCTCACCTCCTCCATCTCCTCTGCCTCTTCCTCCTCCTGTTGCGCCTCCCCTCCTCTGGGCGACACAACGTTAATTATTGATGTCGATGCATTTACAGTGGAGGAACATGGATATGTAGTCTCCTGGGTGACAGGATCTAGTTGTGACCAACTGAAAATGTGCCAGTCTGAATAGTTCAGTAGGTAGTGCAATGGAATGTAAATCCAAAGGTCTGGGGTTTGGTTCCCCGTCTATAGGCAAGTCTGTTCTTAGGAGGGTCAGTCACTACAGATATTCAATATTCCACCTCTGAGGTTGTCAATGTGCTTTTTTATGCATGTTTTCGGGCGATGCGACGTTGATTACGGAGGTCTATGCGAGTGGAGGAACATGGATATATACATGCATTCTCATGCATGGGCGGATCCAAGGGGGGGGTCGCCGACGTCCTGACCCCCCCCCCCCCTCAAAATTTTCATAAGTGCCCTTTTGAATAGCCCAAAGTGCCTTTTTTTACAACCCAAAGCGCCCTTTTTCTGTTGTAAGTGTAACAACCAAACAGTGTCTTTTTTACAACCAAAAGTGCCCTTTTTGAAGAGCCAAAAACCTTTTTTAAGAACCAAAGGTGCCTTTATTTCTTTTACAACTAAAAGTGTCTTGTGGTAACAGCTGTAAAAGGCCGTTAAAAGAACTTATAAATGCTGTTTCCATGACTCCCTAATTTG
Source organism: Sthenelais limicola (assembly GCA_942159475.1). Lineage (NCBI taxonomy): Eukaryota > Metazoa > Annelida > Polychaeta > Phyllodocida > Sigalionidae > Sthenelais > Sthenelais limicola. The sequence continues at coordinate 57,092,743 of OW804095.1, read as the reverse complement.
GGTGTATGGGCCCCACACATGTTTGTTCTGACATAAGTTAGCCCTCTTATGTTTGCTTTACATTTATACATCATGTGGACAATCACTTGGGGGCAGTTGTGAGAAAATTAAAGTATGCTGCCTTACATTTGTCCTATTGTTGGCAGGCCTGCCTGCAGGAAGTACAGCCATACTCCATTGATCTGGTAACCCAATGTGACATTGGATACATGTGATTTCATTTTTTGAGGGAGATTTTGATTCAATGTCAATTAGTTAAATTTGCCTTTGAGATTATCCTCCTTATTATTTGTTTTGTATCTTTAAATACAAACAAAACTGGCTAATTATTGTCAAAAATGCTCCCAGAATACACCATTTCACTCCTCAGGTTTTACAATTTTTGGGGGCAACATGCCCCCAGACCTAACTTCCCCCTTACATCACTTGCAATAGTAGCCACAACTGATTTTTAAAGATAATTCCACATCTTACAATTTGTATACATGGTCAACTGCCAGTGTGTGTTGTATGTTTTATGTTTCTTAGGTCCTTGCAAACTGCATCCCTAGTTTTTAAAAGTCAAAATAAATAATAGAAATAAAATGATAGTAGTAGAGGGGGACTTTTGAAGTCCCCCTACTAATGATCACTTTTCATGTGTGATTAAATACTGTATTTAGTGCTTCAAAAGGCGCCAAATGCCTCCAAATGGCACCTTAAATTTCAAAATTTCCCGGGGGAGCATGCCCCCGGACCACCCGAGTCAGTAAGATTTTCAGAAAATGCACATTAGGCAGGTCCACAAATTTGGTAACATCTGCTAAATTAGACAAATATGAATAATTGGTATTTCAAAGTAACATTTTCTGACGATCTCTTCCTTGTATGCCTTTGTGCCCCTCTGGCTCATTTTTGGGGAATGAACTGATGTGCCCTTTTTATCTTGGACCCCCTCCTCATTTTAGACCCTAGATCCGCCCCTGTCATGTATATTCTCGTCTATATTTCTATCACTGCCTATAACAGTATTGGGGCTATAACAACCTTCTGCAGAGATTAAAAGAATTAATAACCTCAAATTTGGGCCTGTGATGCACTATTTGTCTATGGCCAAAAGGTGCACCAGCAGCCCCTCAATGTCAGTAATTAATCCTTTAATAACTTGAAAGCACTGCAGGATTTCAAGTGATTCGCTTGTTTCATGTCAACTACATGCATCGCCGAGGAGGGTCTTTTGAATTCTGAGAACTCAATATGGTGCTATGTGTTTGAGTAGAAACTAACAATTTGTAAAACATACCACGATTCGTTCATAAAGTATTGGTTATACGGTACTGTATACAAAAATAGAAGGCTTTTGGATTTGGTATGTAAAGATATACAATTGTTTACAATAAATTAATTTTAACATTTAACATAAAGTAACATTGGTTCTCAAAGTATTCGAGGGTTAATGTTGAGGGATAGCCAATGAATTATTTGTGAAGTACACTATATGCATACATGTGAACGTATGTACGCACACATTTTACATATAAATTAACGGACTAGTAGTAGTGGGAAACTGAAGCTCTGGGGCCGGGTGATCGCATATATATGTCAAGATCACTTTCTTCCAATATCCGCGGAAAGGTATAGGCAGGCTGACCTGTACTGGGGTGGTCTAGGCAAGCTGTACCAAGGTTTATCTGTCTTGAGGCCGATCAGAAGTAATAGCGATGGCCCAAAGGAGGATATTCAGAGAGAAGGTGCCACTCACCCCTTCTTCTCCTTTCCCTCTCAGTCTCGGCTTACATGTCTTTATCCTACCATAAATCCCCCGATTGCATACGTCCCAACTCTCATCCCACTCAAAAAGTAAAGGTTGGTCTCGATACAGCTCAAACCGATGAATAGTACGTACGGATCATCTCATGTATAAACTTTTTATGTTTCCTCGCTCTCTGCAAACAAATGTCTGCAAACATCTGTCTTTGCATATAAATGAGTATTTTAATCGGCGAAAACGCTCTGTTTTTTTGTGTAAGAGGGTAATCGCCAACAACTGATAATGATAGTTATTCGTAAAGAGTTTTTTTTAAACAGTATGGGCTAGGGAGCAAATCGGTTGCAGAAGACAGACATCTATTTCAAAAGTAGACTCTTGGAAATGTTCTAGAAATGTCTGTGTTGATTTATGATGGGAGATATCACGATTAAGCTGGTAATACATAACGGTGTACACAACCCTTCGATCGTATAGGGCCTATATACAGTGGTATAGCAGCGGTGTAGAGATTGGCATTCAATAATTTATATAGAGAGATTATACCGGTAAACCCATGTTAAAGAAAAGTCTGAACGAAGTGAACGGACAACTTGTCCCTGACATTCAAGGCCCATTCACATTACAACGGCCGATTGGTGTACGACTGCCGCACGGCAAAATACACCATGTTAAAGTATTACAGCCGGCACGGATCGGCCGGCTGGTCGTGTTAATGGGAATGGGCCTTAATACATCTTCACACTTTCAGAGAAGTAGATGTTCCTGGGCAATATGGGTACATTGAGCTGTGATTGCTGTTTGTTCGCTTGCTCTACCACGGCTCTGCCCTGGGAGCCATTTCTTAAACTATTTCTAGAGGCATTTTCAGTTAATAGTTGGTAAATGGTGGTTTTAAACCAAGAGACAGATTTCTGATTGCTGAATCCGAAAATGCCTGTTACCATCCTGAAATATTGCTCCTTCCTACCGCCAGGGAGCGTCTTGTGTAAATTTTCGAATTTCCTTTTTTTGGTGTAGAAACATGATATAAAATGAAGCAATATTGATGATGCAGTAATACTATTTGCATTGAATGAAAGCTGCTGATCTCCTGTATAAATGATTTAATATACGGTACCCATCTAGGCTACTCAGATTAATATCCTGGTACTTATAAGAAGAAATATTTGGAAATGTACATAAAAATTCCCTCATTAATGACACATTTGTGTGAGCAATCGACAATACAATAGATTCTCAATGTACCTTAATCCCTCTGCTATTTCCATTGGTTGGAGAATGACTACTAGAGCAGGCTATGTTCTATCGTTCGGTCTTGATGTTACTATGTTGATAAGAAACCATCACGTGTTTGCTAGGACAGGACAATACAATTAGTTTGCGTCGAAACACCTCTCTGATCATTTTCTCTCTTAGAATGAGTTTCCACCCGAATAATGTACATTCTCTTTCTTTGTATCTCATTAACAGGATGAGGCCGAGGATACAGTATACAAAGACCAGTGGAAACGGATTACTAATTATCACAAATCGGGTGAGCCAATTAATCGTTTTTAATTAAACTCTAGCTGGCTACCATGTAATGAGGAGCCTCGTTCCCAGCCTCGCTATGTTCCTTCCATATATACGTGAGAAAGACATTGTAGACTCGCATGACATAAGTTTGGTGGATAGAATAAAATGTTCACTGACTTGAAATCCAATAAGAAAATCTGGTTAAATACTCTGTATGTACCTATTTGATGATTTAGTTTGTTTCTCTGTTACATTTATTGCTCAGAACCACCAACACTCCATCATGAATATTCGAGTGGCAAGTGGTATTGGATAGATAACATAACTTAATTAATTATTTAATTAAGCCATTTTGCCATATGCTATGTTTTAGTAATAGGCAACGATTATCACTGTTTTCACTGTGAATTCAATATCTCTTTTATTATATATTGACAATTTGCATATGCTCTCTACTAGTTGACGTATATCACTGTCTATGTAGATAATGACAAGTAGTTACATATGAAAATCTATCTCGTCTCAATAGATCTCATGTATAGCTGAATTTGAATTATCTCCTCCCTCTGTATATGATACATCAACTATTTGGGGCAGACGAGAAAACCAAGTTCACCAGATTCACCAAGTATAAACACAATCTTTTTAAAAAAAATAAGTCCCCTTATTGTATGTAATTGCCACACTGGGACAGGTGAGAAACCCCGAAATCATAGTTTGATATTCTGAATTAGGTGTTTTACGGATAAATCTATGCTGATTCCTCCAAAGTCCATCATAGGCAATATGTATGTTTTAAATATGAAAACCGCAATACACTTGCTTATAAAATGTCTGATTCTTCTCAGTCGCTTTTTATAGGTGTTTTAGAGAAAGAAGAGTGAGAGAGATGAACATGGAGAGGGAGAGGGGGGGGGGGGCTAGGGAGGAGGGGAGCGAGCGACATATGGGCATGCAGGAAGAAAGGGAGAAAGAAATGAAAGAGTAGCTGTGTGGGAGGGAGTGTTTTAAAAGGAATATATCGTTATATTGCAAGAAATGAACATAACAAAACAAGACAATTTAAATTCTACTTGTTTAATTCCTACATCAGCAGTCACAATTAGCCAAAACCTGGAACTTTTTAATTGTTAGTTGTCACATACATAGCCTACACGCTCAACTTTTTCTAGAAACGCAACGAAATTGTGTACGCACATTTTGTAATATTGATTCTACGACCAAGAAGCCAAGGTAATTACGAAATGCATGAATTATGTAATCAGTCAAGCGTGCCACTCAGGGTTAAGCTTGCCTAGCCTTTGTCTTAAACAACACCTCCTCAGACGCTGGCTTTATGGCAACCAATAGCTATTATATATAACTGGCTATAACAGAGCATGAAGGTATGAAAATGAATACATATTCCATTGTAGCATTGTTGAACGAAATAGCTGTGTCTGGTGAACCACATGTAAACCATAACTTTTAAAGATTTAAACTATTTCGTATATTTTACCTTTGCATTCCTCCTTTAGATATTTTATCATTCAGGGTTGTGTTGTATGAGAAACGCCCCCATAGCAATATTATAACATTCAACTTTTTTTATTCATTTGAAAGGCCAATATAATGTTTAAATTACATAAGGAAAAACGTACTAAGCACCATGGATGTGTTTAGATGGTGCCTAAACAAAATAAACAATGCACTAAAATATCCAGACATCTGAATCAGTAATAAGATTTACATCTAACACAAAATAAGAGAAAAAATTACTAATCTATCAATACATGTCTTCACAATTGAAAACTTTGAACCCCCACCTCAGCAAGATGGAAACCTTGAGATGAATTATTCACTCCTTCTAAACGACCTCTAGCACGGGTATTTGCCCAAGCTTTCAACCATACAATAAAAAAGGCTCTGTGATCTTCTACACGTACAGCCTCAATGTTTTAAAGTTTGATCTAGAAATATAGTCATTATTACCAGACTTCCCCATCTCCTGCCTCTTGAAAATAGAACAATAATCACCGCACTAAAACTGATTTTTAAAAACAGATATGAAATCATCACTAAAGGAGTCACAAGCATTAGTTTGTTTAAAGCTAGCTCGCTTTCAATTATTCAAATTATATATTTGAGAGAGAGGCAAAATTAACCATTTTCCAGGGCCGGGAAAGCCATTTTAAAAACATTTTCCAGGGCCGGGAAAGCCATTTGTCTATAGCAACGCAGTAGGCGTCCAATCACGCAAAGAAGAGTAGGAGGAAGAGGGAAGGAGGGGGAGGAGGAGGAGGAGGAGACCACTTGGCAACCTAGGGCTTTTACTTACATAGACTTGGCAATGAAGTAGGGGTCCTATCACACAATAACGCAATAAACCAACAATGACAATGCAGTATAGGTGTCCTATCATGCAAAGAGGAAGAGGAGGAGGCACCATTTGGCAACCTAGGCTTTTACTTAGATAGTCTATAAAAGGAGAAAAAGGAGACGAAGTAGGGGTCCTATCACGCAACTGAAGGCAAAAACAACATTACAGCTGTAAAACGCAGCAGCAATGACTACCTATGCCTACCAAGATCAGAACTAAGCCTACGATAGGCTTTCATAGCAAATTTAACATTGGCAATCTGTGAGTAGTATATGTCATTTTAGAATTGCAGCGTAACAATCTGAGATCGGCCGTCGGTCAGCTCAACAAACGCTGTGCACTGGAATTGCAGTGTTGACGGCCTCAGCATAAGATCTTATGGCAATCTGAGCGGCGATGACGGTCATCAGAGCGTTGACAGGCGCCAAGCCATTTGTATAAAGTGGGTCGAGCCCGCTTTGAATATTAGGCAATAGAGGACCTGAAACCTGATCAGGTTTGACTGAAAATAATGTCATTATGTGATGTAATGTCATTAACTGAAGTGAATAAAGAATTCAAATCTCAAATCTCATCTCTTCCTCTCCTTTTCCGCCCGTCTCTTTCTTACTTTCTTTCAATTGCAGTCTCCCTGTCTGCCTCTCCCCCTCTTTCTCACTCTCACTCTTCCTTTCTATCTGCATTTAGACTCATAATTCGAGCATATACCACCAACATATCTGGTATAGTATAGTGGTTAAGGAGCTCGCTTGCAGACTACAAGGCTAGGGCATGTTTTTTTCTGTGCTTCATTGTCATTGGTGAAGCACTGGCAGCCGTCACGCGCTAATGGGCGTGCCAGTCTTTCTAGCACTGACCAGCAGCTATATATGGGACTAAGGGATTACGAGATTTCTTCATAATTCTTTAGCTTTCTCTTGCAATGATTTTACGACGTCCAGCATTACGGTCTACGCGATTTTGAAGGAGAGTTTCCTGCGCTCCAGCTTTTTTTGAGGATATGGTGATTAGAGTGTACCCTATAAGACCTGACATTGCAGTTCAGCGCAACTCACACATTATCCTGGGCTAGGTGTGTTGATTTGAAAGGGCAAGTGAGGAGGGAAGGGGGAGGTTGGGGACGAGGATGAGAGGCAGGGGGGGGGGGGGAGCGAAGGTAGAAAGAGGAATAGAAAGGGTGGGACAGAGGGAGGATCAAAAGAACAGGTGAGGTCGAAAAGGGCGGGGGAGGAATAGAAAGGGAGAGAGATAGGAGGAGGCAATAAAAAGAGCTAGAGAAATCAAGGAAGCGTGAGAGGGAGGGGGCAAGGGGGGGGGGGGGGAACGGGCAAGGGCCAAGTGGGGCAGGGAGAGGGGAGGGAAGGATTGAAAGACACACCAGTATTCAAAGAGGAGTGGGATGGGTGGAAGGATAGAAGGAGGAGGTCAGGGGGGAGAGGGAGGGCGGATGGATGGGGAAAGAGGAGGACATGCATGGGGGAGCTGAAAGAGTGAGTGGTGAGACAGAGGGTGTTTTGTATCTGTCTTCTGACAGTGAATATTCATCTTTTTGTTTCATTTTGGTGGTCTTCTTATATGTTGTGAGTCATTGTTGGAGCTAGGTAGCCCTGTGGGAGAGTATATTGATTTGTAATTTATCTCAGCGTCTCCTAAATGACCCTAATTAGCATTCATTAAGCTCTAGGGATGGGTATAGATGGGGTCTCTCTATAGTAACCAAGGAAAGGTTATGTCTTCTCTGAGCCAGGAGGGAGGGGGTTTTATGGCCACTTGATAAATTAGATGTATGTTTCTGTACAGATGGTATGTTTAGTTGGTACAAATGAGAAGCGAGTAAGATAAGATAAGATAAGATAAGATAAGATACTACTTTATTTATCGAACTCACATTACATAAGGGTAATGATAATAATAATAATAACATATAAAAGGACAAATCGGTATACAGTCATCTAGATCAGATCCAGTTCTCCCAGACGTTACCATCTCGTTGGACCGAGCAAATTTTGAAAATATAATAATCTTTTTGAGAAAGATTGTAAAATATAAGAGATAAATATTTAAAGTTTCAATATATATTTAATAAAGGTAAATAGGGACGGTATGTCACTAGTGACCAAGTTCTGCTTGGTGTGAGATGGCATCGTATGGTTATATACATGGTATAAAAATATAATATAATACAGTATAATGTCATTTGTATATATTCAGTACAAGTACATAGATTTAATGTCAGATTATAATACATTTTCTATCTGTTTCTTGAAATCATATTTTGTGACTGCTTCGTGAGCACTGGTTGGGAGCTCGTTCCATTTTGACTGAGCAATATAAATAAAAGATTTTTTGTAGAAGGTTGTTTTGGGGGTTTGAATTTTGAATTTTTTCCTATTTTGTGCATGACTTCTAGTCGAAATTGTCCTCAAGTCCAGATTTTCTTCCTCTTTTGACAAGTAAAAGGCAGCTTCAAGAAAGGGACACAATTTTGCCAGAAATGGAAACCTCTGTGGGTGGGAGGGGGTTTTATGGCAGAGCAACCCCAGGTCAATCTGCTATGGATGGAAACTTAGGGGAGGGGTAGACATGTAAGATTTGATATGATTTGAATATGTTTTCATGTCATCTTATGACAAGTATATCTACTGGATTTCTCCATCTTTTCATCAGTATTCTGTATCTTTCCCAATTGTGCCTTCTTCCTTTAATTTTTATGATGAGTTTTAGACTATATAAATTATATACATGTATATACATGGATAGGGTGTTTGTTCTCCCTTAGAATTCATATATTCGTTCATCTGTACTGCTATAGTACACTGCCTGGGAAACCTTATTGACTTGGGGAATTGGTATGTTCTGACACCCTTGCTCCTGTAGACGAAAGCTCTGTGCCCATTAATGGATGGATAACATACCCAAAATGACTTGTATAATTATGTGGATACTTTATGTTTACCAGAGTAGTTGTATAAATGAACCAGAAGGAACCAGGACTCGTTGTGGATCATCTTTTAATCGTTACATGCTACCCAAATTACCATCTTACCGGAGCAGTTTAATAAATTATCCAGCATGTGTAGTCATTCACATACCCCTGTTTCTTGAGACCTTCTAACCAATATCAATCACAGTAACATGGCCAATGCTAACCTTAGTAAAGGGGTCAGTAGCAGCTCCTCCCATGACACTGATCTAGGCAACCCCAACTGTACTCAACCTCCCCTCCTTCAATCAACCCAGCAGAACCTTTTCCTCCGCCTCCTCCTATATAGGGGGACCCACACATGGCTGATTCTAAGCCGATTTGAATCCCGATTTGGGTCTCCCGATGAATCCTAGGATTTCATTGCAAATCGGGAGACTATTCGGCGCATTTTTGTCTCCCGATTGAGTTTTTGTCTCCCGATTTAAGTATATTTTGAAAAAATCCTGGCCAATTAGAGATTCTGGCTGATTCTGATTTTTCATATTTGAAATCAGGGCTGGTCATTTGAAATCGGGGCAGGTTTTTTTGGTAATTGTGTATACATGTGTGGGTCTAGCCCAGATGCATCAGGGGATCCCCCAATGAATCAGGAAGGCACTGGGACAGATCGGAAGTGCCCTCCCCGATGATCCATATAATGGATCATCGGGGCAACATTCCCGATTTGTGTTAGGATTTTAAAATATTAGTAATTCTGCCAGGCAGGCAACTTTGAAAGACTATAACTTCACTAATTTTTGGAGTATCAAAAAGATTTTTTTCACTTTTATAATCCTCACTTCTCCTTCTGTACAGGTCGACAGTTTTTTTCAGTTTATTTTACAATTTACTTTTTACAAATGTGATGTGTCACAAGTCACCAAAGATGGATTTTGAGATACCACCATATTCGAAAAGCAGTTCCTAATGATAGTAAACTTTAATATTTGTTTTAAAATATTTTTTTCTATAGTGATGTGCCACACAAAAATGAGTCACAAATCTAGAAACGGACCACAAATCGGCCCAGAATTGTGTATGTGTGGGCCAAGGCAGGGATCAGGGGTCAAATTGGGCATGTTTGGGTCTGAAAACAAGTCCCGATTTCACATTTTTAATCATCGGGATTGCTGAAATCGGCTCTGTTTTGAAATCGGCCCATGTCAATTCATGTGTGGGTCCCCCTTAAAGGGGTACCCACACAGAGCTCATTCTACAGTCGATTTGGCCTTAAGATTATGTCTACGATTTAATTCCAACCACCAATTAGTTTAGGGTCCTAAGACTAATCGTAGGACCAATCGTGCTACTATTTGTTCCCCGATTTGGAGGTCACAGTGCCGATTTCATCACCGATTCACTGATATTTAGTCGTACGATTTGGACATAGAAAAAAATCTACGGTCTGTGTTGCCAGTGTGGGTTCTGTCCCGATCAGTCGTAGCTTTTCCCACAATGGTCTATGACAGATCGGGAGAGGTCCTACGACATTCCATTTAATGGAAAGTCGTGGCCAGACCCCCGATTCATTTGAAATATGCTGTTTTTGTTTGGGAAAAATAATTTCCGACACAATATCTTTTTTTACCGAAAACTTCTAAGGTATTGGGAGTACAACCATGTGTCATATATCAATAGAAAGGTAATTTTGTTGTCTACAAATATACACAAACCAGTAGGATTAATATTTTGATCAGTATTCAAGAAAACGTGAGATATTATATTATAAATACATTACTTTATACACATTCCTGCAAAAATACATTTTGTTTTAATTGGAGGTGGATTCATCCAAAACAGATGCATAGATTCTCTGAAATTGCTTTGTGGACAGATTTTTTAAAAGAAGCAAGTTAAATCGTGGTGAGATCAACTCAGTGTGGGTTGACTTTACCACGATTTCACTTTTTCCCTGAATCGGGCCAGATTTTGGGCCTGTGTGGGTCGAAAAAAGTTGCCCGATTCTGTTATTTTTACCCAATTTGGGACACGATTGGCGCCACGATCAATTGTAGAATTTGAAATCGTACGATTTTGCAAACCGATCCAGTGTGGGTACCCCTTTAGGTGGTGACTTCCTCCAGCAGCGATCAGTGATTTAAGCGAGCGAGTGACGTGTGACCACGATAACAATAGCAACAATATATAATTGATACAAAACTATAAATCTCATAGTTCTATGATATTGTCAAAAGGTGTTGTTCATGTGTAGGATACAGGTATGTGGATTAATATATTCACAGTGGTAGCAAAACTAATCCAATGATCTTGTATAATTGTAGATGCTGATGCATGCTCCCATCTCAAGTGTAGACGCCGACAGGTGTGTTTAATTAATGCAGACACTGGAGAAGCTGAATGTGTACACAAGCGTGTTCTCAGAATGAGGTAAGGACACTTTTCTACCATGTGCTGGCCTTAGCCAAGGGACTATTTTATAATGATATCCCAACATTCCAGGCTGATAATTATACTGGGACATAATGTTATTCTTATACATAATTATATATACGTATACGTTCAGAATCACATTTGCTAAATAATAAATTAAAGCAATGCTACCGAATATGTATATTGATGTTGGTTGCATATCAAAACATTTAGCGAGCATATCATATTTCATAAGTTTATATATCATTAGTTTTTCTGAGATAGTAATACGACCTTAATTATTGATCGGTGGCATAAATTAAATAAAGATTAAATTACGTGTTCATTTTCTTAGTCGTGATTCATATCCTGAAACCTGTAGTTGAAACCCTAATTAAGGTTTCGTTAAAATATTCATATGGCAACTGTAAGGTTGACTTAAATCTGAGTCTAGTATAAATCACAATATGTATGTCTTCCCAGTTAGGTGCCGGTGTACTATAGAATGTTGCAGCCTATGGAAAAAAGAAGTAAAAATAAATAAATTTAATCAATAAAACTATTCTAATGTAGAATCAAGTGACTAGCATCGCCCGATAGGAAATAATGTGCCCTAAATTTGTTTTTTATTTGATCTGTTTGCAAAAGACCTAAAAGACCTTTTATCTTGACCTGTGACCTTTTAATATGATCTTTAGTGGTAATGAATTATTTAACTTTTTATATAATGTTACACTTACAAAGTTTATGTTCCATCAATATTATGCACGTATAGTGGGTATTGGGAGGAGAATAACGTTTTTTATTGATTACGTTTTTAGGGTTTCTTTTACTATATTATCAAACGTCTAAATTGATATTCCTCAATAGTTATAACGTGGCACTTGGCATATTCAGAATCAGGAGATTCTGGAAATTTGGAATCAATCAAAAATATCGGTATGACCCATAATGCAAGGTTTACGAAATGATATTCTGCCCCTGGGCTATTAAAAATGTAATCATGTCATCGGCACCATAGGCTTTGCACTGTCAGAATCACTGCCCAATTCCCCCAAAACTGCAAGGAATTGCATGGAGAACTTTTGGGGACATTATAATGTAGAGTATTAGCAATTGCAAACTGCTGAAAACAAGTAGTGGTGCCCGATGCTAGAACGAAAATCACTATTTTGCTGTCTAATTTCATAGAACACCTGTATAGTGGTTTGGCAAACCATTAATGAAAAAGGACGCCCAATGCCTGACTGCGTCCTCACGGAACAAAGGGAATTATATCTCAGCGAATATATGATTCTATTATCCAACTGAGCCTTTATAAGTAAGGGACTGTTGTATCGTGTACGTATAGCCTACTGTCTTGTATTGTAGAAGGGGAACCTTATATTCCTCATGTTGCCCGTAGGAGGATATCCTTTACAGAAGAATGAAAAACCTAAATGCTAAGGAGGTTCTTTGTAAATGTATAATTGTGTATAATGGTTATGGTGATTGCAAGGACTTTATTGTAAGAACCATATAATTATGTGCTCTGTAGATGCTTTAAAACAGCATTATGGTTGTATTTTGTATTCAAAAGCTTACATTCTTAAAGTTCGACATGACCTGTCAGCCTATGCATACAACCGCATTCCTCCTTGGCTTAAGGCCGCAATAATGACATCCTAGATCTGTTCTTGTGGAGGCTATGCCGTTGAACATAATTAAGGGGGATAATGCTTCGGGGTATGTTAATAATCGACTTGGATATCTTGTTTCAGTGGAAATGACATGCATATATTAATGCAGTTGTGCACACTTTCATAATTTAAGTTACATCGGTTTGCCATCTTCGATCATGGTATTTTAGGACGGAAGACATTGTCAACCGAGATGTATACATTTACAACGTACATGGATAGTATCTAGTTGTGTTGAGAATACATTAGGGACTTAGAACTACCTTTGAGTGGGGGATCGGTATTGTGCTGTGCAAGAGGGCGATGGTGGCAGCTAGTGGAGTGAAGAGATTTTGAACTAATCTAAAAGGGCATGGCGATGTAAAAGGACATGAGGCACAAGAGCAATCTAGCGACGAACATCCTAATGTGGATACTAAATTAAATGATGGATTTGTAAAAGAACGGATGGTCGCTGAGCATCTGTATCTATCCATCTATCAATATCTTGGGTCATCAAGGCAGGGCAATTATGTTACTTGAATCTATTGTCTTCAAACCTTGTCTTTAAATTAATATTCAACATTCTTTTAGTTTATCGGGTGAACTTATATTAGGGGACATTCTGTGTTTATCTTTTAGGACGTAGCAGTTTTATATCTTACAAAACCTGTCTCTGAAGACCAAATAGAAAATGGAAACAACCCATCCGATCATAAGGTTGGCTTGGAAAAGTATCTTTAACTCGTTCATATCCTGGAAGGGTAACATACCAGGGAGTATCCGGGGCTACTTGTCATAAAATATATACCGGGGCCTTTCCCCTGTGTGTTTACCACTATCTGTAAGAACATATATATATATATATATATATATATATATATATATATATATATATATATATATATATATATACGATGGGCCGCAATGTATACTTTGCGGCCCATCGTATACTCGTAATGGAAGGAAACGAAATTAAGGGAAGATGGGATAGACAAAGGCATGGTTCTGCCCCATGGTTGTCCCCTCCAGTAGAAGCAACACGACAATTCCATTTGATATACTGCGTCACAAATTGCCTGTTCTTTTTCCTTTCTCTCTCAAATTCCTGCAGACAAGAGCGTCTTCTTCTCCACCACTGCAATATTGCATGCGCCAGGCTTTCCTAACTTTCCCGGATGGAGATCACACTTGTCGAAGCGACCTTGTTCCTGCCGCTTGGCATTATGGGTTGTATTGATCATATGACCGTATGGTCACGTGGGTTGCGTGTGAGCTGAAGGAGAGTTATCCTGATGTAAAGCCTGGGAGGCTTTGTACAGCCTCAAGGTCCGAATTGAAAATAATATCTTGCACGATCAATATGTTGAGAATTGTGTCCGAAGGTGACATAACGGACCAAGCAATCATTTCTGAAGGGGTTCCGCTCAATAGGACTTAGAAACGAGACCCCATACACTGACATGGGAGATATATGGACGTAGAGTGCCTACATTATGGAGACTGTTCACTGTTAATGTACAGTTAATGCACAAGCACAGGAAAAGAGGTAAACGAGGTTAATTTTAATGTTTACCATTTTAAAACATAACGAGGTTCATAAGGAATTGGTATGCACCCACCCACCCACCATCCACTCCCATAATTATGATAAACTCAAAAGTTGGGAAGGTATGCTGGTCGAAGAAAACTTCGATAAAAATTAAGACTGGGATGATTGGATGAGTTACGTGTAGAACTGCCTGACAACAAGCCATTTCAATCAATGACTGCGTAAACAATCGATTCTGGCGCGTCAATATCCACAGAATATTTCTGATAGTCATGACATGTGCAAACAAACTAAATTTATTTCTTGCAATGCATAAGCGTATTTATATAAAGACAGAAGAAGATTTAGATTGAACTCAGAATAAACTGTGGCATCTGATCGCATGTCCTTGTTCCAGTGATAAAGAAGCAATATGAGAGCTCTTTGACAAAAGCATATGACAAACATGCAGGCCAATTGTTTGTACAGTCGCTGCCTCCTTCTGCCATAAAGGGGTGGGATGATCACTCTCCAGAGTCCGTCTGTTAGGATTCTTGCACCCACCCACCCACCATCCACTCCCATAATTATGATAAACTCAAAAGTTGGGAAGGTATGCTGGTCGAAGAAAACTTCGATAAAAATTAAGACTGGGATGATTGGATGAGTTACGTGTAGAACTGCCTGACAACAAGCCATTTCAATCAATGACTGCGTAAACAATCGATTCTGGCGCGTCAATATCCACAGAATATTTCTGATAGTCATGACATGTGCAAACAAACTAAATTTATTTCTTGCAATGCATAAGCGTATTTATATAAAGACAGAAGAAGATTTAGATTGAACTCAGAATAAACTGTGGCATCTGATCGCATGTCCTTGTTCCAGTGATAAAGAAGCAATATGAGAGCTCTTTGACAAAAGCATATGACAAACATGCAGGCCAATTGTTTGTACAGTCGCTGCCTCCTTCTGCCATAAAGGGGTGGGATGATCACTCTCCAGAGTCCGTCTGTTAGGATTCTTCCTTCAGTTCACATAACAAGGACCAGATTTAATCTCAGTAGACTTTCTACTTTCACATGGAGAGAGGAAAAGAGAAATGTCGACTGTGCAGTATATTCAGTCAATATGAGAGAATCGTCTCAGCGTGTGATTAACGAACATATATGTATGTTATGTCAATGTCTAAAGTTAATATATTACGGAGTTGAGTCGTCGCTCTAAAGTTACTAGCTATCAGCACAGCTAAAAGATGTGAATTCCTAAACATGAGGTACGTGTGTGTATAGAAACAGAGGGGGTGGGAGAGAGCGATCTATAGAACATTATATAATATAATAGCATTTACAGATGTTACGCATATTTATGAGAGTCTAAAAGTGCTTTTAATAAAATTGATAAGAACATATTTCCAGAAGCATGGAAGCTAGGTTTAGTTACGCCTTTATGTTGTTGTTACTTTTATTTTGTCAAAAAAGACTGATAAACAAAGGTGTAGGGAGGATCTCAATCCCTACTGGACACGGTAATTACATTATTAATAAGAAAGTAGATAAAACAATAGGAGAAAATATTAGACCCATAACCCTAACTCATGTATTTGGTAAATTATTTGTAAAGGTAATGAATCAAAACTTAACTGAACATCTAGAAAACGAACAACTTTTAACAAAAAATCAATATGGATTCAAAAGAGGGAATTCTACTATATCATGTAGTGCAAACTATATGATACCTTAATGAATGGTTTTAATAACAGGAGTAAATACTAAGCAATTTGATGTCCCTACCCTGAAGGTGGAAGTACCAAAAACTGAATTTTATAAGCACACTCTTACTGTTATCTGGGTCTAAGTATTTTGAATGAACTTCATATTGAGGATGTGTGCCTCTTCAAATGTAAACTTAGAAATATGTTTATGGATACTATTAACTTTACTTTAAAAAGGTACATATACAACTGATTGAATTATGAAGTGAAATTGCTGCTGTAAATTGTATTAAATGTTTATTTAAACGTATATATACATTTAACTGTATCCTTTGCATTACTTCTCATCCTTTTGTTATCATCTCATCTCATCTCATCCCCCAAACGTTTTGCCTTCTAGCTATTTCAATCTCAAAATATGTGAGGTCCCCGGAACATGGCGAAAAGCCGGCAATTAAATTGCCTGAACCCTGTAAACATAGATGGCAAAGGCCACTAAATATGTTGAGCCTGGTTAACGAGTAATACAAATATATATATATACAGATATTCCATGCGCTTCACCTGCATCCTTCTGCTGGGCTGATACACAGTAACTCGTGAAAAAGCAATTCCCTAAAAATGTGGAGCGTCTCTGAGTCAGCTGCCTAACAACCTATTTCCATGGAAATTCCGGCCCTTAGGGACGGCCATGGAGTTGTATTATTTGATATGATGGAATGAAATGTTTCCCAAGAAAGCGGTTGATGACCGCCGAGGCACCGCTGCTGTGGGGTAACTTGTCGTGAATTTCACGTTACCATCACTATACTTGTCTCGAGCCGCTAATTGTACCCATTTATTACTAGATTCTTCTTTATTTTCAGGCGAAAGATGAAGAAAGGTCAGGGGCAAGGACGGCGAAAACCTGACAAAAAAGTGAGATTATTTTGGTTATATATATCAATTTGGGGTATTTCCCCCATGTATAAACATGATTTTCATTTTATTGCCTGGATTTGGACACTGGATTGGAGAGAGAGGCGGAATTTTCGGTGGGAAACTTCGTAAATAAATAAATATAGTTTTCTAGTTTTCTAAAGATTAAAAATTAGCCTCAGACCCTATCTCTGTAGGAACCTTTAAATGTTGTGTTATGTTGTACAGGGAGCAACATTATTGATATTGCTTCTGCAGTGTGGATATTTCTTATGACCAGTGTATATAGGATAGGTTATCTTCCAATACATACTATGACCAGATAATGTTACCTATATGTTATTTATATGCAGTGGGAGCAAACATGAATATTAAAACATGTAGATCGATGAATATGTAAGGCCCTGTACCAAAATATTGTGGCATATGTATCATAATCGCCAACATGGAGCATTCAGCCTGGATGTCGTTCTGCATGCTTTTATGACTCTTCTTTCATAAAAAGCGTCTCCTCATTCTACAGTGGTAGGTGATACGTAGCATCGCAGTTTTAGCCTTGTACTAACCCTGGCTGCCGACTTACGACTAGCACGTGTAATAGATAATTTAAGGGCCACACCAACTTTATGACTATGTCCCCATGGATCCCTTCATTGTTGGAAGTATGGAATCAAAACTGATATCCGACAGAAGTTATATACATGACAGGAATAAGGATTATTGTGGAAAGCTGTCGACATCCACGGTGATTGCCTGCATGATAAAGCACGTGCCTTCATAAAGATATCTGTAAGAAACATGAGGCAACAATGGAGAAAAATGTCAGAGTTCCTGAGTCTCAGATAAGACTTCAAGACCCTGCCCAGGAGAGGACGGTACAACTGTTTATGTTGAATTCCTTTTAGAAGAAAGATCTATCAGGCGCTCAGCTCAGACTCAGACTGACCAACATATTGGTGGCTGCTTGAATATCAGTGACATCGTTTCTGCACTTGACATGTGATGTAAGACAAGAATAAATTTCAAACCAATGGCACAAGGACACATTTTGTTCCGTTGCTTTGGCTACAATGTCTAAGAAAAATACATTTAAGGACAACCGTCCACTGAGCCTTGCGACCTCAAATTATATAACATTATATTTTCCAAGTAGAGCAGTGTTAAATTGCTGTTGCACTTCTATGTTATTCATAAGTGTACAACTATACAATACTAGCAATACAGATGCAATACTGCAGAGAGTGAGCGCAAAGGATTTATAATTTCATAGTTGTGCCTTAGGGATAACACAATTTTTCATTTCCAGGATCAAAAACCTTGTTATCCCCTGGAGCTATTGAATGACAGACATATCAGAAAACACGGTTTGATAAGGCTCTTCATCAGCTCCCTTCCTTTGCTCTTTTTGCTTCTGCTCAAAAACGCTTGACAGGCAGCAATATTAGGTCATCGGTGTCTATCCAGAGACAATAGTGGAACCAATTATATCCAAGAGACGTAGCAACGTCTGAATTATTTATAATTCCAGAATGTTCCACCTACATCTATGGATCTTTGCAGTTCATGCATTGAGAATACCAAGTGAGACCAGCTAAAAACCTATGACCCATCCCTTAACGGGTCTAAGCGAATTTAGCACAGTAAATGATGGTAGGACAGACGACGCCGATGCTGGTTTTATCATTTAGATACTGCTAGCTACTGCTGACTACCAGCGGGACAGGGTCTATATGGTGATCTTTGTTGTTTTGCGCATGAAAAGAACCAGTCCACCATGCGCTTTCTGCCCGGAACTGTCGGAGCGCAAGCCCATGACGTTCAATCATGTCCAATCATCGTCCATTACCACATTCTGTTCCACTTAGGCACCCTCTTTCTTAATTACAAGTCCGTCTGCATGAATAATAGGAATTTCCAATATTGAAAGGAAGTGCCTACGCTTTTATAACAACATTTATCAAAGAGCAACAATGGAACAAACCTTCCAGGGGTGCGTGAGTGATGGAGATGTCACATGTGTTGTGGAGGAAGCGTGACGCGTGCAGACAAAAATCGTGTTGACGGTCCACAATGACAGAACAAGAAACATGGCGAATTACTCTCATTATTTTTCACTCCAACTGTAAGACGTGTCTTTCTACATGTAATTCCTGCGTGGTAAAATCGTATTCCCTATATATATTCTAAACATATTTGCTTCCTTTAATTAACCGGCCGGTATTGTGTTCATAATTCGTCTTGTGGTATACTTGCGGCCATGTATTATATATAGTAGTTATGTAGCTCACAGGGGAACCCATCATTTTCTTTGACAAATAAAGTGACGCTATGTAACCAGGGTCACAATGATAACGGCACAGAGACGATTGATGGTACCCCAGACTGCGTGCCGTATTAATAATGGAATTGTTTGCTGCAACTTCGTCGAAAGTCGCCTCTATACTCTGACACTGACGCATGATACCTTTGATGCTGGCCTTGATAAAGTGGTATTAGAAAAAGGCTTTCTCTGATCCAGCGCTACCCCTCGCATCCTGATGGTGTTGATAGAAACCTCTCCTGTATAGTCAGATCCAACAAAAACATGCATCAGAGAGCCTGCAGTCTTTTCATCTTTCTTCTCCAGCACCTTCTCTCCGCGGATGAGGGACAGATTATACAATTTCGGGGGAAAGTCTATTAAGAGATTACTGCTGGAATTAACATAAACGTGCCCAATGCTGAATCTTGGAACTTGTTTAAAATGTGTTACACCCTACCCCATCGATTAATTTAGAAATTGTGCTTGATAAGTGACTTTCAGAATTCCGTGCCGCAAACACAACTGCGGAATAGTGACCGCTGATAAAAATAACCGGTGGTAAATTAGGACATCCATTCACGTTTGTTAATAGTGTCATCGGATGTAGATGCCTAACAATCTATAGAATTGTAAAAAAGAATTCCAAATTATGCTCGAACATGTAGCCTAATGTGTACTTCTGATTGGAACTATATAGAGTAACCTTAGATGCGAGTGAGACTTCTGATTAAAAATTAGCTTTTCTGCAGATATCCAAAATACACCCATGCAATGGCAACCAATTATTTCTCAAGCGACTTCTACAATTAATTGCAGAAAAGAGCTCCAGAACGGAATGGAATCACTAACATGCATAGGGTTTTGAGGGGAGCTTATATTTGGTTTCCTTCGATTCAGAAGTGGCTTTGGATTTCAGTCCGAATTGATCCCTTCTGATCCTATCGGAAGCTTTCATGGTGTATGGAGACGGACTTCTCGTTTGTGTGCCTAATCATCATAAAGCCTAAATCAAGCACTGGGCTGTAGCGGTTTTTCCTTTATGTCTGGAACATTGATAGTGTAGTAAATTTGTTCTCTGACTATCCAACATGCCGTCCTTTAATGAAACCGTCCCGAGGCAAATCTGCATAGTATTCATAGTGCCCATTTAGGCATGTCCACAGGACCTTAATTGTTGTCCTAACTAGCTCTCTAACTCTTGCTGGATTATGAAGGGGTCAATGGATCATTAAATTCACCCAGTGCATATATAATAAATGACTATGGTAATGATGGTTGCATGTATATCAATCTAGAGTGCAATATACTTGAAATAGGACAGTTGCGAATTGCAATGTGCAGTACATGCAGTAGTTGTGATATACGCATTGGATATGCTGGCGACGTGTATGATAAACCAATAAACATGTTTTATCATGTACCACATGGTAAACGCTAGGCGAAAATGAGCAAAAAGCGACGGGTCGAAATTGAATTATATGAGTTTAAAATGTTTCCTTTTAGATGATTAAAGGCATAATCGATAATGATAAAACAACGGTTATTTATGCCTCAACCGCTAGTTTATTATATATAATATCATCCTATGCTTTTATCCCAGTCTATTTATTATAAGATCCAGATAAATTGACGCGCATAAGTCCATCCAAGGTGGACCACCTGTTCCACAGGAAACCATTGATCCAACGGAGCAGGTGTTTCTACAATGGAGAACCTGTGTTGTCCATAATGCGGAAATGGAGAAAGCAATCTTTGATACATTCTTTGACCAAAAGTTTGAATATAGATTACCTATAATTATATTGATTTTGGCCTAGAACCGACTCCTCTTTTGAAATCGCATCTATAAGTGGACTGAAACACATCATTCCCAAATGCTGGATAGAGTATCATAGTAATTTTTATCTGAGCTTGATATTATAGCAAGAATACCATAGTATCGCGTATGAGGGGGGCTGTATTCTCCGAGTATGGCCGAAAACAACGAGGCCGTTAGGCCGAGTTGTTTTCAGCCATACAAGGTGAATACAGCCCTCCGAAGACGCGATACTCTGTTATTCTTGCTTTTATTCCACGATTCTTAACTTATTACAACTTTATTTGATTTATTTCACCAAATTGTGTTGTCCGCATAGTTCACAGATAGTCTCGAACGGTAGTGACGTCACTGTAAAATACAGGGAGTTTATATTGTACACCTTGTGAGCGGCAAGTATATCGATTATATTGTATGCTCACGGCCTCGTATGGCCGAAAACAACTCGGCCTAACGGCCTCATTGTTTTCGGCCATACTCGGAGAATACAGCCCCCCTCATACGCGATACTCTGTTATTCTTGCTTTTATTCCACGATTCTTAACTTATTACAACTTTATTTGATTTATTTCACCAAATTGTGTTGTCCGCATAGTTCACAGATAGTCTCGAACGGTAGTGACGTCACTGTAAAATACAGGGAGTTTATATTGTACACCTTGTGAGCGGCAAGTATTTTTTTTTTTTTTTTGGACGTGTTTATTTTCAACTTAAGATTAACAGGAAAATTTATGCAGAAATAACCGCCGCAGACAATTTGCGTTTTTATAGGTCATCTGCACGCTTCTCTATCGGTTGAGTATCGTTATATTTAATTGGGTGAAAATTTCATTATAATTTAAATAATAATACACGTTGATCATCAAAGATGTTACATCAGTATTGGATGGACAGATGAAAAAATAGAAATAATGGATAATGGTGTATTCAAATCTCTAATGCCATTAAGTTTTGAGGTGAGGAGTGAGGGGAGGAGCAAGCTGAGCAAGTAGTCCAATTTATGGTTTTTCTAGATAGTGCTTTTTGATGAGAATTTTGAACATGGTTTTATCTTGGATTTTACGTAATTTGGTAGGCAGTTTATTCCAGTTAAAAGATACTTGATAATATAGTGAATGTTTGTCTGAGTCTTTCTTTGGGATGAATAGTGGGAGGGTTGGGGCATCCATTAGGCGAGTTGCTCTAGTGATTTGGAGTTCATTATTTAGTCTTCTTTTTTCAACGGTGGTAAATGCCAGTTTGGAGAGAAGAAAGCCGGTTCTATTTTCTAAAGTCATTGTTTTAGTACGGATATGAATTTCAGTGGTTGGTGTTCTGGGTAGGCATCCAAGAGCAATTTTCAGCGCTTTGTTTTGTAATCGTTGGATTTTTATTAGTATTTTTTTACTGCAGTTGCTGAGAAAGGGGGCACTATAGTCAATGATTGAGAGGATATTTGCTTTAACTAATAATAAGGCACTTTTAGTGTTCAAGTTTGGTCTAATGATTGCAAGCTGGTGAATTCTGAAATTTAGTGATTTTATTAGAATGTTACTCTGCTCTTGGAAACCTAGTTTATTATCGATATTAATACCAAGATATGAATAGTTTTTGACACATTCAATTTCTGTATTATTGATTCTAAGGAGTAATTGATTATTGGTCTTTCTTTTTTCTCCAAACAGGATTGTTTTAGTTTTATTGGCATTTATAAGTATTTTATTAGCAGTTGACCATTTATAAAATTTGTCCAGATCCGTGTTCATACTTTTTTCAAGGTCAGAAATGTTCTCGCCGGTAGTATACAAAACAGTGTCGTCAGCGTACAATAAAAATCTGCATGACAAATTCAACTTATTTATATCATTGGAAAATACTAGGTAAATAATAGGCCCAAGAATCGATCCTTGGGGGACACCACAGCCTATTTGAAGTTGTTTAGAATATGTGTCACCTAGTCTTACATACTGCGATCTTTCGTGAAGATATGATTTCAACCAACTTAGAGCAAGATCCGTAAAGCCAATTTTTTCGAGTTTCTTAATAATTATATCGTGATTTACACTATCGAAAGCCTTACTAAAGTCTATAAACGTTGCTGCTGTCAAAAGGTTAGAATTGTTATTCTTGTTTATTAATGTTATCAATTCGTAAAGGGCTTCTTGTGTGGATCTATTTTTACGGAAACCGTATTGGTGCTCTGTTAGGATATTATTATTGTCCAAGTGGTTCCAAATTTGGGTTGCGATGAATTTTTCTAGGAGTTTACCCCCTATATGAGTGAGTGCTATAGGCCTGGTGTCCCCAGGATGGATAGTATTGGGTTTTTTTGGAATTGGCTTTACAATAGCCACTTTCCATGCTGATGGAAATATACCTTGTCTGATAGACGTATTCATGACATGGAGTAGTTGTCTTGATAAGAGGTAAAATAATTCTTTATAAATGCTGGCAGAGATTTCTTTACATCCAGATGATTTTGTGATATCAATATCTGCAATCAGTTCTAAGAGGGATTCGTTAGTCAACAGGTTAAAAGCAGGGCAGTCTTCATTTAATATTTCATCATGCAATGTGATAGGGATTTTTTCAATTTTATTTTGTATTTTGTCGCCAATAGTGCAGTAATGTTCATTTAGGAAATTTGCTGAGTCAGAAGTATTTAGTTCAATATTATTATCATCACATATATTTGTTAGATCTTTTTTCTTTTTCGAGGTAATTTCATCTAAGGTGCGCCAAAGTTTCTTGCTATTATGAGAATTATTTCTTAATAGAGTGGTGTAATATTGTGATTTAGCCCTTCTAAATAAAGTGTTGACATAATTTCTCTGGTTCTTAGCAGCTTGAATATCATTTGAGTCTTTGGTAATATTGGAAGTTTTATATAATTCGTCTCTAGTCTTACAGGCCTCCGCAATTTCAACTGAGTACCAGACAGGCCTACCACTATGAAAGTGTATCTTTTTCCAGGGGGCCAGTGTATCTGCAATCTCCAATATAACAGAGAAAAGTCTATCCCATGCTCTATCCACATCCTGAATATCGTAAAAATCGTCCCAATCAATATCTGCAAGGATGGCATTTATTGATTCCTGGTTAAATTTTCTCATTGATCTGATTCTCTTTTTTGACCCTGGTGTTTTTTTGATACGCTTATGTTTGATAGTAAGATATATGGCTTGGTGGTCCGAAATGTTATAATTTATTGTGCCTGCTGTGACAGCTTTATTGCATTTAAACATAAAGTAGTCTAATATGCTATCTTTCTGGAGCCCATAGCGTGTAATAAATTTTTTATTAATATTAAGGTCAAAATCCTGGGCTAATTCAATTATCATTTTATATTTAGGGTCTTTTTTGTCGCAAAGATCAATATTAAAGTCACCCACCAGGATTATTGTACCCGGATGTTTAAGTTCTTCGTGGGATTGAAGGATTTCTCTGAGCTTGATACAACATTGATTAATATTCGATTGCGGTGGCCGATAAATTAGTCCTAGCCGTATGGGTTTCATAAAATCTTTCTTGACTGTTATGTGTAGTAGTTCTATTGTTTCATTACTAGTGGAAAGGTCCCAATCGATAGTGTACTGATATTCATTCTTAATATACACACATAGTCCTCCACCATGTTTATTTGATGACCGATTATAATTGATAAGGTTATAATTTGGGTGACTTAATAGGTCAAGGGTCGCATCATTCTTTAACCACGTTTCTGAGAAACATATTATATCAAGGTCTGCACTTAAAATATCTCTTTTAACCTGGTCAATTTTATGGTTAATTGAGCGAATATTCAGGTGTACAATTTTAAGACCCGTTTGCCTATTAAGACTATCCCAGCCATCTAAGCTAGTTTCAGTTATCATACCTACAGCTTAGTCTGTCTTCTCTGAAAGAGTCGTTTAGTCACATTAGTATATTGCCTATTCACCAGTATATACATCGCAATGGTGTAGTATAAGCAGATCTCAAAAGAGGAATAGAATAGAGGGCGGTCTGGGGTCCCAGGGAACGATTATCGTCATCGTGGGAGCCCCAGTCCACATAATAGTTACTTGGTTTCCTAATTGCTATAGTTATCAACATGACTAATGCATCATTACTAATACATCATCCAAGGATAGAAAATTCGGAGACTTACCAGCCATGTGGGAAGGTAATAAAGTTAAATACCAGTACATTCAGTGAGAATCCTAGTGTGGGTCGTACACATACATTTTAGGCAAGTGACACGCTTAGATAGAGAGTCCAATCTGGTACCAAGGTTTGGGTTGGCGTCTCTGTCCAGTTGTGTAAAAATAGAGAGCAGTACATATAGGGTCAATGGAAACAAGTATATACAAATCAGTGTATATGTTGGTAGGCCTCTCGGACTGGGTCAACCAGATCCACACCTGATGATTATCATCGCTGTGTTTTGCCAATCCCCCAATGCGGGAGACCCACCAATACTGAATCAATGAACATTTTAGGCACATGTAAATTACAATTTTTCAATAGGTTCAGATGGATCCGGATGATTATCATCGTTGAACATAAATTGTCATCTCCAAACCCAGTGATATATACATAATCAATTGTGGATGTACAGTATACTGTTAAGTAGCAATTGTCAACTTTATATTTCAACATTATGATTATAGTTTATTAGAGATCATACAAAATGCAAGTGTTACCTCGTCCGCAGATTGTGAAAGCACATGAATTTCAAGCCCACCTTATGCCAGCGATGAGGTATCGTCGTCAGACTAGCGAACATTTTACAATCTGAAATAGCTAGGTTGATCATAATATAAACAATGGTTATATGCAAGTGGAGAGTAATTGGTAAATAAACAATAGTAAACAGAGCGACCTCGTGGTTTTTAGATCAGTTTCTGGTATGATATATATTGAATCCAACAGCATTAGGTCAAACAATAAGCGATGATTATCATCATCCCATCGTAGTCTAAGTAATTGGAAATTATATATCTAGTCTTGGTGTATTGTGAAAGAGTTTAATCTGTTTTGACCAGTTCCGTAATACCAAATCGTCCAGGTGTATCCCATCTGGTAGTCTTGTGTACGTGTGGCGAGGTTTGTGGCGCTCATACTTGTGGACTTTCGTGATGAGATGGGGGTGATTGATATTTCGAGTGGAGTTTAACATTCTTAGGTCCTGATTAATAGTAAGTATTGCATCGGAAATCATGTTTTGGTATGGTGAGAAGTCATGTAATCTGTTCGCTCTGTTTAGATCTACCCCAATTAGACCCCCGAGGGCGATGTTGCATATTTGGCGTTCCTGGTAAAGGTTTTCTAGAGAGAGATCGTACTTGGTTTTCATTAGCCGCACTAGGTCTCCTTCATGGTAAGAGGCGAGTGTTATCTCTTTTGTTTCTGGGTTTTTACAACAGAAGTCGCATATTCCGCCGATGAGTATGGCGTTGGTTGGATGGTGTCTATTAACTAGAGTTTTCAGTTCATAAGTGAGTCTTTCTAGTTTTGCACCACTAAATGCGTATACCAAGATGTCGTCTGAGTCAATGAAGGATTGTAATCGTTTTCCACGGGAATCAGTTACAATTAGAGTGGTAGTATTCATTGTGGCTGAAATATATGAAATATTTCTAGTTAGATATATATATGCTAGCTAGAAAGCAGACCATTTGAGGAAAGTTTACACATGTGGCTAAGCGAGACCCTATTATCAATTGAAATCTCGTCTAAAGGATTAGAAGTTTTACTGTCAGGTTTTTGCGCTTTTACCTGTGATTTGGCCGGATTCTTTTGCTGTCCTTTGCTGCGGGTTGTAGCGGAATTATTTGGCTTTGATTTTCCTTGCTCCTGAGTAGTATTGGAGCTTTTAGGTATTTTATCCTCTCTACCGGCAGATTCAGATCTTGTTCGTGTAAAGGAAGGAGTCAACTTCTCAGCGTAGGACGTACTCTGCATAGTGACTGACCCAACGGTGGCTTTGGGTGGTGTGTGTGCTTGCTGTTGCGGAGATGAGGGTGGGGGCATTTCAGAGCGTATCCGTCCTCGTGGGCCAAGAATTGTATCCTCTAGGTTGGTTGGTATAGAGCGTGGCATTTGCTGGCTAAGTGCATAGGTTGGGAAATCGACATCAGAAAGGTCCTCTTGGTGGTCGGTTGTCCAGTTACTATGAGCTACCCCTCCTGTGGCTGTGCTTAATTTCTTTTTTTCAGATTTGTTGTCTTTTTTCCTATTAAATTTTGGTGAGCTGCTACCTGCTGGCTTTGGTTTGTTACCGTCATGCCCTTTGAATACAACTTTTAGGCGATCCTCTGCAGTGGTATAGTGGTTGAGCGATGATCTTATATCCTCCAATATTTGACCCATTAGGTTGTCACCTAAGTATTTATCACTGCCAATATGTTCAGATTGTAGGCTGCACCCTATCGCCCAGAATCGGTCGTTGGTCGCTTCATATATAGGGGTGGTGCCTGTTTGAGATAAGTAGTCGGCCAGATCTTCATTCTGCGCGAATTTCTCTTCTGCCACAGCACGCATTACTGCTATCTTTACCTTATTCCACTTCTCATTGGACTCAATTTCAGATGCGATCTTTTTGATCCTTCTTGGATCCTTCTCCAGGTAGATTCGTGTGGCTTCTTCCCTACTTCCTAATAAATTTGCCCTTGCGTAGTGGTAGGCCTGCTCAACCGAGTTAAATACGAGATCATCCACTTTGATTGGTGAGGGGTAAAAGTTACTTAGTGGGGAGTACTGCGATTGAAAGAAGATGCCTTTATTGGTCCATTTGGTCTTCGCATTACTAAGTTTCAGGCCCTCGTCCAACAACTCCAGTTGGTCGTGTCGATACCAAATTCCTCCTATTTGGATCTTGTCTCTCACTATTTTGCCAACTTCAATTCCGTCTTGCTTTTCTGCGTGATATTTTACTGTGCGGAGTTTGCTCTTTCTTTCTTGAATCTCCTCCGGAAGGTCCGGGTTGATGAACACTTTGGGGAATGATGTATTATCTTTAAGCCTGGAACGTTTGTCGTAGATGTAATTACGGACCACTTCGTTCTTAAGCTTCACTAGAATTTGTTTTGTGCCCAGTTGGTATTTACCTAGCCTTCTCGCATGAAAAATCTCTTCCTCTTGTATTCTAGGGTTAATCACACGTAAGACCTGCAACACTACTCTATCAATATCCTCAGAACGGTCATATGGGACCCCCGCAATAATGACATTGGACCGACGTTGATCAGTCTCCAGAGAAAGCATTTTCTCGTGATCTTGATTCTTTTCTTCAGTTACTTTGCTTAGTTGTTTTCTCAGTGAGATAACTTCCTCTCTCATGTTATTTTCACTTTCTACTATATCATCCATTTTACTTAACACTTGTTCAAGATTTCTGTGGGCGCATTTCAATGATTTCTTAAGAGAATCTACAGACGAATCCTCGTCGGCGATCTTATATTCAGATATCTGTGAAAGTTCATATGTTGGGATAGCTTCCAATGGTTTAGACAGTGTTTGCACGGTTGTTTGTAGTTGAGGGATTAGTGGGTGTGAGAAAGCTTTCGTTAACTGCTGCCCGGTTAGAAATGCTGGTTTATCCCCTTCCATATTGAGGCGATATTGGGTGATTTTCAGTGAAATGTTGCTCAAATATGGTGATAAACATATAACAAAGTTTCAATTTTGGACTCACTCAGCTCTCCTCCTCTCGCTCATTTTAGCAATGTCCTTTATAGAATGATGAGTCAGGTATGTCCAAAGTTATGGTATGTTTGAGCGGCGATCGGCGTAGCTCCAGAAAATACGTCCGTCACCTCTGACGATCGCTCTCTCTCTAGTATATCGATTATATTGTACGCTCACGGCCAAATCGTGGAATAAAAGAATAATACACGTCTAGTGAGTTGTTATTTTTTTCTCCACCTTATGATTTCAGTTTTTCTACGATTACCTTCCCGCCCCCTCACACACACACTTAACTCACAATGTATTTATTCACCAAAGAAGAAACCTGTTTGATGCGGGAGGTTTAAGAGTCTTAGTTCTTTCTTAGTTGCCAAAGGTTACATTTTCAAATTTATGTGCATATTTACTAAGCCCATGCTTTTAAGCATACTAATCTATCACTTTAAACAGTCTTTATTCTGTAATTTCTGGAGGCTTATGTATGACTATTTAGGTCCAACATCGATGCCTTTTCGACATTGCAATTGTCAAGATGAACGTTTTGTACATCAATATATCCTACTTATTTCTGCGTTTAGCAGGTGTTTTGCTTATTAGTCTCTTCAGATAACAGCTGGCAACACCATAGTTATAAAAAAAGATTATAAGGATCTTAGGTTATAGTATCTAATCATGAAGATGGATTTCTCCTTCTAAAGTGCGCGCTTTTAAAATGTTGATTAAACATTCACAATCTAGTTGATTTATTCTCTTATTCGTGAGATCGATATGCTAAATGTTTGTAACCATCAGGGGAAAAATATAATCAATTAGACTAATAGCATACTTGGTTGCACAATATGGCACCGCATACGTCAAGGACCGAATGTATTTTGATTGAATGCTTTCAATACGCCAGCAATTCATACCTCTCTTCCTGAAAGCCTATTTCACTCCTGTGCTTCGAGAGGTGCGTATTTTTGTCTATTATGATGTATAACCACAAGGAAGCAGAAAGGCCATCCTATAGCAGTAGCATTCTCCTCGGTGCGTTTGTATGATAGAGGGTAGAATAATACTGAGTGAATATATTGGAGTGTAGAATTGTATAGGTTCCATACACATCTGTATGCATCATTCTATCCGAGATGGATCCTTTCCAACTCAGTCTTTCCCCATTTAAGACATCACGGAAAGAAGTATATAGTTTGTATAGGCGAGTCCGGTATCGACAGAACCAGTATTCGATACACGATTGGGAAAAGCCCATAGTAGCGAATATTCTCTTCAAGTATGTCTCAAGTGACCCGATGTCCTGAACTAAATTGTTTCCATCGGCTCGGCGCGCGCCACCCTTCAACCTTGTTTTTAAAGTCTTTTAAATTGCCACCACGAGAATAGAAAGCAAAAATTCAATTGCAGACAAATGAGACTCGCTCCCGCTTCTGGTCGGGAGGGGTGGAAGTAGACGTTTAATTTGGATATCAAACAGTGCCAGGGGCGGTGCCGTATTCATTAAATGAACTAATAGATCCATTCACTCCGCCAGACCACTGGCAACACTCCTGCGCCCGGAATGCATCCTTCCTTTTTCACCCTTGTGACGCTTTCATGTAGATGAGATGGACCGGCTAGATGTTTGTAGTGCTCTCTCAGCTTGTCGACCACGGAGGTGAGAGGAGCACATCCATCTTCTTGTGTGGGCCGTCTGAAAGCTGACAACGGAGTAGCCAAGTTAGGTCGATGTTTTGTGTCACAGGGTAGCTACAATTCTCATGTCCATCATTTGTTATAGCTTCCATCTGCAGTGGAACATGAATTGTTGGAGGAGGAGAGATCAGATAAAGGTCTGCAATATCTCAAAGTAGATGAGGCACTACCAATACATGTTCAATCCTCTCATGCTATAAATGTTTTAGAACCTCATCAGTTCTGTTGGAATGCGCTCCTTTACATTTGATTAGAGCAAGGATTTGAATTACAAATATCATCGTGCCTTGCTTGCTACAAGAATGGATATCTAATGTATTTTTCATTCAATCTTTGTAGCGTTAGATTACAACACTGAAGCACAAAAAGCCTTTTCTTCTCCAGAGATGTTATGTAGGACATTGATGGCCTATGTTAGATGTCAGTATTGCCTTTGCAGCACAGGCTGAATATTTATCTTTAAATCAGTTGAAGCTCCAACCCGCGGTGTGTTGGCTATGTTTACCTTAAAGTGCTCGATGTCTGAATACATTTTACTGGAGCAAGATTCTTTTAAGCATGAAGCCTACATGTAAAAACTTTTATTTTCATTCACAGCGCTTGACCGCGATTTTAGAGTAGTATAGGAGAAGTGGACATTGACTGAGGCAATCCAAGGTCCACTGGGGGAAAGTAGTATACGAGAATGTGGATTATGCGCTTTGAAAATAGTGGTTGTAGGTACTCTCAATATTATTCACCAACTATAAAGCCAGACAGCGCACAGCTTTCGCATACGGAACACTCTAAAGGAAATAATGTATGGGCGAGGTCACTATGAAAAATAATGAAAGATGAGCATGAACGTCCATGCACTCCCAACGTTTAATTGATATCTTTAGAATTTTCTTTTTACGACAAAAAAATCAATCTCATCTTTGCAATACTTGCATCGCTATCACAAATACGTTGTATCCTAACAGTGTGTCGTTACTACACTCCGGTGATTCAAGGGGTTAAGAACATATTGATAAGATACCTTCGAATCAAGATAAGACAAGTCGGTATACAATGTGCAGAGGGATCCCTGGACTACCGGACCTAATGGAGCAATATCCTCCAGAGACCAATGGTCAATAGCAAGATAGGATGCTCACCAGTCCAGGAAACGGCAGATTGATTTGGTATTTCTACATCTCAGCAGAAAGATACCAGCAGAGCCTTATATGTTACATTACTCCAATCGATGCAATGGCCATTATAAGGACTGTATGAGCCATTTACTATAACTGCGGGTGAAATAATAGAATGGGATTTCCTGTTGCGCTTATTCACAGACTACTAGAAAATCGGTATTGTATACAGCCACTATTCTCACACTTTACAAATGTCTCTTCTGCTTATATATTGGATATACTTAAACGAAAATTCCCGACCTTGCCAAGAAACTGCTATCACAGTGTCGTAATACAGGGCTACAGACGAAAACATGAACAATGTTGTTCACATAATATTATTATATGTACCCTTCATTTGATTTTGAATAAAAATCTTTCCAAACTAAACCAATATTTGGAAGCCGAGAAATCAGAATCACGACAATATATTTTGGCATAATTATGATACTGGAACAGGGCCAAATACTTGTGTTCATTCTACCTATACCCAGGAAATTAAGACGTAATTGTTTTCCAACGAACTGCCTGAACTACAACATAGGTGTGGCTCTATGAATAAAATTGCTGTCATTATCTATGTATATAACACGTCTATATATAAAGCAATTGAATCGTTATTGGTCTGCCATCACAGTACAGTATTGAACTAATGGGTGGGACTTTATAGACGACAATGATATGTTATTTGGTTCCCGACAACGTAGTGTATACATTGTCTCTGTGCGATGCCTTTTACTTGTGCATTGGCTGAACAATGATTTGTGTCGTTCAGATGTCAAGCTACTCATCCCACTTACATTAACGTGTCAGACAGAATCATAATAAATCTACTTTGCTGGGACCTCTACCCCGACATAGCAATTCTGCACGAGCCAACCGTACAGTACTTTGTTCATGTTTGGTCTGGAAAATGCAGCGTATGCTATTTAAAAATGTGCTGATCTTTTATTCATATATGAATGGTGCCTTAAGTATGGATGAGGCCAATGCTCAGAACTTCATGAATGCTCGTTCATGATTATTATTCCACGGTACCAAATACAATCAACGTCTGTTAATATCCTTTTTTTTAAATGATAATTTCATTAAGGCCACAACGAATTTACATGTATTTCAATTAAAAACACTATAAATGTTGCCAGCTGTTTCCATGCGTCGCCTCGCTGTTTAAATCATGTACATTTAACATCTCTAAATCTACACACTTCTAAATCTACACACAATATTTCAAACTTAAAGTACACAAATATTGACAAAATACAACCATCACAGTACATCTAGGTTCTTCAACTATGGAATTCATGCATTTTACCCATATAAATTACATGTTGTTTAACATTTTGGTTTGTCATGCTACCGCTTTGTGAAGCCCATTTAAAAACCGGAAGGGAAATAAAAGCAATTCTCATTACCACCTTGTCAATATTCAATTCATATTTCTATTCTTTATGATAACAACTTTAACGTGACTTTAAAAGTCGCAAAATCCTCTTATATATTCTCGAATGTTCAGGAAGTTTATTAGTTGTATTGAACCATCCCTCCATAGTATTTATTGGAAGGTTGACGGACTGAAAGCCAGTTGAAATATCATCGATGAGTACAATAAATACATTCCTCCGTCAGCCTTACTCCAATGTCAGATAATTGCACGCCCCTAGAAAATTGCCTTCTCGGTGTCTCTATTGACAGCCATTAAAGCAACGCCTATCCTATTCTTGGATCGAAATACAGGTAATCGGGTTGAAGAGGTCCTCCTGTCCCAAACCCTAGGCCCTAGCTTGAGTCGATATTTTGCATGGGCGTATATTTAATGTGTAAGTAGCACACAAGTAACAATAATACCCTGACAGTTTGCATTAGTTTATCTATGCAGATTCCACCCCTTGAAGGAGTATTGACCTACCATGCACTGTACTTGTCCATCTGACCCAATGGCCAGTATTTGTTGAAGGTGAGTTTACGTTATCTTTGATGTGCACTCTTGGTCTTCCCCCAGATACCCTAAATGCTGATTGCTTTTATCGAGAATACCAGTCTTGTATCTCCTCAAAGCTTATCATCAAGGTGGCCATTCCTTTTTAGCGATTAAACTATCAGTCCCTATACTCTTTCAAACGAAGGTCTCGGGTCTCTTTGATAATATATGGATAATAGTCTCTTAGTATCTGGTTTCTTTGCATATCATTACTTCTGCATCCATTAAAGGAGAAAGTTTTGCAAAGGTTCCAAAGAAAGCTTAGGACTGTGAGGGGAAAATTGCCAGCCCATGGAATCCACAAACTTGTCTATGCTATGTAAACCCTCGGGATAGGCCTTTTAGACCTATATGTATCCCCCTTAGGGTCGGCCGGCTTCTTTCGCGCGTTGCATTGAAGGCTACAACCTAATTTATATTGGTGAAACATCAGCCAAATAATGTCTCGGTTCGATGGAATCTGTGTGCACCAAATCAGCAAGCCTTTTAAGTTGAAGACGCCACGGCAGCAGACCTGACAACCCATCTAATGAAATGAGAGGCAAGGAACATAGCAGTCAGCTTCAATAAACGACCAGCTGACCACCACTAGGACGTCGGAATGAAAAAAATCTACTCTATGCCTTAACTGAAGTAAACTTGTGTAATGGCTACTCTTATGCCTGCTTTGGCATATGGCGGTCGCGGTCTCTGTGGCAATTCCCGTGGGGAATGGCGCTGAATTGAGGTGATTGGCTAAATTTGCGTGGTTCTTACATTTGCGTTGAGAGTGTATTCCGAACTCGGCGATGTATCGGTTCGAGGGCGGCAGAAAGTGCACTCAATCACTCAGGCTGGGGCAGGATCCGCTGGGACATATTCCCAAGGGGAAGGGGCCTGCTCCAGTGGCCAGTAATTGTGATAGGGAACATACAGTGGTGAAAACTCATCATCCTTGAATGATCATCTGAGGCAAAGTTCTGTCTGTATAAATAACCTTGATACTCTCATTTTCGTGACGTTGATATCATATTTTATACGAGCAATGTATCCGTCTGGAACGGCGGCTGACAGTCGAAAAGGGGCCAGTCAAGCACGTATTGTGGATAGTAACCTTTAAATGTCTGTAATCCAAGGCAGGTCCCCCTCTCTTACCCTCATTAAATTCCGCCCCTCCCTCTCCCAGGGCTACTCTTTTGATTCCTCCCTCCTTTCTCCCTGCCCCCCCCGCCTCTCTTCCTCTCCATATCGCCCTCCTCCCTAGCCTCCCTCTCCCTTGCTATATATCTCTTGATCATCTCTCTCTCTCTCCTTCTCTCCCTCTCAATTTTCATCTCTCTCTCACTCTTCCTTTCTCTCTCACACCTCACACCCTCTCACCACTGTCCTCCTCTCCCCCTTCTTCTGCCCCCCCCCCTCTATCCATCCTAGTGTCTCCTACTTATATATCATTCATTCTGTTCTGTAGGAAGAGGACAATAAGGAAGAGAGGAGGAGAAAGGATCGCAATGGTAATATTTCCGTAAGTGTAATATTGTGCTTATCTCGGGGATACTAAATATCATGTATATCATATATCATTTGGACTGGGGATCCAACCATTAAATGCAGTGCAATGTTGTATACACATGTATACAGATAACGTTCCCCATTGAAGTGTCCTGGGTCACAACCAACATTGTGACCAGCCATACTTCGTGCAGTGTCATTTCGCATCCCAAGGAATGCCCATGCTACCCCATTCCATTCCAAGTCCCATTTATATATCATTTCTTTTCAGAATTCTCCTGATTACACAGAGAGATTAGACAACATAGTGCCAGCGCAACCAAAAGCAGCATTTGATTACATTGATAGAAGTGCTAGTAAAAAGTCTGAAGTTCATGTGGGAAAGATAAACAGTGCACTACATACAAAGCCCCAAAAGGGTAAGTGTTTCAATGAGAAATAGTGTAGACCATCAATGTTAATAGATGTGCATACTAAAATCATTTCAACAAAAGATGAAATATTTTCCGAATAGGCAAAATGATAAAAGGTTTCTTCTCCCCATCGTTTACAGAATGTACGAAGAGGGACCTGGATGAGATGGGTCGGAGGTTACTGGACTGGTTCAAGCTGCTGATGGAAGAGGATGAGCGTGAGAGCGCTGCTCAGCACCATATGACTAAGCGCAATTCCAAGAAAAAGGAGCTGCGAGATGATGGTAAGCGTGGAGAGCCCTTAATATTCCTTCTAATAAATAGTGATGTTTTTGTCAATCGAATTCCCTTATGTCTAAAGATGTAGCTTTAGCTAATCGATTGACCTCAGAGCTGAGGGGCAAACGTCCTCGAGTTCGAGGGATATAATATCGAATTCCTATTCTATACCATGCATCTCGGCCTGGCAGCGTAT
This sequence comes from Sthenelais limicola, assembly GCA_942159475.1. NCBI lineage: Eukaryota > Metazoa > Annelida > Polychaeta > Phyllodocida > Sigalionidae > Sthenelais > Sthenelais limicola. The sequence continues at coordinate 57,056,992 of OW804095.1, read as the reverse complement.
AAATTTATATATATGTATATGGCGTTTCCAAATTCTTTTGCCATGATTTTAATTAAAATAGATTAAATCCTTTCAAGTGAATCAAATCTAAAGGTTTTCATTTCACGGTATACTAGCCTCTATACATATAATTCTTGGGAATTGGAGGATTTCATAACCCACTTTACAGAATTTACTTCAACCCCGACTCATCAGTCATTATCCATTCCTTCTAGATGAATGTATTTGTCAAGCTCCAGTGAGTTGGGAATTCAACCAGTTAGATATGAACTCCAATGCCCAGCTTTCTGGGCTGGAACTAAAGGACATCGAGGACAATGGATATGAGCATTGTGTCCGACCCTTCATCGATGTGTGCGACCACAATCACGACATGCAACTCTCAGAGAGGGAATGGTGCTGCTGCTTTGCAGATATCCGTGGGTACCCTATATTTATACATCACGATAGATACATTAGTGTATCTGGTCCGGAGTAAGATAATTCATTGGCATACATTTATATGTATACATACATGATCCATGGAAGTTCTATCCCCGCGACTTCATGTATCTTATTTTCCACATGTGCCATTCTGCTGGGGTCGTTTTCGCAAACATAATTATGTAGATCAGAGTGTTGTATCAGAAATTATCATACTGATATGGATGACAGAAATTGATTAATATCAATCGTAGTCATATATTTACTTTATCTTTACCACCAGGCAATAAACTTGCTAGTTCATGCATTGAGGGTGTAGCTATAATTATGTTGGTCCATTATCGTGTGAAAGAAACCTAAAAGTAACGGCATTTCAAAACCGTTGATCAAGAAAGGGTTGCTGCCTGGACAAAGCATACAGTTATGAACAACACCTCTTTAGCTGTTTATTCACATTAGGTATTACATTGATTATGTTGCCTATCATATATACCGGTATATATAATTTATGATGCAGGGGATGATATCTATGTATCTGTGTACAGGAACATGTATACATAACAATGGTGTTTTAGAACCCAGGAGATTAGTCTGTGTTGAAAATTTACTCGAGGGTTAAATAATTGTATAGTGAAACTGTGTGATGCCGCTTGGATGAAATATTGAATTCCTTTACAGTACCCCCGTGCCTGTCAGCCCAAAGACAAATCCCTATGCAGGAGCGAGGTGGCCACAGTGAGGTCATGGTCGGTAAGTCATCACAGCCTTTTAATACCATGATTCATTGCCTTCATTTTATACCCCACCCTTTCTTAGCTAGGGTCCGGGCTAGCTGTACGTAGTAGCAAGGTTTAGGGTTGATGGTTCGGCTATATATGGTCCGGGCATTAGGCAGTCCGGTCTGCAGTGATATATAATATGTGTGTGGTGCATATTAAATGAAAGATCATATATATATGTATGTACCTGATGGGTTTTTGGTGAATACATTGTACGTATAGAAGTTATAGTTATACAGGTGCAAGAGCGTTAAAGGAAAGCACCGACCTGCAACTATTAGAGGTTACACACCACAATTATGGCTATAATTACGGAACGCAAGATAATGCTATAAATGGGATTGTTTACTTCCTAGCACTCGTCAATATAGATCTACAGAGTCCACTGAACACTAGGTTGGGTATGGCCTGATCACTCTAGTCCTTGAACTACCGTAAACCCTCTAATATAAGTAGTATAGTCATATCCATCAGAGGTTGCACTCCAATTTTGTGGGATTTGTATATTGATTTCAGGAAACCCTCTAATAGAAATCATACACCGTGGACATGTGTATACATATTATGGTTAAAATGGTTGTGTTAATGTCAGGAAGATATAATGGGCATAAAAGTAATGTCAAAAGACTGATGTTATGTATAAGGTTATCATACCACACTACTGTACATGCATTGTTAATTGTTATATTGATAAAGTAAATATTAATATTGTATTTTAAAGAACTAAATTCCTTTAATTATGTATCTAATGCTAGAATCATCGATAGAACACACCAGGGGATATTACTTTCTGTTGCCACTAATTTAATACCGTTTTCCAAACATATATGCTTCATAGATTGGCATTTTGGCTACCGAAACTGCAATGTACAGAACATAATATTTTAGCTTTTCTTGACGTCTTAAATTTAAAAGAGGATATATTGAGGACGGCGCTTTCCTCTAAGGCTTCATAACGAATCCTTCCAATTACATGTCATGCAGAAAAGGGACGATTAATTTAAGAAGCTGTGCATATATGGTATCCTATACACCTGATCCTACATGTGTGTACCTGTCAGTTATCCATAATGTAAAGCCGGAAAGCTGAATAATGATTTCATTAAAAACTGAAAAATTAAGTAATATAGGCGCATTAGAAAATATTTTACATCTGAACATGCTAGGACATTTTAAGAATATACCCTGTAGATTACTATGGATGCTCAAGAGTGATGAGTTCTCTTATATCTATTGGGACGTTGTTTGCGCGGTCTGAGGATACAATGTACCTTGACAACTGTCACATTTGATCATTATACAAGGGTATGCAGAAAGTGAAGCGCATCATTGAGACCAGCTACTATAGCAGGGCACTGACGTTTTGTGTGTCAGACCTATTTACCAATTCACCAATTAAATACTTAGGTTAGAAGTAGATGTAGAATTAGGGACATTTAGCAACCACAACGCTAACGCTAACGTAAACGCTAGTTTCTCACGATAGCGCGGGCCGTATGTAATGGCAGAATTCTATCAGTTTTAGTGGTGGAGAGGTGTTTTCAGAGGGCAAAAAAACACACAATTTCATGAATGTGAGTAGTGTTTTACGCCTGTATACAAAGAAAAACACCTCCCGCTCATTTGTACACAAAAATGAAATGATAATTGTCCATTATTTTAGCGTGAAATAGACATACGTTGGGAACGTATTGACACACCTCTTAGCGTAATTGACGTCCGTATCTCAGGTAGCAAGCTAAGAATAGCACACCTAGTGGTGACGTAGTCCTCACAAAAGATACGTTTACGTTAGCGTTAGCGTTAGCGTTAGCGTTAGCGTAGGGGTTGCTAAATGTCCCTATTATGACCACTCCAACTGCATCTATTGCATTTGATGTAAGATACTGAAACTATATACTACACACGAATATGATGAAACCGTCAGTAAATAAAAAGGGTCAGAAGAATGCCATTGATGCCATTTTTTCTAACAACAGGTGCCCGTTTGCCATCTGACAATCAGGATATTGTTTTACATTTGTAAATGTCTGCCTGACGTTAGTGCGATATTCTAGAACGTCAGACTGTTTTGAGCAAGATTCGCGTGGGTGTATTAATTATTGTGAAATTACAACTGTCTAGCAAAAGACAAAATTAATACTGTTTGTGATGCTGATATTTGAGCATAATAGGTACCTTTGAGGGAACTATTAATATAGATAAAACATAAAGACGGTGACAGAAAATCCTCAGCGTGGTTTTCTATGAATATGCTTTCTAAAGCAACGAACAAGTTATTTCCCGATTTTACGGCCCCCTTAAACATTAGTGCTTTGGAATTTAAGGCAAATAGTATGTTTTTTTAAAGAACGATCATCACGATAAGCACCCTATCAGCTCCCTTATTTTTCTTCTGTAACATATATCTTAGATTCATATCCTATACAAATACAGTTTGCTGTTTACCAAAGGGGTGCTGAAGTAAGGCCAGTGATGAAGATGTTCGCTACTTTATTTACTTTTACAGGCGCTTTCGTGCCAAGCTGTGATGAGGATGGCTTCTTTGAAAGGCAGCAGTGTCATGGCAGTACAGGCCAGTGTTGGTGTGTCGACAGAAATGGCCATGAAATCCGTGCAACACGCACCCAAGGATCTCTAGATTGTGGTAAGTACCTACTTGAGGGAATAGACAAGACTAAAAGGAAACTTTAAAAAAAGACTTCAAATTAAAGTGGGAAATGCATCGGAGGTCGGAGGCATCTCTTTTCTGATCAATACCGGCGACTTGATTCCGTTTATATATAACTAACCTGGTTCACACGGTATTATTACCCTTTAAAATGATTGGTCTGGTAACGGCTGCTTCGGAATGCAGTAGGGCTGAACCCGGCATAGGCCTATACTGCATGAATGTGTGTCTTGCAATGAATAATGATTGTGTTGTCTATCATGCGTGGAGGATTCCGTTTACTCTTAGTCATTTTGATTTTATTATTGATAATATTACCGAGATATATCTTATTTTGTACGTTGAATTACATTGAAGAAAAATATCCCCACAAATTATATTAGCCTTACTGCATAGCGGGAGGGGTATTATAAAACGTGTATTGGCCTAAGGCCAGAAAGTTCACGAGATATATTTCGTTTAGTCAAGTTTGGGCCGAAATTACTGAAATATCTGCATTTAAATCAAAATAACATACCGGTACATATAACAAGAAACCTACTTTATTTATTTCCTCCTTCCTCCGGGTTACCTCGGAGATTAAATAAGATTAAATGTATAATGAGTTGTTCCACAGACTGTATGAAGAAATAAAAGTACCTTTCTCTTTAAAAAAAAATACATAATATAATGATTTGTAATTACCGACATGAATATGCATAAACCTATCCAAATGATTAAAATCATATTTTAACATGTGCAAAAGGCCAGATCCAGCAAAATATTCGTCAACATAAGTAGCAAAATGTTTACCATAATTAATGCAACCAGTAGACGGGCAATTTGACTGCGTATATAGATGAGGAAGACTGACAGAACACAGCTAAAACTGTTAACAGCAAGGACTGTTACCAATAACATTCACCTTACGGTACTCGTTACTTCTGGTATGGCATATACCCTCACTTCGAGAAGGAGATCACAGAAATAATGGCTATTACGGATTGAAATGATGGAATGAACACTTTCTAACATTTCATCCTAGGAGGTCGGAGGCATATATTGATATTACCGAGCCAACCTCCGTCCGATCTTTGCTCTATAGATCGCATAACTGACGGTTTGTTTGGAAAGCCATCGGGGAAGAAATTAAATAGATTTCGTATTGATCAGGTTGACAAAGGATGGAATGTTATCCAAAAATATGAAGGATGGAATGTTATCAAATTACATGAATTTTGTATCAATTTGCACAGAATCTTTCAGCTAGATATCAACAAATATTATTTTCTCACAACGCTACTCAAACTGTTTGGAAATCCATCCAGGAAGAAATAAAACAGATTTCTTTGGTTGACAAGATTTGTTTCACTATCAAAATACATAGTTTCTTACTAATATGCACATCGTATTTTCTCTATAGTTTGGCGCCCGATTCCTTAACAGGGAAGGGGGAAGGGGGAAGGGGGAGAGGGAAGGGTGGGGGAGCCAGATGTTTTGGTCATTTAAGTATCATTCAACGTCGGCTACCCGATCTCTTAATTGTATGTGGTAAAAGAAATACTGGGGATTGAAGCTAAAACAGGAGGAACTTTCCCAAAAATTGGGTCGAGGGAGGCGAGCCGACCCCATGGCCCAGCTGTTTTTTTTATGAGGGTGTTGACTGATTAACAGGAACTAATGGTATTCCTTCTTCCACACATCGACATCAGGGAGAAATCACCGTGTTTATTTATCCTGTCATAAACTATAGATATCAACCAAATTAATCTTCCCGTCCATGTCTTACTCGAACTGACCATTTAATGTTAGATCTCCCAACCTACACACACTTCTCAAACAGTCCATTAAATAATTTTCCAGTAATATACCACTTGATATAATATCCGAAAAAAAAGCCCAAATCGGCCCGAATGTTGACTAAAGAAATACATATATCCCTCTATGGTGGATAATAGACTTCGATATCTCATGTATTTATTATCATAATTGCTTATGTTGCAGATAAATTCACAGAAAGATATATCCAGGAAAACATCTAGACGATGGGCATAGTGTTGTTTCCACGATTCGGGACATTATGGAGAATTGCGGTTTCATCACTTTAGTCCTGCTTAAAATGGTTATGAATGATTAATAGGAAAAATTAATATTAGGTAAAATACAGCACGTGTCATGAACTTTTCGAGAGTGAAGATATTTATTTTGTGTTAATTGAAAGTATTACGCCCTAACATGAAACATTTTTTCGATTAGCAAACTGTTCATATCCTTCCTGGAAATTAATTTCTGAAGCCTAAGAGGCAATCAAGATCAAAGTTATCTACAAAGATTATCAATAGTAGTCCCTTCGCATTTGTTGTCTATTTTTTTTAAAAATGAGCTTGGAAATGAATCACTTGCTATTTACATACATATTAGGACCGGCATAATATGATAAGGTCTTCATGATACAGCGAAGGCAAGGATGTTACAAAACCTGACATAGTCATTGTTTTAATTGATAAATTGTTAATATTCACGAATGATCTTAGGTTCCGGCTACATAACCCATTCGTCTGTATAGACTTCTCCACATACCCGTTGAAGGTTTCCATTCTCAAAATAGACGTCTGTGTCAACTGCAGATTCTTGATGTTAACTGTCTAGTATCTTTATCTAAATGTGTGTTTTTAATGAGGATCAAATCTTGCAGTTTCCTGATTGTATTCGATACAAATATAATATGTGTTGCGCCTGTTTACAAGTATACCTATTATATAGGCAAACACATTTTCCACGTCCCCAAAACATGTACATAGGTGTGTGGGTGGAGGAGTTGTGTAATTTATGGTTTCATGGAAAACATTAGTACCCCAGCGTGTGAAGATTATCGTTGATGATATATAAAGGTAACTGATCACTACAACAATGGTGAAGACTAGTTGTTTCAGATTCGTTGGTTAGCATGTTGATATTCAACAGATTCATTCAACATTTCATATTATATTGCATTAGCCTGTTCAGTTGAAACGCGCGAAACATGCCATAGTGAACGTTTGCTTGTAAATACAAGTTATTAGGCCAAAAAAAAAAATAGGTGTGTTTCCGATTTACCCCCCCTACCTAGAAAAACCTTACCCTACCTAAAAGTTTTTTCACCATACCTGATTTTTTCCCCATCATATCTTACTTTTTTTTTATTTTTTGACAAAAAAAGCTTATAAAAGCAGGAAAACGGGTTTTCCTAACCCAAAACTGTCAAAAAGCACATTTTCCATGTTCAAAACAACTATTGTTATGAAAAAGACATTTTTTTCAGTTCCTGGGAGGTGGTTTCCAAACAAAAAAAATTAACAAAAAAAAAAAAGTTACCACCCCCCCTACCTAGTTTTCAGCCAGATAAATCGGAAACACACCTATTTTTTTTTTTGGCCTTATTGATATATACCTGATCTTCTGGGTTGACCTGGAAAGTTCGTTTGATAATGAGTTATATAAATATTTATATGGTGCTTGGATCAGTCTCATTCTGTAAATCTTATCAGTCTTTTTAAAATTTAATTTTGTAAAAGATATTGATTATTATATGTATTTCCCTCATGCCAATTCAAAAATCAATATAGATTTGACCGTACATTTTGAAATTGTTATTGGTTTCCTGTTTCTTATTGCAACAGAATATTTATAGTTATTCTTCGACAATATCGCCTTATATTATGGGCATAATACTCATGATGTACGTTCATGGTTGGTCAAAATAACCGATTCATTTTATAGTTATCTATACTATTTATTACTGAGTATAAAGTGTTAATTGAAACTGCATTTACAATCGCTCAACAGTGAAACCCTTGAGGAAATTGTGTACCAGAAAACGTCTGTAAAGTAACAAAATTACATCGAATTCTGAAATGTAAACACTGTAAACCGTGTTTTCATTACCATAGCTATGACAGATTTTATTTTAGAAATGTGTATTCCATAAGATGTATTACAGAAAACTGATGTCAAGATTTATGCTTATGCTTCGGCTATGCTTTCTAATTTAAAACCATGTTATGACATTTTAACATGAACATTAGATCACAAAATGTTGTGTATGTATTGCGTGGAAAGTGTTATGAAGCAATACTTACCAAATCATTTAATTTTTTAGAAGCAGACTTTGATACGAATGCCATCCTAAGTGGATTAATACAATGGAAAATAAAATGTTTCTTAAAAAAATCCATGTTTTATATACGTCTTGACCTGCCTTGATGGATCGACTGAATGAGTGAGTGATAGTGGTTTAACGCCGTAACGTTATAGTCATTTCATACGATAATAACGTGAGATCATTGAAGCGAATGCCAGACTTTCGTCGCATAATGAGAACACAGAAGGAATGGGTCAACCATCTAACTGTATCAGTATTATTTATATGCAGCCTGCGCTGAGTTAAATGTGCAGCCTGCGCTGAGTTAAATGTATTCATGTTTAATACAGAATGCCGCTGGAGGTCTGGTAATTATTTTCCTTCTTTTAATAGTTTATTTAAACTGGGTTTACATGGACCTCGGTTGAGGTTTTTCACATAGCATTTTATGCAGTAAATGAAGGAGCCAGTGTCATATAAATCCTAAAAAAGATCTAACCCAGCTACCAAGTGCAACGTGGAAGTAGTCGTTAAGGACATAAGGCAAAGTGTAAGTTGACTATTGGATTTTTATTTACACTTCCACAAAATTTACAAATAACAGTTACAATCACATCATCTAGACCCGAGTGGCATTTACAATGAGACCGCTTCTTAGGACCAGGGCTATAGCCACACATGTAAATACAAGAGGCCTGGATACATCCTGAACATACGTGTACGCTTCTGACTAAATGCCGACTAAACTCTTATGCCAACGATTCTATTGAAAATTTTCGATCAGAGGTAAAGATAGAACATAACTAAATAGAACTAAAGATCAGTACTTTAAAAATGTGTGATCGGGTAATGTAGACTACAGATTTACGCCGCATAATGGAGAACACAGAAGGAATGGGTCAACCATCTAAATGTACCAATATAATTTATATGCAGCCTGCGCCGAGTTTAAGGAATTCATGTTTAACACAGAACGCCGCCACTAAGCTATTATTTATCGGTTAATGTTAGTTTGATTTTCAATGGCCTTGTTTATCCACTCGGGGGCGTGGTTGTTTATTTTTTCAATGATGTTGTTCACTTGGAAGCAAAGGCTTTGAATTTGCTTGTCCCAGCTTGGCAATGCTTCGCGAGCTGCAAGAAATCAATAACCTGTTACAGACAAATACGGTACACGGCATGGTGACATCCTACGTGTTATTTTGTGAGTGAGTGACGTGACGGCGGTTATTCTAATAAAAATGGATGTGAATGGATATCAAAATAAAAGATACCAAAATGGTATTACAAGACATTTTTTAAACACTGATCATATCAGATCTTCGACAGAGATGTTATGTACTTACATTCAAAATGGACAATGTGAGAAATTTGGTCAATGCAACCATTCATTCTTCCTTCAGTAATCATTTGGGAGGCTATCTTCTCCGCCTGCAAGAACAGAATATCATGGTAGGATCATGGGACATTCATACACAAATAGATAAAATAAACTAAGTGCAGATAAATACACAAAAGGAGGTACACATCCCACACAAGGAGGCGAGTATCCGCATACATCTCAGGTTAAAACCGTCCTGGGATCTGATACGTATTTATCTCGTAATTCAATTATGAGAATGATTCCAATACAAAACGAGTATACTCACTTTACCAGGTTCAATATCAAGTAATGATCCTAGCTCTTCAAAACTTATATTGTTATATAGTTTACTGGCGGACAGTAGGTTGTGTTCGATGACGGCACGGTCGAGAAGGGTCGAACCTGAAATTATCAAAAGTATTATTAGTCATGTAATGTACCTGGACATTATGGCTATAAATGCTAAAGAGTCTCCACCTGGTGGGTTGGCGGTGAACTAGGCAGATCAACGAAGCAGCATACACCACTACTAGGTCTACCACTCACTCTGTCCATGGCCTCTCATGACAGAGGATCATGTAATTTTTTTAATTTTTTTTTTTTACAAAAGATTTATAACAAGACAGCATGAAATCGGTTTTTGTATTAACATTCCTGAGAAGGGTCTACCGACCCCATTCGGGTCGACCATACAGCTGCCCTCATGTCATTTTTATCAGCCTTTTCCTCTGTCCAGTTCATATTCCCCCATATCAATTGGTGTCAGATTTATTAGTTTGACTGTGTGGTACATGATACTAGTCGCATTTTTTAATATGATATCTATCAGACAGATAGATCAGATCTACTTATAAACAGTTGAACTTTCTGAATTAATTGAAGTATGGGCTTTCAATCGTTTTTGGGGCATAAGTAATAGTATTCAATCGTTGTGGCGTTATGGAGTTAAAACGGAGGAAAATGATAACTTAAAGCAAGAGGTGAGAAGAGGGAAGGGGAGAAGAGGAGTAGGGGGAAGGATGAAGAAGGGGGAGGGTAGTCGTAAAAGCAAGAGGTGAGAAGAGGGAAGGGGAGAAGAGGAGTAGGGGGAAGGATGAAGAAGGGGGAGGGTAGTCGTAAAAAAAGTTGAAAGTTGGTCGAAAAAAAGTTGAAAGTTGGTCGTAAAAAAAGTTGAAAGTTTGTCAAAAAAAAGTTGAAAGTTTGTCGGAAAAAAAGTTGAAAGTTGGTTGGAAAAAAAGTTGAAAGTTGAAAGTTTTTTTGAAAAAAAAGTTGAAAGTTGGTCGGAAAAAAAGTTGAAAGTTGAAAGTTTTTTTGAAAAAAAAGTTGAAAGTTGGCCGGAAAAAAGTTGAAAGTTTTTTTGAAAAAAAAGTTGAAAGTTGGTCGGAAAAAAAGTTGAAAGTTGGTCGGAAAAAAAGTTGAAAGTTGGTCGAAAAAAAAAGTTGAAAGTTGGTCGGAAAAAAAGAGTTGAAAGTTGGTCGAAAAAAAAGTTGGTCGTAAAAGTCAGTCGTTCGTAAAAAAAATGAAAGCCTCATGGTTTAATCCAGCTTGTTCTTAAACAACTTTAATAATCATAAAATTCCCTAAATCGAATCATTTATATTTGCTAATAAACATCTAAATATTTAAAACATGATTTATCACATTACTTTTACTTTCAACCATTTCTATAAGATGCAGAAACACCCAAAAAAGTTCCGTTCCGTTTCCTTCATTCAGATTCCATTTGCCATTACTTTTACTTTCAACCATTTCTATAAGATGCAGAAACACCCAAAAAAGTTCCGTTCCGTTTCCTTCATTCAGATTCCATTTGCCATTACTTTTACTTTCAACCAGTTCTATAAGATGCAGAAACACCCAAAAAAGTTCCGTTCCGTTTCCTTCATTCAGATTCCATTTGCCATTACTTTTACTTTCAACCATTTCTATAAGATGCAGAAACACCCAAAAAAATTCCGTTCCATTTCCTTCATTCAGATTCCATTTGCCATTACTTTTACTTTCAACCGGCCGAGCGGAGAGCTGTCAACTGGCTTACGTCACACTGTCTTACACTGTCTTACGTCACAAAAGAGGTGCCGACTCCCAGACTACACTGTCTTACGTCACAAAAGAGGTGCCGACTCCCAGACTTGTCAACATTGCCACGTGCAAAGTAATACCGTCCCTTGGGTTGAGTAAAAAAAGTGACGTCAGAATTCTGGGATTCCCCTTCCTATCATGTCAACATACCTGACAGAACAACGTGTCTCCCCGAATAATAAAATATAGGGCGGACGATTCTGCCGCGGCCTCAGCTGCACAGCATTGTTATATTATATTATTATTTGAACTCCCCTAGCTAGTTTATAATGGTCAAATTATTCTTGAATATTATTCTTCAATATAATTATTAAGCTCATGGTTAGTATAAAACTTAGTGAGTGAGAGGGGTTTTACGCCTCATCGACGTTTAGGGTCATATTCGTGACGGTAAGTATTGAGAGAGGAACTGAGAATAAGTACAGCGGATTCACCAACGTAACCATACAAGTAATAAGACTCGGCCATCATTGGATTGCAGGCGGGTGAGAGAATAAGAGACAGGTAGGTTCTCATAAAATATTATCAGGTGGAATGGTTATGAAAAGCCAGGTAAAGTGACCCACCATCAGAGGTAACAGCTTTCTGGTGCGGCTGCAGAAGTGATGCAAATTCCTGGAGACTGCTACTGCGGATGATCCGGTCCAAATACCTATAGCAAGCGGGAATAAATTAATAGGGGGGACATTTTCGCATGAACAACATCAAATCTGATGAGGAAAAAGATATTGTAGATTTGCGAAAGATTTTTTGTTTTTGTTATTGAACAATTCTGCTGACACTAGGATTAATCCTATTTTCATATGTGTTTGGACTAGAGTATATGAAATAACAATTTCGCGAGTTATAAATAGTTCTAGTGTACGTTTCTGTCACTCAATTGCAATAAAAGTACATGATGTTAAATCGTTATATTTTATAATAATAAGTGAAACGAGAATGATAACCATCGTTACAAATAAATTCCTTACATTTTTTCAAGGATTCCGTAAGATGGGAGCTGCTGGCATCTTTCGTCTTTGAAAAGCGTAGCCAACATACGAGATCTTTGTTGACCTAGAAGAAATTATTTCTCGATTAATGAGATGTGACGCAAATAAAATGGATTTATCTAAATATCACTTGATCTGTTGTAAAAGACCGGAATAGTCGCGAGGAAGCGCAAAATGACATTTTTGCCAACCGCCAATGGTTCCCGATACCATCAGTCATAACGAAACAACAGAATTACATGTAAATGCAGAATTAGCATGAGTAATCATGATAAAATAAAACAAATCTCTTCTATACTTATACTGTGGTAGTATTTCCTCGCTTTTAATATAGACAAGAAAATAATACCAGAACATATAAATTCATATCTCAAGACCAATGAATTATCTTATTTAGAACAATATACTAAAAGTATACTTCAATAGTTCTATTAGATGTTCCAAAAACACAGGAGTTGATACCAAATAAAATAGTCGATGTTCAATGAGTAATGAGCACTTGCCTGCAGAAGCCAACATAGTACAAATGAGGGCATTTTTCAGGGCTTCCAAGCGTTCCGTCTCTGCAATAATGGTCTTGTACGACAACTCATTATAACGCTGCGCCGCTTCAATGAATTTTCTCCGGTAATCCAGAACTCTAGCGTAGCAAAACTGAAACAAGACAATAGTTAATAGTCTGAAAACTATTAGGGTCTCCAGGATCCCTAGAGGGTCGGAATAGTTCGTCAGTTACGGTAGTCAGATACTGTGCTGGCAGCTTTTCTTGAATTTGATTGACACTCACTATATTTGTATATTTACATTTGGTAATTTGGTATCATTTATCTACATTTCTACATTTTAGAACACACAGAGCACACAACTAGAAAATGAAACAAAAAGATTATGGTTGTTAAATTTGACAAATCAAACCGAAGGGGACAGAAAGAGATCGGAGAAAAGGTCAAACGTAGAGGCACTCCGTCATATATTTGGAATTAAAATGGAGCCTCACCTTATAATAGGTCTGTAGATGTTCATCTCTGGAGTCTGCCTGCAGAAGTGAAGCCCGGGTAATGAACGCCTCAGCCTGGACTGGGTCATAGTCCTCCAAATAGAGACGCGCTATCTTCAAGTAAGTCTTCAACTTGTAGTTATTAGAGTATTGTCTGGAGAATGAAATATAACAACCAATCAGAAACAGGATCAAATAAATAGAAATAATGCTCAACTTTTATTATGGCCTGCAAGTTAGCAGTTGGGCTTCATAAGCAGGGGTGGTAAAGTCAAAACATGTTATCAATAAGTTAGGCTAATCAATGTTCGAAAATAATTTGTAACATGTGCCATGAAAATATGACGGGTATATAATTATCTGTATTGCTACTATATGTATTAATGTGGTTGTTGCGCCACTAGGCTTCATTTCCATACCTGATACCGACCTGGCAACACGTTTTTATTCATTTTAAGATTTTCAATGAATTATGAAGTAGAAACTCTTACGTTTTAGGAGCAGTATTAACTGAAAACAAAATGGATAAAGGGACATACTTCTGTGCAGTTTCCAGTGGAATTCCTATCAGGACGGATGCGGCCTCTCTCCAGTTGCATTCCCGCTCATAAATATCGGCCAGGTGCTGACGAATGGATGCCACCTATGTGCAAACAGTACATATTATATCACTGTGTGAATACTCGGCACATCCATATTACATTACAATAGGTGGCCGAGCTGATTTTCTTAGCATGTATGGGATAAGATTATCACTTATACTTATTGGGCAATCTGGAAGACCTGGCTACAGATGATTTAATGCCCATTTCCTGATTTTATATTGACCCAATATGTATGATTGTACGAACTATTGTACGAAACATGATGTGTATTGTATTGTCAAAAATCGGAATAAAAATCTTTATATATATATATATAAGGAAAGGAGAACACCACTCCCGTCACCATAAACCATTAAATATTCTTTAAAAAATGAATTACTCAAGTGAATGTATTTAAAAGGGATATTATCATATAATAAATAATGTCCAGTAGGTGGAATCAAAATACACACAAAACGTTTCTCTGCTAGACGATTGCCATCTTCTATATACTTATATAAATACAAGTTAACAGTCAACATACGATAAGATTGTACATCTCAGGAGCCCTGCTTTGCCCAAAACCCAAAGGGTGGCGCAGGTTTCAGGTCGTTAGCAGCAAAGCGAGAGAATGGGGTCAACTGAACAATAGGATTGATCACTGGTTGTTAGGGTATGGGAGTTAGTGAGATTATCACAGAAAAGTGTGTGTTATAGTCTTCACCAGATCTGAGATCACCCGCTGTCGGAAAATCTGTTAATCCTTTGATATGGTTTGACAATAAAGGTTTCTTTCCTACACCTGACCAACGTAAATTGTTCTCACCTGCTCTTCAAATGATATGACGCGTGGTTGGACGCGCTCTAGAGTGAAGTGGGATATTGTCTTTGATGAGGTATCTGGCAAGGTCAACAGCTTGGCACACAATTCTGAAAGAATTTGCCTTGAGATCACAAGACTGACATTCTCGTTGACCACTGAAAATATAAAAACCAAAAACGTACAAAACATCGTCAAGACAGGTAAATCAGTCGGCACAATATATGCATGCTCATATTCACTTGACGTAAAAGGGAATCGGTCAATTGATGATAAAAATATTAGAATTACCTGACTCGACAAATGCTTTAGCTCCTTCGACCTGCTCATCTCCACTTGCCGCAAACACCTGCTCTAATATGACCCTGTACCTGAAAATGGAAATCTCATATAAATCTAGCACGGAGTGGCAAGTAACATATATAGATATGGAAGAACATCAGCAAATAATTCCCCGAAACACCACTGGCAGTTGGTATTAACTTAATAGTACCAAGATCTAGATAAAGCCTAGATCAGAAAAATTGCGTAAATCCCCACATGACAGGCCCGGTACTTTGGAACCGTCTTCCTCCCCTAGAAAAAAAAACCCTGGCCGAAGCTTAAAAATCTAACGCAGAATATTAGGATTGTTTTATCATATATGCGGTATCGTTGGAATCATTATTGTGAATTGATTGGGCAAAAAAGGTATTTTTTTTCAAGAAGGAATGTTACCTTCATATCACGCGTATGTATCAAGTTGATTAATTGTCAATGGTGTTGATTATCAAGAACTTATAAGTAGCTTATCAGTAGAAATATATATTGGTCGAAAGTATTGCTCACTCATAATAACTGTTTGAATTGATTTATTTTGTACACGTTGTATGACATTGAATAAAACGTATCATAGTAGCAAATTTCAATGTCAATAAACACGTCTAAAAAAATTTTTTTTAAATAATCAAACACTCCAACATTTTAACTTCGTTCTCATTATGATATGCTTTGAAAGTTTTAAGCATTGACCAGCAATGCAGGAGATTGTTTGAAATATTTGTTTATTTGGGCTTTATCAATATTTAATAGGGTTACATTTCAGGTCAATCAATATAGAAAATAACACGAATATATTCATGTGTGATTGTGTCGCCTGACAAAAAAGAAAAGGAAAAGCCAATTTACAACAAGGGTCAGCTGGAGCTTTTATTCTAAAGCTTATCGTCAGTGTCCAAGAAAGATCAGCCTTAGAGCCTTACGGATCATCACTAGGGCCTATGTAGTAGCCTATCAATGACTCGTTGTCTTTTGTCTAAATATGTCCAGTGACTCCACTGGATAAAGGAGAGTGAGTGGGACGTTATTGGAATTGTGTCAATAGGTGGGTGGATACAGATTAGAAATGATGAAACGTCAGAATGTCACAACGTTGAAACATCACATAACAACGTTAAAATATCAAAACGTTGAAATGTCAAAACAACAGAACTTTAAAATCTGTAATGGGAATATGCCCAGACCCCAGTTATACAAGTGACGTCTAATATCAGGGATCGAGTACAACAAAGTACAGGGGGGGAAAGCCTTATCGTTGACCCTAGTCGTAAAACTTTGCACCTTTCGGCTTGATTATGGTAGACAACTAGGCAGCCCTGGACATTGTTACATTATATATTATATAGGATAGGAAATGAATGTTTTCCAAATTAAGAATATGCAAAGAAGAAAAAGGCACTTAATTATGTGGGTGCTGTTGACTAACCATGGCTAACTTTGGGACCCTATCGAAAAGTCCGTAATGAAAGTTGACTATGTACTGGAGCCCTATTTTTTTGGGTTATGTGTAGCGAGATCAACCTCGGAACCCATAATTCTATTTCACACGCAATGTTGAAACGGATTTGAGGTGCGAGGTGAATTTTTCTTTTGCCATTTCAGTCCATGTGCAGACCACACCTTGCGAGTATATAATTTGAGATATAATTGGTTGCTGTGCTACTAGGGCTATATGGAATTAATTATGTACTAATGCCCAATATGAAACTAATGCCTGGTATTGCAGACCCTATTTTTAGCATTTCTACACAAGAGAACACCACGAAACTAACCAGTGATTAAACATTTCAATGCAGGAAAAGGCCTGGTAAATTCATATTGTTTCTACATACAAGAAAAATATCATATTGTTGGTGAAACTTTTCCCTATTAGCCAGGGATCATCCAACAATATGGAATACTGGGAGAAAAATACAAGCTGCCAAGATTGAAAAATAGTGTTTTGAGTTAGTTTTGTTCTCCCCTTCATGGAACATCCATAGGTAGGGTTAATGCCCGGTACTGGTGAAAAAATACAACAATTCCTTCTTCTCTTCTTTCAAAGTTATAATATGAGAGATATATAACCCATTTTGTAAACATGGTTAACTTAAAGTGACTCTTCTCGCTGTTCTGGGCTAGAATCACGAGTAACTGAATTTTTTCCCAATATTCTAGTATGTTGTGCGTCTGAACCTCCCTAACAAATCCCTGGAGATGCGGAAATTATATATTTCATATTTTAACAGATATTTTACAGTAAAGAGAGGGAATTTATTTATAGCAGCCGTCGTCAATTTGGGTGAGCGACCGTTGTGATTAGTGAAGTTGTCATGCGCAGTAGGTCACAGGAGAGGTTCCTCCAGTCAGCGTGAACTGACTCAGTTTGGCCAGTGTAACCACACGCTGACCGGGAAACTGACAAGGTTTTGTGATGCGTTTTTTAAAGTTAGGAAGAATGTCCAAATGATATTTAATGTAAAAGTGAATCAGCAAGGGAGAGGGCTAAATTAGAACAAAAAAATAGGCATGACACTGGCTATTTTGCGATTTGAACTAGATTGACAGTTCTCCTAAACCACATTGTGACCTAGTTCTATGAATTCAAACCACCATGGAGGCGGTGCAGGGACGAGTGAGGCAAGTTACAAAAGGATTGTATTTTCACAGCAAATGGGAAAGCTAAAAGAAAAATAAGATCGTGATAGGACTAAGAAGGTTTGATTTAGTTGTTGAGTACATTTTCAAGGTGATTTTCGACTACTCCCAAACCTATGTTTTTAACTATCTTAGCCACTTTAAGGAACAAGTTTTTGAGGATGGAAAACAATTTAGTTTCATGACTAATTTAAATAAACCAGACATATTTGGTTTTGAAGCTTTACCGGGCATTAATTAGGGAGGCAATTCTAATAAACCAATTTCTGTAATCTGTAGTATTTTTGCAAGAATGATATGTTCGCCATCATGCACAGAACCATTGTAATTTATCTGTAGTGGACATATAAGGCTAGTCATAGTGAGAGGATTAGGATTCATAAGGTCTTGAATTAGTTGTACATTTTTGTTTACAATATTTTGTAAATTGCCCCCAATCTCTTCAGAAATTTCGAAACTCAATGTTGTTTCACCAGCTTGAACATGTTCTTCTATTTGAGTGACATGATTGAGATTGATATTACTTTCCAGTGACACAACCAGTTAATTTCTCTCTCAATTCTAAGGCAATCTGTGTACCGTACGTAAACACCAACTTGTGATATTTCCATACCGGGCATTACCACAACAAATTATCCTGATTTTGCCATTCTGTAAAAACTGAACCAGTGAACGGATGGTAGCAGAATAAGGATTAAAGTTCATCGTGAAGCTGAGGATCTGTACAGTAGTCTACTGACTACATAGCCGGGAATCCTAGCCCTTCCTTCCATACAGGGACAGTAGGAGGTAGAGATAGATACGCAGTCTGGGGTCTGGAGAACTTGGACAGCACTGGCCTCGGACCGTGGTATACTTGGACCGGGTATCGTCGGACCAGGGGGTTAGTGGACTTGGACCACCAGGTTAGTGGACTCGGACCGGGCATAGCTTTAGGCGGAATATTTCAATAGGTATATAGTCAAAGTAATTCTTTTAATAGTCAGTTTTACTATGGACACTCCACTACTACCTTTACTGACTTAGGACAACCAATTTTAGGGTTAGGTTTAGGGTTAGTTTTCGTATTGTATGGTTTGGTCCGAGTCCACGAACCTGGTGGTCCGAATTCACTAACCCCCTAGTCTGAGTCCACTAACCCGCCCGGTCAGACATCACAGTGACACTGGTCCGTCTTCACCAGGAAGCCTCCATCTACTGACTAGTCTACGGTGATATAGGCTATAATAGCCTATTATTATAGTTTTTAAAGCCAATAAAGGAATTCAAAAATCGCCTCGGTCTGAGAGGTATTGTTGCATATAGAAATCCTGATCCAGAATTTCCCTCTGCGATGTTTTTTCTGGGTGAGTTCTCCTGAGAATCACACATATTAGCGACTACAGTAGCACAAGAGAGAAAACAATGGCAAATGGCAATGGCTGTAGTAGACACTGACTACCGGCGAGTGACGGTAGCTTGATTGGCAGAATTAAGGGGGCGCGTTTTCCGAGGAGCACGAAGCACCTGAATTTTTCGCTAACAAGTCAAGAAACGGTCAGGCGTCACCGTATCGCGATGTAAACATTGTCATTAAAAATCATGAAACTCGTTTTTTGCAATTTTGGTAATCTAGGCTGAGTGGTTCTTGTCTGCCAGCGGACGCAAGATAAATATCTAAATGATTTGAAACAACTAAGAATTCATAGATTTTGCGCTGGATCTATCAAAACAAAAGAAAGCTTCCTGCTGTAGAAGCGTTTAGACTAGAGAATCTCAACTCGCAAGTCAAATATGAACTAGTCATGGAGGCCTGTAAGGCCAATGACCAAACAACCCTATTATCGCCCACCCCACTCACAAAATACAGATTTCCGCACATATAAAGGCGGAACTCGGACTAATATTGTACACTCTGTAGCACACTGTTATGTCTTACTTTTCTGTACGCTCTTTGTGCGAACCACCACCACCTGCATTAGAAAGAGCAGCGAGTTGCTGTCGAAATGAGGAAGCAGCCATGTTTCCTCTGTCAGTCTCGCCCGTCGTCCGACTGTCACTCAACCTGATTGGCGCGAAATACGAAGAGTTCAATCCTCGACTCATTAAATATTCCCGGTACATTTATAGAGTGTTTATAGATTTCTCATTGTTACCAAGACCTAATGAAGACAGGGTACCATATAATTTATTTCCCAATCCTTATTGTATAAGCTGGCGTCGATATGTTTGGCCCAAATTTGGTATCCCACGGGACGACCAATGAAATACGAACTTTGGCGCCAGGTGCCACGAGTCAAGGGCGATTCATACGCGTATTGGAGCAAGGGGATATACTGAAAGAAATTTTGGAATAATTTATTCCCGCCTCGTCATTCTCGAAAGATTGAACCGATTTCTTTCCAAATAATGTAACTTTACTCATTGCTGTTGGAGTATAGGGCGATCCCTGGATGCAACAAAATCACTAAAATTGAAGGGTACCCTGGTACCGTACACGTGATTAAAGAATTGTTTGACCTACGGTAGGCTACCTAAAAAAAAAATAATATGTTAACGAAAGCAGGAACACAAGCCTCTAGTAGATACAAATATCTTTTATAATGCATGATAACATATTTTTCAGTTCTTGAATGCGAAAGAAGCTAGGTTCGAGAAGTTTATTGCAGAAGTTTATGAACCCTCACTATAAAGAAATGACAAAAGAAAAAATGCAATTCATAACGAAAAGGCATTCCATGTTTACAAGTGAAATAAAGAGTATATGGTACCCATATGGAGAAACCATATACAGCCAATTAATGACCAGGTCTAATGTCAAACCAATGCACAGGTCATGTGATGGCAAAGCACAGGGTGGGTGAGTGGACTTGCAATGCACATATTTTCAATGGCAAACTAATCCACAGATCTTTAAAGGAGGCCTATATAATAAATGTCAATTAATATTAGTCCAGCTATAATGCACATATGCAATGCATAGATTATGAGAGTTTGGATACATCAATGCTGGTTAGGAATTTTAAATGGCAAAGTAATGCACAGGTCCAATGGCCAGGAAACCTTTCCATTAGTTTGCCATTGCATGTGCATTTAGCTGTGGATTAACATTTTATTTCCATATGGGCGGGGCTCCCGAAAATGTCCACTTTCAAAAAAATAAAGTCAAAATTTTCTTTTCTTTTAATTCATCTGAGCCTTCTCCTGATCATAGCCAATGGTACAAGCTTAAACATACTAAAATTATAAATTTTTCTGAGCATTTTCTGATTTCCTACAAAGTCTATCCAAAAAGTGTCCATTTTTGGCCCCAGTGCCTGTTGTGTTCGGGGAGGAAATGAATAAACTTGAATAAAAAAGGAAAATAATAGTATATCGTTGCAATTACTCCTCATACACTTAGACTTAGATGAATTCTCTTGTATTCAGTGAAGAAATATATATTTTATATGATATTTCATGTATTTATTCATTTCTATTTCCTGTTCCTCCAACGACTATTGCTTCACTGTCAATTCTATTCCAAAGTTTTTCCTGCTAACCAATGTAAAATTAAATATCTCATGTTTTCTGCTTTTTTAAGGGTTAACTCAGAATTTGGAGGGGTTTTCTCTCCACTTCTACCTATTTTTATCATTATATCCTTAAAAAGCATGAAACTAGTCACCCAAGGAAGAAGACTATGCTATTATAGTCCCCGAACACAACACATGTCAATTTTTATGGAATTTAACTATTATTTCTGCTTTCAAACTAGATATATTGAATTAACTTGATAAAACTCAGGCCTATATTCATATATTTTTACGATTTTATAATAAATATTCTATTTTCTGGGTTGTCCCCGAACACAACAGACACACAATAGACACACAAAATACCTATAAATACCTATTATATTGCCATTGTCTATGTTTGTATACATATTATATCCACAGGGGTATCTATTTCGGATTAATTTTGATTCTATCATTCATATTATTCCTTTAATTACCAATTTACTCATGCTGCTTAAAGACCCCTGTCCCCGAACACAACACCCCATTTATAAGGTAAAAGCCAAATAGTAAATTGGAATATAACAAAAGATTTATGTGCAGAATTATAGAGAGAAATGATTAGAAAAGTTTACTTTTTCATTATTATTCAATTTTATCATTTTTTGGTCATAGCATACCGTATATACCCGTGTATAAGCCCCGGCTTATATTAATTTCAAATGGTGAATTGACCCGGCTTATATTCAGGGTGGGCTTATATTCGGGGCCCGGCTTATATTACAATAATTGAAAACCAGTAGATATAACTGAAACTCATGTTATTATCTTCACTCATTACTCTTGTTTTCAAGTTTTAAATTCGAATTTAAGGCAAAAAAAACGTACCAGAATTGTTGTGAGTTCACAATCGACCAACAAGAACTGGGTTCTATATTCAAACTATCATTTATGATCTATTAAAAGCTCGTTCTGGATGATTTCTTCAGCATTTTACATTAATTAGCTCTATTATTGGAACATGACAGTACAGGCACCCGGCTTATAAACGGGACCCGGCTTATATTAATGTTATGAAGTGCTGAACCCCCGGCTTATAAACGGGGTGGGCTTATACTCGGGGTCCGGCTTATACAAGGGTATATACGGTATTTGTACCCGAACACAACACCCCTGTCCCCGAACACAACACCCCACCCTGTCCCCGAACACAACACCCCCTTAATTTAAGGGAAAGAAAGTAGTCAATTGGAATATAACCAATCATTTATGTTCGTAATTGCATACACAATTGGATAGAATACTTTAGTTTTCAATTTTACCATTTTTTCGTCATAGCATATTTGTACCCGAACACAACACCCCTGTCCCCGAACACAACACCCCACCCTGTCCCCGAACACAACACCCCCTTAATTTAAGGGAAATTAAGCAGTCACCTGGAATATAACCAATGATTTGTGTTCAGAATTACATACACAATTGAATAGTATACTTAGTTTTTCAATTTTATCATTTTTTCATCATAGCATATTTGTACCTGAACATAACACCCCTGTCCCCGAACACAACACCCCCGTCCTTGAACACAACACCCCACCCCCTCCCCGAACACAACAACCCCTTTTTCTAAGGGAAGATAAGCAGTCAATGGAAATATAACCAATGGGTTATATAGAAAATTGCATGTATAGATGAAGAGTTTTGTCGATTTTTGCATTACTTTTCAATTTCATTATATTTTGATCATACTCTCTGTTTCCCCGAACACAACACCCCTCTCCCCGAACACAACACCCCTCTCCCCGAACACAACACATACTCAGAAGGTGGGTTTTCTGCTAATATATTCAAAGTCAACATTTAAGATGGGTAAATATCAAAGAAATGTGCATAATCACAAATGTATTTTTATGAATATTTGAATAAAAATACACTTTATCACTGTGAGAAGAAAGGGCTTTCAAACTCGGAATTTCTATATCCCAACTTTATGGAACCATAAGTATGGTCAAAATCGGAAAAAAATAAAAATTCAAAGTTTAATGTGATATGGGACTATATCAATAACAAGAGACCAAAAGCAAAATATTTTCTAGATAGGACCTTTATTATGGATTTCCTCATTTTATCAACAATCTTCATAAGCTCTTTGGAGAGCTGTGAATGAAAAAACAGAAAATAGTAAAATAAATGAAACAAAATTAAATTAAAAAATAAATTCAGAAGGAGGTTTTTATATATGCTTTATGAAGAATTAAAGACCAACTACAAATTAATAAGTTTTATTTAACTTTTCATTGAAACAAAAAAGAATTTACGCCAGGGACATGCATTTAGGTACATTTTCAAACATAAAAATATGATTTTTTTGCATAAAAAGGATTTTTTATATATATTTCTCAATATGCCCTCATTATACACTTGGGAAGGTACAAAATACTGAAAAATCAGTAGTGTGGGATGAAATCCGAATGAATTATGGAATTAAAATGGGTGATTTTTGCAAAATGGACATTTTCGGGAGCCCCACCCATATGGGTAATGAAGTTATGCCTTCTCGCAATTGATAAGACAAAATCAGTGCTTAGAGCTCTTTTACTTCCCAGGATGCAGTAACTAAAAACTGTACACCCAAGATTAAACAGGAAAATTCTGTTATTTTTGTATGGTGACTTTATTTTCCAATTTGCCTTTCATCGGGGAAAGTACTTTGACTACATGCTTTGTTCGAGTAGTTTGAATTACAATTAGTAATTTGAGATTGGTGAAAGTGAATTTAATGAAATTTACATCCATTTCAAATTGTGTGATGGAAATGATTCTGCTCACAGTTTTGTGTGGAAAACAGCATTGAAAACAACTCACTAATTTTTGAAGATTTTTCTGGGTGTGACGTTTTCAAAATTGAGTCCTTTACTCAAATGGTAACATCATTAAAAAACAGAATATTTTCTACATTTTCCTCCATTCATTTCCAATCCATCTAAAAGTTATATACCCGTAATTTGGGAGAATTCTGTTTGGTTGTTTTTGCTACAAGGGTTCTAAAACGTCGTTATTTTTATTTTTTTTATTTTTGCAACATCCTTTATTTCCATTATCCTGCCTTCTAGGCATATACAATACTAAACATATGAAAAAGTTATAATCTGGATTTCAAAATACTGCTATGGTTGATTTTTTTCTATTTCCTCGCGCTAATTATTTCAAGTGATTAGATGTTCTCCAACATGTTTCGAAAAAACGGGAAACAAAAGACCTCTTAGATCGCTCACCATTATTTCCAATACATTGACATTTTATTAGAGCATTTTTAATCAACACCTTCAAGTGAGTTTTGTATAAGTTGGTCATGTAAGGTCACCTATCTAGGGTTGGGGGGGGATATGCATATTACATTTTTGCAAAGACCCCCGGAAACAAGCGTTTTAGTTGGATTACCATTCATTCGCCTCTCCGCTGAATCTAGACAATGATGAATAGAGAAAATTTACCCATTTTCAACCCTTTATCGCAATGATTTTTTCACTAAGGTCATCCCTTAGCCTTCTCCAAGGGAGCGATTCTTCACTTCCTCCCAACCTCATACTTGTTTTGATGCTAACTTCACACCTATAAATGTTTCAACTCGTATATTAAAGGCAAAAAACGATAAATTCCCCTTATAAAAAAGCTTCTGCCTATGTACATGAGCCTTAGCTTGCAGAATAATCCAGTTGAGCACCCTCATGTTGTGGTTATCTAGCTGAAAGCCAAAAAATATTTTGGTAGGATCAACACACACTGTACCTCTATTCATAGCAATAATTTCAACGCTAGATCCAGTGGAGTGCAAGAGGAACATGTACTCTCTGACACAAGGATCAGACCAGTGGAATCAACACAAAGAGGAGTTGATCAAACGAGCTCTCAAAGCCAAATGGAGAAACAATGAGGTAGTGAGGGATTTCCTCAAGTTCACGGAAAAAAAAGAAATAGGAGAAGCTTCCCTAGACAAGGTATGGGGTATAGGTATGACCCTTGACAATCCCCAGGTCTTAGATCAAGAAGCTTGGATAACCTCCGGAAATTTCTTGGGCAAAATGTGGATGGCGGTGAGAACAACCCTCAATAGTCCCAAGCAAGCTCAAGCCAAGGCTCCTCCAAAGCAGCCCCAAGCAGCAAAACTAAAAGTATAAGCTGCATCAGATAGAGAGAATCCATAATTTAATATGGAACAGGATGGAGAAGTGGTAACGTGTTATTCCCATAATGTTAATGGCCTCAACGAAAGTAAAAAGAGAAAAGCAGTGCTCACGAAATATATTAGTAAGAAAAACATTATAGTAGCCCTACAAGAATCTCATTCAACACCGTTAGTTGAGAAAGTGTGGAATTCTCAGTGGGGAGGGAAGATTTTGTATGCACATGGCAGCTCCTCCTCGAGGGGTATAATGTATCTAATTTCCAGTGATATTTCTCAGTATGTTACAGTGATTGATAAATGTGATGAAGGGAGATGGATGTTAATCTCTTTGTGTATAAATGATCTTACTACTGTTATTTGTAACGTGTACGCTCCAACCTCCGCCTTTACCAAAGAACAATCGGCCATGTGGAAGAAAATTCGAGAAAAGATAGAAGAACTACCCTACGATAACCTGGTTATAATGGGCGATATGAATGCGGACATTGTGAACAAACCATCATCGCCTCAAGCCAAAATAATAAAAGGAATGATGAGTTACCTAGACGTGGAAGACATCAACTCCAGAACAACGGATGACAGAAGAAGACCCTCAGTACGAACATGGGAGAAGGGAGACCTTTTTTCAACGATAGATTACATTTTTGTATCTTCTAATATGGTTCAGAGAGTTAATAATGTTAAAATAAGCTCCAGTGTACAGTCTGATCACAGGTGTTTAAGCATGAAAGCCTTTCTAGGGTTAGCCCAGCGTGGCAAAAGCTACTGGAAATTTAACACAACTCTTTTAAATGAGGAAAGATTTGTCAGTGGTGTTGAAAATATTGTTGATAATATAGATGAAAACAATTTAGATGATAAGCTAAAATGGGAATTTTTCAAACTTAAGGTGAGAGAGTTAGCCATTGTCATAAGTTCTGACCTTGCTAAAGCAAGAAGATGTAGAGAAAAAATATATCAAGAAAAACTAGATGAGTTAACCAACAAAGCAGTATTATCTCCTCAAGAAAAAGTTGAAAAAGAAAATATTAAGTTGTCACTGAAAGAAATCGAATTAAAAAAAGCGGCAGGAGCTCTTTTAAGATCATAAGCCAGATGGGTTGCTGAAGGTGAGAAGCCTTCAAAGTTTTTTTGCTCCCTAGAAAAGTACAATGGCCAGAAGAAAACCATTTCCCAAATGATTATAAATGGTTCGTTGACAACCGAAAAACAGAAAATATTACAAGAAGGTCATGATTTTTATTCTCAGCTGTACGCTGAAAGAGCCACGCTCATCAATGGCATCAAAACAAACGTAAAGAATCTAGGATTATCACATTAAAATAGGTAACAAAATATATAATCTAATTGTCTGCGCCATCTTATGGTGATATACCATAAGAATGGCGGCGGACATGACCAGGCAAAACACTTGACGACCCCTTCGTTCAATGGATTAATCAACGTATAGTCACCGCGGGTCCCGGGTGGTGTAGGCGGCGGACGGTGGGCACATATCAATGCTGTCAGTCAACAATTTATAACGTTAACTCTAAGCAATTAATTTATCACAGGAAACAAATGTTCTCAACGATTCTGGCGGCTAAACTTCACTGGACCATAAGGTGCTGCCCTCAGTGCATGGTGAAGGGATGTGAAGTACAAGCGAGGCAGGAGGTACATACTGACATATATACCCTGTCCCATCTAGGTGTTATCACTTAACCAATTATGATAAGAGCGGTCTGGGACTTTCCCAAACCAACAGCCTGTTGTGTCTGTGCTGCACATGGCACCAGCGGCAGGGTTCAAAATTGGAGTTTTGATGTATTAAATACACAAAATATATGTATTCAATACATTAATGCTCCTGGGTATCCATTACTAATATACTAATCTAGAACATAGTCGAAATTCAGGCAAACTTTCCCCAAATCGGGAGCTCAGTGATATGTCACTTTAACCTGGACGATTCAGCCACCAAACAGAATAACAATGACAAAGCTGTAGTTCTTTGCTCCCATGGAATGGCAGCTAGGGCTCGAAAAAAAACCTACCAGCTTCACTTACCCATTGGGCAAGTGGCAGCCAAGATTTACTTGCTCAACATCCTTTTTCACTTGCCCAAATTTATTTGCAGAAATATAAACGAAATCACACTGATCTGTATTATCTTGTTTCATTGTAAGTAGACATCACCACAGGAGTTTGAAATCGGGGCCATAGAGATTTCCACTTGCCCACATGGGCAAGTAACATTAAATTTTACTTGCCCAGAGCCATTTTTTACTTGCCCCAGGCAAGTTAACATAGTTTTTTTGAGCCCTGAATGGCTAATCATGCTAATTACGAGCTTGGGAGAGGTTTTGCCATTGAAATGTAGTTCTGCCGGGCTGGGGGCATGGCCTAAAATTTGAGTGATATGCTAGCATATAATGTATATGCATGGGACGCCTTCTCGTCCATGACATCTGTGCAAGTTTGTGAGATGTTTATTGCATGTGTTTCTCCACTGGATGGAACTGTGTACCAGGAGTTATAATATTTACTACAAATCCATTTCATACCCTTTATAGTGGCCGCTCTCCGCAAGTAATGGATGTTATCCACTGCTGGTAAAAATTATAGATAAGATCTTCTAGATAAAATCAAAAGTTATAAGCCAAGACTTTTTGAAGCAATTTATTCCCTCACATAACATTCCTTGAACTGATGAGGGTATGTTTTACATGTTCCTCTACAATATTTCTAATATGGTACTTAACTAAAATACATTTTTATGTAATTTTGCCGTTCCTGAAAATTTTATTAAGGAAAACACTGCAACCTTTAACTTCGGTATTTGCTGTTTTAACTTGGCTTAATAATTGTTTAGGCCTGCCTGAATTTGGTAAAAAATATAAATAAATACAATCATATGGGTTCTCCACCAGTGATAAGTCTTAATTGGTTATCTTGAAGACTCTAATATTAAATATGCGTACTGTTATCCATTATTATTAATGATAATTGATAGCCAATTATCATCTACACGCTAATTGATAACTCAAATAACACAGAGCTATATGTAACCTGAATTGATCAGATCCCTAATCAAAGCCAAATGTTTATTGTCAATGAATGAAACGTATATCACTATGTGAGATTTCGATGAATAAAAACCAGTTTTAAAAAAAATAAATGCCGACCATCTCTACACACTGTAACAGTGTTCACCTCATTAGCATAACCAACTGTGCCCAGCTGTCTTGCGCATTGTCTGGTAGGGGAGGCCAGGCATTACATAACATTACATACCAATTAGATGAATTAAGCTAAAAATGCAAAAATAATAGGCTATTAATAGGCGTAAGATAGAAGTATATATGGTATCTGCACCATAGGGGTAAGGATCAACATATCTGCCACAGCCTGCCCATGCACACTTCATCTGATATTCACAAGCATATATATGCAAAAACGTGTAGAATATCTGATAAATTAATTTTTTCTCAAAAAATTAAAATATGTAGGCCCTAAATTATTTTCAAAAACATCTTTTATTGACACAACTGTCAAAAAACATCATTTATACATACTATGCAGCACTTTTGTTTGCAAAAAGATCAGAACAAAAAGTTTAAAACCTAACAACACACATGGTGTGGGGTTTTTTTGTTTCATTTTTCCCCCTTTAGTTTCCTTTAGTGTTTTATTTCTGTAACTGAACCATCATGATATATATGGACAAAAAGTTTAAATGCACTTTCTTGTAACGGCCCACTATAATTCCTTTCACTACGAGTCCGGGAGGTTGGTGACCAGATATCGATTAGCCTGGAAAAAACCAATAAATAATTATTGTGATGCGAAAATTTCCTTATTCCGTATCCCGTTTATTCCCGTCCGAGTATTAGACTGTGGTATGGCGAGAAGCTTCGCGGAGAACGACTTGGGAGCCCTCCCGTATTATGGGATGGTAATGGTGGGCGCGTGATTTTGAACAAACACAGAATGCCGACCTCGGAAACCGGTGAGTATTTCATGATCGCCTCAAAATGGTAACCGATTGATTATTTTGTTCCATTCTGAGGGATCTCCTTTATGTATCTTTCTGGTTTTGTATTGATATGACCGGCCATTTAGGAGATATTGCCCTTGTTTTGGTAGGATTTGGCTAGGTCGACTTGCCAAGTACCAAAAATTAGGGTGTTATTGCGCGAGATTCGCATTGTCATAGACATTATGTTTCTTGATGTAAACATCAAGAGATATAAATATCACGGGCTATACTCGTGGGAAATGTTTGATGGTCATAATCTCATTTTAATAGCATTTCATCGGCATTTTTTCACTTACCCATTGTGGTTTGAATTTCCCTGTTCTAGAGGCAGCATAATGGCGCGTCATTTGAGATCGTCCAAGTAGCTTGGTACTGTCTTGTTCCAGGTGCCGGATTCACTGCAAAATCACTTGCGATAAAGCTAATTAGACCCTATGTTTAGATCGGATGAGGCCATTTGTATAGAATCATTAGGGAATTATTCTGTTCTACTTTATATTGTGCTACAATATCTAAATAATCATTAACCGGCCTGTCAATAAGTTGGGGGGTCGGTGGTCCTTGACCCTGCCCACTTTCACTACGGTATACAAGTCGTAGCGGATTTGTGTTGACAGATCATTTTTTTAATTTGAACCTTAGAGATGCGTTCTTAAATTATGCTAATGTTCTCTTGTGGCCTTTAAAATAAAGCTGAAGTTTCTGTAATTTCTTACTCTTATATACAATGCTCTGAATGATTATTTTTGTTTATATATATTAGATAAATGCAACCTAGGCTAGACTAGAAAGGAAAACCAGTTTCCTTTATTCCAAATCCAATACCCTTGCTTAGATGATAGATCTTATGTCAAGGGAAATTTGTATATTGACTGCATATTGATGTGTTTCCCTAACTGAAAGATATGCACAGCAATTAAATCACGATTCTTTAGTCTAGAAACGCCGAGTAAAATGGCTTTAGCCACACTTTTACACGAAGCCTTTGTTATTATTAGGATCACTCCACTCTAATCTTCCTGAATTATTTCCTTATACTTCTTTGCCATAATATTTCCCCTTTTTTTCTTCCTTGCTGCCTGTCGCGGTGCATGGTTTGTGTATTGCTATTGGTTGCGATTAGAGCCTAGAATGGATAGACTGAGTCCAGTGTGAATGTTTGATGTTGTGATTGTATTGCAGCTCTGTATGTGCTTCCCTGATCAATCAAGTCACCCTAACATTGCCCTTTGCGAATTACAGGTGGGTTTTAGGTTTACGCCTCTAGACTATATTTCTTAGTGATCACTGCTAAACTTGACGTAGCTTGAGGTAGATTTTGCATACATTCATGAACGGGAACATGGTTATTCCGATGGCATCAACTATTTATCAACCCAATCATTTTTCACTAGTCATCAAGGTTTTCATAGGGTGCTATTTTCCTTTGGCCACATCTTATGCATGCATTCACCTTACCGTAACGGTACTTAATTTGATGCGAGATGCGCAATGTGCCTGCATATTTCGTTCATTCACATTTCATATCTTATCATATCAGGTCATGGCCATAATACACACAATTTATATCTCACCATACAAGTATTAAGTCTATTCCGCACCACTTTGTCCATCTTTCAGAACATACTTTGTTTTCTTGCAGCTACAAAGGTGGAGGTGCAGCCTAGTGTTGGAGGGGGCCAGGATGTTGAGTCGCTCATGAGCTACACTGTAGTGAGTGGTGAGACAACTGCAGCATCTGTGGCTCCTGGTCAAAGTCTACTAAAGAAAGTCACCGTCGAACCCGCCAGCTTGGACCCGAACAATCTGAATGCTACAGATTTCTCAGGGCAGCTTTCCGATCTTGCTGCCTTGGACAGCATCCAAGCTGAACTAGACCGGATTCAGAACAGTGATGGAGACAACTTAAATCCTCCAGTCTCTGCCTCTTCATCCTCCTCTTCATCATCATCATCCCAGGTTACCATGAGTTCTAATGATGGAGCCTCTTTCCTGGGCTCGATATCAGACAATTCAGGCGTGATTACCACGCATGGGGGCAGTGCAGGAACTCCCCAAGTGGTCAGTGTCCTTCAAGGAGCTCAGCTACAAGAAGCCCTGTCCCAACAAGTACAAAATGTGCAAACTAAACGAACTCTTAACTCCAATTCTGTGAAAGGGCAGGTGGTTACTAAAGTGATCATTGCTAAAAACCCAGGACAAACTCAGCAAGTGACTATACCTATATCGTCTCATAGCGCGCCGCCTCAGCAACATCAATTCATGATGGTTGGAACACAAGGATTGTCAAGTGTGTCCACACCCATGGGATTACAGTCCCCCACTAAAACAATTACCCTCACTCCTAGCGGGATCCAACAATCACCAACCAAGTTTATTACAATGACTCAAGGTTCTCCGTCGAAGATAATAACTGGACAGAAAATAGCTGTTTCCCCTGGGAAAACACCAACAAAAATAACTATGATTCCCGTTGCAGGGAAATCGCCTCAGAGGATTATTACTTCTTCTGGGCAAATATTTTCTATGGTTCAAAAATCTATTGGAAGTGTTGCACAGGGTATTACTACTTTGACTTCTGCCTCAACAAAACCTTCTACTATCACTATGTCTCCATCTAAAGTTATATTAAAGCAACAAGCAGTTACAGTAAGTATTAATTCATGTTAACTCAGGTACACTCTATTTGAGATCTACTTGGAGCGGCTCGTCGTAGGGTTACCATTGGGTCGCTTTGATGTTTACGCTAAGTAGGTCTCAAAAGAGTGTAGGACAGTGATGGTTCCTGTTTCCTCCGGTGTTTTCTTATTGAAGAACTGGTAATTGCTATAGAGTGTATGGTATCGCTCTAACCTGCCTTTGGTACTCATGGTTCCATTGACTTCTTTAGATACTTAGTTTTTAAATGATCAGATATATCTTTTCGATTCTTTTTTGTCACTAACACTCGCTGAATTCTGACTCTATTTCAGAATCAAGCTGGTCAGAAGATGACACTAGTTCAACAGGTTAATCCTCCTTCTAAAATACAAGGGATCCCCCTCTCTAGTGTGGCTAACATACAGCCAGTATCTGTAGCTGGTAGTAAATTCCAATACGTACGCCTTGTAACTACACCTGCCTCACAAACACAAACTACGTTAGGTAAGTATATCATTGTTATGTAGTTCTAACTTCTATTACCAGCACAAGGGAAATGAAATTAGCCTTACTGAAAAGGTTTTATGTCAGTTAATTGTCCGATTTTATTTGAAGAAACTTATATGATTCATGTAGTTCCAATGACATTGATGCATCTCAATACTTTTTAAAGCAGAATATCGATTTGAAATATTCCTTTATTTGTCCAAGTGCTTTAAATGTCTAAATCCTTACAAATGGGTTGCTAACATCCGGCCAGAGTCAGGTCTTCCAGTTCCAGTTCCCCATGGCAACATGCAACTGCATAATTGTCTTTAATTACTAGAATGAAGTCATCTCATTTCGTGGTTTTCTTTTCAGCAACTGCTAAGCATACAACTATAGCTCCAATTACCTTACAAGCAAAACCAATTGTTTCATCAGCTAATACGCAAATGAAAATCACTCTACCAACTGCATCTTCATCTAATCCTCAGGTGAATATCAATTCTATTCAGATATGCGTTTTACCTTGTTTCATTCATAAGATACCTATTCCCAAGAAAGCTAGGAAATTCTCTCATATACTTCCTGATTAATGATATATTCAATAGCCGTCACGGCGTGATTGATTTCTGTCATGACCCCAAACACTTTTGAGGTTTCAACGTACAGAAATGGTGAAATGTTTTTTTTTAAAGGACCGGTGAAATGTTAGTTTCGCCAGTCGAAACAGGGTTTCACAGGACAGAATACTATAGAATGATAGCAGTTTTTGTCAAATATAACTATTATTCAGTTTCTCCAGTCCTCCCTAAGTTCCACCAGCCTCGGAATGCAGACTGACAAGTTTCGCCATGTCTGTGAACCCTTCGTCCTGGCTACAATTATATTTAATTCTTAAGTACTTAATTAATACCTGGCCCTTAAACCTCTCTTCAAACACTTGCTCTAGGCGCTTGTTTTTTTTCTTATCAGATAAGAGAAACAATGGTAAAATCTTTCAAGCTGTCTGAAATAAGTCCAGTATACTTCCTACTTGTTTTGACACATTGATAAGACGAGCAGCCAACACGACCTATATCAATGTTCCGATAATCCATATCTGTTGTTGCTTTCATAATTTGCTTATTGATTCTTAGAACTCAACCCCTGGTCATAAAAGACAATATGCTTCTTCCTTTATTTATAATTGCCTTAAATATTTCATATTTCTATAAATGGTATATTTCAGGTCATCACAAGACCAGCTGTTCAACAGACCCCTCAGTCACAGAGAATTATTCTGCCAGCCACAAATCAAGTCAGTATACGACCTTCAAGTAACACACTAGCACAAATACGACCTGCAGGCTCCACAGGCGCCACCCTCACACAACTACCCCCAGGCACTACCATCATATCATCGGGACAAAACCTGCAAGGATTCGCTCTTGTACCTGCTCAGTATGTCACACAAGTAGGAACTGTGAGTATATCTTCGTTCTGCTCTCTAGTATACCTGTGTACCTTATCACCCTAGTTCTTTTATAGGTAATCTGCCTACTGTTTCTTTTGAAATGACATTTGATGCTGATTCCTGTATTTTGCGGGAGGGATTCTCACTCTAATTATCATTCTAATTTATTCTATACTTTATGTACACATAAGTATGAAAAGGGTCCTGACCTGACCCCCTCCACGGTTATACCCGTGTAACACGAGGTCTTATATGAAACATGAAAAAAAAAACCGAAAAAAAACCCGAATATTCCGCTCATCATTCTCTATGAGAATTTAAATCAACCACGACATGACTTTTTAACCTGTTGGCAGTAACCCTTCCCCATCATGAATATATGATTTATGTTCCTGTGTGAAATATCATCCATGGACAATGATGTAGCTATCCCCAGGCCGTGACGTTATTAATTCTGCCAAATATTTAAATTGGCCTGAGCAACTTTCATATCTCAGGAACTTCTTGGCTGAGCTTTTATCACAGCCATCTTTTGAGGTGCAATTCTCCATAAGGTCATATAAAGTAACTCTGAAAAAGGAAAAATCCAGAGAGTGTGATGGCACCAGATCGAGGCCTATCGTCAGAGTTTGAGGGGAAGTCTTGGGCTATTTACGTTTTTGTTTTTGTAGGCAGACATTGCCCACCATCCCGCCCACCATTCTCCTTACTGTCCCGCCCACCCTCCTCCAAAATCGTTTAATTTTAATGTTAAGTCAACGTGAAAAACAATCGCTGACGCGGCGCTGTTTTACACATCATACGGTGGCGCTACCTCATGGGAGGGTGAGAAACCATTCTCTCAGCTGTCACTTGACACGCCGAGCATGGCATCGGAACACCGATCTATAGAGCCCTTGAGGCGTCAACACGAGAGGTCTGTTATGCAGTAATTATACCAGTAAGAGCTAAAAAATCTTGGTCCAATCTCTCCCTAAGGCTCTAACTTAGGCACTCATGTAACTTTTGGGTGTTGGACAATGAGAAATAGAGGGGGTTTCCCGATCATGGAGGAAGTTGTATAGTACATTTGGCATCTCCGAAGGAGTGATGGCGAATGTTCTTGCTTTGGTTATGCAGTGCATGCAGCAGCATGTTATGCAGTGCCATTTCGCCGGTCGGTCTAGAAACAGTTCGTGGGAATCTAGAAATAAGTCGTGGCTTAGGAAATATCTTATAACTGGGGCAAATTAATTTAGTACATATTCTTTACCATTATTTTCATCTCATGTACGATTCCATTTACCTTCAGATTGGTCAACAATTGTCCACACCTCAAATAGGTACAACTGTACAGCGACAAGAAAGTTCATCTTCCAATTTTGTTCCCATAGCAACTAGTAGTACGCAGGAGCAAACGCCACGGCAAAATGTTAATGGGTGAGTATTATACTTTTGAAAGGCGGAAAGGAATATTGCTTACCACTTCACTATGTAAGGATCATTTTGGGGTTTTTTTTATACTTTTTCTGTGACTATCTCGCTAAATATTTTGACTGGGTAATAATATAATTATAAGAATGATATTTAGCAAACCTAACTAAACTGCAACTGATAATCTGCTTCCGCCTCCTAGTGCCATAAGGCACGAAATGCTACAATGTAGATGGTCATGCCCATTTCTGTACAACTTCTTAAATAATACGGAATAAAAATTGTTATATATATCCAACTTTTGGCTTATTATGAATTCTTATACCTGAAGGACCTATGTTGAAAAACTGTCTTAACATAGGTGAAATAGCACTTTTAGCAACCGTCCATGAAATAAGGTTTTCTTTTCTTATCTTGATTTTTCGCCCAGGAATCCTTTGCTATACCGACATTAGGAGGTTGCTCTCTTTGGGAGATCCAGGCTTCAGGACTTAAGAATGCATATTTTCCTATTTTCAGGTCCCTCTTACAAGAGCCTTCAGGGCAACGACCTAGGAAACCTTGCAATTGTACCAAATCCCAATGTTTGAAACTTTATTGCGACTGCTTTGCAAACGGCGAGTTCTGCCACAATTGTAACTGTACAAACTGTGCAAATAACCTCGAGCATGAAGATGAACGATCGCGAGCTATCAAAGTCTGTTTGGATAGGAACCCGCTTGCTTTCCATCCAAAAATAGGTAAGATGTGACTATAGAAACCTGTATACCTCTGATAAAATATACTTATGTCATATTCTATAACTGATGTTACCTAAATGCCTCTCTTATTGCTCCTATTGTATCACAGTCCCCATTCCTAACGAATCATACGTATATTCTTCCTTTTCAGGAAAAGGTCGAGGTGAAAGAAGACATACAAAAGGCTGCAATTGCAAACGCTCAGGCTGTTTGAAAAATTATTGCGAATGTTACGAGGTATGCCTTTCTGTTGCAAATTTCATATTAAATAGTACACGAAATCTGTTGATCATGTAACTTAGGTTTCATTACTTTAATTGTTAGACGTAAACATAAAAGGATTAAAGGAGTGGTAAATTTTCGCAATTATATTTTCGTATCGTCAGTACCGCATTTGGAGTATATTAACATTAGGCATTGGTGGTCGCTAGTTCAGACTTGGCCACATTGATTGGATTTTGAGTGCCAGATTCATGCCTATATGTTTGTTTTAAGGCCAAATAAAAATTAGGTGTGTTTCCATTTCACCTTCACAATTTACCTTTCCCTCTATCAAATCGCAACCTCAGTACGAGTTTCGTTTGTTTCCC
This sequence comes from Sthenelais limicola, assembly GCA_942159475.1. NCBI lineage: Eukaryota > Metazoa > Annelida > Polychaeta > Phyllodocida > Sigalionidae > Sthenelais > Sthenelais limicola. Next base: position 57,020,219 of record OW804095.1, on the reverse strand, counting down.
CCAGGCAAAAATCCTTTGCACAAGTATATGTAAATGTGTTGGCTGCAAAAACTTTGAGGAAAGTCCGGACAGAAAGACGCTGATGCATCTGGCTGATGCAGCCGAAGTACGCGTTCAGCAGCAGACTTCTGCCAAGGCGAAATTATCATCCCAGATACAAGACCTCCCTACACGGCCTCCTGCTCCGGTATCGGGAGAAAGGTAATACAGATTTGCAGATTGTATTAGTTTTTTGGTACGGTGGGATGTGATGGGTTTCCTTGCACCTAGTCTGCCAGATTGAGACCGCGCGGGACTATAGATTTAGTGGTAGCACCACAAAGCAACAGGTCGTTCTCAAACAGATTGTATTAGTTGGATTATATGGAATAGTGTAAATGTATTTATTTTCTCACAATGGCCTTCTCCAAACATTTTCGCGTGGACATAAATTCGCGCACCAACAATCCCTCCTTTGTCAACAATGACACAACTTAATCAAAACTCTTTTTATCATTTAAGTGAAAATCATTGCGGACCCTTTCTTTTTTTAGGTATGCTTACACATTTGTGACGAATGAAGTTGCCGAAGCTACATGTGCTTGTTTGATCGCACAAGCTGAAGAGGCAGAAAGAACGCGTCAATTAGAACTTAACCAGGAACGAATGATTCTGGAAGAATTTGGCAGGTGCTTGATGCAGGTCATCGAATCGGCGAGTAGAACGAAAGGTAAAGTTTTGATTTCGAGTTTTTTTTTTCACTATTAAGATATTCATGAACCCTCTTTTCCCACTAGAAATGTAATACATAAAACAAGGTGCCGCCTGCTTTTCAAATGTTAATTTTATAATCCCTAACGACTTCGAAAATAACCACATTATTATTCTTTTATTGTGAATACATGTAGTTGGGCCTAATATTTGTTCCATTTCTTTCTGCCTTGCAGTCGATCAGTCATTGTAACTTACTCCTGTCCTGGGCAAGAAATCCTCGGAGTGGAGTTCAACCAAAGTTATTATACACAGGAGAGAACTCTTAACGATTCTATTCTTCATCCAGCTGGGATGAAACATTGGACGAAGAAATAATCAGCCTGCAGAGCATCTTACAGAAATCTCTCTACTATGTTGGGGATTATACTAATACAATTATATCGATGATGTTGCCCGAACTGTAAACGCTTATACATACTTACAGTCGGAATCCTTTGATTTTGTATAGTGTACATATATGTAGACAAAATAGTATATTGGTTGGGTAAGTGGAGCTTCCGTTGGAACACTATAACCGTGTGTGATGTCCTATGACAGTATCGACCTGTAAGAGTTGTTCCATTGCCTGCCGAAGGGACGTCTCAACTCCCACAATCACTTGACAGGAATTTTAGTATGGCAACTAAGACGTGATATTAATACTTGTTTCTTAGTTTGAAAGGGCAAGGTCTACCCCAGATATTCATTCATTAATTTGTATGCGGTAAACGAGGTGTGTGATGTAAATGATATTTTTCTGTATCTATATTATATTACAAATAATATATGTATACACATATTCAAGCACTGGTGTTAAATTAAATTGGTTCATGCATTATAAAATATATAGATATCCAGTTAAATTTTAGGAGTTCTGTAACATGGGGTGATGGTATTAATCTGATGTATATCAAGCAAATAATAGGAAATACCTTAGTGCTTGATGCCCCTTTTATATGTTCACATTGGGCTGCTATCACATTAATGTAGATATATCTCATTATTGAGAGGTCTGGCCCTTCCATGTGCCTACATTGTTTCGTAACCCTGAATATATTTGTACCCAGGATACACGTTATCATAAGCAAGGGCATTTAGTTTACGTAAATTAGAACACCATATTCTTTTCGCCTCGTGTGGATTCCGCAGTGGGGGATACTATCAAAATTAATCACTTATATTTCATAAAAGATAATTGTAAATATAAGTACTCTTTCTTTGTCAGGGAACATATTTTATGCTGAAAGAAAATGTAACTTAGCTAAATCACAATAACTTTTTTAAGGTTACATTCATCATTTCGCGAATACGTGTAGCATCTAAATAACGTAAACATTCATTCACTAGAAAGCTTTGTGAAATTGGCCGCACGCTTTTGGTTAGGAAAACATGTTAAAGTGGGCATGACTGAACAGGATAGACTAGGATTTACCATAATTATTTTCTACGACGTATTTGCTATTGGATGAGAACGCTTCATTTCAATAGAATGCCTGAAAATCAATCCCCCTTCCCCGTGCTTAATTATGGTTTCATGTTTGCCACCAATTGCCTAAAATATGTCGTAGTATGTCCTTGTATCGGGGTACCGTTGCTCCAGGACCGTCTTGAGTGTACATTTCGGTGATTGTTACTATTCATCACTGTCTGTTGCCAGCCAGTTTATCCATCTTCCATATATTATGAAAAACTACACACTATGATATAATTACATCCATTCGTAACATTCTTTCAAAAACTTGCAGTCGTCCAAAACTCATCCAAAGCAATAGTTGATAATGTAGTCGACATTTATTTCACATTTTTTGGTTATTTGTCATTCTTGCATGACTACCCTATTTCCGTGAGCAATAATCCTCTGGATATTCAAAACGGGGGAAAATTCTCTAAACATTCTCGGTCAAAACAGTTCGAAGTAAATCGCCCGGTTACAAATGGATGATTGGTTTAGCTGCATCAGTGAGTGGGATCTTTGGAGCAAGCGGCCCCCGTGGCCTTACTTACCTGTGACCACTAGAAAGTTCCTATTTATGCGTCAGCCATACTCTTTATTATCAATTGGAAAATGGAAGATAATGAGGTTTTTCGTATTAATTTGTATAGAAAGAATCTGAATAATATATGTATACAAATGAAATTGGTGCGTATGTATGCTTTGTAAATTTATTGTATATATTACAAGACTACTGATCCCTAAGGATTTCCATTTATTTTTGTTCTCAGTGGTTTGGTCATGGCTGTTGAAGGGATTCGAGAATCTCTGGTATATGTTTTAATTTTGACGAACTCGGAGAAAATAGATAAACGGTCAATCGATGCCTTACCAACCTAATCGCAGCACGGTCCCATTACCCAGAAAAACAAATCATTTGTAAATTTTGCAAGGTACCGAAGTCTATGAAACTCTTGCTGGGTAACAGCAGTAATATATCTATAGGTAACTTCCTCCAATGATCGCTTGAATTGCATTCTAACGATACCAAACACCTTATCTGGAAATATGTTGTTCACCGCCGTTAGTCCAATGTAAATGTCAAGATGAACTTACGTTATGGATGTTATTTTCTTATCTTTCCGGGCTCGTATTCACAAGAAAACGCCCTCACCGGTCAAAGCAAGATTGAATTATGTAATTTTAATGTAATTCTCCCTGAAGTAATATACTAGACCTGGTATTTGTTAACACTATGTGTTAGCCCATTCCTGACTAAAGCAGCTCGAATGATTGACCATGTCTCGAGATTTATTTAGTGTGATAGAGGCAGTGTGCCTAGCGTGGTAGATTTTCATAACTAAGAGAATTGTGTGAAACTGTGTGATGCATGATTTAAAACAAAAGCTGTGGTTGTTTTGATGCCGGCTCCATCCTAAGCCAGTCAGTTTTCCCCAATTGCCTTAATTAATTACCTTCCCTCGGTCAACACCTACCTTGTTGATGGAGTTCGCTCGCCCCCAACACAACGTGTTGTCCTCGGGCAAAATATAATTCTATATCACCTTACAAGAAAGCCTCGTATAATTTATTCATTATTTCCTCACCATGTCACGAAGCCATTTTTATCATAACTACTCTACCTTTATGTTACAAACATTAGTTGGTGAGGGGATTCGCGAATTGAATACAACTGGTTTGGTTGACTCTTCTTTGTGTGAAGGGAGAATAATGTCACCCCACTAACTGAGTTTTCTGTTTAACGTTCCCTTGAGGCCAGAGAAAAATCGTTTTTACTATTGATTCGTTATTTAACCATTGGTAAAAATTTCTCTCCAACCTTTGTAATTTTAATTTTTGTAACGTTATTGCGTTCATGTACAATTTTCTCATGAAACGTCTGCTCCTTCCAATATTTTTTTCGGTGAAACTAAAAATTACAAACGTTTTTAATTACGATGAAAGTTATTTGCAGTTTTATCATTTTTGGTTACAGATGAGTTGTTAATTTTTAAAAATCCCCATTGTACTAGTAACTAAATGTGTGGAACGTTAGTGACGCTATTTGATGTATATAAGTCATATTCCCACCATTTTTTGGTGTGTCGTGAGTATTGTAACTTCTATAATAAAAGCGCGATTGTATAATATGCTCACATACAAAAAAATCATTTACTTTGAACCTCGATGATACTAGGTTTGTGGCACACCACTCACACACTTATTCATCATAATGTAGAATCATAAGTACAAGCCATGGTTTTTAATACAAGGTTTATGGTATATCCATGTATATATGGGAATTTCCCCTTCTCCCCAGACCTCGGAAATTGATTGCTTTGTGGCAATTCAGTTATAGCTTGTGGAAAGCATTCCAAGTTATTTAGCATCATTGTCGATAGGGGATTGTACCGTTGTTATACCTCCTTGTGTCTTATAAGATCACACAATTGTTTATTGCTTGATGGTTGCAATCACTATAGTTTCCCTGCAGTCCATAATATGTACAATGAGGTAGATAGATTGGAGGGAATAGCAAATCAGTGAATTACAAATTCGAGACAGTAACCTGTTGGACCACAGGGAAGCTATAGTAGCCATCGTATAAGTATCTATTATTATTAAGTAAGTTATACGTATTCAATCATGCTTTCGTTCCACACATTTAGTTCCTATTGTCTATACCAGGTACAACTTGTTAGTCATTTTTTCACTTCAATGTGTCACAGTATTTTAAAATCCGCCCCGGGAAAAAGGTATCGTGCGGTAGATATTGTAGCACTTAGAACTTTTTGTGGTTTTGATGAGAAAATAATACATGTTCGGTGGTATTGGACAAGTGTAGTATTTTTCCGGTTTTTCCAATCCATGCACGTGAGGCGGTTATAGAGCTAACTATTTTAGTGTTCTTGATGTTTCCTATGTGATCAAATACCTTTCTAGTTCAGGCTATTTTTTGTCATTCAAACAATCTATATTTTCACAATTCAACTATGTTCCACAGTTTGTGTGTGGGAACATTTCTACTACTGAATGGCTTGGTCGTTATTCATGCCCCCATCATGTAATGCTCACAAATATTCCTTGGTTTATCAATCCATTAGCATGAAATCATCCCTCCCCTCTCTTCAGCCTATTTATACATGAACATCTCATCCCTCACCTTAGGTTCTCTCTTACTGTATTGTCATGTATTCATGATTCTCCCCGCTTCTGGTTCTGAGTCTGGAAGGTTTTATGTTGGACCTATCTATACTTAGGGTAGTTACTACTTCATGCACCTGTATATTCCTCATCTAATTGCCTGCATGACAAATCATGACATGGATGTACATTAATTCTATATGATACATAATAGCATGGCCGCTGTTCAAAAACCAAGGAGAAATATGAAAATAAATACGCGATCTAGCTTTATAATGTCATCGTGTTTTATTGTTGATTTTTTAGCAATTTACTTTTCTCTGTATCATAATGCGTAAGATCTCTCCCTCTCTATTTTTCCCCAATATAAAATCCAACCTAATGTTTCCCAACTTGTATAAATTGCCCCATTTTTCTGTGGAAGTATTAGTCTCTTTCACCCATGAGATCGGATCTTTCCGCCAATGCAATCCAGGACATTTATAACAGGTTAGCATCAAGTGTTTCTTCTCCATAGCATTTATTAGTCAGATTAAAGTGTTTAGTTTTTTTTAAGTTAAAGTTGGTAATTCTCAAGCCAGTAGTCAAGCCTTTTCGTATACTTCCGACGTTCCTATCTGACTAGACCAGACTGGACGACTTTCTTTTTCCAACTCTTTCATTGCAAGAACGCCCATTGCTAATGATCCGATTGTGGGCTCAAGAGCCGATACACGTAGTCTTTAGGTGCTGTGTACTTTAATATGTAGCACTGTGCTGCCCTATTGGACCATTATTACTCTTACCTCACTGACCGTCACCTGTTACATGCTGTTATAATGTTGGCAATAACTCTTAATGAAGTAGCCACACTCGCCCCGATTCATCAGCTAAAGTTGTAGCAGGTAAGTTAGTTTAGAGGGAAAATTATATATAATATTCAATTTGCAACAACTTGTTCTCATTTGTTATGACCCATCGCATTACTCAGGCACGTATTCGTTATTTATGTTCATTCTATTTACAAGTACAAGTCTCCTGGGCCGAATATTGTATTGGTTAAAAGGAGTGCAATCATGATACCTGTTCATTGCTGCCTGTACACGCCTAATTACTGCTCATTGACAATGGATAATACGCGCTGCATTAGACTCAACTTATAAACGTTGCATTTGGCAACAGTTTATAAGGGTTGCAATTGATGCGTTAATAAGGGTTGCTTTAGCATAATTTATTAAGGGCTTTGAAGGATGAAATGGGGGCTGCTTTTGTAGACAAAAATCAATGCCTTTATTTCAGTGGGTTCTCCACCAGTGTGAGGTGAGATGAGAGAGATGGAGGTCCTGTCTGTATCATTTATTATCCCTCACTGAGGAGGCTTTGATGAATCATGATATGGTTACATGACAAACATAGATAGGCATACATTCTGCAAATGAAGGTATACATGTGCGACCTATATAAATATACATGCTTAGTGATGATGTGTAAGCTTGGATCATTCGAAAATAACAGTACCTAACCTTCCATAAGTTACATGCATAATTAATACATACTTAACACATGTTTGATAATTCCTAATTAATAATCATTACATCATGTTACAACATAACCAATTAACACCTGGACCTGCCATTTCATTGTAATGTAGGTTCATCCATTGGTAATTATATACAAGTTTATATCATCTTAGGTAGCTTTCCTTCTTTGACCAGGTAGTTCTCCAATGGTTCCCAAAGATCTTCATTGCCACATAGAGGTGCCAGTATTTTAGAAGCTACATCACCTATATCCTCGAGATATATCAATGATATGTATTTTTTCTGACAAGAGTGGTAATGTGCAAATGATACATACTGGCATATGTATTCAAATGATGGTTTTAAAAGTTATGAGAATTGATGATTATTTTATAGAGTTTCTATTTTTAAAGAATAATTCTATGATGATGAAAATTATATTAATAGTAGAAAATTCTTGTGGAGAGCAAACTCACTCACTGATTATCATTGTCCCATTGATTATCTTAGTCATGGCAACATGTATCTGGCAAAGCTTTAAAATGACTGGGGGGCTGTCATATGTCAAGTAGAAGGTTTCTGGAGTCTGACTTGTAAAAATAAACCATATTGGTACATTCAGCATGTAACAACACAACTTCAAGTGTCCCAAAATGCCAATTTTTGGCATTTGACCTTTGAAATGACCTTGACCTTGACCCCAAATGACCTTGGTCATGTGTTAATCTGATAGCCCATCCCAGGTTACATATGTGTGGTCACTTGAATCAAGTTTAAATCATTTTTATTTCCAGAGATATGCAAAATTCTAAAATCCCCATTTTCATGGTTGGTTGCCATGGAAACGGATTTTATTAAAAATGCTCAACCATGCCAGCTTGGCATGGGTCAGTTTCTTGAACCTGACCACCTGCTGAATCCATTTCAGCAAAAATATCGTAGTAGTACTCCAAGTCACGCTTTTTCCAAGTTCTACTGGGCTATTTCCATTCATCAATGCTACAACGAAATGTGTATTCATTTCCACACCTTCATGCTTTGTTATAACTAGGGATATATAATTATATAGCGAGTCTATATATAGCCACTTCGTGCCCTTCAATACGGTTGGACAAATTGCGTGTATATTCCTCAGAGCCGAACTCCTGCATCTACTAGCACGCACGGTCACTCGGTCCCCATTCCTCCTTCCTCGCCGGTTCGAACCCCACTTGGACCAAAATACCTCACAGCACGCTGGACAATTGATACAGGCTGAGCTCGGCTTTTCATAAATGATAATTATATTTTACTATCCTATCTGATTCTGGAGAATGTGACCGAACACAACAAAAACAGGCACTTCTCTCTCAATGGCATTTTAAGCTACATCCATGCAAATGCAGAAAATCACTATTTCATCAATATTGACTTAAGACTTAAGCTGATCGACCTCTTGTTGAATATTAATATATATATGAATATTCACAAATCAAGAACAGCCTATATATATACGTTATTTTGGGTAGACAAATTATTCATCTCTTGGTCCAGTCCGGAATCACGAATGGAGGCTGTGATGTGGGCTATATGTTTTGGCATTTTCGGTCACAGATGATGAACCGAAAATCATTTAAATCATTTAAATCATTTAAAACAAGCCTAAAGAGGCACCTAAATCAGTGTCAATTGACATGTCCCTGTACAGTCAGGTTCAGAAGGCAGTTGTGGTCACCTAAGTTTCAGGGAGTCATTAACTCTTTAGCCTTAGTCTTAGCCTTGCGGTTAAGCTATATATCGCTTGATGTGGAATGGAGGAATGTAGGTGTCTGGACCTAACTGTGTATGAAAATAAAAATATTTGACAAAAAAAAAAGAGATGATTAGCGCACAATTATATAGGGACGGTCGAAGGAAGAGGAACCGTTAGTAAACATTTGGTCCACCCATCCGCCTCTATTAATAAGTTGATCGGTCATAACAGCTGCATTCCAATCAACTTATCACCTTTGAACAAATTCATTAAGCCAAATTTCTTCCCCATCACCTCCTATTGCCCCGCGCCTGCTTAATTCCTTCATCCCAACTGACCCCTCGGGAACGCTCCACCTTCTCCAGCCAACAACGGATTCCGAAGCACCTCCGGTTCCTCCCGCTGACCCTGTCTTAATGCCTCTCCATTTCCTTGTTCATCTCAGGGATGCCAGTCTTCCATCAATTAATCAATATCCATAATGTCCACCCTTCCAAAAAAGATCACAATCTCCATAACATTTTCAAATTTTCTTCTCCATTAAACCCCATTTTGTCAGTACAATTATGATATATCATAATACATAAATACTTTTGCATTGCTTAGTGTCAACTAGGACAAGAAACACGGAGCATGTGCAGCATGTGCCGACGTTTTGGTCACCATGCATATGGTCCCATCAGTTGGGCGGTATAGTGGGCATGACTCCCTCCATTAACGATTAAATTACCGGGTCTTTCCCCAGCTCAAATTCCATCCTAGCTCTTTCTCTAATGGAAGCATGAGAGCGGTGACAGGTCTGGCACACCTCTCCGTACGTCACCATGGTGTATAGCAGCGAGGTATATATATATATATACGATTTTTATTCTGTATGTCTAGTCAGAATAAAAATCCTATATATACCTCCCTAGCTAGACATACATACATACATACATACAATCAGAAATTAATACACCATCTGCGTGCACTGGTCGGTCATGCACTTCTTCCAGGCAAACCAAAAATTATCTAACCAAACGAGATTTTCTACAAGTGTGTAGTTCAATTAAAAGTGTCCATTGTCCATATCTCCTTTTTTTCACATAGTTTTATGCTACAGTGTAAATTTCATATCAAAAGATCTCAACTTTACGATGCGATATTTATTTGTGCTCTAACTTTAATATCTGCATATTTTAACTCTTTCCCAAACACAGCTTACTTAACTAGGTCACAATTAAGCATGGAGGAATGGCCCAAACCACTTGGCCGTCATCAATGTGATCTTTACCAAGAGATATAAGGAGAAATAAACACCTAGACAAAAAATTGAATCGAGAGAAACATTACCACACCCTTTTCGTTAAAGCTCAGAATGTATGGTTATTTGATTTAAAAAAATGACTAAGTTTCAAGCCCTCCCAATTATTCATTTTTATTTGGTCAACACTAGCCTAACACTCAGCATGTACGCCAACCATAACAAATCAGCATATATACCACTTTGAATGCCTATAGTTGTGTATTATCTGGGCATGTACAAAAGATCAAATATGATATCCTATAGGAGGTATAGCCAGAGTTTTACTTGATTAAGTTAGATGTGTACCCACTTTAGAAAACGAAAATACTGATCGAAGTGTATAGAGGGGGAGGATACACTGAGACATGTGTACATGTGTGCTGGTTGAGTTGCTGGGAGGGAGCTCGAGCTATTTGTCACCGGGGCACCAAGCCACTCCCTGCCGTACACTCACACTAGGCTTCATGCTTGTGCCCTGCAGTGACATAGCCTGGGATATAGCTTGATAAATTCCAATATATCTAACACAACACTCACTGACACCCTTCAAAGCAGAACCTCATATACCACAATGTATTTCTTATCATCCTGTCTCATTCTGTGGGTGCAATTTCAACTAATAGCATTGATATGATTCAATCTACATGAACGACTATTAAAACAGTGAGCAATAAGGCATTTTAAGTGTTGTGGAGGCAGTGAGTAGCGTGTGCCCGCTCAGTTTTGCCTCCAGTTGAGTTCCCGCGCACGGATTAGCTGTTGATGACGTCAACTGAAAAGGGTCTATAGAGCGCGCTATCAAAATCGAGATGCTGGGTATACCTCCATCAGTCAATTCGTACCAATTGACCTCTCGCAGAGCGGCACTTAAACTCATGATTGATCCCCTCTTAATTCCCCCTTATTTTATTTTGGTCACTTCCGACCGACAAACATGTGCCTATACTGACCATGCACCTATATAGATGGCTCTATACATAAATCATATATCCAGCTCCTATTCTGCGTACGTCGACTGACTGACTCATGCATGTGTCTTAATTATTACCCTTCAGATGCTATATAGCTTCCATATGCCCTATATAGTCCGATACCTATCCCTACACTTTCCGCTCAGCCACTCATCGACTCTCCACACACAGTCCAAAATGTTATTCTTCCTTTTTTCCATCATGAATTGTTTGATATATATATTTTATTTTTTTTTTATTTAACATATTTATACAGCCATAAGTGATAAGGATATACAATTTAAGGCTCACGGGGGCTATTATTTAGCATTGTCCATGATTTTCTGCCAGCGGCTGTTAGGTGCAGTCGTACTACTATAGAATGAAAGGAGTGGTGCATAAGTAAAGGTAATTATTAGTGTAGAAGGAAAGATGATAGTTGTTAATCTACATGATATATAGGATCAGTTATTCTGTCCTTCCGTAGCAGTGTGTTTTAATCGTCTGCCATATTGCTTTCAGTCCTGGGGAGTTCCTGTGGTCATGGGATGTACGTTCATTTAATTCTGTGGGTTTCCCCCTTGGGTAAGGTTGTGTGTGATTTGATTTTGTGACTGAAATGTTTGCGCTTGCGGGATGCGTTAACAGGCTTGTGGGAGAGTTGTTCTTGGGACCTGCTATGCATAATTCCCATAATGAGGTGCATGGTCTCTACGGTCTTGTAGGGGTATAGTATGTATAGCCCCAGGGATGACCTTATTCCGGACACGCTGTCAAACTTCCCAGCATGCGAAATAATGCGAATATATAGCCCTGTTCTGAAGTCTTTCTAGCTTATCTCTAAATATCTCTAAATATCTCTAAATTAAATCGTTTGGATCTATGGCTCATGTAGCTGCATACACAGTTAGGTCCAGACACCCCACATTCCTCGATTCCACATCCAGCGATAAGCTTAACCGCAAGGCTAAGACTATAAGGCTAAAGTGTTAATGACTCCCTGAAACTTAGGTGACCACAACTGCCTTCTGAACCTGACTGTACACTGGATATCAGTCACACCATATATATCCATTTGTGTCTGACAATGTGCACATATATGACAATTACATATGATGGGATTTTCTACTTGTGCTATATTTGACTGAGGGGCTTGTAATTTTCGGACTAAGGGTCTATATATATACCTCCTTTTAGACAATTCCCTAGCTAGATGCCCCTACATTTTGGATTCCATATACATGATATTCCCCATTGACCGGGGGAAGTGCCGGGATCACGCGGCCATGCAAGCTATATATATCCTTGTCGAAGCGATATATACCCGTACACATATATCATGTACGTGCATGGCCTCGATGCATCCGTACTATAGATTCCACTCTGAGCACCGACTCTATAGCTGCTGCTAGAGTACATCTCTTTAACGTTAATATCTGACATTAGAGTTACATTAAGCAGCTATAGATATAGTGACTTTGATTGTTGGCAGGTCTCATATATTGATGAAATGGCTGCGTCAGGAGATATGGCAGCGGGCCGCGTGTCCTTGCATGCCCGCTATATATATCCATTTAACGGTCAAATTAAATTGTGAACTCGCTGTACGTGGCAGCCTAGCTGTTGGCTTTCTGTATGTGGCCAATGTACACAATATAATTTCGATTATCCACTAATATACAATTAATCAATCATATATAGGCATGCACTGTATCTATCCATTAAATGTAGGCCCCACATATGAAATGTCCATTAGTACATTGGCTGCGCATGCAATGTTAGTAAACAAAGACACATATGGCCCATGCATGCAGTACATGTCATATATAGATCGTATAATGACCCAACCATTGCATCCCTGCATGCATCATCATATGACGTTCCTCAGTATAATCAGTATATGTCTTCAGTATAAATAATATTTTTAGTCACCCCACTCGCTATGCATCACCAAATATTGTACCCATTCATTTTTCAAATATATAACTTTTCTAACCAACCTCTCCCTCGATCTACCTCCCTCATATCTCATAATAACACTGGTGAACAACTTCATTTTAATCTTGCTCTTTTGACATCAACACATATAACAAGAGCCAAAAACTCCAAAACACAAAATAGGTCAGCAAAAAACAATTATGGCAAGAATCAAAACAAACTTTAATGATATGATAGTAATTAATGATATGTCATACATATCTCTCTAATCAGCACACATAGCCCATACTCGCCACAATGACGACTGCATGGATCACTATCAGTCTTTGGTTAAACCAATCCTGCCCACCATGTCAATGTAACCGTCTCCATGTATATATGTATCTGCAGTTATATCCAGACACCTACATTCCTCGATTCCACATGCATCCAGCGATAAGCTTAACCGCAATTTAAGGCTAAGACTAAGGCTAATAAAGAGTTAATGACTCCCTGAAACTTAGGTGACCACAATTAACTGCCTTCTGAACCTGACTGTCTGAGGAGTGTGCTCACGCCACACATCCTAAGTCACAAAGTTGCATTGCATCTCGATCTCTAATTATTCATATATACGACTTTCCTATGAAGTAGACAATTAATTATAAAAAGTCGATGTACGTATCTATATTTTCAAATTATAAGATGCGTTAATCTATGTTTGATTGATGCTAATACAATTTGTATTCAATTGAAGTGCCCCGGCTATAGCTAATTGGTCTTTGCGTTCATCTGTTGTTTGGCTTTACATACCGAAATGTAACGACTGAACTAATCAACTTATGTTTGGCCCATGCATACACTATAACAGCTATAGATATCTGTGACCATAAAAGTCCAACATTTCAGTTAAGTTGTTTGTCAAACATATATTTGTATATGTTGCGTCCAACGGCCAAACTAGAGTTCTGCTAGCTAGCGCGATAAGCATATCTCTATAGTTCCTGTTCGGCATTAATTAGTGAGGCAATTACCGCCATGCCACGCATGCAGCATCGGTAAAGGGAGCGGTTATGTATCGAGCTAACTGGCGATCGATGACACACTGCACCGCCTGTTGTATCCATTAATTAATGAATGGAGCTACCGACACAGAATTTCCTGCCGACACAGAATTTTATGCAGCCTATGTATGCACCTATAGTCTTCAGTCAAGCTACTTATAACTAGCCGGCCGGTTGACCAAGGAAGGAATTATAGCCGTTGACATTTTATAGGGATAGAACAATGTCACGGCGGTCCAAGATGAAGTAATGGCAAATCTTAGGGAATTTCCAGCGGGTGATGCGTAATATGGGCCATGCACTCTGCCATCACAATTGCAATTATTCTTCAGACAAATAAAATCTCTACACTTTAAACTGACTTGCTCGAATTTAACTAAGACTATTAAACATTAAACAATTCTTTAATTGCAATTCAATGTAGAGAAAACAATTTGCACTTGTATGAGCTGACTTTGACTATATATAAACATTTGTATTAAACTTGATCAGTACAATTAAATGAAATGGACAGGAGCCGATCTGCCAACAGATCTTCCACCTCGATCCGCCCATCAAATATACATATACTCGAGGGATGCCAGTCAAAGTTGACCAAATTTATGCAACACCTTTAATTCAGTTAGGTCCAGTCCACATCCAGCGATAATTAAGCTTAACCGCAAGGCTAAGACTAATAAGGCTAAAGTGTTAATGACTCCCTGAAACCACAAATGCCTTCTGAACCTGACTGGTATAAAATACGGGATTCTATACTTCCCATAAGACGCACTTTAAAGCAGTGAAATTCTAATACTATTTGGTAATGCCCTGTCAACCTTTTGCTCCACTAATTGTCGGTCGTTGCAATGATCCGTGGCTAAATGCAGCTATATAGCTGGCTTGTGTATATCGGTCCCATATATAGCTATAGGCATATATAGCTGGCTGATGGGTCTTTACACAACTATTTCCAAAAAAAAAATGTGATTTCGAAAATAAAGGAATTCTTAAGGGACGAGTGGGGTGTTGTGTATTATTAAAACAGCTGCATGTTTTCATCGTTGATCGCAAAAATTAAGCAACTTGAGCAACTCATGGGTCCAAAGGTTGACAGGACATTAACATAAATACAAATAACATTTCCAACATACTTCAAACAAATTGTCCCTATCTTATGGGAACTATAGAATCAGGTACGTAATCTTCTACCCATTGGCAATTACTTTTAGCAATTATAGGGCTGGCCCGAACTCTCCTTAAGAAAAGTGAAAAGTGAGAAAGAAGAGTGAGAAAGATTTCCCTCAGTTTGAAGGGAATCTGAAATTTGAGGCTAGAAATCTGAATACAAAGTCTGGAGCTATTCTAATGTCTAAATTCTTTTTTCTGGCCATAGTTTGATTATATAGGCGTTGTAGTCTGAGTGAGAAAGATTTCCCTCAGTTTGAAGGGAATCTGAAATTTGAGGCTAGAAATCTGAATACAAAGTCTGGAGCTATTCTAATGTCTAAATTCTTTTTTCTGGCCATAGTTTGATTATATAGGCCTTATAGTCTGAGTGAGAAAGATTTCCCTCAGTTTGAAGGGAATCTGAAATTTGAGGCTAGAAATCTGAATACAAAGTCTGGAGCTATTCTAATGTCTAAATTCTTTTTTCTGGCCATAGTTTGATTATATAGGCGTTGTAGTCTGAGTGAGAAAGATTTCCCTCAGTTTGAAGGGAATCTGAAATTTGAGGCTAGAAATCTGAATACAAAGTCTGGAGCTATTCTAATGTCTAAATTCTTTTTTCTGGCCATAGTTTGATTATATAGGCCTTATAGTCTGAGTGAGAAAGATTTCCCTCAGTTTGAAGGGAATCTGAAATTTGAGGCTAGAAATCTGAATACAAAGTCTGGAGCTATTCTAATGTCTAAATTCTTTTTTCTGGCCATAGTTTGATTATATATAGGCCTTGTAGTCTGAGTGAGAAAGATTTCCCTCAGTTTGAAGGGAATCTGAAATTTGAGGCTAGAAATCTGAATACAAAGTCTGGAGCTATTCTAATGTCTAAATTCTTTTTTCTGGCCATAGTTTGATTATATATAGGCCTTGTAGTCTGAGTGAGAAAGATTTCCCTCAGTTTGAAGGGAATCTGAAATTTGAGGCTAGAAATCTGAATACAAAGTCTGGAGCTATTCTAATGTCTAAATTCTTTTTTCTGGCCATATATAGTTTGATTATATAGGCCTTGTAGTCTGAGTGAGAAAGATTTCCCTCAGTTTGAAGGGAATCTGAAATTTGAGCCTAGAAATCTGAATACAAAGCATTCATAAATTTTGTTTAATATATCTATTATATAATCATATGTCTAGCTGTCTTTAGTATTTCAAAATGCTCGATCATAGGTATATACCCATTCGATCACTTCTTAAACGATTGCATGGTCAGTTCCATAGGGGTGACAGTTGATTGACATGAATGGGCCAGTTGAGGGGCGGTACTAAGGTATAGTGGGGTGTAGTCCAGTCGGGGTGGAACAACTAATGACCTTTGTCTATCAATGAACACTGGAGGATGTTCCTTCTCGTGATTGGCTATATCGTATATGCGTTGTTCGGAGTGTTGGGAAAAAGGCGTCGAAATGACGTATAAAAACCGTAGGACCTGACGGTTGATGGTCAGTTAAAGTTGGCGCCTGAAACAAATCTTTGCACGTACACCGCACACGATCGAGAAGCTATATCACCAAGAAAGACGCATCTTTACTTGCCAACTTGTCTGCGTGATTTTTGTGAGTATACTACTAAATCATCATCTGAATTATATATATAGTCTTTTACTTTACTTGTCATTTACTCGCATTTGGCATTTACATTATATATAGTGACTAACTCTATCTTCTTGCATCCATCAACACAACAGGTTCGTGCATGGATCGTGTCAGCTAGGAAGAGTCCAACTATACATATCTTTCTACTGCCCCATCCTGTCCTCCTTCATCTAATAATCAGCGCAGACATCATAAAGGGACAATTCACGGCGCAGCCATATTCCTCAACAGTGAGTACTGCATTTTTTAACAATGTGTGACATCACATGTAATTGTATTGTGGCAATTCTGCCTTGCCGTACGACTCTACACAGGGTAGAGAATTAAGACCCCCTCTTGAATCCCGTTTCACATTTTTTATAAGCCCCATGCAATTCCCGAATCCTGTACGTTTTCAATGTGCAATCACGTTTTCCTATTTGCAATCCCTACCTGGAAAAATTAAATCTGGATCTGAACCCCTTTCCCCAATCGCGTATTGACCCTTTTAAATCCTGCATCCCGACCTAAAATAGGCCCCAATCGCACTACCGAAAAGCTATTCCGTACCTACCCTGTGTATTGGCCATTTATAACAGGTGCATGTGGTATACGGGCGCGCTCCTAGACATACCATATCCCAAATGATTTCTTTAGTTTATCTCAAAATCAGACATAGATACATATTGCTAGCTTAAATGAATATTTCTAATCATCAATCAATTAGACATCTTTGGCAGCGATAATTGTGTCTGAGCGGACATATAGCCCAGTACGTGCCTGCGGTAGCACATGTGCTAATTGCAGCGTCATTTTGCCTCATTTAGTACATGTGTACCGTTTCTATTATGCTGTACGATTTCATTAGTGGGATATGTACAAAGTTGGTCTAACGATATATAGTTAATTATATCTACTTAAGGCACATGCAGCGTATAAGATGTGACGCTCTCTATGCTGTGTCTCTCTCCATGGTGTACTTTGCCAATGTGCGGATGCGGTCCATAGGTTATTATACTGCATATCGTCTTCATTGAGAAAGAATGAATGCCTTTCCCTATCAACTATTGGTTACACAAATAGTCATGTCTATCTACCTTACATAAAGTAGCATAATTTCTAATTTCATGGTCCTAATCACATCAATTCATCCCAGCAAATGGGTCATATTGATACCAGGTTGAGACAAAATACCTTATGCAGGCCGATAAAGATAGTGGCAGAGGAGTGGCAGAGGTACACTCACCCAATATAAGCGATAGCAGATGATTATGGAATGGGAAATTAATGTACATCTTTATTGACAGTTCAATTCAATTAACTCCATTATTTGTGAAATCAAGATTAGTCAAGCATGGTGTGCTTTGGCAACATTAAGTGGCGACTATAGTTCTAAAAAGACTTGAAAGAGGTACGATCTAAAATTAGTTATAGAGACATAATTGTCCCTATATGACTTATAAGCGTGAGATGGCCATGTTGGGACTAACGATAGAAGCAGTCAAAATATACGATTGACTGAATGATGTAGTTCAATCCTTGAATAGCTGAAACACATTCAGGCCACTTCAATTATGGTAGTGAACTTATATGGACATCTATATGCACTCCTCCCATTCAGCAAAATTCATAATGAAAAAGCACAATTATAATGCTGGCTAATTGCCCCTTTTGAACTGACTTCGGAGTGTCCATTTTTCAACCAATTTGGCAAGCCACAAATCAATCTATACATCAACCCTATTCCCCTACCATAACCATTTGTGATCAGTACACAATTAACTACGCCGGCAATAATTTACACGTGGCTATATATATATGTGCCAGTCGGATAGCTAGTGTTGGCGCTATAGTCCGGAGTTAACGACAGTATATATACCCGGCCAGCCTCTCCTCACTGGCTTAATTCACAGAACTCCCCTCGAGTTCTGTGCTTAATTGACATATGTATCACATTCAATTTTCCTAGTAGAAGCTGCCTTGTGTTTGTGTTTATTACTTATCTGCTTCGTAAATTCTCTGTGTGCGAATTGATATGAGTTTCCTATTTGGTAGACGAGGTACACATAAGCAATAGGTTCAATTGAATGGAGTGTATACATGTAATTATTTATGTATACGCATCACAGAGATGTATCTAGTCTATTTATCTCTATGTATCGTAAGATAGTCAATATATATATGTATGGTTTGATAGTACTATATTATGACAGTGGCAAGTCAATGAAGAGTATGTGGCCCTTGCTAGCGCAGCCATGGACACCTTCTTTTTTTCCTTTAGTTGTATCGA
Source organism: Sthenelais limicola (assembly GCA_942159475.1). Lineage (NCBI taxonomy): Eukaryota > Metazoa > Annelida > Polychaeta > Phyllodocida > Sigalionidae > Sthenelais > Sthenelais limicola. The sequence continues at coordinate 57,001,404 of OW804095.1, read as the reverse complement.
TAGCCATAAGATCGATGGGTTTATGTGAAAACATTATATGTACATGTATCCTTCTCATCCATTTCCCATCACGAACAACCCACCTCCCACCCCAGTCAGGTTCAGAAGGCAGTTGTGGTCACCTAAGTTTCAGGGAGTCATTAAGTCTTTAGCCTTAGTCTTAGCGTTGCGGTTAAGCTTATCGCTGGATGTGGAATCGAGGAATGTAGGTGTCTGGACCTAACTGGCCCGGGAGTGGCTCTCATAACTCAGTACAATTTCAAAATTATATCTAAATTCCCAAATATTGATTTTTATGCCGACTGATAGTACATAAGTTGGAATAGTTTATTGCTCCTGGTATAATTTAATTTTGGTAGGAGAGGGATTGTACTAATTAAGCAGGGTAATTACGACATTGTTTGTTAAAAGGAGTGTATTACCCTCAAAGATATTACACGAAATAACTTAGAGTCGTATTGTAAAAAAACAAAAGTAGTCATCATGCACACGCTGGGGAAGAGCTAAATCAATGTACAATTGTGTAACTATAGTTAGTGGCGGTAGGTACAGCAGTCGAACTGCAGAGTTGCCACAATTGAAGTTCCATGTGTACTTTTACCCATGTGGCCATGCAACTACATGGAGGTCGGAGCGAGCATTTAGCTTCACGGACATTCAGTGTGGTCACAGTGCAGAGGGGTGTGTGTTGACATACATAGACACGGGCACTGTCCTACCGCTCGCTGACCCTGGCTGACCCTCCACCGCTCCATCACTCCACTATAGTATATGTCTCCCCTCCACTCTCCTCTCTTCCTAGTAGGAGTGCCTTGTGCCTGGGTTTCTTAATTATTTTCTTCTTCTCTGTGTGCCATTTGATATGAGTTTCCTGTTTGCATATCCCCTTTAGGTACACCAGGTACACATAAAGAATATGTTGAATTGAATGTATACACATACATATATCTATGTATTTATATATAGATCACAAACATATACTCTACTTGTGTCCAGACGTGTGTACCTGTATATGTATGTATAGATGTATCTATACATGTATCTATGCATGTAAGGTATGATAGTGGCAAGTCTACACAGACACTGGCTGGTCACAAGTGACTGTAGTGGTGGTCAGTGCCGTTATGGGTTCCCTTGGAGGTAACCTGCTTAGCTGTCCGAGTCCCATACTCGGCCAGCCACTAAGGCTTTCTGAAAATCGGGACATATTTAGTATGAGTGTGTACATGAGTGTACACACATTTCACATAAAACAAATGAGTGTGCATTGAACATTACCTTTATATCAATGGGTGTACGCTAGTTAGATTGATCAAAACCAATTATTTCTCTAGTAATCCAAGAAAATAAGGAAGTGAATCAAAGGAAACATTGCTTCGGAGCTAGTGCGTTGTGGTGACTTGTCCAGGCCCTGTCAGACCCTCCTCAATAGGGGGATTGCATGTACCACTGCACAAGTCTGGGAAAGATGGAGTTTTGTGCTTTGGAACCGTGTAAACATATGAATATTAATGTTAGAGCATCAATAAATATCCCATGATGAACTTGCGATTTTTTAAATATGGAATTTACACTGTATCAAAGAGACCAGATGTACACAGCTGGGGGTCTGCACGCAGGTTCTTGGGAGAAGCTATAGTTGTGTTTCCAGTGTAAAGTCTATGGAGGGCTCTTCATCTCTACATGGGGAGTAGAGATGAATAATTTGTCTACCTTGGAGGGTGCACATGATGTATATCAATAACTACATTCCAAATCATATCATAACAACTGATGATTATGACTAGCAGATACCGTATACATACCAATTACACTTATAGGCTAACTGTACGAGTGAATGTATGAATGTAGGCGGGCACATAGGGATGGATACAATTCTAGGCTAGAAGTATCATTAGAGGCTGATACAAAAATTATTTTTCGGAAGTTAGAACACATTTTAGGAAGTTTTTGGTCAGTGCGCCTCGATGTTGTCCTAGGGGCACAATGACTTTAGTTGGCCTGTATGAAGCCTGACAACTGTCCTATCGCATAGTATAACAACAGGATATACATATCGTAGATAGAATAGCTTCCAAGAGTTCTAACATTCTCACTTTCTTATTATACCATTTCCCCAGACATGCCCCTTTCATATCATACACTGAGGGACCCGCAAAGTTATAGTTAAGAAAGGGTCTATTAGGAGAGTTACCCAGAACAAATGAATGACAAGAATCGCCCTAATCGCCCGCCATAATAGCCACTCATTCAGGGGCCCAACTGATCTGGCTCACTTAATCAAACTATTTCTAGACTATAGAATTATATAGCATATTGTATACATGTTCAAAACATGAAAGAGGGTGACAAAGAACAAAATTCGAACATACTTTCCTAACGATCCTAACGAGTTTCTAACGGTTCGAAATGACAAGGAATGAAACCAAAATTGAGAGGGAAATGATATATGTGTCAGTCTATGTTTCTGGCTATTCATACATTGATATTTGTGGCTATTATGGCGGGCGATTAGGGCGATTCTAGCCAGCGAAAATCGCCGGCTGCTGGGGCCTAAGTCCATCCCTGTCTCTAAATATTTAAAGCATTGCATAATTAGAATAGAATATATAACTGTGTTCTTTAAAATAAAAGTTGAAAGCGCGCCCCCCTCCTTTTGAAAATGTTGGATCCGCCCCTTGTATAATATATATAGCCTGTCATACTAGTTATGGGAGCCCGCTGAAAGTATTATAGTGTTATCAAGATAACATTGTCATCCCATCATGCCCGCTGTAATTTCTTATCTTACATACGTCAGAGAGCGGCGATGTATGTGCTGCAACTATAATGGCCTAGCTAGCCATGGTCTTTAGAAACATGGTAATACTTGGTATTCATCTAATTGGCAAATTTGTTTCCTATAATTGTCTCTCAAACAAATTAGATAATATTCTAAACCCTCAATACACTGGCATCCATCGCCATTACATATAGTTGTGTGTACGTTGAAGTTCATATGAGAGTATGCTACGTTGAGCAAAACAAATGCCACATATATATAGCGCAGGAAATGTCCGACTGGAGTCCCATGTATGACTTGGCTAAATATGTTAAATTAATACTCATCGAGCCTATAACTGAAATGGTTGAAGCACAAATTAGGGCATATACTTAAGAGTGTCCTTTGAAACTAGGTCACTAAAATTAGTGAGTGGCAGGGGCGCTCGATGCGTATATAGGTTAACTTAATTAGTTGCAAAAGAGGCTATTGCGTCAGCCCATCCTTATGATAGAGTAGAACGTTAACTTCAACTTAGATGGGCAAGCCGCTGAGCCTTCACTGCTAAGTTGGTGTAGACGTGTAGTTAACTTATTCTACCGACTGGGCGTGACAATCAATCGTAGCTATATAGCTTCAACATGTATGTTAATCTGGAAGGCACTAATATGACACTTGCCCAAACTTTTATTTTCGCTAGGATGTTCAACAAAATAGGACTGAACAAATTTCTGAAGATGACTAATTTTCGATCAACTTGACGTATATAAATAACATATATATATATATATATATATATATCTAAAGAGCGAGTCACAACTGGGTGCTGCTCCTGTACAATGTTGACGACATTGAAAAATAGAATGCACATGCACCCTTGTTCCTATATTCATATAGTTTTGCAAGAAGACAAATTATCCATTTTTCCGTTGATAAATGAGGTCAATATTCTCAATTTGTGTAGTCGGGTCACATGACTAAATTGTGTCTCTGACACAGCAAATTCGGGTAAGTGACATGGCATATGTGCTGCACAATTCACTCATTCCTATATGTTTCCCATCGACATGCAGATGCGTGTTCAAACATGTATGGACACGCGGGAGTCGGGAGTATGCATGGTGCTGACATAAGCACAGAATATATTGTGCATTCATCGGGGCGACCGATTTTCGCCTTGACATTAGACTTAAATGAGTTGGTTCAATTGTATCTGCGATTTCATTAATGGGATATGCGATAGGATAATTAAGGATAAATAAGCGTATAAGCCACATAGCATGAGGTTCGTCTGTCAGACGCTATAGCTCTAGCTCTCCTCCATAGTGTACATACACCAGAAAACTCACAATTAAGAATTAAGATGTTACATTATATCTATGATGCTCCTAGGCAAATTTAAGAAGGTATATAGTTCAACATTGCACCAATTCTAGTCAGTATAAGATAGATTACATATGCAATGAATGAGCAATCTGCTCCGCATCCCGCACAAGGACAGAGTATAAATTGTCCGGGGAAATTAGGATATATATTTTGACAAATAGTTACAAGTATTCGATATTTTATATGTTGTAGGGTCGATCGGTTAGTGATGGATGCGGCTCTTAAGCGTCGGCGTTCAAAGGCAGTGTGGGCTAAGGAGAAGTACAAAAGTACAAAGAAGAGTGAAAGTATGTGTCGGCCCCGTTATTCTCTGGAGAATTTATGCAATAATGACTTGACCACATCTACTGAACAGTCGTCATCGTCTGAAAAGACATTTGATGATAGGTTGAGTGAAGATGAGCGTGAAAATGAGCTTGAGAATGACGATGAAAATGACCCTGAGAAAGAGACTGACGAAGAAATTAGAAATATTTGGCTGGACATAGACAATTTTGAGTTTGACGTGTCAGATGATGAAGAGAAGGAGGAAGTTGAGTCACTAGAGGATCAATTTCGAAAGTGGGTAATAGGATACAATGTGAAGCATAATGCTGCAGACGCCATGTTGAAAATGTGGCGCTCGAAAGGTATCACAGAACTGCCATTAACTACACGTACCCTACTGAAAACACCAACAGATTATGAAATAAAGGGACTGTCAGGCGTATCATATACATATATATCCGTCCAGAAACAAATCACTCGCCATTTCCTACGGTATTGCGAAATTGACAGGGCACAGGTAGATGAGATTGAAATATCACTGAACATTGATGGTTTGCCATTGTTTAAAAGCACAAATGATTCTATTTGGCCAATACTGGTAGCTATTGTCAATATGAAACCAAACACTGTTTTTCCGGTGGCTTTTGCTTATGGAGGGTCGAAGCCACGTGATTTGGATTTCCTAAAAGACACTGTCAGTGACCTGAATGAAATCATGGAAAATGGCATAGACATATCAGACAATTTGCATCTGCCTGTAAAAATAAAATGTATTGTTTGTGATGGTCCAGCCCGGACAATGGTCAAGGGAGTGAAGTTGGTTTCAGGGTATTTTGGCTGTGACAAGTGCGAAATGAAGGGCAGGTGGAATGATAAAGTCACTTTCTGTCAAATTGACAATTTAGTTTTGCGAACAGATGAGAGCTTCAGAAATAAGCGAAATGAGCCATACCACTTAAAGAATACGCCGTTCACAGATTTGAAAATCAATATGATTGACTGCTTCCCTATTGACTACATGCACCAAGTTATACTTGGTGTCATGAAGCGCTTAATGGTTGTCTGGTTGCATGGCCCACGCAATGTAAAGATGAGCAATGGCCAAAAAGAACGCGTGAGCGAGCGTCTCATTTCACTGAGAAAATGCATACCAGACCGTTTTGCACGCAAGCCGCGGCACCTTAACTCATTAAGGACGGGATGCTGCCTCAAGGCAGCATTTTCAAAATGGCGTTGGGGACGGGATGCTGCCTGCAGGCAGCATGATGTCCTCTCCATTAAGGACGGGATGCTGCCTGCAGGCAGCATATTTTTATATAAATTGAAGGGGGCATAACTTAATAAAAAATAAACGGATTTTGATGAAATTTAAAAGATATGTATACAAACACACTAGAAATATCTTTATAGGTATGTTGTCATGGAGACAATAATGATGACGTCATAACTAACATACATAAATGCTGGAAAGTGAATTTGGAGCAAGGTTGCCGCCATATTGCACCCAATTGTGACCCATTATTCTAATTATTGAAGACCAAATTCTAGAAATTATGAAAAAATATGATCAATAACTGTTTACACCTATTAAACGATGTACATATGACACATATTATTTGAAGAAAATATTCTTAAAGTGTTTTTATACACTAAACCTCATGTTAAACACCCGTCCTGAAGCCCAAAAAGGGGGAAAAGGGCCCCCGTCCACCAGGCAAAATATGTGTAAACTGCCCCCGTCCTCAATGAGTTAAAGAATTCGACCGTTGGAAGGCCACGGAACTCCGGCAATTCTTGCTTTATACAGGCAAAATAGTCCTTCTCGACATAGTACGCACCGAGCTGTATGAACATTTTGTCTGCCTAAATGCGGCTATTCTCTTCCTTGTAGGGGAAAGAAAGTCAAGAGAGCAGTACACATATGTACACAATCTACTGAGGTATTTTGTGTCCAAGGCTGAGGAGTTGTACACGGATAAATTCATGGTCTACAATGTTCATTCTCTCCTCCATATTACACGGGAGGCCAGCCTCCATGGCAGTTTAGATGAATGCTCTGGATTCATGTTTGAGTCATACTTGTATCAGATAAAGCAGGGTGTCCGTTCTGGTCATAATGTCCTGGCACAAATCGTACGGCGCGGACACGAACAAGCAACACTGCCTATACCTCGGTGGGTACATAATGTTGAGTTGCAATTTGCACGGCCCAACAACATATATGCTCTAGATGATGGGTCATTTGCGGAAGCTGTGAATATGGAAAATGAGAACCAAGTGTGCTGTCGTGTTTATATGAAAGAACGTTATGACAATCTCTTTGTTAAACCATGTGACTCTATTGAAGTAGGCATTGTTACCTGCAATGAAAGGGAAGTGCAGATGAAAGTAGTAGACCGCACAAAAATTAAGCATCAGGCAATACTACTTACTGATGAAAATGACCGGTCCAAGTGCATATTCATGAAAGTGGTCCATGACGTATCTAAATGAGGAGAAAATGATGTAAGTGTTCTTTCATGTGTGAGATTTTAGTTGTATATGTTTGCAAGGGTGGCAGGGCATTATATTATTTTAAATGTTTCTATCAGTTATTTACAATTGATATGTGTTGTAAGTGTTCGTTCAGGCGTGAGTTTTGACTTTGATATGTTTGCAAGGGTGCCAGGCGCTTATATTATGTTAAACGTTTCTATTATTTATAATTGATATGTGTTTTATTGTAATTTTGAATGGTACTATAATATAGTCATTTTTCAGATGTCACGCAAAGAGAAAGTCTTATTCGCTGAAGGGGACCTATATGCAGCAGTGTTTTTTCGTGATGGATTGGCTACTGTCGCCATAAAGTGGATGTCACCTGACGTATGTTATATTTATATTTTTATGTTAATAACAGGCTAATTACCAACGATTATAATCGATTGTGCTCGAATTATTGTGAATATTATGAAGGTCATTTATTAAAAGGTCTTGTGTGCTTCCTTTTCCCTATAGCATATATTAGATAAAAGATCGATAGATAAAGTGATCAAATGTGTTAATACATGATACGTTAATATTATGTTAATGTTCCATTTGTAAGAAAATAAAGTGTATATATTGACATTGCAACTTTTTTACTTTGTCAACAGAGGAAACTTTGCTGGTGGCCTGGTGGTAGCAAAGTTGCTGCTGCACTGAGCGCGCTGGCGAAAGAGGACATCAAGACTTGGGAGAGGTGCAAGGTGCTGAAAACTTATGGGACTGCGCCAACTATACTTGAAACCCGACAATTGGAGAAGGATGCTCAGTACGAGTCCGGCGTGGAAAACGCAGCGGCAGAACCTCGAGGAAAAGGACAGAGAAGGAGGAACCCATCGAAAAAGCTGCGGTTTGGCGAAGGTGAGTGGTATACATAGATGATAATTATTTGCCAATTGATTATTGTGATCAGGACGTGATTGTTTGTCATTGTTAGGGGCCTTAATTGTTGACAATGGAATGGACAATATTGCACATGATGAATAGTTTTGTTTAATTGAGTGGATTAATTGTATCCATAGTCTAATTAAGTCTAATAATTGTATTTAGGTTCGCACAACGCCAGTTAAGTGAGTGTAATCATTTTATTTAGGTGTATACTTGTCTAATCTGATTAAAATACATTACAGATGATGAATCGGCAGAAAAAGTGGCAGGGGATAACGCGGATGAGGACAGTGAGGGGGACGAGGAGCATGACGAGGATAGTAATAATATTAAGGAGAAAATCGCAATGCCCAATATAAAGAGTATTAATAAAAATAGACAATCAGATGCACATTTGGACGAGAACACAATAGAGTCGCCACCAGCGGCACAGTCGCCACCATCGGTAGAAGCGCAATTTCAAGCGTCCAATGTTGGAGTCGTAAATGGAGACGCACCCCCCCCCAATGTCGTATAATGGAATTATGTACAGTGCCACAAACTTGGCTGTGTCAAGCAGCAGAGCGAATTATGAGGCTACTTCCGGCTACCTTGGACAAAACTTTTACAATCCGGGCGTGCAACAATTTAATTCCATGAACTACAGTCAGCTTCCGGGCGGGCAACAATCTACTTCCATGAACTACAGTCCGCTTCCGGGTGGGCAACAATCTAATTCAATGAACTACAGTCAGGGCGGGCAACAATCTAATTCCATGAACTACAGTCCGGGCGGGCAACAATCTAATTCCATGAACTACAGTCAGCTTCCGGGCGGGCAACAATCTACTTCCATGAACTACAGTCAGCATCAAAGCGGTTCAAGAGTAGAGAGTCAATCGCCCGCCAACTCTAGCTATAGTCCATTCTCTCCTCTTCCTTCGACTAGTAGGACGACGACACCATCCTTCGCCTCTTCACCTATGAGTTGGTCACAGCGTTCTCCATCCAAATGGGATCATATTTGAAAAGATGATGGATAAAAAAAAATGAATAAGATGTACTCTAGATGTACTCTAGTTGAATTTTGCAGAAAAAAGTTAGGCGTAGTGTCAATTAAAAAAGATTGTTTAATATTGATATATAGTATTATAAATATCAATAACATTTAGAATAATAATGATTTAATAAGTTAGAGAGTGGTAATGGAGTTTGTGTAAGTGACTTTATGAAATATACATGCATATGTGTCCATATGTTAAGTTTATCTATATTATATAAGATTGCCGCTGTGAGGAACGCATCAAACTGTTATTGGAAGAATATCATGAGAAGGTGGTCAAACTGCTTGAGAATATGGCGGCAAAGAGGGCAGAGGAGGCGGCCGAACCTCAGGGAGCGGCGGCGCCAGCCGCCCACCAAGAGACGCTCATATTGAAACCGGCAGAGACCGAATTAGAAATGCAGGCATTGGAAAATAACTTGGCAAACGCCAATTTCCGAAAGGCCATGGTATGTTTGAGCATTATTCATATGGAAATAATTTATATATAGAAGCATATTTAAGATGTAATGACGTCAATCATTATAACCATTATAACAACAACATAGCAATTATGTATGATCATTTTTCGTGAACAAAAATATTGTTATGTAGACATAAAGAGCTATTGTATATGAATATGAAGAGAAGAAGGAAGAATATGAATTAATGAGCGTGGGTAACCCTACACATCAATACGAGGTGTGGGCAGGCCTATATAAGAATATCCCAAATTAAAGAGATTGATATGTTTTGTTTATAGATGAAACACCTTCGAGCAGGTCCAGGTGTAAAACCAGGGTCAACAATATCGAACTGCTTGACACGATTGGCAGGCAATGGTGTTTGGGAGTTTTATAGCATACATGGCAAGGGGGGCAAAAAGATCCTTAAAAATTTGTGCCCGAGAGTGCTGGAAGTAATAAGATGTGAGTATATGGTCAATTCTAATTTTTTGGCGTCCAGAGGGGTGAAAAATGGTCATTTTTCAAATAGCTCTGAATCAGAAGCTATTGTTATATCCGGAAACTATATGTTTTGAAGGGTTTTTGTGCATAAATTGGTAAGGTTATCTCCGGATATTAACTAAGCTATAGGAATTGGGCCAAATGAAGCCCAAAGTATGTATACCATGCGTATGCCATCTGATTTATTCAAATGTTTGCTAATTTTACTAAATAAGTCTATTCATATCTTGATTTCTTTATCATAATATGATAAACATATATGTATATCACTGTCTCAGAGTCACAGAAGTTTGATAAAATTAATTTTAGATGATAACTATGGATTCGAAATCAGGGTGTTTCTTTGTGGAAATCTTGGTATTTTATGTATGTTACATAGTTGCGATTAACTTTACCATATCAATGACAAATAATTAAGGCCCTGCTTTTTTTTATAATTGAGTATGTCCGACATATATTGTCAAATTTGAGGACAAATTTATAGAGTTTTTCAATATATTATAGGCTCCAAGCCTAAGGCATACGCACGGTATAACCAATAAGAAAACCCAGTGCTTAATAGTTTAATTACCTCAAACAGCAGTTGGTTTCTTTTATAATAGTGTATAATTCTATGGATAACGATTTTAGCATCACCCCTATATCTGATACAATTTTTGGTTAAATACAAGAACTAGATATTTATTTCAAATGGGAATTTATCTTTCCATTTAGGCATACGCATGGTATGCATGTATATATGCATATGCATGGGATAGGTATTTGAGTTATATTTGAACTTGGCACTTTCAAGAAACAATCAAGGTTGACTCATTGCATCAGAATTGGTTCTAAGACTTATAAATACTAAATAATTATGACATTAAATAGGATGTGCCGTGCGTATGCTGCCATATACAGGGTGTATATATAATGTATCCTATGGAACATACAATAGCAAGACAGTACATATGCTCTTATGGGTGGCCTGGATTTCATAAAATGTAATTTGCTTATTAATGATATTCTATAAGATTTTGTTCAATCACATTTTTGTATTGCCTTGGGGCATCTTGATGATAATGACTACTGGATTGAGGTTATATCTTTAAAACAAGTGTCATTAGATAGAAAAAATGCTTCCTATAGCAGTTCTGACTCTCTTAACATAAAGCAGCAAGGACGTCTTATTATTTATTTCCATTTTGTATGTATATATAAAGTGCAATTGTTTAATATTTCCCAATTCTCTTATAATGGCATACGCACGGTATATGCATACTCATGGCATGTTTCTAATAATCTTGATCATTATTTCAAATGTGTTTTAGCAACATAAATGGGAGATACCTTGTTTATTACCTTGAATAAGGGTCCAACTTATGTATACATGTTTAAAGTTAAATATGCTAATTTGCTGAGATATGGATACCTATAATGCATACGCATGGTATGCAGAAAAGTTGACTATACTGTATGTCTCTTTACTATTTCATTGATAAGCAGAAAATGGTGGTTGATTGATGTTTTCGTCTGGTTTCCTTCAAAACTAGAGTAGTTCGTCTATCATATGAATACATATTCACCTAAACAACCTTTGTTATTTAAATAAAATTGTGGGCACAAAGTCTAGGCATACGCACGGTATACCTAGGGTTGACTATTACATACCTATCAAAAAGATACATAAAATATTCAAATAGAAACTCTAAAAACATCCTATAATACGTAAAAGTATTTTGCCTTCAGAATTATTACAAATTTTACCTACATATATGCATTCATTATGTTCTTTTTACATGGGAAATGGAGGTTTTTATGTGCCTTGTTATGAAAACGACCCATTTTAGGTGGTTTTTTAAAGCTGGTATTGTCAATATTCATTTTAGACCACCAAAACTAGGGTTCGGATTGTGGCGTTTTCAATGGCGGATTTAATGAAGCACATGAATCATGTATAACATCACTATTTCTGACGACATCATGCAAAAACCTTATGGACGCCAAAAAAATAGAATTGACCATATATGTTTGATAGTCTTTTCACATTTTGTCTAATAGTGGGCAAATGAGGTGTTGGCAGTGTATGGCAGCAGGTTTTATTGAGATGGTCAGTAAAAAGACGTCCTCCTTTATATGAATGCGTCAGACGTCAAGCAGGTCAATGAAATGGTAGAATAGAATCAATTAAAAAAAAAATAGGTAGGCATCATCTATTGATGAATATAAATAATAGGTAAAGATTTAAAATGAAAAAAAAATCATTGAATAAAATAATATTGGCGAATTTGCTATTTTATGTTTTATGGTGTATTATGATCTAATTATTTTGCATGTTTTTTTCAGATACAACCGCTAAGATGCATACTGACTGTACAGATCCACTGATATACAAACTGTTGCAGGACCTGCTAAAGGGTGCTGCATATAAAACCGGTGGCTCCAAATTTGAGTCCAAAAAAAAGAAAAGGAATGCTGGAGTGGGCACTGGACAGAATGATAATGAGGAGGACGGAGCGAATGGTAATGGCGGGGACGACGTTGGAACTGTGGAAGAAGTGGACGATTAGGATTAGTGTATGAAATAGAATGGTGGGCGAAAAAAGATTTTTAATATTATAGAGGTTTGCAGCAGTGCATCAGCATGGTGGCAATATGAGAAAGTTATGAAATGGCATTAGAGCGAACGAGATTAGAAGTTATAATTTGTGATTTTGCCTAGTTCGGTTTTTACGTTTTAAGATAAGACGTGTCAGTCTTGTGTATAGCTTTTTTCGGTGAGTAATGTTCATGAACATTAGACTATAAGATAGGGAAAAGGCTACATGGGGAAATTACAAAGTTTGGAAATACTATTGGCAAGAAATAAATCATTTTTAGTTAGTTTTTTGCACGAATCAGAGGATCAGAAGTAAGCGAAATGCAACATACCATTTACAAATTACGCCGTTCACATGTGGAAAGTTGTAAATAAATATGATTGACTGGTTCCCTATTGACTACATGCACAAAGTGGGTTGACCCATAAGAACTTATAATTGTGCTGCAGTGCCTCTCCCTGGTGGCAAAATGACAAACATTTGAAAGTAAAGATAAGGAGTGATTTGGACTATTTGTGTTTGTACCTTAGATGTTTAAAACAATGGCAAACAATCGATTTACTCATCTGATCTGATACAAGTATGACTCACAGATGAATGCACAGCACTCATCTAAACTGTCAACAGCAATAACAATTGCCTGTGTTACATTAATTTTCTTTAGCGAAAATACTGTAAACATTATTCAGGAAACAATTTTTGATGTCTTAGTTAAAAATTATTCTATTTGGCCAATAATTTTAGCGATGAGAGTTTGAGTCAGTAGAGGATGAATTTCGAAAGTGGGTAATAGGATACAATGTGAAGCATAATGCTGCAGAGGCCATGTTGAAAATGTGGTGCTCGAAAGGTATCACAGCACAGAAGTGCCATTGACGACACATACCCTACTGAAAAAACCAACAGACTATGAAATAAAGGGACTGTCAGGCTTATCATATACATATATATCCGTCCAGAAACAAATCGCTCGCCATTTCCTACGGTATTGCGAGATTGAAATATCAATAAACATGGATGGATGGTTTGCCATTGTTTAAAAGTTCTAAATTAAAGATTCTATTTGGCGAATATTTGTAGTTATTGTCAATATAAAACAAAAGAGTGTTTTTCCGGTGGCTTTTGCTTATGGAGGGTCGAAGCAATGTGATTTGGATTTCTTAAAAGACACTGTCAGTGACCTAAAGGACGAAATCAGGGAAAATGGCATAGACATATCAGATAATTTGCACCTGCATGTAAAAATAAGATGTATTGTTTGTGACGGTCCAGCCCGGACAATGGTCAAGGGAGTGAAGTTGGTTTCAGGGTATTTTGGCTGTGACACGTGCGAAATGAAGGGCATATATGCAGGTGGCATGATAAAGTCACTTAAATTTCTGTCAAATTGCCAATTTAGTTTTGCGCACATGCAGATGAGAGGTTCAGAAGTAACTGAAATGCGCCATATACGATTTAAAGAATATGCCGTTCACAGATTTGAAAATCAATATGATTGACTGGTTCGCTATTGACTAATGCACTAAGTTATAGGTGGTGTCATAAAGCGCTTGAAATTGTCTGGTTGAATGGCCGCGCAATGTCAAGATGAGCAAATCATAGCCAAAAAGAAAGTGTGAGTGAGCGAGCGTCGCATTTATTTTGGTATGTGCACATAGACGCATGTATTGCAGTGCCTCCGCCTGGTGGGAAAATGTGGAAGGTCGAAAATAGAATTTAGTGTGCTATGTGTACATAGACGCATCGATTGCAGTGCCTCCATATGGAGTATAGTTAGTTAGTTTAGTGTTTATTGGCCCCCCAAAACATATTATTATCTTTATAAAACTATTATTAAATTATTAGACTGTTTACTATTATTGGAATAGGCTGGATCTCATCTTTTCAAATATAATGGTATCTCAAAATGTATTTTTTGAGACTTAATTAGGACTCATTTTAGTGAAAGGGATAAGATATGTACACAATGTTTGGTTTGGTTTGGTTTGGTTAGTTTCACCTCCGCTAATAGTAATTAAAAGTTAGCAGATATACTGTGGTTTTATTATTTTATTCTGTGAAATTCCCTATTTCATGAAACAGGGTTTGGCCTGACGAAGTCAGGCTTCATTTAGGTTACCTAAATTTTGTCGTACAATTTGGTTTCCCGTCATAAATCAAGAAAATTTTTGTTCCCAGATTCCCGGAAAATACTCTGCAGTGTCCTGCGATTTTGCAGGAATTTTATTATGTTTCTCTTGGTTGCCTGACAATGTATTAAGAGATGCTCTACACTCAGTTGAGTGTTGGATGTCTGACATACACTGCAGGAGCCACTTCACCTTTTAGAAGGTGCCTGTGAGTCAGTTTGGTGTGACCGGTACGAAGACGGGTCAGCATCACCTGTTCGGGTCTTGTCAGGTTATCCATATGGAGTATAGTTAGTTAGTTTAGTGTTTATTGGCCCCCCAAAACATATTATTATCTTTATAAAACTATTATTAAATTATTAGACTGTTTACTATTATTGGAATAGGCTGGATCTCATCTTTTCAAATATAATGGTATCTCAAAATGTATTTTTTGAGACTTAATTAGGACTCATTTTAGTGAAAGGGATAAGATATGTACACAATGTTTGGTTTGGTTTGGTTTGGTTAGTTTCACCTCCGCTAATAGTAATTAAAAGTTAGCAGATATACTGTGGTTTTATTATTTTATTCTGTGAAATTCCCTATTTCATGAAACAGGGTTTGGCCTGACGAAGTCAGGCTTCATTTAGGTTACCTAAATTTTGTCGTACAATTTGGTTTCCCGTAGGAAATTAAGAATATTTTTGTTCCCAGATTCCCGGAAAATACTCTGCAGTGTCCTGCGATTTTGCAGGAATTTTATTCTGTTTCTCTTGGTTGCCAGACAATGTATTAAGAGATGCTCTACACTCAGTTGAGTGTTGGATGTCTGACATACAGGAGCCACTTCACCTTTTAGAAGGTGCCTGTGAGTCAGTTTGGTGTGACCGGTACGAAGACGGGTCAGTATCACCTGTTCGGGTCTTGTCAGGTTATCCATATGGAGTATAGTTAGTTAGTTTAGTGTTTATTGGCCCCCCAAAACATATTATTATCTTTATAAAACTATTATTAAATTATTAGACTGTTTACTATTATTGGAATAGGCTGGATCTCATCTTTTCAAATATAATGGTATCTCAAAATGTATTTTTTGAGACTTAATTAGGACTCATTTTAGTGAAAGGGATAAGATATGTACACAATGTCGTGAGGTATTTTGTGTCAAAGGCAGAGAAGTTATGGAGGGATAAATTGATGGTGTCCCTTGTCCATATGACGTGGGAGGCCAGCCTCCATGGCAGTTTAAGCCGCGAATTAGACCGTTGGAAGGCCACGGAACTCCGGCACTTCTTGCTTTATACAGGCAAAATAGTCCTTCTCGACATAGTACGCACCGAGCTGTATGAACATTTTGTCTGCCTAAATGCGGCTATTGTCTTCCTTGTAGGGGAAAGTCAAGAGAGCAGTACACATATGTACACAATCTACTGAGGTATTTTGTGTCTAAGGCTGAGGAGTTGTACACGGAGAAATTCATGGTCTACAATGTTCATTCTCTGCTCCATATTATACGGGAGGCCAGCTTCCATGGCAGTTTAGATGAATGGTCTGGATTCATGTTTGAGTCATACTTGTATCAGATAAAGCAGGGTGTCCGTTCTGGTCATAATGTCCTGGCACAAATCGTACGGCGCGGACACGGACAAGCAACACTGCCTATACCTCGGTGGGTACATAATGTTGAGTTGCAATTTGCACGGCCCAACAAAATGTGAGTGAGCGAGCGTCGCATTTATTTTGGTATGTGCACATAGACGCATGTATTGCAGTGCCTCCGCCTGGTGGGAAAATGTGGAAGGTCGAAAATAGAATTTAGTGTGCTATGTGTACATAGACGCATCGATTGCAGTGCCTCCATATGGAGTATAGTTAGTTAGTTTAGTGTTTATTGGCCCCCCAAAACATATTATTATCTTTATAAAACTATTATTAAATTATTAGACTGTTTACTATTATTGGAATAGGCTGGATCTCATCTTTTCAAATATAATGGTATCTCAAAATGTATTTTTTGAGACTTAATTAGGACTCATTTTAGTGAAAGGGATAAGATATGTACACAATGTTTGGTTTGGTTTGGTTTGGTTAGTTTCACCTCCGCTAATAGTAATTAAAAGTTAGCAGATATACTGTGGTTTTATTATTTTATTCTGTGAAATTCCCTATTTCATGAAACAGGGTTTGGCCTGACGAAGTCAGGCTTCATTTAGGTTACCTAAATTTTGTCGTACAATTTGGTTTCCCGTCGGAAATCAAGAATATTTTTGTTCCCAGATTCCCGGAAAATACTCTGCAGTGTCCTGCGATTTTGCAGGAATTTTATTATGTTTCTCTTGGTTGCCTGACAATGTATTAAGAGATGCTCTACACTCAGTTGAGTGTTGGATGTCTGACATACAGGAGCCACTTCACCTTTTAGAAGGTGCCTGTGAGTCAGTTTGGTGTGACCGGTACGAAGACGGGTCAGTATCACCTGTTCGGGTCTTGTCAGGTTATCTTCTTTGAATTTTGGTGTGATTGATGGTGTGATTGCTCGCAGCTTGTTACTGTTAACACCATTCCATGTGCGCTGCCAGCTACGTTTGACATGTGCCTGCGCCACAGGTACAATGTCTGTGTATGGCATTTGGTCAGCCCCAACAGGGCGCCTCAATGCATTTTTGGCTACAATGTCTGCTGCCTCATTTCCTTCTATTCCAATGTGGCTTGGCACCCAGCACAACACCACTTCTTTGTCCAGTCTTTTGTTTTCAGTGTATGTCTCTTGAATTGCTTGTATGATTGGGTTCTTAGGATAAAGGTTGGTCACAGCTTCTAGACATGGGTGCGAGTCTGAGAATATGATGAATTTCTTCATCCGTGAGACGTGTACCCATTCAAGTGCCTTAAGCAGTGCTTTTCCTTCAGCAGTGTAGATGCTGCTTTCCTTGTGGAGAGCCTTCTAATGTTGAGTTGCAATTTGCACGGCCCAACAAAATATATGCTCTAGATGATGGGTCATTTGCGGAAGCTGTGAATATGGAAAATTAGAACCAAGTGTGCTGTCGTGTTTATATGAAAGAACGTTATGACAATCTCTTTGTTAAACCATGTGACTCTATTGAAGTAGGCATTGTTACCTGCAATGAAAGGGAAGTGCAGATGAAAGTAGTAGACCGCACAAAAATTAAGCATCAGGCAATACTACTTAGTGATGAAAATGACCGGTCCAAGTGCATATTCATGAAAGTGGTCCATGACGTATCTAAATGATGCAAGTAATCATAAACAATTAATGAAGAAATAAAGCATCAGGCAATACTAGTTAGATGGCCAATAAAGAATTATATTATATTATATTAGTTAGTGATGAAAATGAAAGGTCCAAGTGCATATTCATGAGAAATGAGTGGCAAATGATTTATTTCTTGACAGTAGTCAGCAGTATGGTTAGGATTGCGTATTATATGGAATGAGAATATTATATTTGAATAATATTTGTGTAAGACGGAAGAGTGTGTCCGTTTTGGAGATAATTAAAATGGTGTGTCAAAATGGATGTTAGTGAGAGTGATCGATGACATTTCCAAATGAGGGGAAAATGATTTATTTTGTGACAATACTATTATTGTAATAAACTTAAAATTTACTTTGTGATTTGCACTTTTATGCCTGTATTGTGTGCAGTCGAAAATAGCATTTATTTTGGTATGTGTACATAGACGCATGTATTGCAGTGCCTCCGGCTGGTGGGATAATGTGGAAAGTGGAAAATAGCATTTATTTTGGTATGTGTACATATAGACGCATGTAGTGCAGTGCCTCCGCCTGGTGGGAAAATGTGGAAAATGGAAAATAGCATTGGTTTTGCTATGTATGAATAGATGCATAGATTGCATTGCATCGGCCTGGTGGGAAAATGTTGAATAGTAATGAATGTGTTTCATAAGATAGATATATGGTCGGAAAATTTGAATCGTTTGAAATAGCAGTATAGATATAGTAATGTGTACGAAAAAATGTGTGTTCATATATAAAATATTGGAAATGATATGAATTATGTGCATGTATGTTTGCTGTGAATTGATTTTATGTTTGTTTTTGCCAAATAAAGTCATTCTAAAAATATATATGTTATTTGTTTAGTCACTATTTATAACGTTTCACCAACGTCAATAAAACGTTCTCAATATCGCCCTATTTTGATGTTAGTCCAACGTCAAATGAACGTTGATATAACCATTATTAAACATCAATTAAACGTTGATCGACCGTTGATTCAACGTAAATATTGGCCCCTTAAGTAGCCGTCATTATTACGCACGTTAATTGGAGGTTAAATTGACGTTGAATTAAATTGATTTTAACATTGATTTGAGGTCGATTCAACATTTATTCGACGTTAACATTAACGTTAGGAAAACCTATTATATTTACGTTAAATTGACGTTTTATTAAGAATGATGAAATAACGTCAACATTACGTTGTTTTCACGTTTTTCTGACGTTGGCAGAACAAACGCTGTTTCAACGTACGATAAAAAGATGTCAAACCAACGTAGTTACAACAAACGTGTTTCAACGTTCGATAAACCAACGTCAAACTAACGTTAGATTGTAAGGTTGGTTTGATGTTGGTTCGAGTCCAGACGTTTAAACGTGTTCCCAACGTTATGAGAAAGACGTCATTCCTCTTGATCCAAGACGTCATTCCAACGTAGAATAAACCTCATTTTGTTACCTGGGGAGAGACAGAGAAAAGAGACAGAAAGGCCCTTTAAGGTCTTACCCAGGACCAGGCACTTTAAGGTCTTACCCAGGACTGGGAGGGAGGCAGAGTGTCAGACATAGAGAGATAGACAGGGAGGGAACCAGAGAGAAAGGGAGTGAGACAGAGATATAGAGAGAGTGTGTCAGAGATATAGAGAGACGGGAGGGAGACAACATGTCAATAGAGAGAGACAGGGAGGGAGACAGTGTCATAGAGAGAGATAGGGAGGGAAACACAGTGTCATAGAGAGAGATAGGGAGGGAGACACAGTGTCAGATACAGAGAGATAGGGAGGGAGACACAGTGTGTCAGAGATAGAGAGCCAGAGAGTGTCAGAGATACACACAGAGAGACAGGGAGGGATATAGTGTGTCAGAGATAGAGAAATAGGGAGGGAGATAGAGTGTGTCAGAGATAGAGTGTCAGAAATAGAGAGAGACAGGGAGGGGGACATTGCATCAGATACAGAGAGATAGTCAGGAAGATAGAGTGTGTGAAATATATATAGAGAGTGTCAGGGATACAGAGAGACAAGGAGGGAGATAGTGTGTCTGAGATATAGAAAAGGGAAAGAGATAGAGGGCGTCAGAGATAGAGAGATAGGGAGTGTCAGATGTCTGGATACTCAAGACTCGTCGCCACCTAGTGTGAGGTGCGCCAACTTGGTATTTGGAACTCTTCAATAAAGAGACTCGCAGAGTCACTCTTCAACTTACACTTGAGTTGTCTAGTCCGTTATTACTATCGACACATGGTACCAGGGTGAAATTACGACAGAATCAGTACGGAAAAGTACAACAAACGGAGCCATGAATGGTATAAATCCCCCACAAGGATTGAATCTGGTCACAGGAAATGTGGCGAACAACTGGGTGTTGTTTCAAGAACAATTAGAGAGCTACTTCGATGCGGTCGACATCGCCGAAGGCAAGGACAAGCGTCGCATTGGAATATTGCTCAACTGCGTGGGCACAGATGCTCACAAGGTGTACAAGACGTTCACGTATGAAGAAACTCAGGACTGCAAGAAGTACAAGGATGTAATGAAAAAGTTTGAGGATTATTGTTCTCCTCGAAAGAATCTCACTTATGAAAGACATCTGTTTCTGGAAAGGAAGCAAGTGGAAGGTGAGACTTTTGAGAACTACTATACAGATCTCCGCTACTTGGCTAGCTCGTGCGAGTGGGGCGCACTGGAGGATGATCTCGTAAATCAGAAAGTGGTGAGCGGAATAAGAGATTCATCACTCAGGGAGAGATTACTGAGAAGGGTAGGACTAAAATTGCCAGACGCTGTGACAATGTGTAGAGCAGCAAGTGTTAGCCAAATGGAAGCACGAATGATGGAAACGGTTGGGCTACAAACGCAGGCCGTTAACGCTGTCAGCAGGAGTGACAGCAGATATGACAGACCACGTGGAGGTGCTGTCAGCAGTCAAGGAGCATCGCACGGAGGAGCGTGGAGGAAACAGACCATAGACTGCAGGAGGTGTGGGACCAGACATCTCAAAATGGCATGCCCGGCGTGGGACAAGATCTGTCCTAAATGCAAGTCAAAAGGACATGTTGCGAAGCAGTGTTATAGCAAAGTGGCAGCCGTTCGAGCAGATATACTAGAAGAGGAAGAGGACGTGGAAATCAACGCCATCAACTCATTCTACATCGGAGCGGTCAACAAAGGAACTCCGCCGAAAGAAATTCGTCTCAGTAAGTCGACGCAATCCAAATGGGTGCACCATCTAAAAGTAGACAATTCAATGATTACTGTAAAACTTGATACGGGAGCAGAGGCAAACCTCTTGAATGTAAATGATTATGTAGGGTTACAAAATGCTCCAGCGTTAAAAACAGTTAACGTTAAATTGACTGATTACAATGACCGTGAAATTGCTGTAAAAGGTGGAATCATTCTTAGAGTTCAGGTGTTTAAAAGAACAATTCCGGTAGTCTTCATAGTTTGTGACGGTTCAAGCCTGTTGGGTGGAGACACCTGTGAGAAACTTGGGTTAATCAAAAGAATTTTCGAAAAGAATGAAGTCAATGAGGTCACATGTAAAGGTGTAGGTGTTCAGAACATCAAGGAGGAGAAAGCTGTTTACGAGTTAGACCAATGTTTTGTACCTGAGCATGGGAAATCTGAATTGTCGGCTATTCCAGTCGTGTACGACATAAAACTTAACGAAAATGCCAGGCCTGTAGTTAATCCTCCAAGACGCGTACCATTAGCAATCAAGGGTCAATTACAAAATGAATTACAACGCATGGAAAAGCTAGGGGTTATTGAAATGGTAACAGAACCCACTGAATGGGTGAATTCAATGGTGGTGGTTAAAAAACCTAATGGATCGCTGCGTGTATGTCTGGATCCAAAAGATCTTAACAAAGCAATTAAACGAGAGCATTTTCAACTGCCCACAAGAGATGAAATATTCGGTGAGTTGCAAGGTGCCACAGTATTTAGCAAATTGGACGCCACACAGGCGTTTTGGCAGGTGAAGCTAAGCGAGGAATCTCAAAAATGTACAACTTTTTCTACGCCTTTCGGTAGATACATGTATAAACGTTTACCATATGGGTTGTGTAGTGCCCCTGAAATATTCCACCGGAGTATGGCATATATTTTCGAGGGTTGTCAAGGTGTACGTACTTATATTGATGATATCTTGGTTTGGGGTTCCAACAAAGAAGAGCATGATACTAGGCTCGCCGCGGTAAAGGAAAAAATTGTAAGTCACAACTTGATGATGAATTGGGAAAAATGCGAAATAGGTCAGTCAAAGGTAATTTTTTGGGGGGAATCCCTAGACAGAGAGGGTGTTCGTCCATCGGATGACAGAATAGCAGCAATTCTTAAAATGGCAGATCCGGTCTGCAAGGAAGATGTCCAAAGGGTATTAGGCTGCGTAAATTTTGTGGGGAGATTTGTACCACACCTAGCAGCGAACTGTACACACATTAGAAAACTACTTTGTAACAAGGTCGATTGGTTATGGACAGAAGCCCATCAAAATGAGTGGGAGGGTATAAAACAAGTGCTATCAACAAAACCTGTCCTAGCATATTTTGATGTTAACAAGAAGACCAAGGTCTCCACGGATGCTTCCCGTGATGGGATCGGGGCCGTGCTCCTACAGTTACATGGTGAAAACTGGAAGCCAGTAGCGTACGGGGCAAGATCTCTGAATAAGAGCGAATGTAGGTATGCCCAAATAGAAAAGGAGGCGCTGGGCCTAGTTTACGGTTGTAAGAAGTTTCATAACTTCATATATGGGCTTCGTAATGTTATTTTAGAGACGGACCACAAACCGTTAGTCCCGCTCTCAGAGAAGCCAATGCACGATATGTCTCCGAGGTTGCAAAGATTGATGTTAAAATTGCAAATGTATGATGTCACGTTAGAATGGTCCCCAGGTAAATTTTTGTATCTGGCAGATACGCTGTCACGGGCCAAGATTGCTGAGGTAAGCCTCTCATATTGTACCGAAGAAGAAATTAAAGCTCAGGTAGACATGGTTTATTCAAGCATTCCAGCCTCTCGCGAACAACTAGAAAAAATCGCGAGGGAGACTGATAACGATGAGATGTTATGTGCTGTCAAATTGTGTATACTAGATGGATGGAAAACTGGAGCCTGTCCAGCTTACGCCACTTTCAAAGACGAACTTGCTGTAATTAACGGAGTTTTGTTCAAAGGTGACCGCATTGTCATGCCAGTGAGCATGCGTCAAGAAATGTTAAAGAGGTTACACACTGGTCATCTAGGTATTGAGAAACAACGTAGACTAGCCAGAGAAGTCATGTACTGGCCGCGTATGAATAATGACATAGAAAATCAGGTACTAAATTGCCCAACTTGTTTGAAATATAGGGCCAATCAACAAAAAGAAACATACATGAAAGATGACACAAAATGGGGACCATGGCAGAAAGTTGCCGCAGACTTATTTTTCTGGAATAACCAGAACTATTTACTGGTAGTAGATTATCACAGCAATTACCCGGAAATTGCAAGGTTGCGGGGTATGAGCACAGACGAGGTTATAGAACATTTAAAGTCCATTTTTGCTAGACATGGAGTGCCAGAAGTATTTGTGAGCGACAACGGGCCACAGTTTAGTGGCAAAGTGTTCCAAGATTTTGCTAAGAGTTATGGGTTTAATCACCGAACGTCCTCACCCAGATTTCCTCAGTCAAACGGCAAGGCCGAAAGAGCAGTGGGGGTAGTAAAAAACTTGTTGAGTAGGGCAAACGAGGACGGTGAAGACCCTTACAGGGCGATACTAACTCTAAGGGCTGCGCCAATGGAGTGTGGCAAATCGCCAGCTGAACTACTGATGGGAAGGCGGATTAGATCGGTATTTTCGAATGTAAAAGTATTTACTGAAAGTGTTGGTCCAGAGGGAGCTCAGGACAAGGTAAAAACAAATGAGTATAATAACTCTGCGAAGGACTTGCCTCCTTTAAAGGAACAGGACACAGTAAGAATCCGAGACAAAAATTGGGGGGTGAAGGGTAACGTTACTTGCAGGTTGGCTGACAGGTCATATGAGGTTGTTACGGAGAATGGTGTTAACTTAAGAAGGAACAGAAGGCATCTTCTAAAAACAAATGAAACCTGTAAAACAAATGTAGAGGTGATGAATGATGAATTTGAAGAAAATAGAATCAGAGAGGAAGAAGATCATAGTAAACCAACTGTATACAATAATTGTAAACCACAGGTAGAAAGAACTCCTCGTGAATCAAATGTACAAGTTAATTGTAAACCACAAGTAGAGGGTAATCCTCGATCAGAGGTCAGGAGGAGCTCAAGGGTGTCTACAGCTCCTAGACGTTTAATAGAAGAATCTGAATAACATGTCAACTCATCTTCTCTCTCCATTACAGGTTGAACGGGGATGATGTCTGGATACTCAAGACTCGTCGCCACCTAGTGTGAGGTGCGCCAACTTGGTATTTGGAACTCTTCAATAAAGAGACTCGCAGAGTCACTCTTCAACTTACACTTGAGTTGTCTAGTCTGTTATTACTATCGACATAGAGAAATAGGGAGGGAGATAGTGTGTCAGAGATAGGGGGGATGATAAAGTATGTAAATATAGAGAGACAGAGAGTGTCAACAATATAGAGACAGGGAGAGCAATAGAGTGTATCAGAAAAAGAGATGGTGGGCGACAGAGACGACAGAGTCTCAGATAGCGAGAGACAGGGAGGGAGAAAGTGTAGATAGAGGGGGACAGGGAGGGAGACTGAGATCGAGTGTCACCAGATAGAGAAAGTCGAATATTGAGACTGGGGTGAGGGCAGAGACTGGAAAAGTAGGCTAATGGAGACATAGAAAGAGAAAGATATTTTCGCTGACCTAAGGAGAGGAAATAAGAAAAATAACAACTGAATTCATGAAAACTGTAATGCTAGTGAAAATATATGTGTGCTTATTCACATTCTTCTGCATGATAAAAATGGAACAGTTCTTTTTACATGTCCCTCCACTCATATGTTGTTAATTAACATGAATAAGGTACTTAGGCTATTGATAACTTAGCGTTTATTGCAACTAAAATTTGCAATTGTCCTTGGTGACGGAAATAGGACACCCCCTGACGGGAAAAGGGCACCCCTGACGGAATAAGGGCCAATCCAAGAACTGGGTGTCCTAATGCCGTCAAAGACCCCCTTTTTCTGGTCCTTATTCCATCACTTTTTTCTAGGCTTATAATTAAAATGAATAAATGCTCCTCTCATTGATCTACATTATTGAGTGATGATATGGAAGATTTCGAACAGTAAACAAGAAAGAGGCTGACACATTCCCTTGCCATCAAAATTTGTTCGGTAAATGGGGTATTCCCATGTCAGAGGGACAGCAACCTCTCTTGTTTTGTGATTACCTATCTTTCAAGGGTTTGTTCTTAATGATATTTCATTGTTAGATTCCTCGCAAATGAACCAAATTAAAGAATATATGCTTTATTCCATGATTTGGCCATGAGCGTACAATATAATCGATATACTTGCCGCTCACAAGGTGGACAATATAAATTCCCTGTATTGTACAGTGACGTCACGACCGTTCGAGACTTGGGGGACAACAAAGTTTGATGAAATTAATGCAAATAAAGTTGTTTTAAGTTAAGAATCATGGAATAAAAGCAAGAATAGCACAGTATTGCGTCTTCGGCGGCCTATATTCTCCTTGTATGGCCGAAAAACAACTCGGCCTACGGCCTCGTAGTTTTCGGCCATACTCGGAGAATATAGTCCCCCTCATACGCGATACTATGCTATTCTTGCTATAATATTTTATAAACACATCCACCTACTATGTCCGCCCTTAATGTAGGAAGAGTGGGAGCAGTTGGAAAAAAATGACGGAATTAGGACACCTGACGGAATAAGGGCACCATACGTTACACATATAATATGTGTATGTGCACATGTATACAAACGATGCGTGCATACATGTAACATTACATGGTATGCATACATAGATGTGTGCATTATAGATACATGTATTGTAATTTAGTATATAGGCTAATTATGTATGTATGTTCATATAGTACGTGGGTGTACACATACACATGTAGGCCTATACATTTAATAATGGGCCAGTAAAGGCTGGAATGTACTTAATTGTAAGCGACCGTGCTGTAAGTTTTATTCGTCCCTAACTTTAAAATATTTCGAATATTATCAACTTCATAATATTATTTGATTTGCATTAAACATTATCTGTCCTGTTAAAATGAAACACACATAATTCTCATATCCAGTCATAGTAGTCATAATGTTCTCAAAGTTATCAATATCAGAATGCCCCTAAAATACCAGTCAATGGAGGATAGAACCCATACGCCACTGCTGCCATCTATGTATAAAGGAGTAAAGCACTCAATCAGCATAATCTACCCATTCCACAGCTTGTTTACCCTGCGTTTGTGACTAACCGTAGGCCTACTCCTCTGTACAACCAGTAATTTGCCCCGGTCATTTTCCGGTTTCATCCCCGAAAGGTGAGTAAAACTTTACTGACAAATCAAACATTAGACACCAGAGAACAAAGTTTCCGTGGATATACAGACTGACAGATGGGTTTAGGGATGCATTGAGACATTATTTCTGCAGGCTGTTGGGACCGTCTCCGAAGACGAAGTTGTGACTGCAAAGTGTTGGGCGTTACGCCCCAGATATGACGGCACCTTTCCCTTCGGAGAGAACAAACCGACCTGGATTTTCAGACCCAGGAGTAGGTAATAAAGCAGCACAGGCGCCACTATGCTGATTACGGTTCTAAAAAACTTAAACGGGATTGTCTTCGGTGTTGATTGAGTCATCTTGTTTGGAGTATATATGAGTATCCCCTGCCCTGGCTTTGTCTATTTCTGGCGACTATCGGTTCTATTAATTGGTATTGCCAGCTCTCTCACCGACAGTAGGTAGCCTACTGACACTTAAATGTTGCAGCAACTTGGATCCCCATTTCCCCCTTCTTTCAGTGACTTGGATCCTCATCCCCCCACCCATTAAGTGAGTCAAAATTTGATGAAGCACTCATACTGCCCTAAAAAATAATAGCCCCGTTTACTGCCCCGTTGGCGCTGTTACCATTAGTAGTCCATAGCCTTGGTCAGTAGTGGCCAGCTTTAAACTGCTGGTATTGGCTACACTAGACTTGTGTAAGTCTCGATTTTTTCGGGGATTTTTTGTTTGTTTCATAAACAAAAAAATGAAAAACAATTAGGCCTAAAGCTATCATAATGGAGTCACTACAGCCTCGACTGAGGAACTTTAGTCCATTCAAGGCCCAGTCATGATTGAGGCTCTCGCTCAGTCATTAAGACTATCTGCTGATAATCTTATTGATAGGTAGACAAAGTATCCGTCCCCTTGCCCTCAGAGGCAGAGCAATCAAGGCCAGCAACGTGGGCTAATTGATAGGCTGAGGGACTTGATGCTAGTCTAGAGCATGCTAGTCTAGAGCAACACGGGCGAGTATAAATGCTGGCTCACTGGGCAGCAGTGACCACTGAGTTATGACAGAGACCCTAATTGTTTATGGAGAGTCTCTGGTTATGATGGCTGATGCTGTGATGCAATGCAATGAGTTTGAGCGTCCATCGGGCGTTCATCCCGCCTGCCGGTCTGCCAGCATCATAGATTACTATGGAAAGCCATTTATGTACATATCACCAATCCGTAAAAAATGACTAGCAGAAATCCTGTTCAGCCTTATACAGTTGCTGTTCAGCAGTACACAGGGCCGGGGTAGTAGCCTACCACGGCCGGGATAGGCTTCTGCTCTGCTGATTAGCAAATACTCTGGAAAGCCATTTATGTACATATCCCCATTACTCTAAAACGGGAAGACTAGCATGCTGATCAGGAATAAAAAAGTAAGAATAGCCATAGAAAAAGCATGCAGACTAGGATTTTTTTTCATGTTCAGCTGCGGGATAGCCTCCAACCCGCATTCTTCCTATTCTTCCCAAAAGTCACCTTTTAGAAATTTACTAGCCTTACAGTTTTATAATTGCTGTTCAGCCATGACCATTTTCTGAACAGCATCATGCTTTTCCTATTCTGCCCGGGCTTGGGCGCCATGCTGCAAAACGTTTTGCTGTTCAGCAATCTTTCAAATTTCCGATATGCCACCCAGCACCTGTTCAGGAATATCAAGCCATTTATGTACATATCCCCAATCCATTAAAATGGACTAACAAAAATCCTGTTCAACCTTATACTTTGAAAGTCATTTACGTACATATCGCCATAACTCTAATACGGGAAGGTTAGGATGCTGATCAGGAATAGAGAAGTAAGAATGGCCATAGAAAAAGCGTGTGGACTAGGAATTTTATTTCCTGTTCAGCTGCGGGATAGCCCCCAACCCGCACTCCTCCCATCCTTCCAAAAAGTAACATTTTAGGAATAGTTTGATTCTTTATTTTCTGTTGAAGTCTTCCCGCCCTTAATAAGTTAGATATTATCATTATTCTCACTTCGCTCACATTGTCCTATGTATATTGTCATTATTCTTTGTCCTTCCATATACTTTTATACCTCCCCTGTGCACAACGGACATTGTTAAATTCCCTTAAGAAAAGCCAGTCAGAAAAAGCTTAACATTCATTTACATAATTTAATAATTACATATAATTTAACACAGCCACCCATTTCCATGATAGGACGTTAGTATACTGTAAATGGAACAGAGGTTGTCTTGGTGTAATGAAAAGACACAGAAATGTTTTCCTAAGGACAGACATCTAGATAAAATCCAGGTAGGCATGGTAGGCAACTACCCCGGCCCTGTGTACTGCTGAACAGCAACTGTATAAGGCTGAACAGGATTTCTTTTTTATGGATAGCGATATGTACATAAATGGCTAATATTTGAAACATTGCTGAACAGCAAAACGTTCTGCGGAATGGCGCCCAAGCCGGGGAAGAATAGGAGAAGCATGATCACTGTTCAGCAATAATTAATTCGCCATCTCGCAACACACTAGGTGGGGTGAGATGCGTGTAAAGGTAGGGGACACGTGACTAGCCCACCACGGTCTCGGTCTCGCGAGGGTCACCAGAGCTCTGTCACTCACCTCTCATACCTCGACGGGTCAACACCTTGTGTACATTACTGAAATTTTCGTGTTGACTTAGGCATACTGTCATGTCTGACAAAGAGAAACAGAAACAAGTTCGTTTTTGTTGGGCCTGTGGTGTCAAGCATACCACACCCACGGGTAAGAAATGTCATATTCTTGCCAAGCAATTCAAGGAAGAGGTGGGTTATAGGACTAGCGACTGCGACGAGAGCCCTCCCCCGCCGCTGACGCCCGTTGGCAGCGGTTTGGGTATGTGTGACTGGCGTTCCTTAAATAGCAGTGCAGGTAGAGGACGAGGTACAGGTAGGGGTTTGACTGGTTTTATGGACCCTGGGCGGTCCACTTTTGGAGTGCCTTCAGGCAAGTTAGCTGTTGGCAGGAGTAGAGCTTCGAGTAGAGTTGCTTATGGCCGGGGCCGTAGCAGGCTATTGTCTGGTGAGAACGAACCACAATTGGACCATTCGGTTGTGGGGTTGCAGAAAAACATGTCAAAGCTGCAGGTTGACGTAACGAGCTCTACTGCTAAGTTAAACTCCATAGAAAAATTGCTGTCTTCTATGACTCAGAAAAACCAGTTTGTCCCCCCACCTGTTACTGAATCCAGTCAGCCTGACTCTAGTACCGAAGAGAGTGCCCCTAGCTCTCCTGTTGTCCCAAGAAGGGCTTCACGTTCTTCTAAGAAATCCGCTGTGCCCGTTGGCAGACGACCTAAGAAATCCGCTGAGACGAAAGGATCGAATGGTGGGGACAGGATGCATAGACGGGTCAGTAACTCGGACGAGAATTCTGACGGAGCCAAGGGTGGTAGGAGGCGGACCTCTAGCTCTTCTTCTGATTCCTCATCTAGTGTCTCGTCTTCGTCTTCCTCCTCTTCTGGACTTTCTTCTGTGACCAAGAAAAAGAGAACCAAGAGAGTATCTAAGCACAAAAGTAAAGGCGCGGCACGTAAGAGAATTTTTAAATTGAAAAGATTTCTGCCCCGTGAGGAGCGTACTAAATCACTGACTATAGAGAGGTTATGGTTTTGCCACGACTCCTTGACTTTGGAGATGCTAAAGAAAGGTAAAAATGTAAGGGGGATGCTCGAACACAGCATTTTTCTTGCCGAAAAGGCCAGCACTAAGGTTTACTTGCCCAGTGGTATTTGTCGCTACGATGAAGGTGTGAGGGAGCAAGCAAGGGAGACCGGTCTAAAGGCTTATACAGCCGGCGACATGGGTCTCGCCATGCGCTTCCTCTCAACCGAGTACGCGAGGGCTAAGACCCAAAGTTTCTCTAACTCTAAGAAAGGTAAAGATTCGAAATCAGATGCTCGTTTATATTGTTGGGCTCACAATAGGGACAAGTGTATGTCATCGAACTGTAGATTCCCCCATGTTTGTGGGACCTGTTTTGGAACCTCCCACGTAATGAAAAACTGCCGCAACAACCCGGCGGTTCAGGGTAACCAGGCATAGGTCTTAACGCGGGGGGAAGTTCCGCATTGTTTTGATGGTGATTCTTACCTTCAATCTCCATGTGTACAGTATAGTACGTGCAATCCAGACCCTGTAGTGGTGTCTGATAGTTCTGAAACTTCCCCCGTAGTCGAAAATTGTATTGCTGCTGTTTTATTGCCACATTTCGATAAGTCAGTAAGCTGTTTATCTTTTTCTCCGACCTATGTCGGCCATCTTGGTATAGTGGATTCTGGTCTTCCGGTCCACGAGTGTGTTTTTGAGAATGATTTACCATTTCGTCCATCGACTTATAGTTTTAATAGTTTGAATTCAAATGGTTTCTCTTTCGTCCCAAGTGATAATAGTAGGGACTTATTTAATTTTTTCGATAGTAGTTGTTGTTCTATAGTTGAACCGGAAGAGGAAGTTGACCTCGAACCGGATGTTAGTATCCAACATGGCGTCCATCGTTGGCTTACTGTGATTATTACCGATACCTTTTCTACAATTCTTCCTAATGTGAGCTTTTGTACCCCATCTACGGATAGTGAACTTAATGATCGAAGGGCTTATTTGCCATGTGATTATGTTAAGAGTGTTAAAGTTTACGATTCCCAGTATCTTCACCTTAAAGATAGTTGTTACGCCGGGACTTGTACTTGTATTTACTTTCTCGACTGGGTCCCGACTCAGATGAAACCTTGTCGGTACGCTTGTTTTATAGACCAATGTGGTCATGATTTAGATAGTAATAGTTTTATTTTAAATGGTATTTGCAGGGGTTTTAGAATAGTAGACCCTGACACTTGTCTTCTTTACGATTTACCTAATTATAGTTCAATTATGGAGCCTTCGATGAGGCTACAGATGTGTAAGACTGTCGCACAAGAGCTGGCAGAGGGTAAGGTTTCAATTAGTAAAAGTCACCCCAATTGTATCCATGCTTTAGGTGCTATTACACGCGCAGACGGTCGTTTGCGTCCGATTACAGACTGCTCCCGCCCTTTGATATCAGTCAATGATTGTATGTATGATACCGCTGAGAAGTTTTCTTTCGTCAAAGTAGATGACGCAGTTGATATAGTCTGCAAGGGTGGTTTCGGTGCTATAGTTGACATTACTAATGCCTATCGCAGTATATGTATTTATCCCCCACATAGAAGGTACTTGGGTTTTCGGTGGCCCTGGGTGGGGAAGTCGGACACAGTTTTCGAAGATAATTCCCTATGTTTTGGCATCAAGTCTGCCCCTTTTATTTTTAATTCTATTACTGACTTTGTTTCAAGGGTTATGGATAAATTGGGAGTGCGATGTCTAAATTACTTAGATGATTTTTTCCTAGCTGGCGGGACCTTTTCTCAGTGTTTAGATCGACAACATCTCCTTATGTCTGTCTTACGTTACCTTGGCTTCTTCATTAACTATAAGAAAGCTGTAAGCCCTTCCCATGTTCCCAGGTATTTGGGGGTAGATATTGATCTGGTGAGGATGCAGTTGCGTTTGCCGGAGGATAAGCTGGCTAGAACCAAAAGTATGGTGGCTTCTTTTCTGGGTAAGGGTACATGTAAACGTAAGGATTTGGAGAGGCTTACGGGCCTATTAGCCCACTGTTCGGTATTAGTAAAGGGAGGTCGAACCTTTTGCCGTAGGTTATACTCCCTCCTGCGTGTTACTCATGGTAAAAGTATAGTACATTTATCGGATATTTACAAGACAGATCTGTATTGGTGGAATAGTTTCCTGCACATTTTTAATGGCAGGAGGAAACAGATAGTGGATGTAACTCCGTCCTTAGTTTTATATACTGATTCTTCTCTGTCTGGTTTCGGTGCAACTTTTGAAGACGATTTTTTCTTTGGTGCTTGGTCAGGTAGGACTGGTGCTTGTTCACATTTTTGCCCAGCTCCTTTATGTGATGACTTATTAAATGCAAATATCAATGTATTGGAATTGTGGCCGATAGTAGCTGGGGTTCATCGCTGGGGTTCTTCCCTGCGTGATAGTAAGGTTGAAGTTTTTACTGACAATACTCAGGTTGAACGAATGTTGATAACAGGTCGTAGTGTTAACATTAAAGCAATGGGACTCCTGCGGGAGCTTTTCTGGTGCTGTGCCTTATTAAATATTACTATCATTCCCAGAAGGGTTTCTTCGGAAGATAATGTTACAGCTGATGCTCTATCAAGAGTTTTTTGTAGTAAGAATGGTGCTTTGGGGTTTGGCCTCCCCCTTATGTTTAATTTTTGCTGTATTTCTAGCATCTCTGGCGCAGCTTCGGAACAAGTGTGATTATATACGCTCTTTAAGTTGGGCCCCTTCTACGTGGAAGACGAGGCGGTCCCAATGGTCCAGATACTTCAGTTTTTGTGATTTGTATAATTTAACCCCCTTGCCTGCGTCAGTAGATGTTATGTGCTTATATGTTACATACTTATCAACGTCCTTGAAGTATTCTTCTATTACTAATTACATTTCGGCCGTTTGGTCGCTTCACCAATATTTTGACTTCGATGTGCCTGCTAAGGGGTCATTTCATCTCAAGTGTACCCTAAGGGGAGCCCGTAGGCTGTTGGGTGATTTTGTAAGGCAATCGGACCCTTTACTGCCAGAAAATTTAGTGCTTTTGTATAAATATCTTGACCTTTCGGCGTGCGATGACCTTGTTTTTTGGTCAGCTGTATGTTTAGCGTTTAGATGTCTTCTTAGGAAGTCGCACTTCACTTATTCGGTGCATATGCTACGACGTAAGGACATTGTTTTTACTACCTATGGTTTCCTCCTTACTGTAAACAGTTCTAAAACTATTCAATTTTCAGAAAGAGTGGTTAAGATCCCTGTGGTCTGTGCTCCTCTCTCTAAGCTGTGCCCTGTACGCTGGCTAAAACATTATTTTAGGAGAGTGAGACTGTGTCCAGATGATTATTTGTTTGTGATGGGACCGGCAAAGCGTCCTTTGAGTTACGGTTTTTTCTCTAAGAAGCTCTCCTCTTTAATTAAGGCGGCAGGTCTCCAAGGCAACTTCACGTCTCATAGTTTGCGGCGTGGTTGTGCTACCTATTTATCACGTTTAGGGTTACCCCTTTACGATATTAAAACGTACGGGGATTGGAAGTCCCTTAGTGTTCTTTTGTACCTCTCTAGTGATGTGACCACTCGGTTGGCCAAGGACGAGTCGGTGGCACTTTACTTGAATGGTTTTTCTTAAATATCTCGATATGTAACTTTTGCCTTTCTTGATATTGTTGTTGTAAATAATCTCGATATTTTTTATTATTATCTTTCCTGTGGCTGGGGGGTTTGGGAGCTTAGGCAAGCCCTAAGATTTCTCGAAGCCCACTACTTTCTCATCTCTTATGTCTAGCTAGAGCCAGCCACAGTAAGTTTACTCGCCATCTCGCAACACACTAGGTGGGGTGAGATGCGTGTAAAGGTAGGGGACACGTGACTAGCCCACCACGGTCTCGGTCTCGCGAGGGTCACCAGAGCTCTGTCACTCACCTCTCATACCTCGACGGGTCAACACCTTGTGTACATTACTGAAATTTTCTTTTTTGTTATGTTTATTGAATAAAAGGGAGCTTAGGCAAGCCCTAAGATTTCTCGAAGCCCACTACTTTCTCATCTCTTATGTCTAGCTAGAGCCAGCCACAGTAAGTTTACGGCTGAGCAGGAACTTTGAAACTGGAAAATTAGCCAATTCCTAAGATGTAACTTTTTGGAAGAATAGGGAGAGTGCGGGTTGGGTGCTATCCCGCAGCTGAACAGGAAATAAAATTCCCAGTCCGCACGCTTTTTCTATGACCATTCTTACTTCTCTATTCCTGATCAGCATCCTAACCTTCCCGTTTTAGAGTTATGGCGATATGTACGTAAATGGCTTTCCATATATAACCAGAGATGCGGGGTAGGGGGGAGGGGGGGGGGGGGGGTGCCCCCTATGACTGCAAAGTGTTGGGCGTTACGCCCCAGATATGACGGCACCTTTCCCTTCGGAGAGAGCAAACCAACCTGGATTCAGTCACGAAGAGTAGGCTACCGTAAGACTCACATTTAATGTTTTGCAAAAACTCATTTCCCAGTGGGCGAAAGGCCAGCGTTATGAATTGTGCCATGAATACGTACCATGAATACGTACTATGAATACGTACCATATGATCATGAACCCATTAATGTAATCTAATTATCACAGGAGGCTGGAAAATGGTGTGCATTGCCATTGGGTGTTGTACACATTCTTGGTTCTTATTTTTCTTTGTGTTTAACGCGACTGATACTAAACTTTTGTTTGGCACTGTAATTTTGGCTTCTTTTTTTCTTCAAATTTTTTTTATAACAAAATACTGCTATTCATGAAAAAACCCAATGTTATTCTACACTCTTTTTCCTAATTAAATTTGTTCCAAAAGATTTAAGGAGCAATAATCAGAAAACAATTCCAGGGTCCAGTGTTGATATGCAGAACAGTCCTTGTTCATATCAGATTGTGGTGGAATTGGCAAAATTGACATCTATTATCGGTAGAACTGGGCAAAAATCTAAAGTTAATCATGCTGAATTTAAAAGTATGAATTTTCAAGAGTGAATCAAGATGGTGACTGCATGCATGGTTTATTATCCTGATTGCTTTCACTGTCTGTCTCTCTTTCACGCCGGCGATCACGGTAGGCAGCCCCCATATAGTGTTGGACCGTGTCCAATCCTATGTTTTGTCCAATCTTAAACTTGGTATATTTCTATATGTTCTATATTCCAGTATTGACGTTTGTGTCAGCAGTTTTCGTTGTCAACATTGAACATGTACTGTGTAACGCATGCCACGTGGACCTCATCTGTTTCTGGTTTCTGGCTGAGTGGCTTATCTGTTATGTAACTCCATAAGAGGGGAGGGACTCGGACTCTCGTGGAGAATCCCGATTTTTCAATTTTTCATTTTAATTTCATCATTGCAGTTTAATCTAGGCCCTCGCTGACCGCAAACAATATCATTAGAATCCCGTATAGGAGAACATTTTTCGATTTTCCCACATTTTCTTCAAATCAGACAAGAATGAATGTCAGTGATTGGAGACCTACTGCGCCAGTGGCTTTTCTGACCCTGGCGTAGTCCATATATATTATTTTTTTCTTTAAATGTTTATTCGACAAAATTTCACATGATGTGATACATTTCATTCGCCGACAAAAATTTCAATCACAGATAATATTAACGTTCATAACTGACTTTCAACTTAATTGTTTTACTTCTTTTGACTTAATTTACACCATTACAATCCAACCTCTTTAATACAATTTCATTCATTACTATAGATCAAAGCAAAATCCAACCCTTGTCTTCAACGTTATGTTATATAATGTCTGTAGTGTTCCAACACAAACTTTCTCGACCTTTTTTCTTGCGTTTCAAAGTTTGGGGGATATTAAGTTCCAGCTTTCAGTAGTTTGGCCATTTTAATAATATACGGTATATGTAATATACGGTATATATAATGTCTGACTGTCTGCGGTTCAACACATTTTTTTTAAAACATTGTTTTGTGTTTCAAAGTTTGGGCAATATTAAATTTGAACGTTCTGTAGTTCTGTAGGGCATTTAGAACATATTACTCTGTGTCAGTATTTAGAACATTAAACATAATTAATAGTGAGAAACAAGGTTGTCAAATAAGAGTTTTATTTCAACGGCCCTTTATGGGCTAATACTTTCAATCAGTTGCTGGGAATTCTTCAGTGATGAGAAATAGACTGCCTTTAGTTTTTAAGATTTTGTCTCTTTTAAAATTTTTCAAATAGTAGTTTAGGGCGGTGGGTACATGGGTAAAATGAACTGCCAGTGCGGATCAAAATGTCAGAATGACCACTGTCCAGTCCGTGCGAGGGGAGGTAGACTGGTAGGCTCACGTGAGATCCAGTTACCCGGTTTCCCCTCAGAGGGCACCTGAGAAATTGTCTGTGTCAGTATTTAGAAAATTAAACATAATTTCTAATAATGCTCGTTTTAGTCACTGATATCAATAATCCCTTTCTTTGTATCCCGTTTCCTACTTATTATTAGAACAAAATATTGTCTTCGCTTGTCTTCTTGGTATTGACATAGCATGCTGAATAATTCTGGTATATTTTTTTTCAGCTTTGACCGATCAGTAACAAGATGTGGGGCTCCAACTATCCACCAACCGGAGGCAACCCATATGCTGCCAATGCCTACGCGGCGGCGGGTGGCTATCCCCCAAACTCAGGACCTCCCCCTCCCCCAGGCGCAGCGCCTGGAGGCTACGGCTACGGTGGCTACGGTGCTGGTGGCTACGGCCATCCTAGTGCCTATAACGTGAACCAGTACCCTGGTTATCCACAAGGAGGTGGTTATGGGTATGGCGGCGGCTACGGTGGTGGATACAGCCAGGCTTATGGTAGGGCCATATTATTTAATCCTCTTTCTGTAGACTACTGCTCAAATGTCCCTACTCTCAGCAAGTATGCATGTGCTGTTTATTGATTACAGTAGACCAAGATACCAAGTTTTACTCAAACACAGTTCCGCAATAAAAATCAAATTTTGGATTCATTATGATCTGGTTAATACACACACACGTTTATGATCGATTCATATGATATCAGTTTGAAATTAGGCCTACTTCAAAATGAACCTCTCAAACCCCGAGATACTAACAATAATTATCTATAGCAGAGCTATACTGTCTGTATAACTCTGCCATTAGTCATTGGATCTCGTGAATTTACGTTGTATTTCCCATCGGAGCAATCGTCAGGGAGAATCATCATTTGGCCAACTTGGGTTTGTCTACCCACGAACACGCAGTAATTCAGTTTCATCCCTATAGACACTTGCACATATTAATGGTCAATATTATTAGAAATGGGTTTGAGTCACGCTTTATTTCTATATTATATACATACGACTAATATAGTACCTCTGTTTGGGAATTGTATCCTGGATACCGGATAGAAGAATATTCCAGCCATCATTTCTGCTTTAAATATTGTGTTTTTTGCATTTTCTACCTGAAAATGTCTCCCAGTAGCAAGATCCATTCGAGAACTGATCTGCAAATTGTTTACACGTGTACAGCATAGGCCTACTTGATTCATTAGAAATGTTAAATTGCTGTTTTTGATATGAAGGCATAATATATTTTGATATGACTAAGATATATAACATTAATTTGCGTATTGATTAGTTTTGCATTTCAAATTTTGAAGGTAATAACAAATTTATTTGATGCGTCAGTGCACATATATGTGATGTGTTTCAGGAAAATGAGTCACAAGTCGGCAAAATTGGTGTTTTTCAAAGTCGTTTACTTACAAGATCTCTTTGTCGGAATATTTTCATTTTTGGAGTGTCTATATAGTCCTTGTGGTTGTATGAATACATCTTCCAAATTTCAAGACTGTTTATCGAATATATCAGTGCGTTTCTTAGATCATCCCATTGAGTATATCGAGCTACTTTACTGGTAATTATACACCCAGAAATATTCTAAACATTTTTTTTTCAAAAATAAAAATATCTAACTAAAAAGATAAAAGTGCTTATTAGATGTCCTTAATGTTTACATTGGTTGGAATCGGGTTGGTCTCATCTTTTCAAATATGGTGATATCTCAAAATCCATATTTTGCGACTTATGACTTATTTTTCGGATCACATATGTCATAAATCTTCTTTCGTTAATCCGGGAAATTAAATCAGTTTTCCGAATGGACCTGTTGCTCTTCATATTTTCTACTCTTCAGAAGTCTCCCCACTGTCTGTTCAATTGCTTCGGTTTTTTAAATTGCTTGTAGTGAAAATTGTTATTCTAATTCAGCACCACAACAACCCCCAGCCCCATATGGAGGAGCCCCATATGGAGGAGGTTACAATTACACGCCCGGAGGAGGTAAATTGAGTTTTCACCACCAACAAGAAGAGTTCTCATGAAAGTTAATTAGCTCTTAAGCATGTCTCTTTTCTACTGACTTATTCATGTGGATCGATGTGGGGCTAAGACATTACTCGATGAAATGTTAACATAAATACTTGATTGGACATCCTATCATTCTTTCTGACAACAAGTATTATTTTAAGTCCAGTAAAAAATCGTTCTGTCTATCCACATCGCTCCTCATTACCTGTGCTCCTGAACTAATTAAGCTGAGGTTTTTCTTATGGGTCCTGGGTTAAACTGTTTTGAAGAAAACTCATCGTTGCTAAACTGAAGGCCCATAGTAGTAGGCAGAGGTATTACCGCTGCTGGCTATAGGCATAGGCATAGGCATAGGCATAGGTGTTACCGCTATAGACATAGGCAGGTATTACCGCTATAGACGTAGGCACCGCTATAGGCCCGGTACTTTCAAATCTATGAATGAAATTAATGTATAGGCTATAGTTCCACATGTCATATACATTACAAATATGGAATAT
Organism: Sthenelais limicola; assembly: GCA_942159475.1. NCBI lineage: Eukaryota > Metazoa > Annelida > Polychaeta > Phyllodocida > Sigalionidae > Sthenelais > Sthenelais limicola. The sequence goes on along the minus strand of OW804095.1, from coordinate 56,962,676 downwards.
ACAGGACTTACTCTTAGGCCCGCTCTTAGGTTTTCCATTGAGTTCTTCCTTGTGGAAACAGCCCAAGCAGCCGAGGACAGATTCTTGGCTTCTTCCCATTGCCCTGGTCCAACTATGCTAGTCCTAGACTGTAGACTACCAGTCTAGGACTTAACTATTATGTCTTCAGTTATGACAAGCATGAATCTGAATTTTTGATCCAGGAATATTATTTAAGATTTTATTTTAATAAATACCAATCGACCATTGCTCTCTGCATGCTAATTATATCTGTTTGACCTGGTGAAGACGCTGGCATTACCGAGAGTTGTTTATTACTTGCACTCTATAATTTGAGTCATACAGGCTGGACGCACACTATTCTCATTGTTAGTAGGCCTAGACTCGTTGGTGCCAAAATCCTGAAAGGTCGTGCACCACTGCTGGGGTGCGTGTTTTGTTACTGCCATATATCCAACGTTAAAACAGACCGATCTCTCAGACTCCCCGACCGTCAGATATTGGATGATATAGCTATCAGTGTTGATTCCATGTAAAGCTCTTAACCACTTGCTCTTCTGAATGTAATTTATCTATACTTTTAATATTTTCCCTAGTTATATGCTGTAATTTCTTTGATCTAACTGGAACTTATCATTATGTTTACATGAGATTAGAAATAGTCATGTAGGCCTCACAGGGCTAAAAAAAACCCTACCAACTTCACTTGCCCATTGGGCAAGTGGTAGCCAAGATTTACTTGCCCAACATCATTTTTCACTTGCCCAGATTTATTTGCAGAATCATAAACGAAATCACACTGATCTGTATGTATCTTGTTTCCTTGTAAGTAGACATCACAACAGGGGTTTGAAATCGGCGCCGTAGAGATGTTAACTTGCCCAATCGGGCAACTAACATTAAATTTTACTTACCCAGAGACATTTTTTAGTTGTCCCGGGCAACTAAACATAGCTTTTTTCGAGCCCTGCCTTATATTAAAATGAATTAAATTTTGAATTCATTATTATTTGAAATTAGTTTATATATGAATTTATTCTCTTCAATTTTTCATCAATATTCGCTTCAATCGATATTACATGTTATTTGATTTACTCATTTGAATGCATGCTTACACTTTGCTTTTTGTGCATCTCATAATTGACCGAGTTGATATAAGTTTTTTTCTGCATTAAACTTTGTTCCTATTCCTCAGTCTGTCTTTCAGTCCATGAATTCATCATTTTTAACGTGCTCTTTCTTTTTGTTGAAATATCTGGGTGTATTAATATTTGTTTACATTGACATTATTTATCGGCTCGAATGATACTCTTTAAACTGGATTTGAGATTTGCTACTCCGAGTCGATGTAAATTATGTTATACTCTTGCTCTTTAGGTCTCGTTACATTATCATTCACAGTTCACAAAATAAAAACAACCTAAAACAGACAGCAGATGTCTGCTAATCAGAGTCTTATTGAGTTCATGGTCTACAATCAGTTCAACATACATAAACAGATGACGTCCGTTTGAGGCGTCTCCAGCAACGGACCCTACCATACCTAGCCCGTTAGTGGGGACTAGGTAGAAGTTGCATAAAATCGAGCAGATGTCAGTAGTCGACGGGCTGTTTGAGTGCATGTGCACACACACTCTAGCCTAGCATTTTGGCACACTCCTATGGGTACAGATTGCAACATGTGCTTATGTTCACAGTTTCGGAAATTTATAGAAGATAAACAGGGGTTTTATCTTTTGTGTATTATTATTGTAGGTATGTAATAAACTTGATTTTAGTGAGTACTTAGGTCTAAGGCACCACAGTTGTAAGGCTGCATAATACAAAACAGTGTATGTCTAAATTATGTGTGCGCAGTGGTGTATTAATATGGGAAATGCAATTTAATAATGGGTTGAAGTATTTTGTATGTTTGACCCATCATAACAATGGCAGTAGGGGTCAGGTATGGTGAAACTAGCTGCCAATAGATTAACACTTTTTCAACCAAAAAAATAAAATATTAACAGTGATATGTAACCTCCAAATCAGTATTTTAGTCACAGCAAGGTTTTGAGAATCCCCTGCTCTCCTTGGTCCAAATCGTCAGAAAATGTACACTTCATAGCTGTCAAGATTTATTGAATTATCCTGAATTGATGATAAATAATAGTACATATTTCTATATTTGGTATTGCGTTCATTTCAAACATGAGTTTGGTTAATCTCAACTTTATTTTGAACATCATTTGGTCGTATATATATATTTGTGTTATATGCGAATATTTGTTGAGGCAAATGTACATTTTCAGGGACTTAGGCCAACGTCTAATCTAGACTGCCTCTGGCTTTGGCTTTTGTGTCCTGCTGATAATCCCCTGACCTATTATTATCAAAACAATGTGGACTTCAAGAATTCCTAATCTCCTTACAAAATCATCTAGGAGATATCACCTGGCAACTTGAGCACACCTGTATATGATGTCATCAATAATATCACTAAGGGAACGGTATATTGGATATCGACTGCTGAGAAACGTTCCTAGATCCCTCAGTAGAATAGTAGTGTAATATACTAACCATCATCGTTAGGATCGGTCGTTGCTTTGTCTCAATAACACCCCGGCCTTACAAAAACAGTCATGCACCTGACCCTCCTCGCTCCTCATTTTAATCAGAACGTTGTCAATCAGTAAGATTTTTATTCTGTTCCTCCTTCGAGCGAGAGACAGACAGAGAGAAAGAAAGATGGAGGGGGAGAAAGACAGAAAGAGATACAGAGCAAAGTTATTATATAGTATCATATATAGTATCATCCTAATGCTCTTTAATGCTTGTTTTCAGGCTATGCACACGCTCAAGGACCTGCCGTTCCCGGATTCACGGCACCAGCGCAGTACGGAGGTGGACAAGTAAGTGTCCCCATCTGGTGTTTCACTGGCACAATAATTATTGCAATAGTCTCAGCTTTTAAGTTTCCATTATATTACATGTACCAGTGTTCCGTCAAGTTTAACGGTGCTTTACGCCCTTAGCAACACATTGTAGTTTCTACATTACTATTCATGGTCCTGGGTATGACCATAAAGTGCCTTTCTGTCTCTTTTCTCTGTCTCTCTTTCCCTTCTTCTCTATCTCTATTTCCTGGGTATGATCATAAACTGCCTCCTTCTCAGCTCTCCCGCCCTTGATATAACCATATTAAATGTGTGGTAAGGGCGTAAAGCAACCAATCTCACTCACTCACTCATTACTATTCATGATGATGCATACTAATTCTGCATACTATTCATCGCCCGTTTAAAAGGGACCACCCCCAGGTGGAGTGCCCCCATCCAGCCATTACTCGATGATGCAAAACTCCATGGCGAATCACTCCATGTACCAAATGCAGCAGGACCTTATCAGAAAGGTGACGTCTTATTATACTGCAGTCTTTATGATATGATATGATTTACTGAAACTCCAATAATCGGTTGGGACATTTTGGTAGCTGCCACATTCTGGGACAATGAAATTTAATATTTCGATTCAATGGTAGACATTATTTCCATTTCTCGGCTTCAAGATTCATTAATAACCTTAAATGTCGCTGTTTAACTCATCTATTTTTTTAATAGATGGGCCTAGTAGAGATGGATGACGAAGAAAAAGAATGGAAAGAAGAACAGGAGAGAAAGATGAGGCGTCGGCGCAGGGTGAGTGAGACATTATACCTTTCATATATATAAACCTCTGATGTAAATATTTCTGCGTAATTGTGAAAGAGATAGGCAGCTGGTTTCCGTGTGTTGACCTTCTTATAGATGTTATGCCAAATGCGTTTATAATATTTGCTGGTAATATACAAAAAGTGTTATTCCTGTATGTAGTATTGTTACAAGTTATTCCTAAATTCATGCATTTCAGAACATGGACGAAGAGGACGAGGAAGTGGACATGGAAGAGGAGAGGGTAAACATCACTAAATACTAATGTTACACAGTGATGAAAGTCTTCAGTATTTCTACTGAATTCAGTATTTTTTTAAACATAAAAATTGTCGAATTTCACCCAAATTTCATCATTTTTATCATAAATTAAAAAAATAATTCTAAAATTGTCAGTAACATTTCACAAAATTCGATTTATCAAAGTTATCGTCGAAATTTCGTCAAAGATTCATATCATCAAAACAACTTTAATTTCCCCCTGCTTTTCCCCTTGCCAGAAATATTTCAGTATTTTTGCCATGGCCCCACTTTCATCCCTGTAATGTAGTGTATTAACTAAGCTCACAGAAGCGCAGACGAAATTGTAGCCGAGCGTCATATCAATCTAATGACTCTAACAGGCCCTGTTGAGTCAAAACACAAGGCCCGTTTTACTCACAGCAACCAGGGAAAGAGAGGGGATAGGAAGAGAGGTATATCCACACTGTAACTTGAGACAAACGCAATCTTAGTCTGCGGCGGGGCATGACGACTGAGCGGTGCCCTTCCCTTGGCCCCAAGGGAAGGGACTCACTATGAGCCAGTACTGTGTACTCAATGCATGACATGCACAAGGGTACCTGTAGGCCCCTACATTAATTTGTGTCCACCTAGTATGTGAAAAATATGAAACTTAAAGTTTGACTTCAATTGCCTTGATTTAAACTGACCAGTTTCTCACCGATCATATTTATAAAAAGTTGAGAACTATACCGTGGGTATGAACCACAGATTCGAACATAATGATCTGTCTAATCGTGTTTAATCATTTCCCTATTTCTACATAACAACTTTGTATGGATTGTGTCGTACTTCATCCTACTTATTATGGTATTGACCTTTCAGAAATTACATTTCGAATCCTAGATAAGTATTCTATATAACCTTTCACCAAGCACACTTGTTATTTACAGCGTAAGATGGAGGAACGTGCTCGCAAGGCTGAGGAGAGAGCCAAGGAGCTGCAGGAAAAGCTCGAGTCTGATGAAGGGCTGAAGATGGAACTGCGGGAGAGGTTTGTTGCTGAACTCATGCGCCGACAGGAAGTCAGTGGTAGGTTTCAGTCTTTAATCGACCCACTTTTCAAATCAGTAAGTTTCTATTAGATCTGCCCACAATTTACCGAGATTAGTAATCTCGGTAAATTTGATGTTATCTCTGTAAATTGTGGGCAGATCAAATAGAAACTTACTGATTAACATTTGTAATCATTACAAATGTTAATTGAATATCTGTAAATTGTGGGCAGATCTAATAGAAACTTACTGATTAACATTTGTAATCATTACAAATGTTAATCAGTAAGTTTCTATTGGATCTGCCCACAATTTACAGAGATAACATCAAATTGTATGTATGGGTCTGCAATTTACAATGAGACCGGGTTTTTAAAGTCCTAGGTGAATCGACAAAAAGATATTGTTTGTTTTTTAATTTACACATCTTAATTCTTGGTTGGAATAACGTTTTAAATCAAAGTAAGATAACATCATAAGCCAGAAATGCGAAAGGTTGTATGTTTTGGGGCAGGAACCGCATACAAAATTACAGAGTTACTGATTGTTGGATACCCTACCAAGTCTGATGCAAATAAATATGCATATAGGAAATAATCATTTTAGGTAGAACATTACTTGTATTTCACCCTTTAGAGATAGTTTTTTTAATATTATGTGCTATTGAGCAGTACATGTACGACATTCTCCAAGCGTTTTACGGGACTCAAGACACGGCCACATCGAAGCCATTAACCTGTCCTCCATTATTATACGAGGACCAGTTTTCCTCCGTTTGAAATTTTTATTGTTAACATTTTTTTTAGGGACATTCGAGTCTACTTCAGGCACCACATTCCCGTTCAAAACGTACGATCCCGAGGACCCTGTGGCCAAGTGGTTTACTGATGTGAAGGGCGATCCTATTGACGGTGAGGACTGGGACGCGCGCTATGACGCCGAATTCTTGCGTACTGGTATCCGCGGTTGGGGTTAGTATTTCTACCTATTTGCATTGTTGGACAATCGAGTGTTGGCAAAATGAAATTTCTGGCATTGGACATGTTTTACCTTGATTTACCGTGGTTTAAATGGCCTTTCAATAAACGACATTTTAGAAAAAAATGTTAAATATGTAGTAATTAAGCGGTCCTCGTTTATTTGTAATCATAGAAATGTATTTATAATATATAGTTAAAAACTGTTATGCTGCTTCTAACATGATATCTTTATACGTTAAGGTACTGATGAGGCAGCTATAATGGCTGTTGTGTCTACTCGATCTAATGCCCAGAGACATATGATGTTGCGCGAGTACAAGACCTGCTTTGGAAGGGTTAGTATTAAAGCCGGCTTCTCCACTTGAAATAACTAGTAGCATATTGCATATGATTAGCTCTGTAATCTTTAGTCTAAGAGACTTTACGTATCCACCATAAAATCGAGGTTATACGTTCGTTGTTTAAATAATGCATTTCTTATTTATTTCCCAGGACTTGATTGAGGACCTTAAGGGTGACCTCAGTGGCAAGTTCCGCGAATGTATGTTAGCTTTGTTCGAAAGCCCTGCTAGGTACGATGCCTGGAGCATCAAGAAAGCTATTTATGTAAGTTATCAACAGTGTTTGTCAGGTACAACTAAAAGTTCCACTAGTTCACCATTTAGTTCTCTTCGCGGGTCAGTAACCCTATGTTCTCCCACGATTTAATCAACAATAACATGTTCCTGATAATATTTTGCCATATTGTCGATCGTTAACTTAGAAAATTCGAATCTGATCGAGCAACATACAATAAAAGATAATAGTTACCATGAGTATAAATTTAGCTGATTCCTTGTCTATTGGCAGGGTGCTGGAACTAATGAAAGGGCGCTGATTGAAATCCTGATGACCCGAACTAATGCTCAAATCCAGGAAATGACCGAAGAGTACAACGATAGTAGGTTATCTATGAACTGTTATTTAGTAATATTGAATGAAAACATTATTCCCCTTTGGATATACTGGTAAATCTGTTATGCAATATGGAGCACCATGTGATTACATTATTGAATTTTGTATTTGTATTTAAACGGCTTTATTGAACATATTTGAAGACATTTCTCCAGCATTATGGGAGGTTTGCAAGCCTTGCAATGGTGTTTCACATATATGTTTAATTCCATTTCCTTGAAGCTCTGTATCTAAAAATCAAAGATCTCCCAAAATATTTAAATAAAGTCTTTCTATCTTATATTCTAAATAGCTTCAGATAAATAAGACATGTTTTAATGCATCTCCCACATATTGTTACCCATGTTTTATATTACATTGTCCATGACACCATATTCCAAAGCCATTTCCTATACTTAAGTCTAGATATACGCCCCATGTAACACCTCAATTCCCATGAGAGTTTTAGTCGGAGTTATTAACGAACATATCGCCTTCTTGTATCCTATTGCCAGTCACTTACAAGAAGAGACATAAGGGAGATTCGTCCATCGAGGCGGACATCCGAGACGACACGAGCGGTGATTTTAAACACCTGCTCGTTGCTATCGCCCAGGTCTGTCCTACAGGACACGTTTCACATTAATATCATATATATACTTCGTATACATGTACATCTAATATAGCACTAGTGCCACCTCTGGGCCTACTTAGAAAAGGGATCTTCCGCGCTCTGCTTCCTATACCATCCTCTTTTTCCTATCCTCACTGGAATGCTTCATTACGGACACACTTACATTATGTTGTGATCTTGGCACTGCGGTGGCGTACTTAGATATATATGTGGTATTCCCATTTGCGTTCATTCACTTATGTAATACAATATTTCCCTCCCTTGTCCCGTCAGTTATATATTATGACCGAGAGAGCAACCCGTTTTTATAAACTGTCGTGTTGTAATGTTGTCTTTCTCATTTGAATCTATGATAGGAAAACACAGCTGTCACATTTTGCCTAAATTATATATTCCTCGTATATTCTTTCATGTGGCAACATTTCTGTGTCCTCGCCCAAATTTAGAGAAAAATACACGCCAGAGAAGAGCTAAATAGCCAATCTGGGTACTGTTTCATAATCGGAGACAGGAATTAAAGACTTGGGAATATGCATTTGGGACAAAATTCGTTTCATTAATTTTTAAGCATGAGTCAACATGCTTAATCATATAAGTAGGCCTATATGACAGGCCAAGAATATCCGTACTTTTGAGAATGTTCTTTAAACAAAATTATAACATCAAGAACTAACATACATGCTTGGGTGGGTGCTGATGGTGATACGACTAGGCTGCTAACTGTGAATGTCCTATGTCCTAGGTCGGCGAACTGCGAATGTCATCCATTATAAATACAAGGCTTGGACATTCTAGCTTTGTGGCATCGGCCATTCTTAACCATTGTCTCCGCATATGAAACAGATATTGTCGATATGATAATTTGGGTACATTGAATTTTCAGTATTCGTCGTTTATGATATTTTCTGTTCATTTTCACTTGCCCATCTTTTATGTTCTCTTCCGTAGTCACTTATAAAAAACAGTCCCGTGAGGAATCATCATTAGAACAGGATATTAGGGAAGATACTAGTGGTGACTTTAAACATTTGTTAATAGCCTCGTCCCAGGTTAGTCCTAGTGTGGAAATATCACAATGTAGTTGGGGAAACACATAATGTCGCTTCTCTATTGCATGATTAACGTCTTAATTCCTATATTCCATGTACACACAGTGCACAAAGTGTGCACTAATAGGCCGCTTTAACTCTATGCATGGGAAAACTATACTTACATTTATACATACCGTATATTATATATGCACTTCCAATTCCCGATCATTTTGCAATTATCGTTTTATCAGCTTGATCGAATGTAATATCTCTTTTACCTGCAAATGATATATAATATCGTAATGATTTAAATGATTTGGTTTGAAAATGTTAAGTTTAATTTGAGCTACTGATTTCATTCCTGTTAATTCCCACAGGGCAATAGGCGATTGATCCCGCAAGAGAAGCTGGAGGAGGCAGTAGTAGAAACCACCACTGAAGATGGCAGGTGGACTGGAATGTTCCACGTCGACTATACCAAGGTTCGCGTTCATACATTTCCAATGTCTGGTTTTCTGTTTAATAGGTTGATTTGATTTTATTCCTACGCATAGACGATGACTTCCATCTGTTGTTTTTTTTATTTGAAAGTAGTTAACATATATTAATATAATATAAGCAAGTTGTTACCGTTTGTGATTTCCTGCAATAAAAACTTAAATATATATAATTCACTGATACTGTTGAGTGGTTGCACTTGGGTGCCCTTCTGATAAGACATTTTGCTTCTCAGTTGCTGAACATGGATCGCGTGGCTAAGAGGGCCCAAGAGTTGTTTGAAGCCGGCCAGGATACCTGGGGTACGGATGAAGAAACTTTCATCCGCGTATTTGCCACCTCGGACTATTACACGATGAGAGCTATTTGGGATGAATATGTCAAGGTATACAAACCGCATTTACCTCTCCTTCGAAATATTTTATTTATCATCTGCTTTCATCTGAGCCTGATTCAACAGTATGTTCATAGACATATTGCATATCAGAAAATTAATTAACTAAAAACTGAAACATCACAATTATATATATAGTCGACTTTTTGAAAAGGAAAACCTCTCGAACCGACCACTCTCGGAAAATCGGGTTGTTTCGGTTGTCTACTCTGCCTCTAAGCTGTTAATATAATGCAATTATTTATTAATATTCAGTGGGTGTGTTGTGCACAATTAGAGGCTATATTTTGCTCACATGTACCATTCCAAAACGATATGCATTACATGGGTCAGATTTTCAGAAAATGTACAATTGGCAGCTGTACACATTTAGTAAATTCTGCTAAATTAGGCTGCAATTTGATCAATACTAGGTAAATTCGAGTATATTCGGCATTGCATTGATTCTAGCAATCTTTTTGGTTAGGTTGAACTGTATTTTGAACTTTATTTTCATCTGAAATTTGGGTTATTTGAGAAGATTAGCGAAGTTGGATTGTACATTTTCTAAAAACCTGACCCACATATGAGTTGTGAGACTATTTTCTTAATTTTTCCTTGTTTTTTAGGTGAGCCAAAATGATGTCATGGGTGCGGTGGACGACGAAACTTCTGGCAGTTTCCGCAAAGGTCTTCTTGCCATCGGTTCGTATTGACGACTTAAACTTTATTATGTGAAATTCACTCTTTTAATAATATTGATTGTGGGGTTAGTTCTTGAACCTTTAGTACTTGAAACGGGAAAAAAACGCCCTTTTAAATTGCAGCCCAGAATATCCGTTGCCGTCCAATGTTCTTCGCTGAACGTCTTTACAAGTCGATGAAGGGTTTGGGTACCGATGACAGCACTTTGATCAGGATTTGCGTTTCTCGTTCCGAGGTATTGAATAACACATTACATATTAAATCATGTTTTGTTTCCTCCCTTTATTCTATGAATTCGTCCATTACATCACACCTATCATATAACATACGTCAATAATAACGAATATATATACTGCACCGAACAAGATGAAGTTAATATATTTTACCAATTATATGCTCCCGATTATCATCTTAGGTTACCTTTCTTCCAACATATCACTGACAAATTACCTCTTAGGAGCGGTGGTTACCATGAACTATTTTCGTTACCAGGCTGTACAGATTCGTGTTCCTGTCGTGTACAAAATATATTACATATGTCCTTACCAACTAATGATAACTGATGTGCGTTTCTGGTTTTACTTTAGATTGATATGGTGCAGATCAAGGCCTGCTTCTTGGAGAAATACCACAAAACATTGTGGAAATACATCATGGAGGACACCAGTGGTGACTACAGAAAACTTCTGTGTAGCATTGTTGGCAAGAATTAATCGTCGACTAAAATAATTCGACTCAAGCTTTACCCTAATATGGTAGAACCGTAGTCCTACATAATGAGCTTCAAAATTAACAGTTAGAGCCTGAATTTTTGTCATGATACTAGTGAGTTGATACTGATTTTGGCGAGTAACTCCCAATGTCATTACTTGTTTTTGTTGTTCATGTGTAGCCCCGCATTCTTCTATGTCGTCGTACTTGGCCTTCGCATTCATATCGAAACTTTCCTGTCAATTCCTTTGAATCGTAAACATACTGTACCTCAAGATCTGGGCAACATTACATGTTTGCAACAAAAAGATACGTGTAGTCTTGACATTGTGCTGTTATTCTACCATTTGTATCGTTAATCCGGTGGTTCTACGTGAAAAGTGTGTTATAATTCTGTTTATAAGCAAATTTATATGCGTGAGATTACCTACTTTTCAAACAGGGTATTTAAAGTCGATGTATTGTTCTAAGGGAATGTAGGCGATTGCCTCTATATCTTATCCGAACCATACTGTATGTTCAATCTCAATTGTTAGTCATTTGGGTCCATGATATTATTTCATTATATTTCGTTACCTGAATTCACATGTTTAACTATTTGTATTGGTTTGCTTGAAACCAGAAGTGAAATGTTATCCACATGACATTAGTACATCGTAAAACATTTTATTTTGGACGTTATTTCAGAATGGTGATTGATGGTATATGTGCATGTATGTGTATATACCTACTATCAGTGATAAAGGTGGCCAATGTGAAATCTTTTTGTGGCACCTTGTCAACAATAACGTGCCTTTACTTTGTAATCTAAAATGTAATGATGGTCCAGGATTATTTACTCATTCCTTAGATAGGGTGTCTGTGGGTTTAGCATCAATTAAGAAACGAATCTCTGTCTTTCTGCAGATACAAGTTGACCAAAGTTTGTTCATTATGCAAAAGAGCTAAAGCTGGTGTGTTATACTTGAAGGTTTATTGAGTAAACTCATGATCAGACCTTACAGAGTGCACGGTTGAAATAGTCCCGTCCGTCAGGGACAGAGTGCACGATATATCTTTTTACAAATAATAAACACACGTGTAGAAATAGGTGACGGATATCTTTCCTGCATGCAGTGTCTTTTACAAAGCTTTCTATGAAATTAAATACTCATACATATATATAATAAGCTGATGAGCCGGTGATTTTGTCGGCATTTTTTAATCATTTATTCCGTTATTATGTTTATAGTCCAGTGCTTTAAATATGATATTAATAAATGGTCGTATATTGAAAACATTTTGTCTTTTATTTGTGTTTCTATTGATTGGGACTGGGTAAAGAAAAAATATCTAAATTGTCTAAGGATGTATCCTAACTGTACCGATGAAAGAAATCGAGATCATTGGAATATAGGAATGTCCTTGTACTTAACCGTATTTAGTTTTCATCTCAACTTAATTGAAGCTTCAGCACATCCTTCACTTCCACACTGCAATGCCACCTGGGTGAAAAGCGCGCATATTACATCACGTCTAGATGTGTGTCGGACTAAGTATTTACATCAGCTCCTAATATATCACGCAGATATCATAATCTAAGAATAGACACACTGTTAAAGGTCTTCCTGCCTTCCTTTTTTGTATTTTCCACAAAGAACTTTCAATAGAGGCAATCAATGTATTGCATGAGCATGACTAGCACGGTTATTAAATATGCACACTAGTGTAGAAGAATCTATAAGCCCTTCCCTATGGCGGGGAGGTTTTCCCTCTCTTGCACCTCGTAACCTCGATACTCCAGCTTGTTTTACTTCCCTCTATGAGGCAGACATACTCATCTATTGAGAAATGTCCTTGATACCGATATTCATCACAATTCATCAACGTATATTCCCTATTAATAAGCTTCATTTGACAACCATACCAGCTGGAGCATAGCTCATCATGTCCTCTATCACATTCATTCTCAGATACGATGTACACCATATTCATCATATAATAATTAACTGAGGTGTGTAGACATCAACCGTTAAAGGATTAATGACCGACATTGAAGGGCTGTAGGTGCACTATTTGGTTCATAGTGCAGAGGCGAAGATGAGGGATTTTGCACCTGCAGTGCATCAGCAGGTCCAAAATGGAGGTTATTAATCTTTTTAGACTGCCTTAGGTTGTTATAACCCCTAGACAGTCCATGGCAGTGATAAAGGGTTAGGTCATGCATCATTGTAGGGTTTACCAGCACATGCTAGTTCTGGTAGTATGTTTATGAACGACGGCAAACAATACGGGCTGTAGATTCATTACATGCGTTCAGTTTTGCATCGTCAATCGGAATAAGGACCAATAAAGGTTCAGCATGCAGAGATAATCGGTGTTGTCATTTCAAACCGAGTGTCTGCGTTATAACCGCATGGAGATAACTTGGCCTGTAGCTGAGATCGATCAGGCGAGAGGCTGGATTAGTTCAACAGTATACCAAGTCGCTATTCATGGCTTCTACTATTGATTCAAATAGCAGCTAGGTTTTATGAATCATTACCTCTCAATTTGGGAGAATTGAGTAACGACATACACATGTATATAAACCGTCTATTTCGGACGCAAATATAAGATATATTGAAATACAGATATACAGAAAGCTTTGGTTTACATCATTTTTATTATGGCGGATTCATGTGTGGAAAAATAGTCCAGTCTCCCGCGCGAGTTAATATGTGGACATCTCCCTAGTTTACGATGGAGATTTTCTTTTCTTTTAATTCTAACACTATCACGACATTTCTAATGAATCTAATCTTTTTTATGTTAACTTCATTATAACAAAGAAATGGAATAGTCAGCAATTTTACTGAATAAATGCTGATTGAGGACATGTCCGCCTACCGACTCTCAAAGACGACTCATCCACATCTATCAACTTTAAGCCCAAATGAAATAGATTTCATTTGGACTTATATATAGACTAGTTGTATATACATTATACATGAGTTTACATATAAGTTCTGACCGATCTAAGCTTTAAATTCTAAAATCCCTTCAGCAGGAGATACGGCAAAATATCTGAAAAAGTGTCTGTAATGGCATTAATTATATAGATGCAAGGAAAAAAATAGGGGCAACCCTTTGGCCGGCTCCACCGAAACGGAAATAAAGTAAGTATGATATACAATGTCTATGGCTTTATCTAAAATATGATTTCAGGTAATCACACCTGAATTTAGATGTACGAGGCCAATACAAATATTTTTTTAAAAACATCTTCTTGGAAGTTGAATTCGATCCAACCGGTCGCGATTATGGGATAATAAAGTTTCTGAGAGAAAAGGGTTCACCGTTAATATATACGTCATATACCTCTAAATCGCATTTAATAGATTCTAGAAAGTATTAATTTTGTTGTCAGACTATACAAGCCAATAGCACCACAGAAATAAAAACATCACACGAGTGTATCTAAATGTGTTTATTTGATAAGACATTCGCTTGAATGATGGTACCCAGTATATCTCAACTGGATGATGCATGGGATTGCGGGGTGATTATGACAAGTAACCTTGTAGACAAATTTCATTCCGGACAACAAGATCCACATCCTACATAAAATATTATTTCCTCTAATGATAGACATACCGGTATGCACCCAACGGAATTGACAGACAAAACAAGCCTATTTATTAATACGGACGTTTCGATGGGTTCCTCTTTTCTGATTGTTACGACAAGTATATTACGCTTCTTTATGATTAAGGTACAAATTGGAATAGGAATACTGTTTGTTTTTCGCCAAGCCTCTCTAGCAGAAATTGTGTCAATATCAAAATCCTTCTCCGTTGGAACAGTAGCATGGTATATTCCCAGACACCAGAATTACTGATTCCCAAATGTTACAAGAGTACAAAAGGAAAGGGTATTTGCCAAGATATCATATCGAAGTGTTCAAGATGGTTTTGTAACATCACATGGAAAATTATCAAATTAATAAATATTCGTCAATGCCTATGCCCCAAACCACATTTTTGTTTGTTTCTATAATGGTCTCCTAAAGAATAATGGTCGGCCGAACTTAAGGTAGAGGCGAAAGACCACGTAAGGTGAAACATGGTAGTTAATTCGATTTATTAAAGTAAATATGAACATGATGTATATATGCGACCTCACCTGAATAAATATTTTGAACCCCCAAAAATGTTTTAAATCTATTTCTATATCATACATGTTGCAAGGTATCTAATAAAGTTGACTGATGTTCATCAATAACATGGTTGGCCTTTGTACTGAGTTTGACTAAGTTCAAATTAATTTTCCTTCACGTTATATAGCAGTTCTGATTGACACAAGTCATCATAGTCCGTATCATTTAAAGTTTATTTATGGTGAATAGTAGCATTAATATTGATCACACCAAATGATAGAAATAAGTATGATAGGTTCGCAAATAAACCATTTTGATATTACCATCTAAAGCTTTCCTTTGCTCATGCATATTTCCAGAAAATCTTCAGTAAAAAAAGCAAAACCTTTTTTTTTTTCGGAATTTACCTTAACTTTAAAGTACTGAACTCTAGCTCTATTGTCAGGTTTCACGGCTTGACCCCAGTAGCACCAGACACTCTCACGCTTTTCTCAAAATATATATTGGCAATGTGGTTATACGTCCAGGTGGTACAGTCTCTAAATAATATGACAGTCAGAACCAGTCGTCACGATGCACACCCATATGTTCAAAATGCATCCGATTATAATAGGCTTACTTCTTCGTCTATGCCTTAATTTACAGCTGTACGTTTTATTGGCAACCACATGTTGACGTACAACATATATCATTATTTAGATGATTAAGTTAGTTCAAAGCAGAAAGGTTTAATGAAGGTTTCGTGAAAACATGAAATCACACATCTCACATGGTTTTATGAATACCATATATCAAGTTGACACACTAGGGAGATATTTTGCATATTGAAATATACAGAAATTCTGAAATTCTGAAATGCGCTGTACAGATATAAAGTTTTCGATGGCTGCAAAATGCGTATATATGCCATAATTATTTGAATCCGTCAAAGGCTATATGTATCACAGTATTCTCATTCAGAACTCTCAATCGCGAATGTATAATGCACTGGTAATTATATATGTATTCAGCTATCCTTCAGGGAGTGGGAAGTAGAGGACGCGAATGTGATGGTGTTTGGAAGTAGATATTTTTATGGGGAGAAGGAAAATAACCTTCCTAATAACATACTCAGATGTTGTCTAACCAAGGAAAACGACCAGATATTCTGTTTTATAATACCAAACAGTCCATTAATAAAATAATTCATGTTATACGCGCTTCCCCACGGGCCGCAATACAGTATTAAACAGAACTTATTTCTGATAGACTTTAACATGTCCTCGGATATTCTGTCCTAGGGCGCGGATCGAACAGGAATTGGGTTTGAGTGTACAATCAATTACAATGATGATAATGGGTAATATATAATTTCATATATCATTCAGGTTACCCCAAGTCTCCCTTTGCTGCGATGGTTATTATACACGGAATGAAATGGTTCCTGATGGATGAGAAAAAAACAGCCATTAAGCAATTTATAATTAAATCATCTAATCTTAGTAATAAATAATTTTAGGTACATTCATGGGATATTCCATAATGTGTAATATACAAACTATACAAAGAGTCAAATAAAGATAGCTTTATGCACTGTTTAAAACCTGATATCACACATGATGAAAATTGATATAAAGTAACAAGTCCTATACCCGACATCTAATCAGAAAATCGTTTGCCCTGTGCCATCTCTCCCTGGATCAAAATATAATAACCAATTTCTCAGAGCCCCGTCCTAGGCTATATATGTGTACTATAATCATATATAATTCAAGTCCCATTTGGAAACAGGTGTATTACAATTATACCCTGTCATGTCACAGCGCACCCCTGGTATATTAACTCTGTGTTTTATTTGACATGTTCATAAGGATACTACACATAAGTTTGCATCAGAATATCAAAGGCAAACCATGAAATATACAGTTAAATCTCTGAACAGGGGATATGGTAGGGCCCAAAAAGAATAGGCGTGTTCCGATTTATCTGGCTGAAAACTAGGTAAGGGCGGGGGGGGGGGGGTAACTTTGCAAAAAAAGTTTTTTAAAGGAAACCACAGGAACTGAAAAAATGTCTATCTTATAACAATAGTTTTAAACAAAGGAAATGTGCTTTTGGCAGTTCCTGGTTAGGAAAACCTGTTTTCCTGCTTTTATTAGTTTTTTTAAACTAACAGATTTTGTTTTAGGTATAGGGGAAGGTTGTTCTAGGTGGGGTAAATCGGAAACACCTATTTTTGGGGGGCCTAATGCAGTTATTCAACTATATTCTCATTATCATTTTGCCGTTGTTTTAGTATCACTTATACGCAGATATAATATTATACAGATATACAAATCCGTGTTATCACCCGAGTAAAAAACATCTTGCACTGAGAAATATCTGGATTGCGTCATCAAGGCCAGGAGCTAGCAGGGCGAACCAGGCTAAACGCATCCCTTTGTACGCTTAGCTTTCATCTTCTATTCCTCCACCCTTCCAGCCAGCACATCACCATGGTTAGACACAAGAGAAATGGTGCTGGGTTGGTTTGTGTTTTGGATTTTCAACATGTTTCATTTCCCCCTCGCCTCGAGGTCAGCAATGGCCAATTGCCCTCACTACAGACAGGGACTACAGAAGAGGAGTGGGCTCAAGACGATACTGCTCCTGCTGATGCTGATTCTTGCAGGGAATGGTCGTGGTGGTGCTGCTTGTGTTGGTCCAAACACTGATTCTTTCTTGTCCTCCAAAACCAATCCTGCCTCCTGCTATTCTCCTTCTCGACACAGGTTTCTTGAAAGAGAAGATAACAATAGATAGTATTGATACTGCATGGATGAACTGAGTGGATACTTGATTACTATGTTCGTTTTAAAATGGCATGAGTTTATATCAAATTTTAATCGTCACACACAGCGTATAACTGGTAATTGGAGGGTGAAACTGTACTGTAAACTTCACAAGGCGAGGTACATTGTAGCATTATTATACATAGGTGAAAATATAACAGGTCGGCTGTTCGAAAAACTATTAGCCCTTAATGTAATAGATATGGTATCGTATGACACATGGCAACAAAGCCTATAGAGGTTGTTATTTATGGGACTAAAATTGTTGGAGGATGGCTGAGGGCATTTACTAGGGTAACATGGTATCCATCACCAGAGTTATCGGCCCCAAAACCTATAGCCTCAAACTGGTACACACATCTTGAGATTTCCCCCTGGAAATGCGTCATATTGTATTCAACTATATCGGGCAGTAGAATATCTGTCATCTGTCTTCTATCACCATGCAGAACCTTGCACTGATTGAAGAAATCAATAGCTCCAAATGCTCAGTGTTGGCTTTAATGGTATCTAGGTATTGATGCATTTTAGAGATACCCGTATGGATAAAACATTCTTTGGGTTAATTTAACCGTCATCCAAGACGTTGAAGTGACTCCATGGACAAATATATCTTATTAGTATGAGGGTATTGTACAAGATTAATATGGGAACCCCCGCGGTGATATGCTTATATATCATCACGGGTCCATATATATTACAATATTATGCATCTTGTCACAGTAAAGAAACGAGCTGTGCATGGGCAGGCCGCATCTATGTGATTGTACACACAAGCCCTCAAGGCCACGGCTCTATAATGTACGACCGTACGTTAAGAACGGAATAAAGCTTTTCAGGCTAAAGGCATTCTAGAAGATGGTACAGGAAAGGGTCATTTAATGGTAACCACAGATGGGAAGTATCGCTCTCATAACTGAAACTACCGTATAACGCCTCATGCTTTTTTGACATTGGCAACGGATTTTTTAAAAGCTGCAACGATGTATGGTACATCCATTCAGAGCTGAAAAGGGTTAAATCATACCTGTTGTAACCTTGGATAACCACCCATCATTTGTACCCCTGATCCTTTATCCCACTCATATGGCAAAGTCGACCTTCCAGAAGAATTATTTTAATATGCACCCATATATCTATACCATTTACTCTAAAGATATATATTCATCGTTACGATTACTTATGGAACAACATACTGCCTTAATTAATTCGATCTCTAGCGCTTAATGATAGTAGTTGAAAGACAAACTAGAAATGTGTCTGTTCTTAACAATTGCATCGCGTCGAGCCGGTTCAACATAGATTCATCACCTGGCTTCTCGATATGCTATATAGCAAGTTGGACCTTCAGGGAAATTAAAGCAGTTCTTTCTGAGATTCTAGTGCGGATATAGGTATGGTATTTGGGCGTGTAGGAATTAAGTCGCAAAATATCAAGGTTCAATGTGTTTAGCCTCCTTAAAAGTGAAACTTAATGTATTTTCCACTTCGCTTGTTTTAACACGTTTGCTTAAATATTACCAGCTGTTACATAATAGTCAGTCAGCCATGCGTCAGCACAGCTGGATATCTGATCAGCAAATTTCATTATCATATATTCATATTGATATACACAATTATTAGATACCAAGACTTATCACAGCGACCCTATACGAAATGTCTCTGATTTTACTTAGTATATCTTTGGTATCGGGGATCTCGAAAGACTTCGAGACGGGATTAAAAATATGGAAAATTTAAGTAAAAGAAACAGGATACAGGTGGCAAGGCCAGGGCATCGGAGAGAGCTGGCCTTGCGAAATCTGGACTTATCCGGTGACATTTCTCCACGTCAGAACATCCCCATGTCACAACATTAGGGGAGGCTAAAAACAAATATTTTATTTAAGAAGCAACATTTAAATTAATTAAAGTAATGTCCATCCTATGTAACATGAAAAGTCACATAATTGAGAAGAACTAAAGGAGAAGAACCGAGGCAGTTTAATCTATAAAATTACGTATATAGCACATTAGAAATGCCAAACCTGACATCTGTATGATAATACGCAGTGACTTCCAAGATTTGAAAGTGTTGACTCTTCAGATCTATGCACAGACAAACTGTCTACCACTGACAAATCGTTATATATACAAGGGCCACCGTCATAATTCACACTACAGAGACTAAAACGTATTAGTATTACGTATTACTGCCGGGAATGTATAGCTTCCGCGTGAAATAGACTAGCAATGTGTGCCAACTATTTCGTGAGTATACCATTTATTCATAGAACTGCCTAAGATCTAACCTAGAAGACAATTTAACTAAGGGCTGCTTGCCCTTGAAACCTGTCTCCGGCAAGTCCCGGATGAAAAACAAGGTGTGTGCATGTAATATATCATAGAGGGATTACAGCATCACCCTATTTTGTACATGTACCTGTATTTGGGCCAATCCTAAAAAACTATATATATATCCCAATGGTGGTCATTTTGGCAATTCTTTAATTACCTGTATACATACCCTCAACACAGGAAACATCCAGATCGTGCGCAATTTCCGCCTGACGTGCGCAATTTCCGTCTGACTGCTAACCACAGATACTGACTCAATATCAATTTTAATACAGGTCCTATTGTTTTGTCATTGGCAATGGCTGATTTAGATCTGCATTGCAATTCTATATAAGGTACACTGGCACATGCAAGACTCATATGTATGCGTCTTGTCCGTTCTTACATTTATACCGCTATTCATCTACCTTCCAAGACAAATATATTGACCATAAATCTGGAATGGTAATTTGGTCATTAATAACAATAATGCCTTCAAAAATATGAATGGAGGAGAGGTTCATCCAGTCAGATGCTCATTCATTTTTATTTCGCGTTCGGATGCCTTGGTTCGGCACAAATCTTCATTCCAAGCTTGTATAAACAAACACGCCGCATATAAGCGATACTATAATTTATATTATAATGATTAGATAACTGATTTATTATATACACTTTAATGATATACATAGAAAACATTTTTGAGTCATATAGTTGTATCTTGGCCCTAGACTTGAAATGCGCATTGGTTGCCATGACTACCACACAAGATGTAACTCACTAGTGGCATATCACTGTGCATAATTCACTCTAGATACGTTGTCCTCAGAGCAATGCGTATATAATCAAGGACTTGATTATAAGATGTACAAATTATAGTGATAAAGGTGAGTTGAAAAGACCGGAACCCAAACATAACTCATGACGAACTTATAACGCATTATCACCATCATCCTGCGTCCTTCCCTACCCAATATTCAATCATCTACAGCCATCATCGTATTGGTTCAAATATGTATGACGTAGGCATTTTATTAGGAATTAATCCCCCTTGTGCTAAGCTGCAATTGACCAGCCCGCGCGAAAATATTTACTGATTAACAACTCGGTTTACGAAGGATTACTGACGCAACATTTCAATCTAGTTACATCCATGCAGAGATTCGCTGTGTGTGGCTAGGCGAGAATAATCTCTCATTTGCACTGGGTAAACATCCAATGATATACTTATAGAAAGGTATGAAACGTATCAGGAGAAGAACATTATCAAGAAAATGTGGTTTTATAGATATCACGTTGTTAACAAGTGCGTCTGTCTTAGAATGAGGAGTATAGTTTGGGAAGAGAGATGCTACACCAATACTTCTAGTTTTTACTGTGGCTTGATCGTGTAGAGATCTAAAGTAATTTGTACTAAACGAAGTATAGATAACCTATTATGTTGTTTTCACTGTTCTGTCTTTAAACGATTCACACAGAAATTTGCAGACAATTTGGTGGGCAACTTGATACAATCTTGTGTGAACTTACACCTTCTTTGTAAATTCTCACAGTATATCTCTCCCTTATTGAAGATACTAGATATTATTTGCACAAAATAGTTGTCTCCCCATTTTTCTGAACTAAGTTCTCTGAACTAAATTAGCCATATCTATTGCTCATACAAGCGCCGGGTTATAAAATTTGACGTTTAGGAAACTATTGACTTTCACAAAACCTTTGACTTTACAAAACTTTTGACTTTTACAAAACCTTTGACTTTTATGAAAATTTCAACTTTTACAAGACTTTCAACTTTACTAGGAGATTATAATAAATTATAGTGAATTGGTAAAATCACTGTCGTTTCCACCCAGCAAATGTGATGTTAAAATAAGAAATGACAAAGAATGTATAACTGATAAAGGATATACCGCCAACAGAACAAGAATCAGTAACAGTTAGTTTTTTTTATTTCCTAAGGAGACAACAATTTGGTGTCAATATTAAAGAATCTGCGTTCCCGAGGGAAACAACGACTTATTTCAGTTACATGTAAATGATGTAAGTCACAATTATTGTCAGATACTGTAAATTAAATCATTTTTAAAATTAAAAATTGGGAATAATCAACACAAGTAATTTTCCGGCAACTATTACTCATCATAATTAACCCATGAGCTGACATGTCTCAGACTTACCTCTATGTTTCTAGCTTTGGAGATCAATATTTTGTGTTAACTCTATAACATTGACTGTGACTGCAAACCACATGGACATTAGAATTATAGATGAATTCTGAATTCTGAATATATTATACCAACTAGACAGAACATATCAGAACGTTCTGTGACCTACTAGTATCTCATTCCAACGTTCACACCGATAGGGAGAATAGTGAGATACAAGATGAAATCAATGGTTGACTGATTAAGACTAATTCTCAGACGAAATCAGTCTTAACTATCTAAGGTAACTGTAAACTGATAAAAAAAGATAAAACCATAGTTGAGATTACTGAATTAATGAAAGAACTGTCGCTTCTGCCAAGGAAACATAATGTTAAAAAAAGGAAATGACAAAAAACATATAACTGATATTGGATATACAGCTAACACGAAAATCTATAACGGTTACTATAAACTGGTCATAAAAAATGTTAAAACGATAATTGCTACTTGTTTTTATGTTACACAGTCTATCGTTAAGTTCAGCTTCATATAGTTTATATTCTCATTTTCTAAAAGCTATAAAATTAATATATCATTGACTAATTATCTCGGTATGAACTAAGGAAGTTCACAAAAGGTTGGAACATGGATGAAAGTAGGAGCATAAGTCATTTTGCTGTCATCAATGGAGAATAAATCAATTATAGCTGGATGTTGTTGGATATAGGATATTAATCTCAATGGGAGTGGGGGGGGGGCTGTCCTTCCCTAGGATATTATTTTATATTTCTATTACTATATATTATGCCTTTCATGGAGCCAGGTTAGTGGTTGGCTTGAATTTATGGCGTTGTTCTAACATCTGGATGTTTTTTAAATGCTATTCCATTGTGACGATAAAACGGTATATATAAAGCTGTGAAGATATGTGTTGTTTTCAGTGTCAATTATTATTTTTCCTTGGTTGTGTCTAGTGAAAACCAGGCACATAGCCTGATCCTAAAAAATAAATGGGTAGGCAAAATGCCTTACACACTTTTTAACACCTGGATAAATAAAGTATTAAAAAGCAATCCATTCATCAGCTTCAGAAACTATGCCTTTAACCCACAACCTTTTCACATTTAGGGTTACAACTGTTTCTAATCCTTTATGCATGCAGCTAGTGATTCCACAGTCACAACCGATATTATTATAGTTGCGACTCTGCAACTCTTCGACTCACCTCCTCCACTGTTACAAAGTATAGATCCTACTTTGTCCCGACCCAGTCACAAGGGCAAAAAAGACTTGAAGGAGTTTCCCCATTAACAGTTTCATGAGTAAATAATGGCTGCTGAGTCAACTAAAAATAGACGGCTTGAAATAGGGTTTCTCTAGTGAAAGATGTGCACTTGAGTCTAATTGGCAACCCGCATGTGATTGGGTTTCAGGTACCAAGGTCAAAAGAGCTAAGGCCACGCTGAATAGATACTGTCAAATGGGTTGACAGTATAGATATACAGGATTTTCCCACATTATATATTGTAGGGTAATATTTATTATCTTAGTTCGAGAAATCAGTATTATATGCATTGCAATGGATAGTACAATGTGTAGTCTAAATCTTAACTGAACTAGGGTGTTTTGTAATTCAGTCAGTCTTTGATGACACTATGTTTTATTGCAAATATTAACTTATTTCATATCGTATCTGTTAAATTATGATACATGTTTTGACAACAGAGTGAGTAATTAATTATCTCATCCGTTCAATGTGAGATGATAGGTTACTTGCAAAGATGCATAAAGGGATTAAAGCTATGAACTAGAACATTATGCAAGTGCTAGACAGCATGCATGCTATTGTAATTATGACTATATATAAATTAGTCATAATACTAGAGAATGCATTATCAATAATAACTATAACTATAATTTCAATATAAAGAATTTGTATTGCCAAACTGGTAGTAATATATCAATACCAGGCAAGTACAGTTCCAGGCTGATATAGCATTAATACCCGAGTTTTTGGATGGTCTGAGTGGTCTGTTGCCTGGTGGACAATTTGAAGGGCGTTAGCCTCCAGAATTTCCACCAGGCAACAGACCACTTAGACCATCCAAAACCGAGGGTATTAGTGCTTTTAGACCCGGTTTGGTCAGATTCAACTATTATTTACCACTTACTGACTTTTATTTACCAGTTCTTTCGACGTCTATAACCCCCATTCCTTACCGGAAGTTGCCAGAAGTGATTGCCATGGTCTATTGTGACAAAAATACACCCCAGAATCTGACCAAACTGGGTCTAACTGAGTATAGAGAAGGTCTTGGTGTGTGTGTGCGTAGAATGGTGCTCAGAACCAGAGTGCCTACAGCCAGACCTGGTCATGTGACCTGGCCTGGTTACAGTACATCTGGGGTGAAAATGTGATTTTGAAGCCTTTTTTAAATTGGGATCTCCACACTCTATTTATAGCCTGGGAAAGCCCCTGAGAGATGTGTCATTTCCCACAAGCTACCTATGTCACTTCCAGAGGGACCCAACTACATGCAGAGGAGTGGGAGAGTGAAGACGAGGGGAGGGAAAGGGTGGGGGTATTGGAGAGTTGGAGGGGAGGGAGAGGGTGTAGGAGGGGGAGAGTGAAGAAAAGGGAAAGGGTGGGGGAATAGGAGAGGGGAGGGGGAGGGAAAGAAGAGGGGGAGGGAAAAGAGGGGAGGGAGAAGATGTAGGGGAAGGGAGAGAGGGGAGGGAGAGAAAGCAGGAAGGTATGAGAGACAGAGAAGAGGGGGAGGGAAAAGAGGGAGAGGGGGAAGTGAGGGGAGAGAGGGGGACCGTCCAGAGGATGAGTACTTTGCTAGTTTTTAGACCCAGTTTGGTCAGATTCTGGGGTGTATTTTTGTCACAATAGACCATGGCAATCACTTTCGGCAACTTCCAGTAAGGAATGGGGGTTATAGACGTCGAAAGAACTGGTAAATAAAAGTCAGTAAGTGGTAAATAACAGTTGAATCTGACCAAACCGAGTCTAAAAGCACTAATACCCTCGGTTTTGGATGGTCTAAGTGTTCTGTTGCCTGGTGGAAATTCTGGGGGCTAACGCCCCTCGTATTGTCCACCAGGCAACAGACCACTCAGACCATCCAAAAACTCGGGTATTAATGCTATATCAATATAAAGTGCATTAAGATGCAAATACCATAACCAAGGAGAAATAACAAAATGCAAGCTGGGCAAGGCTTTTGTCCACAGCTATAATCCTGCGTAGACTCCCAGTCGCTCATATGGAGATTAAAAATGCCTGGTGATTAATATTCCCAGAATCGCCTTGTGGCTTAATACACATAAACCTTATTTCGAAATATATCTCAGAATTGCTTATATCAAATCATTAGGTTCGCCAAGTTACCTTAAATTATAAAACATGATTTATCTCTATGCAACATGGGGGTAATATATTATTATATATATAATAATAATAATATTATACGCGTTTTCAGATTAACCTAGATGTATAGAACGCAGTGAGCATATTTGCATGAAGTGCAGGTCACCTGGCTGTGTCGCAGATCACAGGATTGCATGTTTTAAGTAATGAAGTAGCAAAGCCAATGCCTGCGTTCTACCTGAGATGTCTCCTTTATCTTTTGCTCACCCATCTCTCTCTCTACCCTAGTGGCTATAATGGTGTCATATTTTTATGACTAAATTGGTGTTTACCTAACGTGTCACAATCCTGCTAAGCAATGGAAACAGAAATCATTTCTGAACTGCCATAGGGTATATCATATCATTTTGTGGGCATTATGAGATGGTAGGCGTTAAGCGTTTAGTCTGATTCTAGGTTGGATATTTGTACCTGTATATATTGCAAAGTGCTATGACTTTGCATCAGGCGGGCTTAGAAGTCTCCAAAACTTAGAGTAGTACTCCCTCACTGTCCGATGTTTATATTGGCAATAAAATACCACCAATCACTAAAAGCAATTATGGAGTTTGTCTCGGCTATAATGCTATAAAATAAGGCATAGGGCACATATTTACTACCCCTGCCTGCTATTGTATTTGTGTGACAATCGTTCTGTTCCGTTCTGTTATGGATGGTTATTGGGATGCATGGGGCTAGCGCAAGATGAGGATCGAGTTGCATATTACATGTGGTTATAACTGAGTGTGCATCTATATCATATAACGATCATCAGTACAAAAAGTAATATATATGTATCCACACGCATGTACGTGGATAGCATCGTAACAAGTGAACGTACACATATGAGGACAACATATACCTTATAAATGTCCATACTAAATATCTAAACTCAAAAGAGGGATGCTCAGTAGCTGTATCTGTATTAATCAATCGAATACAAGGGCTAGGCTGATGAAAGAAGGAGGCATGGTTGAACGTGGGAAGGAAAGGTACACTGAACACCTGCTGCGTACATATTCCACATACAAAATTCGGGTGCGTAGTTTCAGAAAGGATTTTAATGTGACATTAATATAAAATCAGAACAGTCAGACAGAAATGGAATACCAATTAGATATCGGAACTTATATTCATGATATCTGAATTAATGTGAATGAAAGGACCAATCACTATTCTATCATAATATTTATAACAACTGCATGTATAGCAAAGGAAATAAACATGGATAAACGCACAAATGCAATCCGTAACAATCATAAATCAAAATCTATTTAGTATAGGGGAACACTCGCGTGCATAAAATATCGCTAAAGAATATAGTTTACATAATTTACATAAGCACATAATTGACGGCGGAAGCTTTTCTTTTTAGGATGAGCTATGTTTGAAAAGGACCATCTATATATAACGTGTGAGAAGAAAAACTAGGTGCACTGTCAGAGCAATCGATAAGGAATATAGATCTCTATATGTCACCCATCTAAGGTATATATAACAGCTGTTGCTAACAGATGTAGTCCTACGCAATGAATTGTCAATACCAAAATAGCATTATTTTAAACATACTTTTATAAAAAATAAAAAAAAGTCAGCCATTAATTACTAAAAGGAATTTTTGAATATATTATACATATGATTATTGATAGTTGAATGAAATGCATCGACATCTAGGAAAAATGGCCCTCAAATTTATTTTTGGCATAATAATGTTAAATCAAAACGTATTCTATCAGTACCAGCTAGTCGGGAACCCGCTGAAAGACCTGGAATTCACTTTCAGATGCGGGTCTCCTTTTTGTATGAATAAAAGATACATTGAATTGAATTGATAAACTTTGCAAAATATGTCCACGGGGAACGTGTTACCAGGGAGGTGTTTCATAAAAATAAGATGAAATCGTACATTGAATATAAGATATATCTTACGCTATAAGATGTGCCATTACTTCGAGCATTCAATAACCGATTTAGACTGTAATTAACATTTTTATAAAGACCATCGTAAATAGTAACATACTAGTAGTTCTTAAAAACGGTCTTAAATTTAAGATTTCTCGTAAATGTTTAAGATACCTCAAACCCATATACGACGCTCTTATATTTAAGATAAGGTGGTACGATTTCTTTTATGAAACACCCTGCTGCTCAAATATAAAATGTGTGAGTATTGCTTTCATTCATCAATATCTATACATCAGAATAGGGCTGAAGCGCAGGCACCCGCATCAAACAAATTTTGTTGGTTGAAGACCAAGGCTGCTAAGGCAGCTGCCCAGTTGTTTTTGTTTGCTGAATCAGCAGGTATAGACGAAACATGCAACGTCACTTCATTTGTAAATAAGTCACCTTTCTGACTTAATCTATGTGCAATACGAAAAGAAGTCCTTAAAGTAGGCAGATGCAAGACGCGTGTCCTAAATATCATGGTTACATTGGTGGAAATGGAAATGATTATGATCGTAGAGACATTAGTGATGGAAAAATAGGCTGTGAGCGGAATCATGTCGTAGATCTCCGCTTCACAGTCATGCAACGATCACATTGTCTAAAGATAGAGGGGGCATGAGGTTCCTTAATCCAGTAATAGTCGAAGGGTTGGGGAAAGTAGTGTACGTTGAAAAAAGGTCGACAACATTTTAAAGCTGTTTGGCGGAGAATAAAATTCACTTTGACCTAACAAATGTTAAGGGAATAACTATTATGTTTCTCATTGAATCTAATCATCAAATCAGAGTCATTTTCCTCCCAAACAAATTTACAATAATGAATCCAGTCTGTTGGTTTATCTATAATTTTTAACATGCTTTCGGAAATCATGATTGATTATCAAGGCACCTGAACTAAAGAGACAAATAGGACATTTATATTACAGTATGTCAGGGTCCTCAATCATGTTCTATAACTAAGTACTAGACTAACCTTTTACACGAAGAGAATCTTAATCAGTACATGTATTAACCGGAAACTAGTAGTGGTCAATTCACCTTCGAGTACAGATATGCGATGATCTAATAATCGAGAACGTCGATAAGCATCGAGGAGTTCAATTGGTTATCAATTAATAGTTGCAGAAGTTGCAATATTCCGATATGCGTTTAATGTACGATTCAAGGTATAGCCTGTTAATCGTATTTCCTGGGTTGATATGTGACTTGATATATGTTTTTATATTCTTACCAATAGTCTGGTTTGATTAACAGAAAACATTTGATCAAAAGTACATTCCTACCTATGTAAACCGCCCGGGTAACATGCAAGACCAAAATCTCATAAATTACTTGGTGGGTGGGGGTTATAAGCAATGGTGAAGGTCAATCTTCCTACCTACAAATGTCAAGTTACCAATAAACGTCACATATTTCCCACAGGCCATATCATAATCAACTATACAGCAAAGCCTCCTTCATTCCAGCGACAAGAAGAAGTAACGAAGCATCTTTTTATAGCCTATAGACAAGACTTTTCCTGTTGTGTCAGGCAATATAGCATACCAGCGGCTAATGGAGACGTCTAACCTATTGTAGAAGTTGATTAGAACAGTACGTGAAGATAACCCTTGATGGGCGTGGGAAGGTTTTGATAATAAGATGAGAATTAACATAGACATAGGGTAAGGTAGGGTGAATTTGACAAGCCAGTTACCACCATGAACAACAAGTGGTAGTCATTATGATTACAATAAATCACTGGCTCTGTACAGTATGTATTGCTCATCTAAGTGTCTAATTGCACATGAGACGAAAGCTAGGGATGTGGGTTAAGTATTATATATATGGATGTCAAAGAATTGAACTACGAAAAATCTAATCGCATGGAATCTTGTGTTCCTTTATAATAGATACCATGAATAAAACTAGTTTCTTTTATTAGTGTAATGAAATATTGCAACCAACAACCAGGGGTTTTATTTCCAACCCATTATAATACCACCATTAAGACAACCGGGATACTCGATATATAAACGACCATACACCTACCTCGATAGTTTCTATCGAAGTTCTTGGAATTCAATGCGTCTTATACTGACACCATATGTTATTAAAGAGCAAGTGTCTCAGCTAAAGTTGATCACTATTCATATCTACCAAATATTTCTTATTAATGTATGGTAGTTCTCTAGTCATTTTCATGTAGATTCGATAAAACGGTCTGATGGAACCCCAACGTAGGACGGCAAAATCAATATTTCATTTTCAGTTTAGATCCATGTTCAATGGATATAATCTATTACAATCAGATCGATCAAGAGCGAATAAGTTCTAAAGCTGAAATGTACTTAAAATATGATTATGTAAGGAAATGGAATGCATAGAATTAATATAATGTAAATTGAGTGAATCTTTCATTGATCGGGAAGTAGAAGCAATGTGTTATTCAGGAATATTTGATCTTATTCTCTTTAATGATATCGAAATGTGGAAAAGGAAGCCGCATTAGGTGCACTTGGGTTACGGTCGACATGGGCGAAGCACTAGTCCACTATAGCATGTTTATAACCGATGCACCCCCAAACCATCAATGCCCATTTAACCAAATAATATCATCCAATCACGAAGGGCAACATGTACTGCTTAAGGTGGGCCCTGAAACAAGCGATTTTGATGTCGGTAAATTTCATGTATGCATCCCAAAACAATACAACTACTGGCGAAGTAACTATTTTATAATAGTTGTAACAATATAAATACGGTGCATGCTTGCTGGATGTCACATTCCACAGTTCATTTACATTCCCATCCCATTTGGATGGGAATTTGTTAAACTGGTTTGCACCCAGCGATGAGTAAATAAATACCAGGGTCTAATACCACTCAAGGCAGTGAAACTTTCACTAACACGTGATAAACACACAGGCAGGAGTAACGCAGCAAGCAGTGTATAGTACACCTTGTGTTTAGGTAGTAGCCACGAGGGGTTTCTAATCAAGAGGCCTCTGTTAATATGGGAGGTTTTTCTGGTATGACCTGAGTGTATGCAAAGCATTTCTGTTAGCTCTGTTTCGCCCGGTTATATAAACTGACCAGCCTACCCTGGCAGTAAAGGGTGCGCAGAGGACCCGGTCAGCAATGTAAAATACGCATGATCTGAATCATCTGAGTACCTGCTATAAGATTATGTATTGATTATTATCATATCCCATGCCACAATGTGCTTTTCTAATGGAATACCATGATAAATGGGCTCAGGTGGGATGCGATTTTATGTCTGGGAAGAAGGATCGAGAATTCAACCTAGCAATTTTGATGTATGGCAATGTTTTTTACTATTATTTTTATAATGGCGAACCCCCATCTATTATCCGGTGTATACATGAACCCAATGTAAATTCCAAAGGGCTTATTCTGAAGTTGATAATGAATTATTGAATTCGGAACCCTAGTAACTGTGTATCCTTCCCTCTGTCAGTGAATAAATCAAGCACGATTAAACAAAAACCATTAGGATTTACATGAGGAAAAAGGAGCACATAAACACCCTGCTTCTCTGTTCTGTAAGGAAAAAGCATAATCACCTATACATGCCAGAAGATGATCAATATACGTAGCATCCAGAGCAGGTCGGCATTAGTATTTTGAATCAGTCAGAACATATATATTGCACCTGCTTGATATTACCTGTAACAAATCATTATAATGATCATCCTGCTATGCAGTAAAGGGACATTAAACTGAAGTGCTCTTGCACTAAAATCCAGA
The DNA here is from genome assembly GCA_942159475.1 of Sthenelais limicola. NCBI lineage: Eukaryota > Metazoa > Annelida > Polychaeta > Phyllodocida > Sigalionidae > Sthenelais > Sthenelais limicola. The sequence goes on along the minus strand of OW804095.1, from coordinate 56,931,341 downwards.
CAGCATGGCACGTATTGCCACAGGATGTCACTCTAGTTTGGTTTAGTCATTGCCTTGAATAGTTCAGGGGCTAAGACAGTGAGTAAAAAGATTGATAATCTCAATTTCGGGCCTGCTGATGAATTGTTTTGTATAATCCCGAGGCGAAGCCTTCAGACAAATATAATAATAAGCAAATCAAATGATATACATTTAGGTTTTCGGAAACTAATGCTACTCATCACTTTCACTCAATAGAACTTTGTAAATAATACTTAGACTGTAGTCATCATCTTTTCATCTCATCTACTCGTTCACATTATGTATTATAAATAACTTTGTGTAAGGATAACTCAAATCTAATACCCAATCTAAATGTAACCGCGACCTACAAGATAAGCGTATAGAATCTCAGGACATGACGAAAACCACTTGTATAAGTGAAATTGTTTCTGTATGAATATAACCTGAATACAAATATTTGAACAAAAAAATATATAAAAGGAGCGTTACACCGGTACTTGTTTAATAAACTGCTGGACGTCGAACAATACGTGTTCATTCTGTCTCTCTTTTCTCCTGGGATCTATAGTAGGGAACCAGGGTCGTACCAGAACTGATCAAGGACTGGGGATCCTCCGGAGCTGAACCAGATAACGACCAGATTCTACTGTAGCCGTTATCATATCTCTTTCTCATATACTACTACCGATAGTTCACATGCTACCACTATTACCATCTATCAGGGCAGGCGACATTGCCGGATATAGGCAAGCTGGAAGGCCAACAAGGTAGAGCGGCAACAGTATATAACATTCTGCAATTAGGAGTAGGAGTAGCAGAAAGATTTGCAGAAGAATGGTAAGTGCGGTCCCTCGGCTCACCAACCTCGAGATCAGAGATTAGATCTATCCTGAACTGTTTAGAAGTTAAGAACATCAAAGATTCTGAGGGGCACCTGGATCAGTATATTGCAGGTTTCTAAACGATTTGTGCACCCCCAATTTGCTTAGAGGTTGGATAGCAATAAGAACATCAAATCATTCATCCTTTGGACACTCGATAGTTCCTTGAGGCGACAAGGTAGAAACTCATATATGCTATCACCCTAGAATTACAAATATAATCACATGTGCAAGGCTATGATTTTCGTCCTTGGGATGGTAAATAAAGTTCGATAAGCACAAACATTCTGAGTCATGTCGATGTTTTAAAACTCCTCTTACTTACAAAAACTAAACATTTTCTAATTTTTAAAATTTGTTTCATTCTTTTCCAACCAATCTAAAAGTCGTTGGACCAAAATTTTGGAGGATTTTGTCAAGTTGTTTTGCTGGGGCCTTATTTTGGGTACCTTGAAGTTGATAGTTTATAATCGCTATCTATATTCACTAAATTCAACTAAACTTATGTATGTTTTATCTAATTCTTAAAACAACAAATTTGCGACGCACATTTTGAATTAAAACTTTGTGAATTTTTTAAAAACTTATGATCAATTATAATATGAAATCAATTTGCTGATTTGTTGTCACTGGAATTAGGTTTTAAATGGCCCAAAGTGCGTTGCAATGGTACCTAACTGTAGTACATAGATAACCCACAGCAAGCGGGTGGGTGGCGCGGAGGTGAATAGTAGGGGTTGCCTTGAAAAGAACGCCAGTCTTGGCCGGTCTCAGGTGTGCCGAACCACTGCACAAAGATGTACCAGAAAACGCCTGAGAATTGTGCTTACATTGGTTACACAACCTCTCCAAGACTGAAACCCGATAATGCGGATGTGAACAGGAAAATTAATTGTAGCGTAGTAGGTTAATATTATTCATTTCCTGGACTATAATCATACCTCCCATAACCTTCAGAGGGGAAAGGATAAGCCAGATTGTTCGGAAATAGCTAAAATGTCACTGTGAATGGTAAAGCGGGCTCCTAAGATTTTGATATTGACTAAGATACAATATCACCTATTATACACTAATCATCAAGGGCAACCATCTATTGACAATTGCGCTGACTAGAGAGTCAATGCTTCTGATATCAGTTAACCATCATTATTTTCGCAATCAATTAATAGTGAATGAAACATAATCCCAGTTGGTAATGGAGGCCAGAGGTTCAGTAGATAGAACAACAATCATTCCTGTTTTCCCAAGTACCAATTCATAGGGTAGATAATAATGATTTAGAGTAGCCATTCATAATCCGACGACCTAAAAGCGGAGAAAGCCTAGTGTTGTCGGTAAGAAATAAATAAATAAAAGAAATTGAGTTGGTCATTACGAAAACTGCACCAGCCGAACGTAATTGCTAAAACATCAAGAAGCGAACATTGTTAGATTTTCATATTATGTGCCATACGTGTACGGGATTTCAGAGTGTGGGCCTGAATTGGGACAAGTTTCTAATTGAGCCCTTTTATCATTACGTGAACTAGTTGTGTACGGTTGTATGAGCTTGGATCGATGGTGATAGATTGAATTCAAAATGCTGTATCCGAACAAAATAAAGAATTAAGATATTCTGACAAAAGCACAAGACAGAAGATAATAACAAGTTTCTCACAAACTAGAAATAGAAATGCTTATAGAAAATGAAAAGAACGCAACACTTTTGTATCTTTTTCTGTGAAGCTGGAAAGAAGAAAAGGTCGCCATAAGACACACCCATAATGTACACAGCCTATAACGTGATAGTCATTCTCTGAAAAAATGACGTGTGACAAGGTATAAATCTAAAATAACAAGATAAATTAGAAGTATGCAGGAGTGTTCTAAAAGGCAACTCAGTGGTTACCCTGAGTTTGCTTTTTGATTTTGAAGAGAATAATTCACGAATTATACAATTAAATAATCGCGCAATACGATATATAATAAAGAATGTAGTGTAAGATATAATCGATAGACTAGTTATGTTTAGAACCTCGTCTCCCCAACCATTGCAGAAAAACTACACCTATTGATCAGCGCCAAGGATTACAGGAGCAACCACTAAAATAAATCTGCTAAACATATTCTTCCACAATCCTATTGCTTTTGGGTTTGCCCCGTCACCTCGTAATGTAAAAGGATAGGAGTCAATTTCACTGGAATACAACCTGAACTATAAATATAATTTTCTATTTTATTGAACAGACACTTCAAAGCAATATTAAGATATCAAATCCTGAAAGGACCACATCCATTTTGTTTAAAGTCGTTTCAAACTGTACTACCAGCCCGATTTCTTCACACACAAGGGATCGTGCCAAAATGTATACAGCTATCTATCATTGGAGTTCGTGGTATAAATGTAATATTACCGCAGCCACATAAATCAGTTTGTAGCCTACTTAGCACTCATGTGAAGACCCATGGGTAGGGCAGGGAGGAAGGGACCGTCCTAGTATCTTTAGTTATACATTATACCCTCACGCCTCATCCTACTGATCCATTCTACTTCTCATCTGACCTGGAATAAAATGTCTCCTTTTCCTCGCTGATTCCCGTATGCTTGCATTCTTTGTCAATCAGTATTGCAATCTCATACTATAGTGAATGTAGAAAAACAATAATCGTAGTAACCATAAACAATAATCATAAGTAACATTCGGGATTATTTTACTATTTTCCGTCCTGGCAAATCGTCCTGAATTGTATAGGTGTGAGCAATAATGTGTAGTTAGAAGGCTAGAAATAACTCAGTAAAAAGGATGATACAGCCACAATAATCAGTATCAACAATGCAATCTACTGAACGACAGGTAGAAGTGTATATGAGCTTCTTCAGCTTAGTCAGTGAAATGATCCTGTTAGGGTTCCATTCATCACCTTCCACATACTACCCGTTTCAAAGAGACTGTACATCTTATAAGCTATATATATCTAGGTTATATATATATATTAGGGATCCCAGTGGTACAAACATGTTATTTGTCCAGTTAGCAATGTAGGATTCATAACTAATACATATAAATTTGAGGAAAGGGGATTTAAGTGTAAGTAAGTCAGATCTATAGAACAAAACACTATAGGTGCTGACACGTGTTATAATATATGTATTTGTATGACTCTATATGATATATGAAGCTCCTTTCGCTCTTCCCTCTTTTATGCCAGGTACCCATCTTGCCGATGCCCACGTCCATGCAATTCTAGGTATGCGCCTGGGGTTGGGACTTGCCGTACATACGTGACCTGGGTATGCGTAAAGCAGGGCTGATACTTTAAGGCCTTGGCTATGCAATATGGTAGCAAAATGAATCATACAAGATCTACTTTATATTTTTCAACAACAGATACAATTTTACCTTAAGACTGAGACAGTATCTCATGCAAAGGCTCCATATTCACCCCACCAATCCACGCTGTTTACCGATAGTTGTAGTATCTGTTGCAGGTCAAAAATCTACAATTAACAGCACCCCCGCTATAGATACAATTCTGCATATCAATACATGGCCTACGGGTCAATAGCAGCAAATGATGGGGAAAAGGATGCCCAAAGGTAATACCACAGGGCCACTGGTTCCCTCGGCCCATCATGCATTTACCTCTATGCAAACAATGATAAGTTCATAATCATACCATAGCTAATCTTTCCCTTGATATCCTTCCTGTTTCATTGCCATTCATTTGGCAAGGCATTACACACTCATTTAAAAAAGAATTTGAAAATATAAGTATCGAAGTATTATGTTTTTGTAATTGTGAACTTAAAGAAACTGTGGAGAATATGAAATGTAAAATATGGCAACGCGAGAATACATCCACAAGGTGGACACGCGTATTGGATAATGATTGTAAATGTATTGGCCGAATTGTAATAACAAAAAATATTATCAAAGTGATGCCAATCTCAGGGTTTCAAGATAACATCTATCAAATGATGTCAGGGGCTCATTCCCCTGTGTTATTTTACATAATATATTGACTTGGAACCTTCTAATAAACATGTCTTTCATGTATGACTTGGACATCTGATACGCAGACAAAAGGGAATTAGCTTCAGTTGTGACTTACTATGAAACACTAATTAGTGTAACCTATATTACCGATCAGGAATAAGTGCATTAGTTTCTAATCTATAATGATAATAGTATTGACCTCAATAGCACCGATACAGACTAATAACGTCCCTAGTTCAAGGGCAGTAGTTACTATTCATGTAGATTTATTTCGATTTAATTTGGCAGTGAGTTTCAAACAGGTTCAGGAGGGACAGAAATAGTAATTTATTATTTATGGCCATGGGACATAGGGTCACTTGCCAGTGAGAACAGACGGTAAAATCGATTCCCTAACAGCTTCGAGGCTGTTTTTGCACCTTTTTTTTTGCTCCTGATTAACATCTTCTAAAACCTTCTCCTGATAGTATCCTGTTTCAACGTTTAGTGCTCATCCAATCCTGACCTGTTTTACCCCACCCCATTATACGACCAAGCTAGTAAACAGGAAAATATATTGACAAAACATGTTTTCGTCTTATTTCTAAACTAGAGCAAGGAGACCATCAGCAGGTCGGAGATGGGGTAATTATATGATTAGGAATACCGGCAGTATATCGCTTACAACTGCTCTGATCATCAATATCAGAATGTAGATGCTCAACTAACTATGCATAGGATAGAACGCCCTGTGTCTTAAGAATCTTACTGGGTTTCCTATTGACTTGACGAGATATGGCTACCGCTTTTTCCGTGAAAAAGCCGGCAGCATCATTGAAAATGAGAAAAACGATCCATATTTATACAGAATAATAGCCTAAGACCACTCAAAATTGTCATCAAATCTCGCGGTTTTGCTTCTGGACTATCTAAGGACAGCACCTATAAAGTAATCACGATTGTTCATATTAATTTGCACAGAGGCAGATTCAACGAATCTAAGGATTTTTGTCTCCTGAGCTTTTGCAATCTGTTGGGAGTAAGAATTAATTCACCTCTATCGTTCTGGGTGATTCTTATAGAGATCGTCCCTTGACACTAATTTGGGGGTTAATATGCTATAGTTTGGAATTTGACTTATAAAACACAAAAAATTGAATACAAGCGCAAAGAGTCTAATTAATGTAATTAATACATTATAAACAATCTTGAAAACAAAATGTATGAGTATCGGTAGGTGGATAACCACAGAAACAAGTCAGATTTTGGTAGGAGTTTGAATCAGTAATTTGTGGAAAGAAACCAATTTGACTCTATCGGTATAAAAGGTGTAGATAATATAAAATAATGTTATACTAGTATATTATAATAATATTAATTTAATAAGCAAAACTCACCTTCATTGGCAAATAAAATTGTGAAGCTAGCCGGCGGACTGTGTCATATGTGGTTACTCATATTATATTGATATCCAGATGATTCTTCCTCGTCACCTGATTGGTGAGACTCATTGTCTAAATCATTACGCACTACATTAGCAGTTTGTGTTGTGCTACTGCGTTTAATAATTAAAGGTGTTAATTGACGTCCAGTGTCCTGAGCAACTATACTCGACGATACCGACGTGGAATCGTCGTCGTCCACGTCGTCGGAACCATCGGTATCTTTTTTCATGTCAGCCAGGTCTTTGGCACAGACTTGGGGTATCTCAACAGGTATTGTGGAGTGGAAACGGGAGTAGTCTATTTGATACTCGCCATTTTCTTTCTGGAATGTTACCAACCGCTCGAAGCGATGACCCCAGAGTATTTCTCCTGGAAGATAGGACGTGCGCGCCTGAGTTGTCATTCCCGTCGATTCAACTATGCCCTCCAAAATAATAACCAATTCAAATTGCTCTCTGTGGAGATCCTCAGCAGACATCTCCCAAAAAGGACTCTCTTCATCAATCCGGTGCTCTAAAATGACTGGCCAGACAAGAAATAACTTACATTCCCCCTCAATCTCTCCCATCTGTAGCTCATGTTGGAACAGAGGTAGCACCTCCCCTTCAAGAGTAACTCGTTTCTTGATGAGAATTGCTCGAACATGAGCTTCCACTATATGTGACCGTCGCATGTCACCAACACGAAAAAGCAAACACAATTCATTGTCGCGTTTACAAATGACGGCGTTTTTACTGAACATTAAAGTCTCCGCCCGCTTTTTGGGTCGGGATAATTTGGCGAAGACAAGTCCTGTCATAAGGGCTTGAATAATAACCCCAAAACAGGATTGCATCATCATAACAAGTATTGCTTCGGGACAGTTTGGTGTGGTATGCCTACTCCCATAGCCTATCGTGTGTTGGGTTTCTATACTGAACAAAAGTGCGGTTGTGAAATCGTGCACTTGTTCTACACAAGGTTTCCAATCGGGAGTGTCTCGGTTTTCGAAGTCACCGTGCGAGAAGCAGATAAGCCACCACATGAGTGCAAAAAGCAGCCAACTCATTGTAAATGCCAATATGAATATCAAAAGATTCCAGCGCCATTTTATATCTACAAGTGTGGTAAAAATATCAGCTAGATAGCGTTGCCGGCGCTTTTTTATATTGGCATGTGATATGTTACATTCCCCATTCTTGTAGACTAAGCGCCGTCGAACCCGTTTCGAATACCACCGGTCCCGATGCAACTGCAGAGGGCCGTTCGGAGATTGGACCGAATAGCGGTTAGAATAATCACTGAAAGTGTCCACTGAGTTGATCGGTGTAACCGGGGTGGCAGAGCTTGGACTATAAGGTGGGGCTTCTGGGTCTTTGTGCTGGTTGCCGACGAGTTCCAATTGCGACCCAGCCGTGCTATCACTACTTGAAGGCTGGAGCTTCATTTTCTTTAAAAACTTCTAGAAAAGGTGAAAGTCTTAGCTACAGGTAAAACACATGATCTACATCGCCTGAGAAGAAGAATTTGCTGTGGTTAAATAGTTGTGTTGACATGCTGAAAACTTTGTGGTGAATTTGGTGAGTGGTTGTGAAGGTGAAAATGGTGATGTTTGTAGCGATTGAAATGAATGCAATGGGGCGGAGTTGAATGCTTTTAAAGAGATTTACAAATGATGACACTGCTGCGGTTCCCGCTGCTCTAAATCTCGAGCAGCCCTCTTTTAGCAATGACTTGAACATTGGGAACGACTTGCTCATAAGGCAGTCTGGAATAGGTGAAGGGAAAACCAGAGACCGTTCATGTCTGAAATACTGACTGAAGCCATGTTGTAGCTATGGTGGTAAGTATGGGAGCAGATGAGGGGGATGCACTTCGTCTAAATAACTAAGGAATAATGTGGCTTCCTGTCATAAGCAACCGGAGCAAGGCAATGTCCTTGTGTCACGAGCTGCTCAAAGAAATCATCAATAAGCGTTTACCCACAGACAAACAGGAGTAATGGAAACTCTGAATAGACTCTCGGAACTTCCGGTTATTATATGGAAGGGAATGATCCATGTGTCAGAACTGAGGAGCTAATTCCTTGGTTTACATCAGAATATTGATCTCACGAAAAAGGCAGTGATAATCCAAACCAATTTCAAGGTAATCGTGATTGGATAAAAATAATACTCCTGAATGTATAGTTAATCCTTCTGTGGATGATATCTTGGTTTAGGCTTTGGAGGGCAATGGCCAGAAAAGTATATCCTTATACTTCTGGCATTTATGTTATGATTAATTGAAGAATCGAGGTATGATCTCCTCATTCCCGCTCAGTACCTATCTTCCAGGTTACGACGAATTGATCACGTCAATATGAATCATCTTGCACCAAACACAAAAGATCGCGTTCCTGGCCTGTTGACTGCGTCACAATGAATTTCCTCTGAGATATAACATTAATGATCAGAGACGAACTGCTAAATCAATATGTTTGTTTATCGTTGATCCATGCTGTATTTTTCATCACAAAAAGCCTCGGCGGAAGGCTGAAACAAACTCGTAGTATTGCGAATAAGGCTGACGTGTGTTTCAACCAAGTTTTCTCAAGTAGGGTTTCATGTGTCTCGGATTCTCGGATCCGATTCCAAGTTGTTTTGCCGTGTATTCGAGCTTATTGCTTTATAGCCAACCTATTTATAAATCCTTTTTATGTCGAGGCCGATTCTTTCCCCTGTGATAGGTGATTGGAGGACACCGGATTACTAATAACACAAACACCTGTGTGCATCAATCATTCCACTCCATAATCATGCCCTCTAATCGTCCGCTCGGAAAGCGGTAAGCAATTGGGCAGACAATTGCTCCAGGAAATGATAGATGTCTTCAAACCGGTAATGGGTAATCTAGTATCTATGATGTTTCAATCGGATCCGAGCCCTTAGTACCTGGCTTTTGGAAGAGAGAGTGATGGTATGATAGCTGAAGAAATGGCACTGTTTAAAATCACAGAAGATGGATGTTGAGGGCAGGGTCTATCCAGGTGAGTTGGATGCAGTGTGAGAGGATCTCTATATGATCAGGTTAACACATGTAGAGAGTAAAGGTGGCCAGGTCCGTGAATCTCGGATGGTGCGAGCAAACACAAATATACTTGTCTAGGAGAGTAGGTATTTATATCCAGAGAATGTGGGCGTTGTCAGAGATGCTGGGGGGTTTGGGCCTGGTAAAAGGGTAAAAGTCCTGCCCCACAGTATAGTACTGGACCCCGGGAAACCAGTTGGCTCGGTTAAATGGCTGCGGCACAGACAGTTGCGGTCCACTGTGGGGAGACTGTATAGAAGGACTGGCTACATCACACAAAGGACACCATCGTGATGTAGTATTCCCAGTGATATATCACGAAACGACGCAGAAAACTGGAAAAAGAGTAGAGGATGGTGGTGTTGGTACCCTGATGGAAGCGATATGGATTGCAGTAAAGAAGTTAATGTAGTAGGAATTGGCAAAGACACCATTTCTTGGTGGGAAATGTGTTTCAAGGTGTCTTGCTCTGTTGGTGGCAGAAGGCTCTCTTTCCCACCGTTCATCTGATTTTGTGCCGTCACTCTGGAAAACGCAATAAGAACATGTCAAAACATAGTCCACCACAGGTCAGTGTTCACAAGTTGTGGAAAGTGTAAACTTTGCAGGTCGTAACCTTTACTTGGGACACACACAGAAAAACGAATGCTAAATGAAAGTTAACGTCTCCAGCCCTAATTACATATTGAAAAATCCTTTTCTATTTGTATTCTTAATATATTTTAATGGAAAGCATATACGCCAACATTATATTGATATAAAGCATCTGCCAACATATATCGATAATGCTGATTTATTATTCTTTGTAGTTATTCTGAATATAGTTGAAAGGAAAGGATATGATTGAGTGAACATAATTATCTATATCACAGCTTAGCACATTGGATTTTGTTAAGAGAAAACGCATGTATTTTCTGCAGAGGAACAATTCTTCTGCCAAGAAGCGAAGGCGTTTATTATCTCACATATATGTAAACAATGTCATGGGAACTACCACACACGGTAATTTCATCATTTAAAACCATACAAATCCATGGTAGTTCTGATATATATAATATCAAATTCAAAATAAAAGCTGGTTTGCTCGAGCTTATATGTTGCACTTGGAGTGAAAATATGCGCATCACCGTTTCTGACGTTGCCACTCACAGTGATTGATACACACATTTTCTCTCTTGTCACATCAAATCCCTCCAACCAACTTATCGTTGTATTCCTTATAAATATAATGGAATGAGGGCAAAGCCTGAGGTCCTTCCACCCTAATCAATATGCAAGCACCATAACATGTGGAGCGACTTCACTCGAGGTATATTCTATATTGATTACACCTCCAGAATATATAAAATAGAAAATATATGAATAATTAAAAGAATCCTGGGTCTATATGTTGTATGCACCAAGGGTGGCATAATGTTCATGTTATGTGCCTTTTGTGATGAATAGGATTAATAACCTTCATTTCGGGACTGCTGGTGCACTGATTAGGTATTTTGGAAGATTGAGGGTATGGTTGCAGGTTTGGACCACACTCGGGTGTGGGCGCTGAGGTGGTGGTCCAAACCTGCAACCATACCCTCAAACTGAAGTTCTCCGCAAGTCCAAAAATCCCGCCAGAATAGTTTTGGCGTGATTCTCTGATGAGTTTAATATATGCCATTTGTCACGCCCATTTTATGCTCAAACTATGTAAATCACATTCTACCACCCATTACTTTCTTCAATATCTCACTTTGATTCCATTCCTTTGGCTTCACAACAGACCACGATCGGCCAACGATTGTCCATTTCTCGTCCAGCGAGTTATCCGTTGCTCCACCTCCAATGCTATGATTGGCTTCTTTACTCCAAGTGTTTACCATGGCTTAGCTCTAGCGCTATTTATTATAGGTTAGGCAACTACCTTGTCCCTATTCAACTGTAAACGTTTACTCAAACTACACCGTGTGTTTTGGTAACAGTTCACAGTCGAATAGGGAAAGTTGACATCAACTATTAGTGAAGACATAATAATTTGATCTCAGTGTATGAAGGGGTAAATGCAACGCTGCCATGCATATACTTATACCGTGGTATCAATTATGTACTCTTTATACTGGAAATGGCGAGCGTCTTTGGAGCTTCAGGGTTCTCTTTCAGGCGAACACTATTTCCAGAAATTATGCGACGAACATATTTCTATATATTAAATTCCCCTATTGCAATAATGTCCCGTGTTATAATTGCACTGTTTCCAGAAATTATGCGACGAACCTATTTCTATATATTTAATTCCCCTATTACAATAATGTCCCGTGTTATAACTGCGTTATCTTTTTGACTTCCGTGATTTTTGTTCAAATATTAAAAACGACGTTTTAGGGGGAACACTCGTTGGTTACGCCTATCTCTCACTGTATTTATATAATAAATGTATAGGTCCAGGAATAGATCAATTGATCTTCGCATTTGCAAATAGCTCACAGGGACGATTTTAGTGGAGCCTATCTTATACATTTCATTGACTTGATAATTGATTACGATAGATTATGATAGTGGGTGACTTAACAACGAATACACACAGTGGGGGGTGGGGGCAGCAATATCCTCTTATAGGGATGAGTTATTATGTAAACGTAATGAAATAGACAAGCACGGCTCTTCATACTACCCTCAAATAAAGCTGGGTGGTTCTAGAAATCTGACAAGGGTAGGGACTCTTAATTATCGTGCTTCGATCGAATGACCAAGAAATCGAATGGCCGAAAGAGACGAGACAATTAATGATTTTAGTGTATAACTCCTAACCCAATTGTAGTTTTGTGTAGCATGTATTTGGAGTGAAAATATGCGCACCACTGTATAATAAATATTTTTTTTAAATACTTTGATTATTTAATATATCATGTAGAAGTCCGTCCATTCACCTCGCCACCAGCACCAGGAGCAACACCACCAGTCTCGCATCTAGCATTATGGAGCAAATGTGAATGTGTACTCTTGGGGAGCTTATCCAAAAGTAGACATTCACACAAATTCGGATGAATTCATGAATACCATTAATTTTGTAGATTGTAACGACCAAGGTTGTCAAAGTTATTGCAAAAAAACATGAAAACCATCAATATCGTGCTAGTTGGCTTCTTGCAGTAGTTTACAGTTTAATAAAGAATTCTTGTTGACAATGCCCCCGTTGCATAACAATCTGCGAGTAGCGTTTTCAGTGTTAATTTTGAGCTCGCCGATTGTTATGCAACGGGGGCAATATGGCTTATATTTCGGTTTTGTGACTCGCTTAGGGGTATAAGTATCTATTCATTTGAAGGGATATGTACAAAGTATCCTCAGTTAGTGCATCAATATCAATATCAATATAACAATGGAAACAATCAGATGCTAAACCAGTCATTGACTGTGATTTAGCTACATAAGGTGAAAATGAAACAGGATCTATGTATAGTATAGTATGGTTATTGACTTGCAAGAATTATGGTAGAATTATGAAGTAAGCAGAGTCAATAAAGTAAGCCAGATGTACACAGATCTTGCATGTTGTTTAAATATATTTTTATCTAGGGTTTGGTGGGCCGCCGTTGGTATAGTCGATTCCAAGCATATGGTATCCTGTTGTAAATTGATTTATTAATTTGTTCAGTTTTGGGAATGGTCTGTTACTTTATGATGGATCATATGTCACCCGAAAACTTGTGGTATTGTATGCCATTGTACTGAATGAGTAAAGTCAGAAAAAACAGAATGAAAAATACTGAGCAATCGGTTGCTATAGAATTGATTAAAAACACAATTATTTTCTTTTTGCTTTCTCCATGCAGCATTACTCATATCTCGCCAATTGATACAAAGTGCAAACAAAAGCTCACTTGATTTTAGCATTATAATGCATCCGAATGAAAAGAGATACCCTCCGAATTCTTCATTGTAGTTACAATGAAATTAGATGCTTTCAAACACATTTTGGATATGCTTTTGCTACATACAAAGGACACAATTTAAATGTGCGTAATTTGCCTACCGAGGTTGCACACTCAAACTGAAGCCCAATGCAAATCCAAAATCCCTTTGGAATCGCTTTGAGGAGATTCTATCAAAATATGGCCTTCGATCTACCATCCCTTACTTTCTTAAATATCACACTATATTTTGTCTACACATCAGAGAATTGGTCATTTTTCTACCAGCTAGCTATCCCAGCTTGCCTTGTTAAGGCAGGTCCCCAATTTTTGCTCCACCTCCATTTCTGTTTCACACTGTGATTGGCTTCTTTTACTACAAGTGTTTACTATGAGCACTACACTAATTACTATAGTGTCTGTGTGAAATTGAGTGTAGCATGAACCTATAATTATCTGACCTGTAGTGCCTGAATGCAACCAATGCAACCTATAACTGGTGCAGGTTATTCCCGCATACAACTACAACCCTTACCTTTTAATACTGTTTTATACTTATTGTATAGCTCATAATTGCCCACCCTTGGCACAGCCTACCTTTGATATATGTGACTTTCCCTCCTCGTGTCATCGACAATGACAACACTACTGAAAATGAATGTTTAAGAGTATGAAGGTGGCACTACAATTTAGAGGGGCCCCAGGAGTTGGCCCTACACTCAGCTCAGTTCTTTGGGGGTAGTAGGGGCAGGATCGTTGGTAGGGGTTTAGGGCCAGCTAGCAGGCACTCTATTACTCATATCTCACCAAAACTATGCTAATGACGTTTTCTGGAGAGATGCAGGATGCAAAGGAAGCTTGTAATATGATAGAACCATCATGAGTGTTTGGTAAAGGGTAGGTTAACTCATATACCCACATGGATTCTTTATTGTAACAAACTAGTGAGTAAATCACCTCTATCAAACACATGTAGTGGTTCTATATTTACTCCACGATGCCACCAAATAATATGAATAATGATAAAGAAATATTACAGCAAAATTCTACTTACAAAATGAACAAGTGAACGCGCCCCTGATGCTGTGTAGGCAGTGATTATTTACTTCCGGTTTGAAGGGCCATCAATTTCAAGTATTTCTCAGCTTCAAACCAACATTTACCAAATGAAATCAGTTTTAGAATGGTTTCATCCCTTTCATTCTAAGAAGATTAAATTCTCGCTCTGTAAAGAAATTTGCGATCATAGCCATGGAGCCCAAGGTAAATAGGCACTCTGAAATGCTATGGTGGCAGTTGTTCAAAAGCCTGGATCCCTCCCTCCCAGATGTCAATACGGAACCATGTAACAGCATCGCAAAGGAGGAGGAAGGTTTGCTATATGTGAGATCAAAGGCCCATCCCAGCAAACGTGGGGTACAATAACACATACCTCTTACCACATCCCACCCACCCATCCTATTTAGCATTACTGACTCAGATTAAAATATATACTAAGTTTATCTATAGATGCTGTGAATATCATATGTATCTTTTGGAGTTACATGTGTGGGAAGTCTTTTAATATAATGACTAGCGATGTACACCTCTGCAATGGTTGACAGTCGAAAAGGTGGTCAGTCAACCGCATAATTATTGTGGATAGTAATCTTTAGATATCTGTTTTCCAAGGCATATCGCCCTTTCTGATCTTCCTTCCACCCCTGCTTCTCCCACAGCTACTCTTTCAATTCCTCGCTCCTTTCTCCCTGCCTATCTTTCCTTCTCTCTTCCCCTCCCTCTCACCCTCCCCTCTAGCCTCCCTCTCCCTTGAAATATATCACTTAATCATCCGTTTCTGCCTCCTTTCCTCCCTCTCTATTTGCATCTGTCTCTGTCTTCCTTTCTCTCACACACCTCTCACTCTCTCATCTCTGTCCTCCTCTCCCCCCTCCCTTCGCCCCCTCTCCCCATCCCACTCTGCCTCCCACTTCCCAACCACCCTTTGCCCCTCTATCCCCACTTCTCTTGATTTTCTTATTCTATTCCCCCTACATTTGCTCCCTACCCCTCTTCCCCATTTTGTCACCCAACACTCCCTCTTTCGCCCTCCATCCTCCGTCCCTCCTGCCCCTCTCTCCTCTCCCTCTCTCTCAACCCATACATACAGGGATTTCTTGTGACGTCGGTGAAGTAGGTCAGGGAACCCCATTTAGATCATGCATGATGTCATTCAAGAAGTAGTTTGTGAAAGCCCAGAGCAAGAAATTCCTGCTGACCTTTATGCCCCCTTTTTAGTTTAAACAGGTTATATTCATTTTATTTCTAGCAATATGGCAATATATTCCTGTTAAGATTACAGAATGGACCCATATAATTGGATTAGTGGAAAGAAATTTTGTATAAAGTTTTACACTGGGTATGATTTTTCAAATAGAAATTTCTTACTGCTTTAGATATACATGTACATAGATGATTATTGAACCATTATAATGGTGCTACAAAAGCAACAGGAATTGTCTTTACTACAAGGCAATCCTTTTTGCATGACTACCTTATAGTTAATTTAATTGCTTCTATTGCACCAGAAATGCTACAGTGGTGGTTGTTCAAAAACCTGTCTACGTCCCTCTGAGATGTCAATACAGAACCAGGTAACAACCTAGCAAAGGCAGAGGAAGTTTGGCTATATGTGAGATCAAAGGCCCATCACACCATGAGTGGTAGGAAGGGGCACAATATCACATACCTCTTATCACATCACATCCACCCATCCAATTTAGCATTGCTGACTCATATTATGATATATACTAATTTTATTTATAGATGCTGAGACTATTGTACATAACTGAGGTTAGGTTGCCTGAAAGAGTTGATTGTGAGTATAGCCAGTTTATGTAAATGGCACGAGTTTGAACACCTGCCCTGTCTTAAAAAGACTGACCTGTATTAAAAATGTTTACTAGAGGGCGCTCCTTTTTCATGACTACCTTATAGTTAATATAATCGCTTCTATTGTATAAATCCGCATAATGTATAGTTGACATCAGATTTCATGTATTACAAACATTTATCATTTTTCAGATGATCATTTTTCTGATGACCTACCCTAGGTCTGTCACTGACATGATGTTAATATTTCTATGGATCTGAACATTTTATTTTGCTACAGCCTAGTAACAGTTTCTATGGTCTGAGATTTCAAGCAAAAATATAAGTAAAGTGGGCTAAAGTAGAATTGGGAAGATCAGAACGGTTGGTAGTTATACCTGAAACCATGATAATCCTTGATAACAAGGTTACAATTGCAGGGAACCGCCTTGGGAATATACTCCCAAGAGATTCCAGGCAGTAAAAGGTTATAGTTTCCAGACTAAATATAGTGAGATCCAACCAGTTATTAAAATGCTTTATGGTTTGGTTGTGGGAATTTTAAGTTTCTCCGGCTAGGAATCTGTTTGGAGGAGACACATTATGCATGATTAATTGATTGAAGAGTTCCTTATTGCATCAAACATTACATAGTGGAATCTTAGTCGATGTGTTAGGAGTGAGTGAGTGAGATTGGTTGCTTTACGCCCTTATCAACACATTTAATTTGGTTATATCAAGGGCGGGAGAGCTGAGAGGGAGGCAGTTTATGATCATACCCAGGAAATAGTGTCGATGTGTTAGGAATTGAATATCACAATTTAAAATTAGAGCCATAAAATTATGCCGTTTGCATTTATTTTCACGGTAGTGTTAGATAAAGCCCCATTTCCACAGAGCTATCTATCCCCCTCCCCCAACCTTTGTCAAATAACCAGTTCAGTGAATATGGCGCAGCCTTAGAAAGTCATGATTAACCCCTTTTACTTGAGCCACACTATCAATCGCAGATTTGCGACACTCAAGGCTGATTTTAAACCTTCAATTTGGCTTACTTTTGACTTGGGAGAGGTTCCCTGGATATTGGCTACATACAAATATTTTTTTAAGGAAGGTGGATTTTAAGCTCTATGTGAATCAATTGTGGCTATGTCTGCTGCAACTAACCGACTTGCAGCAACCTACTTCTACATGAGATGGGGAATCCCCAGAAGCACAGTTTTGGTTCCAGCATCACGCTATGACAACTCTGGACTTACTACTGCAATGCCAACTCTGGACTTAAAGGTAGGCCTATAACTATGTGTCTTTTCACTGAAAAAAAGAGTGTCCACTGATATTTACAAAAAATGTCCAGGGATTATCCCTTACTACATAAGAAAGGAAGCGAAAATTATGTCTCACCAACTTAGTTTTTCATTTAGTCGCCTGTAAAAAAGTGTTTTAGTATGGGAGTCTATGGGAAAATGGGGTATTTGTTCACGTTGTACTATAATAAAAAGAAAAATTGTCCACTGATGTTTTCCCCAAATTTTCTACACATATTTGAGGCCATTTAAAGGAATTAATCACCCATCGCGGGGGGTGGGGGGTAAAAAAAACGTTGTGGTCATCTGAAGTTGGCCATGACACCCAAATTCAGTTATTAGGCAGCATAATCAATAATAATGAAATATAAAAAGACATAACTTAAAACAGCTGTAACAGAAAATATACTGTAGATATTGAAAATCAAATTGAATTTCAAAGAAAAGAATAAACTGCTATAGGTGGTATGTGTCTTGACACCTGCATATGGGAAATGGTACCCAGAAGCTTCGGCCCAAAACCGCGTCGGCCCAGGCACTTGGGCCTCATCGGCCCAAGGCTTAGGCCGCGTCGGCCCAAGGGGTAGTCTAGACCATGTCGGCCCAAGGGGTAGACCGCGTCGGCCCACTAGGTAAGTATAAAGGTATCAACGTCAGGATGCTAGTGGGGTATAACTACTGCCTATACTGACCTAGGCTACTGCCTATACTGACCTAGGACCACACATTTAAGGTTAGGTTTAGGGTTATAGTTAGCATTGGTATCTTGGGGGTGGGCCAAGCCGGCCTTGGGGGTGGGCCAAGCCGGCCTTGGGGGTGGGCCAACGGGGCTTGGGCCGACGCGGTGTTGGGCCGACGTGTCTATGAACCCTTTAAATTACTACTGGTTATGTGTAAGGTGGTATATGGTGCACAGATAGGAGAAAGGTGGAGAAGGGGGAGGGATAGAGAGGAAAGGGGGAAGGGGATTGATGAAACAGGAGTGGGAGGGGAACGGGGGAGATGGGAAGGGGGAGGCTCTGGAAGGGGGAGGAAGGGAGGAGGCAGGTGGCAGGGAGCGACAGGGTTTCTGCATCACCTCTGGAATCTACATCTTAATTAGATTTACCTGTTTGGACGGGTGGTTTGGTGGGAGGGAGAGAAAAGGAAGGGAAGGGGTTTCTTATTTGCACTAGGCTTTACATGGGGAGGGGGAAGGGGAGGGGAAGGGATTCCTGCACCACCCCTGAAATTTGAAGTAATTTCTTACTGTTTAAACTGCTTTTTATAAATGTGTACACCGTGATAAACGGGGGCAGCTAGTACAAATAAATTATATCGGGGACAGGCATATTTGTATAATTTACATGAATAGTATGGTATATGGAAAAGAAACTACATGAATAATGATCATACCATTGTACATAAAAGGTAAGCCATAAAGGCTACAGACGAAAATATGAACAATGTTGTTCACAGATGTACAAAATATTTCCAACACAAACCAAACCACATCGGTTCAATGGGTGAAAAAAGAAAGAGATGATTAGAAAGATTGATATAGCAGATGATGGATGACGTAATGTTTGATGTGAATAATCTGAAGCAGTGTATCCTGCACCCACATTTCAAGCTATGGATACGTGAGGCATTCAGTTCCAAATTCACATTATTTCAAACCATGTATATTCGAATTAGGATGGGACTATATACAGAAAAGATATTTTAAATTCTTGTACCGAAGTAGAATTAAATGGAAATGCGGTCAAGGATTCTGAGCAACAAGTTTAAACATCTCGGGAAGATTGAGAAAAATCGAATTAATAGCTCGTGCATTATGTAAAAACCTAAGGAAATGACTTTTCGTTTTTCATTCCCTCGAGGGTTCCTGTCAGAAAAAAGGTCGACCATCATGAGTTCTCAATTGTTGAAGACATGCAAACCCTGGACGAAACGGAAGTTGGAATGACTGGTTGGGGTCTACTGTGCAAGTGACTACTAGTACTTTTCCGGTTTCGGTACAAAGGCATATTATATCAACAATGTAACTGCTTGTCCCACAGGCTCATAAAGTCTGCTGTTGTGTTGTGGATCAAGATAAAAGGGGGAAGTCCAGAGTTTAAAAATATGAATTTGAAACTGAATTTCATACTTACTCTCATGTACCCAGAATACCTTTGGAATATTATCCACATCCAGGAAAGGAATTTAATTCAATACACTGGATTATCTGAATACGAAAGATTCGAGTAAAAACTGGAATTTTTCAAAGAAACTCCTATCGTATTAGAATTCGTCAACAGAATGTTTTTGCTGGTGAAGATAAACACACTGTTAAAAATATTAAAGCTGCAGTCTCAGTTAACATCAGTCATTAAAAACTAAAGATTTCTTTCCGAAATAGTTGATAATGCAGCTTTAATTGTACACCGTGATTGAGAATATTGTGTATCACATAACGCTTGGCTAAATAAAAATATTTAAATACAAATACAAATTGTTAATATCAAAACTCAAACTACTGAGTGTAATTAGCAGAATTATTTCCTAGAGATGTATAGAATATAGTATATGATCTTCCATTTTTATTGTTGCACTAATTCTTTATCGAACATCGTGTAATGCTAATCTGGTTCCATCGCCAGGTGGAGTCCCCCCTTAAAGGTTGTCTCGGCGCTGAACTCTCAGTTAACATCAGTCATTAAAAACTAAAGATTTCTTTTCGTAATAGTTGATAATGCAGTTATAACTGTTACTATTAAAACATTGTTGCCTCGGCGCTGAACCACTGGAGACTATTAGAGCGAAACTACTTAGAATTAATTTTATTTCATTTATTTGATATAAAAACTAGACTACTTGAGTCTGCTGAATGAAAAGTTTGTCAAAACAAAACAAGCTCATGCACATGCGCTTAGCTAAATTTGATATAAGTGTTTACTATCGATGGTATTTACCTATAGAATTGATGGCTGCTGTGATCCTTGCCCTTGTAATAGCTAGTCCTGAACAGGACAAACAGGACAATCTCCTCATCAGTATTTTCGTTATCCTCATGAACACACAAGCAACCAATATTCTGACATAAGTATTATGAATGTTCCGGATTATGTACTTGACCGCCAACAGCCCGAAAGCAACGTCTATATCACAAATCCATGGCATAAACCTTGCTGGCATAAAACAGGCTGAAATAACACACCGCTTCCCAAGAGGATCTTCTCTCAAGGACAGTTCTGTAACCAGACTTCATGTCTTAGATTCAGGTACTGTGTTACAGCTAGTGTAACACAAAAGATAACGAAGTAGAAAATGTCAGTTCCAGTTCAATTTTCCACCTGAAGTTCAATATATTACTCTGTATACAATGCTTATGTTGTCATTAAGCATATATATACCCCTGCCTATAAAATGTAGAAGCCAAGTGCCGCTGTATTTTGACTCATGGCCTCCAGGATTGCCTTGTCTGACCGCATGCACGAGATGATGCCTCTTGGTACATACAAGCTCTGGTATTGGACATGTCCATTCTAATAATCACAGCCGTTGGCAACTTTAGTGAGACGTTTTGGGGTATATATTACATGCAAAAGTTATGTTCGTCTTTAGCATGGGAAAATTGAGAACAGCCATATATATATGACCCATTCGTCAGTCGACTGCCCCAACAACGGCAATTCAGCGGATAACAATATTTCATAGGTCTTAGATGGTTCCTCGAGCGACTACAATAGTTATGCATAGGAAATCCTACAATGCCACTTCCATGGAGGAAATAGAGAAGCATTCCCTCTTGTGTAGTCGACAATGATACGCGTGAGTGTGTAAAAAACATGAACAGTATAGTTCAAAACAAAAGCTGGGAGTAACAGCAAATTGGACAGATAAACAAATAAGATGGATTCATTGTTGCTGTGTTGTTAAATTTTCGATCTCTCATTAGATCTTCATCGGAGTATTATCATTCGAACCCTGTCTGGTATGCAATGCAACAAGTTGTGTCACGTCACAAACACATAATGTCAACAAATAATTAGATGGAGTTGCAATTTCGCATTCAGTTCAGATGGGTTATGCTATTGGGCTAAGCTTGACGATATGGCATACTATCCATATACAATGGACTATACAAAGCTCATCGGAACACCAGGGCCCTGTTGTATAAGCTAAGGAATAATTTATTTTGTGGGAATTCCTACGTTTTTTTCCTTTACTTCGTTGGGAAATTCCTATGCTAAAAAGCATTGAAAGTATAGGCTATTCCTTCCCTGCACCATTCTTTCCCAGCTGCTAAGCAAGGAAAACTGAGGGAATTCCTTCAGTCCTATACAATTCAATATGTTTCTCTGGGAATTTTCCTACGACTTTTCCTTCCCACCAAGCAGATGTAATCATGTAGGAATTTACTACAATATTTCCCTCCTTGAACCACTCAATATCCCCTGCCCACTTCAAATAACAGTCTTCAAGGTACATGGTAAATGGGGGGACATGCCTTGTTCTCACTAGAAATCAACACTCTTGAGGCACAAACAATTGAGACAAACTAGGTCAAGGACAAATTTTGATTGGTAACAACGCAACTTTCAGGTTGGTGGTTCAATCCCCACCCACTGCTGCTTGTTTTTTTTCCAGACAGGCTCACCTCTCAAGTCCATGGTTCGAATCCCACCTTGGGAGGCTTCTTTTTTCCAGCCAGATTTATTAAAATTATGTTAATAATCAACAGAAAAATCATCTAAACAGCAGAAACTTTGTACCATAATAATAGCAGATATATAAGACTAGTAAAATCATATTTTTGCAGTCAATAAATCCTAAGGAATTCTTGAGGGAACACCTAAAAGGTGTTCCTTAGTTTTCCAGTCTTTTCATGTTTAACTCAGAGGAAAGTATGAGGGAAATTACTTCGGTAGGAAAACTTCTGGGGGAAATTCCTACATAGGGAACAACTACAAGTATCAATGTAGGAAATTCCCACAGCTAAATGGGTCAGTTTCTAGGTCATGCCTGTGGATCTAGATTCTAATCCATTCTGGATAATCTGCATCAGATTTGAAGGTATAAGAATCAAAGTATCTAATATTTTACCCACTTTACCGCTTCAAATTGAAGGAAATGTATTTACCTTCTACTTTGCTGACCCACACCTCTACAGCAAGGAATATTCCTACGAGCTGGGAATTTTCTGTAGGAATGAATGTAGTGAGGGAAAAATTCCTACAGAAAAAATTCCTTGCTTAGCTTATACAACAGAGCCCTGGTAACGATTTGTTAATGTAGGCCTACACATACCATACCCATATCTACATGAGTGGTGCTGCAATTACTGATGGTAAAGGATCTGCGCATGACCCTCGGGGGCTCACAGAGCAGTACAATTATGAGGATATGATATGATACGTTTTAACAAAGAGAACTTACAACGAAATTAGAAGATCGATTTGATGACAGGAACGCATCATTTAATAAAGAGGCGGCAAAGTCAAATAACACATGATGTAAATAATATGACCTGACTTTAGGACACCAAAAGCGCAGATGGCAGCTTTGATGCGAATGGTTTGGTGCAATATAATGTCCTACACTACAAATTATTTGAAGACAAAGACAAAAGAACTTCGTCTGATCAGTGTGGTACTACCCGTTATATTTTCTATTCAAGTATTATTTTCTCCCGGTATTTTCTGCTTACAGAAAAAACATAAATATTCAGTAGGCTAAAGGGCCGATTCTCATGCGATTCTAACGGAATTAAGTGGAAATAAAAAGGATTCTCTGCAGCGCAAAATCGCATGAGAATCGGCTTTGTGGACTAGGGCCTTCTCTCAAGGGGCATTTGGTAAAGGGCAGGCATAACAATTATTGTCCTTGCCGTAATCCAAAACAATTTTTAATATTCTACCATAAAAGTCATGTAAATTAAAGTCGTAGAAACAATTCTTTATGTTCGGTTTTAATTTAAGCAGTTCTTGTAATAATGTAGCACTCTAAAGAGGTATATTTGCCTAGCTGCATGAATGAAGACTGTGGGTCTAGTGAACTAAGCACAGGCTCTACGCCAAACGTAGGATACCCTGCTGCCTGTTCGTCCAACACGCGAGACATGGGAACATGATCAAAGGAAGCCACGCCTTATTATATATGAATGCATCAGTTGGCCATCATACTTAAGATTATGTTACTTCTGTGACTTATTTGCAATTTACCAGCTCAGCATTCGGAGGAAAGCATGTATCTGAATAAGAGGATGTACAAAAATTAGTAGTTAAACCACAGTCAGTCTAATGACATCGTGTTGCTGCCTGAAATATAGCATGAGGTACGAGGTTTAAGTACTTTATAGCACGTAAAGTCGTCAGATTCTGATTGAACCGTCATGAATCGGCAAACACACAATCCCTCTCTCTACTGGGGTATTCTTCCCCCATTCCCTCAAAGACAGTTATAGGGGCTTTGTGCGACATCATCTTTGAGAAGGCCCCCATCATGCCCAGGCTCTGGAGGAGGGCTTATGCAGTGTGCAACATAGTGAATCGTCGGTCTCTGCCAAATTGTAACAGTGGAGACCGACAGAATTTTACAAAGACCGGAAAAAAGGGGGCATTAATATGGTAAATAGCATGCAGAAAATAAAATGGTCTAAGACATGACCAGGTAGACACAACCAATTAACAAATCAACAAGTGATTTAACTCACAGAAACTATTACTTTCATTTTGGCTGTTTTACTGTTTTTGTAATTCATGAGATACACTCAAGGACAGTTATGCAATTATTTAATGGACAGAAAGTTATTCTATTCCTTTGTATTATTGTTTTATGAAACGTAATATTTTTGACATTTTCTGCGAAGTCCTGCTATAAAACCTACTGGTCCTTATATAAATCACGTAGTCCTTACAACATAGTCGGATACACTGATGTATATATATAATACTTCAGCATTTCAGAATTTCTTTCAAGACAACTGTTTAAATGGTGTAAATATTTTTAGAATCAAGTTTCCTTTCTTTTCTTTTGGAAAACATTCAACTACCTATGTAAATTATAGTCCATCATGATACAATCACTTTCTAGTAGAGGCCCTAAAAATAACAATTCACCCTTTTTTATTTTTCGAAAATGTGTAGTATTTTAGTGTTGCCCAGAGCTAGTTTTTTCAAATTAAAATCCCTTTTAGCTACCTTCACTGTGGCAGAAGCAGTTGTCATTGTGCCAACACACTTTAGTTAGAACACTGGAGTGGGGTGGGGTGGGTTATGGGGGAGGGGGTGATGAAATGAAAGAAGATTAGGTGATTTCAAGGGTTACCCGCTAAGTTACCCCTCTTAATTGCCGATACCATTGCATCATTTACCATTTCGTCTCCCTTTCCCTCCATCTCCCGGACTCTCTCTTTCGCCTCTCTCTCTCCTGTGCTCTCTTTTAGTGTCCCATCTCAAGGGTGCTCTATTTGCCCCTGAAACATGCTCTATCATTTCTAGCGTGTAGGTAATAAATGATTGTTGTGGATGTGTGCCGTCTTAAATGACCGTTGCTTTGATTACAACAGACGCCCTCCTGGGGGTGTTTGAAGTGCCGACTTGACAAACATGGTTCGGACGTATATATATCATGAATAGTTTTTACATTCTACGGAATTAAAAATTCGTGAATGTTAGTGAATTGCGTACCATTCTGTCAATCATCCTGAGTAGCCAGTTCATGTGATACATTTTGAGGTGTTGGTTGAGGGTTGGTGTGAGGAGTGTGGACACATATCTGGGAGGATATCTGGATGCCCATCTCTGTGTGATGTAATTCACACCAACACTACTAACTTGGCACTTATGCAAAGACTGCTTGATTGACAACCTTCTACCATCTCTGCAGTAAATCCCTGAAGGCCAGTGTGACATCCTATTGGTTAGGACTGTTTGATTGACAACCTTCTACCATCTCTGCAGTAAATTCCTGAAGGCCAGTGTGACATCCTATTGGTTTACATGTCTTGTATTCTATTAGCTATCTTGGTTTGATTGACAACTGTAGAGAGGACCACCCATGACTGAATCTGAGTGATCTACACCTACTACACCCTTTGCGATTTCTGGGTTTCAAAAGAGTGTTATGTTCTTTATCCAATATTATTATCACAAAATTTACACATATAATTAAGCATAAGCATTTTTAATTAAATATTAAGCATTTTCAGTCGAGCAAAAACTAAACTGCTAACTGTGACTTGCCATTGCGCACAAATAGTTGTCCGTAGAATTCGTTTCCTTGGGAAACGCACAATATATACATTAACTTAAACTGATTATAAAGTTAAACAGAAAAATAGTTCATTAAATGATTGATTAACTTAAAAAACTTATAACTTGTTAAATAATGTCATGAGCATACACTTACAGGTTTGCAGTTTTTGTTACAGGTCACAACAGAATATCGACGCAAACAAGCAGAAGTAAACAGGAAGACCTGATACAGATGTCTACCATTTTGCCAAAACCAAGAACAGTGGCGGATAAAGACTATTTTAACTGAAATGGCCAGCAGATATAGTAAGAACTACTGCAGCAGAGACCAGCCTGTTGAGGCAGCACGTACTCACTGACATGCTGCCCAATACAAACACACAAGGTGAGCGGATAACAGGCATCAGCAATCTCAGAATGGCAGGAAATGACATACTCAGGAGCCACCCTTTCGTCATGTATACATAAATCATAAACCTAGTAAACCACTCACGTCACATCTGTGATGCTGCTTCAGTAGAGCTTAATTGGCTTACAAGAGAAACATCGGTATCAGATTTAAGCAATATTAATTGCGATTTTTACTTGAAAATATACAGTATGCGGGTCTCACAGAATTTAGTGCAGAAGAGTCCTCTGCGGCGCAAAATCGCATGAGTATCGGCTTAGTGGACTAGGCCCTTAATCACAATTAAAGTTGCTAACACATATAACTTGCGTTTACATTTCCCTCAAATCTGGAAGTGCACATCAACATATGAATATAGATGCGACAAAGCATGTTGACAATCTGGTCGAGCATCAACATTAATTATCTATCCAGCCACTTCCATATGCTTAAAATGTCTAAACATTGGCTTAATCGACTTTTAGTATTTTACACACCGGGGAGCGTGTCATCTCCACAAGCCTGCAATTGAGCTAGTAAAGCATCTAAGTAATATGAGACTTCAAACTAAAAATGCTTATGCATCTTCATCGAAATCTTTTGGCGAATAACTATTTACTATAAATATCTTTCGGCACATCAGGTACCGCCTGGAAGCAAAATCTATGATTTGCCTTCAGAAATACTCATCAGCTCCAAATGAAAGTTTTACGTATTTCAATAATGGAGAGGATATGATATGGTAAACTCCTTCGTTCATGGATACTTACTGATGATAGGGAATAGGGACTGCTGACCCAAGCCAAAGGGAAATGGCAATTGAAATATAAAATTGTTTAGATTGATAGTTGCAAAGTGACTGCATTCAGCATGAATCAAAATAGGGACAAAAAAACCCTGGTTCATTGATTGTTCAAAGCTCGACTGCAGACTTCGTCAACAAGGACAGTTCTAAGAAGAACCACAATATTATAGGGATCGATAGTGTGTTCATGGTGCTAATGTCAAGTAAAATGTACCGATGGGAATTCAGAGAACATACGAGGAACTATATGATATCCTGACCTATCACGATAGAAGAAAAATCCTAAATACGCAGTTGGGTTACCATCTGGATCGCACGTCTATGCATTTTCGATTAGTTGGCTTCTGTATCATAGAAAAAGGTCAATCGTTAATTGATGATATCTGGACGAATAGGCTGGGCTTTTCAACTAAACAAAAAAGTACAAAAAAATGACCTTTTCAATCATTCTCGGAATTGAATTTGAATCATGTCTGTAGTCTAGACATGATCCAGGTGCTGTATCCACAATGCGGAAATCGCATTATACCGAGATCACATTATACAAAATGATGATATGATAACAATAGGTAATACATTGTGTATTACCAGTGGCCATAACATAAGGCATGTGGCGAGGTCATTTATTCATACGAGCCAAATCCTTGTTATAAGTTCTCAATTGAACCCTCTCAACGAAGGTTACAATCTAGGAACGGACTTTGGGAATAAATATTTGATGAGCCATCAGCAGTAGTTTACACGCTGGATTTATCACATAGACCCTAAAACGATGTCTTGGTACTGTAAGCTACTTTATTGACATCCACGGTGGATACATGGGGTACTGTATTCTTATTTTGTAAGAAGGTATATACTCAGTGGGGGGTCCTCAATCCATTATATGCCATTCTATTATTGTTCCGTCTGTGCTGGTCACGCTAGTTAAACGATGCCATTAGCATGCATACAATCTATATCAAAGTGAGGTCAGTCAAGCAACAATAACATCGTTTACTTTCCCGAATGAATCAACTCGTATAAGATGTCCATATGTACAAGAATTTCTTAATAGTTTGCACATAGGTGCTTTAATTAACAAACACAATAATCAACGCAGGCCACGCTAAATCTCGTTGACCGACCCCAACATACGTAAACATAGCCAAACCAAACCAAACCAAACCGAACCGAACAAGAGTACGCAAGATGTTCCCCCGTCCCCTCACACTATCACACAGGTTTATAACATAGTTGTCTCCTACTGCACAAAACAATACAGAACTGCCAGCTGATTGTGCAGTTTCGCAGTTTGTGAGAAAAACATCGGTTCTCCAATAAAATAAAAAAGTATTACGTATATTTCAACATCCCCAAAGAAATGATGAGTTAGAACCTGCAGCCAGTGCAAACATATACTAATAAATCACACATATACCCTTCTTTACCAAGCTTCATTATGACAAGTAACCAACTAGCTGTCAACTGTATTACTATTAGTATTAGAACTTTACTGTAGCGCTAGGCCTAGCTCCAATGAGTCCGTAGACACAGCTATTCAACATTGAATACTTACCTTTGATTTCACGTCAAATAACACTGTTCGCGAAATGACTATGTATTTTTGTACTTGACTACTTGTGATTGCATTTATTGACTTGCTGTATGATGTCGATTCCAGAAGTTTTAGTACGATTTTGAGATTTTTGGTAAAAATAAAAAATACTTCGATTGTTTTCATACTTATAAGGGAGAAAGGACTTACATCGGGCTATATGACTGTACATTTGCCATGTGTCCTGTACCTGTGTCCATTATTTTTCCAGAAAATAATTTTCATGATATTCTCAGTGGTAATAGACTGTAAAGTTATTGCACTGGGAGTGTTAATTATATTTTTGTTTTGTTTTGGACAGAGCTGGCTTATTCTCTGACACATGATACAAATATATTTGCGGTTGTTAACATGTGTTAATTATATTCTGTCGTATCTTTGGAGAATAAACTTGTGTCAGGTTTCTTTTGTTTTCAATATATGTTCTGTCTCTGAAGAGGCGGTGCTGCGAATTTCTTTTAGCGAGCTGGCAGAACGCCGGGAACTGGAGTTTCATATCTCGGAAGTGACCACTGACTTTTGACCCAGCTACCTTTTTGGTCGAGCTGCTTCCTTGTTAATTGCTAAGCAACACAGGCGAGTGACCTGATTTTCTGACGATATACAAGCAAGCAAGTTTATTTATATAATGCACTTGTCAATTACATCCCCCGACCCCCCCGGGGGTATGGAAGAATGTCCTGGGCATTTAGGGAATTAATATTATTATGATGAAACCCCGACCCCCCCCCCCTCGCCCCAGGACAAGACATTTCGTATAAATCCCCGACCCTATGGGGCACATTTTTCGCATTTTTTTTGTAAAATAAAATATACACCCTGACGGATATTCCCCAACCCAGGGACACGTCTTGATATTTAGGTAAACTATAAGGGAAATATAGATGGTGGCATGTTTTCTCTGGCATCACCCTACCATTCCCCATACCCCCGGGGATGCGGGGGTGCAATGGATAAGTGCATAACTACAAAGGGTACATATCACATCTCTGTGCTGGAAGTGCAATTGTCCTTTTCTTGTATGGACCTATATGTACCGCATTACTTTTATATTATATTACATTCCCATCTAGAACATACTTGGTAATTTCTTGCTAATCTCCGATATCAATTGTCTGATGCCAATGGATAGATATATAAGAATAGTAATGCTGATAATATGGATCAAAGATTTTATTGAATACATGTGGTCTAATATGAACAAAATAGGCCTAAATGTCACGAAATGTTAATTGGCTTTAAAAGAAAATTGACCCATCATAGTATAGAATTTATTGTAAACATCGTATCGAAAAAATAGTCTTGGGTGTTGACAATTCACTTCCCGATGTTTATACACACTATATGTTTGAATATGTATACATACGCCCATTGTCATATTGGTATATCCATGTCTTCATGCGTGCATGGTATAGGACAATAGGTGCGTCTGTAACCGCGTGCAAGAAAATACACGTTATATATGGGGCAGAACCTATATTATCGCCTTCATCATGCACAACCACACATCAATATATACCATCACCAATTTGTCATATATCTGTTTGTTATTGATATGATAGGTTGTATCATCAATAGTCTGAGGAGAGGAGCAATTAATCCTGGTGCTGGTGATAATTTGATAAACAAACAAAAAACAAAAACAACACGTCCCCACCCGATTATGCAACGCACCATTTAGGATGTTGGGATATGTTTAAAATCAACTTTAGTTGATGTGTCCTGAGTCCTGGTGGCTCATCTAACACCTAAACTTCATCAGCAGTGTTCCCTGTATCGCTATCGATTGTTTTTGAATTACGTTTGTGAAGGTAGACCATCAGCCCCTCAACTGTCTGGGACTAAGTATATTTAGCATGTGCATTTTAGTTTAGACTTTATTTAGCATTGTATTTAGATTTGGAGTTAGATTAGATTAGATCGTACATAAAGAACTCTTCGAAGGCAATGCTGATTTTCTAAACGATTACAACGTTAATCCCGCATATATATATGCTCGCTGTTTGGCATTTCTTTTTTTAAAAAAGGAAGATGTATTCCTATAAGACTTACTATGTTAATGTAAGTTCTTTAAGAAATGAACTGGAAGGACTCAAATGTGAGAAGTTCACAACCTTGACGATATCACATCTATGGCAAATAAAGAATTATCTTATCTTAGTATGAGTATGTGTTGGGGGATAGAATGGTACTTCTTGGGTTGTGTACCAGGCTACAACCGAATCGTGCTATCTCAACAATATGCATGTTGTATGGCATAATCGTGGACAACGACCCTTTAGTTCTCAGGAACTAGACTCGGGGTAGACTTTGGCAACGATAAGGCAAGGTTAGCTTGTCTCATAATGTAGAGCGAGTTTTATGGGCCTCCGATCTATTAATGTATGTTGGAATAAATGCCACTACTCTTGAGTTTAACTTTTTACTACCAACGCTAAAGAATTTCTGGTCAGGAAGAACCTATTTTCTCTTTTTACCATATATGGAAATCGATGGTTAGGGTATGCCAGTGTCAATGTGCGCTATAATATGGGTCAACGGGAAATATGGAATTATTAAACACGGATATTGGTAAAGTGTCATACTTGATGTTCAAAAGTGGAGGGTATATATATAACAATGATCATTTTATCTCGGTGTGTAAGTTAATGCCGGAGGTAGAAGAGATAAAGTGTTATCATTGATCAATAGATCTACACTAAAGTGTTACTCTAAAGTGAGGCTTTGGCACATGTATACAATTGTCTTGTTGCATTACGAGACCACTCACAAATTCAACAATAAATGTATCACAAAGGCTTCAGGGAACAAGATATGCATAAAATATAACACGGATTAGGACTGAAATGGTCATGAGGATTATAACGACCGCGTTGATAGTGTCATAATGGTTATCGATAATTGAAGACAGAAGTATTATATATATATGCACATACACGTACATACATGTGGTTAACTAACTCTTTGGTGTCAGTCTCTTAGAATATGCGCGCTCCTTCAACCAACTCGTGAGTTAACTGATTTATTATATACGCCTGTAATAATCTACAAAGGAACATTTTAAAGCCATTTTGTGGACTTTTCTCGAAAGTAATTTCGGCGGTTCGAGCGGCGGGGTTACGTATAATACTATGAGTGGTATATGCATGCAACATATCCCATTCTAGCTACGTTGTTTCACATAAAATGTGTATAATAGATATGACTAGACTATGTGGTATATGATTTCCATGTAAAACGCATGTTAATAACAAGAACCTATTTGTCTGTATCAGATGATGGCCTTTTCATGCCTGTAAATTAAGATATCAAATTGTGACAGCTTGGTCCAAATCCCACATTCAATATACTACTTAAGACCAGGAGATCCTCACTTGACAGCATGTGATGCATGAACACGAGGTTCATATTATCTCTGGTCATTACATTATTATATGGGGAGAGGACAATATGTCACCAGAAGAATCCGAGGGAGCGGTATTATATGCCACCGATAGTGAAATAGACTGCCTACAGCTATTATACAAGGGCTTATAGTTTTTGAGACCATCCAGGCTTGATTTGAATTCGAGAAGGAAATAAGAAAGAGGCATAGGAATAAAAGGAGGAAAATGTGAAGAATATCCATCAGTGTGAAGAGTAAGCTGATGGCTGACTGTCCACGTACCCAAACCAAATTTAACGGAATCTTGCCTTTTATGATTATGTAATTCACCCAATTGTAATGGGCTATTTGAAACGTGTCATATCCAGGACGTTGACACGATTATAATGGCAATGGCACTGGGCGAGCGAGCGAGAGCGTAGAGAGGGAGAGAGAGAGAAAGAGAGAGAGAAAGAGAGAGAGAGAGAGAGAGAGAGAGAGAAGGAGCGGAAGAAGGAGAAGAAGAAGATACATGTTAATGTGCTTAACCGGGTATAGGATGAGAACAACTTTAGAGTTGTCTAATGATCTTTGCCACATGAGCGATCGACTGCCTTTGAGGAGCCAAATAATGGCATCCATAATATCAGCATGACACAGCTAAAAGAAAAACATTCGATGATATATTTTGACTTCTTTGAATCTACACGAACTCGACTGTGGCAATCTTAACCAAACAACTGCATGCAACGTACATATTACATTGGCCATGCTCTCTAATATTCTCAAGTTGATTTGGTTTCAAGCCTCCTAAATAACACGAATGTTTCTTATTGGATAAAATTATCTAAATTTAGCTGGGTCAAGGTTAGATTACATTAGTGGATGCTAAGTTTCGGATCAATAAGTACTTTGCTTAAAAACTGTAGCCAAGTCGACATACATGTATATGATAAATATGCCCCAGGAAGGAACACACTATTTCTGTTCATGTATCAATTGCGAACTCCTATATAAGAAATTCCATGAAAATGAGAGCTGGGTAAGGGATGAAGACCCTTCCAGTAGTTTGATGGCTGTCAATTCTTATCGCAATCACCAGCAATCATGCAGCCAGTCAATACCAGTTAAATGATATTTACATCTCGGGGGCCGCCTTTGGGTAGAGGGTGGGATTCATTTATTAAACGTGAAGAAATGGTTGTCATTCATGCACAAAACAAATTAAAACAACCCATATATAGCTCAAAACACCCCTGTGTATCTTACTGCCTGGGGGGAATAAAGCATGTTATTTAGTTCATAGGGCTATGTAGATGCAAGCTTGAATTTATTTATATACACAATAACATTGTTTCACTTCATAATTGCCCTATCCACGGGAGGAGAAACTACCACAGTGCCAGCGGCTCCAATTGTGGACGAACAAATCTTGCCAAGACAGATCGCGGATTAATAAAAACATAGGTAAGAAGGGGGGACATGTTATGCATGGCGTGGCGTTGTCTCTATAAGTCAAAGTAAACCGTCCTCTTCTGCCTGCTTTTAATAATTTAATCCGGGGAGTGTTTCAATATATCAGCTGTCAATGTTCTTCTATTAAAGTTATATATAAAATGTACCTCGTTATACGTATCAACACATCACAATGACCTTGATACACCTGAAGCTCAAGCCACCAGCAATCCACTCCTATGTTTGGCCAGCTTGGAGCTTTATCGGTCCAGCTGCCAGTAGAGTTGGGGAGGTAAAATGCCAAGGTATATGCCAGATTTTTCTAAGGGCCAGCTGTGCTCCATTTGAGGAAGAACTATATATATGGTTAAGATCCATTACTACTCAATCAAACTTGATACACGATTGAATAAAGGACTGGGGGTCGGTAGATGTATTGAATGGAGGGTTAACAAGGTTACTGATCATTTAGCTGGGGTTGTTTGTTGGAACATTTGAAAGCTTGATCTCTCTGACCCTCAGATGTATATAGTTAACCATGGAGACCTGGATAAAGCCTGGATGGGGGCTGCAGCTTCAAACATGATGGCTTGGATTGAGCAGAAAATTTTACTTGGATTGTTTTTTCCTGGGATGGATCAATATGTTGTAACACATACTCACCTGAGAATGACACGTTTGTTTTTATAGAGACTCATCCATATTTCATCGTAATAAAGATGCCACTTTCCATATTATTACCAGGTCGGCATAATATCGGACTTTGAGATTGATGGATTGTACCCCCCATTTCAAACTTGAGCCATCATTTACCAAGGAGGAAGCTAGGTAAATTAAATGGCCCAGGCTTGAGACGATTAATCATAGGGAAACTTTATTTGTTTATAGAATAGCTGCAGGTGAGAAATCGATTGCTGAGGCGGTCGATACGGATGTAACAATGAATGGACTTCATAGCTATAGAAGTATGTAAGCCTCTGAGATCTATAAATAGGACACGCCTCCATCCATTTCTAGGGGGCTGAGAGGCGGTAATCTAAACCGCCATTGACTGGGGCATGGTTTGGTTTACAGGAAAGTTGCCAGTAAAAAGGATGGCTTCCTAGAGGGTCGGCGACACATGTTTGTCTTGTGTGTTTGTTTTAACTCGGCTTCAGGAGAATAAATTATCCTTCACATCCTAAGTGGCTTCCACTGAGCACCAGTCGTGCCATACGTGTTTTGCCGTGAACCAAGAGACCCACAGATGGTCGAGATTTGTTTAGAGGTTTTCTCTTCCCCGGGCTACATTTTTTTTTAGGATTACTTGATGGCAACACAACATCAGAATTTGGATTCATGATCGGAGCTGAATAAAACAAATTTTAACTAGTGTGTGTTAATCATATAAGCTATACCAATAAATAACGATGGTGTGTGTAATGGGGGTGGGGGAAAGGGGAGGGGGGAAATTGATATTCACTCTGGGCCCAAACCCTCAAATCAGATAAGAATGGTATGACAGCCTACTTCGCTAATCAGTATCCCTGCCTAGTACTCGGCGTGTTAATGGGAATATAATGGCATTTTGCGGTCTAAATGGAATTATAAAGGCACTTTGCGATTTGAGGCGAGAGATTTTCCCTTCGCTGGAAAGGACTTTCTCTACTTTGGGTCTAGACTGTATTTTACATTAACAACTGTTTACAGAACGGAACGAAATCATGGCCAGAAATGAATGGAATGGTCTGCATAGATAGTTTTGTTTGGATTCTACTGTGCTGCAAACACTTGAGCATACATCACTTAAGAGTTCGTTCGCTTCCACTGATGCTGCGATTTATTTATAAAAGTGTGGTCCAAAAATATCTTCTGTCAGCAGATATGCGCTGTGTAGTTCTGTGTTTGTGGGGTGTTTAACCTCAGAGAGCTGCTCTCAAACCCACATCTTCTCCTCGAATTGGGGCAGAACAGTGTAGTCTAACGACAGTTCATAGAAGTTATTCTGTGTGAGTGACAGAAGCTTGCCTTTGTTCATTGCATGACATGCTTACAGGCAACTCATTTGGCACTGTCAACCGTCAATGTGTGTGCATGGCCGATTCGCGGCTAATGCATGCGCGTGCCGCGAAAGGGTTTCATCCTTCCCCCAATGTAACTGACGTGTAAGGGTGCAATACCGGGGTGCAAGAGTTAATAATAACAACTGGGAAAGGGAAATAGCAACCGTTAAATAACACCTGTATACGATTAATAATGACTGTTTTCACCCTATCTTATATCCTCTACTCTGTATTCAGGGGTGAGAAAAGAAACACAATAACCGGAGAACTAGTTATTCGATGTCCCAACGTCTCTGTCTGTGTATATATACAAAGACATCTGAACACCTGGGGATTTCATTATTGCAGGGTTGATGAAGGCACCAACAAAAAACGCATATACTAGTACCTCTTGTCTTCTTTCTGGGTGATGCAAGGCTTACTAGAAAGTGAAAGAATGTCTGCGTATAGACTATAGTATAGTGAGTCAGTGGTCTGAATCAGCTGCAGGGTGTCCAATGATGGAACGCTACTGATCAGCTAAAAATATTATCTAGCACAAAGGAAGCGCATGTTTAGCCTAAGGTTACCTAAGTTAACTGCAGATGTGTATGCTATCAGAACATTTCCAATAACCTTGGCCTTGAGTTTTAAAAGTGCAAGTCGTGACGATTAATATCAAATTTCCAATATAGGAAGCTGAAAAACTATAAAAATATCAGTTAGCGTATAGGCTAATTTCCCAAGCCGAACAATAACCGAAGGAAACAAGCTTAAACTTTAGCGT
This sequence comes from Sthenelais limicola, assembly GCA_942159475.1. NCBI lineage: Eukaryota > Metazoa > Annelida > Polychaeta > Phyllodocida > Sigalionidae > Sthenelais > Sthenelais limicola. Next base: position 56,895,325 of record OW804095.1, on the reverse strand, counting down.
GGAGTGGATCCGTAGAGTACCGTGTTGTGAAATTACACCCTTCAGGGTTGCTTAACGCTTAACCCTCTTTATTCAATAACCTGATTTTGCTAAGCAATAGGCCTCCATGGCGCGCAATCGCTTTTAGCCCAATTGCTACGGAATACAGATTCAAGTGATTGTCTATATACAGGTAGTAACGAATATAGGTAGTAACGAATGTGTATATTTGTACATATATATATATATATTAATCCTTTGTGAATACGGATACTGAATTCTACTGTCTCAGTGTCTAAGGCCATGCGCGATATGGATTATGTACGCCAGTGATATGCACGGGGAGCAGACGCGCTGTTCCCCCCTCCCTGCGGATAACTAGTTTTTAACGCCTGTCCGCATAGACAGGCCTCAGCTCATCAATTTGCTAGCCCCACTCTGGGACGATTTAACAAAACCGCTATGAGTGTTTATGTGAAGGACCAGAAATCGTTTCTGCACCAGCTGTGTTGAGCTTTACTCAATGTCTACTTCCACACCTCACCCTTGCCTTCTTCTCATCCCGCCGCGCCACACTCGATCTGTCTACTACAAACGCGATGATTCATCACGCTCCTGCTCTATCTCTAACCACTATCTCGGCCAAACGGCCAATGAACTCCCACAAACTCGCAATCATCGTTAATTTGTACCCACCTGACACTTATCTTCATGTCCTTTTACATCGCACTTAATCCTGAATTGGCCTTCTGACCGTTAACATGCCTGTTCACCGGTAAGATCCCATAAGCTTCGGCATGACGACTCGTAATCATGCGTTTAGGTCCAGCCGGAAGCTCGAGTTGCACCTACCATAACTAACTCTCCTGGCTTTAACCAGGTGGCAGTAGTGTGCCAGGTGAGCCTCGTTCAACTGCCGAATAACCATTGAATTAACTTAGTTTAAAACTTGCAAAGGGTCGACAATAAGGTTTGATAAGGTTCGGCCGTCAAAAAGGGAAAACCTAGCGAGTTGATATAAAGCGCACTACGACAATGTTTGAATCAAATAGTTGAAACAGTAGGCCTAGACCTATCCACTTCTAGTTATCAAAAGTTCGATTGAAGTTTTATTTTCTAACTTTGATAACGTACGTATGATGATTCTGACTTTGTCGTTGTTGCAAAGTTTTTATTTTCATCTGTGCATCTCGATGGTTACCATCGCTTTTCGTGTGTAGCTTAAATCATATTGCGAATGATCTTTCATGTATTGTAAACAAAATTATATAAAATAATGTAACATAGCATATGCAAAATATTTGACAGTTACTGTGCTGTGATGATATAATAGTGTTTGATGCTGATTACATCATTTATAAATACCTTTAACATTTCAAGTGTTAATCATAATATGATTTTATTGGTATTTTGTTAGTAGATTACTTTTACTATATAATAATGATGGGAGGGGTAGGGGTGATGGGATCTCTTTGAACTGTTCACAGTTTTCTTCAAAAACGTGTCACTCAATCATGATTAAGTTGGTGTGTGTATGCCTCAAAGTTTCCTCGGAATCATGAGTATTGAAATGAGCTATTAATTTCTTTGTGAATTTCTCTTTGTCTTCTTAAATTTCGTATTTCTATTGGTAAGTTATTCCATTCCTGTATTGCTCTGCTTCAAAACCTGTGGATCAGTCTTTTTTGTTATGTAATTATGTGAATTGTTTTTTAAAAATTTTGTTTCAGGCCAATACAGATATTTAAACAAAAGTTATAGAAATAAGTTAACGACTCTCTTATGTTTATTATGTCTAATCACCATCATACCTTTTGGGCCTAGATTTGCAGGGTTTTGAGATAGGGAATATTCATAACGCATTGGATCCAGTATTCATCTGTCCTTTAAAGTTTTTAGATTCATTCCTTTCTGTAGTTCAGTTGTATTGGTCCCTTAGAAGCTTTTTATTATTCATACGACTCAGCTCTGTATTATTTGCAGTTCCTTGGTATCCTGTTTCGTACATGTCTCCATAGTCCATCATTGGGAGTACTGCCGTTTTATATGCTAGAGTCGTTATAATGATTTCTTTTTAAAAAAAATATGATACGTTCTCCTGTTAATTGCATTTCTTATATGTGTTTTTAAAGGTTAAATTATTATGAACTCCTAAATACTAGTTTGTTGTGACTGATTCTAATTGTTCTTGTTATGTGGAAAATATGCTGTAGGCCTACCCTGATTATTATTTTCCTTATTTCATGTCGTATGATCACAGTATTAGATTTTCCATTATCAACGGTTATTTTATTAATATTGCACCAGTACTCTAGGTGTTGTAGATCTTGTTATTATTGGTCTGCTTCCTTGCTATTATTTTCAACTTTTGTGTAGAATTGAAAAAAAATGATGCTGTCATCTGCATATATTTGAATTGCGGAGTGTTTTATGCCATTGGCAAGGTTGATTTCCAGATAGGGTGTTAATTGTTGAGCTAGTGTTTTTGTATATATAGGTGTCACTGTGTGTACTTTGTTACCAGCTGATCGGTAAGTTTCCAGTGAAAGTATTAAAAGCATGTCTTCAATTGGGAAAGAAGTTACATGTACATGATTGTTACCAAATTGTTCGGCTTCGCGCTTCAGCATGTTTATACGTGAGACATATCTCTCAGGTTAAAGAATTTTGTTAGGCTAAATAATATAGGCCTACCCAAACTCAGCAGATCTACATACCACCCTGCCTAAGCTAATCGATTAAAACAAATATCAAATTGGCATTGTTGTGGCACTAAGATAAATGCATTGTTTTATCAAAATTATTCCATGAAACAAACCAATGGATGGCTTTTAATTGTTATTCCATCGTATGTCAGGATTGGGCTTGTTTAGTCTAATTGCCTTCTCTTCAACCCACGCTTAGCTATATACTCTGGGATGGATTAACTTACAAGAACAGGCAACGCAATGGAAAACAGAAATTCGGTTCGGATGGAATGAAATATGACGGGATGGTAGCTAGAAGATGATAATAGTAGTTAGGTAAAATACGTTATCCTGTAATACATGCGATTTTGTGTTTTTAGTTGTACACTGAAGGTAACTTCAAAATGCTCAATGACGATACTATACTGCTGCCACCTTAGGGTAAATAGGACAACTACTAATAGGCAGGGACACGTGTCGTCATATCAACCTAACTAGGTAGGTGGCGTTACTGGGTGCGTACAATTCCAACCGCTTGGCCTGGAAGCTGTCATGTGGTCCGGTCTTACTGACATCAAAAGATGTGAAAAAATAACAATATATGTTTTCATTAATTGTATTCCCATCGCATCATGGACAACATACGTTGCCAATTTTATGGGGATACGCTATTTCCTTGAATTTCCGATTCACACTTTTTGTATTTACGTACTAGGATTTGTATATATTGTATCATTAGAAAGATGCCAATATAGTTCCAATACACTTACAGTATGGCAGCGTCATACGTACAGTGGCTGAATACAACACAGTTTTGCTATTGAGATATGGGTTCACAGCATATAGTTCGTCAAAAGTGCTGTGTCTAACTACATTAAATGTCATCTATCCCAGGTTATAATGCATAATTGGACTATAAATTTGAAGTATACGCCAATGAAGAATAACCTAGCAATGAGCTATACCGGTAGATAGTGTGTGTGCGGATGTTATGATCTCGGATATAGGCAGATACCATACAAATATATATAATATATTTATATTATAATGTATATAATATAATTATGGTCTCTGGGAGGATAGCTGGGGATATTTTGGTGGTGCACGTTAGCTGATGGTTAGCTACTGCAGAACCACTCAACTTGTCGCCGCCAGGTTAATGTAGGTAACTGATAATTGTGTTTCTGTTTGAAATGTTGTTCAATGTGTTTTCCTACTGTACCTGACCCATTGCCTCGGAAATCAGGATCGGGATTTGATAACATTCTTTCGAAATGCACATTCCTGTCTGCGGACTACAGGTAGCGGAGTCACTGTCATGCACTCACTCGATGCAGTACGCTACAACGAAAAAATATTTCATTTCATATGCCCGGTGAAACCAGGCTGGCAGACTGTACAGTCATGAATATATGTAAACCTATTATATGGGGGGGGGGGGAATAAAAGGTCTCCACATGTTCAAGGACCTGCGTTATGGAACAGTCTGTGTGCCTGTACCAGGAACTTGGAGCAGAAAGCTTTGAAGCATTACTTAAAAACATGAATATTTGTACTGAATGCACCAGAGTATATTGTAATAATTGCTCTGTAAACGAGGGACAGAGATAATGACAATGGAAAGTATAATAATATGTATGATGTGAAAAAAAAAAAAAAAAAAAAAATATGTATGATGTGATTTACTGCAAACGAAAGTTATGACGCAGGAAAGTGCCTTTGATATCGTGTTGTTTTTATCCCAAACAAGTGCCTTCGGCACTTGGATTGTAGAGGCAGTTGTGTTTCTACTTCTTATATAGGAATCCAACAATTTACTGGACGAACGGGCGACATGGCATAATTAAAATTATGCACTGCATAACAACATCAGCTGGAAAATTTGCCCCTTCCCTAAGGCAGAGACCTTTAAGACAACATCTGCTAAGATTTAAAAAAAACCCAGTATATTTCCTATTGGCCCAGACTCCTCACATATCTCAGTGTCTAAATTATACCCATAGGACGAGATTTCACCCTGAAATTTAAGTTCTTACGTACTAGTATAATTACTGCATAACAGATCTCACGCGCTAATGCCTCTAGGGCTCTGTTACTTTTCGATGTCGCCATTCTGCCCCTCACTATCGCTTCGGAAATAATCGTAACACCACGGCATAATTCGTGCATCTACGCACAACTGCCCAATCGCAGCCTTTGTCACACACTCCAACCTCTAAGCCAATCACAACTCGTTTAACTCTGACTCTGGAGTGGATGCCATTGATGTATGATCGGCGTTGGGGTCCTCATAGATTAAAGCTAAAAAACACAATGATTTGGACGTGTCGGGAGACGCGATGGGGGAGAGAGAGAGAGGGACACAGAGAGAGGGGGAGGAGAGATGAGAATGACTGATATAAGAGGGTTTCATGGAAAAAAATTTGCACCCCCCCCCACACACACCTATACATCTATCCATTTTCCTTCTGCTCCGCCTCCCCGACTACCTCCCTTGCTCTCCCTCCCCTTTTATTCCCCATCCTTAATAATAATGAGTAATGTGTGGACAGGTACATTCTTTCGTAAAAAAAAGTTGGTTGTAAAAAGTTAGTCGGAAAAAAAAAGTTGATTGACCAAAAAGTTGGTCGTAAAAATAGTTGGTCGAGAAAAAAAGTTGGGTTGTAAAAAAGTTGGTTGTAAAAATAGTTGGTCAGAAAAAAAGTTGGGTCGGAAAAAAAGTTGGTCGGAAAAAGTTGGGTCAGAAAAAAGTTGGTCGGAAAAATAGTTGGTTGGAAAAAAAAGGTGGGCGGAAAAAAGTTGGTCGGATAAAAAAGTTGGTCGAAAAAAAAAGTTTGTCGGAAAAAAGTTGGTCGGAAAAAAGTTAGTCTAAAAAAAGTTGGTCGTAAAAGTAGTTGGTCTAAAAAAAAGTTTGTCGGAAAAAAAGTTGTCTAAAAGAAGTTTGTCTCCCTCCCCTTTTATACCCCCCCCCCTCCTTCACCTCTCCTCTTCCTCCACTGCTTCGATCCCTTCCTTCTTCCTCTCCTCTTCCCCCCCCCCCCCCCAACACACACACCTCTGGTGGAGTGCTGGAGATTGTTCACTCTAGACAACTACCGCATTTGAGCAACCAAATTTGGGGCTTAAATTGGTCTGTGGTAAGAAGGGACCATATAGCGGCCGGTGCCTCGCCGGCTCTTAACCACTAACACATGTTTGGAGTGTGAGGCCCTCTATGAGTAGGGTGTTTAGGTCAAAATTAGATATAGCTGAATATAATTAAGTTTAAACAATAATGCAATAATGCAAACTAGACGCACAGTGGATTCAAATGAAAAAATCCGAATTAAAATATCTTTATTCAAAAAAAAGTTATGCCATGTCAAAGGTAAGAAATTTGGGAGAAAACTACCCTCCTTAACTTCAAGAGCCCCAGTCTCAGTAACCCTACACCTTGTGGTGACAGCCTAAGATATGTTATTGGTAAAGGGCGATCAAGCGCGCAGGGGGTAAGGGAGATCCTATCTGGGCCCTCCGGTAATAGGTAGGAGTGTGTTGAGTGGTCAGGGGTGATGCACAGGCCTATGGGGGAAGATTGGCATTTGTGCGAGTCCCCTAAACAGTGTGACGTCATTGTCGTAATGTAGCGCATATGTCGTAATTGGCGGCCCGTGACCGCTTTGCGGTAGCTGCCTAGGCTTGGTCCATGCGTAAAGATTTCTATATATATAGGCAACATAGATATAGATATAGAAGAAAATTTCAAAAGGTTATGGAGTTTCTGAATATTTTTGGAAGCATGGACATTATGGATATTCATTAATTCATGGAAGACTGGCATCCCTGATGACACACACATGATTTAGCTTCAATATGAATTATTCTAGTAGTTTCAATGTTTCCACCTTAGATGGTGAGGTTCAATAAGTCTCTCCTGCAAATTAAGGGGCCCCCGGTCCCCCTAGCTAAACAATGTGAACTTCTCTGGTTTTGTCTCTTCATTTCAAAGCCTATGACACCAACTATGTTCAAATCGGACTATTGTTTCAAAAGTTATAGTATTTGAGCTTGGCTAAATATTGGTTTTAAGGTCTGTATATTGGACCACCAAGCATTTGCTTCCCGAATGCAACCACTGACAGCTTGGTAGTGTTACGTAACACATCTTCTGATCACAGTTAGAAAGGTGCAGTTTGGGGGTGCAGTTCGGTCGATCCGAATCGTTCACGTGTACAGTTCGGCCAAAGACGCAATTTCATTGGTGCAGCGTAGGCCAGATGACGTCGTCCCGACCGCGTAACTTAGGCCTACAAATTGCGGTGATTAAAAGCCTCGAGCTAAACTATAGGCTAAACAAGTTAAATTTACTTTTTAACATCCAAATAGAGTGTGTAATAAATAGCAAATGGCACTCTGTTCGGGTTCAAACTGATCGAGACCCCTCAGAAGACGGGGGTTCGTCCCGTTTTCTGAGGGGTCTCGATCAGTTTGAACCCTCCATCGTGCCATTTGCTATAATTATTGAAAATCCTTTGACCAGTTCGTCCATGTTTTCATAATTATTTTTTCAAGTGCGGACTCGGTAAGAATGGACGGACAGTGATATGTTTTCTAAGAAACTGGGAAACTTGCTTCGAATATAGTTGTTTGTTAAAGATATTTTGCCCGATTTATTTATTCAGGGGCAGAATTGTGAGGGGGAAATGCAAAATATTACCGTCACTATCCTTTTGACGAACGATTAAAACGCTAAAGAAGGAAATAACTATTTAAAGTAGGGTGGGTGAAATTCACAATAATTCGACGGCACATTTCAAAGTAAGTATTTGACCTTCCTAAAAAGCAAGTGTGAATTCTTCGACCATTCCAAACCTTCTTATGCTAGCATCATCCGGCCTCCAGTTGGTCACCTGTTTGACCAGTGGTCAAGACACTTTGATGGCGGTCCGCCCCTCGACCGTGGCCTCTGGCAGCAATCGAACACCTCAGACAGGTGACCAAACCCACGCGCCATGTCAATCTGAGGATCAAACGCTGCCCGGTTTCAACTCTGACAGCATTTGGATAATCTCCGCTGACCAGTCCAAATAGCGCATGGATTCTAACAGTTGGTTTGACCTCCAGGGCATGCGAGGGTCAAACAGTTTTGTTCTGATTTTTAATCACCGCCACGGGTCTCTTTTGTCCCTCAGATAGGCTCAGGTGAGGGCAACGGTTGATAAGGAAATGCTGTGCAGGTAACTCGGGCATAGGGGGCGGCAGGGCCATGGCCCGGTCACCTTCTGACGGGCGTCAACAAAACCCAGGCTTGCGACAAGGACTAACACCTGTTTGGTCAGGAAATGATAAGAAATATGCACAAGGCCGCGGGCGTAGTCTTGGAGAGATTTTGTTTCCATGGCTCCATTAGGACATCAAAGAAACAGGCGTTGGATGGGCACAATTTCTACTAAGACCTGATATTTCTCGCAGAAGGCAAACGAAGGGACAGAAGGTTAATCCAACCGTTCCTCATTTGTGTTTTGGTATATATGCTGTTAGTTAAGAACGTAGCTCTGATGGCCTGAAGGTTTGGCGTGCATTTCATACATTAATAAGAATATACTATAGGTTGGGGAAAGCATGGGCATACGAAGACTGTGTGCATCAATATAGATTTACATGCATTACATGCTGCAAGGATAGTTCATGCAGCATCGCTTTCCGACATCAATTAGCTAGAAGAATATTTACTTCCTCCATCTGAGTCTAAGTAAACTTCTATGAACGTCAAACGTACAAGGACTAATGTCAAACAAAAGCCGTTTTGAGACTGAGAACTTGAAGCCAATTCACAGATAGTGACACTTGTTATATATTATTAAGACTGATTAGGGGAGTGCACTTGTTGGTAAACTACTTCAAATTTTGCCAATATATGGATATAATCAAATGGGTTAATGATCGGTGTCCGTAATCAAAGCTTTGGTTACCTTTTGTTGTGAACCAATTACAAACATTAAAATATATAGTAATTATGCCTACTTGTGCTCATTCCTACATTCTTTGTTAAGAAGAAAACATACACATGATTCATAGCCTTAGTGAATATGCTACACAAAGGATGACCAATTACAGCAAGAATTATCTACGATCAAGGAAGCCCATTGGGACTTCTGCAGACCGAAGCTATTCTTCCAGCTAGTGGTTCGCACCTTGTTTAAGAGACCCCTACTGTATGGGGGCCACAGCAACCGCTAATTAAATTGCATTTGGCTTCAAAACAAAAGGTTGGTAATTAGCCCCCTGAAAGGTACGACCACATCCCCGCGACCTCCGTCCGTGGTCACAGCACGCTTACCAAGAATTCCCGCCGTTATACATCCGGAAAGTTTGGTCATATTTCTTTAGTCAAAGGTCAGCGTGGTTGCGTCATTAATATATAAATACAGACAGGTTTGGAACACCCCGTGATGAAAACGACGCCAGAAATCACAGTGGTCCCAGCATGTCCAACTCGTTATATCGTTACCCGTTACTTGTCTATTTAAAATGAAGCTAGATCAACGGGGACACTCAACTTTGATCTCGATGTAAGCGTATACGCGTGTTCTTTTGGATAATTGCCAATAAGAAAATGTGAATAAGGCCATTCCGTACAGTCACTGTGGTTGAGGGACCTGAACCATTTGAATTTTTCTGTGATCGAGCTCCACGTGACAATCAAAAGGATGGCAAATTTAACATTTGCCTTCCATTACCTTACATTAATTTCTGGCACCAACTTCTCATTATATGCTTGTCCCATTTTCAGTAAAAACTAGGTTTGGTTACAGGCATGAGGATGATAAATAATATAGGCCCTATAATTGGTTTTATTTCCATCAATAAACATTAACATTATGATTATGATTATAACATTGGTTAGAAATAGGCAACGCAATCTGTCATGACAGCGAGCCTTACAAAATTGGTAAATAACAAAAATTAGTATTATTACATTCACTATATCATTATGAGTATCATAATAACAGTATAACGAATCTCTGTTATGAGTTCAGGCTCTTACATAGTTATTAACCTAAATCGTTTTACCATCTGAAGTATGAAACTTCGCATAAAATGTTTATAACAATTTTCTTTATTGTTACTGTTACAAGTTTTACACACTTGATGTTGATGTTAACTTTTGGGTATTTTTGTTTGTTTTTGTTTTTGCAACCGACTTTATTCAGATACCTGCCTTCTTCGCTTATACATTTCTAATACATGATTAAATATACGAAAAGGAGGCGAATATGTAAGTAACCAGAACAATACATTTGCGTACCATCTTTAAAATTACACAATGGACACTACTGTTGTTACCTTCGCACTTTCGCACTTCTGCACTTTTCACAGAATAAGATACCCAGATTGTGGATCGGTGGAGAATATATTAAGCATTGAATGAAACAATAGTCATTACTTAATAGATGATAAGTTCTTCGATATCGCCATATAACCTTCTCCATAAATTATAGCTTTTTCCTGAGTTTTAATCTTTTTGAAGCTGAATGAATATAATACGACCCTACATTTCATTTTTAGTTCATACTTCGTAGACAACAGATCTATGGTACCATTTGCAAAAAGCTTCTGTCTATAAATGAACGCTTTGGTTTGTAGAACCAACCAGTTTATGATTTTAGTACATACATTCGACTGCTCAATACCAAAGACAATATCGTTAGGCTTCACTACCAGGATACCATTACTCTTAACAAATATCAATTTATCCTTTGAGCCCTTATTTAAATAGCCAGAGCCATATATCCATTCAAATGATGTTTCCCATAGTAGCTTGGCATTTGGGCATTTGACAAAAAAATGAACAACATTATCTCTATCTGGGCAATAGGAACATATATGTCGTTTCTCCTAACCTGAATTTGCGATAGGAATCCGGCGTTGCAAGCTATTGCACCATGTATTAATCTATATTGAAAAACGTGTAACCTTGACTCTGTGGATGTTTTATATGGAAGGGTGAACACTGCCTTCCAATCGATTTCCTCGAATTGTTTTTGAGGAATCTTCAAGAGCTTTTGCCATTTATTTAGTTGTCTTTTTGCCTGCTTGTTCAAATCATTTGGTCATATATAACCTACAAGATTTATATTTGTTGTGTCAATATTTACATCGATTGACTCGTTTCCTCGTACTGGGTATTTTGGTTTTAAACCTGACCCACTAACATTAGTGATCATGTGTACCCCCTTGAGAAAATATCATAGTGAATTCACTCTTGGATTATCAATAAGTATGTTATATTTATTTCGTATAGATATGATTTACAATTACAACACCATATCACTTATGTAAAAGTATTTTCTTCCGCAGCGACATAACTTTATCGTGATTCATTTTAAGACTTGAAAGCTATATTTTAGGATATGAAATTGTTTACTACATGCCTGCTTTCATGAAAATGCGCCATGCAAGCTAATACAAATATTAATTGAGGATGCTGGGGGGATGGCTTGTAAAGGTGGGATACTACCCTTGGTAAATGGAATGGTTCTAACAGTTCTAGTGTGATCATTTGGTGACAGTTGAATTATAAAAAAGCAAGTAAATTAGTAAATAGTTTCTAGTCATTATTAGTGATGTGATGGCAATGCGTACATTCCATTAAAACTATTCATCTCTTAAAGGAAGTAGCATTTCATGAAATGAATTATTTTCTACCAATGCGATACCAAGCCAGTTTCATGCATTGCGTATTAGCCCTAATAGCGTAAAGTAACATAGAATCAGAATTGACTAAAACCTCCCCGTTGATTTCCTAATCGCTCATAGAATTAGGCCTAATCAGAATCGTTCGTGTGAGACATTGCATGTCTTTATGAAGAGCTTATTTCATAATCTGAAGCATTCGTGGGAAAATAGTAACTGGGTCCCAGCTTCCTAGAAGGGCACCCATTCAAAAATCACACAAAAAGACCGGGGCCTGCGCAGTAGCCATTTCTGGGAACAATTGCCCTGGGGGTATGTGATAGGGGTTGCTGAAAGTGTGCGCGTGCACCTGGCCTACTTGGTTACCCATGTTGTCTATAGTGCACGTGCAAGTAACCGATTTCGGTTGACTTCAAAATACCCCTTTGGTTGAATAAGGAAATAAATATAAACAGGTTCCGAATCCCAATCTTCATCGATCAGAATCTCGATTGTAAAACTTTGAATATCTTATCTTAAGTTTAAATGTATTGCCGGTGAGAAGGGTATGGACGTGCATGCTATTATTATACCTTGTGGTTTTAGAACGGAAATAACTACTTTGCCATTTGCTGTCAATCCTAATCTTCTGTTAATTATCTATTTAAATATGCCTAGATATGATTGTATCAAGGAAAATATATATCTGTCAACATTGGCATAATCTCAATTAATATTATACACTTTCAGTATTAAAAAAAGATGCATAAGAGTTAAAGCTCGAAGGGACATTATGTACGATTTGATACCATCAAAGTTATTATACTTTCTGCATCGTCGACATTCCATTTCATGTAATTTGTGGTGTCAAAGCTCCTGAATACTACTTTGAATGTATTTAAACAAATCAGTGCGTTTAAGTGGGGTCCCTTCAATGTGCATGGGTGATGGGTGCTGTGAGATTGGGATAACTTTGTGGCAGGGTTATCCGAGGCTAAAGGCTAGCCATCATTCCCAGCAGCTGAAGCTTTTCAACATACATGTATATGCACACACATCTCTCCTTGCGCATCCCATGACCTTAATCTTTTCCCCAGCCTCCATCGTTACGCCTGACTGACTAACCGTCACGCTCTCTGACCTGTCTTTTGTCCATCACCCTTTTCACATTCCCTCTCTCAGTTTTCCAGTACATAACAATAGGACACCCGAGTGATTTTAATTTCATTGTTCAAGAGGGGCGCTACCAGGTACTATTGGCGAAGTTCGGAACCGCCAAATACGGGTTCGGTTTTATCAGCCGTTCAGTATACCAGTATATTCGAACACGAATAAACCACTCTATTCAACTTGAATGAAGACCAGGTGATCGGATTCTCCCCTCTCACGCTCATCATTGTACGAGTGCCTCTTTCAAGGAGATCTTATGGTTTTAGAAGGGGGTGGGGGTCACACCAGTAGAGGCCCATTGTCAGCCCAGGGTCATTGATATCTATATAACCCCTTTCTCTTGATTACCATAGTTTTCATTAATTACAATACCCTGCTAAATGGCCAGGACAGGTGTCTCTGCAAACTCATGCCCTGAAACCAGCCCATTGCTGAGCCAATTACTTTCAATAACAAAACGTTGAGTTCAATACAATGGTGTTGAATCGCCAGGAAACAAAGCTCTCAACTTCCTGGCGGTGAGATGAAACGTTCCTAGAAATGCCCAAGGCACGACTGGTAACTCAATACATGGCCATATATCATTATAAAAGCGAAGTGGAACAATCATTTCCCGGTACGAGCGACTTGGCCATGTCAGTGGGAGTCGTCGACGACCAGCGTGCGGTCGCGCGCGACAACAATGAGAGGGTCGCGGCGCGGGAGATCAAAGCGACCATTAAAAAGTACTTATCTATTGAGGATTAGGAGGAATGTTCCCAGAAATTCCTGGCATGGCGAGAAGGGGCGTGGCGTCACGCCAGTACGGCACACGACAGCGAGTCGTGAGCATCAATATGAATGACAGCTATCACGCCATGCAGCTTTTCACTCAAACAATACATCAATCACACTTCAATCGCGCCGCGTCCGATTAGCGCACCGTTTGACTAACGGGGCTTGCCGCGTGGCGCCCGCGGCATAATCGCATCGCGCGGCAAAGCTTCCGCGTTTGACCAACTAGGATCTCCGGTGGTAGTAGTGCAGACAAGTGAACTTGGCAACAGGTACTTAGTCCCACTGATTCCGGCTACTAGTTCCCCCTGCCCACCCAGAAGCTCCTCAATCGGATCACAGGACACAGACTAAGTGGTTGATATTGCGGTCTCCTTGTGAACGTCAACGCTCACAAGAGCTAATATCTGGGTGAAGTGGTCCGCAGTCAAAATACATTCAGTAACTCAGTAAGTAGAGGATACTAGAGAGGCATCTTTAGTTGTTGTTGTCAGTATCGGGCCTTTATGCAAATCCTGAAAAAAATGAAGTTATGTTGTAAAATATTATTGTTGTAAAATTTGGCAACATCAGATAAAATGGGAAATTGACGAGCAATACCGGGCAGAGTTATATATTATTAACAGTCAACAGTAATCTAATTGTGTTTTTCTACATAAAAATCTGTTTGCGTTTATATAAATTAAGAAATGGAATATGGGTTGTTTGTTAGCTGATCTCAAATTGATACACATGTAATATAATTAAACGCCATAGAATACATAAGGTTGTGAGTCAACCAGAGTCTGCGGTATGTATTTTATTTTAGATACATATTATAATAGGATATAATTTAAATAACGGTGGTGTATACTGCTCTAGGAATTAGTGGAATACCAGAGCTCTGTGTGACTCTATGAACTAAACAGCCTGGTAAAATATACAATATAATAATAATCAGGTTTCTTTTGAAGTTCAAACAAACATTATCCTTTTGTAGTATCACAAAGTAGGAAAATAAAATGTCATATCGAGCGTCGCGCGACGATCGAGTAAAGATTTTACGACAGCTCCGGCGGCCCAAATGTGTGTAAGTAGTACATGGAAATCGGCGCTTGTGCCAACCATGCAGAACTGATGGTCACGAGAGGGGCCAAGTTGGTCTTTATAGATCAACATTGGGACAGGTGTATCTCTTAGTTTGTATCTAGTGCCACGAGCCAAGGTACCGTATATTTATGATCTCTTTAATCTTGTTATGAGAGCCGCCCATTACCGGTGTCCGTGTGGCATTATGGTGGTCACGGTCATAGGTGTAAGACAATGGGAAGCCTTGATCGATACAAAGATGAAAGCAGACTGTGTTACCATGTCAGTCAAGCGGTCCCTCCCCTCCAACGCCCATGCCTCGGTGATCAGATGAAATATCATAATTGCCTGCTCAGCCCTAGGGGGTGGGGGTGGGGATTGCCTCGTGTATGGCTACATCAAAGAGGCAGGTGCCCAAGCCAGTTGTTGCTAGTGGTCGCGTGGCATATCGACACCCACTGACAAAATCGCTCTGTGAACCCCCACAAGCGCTCTCATATACCCCATTTCTCTCCCTACGTCCAGCTCACCTACAACCCACTGGGGCGGTTTTATCACCTAGCGGACTAGCGGGTGCGTGGGAACTGACATTAGGTCATGTCATGAGTTGAAGAGTGTGATAGTGAGAAATTATCCTATCAAAGGGTGATTTTTTCCCCTGAACGGTGAGAAAATATGAAAATGTGTGCAGTATATGGCATACTCGAGGGCCGTGCGTGTGAGAAAAGGGGTTTTGATGTCTGACCAAAGCCACATCGTCATCAACAATTAACGTGAGCGGCATAAAACAAACTTTATCCGCATTAATACAGACGCTCAACTGTAGGATATACACGAACATGTAACTGAGCTGGCATATCCATACCAGAGCATGCCTTTCCATAGAAGCACATGTATACAAATTGATGAGACCCGTATTTAGTCAACCCGTATTCCTTGTCAATATCCAGACATTCACATTTTACATGGACAAGTGAGATGGGAAACTCAGAGACAACACACCTTTAGTGAGGGACAGATGTTGTTGTGCTTTATGTCTGTGTCTGGCGATCTAATTCCTTTTTTGGGTGTCTTTTTTCTTCGTTTTAAATAGCAATGAAATGTATTCAAGATAATGATTCGTTCGTTTAAGCACACGGTGTGAAACCCGTTTTGCATGTGATTCGACTATTTATATTTTCAAATAATGAAAGTGCATGTCTGCTTGAAAAACGCCCCATTGGATAGAAGCCAACGCAGATTTACGACAAAAGGGCTTTCTACGTAACGGTTTAAAAAGTATTGTTCTTCCAATGATACTAGCGTAGAATCATGAACAGGATTTTTAGAAATCGGCATATTTAGTATGTATGTATACGCGAAATTCTTGGCACCCCGTTTGGCCCCGACCGGGCATTGTCAGAGAAAAAATATACCATAAATATTTTTAAAACCCTCAGAAACTCAAATCACATCCGAGCATGATGCAGGCGAAATAATCGTTTAATTCAGAAACAAACAAAAAATCGAAGCAAATGGTACTAAATGTTTTCATGGGTTAGGTAGGGATGTTGTTGCCTGGAATGGACACGTGTGTTTGGTGACGGAAGACGTAGCGACCTCCTGCCGACAACAATGAGAGGCTTCCATGCCGCGTGACAATCGCCATCCAGGAAACAACAATCATGGCTACTTCTCCTCACTCGGGCGCTATAGATGGGTGTGCCTTGCATGGTCTATCACATGCAAAGTATTCAACGGTTTTGGAAACTATCTTCATTTCAAACCCACGTTTTATCTATAGTAACTCATGATAAATTGCTGAGATAATCATTTAATTGATAAAAAGCGTATCTCTCCTAAATAGTGAAACACGGGTCTTTTAGTCAGTTAATTACTGGGTATTTATTGTATAGGAAGGGGCCAGGGTTCATACATTCATTGATTCATCATGATCATGCTTGACACATATTTATGGGCATACGTATATAGAAAACTATATGTGACCTGCTCTGCGAAAAGGGATCTTATGTGCTTAGATATGAAATGTAAAATGTGTTTTAGGACATAATATGCTGCAAAAATTATGTTGATACGAAAAACAGAAGCTGAAATATGAAGTTCTGAAATATGATGTGTTGAAATCGGGTAAATAGCCAAAACTGCTGTACGGTTTTTACTTGCCGAACTTTAGTTAAACCCTTATATGATTTCAAAATGCGCATCATTTTCAATAAATTGAATAATATATTGCCATTTTTCTGAAAATTTAAGTAATTCAAACCTGTTTTCAGTATCTTAATCATCAGAAAATTCTCTTTTGACTTTATTTAAATTTGAAACAATTTGATGGCATATAGGTTTCCATGAAAACCAGGATCCTGTTAAACGTCATTATTGATGATTTGGACGTTCCATTGAATTCATGGTTACCATGGCAACAATAACAAAATTTTCTCCAAAGTTTTCCGCCATGCTGTAATCTGTGAAAAATTTCATTTTCAATGGTTTTTTGAGTAAATTTTGTGTTTTTAACAGTTTTCCTCTTAAAGAAACAGTTCAGCCTGGGATAAAATAGCTCTACATGAACTCCTTACCATATTGATAATGATGTATTTAGGGTAAATTGTTCCCTAGCATCCAATTAATTCCAATATAAGAGAGAGAAAAGGGAACTATTTTCCCTTGTAGGGGCCGCCATGTTCTCTCCTCCAGTGACATATTTTAGGCCCATTCCCTCTGAGTCCAAAATGCGCATGAATCTGCTATAGAC
This sequence comes from Sthenelais limicola, assembly GCA_942159475.1. Taxonomy (NCBI): domain Eukaryota; kingdom Metazoa; phylum Annelida; class Polychaeta; order Phyllodocida; family Sigalionidae; genus Sthenelais; species Sthenelais limicola. Next base: position 56,878,240 of record OW804095.1, on the reverse strand, counting down.
TAGCAACAAGGAAGGCCTGTGATTGGCTGGCTCCTAGCAGGCGGGAAACTCGCACAAGAGATAACCCCAAACAACAACACAACCTAGAATCTATGCATTTACAGCTATAGAATTGTTGACACACTAATTTCGCCCACTGTTTAGACAGATAATACATTATTCTTGCTTGCCCTAGTACTAGTGTGATATTTTCCTTGTCTATATGTTCCTATTCCTTGGGGAACATCTTGTAGATGTTCGTCATGTAGCTCTTGTTTATGATGCCATGTTGCTGCAATGCAGTGTGGGTAGGGGAACTTGGCCAATCACACTATGGCTGGGAATCACATGACCCATGACCCAGTTCCACAGCAATGGCCAGGGAGAGAGCAATGACCGAAGCCCCACACTGATAGTGAGTGAGAATTACAACTAGCATCAAAGATATTCAGCTATAGATTTGAGCCCTTACATTGTAATTATTACTATTAGATGTCTCAAAGTGCTGACGGATTTTTTAGGGCTCCTGGGGAGAGAAAGGGAATGGGAGCATGGTACATTTGCCACACCCTCTCAGGCAATGGATGCATGATGATGCTTGGAGATGGAAAGCACTATGAGCAGGAGGAATACTGTGAAACTAGATTAGAATCCCATTTTATAGTTAGCAATAATAAAGGCAGGAAGGGATTGTTGTTCCACAATGCCATGATGATGAGACAAATAGCAGAATATTAGGTGTGAGTGTCCCCCTCAGATCTACGATCCTATAGCTGTGAAGCCAGTATAGCATTGATGATCAGATGTAAACAAACCAATGTGAACCCAACTGACGTCGCAACTACAAGGGAATCATGGGAGATATCCCCAAAATGGCGGTCCTCTTGAATGGTGGCTATTGCTACAATTCGGACACTTTTACATTGTTTTGTGGAGTTATTTGGATACTATCGAATGATGTAAACACAAGACATCCTAAATTAAGAGGTAAAGAGTTGATGTATATCTAGTTTACTCCAGTCCGAACCCTTTCTTTAAATAATGCCCCTAGGGCTATCACAGTAAAAACCTTTAAGACCCATAATCGCAGAGCAGGTCACATATGATATATAGATATATCAATATATTATGGTATTGTGTATGCTCGCTAATTGCTTATGAAGATTGAAACCGACTGTAATGTGACAATATTGATTCAAACAAAACATGAATTCTCAATGCACTTCTTGCCGTAATAAATTCCTTTCGGCATCAACAGTATTTGCAATGGTCTTCGGAAAGTGATTCATGTACATTTGAGATTCGTGCAACATCTAGATTCCGCTGGTGCATTATTGCAAAACAGGAAAGCCTTGGTATCGGGTTAAAAGATTTCAGTTCATGTACACCTGCATGATGTGTTTCACCAGGCTGCCTGTAGTGCAATCCAAAACTATCCTTCTCAGATCCATAGCGTCCGTAATTACTGTGACACTCCAAAGTGCGCCCACACGTGCACATAAAACCGAACCATCTCTTCAGTGCCTGCCCTCTCATCTTACCGGTCCACTGATTACCCATCCTCAGATTAGGACTGGGGTGCCTTCAACCTAAACCCAATTGAGAGTACTCAAGTTTGATTCACTGCTTCCGCCGGTTAATTCAATTGCCCGGCCGCTTCAAAGGACACAACAGGAGAGGGATACACCAAGCAAAATAGAAACATAGAAAAAGAAGTACAGTGTCAGGAATGATGTACAGCAAGTCACAGCGGACTCCTTATTTATGACTATTGTCACGGAGAACACAGGCTCCTAGCATTTAGGCTCTGGATGTCTGTCTATTTATCTGGCTCTGCCAACCTGCACCCATGTTTGTAAGAAATTGATTTGCACACGAAATACACACGAAACTAATTTTTCTAATATTTAAGTGAAATAATATAATAGCCAACAAATCCAACAAGCGGTCTTCTGTACGCCATCATTATGAATGATGATTTTGTTACATAGTTTATACTTCCATATTGAAGCGTGGTTCAATAAAACGGGGTTAACAAGTTTGAGATGGAAACAGACCTCCAGGGGGAGAATGTGGGGTATGGTGGGGGCAACCCTGGAGGATGGGGCATACACAGTCATACCCAAAGCTAATTCTCCTTTGTGTTGGTAGCTTTGGGTTAATTTAAATATTAATCAGCCTGGGGTATTTATACCTAGCGTGGGTAGAATTGAAGTCGGTACGAGTCTATAGTTGGAATCAGCCTTACATATACCATATTACATATACCATCGGACATATAATTCTCAGGCGATTAATTAATAAACCTGGAACAGCAACAAATGCCTCTCTCACCATTCCCACCAGCATCCCCGAAATAACGGTTATGCTAATCTTAACACACGGTGGAGAAACAGAAAGCCCGCTCTGGTGGCAGTGTTACAACTAGGGTATAACATAGGAGGTAACGAAGTATTGAAGTTAAAATTTAGGTACATTAATATATTATGACACGAGGAGGTATAACAAGTTATTTAAAGGGAGACATCTGGACAGTTTCAGTGACAAGAGTGACAGTGATTCCCGATGTTCTCTCCTCCCGTTGAATACAGTCATAGCAGATTGTTTATCACGAATAATTGCAGGGTCTTTTCAAAAGAATGGCTTGAACATGCATAATGAAAGATTACAACCAGAAACAAAATCAAGTTTGATTGTCGAGATCGACGCCAGCAGAAGTCCAGTATAAATGGAAGCATCCCCAGCTATACTAATTTGCTTCCTGTCGGATTTCCATATCCCCTGGTTTTTATTAATGCTAACCATGCTCAAAAAGCCTTTGTGGTCATCGTATTTCATTCAATAAATCAATACATCTAATCGAACTCAAGATTCCATTTGCAGAATTAGGTTTTGCACTTCCAACATGATCAAACTATGACCACTGTTCTCTTTAAATAATAAGAGCCCAGTTCCTCAGACTTCAAAGCATGTCGAACAAAAAGGCCATCATGAGGGGGCATAGAGAGATTATCACCAGGGTATTGGGCCAGGGAATTAGCATTCATTTTTTATGACAAACATGCAGCAGTGTGTGTGGTGTACACTGACCCCTGGTTGACCATTCTCATCTCCCCACACATCACTCTCTTCACAGTCACTCGCAATCCCTTCAGCAAACATGAACTCGGATTCCGGCCCTGACAAAGGCTTCATCACATTGAAACATAGAACAAATACCCTCCCTCCAGTTCCACTCATCCTCCGACCTACCTTCCACTTTCATTTCCAGGTGCCGATGTCTGTGTTTGAAGTTGGCATGTCTGCCGAGGGTATAGATAATAGAGGTTTATCAGCGATATCTTAGCATGGCCGCGTAGAAAGGTGCGATGGCTTGTCACTGTTTGAGCACGAGATAAAAATAATTAAAATCCAATCACCAGCTTGTTCTCGATGTGATGGAAATCAATAATATTGCAAAGGGGACAATACTAGCTATTTTCTACCTCAACCAAGCGACTGTCCTATAAATGTTAGCCCTCTGATGTCTTCCTACCGAATAGGTGTGGATAAATCTAAATGTACTTCCTTTATTCTCCACAAGCTATTCCTTTAATCCCTTAAGGGCTTCAGACTGATTGAATTTACACCGAACAGTTTTGGTTGTAAATACCATCTAATATTTGCTAGACTTTAAATCCCTTGCAAACTTTTCATGTGAATTAAATGAAATATCCCTTAATATGAAAATATCGAACGTATTTAAGTGTGCGTGTCATCATATTCTACTTGACTGCGATGCAATATCATGATCTAGCAGTACTTTCACTAGGGTATTGGGCCAGGGAAACATATCCAATTTAGCTATAACGGCAGCAACTATATTCTATGAACAATTTCAATATAATAATCTTCGGAATATAAGTGCCAATAGCAGCTGGTTATTATATTACACAATGCAAGTATTACGCATCTTTTACGCCATTCTTATCCTCACAATCTTAACCAAACCCCTGCCTGGAGACATAATCTCAATCCAAGCATGCAGCATTTTTCTCGTGCAGAGAATGACAACAAAATCAAACACCTGGCATTACATTTAGTGAATCATGTTGTGCAAAGGGGGTTGGTGGGGCTTTATTTACTCGTATGTATATCCCATAGCGAACACCTGTACAATTTTACGGTCGTCCCTCCGCTCTCTGGAGGGCGCCCCTTCATACACTTATTCTCAAAGATTACGGCTGGAGATTGACACTTTAGCCCGCTGGGCTCTGCCACTCAATAGCTGAAGCGCGACACTCCGCCACTTCCGTAAGCCGCACGCATGCTCAGACGAGTATTTCCTGTTTCTGGCATGACTAATAGGGATAAGCACTTCCTCTCGTGACTGTAGGGCTCAGGTAGACTTAGTCTCCTCAGGAAGGTATGGTCACCGGGGGGTCTTTCACGTTGGTCGGATACGAATCTACCATGCTTGACCATCCCAGTAGGTATGGCAGGTCAATCACCAAGGTAACACTTCGATAATGCCCCTAGATATATCGAACAGTGCATTATGGGGATCTAAGCACTTCATGACAAAATGAAGAACCCAAATACCCTGATATTAATGTGATAATCCCCGACAGTATAGTATCTAAGTGGCTACAGATTATATCGCCTAGAAATCACGGTTGCATGAGCTGGGCAAGACATTATAAATACGTAACATGCCATCAAGGGGAAGGGTTAACTGGTTCTATTGTTGTGGATCGATCAGAAGTATTGTTAATTAAGGTTGACCCGGCGGGGGGAATTGGCATAACTTGAGGTGACAAGGGAACAATGACCAGCATGAAATGAATAACAAATGAGAGTCGTGATTATATCCGGAGAAAACAATCCTTAATTAATCCCTCCCAAAGCCTAGCACAGCGAATTCGATTGTTAGCAGTGCCATGGATCGCGGTGTCACACTTGAAGTAATTACACATATAGAGACAGGTAACAGAAAATGGTTTGATAATCAATTTAGTCTTTCAGACAATTCGGTTTTCTCCAGGGGTCAATTATGTCATGTCATTTTTAAAGTAATAAGTAATAAACTTTTAAGCAATAACGTATAATTTTGCATAAACTCAAAAAAGGATATACATACGTATATATTATTTTTAAACATATATTCAGTCTCATAAAGAGACTCATTGAACGTGGCATGTGCTTCCTTTTAATAAGAATCTAAAACAAGTCTACTTTGTTTATTGCCAAAATTCCATTTTCGCGGACGTGCCAGGAACAACAGATGGGGCGGGAGGATAATTGGCGCCGTTGAAGATCAACTTCACATAACAAAACCACCGAGGGCCATCTTCCAGCTTAAGCCTAGACATTTTCATCTTAAAATCCTTGTGTGACTTTTAGCGCCCGAAGTATGGGTAGGACCTATCAGGTTGGCTATCTGAGACAGTGAAAGTCCGATTATGTCAGCTTGTGACCATTGACAATGGGTCCCGGGTACCTTCTTCTCGGCAGAGTGGCAGGTTACGCAGACTGATCAGCCCCAGTCATTAGCCGTGTCAAAACTAAACAGTGACGCCATAGCCGGATATGGAAATCCGTCGGGGAGCAAATTATTCTAGCTGTGGATGCTTCCATTCATACCGGACTTCATTCATACTGCTGACGTTGATTAGCTTATAGGTAAATGTCGATCTCGACAATCGAACTTTCCGGTTGTCAAGCAGTATAATAATCTTTCATTATTCATGACCAAGCCTTTCTTATTCGTAATAAACAAAGCGAATCTGCTAAAATATTGTTCAAGGGAAGGAGAGAAAACTGGGAAATTTGAAGTAATCCCCAAGCACGTGCGTTTGCCACAGCTTGCTCGATGTATTCAGACTATATGACTGTTTTGCTGTTCAGTAATGGGAACGGATAACTACCCCGTTAATTTCGTTAATTGCCAGCATTGTATGCTGTTAACACGTTAAACGAAAACATGAGTCTAACTTCAATGGTGTCAAAAAGAAGAAATATTAATTCTACCAATTTATATTATTCGGGTTTATATCCTGTATATATCAATTAATGAGTACACAGTTCGTAAAATAACAGAACCTGGTGATGATCTCTGTACATGTACATTGTACTTAGACATAAATAATCATGCTGCAGGTACTCTCCACTGCATTATAGGAAAATCTCTTTTGCATACAGACATCACCCACAGAGGAAATAAGATGAATTTGCTGCACTAATCCAGGCATATTAAGATCTCGGCAGTGTATGAAGAACACACCAACGAGTGTGATTTCTTTGTGGTATTAACATTGGAACACACCTGACAAGTGGGCGTATGGACGGCGGTGTGAATAGAAAGGAACAATAGCTCGTTTCTGATTTCTCTTCCACTTTCATCTCAGGACTTTAAATAGTTCCTCTCCTCAATAGATTTTCAACCATTTCATCTAATAAATAACAAAAGAGCTTGAAGCACACGCCTTCATTGAATGCTCATTTATTTTGAAGGAACCACAAAAGCGCCGATATCAAACGGAACAGTGGAAAGATGATGCTGCTAATCCGGTTAGAGGGATTAGTGCTTGCGCATTAAGTTTGTATTTCAGATTCACTACCTCTGACTAGACAATGTGAGGGGAATGAGTACACATTTTCAAGACTCAGCCGGTTTATCTTGACAAGAGATGTATCCCAGATTGCTCCCTGAAGGGGCACTTCAGACTTTCCCCATGCAATAATATAAAGGGTGATTATTGCACAATCTATATGATGTGGGTATGGGGTGGCGTTACGTCACAAAGCGGTGTGCTTTACGTGAGGTGGTCTATTGGACCTGCGGAGGAGGTTTGCTTGGGGTTTCGTATCGGGCTTGCCTTGAGGCAGTTGACAGTCCCAGCGTTGACAAACTCAGAACTGCTTGTCAAATAGATGAATGACTCCTTTACATATCTTGTTACCTTTGAAGACATTCTCATCTTTGTGTATTGGTTCTCATTGCCGATGAAACGCGTCTGGCAACAGTTGGGTAACAGTATAAACAGAGGCAGAAGGTATGCAGTCGCCAACGTTGTCTGTTTCTGGTGTCATCTATAGCATAAGTACTATAGAGTTTACACACTATCGGCGACGGTGGAAACTATAACAATGCTCTATGGGACCTTCAGGTCTTGTCTGTGTGTTGTTACCTGTCAATTATCATTATATTTAAGATATCAGTTTTAAACTAATCATTCAAATCTAACAATTAAATAAAGGCAAGTCCTTGTCCGGCGGGGAAGAAGAAAAGTGAACAACAGAAAGTTTTTGCTTGGATGTTACCTGTAGGGTGGGGTCACCAATACACGGCGGTAAGATGTATGCAAGAGCTAGTTGATGAACCAGAAATAAGACATTTCAACACATTCTGGTGGGTGTAGACTACAAGCTAACCAGTGTGGATCAGTACCACAAGTTCCACATTCGCAATACTCAATACCAATAACACTACATAATTAAATTGGAAATGATTTGAATAGTCGCTGTGCGAAAAATCTAGTTTTACGATTTTTACAGTTATGTTGTTTATATTAAGATGTTGCGTTTTGGACTAGTGCGATTCATCTTTGAGGTGCACGTGCGCGTCCATTGCATTCACTTTTATCAATCTGAATAAATGTGTACACAAAGAACGAGAAAACCGACTGCATATTGACAGCAATGCACACGAGGAGAAAGACAGGAGAAGGATGAACATGTATGCAGTTGATGGACAAGGGAGAGATGAGCTCTTCTCGACATGCGTTCGTTTGCATCTTATATTCCCTTTTAAGACGCAGAACAAGAGGGGCTTAGAAATGGGAGAGCCCACTGTCTGGATCATTGGAGAAAGCAAACTCTCGCTTATAATGACAGAGTTAGTGGATTGCTGGGTCTCCCTTCTCTGGTGAATGGTCCCAAACCCAGCAGAAGTGACAGAAGGCAAACATTTACACACGACCCAGAGGTACTTTACACAAGTTTTGTCATATGATCGCTAGGCAGGGGTGACTCCAACGACCCTGTAAGAAGTGATATCACTTACATAAACCCCCTGCAGGAGGTCAAGGCCTGTTTTACCTGTTGTTAGTCGCACTTAGGCGGGTAAATAATAGAAAAATACTGAGAAGGCCACGTGGGGAGTGGAGTGGTTGGGAGATATTAGCACAGCTCGGCACGCGCCATGGGTTGGGGTTGGGTGAATGTATGTACACTCGTATTGTTGGGTAATAACAATCAACACTGGTGTCATATTGTCAATTGTAATTCACCGATCACCCCACATAAAACATGGGCAAGGGTTAAAACCATTTCTCCTTTTTTTCTTGGTTACGCAATGTTATTCCCAATTGTAGATACCATTTCTTTTTGTCCCTCTTCGTCAAACATAATTCTCAGAAGGCCACTTTCCAAACGTTGGAAAGTTGCCCCCTAATAGATCTGACAATGGCTGGTATTTTTGTGTCATGATGTCTATCGACGATGAATTCAAAGTGTTTGAATTGTTCAGCGATTATGTCAACACGAAAAAAGTCCTTGCAAATGAAAATATGCAGCGTACTCAACCCAACAATACGAGTGTACATACAAACAAACATATATAAATTAAATATGTCATGGGTCGATTTTCCTTTCATCGTGTTTGAAATTGGCATGATCTGAATTTACAAATATCTGAAGGACCCCCGGGATTCCATAATCTTTAAACGGATTGTCCCTTGTTCAGATTTCTGTCGCAAGGTCTTGTTTCCGAGGTGGAATTTAAGCCCCAGTGCGTGGCATTCGAAACTTTACAATCAAACTAATGTGCTTTGAAATAAAACATCTTTTTATTTGTTTATGAACTCTCTTTTTCATGCCCAACTGTGGGCTCCCTTTTCATGGAGCTGGAAATCGGGTTCAAGGTGAATGAAGTTTTATTTTTGTTTTTATTTCCCCAATCATTAATCACATCTACATTTCATACAGGTGTAGTTAGTTAATCAATGATGACAACATCCACGATCTACTATTCTAATCAGTCCTCTACATACCAATTGAGAAATATATAGAAATAGATCTACAGCAAAGCAAGTAGAAATAAATCTCTAGCAAAGCAATAGACTCCAAAAAGTTTCAACATGTAATTATTATTTACTCTGCCTATTTGACATGAAATAATATGTTTCGGCCTCTTCAATTTTAATTTACATTTTCCTCCCATGTAGTCTAAGAACATGCTGGAAAACCTGAATTTTATTTCAGAAGTATGGTTCCTTGTTGTAAAATACTCTTCGGTACAGAAAAACAATAATTATGTTGAATTGAATTGCATTGGATGATCTAATGGTAAACTATAGCACTTAACATATCCATTGCGAACAAAAACCCATTAGGATGAATGAACACCCCGGGTAGGCTTTAGTGCCATATTCAATATTGCCAAGTGCCAAATTAACAGGATCACTTGTCCTTAACTGGCAGGTCATAGTTGAGAAAGTGGAGTCAATGACAGGAGCCACGTGGGGATTTCAGAAGATAATTTTCTACTCGACATTATCGTATCATATTTTAAAAGTTAATGGGAAATGTCAAGCGTTCAGCTAGGTGGAATACAGATATTTGCTAAATGAACATGGGTTCACAAAGAAACAATTTTATTTCAACCACATTTAAATCCTGAATCATTGTCAATTTTGAAGGCAAAGCGTGTTGTAGAATTTTTCGGGGGAGTATAATATGATGAATAAAATGCCCCCGGCTCTCTGAGATCTATTCTGTCAGTAAGATTTCTTGTGGTCTGTTTAGAATAAACTTGAGATCACTTTTAAGTGTACTGCCTGAAGAGGTCGTGCTTATTCGACTCTCACACTCTAGCTGTTAACATCATATCTGGGCATCAATTCGAGATGAACATACAAGTAGACCAATATCAATGTTCCCCAGACAACAGGACCCATTTCTGTGCAGGTTTCGCGTGATTTCTTATTCCCAGAACCATCTCATGAGCAAAGAGACGCCAATATATCACTCTAGTTTGCCTCCTTGAAAGGAAAGCGGCATCTTCAGAGGAAGTTGTTGATGTGACTTGATTTCCGTAAAATTGCTGCGACAGGATGTCTCGCCCATTTTCCCCTTCAAACCCCACCAAAATGTTCACAGTGTGAAAGAAAACTCAAAGCCTTGGGCGTAATCGCTGAAGCCACAAAGACGTGGGCCTCCCAAATAATAATGCAATCACAATGGCTCTGTGTTGGATACGCTACCGCCCCTCATCTTCCCAAGCGTGAAAAGGTTACTGATCGAACTCCCTGGCTTGATAGGAGTACCAGTCCCATCCCAGTGAAGGCCATGGCGAGACGGTGTCCAACACATCATAGCTGATTGGAGAAGCACAATAGATAATTATATCAAATGATGGCACTTCGCAGTTGACTGCATTCCCCGTGGATGAAAGTGAAACAATGGCTAAAAGCGGCGGGGCGCCCAGTTCAAAGAAGGGCGCCGCCACCTAGAGGACTCAGGGCGTGGTCAGTGATGGAAGTTTACGGTTGATTGACAACCGTCACACTTCGGTGACCCTCTCTTAATGGTACCATCACTTTGTCCATGCATTAGTTCTCTTTGATGCTTTTCACACACATTAGCTTGATTCCTAATTTGTGGATTTTTAACAATGCGCACTGTCGCCAATCTATCAATGAGGTCTACCTTAAAACCATGTTACAAAAGACCTTCTACGAGTTTAAGACCAATGCTTCCCTGGGAAATCCGGAAAGCTTGCGGTACATTGACTTTGAAGTTAACAAGTCAATCTGCCTCTGTCATATCGTGATGTGCCCCTTTTTCATATATCAACAAGCTTTGTGTATAATCGCATTTGGGCAAATGGCTGTATAGGTCGGAGAATTTAGTGGAAGCAATTTTTTGAAGGGTGATTCCCTGTATCTATTATTGGGAATACACATTGGGTGAATGTGCTACAAGGTGAAGCCTTGTTTTCCCAACCAATATTTTTAGCATAAATATTGCCACGAATTAAATGTTGATGTTGTTGCTATACACGTGTGTTTAATAATTATAGGTAGTGGATAGCCTATTAAAACAAATGGATTAAATTATGGTGTGACCATTTTATTACATCTCCATTTAATAAAACTCTGACTCGCTTATATACTGGTGGTGTTTTGAGTATCAATATGAATGAGGAAAATCTGCCAGATGTGGCGACCGACGCTAGGAAAGCAAAGATGTGGGTCTTTTATTGCCCTAACAACCTGTCTCAATTTCACCAAGTTTCATTTACTCTCTTGTAACTCACTCCAGACCCTGTTCTCGTGTCAGATTCTGGATTTTAATGAATGACACAAAGTCCACACAAAGGTCACTTTCCTTGACAAAAATGTCCCTTACAAGTGCGCCATGGCACTATATAGGAGAGGGGAAATTATTTTTGAGAAAAATACAGCTCAATCAACACTGATAATCACCACATCAAAATATTGCAGGGCAAACACTTATCCTTTGGTGTCTTTGTGTGTAAACTGGATTAACAAGGAACCAGCATTTGCAAGTAAGACAAGTAGTCCTAGAACAATTGAGTAGCCCCAACAATTTGGGCAGGTGAAGGTAGTATAAACGTGCCTTACCATAATGATTAATACTATTCAAAGTGCCGCCAATTACTCCTCGAATTCAATGCACTGTGGTAAAAAGTGAGAAGAAAATATTTGAACACTCATTGACACAGGTGTATAAACCCTGGAGTGCCCGAAGCCGACTTCTAGCGTTAATCAATGAAGCGTCGATTTGGAAGGAACCTAATAAAACTGCCCCCCCCCCCCCCTCCCTACACACACACTCATTGTTGATGTCTTGTTCAAATCCAAATATACCTTCTGAGTTCACCTAAAATTGGCATCATATCACATTCGTGTTTCTAATCGCCATCGGAGATGAACTGATATAACTCGGCTGGCTGGTGGTGAGTTGGCCACCAACTTTTACAACTTTTGAACATGGCGCCTTTTTTGTGTGGCACGCATGCGTTGTGAGTCAGACATGCAATGGGTGGTTATCAAGGCGAGTGGCGCGGTACTCTCGCCCAACACCACGAGAGGTTAGAACCTGCAGTGATGTGTGTCTCCTTAGACTAATTTACGTTAAGTTGTCTCCCATGTTTTGTTGAGGTTGGTCACAGTAAGCAAACTCAGGTTACCACCGCCTAGTCAGTGAACCGAAAAGTATCCATACTTTTATAGTAAACTTGGTGTATGCGAAAGAACATTAATTAAGCCTATATCAGTCATATTTCAGATGTTCTTTATTTGCTTTGAACTGATTATGATAAACACAAAGTTCCATGTCATATACTGATGTAATTACGTAATCTATTTTATTGTAATGATATTTCCCTTTACTAATTTATGAATTATGTGAATATTGCGCGGTATTATTGGCCAACTAAAACTGTGCTCGAGGCTAAAATCTTAAAGCCTAAACAGTTTTGGTGTTGTATCTGTCACCACAGTAGCTTAATATTGGGACACATTCACAAATTTGGTTTTGACTGTTGAATAACCAAACGTAATCGATTATTTCACTTGAGGTCTAACCTTTTAATCGACGTGAATGTCACAAAGGGAGATTACGGTCGCTTAACGGTGTGTTGTGTTAATGGGGGTGGTTTCTCGCTATGAGAAAGGGGGCGTGGTGGGAGGGGATTAACATGTGATTTTCTCGCCACCTCTCTTCTATGTCCCCCAGCCTGTGGATGACCCGTTATTACATCAGAATTACTTTTTAAGTTACATCCGTTGGGGAAAAATTACATAAGGCGGAATATTTCGCTAAACTAATGAGTCTTTAAAGATGATCTTGTATATCGAATGGAAATGCCAAATATCGGTGCAATGCTTTGTTAAGAAAGAAAGAACCATACAAACGAGCTACAATACTACCTCCAATTGACCAAATTCCAAGTACTTTGTACATGCACGTAGTCCAAAATATACACTACATTCACCCCGACAATGAAATATAATGAAAGGACATTTTTAATTTTATACTATTATGCATACATAAACTCTTCACAGGTTATTAAAACTCAAAGATCAAATAAGAACAAAGTGGAGTACGTTTTGCTTTAATTTAAGAAGTACTGAAGTGTGATGTTAAAGTTAGTGCTACCTGTAAGGTACCGAGCTTTTAATCTTGATCTTCAGAACATGTCAAAGTATGCGTCCATTAATTACGGTCATTTCAGGCTACAAATTACAACCCGGTGATTAGTCACGCTTTTTGTTTGTGAGGGAATAATTTTGCTCGCTCATGTGCCGATGACTTTGTAATAAAGCCTTACAGCTATAGCAGCAAGCGTGCCCCCATTTATATACGGATGATTATAATGTTGGGAGAATCGCATATGATCCTACATAACAGGAACTGGTTCCATGTACATGATCATCCATTTATCAATCCAGTATCGGGACCACCATCTAGACCATTCATAATTGAAAAAAAACCTCCACAAATATTATATTTTTTGTGTGTACATGTATGTGTACTGTTGTTTGGTGGTGAGTTCATGAGATATCCGCTATATGGCGCCCCAAGCGTTGCCTGGCCCCATGGATTCGGTTCATTTTGTACCGGACAGTTTGGTTCGTCCCATACCACGAGCCAAGTGTGAGAGTTCAGACTTTTTTTTTACTCTATTTTGAATTGAAAAATGTGAAGCTAATGTGACCCCAGGTTATTTCAATGAGATGTAAATTTTAATGAGTTCATTCTTCTGTAAGAAAATATCCCTACTGTCCTCTTTACAAGCCAACAACTTCATTTCAGTCAACTAGACCATCCAATCTGGGAATCTCCGGCCTTGGTCTTTACCTTTCATGTTACCCTTCTTCAAGACAAACCTACTGATGCTCTTGCTCTTGAATGTTATAATGGAAATATATAATGACTCAGAAGCCTTAATCAACCTAGGCAAAAATAGAACCATCAACCGTCTCGTTCTATAGCACATAGCTCTAGGCACGCTTAGACTTCTCTAATTGTCGCCACGATTATTAACTAGTTTAATGGTAGACAGGCGTCCATAATTAATCTTAACACGCAACTGTTTAAGGAAGGTTTATGCCGCAAGCGATCCACAGACACAGTTATAATCTAATTTAATAGTTTCAACTCTCCTTAGTGCAAGCAAACTTCTTCCTCTGACTCTGAGTATCTACACTCATCACATACAGCAAACATACCCGATGTGGGTGCTACTTAATGACCCTCGAATTAGGCAGTCTCGATTCCTTGTACAAGAAAAGCAGGTACATCTAAGTGTGACCCGTTTAATTTTCTTTAACCAATAGTAATGCCATTTTTATTCTGTGAGTCTACATTGAGTTCCCGCTGGTTGTATATGCATGATGTACATTTTCCACTTCTGGAATTACACATGATGTCTTAATTCTAGGTGTCATTAAGAGTAGAACATTCGGTTTATATGTGTGACATGAAAGTTAATACACTTAGAAATGATAATTTACCATTTGAAAATAGTGAACATACATATAGACAATTACTGGTGTTGACCACGAAAGCGTGGCGCTTTTAAATGGTAGTTGGCCCATGCTGATTGAAAAGAAAAGTGTAATATTTTGACAGGTTCCAATTTAGTAACATGATAATTAATACCCCGAATCTCTTGATGCAGGGTGACCATATATGTAATTTCTGCATTCATTTTTAGAAACGCCTATAGTCAATATATCATCTCTCCATTCATTTTTAGAAACGCCTAGTCGATCAGAGGCCTGGTAGAATCACCCCCAACGACTTGAGTGCCATTATTTTAGCGAAAGTCAGCATTTTTCTTACAGAGCTTGAATACTGTTTTCTCATATGGAGTTATGTGGTTATTTTGATGGCTGAACACAATCACTCTTATAAATTAGGAGACCATTAATTGCCGGTATAAATATTCATAATAGTTCAACAGTAATACCCGAAGGACCATAAGTCGATTTGATCTGGCTATTCTGTATAAGAAATCGCCTATAATGCATGCATATATGACAGTGGCGTAGGAAAACTCTCTGTGTGTGTGTGGGGGGGGGGGGGGGGCATGACCCTACATTCAAGACTATGGCTATGTTCATATTGTAGGGGTGTTTTGAATGCACGGCACTAAGAAAACTATATGAATCCCATGACAATTGTGTCATTTCATATCCCACAAAAAGAAAATGAAAAGAAATTCAAACCCTCAAACTTTGCCTTAAGTATCTCAACCGAAAATATTGCATTACTGAAAGTAATATATTTTGTATCAGACTGAGGATAACACCGACATGTGGTGTAATGTTTGTCCATGAATAAAAACCTTCGATCAATTAAATTGTATAATATGATGAACTTTGTGAGTTTTAAAAGTCAGCTGGGATGATACACTATAGCCATGCATGGGTATTGTTGTCGAGCATAATATTTTCGCCAGAAAACCAACCTCGACACTCGGTAATTAACCAATATAGTTTTCATTGTGATTCCTCCATTTGTATGAGAGCTTTCCCAATGAATAGGACCCGTCAATGTTATTAACTAAAACTAAAAATATATGACATTGTGTGTATGATGGGTTTGGGTGGGGGGAGGGTGGGTGAGGAGGTGGGTGACAGTAGTGTTTCATTGTTGATGTTGACTATCAGTGGTCGAGGAAACAGGCGCGTGGTTCCTGGGACCAGCCACACGACTCGCTCTTCTACTATTGGTTGACTCGGCACGGAGACGCGTGGCCGACCTGCCGTCAAGGGGGCGCCGCTCTGGGGCACTGATGGGGGTTTACACTTCAACTATTCCAACTTTGTGCAGGCGTCAAATCACGACAAGGAACTGAGACTCTATTGTGATGCAGAATTTTATATATTCGATGAACATAAAAATGGGATATGTAAGTTATGGCAGCCACAAGTTGACATCCATTTACAGCACGTTGCATGCAGCGTTGTGTACCATTATATTCCAAACTTGGGCTATTTTACTGAGTCCTAGTAGGCTCACAGCTAAACCTTGAATTCTCTGTATGAATTTGAATCTCACTATAATTATTCTCACTAGTTTACTATGACATTGGTGATTGACTTAATGACTTAAAATGGTTTTCTAAGTTGATATTTCATATGTGTTAACTTAAGTGATCTCCAACTTGGAGTATTCTCTCTAAAAAAAGCGTCTCTTAAAGACATGTTGCGTACCTTCATCAATATTTTAATTTACTAGAATGCGATAGTCTTAATACAAAGAATGATACTTGGAACCCCCGAACTAACATGAACCTTTAAGTACAAAATGGGTTCCATGTAATGATACATAACTCCATATACTACTATGCTAAGGAAAGCGCCTGTAAGTAGTACAGTGAAATGAACTGTAAAATATGGTAGAAACCCACAGAAAATCACTTAAGTCCATCTATTATATTCATAAACCTGATCATACGAGTGCATTCCATGATTTTCTCTGCGGCAGGGGATGGAAGGGTGTAAGCCAGATGAAACCAGGTAAGTGTGGTTGCGCCCCCGTAGGTGGGCCCCCTCATTATAGGAGTTAGTGGTCGGGTCATGGTTCAATGCCCGCAGACACACGGCAGAACCCCCTACCCCTCGCTCCCCTACAGCGCTCGGCTCACCCCCTGCACACCCCACACAGTGTACCTGCCTTCTCATTGGTCCGTGGCGTGATGCCTGGCTGTATAAAAAGCCGAGGTTGTCTGGCAAGGGTAGCAAAACTCGCTACACACCTATAGAGGTTACCAGGAGCTGGCTTAACACTCGCCCTGTGACTATTTACATTCCCATTTTAGTGGCACGCGTCCACGATAATCAAGGCACACTTCCAATTGACACACACACTGATATAGAGACAAGATGAAGGCGGAACAGGTTGCCAGTCCCCTGTACGCTCAGGATAACATCAGCCTCCTGTCTTCACCGGGAGCTGTTTTCTCTCCAACCAACACACATTACGATGGCGATAGCACTCCTGGAGACGAACGTAGAAGCAGCATCTCAGATGATGATACTTGCTCTGTGCTCTCAGAAAACTACCAGCAGAAGAAAGGCACCAAACGTGCATCCCCATCCAGCCGAAGTGACACCGACAATAACAACTCGAATAACGCAGACGACAATTCTACCCCAAAGAAGAGGCGCTATTCCAAGACCAAAGTCAAGAGTCCCGAGGTGGTCGCTAAACTGAAGAAGAACCGTCGCTCGAAGGCTAATGATCGCGAGAGGAACAGGATGCATTCCCTCAACGGCGCCCTGGATACCCTCCGCGAAGTCCTGCCTACCAACAACGACGATGCCAAGCTGACGAAGATCGAGACCCTCCGGTTTGCAAACAATTATATTTGGGCTCTTTCTGAAACACTTAAAATGTTGGAAATGCAGGATCAGATGCAACAGCAAATGGGTCCCGCGCAGCAGGGTCTTATTGACTCTCTATTTAGCCGACTTACTGGTGCTGGTATGAACGCCAACCGTAATGGGGTGCAGACATCTTCCAACGCTGAAAATCTCTTCGGTTCAGGTCTTCTCAATGCTATCCAAAATGCCGCTGCAGGGGTAAACTACAACCAGAACCAACCACAACAGTGCAGTCCAGCTACCTCACCGGTGATGAATATTCTGCCCCCTCATCCTCAGCAGCAGCAACAACAACAACAACAACTTCTCCATCCAACTCCAGATGTTGTCTGCAATCCCTCTTACGCCGCCATGGAACAACAACAACAACAACAACAGTGGGGCCAGAACCATCCCTTCTCCGTACCAATGAACGCAGCAATTCCAACATCATGCCATGTTGGACCCACAGGTTTCAGTGACAGTCTTGAAGGTTATATGTACGAGGCTTTCTGAACATCTTCATCTCAATCTAATCGATACATCAAGGTGAGATAGAATCTGACATTCCATTGACTCTTCCTCCTCTGGTTTTACTGTATCTAAGTACAAACGTACACCACTTCCATGGAACAGTGATAACATAGAGGAGAAATGAACGGTGCTTGTTGTTAAATTGATAAGGTGAATTCAAATGCCTCCTACGGGAGTTGTTTGCTGCGTTCCCTATATGCAAGTACAGAGTGCAATCTGGTTTGAGAATGTTCCGGGGATGCCGTGACTAGAACGAGTCTAGCGCGTTGCCGATGCCCGTTCTTCACCCAGTGAGGCCCCGAGGTCAGGGCGCGGTCGCGCACGGGAGTCTCCGAGTGTGGACATGCACCCATCGCAGACAGCCACTTTTCTTCTACTTCTCGTCCTCCTCCTCCTGTGAGCGCCTGGAGGTATACCGCTCCTGTGGTGAGAACCCCTCTTTACACTCCTCCATGGGAAAACCTTGGATCCGCAGAGACTGAATACACCCATATATAGGGACTGAAGAATTTGAAATCGAATTGACTCTCTATAGTTCCACCACCCCCGCCGAGGGGTAGCTGAAATAATTGGCGTCTGGCGCTGCTGTTCACAAATTTGGAGTTGAGCTTGAAAGGTGATATTATAGAAACTCCAGTCTATTCATTATTGTACATTCCAAACCAATGCCTTATACCAAATACAGCTGAACTTTAGTTCTTGAATGTGTCCATTATCAACATAAAACGTGATAAGTTGGGGTGCATCTTATAGCAAGAGCGAATATTGTCATAATATCATCTACTCTTTTACATGATTTTTCATGTCTGTCATTGTCTTCCAATTTTGAAACCGTATCCATGAAAGTTATATGTCTATACAATAGTAAATGCCTGCATGTGTTTGTATGTGAATCTGATATATATATATGTTAGAGTATATATTTTTATATACTGCATGGTACTGTGAATGAAAGTGTTTGCTAGGTAAATGTGTAAATCTCATCTGTAAATATCCAAAATGCATCTACCCATCTGAGATATAATCTCGATACACACATTGCAAATAATGTCATGCTATTATTACCGACGATGCCTTGAATGGTTATCTTTCCACTTACGGACGATTTCCACCGAATGTACAGTCTGACGATGGTCCTAATCGACTGCTTGTTACAAATATTTATTTTGTACATTTTGTAATAATCATGTACATTGATGTTGAACTGTGGCGTATTGTACATTATTAAGAACGCCCATGTATATCTATTTTGTCACGAAAATGATATATTTACGTCATTGAATAAAAACAATGAATTTTAATTTATATGTTTCATATGTTATTTCATTATATTTTTCATTATTCATTCACGCGATCCCAGGCCACGAAGCGCCACATCTGAAGTTGTTTTAATATAAACGCCGTGCCATATATCTTAAATCATGACCCTACAATCGCGAAACAAATCACTATTAGTAATATAAATAAACATAACCTTGACAGAATATTAGTACAAAGTTGATTGATCATCATCCTCTTTATCGAGATAATTCGAGAGTAAACAACACAGAAAAAATACACCGTTAAATTTTCTGATAATTGAAGTTCAATAGGGGAGAATCTTTAACGTACAGGTCTGTGTACTTTATGGGGAAACCTAACCTTTAAGTCTTAGGCTACCTGAAACTACCTCACTTCAACCACGCGCCTACCACGATCCCAGCGTGTGTCCTCCCCACTAAAAACTACCTGGGGAATCACTATATACCCGCATCTATAAAATCTTTTTAACTACTATTCCATTCCATCCCCTTTCTCTGACGAGGTCTGCTAATCAATTATCTTTGCTCGGCTTGGCCGAGAGCTTAGGCATGGTGCTGAATGGGGGAAGCTAAGCCGATTGAATCTGACAGGGTTAGGGTAGAGAGAAGAGGGGGAAGTTGGTAGTTCGATTGACAATCCAGACGAATTGATGGAAGTATAGGGGACAATAGGCTGGGAGGTAAGCATTTTACAGTTCGGTCAAGCGTTACTGAGCTGAACTCGTGAAAACGAAAATAAATACCAGGGGAAGAGTGCAGAACTTTGGCATACTTCTGAGACTCGGAAGAAAATTCTCTAACAATTTCAATAAATTAGAATTTAGAGAGTTTTATGGCAACGACGGGTGAGCTAATTTGATCTGTGAGGCACATTTATCTGACTCTATCTATTGCGGAAAGCTTATAGTTCGGTAGCGTTACCTCTGTCCCCAAGCGAAGGTTGTAAAAGGCGCTGAAGATTCACAACTGAGAGTACAGGGGTAAGCGAAGGTGTCGCTTTGTGTGCCCTTACGATCGTTATACTGTCGCTGAGTCCACATTAAAGCTTCCACATTCATACATGACAAGGGCTTTCCCTCCTTTCAAAACCCAGGTCATTAGACCTCACCTATACTCTCACACCATAATGGAGGAAGGTGATAGGTGATAGGACTATCTATATTATACACTAGAGGTTAATAACAGCGATGATTCTACAGTGGGAATCAATTTTGCTTTTGAGGCCCTTTTTTTATTGCCTGCGAATTTTCATGACGGGTGTTCATGAATAAGCTCGGTTCGATCTGAAAATATTCTGGCCTTAGAATGGTAATGTTTACAGCCAGTCCGAGGGTAGAAAAGGTGGGAGAAAGAAAAAGAGTGGATTGGAGGAATTAAGGGTGAGAGGAAAATGGGTAAAGGGGTGAGGGGGAGACTGCTACAATACATGGCCTGGATATGCCCAAACTTGGTGGCTGTTGTGTTGGGTTGCTGAGGTGTAAGGAGACCGACCCCCGGGCACTATTCACTCATTCCCCCGCCCACTTAACGACAACAATCACCCACCAACCTCCACATACAATATACAAACTTGAAGTGAGTAGAGAACGGTCCCCCGGGAAATGTAGGTGTTTTTTCATATTCTCCAGTTGATACAGAGAAATTTTTTCCAAGGTGAAGGAAAATGTAGAAGAATGGTAACATGATGATTTTTTGTTCGGGGAAGGGGTCAATAAACTGGCCGTACACACGGATGTTTTTAAGATGAGGTTCGTAAGCTACCAGGGGTCGCCCCCAACTAACTATATATACAGTGAAACCTCGCATAAAGACAACCTCTCTATAAAGACCACCCCTCTATTAAGACCAGTTTCTCTAAGTCCGGAATTTTCTTCTTAATAGGTTAGAAGCGGCCACCTCGCTATAAGACCACAAATCGTTCGGTCCCAACGGTGGTCACAATGGAGAGGTTTCACTGTATATAATGTTATACTATAATATGGTGTGTTGTATTTGATTCTTTAATGGCTAACAATTGCATTTCAAAGTTAAATTCTAGATTCCGTGAGCATTTAGTCGAATTTATAAAATAAATCTTGCTTTCATTCTGTATCATACACAATAGAAACGGGCAATATATAATTATTCAGTAGACGACAATACAGACCGCTTTATCAGGGGAATTATAGATGCTCGCCCCAACTAACATCACTATCTATCTACAAATATATTCAATTTATATAACTAGAGAGAATATATAGACCTCAATGGATCATGAATGAATGACCTCTATGCAGCATGAATGGCAGAAATAAAGTAACCTTTATTTGATACATGTATAAGCAAATTAACAGAGAGGACATTCAATTAATAAATTCTAGTTCAATGTACGAGACCGAATCGATTCCTTTCCATAGAGAATCCTCAACGCTAGCTCCATTTTATGCCGTTTTAATACATTGAAAGCATAACTCCATGCTTACGTAATCCCATAGAGACATTGCCGTGTTATGCCCGACAAACCAGTAAGCCCGTTATATATGTGTGTACACCAATGTGAGATATTTTAACGCTATATATGGGCGCTATATGCATACAATGTACAAACAGTGCCCCTACATCAACTAAATATAAATTAAGGCTCTTCTCATGGATTTGTGTCTGGTTAAGAACTTTTAAAAAGTGGCCTGTGATTATACATTCATTGCGATTTTAATTAATGTTAAAATTCAAAGTTCTGCTTCAGTATTCATCAATTCTTCGGTGTCGATGGTGTGACTTACATAAATCATGAAATAATATACATTGTATGTCAAACAGTTATTCACTTTGAAAATAGCAAGCAATGCAAAATAAACTTCCAAAACAACTCCAGGACAACTCACCATACAAATAAACTCCACCTAGAACTTGGAACCGGTCGTTGTACTTATTGAGACTTGAATCCCCTTTCTTAATTAAACTTCCAAAATGTTGACAATATATATTTCTCATTTGGGATTCGGTAATCAATTGAATGACATGCTCCTAATTTTAGCTCTCACTAAATCTCCTTTGCCCTGGTTTAGTAGTGATTCAGAAGACAAGAGAAGCTAGGGCAACCCGTCCCCCTCCCCTATAGCCCAACTCCCTCTCAATTCAAACACCCCTTTTCTTCTTTTCACCCCCCTCCTTTTCATACTGAATGCCGGGAATCACTGCCCTACCCTGGCTGAGTGACTATCAATGGCGTGTCATGTTGGATTTTTGCCTATAAAAGCCGAGAGAAACATTCATTATAGGCCCGCGGGACACCATGTCTTTCACTACCACTCGAAGCTGCCACTCAAGGCGTTTCTACACTACAGCATCCTTCGTCTCGCATTAGATTGACCCTAACTTTCTTAAACTACTCCGAATTTGTCGGACCACTATATTTTGTCGTTATGCCACCATGTCTGGCAACATAATACTAGAATCCATAAGATTGCTTAAGATTTAATTATGCTTGGTCTGGAATAGCCTATACATGATATAGTTTTAATTCACTGGAGTCATAACCATCATCATTAACATTTAATGCCTTAACGATTGATGTACTGATATACATGGAACTAAAACATGGGGCTATTATTTCCAATCAAAGGCAATGCGTAAACTGTATTATTTTCTTAGGGATGAAACCAGAAGAATGAAGATGCATTATATATGCTTGCTCACTTTGAACAAGAGCGATATTATTGTGAGTCCTGGTAATCCACAAGTTCTTGATATTAGAATAATCTTTTCTAGTGGGTATGTAAGTGGGCATTAATTTGGTCTGACCACTACACATCTTACCATCAGGTATTTGTACAACTTCCCATGCAGGTCCTTTTAATATCCTGCTTCGTATTTTTGTCATGTACTTCAAACCAGATAAATTGGTGCTGAAAGGACATTTAAACAAAAATCAGGTGCTTCGGTGTGGAATCTCAAAGGACTATGGACAAACATTTACTATACATTACAACCTTTAATTAATTTATTTTATTTTGGGCGGTCTGGAAGACCTCATGGTAGAGGACTATTAATGCCCAATTCCTGTTTTATTGTATTGAATATGTATGATGTGTAAAGTATTATATGTATGATCAAATAATTCGGAATAAAAATCTTTATATATATATATCTCTTAATGATCAACAAGGCAAACATAATCCACGTGCTTTGTTTATAGTCTAAACAACGAGACTAGAGAGATATAAAGGTCTAAATAAGAACTTTAAGGAAAAAGGATTCTTATTCCATTGAAGGAATTCAAGGGGAAAAGGAAAAGTACAAAGTTAGGAATGCTCATACACCTCTTCATTATGCTTTATAAATTGAGAGAAGTTGATGTAAATAAAGTTACGCCTTCTTTGGGAGCCGTGGAAACAATAACATCATTATGGACCAACAAGGATAACACAATCAAAGCATCAGTATTAAAAGTAGTGTGGTTTCGCGTGAACGCGTTGTATATTTAAAATCTTGCCGTAAAAGTATTGATCAGTACATTAAAATTTGGATAATCAAATAATTGTTTGTGATATACGCTTTATAGGCCTGTCCTGGACAATTTTAATAAGTATGGATATATATAGTCGGAACAATTATTGGCTGTTTTATTCAAAAGTGAGTTTATCGGGTTTTAAACTTTCCACTGCCAACAACTATTTAGGATGTGTGTATGTTGAGGAGCCATTTGGAATATAAGGTCTGTACTTTTCTAGTGCAGACTATTGTGACTAGGCCTTTAATCTTGCCGCAATTTACAATGTGTGAGAGCTGAACTTGAGAAATGGAAGTTTCATGGCTGGATTGAAGGGGAGAATGATGTGATGGTAGAAGAAGGCATCTCGTTTTCTCACTTGCAACTATAGTAGTTCAAAACTGAATGAGTGGATTGTCTTGGAGAGCTTACATTTACAAATATACTGAGCTCATGAAAAGCATACCATTGCATACCCTTCGCATCACCCGGTTCACGAGGGGCCATTTCGTAGGTCCTTCTATTCAATCTGGGCTTTGGAAAGACTGCAGCATTCACCTACCACCAATCACTGCCCGTCATTAGGACCAAAACGGCGCGCGCATTCAAGCGGAAGTTGATCGGTCTATACAGGAAACGACCAAAGGGACGCCGGGACTTTTTTGTCGGCGGTCCACCAAGGAGAAAATATAGGAAGAATTACCAAGATGTGTGTTGAACATGAGGCTGATGTGGTGAAAAAGACGAAATGCAATAGCATGACCTTAGTTGGGACCAAGGTTTTCTTCGCTTTGTATTGTGCATGCAGCTTAGGAAATACTCAGAGCCCACTTCTGTCCGGGGAAAATCAATCTACAATGCCCCTTGGTACCCCAAAAGATTGTGAAAATGTATAACAAAGATATAGGCTGTCTTAAACTTTGCTATATAATATACCCCTCCAAAATGTTATTCCTCTATAGAATCATATATCCGGTTTCTAGCAATATATAATGCCGATCATCGCCTAAGGTATTGCTTGTGGGAAACAATGATGTATACATGTAAATAAATGTATATTGTAAACATTAATTATGATTTGTCTACATTTCACAAATCCCTGATACATTGTTTGGGCAGAGCGGGCTGATGCCAATTGATTCTCTCTAGAATCAAGAAGAACGTAACAAAAAAAGTGAATACAATTTCATGTCTGAGGAATGCATGCAGTCCACATGCGCCCAGTCATACTGTCCATGCTTATACCTAATATTAGGTCCTCTTTACCACCACCCAACATACCTACATCACCTGGTGACAGATAAACACAGGGAGGTGAGTGTGGCCACGAGAGGGTGGTATCGCTGGTGAATTGAGGGAGTGGGTGGGGGGAGAATAACCACATGTACCTATGCATAGACAGCCATCCTAAACATTGACATGCAACCTTCACCTAAGTTATACCACAAGTCCTTAGTCCTAAGGGCACATATTCTCCGCAGGCATGCGTGTCTAATGTACATGATTAGAATCCTATTTGATATGTATTTTACTCTACCCTGTCCTTGTCCCGGTATTACAAGGAAATCCTCACTTTAAGGTTGGAAATAAAGTTCGAAATTTATGATGTCATCAAGCATTGACTTCCCCTCACATAATTCCCATTTTGACAGTGTTATAGACCAAAATAGAGGGGTAGACCCTGGCTAGTAGGAATCTATAATTATTCAAAACTGAATTCCCCAGCAAGCTCAATACACAAAAGATTCTCCTTTTAATCAATTGTTCGAGTCAAAGGACTGCAACTATCAAAGTTTTGCTGCAAATGATTCTATGAGAATTTGAGGTCGGGGGTAAAGGCGAATGCTGTTGAATGAATTATAATGATGTCTTTAGTAACAGATTAAACGTTTACATATATAAGGGACACAACCTATTAGTAAAGGCAAATGTCAAATGACTTTAAGATGGGTTGAATGGAACTGAAACGAAAAACATTATTTGAAAATGTAGCTTTGATAGACAACATTCTTTATGCATGTGTATGATAATATGTGACCAGAGCCCTGCCACTAAATTATAGGCCTACATTAAATCCATATCATTTCCTTAAGTATGGAGGAGGACACAACTGTATTCTTGCATAATCTTTCCTAGATTGGTTTGGATAAACAGTTTAAATATAGCAAAAAGATGTATATTTTATTCTGATGGTCACATAACCTGATGGTCACATAACCTGTATATATATATTCATATTAATATCAGTTTCCCAAAGAGATATAATATTATATCTATAAAGGAGTTCACATATAAATTTATATTTGCTTCTATTTGAATGAAAAGACGACATTCAGTCCCTGCCACCTCGTGTCTATAGATAGGCCTAGATGTAAGTGCAAAAACAGGAGAGGCAGAATATCTTTTTACCCAGGGGAATGATTAATTATGTAAGACATATTCAGAACAAGTAAATCACCATATGTCATTTCTTAATGTCCAGTTGGCTCATAGCAATGAAGACGAAACATTTCTATTTATAGAGAGATCATCCCCCATAAGACCCCAATTCACTAATAATTATAGGTATGCCTCGCTGAGAGCCTTTGAATGGCAAGTTTTATCTCATAGGAACTCCTCATAAATTTGAAGAACGCCAGCAGGACAGTCCCACTCAGATTCATTAATTGGTTCCCAACGTACCCCTATCAGAGAATCTCGAGATTTGGAGTTCTTACTGCTAATAGGCACTTCGCTGGCTTCCCTTGGGGTGTATCGTCTCAGAAAAGCTTTCCCTCTTTACTTCCCTGAGATTACTGATTACTTATTTGGAACTTCGTCCATCACACTAGGGTCTCCGGCATTAGCTTGTTTTGTATAGCCCTTATAATCCTCTAATAATCTGCTTGCCTTTGGAAGGGGGAGGATATACACCTAGCCTATATTGAAAGGTACGACTGGGAAAAGCCTCTGATGTTCAGTCACCACTGTTTACATTCAGCACGTTCGCGATTTTAAGCTGCAGGTGACACGCGCCGGCGCTGTGACGTCACGGACGGAAGTTGAACTTTCTTTCCATGGTAGCATAGGCATGCGCAGTGGTGTTGACCGTGGCACTAATCTTTCCCCTGACGACGCGTGTCACTCAGCCATTATTGTGATGTCGTTCACGCATGCGTGAATAAGATGACTGAGCTCTGGTGGCATACAATAGCCAAGGAAAGGGTGAAGACTGGTTGATATGCTAAGTATAATGTATGACAAACACGCGCGATACAGACTCGGGTGTCAAGGGTGTCAATGCCAAATATATACCCCAGAGAATATTTTATGGAAACCATTCTTAAACTTGAGATATTTTATCTCCTTAGAATATCTTGAATAGTCCCA
This sequence comes from Sthenelais limicola, assembly GCA_942159475.1. Lineage (NCBI taxonomy): Eukaryota > Metazoa > Annelida > Polychaeta > Phyllodocida > Sigalionidae > Sthenelais > Sthenelais limicola. The sequence continues at coordinate 56,851,202 of OW804095.1, read as the reverse complement.
CAGAACTTGCCTTTCTCCTCTTCGTAATCCCTTGATAAAATGAATGTCAATGCTGTTGGCACCCTCGCCTGTAAAAAAGAAATAGCCTACGTCCCTTTTTATGCTGCCCATCGGGCATTAAGTAGGTCCACATGGGTGTATCGGGTATAAGTATTTTTTTAGATTTAGTATGTCTGACAGGTGTAAGACATTATGACATACTTAACCCCGAATGAGACAATCCGAATATTGTGATGAAAAGCAAAAACACATTTCTTTGGCTTATGATTTTTTGATAGTCAAGGCACGTGCCTTCTTTAGAAAACCTATGTACACGCTCCCGGGACAGTTCTTCCCTTGTAAGGCATGAAATCATATCTAATGGCTGCGTTTTCTTTTTCACCCCGCCTGACGCGTCTGAGCATGGAGCTCATAACGATCATGCATTGTGATAGTGCAAGCCTGGGGCAAGAAACTTGAAGATCAAGGAGAATTTTTTCAAGTTTCATTCTACCTGGCTGCTCACAAAGCATACCATACATGTTATCTTATTTCATGCACTCCATTTTTGTCCCCAAACCACCTCACTTTTATATATGCATGCATAGAGTGTGAAGTTATGCGAGGATGTGCGCTGGATCGCTCTTTGGTGTAAAGAGGGTAAATCGCAGCCCCAGAATTTGTTTATCCAATGCATTCAGAGCAATTGGATGAGGTATACTATAGACAATAGGATGCTATGTCGAGACTTTTTGGGTACTTTATTAATGATATAGTTATCATGCCTATGTTGGGAGAGTGTCTGCAAGAGGGTGAAATGACCAAAGACCAAAGAGAAGATTATAATATATTTAATAACTGTACCGTAATTCCACTGCAGATTTAAGTTAACTGTTATGAAAAACTGGAGACCCATAACTTTATTAAATGTGGGCTGTAAAATTATATCAAAGGCTATCGCTAACAGATTGGGTTTATCTTTTGCCCCAATATCACAAAAGATGACCAGTGTGGCTTCTTCATCAAGGGTAAATACACTGGAACGGTGATCAGAAAGATAGACGATACAATTGGTTACCTGGAAAATAACACTAAACAGGGTTTCGTGATATCTGCCGACTTTTTTAAGGCCTTTGATTCCATAAGTTGGTCCTTTTTTATAAGAAATATTGATCTCTTACTGGATATTATATTAGCCAAAGGGTTAGGGTTCTTTTCTTTTACTGTAAAGCTGGTTTTTTTGCTACAAATGATTGTGTTTCAGTTGGTTTAATAGCCAGAGATGTATGAAGAAATGAGATCCCATGTCTTCTCCCCTCTTCAATATAGTGTTAGAACAACTAATGAAACAGGTAAGAGTAAGTGAACACGGTATGGGTATTAAAATTAGGGAAGGCGCAACAAAATTATTTCAATGATCTCACAGTGACTGTTGGAGATGAATTCTCCCTGGATAATGTAATCAAGACTATGGACAGGTATTCCCGTACAACTGCATTGTCTCAAGTTAAAAATAGACAGATCTTAGAATTCATATTGATATACATGAATGTTCTAGCAGAGAAATAGACAATGCATTGATATCCAAGACGAAGGTGAATTATGAGAAATTTAACAAATTGCTAAATATCTTAAATCTGAACAACCTGTGGAACCAGACTCCAGACCCTACAAGACTACTTCACAGAATTATCATGCAATCTATACCTTAGAATATAAGAGTCAAAACAATTAATATTTGTAATTTCTGCAATCGTCAGAATGATAATATAATTATTATATATTATGTGTCACTTATTTGTAAAATGCGTGGTCTGCGGATACAGAAAGTCTATATATGATCTAGGATATTTGAATGGGTGTATTCTGTAAGGTATCTGAACAATAATGCCAACAGTGAATATATATGCACACAAAAAATGCACCTAATGCTGTTGTAAATTACAAGGATGTTATGTTTGGTGTCGAACAGGATAATTTTAATTAAAAGATAATTAACTGGCTTTAATCTTTCAGATTAAAGCCCTCATCCATAGACAGAAGCCGTTCCATGATCGTAGACTAGATCCTTTGAGGGGGCTTTAATTATACATGCATGTGACAAACCAGACTGAACAAAAGAGAACCCGGTCTCCAAGACAACATATTTTTGATAACATAATTGATAGCCTTGGGTAAATTTGCTTACACTGAAGTATCTTCAACGCACGTATTCTAATATAAGCGCTCCCTTTAATTATAGAACAGATGCACCTTCAGTCCATCTTTCAATTCCTGGCTGCCTACCCCTTGTTCTCGGCAGCGATTATTTCATAATCATGGCCTCCCTAGGGGACAACACATGTTTATTCTACAATTTGTCAGGCTCCCGTTAAAGCTAAATCCAATTAAGTTTCCCTGGTTCCCTTCGACGATCGGTATAATGATATGTAAATTTTGTAGATATAGCATGAATTATCGGTCCACGGGAGGGCGTTCTAATGGGAACATGCCTGGATGTGGAAGTACACCTCGGGGACCAAGAAGCCAACCTTTGTCTTACCTGGCAAGTGGAGTTGACATAGCTGTCATTACACCATCTGCGGTCAAAAACTGTCTTTACCTACTTAATTCATTTTAAAATTGTTTAATGGTTTTAGGTTTTAAGAATCTTATGAATAACGTTTAAAACATGTTCATGATGATGGATTGTGGATGTACTATAAAACCTTTACGTGTCGCTCCTCTGCAGCATCAAGTTGTGGTTTAGACAGCAGAAATTATGAGTGCCTGAGGCTAGTGAAAATGTTACGTAATAAAATCAGACTTTTATGCTAAAATAAAAGCCTTGATTTTACACCATGGGCGCCTGAAATACTCGTGGTGTATTTGCGCTGTACGTCAAACACCAAAATGTTATGGTCGCCCGGTGGGCCTCCAAGTTTACTTATGAAAACTCGTCAGCAAACGCCCATGGATTGCCTACTATATTACTTTCATTTTCCGTATAATACAACAAGATCTTGTCGCAAATAGATCTTTCGTTAGAGCGCTTCTTCTAAAATATCTAAAAGTTGGATTGCATGGATGGATATTTAACATCTCAGGCACACCCTTCACGTTTTGGGTAATCTATACATGTGTACCGGGTTCAGAATCAGCCTGACCACAATAAATCTGCCCCCAAATGACCTTCTTATTGAAAGTATATGCAGAAATCCAACATGACCACCCAGGCTAGGTGCTCATTATTTTTGCCTAATTATTTCCAGTTCACGTCCTGCGGTAGTTTGGTTCTGAGATATTCCAACACTGCCTCACGTGTGTGCCATCCCCCGTGTTGCTGCCCTTAAACTCAACTCTCGACTCACACTCCTGTGTTTTTCATTCCTCCCCCAACGTTGCTCCCCCACAACTGCATGTATTCCTGCCCAATCCCACAGTCATACCGAGCCAGTGTGCATGTTTATAGAAGTGTGAAGGCAAGCAAACTCATTATAATTTTAGATATCCGCGAGAAACATCAAAGAATCGTGGTCAGGATTAATGCGAAGGTCTTTCCGGGGCCAGCTTTGCTTGCTGGGTACACTGGACGCGGCCTTGATTTTTGAATGTGATTTTGAGTGGGCAAAGACAGAAATGCTTTGTTCGCATCCCTAGGACAAGGGTGTCCAGTGAAAACATCGGTGAGCGCGTACAAAAAGCTCCCCCAAAGCCTTCAAAGCAAATGATTTGAATCCCAATGCTATGGCCTTGTGGAGGGGACATCTGCAAAGTTTATTAAAGGTGTTGAAAAATCATCTGGAGTCAAAAGGATGAAAGCGGGAACTGAAATTGAAAATAACAAATGGAAATACATAAAATGCATTGAAGTAAATCTGTGACTTACGGGATTCGGGGCCCACAAAGATAGAGCTGATTTGTCCTGCTGGGACGAATGTACTACAGGTGTGAATATATAAACACCCACGGCTATTCCGGGAGTGTTGCCAATATATTCAATTTTTCAACGCACTCGCAAAGTGTGAATCCTGAGATTCATAAATATTCACTCAAATCTGTGAGAAAAAAGAAGGGGAATCCCGACAAAAGAAATTATTCACTCAAATCTTTTAAACACACCACAGAAGGACAATTTCTATGACACCTGTGATGAATTTCAGGAATTTAAATGATCCGAGTACAAAAACATATCAATGAAAGTATCAATTAATGAGAAATAACACACAAAAATATATTGGTCAAAATCAAACAAGTTGCAATAACCTTTATCTGCCAACAAATATTTGGGGGAGCATAAATATATATATATTATAACGTCGGGGTTGTTTTATTTTGCGCAGAGAATGTTTATAGGTAAATTAGTTCCTCAAAATGAAAGGGTAGTCCACGTCAAGAATAATCCAACTAAGCAGGGCCAAGTGACCGCAGGGCTAGACTGACCACCGGTCACTCCTGGTGCCACCATCTAAAGTCCAGCATATCACCGACTATTGTCATGGCGATAGACAAACATTTTTCTGTCCGCAGACAAGCGAACAATGCCCACCCCGGGTCCAGCGACGCCATCGCTAGGGTTACTTTGGGCCAATGCAGACCCCGAAGACCCAGTGATTTATTCGTTTGGCGTTGTTGTGATTCTCCAAGGCACAAAAGGAACCTATTCTACTGGACGTAGTGGGGGTGTGATAATGAGTTGGCCACAGGTACCATGTCCCATGGCAGGCTTTTAGGATCCCTCAAGATTTGTATCTTTAGAATGGGGTGGCAAGAAAATATATGACCCACGTGTAGGTTGTGCTACTCTATCATTCAAGAAGTCGTCGAATATGCCCAGCCACAGGAATCTAGGGAATTTTCATACGAGATAGGAATATAAATGTGGACCTTATTTTTCCCCTTAATTATTGACGCTTATTTTTTAACCCTTTTGTATATTGTTGACATTGCCACTACTGTGGTTGAGGCTGTTGCTTTTGTTATAATTATTTATATTTCTATAAACTGAGAGTGCAGCTTTAATTTGATTTAAACAATTTTGACATGGAGTTATATGTATTATGAAGAGAGGTTCAGATGGGGTATAATTTTCTACTGTATACGTAATTTTAATTCGAGATGCATAGGAACTTAATGTCTTGGGAGATCTTAGATTTGATCGGATTGGAAAACGTTTATTTTTATTAAATTAAATCCCGGGTACATCGGTTGGCAATTACCATATTCTCATAAATTTGTCACACCCTATAGAATCGGGATCAACTAAAATCTAGAGGAGTTCTAAAAAGAAAAGAAAGTGAGGGGGAAGAAAGTAGACGAGACTGCATGAATTAAAGGGGGAACAGTAGATAGAAGAACCAACAAATGGATAATGGGCGCAAGGAGTGAACGTGTTATTTACCTCTTTTTCTGAGGGCTCTCGAGCTCAAATAAGAGAAGAGTGCCTTCACAGAGAGAATCAGGTGACAGTATAGAGAGAGAACGTTGGAGAATGGAAGTGTCAGGTTATAAGGATGCCATGGGTGGGAGGGGATGAGTTAGAGAGCTCGTGCTATATACATGCACCTGTCCAGTGGTCAAGGTAACTGACCATAGTCCACTGACCACAACCATAGCCACCTCCTCTTCAATCATCACAAACAATGTCCATTCAACACTATCGAAAAGGAATTTATTTAGGATGTGTCTTAAACAACCAGTGGCTCACACCTGCCTTTTGTTAAAAACCAAGGTACATGGGTTGAGGAATGAAGGTTGACAAAATCCCACTCTGACCTTTTCCAATGAGTGCGATTAGTGGGGCATGTATTCTGTGGTTACGGTCCCGGTTTGTGCGAGGGACATCATCTTGTTGAAACTTTGTTAAATTTATACATGTATATAAAAAAAGAAGAAATCCCTTTAAAAGAAATATAACATTGGTTTCATGGTGGAATATAAATAGACGCCGAATTAGTCTTTCCCTTTCTTGTTAAATTATTTTATTGTCAATTCAAGTTGATTTACCTCGCTAAAACTGGTGATTATTATACATGGATATTTATAGTATAGATATGTAGTCTGGGTGGACTCTGGCAGACTATCATCCCAACAATCGCGACGATGTCGTGCGAATCAAGCAAAATAATGGTTACTTATCACATGTACGTGTGTCTATAGTGTACACATAGACATACATCTTCCTTTCAACATGTAATTATACGAAGGAGTATGCCATACTTACAGTTATGAACTAATTAAACTCTTTTTGTAGAAAATATTGGACCGTAAAATTCATAAAATTAAGTTCAAACATCTTCATGGACGTGTGGCATATGGCGTGCAGTTTAGACACGATTATGAGTATTGGCACTAATCCAAGTGTCCAATTAGGATTGCAATTTGAGACAATAATCAAACTCAAGTAGCGTTTGCTTAACGAGGAGCATTGTATGTGGGGATACTTTGTTTGTGTTGAGCTTAGCCATATAATCCCGTGGTCAGTTTGTTTAACACCTTAGAAAAAAGCTTCTGTTGCCACCCACAGTTATTTTAGATTATGTCTGATTTTAAGCGTATTTGGGAAAAGAATTGAGAACATTCTAACATACATGTGACTGCTTGACGTCGGAAGCATGCTGACTCGATGCTTGGCACGTGTTCCCCCGCCCATCACAAAGCTCCTAGGTACATTTATATAAATGTTAAATGTTACCACCCTTAACTAATAACTCTGTGGTTAGATGGGCGCTTCCAAATTTAGTGGGTTAATTTAGTAAATTGCTTGATTTACCGCCTCATTAACCGACATACTTTTAAGAAACTAATTTATCATCTTCACTGGCAGGCATAATCTGTTTTAAGCTAAAATATCCTAACTTGACCGGGATCTCTCAAATATCTGCAATGTATGGGTATGTGAATTTACAATTCTCCATAAAGTAAGGTCTTTTATATATATGAAATCATTTAAAGAAGGATTTGATATTCCACCAAGACACCCATGTGCCGGCAACAAGTGCTTATTCCACACCTGCCGCAGATCAATAATCTCTCACTCTCTTTCATGGTCTAGTATCCTCAGTGGGGGCGATAAGCCCCCCCCCCCCCCCCCCCCGCCCCCCCCCCCCACACACACACTCACACACACATTTTACCATCTCCTTTCTACATGCACCCTCTGGAACCATTGACACAAAAATTAATTTGTTTGGGATTTAATCGTTTATGTCATGTCTGCGATACAAATGTGGCACTATACATGTACATAAAGATCAACTAAATGATGAAAGAATCCTCGAGTCTCTGTAAGCGCCAAATGCCAACTTCATTTAATTTGATTCTCTTTAATCATGATTTAAAAGCACCTGCATTCCAATGCTCCCAGTTTAATCACGAGTAGTGTGTTTGGTTTTATTACTCTTTCAACGAGATCAGACGGGATAAATGCCACTAGGTATACGATGGGGTGATGGGGGTAGGATAGTGGGAAGGGCACACTCGTTCATATAAAGTGAAACTAAAAACCTGCCGTCCTATGTTACCTTGATACCACAGAAGCTTTCCAAGAAACCCTCTTGCCCGCCTTGCCCGCCATATACCCCCGAGCCCTTGCAACAGATCTCTTTGCTTTCCTCTTTTTCGGCTAAGACTTCCATGGTTTTAATTTACACGGAGGCAATTTCTAAAGTGGGATGAGCAATTAGAACAAAGTATTAAGTCGACACTAAGTCATCAAGTCGTGTTAGGATACACTCAGGTTAATTCACTCCTTTTCTTTAATGTTTGGGTGTGGAACTTTGATCAGGGCTTAAGGCGACAGGATGACTCTGACTAACAATGAGGCTGCCTGCTGTTCAGATATATTTCATTGTCTCACGTATATCGGTACAGAGTGCTGTTACCTGGCGCTCGCCACCCTAAAGACAATTGGCGCGGCGCCCTGCCCACAAGCCGTCCGGGCCCTGTGTACCGCTATACCTGAAGGGCTGAAGGTGTTAAGTGCCCCCTGAAACAACAGTGGATTAAGGACCTGTATCAAACGTGCCGTTCTCCATTATACACTTTATCTTCAATTCTTTTTTTCCCAATGAAAGCGATTTACATTTCTATTGTATCCCACATGAGAGGGTTTGATGTTCAGTTTTATGGTGAAAACAGAGATAGGGTTCGCCTATTCTACGACAGTATAAATGGTAAAAGTATATCTAATGATAATTAAGTTATTGTAAAATAACATCATGGCAGGAATCCATACAGTATACGGGAAGAGCTATTTCTACGAAAAGAGGTAGAAAAGAGGGGTTTCTTAGGTAGAAAATAGGGGTTTCTTTGTCTCACATGTTCTCGGAATTTGTTGTTTTACAAACCGTTTTACTTATCTGTAGAGTTCTGTCCATCCTCTCTGGAGGACATTATATATGTGGTCTGTGAAGGTATCTGGGGTGAAAATGTGATTTTGAAGCATTTTTAAAATTATGATCTCTACACTCTATTTATAGCCTGGGAAAGACCCTGTGAGATACTACATCATTTCCAACAACCTGCAGGGGGACCTAACTACATGCAGAGGAGTGGGAGAGTGAAGAAGAGGGTGTAGGAATAGGAGCGGGGGAGGGGGAGGGAAAGAAGACGGGGGAAGAGATGAGGGAGAGGATGTAGGGGAAGGGAGAGAGGGGGGGGAGAGAAAGCGGGGAGGGGGAGCATGAGGAAGAGGGGAGGGAGAGGAGGGGAAATCGGAGATAGGGTACGTTGGGAGAGAAAAACGAACATGAGGAGAGGGGGTGGGGACATCGGAGATGGGGTTGGGAGAGAAAAACAGGTATGAAAGACAGAGAGGAGGGGGAGGGAAAAGAGGGAGAGGGGGAAGTGTGGGGAGAGAGGGTAACCGTCCGGAGGACAGGTACGTTGCTAGTCATTAATAAAATGCAAGTATGTAAGGCTAGCTTCATATATGTCTAAAAACCTCCACCTGGCGCGGCAAGTTTTAATTTTAAAAACAGTGGACTTATAGTTATTATATAAAGCAAAATAATCTGGACAATAGTCTGATTCACGTCCATATGCATGTAACAAAACATGAAAGTTGCATATGCGGTAATATAGAGCGTTGAGTCAATAAATGTTGTTGTGATAGAGTTTTTGTGTTTGTAAGGAACATCTAATCAAACATACACTGACATAGTGTAGAGTGAAACTAATTAAACTGTCCACCTTATTTTTGTATAGTGCATAATATAGTTCATATGATATTCATATGGCATCCATCCATCTATATTTGAATGTACATTACTAATATGCGATGAATTCTCTTTGTTTTCACGAGACAATTTATAGCAGATATATCAACTTGTTGTAATGTCTCTTAAACTATCCTAAATGCAAATATCTGCGAGGGGTATGAACATTTAAATGTGCTCAAATATCGTAAAGGCCTTTTTTCAAACGAATTCACGAATCGTCGTGGTCTCGGGGAAGTCCAGGGGAAAGGTTCGGGGGAGGGGGAATGGGTGATCCAGGAAAGGGGGGGGGGCGTTCTGTCACCTATCTATATGGCACCTTTTCATTGTCCAGAGAAGGGTGCAGAGCTAGACATTCCTGCACATTATATAAAGAGATTGCAGATGTAATATATATACTTTTATGATAATTTGAATAATTAAATCGCCTGTGACTAACACGCGGAACTCCATAGATAATTTATTTTCCCCATTCTCCTCAACCACCATCAGGAGAATGGTGGATTAAAGTAAAGCTAAAATGTGATGCATCAATGGGTGTGTGCCCAATATTTATGCATGTCCTCCACAGTCACCTAGATGGTCAAGTCGTTAGCATGTAAGACTGCCAAACTGGACATTCTGAGGTTGAATCCCAGAGCAGACAGCCTTTTTACATTTGTCTCATTTTCGAGTCATTTTATTTTTAAATTTCACTAATATCTTTATATCTGGGGGTTTGGTTTTCTTTTAAACTCACACATTTAGTTATTGACGTCATTCCCTTTCGATTGGTGAAAGAATTAGAGAGGCTAACATCGAATTAGGCGAGACAAGTGAGTCAAATGGGGTTCTGGGATACAAGGGTTCCCCAGACCAGAGGCATGGGTGGCAGTACTAATAAGTACTAATAAGCTTGTGTTTGTTTTCGGCGAAAATGGTTTTCGCACGGGGACCACGACTTGTCACTTCATGTTCATTTCTTTTTAAAAAATCCAATAGATTCAAGTAGGAATATGTAGGCCTACATATATTGTGTACATGCGTACATTCGTTCCACCCACGAACATCTCCCAGATGCTCTTGAGTGTATTTTATAAATACTTACTATCAGTCAAGGTAGCTCAAGATAGCCAACTAGTTGCAGGTTTGGATCATGTTACCGGGAGCTCCAGTCATGGCGGGCCTTTAATCAGAAATTGATAGGCTTGACAAGGGATCGGCGAATCCTCCTTGACCCTTGAGTCAAAGGCATTGAAGTCAATCAGAGTCCAATCTGTAACATTTATGTGGTATGTCTCTTTGTCACAACGCATTGGACAATAGCCCCCTGCAACAATAACATGGCAACAATGAACCTGCCCTATATAAAGCAAATAGAAGTGAAAGGTGAATCAAGCTAACACAGAGAATGGTTGCTGATGGGTATCCTATTGAAGAAAATGATCACGTCAGATTTAGATCTCTACCCGTCACCCCTGTGTGACAAGCACCTGACATAACATGGTCAAGGTTGCTTCACCTGACCACTATCCGAATGGACACCCTATACCTGCCCTGCGTTCCTAGGAAAGATGCTTATCAAGGAACCAATAAAACTGATGACAGAAGCGGTCTGTATTCTTATGCCCAGCGCTTGCGACGAACAAGAATAGCCATCCGCGCAATTACGCCACGCTCCGCGACAGTCTGATCAAAGTCTCCATTTACACCTTCTGACAAATTGGCGGTCGAGATCAAAGCAATCTTCACCTGAGATGGAAATCTCAATTCGATTGCATTAAAAGAAAGCTTGTGGGAGGTAATGCACGAAGGTATTCAAGCAATGGTCAGGGAATGGAAATGAGACAGGCGTAGGGAAAGTGATTCACTATTAACTTGCTGATTGCAGACCGAAGCGACCTTTGAAGAGAAATCGCATATTGCTACTCAAGTGGACGCTGCCACGCTGTTCCATTTCGCTTCAAGTAAAAACGATATCCTTTATAACGGAGCCGCCATATATACCTCTTGGAATCGCATGTATAAATTAAAAGTTCTAAAAGTTTTGGGTGACCGCCCCGTCCAATCGGAAATATTGAAATGCTTTCTGATTGATATTGGCACTTGAGACACACTTGTGGTCAAGGTTTATTGGAATGGGGATGGTTCAGTTTGGCTTTGATGTTAAGGAGGTAGGGAAAACATCTCAGCGTGAGACGGTCAAGGAGCTGAGGAAGAAGGCCATCCAGAAGACAATAGATCCAGTCAACACCCAAAGAAATATGTACAAATCGAGGGACGGCATTTCCCACAGAAACGGTGTAGATGGCCAACTTTGAGGAGATACAAATTATTTGTTAACTGTTGGGGTGTAGGTTTTGTTTCTTTTGTGTTGGTGGAAGAAGGTCATCCAACAACTTTACATGGGACAGCGTCCTTAACTTTAATTAGGATTTTTTTGGTGCAAAGTTGTATTTTTCTTTAATATTTCATACGAAATAAAAATATATGATATATGTTTGCAATTGTACAGAATTGACCATTGCTATCTATATTAAACTATTGTGTTCGTATAGTAAACGGGTTGTTTTTGGAATTTGCTGAAAACGCATCACGATTGAATTAGTTGAGTAGATAATAATTATTGTATTATTTGTCGCTATCCAAATTGATAAGGTGAAAAGGAACCAAGTAAGTTAAGTTATGCAAGCAACCAGTGGACTGTACCTGCTATTAGCTGTCTGACTTGTCACTTTTTCATGTGATTACCACAGTGACAAGCAAGAATTATATATAAGCCTGACTAAAACACCCGGCCTTCAAATCTCATCCTCCTCTGTATAGTCCCATTTACATGTACGGAAATAGTGCCTCTCTATACAGGGCTCACAATGCACGCATATATCCCATTCAGCAAATATAGAAGAACCATTTTAAGCCTTAAAAGCCACATGGCGACATACACCAGGTACTCCAACGTTCAAGTAAGGATCCCAATTCAATGCTAAATGGTGGCTAAAGGGATTGAGATAGTGGGAGGGGAACGTGATCAGGGGTCTTGAACTCTAGGTATGCATTCATCCGCCTACCTGATGTCCATCCATTCTGAGGATCAGCCCACAGTCAAAGGTCATTAAATTTAGGCGTCGATGAAAGCTTTAGATCCCCTTTCTCCAGGCCTAGATGAAGTTGAACAAAGGCCAGGTAGCTTGACCTGGATAAACCAATAGTTCCCCTCACTTTGTTGATGGGGCACAGAGGTCGGGGGTCGGGCGACAAGGGTCAGTGAGAACTTTTGAAGATAGACCTGGACAGGGTACATGTCACTGATGGAGATTGCCCTTTCCTAAAGCAAAGCAAATACCTTCATAAGCCACGGGGGCCACACTTAAAACGGCACGGGCCGACGCATGCGCCCACAGGGTGTCAGTGTGTGTCAAGGGGGGCCTCCTGTGTCAGCCGCGTTCCAAGGGTCCCGTTCATTGACGGAGGCACGGGCCCGTAAGAAAAAAACCTCACAATGTAATGGGGAAGGTGAAAAGTGATTGGACGTGTCACGGCGGGGTTATCAATGTTGCCAAGTCAGCCTGACAGAAGACATTGTCACCACTGTCCGAAGTCTACCTGATTTATAACTACACTATAAATGTTCTCGTGGTCACTTTTGACTTCATCCAAAGACAGAATAGACTCAAAGATAGAATGACGAGACCACCTCCCAGCCTAGAGATCCTGACTATTGTGATAGAGGATTTATTCCATACAAAAGCCAACCTTTAGCCTCGCATTGGGCTTTTAAAAAACTTTCGACGAAGAATAAGGAAGGTTTAACCAAGCATGCTAGAATGCTCCCGGCTGATTGCCTGTCATCTTTATGATTTCTTTTTGAGCTAAAATTGCCAGGTGGCAGTGGAAGGTTAAATGGCACTGATAACGCATTGAAGTATCGGGTCAGAGGGGTCATCTTCAGCCAGTTTACTAGTTTCTATACGTTCAGCCTCGCGTCCAGCGTGACATGTTTGTGTTTTATCAAGGCCAGGTGACACTGTTTTTATTAACGAAATACAATCACTAATACCGCCGGCCGTCTAGGAAGAGGAGGTAGAAGACGGGGCTAGTGTGATGATGGACATCACGCTCCAAGGCCCTCTGTACCTACAGGCCGCTTCTTATATTAATGAACTTTGATTGCCCCATATACTGGTCAACGGGGCTATCATAATTACTGCTAATAACAATGAACGGGCCACGCGAGTATGGATTAGCCGTTGTAAATATGAGCGTGTGGCAGTCGCGAGACTGGAATAACTAAAGGACCAACCCTGCTAACATTTGGTGCACTGTCACCAGCCCGTTTTCTAGTGTGCAATCATGGGAATTAACTTCACAAGGACACGCACTCTCCACAGTTTCTTCCGCTTTTACACACCGCTGTTCTTTTTTACTTATCTATCGGCGGGCCCATCCACTTTTAAATTAATATAATAGCAGCAAATTGTACCCAAACTTGGCTCGCTTTTAGCTACTGCTTTCCTTTAATTAATTTTAACGTGCTCACCAAAATTGTCTTTACATCAATATAATGCATATTGTATGAACCAAATTGTTAAATGTCGCGATTTCCTATTCCTGTTTCCCTATTTGGGGGAATTGTGTTCAAATTGTATATAGAGTGATGCTGAAATAGCGGACAAAGTGGCGTCGTCTCATAAGAGTGAAACATCTATTTATGGCAGGAGTAAAATATATGTTGATGGTCTCTTGGTATATGCTAGACAATACCAAATGGAAGGCATTTCAATTGAAAGCCGAAAAACATCACCTCGTTTCCTACAACCACCAAACTGTATTCATTGACTTTTATAGATTTATAAATCACTGTTCGCCTATAGCCCCACCTTCATTTATTTCTCTTTGGGTATATACGAACTATTTGTTTATTTTTTATGGTATCAATGTAGAGTTAAAAAGGTGCCAAACCTTTATATTTCAGTCTATCCCATTGCTATGGTTTATTGCTCGTTGTAAAGCCATCCCATTGACACCCACTGTAATTCAATTTACATATGCAAATTGTTGGTTCTCGATCACCTCGCACGTGGCAAAGTTTGTCTACTTAATTATCTGTCAACAGTGGAGTTTCCTTAATCGAAGGTTGGAGTTACCAGTGCGAAGAATGGCATGGCAACTACTTCCAACGAATTGCCAACCTGATGTTTGGCGGGGTCAAATACATAGAAACACTTACTACCTGTGTATAATTTGGAGCTATTTGGTCTCGTGTACCACTCTAGTCTCACATTAATTTGATCGAAATAAGAGAAATATCGAGTATTCCCACGGATAGGCTTGCAATGGTAATCGCTCCCTACTAATCATAATACGTTGGAAACATGAAAGTGTCTAAACAAAGACCGTTTAGGGCCAAAAAGTTCTTATCTTGTCATCTATGGCGACTGGAATAAAGACCTGCAAGTGAATTGATTTCTCGATCTCGCTTTAACATAATCTAAATCACTTTGAGCTCAAGTCTACACAATAGCAATTCACTACAGCCAGATATTTCACTTTTAGAATCACTTATCACCTTATTTGGGTGATGCAAGTGTATATGTAATCAGCTCTAAATTCTATAAAGGGAGCAAATTAGCATTAATGACCTATCATCTGTAAGTCTGATGCCAGAGGGCAACTACAGCGCCATTGTCCATCCAAATAATTGGTCCTCCTGGTCCTATAAATGAGTCTCTGCGCATGCCCAAAGGCTACTTCCGTAACCAGCGCACCCTCGTGGGCGACATCTTGAGTGTGGATTCTGATGGGAAACTGACTTCCCTGTTATTCAACATCGAGCCAAGCCTGTACGCTTCGGTGATTTCCAGCAAGGTTGATGGTCACAAGAACGTCTAGAGCTGTCGATCACCAAGTGTCAAGTTACCAAATATTGCATCATGCGGCTGGTCAGTGAGAGGGGGAGCGCAATCCCGGGGCAACACGGATATAATGATCGAAGCCTGACACGTGAGAAACAACGCCACAAACTTATAATTTGTATGTCTTGGGGGCGTTTATGGAGATCATTTGAGCTCGATCAATAATAGGAATTAGGGCGAAGGTACAGAAATCCTGTTGAAAAGAGACAATGTCTTGCAGTGCTTCTTCCCCTTCAATGAATGAGGGAGGGGACGCGGAGAGGGGGTCTCAACTGCAAATGTCGGTTGGTCAGAAATTTGCTGTTATTTCTTTAGTAGCGTCCTTTACGTGTATAGTGTTAGCAACGCAATCATGGATTTGTCTTAAATTAAAAAAAATACTAGCTCCTTGCTAGTAAATCGTGATTTTAGTTCAGATCGATAAGGAATTGGCGAATAGCATGAAATAGGTGCATGTACAGGAGGCATGTTCTAACCACGGTGTATAATGTCGCAGAAAATGTTAACTGTTCAAAAAGTTTGCATATCATTAGGCCTCTACACCGCGTTTCATGCAAAGTCGAACCGGGAACATCACAATTCCACTTTGCCAACATGTAGACCTTTGACATATTAAACCATGGCTAATTGATCAATAGGAAGCAATTTATTCATTCGTGTCGGATATCCAGTATTTTCCATGTCATTCATTCCATTCACACCTGTTCAACCATGAAGAGATCAAAACTAGTGGTCACCAAAGTGGGGTAAAATGAGAAGCCAAGTTTTTTCAGGGTTTCTTTTATAAAGCATGGATTTCCACACGCCCCCTGAACAGGGACTGAAACCACTTAACGGTTGTCGTGCGACATTCGTCAGCCACGCGCCATTTTGCGACTTCAAACCTACCGCTCCAGGAAAATCTACCTCTAATGCTCGAGAATATTACGCCTTAGACCTTTGAAGCATGTCAATGAATATTTCCAGGGATTGTAATTCAGATTTATTAATAATAGTTAATAATAATGGCATGCGCACCACGTCATGTTCGTTCATGGGGAACCACATACAACGCATTGAACCATTCAATGCATTATTTCCCACAATTGGAAATAGCACACGCTCTCTATGAGGGTTTATTCGCTTAACTGGCGAATAGGGGCGTGTTCCCATGGAAACAATCCATGGGAACTGTAAAATAAACATCCATACTTTCATGCCCGGGGCACCCATTCTCTATATTTTTGGGATGGGGTGCATTATGAGTGAATTGGCTTCATGCAGACAGGCCCGTGGACAGGCACCTGGCCCCAACGGGTCTATAATCAACTGCTAATTTCCCACGATATCAGAAGAGAATCAAAGGCGGGTATCAGTAGGAATCAGACTTGCCATGAGCGGGGTTACAAATTTGCAGTTCCAACACTGTAATCAAGATAGGAGTGGGTCAGGGACTTACCGGTTTTATGGTCATCAGTGGATAACGTAATGAAATAGTGGTGTGTTCAATTATATCTAGGGCATGTATCATCTGTCATGCAACCTTTTAATTTAATGTCGATTTTATAGTGATTGAACTGACCACACCAGCCTTTGTGTGTGTGTATATATATGCTATCTTAATTGCAACTTTATACCGTCGGAGAGTCTATAGGTACAATGTGAACAATGGTTATCATACACGCATTCTAGTCATTAATCCATATATTATGTTTCAAAAGTAGTTTTTTTTACAGAAGCTCTTTGTGAGGACTATGGACAAAATGTATACTGTACACGGAGGTTTGCCTGTTTCTAATGATGAATTCCTTATACTACTTACACCCTCCTCCCGTATGAGGAGAGCTGTCCTAAGAAAGGGTACCGTATATGTCCAAGTGGAGTTCATCTCTGTTTTAAAACACATTCTTTAAAATTAAGTGTACAGGCTATAACCTAATTGGGCTAATATATATTACATTAAATTAGCAAACATTTAATACTAAAAGAAGAACCCCAAAATGACCTAGACATGGTCAGTATAAAAATTGTGTTGAGCCTACACCATAATCTATAAATGGTGTAGGCTCAACACAATTTTTGTGAACATAACAAAGAGCAAGGTCATTGATATCATATTAAGAGTAAGAAACACCAATAACTCAAAGAAAAACCTCATCCAGAATTCGGCAGATTTAGAATATGTAAGCAAATATTGTGTGCTAGCTCGCATGGTAATTGGAATACCAAGATCGTAGTCTGTAGGTGCGGATGTTCTAGGATGCATTTCATTCTCGCATTTTCAGCGATGAATACATCGAATATATGATGAGGCTAGATCAAAACAATACATATACGGTTCACAGACACAGACATAAGCTTTGACTTTACCACCTTCTTTATAAATATTGCCTTGACATAGGCAATGTCATATTCATAATTCTACACGGAAATTATTAGGAAATCATATTTAATAATAATATATCATTTAACCCTTGCCATCAGCATGGAAGATCCCGAGCTTAGACCCCATGCTGTATTGAGATCTCAGCGAGTATATAAATTACATATATGCACTTTGCATATCTCACTCTAGATACGTTGTTCTTAGAGGAATGCGTATATAATAAACCTTATATTATACACATTAACACATTCACGCGCGAGTAGCAAAAAGAGAGGGTCGGAAAGGGATAAGATAAGATAAGATAAGATGTTTTTTATTCGTCAAAATAAAATCACAGTTACACAGAGGTAAGTGAGATAGGTAAGGAAAATTGACAAAAAGGTCTACATGCCATTATGTTACAACGAGGTAGCATCTCTTCCGGCAGTTACCATTAATTTTGAAGATAATTGTGCTAAGAAGTAAAGTGGGTAAATATACTATAGTACAGGCTAATCATAGCGAAATAAACACTATGTTTTCTACGTATATTTGGGCAGAACAGCTCAAATATTTACATATGACAATGCGAGATAGACTAGGCAAGAGGTTTAGTGTCCATACAGTACAGTACAAATAGGACTTGTGTACAGGCTACATAAATATAGGTGTAGGTTTGACTAATGAACCAAATAAAATAAAATAAAGATAGAGTAAAACAAATGACTCAGCTTTAATCAATAGGAGTTTATGATCCCTAGGTAGAGGAGAACACCTGGACCCTTATATGAATAGATTCAAGGGAAGCTTGAAATAAAATAAAATACATTATTTTATTATTACTCTGATATCGATCCTGGAGAACACCAGGTTATTATATTATATTATATTATTGGAGAGGTCAAATTAAACGAAGGAGTTGATTCGACAACTTCAGAATTTAAATCCAAATAGCTACAGTTTAAACATTTGTAGTTATAGATGGATGCTAACAACATTGTTATTTATGTCTCACTGATACGCGCACGAATGGTTGACTGAATGTTTTTTCTAAATTCTTTTCTCACTTCCAAGTTCTGAACATTTTTACTTAGTTTATTCCAAGCTGAGCGAGCTTTGTAGAGGTGTTCCGTGTGACTTCTGGTAGGTAAAGCTCTTAGATCTAAATTTGATAAGTTTGTGGCGAGATAGTGAGCGCACTCTAACATGTGTATCTCTCGTCTCAACTCATTTGGTAAAATATTGAGTTTTAATAACTCATTTTCAACGTTGCTCCTTTTATTACGATTTAAGGCTGCTCTTACCGCAGCATTTAACAGGGCTTTCAGCCTATTTACCTGTTGTTTGTTTGCATGTGAATAAAAGATGTCACCTCTATCAATTAGTGGAATAATCAGTGTTTTTATAATATCTATTTTGACCTTCTTGGGTAGCATATATCTAGCATTTCCAAGTAGTTTTACCTTCCATTTAACATTGTTGACAACTTTTGTCACTTGAGTTGAAAAACAGAGGTGTTGGTCAATTATGAGTCCCAGATAATTATATTCGTGAACTTCGAGTATTTGCTCATTGCCCAGGGTGAGGTTCTGATGATCAGTTTTAATTTCTGATTTTTGTCTAGGTTTCTTTTTGAAATTTATGTACTTGGTTTTAGAGATGTTCATTGAAATTTTGTTCGACTTACACCAAGTATCGATCATATTGAGGTCGTCCTGAAGTGATTTAAAGTTATTTTTTTCAGATTTTTCGCCGATGAACAGTACAGTGTCATCAGCATAATGTTGTATTGTGGAATTTTGAACTACTTGGTGCATATCATTTATGTAAATTGTGAAGAGGATCGGTCCTAAAATTGTTCCCTGAGGTACGCCGAAAGAAACCTCACCTTGGGTTGACATTGAGCCATTGACTCTGACTCTTTGGGTTCTTTTTGTGAGATAGTTTTTAAACCATGAGTTTTCATGGTCACAAATTCCAATTTTTTCCATTTTATTCAAGAGAATATTATGATTTACCGTGTCGAATGCCTTCTTGAAATCGAGGAAGACTGCAGTAGTGACCCCTCCTTGATTCAGGTGCTCGTAGATAGGTGAAAGTAGGTCTATGTGAGCCTGGTCCACGGATTGACCCTGGCGAAAACCATATTGCTTTTGAAAATAGATGTTGTTCTCTTCCATAAAAGTGGACAACTGTTTTTGAATTATTTTCTCGAGGATTTTTGCAGGCATAGAAATACCTGAGATCGGTCTATAATTGTTCGGAGTATTCTTTGGGCCATTCTTGTGTAGAGGAGTCACCACTGCAGCCTTGAAGGCATCCGGCACTAAACCTGTGGACAGTGATAAATTCATAAGATATGACATTTGCATGATAAGACAAGCGAAACAATTTTTTATTATTTTCCCTGGGATAGTATCTATACCAGAACTCTTGTGCGGATCAATATCCCTTACAATTTTCATAATTTCTTTGGGGGTGACTGGCTTAAAGTTAAATTTGTTGTGGGTTTTATCATCTAAGGGTTTCAATTTTTCGTTAAGAAGGAGGGTAGACTCTAAGTCAGGCTCAGGTATTTTTGAGGCTAGAGTTGGTCCAACATTCTTAAAAAATTTATTAAACTCATCTGGGACATCATCTGTCTTGATATTCTCGGAGTTATCGTTTGTTAGTTGAATTTTCTCATTTGTTTTAGTTTTTTTTGTTTTTTTTGTTGTTGTTTTTTTTTGTTTTTACATCAACTTTTATTTAATCTGTCAACAAAAACTTTCTCTTCCTCCAGCATATCGACATCAAGATTTACATATGCCTTTCTTCCTGCAATACACTCTCTATTATGATTTTCTAACTACGAGTAACTACAGTCAGTTAAATATGACACTAGTTTAGTCCAAACATGGTGATACGGGTCGAGAATATCGTAGCTCCTCCCACTTTGACCCATACCGTACACATCAGAGAAACAATGAACTACATAACTCCATACATTTAACGTTGCCGCGATATTCGACTCTACGGTCCAAACATTTCGCCTAATGAATTATCGCTTGTGGCCACGCCCCTTCTGACCCTTACCGTACACTTCTACTCTTTATACACAGGGCATTTTCTTTTTGGCTGGGATCTTTCGTGGTTTTATTTTAAGGGTTCACGACTGGAGCGCATCGATAAGATGCGAACTAACAATACATTTTACAAGCTTCAAACCTGAGCATATATCTCTTCAAACCGATGTAAAATAAAGCAGAAGAGAGGCACCTAGTCCTAGGCGTTGTTATTGTTCAGCAGATCTGAAATATCTGCCACTAGACTTTTCCACAGTGTGTTTTCCTCCTTGCTTATGGCTCTGAACTTATTTTGATATAATATAATCGTTATTTTTGACCTCATCTCGTATATGTAATACAGCCATTCCAAGTTCCCTTGGTGAAACAATTTCTGCCTGTGTATGAAGGCTTTTGTATTAAGTATAATCCAGTTTATAACCTTTACATTTGTCCCCTTTTTATTAAAACCGAACATGATGTTGATCTTTTCGACATGCAAGGTCCCAGAAGGGTTTCTTCCTATTATCTTTCTGCCCCCTATATCCTCGTTGAGATATCCCACCGATTCAATAAAGTTATACACCTTTGACCAGAGTCTTTCTGTGTCATGACACGTCAAGAAAAAATGAATCAAATCGTCTCTCCTGTCACAAAAAGAGCATCCAGGATGATCCCGAAAGGAGGCGTTTTTCAGGTAAAGGTTACATGTTACAGTTCTATGTAGAATTCTGTACTGCAAAACTTGCAGTCTTGTTTCGCTTGTTATTTTGTATGAATTATTAAAAACATCTTTCCACTGTAACTTTAGGTAATCTTCCTCGCTTAACCCAAGTAGATTTCTCCACTTGTCAAGCTTTTCTCTCTTTACTTTCATACCCTCTACTAAGGCGCCATATATAGCCTTGCTCGTGCATACCCGAATATCAAAAGTTTTACTGTTTATCTTTATTTCTATATTCCCTTTATCCTCGCAGGGGGGGGGGGGGAATTTCTAATTGTGAGAAGCCATTCCTTAGGGATAGCTTGTTGCAACTCCTTCTTGAGATAAAAGTCGGGGGCTATACCGTGCTGCCTCTTCAACTCAAGAATAGACATAACATTTCCTTGCTGGTTAACAATATCCCCTATACATAGCAATCCTTCTTTTTCCCAGCTTTGATAGTGGAACATTTGCTTTTTCTTACTCTTAATAAGGCGATTCACCCACAACCTTTCCTTGAGGATTTCATTTCTTGTTACTGGAGCTTTACTGAAATAATATTTATCCCATATATTGAATATTTCTTGGTAAAAACCATTTAAGGCTTTCTTGGGCTTGCTCCTACTCAGCATAATTTCTTGGGCTTGTCTACCTGGGGCAGAGAAGGCTGCCATGGCCTTAAAGTCTCTGTCGTTGTTTGATAATATTATTCTTTGTACCCATTTGAGTCTATTTGTTGTTATAACCTCTCTAATTGTTCTTAGGCTCAGGCCACCGTTTTCTGCTTTTTGCGCTAGGAATGCTGTGCTAATTTTATGCCCTTTATTAGACCATACAAACTTCATCATCTCTTTATGGATTTCATCTTGAATCTTTACAGTTAGAGATATTGTCTGTATTGTATTATTTCCTGACGTCTGGGCTTATAACTGAGTTTATAGTCTTCCAGACAGCCCTAGGATTTTGCCTATCCGCATGGAGTCTGTCTTTAAGGTAGACAGCTTTTTGTTTCCTGCAGAGAGAGCATATTTTGTTTCTTAGTTCTTTTGCCTCAATTAGGAGGTCTTTGTGTTTTGTTTTTAAAGCCTTGGCGAATAACCTATCCCTTTTATTCATGAGAGTAGTAATGTCGGGGGTCATCCAAACTTGCTTTCTTCTGACTTTAAAAAACTTCTGAACAGGGCACATACGGTCAACAAATTTCAAAATATAATTAACCATAATGTCCCAGCAAGTATTTGGGTCCTGTGAACTGTAAAATTGGTCCCAATCTTGTTCGAGTAAAATTTCATTTAGGATTTTTTGATCTAGAAATCTAGTATTCCTAGCATTAAATGTACCTGTTTCGTATTTGTTCCTATCCTTTTTCAGAACAATAAAAGTCGGATAGTGGTCCAAGGTGGAATTTTCTATTACACCTGCTTGCTGAACGATTTTAGAGTTAGAATAGATGTGATCTATTAAGGAGGAGGATGACAGTGTTCTCCTGGTAGGTTGATCAATGTATTGAACGAGGCCATGTTTTTCAAAGATAGCCTGCAGTTCCATCAATTTATTACCAGGGGAACTCATCTCAGTGAGGTCAATATTTAGATCACCCTAGATGATGACATCACTAGAATAGTCAAGACAAGATAGAAATGTTTCTATATACTTTAAGCCAGTTTTCATAGGGGGCCCTGGGGGTCTATAAATGTTTGCAATAATGCATGGCTTACTTTTGCCTTTTCTAATTTTTACAATTTGAGTTTCAATGTATTCATTTGATAGGTTATGTGAGGCGAAGGAGTCCGAATCGATTTGGTGGTCGTCACGTACATAAATCGCGAGACCACCTCCTCGTTTCTTACCTTGCCTGTCCTGGCGGAATAACTTATATCCATCCAGATCATAGGTAGTAGTACAGTGACTTGGATGGAGCCAGGTTTCTGTCAAACAGATGATATTTAGATTATTATTTGTCTCATTTACAGCGTATTGAAGATCAATAAAGTTCTTATGAAGGCTTCTTATGTTCCAACCGAAAAGGTTGAAACCCTTGCTATTTTTAAGAGCACAAAAGGAGTCCATGGTATTAGGTGCCATGGTAGTTTTAGGTAGACGATGAGATATGCTACGGTAACATCATATTATCGAATACGTTTTGTTCACAATATAATACAGGTTTAATATCAAGGTAGGAAAAGGTGTTAACCTATAGACAATAATAATAAATGAGATACAATCATTCAGTAGTGGTACGATCAATAAACTAAAGTGTGGGGTCCACATTGGACCAGGACAATTACACATTGTTTATGTACTGACCGGGGATATTATAGTGAGATCATGTTTACTAGTGTACTTATACATATAAAAGTGAGAATTTACCGCTAGGACAGTACAGTATAGTTTAAGTGTTTTGTATACCTAGCGAGCATGTTAAACTTAACGAGTTCACATATTGATAACGAGTACACTCATTTCGCAAGCGAGACGTGGTCTGAGCGATAATAGGGAGGTCTGGTTAAAGTCAGTCTTTTTATGAAGAATAATTCATGTTAAGGAGAGAATACTTAGGCAGCTGCTTTTAGTCTTTGTTGAGTCTTCGTGATCATGTCTCCTTGTATGTTTTTCCCCAGGAAACGTTTAGAGGAGACTGTCTGTGGGTTTGTCATGAGGTTTGGAAATCTGAAGCCGGCGCCCCACTTCCGGCTGAGGGTTACCTCGTAGAATCTGGAGCATTTTTCTTTTTTCAGACGATCAGCAAGTTCATCATTCTGGTCGAATTTCTCAGTTATTAATGACATAATTAATTTCTCTTCTCCTTTTACGAAATCCTTTGATGGGACAATGTCTCTTGTCAAATGTTTTGCCTCGTAGGCAGATGAGGCGGCTTCGACCGACAAAGCGATTTTGGTTTCTCCCGCGCTCAATGCTTTTAGGGACTGGTAAGCATGTTTGACAGATTTATATTCTGTCTCGTCATGCTTAACAGGGCGATAAATACGAGTGTTCCCCGTAATAGCCCTTGGCCTTTCCTTGATCAATACTCAGTGTAGAAGCTTCTACTGGTGTACATCCATCTGGTAAAGCATACAAGTCTTCAAACGTGTACGAACGTTTATCAAAACGTATATGGTTATAGAATAGTTCAGCATCATATTTGTTCCTTTTTAGAAGGCCAACACAATTTTGCATTACAGTTTGTTGATGAGGAAATATTTGCAAACCAGTTTTATTTACCCAGATCTCTGATAGGTTGTCGTCGGGATTGTTGATGGTGTCAATCTCGTCGATCAGTTTTTGTCTCATTTCAGATTCCTTGAAATTAATTAGGATGGGTCGATTTTTTTGATCCTCATGCAGGCCAATCCTGTACATCTCCTCCAAGTCATCTTCGGATAAGTCCGGTTCAATTAACTGTAGGATCTGTATAACATATGGCTGTAGATTCTCGTCGTTTTCTTCGATACAGCCTTCTAGGATTACAATTTTGTTGTTGTATTCCCTTTTTGGTTTTTCCAGTGTTTTTTTTTCTTGATCTGGACGTGATCTGTCTTGTCCTTGTTTTTTTACTCTGGTTTTTGGCTTTACTTGATTTTCTCTGGCCTTAGGGGGCTCCATAGAGTCAAGCTTGGGCCAGGATGGATGATTGTTTGTTATTCTGAGATCATCCAAGTTATGTTTAAGCTGACATTGTTGTTGTTTTACAACTTCAATTGAATCAAATATCTCCCTTTGTCTTTGATCCAATTCCCTTCTTGTTGAGTCTGGGTTTGTATCGATATTGTTTACTTTTCTGGTAAGAATTTCAAGTGCCGAAGACACTTGTTGGGTATGTTGCTTGAAGTCTGCGTGCATGCTCGCAGTTTCTTCCTTGTACGAGGCTAGCGACTTCTCGACTGCCTTTGTGTGAGATTCCATGTTTATAGCCAGTCTTTCCATAGTTTCCCTATGCTGTTTCATCTGGTCATACATTTGATCATGCATCGTCTTAATTGTTGAGGAATCCACAGTCTCTAATGTCTGTGTGCTAGCTGGAGGCTGCGTATAAGGTGCAACCGTCATCATTGGTTGATTCTGTTGATTCTGCTGAGGGTAAGTGGCCACACACATACTCGGATAGGGAAGCATGGCATATTGGTTTTGATATTGTTGCTGTGATTGTTGCTGTTGAAATTGCGGTTGTTGCTGTTGAAACTGAGCCATGGCTGCGTCTTTGTTTATAGGTATCTGTATAGTCCCTGTTGACACGTTAATAATTGAGGCCTGGTCAGTTAAGGCTGAGTGGTAAATAGTTTGGTCATCATCTAATATTAAGCTGATCGGGGAAGTTGGTGGGGTGTTGTCGGCGATAGGTCGCGCATATCCCGGCATAGGACTCGAAGTGAGAGTTTCCATGTAACCTCATCGAGATAAGTGATATTTTCCTTGTTGAACATTCTTTTTTACAGGTAAATAGGTTTCGAGTACATTGTTCAGTGATAATAGACTATTGTGGAAGCAATTTATGATGTTTTAACACATTTAAACCACTAATCCATATCCTCCAGTGACTTGGGCGATAATCCGTTGATAATCCACTGATAATCCCCGCCGGAAGTTAGGAAAAATGGCGCGTATGTTCCATCTTCAAATCTCTGTAGAATTCTCCTGTTTTACTAGTCAAGACATTAGTTATTCTCATAACTATGAAGATCCTTAGTGTCTATGATAGTTCATAATGCTTGCGAACTAGTTTTTAGGCTAGTTAATCCTAGATTTAGCTGGTTTTTGATGATGTTACCGTAGCTTGTGAAGGACACGTTACTCACTCATTGTGTCATTTAGAAATGCGCATACTTTCTCTTCTGAATACTAAATCTATGATTTGTGACAACTCTTCGGGAAAACTCGCGTTTTTTTCAGTCAATTATTTACAAAAGCAACCACAGTGTCATTCATATGCCCTTGCTGTATTACAAACCTGACCTCACATTATTGGGTTTGTTGGTGCTTATTAACCCTAGTAATGAACGTTTAGGAGGGTTCAGTCGGTCCAGCTATATGGCTAACCGCAGGCCACAGTTACAGAATGTCCTCTTATAGCTTCTTATTAACATAGCAGTAACATGTGAGAAGCGACGATTGAAGCTTGGAGGCATATAAGGCGGTGAACCGAACGTCCGCACTGAGTAACCAAGTAATCAAACAACTGTCGTCAAGAACTACAGAATACCCTCTTCAGGGTATATTGTATAAGATACGCCGAGGTGGTCCACGTGGAGATGTATTGGTGCTTAACATGTCATGAAATGTACTCGATATACTCGTCAGTATGTTTAGTTCTGACTGCCATACTTTAGTCCATGTAAGCATATAATTATAATGCCCCTTCTGGACAGAGTTCGTGTGGCAAGGTATACAGTCATCGATTCTGGTCATGCTACACCATGTGACAGTTTCTTTTCGGTACCTTAAACCATACCGTTGGGTCGGTTCTGACAACTGGCATGAGTGTCATGTTGTGGGTTCAAACCCATGGGCACGACTGCAGTTTCACCTCCTCCTCCGAGGTACTACATATAGGGGAAGACCACCCTTGAAGTGATCTATAGATATAGATATAGTCCTGGTAAAAATGACAGCAACAACACAAATTACAAAAATGACATTGTGATCTATTCAGCAAATAATCTTTGTAATTCAAATTCAGGCATTGTATTTCCAGGATTTTCCCCTTTGATTATCAATCAGAAATTCGAACAAATTCAATTGGAAAGAAAATTTACGAATGATTTGTAAACTTATTTTTTCAATTGATTCCGTTTGAGTGGTGGCAGGGAGGACGCACGTATTCGAACATGAATGCCACCCTCTGGAATGCAGAGAATGGTGATGAAGGTTGAACATCAAATGACTGAACTAACAGGAGATATAATCTCTCCCCACCATATTTATATGCTATTCAGTAATTATTTATAGACGCACTGAGAGAAGCAAATTGATTTGGTTTAAAAACAAATGGAGTCGATATATTTAAAACGACGCGTGCATCATATTAAAAGGAAACATGCTTGGTTCTTTGGCACTAAAGCTCATTCTTTTGTTGTGAGGTAAATGCCCGGTCACACGACTGGTTTCATGGCTAATTAATGATGAGGATAGCCAGTGTCCAATCTGTGGGTTCCCCGCCTCGGGACCACTCCCAACTCCTCCTCACCCTGGGCCCTGCAGGTACTCATTAGCCACTCATGGTTGGCTGTCGGGATATTTTTTCTGCCATAAGGGACGGGGGTAAGCGCACGCCTCATCCCCTCGCCCTCGCTTCCAGCGTGTAATTTCCCACCATGCTTCCGGCCATTAAACCTTGACTTTACGAACAGGCCTGCTCTGGAAAAGACTACCTCGGTGAATAAGCAAATCACCCACTGTTTCCGCCCCCGCATTCAATTGTTTCTCTCATCCAAAGAACTAATTAAAGGTGCTCGCATTAGATGATGGACTAGGGCACCTTGTGGGTATTATTTGACACTGAAGCCAATAGCCCAGGGCAAAGACATAGTGTTCTCTGCTCGCAGTATACCTCTGAGCCTGGAAGGGGATAGTCTCAGCCGAACGCAAAAATAAAGCCAGGAATGCCTACTAATAGTACCTCCTTTTGTGTTTCCCCTATTGGTTTTTGCCATATCCTAGAATCGACTGACAGCTGACTCGTTCAGGACTTGATGGCCACTTACGTACTTATTATTTTGAAGGAAAGTGTGACCATAACACTAAGTTGGGGGTACGAATAGGCTACACTAAACACGGGGGTTGAATAAATAACGGGGTTCTGTTCTTGTACAAATAACCTCCTTCATTGTCTACCTCAAATGAATAGTGAGAAAAAGAGAGATGTTTAGAATAGTTGCCGTGAAATATCGATAGCACTTTAGAGAAGATGCGGGCGGCATATAGTTTTTATTGCCGAGTGCTAAGGTACATAGTTGGGCTTATTTTCGGGAATATATCGAAAAATGTCTTAATGCATATTATTTCAGAATTTTCTTCGTCGCCAATGTATTTTCTCATTCACTAAGTTTTGAACACCTTTCCCAAATCTGAAACTTGCGAGGTTTTCTCATAAGCGTAAGGCATTGCGCGCGCAGACCCCTCCCACGTCACTTCCTAACATGCGACGTTAACACGTCGGCGTTCCTCCTCTCTCTCTCTGCCTCTCGTGTCTGAGGAAAGTTTTTTCTGTGTGACTTTTGGATTGGCATCTTTTTCCTTCCAAAACTCCTCACCCTGCCATAATCTTCGATATGGCTGACGCTGACCCATCAGGGAACACGGAGGGCGGGCAGGGAGAGAGTGATCAAGCTCCTCGACAGACTAGATCGGGGAGAACAGTGACGGACAACCCGCGCTACGCCAAGAATCAAAATGGCGTCAAGCGCGGAGCAGGACGACGTGCGCAGAAGGATGCGCAGTCGACACCGTCACCCAAGCGGGCTCGCGGCCCCGAAGAATCTGAATTCGTTACGAAGACAGACTTCCAGAACATGATGCAGACGGTGCTAACGGCGATTGACGAGGTAAAAACTTCCAGAGCCGAGCCTGGTCAGCCCCAGCCACAGGGTAAAGCATCAAGCGGAGCCCTTCCTGACATGGCGACGGGAGTTTTGCCTCCGACATCAACAGCAGCACCGCCCAAGCGTCCTGTCACCTTCTCGAGGCCGGCTGTCAGTACTGTCACCACGCCACAGCCGACTGCCATGAGCCTTCATCAGGTCTCGATGACTGCTCCTACAACACCGGTTGTCAGCTACACCACTCCTGCTGTTACTCCGGGCTTTGCAGGCTTTGCACCACAAGTAAGCACATCTCACATCCCTCAAGCTTCACAGGCTCAGTCCCAAGTGATTACTGATCCTAACCAACGCGCTCAGCACGTCGGGGGAAATGTTTTGCCAACTCTCCAGCCAATCTACACCCCGGCTGCAAACATTCCTCCGCCAGCTGACCTGACCAGCTTGTATCGTGATTCCAACCTTGCTTACGACGCACTAGACAGGCAGTACCCCACAGTGGGTGCTCCACGGGGTATGTTGAAATTCATTCTCCCTTTCTCTACTCCCGAAGCAAGCTTGCCCCCAGACATGTATTCGAAAATTAGGAAGGAAAAGAGAGATCTCTCTTTCCCGGAGTATGTATGCGGCATGGCCCGCATGGTAAACAACACGCTCACTCCTGGATGTAGGCCCTATCAGATGCTACTACATCTCGAGGCTATGGCCGAGGACTCATCTATGTTCGATTGGAGTGGGGTAAGACAGTGGTCTCAGTCTTGCCTCGCTTTAATTAATGAAAACCAGGCGTCGTGGAATGATACTGTGAGGTTTCAATTTCAAAGATCCCGCCTTTGCTGGAGTTCTAAATCAGTTTCCTCAAGTGCAAGTGTTTCACTCCCATGCATGTCTTACAACTTCGACGAGTGTGATGCCGTCGGAGATCATGATGTAGGAAGCGTCCGCATGCTACATAATTGCGGATTCTGCTTCTACCTCACGAAGGGTCGTCTCTACCCCCACCCGAGCAAGTCGTGCAACAATAAATCCAAGATGCCTGAGAAAGGAAATCAAAAGGATCAGAAAAAGGGAGCTTCGACCCAGTGGGTGAGTGGGAAATCATCATTCACCCCAACTGCAGATAAATCTAAGCAGTAACTCTCAGCTTTACTAGGACCAGGACTTATCTGTTAGTTCAGAGGTTTCGTTATAGTGCCACATTGTTTACACCGGAAGTGCATCCCCTCTTCTCATTCATTCCAGGAGAGCTCCATTGCAAATGGCGGAGCTTCCGCTCACCGCTCGGAGGAACATTCTGCAGCATCCTTCACCGCTCCTGCTAGCCAGCAGCAGGCTGTGAATGCATGTGCTTATATAAATGAATCTGAATACACCATTATTCATCTCTCTGACAATAGTTCGCCTCCGGTGAGTACTGATTTACACCTGAACTCGTTGTTGAACCTTTCCCCGTCCTGTGCTCCTCGCCCCGTGTCCCCGGACTCGGAGCCTTGTGTGTGTTTACCTCTGCCAAGTTCTTCGCAGGGGGAATCGCTAGTTAACTTAGATGCGATTCCTGTGTTCCCTGCCCCAGTTCTTAACTTTGAATTACCTTCAATTTCTCCCTCGCAGGAAGTTTCTCATCATGGAGATGAGGAATTGTGTTTTCCTGTCGATGTTGACTTTAATACTTTCCATGGCCCCGATATGGACCCCCCACCCGGCGGAGCGGACGAACTCCCCGCCCCTCGGGCTGGTTGGCCATTTCCACGAGGTCTTGATAGTGAATGTGTTTTGATATATGAGGCAGTCAGAGCATGCCCAGTGCCAAACATGTTTGGAGCGAGAGTGCCGCTTCCAACTAAAATTAAAATTGACAATTGGATTTCTCTCATGACTGGCCACGAGATGGATAATGTAATTGTAGAGGGCCTCAAGTATGGTTTCCCACTGCAATTCCGAGGCCCCCCTCTCTTGACGGACTCCCCCCCAGAGAACCATCTATCGGCGAGAGCTTTTCCAAACCATGTCAGTGAGTACATTCAAAAAGAGTCTTTTCTTAACGCTTTAGCGGGACCATTTAACATGCCCCCCTTCACACCTTGGTGCCATGTCAGTCCCATGATGACTCGGCCAAAAGGTTCCACCGAAAAGAGAAGAGTAATCGTGGACCTTTCTTTTCCTGACGGGGGTGTGAATAAGTTTATCTCGAAGAATTTCTTCAATGGTCTTCATGTTTATCACAGACTCCCCACCATTTCTGACCTCGTCGCCTCTTTACAGCGCACCGGAAAACATGCAACTCTATCGGTTATAGACCTGGAGAGAGCATATCGACAATTTAAGGTCTGTCCGCTTGACTGGCCACTCCTTGTCATCAAGTTCGGAGAACAATACTATTTTGACCGCTCTCTGCCCTTTGGGGCAAGAGCTAGTTCTTTTGTGATGCAAAGTATAGCTGACTTCATCACTCGTGCACTCAGGACCAAGGGTGTGCTTTCTTACATGTATTTAGATGACATCATACTGGTTTCTTCCGACCAGGCTTCGGCACCTTCCGATCTGGCGACTGCTCTTGACTTGCTCGATCTACTTGGCCTCGACATCTCTCACCATAAGACTCAAGGCCCAGATAAGCGTGTAGTCTGGCTAGGAATTACCATCGATGTGGAAGACAACTCTTTGTCAATTCCTCCTCTAAAACTCCAGGATATTCAATCCTGCTTGGCTCAGGCTCACGCCCAAACATCAATCTCTACAAAACAGGCACAGTCAGTCATCGGGAAGATAAATCACCTAGCTAAAATCGTGACCCCGGCGAGGGCCTTCATTAACCGTCTCCTAGCGGCACTTCGCATGGCCAAAGGGGGGCCGGTATCAATAACAAAGGCAGTATCATCAGACCTCGCCTGGTTTCTAAAATTCTTGCCGGAACATAACGGGAGAGCTATTATACCCTCAACGGAGATTGCACGGACAATCTGGGTTGACTCTTCTATCTCAGGAGCGGGTGGCTCTGACGCAGTAGGCTGGTATGCCTTTAAATATACAAGCTCCTTTATCTGCGATGACATCAATCACCTGGAGGCAGTCAACTGCCTCGCTGCAGCTAGGCTCTTCTGCTCCCCCTCTGATAGTGGCAAAGTTGTCAGGATCTGCTGTGACAACGCAGCTGCCGTCCAATCATTGTCTGGGGGCAAAGCTCGGGACCCAAAGCTTGCTGCTTGTGCACGGGCTTTCTGGTTCCTAGCTGCCAATCTTCAGCTCTCCTTCAAATTCATTCATATCCCTGGGGTCTTGATGGACCTGCCCGACGCGCTCTCCAGATCTTTCGATTCGGACGAGTTCAAAGTGAAAGCAGCTTCCATAATTACCTCCAAGGGCCTTAAATCACGAAAGATGTCCCTCGACATGTATGATATATCTGACTTTTTCTAGATCAACTTCAGGCTTCCCTAGCCGAAGCAGCTTCCTCACGCCAACGTCTCGCCTACAGGCCTGGTACGGTCGCCAATCGCCAGTCAGCAGTAACTCTCTACCTGGGCTTCTGCTCGTGGCTCCAACTCAACTTCTACGACCCCAAGCCTTCTGACCTGTGTTGGTTTATCGAGTACTTAGCTGCTAACGGTAGAGTAAACACTACCATTAAAAACATAATATCTAGTCTAAAGTCTTATTATAGGCTCGCAGCCTTATCCACTCAATCATTTGACTCTGCTCTCCTGGCTACAGCCCTCAGAGCCCTCGATCTTACCTTAAGGCATGTGCCTTTACAGAGAGACCCAGCTACTCCTCTCATATTACGTAAGGTTGTGAATTTTGTGTCGACGAATAGGTATTTTCTACAACTCAGAGCAGCCTTTGTATTAATGTTTACAGCTTTTCTTAGGCAGAGTAACTTATGCCCTAAGACGGTCAATACTTTCGACCCTTCTCGTCAACTTACAATTAATGATGTTACATTATCTCAATCAGGTGTTGAAATTAATATTAAATGGTCAAAGACTCTGCAGACAGGACTTGCCCCTCGCTCAATCTTCTTACCAGTAATTCCAGGTAGCGTCCTCTGCCCACACCTCGCGATATCACAGCTCTTAATGACTCTCCCGCGCAACGGCTGGTCGCCTCTCTTTATCGATGAGGTCGGCCTCCCTATGACTTGTCGTTTCCTAGCAAACCAATGGACACTTGCTATTCAACACCTAGGATACGACTCTACTAAATTCTCATTGCATAGCCTGAGGAGAGGCGGAGCCTCTTTTGCTTATTACCAGGGTGGAGCCAACATTAACGATGTACGTTCCCACGGAACTTGGGCCAGTGATTCGGTCCTCGCATACCTCCGTCCTCCCTCAGGTATTTCTACAACGGTGCATTCAGCGCTTTTGAAACTTTGACATTAACTTTTACTTAACTCTTCGAGTTTGGCAATATTTACTCTTGATATGATCTTCATCATTGTTCTACACGAAACAGATATGTACAACTCATTGTCGAATATCACTTGATGTATAATCAAAAATGAAATGCCCACATATGAATAAACAACAAATCTTAAGTCTGTGTTTGTCGTAATGTCTGAAACTTGCGAGGTTTTCTCGTAAGCGTAAGGCATTGCGCGCGCAGACCCCTCCCACGTCACTTCCTAACATGCGACGTTAACACGTCGGCGTTCCTCCTCTCTCTCTCTGCCTCTCGTGTCTGAGGAAAGTTTTTTCTGCCCTCCGTCCCACCCTTTCCATTCACTTTTAAAATTTCCATTTAACTCATAGGGCTATTTACTCTTGATATGATCTTCATCATTGTTCTACACGAAACAGATATGTACAACTCATTGTCGAATATCACTTGATGTATAATCAAAAATGAAATGCCCACATATGAATAAACAACAAATCTTAAGTCTGTGTTTGTCGTAATGCGATAGCCGGAATGCTAATTTTTTGGATTGAATAACTCCATGAACTGACACCGAATTAAAGGTAATCCCCAATTCAGCGAGGAAACCTTTTTTCCATTTTAAATGAGGCCCCCTCACTGATGTTTCTTACCCTCCCAGGTCCACCCACTTCAATATGCCCCCTGCAAACTTGCAACATGACATGCAATATTTGTCAATAGAAAAACCACACATTATGCAATCTGTCATCTGTGAATCTTAAAAGAGTAACAACTGCCGTTAGCCTCCCACTCACAATTTTCTCAATTTTTCTCAGCTAATGACATTCCAAAACACAATGTCATGCGTATGGTAGAGTTACGTAAGAGCGAGTGGTAGTTACATAAAAAGCTATTAACCCCAGGCTTAAGGATGAGTGAGCCAAGTGATGCGTTAGTCCCATAAGTAATACTTGGCTCTATATGGCTATCTTCTAAGTGTCAAGCCCCTTTTTAAACACTGAAGAATATCCTTAACTATGGTCACGGTTATTTTCTTAGTGTTGAGACTGTTGAGGCTCACAGGTCCTCTTGGGATTCCATACAGAAATGACAGTAGCATTAGAATGGTCAGAGGAAAAAGCATGACAGGTGGTAGAAAGCGATAATCTTATCCTCTAGGTACTCCGACTATAAGAAAGCCCTGATGAAGATGCTTAGAAATAAAAGTAGTATTAAAACCTGTTATATCTGAGGCTTCACTGATTATAAGTGCGCGTGATGAATAATCTGGTGTAGGCTTTTTCTAATCAGAAAAATCGATGTAGAGTATTTTGGAACGCTAAACCCTCTATTTTTCAATCATTACAAATCCAGTCTAGGCTCAGAGTGGGAAAGTCCCTCCAAACTGAGGCAAAAGCCTCTCGCTCCAAACCGCAATATGCCATTAGAATCCTATTAGGACGCTTACTCCATGGCCAGGATGCCATTAGCGCAGTAGGCGTTCAATCACTGATATACCATTCTTATCTGATCTGAGAGCCTGTGAGCCTAGACTGAATCTTTACAGAGGCATATTATGATCACCCAAACAAGCTGCAAAAAGGAGGTATATTTAGAAATGGTCAGAGACAATCGACCAACAATATGAACTTTATTTAGCCACGTAGAAAGAGCTCCTGGTTCTGGTTCGCTTTCCTCAATCAATTTTCATGATTCAACTGACCTGTTTAAATTTAAGGTTAAGGTTATTAGTGTTGTGCTATGTTATTATGTGATAATTTAGGTACAAGTTGAGCCCTAGGCCATATATACCTCTCCGTGTCTACTTATTTAAAGGTACTAATTTTTCATGTTTGACATCGCCCATAAAGGAATTGAATAAGGATGACAAAATGTGGCAAGGAAAAATAATCATTCATACTGAAAACAAATTTGTGAACTCTCCTGACAAATTGCGAAAGGACAGAAATAATAAATTTGACACTTTATGCATCAGCAATTTGAACTCCGTCAAAAGAATTACCCACGGGGAAAACATACCCTTTTCTTTCTAAAATAACATATTCACGGGAGCCATTGAATTGTGTACTGTACGCGTGCTGACCCATATAAATACGTACATAGTTGGCACGGTTATCAACAACTTAAGGAATACCCCTACTATTATCTCTTCCCTGCAAAAATGAAAGCTTAATTTCCAATCAGTGTTTGGGATTTGTATTTGTCGTGTGCTGGCATGCGAGACTATGGGTTTACAGCTGGCGGGATTGACAACGGCTGAATGTACAGAGACAATGGAGTGTTGCTTGGGGCTGTGGACACACCCAAGTGGAGTTAGGGGTGGGGGTGGGGGATGAACTGCCCTATGTGTCAATTTTGGCACGCTTACCTACCTTTAATAACCAGGTGCAGGAGGAACATCCCCCCATGATGACACTGCCTGATACCAATAGCTCTAGTTCTTCTACTGGTGTCCCCTTCCTACTTTCACGCCTGCCACTGAAAGAACTATTTGTAACATTTGCATTTTCAAAGCGATCAGTTAAATGATACTTATTCTATGTTTATTTGACTTCCTTTCTTAAGGCATTGAGTGACATCCGACCCCTTTCTAGTTAGCAAGCAATTTATGGCTGCCTTTGCCACTCTATTTACCGTTCATGAATATAAAATTATACTCCTATTCGAAATAAAACCACTAAGAATATGTGCAATTTATTCAGAAAGATAAACACCTTTAAGTACATAATTGATATATAGTAATAGACAATAAACGGCAGATAGGGGGAAATAACAAATTGAATGTCTTCCATAGTTCCGTCATGGTTAAAGAATTTTCGTATCACTTCCGTGTCAGAATTCTGGTCATATTTATTAACTATATTTTATTGGCCCCAATATAGAAAGTTACAATAAAGACTAGATTAATTACCCCAGTTTATATCGGTATTCAAATGAGGGGGGATGTTTGCATGTTCATTGATAACTCAAAATTCCACAATATTTTGGTATGAAAGGCCTCATCAATGCCTTTCTCTAGTAATAATACTGCCTATAATTATGCCCTTGACATCGCTCAAATTGCTTGTGAGAACTACATGCATCTGATACAAAAGAGTCAGAAAGTTTACCTCTCGCAGCTTGCATACGTTTCTATTGTCTGCAAAATTTGGTTTCTGTCTTTGGCTATGGCAGCATGACAATGTAGATTATGGTTCTCATCATGCATCCAGCCATTGAGTCAGGAACAATTCTAATGGCTGTTGAACATTCGTTACAACCGAGTGTGATGTCACATGCCACTGATTTCAAATTCAAAATATTTATGTCATTTTGCATAAGTACACTTCCTATTTATGATTATACCTTTCTATACAAATTCTAACCAAACAGATGGGGCGATTCGGCTTACAACCTCTGAATTTGTTTTGTCGAATCATGTTTTAATTGTGCGGATCGGAAATGTCATAATTAATAAACAATGAACAAAATCTTATTGTTACACAGTAAGTTTTGACTTGATTAAAATGCCTCGTATATATGTGTATGACAATTCCATCGAAAAAAACATGCAAAAGAGTTACCTCCAAGATTTCTTGACCACTTCATGATTCATATAGACCACACACACGTAAGGTATTTTTAGAAAATTGTGGGCTCCCCAATGCCCAATGGCCATTTACGATCATTAGTGCCATTATACTTAAAACAGCGAGCACAAAAACTTGATCGTCCAGACCATTAACCTGCCACCACCAGCCGTCCGATTACCTTCCAAACCATTGGTCAGGGTAAATATGTTTTTTTAGAATTCCTATCATGGCGGAAATAATTTATGGTGACAACAGTGTCATCCCTTGGAGACAATAGATACTTTTATTTACAAATTGCCCAAGAATGAAGCAATTATTTTTTAAAAGATGCGCCGTTAATCGGTTCAGGGTCAGTATGGATATGAATAACAACTTCAGTACGATAATAGAATTAGCATGTTATTTACATAAGGAATATGGGAAACGTTACGGGATGAATAATAATATTATGGGGAAACAAGTTGGACAGTGTCATTAATCTACTCTGGAGATATGGAAGATCATTGGTTATCTTCGATGTTTTGTTAATAGGCCGTTGTTTGTCTAGTTATCTCTACAGAATCATTTGCATATGAAGATGACTTTTCTTTCAAACATGGGGGCGTTTGCTGTCCGAATGATTAAACCCTATTTTGACAAG
Source organism: Sthenelais limicola (assembly GCA_942159475.1). Lineage (NCBI taxonomy): Eukaryota > Metazoa > Annelida > Polychaeta > Phyllodocida > Sigalionidae > Sthenelais > Sthenelais limicola. The sequence continues at coordinate 56,813,914 of OW804095.1, read as the reverse complement.
GTGCCGTTTCTAAGAAGCATACAGGTGCCCGGTCGGATGCATGCAGCCCTGACAACACCTCTTGAGAAGAAGCAAACAATACCGAGCTAATTTGCATGCTTATGATTTACGATAACTTGTAAGTTTGCTGACTGTGAGATTGTTAGTCCGCCCCCTATAGTTATTCACACGTGCCAGTCATCGGGGAGCGCGCGTGGATCATTGTGCATCCGGAAGATGGATGGCATGTTCAAGAAAGGAAGGGTCCCGGCCGAGGGACAACAAAGAGTGATTGATGCCACCCAACCAAAACCGATGGTGCGTGTCCCCATCCCCTCTCCACGTGACCGTCTTCTAGGGATCTAATTGGCTTCCATATGCTTCAATGAACATGTGCACAGGACAGTTAGTTAGACGTATATAGCCTAGCTCGTTCTGACCAGTGTTATTAATGACCTTGAATGACACTTCATTTTTTTTGTGATTTGTCCTCCCGATCAAGAGGCAGAGTTATATGTACATATATACACCACAGATTAAGCAAAAAAAATAGGTGTACTTCCGATTTATATAGCTGAAAACAAGGTGGTAACATTTTTCTTATTTTTTTTAGGAAACCATCTACCAGGAACTGAAAACTATATAACAAAACATCAAATCTTTATTGCATAGAACATGGCATGCAATGTATTATGTTGTTTTACAATTGTTATCTGAACTTCTGGACTATCTGTCCATAAAATATAATTTCCCATATTCCCTTTACAACTAACGAAATAAATCAATTTGAAGTTTGACGTTGAAGAAAATTGCAATAATTATAATATAGTTGACATGTAAGAGAAAGACACTTACGACACACTTGGCCAGCACCAAAAACATATTACTACCTCTCTCTCACTATTTAGTTACCTGTTCATCGAGCTATATCCTTTATATATGGAGGCATTTATTTACACTCAACATATTTGTACTGCCAATGATCACTTCCCTTCCTCCTCTAAAGGTTGCGTACAAGATGAAAAGGAAGAGTTTGACCGCTAGTGTGTCGACAATGTTGGGCCGGAAATGTGTAGATTCATCAACGAATGCTCCCGACTGGATGAGCTGAAAAGGAAGCCAAGGACGCCCAACTCAAGTGGTCAGTTTCGATGGATTTCTGACCGTGTGAGCATGGGTGACCGACCACCCTCTTTTAAGTTACTCCTTCCTACTCCTAAACACAACTACCGGTAGTCAAGGCTCAAAGTTGAGAGAGTCCCTTCAAACTGGGGGAAAGGCTCTCGCTCCGAACTGCAAAATGCTACAATAATCTCATTATATAGGACTCCAAAATGTTATAACAAGAGTTCTAATAACAACAGGTAGGCGTACATGCATATGTGAAACTCTTAGTCACTCCTAAAGTTCAATCAACGTTGGTACGGCCATTTGGATTACATGTTATCCTACAAAATACTTTTCACAAATTTGCCTATTGTGATAACTGAGAATAGCATCGAAATGGATGTAATGATTTTTCGCAGAATAAACGAAATAATTAGGCGAGACATTAACATAGAAGGCATTAGGGTCAGGGATATGGGAACGAAGTTAATAGTCCAGTTCGCAGATGGCATAACCTAGACTTAAGAACGTGGCTTCCTTGTTACAAAAATTATACGTTATGGAGAATAATATTATTTAAACTGATCTAGATGTATTGCTTGCTATATGTCATGAAATGTCGTTAGTAATGAAGATCCGCTGTTTTTTAAAAAATAAAAATGTATTAGCACAAATTTAAAAATTTGCTTTAGTCTATTGGAAAAAGAAGATGGAAATAGAAAAAATAATGCTAGACTTTGTCTGGAATAGGAAGAGATGCAAGTATGGTACGACTTTCTTGGCCCATCTACCTGAGAGGGAGGGTTATGGCTTAGGCAAATATAAGCAACTGTTTTAGCCAATGAACTTAGATGGGTACAGAGGTTATTGATGGGAACAAAGCATGGGTCAGAGCCATAAAAGTCTACAATAAAGGAAAGGTATGCATTATGCTGTCTAGAAAAAAAACCTAGAAAATATTATTAGCATAGACACAAAGAGGCTGATCAAGGAGAGAAATTTATGAGGACTGCTGAGAAGAAAATTGATGTGAGATATGCTCATATATTTGTATCTTTATATTATGCTTTTTAAACAACAAGTAAAAAGAGTGTGGGGCCAAAAATGTAACTGTTATTTATGAACATGTGTTTTTTTTGTGAAATAAAGGAACCTTTGTATGGGCTCCATTGAATAATAATGATTTCATGCTCTTCCAAAGAACTACATGTATACAATTAATTAATTCAAATAATACAGGTGAATAGGAAGAAATTTGATAAATTGCTATATATGTAAATTATTCTGATGTCAGATGAAGAATTTGATTGTTGTTGTTGTAACGTTTTTATTGCTCTGGCAGGTACATCTCGATGTTGCCATCGTTTTTTCGTTTGTATCATTTCGATTGCAATCAATTCAATTTAGAGTGTTACATCAGTTATTTGTTGCAATGAATATGTATGTAACATCAAGCTAAAGGATGACAACACAATTGTTGGCTATTTAAAGCACACTGAACTTGGAAGTTGTTCCACGAACAAAACGCCGGAGTTGCTATGGACTCGTGATGTGATTGCCTGCTGCATTATTCCTTGTCCTCGGCTCTTGCAAAGCATATCGCTTCACAGAGATGGTGCGCCAATCCGCCGACAACCAACGGGACCTGGTTCAAAAGGTCATACCTGGACAAGGCCTGCATGCCGCAGAATGGATTCCGGAATGACCTTCGGCAGTAAATAGAAGCTGGACAGGGTTCCCATAACCATATTTATGAGCGAAGCTTATACGTTTCTACCTGTAGCCCAAGAGGGACCCCTGATTCGTGGCGGTCGTGTTTAATTACTTTCATTATTAACTTATTATGAATGATATAAAAAATTAACTTAAGTTTATAAAGGTTATGGTGCCCCACGATCCTTTGTTTATTTGTGGTTCCCGGACGAGAACTAGGCCTAGGGATTGCCCCCCCCCCCTTTTGTGAGTGTGTGTAGGTGTGTGGGAGGGGAGATTTGGGACAGTTTACCCAGAAAACTGCCCCGATGACAGCACTCAAAATCTGAGTTAATATTTTAAAATGTATTAAGGACCTAGTTCACTAAGCCGATTCTCATGCGATTTTCATAGAATATAGTGCAAAAGAATCCTCTGCGGCACATAATCGCATGAGAATCGGCTTGGTGGACTATTATTCTACTTTCGAATACGTATAAATAGCCTATACATACCGCAATCCTTAATAAAAATGATTGTGTGATCGATATATCATAGATCTAGTCACACTGTTATTTATGTTGCCTAGATACGATGAAGAACCCCAACTTTATAGCAATCGCTGTGCAAACCTATTACAAGAAGACCTTTTACAGACAAGCTTCGTATAAGCTTCAAAAGTTTGACCATGAAAAATGTAAGAATGTATCGAAATAAACTCTCCCGTTCCTGTTCTGTTGGAAACGTGAACCAGAAATTTGGCGATACAGTTAGAAACCAAAAGTGTGCAGCAACTAAATTGCCGCCTGAAATTTCAGTAAACATTGGAAAGTTTTGAGCTAGATCATGTTGGGATAGGCCTCATCAATTCCCTCCAGCCCTCTGGTTCGACTTCTAAGTAACCAATGAATCATCTCTGAAAAGGTTTATTGAGAGTATGGTATAGTTTGGGACGCTTTGAAGTTCATTGTTGCATACATCCGTGGATGACTGATTGCATCATGACTATATATGCCTCAAAGATGATTCATCGTGTTTTAAATGTATTATAAATTGAGGGTATCATGAATGACATTGACTGAAGGCTTCTTATGCACACCCCTATACCTGTATAAAATTGGTACGAGGGTTTGCGAGTGAAGAAAATAAAGTTGCGTAAAACACCCTTGTAAACTGCCTATTCAAAAGCTAGATTACATCTCAAGGGTGTATATATGGGGATTGTTGTTGTTGTTGAGCTGGTTCCGTACGTGTATAGAGGCGGTATATGGGCATCCTCCCAACAGCAGCTAGGCCGTTCCTCCTTTCGCCCTGCCTTGGGAGGATGTATATACATAATATAGGGGTGTGTGTGTGGGGGGGGGGGGGGGGACACAGCTAATTACATCCAACCAAATCTCTTGAACAAACATTGAGACTGAGCGATCGATGGGTTACCAATATATGCGCAAGCAAATAAATCTAAGATTTAAACTCCAAATGCATTGTTGGCGAGGAAACATTTATCTGAATTAAAGTTAATACACAATCCCAATTAAGAGATATTGCAAACTATGAACCAGCATTAAGTTAACGTTTAAGCGTTCATGAAAGAACGAGTGAGTTTGAGTCACCGAATTCACTCACTTGTTTGTGTCGAACTTTCACCTTGGGATCAAAGACATGGGGACTCCCCTGCAGCCTGGGCCTGTTGTATAAGCTAAGTGAGGAACTGCCTGTGGGAATTCAGGACTACACTTTTCCCCTTCCTTCGATGGGTTGGAATATAAATTCCTACCCACTATTAAGAGTGTAGGCCTATATAGGCTATTGCTTCCAGCTGGGAATTTGTACACTGAATTTGAAGGGGAAGGGATTGCTATAAGAAAATTACTTTCCCTAGCTTATACAACAGGGGCCAGGAAACTAGGGTGGTATGGAATGTTTTGAGCTTGGCACACCTTTGGCGGCCTTTGGCATGTCTTCTGCTCGTGCTTCAAACCACTAACGCGTGCCTGGACCAACCCTTACCTTGCACCCAAAGCAAAACATAATCAACTCTGAAATCCTCATTGATCTGATTTAGCATCGGATTTCCTATTCACAAATATGTATCATAAAGTATCGGTCATTGCATACCAGAATTGCATTGAAAAAGACATATTATGGGCTAAATTGGCTTACAAACTGAGGGGATGTTTATGATCTTGAAATGGTTGAAAAGGAAAGTGGTTGACCCGGATGCAAACTGACACATCCGATTTTTAAGGGCGGGATATCTAAGTTTTTCTTCACTGGATGAACAAAAGCTGTGCGTCTGCAGGATCCACGGATTTGTGCCCGCGCAACCACAGGGAAATTGAAGTTGTTTAAAGGTAAAGAGTGATTGCCAACAGGGATTTCCCCCGACCGCGAGATCATAGCGAGAGCCAGGTTATCCACATAGAACATGTACAGGAAACCCTATGATGAAGACAGACTTTGCAAGTGACATGGTCCTTTTTCTCCCTGAAGCTTTGACAAATTTGCGGTACACAGATACGATGATTAATGTCAATGACATGCCCCCCGAGTGAGAAATGGTTCACACACTACTGTAGGAGTCCCCATTGAGGTGGGCCTTGAAGGGCCGTCCAAGGCCCGGTATATGTAAACCAGCTACAGGCCCCATGACCTTGGGCCTCTGATGGGCCCTCTATGTCTGACCCTATGACCCCTGCACCACCTCCACCTGCGCCCTCTGAGCAGCGCCAACCACCCAGCAATCCTCCCCAAAATTTCAGGTGCCGTGGTAGACGTGCGTAAGTCTATTTAAAAAAAATACAAATCTGTATTCAGGTATAAACAGTTACATGGGTCAACGTTATTTTACTAATATGCCTCAGATCGCCCGCAGGCAGTCTTTCCCTGACACCTGATGAGAAAGTAGAGTAAAAAAAACTCCGAAAAGAAACGTTACGTTTATCCCGCTATATTCAATTTCAGGCCCTTCGGGAAAAAGACAGATAATTTATATTTTAAACAAGTCAAATAAAGACTCGATTTCGATTGGTGCTACATTCTTATTCAAAATAGTGTATTAACTTTAATATATCACATCGGGCTAAAGTGGTTTCATTAATTGTAGTACATAACATTCAAAGAAACTGCTTCCACGTCCTCGATCCAAAAGTCGAATACTCAAACTAAAGAAATTGCTTTTGATTATTTGAATGTAAATTAATGTGATCTCAAGAGAACGTCCAAACTCTTTCTTCCTTGGGCTTATGCTAAATATACGTCATTTTGTTAACTTATTACAAAACCATTTTCTCATCTGATTTTGGTTTCAAAAAGTAGCATTGAAATGCATAGCTATGTGGTTTGACTTACACAATGTCATTAACGAGTATAGTCCTTAATCTAGGATACTCATCTTGGGATACTACATTCGAGTTGAAAAAAAAAACCACATAAACACCAGAGTATGCATGTCTATTCTGGCGAAGAGCATCATAAAGAGCAAATGCTTCAAGCTTACTTTTCAAACCGAAGACAGTGACTACGCCGCTTTTTCTTGTATCAAGTTCGCTGACAGCGTTTTAATGGAATTAGAATGGAAGAGCTAGCATCAGAGGGAGAGCACCGACCTGGTAAAGTCCTTTTTGTAAAGAATAAGGAACACAAAAAGGACCCGCTGACAAGCACAACTTCTGAAAGAGCATTGTCAAACTCCAGGGCAATTTACAAAATGCAGAACACTAGCCCCCAAGTCAGAGTATTAAAATTTGACACTTTTAAACCATGAGTATTTTATGAACATACAGAAAGGCTTTATTTTCTTTTTAGTCCGTGAAAAAAGTTCACCAGAGTTCATAACTTAAACACATACTTTCGAGAAAAAAACCTACGCCATGTGAGGCCTAAGTTTTGTGGGGTTTTTTTTGGGTTTTTTTTACTAAAACCTTTTCTTGAAGATCCAGGTTGAACGTCTCCTTTGCCAAGTTTACCCCATGCGCGGAAGCTTCTATTGTACGCCTGAAGTTCGTTGGTATGGTTCCAGCGAGGAATAGCTGGGTTAACAGGCAATATTTAATAAATGACCGCCCGATTAAAACGGTAGATATTCAAGAGTATCACATGTTAATAGCTATTAACAGAAAAATTCTACGACTCGGTGATCAAAAGACTTGCTTTCCGAAGCCCAAATAATGAACTCGTAAATAGTAGAGTGACAGAGGAGAACAATGAACTAGGGGACGTTGGGTGATTTATGCAGGGAAATCTGACCCTCTTGACCCCATTTAACCCCTACAGCTTCTCCTGACCCCTAGACTTTTCTATATTTGACTTTTACATCCTTTGCTAGGCAACCACTGGTCATATATCTATCAGTTCTATGATCAGCGACAAGTACTCATTCAGCGATTTCTTTCTACTTCGAGAATAAAAGCGTGACTTCCGATGACATTCCAAAATATTCAAAGAAAAAACACTAACAAACGGTTCTCGTTGGTTTCGTTATTTTAATATAAATCTGGAGTATTATCAGTATAAAAACACGCAAAGGGACAAAGGGCGTGCCCCCCCCCCTCCCCCACCTGCTTGGCAGCTAGAATACATATCAATTAAGGAATTAATAATTATGACCTAACATGAGCACAAATTATTTGAGATTTTATCTGTGTTCTACAGGACTAAGGACCTTTTTGATCAATATATTGATAAAAAAAAAAGTGGAACTTGAACATCTCTATTATCCAGACCGTAATGAATTCGTCCCTGTATTATCTGTGAAGTGTGGATCAGGCTGACGTGATCACAGGCCATATTTCTTCTTTAACTTTTTCTCCATATGACCCGCTAGGAGATTCGCCATCTCAAAGTGGTACTGTTGCAGCCTTCAAAGAAAGGGAAAATGAATTAGACACTTCAAAGCCATAGACTGTCTTGACAGGGCACATTAGTTAATCTACCGGGTTGTCTGATACCTCCTCAGAGATAAATGAGGGTGTCGAAAAGTAGACGCACAATCGTGCATATTAAATGACTAATAATTAATTTAAGTACATCAAAATCTAGAATAAATTACATTTGTCTGGAATATAATTTTAACGAGTTTAATTCTCTCAATCTCAGCAAAAGCAAAAGGTATTAACTCCTGTTGCAGTCCAGGGCAACTTTTATGTATTTTTAGAAGGGACTTAATTCCTCTTTTTCATTGCAAGATCGAGCTTAATATTCATCAAAGAAAACGAGACAGTGTTCGTGTCTTTTATCATATATGATTAAGAAAACAACTGACAATTACTCCTAACCATGGCTTACTTTGGTCTTGCATCCCTATTGTTGACATTTGATACAAGGGGCGCTAAGACATACACTCTAGAACAGGTGGTCCGTCCAGACCGCCAGGCAATGATCAACACCGATCAAAATTGATAACAGGTTTAAGATAATAATCAGATCAAAATAATCACCACAAATACCCATAATCTGCTAAAACTCGGCCTCGGGCGGCTCTTTTCACGGTCTCTAGATTATTAACAGTACCAGTTGGTTGGATTCCCCGCACAGGTTTGCGCGACAAGGATTGGGGATTGAAATGACAGAATGGTAGGATAGAATGTAACTAAATATTGGTTCTCTGATTTGTGTGAAACCGGAGAACTTTGTTCTGGAATTGCTCTAAACTTAAGCAAACCGCAGACCAAAAGAGCTTTAGAAACCTGTTGACGACGGGTGAAAATGAAATCGGACATTTTTTCGTGCATTTCTCACCTACAAAAATATAGTGATCATTTGTCACGGCTATCCCGACGGACAGTATATCAAGGACCATCTGCCATTTTTGAGTTTAAAGAAAGGCGAAGCATGACTTGCACATTGCCACTTTTTAATAACGATACAACGAGAATATATGTCCCGAGTACAAATGTTTATAAATTAGATTTACACGGGTGGAAGGTGCCATTTAAAAAGTGTTGTTTCAGAATTTGTTTGTATGAATAAAGAAACTACTCCTCTGTTCGGAGCACATCGGCATAGTTCATTTATTGCAAACTTCTATGCTTATTAGTATTGGTAAAGGGGATTTGCACCAGAAAGATGAACTAGTCCTGTTTTTGTTTTTTTTTAAAAGTAAAAAGAAAATTAGACCGACTGCTATTTATTAAGAACCCCAAATAGGTAATATTGAAATTAGCCAATTAGAAAAATCAAATCTTTGCATCCATACCTACAAAAGAAAAACTCAGCATTTGGAGACCACCCAGGCCTGATATATATTTTAATGCTGATCTCATAGCCCAACCTATATCCCTACTAGTTGATATATCTGCGCATCCTCACCTACTTAATGTAGAATCCATTGTATCAAGGGTATGTGTAAACGTTTCCACCCAGACAAGATTGGTACAGAGATCAGAAAGCAGGACTAAGTCTTCATGCCTCAAGCCCTTCTGGAATTCTTCCACCATCTCATTGAAGTTTGAGTATTTTCCTCTTTTCTGCAAATAGGGAAGGTTCATATAAAATGTAAAACATGACCCTGGTAGTGGAACGAGTATGAGAGAGCCCAACAAATAAATGGAGCATTTAAATTTGAGTGCCACTAGGGAAGGATTCTCATATTAGACTGTTGAGTTGAATAATTTTACAAAACACTGAAGGAAAATTGATCTAATTGATCGATAAATCCGGTGGATAGAGAAGTGAGACTGTGCTGTCGACAAAGCAGACGGATATTATATATGGTTCAACAATAATTATTCTGGATTTTTTTAATGATAAGTATGAGTGTTTTTATGATACCGAATGAAAAAATACCGAGTGTGAAAATAATACTCTGATATTACCAGTGTAGAAGCCACGTGGTCAGGATTTCTTCAATGAAATAATTGTTGCGAGAAAAAAACCGACCTCATGTCGATATACTAGGGAAAATATTCGTACCTCGACGGTTCCTTAATTTTGGGAATCAATTTCATTCAATTATAAAGTATATAATTATATCACACCTGTCGCTCTAATAAAAGTCTGACATCATTGTGTTGCCTCATTATCATGAATTCCTTTTTATGCCTCAGCACTGCCTCCTTCGCAGCTAGTTGTTCTTTCTATGAAAATCAATTATACATGTATATATTCTACTTGGTATTCATTTAGTGTTCTTGAATTGACTGGATCTCATAAAACATGGAATGGCATCGCCTCCTTCCTAGTGTAACTACAGTTTAAAATTGTATTTTCCATATTTTAATTACAATATACGTCTCAATATCAACCAGGAATTAATATACCTCATTTTACAAATGAAATCCGGGGAATATAATCAGAAATGCCCTCAAATTGTGTGCATGATGTCTGCTTTTTTAAAAAAATCCAGTAATAGTAATCTACTTATTTAATCGTGCGTCGTATGAAACCCACATATGTACTGTAAACCTACTATAACATAGGTAAAACAAATTGGGTTACCTTATGGGTCTCAGTTGCTTCTGAAATATTCATGATTATAACCCCGATGAAGACGTTGGTGAATATGAAGTGGCCAAGGAAAATAAAGAGTATGCTGTACAGTCTTGCTGCGCTACCAACTTTGTGCCGGTCTAGAGAATCCTGAAGATCTGTCCAACCATCCACCTGCAAGGAATCTCCATAAATTGTTTTACCTTAAATATATGGTCTTCTGAATAATTTGGGATTCGAAGAATTGCCGATTCATCACATAGGCTAGCAAAATCCAACTGTGATCACCGAGTATGTTGATCTAAAAGGGTTTAATTGGGAGCAGCTAAATGAATCAAGATGTTCATAGCATTCCAATAATTTTACAAGTTTGTGGATATCATTTGATTATAATATTATATAGATGTTTAAGTTTTATTGCTGATAACGCTCTAAATTGTTTTTAGAAGAATAGTGTGGTCGCATAGGTCAGGTGCTTCTGCCCCGTCTCCACTTGTTCATTTTTACCAAATACTTTTAAAAATTGCCCAATCTTTAGGACATAATACGGGCGTTATGAACAAAACTATTTACCGTAACATAGCTGAACAATGTCAGCATTGCAGCTCCTAAATTGCCCCAATTTTCCTTGTCACCTATATCTGGATATCCGAAGAAATAGTAACCCATGATCGCGAAGAGGAACATCAAAAGGAGGAGTAACCCCAAAATATTGATCACCCATTTCCTTATTGTATCTATGAGGGCAATCACCAGCACCTAAAATTAAAGAGATACAACATTTCAAATCTTCCTGATCAGATGTGGGAGACCAAGACCATAATTGACTCCAAAATACCACTACACTGTAAACTGTAAAGCGTAAAGAATCTTCAATTAGTTTGTCTTTACCCCCCCCCCCCCACTCCCCCCCCCCCACACACACACACATCCCCACCCGCCTTTCAGTCCAAAATCGCTCTTCCTGGGTGAAAACTTTTTTTAACTTTAAAAATTAGACTGGTGCGATTTCAGCGGTCCCGATGCAACCTCAAAAGTTTTCGCCATGTCTGTTTTTTAAGGGGTTCTTGATCCAATACTTTAAATCTAAGTCTGTGGGACAAGAAACTTAATGCATCTTCAATAGGGGGTTTACGCAAAGAACACATTAAACAGCCAGTGAAAAATTTCTGGACATAAGCTAATGCAAGTAGTATATGGAAATGGCGAATATGGTCGGGCTAGTGTACGAGGCACAATCTATGAACATGAAAAGAATCTGATGACTTCAGGGTCTAGTACGTTATATATAAATCAAACAATTATTGACAGATACTTTAACGCCTCTTGATGAGGGGCTTTATCATGAGGCCACAAATAGCTTAGGAAGGTATGAGCAAATTTGCAACCTTGCGCGCATAGAACATGAATTAGTGTCTTTCTGTTGCTGTCAACTAGCATGCCTTGATTTCTGAATTTCTTGTAAAACTGGTCATTTGATTTAGTAGTCTAAGATTAAGTTAATTTCCCCATGAAGATATTTAGCTCATTTGAATAGCTTACCTGTAATCCTTTAATGAATGATACAGTGCGCAAAGTTCTGAGTGCTCGCAGAGCTCGGAGCACTCTCAAGCCATCCAGATCACTGCTGTCTCCAAAATTACACCACGTCAGTATTGTATTAGCCAGAGACGTTACCAAAATTAGAAAATCAAATAAATTGTAACCGCTCTTCCAATAGTGCACCGGCTCGGCTATAATTTTCATCACAAACTCCACGGTGTATATGAAAAGGAAGACGTAATCAAAGACCGCGAAGGTTTGACTCCATTTCGGCGTATTGAAATAATTCTCCGTTTCCATTGCCAACGCAAGAGCGTTGATGGATATAATGAACATGATGAATCCATTGAAGAATGGTGCCTCCGTGATCTTTCTCATGGCACGGTTGATTCTGATGTGAGGCCGGTTGTGCTGCCATGTTGAGTGTTGAAGGTATCTGAATCTCTCGGAGGCTAGGGCGAGGTTGGAGTGCCCGAGGGACGGTGCTGAACTCTCACGATCGGGCGCTGGAGCAACTTTATGTCTACCCATCTGAAAGTGTTATCATAAATATCAAAGGTTGGTAGTATGGTGGTACCTTGCATTTACATCTCCGGAGCCTCTACTCACATGTTGTTTGTTAGAAAGGATTGTATTAGGCCTAGGGCTAGGCTTGCCTACGCCTATCCTGAGACGTTATAATTAAAACGTCTATCTTTAAGACTTTATTGACTTTAACTTATTCTAGGCTTAGGCCTAGGCAAAATCGAAAGTTGTGAGGAAATGTATGCACTACAGAATAACGAATATTATTGTCGGCAATTACATCGAATATAAAGGATCTGATAATAATGAAAAACATTTCCATTGTGATTAACATGTGAGCAAGTGCCCCAGGCCTAGGCTAGGCCTTGGCCTGGCTGGCCCTAGGGCCAAGGCCTAGCCTAATACAAAACTCGGGCAGTCATTTATAGACTACTGCGTACTCCGAGTTAATGTTTTACTTGTTCTGTCATCAGTTTAACACCTTTCTTCATCTAAATTCTGTAATGTTCTTTTAGTTCTTAGCAAGTGAAATCAAAACGTAAAGTAAATGCATACCGTGCCTTTGTTCGCTAGGTTTCCTTATGCGCTCACAATTTAATGACGTAGGGCACTAAGTTGGTGACGCAACGTCGTTGCATAGATAGTTGGTGACGCGACATCGTTGCATAGATACGCAGATGTACATAGATACGCAACCACGCGTGTAGATCTACCGTATATCAACCGCATTTTTTCCAAGTTGGACAAAGCATTTTTTCCAAGTTGGGCAAATTGGTCACATTCCGACGATAAAGTCTGAGTCAGGAAATCGATTAAAGTCTGTTGTTGGTAAGTAATCATGTTTCGCCTTCATGTACATGTTGAATTTATTCCTATTTTGTATACTAGTATGACATGTCCAATCTACTCGGGCGAACACGTTGTCGTTGATAAACTAAACTAATAGTGTTTGATATTTCTATTGCTGCGAACTGTTAATTTTAGACTATTTATTGCGCTTGTTTTCCCAATGTTAGATATTAGTCTTTCTATACATTTGAAAACCTGCATATAAATTCTTGACATATATATTCGGCCTACCATGATGATCACAGTGACTGTAACAAAAACGACTGTCACATATTCGCACGTATTAGAATAATTAGTTATAAACATGAACTTATTCGGACCAAGAGAGAGGAACCTGGGGCCTATTGTATAAGCTATGGAAAGGATTTTTAAGTGGGAATTCATAGTCTATTTCCCCTTATTTGTTAACATTCCTTGGAGTACCGTATATGTCAGGTGAATTCCCATTTCTTTCATTTAAACCAGTTACCGTAATGTCAACGTGTATCTGTGTACAAGCCCACCCAGAATGTGTTCCTATATATTTCATTTATTGCACCATGTTTTTTAAAGTACTGTTTGCTGCCTATTTATTTTATTTTTCGTCACTGACTTCGTCACTAAATATCCCTTAATGTTCGATATGTTTATTGACCAACAGATTGTTCCATCATGGAGACAATGAAACCTGACTTGTTATTCTGAGGTTCTAAAGGACACAAGACACGATGCCATCTAAAGGGCATAACGTCTTCTGTAAGTAGATATTTTAACCTTCTATTTCCTACCAAAATAAAACTATCAAGCAAAGTAGGCCTACAGTAGTACTAGAGAACTGTATAATATTTACATTAAATCCTCTACAATGCACAAGTATGTTACTGATCGAAATAAAGAACCAGTGTTGGGGTTGGGAGGGGGGGGAGGGGAGTAGAAAAATAAAAAAAGTATCGGTGATAGATATGTATCATTATTCCATGATTTGGCCGTGAGCATACAATATAATCGATATACTTGCCGCTCACAAGGTGGACAATATAAACTCCCTGTATTGTACAGTGACGTCACGACTGTTCCGAGACTATGCAGACATCTCACTTTGATGAAATTAATGCAAATAAAGTTGTTTTAAGTTAAGAATCATGGAATAAAAGCAAGAATAGCACAGTATCGCGTCTTCGGGGGCCTATATTCTCCTCGTATGGCCGAAAAACAACTCGGCCTACGGCCTCGTTGTTTTCGGCCATACTCGGAGAATATAGCCCCCCTCATACGCGATACTATGCTGTTCTTGCTATAATATCAAACAGTACTGTTTGTGCTTTCATTTGTGTTTTGTCTATAGTTTGTGCACCATGGTTTTCGGTTATTTCCATTTCCCAAAGGAAAAGATGGCTGTAGCTAATTATGAAGGATAATATACCGGTAGCCTACCTTATGTAATGTTATAACTAGATGACAGGAGGAAGTTTTGACTTTTCCATTCAACAGTTAAAACAACCATAAAATTGTATGGAATTGAATTGTGGCCATCCTCTGCCCTGCTCTGTTAGAAATAAGATGAAATGAAATTAAATGGAAACGCGATATGCCACAGGATAATCCCTGGGATAGAGACACTATATATAATCTTCATATTGTATACCGGTATGCATATTGAAAGGCCTACAGCATTTTCACTTCCAAGCAGTGGTTAGGATTGTAACTTATTAACTATTGTTGGACAGGTGAAGTTAGTTCTAGGATATATTGTTATCTGCAGTTGTAAAAATTACATCAACATACGTGGCAAGAAGTTCACCTGAGTTCCCACCATTTAATGTCACAGACAAAGCTACTATTGTGCAGCATTGGTAAAAATGGCTCAGAAGGTTTGAAAACATGATATCAGCCATGGACATCACTAATACAGGTGTAGCAGTTCTAATGTACCCCCCATCAGATGTACCCCCCGGTATAACTAACCTAGGTCTAATGTACCGGGGGTACATTTGACCTAGGTCCAATATACCCCCGGGGGTACTTTAGACCTAGGTTGGATATACCCCCTCCAGTTTTAATGTACCCCCCGGGGGTAAAATAGACCTAGGTCAAATGTACCCCCACCAGGTTCAAAGTACCCCAAAGGGGGGAACTAAACCTAGGTCTAATATACCCCAAATATTTTAAAATAACCAAGTACTGATCGAAACATTAATTCTTTAAATTATGACAATAAAAGTAATAGTACATACCTATAATAATCAGAACTGAATAGATTTTAGTAATGAATTATTGTGATCTGAGAAAAGTATTTAATTCAGGATATGAATTACACAGAGTGCTGTTCTCATCACATCCTGTAGCATTTTATTAGATATTAAATTATTGACATAATATTATAATAGTGACAATTCTATTATAGGCATTACATAGAGCAAAAATCGTAATTTCCAATCTACAATAGTCCAATTCAATTTTAAATGTGGGTTGTAGCATAATCTTAATTTGAGGCAAGTAATGGAATCAATAGAATTTACAAAATTCAAGATTATCAAAGAAACAAAGGGGGGTAATTTGAACCTAGAGGGGGTCATTTAAACCTGAGGTCTAAATTACCGGGGGGGTACATTAGATCAGGGGTAGTTTAGAACTGTTACACCGGTAAAAAAAGCCCTCATGCTGCATTATGTCAGGGAAGATGTAGATGACATAGCAGAGACGTTGACCTTGGCTGATTCACAGCAAGGCCACAATGTATAGTGTGTTAAATGCAGCTCTGGAAGCATATTTCAACCCTTGGGGGAATGAAGAGTTTGCTATTATAGAATTTTGAGATAGAATCCAACATGAAGATGAAAAACTAGACGTATTGTGGCCCGTGCGAAAACCATTTTCGCCGAAAATAAACACAAGCTTATGACCACCACCTATAACAGAGAACTTATATATCTCCAAACTCCATCCAACAGACTTTTCTCCTTTAATTCGATGTTAGACTCTCTAATTTTTTCACCAATCGACAGGGCATTGCATTAATAACTACATGTGTGAGTTTAAAAGAAATCCGAGTCCCAGATGTGAAGATATTAGTGAAATTAAAGAATAAAATGGCATATAAACACTTACATTGATCCATCACATTTTCGGTTTACTTTAATCCCCCCATTCTCCTCATGGAGAAGGCCCCTGTGTTCGCTGCAGGCAATTTCATGATTCATATTAATCATAAAAATATATCTTGCATCTGCAATCTATTTCTATAATACGCGAATGCAGAACTCCTAGGTCTGCACGCTTCCTGGATGAATATGTAACATCACTCAGACAGCTCACAAAGTTTTATAACATCCATGATCTTGACAGAGAGATCAAGACACAGATAATCTGCCACGGAAGCTTGGGAAAACTTTGATCGCATGCTTTGGAAAAAAATTCCTAGCAAAGGAATACCCATGGAAAGAGCATATAGAAGCCAAACAAATGCCATGCAAGATACAGAGGCAAATCAAAGTTTCAGCGGAATAAATCAGGAAGCAACTGTCCCAGATCAAAGGATTGCAGACGATGTTGAGGTAATCATGGTCCAAAAGAAGAAGACTGTTGAGTATTTGGAGCCAAATGCAACAAATGTGGACTTTCAAACCATTATGCCTAAATGTGTTCCACAAAATCAGTCAAAATCAGGTAACAAGCGCTGGAAATAAAAGACAAAATAAAGCACAAAGGTAAATGAGACAAAGGTCAACAAAAACATGAAGACAAAAGGGCTGATTCAGATGAGAACTATGTGTACACTGAGCATTTTAGATGAGAAAACATACAATGCGATAGGTCAAAACCTAAAGTAGACAGGGTGGATCACCAGCAATGACCTACGACCTGGAAACATCCTTGAAGGTCTTACAACTGAATGAGGTAGATATCTCAACCATCAAAACAGAAATGCCTAGGATCCCTGGAAATGATCTGTTGTTCAACGGTGTGGGAAAAATCAAACAAGTCTAGGTGAAGCTTGCTATTGAGAATTATGTCTGTTCAGCCAGTAGCCAAACCCCTGACAGGAGAGTGCCCATCCACCTCCATGATCAAGTGGAAGCCAAATTACCCAGCTGGAATAGGATGATATCATAGAAGAGATGACAGGACCTACACCATGGGTTTCCCATCCCGTATTCCTACCAAAGCCAAATGGTGAAATTCACCTATGTGTGGACATGAGACGTGGAACACTGCAATCAAAAGAGAACAACATATGCCAACAATAGACAAGATCATCAGTGATCTGAATGGAGCTGTGAAGTTCTCAAAATTTGACCTCAACCAAGGGTACCACCAACTGGAGCTAGACTAGGACTCTAGATATAAAACTACAGATGTAAATGAACAGTAACAAAACAACATCATGGACATGGACATCTAGCAGACACACTTTCCTTGACTGAGTATCCATCTCCACTGTCCCAGGTGTAGAAGGAATGGCCAAGAGACCAGGCTACATAGCATTAGCAACATGCCTTACAGAGTCTGCCCAATGTTTTCCTGCATACTAGACATTATGTATTCAAACTTCTTACTTTATGATTAATTTATTTATAGACATGTGTGATGTGAACAGGAGAGGGAGGAGTGGGGGGAGATGGGGGAGGTTTGGGAAGGGAGGGAATGCTTAGCTTGCCTCGATTACCCTGCTCTGGGGGTAAGGGGACGGATACTTTGTCTAGGAATGGGGGAACCCAGAAGAGAGGAGAAAGGAGGAGATGGGGAGGAAGGAACGGGGGAAGGCGGAGAGAACAGAGGAGATGGGGAATGGATGTCTACCCCGTGATTAACAGGGAGAAGCTAGTTATTAATTACACTAGGTACAACTGACTCAATTATTCGCTCATCCCAAATTGTATAACTCACAGATACAAGAGGGCATCTGCGCTTGCATATCGCAAGCTTGCCTTGGTGTAGTATTATGTCTATTCACTCTTTATGGTGATTTGGTGAACATTACCGATAAACATCATCCTTTTCAAATTTAAAGCAGCTTAATCTGTGAGCTGACCATTTACATCAACTTACTATGTAGACAAAAACATCCCAACAAACCTTTGAGTAGATTCCAAATCTAAGAAACCCATGATCAGTATGCCTTTCACTATGTCTAAATCTGTAATGACCCACTGACACATGAATGGATCCCTCTGTGAGTGAGAAATGGTCATATACCAGGTAATTCAAACCTTGAAATGCCCGCCTCCAGCAGTAACATGTATGCTAAATTATAATAACATCATAACTAGATAAACATGATATGATCTAGATTCTTATAAATACTCATACTTGGCTGTGCCACAGGCATTCTAGGATGAGCGAATCAGTGACATCTGT
Organism: Sthenelais limicola; assembly: GCA_942159475.1. Taxonomy (NCBI): domain Eukaryota; kingdom Metazoa; phylum Annelida; class Polychaeta; order Phyllodocida; family Sigalionidae; genus Sthenelais; species Sthenelais limicola. The sequence goes on along the minus strand of OW804095.1, from coordinate 56,795,455 downwards.
TGTCATAGACACTGCCTTTCTGATCATGTGACTATAGCAAGCCTGATCATTCTGCCTTCTACTGCCACTAGGACAATACCTACCTCTACCTGCACCTGAATTCGGCTGATGTTAGTTGTAATGATGCTGGCATTGTGACAAATCAGTTTTGTGTCCTGTTATTGTTAGCAGACATTCATACTGCTCGCCTAGAATACCATGAATCCATCAACTAATGCTATTAAAATACTGATTACAACACTTTTATCTGTTTCAGCACCCAAGATCTCGGATGTATTATTCGACAGTATACTGGTAAGTAGGAGAATTACCTTAAAATTGTTGTTTGATTGAATTACAATATAAAAGTGAAATTCTAATTCCACTATGTTTCTAAATCAGTTCATTATAATCACATATTCAATTTTCATCCATTCATTTATCCAAATTAAGAGATACACACTCATTGAACTAGATTGCAGCTTCCCATAATTTATTCGCTACTCAAAAGGAAATTACTGTCATTAAACTGTACATTTTTGTAGGACGTTGATAACCTTCCTAAACCTAAACGTCGTAAGAATAAAAAGGTAAAGGCAAAAACATCCGCTCTACAGACAGATTTGAAAGAAACTGCTGGTAAGTCTTTAATATGAGTATTTCGCTCAAGAGGGCTTTGCATGGATCTTCATCTGCCATAATTATAAGATTCAGTGACAATAAAGGTTAATCTATGGAATAACTTTAAACTCAATAACAATGAGAAATATGACATTTGAAATAAACTTCTGACCAATAAGTAGCCTATTAATTCTTTTTATTTCGGATAGTCATGGCTGGATGAATTCTAGCAAAACTTAATCTTGATACTCTTCTGCATGAATTCACAATCGTGATATTTTTTTCAGAAGGATTAGACCGCCAGCTCGAACGTATGCCTTTCTTTTTCCCAGCATTTGGTTTGAGCATGCTGGACCCAATACATAGAGCAAGAATTAAAGGTAAATAATAACATGCTAAAAGAAAATATTTTCTTTTCGGTCCATTTAAAAATAGGAAATCCGGACTGAAAATATGTTAAGAAAATTATTCAAATAGTCTGAAGGCGGCAAGGACATCTTAGCATTTATTTCATTATCTGATATTTCCCAGTTCTCTTATAATGGCATAGGCATGGTATAGGTATACTCATGGCATGTTTCTAACAATCTTGATACTTATTTTAAATGTGTTTTGGCATCATAGAAGGGAAATGCCGTGTTTATTATCTTGAGTAAGGGTCCAACTTATACATGTTTGTAGTTAAATATGTTGATCTGCTGAGATATGGATATATGTATGGCATATGCACGGTATACAAAAATTTTTACAATGGTGTATGTCTCTTTACTATTTCATTAAAAGCAGAAAACGGTGGTTTCTCAAGTGTCCTTTAAAACTGTACTTCTTCTATCATATGAATACAACCTTTATAATAAATATAAAATCGAGAAAACAATGTTTAAGCATATATGCACGGAATGCCTATAATGTTGACTATTTACATACCATGAAAAGATATCTCTAAAACATCATATAACACATAAAAGTATGTTGACTACAAGGTTATTACAAATTTGATCTACAAATATATATTTATTATTATACTTTTTACTCGAGGAATGGATATTTTGTTGTGCCTTGTAAAAATGACCCATTTTAGGAGGTTTTTCAAACATGAAATTGTCAATATTATTTTTAGAACTCCAAAAGTAGGGTTCTGATTGTAGCATTTTAATGGCGGATTTAATTAACCTCCCAAATCAAGTCTAAAGTCAATATTCCTAGTCTAGAGTCTAAAGTCAATATTCATAAGATATTATGGACAACAACAAAATAAAATTGACCATATGCAAAGGGGAGGACTTTTTTGCTTCATACATATCACAATCTTCCTACACTCAGGATCAAATATTGAACTCACTGGGAATTTTTGTTTTGTTTTGTTTGTTTTTTAACTCACTTGGAATTTAGTGTGTTGCTGATTTACCACGTCCTTTTGGCATTTTAGGGAAGGTTAATAAGTATTTTATCCCGATGTTACTGTTCATATTAAGGGAGATTTATCCCACATATCCCCCTACATTCCCAGGTGCGGTTATTGCATCACAAAGGCTCTCGTCCTCCGGGAAAAAGCCACTCACTTCATGCAAACCATCTTGGTTTGCACCCCAGGTTCCTGGGCAGATTCTATCAGACACCTCTGTGGTTCCTAGACCTCCATGTAAGTGCAGTTTCCATTAAGATGACTTATGATAAAAGTTATAGTTGATAAATTGCCATGTGTCAACAACTGGTGCATTATAAAGGTTGAGAGGTTATTGTAAGATCTGAGTAATTAAGATGGAAAGAACTGAAACACACCTTGTTGTTGAACTATTATTATTGTAGTTTTTTTTTATTTGCCGACCCTTACTAATTGTAATTTTATACCCTTCAAAGTTTTAACATCAGAGATTATTGATTTCATTTTCAGTGGGTCCTCTCATAGCACCAAAGCCACCACCTACGGAGCAGCCTTTCTTCAATCCACAGATGATATATGATGGTAAGCCGCAGTCCCCACTTACTGCCATACAGTCCCCACATATTGCCATGTCGTCCCACTCACCCATCAAATATCATGATGATATGGACAGGAAGAACCTCCGAATCATTAAAGAAAGGAATCGCCGTGATGCAGCTTTGGAGTATGAACTCTTGAGGTGTAAGAAATCAAAGTATTTTAATTATGTCCAGAAACGGCAAGAGGAGCATGATAGAGAGCGCATGGAGGCTTCTAATCGTGCCCATAATCAAAAGTTCAATCAGAAACGCCAAGGTGAATCCAAACGCCTTGAAAAAGCAATTGAAGAAGCAATGGCGAAGGAAACTTATCGGCAAGCTGAGTTGGACCTGCAGATAGAAAAAGAGCGAGCAAGATTTGGTGATAAGAGAGTTTCTTTCTATCAGAAGTACCTTGGGGCAAGTGAGGAAATGAAAATGATCCATGAAAATGATACGTATGGTCCTTCATCATTTCCAACTAATTACGTAGCATCCGTCCTTGAGAAGCAGAAAGATACCCACCTTCGGAAGGACAAACTATCCCGTGATATGATAAATGCCGTGGAACTAGTATGTATACAGATTATAATAAAGAATTCATTCATTCACTCATTCATACATACTAGGAGTGTCTTAATATTAATTGAAATAACATTCCATTGGGCCAATCATGCGATTCTTTCCTTAACAACAGTTATTTTTTAATGAAGGATAGTCACTGCAGTTTTCATTTATTCACCCATCCTATACTTAATACAATAATTGTAGAAAATTCCTTTGCAGTTCTTGGTACCACTCAAATGCGACAGGGATAATGACAGGAGAGAACGTAAGGCATCTAAATTCCCAGTGGAAAATCAACAGGCATTGAGAGAGGAAAAACCCTTGCAAGACGATGAACCTCGTTTATGTTGGCCAAACCCATTTGAGTCAATGGAAGAAGTAACAAAGTCAAGGGAGAAAAGTTGCCCTCGTACGTGCCCATCTCCTCCTCAGAAAAAGCAGAGATTTGAACAGCACTATGGAACAGATGAAGGCATGATACATGGCGTTGGATCTAACCCAAATGGAGGCAATGATTCACTGAAAGATGGAGGCAATGAATCCCTAAATGATTTCAAGTCATCTGGGGTTATTCAGTTAAACATGGAGGGAAGAGGTTCGAAATGCAGTGTAAGTAAAGGAAAAAATGGAAATAAATAGTGCACTGGTTAGATATGCAATAAATATGGTTTGTAATATTAATTTGATATTGATGAAATGTTGTTGGAAATTGTGAGTGTTGTGTAACTTGATGGGAGCTTTCCCCAAACATCAAGTTCTTAAAAATAATAAGAAGAATTCCTTTTTTTCTCACAGGATCAATTTAATCACGGTGATTTTGACCCACTGCCCTAGACACATAGAACAAACAAATTTGAAGCCCCAAAAATAAAAGCATAAAAAAGGGCTTACTTTTAAGCAATGGAGGAAGGATTCAGCAGATAACACACACAGGCAAGAGGATTAACATGAAGATATAAGGAATGCATTTGTTTCTTGGATGATGGAAGTTTATCTGCAATCCATGTGTATTTATTTATGTGTTTGCAACCAAATTGGCCACAAAAAGGAAAGCAAAACTGATGCTAAAAAAATAGCTGGGCCTGATAAAGTATTGAAGTTGGGATTCTGTGCAGGGGAAAGAGAGGACAACCTGAATGCTGATATGAATGTTTTTGTTTATTTGATGAAGGATTTCCCACACATATCCACATGTCATTGAATTGATTATGCTCATTGTGCTGTATGATGGTACTACTGGGATTGGTGGGTCCACAGTATTTTTCCAATGTTTTGTGATGTATGCCTGAATGTGAGCAACCTATATGACTCCAGAAATGAAAGCAACACTGATGCTAAAAAAATAGGAGTTATACATTTAAGCAATGGAGAAAGGGTTCAGCAGATAACACACACTGGCAAGAGGATTAACATGAAGATATAAGGAATGCATTTGTTTCTTGGATGATGGAAGTTTATCTGCAATTCATGTGTATTTATTTATGTGTTTGCAACCAAATTGGCCACAAAAAGGAAAGCAAAACTGATGCTAAAAAAATAGCTGGGCCTGATAAAGTATTGAAGTTGGGATTCTGTGCAGAGGAAAGAGAGGACAACCTGAATGCTGATATGAATGCTTTTGTTTATTTGATGAAGGATTTCCCACACATATCCACTTGTAATTGTATTGATTATGCTCAAACTATGTGATTGTATGATTGTCTTGTTCATTGTGTGGTATGATGGTAGTACTGGGATTGGTGGGTCCACAGTATTTTTCCAATGATTTGTGATGTATACCTGAATGTGAGCAACCTATATGACTCCAGAAATGAAAGCAACACTGATGCAAAAAAATAGGAGTTATACATTTAAGCAATGGAGGAAGGATTCAGCAGAAAACACACACTGGCAAGAGGATTAACATGAAGACATGAAGAATGCATTTGTTTCTTGGATGATGGAAGTTTATCTGCAATCCATGTGTATTTATTTATGTGTTTGCAACCAAATTGGCCACAAAAAGGAAAGCAAAACTGATGCTAAAAAAATAGCTGGGCCTGATAAGTATTGAAGTTGGGATTCTGTGCAGGGGAAAGAGAGGACAACCTGAATGCTGATATGAATGCTTTTGTTTATTTGATGAAGGATTTCCCACACATATCCACATGTCAGTGTATTAATTATGCTCAAACTATGTGATTGTATGATTGTCTTTTTCATTGAACTGTATGATGGTAGTACTGGGATTGGTGGGTCCACAGTATTTTCCAATGTTTTGTGATCTTTGCCTGAATGTGAGCAACCTATATGACTCCAGAAATGAAAGCGACACTGATGCTAAAAAAATAGGAGTTATACATTTAAGCAATGGAGGAAGGATTCAGCAGAAAACACACACTGGCAAGAGGATTAAAATGAAGTCATGAGGAACGCATTTGTTTCTTGGATGATGGAAGTTTATCTGCAATCCATGTGTATTTATTTATGTGTTTGCAACCAAATTGGCCACATAAAGGAAAGCAAAACTGATGCTAAAAAAGTAGCTGGGCCTGATAAAGTATTGAAGTTGGGATTCTGTGCAGAGGAAAGAGAGGGTAACCTGAATGCTGATATGAATGATTTTGTTTATTCGATGAAGGATTTCTCACAGATATCCATATGTATTTTACTGATTGTACACTGTGAATAATGAATTTCAATGATTTGGCTGTATCGATGTCCAAACATATAGGCTGGACATATCAGCTGAGCCTCAAAATATGGCTAGAAAATGATTTTGTTCCGGATCGGGGGCACTACTTTTTGACAGCAGTTTCCAATTGCTAATACTGTATAATTATAATATCCAAAAAGTTATCCCATGTAATTTCTGCCAGTTTCTGAGAAAATCGGCATAGATTCTGGCAGTGCAAAGCCTATGGGGCTAAAAGACTGGATTCACTTTTAATAGTAAATTTAATAATATCATTTATTTGGGGAACCTCGCAATTTTGGCCATACCAATGTTTTTTTTATGGATTCCAGACCTCCACATTCTCCTAATTACAAATCTGCCAAGTACCCCCCTGTAACCTTTGAGAATCTTTTTTATTGATTTTTTTTTTAAAGTTTAAAAAGAAATAATTTAATCAATTTATAGGAAATCAATCGATAGGAAATAGTGTGCCCTAAAAAAGTTTTTATTTGACCTAAGATGTCAGTGCATTATCCCTTGAGTTCTTTGTAAAAGACCTCAAAATGACCTTTGACCTTGACCTTTATTAGGTCTTTTGCAAATAACTTGGAGAATAATGCACTGACTTCTTAGGTCAAATGAAATCATTTTTAGGGCACATTATTCCCTATCGATTGATATCAATCACCTGTTTCTAAATTTAGTAAATATTTTTTATTTAATATTTTTATTGATTAATTTCATTTATTTTTATTTTTTTTTCCAACATGGAGAACTAAAATTCCTCAGTGGTTATCAAATGGAAATTGGCAGAATCGGAATCAGGAGATTAAGAACCAATAAAAAAACATTGGTATGGCCAAAATTACAAGGTTCCCCAAATAGCATGATAGATATTCTGCACCTGGGCTATTAAAAATTAATCCAGGCCATTGGTTCCATAGGCTTTGCACTGTCAGAATCAATGCCGAATTCTTAAAAAACTGGCAGCAATTACATGGAGAACTATTGGCATATCTTAATATAGGGTATTAGCAATCGAAATATGTTGACAAAAAGTAGTGCCCACGATCTGGATCAAGTTCATTTGGGAAAGTAAACGGCCTGAAACTTTGTAAAATTCTATCAGTGCAATATTTCAGGGATGATTGGGAAATTGTTTTCAGTGTATGATTTATAATAGCTTTATTTCTATGTGTTTCTGTTCTCACGATGTCTTTATCCATTATTCCTCTTTCACGTTCATCAGTTAAAATGTTTCTTCTTCTTTTTTCAAACAATATTTCCTATACTTTTGTCTATCCCCCTGATTATTTGTGAGATTGTATAAGAAAGTACAGACACGTTGTCTGTGAGATGAGTCTTCTGGAGAAGTATAGCAATGAGATATGTCTACCGTTTAATTTTCTTCTATCCAAATAAACAAAAAATACCAAAAAAACTAACAATACCTGCTTCTGCTGTCTCTTCACATTCAGTTTAATTCACAATAGGAAATTGTAAGAATAGGAAATTCACAAGTCGAAAAATCCATTCTATAGAAAACACCAACCGATGTGTCATAATGGACCAGTTTGATATCTTTATTAATCGGCAACTTATATCTGTAGACCACAGAATGTGACCTGTCCGGCCACTGACCAGTCCGTTTTAAATGTTAGAGCATCAAATCACCAGCAGGCAGATACTACCTTTCATCTAGACTGCTATTACCTAAACTATTGTGATGCAGTGTTATGCTTCAGTGACTCGAATCTGAAAGATTCTCGGATGCTCTCCTCCCACCAATGTAGAGACAAAAGGTCATAGAATATGTCTTAATGGTCTTTAGTATACTGACCATAATATTCACATTACCATCTTCGTTATTGAAACTACATAAGCCTACACAATTGATGAGATTGGTGCCTGAAACAATGAAAGAAAATCGTATATCTATCAATGTACATGTATTTAGCTTGCAGGAGGTATTTCTAAATGGTATTGCCCATAGCATTATGCATTTAGTGAAAATGTTATAACTAAATAATGATATGAGTGATGCATTATAATCTGTGATCTTTGGTTCCAGAATATATTGAGCAAAATACCGAAGTTTGAAGAGGTGTTATCCTTCATAATATCTAATAGTTTATTTCTACTTTTCCTCTAGCAATCCAAATACAGTGAGGGTGGTATATATCAAAATCTAATCTATTGACCACTATTTGCTGGTTCCTCACATACAAATAGTATCCCTCCTCTGTTAGCAAACCAACGATGAAACAAATACACCTCCATGGGAAATAATCATCTAATAGTCCGGACAAACAGAAGCAAACCTCATTTACCTTGAGGACCTATAGCCCCTTCCATATATTATGGACATTTTTTTTCTGCTTTCGACTTATCCCCTGGGAGGGGAGCAGATCCGTTGGGGATGCACTCAAGACTCGTGCTGCGCAGCGTCGGAGTTCAGACGATACGTCTTTGTTGCGTTACGTCAAGTCACCGTTCGTCATTGCACCTTGAGTACTCAGTTTAAAGCTTTCTCACACCTTGCGCGCGTGGCCCGGGGCTTCAGAGAACTTGGCGCAAAGAAGGAAATGAGCCCCATTGAAGGGCTTATGTAAAATTATGAGCATGTCGTGGTGAGAGCTATTGTCACTTGCAATGTTTGCGGGTAGTCAGTTTCAATTTTTAACAGATTCGCTTCAATTGAAGATGGGTAGGATGACTTTTGAAGACTACGGTACTTTAGAAATGGAAATGGTATAGGCCTACTCTTCATCCGTCAAGTCCAAAGTTTTGACAGATGTTCCGAATAATTTGTATTTAACCCTGGTCTCTTTCTTACCATAAAGGTCGAGAAAGTATGGTGATTAAATTAATAATATATTGCCAAAAACATTGAATCAATGAACCTGAATACCCAAATGAAGCTGTCTGAATTAAAGAAAATAACTACACGTCATAATTATAGAGGAGTTTCAGATGCCTACGGTATTCTAGTTTGTCCGATGCTTATAACGTAGGGTAATTTGGAGCGGACCTTTCTAACATTGAGGTATAAAACCAGTTTATTTGAGCCCAGAAACTTCTTTTAATAAATGAAAAGGGTGGCATGCAGGCGAACCACTGAATAGAAATGTAATTCAGAAGATAATTGGTCACGATTGAACCGAATCAGATTGTGTTTCATACATTATCAATTTTATTTAAATGCGCGCATCTTCCTCAACTCCCTGCTGTCTTGACTGAAACCTACTTCACATAAACCAAGACCCACCAACTGGTTTCATCATCTGGCCTTTGTAAAGAAGACAGGCTTGGAGCTATGGAGGCCGGATGCCTGTGCTAGCCATCAGAGGTAAGATTTCAAGCTATCAGTGCCAGTATATTGTGAGAGTGGTGATCGTTTTGTTGGAGGATGCACAAACACAAAAGGCTACAAAGTGTGCAGCTATTCCTTCCTCTCACCTAGCGTCCACCACGAGCATCATGTTACAGCTACACGCGCTGAGGTTGTGGCCAATCTGACCAGCTTGTGAGACTCGGCCCTCAGGGTGTCCTTTAAACCTTACAGACCAGAATAAATGCCAAGAAATTTGGCTATAAATTTCATATATCTTGTATTCAAAAGGAATATATGTGTTTGTTCTGAGAGAGAACCACAACAAAACACTCAAGTGTTGCTCGAGTGTCTGTGACGCCGTATAATATGTTAATATGAATGAAATAATGGTGCCATTATAGACTACTTGCCGCTTTATTATAAATGTAAACATTTGTAGTTTGAGAACCAATTGATCTTTATTTCTCATTTATTTGAGCATTGTATAATTCTTATTTTTCTCCTAGCAAATTTGCAAATACATTTATTCGTTATTTACGGACGGATTTCACACAGAAATTATTTCATATTGGTATATACGATATATCTTCATTCTACTATTACCTCTGCGTAGGCAAACCCAACTCCTTGGACGGCCTCTTGTGTGGAGGACGCCCTGCTGAACAACGCTTTCCAGCCTTCTGATCGGGAACCGCGGGTACTCTGATTTTCCCACCAGGTGACCATTTGGCAGCATGGCCCCCAACACTGGTCGCAAATCCCTCAAAGAAAACTTCCTTCTTTTTGAAGTCACATCTCGGGGAAATAACTCTGAAATAGATTAGTTTCGGAAACGGTTTTATTAACAAAATTACAGCCTGCTTCAAAACAATAATTACACAGTTGGGAACGAGGAGTATTTCCTTTTACCATGCATCTAAGTGCCCTTGTAGAAATACAGGCGCGCACGCATAGCAGAAAATTGGCATAGCATGACAAAGCAGGGCATTCTTTGGTGTCTTTGTACGCGCGCGCCCACCGCTGGTCTATTTGCTTCGTGCTTTCCTGTGGCTATGATGAAGATCATGGAGCTGAGAACCTACGAGATCGATCATTAACTTGAATAATGAGCCAATCTTTCGCCGGCAATCAACTTACCGCTGCATAGAAATCTCAATGCAAGACACGAGAACGCTCTGGTTGGTACGATGATCTCTCTTTGGAAATACCGCCTCCTCAGATTGGCCTTAATAATATAAACTATTATTATGTTGAAAATATGAAAATAAACTACCAAGGCCTAATTCGAAAAAAAATGTATTATTTTCCCATGTTATGTTCATAGCCAGGAGAAATGACTCCACTGTGACGCCCATATCCATATATTGTTCCACATTAGCCGGCGGAAGAGAAGTGAGGCACAATCTAGTCTTACTTTCCCATTGCTGACTCAATCTTCCTTAACACGAGGTGTTTAATCGAAAGTACAAGCTTTATTTTTAAGACAAACGACACTTTAATTTAACTGGCCATGATTTGTGTACATAACTATATCGTTCATCGTTTATTTGTTTTGAGTACGACCGGCCATGCATGTGTTAGTTGGGCTAGATTAAGGACAAGTCACTACGACTAAAGGTGAACTTGAGTTACTATACTCTTCCAACCATGGACTCCAATTAATGCTAAAGCCCACAAAGTCCTATAATATGTCCCCAAAAATCTTGATGGCAAAACAATTGAAGCGATGACCCCTAATTTATTGTACAGAGGTATAGCGTAAGTAAAATATAGTTCAATACAAAAATTTAGAACGAAAATGAATAACTATTTCATAGTTTAAAAAGTTATGTCATCAACAGCTACTTCGAATTGGATAGTCAATAAAATTGTATAACTAAAATTCTTTATTCATAATTTGGTCTTTACTTCAATATCCCCATTGGCTTCCCATACTTTTAATTATTAAAAGCATTTCAGAAATAATCTACCAGCATTCTCCGTCTAGCATTTATTGATTTTGTATTCAATATAATATTTGGACTAAAAATGAATTTCCGGAAATGTTTGCTTTCCACGCTACCCGTAGTTCATGAAGTGGCCACTAGAATCGCATTGCAAATAGCGTCGTTCGTCTTTACAAATTACAGACCGTCATAAATTGTATCCCTGAAGTTCGGATATTCATTTCATCTTGACGCCGTCCTATAGGGATTAACCAAAGAGGAACAACTGTTGGCATTAACATAAAATGTTCTATAATTATGATATCATAAACTCTGCAAGACTAAACGAGAAAAACCCTACCAGATTTAAAAGTAAATGTTTCATCTTTACTTGAAGAACGCAGATCTGAATTCACATCTTAAACAGATTTACGTTTTTAAGAATCTGTCGCACTTGCTTCTTCAATAGAGTAAGATCTTTTAATTTGGAAAAGATGGAATTCAAACCTAGTATGGCTAGTATGTGAGTCGCTAGATGCATATGTATAGGGCTCCTGCGGGGCGTGTGTGTGTGTGGGGGGGGGGGGGGGGTCTGTTATTGTCCCTACCAAGAAACAGCAATTGTCATTTGTCACTAATTTGGGTAATATTGGCGAGTTGTTGTTGCTAAGAACTACTAAGGTCTATGTCAATTTGTCAGGCTAAGAAAGTGTTTTTGTCGATTGTCACTGGCTTCATGTGTTGATTTGTCGATCATAAGAACAGGCCATGCCGATTTTCGGCATCAGGAGTCCTAAGTATGACAATGCAGACTTGCTTGTGGCAGGTGAAACGACTGTCTGGTGTCTCAAGTCCAATGCAAATATCTATTGGAGTAATCAATTGGGTATAATTCAAGGTAATGACAAATGTGTATTGGAGTAATCATGACCAATTATAAACAAACAATTGAAGTTGTAGGATATGCCTGTAAGAGGTTGACACTGACTACTCTTAGTTCATAGAAAGGCTTCGGTTTCGCTTCGGTCTTCATATTAACTAAGAGTACTCAGCCTCGACCTCTTATCTATACTTACCTCCACTTATCTTTTGAAGACGTGGTTCAGTAATCACATGAAATGCATGATTCTTTAAAGGAGACCTGTACCTGTGTGTCTCATAGTTATATGTACCGTAAACAAACTACATGTTTGAGGTTTCTCCAGCTGCAATTTATCATAGTCCCATGCATGCATCATAAATCACCAGACTATACATAAGATGTCTTTAATACTTGATAAATGTTCGTTAGGAAGAGAACCTTTCCTATTCTGTTATTTGCTGACAATTGTTGTCTTGAGTTTGTAAAATGTATGGTTCACACCTTATTCCAAACAACAAGATCCTCAGCTAATTAGATGCAAAGGTCGGTGCCCTGAAGTGCGAACAAAAGGGGAGGATGACGTACGTCCTGGGTTGAGAAAGTCCGCATATATAGTACTCTCGTTTAGTTTGGCCTCTGGCTGTCAACAAGATCAAAGAACAATTAAATGTTAGTGTGTACTTACATGCTGGTCTAAATGTAGTGATGTACGAGTGTACATAAGTATTGAGTGCATTGTACCATTATTATTCAAGTCATAAAGGTCAAGGTCAAAGGTCTTTATAAGGTATTTTGCAAATAAATCTGAAAACAATGCACTGACATCGTAGGTCAATTCAATACAATTTTAGGGCACATTATTTCCTATCGATTGGTATCAGTCACTTGAGTCTAAATCCAGTAAATACTTTTTTTACGTTTTTTTTTCAAACACGGATAATTAAAATTCCTCAAAGGTTACAAAGTGGAAATTGGAAGATTAGGAATCAGGAGATACTGGAGATTTGGGATCAATAAAAAAAACATTGGTATGTCCCATAATTCAAGGTTCACCAAATAAATTATATTCAGCCCCTGGAGTATTAAAACTGAAGTCAGGCCATCGGCTCCATACATAGGCTTTGCACTGTCAGATTCACTGCTCAATCTCTCAAAAACTGCAAGAACGAGAGGCCTGAATAAGGACTGTCTGTGCCCCCTAGATTTCACCTCCTGGATAGACCCACCCCTGACACCTCTCTAAATGATATTGATAAGTTTAGTCTGGTAAAAACGCCAAATTGCAAGTGATCAAGTTTAATTACTCAGCGAATTGTCCTGATTGGATCCCCAGGGTGTCATAATATCGCGTCAGTGAGAGACGGTGATTGGTGAATATCCAATTCGAAGCAGCCCTCCATATGGCACAGCTATAACCTGAGCGGATTTATTTGCTGTCCTTTTACGTGACCAATCTATAGTAGCTATTCGTTTTGTGAAATCATTCAAAAGGGATTGGTCGAACATTGAAAATCTTAATTAAATACGTTCCAGACATTCAATCTCGTCATTTGTTATAAAGCTCTTGAGCTAAATCGACTGTCGCATCCCATGCCCCATGATTCCCTCAGGTTCATTGGATCACTTTTTCAGTTGCCTGCATGTCAAATCAACATGCGTGATACATCTCATTACGCAATGACCAAGACAGAAAGGGATAGTCGTGGGCTCTTAACCCTTTTACATATATCAAAACAGTATTAATTAATGTGTTTCATGCCACACAGATATGTATGCCCATCATAGAAAGAAAGAAATACGAAGAAAGAAAAGTCATAATTATATTGACTCTAAGAATTGCTTTTGTTGAATGTACATGCATGTTTATAAATATAATTATGGGCATTCGGATAGGCCTGTGCCAAAACATACAAAAAAGACAACCCAACTGTGGCTTCATCTTACAGGTGCATAATGCTTTATGTTTGAGGCTAGATACCAGTGAAGAACTCCTGAGAGTGGTGCCTTGTGGCCTACCCGCTAGGTCAAGCAAGACTGTTAAGGCCTTTCATTAACAACTTACCTGCATGCATGGTGGTGTCGGTCTCTTTACCAAGGGGCATTGCATGCCAGCGGATAGAGACACATAGTGAGTCTCGTCACTAATTTTATTGTCACAGCCGTCGGGCATACTCCATCTTTCTCGCACCAGAGATATACTTGCATGTACGTCCCCCATTTGATAAACCCATGATCACCAGGGTGTCATAATATCGCGTCAGTGAGAGACGTTATTTGGCAAATTTGTTTAAAGATTGCATTAGTTATCCCAGCGACATACTTCTGTGGCTGGTTTCGGGGACTGCATTCACTTGATTAGGACAATGGCCATAATGTCCTTAGAACATTAGTTACACCAATTGTTTAAGAAATGGTTTGCATCATACTCTTACTATGCATGTGCTGAACATGGTATATTATCGCCTATGGGCATGTTGTTTTCTGCAGAAAATACCATATTTTCAAGATGAGGATAACTTTTTTTGCAATAAAAGATGCGCCTGTAGTAAGCCTGCTCTTCCATTCAGTGGCAGCCATTTGTCGTATTTATTTGCGTTGATGGGTGATGTCTTATTTCCCGATCATATTACCGAATGCCTATAAACCCCAAACGTTAACATGTCAGCTAAGTCTGTGTTTGTCCCTCCGCTCTGCCTATTGACAAACGTCTCAAACAAACCCAGAATCCGCGGTCATCCCCATCTACTGGTATGTAAATGTGGCCTTTGCCTTCGCCTCGTGACCCGAGATACTGGCCATCACTCTGTACATCGACAAATATTTGCTCTTTCTAAACTAATCCTAAATTACAAATTTGAGCAGGACACGACGTGCATGCTGATCGAACTGGCATGCTGTGTTTTGTTACTTGCCTCGAAGTCCCCGCGTCTTCTTCGGCACGGGTCAAACGCGTGCATGGAGAGGTTCGGAAGGTCGTCTCACTGAAGCGAATTGTTTGGTTATTTGCTCTTCCTGGGTACATATCACAGATCTTAAGGATGTGTTGTAGACGCAGTGAAGCTATATAAATCCTAGCGCGGGTGACAGCATGGCTGAGCATACACATGAGGGAGTTTGTTTTGTAAGGCTCCTTTTATTGAAGTATGCGCAGTATTTGACCGCTTGTTGGTGGTATTCAGATCATTGCTTGCCATTTCAAATTATTGGTTTCGGATATACCAGATCGAAGATTTTCTTACGGTCCTACATGCGGAGCATATTTTCACCAAACGATTTTAATGTCAACCGTTGAAATCAATATGCCGGTAAATAAAACAGAGAACGTATATATCTTGGAAGCGTTAATATTTATTCAAGTTTTTCTTTAGTTTTGAATGTTTTATCGTCCCACAAATTCTAGAGAAACTGAGAAATTTAAGATAGATTCAAATAAACCCACAATTCGTGGGAATCTGCAAGCTAAGCATACGCGAAATGACCTCCATTATGGAATTTCCCCTGGGGAAACAAAAGCTACAGATTTGCTTTACTAACAGTTTATTTCCACAAGTGATTCACTTGGAGCCGTAATAACATCACAGTGACAGGTTTGTGATGAAGTGCTATTTGCCTTGGAGACGGGAGATGGAACCCACATGCCTTAATTCAATTTAACTACAATCGGATACAATGGCAGGAGATCATCCATCATGGTTATGTGATCAATGGTTTCCATGAGGTCAAATTAGGATCATAAACTTGACACATTGGATCACCTGTCCTTTTGTAGTGAAGCGTCAGCATGGTGTGCTCCTATTCACACAGGTGCTTACTTGGTCCACTGTCCATCCAACCCCAGGGTCCAAGGTTATCGCACTGTCCACCTCTACACATGCATGTCCACCATCCTCTATCGGATGTCCACTCTTGTCCAGTTGACCCCAGTACCCTTGGCCACTGACCACTGGACTAGGGTGATTGCCTCTCAAATCACAACATCTGCCCCTGGTCCACGTTGCATGCATATGCCTTATTTGTGCGTGGATAAAATGAACCTAGCCTGAAATGCCCATTCATAAAGTCTATTTCGGCCGCCAAGGACAAAACTGGTTCGCCAGCTTTTAAACTCTCCCCAATAGAAGGGTACTATAATGTTGTAATGGGTATGTGGGAATCCGTATACATGTTATGCACATAATTCCATGCTATTTACGACATAAAGTGGCTCGCCAATCTCTCTGGTGGTTGCAATACGAATAATTAAGCATTCGTGATTAGTTTTAGTAAATACAAATTCTCAGTGATTCGACGCCTACTTGGCCAATCTGGTTCCTGGCCTAGGACTAGGCGTTCTACTGGGATTATAATCACATTTTGTGGTCTTAATAGAATTGTATAGGCACTTTGCGGTTTTAGGCGAGAGGCTTTCCCTCCGTTTGAAGGGACTACTATCTCATCTTCGGGCCTAGACTGTATAAAAAATGCCGTCTGCCTCCATGACGACCCAGATGTCAGATATAGTCACTTAATAGCAGGCTGTCAAGAAAAGAGTGAAATATATCTGTATGTCACAATTTGTTACATGCTCTAATTATGAAACTAAAATGTATTTTTCAAGAGAGGAGTCTACAGGTATGTCTTCTCATTAAACATAGTAATTTGATAATTAATTTGATGAGCAATGGGACGGTTGAAAATGTATCTCTTCTTGAGTGCATCTAATGTAATATCAATGTGCCACGCGACGTCAAGCGATCATAATTCTACCATCAACTCTTAATTATTGGCTGAGTCACGCGAACGGAAGCTGGGTCTATAAAGATAAATCAAGGGTTGCGATAATAACATTCAAAGGATCAGAACTGTACACAAAAATGTAGACATACCGGTATGTTAGGATATTGTTGCATTCAGAAACTATGAAATTAAAATTTTACTCTAGAAAATAGTTCATTTTTTTATGATTCTAGTGTAAAATAAAAATAGAATTTAAAACTCCAGGGGGAGGGTGGGGGGTCAATTTGTTTTTACCGTCCACAGTCCGAGACATGCTTTAAGATAATTTTGTTACATGATTGGAACCACAAATCTTGTGTTAACGTTAGCAGGAAGCACCACCGCTGTATTTGTAAGAAAGATAACAAAACTGTAGGGTATCCCCAGAAGAAGGAGTTCCCCAAGAGGGAATCCCAGTGATACTATACTCACGCATATTTAGCGTTTGTTGGCGGTCATTTTGAATTTTGCAGCTACCGGCCACCAGGGGTGTTTACCAACTTCCAACTGTTCTTACACCATGCCAAATTTGTTAAAGGTGTCACAGAGTGATCCCCAGCAGCTGAGCTATAATGACCTGATTTGAAAAAGCTTTTTTCTCCCCCAAAAACTGTTGTTGCCCTGACAACAGAATTAAAAGTAAAGACTTTTCATTGAAACACATTGTTTTTTAAAATCTCCATATGCTATGGTATGCCAATATGTACAGTATATTTCATATTCTCTGCAAACACAATGCTAAATAATATTCTCATTAAGAACCAATGCTTTTTTTTATGGAAAATGACACAAAATCTCAAAAAGCACACAGTCCCCAAGTGGGGATTTTCAGAAACCCGCACCATATACATGTATATCCTAATATCAACTTTACATTATTTTCTTTTGTGTTCCATGCTAAATTGTTTGCTATAGGCCTTTTTAAGCTTTTCGACGCCTCTCTGACTGCAGACAACAAGGGTTCCTGGCAGTCAGGAGAGTTTCGTTCTAACTTGAATTTAAAACAAACTGTATTAACGATAATGAATCGAGTAGAAACAAGCAACTGAGAAACTATGCACAAATATTCACTTACAAGTACAAAGAAAAGGAATGGATCAAATACAATGTACTCGAAAACATTGAATATGTTAAATAGCTTCCACCTAAATTAGTGAAGTTCACATCAGATTGACACTATGCATCATGCACAAGCTAATACTCATTGTCACCATAACGATCAGAGAGGATTATCATCTATCGCTGCCATGGGTGAGATTTAAGGTAGCCAAAAACCGGTCGTCTGCTCTCTGCAGGAGGCACGTGTGAACGTTCGTGAGTGGCAGACGACTTTTCCTTGACGTGACGTCGATTCGATCGTCGCGCGGCAAACTCGGGCTTTTGTCGCCACCGGCTCCAGGGTCAGAGGTTGAGGCTGAACACGTGATCTCTTTATTCGACGAGCGACATCCACCGTACGGTTGAATAAGCTCCGGTAATTCGCACAAATCGGTTGCTATTGACAGTTAGGCACGAGAGAAAATCAATGTACAAATGAGGGCTCGGTTTTGACTCAACAGCATTGCGCCAAAAATCCCATGAATCAACCAACGCGTTCGAACTTTTTTGTCCTTTTTAAGAAACCACCTTCTAGAAACCGAAAAAATCTATTTCGTAACAGTAGCGTTAGTTGTTTTTGTTTTGTTTTTTTAAATAGATTTTTATTGCATACAATTTCGTGGACAAGTCCCGATATTCTCATGCGATACAAATAAATATTCAAAAAAGCATCAATATTGTTGTACAGAAGCTGTATGTTTCGCATAGTAATCTTAGTAAGTAAGTAAGTTTTAACATTAATCTTCCAGGCTTTTAAAGAAAATGAGCATATCAGATACTATCTTCGAGCTCAATAAACCATTACAATACACAATCTATGTACAAGGGATAAATTTACCACAGATACAAATATTTTTGTGTTTTATGTCACAATTGATGTAAATCATAATCACTTTACAATTGATGTTACTGCTCGTTAACCTGAATAAAAATGATTAAAAAATATATCCGACAATTGCCCGGTTAAACAAATAGAGCCACTCACACAGGCTAAAAACAACAATTTTCTTATGCAGGAATCTGGTTTTTACATGTAAAAAGTCATGAAAATTCTCATCAGTACGAAACATCAGTTGTTTAAACAAGAGAAATGTAAGTTACAAGGGCTATCTGCTTAGGAAGACTTTGTATTCTTGCTTTAATTAGCATTTTTTGTCAAAACAATTCTCCCTAGAATTAGGCAAGGTCAATTTTGTTTAGGTGAGGTAAGATTTTTCTATGTAGGGGGTGGGGGTGATAAATCGGGAACACAACTTTTGTTTTGGCCTGCCGAATATACACGGTATGAAAACACTAGGGCTTGGCGTGTACACAAGCACATTGCAGGTGGTTTCTACTTATACATATCAAAAGCAACTGCAAGTACTTTCCCTTTGGGACAAAAACTCCCATGACTTGATTTTTGGCCATTTATTATGTCATCGGATCTTCGAACCGCCCGAGTTGTTATCAAAAACCTCCTGCAGACTATCGAGATGTCAACTTGTTCTTTTCCTAGCCTTTCAAAATGGACAGTGTGGTACTTCGAAGCGTGAGTGCCCACACAAAAAGCTTTCGTCAAGCTATTCTACAGGGTCTGCCACTCAACGAAAAACACCCATTGTTCTCCCAAGTTGAGGAACCGTCAATTGTGACATGGCTAAACCCCCCGCTGTTCCAATACCACCTTGTGCGCTAAATCTACAAATGATTGTTTGGAAGGGATTGTTAGGAACCACGCCAACGGGTTTCGAGGTAACACTTGCGATTAGGAAGGAATTCTATTCTCGGAGGCGTGAAAAATAGCTAATTGCGATTGTTAGTCAAAGGACACATTAGAGTGGACAGAAAAGAAATGGGGACTACGGCGATGCAAACATACATCATTTTGAAATGTTATTTATCGTCCATAATAAGTAAACATATTAGTGCTGCCAATTAAGGAGACCATCGTATGAACTCCTCCCACCTATACCCCCAGGGGGTAATGGCAATGTTTCACCAACGGGTTGTCAAGGATACATAATCCCACTGCTTCCCTATAACCTCCATATATCATTTTCCTTTCCATTGGGCACCCGCTTATTGCTGTTTGCATTAATTTTTTCTCATCAAGGATGTACTTTCTGTAAACCGACTACTTCTCTTTCTAGTTCTACACCCCTCCCTTGTTATGCCCTTGTACGTTTACTCTTATATTCCTAAGCCTAGTATATATGTCGAGCATAAGTGTTTCATAGGCATTGCCAAAGAGAAATAACGCCCTCCCACAAAGAAAAAAAAGAAAGGGAAAAACGTACTATATACAAATTATACTTCTTATTAAATAATAAGAAGAAGGTAGTACTATTATATATACGTACCATACTTCTTATTAAAAAAGAAAACAAGGTTGACCTTACAAATGGCATAATGATACGTAATATATACATTTAGTAATAGAAATCATGCCCACTTCCTTCATAAAAGTTCATATTTTACCTTACGGTACATGTCAAGGTTTGATGCATTATTACCTCTGAAATCAATTTTCAGGATTCGCTTGAACAGAAGTGTAGGATCGAATCATATATAAAAGTTAAAATTAAAACATGGTAAAACTCCACATTAAAAGAAATAGATCATGTAGGCTGGGGGGGGGGGGGGGCGGTATATTTCATAAGGGGGTTTTCTGGTTGTTGCAATGACCTGATTAATAGATACCTCCACAATTTTACAAACAGCTAAACAATATTTCTGCGTCAAACAACCACAGAACGATGTGATATACTTTACCAATCTGTTATAACCTAACGGACTGGTTAATAGACCATTATTGTTGATTAAAGTGTATAAGTCAACGCCGCCTATATCTAAATTTAAAGCTTATAGTAATACCTTTCAATTGGCAAATGAGACATATCACTCTTGTGAAACTTTGACCAATATAATGTGTTTTTTTTTAAAATTGGCCCATTCTCCGGGCATGTGAATACTTTATGATATGTCGGCAAAATTTCTTTAGGCTCTTATTTATCACTGTTGACTTATTAATGTTCGCGCAGTATTTATTTTCGCTATTTTCACCCTTGTGCGTGAAAATAAATCCTACGCGAAAGCTAGAATTATTGCATAAACAACGTGTGAGACTTCCTTGCTGCGCGATTTAAATACGTGCGAAAAGGTGTCAAAGTACTTAGTGCGCGAAAAATTATCTGCGCAAACATAAATACGTTTACAGTAGTTGACTAAATGAAATAGAACCCTCACTCCTTGTACGCGTCTCACACATTGCGTTTAATATGCACAGCGTCTGCTTTGTACATCTAGTTATAAAACAACATGTTCACGTGAATATGATCTGTGTAAAAAAAAAATTGCAAAAAAAATATTTGTTGGCCAAAAGCCATCAAAAACCAAAAAAAAAATTTGTGGATACCCCCCTGTCGCCTTCGTCACGCTGTGTGCCTAAGGTGGAATAAATAAATAATAAAAAAAAAATTATATCAAATTTTGCTGAATAATGATAGAGTGCATGGGATTATATAGGTATAGAATATCAAATGTATTGATTTGAGTTTTTCTTGAATTGTAGCTGAGAAATAACATGGCGGCAAAAGGTGGTGGAAACCCCTTGGAACCATAGCTCATGTCGTCTTCGTAATGCCTATTTTTCCGTTTTTAGAGCCTTACAAGGCATGAATTTAATAATAAACTTTAAATTTGACATTAATTATTAACTTTGCTTAATAGCAATCTATGTAGACTGAAATTAATAATTTCTGAGTCGTTTTTACATGATTTTCATGGCAAAATGCTTAAAAAATCTTCGTCACGCTTTTGTCGTCTTCGTCACGTTGTCTAGGTCACGTCTGCCATCACAAAATGTCAGATATTGTATCCCTAACATATATTTATATAATATTAGAACCTTTATCCTTAAAATTTTGCCTCTAAAAACTTAAACAGAACAGGAACAATCAATTCAAGTATTCAAGTCTACTTAAAAAAGTAAACGAGGGTAATGAATGTTATTCTAAATATAATGAGTTATAATGTGTACATACATATATAATGGGCAGAGGATCAATGACCTGTCACCCTTGCCGCTGCCATTATGATTACCATTACTGAATGGTTATTTGGCTGTAACTTTTCTTCTAGTTAGAATATTTTCACCAAATAAAAAGTGTTATGACCCTTATGTCGAGACCTATCAAGTACAATATAGTTCAATACATTATGTGCATATTTGTTTTATTTATTCTAATTTAAATCCTCATTTATGTAGAAATATGAACCATTATTCGTCATGCTATTTTTGGCATTTTTTTCATATTTGGGATCTATTTTTCGACCCCCATGTAAACAAATTCATATCCCACAAACCAAGAAAAGAGGCAGTTGATGCTTGTAATATTTTTATTTTGGCTCGGAGGCATTTGTATTTCATTTTCATTTCAAATCAACTCATTAAATGAAGAAATAAAAATAATAAAAAAAAAAAAAGTCTGTCCGCCGACTGCTGTGCAGCTTTGTAAAGTGTTTGAACTTGCCGCCTAGGTTGCTAGGCAAGTCATTGGCCGTGAAGTAATTCCGGTTCCGGTTAGGCCCGCGGATATAAATGTATATGAAACATATACACACCCTAATAATCAGAATGGTTCCAAATTTGGCAGTTTAATACGCATATATATAAGGTTGATAGAAAATAACAAATCAACTAATAAATGTAAAAATTATTTTGGGGTACTCAGGGGGTGTCTAGGGGCCCAAATGTTGTCAAATTGGTGGAAATGGCCATATAAGGTCAACCGTGGGACTCGGTAAAATCTGGGAAGTTCAAGTTCTTGCACATACCCAAAGGGTATGTAAATTAGTCTGTAGGCCTTCATACATATGCATGTAAATAAGGGGGGGAAAAATGGAAGTGGAAAGGGAAAACTTTACAAAATGGCACCCTCGCTGAGTTCTTTTTGGGTGGTACAGATGAAAACACTGCCCGCAGTTGATTAATTCTTCACATCCATTATTGAAAGGTAGCAAGTAGGGACATACGATAATAGACTTCGATCTTATTGCCATAGCGAGTGGTTACAAACTTCTACAACTCTCCACAAACTACCGCAACCCTAGCCGCCCTGTTTGAATCGATTCCTCTGCACAGCCCTGTATAGGGCTGTTATCATAGCTAGGGTCAGAGCAGTGTCTACAATACACATCCCATATCATACAAGATATTGATAACATATAGAAGTAACGTTATCCGGAAAAATAGGGAATACACAAACAGGCACATAAAACAGATAGAAATAAAAGTACAACAGAGCGCCACCCTGCAGTTAAAATGAGGAAACACCTCTACTGGATCAGTCCGGCTGGCTGAGGAAGGTATCCGACTATCCTCATCCTCCAACAGATAGCTCGCCCTGTCTAGGGAGGATGTGCCAACTCGAACTTGGGGTAACCGCTTCGAGCACCACATTGACAATATGGATTTGTTTCTATAATGTTTTATATAATACATTAAGAATAGGCTATGTTTGCAGGTGTCGAGCATCCCATACTGAAATTCTACAATTTATGTAGTTCCTAGACATAGTTAATATTTACATAACTCTTTGAAAGTGAAAATATGATTGTTGTCAGTGGTCAAGTAGTAATCTAGATGTTTGATCGTGATGCTCATAAGGGGAATCCCGAATGTCGAAGCAACAGCCATGTGTAGCTTACTGTGATTTCCCGGTTTTGAACTACACCTGGGGCAAAAAATATAAAGAGTCGTTAAAACTAGCTATATAGTTCCAAGGTAGTGTCCAATTTAATGTCTGATATCCTATTTCTCCTCACTACAAAATGTCCATAATGATATTATATACAGTCAATGGTGACAGGTGTTCCGTTAGTCACACATATACTTCCTACGACCTTTTATTCTCTTGGGGTGTATCTAAAGCAAAGAGCAAATGGAAAGGTCCCGTTGCATGACCTTATATACTAGTTGTTGTCTGACCACATCCTGCCTGACATAATAGCATGGATTTATGTGGTCTGTAGCCTTAAAGAGACTGATGCACCTCGCTGAACCGTACCTACAGGCTAGTATTCCACCAGCCCAAAATGCAAATAAGCAGGCATCATGTGTCGCATACTGTCGGCACCAATACACATTTACATGTCAATTCTCTTTTGTGGATATGTAAGAGAAGAAAGTACTAAGCATTTCTTGTCTGCTTTTTTTCCACGAGTAGTTTTTAATTTGCATTAGCAAACATACCCTCTACATATAAAGCCATATGTTTTTTGCAAATACTAGAGAACATCAGTTTGTATGCCTGTTCCTTCTCATAATAACATGTGTGAAGTTTCTGTGATAAAAGGAGAAAAGAATGTGCGATTATAAATCGTGCTAAGACCGACACTATATGTATAAAATGAATAACCAACAATCACCGTAAATTCATTATTATCGGGGTTCAACTATTTACTTGATCATTTAAAGTTTGAATATTTACTAATCGTCCTAAACTCGTCACCAAAGGCCACATTGCCCATTGCATGCTGGTCACCATTGCGTGTGCCCATAACGCCTGGTCCATCACCCTCTACTCGCCTTCCGAACTCATATAGTATACTCTCACACGTGTACATATTGTATGGATTCATTCCCACAAGTTTGCCTGTTGTTCAAAGTTATCCACCCACTAAATGGCAAAATATTAGTCTCGTCTTTTGTGAAAGTTCGAATATATCGTAATTGTAATTCCGCCTGGGTACAATTACAATACAATATTAAAACTGTGTCTGGAAATGGGATCGACCTTCTGCATAGAGATTTATTTATTTATATAATATGTAATATATATGCATGTCTTCCAGGAGCTAGGTCATCAATTCAGTGACCATTCCCTTTAAAACCGCTCCTTTGTATTGCTAGTGAATTAAACTCGTAGTATTATAAACACAGTGCCAAGAAATACACATGTATACTCTGTGCCCTTAGTCACCCACAGAACCCCTTATAATAGCCCCATGCTTTCTTCCAACACCCACATGCCTCACCTCAAGTTCTGCAGGTGAGAGTTGTCATAACTGACGGTCGGGTGGGGACGGGACGGGGCGGGGTGCATGGGGCTGAGGTGTAGGATATATTTATAGGTGGAGGGCAGAATGGTATAAGAAGGTGCCAGCAAATCAAAGGAATAACTCGGGTGTGACCTCTGGGACGCGTGGCCCCCACGGGTCCCCTACATATAAGGCACTTAAAAAGTGGCATGGCAACTTGAGCAAGAAAAGGGCCCCACTGTGGCTGTCCCAGACCATTCTCTGATATGTCGCATTGACAAGTGATCCCTGACACTTTAGCCTGATAACTTCTATTACAAACCATTTCCCTCAGAGTGATCACCGGCTCAAATAACAAATTCACCTATCTAAATACATTTGCTTCAGATTTGAAAGAAAACTCCACTCTCTATCCAAACGAGGCCTTCCAGTATTGAATTTGACGCTTACTTATGGACTCATGGAAAGGCAAGAAAAGCAACCTTATCCTCATATAGCCTATCCTTTACAAATGTGTTTCACCTCAGAAAAAGGTTCCGAGTTCTGCTCATGGTATAAATATAGCTATATATAAGTCATGTTCTGTTATTTGATAGTGACTTCAAGAAAAACCATAATGAGTTGCAACTGCTGTAAAAACAAAGAAGTAAACGCCAAGTATAAATCATAGAGAAAAGGGAGAAGGTTCGGAGAGGGAGCATACATTATATAGTCACGGCCACCTAAACCATGTAATCACTCCCAAAAATCTGACAGTCTGTCTGAGCGGGTGGCAGGCACGCGACACCAACTAAAAAAACTTCGTTCCGGGAAGATTGGATTCCATCAACACATACATCTACTACTGTACATATCTTTAGGTCTTAAAATACCCCAGACCATCCCTCGCTGTTAATTAGCTAATTAAACACAGTGACTAGTTCATAAGATTACACACGCACACTTGCGACAGCGTATACTACCTTATATACTTCACAGACATTAACGTTACTGAGAACAGTTTATGGTTCTATGCGTCAGGATTAATACAAAAAGGCTTATGCATTATTAGAGGAGGAATGTTGGGCTGGAGCTGAAGAACAAGGACCCTTGTCATCGCCATGTATTCAATGAAAATGACCGATAACTAAAAGGTGATAGGTTAAGAGGTTTTGGCTGACACTAAGACATGGCCGATTTTTTCAGAGAGTACATCATGGCACAATATTATCCAAACTATACCCATGCGATTTTGTAGAAAGAAAGCCGAACAAAAATTGTCACATATAATTAATTTTCTATTTAAAGATGATATGTATACTGGGCATGGTTGCTACAATAAACCTAACACCATTCTACAATTGTAAAATTGTGTTCAGAGTGATAAGTCAGTACTTCAATAATAGCAGAATATGACCAAAACCCAATAATTATCATTTGCTATTTTTCTTCACATCTTTCCCAATTTCGACACGACTCACGAAGTGTTTCATTGGAAAATGAAAATCCTAGCACCAGTTTTCAAGCTTATGAACAATTGCAGGAATTACTATTAGACATAAAGAAGATTGATTATGCTTTGTGTGATGAAGTAGGCGCGAGGTTAGGTGGGGTGATAGGAAGTTGATGGCGGAGTGGAGGGGACTGGGACAGGGTAGGTCGAGGAAGGGGTGGCTGGGTGGAGGAGTGAATGGTGGGGGTGATGAAACTGAAAGCACACATTTCACCTGGCTATGTGGTGCCCTGTATACTGGTGCCATACTAGCCATAGGCTGCTCGAATCCATAGATCAGGGGGTTCTGAAGTTTCCTACCCCATCCACCCATCCATCTCCATTATGTCGAAAGAGACCTCCGGTTCAATAACATGATACTCGCTTCAGATCATGTGGTGATTTGTTTGGTTTAGATTGCATATATAGGCTAGTTCGGATGTAAAATGCGTTAAGGAATACAGGAACGGGACAGTACAGTTACTAGTGTGCAGCGTTGTCAGCAGCGAACATTACCTCTGAGCCAAGCTGTATTTAACCAGCAGTGATAGGCACTCGATCTCTTAACTTTCTTTAGTATTCAATTTAGTGCTTCCCCAAGCATCTGCTTCCCCAAGCATCGACATTGCGACTAGGGCAATACAAAAAGTAAAAGTACCAGTCATGGAATTCTATTCTCATTAGTAAAAGGAAGTCTGGGATAACTTTTAAAGGATGCAATTTGTTGTTATATTTAAACAAAATTCAAATATTTATTCAGGTATGGGCTCAATCATATAGCACAGTTACAATTATAGTACAACCCCCAGCTCACTAAAAAAAATTACGGTGGTCATCCACACTGGCAGTGGCACCTGATGCAGTTGAGGAGAGACGAGCACAGCAAGGCATTAAATAAAATACAAAGGTGTTACTAACATGGCATCTCCTGACATGACCTATAATGGTCTATATAATTATAATAATAATTACAGCTAAACCAAAAGACGCTATACCAAAAACGCTAACCCCCATCCAATGCTTGTACTAAACTTCATGAAACTTGTACAACATAGGGATGGAGCCTAATTCAATACATGTACACGTGAGGGCGACACTCATCCTTGGAATATAATATATACTAGCTCAGATATGGAGATACAAATATTATTTTTGTCTACCGAATTTATCAATTATAAGCTTACAATCGCTTCAATTTCACTTTAGATCCACCAAAATCATCTAATTGCTAGGTATTTGCAGGTATATAGTTCATTCGATTTGTTTACACATTACCTTAATATGGTAACGGCCGGAAGACCTGGATTTTGTCCAGAGCCCAGTATACCTTTTTTGTCGATCTCGAATGTAAAACTGGGCAAAATAAAGTATTCATCAATCCATATCATCCATCACAATGTATATAAAAACGACTGTTTACATTTAGTTGAGCGTGGAAAGGGTACATCGAATAAAGGTACAATGGTTAGTTAGTTATATTCCAGTACAAGCAAATACATAGGCCTACGACAAGAATGAAAGATTGAGGTAGGTGAGGCACTGGCGACTATACATGTATGTTGGATGGGTTTTCTTTGTTTTTAAACCTTTTTTTAACCGGGGTAGTTTAACGTTGGCTGGTCTTCCACTAGTTCCTGAGAGGACGGGGCGAAATAACAGCCATGCCAGGGCTGTTGGTTTCCTGCAAAATGGCAGTAATTCATTATGAATATATTTGCATGTAGATTAAATACGCATGTACATCGACGCTTGCAAAATAGTCTACTCAAAATCATTATATTACATCATTCGAGGCTGATATTATGTAGTGCTGCGAGTAAATGTTAAGGTTAGACAATTATTTGGTTTTACTTTAGTTAATCCCTACGAATCCCTACGAAGTACCGTATTTACCTTATAGGGGGCTAACTTCACTGGGGTGCGAACAGACGGATTGTTGCCAACCATTCTACCACTTGACCATTTGACCTCGAGCTCAATAGGTGTGGCCAAGCCTATAGATCCCCTTGGTCAGCAACGTGTGACGTACACCTTCAATTCCGAGCCCCTTCCCAAATTTGTTACTTTCCAATCTTGTCCCTAGTGACTACTCTACACGTCATTTTGGAGAAAATTGTTCACCCTTCCGAAAGATAAATACAACCACGATAGTTACAACCCACTCGTCGGAGATAGATAATCAATTCATCCTTGTTTCCGCTTATCGGTGTCAGTAACAGCAGCAGATACATTGTAGAATCAGCTATCTTGTATTCAGAATTGGAGTTTTTTTATACCCAATTCCAGGAGAGCGGCATTGAGCTTATTTTTAGGGATTCTCACCCCTCCTATCCACTCTCAGAATCTGTTTTGCACCTTCTCTCTAAGAGCTCTCAATTCTACAACATATTAGTGTACCCGATATCAAAACTCAAGTTCTTTTTCTAGGGCGAGATAATAGAAAAAAACTATTCCAAAACTCTCCACTCTCACATTGTTGCGATATCTTCCCCACCTCATCTAGTTCCAACAAAGGGCTAATACACTAAGTACTCTTTTTATCAAACAATGGGGAATGGGTATAGAAAGTTCCGATCATCTATTCTCCACATAACGGCAAGTTGCCCTAATCTGAATTTAAATCTCCAGTGGAGCCAATGGTCTGTGTCTAATTACCGGGAACTAAATCGCCCTACAATCAGAATTCACGCCACCTAGGCGGTCCTAATTACATTTATATGAGCGCGCATTAGTAGTCCTGGGTACCAGTAAGTCACGCCCTACTTTTTAGACTTGACTCAGCATATCCCCTAAATGCAAAAATCTTCGCTTTTTACTCAATCATTTCAGCAAAATGATCAATCAACCTAGTAATCCCAGTGCACCCCACACCTCACCATCCTTCGTAACAGGAGGGTTTTTAAAAATTTTCAGACAAGAAATTTATATTTCATTACCCGAGTCAGATTTGTATGTTTTTGGGGCTTCCGAACAACGGTTTTGGAATTTGAAATAGACATTTGACGTCTTGCGTTGTACATGTTGGTGTTAGCATGAACCTAGGGCGATGCATGTAAAATGGACTGAATTCAATGTGCTTCATTCACAAATAAGTTAATTCATAATGTTAAGATCCAGTGTTCCTGCATGCCATATTTCCAAGAAATATTCTTTTGGCAATGATGAAAACATTTCATACCCCCACCTTCACTTTTGTTTTCAAGGTAACGCAAGCCGTTAATGCACTTGCCCATTGCAACCCTCAACCCCCAACCCCCAACCCCCGGGAATAATGGGGAATATCCTGGACACTTTGGGAAATATCATGAAATCTTGACCCCCAGGGCAAAAGATTCTTGTATATATATCCCCGACCTTGGGACACATTTTTCGGTGGACATTAATTTTGTTTATTATTGCAAATACAAAATATAAACCATATACCAATATTAATGGCGCTGTCGAACATTCCTCAATTATCATGTGCATAACTCCGGATACATTCAACGAGTTTCTTAATAATATTAGATAGAGGTCTTTCTACTGCCACATGGAGAAGAGAACCAAACAAATCTGCGAATCAAACCTAGAATAAAAACTCACTATTGCAAGCGTGCGCTTTCGTCCGTGTGATCGATGATAAATTTGCATATGTATAAACCTAAACATAAAATATAAACCATATACCAATATTAATGGCGCTGTCGAACATTCCTCAATTAACATGTGCATAACTCCGGATACATTCAACGAGTTTCTTAATAATATTAGATAGAGGTCTTTCTACTGCCGCATGGAGAAGAGAACCAAACAAATCTGCGAATCAAACCTAGAATAAAAACTCACTATTTCAAGCGTGCGCTTTCGTCCATGCAATCGATGATAAATTTGCATATGTAGATGTTATGCATAACTGTTAATAGCTGTTAATTAATGTTTGGTCATTACTTCTTTTGGGACCAAGAGTTTGCCTTTGATGTTGAGCCGGACTGCCTGTCATGGCCGAAACCAAAACACTAACGACCCTGTGGGTGGTCTATGCGGACAATATACACAGAATGGGATTCCTTCACGGTCAAATTCAGTCTAACAATATTAAAATGATACATAATTCGATTGGTAGATTACTCAACATATGAACTATTTTCAAAGGGAATGACAACCGCATTCTATACCTACAAAGAAAAGTGCCTCTCAATCTTTTTATAAATGCCGGCTTGGAAGTTGAAAGTGGCTATAGAAAATATAAAGAAAATTTAAACTGGTCCAATGCGCAGTTGGAGGGCTGATTGTAGGATTGGTATTGTATTCCACAATCAAAAAGCGCAGCACAAAGCACATTTGATTTTAATAATAATATCGAGGACATACATACAGACAAAACAAATTCAAAATATCTTTTTTAACGTAAGATAATTAAAGGCAAAGCAAGCAGATATTCGGTGATGGCATATCATGCGAACAAACCATCTTAAATCGCATGCGTGTGTCTGGTCATTTTCATGATTTGATCTATGGCCATTCTCCACTGGTCCAAGTCACCGCGGGTCAGTTGTGCCCTGAGAGGGGACCTGGACAGGTCAGTACCTCAGGTCAGGGTTGTCCCTCTCTTTATCCCTCTAATCCATCATAAAATGACATAATTAAAGTTGCTGATACACAAGGAAAGTGAGCGTCTTCTCCGTTTCTCAGATCTCAGGACCTCAACACAATAGCTGTTGATTTATAGACCGATCATCGTAAAATCGGCTTTTTTGACAGACGTGATAATTACATGGTAATCGCATTTTTCGTGCATCACATGCGACCTCACTTACTTATAAAATGTTCTTTGAGTGGATGTATATGCAAGGACACTATATAATTTCGAGTCCCATTTCTTTATGTTCGTCCAAGGTTCGATGAACTTCGCTTGAAAAAAAACCCCGATATGATTGCGCCAGGGCAATCCATGAGTCAGGAACCATTGTACTAACATGTATTTTTATATTGAGGTGGATTCAGAGTTCCCATTCTGTGAATCTTTAAAAGTGTGAATCATAAGCGGATACTAAGAAATGGACCATAAAGCCACTGTGCACAGTCCCGTGTATAAATGTAACTCCAGGAGGGGCTTGAAGTGGATTCGTGGGGAAACTTCACTATGTCAGATGGATGACAATCTATAACCAGAAAAGAGCTTTTGCTATATAAAGAGAAGTTACTCACAGCGAAACATAGAATGTGTACTATATTGGGCATTCTTTCAAACATGTATTTCCTTCTTTTGGGCAGAATACGACTTTCGGTTCTGGGTCTCAATTGAGGGAGAATCACAGCGTCATTTCTTTTGATTCTGCTGTTTTCCTGTTGTTTTATTGTTCTTTTCGATACTTTTTTTGCCCATATAATAGGGAAAATGCAGAAAATGTATGCCTATTTTTGGTTAGCACTATATTGCATATTCGATGCATTGCTATACTTGATTAATAAATATTACATTTCAATGCTATTCGTATCGGTCAATTTTTATCCATTGTATTTTTTAAAGTTTGTCTGTTACTATAGAGAGGTACGGAAAGGTAAGCAATAATCAAGTCATGAAAAACCTGATAATGAAAACTGCTGTTTTTTAGGTTTCTCACGCCGAAGGCACTTGTACTGTGAACTATATAGTTTTTACTTTTTGCTCATGGCCACGGGCGCCACTATCTTGGAGGGTGCTCTCTCTGAGGTCTGTGCCGGAAAGCAACCGAAAAACGCTATTTCGGGATTGAGAGTATAACAGAAGTTGTACTTTTTATATTAAAGTGATCCTGTTTCAACAAATAAATAAAGAAAGCTTATTGTCCCCTACACTAGGTGGCCCCATAATCTAGTTCATAAAGCCGAGGCTCCTGCACAGGATTTATTGTCATATGCTACAATAAGCAAATTAGTTCCAACATTAAGTTCATGATCCATCTTATGTACGGTGTCCAAATCCTTTACCTAATCTTTGAACAGCGGCCTTCGCCTTCGCCTTGCGTAGTGATTGTAAGATGTGTATTGGCTCTACATAATAACTGCTCTTCGCATGGCAGTAAGAATCAACCAAAACCATAGCTACCTCATCTTTTACACCTCAGCCAAGGACACATTGTCAAGTTTACCACCAGAGAAATCGTAGATCACTAGTACTAGTGCCAATCTCATAACTTGAGATTCAACTGCGGTAAACATTGCAGGGAGATATGCAAAAAATATGTATTTTCTATTAAAATACCGTATAATTGTTGGAGACGAACATAGGTCAAGAACATTAAACTTCACCAAGTTTATTGCACATAATTACAAGTTGTTAGTGCTGCATCAAACGGGTTCTTGTTGTGAAGAGGTAGCCGATTTAGACAGTTGTGCGTTTTTGTGAGTTTCAGAGTCGTTCTGCTCAGTTGCGTTTGAACTGATGATAGGCAAGGAACTAGTCAAAGAGTCTTTACTACTTCCATGAGCGTTCGATTCCGAAGTGTCAGTTGAACATTTGGTCTCTTTTTCCTCATCGTCGGATGCATCAGTATTTTTGTCTGCATCCGATGACTTACCGGAACTTTTGAAGTGTTCCACTTTTCTGCCTGGAATGACTTTGAAGAAGGCCGATTCCCAACTTTTGCTGTGAGTAAATTCCAGGAGGATTTCGAATACTGAAATAAGTGGAAATAAAATGGTTTTGAATGTGCAATAAATGGTAAGACTCGAAACAAAAGACTTCTTTAATAACAAGGGCTATGTCGGTCGGAGGGCAAAGTGATTACATAATCTTTGAGCCCCCCGCCCCCGAGCGTGGGCCGGGCTATGAAAAACTTGGCTTCTATACCTCCGCTTGTGTTCACTCTTAACTCAACCTAGACACAATATTCAACCCCTAGAATACAGAGCGTACAGAGAGTATGACTATCAGTAGGCTATCACAAGTAAATGTACTACCAGAAACTTGAATACTCCCAATATTATGCCCAGTTCAGGGAAGCATGACCAAAACATATTCTGGGACATCATGGGTCGGCCGACAGACAGACTGCGCGTTTCCTCAGTGCTGCCTACTAGCGTAAATTATCTGAACCACAATAAATAACTAAACAATAAGGCCTTCTGCCGGGGAAGAGATTGTGTAGATCATCTCGATGTTAATGACTATTATTTAAATTTATCGACATGTATATTATGCGGGTTATTTTCTAGGAAAGAGACATATTACTTCAATGTGAAATTTCTGACAAATAAAACTGTTTAAAAAAAATACAACTGTAGCAGGCCCTACATTATGTCATAATACCAGAAACTGGGGAGCTGGGACGATACGGAGATTTTTTAAATTTTTTATTTCATTAAAGCCCAATACAAATATTTAACCCAGAACAATTGAAAAAACGCAAGTGTCAGTCGGTGATTCAATTTATATATTTGTAGCAGATATATTGGACAGTGTCGAATATGTTTATAAATTCAAACGCCAGGTGGCGGCACTGAGCTACCCGACCCTGAACAAGGCTCGAACCTTCGACGAGGCGGGCACGAGAAAAAGCCTAAAGCAGAAAATGACTTCGAACTGCTGTCAAAAAAAGAGTAATATTTTGACACCCGCTCGTAAAAGCATTAATTGCAACGGTTGTGGTCGACGTCAAGAATCCAAGCAAATCATCACAGGTGCTTACCGTGGTTGATGGTGAGGACTTTACGAGTTTTCATAGCAAGATAATCCCCTATCGGTAGTTGTGCGTGTGCGAGTCCCTTCTCCTGAGCAAGTTTATAACAGAGACCCTACAGGGAAATAGGAAAAAAGTGTCATCACACAAGAAGTCGTAATCGACCTGGAATACTATCTGACTAAAATTATTCTTATCACCCATTAC
This sequence comes from Sthenelais limicola, assembly GCA_942159475.1. Lineage (NCBI taxonomy): Eukaryota > Metazoa > Annelida > Polychaeta > Phyllodocida > Sigalionidae > Sthenelais > Sthenelais limicola. Next base: position 56,761,355 of record OW804095.1, on the reverse strand, counting down.
AATATTTCAATATGCATCAATCGTCTCATTAAAAGGTCCATCGTGATATTACATTTACTATCTTTATTAATGTGCCATACATCGGTATATCCAGGGAGCTAGGTACCTCCCTGGTATATGATATCTATCTGGTAGGTATAAATCTGCATTATGTTTTAGCTTAGTTGTGACATATTGGGAATTCAGAGTCAACGCCATTGGAAGGACATAATGTTATAAATTACCTACCTTTTGGTGGTTGTGGTCGACGAGTCCTCCAATGATATATGCTTTGTCGTCGTCTAAACTAGACAAAATATTGGGCGAATCGCTTGTCAAGTATACAATGCTATCCTTATTAAATACATCCACGTAATCTTCTGATTTAAAATTAACCTGGAAAAAAGTTAGAGGGTCTATAATTTAAGCTGATCTAACGTAAATTTTCAAATCATTTCAATTAAACAAAGGTGAAGGCAAGCTTATACGCCAGAAGTTTTATCAATCAAGTGAAAAAAGTTTATGCTACCGCGGCATCCTTTTAAATGTAGTTTCTACCAGCATGGTAAGCCTCTCAATATGGAACAATTTTTTTATTCATTTTTATTTAGCTTAACGAGCAGTTACATCAGTGTTAAATAATTATGTGTTGGATCATGGCTCCCCAATTCACCCTAAGGTGGTATACCACTGGGCCCTGAGCCGAAGAGAAAAAAAGAAACTAGGATTTCAAAGTTATACATGAGTCTACAATTCAATTATTTTCATACTTACATCCCAGCCTTTGTAGTCCCCTATCTCAACCATTCTAGCTTTTGTCTTATTCCCCCAACTCGTAATGTGGAACTGAAAATTAAGTGAATTAGATGTCCTTATCACATGGTTCTATTCGACATATTAACCACGATAAGGAATTTTCAGAACCTAGGGCGAGTTAATGGGATAAACAATTCTGGTCAGGCAGTTTGTTTATACAGGGTGGATTCCAAATGAAAATCTTATTCAATCTGAACGAAAGCGTTTAAAACTGGGTAAAGATTTTCCATGCACTATCGATAGTAAGTAGTTTACACAACACGGAACCCCGAAAAATGTCGTGAAACTGAAATTAATCTATTTCAATTCATTATTAGATTAAATGTCTAGGATGTGAAAAAAATCTAACCTGAACAGGGTCTGCCATACGCCTATTGGCTGCATAACAATAATTCAATTGTTTCACTAATTTATTTATGTCCTGTGAAGAAGAAAAACAAAATTCAAGTAAGGATACCTACAAACAAGGAAATATATGGAAGCAAACATTACTTATCCCAACTGTTAAGTGTCGAGCGTGAAGAGTTAAAACCCGAAATGTTTATGGTTTTGAATATTAATCATTTTTCCAGGATTCCATCGACCAAGAACAGATATTTAACCAATTTAAAATTAGAAGAAGGTATGATATTTTTTAAAAGATTGTGTATACTGGTATACAGGATCCCCAAATGGGGGTTTTTCATCTGCCCCAAGTCACATTTTACAAAATATTGAATATCAAAATGCCGATCAAATTTTTCATATAAACTTGTTACCTCTTGGTATATTCTACTGAAAGATTTCAGAATTGTTGGATCATTCACTTGAAATTATCTGAAATAATACAAAGCCATTGAAATTACCTTTTCTACCATTAGATCATCAAAAGAACAATCTATGACGATACTAGTATGACAAGAGGAATTTTTCATGGAATTCCTTTTTAGTACTTTTCGATTTGGGGGTAGGGGTTCTCCACTGTCTTTCAATATCTTCCGCTTTTCTTTCCTCTTTTGCTTTTCTTGAGCTCTGAAAAGTACACATGGCGTAAAAGTTTTAGTAAAACACACAGAATCCTAAAACATTCCAAGTAGTTTTGTAGAAGTCAGAGGTAAGAAAAAGAAGTTCTTTGGAGAAGTTTTTTTCTGGAAAGGTGACATGGTGGGGAGCCAATATCCCAAAACTTTATTCGCATGGACCATTACAATAATTTACATTTTTTTTAAAGATTTTATTTAAACTGGGTGATTCAGGTCCCCTAATCGGATTTTTTACCTGTTACCAGTGTGGACATATTTACAAGTTATCATACATAATTTCAAACAAGCCATCCAGCTTGATGTGCGCGAGAAAAATAGACCAATACAAGATTAATCGAATCAAGGTGGAACAAAAAACCATGTGTGAATTATAATTCGCGATTGGTGGCTATTACATAAGAGCCAAGACAGTAACCCAAAGACTGAAAGCCCAGTACAAACCAATAATATTCAAGTTAAATAGATACGGTACCTTCTTGTTGCTTTCGTTTCTAGCCATCGTTGATTCCTTAGCATTTTCTTCATTTGATTTTTTGACATACCCGGTGGAATTTCCGTTGCATTTATGTTCCGTTTCTTGGGCTCGCACTCAGCGGGACCAGGAGAAGAAACATCTTCACTTTTTTTTGCCTGAGAGGATTCTTGGGTTGCTGTATCGTCTGTGTGATTCATTGTGGAATTCTCTTGCTCTTCTTTAACATCCATGTTTCTATAAATCAAACTATACATATATATACTCATTATCATATAGGAGCCGTCTATAAATTACGTAACGCTTGAGGGGGGGGGGGGGCATGTCAGACCATGCGTTACGGTCCCATAGGTATAACATTGCGTTACAAAGTCAGCTAAAGTCCAGGGGGGGGGGGAGGTCTACATTTTGAGGCAAAAAAACGTTAAATAATATATGGACGGCCCCATATAGGGGTCCTATATGTGAGTGACATCCCTAAAATATGAGGGAAACTATTCAATGGAAAAAAGATCATACTCAATATTAGTACCAAGTAGCCTACCGTACTTGAATTAAGTAGGTATAGATACTGGGTACAGTACCTGTACATAATTCCCTGGTAGGCCATCTCCCACGGACCGGTAGGCTACGTACATGTAGGCCTACGTATTGCCCGCATTAGCCCGAGTATTGGTAAGGCCCGGGAAGCCGGGGTAAGGCCTAGGGCCTTAGCAGGCCTACTAAAAACGCCAGGCAGGGCCAGGGTGACTTAAAGTTATGTAAGCCTAAATCCGAAATTAACATGGTCCAATGATTATCTGGCTTACTGGTTATGGAGCCCAAAAAAGATACCAGTTAGATAGGTAACCATTGGAAAATACATGCCCCTGAACGAACCTACATGAACGTGCATGCCCCTCTCATGTGACTAAAAGGTGCATGAACGTGCATGCCCCTCTCATGTTGTATAATATTTATTTAGATACTTGATACTTATTTTGATTTTGATACTACTAAATAAATGATATGTACTACAGAAATCTCCTATATTATTACTTTGTCTATACAACCTGAAACTTTTCATAACCTAATATGCATAGGAAATAAACAAAAGGAAAAAGAATTTTTACATCCAATATGTATAATAATGTCCCCAAACTCTCCTGTTCATCGGTTGGCTAAGCAATGATAGTGTCACACATGGTCAATTTCATGACAATAAACTATATAACATATTCAAATTAGTATATTTATATCCAGCAAGGAACAAGAGATAGTTATCTTACTAGAAAAATACATACTAGGGTATACAGCCAACGTTTTTGAAATACCTTATAGACTAAAAGATCAAATAATATCTGGGTAGTAACAGCTGGTCAAACAATCCTTTTCTTAAGAGAAGAGGTCTTTGCAGCCCTCTTTCTCTTGATTTGACCCGGTTTCTTTCCCCCATTGGAGGGTCCTGTCATCGCTTGGCTGCCGTCTTGGGAGTGAATAGTTCTTTTGCTAAGCAGTGCACTGTGTTTGCCGAATTTCTTCATGTGGGACATTCTCTGTGCTGGTGTTATTGTAGCCCAAATGTTCAGAGGTACAGAGAACTTGGTGAATTGCTCGCACACAACCAAAGCTCTCTCTACCTCTTTGAACTGCCCTTTCACTAACTCACTGAGCTTAGCTATAAGCTCTACAAGTGTTTGGGGCCGCCACTGAACTTTATGCTTTATAACTGCATTGATTGACTCACAGTTATTGTTTGTCCAGTTTAGCAATTTCAGACAAGTAGGATTGTTGGTAAATGAAGACAGGTTTTGTTCTAAAATTTTGACAACCCGGCTGTCAAAGTACTTCAGAAATTCTGGGGCATTACAGATTATTGTTTTCCTTGTACACTTGACTTTGTGCTGAAAGCTTTCCTCGTCGCCTTCTGCAACAACTCCATTGTCACCAAATATGCTATCTATAATTTTTTGCCTTTTCTCTGATGACACCCCAACACTGTTTTGGAGGTGCTCCAAAACATTTTTTTTCAAATGGCGCACACAGCTGACCATTGAAGACTGGGGGAAATTGGCATGTGCCGCCTTAACCATTGCCTTCTCATCATCAGTCCCAATCACTGGTGCAGATGTTGTATTTTTTAAGGCTCCAGCGAGGTGAGAAAAAAAACATTAAAGGATTCAAAGTCTGAATTACCATGCAGGAAAATTGGTCCTATGAATAGAGGAAAGTCCTCTGTTCGGCCGGAATGTACTGCCAGGTTCTTATACACTGCTACAGTGACATGTAAGCAGAGACAGTCCAGAGACAGTCCAACTATTGGAGTGTCTCTGATGTAAGTCACAGATGTTGAATGTTTTGTCAAATCCCAGTACAGTTGTGTTTGCGCATGGTGCCGAACAACAGAACCTTTGGATGTCTTTCTATCTGTTCTGAGTTATATAGAATAACAGAAGGCACCTTGTCTTTCGAATGGACAACATGTTGTACGAATGGGTCACAGTGGACCAAGTTTTCAACATTCATTATTTGGTCTGCAAAGTTTCTTGGGTTCAGATAGTCATTTTTCTGTCTCCTCTTCTCACAATATTTCATGTTTGCCACTTGCTTGCGGGAGCAAGGGGCATCCATAATGTCTCCGTGCAGAATTAGTTTGTTATACAGATCTTTGGGCATTGTACTTTGCTCAGACCGCATTCTGTCCATTACTGCCGGTTTTGTTTTGATGTAATCCCGGCTGCCACCCCTGCTGTTTCCATGAGGGCATAACCCAGGGAAACTGCCTACATACTCAGCAAGGGCTACAGGAGTGGCATTTTCACCCATAAGCCATGATATTCGTCTTTTATACTTGGCTGACACAGTGTGAGTGGCGTATGTTTTGTGGATTTTGACCACATCCTGGTCCTGGGGTTGGGGTTCAATGGGGCAATATTCACGGTTTATGATGCGGCCACCCTCTTTTTTTCTCTGCTCTTTGCAATATTTGCCCTTTCTCACCATTATTTCTGAAAGTCCAGAGTCTGTCTGGAGAAAATATACAGTAATATTGCTAGGTCCTCGTACCCATGCCCCACAATCATCCCAAAGTTTTGTTTGACGTTTCTTCACCTGTCTTGATACATTATAAACATTATTGAAATAAAAGTACTTATTTTCCTTTATCCCTGTAGGAATATTTTCAGAAACATGCCTATCCACACCATCACATATTGCTGAATGAAGTGCCTCAGATGATAAGAATCTCCCTGCTTGTGGTAGAGGATAACCATTCGTGGCAGATGAAGATGGTCCACCAAATGGAGCACTGTCCTCATCAATAGTAACATCATCTGTAGGTGGTGACATTGGTCCGTCAAAAAGATCTTACATATCGTCAGACTTCTTCAACCAACGGTGATTTCATCCCGAAGTGAAATTGGCAGCAGCACAACACAGTTTGACACGATCGACTTGAGCGATAATGGAGGCTATTGGAGACCTGGGAAAACAACACGCTTCCAGATGGATTTCCCGATGAATACCATCAAACCCTTCCGGAGCAAATATCTGAATTCTGAGCTTATTGTGCCCTGGAATTCGCAATAAGGAATTATATGGCATTTAAACAATCTAATCTAATCACCATCCTGACAAAATTGCAAAACATGGCCCGTATCGCACGTGAGGGTGAACAGGACATTTCCTCCGAGAGCCTTTTGAATTTACTAACAACACTGGGAATAACATTTAGTAAAACTACATGGTGTAGAGGTTTGCACAATGGGTATACATACACAAACTATAACTTAGTGGGGATAAGTAGAAGAAAATACGCCGACTGAAGGAATAACTAAAGTACAGTACCTGATGCTTGACTAAGTTTCTCCACGTGATGTAAACATCCGGTTGTTTGAAGCACGTGGCGGAGTGGGCGTGTCATTGGGGCCTCGGTCCATAGGCTATCTATCTGTAGAGCGACTCCACCATTGTGTATGACTCAAACTTTGATTGACAGACAGTTCCCTGGAACTGGCTCCTGTTGTGACATAGCCTAGAGTTAGATACGAATACCACTATGGTCCTGGGGTAACTGGGACACAAAATGCACTAGGGAAAATAGTCACCGCGAGAGACTCAAGTTCACGTGATTCATAGGCTAATGCCATTATGATGCTTTTGAAAGTTCTGTGGCTTAAATTGTCTATCCATATGAGGGATCTGCGACGGATCATTTTATAGTTACGGTACGGTAACCTACTTGCAAGGGAACGGGATACTGAGATCTGACATTGTTATCATGTGACAAACATAGAGAGAGAAAAAACATAAATATAGGACTAATAGTCTTGGGTGGGAGGAAACGCTGTTCAAAGGAGCCGACAAACAACCAACAAGAAAGAGTCTGTATTCCGATGAACTTTGCAGGCGGTCTTCACTTCAAAAAAATGCTAGCGACATGTTCTTGTCAACCATCATCCACTTCCATTGGTATCGCTGGTAATAACACACATAGAATGTATTCATTTCTCTTCCCTGTGATGTGATGCAACATATTGCTAGATCGACCTGACAGAGGCACCTGCATGCACGCACAATCTTGACGTAGCTGTCGTGGGACCAAGTGATTGGAGCTTCACCCGTATGCCTTCCATAGACAATGCCATTGCCAACTTCTTATCAAACAGATAACGCATACATTCAGTAGGCCAGGCCTTATAATTGTGACGAACGCTTAAATTTAGGACTTTGTGCACTGGCCTGGACCTTGGTCTGGGTCATAGGATCAGTGCAGTGAGTGAAGGACAGAGATAGCAACAACCACCGATCGACGTCCCTTTTCTGGATATAGTCGAGAAGCGATAGTGCTTCACTCCAATTACCACCATGTATATTCACACAGGAATACTTCTCATTGCGTTAATCAAACTGAGTGAGTGTTAGTTCTAATTGCTACTAGTCTTATTAAGGAATGATATTTAATATGTCTTATCTAAAGAAAAACGTGCACACAAGCGCACGTGAACCACGATCCAATTCCACAATTAGCATTTATGATTGACATGTCAAATCACAACCGGTACGTTACAATACCTTTTGATAAATTTAAATGCGGGAATTCATAATCACGATACAAGGATATCCCACTATAGAGTCTTGCTCTTATCATATGAAGTAGATGGTTTAAAAACATATCTATAGGTGTTTACACCCAGACGTTTCATATTGTTATTGTACTACCGCCATGCAAACGCCACTCTTTATCACATTGATCATTGCCCAGTAACACATACTTTCACATGAGTGCAACATTACGTTCACATTGCTATTGTATTAATCTCTATCTGGGGCATGTTACACTTGTAGTCACACATTAATCTATAGCTGAAAGTGGGAATTACATTCAGAATTATAATTGATTTCTTTTTAAAAATCCACAATTAAATAAAATAATAATATAATCCTAGTATAAGTAATCCATCCATAGTATATGGTTCCATTTTATATACATTTAAGAATTTGTATTTCTTAGTAGACAGTTACAATAATTTAACGAGAAAAAGGGTGTGACCTGTCAACGCATTGCTGCTCTTCCCAGGCGTCCATCGGCATATTAATGGACTTAATATGAACAATTATCCTTTTAGTAACAGTATATATGTTGTCTTAATCCACATTAGAGCGCATTAGTTTCAATAATAAATTATAGTTCAACGGTAAAATTTTAAAATTTACGATGTATTTTGTCATTCTGGTGAATAACGTCAATAACGTCAGGGTTTATCCTCTCTACTGGTGGATAAATGGTGTTTTAGCGCCCCTATACTAGCTGAAACTTCACATATGATCTATAAATCTCAAACATAACAAAACTCTCTCGTCATTTTTTTCATATTACTCCCTATTCGATCACTGTTAATGATCTTACACTACTTACTCGGTTCACTAACCGCACCCTCGACTGAATTTCTATATACAATCTGTAATTCCACAACACTTACATTTAAAATATTGTCTTTTCCCCTTTTCAAGTGAGTTCCATAGTCAACTTGGTTATTTTTAACCCTTTGCTACATTGTTAGTCTGTTGAGCCAGGCTATTCCATTTTTATACAAAATGCTTTCACGTACTATTTCATTTCTTCTGTTGTACCAGAATATTCATTTTTATACAATTTTTCACGTTCCATTTATTACAACTTTATTAGGCATTTTCATATTGCACAGAGTTTTGCTGCCTGACAAACACTATCAGTAATTTATTAGCATATTCCTGTGTAGGCCTACTTTAGTTGATACATTCCGCTTAACATGCACGTTTTGGTATAGCTCCAGATAATAGTTTTCTAATGTTAATCCGCGTCACCAGCCCTACCCCGCGTCACAAACATACATGGCCAATTCCACCAATTTGACAACATTTGGCCCCCAACCGTGGAAAGGGATGAAATGGGCTTAAATCAAATTAATTACCATTAATTTGATTATTGTTTTTGATTGGATGGTTCTACCAACCTGTGGAACCACATTTTTTTCATTTTTAGCCAATTTTTTTCATTTTTTTTATTTCAAAATCCCATTTTGGGGGCAAAAATCGTTTTTTTGAACTGTCATTACATGGTGGAATTGCTAAATTTCTAAATAATCATCAAAATCCAACATTTTTCATTATATGTTGTGATAGTAGGTTACTTGTACATGATTTGTGTCAAAAAATTTAGCAAAAAAATGATTTTCAGGGTGAAAGCCATAAAAAACAAAATTTTTTTGGAATGGGTACCCCTGGTGTCCACTAACGAACATTTATTTGCCTAAGGTGGAATAATTTTTTTCAAAAAAATGAAAATTATCCAATTATAACAAATAATGATAAAATGCATTGGATTTGATATGTAATGAACATTAAATGTATTGGTTAAAGTTTTTCTTGAAACATAGCAGAGAAAATGCATAGTGCCAAGAACCTATAGGGACTGGAGATAGTGTCCACTAACGAACACCCTATTTAAGGCTTTTTATGGTTTTATAAGGCAGTATTTTAAGAATGAACTTTAAATTTGACATTTATTATTGATTTAGTATAATATCAGTTTATATAGATCAATAGTTATTATTTCTGCCTAATTTTCATATGATTTATACAGCAATATGGCCCATTGTCCACTAACGAACATATGTGTCCACTAACGAACATATGTGTCCACTAACGAACATATGTGTCTATTAACATCACTTTGTGAGTCAGAAATGAACTAGATTCTGTGGCCATTATTACTAATCGATTTCATTATGAATAATAAACAGATTTCATTCAAAATTATGATTTCAGACCTTATTAATATGTTAAAAAAATGACTCTCTAATTGTAAGAAAGTGTATCAATGAAGCCTCCATTCAAGCCAGGAATAATGGATATAATATAGGCGGGGTCATTAAACTTGTCGCTGCCATTATGATTACCATTACTGAATGGTTATTTGGCTCTAACTTTTCTTCTAGTAAGAATATTTTCACAAACTAAAAAGTGCTATTACCCTTATGTCGAGACCTATAAAGTACACAATAGTTCAATACATTATTTGCATATTTGTTTTATTTATTTCTATCTAAATTCTAATTCATGTAGAAATATGAACCATTACCTGACATGCTATTTTTGACATTTTTTTCATATTTGGGATCTATTTTTCGACCCCCCTGTAAAAAAATTACTAATAATCAGAATGGTTCCATACTTTGTAGTTCAATGCACATATATATGAGGTTGATACAAAATAACAAATCAACTGATTAATGTAAAATTTATTTTTGGGTACCCAGGGGGGCCTAGGGGGCCAAATGTTGTCAAATTGGTGGAATTGGCCACATGTAGTTCTATTGATAGCTTATGCAACCACTTTCATTTGGATGTCCTTATGACAGCTAGGTACTTGTCAACAGTTACTATGATATATATATACTAATTAACCAGTATTGATATTAATTTAAACCTCAGATCTCTTACTGGGATCCACAATTCACTAAAAGAAAATAACACCCCAAGAACAGAAGAAAATAAAGAGATCATTGATCTTTGTTACCTCCACCCTTTGGAACGCCCAAAGTCTCAAAGACAAATTATTTGGCACAGAAGATTACAACAAATTTAGAATGTTTTTGAAACAATTCGCACATGTTACAGTTCGAAACAGAAAGAAACTAATATAGGAATGCCCTATTAAAATGTCCTTGTTGTTGTATAGAAATGGAAATAAAACTACTGTCAGATAGTAATAAACGTCAGTCAATTTTATAACTTCGATTTGTCTTACGAGTAACAGATAAGATGTGATTATTTAAAAAGTCCAGAAGGATTGCATGGTAGACGTATAGTTTTGAGTCGACTAAACCTACAATAAGCCAACAATTAAGGCCATTTTACCTTTGGTCCTTCTGACTCTGACTTCTCATTGCTCTGCGTTACAGGTGAAGGTTTTCCTGTTTCAGGTCTCTCACTACAACTGCCACCAGGCCACACCTATAAATATAAATATGTCACAGACGTCAGATTCAACGAACCTGACGTCCCCACGTCATCTCAGGCTAAACAGGACGTTGGCTTTAAATTGTCATGTGACGTGGCCCTCGTCCCTCTATATACAACAGGAAATAAACTACTCGTCAAACTTTTGGTAATGATTTCTATTCGCTTAAGATTTAATAATGATGATGATCCAACACTAATACTGATAAAATTGTAGGTCATGAACTTGTCGAGAATGTTTTGGATTATGTCATCATCACTGATATTTATTAATTGTCATGTCCAACAATTATAAATTCGGGAGGATGTTCATTTTATCATTTTGCATTATTTTCTTGTTGTCCTTAAATATTCATGAGTTTCGATGTCTGCTTTTAGACCAATAAAGTCTCAAATAAACACACTTTCCTATTCCAGATATCAAATCCACAGCTGGACAGCGTGTCTCGAGACAAGTCCACCAAGTTATCTGCATTAACGAGCTATCCTGCTTTAGCTAGCTGGGAGGGTAGTTTGGTGAAGCAGGTGTACGCCGCTGGAGCAGACCCCGCCTGGAGTGTTAATATGAAGAAGGGCATCCTCAGCCTTCTCCAGATACAGCGCCGAGCTGGCACCAAAACCGAGGTTAGCCTATTCAGGATTAGACTAGGACCAAGGCCCTAATAGCCTATCTCAATGGGCACATCACTGGGGCCTCACTGAACTGATCCCTTAGTCTCTCGTAGTGACTCTATATAATAGATTTAGATTTATCTGAATTACCTTTTTTAAACAAAAAATATCAGAGACTTCTTATACAAGTCTAATTCAGGATGGATACTGATATAGTCTTGGGGGGGGGGGGGGGGGGGCGGTGCCTTAGGAATAGGGAGCAGTACAATTCCACAAGTCTAATTGCACATGGTGAAATAGTGTCAAATTCTCCTTAATTCATATAGATCAAATTACACAATGTGTGGAAAAGGAAAAATGATAATGTTGAATTATCGAGTGTTGGCGGTTTTGATTTCTTAGTAATTATAGTACTCTTAATATGCATAAAAGTATAGAGGATAAAAACTATTGGTCATATCAGGGCGAGGGAGGAAACACGCTAATGGGATGCTATAGGCCTATGCTACTCTTTCGATGGTTAGCAATTATTCTTTTATTAAAGGATTAAAGATGAAGGGAATTAATCAACTCAATTAAAAACACCTCACAGAGTATTCATTGTAGCATATATATTGTTTGGCGACTTATTAAAGGATTAATGACCGACATCGAGCTGCTGGTGCACTTTTTGGTGCATAATCTTGAGGCGAAGCCGATAGACTAACGAACGTTGATTTTTAGTTATTTACTTATTGTTTTCAATGTCCCCTAGGTTGATGCCAGTGGTGAATGTGAAGTCACGTACGCTGTGGATGGATTGAAGATAACAGAAACAAAATCTGGCTGCAAACCCACGTCAAACGCTGGCCAGTTCCAAAACGTGAGAGAAATCCTCGGTGTGGCCATATCATCATCTGTGCAAACAAAATACGTCCTTTCCTCAGATGACGTTATCCAGTCAGTAAAAGCAGAAGAGCAACATATTGGACGATTGAATATGAGAGAGTCTTTATCAGTAAAGGCACACTCTACGTAGGTTATTTTTAATAAATCATGAATCATTTATAACCGCCTAATAATCGTTAACTGGAAGGTATGATATAACATGCCATATTTCCTTAATTAGGAAATATACATTACTAATATTTTACTAAAATTCGAAAACCCCATCTGGAATTTGAATCTACCAAAAGCCAAATTATTGTTTATTTCCTTGGATACAGCCAATCGCTTGTTTTGGACAAAAAGGAACTGGGCACAACAGCTGTACAGGCATCATCTATAGAAGAAGCAGCACAAATAATAAATGCTAGTGAGTAAAATATACTTATTTAATTAAATTTGTTCACTATCTCACTATGCTATTCGAACGGTTGGGCATTTATATTATCACCGCAATTATTCATTGTTTACGTGCATTTCACTGAAATCCCCATGTCAGTCAGAAATAATCAATATTCTTAGGGGGGGAAATACGATATCAACTAGGTTAAATCTTGTTCTCTATCTATTTCGATCCAAGGGGAAAAGTTACAACTGCAAGGGTCCACTCTCGCATTGAGCCAAGAAAACCAACAATGTGATATTGAAAACTGTGATAAGGCAAGTGGTTTTTTTTTTATTATTTTGTTTGTTTGTTTTTTGTTTGTATTTTTTCCTCTCTGTCGTTGGTAACCACATGTTGGTTGGGTTAGATGACATGCATCTAACTACATTGTTTTCAACGTAAACATAATGCAGATTCGATAAATAGCTCTAATTGTATTTCAGTTTTATTCTTGTTCCTTTTCTAGCTAGCTATGTTGATAGACAAACTGAGACCCTATTTGGGAAGTGATTCTGTTGCAACAAATGAAGGTGGAGGGGCATTCTTAGATTTAGTTGCAGCCATTAGATTCTCCAGTCAACCCAGCATCTCCTCAATCTTACGAGATGCCAACAATGCAGACATTGTGTGAGTGCACCCAAGGATTTGCTAGTAACTGCTAAATATTTGGAGCATATAACTTTGTGCTGTAAATTGCAACTGCTGTGTAAATCATTACTTGAACTACAACAGTTGTTCAATCAAGTTTCTCCTCTCCAATAATAGTAAATTTTCGTAATGAGTCAATGTACTTTCTTAACTTTCGAATAAAGAAATCACAGATGTAATCATTGATTGTTAAAACTGATTCCCGCTGATGAAAACGGTTATGATCTCAAAGAATAATTGACATACTTCTGGTGGGCAATTAAACAGTCAGGCAGGAGTGTTACCTGCTGGAAACAACGATGAAATAACAATTACTTTTTATTCTTCCACAACCTAGTACACAACTGATAGATGCTACTGTAGCAGCACAGACAAATGCTGCCCAGTCCGCTCTCATAGGATTCCTAGACTTCAATGAAGAATACGATTTCCGATTGCAAGAGCGTTACCTACTGGCAGTGGCATTTTCTACACATCCCCAAGAATCGTTGCTTAATGATATTTTGGTAGATATTCCCTTCTTCATTCTATTTTTAATATCGTTTCATATAAGTATGTTCATTTTCTCTAACGTCATATCTTGAATTTGATTTGGACTATTTTCGTTATTTGAAGATCTTTTATTCTGATGACATATTATACATCCCTTTAAGATGCTGTTCTCATTTTTAACTGCTATCATTTTTTTCAGAATTTATACAAAAGTGACATAAAGAACAGTGTCCTACATGAATCGATTGGGGATGCTCTTGGAGCTATCATGTACACATACAGTCAAAGAGAAGGTCAGGATGAGGTACGTTAGCCATGGGCATAATCCCATAACTTTATTATTTGTATTGTATTGCATATGCACCGACATTCCTAATTCCTAGTAATAGCAGAAAACAACCGGTGTACTCATTTAATGTATATTAACAAATTCAACCTACAAATGTATTGTGATAGTGTGTTCGTTATCATCACACTCCGAAATGAGAAGTAAGATTCATCTTTAAAGGGGAGAACTTTCCATTGTTAATGCAGTGTGTCCTTTCCATTACACAGTTGATAGAAAAAGCTAAGAAGGTGATTTTGGAGCGCGTCAAAGCTTGTTCAGAAAATAGTTGCAAAACACGGCACATTAGAGTATTAGGTAATGCAGGAATTCCAGACACAGTGCCTATCCTTGTACAATATGCCGAGTCAGGAGGAAACGCGGACCTTACTTCTTCATCCATCAAAGCCCTGCGCAGAATGCCAAAAGAAACAATTACAGAAGAGGTAGCTTTCATTGATTCGTATGCATCTTGACATTAGTACCATTAATTGCTACAGATCATATGTAATGTGTTACAGAAAAATGAGTCACAAGTCGCAAACAAAAATCTAACAAGTTCTTCTATATTTTAAGTTTATATTTTTAGTTTTAGGGGGGGATTGTAATATTTCTGGGGGACTAGTAAAGTAGCTAAATATACTCTATAGGATGAGTTTAGAAATGCATGGATATATTTAATACACTGTCTTGAAATTTTGTACTGTATGTATTCATGCTACTAGCAGCGCTAGGCACTCCAAAAATGAAATCATTCTGACCAAGGTCTCCCGTGAAAAAAAAACATTTGAAAAATATCATTTTTTGCGACTTGTGATTCATTTTCCTGAAACACATCACATAATGCACAGTTATATAATTATTATTATCACGTCCCAATCCAAATATTATGGTTGGCAAAATGTCACTGTATTGGCGTCGGCTAATGTATGTCTTCCTTTCTCTCCTTTTATTGCGGGGCATCATTTCAGGTCAAGAATGCAATGCGAAACATCTATCATCAATACAAGAAGGGATACGACAGTGCAGTTCGCACACAAGCCCTCATGATTCTTTTGGATAATTCCCCCACCGATAGCGACATCAAAGACATCATGACATCTACGACGGATCCTGACCAGACAGAACACTCGATGTACACCCAACAGAGGCTGTTTCTGCTAGCTTCCAAAGATTCGGAATTGAAGTAGGTGCCATACATGTGTATATATAACCATTGAACCCCTAATGGTAAATAAGTATGGAGGAGCGAATGTGACTATTAGGGATTATTGCGACGTCGCACACGACGTCGCATTTAACAATGCGATATCTACATTATAACATTGCAACACGATAATCCAGGTAGCAAATCTGCATCGAATAGTTAACTGTTGTACTTACTTGTGATTTGTAATCAACTTCATGTCCTATTATAAATCGCTTTTATATGGATTAGTTTTAACAATAGTTTCAAGCATTCTTAATGGTCTGTATTTTATATATGAAAAATGTGCACCTGTTATACAGAAAGAGGGAGAGAGATGGGAGAAAGATTGAAGGACAGAGAGAGTCAGGGAGAGAGAGAAAGGGATAAGGGGAGAGAGCAGGGGAGCAAGAGGGGGAAGAAAAAGAAAAAGTGGGAGAGAGAGGGAGAGATTGGGAGAGACAGACAGAGGGAGAGATAGATGGGAAGAGACAGCAATTGTTGTATAGATGTATGAATATTGATTGTTATTAATTATATGCAGCCAGTGCAAAAATGTGTCCTAAAAGAATGCGATGTGATATGCGATGTCGCAGGAGTAAGATGCGATATCGCAGATGGCAGAGGACAGGGCGGAGGAAAGGGTTGATGAGATACAATTGCGATACTGATATCGGAAGTGAAGATGTGATCGGCATATTTTGATATATTCATGACATTTCGCTCTTTTATATTTCGCTTTTTTTAAAAAATAACTATGTCAATAAACTTAGTTTTTCATTAAAATATCTCCAATATGTGTTTTTTCTCAGAGAAAAAGTTCAGAAAGCCTTACAAGATAGAACGCTGCGAAATTATCATATACTGGCACCAAAAGGAAAGGCTCTCGCCTTCAAGGAAAGTTTGGCAGGTAAGCCACCTTTCATTGCAACAACATCATTTAACATTAACATTGAAATTAGAATATTCTCTGAATCAAAGATAAGTTTGAATATTGGTGAGGTGGTTTTGTTAGGGATATACTTGGAATGCAGATTCCTATGGATTCGATCATTCGAAAAAACATGTTGCTGGAAATAGACAATTTAGAATATTCTCTCCTTCACTTTCAGAGACGCATGGTCTTACTTCTACTTATGACATGTATGTACAGAACTCAAAAGCCGGTATTATGAAAAGAAGCGGCATGGATGTCGATCTTATCACTCCATCATCGTCAATGCCTCTGTATGCAGTGAGTATATTTACAAACAAGACTCACTTAACTTTCTTTGTTAGAAAGAAAGGTTTTGAGATTTATCATGAATTACGGTATGATATATATTATATAAGGAGAATATTTTGTCAACTTATGTTTGGTCCCTATAACAGATTTTCTCCAGCGTTATTTATTAAAAATGACAACAACACATGCCCATTTCAATTATCAACACGTATGTTTTAGTTTGGCATCTTTGCTGCTGGCATCGAAGGCTTACTTGGGGAAGAGGTAGACCCTGGTCAGGGAGATGTGGAACCCACTGCTGGCCTGGCTCTGGACCTGTTAGATGTGGCTCTCAGGCCTGTCACATTTTTTACAGGCCAAAGTGGTTTAATGTCAGCTGTATGGAATGCTCCCAGTGAACTAACAAATGCCTTACAGGTAGGCTATTGATATGTTATGCTTATTTAACAGATTCTTATTATTGTTATATCTTTTTATTTGTACAACGGATTTGTATTACTGAAGGCATATTACACGTGTTTCTCTTCAATACATCTAAATCAATGCTCTAGCCACTGTCACGCAGCCAGTTATATTATATGCAGGTCAAATTCCATGTGCTCTCGCATGGTTTAAGTCACCTAATATTGCACCAGCGGCCTTTAAGACAAAAATGAAGATCTAAATATAGTCAAAAATAACCAAACAAATTCTTGATTGGATGTTGTATTTCCGATTGTTCAGCTTAATTTAGTAGAATTTACGCAATGTGTACAGCTGCCCACGTGTATATTCTGACGATCTGATCCACACCCCAAGCATGGATTACGTGATTTCAAGATACAAAAGTGTAATAATGTATATCTATAGAGACTCCTTCATCGATAGTAATTTCCTATGAGTAATCAAATTGAAGGGAAAAATTTCAAGATTCCTCCGTGAATCAGATTCATCGATGAAAACACGTATTATCCTAGTGCATATCTCAAAATGAACATTGTATCATTTGCTGTTTTGCTTAGACCAACTTCCTGATGCAAGATCATTTCCAAACAATAAGCTTCCAAAATGGCCTCATAGCTAACCTGAATGTCCAAGGGGCGGTATCAATGGACTTATCTGGACTTGTGTCAATCAGTCTATGGAACAAAAATTGTCATTCTCTCATCAAGAACAGGTTAGTTTTTCTAGCATTTTATTTTGAAAATTACCATAATGCATACATGTACAATGAGTTTGTACCATACCCCTGTGTCAATGGAAAGATGTCTCTGATTACATGAGCAATCAGGTGCACATATGTAATATAATATATAATAATATTCAAATAAACGTGAATGGGGGAACTACCACTATATTAATGCTTATCAGCATTATAACGATCTACGCATGCGTCAATTGTGACTACTGTATTTTGATGCATAGAAAAGAAATGCTAATTTGTATTGACTTGTGTGTATGGTGATGAGATTGTATTTGTGTAAGAACGGTTAATTGAAGGTGTTAGAGATAGTGTAGTTCGAAGTATTTTGTAATGATATGATGTAAGGACGTTCGTAAAGTATGTAAAGTTTTTTCATAGAAACTAATCTTGGGATTTATGGTAGAAGAGATTTGACATTTTGATGGCAACGTATGAAAATAGCTGCAATAATGAGTTATGCCTATTTGTTTAAATATGTGGGATTTTAAATGTCTGGACAATAAAAATATTTCAAAACAAAATATAAACAGTACAGAACAGAAAACAGAGGAATTATGACCGTAAATGATATTATATATAGACTCTATTAGATGCACTCACCCATTAAACTATCTTATCCATTCAGCATTCCTTATTTTCAGCGGTGCGCTAACAATTCGCGGAAGTTTTAGTCTACAGCCGGGAGCATTCCGAGCAGGAGTCCACTACTCAGCCAAGTCTACTTCAGTAATTGACTTCGTCACCGACGTTGATTTTTACGATAAAATCAAAATGTGTTTACAAATGGGCAGGCAAGATGTGACATTCAGGTAAGGGAAACAGTATGGTATTTTACCTGCCTTGTTGAACTTTCTTCTAGTTGCTATTGACAGACTGACATAAAAGGCCAAAACGAAAATCCCAAGTGAAAAGATGTACTGGGGTGGTGTAGGCCCCACTAGTTGATTATGGCACTTTTGAAACGCTTGTTGTATTGATGAGGCAAACTACGCATATTGGAAACATAGTTTACTATGAAACTTCGTTGGAATTTTGCGGGGTGATTAGTAACACTAAACATTTTTTAGAAACCTTCGCCAACGCGTTTATTGCGAATTATGGATGTTTTCGAAAAAAAAAATAAAACATTTTTTTACTTAAGGAAAATTATGAATTCCACAACGCGAATTCCGCCACTATACTGTTTATACACTTCCTAATACCCCTTTCACACCACTGGAAAGTGGTTTCTTTAAAAAAAAAAAAGTTTTCACCCACCTACCTAGTTTTCAGCTAGGTAAATCGGAAACACACCTGTTTTATTTTTTTTGCCAAATAAAAAGCGCACCGCTCTATAGAGACGAGATGATAACATCCAATAGATGGCAGTAATGGAGACTTATAGTTTCAAACTTCTCGCTAGAGGGACTCTGTGGCTGCTGAGATGGGCGGACCCAACATTCATTTTGCCATCGCAGGGTAAAAGGTCCACGCCCTTTTTCGACCACGTAGGCAAACCCCTTCACCCAGTGCGTCATAGCATCTTTCCCTATCCGTGTGCGGTACCTAGATTTACCGGGAGGTTACACTCCGGTGATGTTGAGAACCTGAGCTCAGATGCTATCAGGCCCTACACTCTATACTCGTCCTGTAGGCAGCGGCGTGCTATATAGAGTTAACGCTAGAGTGCTTTGATGTTTACTGCCTACAGGTCGCGTATAGAGTGTACACTTTCAACCCAGATGCAGGGGAGCATGTCGGAGCAGCTCGCAAAGCACTGGGGAGAATAAAGTCACTATTGTGTTGAAAATGATGTTCCAGATGATCGTGAGTTGGCGCTCCCCGACTCCCTAGTGTGGTAGTAGGGACAATGAAGCTTACATGCTGGATCCAGTAGGTTTTTGCTGTTTACTTGGAAACCATCCAAGTGCAAATAACAGTCACTTTTTTATTTGATCATCTGGAAGGGAATAACAAACGAATCCCTTCCTTAGAGTTGGGTATTGGGGGGATTTCAAAACAAGATGTTACTATACTTGTGCATGGAGCTTTTAACAGAAACGTGTATGGCTGGTATTGGGGGCTTGTAGAATTCCACACCCTGGGGTTGTAGGTGTAAGTGTGTCATCGCTTAGGAACATTTTTCGTGTCGGAGACATTTTAAAGGCCGGGTCAAATGTTATGATGTTTTGGGTAGAGGAAAAGATCGATGGACCAAGTCGAGTAAGGAAGCTTCCCCTGTCTGGAGAATGTTCCAGATATGGAATGTCAGGAGGGAATTCGCATATAAAAGAAGCTAACAAATTTAGCCTATATCGTATTTACATTTGCTAGCATCTTTTGAATTAGGTTTTCGCCCCCCCCCCCGACCCCCCCCCCCACACACACACCTTCTTTTTTCTCTCCTCCCATTTCTGTATACACATTATTCTGTTTCATAATTTACTATAGCCTATACACAAATAGGTGTTCATCTGATTAGACCCATGAAATACCTAAGATTCAACTTGACTATAACGATAAAGACTTGAGAATCCTAATCACCATATAGTCCACACTTTAGTACACACATACAAATGACAACAAAGCATTTTTTTTATTTAGTTCTGTATTTTCCTATAGTTTTGCCAAATTAAACATCAAACAAACATCTTATGGCAATACAACTTGTATAAACTTCCGTAGGCGTAGATGAACTGAGCAGCCAGTTGAACAATCAAACGCACAGAAAGTATTATGGAAGAACATATCATCAAAATATGCATGCAATGGAAAGCCAATTGACAATTTTAGTCCGGAATGAATAATACCTTGATTTGCTTATGACAGTGAATATTTATAATATCTCGGTATGAATACACGTACATTTGGCGGCCATGACTTAAGCAACACACCAAGGTAAAGGCCAGCACAGGTCTGCGGGGGAGGAGTGATTTGTTTGGAAGGCCAGGTTATAAATACTTGTACCTGAGTCAGCAGCTGTTCATAGCTCACACAGTCTTGAGGTACGACAGTATAATTCATTATGAATTGAGTAGCGTTGACTGGGACGATCTGGTGGCCATCGCACGGGTGTCTGGGTAGGACATCACAGAGACGCGCCGAGGCAATTGACCCACGTACACCTAGGCTCAGAGGCCCTCAGAATGACATGTCAATGATTGGACGCCTACTGAGCTAATGGATTTTCTGGCCCAGGAGTAGGTGTCATATGGGATAATAATGGTATGTAGCTGTCCCAATGCGATTATAAGGACATTTTGCGGATTGGAGCGAGAGGCTTTCCTTTAGTTTGAAGGGAGTCTCTCAACGTTGAGCCTAGACTGTGTGGATCGATTTGAAGAGCGAGATTTCTTTGGGTAATGAATACATTTCTTTCGATTTTAATTATTTCTTTTGGGGGGCCACCATTGCAATACCATTTATTGACTCGGTAGCAAGAAATTAGTCTAATCGTTTCGGACAAGTATCTACATGATAGCAGCAACATGCTGGGAATGGTGGTATACGGAAACGCATATAAGTAAGCTTAAATTTGGACATGGGTTGTTATGTTGCTAAAAAAACATTTCCAAATGATCCTATAATCCTTCATAGTAACATTCACTATAGTTTTACGAGTGAATTCATGATTAATTCTCTCACATATTGAGATTTTATATCAATAGGATCTAATAGGATAACACTCTAGGTCCAAACCCTCAGATCAGATAAGAATGGTATGTCAGCCTACTTCGCTAATCGGTATCCCTGCCTAGAACTCGCATTTTAATGGGAATATAATGACATTTTAAAATCTTAATGGCATTATAATGACACTTTACGGTTTGAGGCGGGAGGCTTTCCCTTCGCTGGAAGGGACTTTCTCAACTTTGGGCCTAGACTGCAAATGTAATATACATCGTTGAAATGATCGCACATACATAGGATAAATACTTAAATAGTGTGCTTGATAATGATTATTCAAGTGCCACAACGGCCGAAAATATTTTGTTGAGGATAAATAAAGCAGGCTTGTACTGGGGTTGAAGAGAAATCAATTGCCTTTATACTCTATATTGACTAAGCGATTACATTAGATTGATAATAAATTGGTGGTGGTGGAATAACTACCAACTGGTTTACACCCTATATGTTTATATTTTGTTGTGTGTTGCAAGGAGAGTCGTTGGTGCATCTTTCCAGGCGCATCTAAGATAAAAGATCATAACATAAGTGAAGCCCAGTGAGTTTCTTTATATTTTGGCGAAGTTTATACAATTTTAAGATATACTGCTGACAGTAAAACTGCCTCATGATGATGAAGAGATTCTGCATCGTGTGTATGTGGCGTCTAGGGGAACACCCTGGAGGAGTCTGGTGCTGACGTCATCCCCCCATATATGGTGCATTCCGGGAGGTGACCCAGTTTCCAGGATTCTCCTGTCAATTTATAATCGGAATTCTTTTTTTTAAATGAATCCTATTTCCCAACATAAACTTGCTGTGTTTTGAAAAAAAGCTTGTAAAAGTATACCAATTTACAAACCTGATTTAAATTATTAGGCTACTTACCTCTTGGTCATTCAGTGGCACTCGATAGGTATATTCCAAACGGTCCTGGACTAGAATCCCTGAATCATTAGAATACTACTTTGCGCGATCGTCATCATATTCTCGAACAAGTATTTATTTCCATTATGTCAGGCCCGGGGTGGTCTCTACACCACCGGACTTGAACTTGAACGAATTTGGCCACTTCATGACTTGTACTTTGTTTCCGTTCGTCTGGTCTTAGTTTCAGTCTTATCTTAGCTTCCGCACATGTATCCCTCCATTCATCTGTTCGTAACCTGCTCCATTTCTTTCAAGCATGTTTAAAGAATCATGCACTCAAGCCATATATACCCCGGTAGGTATACTGTGCACTTAACTATTGTGCAACTCTACTTTTCTAAATGAAATATAGCTAAATATAATATCACAGTCACAAATAATAAACAAACACACAGAAGGCGACTGGAAAGCAGTTACTTATTTACTCCCTTACCAAATTGTGTGTCTGTATATTTGAAACAAATTGGTCTTCGATTTTGTATTTGTATTTTGATCAATTTGTATTCAATAAACACATATATATTTCTGTTAAAATGAAATACTAAAAAGGAATGGTCCCTATCAATGTACAGTCTATAAGCTGAGATCTTCCTGGTATTCCTTTAAATACATTATAATATCTTCATAACAAGTTTATAATTCTTGTCCAGGATGTGCTGAGAATGGCGTATGGATGTAATGCTTGACTGAATGAACATAACTTAAATTAAATCACATCACATTTACGACTGGTGTCATACAATCAGTCTAGGCTCAAAGTTTAGAGAGTCCCTTCCAACGAAGGGAAAGCCTCTTGTCTCAAACCGAAAAGTGCTATTATAATTCCATTAAGACCACAAAATGACATTATATTCCCTTTAAAACGTCGAGTCTGAGTCCAGAAAACCGATTAGTGAAGTCGGCTGACATACCATTATTATCTGTGATCTGAGGGTTTGGACCTAGAGTGCAATGTAGAAATCAAAGAGAAACTAATAGAAAAGGGTACAATCTCTGTGACTATCACAGGTTTTCCGAATGTCCCCTAAATTTTGATTACCTCGGCTACGTAATTAACTATCATTTACAGTTACTATGCCCAGTAAAATCTTAATTATTGCACCATGCACAAGTCAGATGTGTCGTCTCTCATTCGTACAGTTTAGTGCAACAAAAGATATATCAAATAATCAACCATCCATTGCACCGCATTACATTCCTTGGAAGTTGGCACCAATTGCCTCAGATTAGAGTTTACTGTAAGTGGGAAAGATCTGCCACAATCATCCACAGATGGAAAGTTTCTCTATCTATTGGCATACCGTCTCACCGCGGCAGTTCTCCCTCCCCCTCCGGTACAACAACCAGCTACAACCCTGGAGGCTGGATTCAGTCTCCTTTCAGAAGTCAAGGGTCACCCCTGACACCATTATTTCACATTTCCCTTGCGCTACGACTCCATATTAGAAGTCTGTTTTTGTAGTGATACTGGTGCCTGAGACAGAACAATTCTGCGAATAGAATTCCTTCCCTGTGTTTGGTGGGAGATATATATGCTATCCTTACATATAGGTCATGCTTGCTGCAGTATCCGACTCTATAACTATACATGAAAACTCTATGATCCAACCATGCACATGGCGCTGCCCCTTCGGGACCAGCTAATATATTAATACATATATCCTGTATTGTAAGAACTAACTCAGTGAGTCACTCAGAAGGGGTTTTCTCTTCTTGCTGGGCTCCATACAGGTATCAAAAAAAATTCTTAGAATAGTGTCCAACAGGTATAAATAGAGAGAATGGAATGAGCCGGTAAATAATCAAAAAATTATTGGACGAGATTCGTCCTCATATAAAGCACGATTGCATTAGGATACATTGCAATGGCGACGAGAGTAACCAAGACTCATTGGGTCACCTTTTTACGAATTTTTGACATATATTCAGGTGCATGTTATTTGAAACTTCAAATAATGTGAGTACGCCCGGATTTGGCAGTTTGGATTGCACATTGTTGATATTTGGTCTGGTCTGTTATGCCTAGTCCACTACAGTGGGTTTGGTCACACCAAATTACATGAAGTAATTAGTAGGGACCAGCTAGTGTAGGAAAAAATGTATGTCCGATATTGTAAGCACTACTTCAATGACCATTTATTTATCTATTTGGTAAAATATTGACCCACCGTGACCAAGTCGTCATTTATTATGTTGGTGAAAGGAAGCATCAAACCGATCCTTAGCCACTTTTGACACCAGCGTCCAGATATAAAAATATACACACGGTAATTCACAAAACCCATTAAATACGCAACTATAAAGTTAAGATTGCTTTCCTTTCTGGGGATTTCATAGAGATCGCATCTCTGCGGTGTGACGCGTGGCAGTAGCTCTACGGGTACACAGCGGGTATGCTAGACCGGCCTCATAAAATGTCTGGTTCCAGGTGGCTTCCATCATCATATCAGTACCGGGGTTTATTAACGAGTTCTTTTTTCAAGATGGCAAACCACCTCCTTGTCTCTGAACACACGGATATAATGCAGACGAGATAAAAATCCATCATACAATTTCCAGTGCTCGATCCTCTGTCACTTTTACTATAAACGTAAACATAATACAAATTCAGGGGCATTTCTGTATATTGTTATAAATATCATGATGAACAATTCTTTCCAATGATACAATTGCATGGAAATTCGGCGATAAAACTATCATTCCCGAATTGTGTACATTACGCGATTACACTTGATTCGATCAAATTTTGATTCAAAATAGCAATGGACTCTTCATTATGTTGCTTTAAATATGGCGTGTCTGCGCTATTTCCTGGAATAGATATATGTAGAGACCTACAGCCTACAGGTGTAATGCATCTCGTGTATTTCTGCAAGTCCATAAATATGAACACGGAGTTGAGGAAAGAGGGTTCCCCATGGTGTCTGGCCACCCGACCCTGAACGTACTGGAATTCTGGGGTCATCTCCAGTCCCTCGGAGATGTACCGATGACCGAATTCCACTTTCATCAGGTGAACCTTCTCTCTTTGCATTGCATCCCGCATTGCATCCCGCATTGAATGCGCAGGATGAAGGAGATCAACAGTCTACACTCTGTTTGAGACCTACTTAGAATAAACATTAAAGCGACCTAATGGTAACCCTACGGCGAGCCGCTCCAAGTAGATCTCAAATAGAGTGTAGGCTCAAAGCTGAGTGACTCCGCTCTAACAGAGTGAAAGCCTCTCGCTCCAAACCGCATAATCCCATTAAGACGCCTACTCCTGGGCCAGAAATGCCATTAGCGCAGTAGATGCCATTAGCGCAGTAGGCGTCCAATCACTGACACATTATGTCATACCCCTCTACAAGACCTTCACTCCTTTATAATACAGCCATTAAAATAATACATTCTTACCTGAGAGGCTTAATTTGAGCCTAGACTCTCGCGCTATCTCAGGATATTTCAGTGTCCCAATAATGTCCTGCTCCAAACACCTCCTTTATATATAGTGAGAAAAAAGTATAGGATATATTTCTTCAAAATATTACTATAGACACCAAGGACAAACTGTATGAGATCCGATTTTGGTAAATCTAAAAAAGCAGCCCCTCCCCATAATACACGGACATCGAGTGAAAAGTTCAGGTATGTTTTAGGATATACCCTAAGCGAAGCCTTCTACAGTGGAACCTCGCATAAAAACCAGATTAGACCCTCTAATGAGACCACCTCGCTATGAGACCACAAATCGTTCAGTCCTAAGGATGGTCTCAATAGAGAGGTTCCACTGTATATTGATGTTGTTCTGTCTGCGGTGCAATATTTCTCCAACGTTGAGTCTCTCATCAGCTTTGAGGTTAATCACGCCAGAACCATCTGCTGTCCACGTCTCATAGAGTCGTCCTTTAGCCTCGGTAAAATCAGGGCAGTTCAAAGTTCTTTAGCTCATTGAGACTCAACCAATTCCTATGAAACTTAGTGTCCATAATCTATAACATTTCTTTATGCTTATGGTACATTCTTGGGAAAGGATGTGCAGAATATGTAGAGAACTGTTAATCAACACATCTATAATAGGATCTCCAAGGAAGTATCCAATTTCGGAATGTTATTGTCTGTTCTGAATAAAAATGCAATATATATATAATCTTTCTCTGATTGAAAACATGACCAATTCTCCTGCTGTGTGATACTGTATATCCTTTATTAGTTATGGTTTTCATCATTTCTCTTTTAACATCAAGTTTCCTGGGTGGACACGACAGGGGATCTCACTAATTTGATACCCAATGCTCAGTTTATGGGTCAATAATGTAAGGAGTTATAGAAGACCTGTAGGTAGACGGTTATAAATGGTTTTATTTGTGAAATAACCACTCTACTGCAGACAGTAGAATAAGTAGGCCTACAATAATTAATTTTTGACTATAATTGTATAACTGTTATAATGGAGAGACATGTAACTGTATAACTGTTATAATGGAGAGACATGTGGATATTGAAGGGGAGAGAAAGTGTGCTGACCAGAATTTCATTATTAGGGATGTTCCACAAGCAACCCTATCTCAATTACGTAACTGTATCCGTATATTGTTTGTGTGGACATCGCATTAATTATCATGTATACAAAAATACCGAGCACGAAACATGAAACAATTTGCTTGATACGTTTTGTTATAGTTTATGACAGGTTAATTAGACACCGGTGTTTTCTCTCTGATCTGGAGGAGTGGAAGAGGGAATGACCATTAGTTCTTGTTAATCTATTAAAACCCTCATAAAAGAACAGCTGGGCCATGGCATGGCTCAGCCCCCTCGACCAAATTTTTATGATAGTTCCTCCTGTCTTAGCAGTAATAGGATATCAGATCTCTAATCCCGTTCTGGTCTATCGGCAGAGGCGGTGGACGGTGACATTTAATGGTCAATACATGTGGTCTGTCCTCCAATACCTACCCCCTTTACTCTCAAGGAATAGGGCGCTAAACTATACGTTTTCCCTGCCATGTTTTGCTGAACCTCTGTTCCTTTTTACGTATGTTTGTACCATGAGATATCCTAATACACATGGTGCTGCTACTGTCTGAATGTATAGTTACACCTATTAAAATATATTGTGAATATTTTATGATTATGATTGGGGAGAAACATCCTAAAAAAACCAAAGCATTTGTAAGCATGTAAGAATTACCCCACACTATATTTTTATCTTCTGCAAGGTATGCAGCCCCACAGAAAGTGAAAACACTGTACAAAATTGTATTGTGTGCTTTGTTTTATTGTTATTCTATTTTACACTGTTTAAAAACTTATCTGTTATATGATAAGCATATGTTATCTTAATAAGTAGAGGGTCCTGTCGGAAGAACTGTCTTCTGAAAACTGACTGAGACAGGAGACCCATTCTCCATGTAGGCCATAAGTATGTAATATGGAAAATAAAAGTTTATATATATATATATATACTATGCTACAACAGTGCACCTGATGGCAGACAACATTGTCAAAAGTTTTGTAAAAGTCGGCAGTTTCATATAAGTCAAAACTTTTGTAAAAGTAAAAATTTGTAAGTCGCCCAAAACCTGCACATACATCTACACATGGTGCATTCAATAGCAGCATGGGCATCCCTGACGTTTCTCCTTAATGCAGGAATAGGGACAAAATTACTTAGATGTACAGCATAAGATATTAATCAAGACTTTACCTAAGTCATTCAATACATGTCCTATGAATTGGAAAAACTGTCATGTTCAAAATCCCGCGAAACAAATGAAAATGAGTATCAATATAATATACATTCTATACGCGTCCTGTAGGCAGTAAACATCAAAGCCCGCAACGGTTAACCCTATGGAAAGCCGCTGCCTACAAGATGCGCATAAAGTGTAGCATCGGCCATTATTTGATACGTGCAGCGCGTCACGTACATGAGGTGTAGCTACAGTGTGAAAGGGCGATGTTCATGGCTGGCCCGGGGAAAGACGACGCACCCACTAAAACGTAAAATGACCCACCAAGAACGCTTGCCTCCGTGTAGTCTGTAGGCCTGACCCACACTCCCAAAGTGGCCTACAGACTAGCCTCCGTGCGACCTGCTCGAGGGCGTGCCGGCTGCATTGGTTGCCATGGTGATAGAACACCAACGCTCAGTCTCGCGACCCTCCCTATCCCTAAACTGCATCTTATTGTTTACTTTGGTTTTCGACTAACATGATCTTGTAAACCGTGTGACACATAAGCGCCACAAAGATGATATCTACCACTAAATCTTTAATTTCCCATTTTCAGCCACACTGTGACCAAGTACGAGAGAGCCAATGGAATCAGAACTCGCTACAGGGCAAATATTCGCCGTCTCACCAAATCCCCTGGAGTGTCTTATCCTTTGCCTAAACCCAATAACGAGCAATGCAGGGTTCTTCTGGCGGGTCAGTAACTGGACGCTGTAGTGCATCATCCCACATCGTTCGATATAAATCATGTTATGACCTGTTGAGTTGTAAACGTTTTTTGAGTATTCATATTAAAAGTGTCTGATCCAGATTGTGAGGGAAGACCGCGCTACCATCGCAAATAGAAGACGATAGTAATTTGTATATAGGCGCTATTACCACGGCAAACACAATGGAAAAAATATTTTTGTAGTATACTTTTGTAATATACTGGCCATGGCAATGGGTCTCAGACGGTCACTACGGAAAAATGACCGTGTAATTGTTACATACGTTCACATGGATGTTTTCTTCATTAGTCCATTAAAAGAACACTACCCAAATGCGGATTTGGTTATTATGCTCAACCACTAAAATTCCAAGTAGGATTTTTCATGTTTTTATATGTCGATTTTTCATATGAAATGGGTTCCCTCTCAGAATTATTTTGTATTGACTGAAGTTGACGTACAAGGAATACATTATACTTAGTATGAAGATTCAAAGGATGCCTGGTTCACCGAAAGAGAAAACAAATCAACCTGTAGTCGAATTATGCTTGCCAATCTGATCTTGCTTTCAAAACTACTGACTACTAGGCCTTGAGATCATTGATCACTTCAGATTGGCATTCCGATAAAGGAACATCTCTCTGTCGCCCTATACTTTCCTAAACCTGCCTTATCCTTGCTTGTAATATTCATGTCCATTTCGATATTACATTTGGGGGAAAGTTTTATAGAGCAATTCTGTGGAAAAAAATCCAAAGGACTTTATAATGCTTGGAAACGAATGGTTTCTATTTATTTTGCACGAACACAAAAAAAACTACATCGGTGCAAACTTATACATTTTCTTCATGCATATATCAGACGCCGCGATAAGTTAGGACTACTCTACAATAATGTAGAATACAGGAATAAAACACAATATACATAGTTCATCTTTCAAGATACATAAATATAAATGGCGTTTCTTCTCGTTTCCTCCATCCAATATTATCACTTGTCAATACTTCTTCGAGTTCATAAACATTTTAGTACATCATTCTACGACCTACATCATTAATAGTATGTAGCCACTACAGTTGTTAAGAATATAAATATCATTTATAATTATTTTCAACCAGTAGCATATCTGCGCCTAATCAATAAGTGAGTACAATCTGCTTAACAGCCAGCCAATCAATGGCCAGTTCTCACCACTGTTCAACAGCCAATCATATATATTCTGTCCCACGAACATACGGGGATTCACATTCTGAGAGCCTGACTTAGAGAGGTAGACCTGCCTTCATACTGTCCTCTGTTGTTAATTCAAATCATATACAGATGAAATAGATACACAAAGTAAAAGATCCAGAACAAGAGTACGAAGCATGAAAACAATTGACACACTACGATCAAGCCACCATTATTTATAACAACAATTATTGTGTCATCGTAATAAAAACATCACTTCGGTAAAAGACACTCACTTCTCTGTGAGCAAATTTCGCTGACCATTCCCTTGTTAATGTTTTCATTATATGATTCTTAAAGTAATTGCCGAACCTATTGACTGTTTAGAACAATATCCCAAATTTATAAAGCATTTGAATATGTGATATAATTTATAAGTACAAGTAATTATGAGTTGGAGAGAAACATTATAGCCTAAAGGTACATATTGCCAACATGAAATTCTGATTATTAATTATTATCATTTCTTTTTGAGCAGAGGAAGTAAAAAAATAAATAGTAAGTACGAGTATCAATAGTGAATCACAAAAACTTTGGGTGGTCAAGCGATTATCCGCTTACAATATTGCATCGTTTTCCGGCCTCACCTAAGGTATCTTATAACTCATTTAGGACAAAACATGAAATCAAACAAATGTACTCGCAAAATCACGCGGTATTTACTTCATAGAGGAACATGGCGATTTACATCGCCTAAAATAATAAACGACAGTACAAATTGGTGCAAACTATATATATATATTGATCATTTTGGCATACCGTTCCTCTTGAAAATAAAATCACAAAATCAGAATAACCTTCAACTCACGTGCTCGGTTTTGGACTAGTCACAAGCAAACGGGAAATTTTCATTTCTCAAACTCCGCGTTAAAGATACATTCTCAGCTAAATCAAAACAATTTTTTTCCTCAAGTATTTAATTATTTGATTCTTGGCCCTGAGGATTGGAATATTTTGAACGTTGAGGTTTAAACGAGTGAGCGATAATAAGTTGCTCTGAGGTGTGCTTGGGGTTTGGGCGTATAAAAAAGGGTGGAAGAGAATGGAGCAACAAGTAGAATTTTTTTTACCGATATTAGCTGAGAATATATCTTTAAGAGTCAACCAAAATTACAACCATGCAGGCCCGGCCCATATAATATGTCCCAAGGAATATAACCAAGGCTGTCAACCAAAAATAGAAGCTTCCAACCAAATAACGGATCTCTCAAATGGAATTACGAAAATTTAAAAATATTTCTAGCTAATCTCCTTTTTTCGCCCAAGGAATTTGGTATCCAAGATCAAGAAAGTCTTGAGTATAGGAAAATTCCATATGGAAAAAATATAATGGAATAAATGTACCAGTAATTAATTATGTATCAAGCAAGACATTCTTTACAGCATCACTGGTCTGATGCATAGCAGTGATTAACCATTAATATTATATATAAAGTCATGTGCTATAAATAACTCATAGATTCTCTGGGAAGAGAAAACTGATACAAACCAATAATATATACATAATAACCAGCATATCATAAGCAGCCGAACATAAGATCTACCAAAACATGTACAAATAAATCCTTCTTTCGTTAAATTACTAAGGAATTCGCCACTGTGAGTCCTGATAAATCGGACTCCCAAGTTCGTGTCTGGCATTGGTCCATATAGGCACTCCAGGTCATAATAGTAGGTGCAAATAAAGGTTCCCCTAAAATACAGATTACAATGCGTAGCAGTATTTTGTGAGGATCCCTTTCACAATACATCCAAATATTAATTACATCCTCAAACCTGATAATTCAAAGTGATATCTGAAGTCTCTTTGGAAAATGTAGAATAAATAACATCCATATGTCATACCACATATCATTCATCAGTATCTTGATATACTAATGGATCACATGTTGGACGTGATCAGATGGTAAATGAGTAATTTCCACATAGAACGCACATATTTGAGATGCACACCATGTAAATCGTTGGTGTATTTATTTTAAATCCTAAAATTAGCCACTGTGGTCTATGATTAACTCAAAGGAACGACCCACATTAAAACCGTAAACGCTACTAAATTGAATAGATCAAAATTAAAGGATTGAACAATGCAGAATTGATTCCTACACTACTTAGCTATTCAAACATTATGCCACTAAGTGTACTTTATGGACGGTTCAAATAAGGGCACAATGTGACAAAGTGTTATACAATATTAGATGAATTAAATCAATATTGCTTTTCTCAGACGGAAAGCGCGAAATATCAGCAAGGATTGGTCTCCCTCACAGTGTCGTAGACACATTTAATTATAATATATGCATGTCTGTCGTTGAACAATGTTACGTTGGTGATATTATGCCGACTTAGAAAATATTTCTCCAAATGTTCCAGGGTCAAAATCCTATATATTCTATCCCTCGTCTGAATTAGGGAAGCGAGAAGTCTCTTCATGAATGCCTTGAGGCGTACTTCAATAATCATAAGAGTAATCTTCTTTTCCATTTTCAAAAAAGAAATATCGATGTCACAACTAGGTGAGCTTAGATGGTGTTAGCTTCTCATAGCAATTCATATTCTCGGCTTCTATATTGGGAACAATAAGTGAATAACAATACATGAAGTTTAGTTCACACGACGACAGTAGTACCCGAGAAGCTTGCATTTTTCGCACAGATGCTGGGGATGTACCTTGCTCTGGTCAGAGACGTCCAGTCCATCTGGCTTCTCTAAAGGCCGCTGAGGAAAGAAAAACCCATATAAATTGTTTCCCTGTCAGAATTTTCATCTATTGTTCAATCCGTTTAGGACTACAACAAATCAGTTTAGTTGTACACATTATTTGGTAAAGAAGTACTGAATATGCTTTCTGAATGTAAAATGATCTTTTTTCTATCAATTAAAAACATTGATTTGAAGGGGCTCTTAAACATATTTATATACTCTTATTTTAGAGATATCTCATAGCTAACTCCGTTCAACATCAGTAGAAATGCATAAAGTCACCCCCTAATTTGTCATTGTGAAACCAGCCTAAAATAATGGTCCAAGAATGGCAATCGATGGGCTGAAAAATCATATTATATGGAACCAAATATATTTCCACAAATAGAAGGGAAGTCTAGGAAATTAGATATCAGCTGTGTTAGACTCGGGCAAACACAAAAACTGTATCGCAACGAACAGTGCTGACCAATATGAAAGCTTTCTAAAACAAAGGATCTCATCGAAAAGTGTTAATGAATACATGCGCTTAGAACTTATTGAAGTAAAAAGACACTTATTTAGATTGAGATTGTGCGTGTGATATTGGTGCATAAAGTGTGACACAGTATATATAATATGTATCATATGTTATCATGTATCTGCAATGGGCGTAGAAATAAATCAAGATGAGTGAACGGAGAAAACCTTGAGCAAATCTCGACGATGAAGATGAAGTCCCTCAACAATGTAATGGCAACATCGTTCTCTTACCCTTATGACATAAAAGATAGAAACAATCATTTAGGCATTTTGCTCCAGAGAAAGGTTTCTTCCGCATTCTGGGCCTGCTGTCTCACTATTGTTGAGATTATAATTATCATTATTATGCTTAGGGCTACGTACCATATGATACCTAAGGTTTGGCGCCTCCCAATTACCCTTCTCTTGTTTGAGCATGGTTTGCATCTGACAAAAAACAACAATGATCAGCTTCATTACTACACTTATTTAGCGCGTCATGCTTTCTAAGTCTATGTGAACCAGTTTCTTCTGAGGTCATAATCTAACGCTCTTCATTTAATAACAAAGCTTATTCTTTAGTGAATCTTCAAAATCTAATAAATGCCAGTATATAGCAAACGTGCCTTAAGAAAAAGAAAATGTCATTATTTTCTGCATGTAATTGTGTAACTTATACATAATGCTGAAATTCCTCCTAGTTTAATACTTTAGGAATGTAAGCTTATTTTAAGATGTTCTGATGGCATGTAAAATATATACGTGTAAATATTGATTTTTTTGATACACGCTTTATCACCTAGCAATTGATTACACATGTTACAACTTTTTCAATAACTATTAAGAGACCCTAGTAGGTGAGTATTGTATAAACTGATGAAGAAATCTGCAACTATCCTACGATACTAACTCAGGCCTACGTCCTACACTACTAAGACCACATGCAATATCAACGGTGGGGGTGGCTTGCAGAAAATGGCAAAGCTCGAAGCGATACAGTCTAGTATTATTCAATGCTTAAATTTCAATTCCTTTGATATTTTATTAAAATGGAAACCGGGGGTTCCTCTCAATTTTCGAAAAAGACGATGATGCTTTGGAACTGATTGGTTTCTGCCAGAGCAAGATATTATTCGGCTAGATCCAGTCAGTTACCAAAAATGACAAACATCTGCCCAAAATCTCTCGCCTGACAAACTGCTCAGACCTTTCCCAGTTTTGGTCATTGGTGCCAAAGATTAAAAGACATTCATGGAACGCCTTTTAACCTTTTGATCCATTTATAAAAGAGCCAGGGACCGTCAATTGGGTCCCCATGCACCGTGCACGCTCCCACTACTGTTGAAGGAAGAAAGTCGGCTTGTTTAACCGTATTTTTCACTTACTTTTAGGCTTACCTGTTTGTGAGGATACACGTTGATGTGGCATTTAATACATTCCTGTCCCATATTGGCCCAGCTGTTACCTGACATCCATTTTCTCTTACATTTGGGACACTTGTATTCGCCGAAACAGCGCTTTTTACCTTGGTAAGGAGTTAACCCTTCTCCTTTTGGACGGGCCTGGGCGGGACGAGAAAAAAGATCATTTAACAATATTGTCAACTGCGTTTGAAAAGGGTTTAGTAACATCGACGATATGCAACGTCATATTTTATGGTTTGCCCCAATATGTTTAAACCCTTGTAGATCATGAGGGGTTGGAGAGGACCAGCGACATCTCCTTAAGCAAGACGGCAGACAACGAGGCTATTCTAAGAGATATAATAGCAGCGAACGAATGACGCGTTTTTACCGTGCCCCACCCCGCTTTACCCCTACCGTTGGAAAGGCATCCCCTCATTTATTAATAGAGGCACTCGGAGGTAAGTTCCAGCTCAACAGGGTGTAAAAGATTTTTAAATGGAACATAAGTCAGTTGTACATGAGACCATAATGTCTACATACAAACATTATATATAATATCTAAACATGTATACGTCTTGTATTTAATGCACCTTCCCAGGCATGACAATTCAAAATAGATGTTTTTTATAACGTCATAATTGCATATCTTTAAGATTTCAAACCATCCCTGAAAACTCGACGAGAGTTTCTATTTTGGAACAATAATTATCAATATTGCATATTTTCATGATATAAAGTGAGTTAAGTAAAGGGTCAGTCTTATCTTATTGTTACTCCCTGTATAACATCTAGTTGGCTTAACTGTGGTTACTGAGTACAATCGTACTATTGCCCCCTCCATCTGTCAACAGTGGCGTTGCCAATGGTCTCAAGGCATGTGCAGGAGCCAGAACCATCAGCCGAGGATTTATTCTCCTCGGGTGTCGATGTTACTGAAGCTGGGAATGATACCGTAGTTGTTTTAGAGACCCGAGGCGTAGAAAGACTAGGACCCATTAGCCTTTGCTAATAACCTAATGTGAACTTCATTCGCAATTAATATAACAGACACATATTTCCATATATTCATGGAAAGATTACCACAAGTCATTGTTAGAATCTTGCTTTTCTCATCAAATAGTGAACCGATTCACTAACGTAAATTGAGCAAGAGCTATAACAGCTACCAAGAGACGACAGCAAAAGTTGTGTGATATTTTTCACTGGATAAATGTATAACTCCGACGTGGCACCTCTCCATGGAGAAGTAAGTTCAGTTTGAAAAAGGCATCATGGGTGAGTAGGGTATATGTTGAATGAGTACTTCCGGGGCTGGCAAGATGTCTGTAAGGAAAACATCGAGCAGCTCTCGCGGAGGGGGAATTGCTCCACCGTCAGACTGACGTCAATAGTCGGGGGCTGGTTGAGAGGGAGGCGGAGACCAAAATAGCACCTAATTTAACAAACGTGTCGTATTTACGGGATCATCAACCCTTTCTCACTAACCGGGAAGAAGAAAAATAGAAGATATAACCTCGGTACTGTTGCCCTATCCCATGGGCAAGTTGTTTTTCAGTTGCGTCCCTTACCCTAGTTAGAGGAAAGGTTAGATTTTATGAAATATATCTCAAAATAAAATTTGTTTACTCTGAGAATATATGTAAGAAGTTAATAATATATAATGGTAGCTAAAAATATATTATAATATTCATGAAAAATAATAACTATAGGTTGTCTATCAGTGATGTAACAATCGTTGTTTTTTTATACGTAAGGAAAAGCCTCTCGCCTCAAACGTCAAAGTGTCATTATAATTCCATTAAGACCGCAAACTGTTATTATATTCCCATTAAAAGGCCAAGTCCTAGGCCGAAAACCCGATTAGCGAAGTAGGCTGACATACCATACTTATATGATCTGAGGGTTTGGACCTAGAGTGTAACACAACTATTTGCGTAACCTCTGGTTGCGCTCTTAATCATCTAAAATTAATGTCATCAAAAGAAATGAGGATGCTAAAAGGAAAATACCTATTAATCTCACACCAGAAGATGTTTTGCTAATATTGCGAATTCTGTCTTAAGATATGCACTAAATGATTGATAATAACGATGAATTGGAGAATTTCGAGTACTCCTAGATCAGAGTTAGAATCCTGGAACACATTTCAACCAGATTCTTTTATCTATATTGTTAGTGTTCTATACCGGTATATAGTATATATTATTATACAATAACAAAGTACACATTCTTGAGATAGGAAAGGGTTGGTTGATTGGGTTAGTTTAATGCCCATGGATAGCTCTGATAGCTAGCCATACGCTCTAACGACGGGTCACAATATTGAACTTGGCAAGAGAGCAGGACAATCGCAGGACGCAGTTCCCGTCTGGAAGGAAAAGGAACCTAAGCTGTTGATAAGAAAAGCAATGCCTCATACACATTCCAACACTATCAACCCGCCTAGTTGCCAGGGACCCCGTTCTACCCCCCTGCACCCACTCTCAACCAAAACAATCAGTTCCCATGGTAACTAGTTACTCTAGTTCGTATAGTAGAAGGCGCGGATGGACGTCAATGTACCTCGAATATAATTTTTCCAGGGTATAGGTGATACTTGGGGATCTCAGTAAAGAGGTAGAGGGAGAGGTAGTCGATCTGTATGACATGTAATCTAATCAGCAAAATACATGTTTCCAGTAGTAGATACACAGAGAAGTACATTTACTTTGGGTAATATCTAGATCCACCATATCATATTATTTGTTCCATTACTCAAGAACACATTGCATCCAATGTTGGATATTACTTCTGTTATATTGGCAAAACCGTCGTTGTCAAATTCCCTTGAATAATGTCCTCGCAATCAAAGTACGTTTTGGAAAATAAATTCCCTGTGTCAACGAATCACAATGAATCATTTCATATTGACAATATCGGTGAAAATTATTTCATTTCCACATTCATATTTGCTACGGAGTAGACCCACAAAACATCGAGTCGATAGCAGTGGAATCAGAAGAATACAACTGTCGACTCGGACTGCATGTCCAAAGTGATTGAATGGAAGGGAGTCGCGCCACAAAACTGACATCATTCAAGATCGGTAGAGTACAAAGACGCGTTGGTCTATCCTCTAAGGGTCAGAGTAAAGAAAATTTACTTTGACATCTTGCTATACCCAGTTTAACACGAAACTGTTGAAAATTCTTTTCAGAATAACTTAGATGGAAAAGCAGTTCCAAAGTCTGTATCACTTTTGAGGGATATGTAATTATTACATGCAGAAAGAAACTAACACTCATCAATGTTCACCTTGATTGAATTGTACATTATGATGAATGCAGGGAGCGGGAAGACCACCTTAGCGGCGGTGCTGTGATAAATAAATGAAAATAAAAAAAATAGATCCAGAAATTATTGGAGCTAAAATATATATTTTTTTAATGTTGATTGAACTTTTGTGTAAGGAAACGAAGAAAACAACATAATTATTTACACAAAATAATAAAATACATAGCTTTGTTTAAAGATTATACCAAGGCTATTAAGCCTATCACCTTTGATATTCTGCCTGGGTAACATATAGAAAGCCATAAAGCGCCTGGAAAGAGAATGTTTATTTGGTAATAAACGAACTTTTGAATATCCAATAATCTCTGAATGGCTAAAAGATACTAACCTGGGGACAATCCTTAATGTAATGTCCTTTGTTGAAGCACAGGTGACAGAGATAAGTAGAGGGAGGCCTTTTGCCTGGTTTTCTCTCCATTGACAGTGACAGCTCGTTGAAGCCGTCAGTGATGTCAGCCATTGAACCATAGGGAGATATTCGCTGCTGGACCCCTCCGTGGGGACCGCCCGTCGGCATGGAAACACCGCCACCCAGAGACCCATTTATAACAGAGGACAGGGAAGTCTGAAATAACCAACACAAGCATCTGTTAGGTTTTTAAAGATAAAGGTTCAGCGTAAAATGTTTAATTGTTGTTGAGAAATGGTTGTATTCAGGTTGATATATTCTACTTTACGATTGCTTGACACAATTTCATCCCAAGCTACTCCCAAGATTTTAGCACTTTATTGTGATCTAAAAACATGCATTGGTCAGTTCCTCAGAAAATGAACAATCGATCAAGTCAAGTCAAGCCCTACACATTTAGTAAATTCTGCTAAATTAGGTTGAAAAATGATAAATACTGGGTTTATTTGGGGAAACATTTGTCAATTTTCGAGTTTTCACCAAGTATCTGAATTCAGACAATAATCGGAGAACTTGCATGCTCTGCTTTGATTACCCAAACTAGGTGCTGGGTTGTACAGTTTTTGGCGATTTTAAGGATGAAATACGAAATTTAATGACTTTTAACGACCATTAAAAAGGAAAATCTTAATCTAATGACTTTTAATGACCCGCGGGAACCACGGAATATATTTAGGCCCAAAGTTGAGAGTCCCTTCAAACGGAGGGAACGCCTCTCGCCTCAAACCGCATGCAAAGTGCCATTATAATTCCATTTAAGACCAAAAAATGTCATTATATTCCCATTAGAACACCCGAGACCTAGCCAGGAAACCGACTAGCGAAGTAGGCATCTAATCACTGAATACCATTCTTATCTGATGTGAGGATTTGGACCTAGACTGTTTTGTTTTGTATTGATTTTGATTATCTGTTTGGTTATTTTGCACTCTTTGTTAAACATCACTTTTTCTTGTAAATTTGGGTTATTTTAGAGGATTGGTGAAGGCGAATTGTACATTTTCCGACGACTTCACCCATATATGCTGATACATCAAATCAAACATGTAATCCATATCAAATACCAAAATAGACAGAACTAATTTATGGTATATTATTTTCGCCATCGTCAAGTTTAATCGTTCGCTCCAAACGGAACTCAATAACGTTATTCACGACAGTGCATTTTTAGAAACTTGTGGGCATGAAACGAAGAGAGGTTGCAATTTTTCATTTCTCTACCACCAGTACATCGTACATCTCGGGGGAGATTTGAAATTTTGGGATGTTTTTTAAATTACTGATTTTAGTATTTTAAGTAGAAGAATTCAATTGAAGAGTTCAAGACTGATCCCTGCGATTATTAGTTATACACGGCCTTGAATTTCTTGAAAGTCGTTGAGTGAGTGAGTGAGATTGGTTTCTTTACGCCTTTATCAACACATTTAATATGGTTATACCAAGGGCGGGAGAGCTGAGAGGGAGGCAGTTTATCATACCCAGGAAATAGAGATAGAGAAGAAGGGAGAGAGACACACCCAGGACCGATGAAAGTCGTGGAATTTTAATATGATTTCTCAAGGCATTGAAAGGTAAACATATCTGATATTATGAGTTTAAATTTTTAGAACAGTGGCTGTTTATAGAAGACTTTCCATTGGAAACATCGGGGGGATCATATAAATAAATATATCAAAATCAAAAACAATTATTATTACTGTACAGAGTGTGTCGCTTCTTAATCTTAGGATGGGAATTGTTATTATATTATTGGAATAAAGTATATCCTTTGATAGTTGGAGTTATACGACCGCATTTCATATGACTTTTTTGCGTCATATTTCATGAGGACTAGTGAAAACCTAGGAGGATAAGAATTTTTGGTTAGCCTGAATGCTGAACCCCTGATAAGGAATATTAATAAATGGAACAAGGAGGTATAACAAGACTGCGTTTTCATAGTAACCAAGTCTAATAAAAGACGACAATATTTAAGCATTCAAAGCGGAACAGGATACAGATGGGAAGACATTGATGGAGTAAAAAGGGGAAATAAAAAACGTGTGTTATTGAGTGAGTGTTTGATGGTGGCGGAGGGTGGAGGGGGAGGGGGGGGGGCGCTGCTCGACCATGTGGTTGGACGGGTGGTGTGTGGTATCTTGCGTGTGTGTATGTGTCTGACTTGTTCCTCCTGTGAATGACTTTACCTCCTGGGTTGATGCAGCGCTCGAGTCAAGAAGGGGGTAGGTTTCATAGTCTACATCTAGGTCAGATACACACACACAAACTATATTTTAAGATTATGATCTTGACTTGGGCATCGCCATCGCCTAGGAACATGACGAGAACGGCCGAAAAGGAAGGTGGAAATGGAAGGTGCATGAGATAAAAATACACATTTCAATTATCATTAATTACCGCTTTTTGCGACTTTTGGATTTAATAATAGAAGGGACCCAGATTCCAGGCAAAGTGTTTGGTTGTTGCATTGGACGTCGCCCAGT
This sequence comes from Sthenelais limicola, assembly GCA_942159475.1. Classification (NCBI taxonomy): domain Eukaryota; kingdom Metazoa; phylum Annelida; class Polychaeta; order Phyllodocida; family Sigalionidae; genus Sthenelais; species Sthenelais limicola. Next base: position 56,720,535 of record OW804095.1, on the reverse strand, counting down.
GCTTTGAACACTTCAAACAAGGAGGGTTAAGACATTACAGGGGAATTGATCCGCAAATAGTGAACGATATTTTTTAAGTGTTTCATATTCGTAACACTCAAGAGAGACGAGGCAAAGCTAGGTCAGCTTTACGCTGAGTATACTAATACTTTTAACTGATTTACAGAATCTATAATCAATAGGTGGACGGATGGTGTGTGGTATCTTGCGTATGTGTATGTATCTATAATGTATTTATTACCTTACCATAATGCCTCAATATACATTTTAACTTTTGACATACATCATTCCTGAAAAGAGTTGGTTTAGTGGAATTTATAATTTAACATTTTATGCGCTTGTGGAGTCGTGCCATTATGGGTGCGATAGGAAACTTGTATCTATTTGACGTCGAGTATCTAGGTCAAAGGTTTCAGATTATCCGTTGGTTTTTCCCTGTGGTAGTGCTTCGGTGTGATTGATATTACACCGGTCGCCCATTTAACTTGTAATGCGATAAGTTTCTGCGTCCAAATACGTTTCAATGGGCTCGGACTATCATATTTTTGTCGGTATTGTTAACGGAATGAAGTGAAATACTAGAGACACAACTATGCAGGCGTGGGAGTTGAAACAGACACAAGTCAAATGTGATACGAAAATCATACTTACTGCTAGTTGGAGCTGATTGATTCCATTAAGTCCTGAGAGAACATTTTGATTTTGTTGACTCCCAGCGTTAGGTGGGTTGCTCCATGGGTCTGTGAATAAACTCAGGGTTCCCTGGTTACCAGCCTGACATGCTCCACCAGAGCTGCTCTGGGTCAAGCCAGAGGAGGATTGTTGATGTGGCTGTGGTCCGCCGCCGCCTCCTCCTAAGCCCTGGGCGGCGGCAGCTGCTGCTGCAGCGGCCGCCGCCGCATCCCCTCCACCGCCAGCGGTACCGGTAAGATTCAGGTAGACCCAGTTGAGAAGCTGTGCTTGGGGATAGACAGAGGTGTTGCCAGAGTCTAGGCTTGCCAACGAAGCCATTTTAGCGAGTAACTCCTGGTTCGCCAGCTTGATGGTAGGTCAGTGGAAGAGACCCAAAACACACACATACATGCACGTGATTGGTATAACTTAAGAATTATTCCCTCGAGCTACGAAAGACAAACCAAGGAGGAATTTTAGCCTGATGTAATGTAGGGTTCCTCTTCCTGCTTGGTTTGAAGAGAAAAAGATGGCGGCCCTTGCTCTCCTTGGACCCGCCCTGATAGTCTAATCCTGCACCCCAACTCCTCCTGAGTAAATAGCGCAGCGTTCATCTTACAGAAGGCTGTCAGTCAAAGGGTTATGGCCTATGTCTCATTTGCATATAGCCAATGAGATTGAAAGACTTAGAACGCCACGTGTGATGATCTATGTACCCCCTAAGTGTCCCATAAACAGTGCATAGAGGGGTTCCTAGGCCACGCTTCTCTTTTATGATAGAGGATTACGACTGTGATTACAAGAAGGAATTAAATGGGAAAACAAAGCTAAGCAGGAAATGGTATCGGCACATGGCCAACAATGATTGTATTAAAACCTCTGGTGTTCCGTTGTTTCAAAGGATTATACATAAAACAGAGAACAGGAGTTCAAAATAATGGGAATATATTTCCTAAAATACGTACATCGCCAGGGAAATGGAGTTAGAATTTTCCCGTGAATTTTCCCAAATGATAGGGATCGTCTCAGCTTGTTTTTCACAAAAGGTATACGCCTCTGATACGAATTAAAGCTAATTATCAATTCCGAGAAAGACTAAAACGGGCAACATATTCTATTGTTGTTTTTTTTCATATCTTATGCATTCTGAAGAATATAAATGCGATTGACGAGGGAAGTGTGTTCAGAATTCTAACAAAATAAAGTTTTTACTAAATTCTTCTAACTTCTTCTTTTTGTCTGCCCTGATGAAGACTAACTGGGTTAGTCGAAACGTTGGCTCTTAGACAAATAAAAAAGAAAGTCAGAAAAACAACTCTAAGGTTTAATCATTTTCCATACTCCGAAGTCTACTTGTCAAACTAAAGGTATAGTTCATCAGCAGTTGGTAGAAAATAACTCCATCTTTTTACTAAATTGTTCATAACTTTTTCGAAACTATTCGATATATTTACATATAAAGCTATATTATATGATCAATTAACGTTTCTAATTTGCGGATGTCTAAGGAATAATAATGTCTGGGAATAATAACTAAACTCTAAAATGATAAATAAACTAATGTTGAAGATGGAAATCAACTCAACTGAAAACAACTCGTCGAAATTACTGTTTCAGCATTTTATTTCGCGACCAATATATAAACTAAATAAACCAAAATCAAATGAAGAAGAAATCGATGAGCTTGCATTCATAGTAATATTATATGTAGTCTGCATGGTAATTCTGCCACCCATAGCTCTAGTCAGGAGAACCATAGTGTATCCCCGAACCCCATCTCGGGTTCTCGAGCCTATTTGAGCGCTATTCAGCAGTGGCGATTTCTGGAACTAATACCTGACTATGGCTATGTAAAGGTTTTGTCTTTCCAGTTCACTCATATCATTAAATATGCATATTTGAAGTATATGGAAGTGACAATACCAATATACAATAGCTGGTGTGTTTCTGGACACAATAATCATAAAAATCAAATTTGGGGGTCAATTTATGTACCATACCTTTACCCCCACCCCCTATCAATATGAATGGTACAAAATTAATTTCACCTTTTGAGAGCCAAGATGGCAGACTAAGTTGAATAAAAACCTTTAAAAACAAAACAAAAAATTTCACCTTTTGGTACAAAATTAATTTCACTTTTTAAATCACTGAGCTCTACATGCATTGTACAAAAACGCATTGAATTTGGAACCAATTAGGGTTTTAATTACAATTTTGACTAAATTTAATTGAAAAAAATCAGTATTTTTTGTTATTTCATATATTTCAGGAGCCCCTCACAAAAAATCTAGATGGTGAAAATCCTATTTTTTTCTTTTATGACCAAGAAGACACTCCCGGGCAGTATATATCACAGTTGGGAAAAAGTCTGATGACGGGTTCTTGGTGAGAAATAGGATATGTCTTAAAAAAACATCCTTTTCCATAGGAACCAATAGTAAAAGGATAAAAAAGTTTGCCACCTCATATTTCAAAGACTAGTCAGTGAATTGATTTTAAAAATCATACATGGACTCAGTGTAATCATATGTACAAATGATTCAAGTTTAGGAAAAATCTGATGATTATTGATGATAGGCTCGAGAACCCTTAACTCACTTTGCTCCCCCCCCCCCCCCCCCCCCAGACACACACACAAAATAGGTGTGTTTCCGATCACCCCACACACCCACACACCCATACCAGTTTCCCCTGGAAAATGAGGACTCAGTTATTTTACAGGTATTTGGGGACTCAATGTTCAGATGGCCATAACGTTAAAAATATTTATCCTTGAAATGTGAAAATATCAAATATGGGGTGCTTATTATATTAAATATCAAACCTAAAATTAAAATTAGTGTATTTGAATATATTTCAGTTATCAGTCAAAATACATGAAAATGGGGACCTGTGTAAACAAAAGCACATGGCTAATTTGCATATACACACACTCATACGAGCTGTTGCAGTACAATGAATTGGGGACCTTACTAATATTTTCAATTGATCACTGTAAAATGCATTGGGGACCTCTTTTGGACAGCTATACATACAAATATCTGGTCAGAAATCATCAATTGGCATAAATCATGTTAAAATCACATACAATTTCCGGGAATTACCAAGGTTACACACACACATTATTGTTAAGTCAGACGAAGACTTGTAACTGGGGACTTTGTCAACACACATAACATTTCTGCACTGGGGAATACACATTGCAACTGGGTACTTGGATTACACACACACAATCTTGATGAAAGAGATGAATACCTGCAACTGGGGACTCCATTTCTATAAGTCCCCAGTTCCTGGTATATACCTGTCACTTCTACATGGTTCTGTGTGTATGTCCCCAAGTCCCCAATTCCTGGTATATATCTGTCACTTCTACATGGTTCTGTGTGTATGTCCTCAAGTCCCCAATTCCTGGTATATATCTGTCACTTCCACATGGTTCTGTGTGTATGTCCCCAAGTCACCAGTTCCTGGTATATATCTGTCACTTGTACATGATTCTGTATGTATGTCCCCAAGTCCCCAATTCCTGGTATATATCTGTCACTTGTACATGGTTCTGTGTGTATGTCCTCAAGTCCCCAATTCCTGGTATATATCTGTCACTTCCACATGGTTCTGTGTGTATGTCCTCAAGTCCCCAGTTCCTGGTATATATCTGTCACTTCTACGTGGTTCTGTGTGTATGTCCTCAAGTCCCCAATGCCTGGTATATATCTGTCACTTCCACATGGTTCTGTGTGTATGTCCTCAAGTCCCCAATTCCTGGTATATATCTGTCACTTGTACATGGTTCTGTGTGTTTATACCCAAGTCCTCAGTTCCTGGTATATATCTGTCACTTCTACATGGTTCTGTGTGTATGTCCTCAAGTCCCCAGTTCTTGGTATATATCTGTCACTTCTACATGGTTCTGTGGGTATGTCCTCAAGTCCCCAGTTCCTGGTATATATCTGTCACTTCTACATGGTTCTGTATGTATGTCCCCAAGTCCCCAATTCCTGGTATATATCTGTCACTTCTACATGGTTCTGTGTGTATGTCCCCAAGTCCTCAGTTCCTGGTATATATCTGTCACTTCTACATGGTTCTGTGTGTATGTCCTCAAGTCCCCAATTCCTGGTATGTATCTGTCACTTCCACATGGTTCTGTGTGTACTGTAAACGTATTAATGTTTGCGCAGTATTTATTTTCGCTATTTTCGCGCACACACCTTTGTGGGCGAAAATAAATCCTGCGCGAAAGGTATAATTATTGCATGAACAAGGTGTGAGACTTCCTTGCTGCGCGAATACAAATCCGCGCGAAAATGTGTCTATGTAATTCGTGCGCGAAAATTTATCTGCGCGAAAATAAATACGTTTACAGTATGTCCTCAAGTCCCCAGTTCCTGGTATATATCTGTCACTTCTACGTGGTTCTGTGTGTATGTCCTCAAGTCCCCAATTCCTGGTATATATCTGTCACTTGTACATGGTTCTGTGTGTATATACCCAAGTCCTCAGTTCCTGGTATATATCTGTCACTTCTACATGGTTCTGTGTGTATGTCCTCAAGTCCCCAATTCCTGGTATGTATCTGTCACTTCTACATGGTTCTGTGTGTATGACCCCAAGTCCCCAGTTCCTGGTATATATCGGTCACTTGTACATGATTCTGTGGGTATGGTTCTGTGGGTATGTCCTCAAGTCCCCAATTTCTGGTATATATCTGTCACTTCCACATGGTTCTGTATGTATGTCCCCAAGTCCCCAATTCCTGGTATATATCTGTCACTTCTACATGGTTCTGTGTGTATGTCCCCAAGTCCCCAATTCCTGGTATATATCTGTCACTTCTACATGGTTCAGTGTGTATGTCCCCAAGTCCCCAATTCCTGGTATATATCTGTCACTTCCACATGGTTCTGTGTGTATGTCCTCAAGTCCCCAGTTCCTGGTATATATCTGTCACTTCTACGTGGTTCTGTGTGTATGTCCTCAAGTCCCCAATTCCTGGTATATATCTGTCACTTCCACATGGTTCTGTGTGTATGTCCTCAAGTCCCCAGTTCCTGGTATATATCTGTCACTTGTACATGATTCTGTATGTATGTCCTCAAGTCCCCAATTACTGGTATATATCTGTCACTTCTACATGGTTCTGTGTGTATCCCCAGGTCCCGAGTTCCTGGTATATATCTGTCACTTGTACATGATTCTGTGGGTATGTCCCCAATTCCTGGTATATATCTGTTACTTCTACATGGTTCTGTGTGTATGTCCTCAAGTCCCCAATACCTGGTATATATCTGTCACTTCTACATGGTTCTGTGTGTATATCCCCAGGTCCCCAATTCCTGGTATATATCTGCCACTTACACATGGTTCTGTGTGTATGTCCTCAAGTCCCCAGTTCCTGGTATATATCTGTCACTTCTAGATGGTTCTGTGGGTATGTCCTCAAGTCCCCAATTCCTGGTATATATGTCACTTCCACATGGTTCTGTGTGTATGTCCTCAAGTCCCCAATTCCTGGTATATATCTGTCACTTCTACATGGTGCTGTGTGTATATCCCCAAGTCCCCAATTCCTGGTATATATCTGTCACTTCCACATGGTTCTGTGTGTATGTCCTTGAGTCCCCAATTCCTTGTATATATCTGTCACTTGTACATGATTCTGTATGTATGTCCCCAAGTCCCCAATTCCTGGTGTATATCTGTCACTTCTACATGGTTCTGTGTGTATGTCCCCAAGTCCCCAATTCCTGGTATATATCTGTCGCTTGTACATGGTTCTGTGTGTATATCCCCAAGTCCCCAATTCCTGGTCTATATCTGTCACTTGTACATGGTTCTGTGTATATGGCCTCAAGTCCCCAATTCCTGGTATATATCTGTCACTTCTACATGGTTCTGTGGGTATGTCCCCAAGTCCCCAGTTCCTGGTATATATCTGTCACTTCTACATGGTTCTGTTTGTGTGTCACCAAGTCTCTGTAATCCCTAAATTAGACTTGGAACTGGGGACCTGAGCTACACACACAGAATACAATGTACATCTACCTTATATACACTCATAATCTACCTTACATACACCTGCAACTGGGGACCTGAACTATGCGCACAGTACAGAATATCTAGCTTATCTATACCTGCAACCGGGGACCTGAGCTACATACATTCACCATACAGCACTTTCGGGACAAATATTGTGGCCTTCTTGAAAAAATGGCGGCCATCTTGAAATTTCAGGTGGTCAATCTTGCTGCTTACATTATCATTTGAATGATTACCCTGAAAACTCCACTTCATATGCACCACTACTGGAATTGGGGACCTGAGATGCACCCATACACCTAGGCAAAAATAGCATTTTCAGAGCCAAAAAAAGCGCCATCTTGGAAAATGGTGACCATATTAAAATTTAAAGTGGCCTAGGACTATAACTATGGCCTCTACATTGGTGAAAAAGTGTGTTTCAATGTCAAAATCATTCAAATCAGACTACTCCATTCAATTCTATGGCAAAAATAGCTTTTCCCGGCCATAAATGCGGCCATCTTGGAAAATGGTGGCCATGTTGAAATTTCAGAAAAACAAGTATGGTCGCTACATGATTCAACATCAAAATCATTCAAATCGCCCTATTCTAACCAATTCCATGGCAAAATTAGCATTTTCAGGACCAAAATGGTGGCCATCTTGAAAAAATGGCGGCCATCTTGAAATTTCAGGTGGCTAAATTTGGTGCTACCTCATCATTTGAATGATTACCCTGAAAAAATCCACTCTATCTGCCCCACTACTGGAACTGGGGACCTGAGCTCCACCCATTTTATATATATATATATAATACTTTTTATTCAATTAAGTTATACAGGTACATAAATGAGGAGTCAATAGTCGAATGGGTTGAAATCCTCTGCTCATTCGCAGGTTTTCCTGATTGGCCTTAACTATCTTCTCCAGAAAATAATTTGATGTTTTTTTGATAAGAAACTTAATCTAGAACAATTTAACTAAGTAGATTCTTTCATATAATACAATCACACGGTAGTTTCAATATTACTCAATGTTAATAATTTTGGTTTTCTTAATATCAGTTCCGTCAATTACAATGTCACATACAATTTTTGTTAAATTTCAAACTTGCGTTTGCTTCATTACTAGAATTTAGGTAGAAATTTCAGCATTCATTTAGAACATAGTTCCAATTCTAAATTGCTTCATCATACTGTACAATTTGGTCAGTCTATTAGTTTAATATTACAAGTACCTCTCACTATGTGGAGTATTGCTTCGTCAAATTTACAATTTGTTCAGCCTGTTTTGATTAATATTGAAGTACCTCCAGCTCCGTGGAGTTTATAAAAATTTTGATTAACTAACATCATATCCGATAAACAGCTTGTGTGATTTTACATAATCCCAGGCTATAAACATTCAGTGCTTGGATTACCCTTAGGTAATTATCCATTATACAAGCCTAAAACAGTTCATTCACTTACACCTTTACATGTCGATATTGTTTGATGCCAATGGCTTATGATTCAGTATTTCCTTTGTTCTCCTTGATTATTGTCATGGTAGAACCTTTGGTATTTATATAATGCAACAGTCTACAATAACATTCATTCAAATAGAACTAAATACATGCATGTAATAGAAAAAATTAACCGTCGTACTCAATTATAATAAACAACTTTCCCAATTCCTTTTTCCCCCCATTCCCTCTCGTAGAGTTTTAGTACCCTCCCCTCCCTTAACAATTATTTCCCATCGATATATCGATCTTGTCAAGAACTGGTCTTACATTTCCAGTTTAATTATACCCCTCCCAATTACGATTTTCCCTTTACAATGATACATACAGTAGCAATTCATATTTTCGTTCATGATATTACATTATCCGTGGGCTTTAGGTAAGGGTCGAATTCAAGGTGATATCTATGTTTTAAATAGCTCCTAAATTCTTTCCTTGTTGGTATAACTTGGACTTTACCATCAAGTTTGTTCCAGAGATTTGGCAAGGTAGAGATATAAGACCTTCTAAAAATCTCGTTATTAGGGTGTGGAACAATAAGTTTCTTTCCCTTTGTTAAACTCCTTAAACAAACATCTCTATTATCAACATTGTTATTATTTCTTGAGCGAAGGAACGCCCTCTCCAGTATGTGTTTTTCTCTCCTGGTTTGGAGACTAGGTATATTTACTTTTATATGAATGTCCCTCGTACTTGAGAGCACTGGTAGATGAAGGGCTATCTTTAGTGCTGTGTTTTGAAGAGTTTGTAATTTCTTAAGGTGACTTTGTGTAGTGGAGCTATAAAATATGTCCCCATAGTCGATAATGGGTAAAATCATTTTATCGTTTTATAAAGTAACAACAGTGTTTCTTTATTACAAGTGTTATAAAGTTTGGAGAGTGCTTTCATCTTGGCTCTTACAATATTTTCCTTTTTTACCATAAATTTATTGAAGTTAAGTTGGCGATCAATTTCAATACCTAAATATTTATAATTTGTAACATTGTCTAGTTTCTGACCTCCTATTACATATTGCGTCACATTTTTTGGATCTTCTCGAGATCTGATCGTCATGCATTTACATTTTTTTATATTTAAAGAAATTTTGTTGTCCGCACACCACCCTACAATGTTTTCAAGGTCCTTTTGTAGAGAAGAAATATTACTTCCATTAATAGGTTTATCATCAAATATTACCGTGTCATCGGCGAATAATTGCACGTGACTATCATTTACAACGCTATCTAGGTCATTAATGAATATGCAAAATAACAGTGGTCCTAAAGCAGTACCTTGTGGAACACCACATGTAACAGGCTTATTAGTAGAACAACATCCATTAGCTATGACACTCTGCTGCCTATTGGTAAGATAATTTTTGAACCAGCCTAACGATCTCCTATCCAGACCATACCTTTCAAGTTTATCAATAAGTAAATCATGATTAACAGAATCAAAGGCCTTTTTAAAATCAAGGAATATCATATCTGTGGCCTTTTTATTATTAATATTGTGATAAATTTTTTCCAATAAATTGTCATGAGCCTCAATAATAGACTTATCTTTCCTAAATCCAAATTGGTTATCTGTTAGTAGCTTATTTGATTCAAGGTATTGCGCCAGTTGGGTCTGGACACAGCTTTCTAAAATCTTAGCTGGTAAACTAATACAAGAAATTGGGCGATAATTACTAGGATCATGCTTACTACCCTCCTTAAATAATGGAGTTACTTTGGCTTTTTTGAAGTCAGTTGGTACTTCTTCATTCTCTAAGCTAAGGTTAAAAAGGTAAGCAAATTGACCGCTAAGTGTTTTCATACATGGTTTCAGGATTCTAGTTGGCAAAAAATCTATTCCTGATGCCTTATAATTTCCCACTTTGGCTAATGCTATCTCAATACTAGTTTTGTTTATCGTCACAAAGCTGAAAGGTTTTACTGGTTGGACAAAAACTGGTTTCTCAGGCAATTCCAAATTATCGTTCCTTACAATGTTTTCTGCAATATTTGGTCCTACATTGACAAAATAATTGTTAAGAACCTCGCTTGCATTCTGTCCCTTCATTTTCTGACCTTTTTGTTCTATTACAATTTCATTTTTATTTTTTTCCCCCCCTTCTGAGATTAGTGGTTTCACTATTTCCCAGAATTTGTGAGGATTTTTTCTATTTTCATTAATCTGTCCCTTTAAATATTTTTCTTTAGCCATTTTGACCTTAGTATTACTCTTCGTTCGAAGTTTCCTTGCTAATTGCCAGTCAGCTTCGTTACCCGTCCTCTTTGCCTTACCAAAAGCTTTGTCTCTTTCTTTCCCACTTTGTATAATAGATTTATCATACCAAACTGGTGTGGTTCGAACATTCTTAAACTTCTTAATTGGGCACATTCTGTCCAATATTGTATTGATTTTCGTACGAATTATCTCCCAAGCCAGGTTTACATCCCTAGTCTGGTACAATTCCGCCCAATCCATATCTGCTAGTATTTCACACAATATTTTTACATCCAAAAATTTGGTACTTCTTGCTGAGAAGGATTCAATATTATATTTCGTCTTTTCTTTTTTTATTTGAAGGTAAACTGGGAGATGATCACTGATGTTAATATTCAGTGTTCCTGTCTGCCTTAAATTATCGACGTTAGTGTATATGTGGTCAATGGTCGAAGAGGATTTTCTACTAATTCTTGTTTTATCTCTGACTATTTGGTGCAAGCAAAATTTATTAACTATGTTTCTAAAATGTTCTGATCCCGATGATTTCCCTTCAATTAGGTTTTTGGCTTCGTAATTAAAGTCCCCCATTATGACAATTTCTTTAGAAGTATCTACTTTTTCCAAAATGGTTTCTAATGTTTCCAACGCTTTAGGTAGTAATCCCTGTGGTGGCCTATAAACATTTAGAATAATCTTACTCTTCATAAATTTTTTGTTTAATTCGAATATTTGAACTTCAATGTCTTTATTTGACTCCCACAGCTCTTCATACCCTGTTGTGCTTATTTCAAGGGACGAGTGTATGTATGCCAAGAGCCCTCCACCTCTTCTTTTCCCTTTTCTGTCATGTCGACAGATGTTGTAACCTAAACATTTTATATTATTATCAGATATCCTCCCATTCAACCATGTTTCTTGTAATAACAATACTTGTGGAAAACCCTCGATCATAAACTGTTCGATTTGATTTTTCTTCGGGACCAAGCTGCGTACATTCCAAGTCACGAATTTAAGCCCTTTCAGTGTTTTGAACCATTGAGAATCGCTACAATCATTGTTCCTTTCCTTATCATCATCCATGATCATTATTCAAGAATTCATATGTACCCTCACATAGTTGGAAAAATCCCCGAACAGATAACAACATTTCATAAACATTCCTTTTAAATCCCTCAGGCCTTCGTGCCTGCACCCTTAGCAATGAGTACGAACTGGCTTCACTATTCATAATTACAAATAGTGTGAAGAATTTTACAGAGCGTTAGGGCGATTCCTTGCGAGGACAAGAATCATTAAAGAAAAAAATATCAGTAGGTGAGTTCTCACCTCAGTAATAAAATACTTTTTATACCAGCCATCGGTAGTTTACTAATGTTTGGTGCAGTATGGGTATGTCAGCGTTCTGTTGAGCAACTGAACAACCCCCGAACCTCTCATAGTACCCCATCGGTGATCTTGTATAATACCCTCTTCCTTGTCGTAACTAATATTAAAATACATTCCCATAGAAAAATGGTGGCAATACTGATGTTTTTAGTACAATATTATTGAATGAGTTACTGATACCAGTTATCATAGGCCAATAGTCGGGTATAGTGGGGGGTAGCACCAGGGTTCTGTTGAGCACCTGATTGTCCCTCTATCCTGACCTACCTTTTCCCAAAAATGGTAACAGTGTAATTCAACAACCTTCCACCCTATGACATCATATCATAGATGATATAATGAAATATGATCGTTACACAATGACCAAATCTCACTACATTATATGCATAACCGTAATTAATGGTTGATTAAACGTTTAAATATTTACATGAACGGCTTGTACCACTTAAATAAGAATATACTTATACTCATCTTTTATATAAAATCGTCAAACACTTTTTATACTCAAACGTAATGTTTATCTACTCAACTGTCCGTCTCTGACAATTTCACTTATTAGCACATAATATATTCATTCATAGTATTCTCTAAGCGATTGAGTTCATTAGGTAGATTGTTTCTCTCTTTTCTTCTGTTTACTTCTTCAGTAGATTGTAATTAATACTGTCATTGGACGTACTAATTAAAAGTTCTCTCACCGGTTAAGAAGTCTTGTTCTTTTCCACAGTCACTCCTATAGTCCATTGCAATAATGTTAGATATTTTATGTAAGAAAATTTGTACTGTTCTAAAAATTTATATGGTTCGGTAACTAGTATATCTCTTATGGAGAAAGTTTTCAGTTCGAAATTTTAACTTTACGTACATCTCTATACCATGGGAGCCCCCGGCAGAGCAAGGGTTCTGTTGAGCACCTTCTCTGCAGAGTTGACCGCTAGCTATAGGAATCAGGTAAAGTTATGAATTTTCATGTATTTTATGGTAAGCTTTAATAATTCTTTCTGCCACACTTTCTTTAAGTTGCGGAGTGAGGTGACATCCGTCGTCATCGAGCTTCTGATAGATTGCCTTATATATAGGCCTCAAAGTAGTTGGGTGCCTCTTTCTTGATCGGTGAATGTGGATAAGGGACCCTATGTGTACTGAGGGTAAATTTCTTGAATCATTATATCTCTGAACACTGACGTTAAAGGCCTTTATCATCCGGTCCAAGGTTTCCTGATCTTCGGAAATAGCATTTAGCTTTGGTTCAGTGAGGATCTCTCGTAACTTCCAGTTGTATAAGGCGGTGTGACGGTTGTAAATGACCAGATCGAGACCGAAGGTTGTACCAAACACTATGGTGGGGAGAGTTAGATTTCTGGGCGAAAACTCCTCTACTAATTCAACAGCATGATGCATGGCATCGGTAGCGGCTATATCTACCTCAGTCTCAGACGAGTAACGGATTCCAACCTCCTTCGTTACTTTATCCTTACTAGTGAGATTACATATCCCAGATAATATGAAAATAGTTGTGGGCTTACTTATCATGATTATAGTCTTTGCTCTGTTTACCAACGATCTCGTATCCGCCCCTGGGGCAACGAATACTTGTGAGTCGATGTCGGCTGCTACGTTACGAAGAATATTGCCTAGTCCAGCCCCACGTGAATCACATAATATTAAAAGTTGCCTTCTTGGCTGATCCATTTTTATATGCAATGTAGTATAGATAGTTTAGACCGAAGAGCTTCTATTTGTAGTTACCAGCGATAAACTCAGCGCGCACTCTATTCAGCATAACTCCAAATCTGTTCTCGCCAAGTCGTTTGTTGACCTTCAGTCGAACACGAGCGCCATTGCTGACAAGTACGCCCCGCACTCGCCGGCCTATTCCCCAAACTTTTGATGTTGTGACCTCATAGAATCGGGATATAGACTGATCCATGAGCATATTTCTACAATATTTATTCTGCTGGAATTTTTCAGTAACTATTCGATGGAGAACTCCCTCCTTGATCTTTTGCCAATTTTCCATTCGCTGCGGGGGAGCCTCTGCATTCAGCCTATCCCCCATACTTTTTACTTGGGCTGGGCTACGGGTTTGCCTAATTTTCCAGGCTACATCTGGCCTGTTTAGGTGTGCCGCCTTTTGAGCCTGGTAGGCATGCTCAGCGGAGGAGTATTTTATTTTGTTAATTTCGACTTGACACGGGAAAAAATTAGAGTAAGGGCTGTCAGCACCATGGAATCCCATTCCCCCGTCGTCAGTCGGTATATGGGCCACATCCATGGGTCGGCACCCCTGTGGAAGATGGTAAACATCCTTACGCGAATAAACAATATTGTTTATTTTAATATGACTCAGTATAAGCTCGGCGTCAAAGCTTTTAAGCCTAAGCAGCTTATGGCATTCTGCTAGCATTCGATGACTATTCTCATTTTTGTCCGGCTCGTATTTGTTGAACCAAAAGTCTACTTTTGATCTCCGGTGTAACTCCCTCGACTTGTTAAGCACTGACTTTTTAGTTTCTGGGCTATCTAGGTCAATGTAGATGGCTCTCGTCAAACCCTTCTTCGGCAGCCCGACCCTGTATGTTTCTACTATCATTTCATCTCCTAAATCCATCACTAGTTTTAGGAAATTAGACATAAATCTGGGAGTGTTTTCTTGCGTCTGAATCGTTTCCCCATTCTTTATCTTATATTTGTCCCAGTTTTCCGGTATACCCTCAACGATAAGATGAGTGGACCCGTCAATATTTTGATCATTCGTCGCTTCGTTTTTTACGCTTTGGATATCCTCCAAATTCCTATTAAGGCCATTCATTTTACTACTAAGATCCTTGAGAGAGTCACTTGATTTACCCATTTCTTCGTCAAACTCTTTGAGTCGGGCCCTGATATCTAAAACAGCCTCATTTATGTCGGTGTTCATTTGTTTGATTTCGGCCCTCGCCATCGTGTCTGTTGAACCTCCAAGTTTATTCGTTAGTTCGGCCCATTTACCAAACATGTCACCGTCCCTATTAATGGTCTTGGTGACGTCGAGTACTCTAGGATATGAAGTTTCAATTACTTTTAATCTCTCTTGCAACCCAGCATATCTCGTTTCATTCCACTTAAATGTATTGTCTAGTTTTCTATTCAAGTGATCAATCTTTCTCTGAATAACATCGGCTTCACTTTTGACCGCTTCATTTAGAATTTTGATGTAGTTGATTTTCAATTTCTGCTCTGTCACTTGAATTGCCGCTTTATCAGTGACATGTTTGATTAGTTGTTCATTAACTGTCAGAAATTTGTTTCATCACTTCCTCACTGAGTTTAACTTCTATTGCTTTATTCTGATCATTAGTATACGCTAATCTTTTTTCTACTCCAGTCTTTGTCAGGCTGTCCGTCAGCGAGGTTGGTCGTCGGGACATCGACGTCAACGTCACCTTGTTCTGAGATTTAGATTTACTGGCTGTTGCCGGTGCGACTAAATCTAATTTATGTGACCTAATCTCACTAGGTTTTGTTTGAACCCCGGGTTCATTCTGGCCTACATATTTTGGGTGTTGGTTATTTTCTTTTGCCATATGTCTCCCATTATTTTTATCTAGGATACTAGTCCCCTTTTGAGAAACCTTCGCCTTGGTCTGATGTTTAGGTTTACTGGTTGCTGTCGGTATGGAATTAGATTTATTGGCCGCTGCCGGTGCGACGAATTCAAATTTATGTGTCCTATTCTCGCTAGCATTTGTTGGGACAAAGGGTTTTTTATGGCCTACATAATTTGGACGTTGGTTATTTTCCTTTACCATATGTTTTCCATTCTGTTTAGCTATGTTACAAGTCCCCTTTTGAGTAACCTTCCTTCTAATATTGCTGCTGTCACTACTGACATCAATGGTGACATCAACTGTCATCCCCAAATCCTCGCTCTGCCCATGCTCACCCGTTGAAATTTTTTCAGTGCTTTTATCCAAATTTTTGGTATTCAGGCTCCTGTTTAATGGCTCCTTTCTTCCTTCCCCTTGATGAGACTCATTGGCCATAGTGTTTGATACATTTCCTACCTTATTGATGCCCTCTGAAAAAGGATCATTATCCGTTATTTTCACGTCATCCATGACCACGTCAGTGCTTGGTTTGGCGCCGTGGCTCTCCATATGATCGTCGTTGACTTTTATATTTACCAATATCTCCGTAATCTGAGTTCTTCAGCTATCTATATTTTTCCTGTAGCTTCTTCAGTTATTTACCGTGGTTTTTGCCGCTTTTAAACTAATGGTGTTCCTTTTCCTCACAATTCATCGCCCAAATGCCCTTACACCGCTCTCAAAAATATTCTGGCTCTCTCGCCATTTTCCCGCCCCTAATGTTTATGTCAATCATGTTGCGTTGTTCTATAAATAAAATCCCCAGCAAGCACTGAAATAGTGTGTGCATGCTGCAACTTGATTTGTGTGTGTAATGTGTGGGTGTTAAATGGGGACTTGACAAAAAAAAAAAAAAATTAAAAATTTTAAATCTTTTTTTGGACAAAATACAAAAAATTGCATCTTAATTTAGTGAAAATTAAATGGGGACTTGAAATAGGTCCCCACTTAACTTTCAAGTCCCCGGTTCCAAGGTCTTTTGTCAGGTCTAAGTCCCCATTTACCAGGATAAACGCACACACCTAGAAAAACCTTCCCCTACCTAAACATTTTTTTTAACACACCTGATTTTTTTTTACCGTACCTTACTTTTTTTTCAGGATTTTTTACAAAAAAAGCTAACAAAAGCAAGAAATCAGGTTTTCCTAACCCGGAACTGTCAAAAAGCACATTTTCCTTGTTTAAAACAACTATTGTTATAAAATAGACATTTTTTTCAGTTCCTGGGAGGTGGTTTCCTTTTAAAAAAAACCTAGTTTCCAGCCAGATAAATCGAAAACACACCTATATTTTTTGGGGCCTAACAAACAAGACTAATGTAGAAAGGCTGTCTGTGCTGGGATTCGAATTCACAATGTACTGATTGGAAGTCTAGCATGCTATAGGGGAGAGTATAGCGATCATTCATATGTGTTGCGATTCTTGCCTATGTTTTCTTTCCAATGTCTTTGTGGCCATCGTTGCACATCTGTGTTTCAGCTCCGGCTTAATATTAATCGATATTAAATAATGATATTTCGTGATCGTATAGGTTTACTTCTGCGAGAATAAATATATTATGAATATCGATAGCAGGAGATGGGGGGAAAAGGAACTATAGTGGCCGGATTATATTAAAGTTCCAAAGGACCAAGGGTTGAAATATTCTATGTTCCAAGCGCGGATCCGAGATAAAACATCAAGAGTGAAATACTTCTGTCATATATTCTCTTTATTCCTCCTTGTGTGCTGGGTTGAAGACCTTGCTCCTCAAACCGATTAATGTACAGATACATTGGGTATATCAACAATATTCAACACAAGAACAGATTATGTTTGCAATACAAATCAGGAATAACTAAATAAATATAATAATGAAATAAGTACAAACTTGTACATAAATAGAGAAATATGTGATAACCATCATGGTTAAAGTCCGGATCACATAATATGAATGATTAATTAATAATAAAATAATCGCATAATATAGACTGCAAATATCGTCATGGGTTGCAATGTAGCCTCCTAGTGGTGCCTGGGTGTACTACCCGGAGATATCCGGAGATGTCCGGAGATGTCCGGAGATACCCGGGGTAACCGGAGCTTGATGGAAATATTCATATCTTTACATACTGGAATCGTTACATATGAACACTAGTCATACCCATTGATGCATCACATTTAAGCTTTATTTTAATCCGCCATTCTGCTCATGGTGATTGAGGGGAATGGGGAAAATAAATTATCTATAGTTGGTAACATGATACCCGCGTTGCGGGGACATTTCTTTGATGGGGATGAGTGGAAGACGGAATTCCATTAAACCTCTCGAAATCTGTCACCTCCTCATGAAAACAACAGCTGGGATAGGATAGAGGAACTCAGATTTGGGGGACAGCTCCCCTTGTCTTATCATCATGAATGACATTACAGGCCTGATGGCGATCATCCAGAACACTGTAATGGCTATAATGGCGGTCATGTATAACAGTATGTATCAGGATGGCGGGCCTCATTACCTAAAGGAGTGGTCCTAGCTGGTCCTCCCTCCCCTCACCTCCACCCGTGTCCAGTTAAGAACTATATGAAGTTCCCTGTGTTAGCCGCAGGCAATTTAATGATTCAAATTACCATCAAGTATATCTTGTATCTGCAATCTATTTCTATAACATGCAAATGCAGGAATGTGTTAAAATAACATTCAGGAATGATGAAAAATAAGTCCAAGTAGAGTATGAAGAGTTTCTTGTATTTCTTCCTAGCACATTATACAGGTTAGATATGGCGAGTTCAGTAGTTCAGTCCTAACTCAGTAACTCACTCAATACAGGTGAGTGAGTGAGATTGGTTGCTTTACGCTCTTATCAACACATATAAGGTTCTATCAAGGGCGGGAGAGCTGAGAGGGAGGCAGTTTATGATCATACCCAGGAAATAGAGATAGAGAAGGGAGAGAGAGACAGAGAAAAAGAGACAGAAAGGCACTTTAAGGTCATACCCAGGACCATCTCACTCAATACATAAAGGGTACATATATATTTATATGGCATAACATCCTGGTACTCTGAAGTAACCAAGGAGTAACCAAGGAGAATTCCTTAAAGCTAATCTATGATTGGAGAGTACAGGGGTCACATGATCATTGAACAAGCTAAAGCAGGAAAAAATACAGAGGGGTAGCTATATTAGGCTATCACAGTGCTAAAGGTGCTAAAGCCTATACACCAGTCACCCAATACACAGGAAATAAATACACAGGAAATAACCCCTAGCTTGTCTTCTCTTATTAAGAATATTGCAAATTTCTAATTAACTTAAACACATCTATTCGATATTTCTTAAAGGTTCACAATAAATAAACTTTCAACATAATTTCTTTACAAATGTCTAGCATTACACTCTTCTCTGGACAGTTTCAATATCCAGAAATTGAGCCCGCTAGATAGGCCTATAAGATATTATTTTATTTTCTGTTTTTGTTCTTATAGTTGTCGTTTTTCTCACTTTGAATGACACTGCATTCCCCCCGCCCTCCCCCTGCTTCCTTCCCTTCATTTGATTTAGTATTAAATACCGTAGCCTACACACCACCAACGTGCTGAGTAGACTATGTCGCCTGCCCTATAAATACATGTTGTCAACAAGCCTGTGAGCTCGGGTGGCGGGGCAAGCGTGTCAAGCTATGTAGGCTAAACATGGCCCGCACTTACGACCAAGGATAGGGCTTATGAGAGTGCATGAATGTTTCAAAACAGCATTGCTGGACCATAAGTGCAGCTTTTTTCCAGACAAAAGGGCAGCTAACTAAGTCAAGTTTGTTTCAGATGATTTACAGGTCGCAACTTACATGGGAAAACATTGAAAACAGGGCCATAAATCCGGGTCGTTCATACATGGGAGTGGACACTGATGGGTTGGGTGACGTAAGGAATTTCGGGGGTAGGCTTATCCCGCCTCTTCACAGAGCCATGACGTTACGCTTGAACTTCGGAACATGGTAGAGCTACCGCGTATTAATGAGCTGATCTTGACGTAGAATAATACTTAGAATTGGAATGGGTGATTTTTGCAAAATGGACATTTTCGGGAGCCCCACCCATATTTTATGTTGTACTCATGAGGTTACATTAATCTCTATGTTGAATATTACATACTACATTAATATTCATAATCATGCTTCATATCCATTAATCATTGGGGTATGATCTTCCTTTAAACATTTGTATTGTAGTGTATATTGTTCATTTCCAGTATAAGCATAGTGATACTATTTAAACAAATAACATATTTTACTACTGGAATCCATCAATGTATTTCTAATTTCTGTATATAATATTAAAAAAGCATTAATATTATCGTACCAAATGAACTGGTTTTTTCTTAGTGTGGATAACCAAATTATCTTGTTCTAAAAAGATCACATGAAAGAGTCACCCGGATAATTATATTTGTGAATTGACTGTTTATTAATAAACATGACAGTAGTAAACAGGTCCATATGTCTTGGCATATATTATGTTGTACTCATGAGGTTACATTAATCTCTATGTTGAATATTACATACTACATTAATATTCATAATCATGCTTCATATCCAATAATCATTGGGGTATGATCTTCCTTTAAACATTTGTATTGTAGTGTATATTGTTCATTTCCAGTATAAGCATAGTGATACTATTTAAACAAATAACATATTTTACTACTGGAATCCATCAATGTATTTCTAATTTCTGTATATAATATTAAAAAAGCATTAATATTATCGTACCAAATGAACTGGTTTTTTCTTAGTGTGGATAACCAAATTATCTTGTTCTAAAAAGATGTCTCCATTTACAGCAAGAAAGTTAGCAACCAATGGTAACTAATGTATAAAGGGCATCATTAATATCCCTAGTGAAGCAATGAATGGCCATTCAGTCTGAAGATTATGAAAATGATTGAAGTAAACCAGGCAGTAATCTATGCCAATTAAATTTAAAAATTGCAAATGAAGTGGTTGATCCTCTTACTCCGATGAAAATACATATTATATATACTAGCAAAGTACCCGTCCTCTGGATGGTCCCCCTCTCAGCCCACATTTCCCCCTCTCCCTCTTTTCCCCCTGTCTCTTCTCTGTCTCTCATACCTGTTTTTCTCTCCCAACCCCATCTCTGATTCCCCCCCTCACCCTCCCCTCTTCCTCATGCTCCCCTTGCTAGCTTTCTCTACCTCCCCTCTCTCCCTTCCCCTACATCCTTTCCCTCCCCTCTTTTCCCTTTCCCTCTTCTTTCCCTCTCCCTCTCCTATTTCCCACCTTCTCCTATTTCCCCACCTTCTCCCTTTTCTTCACTCTCCCCCTCCTACAACCTCTCCCTCCCGACCCCCTCTTCAATACTCCCACCCTCTCCCACCCCACTTCTTCCCTCTCCCACTCCTCTGCATGGAAGTGACATAATAGCTTGTGGGAAATGACATAGTATCTCACACAGGCTTTCCCAGGCTATAAATAGGGTGTGGAGATCCCAATTTAAAAAAGGCATCAAAATCACAATTCCACCCCCTCTCCCTCTTTTCCCTCCACCTCTTCTGTCTCTCATACCTGTTTTTCTCTCCCAACCCCATCTCCAATTCCCCCGCTCTCCCTCCCCTCTTGCTCATGCTCCCCCTCCTTGCTTTCTCTCCCTCCCCTCTCTCCCCTTCCTACAACCTCTCCCTCCCCACCCCCTCTTCAATACCCCCACCCTCTCCCACCCCACTTCTTCCCTCTCCCACTCTTCTGCATGGAAGTGACATAGTAGCTTGTTGGAAATGACGTAGTATCTCACAGGGGCTATCTCAGGCTATAAATAGAGTGTGTAGATCCCAATTTAAAAAAGGCATCAAAATCACAATTCCACCCCAGATAACTTCACAAACCACATACAACGTCTTCCAGCGAGGGTGGTTAGAACTCTACAGATGAGTAAAGCAGTTTGTAAAACAACAAAATCCGAGAACATGTGAGACAAAGAATCCCCTCTGTCTAAACACCTCTTTTCTACCTCTTTTCGTAGAAATCGCTCTTCCCGTATATTATATGGATTACATTCTTATTATATACAAGCAAAGTACCCGTCCTTCGGACGGTCCCCCTCTCTCCCTGCCCCTTCCTCCCCCTGTCCCTCCCTCTTTTTCCTTCTTCACTCTACCCCTCTGGCCTCCATTCCGCCTCTTTTTCTCTCCCCTTCTCCCTCTTCTCTCTCTCCCCCTCCCCATCTTCCTCACTCTCTCCCTCCCACAACTAAAAAACTAACAAGAATTAGTTAACAGTGATCAGTTTACATTTATTTATTTCCGGTTCATGCAGAAGATTGCGTTTCCAAGGGAAACAAAGATTGATGTCAGTTAAATGTTAAGTTCGAGAGGGAGGGATAGTAGGAGGGAGAGGAAGGGGAGACAGAAAACATGAAATCCCTATCCCATAATTATATGACTGGTCACTCCATGTAATTCTGTTGGTCCCTTTAACACCTTTGCATATGAGGCATCTTACTTCTCAACTTGCCACTTTAATTCACACAGAGTCTACCCTTTAATTCACACCTAAATGCCATCCCCTCCCCCTCCCAGCCATTACCAGCATGGTTCTGATCCCATCTGCTGATATCAGAATCAACAGATTCTTCACACTGATATCCAGGATGGGAGGAGCCAAGATGCTATCAATGATTGACAGACTTCACCTCAATCTATTTTGATTGATGTTATCTCATCAATCTAAAAAGGGCTTCATCTCTTCCCCTCTTCTCCCCCTCTCTCCCTCCCCCTGTCCCTCCCTCCTTTTCCTTCTTCACTCTACCCCTCTGGCCTCCATTCCACCCCTCTTTTTCTCTCCCCTTCCCTTTCTTATCTCTCTTCCCCTCCCCACCTTCCTCACTCTCTCCTACACTCTCTCCCTCCCACAACTAAAAAACTGAAAAGGGCTTCATCTATTCCCCTCTTCTCTTGTCCCTCACCCTATCCGATTTCTCCCACCCTGTCCTTTTGCTTCTTTCATTCTCTCCTTCCCTCTCCCACCCTTTCCCTCCCTCTCCCTTCCTCCCTCTCTCTCCCTCTCTCTCTCCCGTTGCTAGGGATTCTCGCAGGATGCGTTGCTAGGGAATCCCATGTTGCCACAGACGGTGGGAGAGGCATGACGTCAATCTCTATTAGTTCCTAACAGGGGCTATCCTGTACTAAAAATAGTTTTATTATACGTGCATGCTATATGAGAGGTGCTATAAGTGGGGTGCTATAAAAATAGTCATATAGGACACGTCCTATAAAAATGTAGTTGTCTAAAAATAGCTCTGACTCAGCACTTCCGCTGTCTCCGCGGAGATCCCCGCGGAGATCCCCGCGATCGGTAATCCACCTGTGATTATAGAAATACATAATAAACACCACACCATTAAATAGAGAATTAAATTCTCTATCAAATGATGTAAGGTTTATTATTGTAGCTCAAGAAATGGCTACGATATGAACGTTTTAGTTCAACCAAGTCAGTAAGTAAACACTGCATGATCACACAGTCCTGACAGCTACAACAAGCCTACTGAAGGTGCTCTCAGTGGGGCAGCTGGGGCTCTCTGAGAGTTCTTTAATACTTTTTCAGTGATATCTGATGATGATCAAATTTTATGCACATATAATAAATATAGAATGGAACTCGCCAGCAATAATCGAACATTTATAGGACTTGATTCGTCCACATAAGCACTCTGCCTACGGCATCGTGCTTATGTGGACGAATCTCGTCCTATAAATTTTCGATTATTGCCGGCTCGTCCCATTCTCTCTATGTATAGGATTCAACTAAAAAAATAAAAAGGGCTTCAAAATCACATTTCCACCCCAGATACCTTCACAAACCACATACAACGTCCTCCAGAGGGGGTGGACAGAACATTACAGATGAGTAAAACAGTTTGTAAAACAACAAATTCCGAGAACATGTGAGACAAAGAAACCCCTCTTTTCGTAGAAATCGCTCTTCCTGTATTATTTTATGGATACAATTGCAATTTTAATCTTTTACAAAAAAACATATAACATATATATGATTTTTAAGAAAACAGTATCCGAAACCTGAAAAGTAAGCTAATACTTTCTGCTGTTTAAAGACAATTGTTTTATCAATTGTTTCTGAGATGAACGAACGTTTCTAAATAATTTGTGTCCGTTCCTTAATGCATCAGAAGATATGAACTGATATAAAAATTGACCATTCAGACCAGCTGGATTATAATTAAGTTGATAATTGAATGATGAATTTACCCCGACCTAGGTGTAAGGAATATGGTACCTTTATGGTACTTGTATGTGGGAGTAGCTTTTTCCCCTAATCTTTTCAAGTTTTGAAGTGTTCTGTCCTTCCTTATTCTGCATGCATAATTAGCCTACATTTTGATAATATTATATTTATATTTTGTCAGGACCGGTAGATTCTCTTTGTAATCATATGGACACTCATCACTTAATATTTAGACATATCACTATAAGCTGATTGTGTGCTATTTCATATTCAAATCAATAAAGAGATTGTACCCGACACAAGTATAACACATGATTTTAGGGGATTTTAGCCGTGACAGATATAATTATGTCCATAAAAAAAACCAAAGATTTTCTCAACTATCATAAAGAAACGCAACCACAATGGTGAGGCATTTCCCACAAAGCAAAGAAATCAGTAAATCTAATATAAAAAAATACCTTGGAAAAGAACTGAATAAACTACACATTTGAAAAATCCTACTGGTTTGAGAAGAAGGGACAATAAAAAATAGGAACTCTTTTATGCACATGAAATAAATTCAGTTAGTGAAAGGACCCAATCAAAGGATGTGACAATAGCATTCTTAACCTTGATGTATGTACAAAGGTCGAGTGTAGGTTTGTTGAAATGGGAAAAGATCATTAATTTTTGTTCTGTTTTCTTCCAGTCCCCAAAAGCTTGATAATAGTGGATTGTTGGGGGGCTATTGCTGGAGGCCGGATATTTTCAGACCCCAAATGTAGGAACCCCCAGCCAAGGCCCGATGGGTTAGCAGTTAAGATAATAGAATGGACCCAGATTATAAGCTAGGCGGAAGTTTAAGTTCTGTTAAAAAGATTTTAATACTGAATGTGGATAAAATAAATAATCTTCCAGCGACGAACATGCTTTCTTTGTAGAGTAACTGACTTACATAAAATTGAGCGATGTGAAGAAGTAGTTGATAAAATATACAGAATATAAATTTAAAGAGCAGGTTTTTGGGACTGTCCCGGACAATTCGGGACCCTTGGTGTCTCTAAATTACTAGAGAGACCTTTCCTTCTGTAGGCCTAGACACAGTATCATCCCACAACCCCGGAGCTGGGAGTGAGGCAGATCACATCTATAGGCTACTGTAGGCATATATCTGTCTCTCTCCCTCTACCCCATCTCTCCTCTCCCATTCTCTTTCCTTCCCCTTCCCCTCTCCTTCGGTGACCTTCTCTCTCTCTCCTTTCTTATTTGCTAAACTAAAATGATATTTCAAAATAGTCTTAAGTTTTGATTATTATATTTCGATTTCAAATCGATTTCCAGTGTTCATTTTTCTGTTTTTTCTTAATAATAAAGATATTGTTTCCATTTTTCAGGATATACCCTACGCAATTATATAATTATACACCATGTAAATATTAACCTTTGCTTTTCTGACTGCGGGCTCAAGTGCCGAAGGCGCTTGTATTAATGGGAAACTCCACGCACTGCCATCTGGTGTATGTCCTAAATACTAAAATAATGGCGCCTTAGAGCTGTCCCCACAGGGACGGTCTAAAGCTCTCCCAGGAGAGAATCGCGCCAGCGTCCCCTAGAGCTTCGCCCTTAAACATCTTACCAGAGCTGTCCCCAGGAGAGTATCACAGCCCCCCTCCTACACACTCAGGGGTTCCAGGATTTGAAAAGTACCCGCTTTCCGCATTTTACCACACACAAACGCAAACAATTTTATGCCCAAAATCACCCCCTTTTCATGATTTCAAGAAATTTAGATGAAACGTATCGCAGTAACGTAATTTCTAGGTCAATAAACACAGTTTATTTTTCAACATACCATTTTCACAAACATGAAGTAATAATTATATCTCATGTAAAGTTGACTTGACAAGAACGTTTGTCATAATTACATATGAGTAATTCCACCAATTCGTCGACATATGACTATAAAATAGATTTTTGCATTTTTAACGAGAAATCTTGGTCTAGAGGTATTTTAATCAATTCTGTCAGTTTCCCCGACGAAAAATACAGCAGAAATACCTCACTTTTACATATCTGGCACCAATATTTTAAATTCTAGAGGGAAAAAACACTGTTTTATAGGCTAAACATTAAAACAAATCTTACCAATTATGAGAAAAATTGTGCGAAGAAAAAAACCCATGTCAAATCAGTGATACATGTTTAATCAAACTTCATATCATGAATGCAAAAATGTCTGGGGAAGTCACCATAACGTGTCTATTTAAACCTAGAATAAAAATTGATGAACAAGATGGGTCAAAACAGCAGTTGAAGGTACGAAGATCCAATCGGCACTGGTGGGAAATGAAGCTATCCCAGCCAACCAAGGTGAGGGGGCAGCGCCACCTAGTGTCAGTTCTATGCCCATATGTATCCATATATCGACCACATATGAGCAGATGGTGAATCATTGCCGCTGCCATTACCATTACCATTACTATTTCGTTATTTGGCTGTAACTTTTTTTCTAGTTGGAATACTTTCACAAACTAAAAAGCATTGTGACCCTTATGTCGAGACCTATTAAGTACACAATAAATAAAAATATTATGTGCATATTTCTTTTTATTTATTTCTAATTTATGTAAAAATATGTACACTTCTTCTGTGCCCTTATCGGCTAGTTCCCGGCAGACACCACGAAGCTGCCCTGACTACAATATTCATTAACTTTCCCAATTACGTCTATATTATCAGCAATATGTGTAGTTTATGTACGAACAAAATTAATCAATAGAAGCAATTTACAAAAAAAAAATTCGGCAAATGTCGACAAATTGGTGGAATTTCACATATGCTATTCTTTGCCACCAAGTGAGTCAAATAATGCTCTGGCATTAAAAATACCCCCTTTTAACATTACGCGGAGTTCAATTGCAAAATTCATACCCTTATTTCCGATTTCGCAATCCTTGGTTTCGTGTGAAAAATGACCCTTTCTCCGCGAAATTGGGAACGATCATGAGTACAATTTTGACCCCCGAGTGTATGTGTGTACATTAGTAGTTCTATTCGTAGTCAGGACACTGTTCCTAGTAATAGTTTCATAATGAGATAATTGCCATATGAAGTGACACCAAACCTTTAATTTTAGGCAGGCAAGCGAATAAGGGCAATGGTAATAATTGCCATATAAAGTGACAACAAACCTTTTATTTTAGGCAGGCAAGCGAATAAGGGCAATGGTACGAGGTACGAGACAATGACCAAATGCTATATTTTTTAGTCTTTATTACCGCATTGTACGTATTAGCTAATATACTGTCTCCCACAAAGCGGCCATCTATCTTCCAGGCCGACTACTTAAATTCGATCGGACGTTGGGAGAATTATATTGCCAGAGAATATTTTTCGGTCCATAGCTAATCGGCTAATTCTATCTTTATTTTGATTTCATGGCCGCGTGTATAAAGAGAAATTGTAGAGGTGCCTGTAGGCATCGAGCGCTTCTAGGGGTGTGGGCGGGGCACGTTATGAAATTTATTAGACAGGCGTACAAGGATGTGTTCAAGGGCCCGCAACAAGCTGTTATCTACACAGGTACTTTCAAATAAATTCAATCCAACGCAAATTCCCATTTTCTTTTTTTTATTTTTAGAATCAACCTTAACACCCTTTACATAAGAGAATATTTTTTTTCCTTTGTGGGTGTGCATGAACTGTCATATTCAGACGATAACAGTCATAATTATATATACAATAAAAGGGAAGGAATGTCAATCATCAGTAATGAGCACAAGTTTCCCCGTCGAGTAGCAATAAATAAACAATACTTGTGTAAAATAATAAGAAATGACGTATAGGCATTGAACAGCTTCCAATTGTATAAATCCATCATGCATCCATTCAAAATTTCTTCCACAACCTTCTGAAAATAACCTCTTGTACCAACCTCCTGACAAATGCACGGTGAACATACATATGTAAGGCCTCGGTTAAACATAGGCTTAGCTATATATTTATGTACACGAAATGCTCTATCACATACCCAGGGCAGAGCGAGGGCAAGAGGTGTCATGGCATTAACCTATGGCACCACTTGAGTCGGTCTGCCGAGTTGTTTGGTCAGTCGTGTTTACGACACTGCTTTACATACCAAGATTTACTGAGACAGGATGAATAGTGGTCTACCATCTTTAAATATCACATAATGAATGTACTTTCATGGACCCGAGTGTTTATAAAAGGTGCTCTTTTCCTGTGAAATTTCTATAAACACAAGACAAGATGTGTGCACGCACATTCTTATATAAAAGGCACACATTTGCAGCCAAATAAGTAGACCCAACCGAGTCGCATGACCAGATCGTAGCAAGACTATTAGACCTGGCCATGGTCAGTCGATTATTCCCACCTACTGACTGTGGCCCATCGAATGGAA
This sequence comes from Sthenelais limicola, assembly GCA_942159475.1. Lineage (NCBI taxonomy): Eukaryota > Metazoa > Annelida > Polychaeta > Phyllodocida > Sigalionidae > Sthenelais > Sthenelais limicola. The sequence goes on along the minus strand of OW804095.1, from coordinate 56,692,474 downwards.
GTCACTCAGTCCGGGACCAAGCAAACTCCCCTCCAATGTACATTTCTTTTTAATCTAAAAGAGGGAAGAAACACCGGCAATATTGATTTTGCCACAATTAAACAATGTTCTTGGACTAACATAAAAAATAAAAAACAAATACCGCCATAGAATACAGTTACGGTGTTCTTTGTCCGTACAAAAGATGGTATTAAATTCCGATTAGCGCTTAGAAGACCAACTTTTTCGCCTGCTCCCAGGAGAAGTCAGATCGGCCGAAGTGTCCATAGACAGCAGTCTTTTGGTAGATAGGCTTGCGCAGGTCAAGGTCCCTGGAAAGGAAGTGAATATATGAGCAAAATGGTTTACAATACAGGTGTTGCGGATGCCATATACATTTATTTATCTGGGGAGTATATGTTCATCTTTTAAAAGAACATAGGTTGAAAGGAAAACAATACACGTTAAGAGGACGGGGCGAGAAAGAAAAGTAGTTTGTGATGGTAGATCTATACACTAGGCTGATTACATAACAGCTTACGGGCCTGGATGCAAACACTTACAGGGTGAGGACTCATGCACTGTTACTAAACGTTTCGCCCACCTCAGTTGACATACAATAAGGTCAAAGTCGCAATGTAAATAAATAAACGTAAAGAGAACTAGTAGAACGTATATCCAAGGAAAACCAGGACGTCTGATTTATAACACCGCCATGCAGTCGCATGGTAAAATGCTAAAAAATCATCCATCCTCGGTTAATTATCTTTCAAAATATGCCAACATACTAGAATAGTTTTAGCACGTTTCAGGAAGTAAACAAGTTTTTGATTTATATTTCTGACTTTTATTGTTACATTTTTGCTTAATGACACCCAGCCATAGGGACTTAGTAAATGTTGCGCAAAACGACGGATGCATTTAGGCCAATGTGCGCAAAAGAACATTGCAACGCATCACTGCTCACAATATATGGAGAAGACGTAAACAAGTTTGGGGCATTTAGTGTTCCCTACGGAGTGGGGATACTGTATACGTTAGTTACGTATTAAAAATATGCAAGCCTTACGTCACAGTAACTGTCCCCGATAACCAGATAAGATTTCTTCTAAAAACTCACCGGACAATGCATCCAGGTCGTAGGTCAAAGTTCTCCTTAACAATATCAAGAAGTTCTTGGTCCGACTTAGCACCAGTTCCGTAGCTGCTGACGAAGATCGATAGAGGCTCCGCTACACCGATAGCGTATGCAAGCTGTAAGATGAAAGAACCAAGATTAATAATGCTATAATTCATTCACCCGGTACACGGTATATATCCATTTCATGAAGAATTCAAGAATTTCCAGGCTTCCCCCCGAGCCCTAAGGAAGGGACCAGGGGGCTGTAGTTGTTGTTCATAGACCAACGATGTATTTAACAAGTCTTATATTCAGATTTTATACCCATAACTGTTTTTTCAACTTTTACTTTGCAAGTCATTTAGCCCTACTGTAAGGCGTGAAGTAAGGGGAAAGTGTACAGTAAGAAACAATAGATTTCACCAGAACTCATTAGGCCCATTAAATGATTTTCCAGGCTTTGAATTCATTTTTCCAAATTAAAGGCTTTTCCAGTAACACACTGTAGGTTATATCAAGGGCGGCTAAAGATGAGTGAGTAATGGTTGCTGCGTAATGAGATGAGAGGGGAGGCAGTTTATGGTCTTACCTAGGACCAAGGGATTTAATAGCAGAGTAGCAAGTGGCTTACCTGTACAAGGACACGCCTGCACAAGCCAGCTTTGACAAGAGACTTGGCTACCCAGCGGGCAGCATATGCGGCAGATCTATCCACTTTTGAGAAATCTTTACCCGAGAAGGCGCCACCACCATGGGCACCCCAGCCTCCGTAGGTGTCAACAATAATCTTACGCCCGGTGAGTCCAGCGTCACCCTGTAAGAGATAGTGTCATATTTGTAAATATAAATCCAACATGGGTGCACGATTTAAATTAAATAAACGAAACAAATCACTATTTTTCAGTAATGAAAACGTATGATATTAATAAGCATTACGGCCATGCAAGCTCAGTGGAGGGATATGTGCCAAAATCTCACCTGAGGTCCACCAATGACGAATCTTCCAGATGGTTGAATGTGGTATACGGTGTCAGCATCCAGGTACTTAGCTGGCATCACAACTTTGACCACCTTCTCCATGATATCAGCACGGAGCTGTTCTGTGCTAATGTCTTCAGAATGTTGGAGGGATATAACGACGGTGTGAACTCTTTGGGGCACGCAGGCTCCTCTTTCCATCCTATATTCAATGGTAACCTAGAAAACAAAGGTGAGTGAGTGAGTGATAGTTGCTTAATACCATGACGACATCCAAGTGGAGTCATATTCATGGCAGTGAGGGTTAGTGAAATCAGATGAGATGAGTAAAGTGATTTAGTTTACAGTCAAAAATAATATGGAACACTTCACGAATTTGCGTGTCATCCAAAGTTGAATATCACTTAACAATCAATTTGATTGAATTTCCAGTTACAAAATCAGTTCATAATTTAGGCAGTACACCCTGTTCCGCTTAACATGATTTTAAAAAAAAAAACTATTTACAAAGGAACGTATACATTCATTTAAATAAGAAATCTGCAGGTAAATACAAAAAAAAAGTTTTGGCCAAGGGCTTCAAAGTGTATGTCTCACCTGGGTCTTTGAATCAGGTCTGGCCCAAGCGAATTCACCAGTTCTCCTCAGTTCAGAGATCTTGGCGTTAAGTTTGTGTGCGAGTACAACTGTTAATGGCATGCATTCTTCTGTTTCATCTGTGGCATAGCCAAACATGAGTCCCTGGTCGCCGGCACCAATATCTTCATCTTTACGGCCAACATGAACTCCCTGGGCAATGTCTGGACTTTGTTCTTCTAGGGCTGAGAGTACGTTGCAGGTTTTGTAATCGAATCCTAGAAAGATACAATTTAGTTGAATATAAGAATCAACAATAACGGTAGATTGGTTTCTGGAGAAAATATAGCAAATGGTGAGATCAGACGGGAATAATGTGGCTCAGTTATAAGTCTTTTCAATTAACTCTATACGGTTTGAAGTGATTGTTTTCCCCTATACAACAGTTCTTTCGCATGGTTTCCGCCGCCCAACCAACATCAAAATTACTGACTAATTAGCCAAATTATTTTTTTACAGACAAATGAAGTCGTTAGTAGGCAAACACACCTCGTTAGAATAGGTAGTGAGTGAGATTGGTTGCTTTACACCCTTATCAACACATTTAATATGCCGTTAGAATATACAAGAAGGAATTAACTTTAAAGTAAATAGTTTAGGAAAAGGTTTCCTTGTTGAAATTATAGATAAGACACAAGAATACCAAGAAGTTAGACCAGAGTTATCACAAGAAACATTGATAGTATCATATAGGGGTGCAATCACCATAATATGGTCCAGGGGCACGTCCCTATGTAAAGTAAAAACAAGTGCTGTTTGTGTGTATCTACTGATCTTAAGGGCCACAAAGACGATGCATAAAACACGTAAGCATAGAAAATTGACATGATCTCAATTTATATTCTTAGTCACCATAAACATAATTTAAATGGTTGTGATTACATTTAATTATCGTAGGTCATGTAAATAAATGCAAATTAAAAATTTGTTTGGCTTTGGCCACGTTTACGCTTCTTCGAAAATTACCCTTTTAAGGTCCTTTTAAATCGAAAATAGATCTTTTTAGTTAGTTTCGTCACCATACAATATTACAAATCAGTCAAGTATCAAATGACTTACCTTTTGCTGAGTCGTCGTACCCAATGTGTTTAATGGTATCTCTAACTACTTTCTGGTAATCAACTTGCGCTTTTGAACTAATTTCACCAAGGAGCATGATCATGCCAGTCTTGGCACAGGTTTCTGTAATATAGCAGGACAAATCATAAATGGATTGGACATATATAGCATTGCATAGGATGGATGCTGTAGTGACGTCTTGGCAAAGCAAGCAAATGTCTCATAAAATTCATATTTCTGGAAAAGTTGATGAATAAAATTTGAAAATCCCAGTCAAGTAAGATGTCTCATAAAATTCATATTTCTGGAAAAGTTGATGAATAAAATTTGAAAATCCCAGTCAAGTAAGATAAATACTGAACTTACCACAAGCCACCTTGGCGTCTTGGTCCTGCTTGAGATGGGCATCCAACACAGCATCACTGATTTGATCACATATTTTATCTAAGGTAAAAAAACAAATAGCAAGTTAATTAGTGGGCGGTGATTTTCTCACAGTGTAATAATAGATTAGTGTACACGTCGAAACACAAATGGGACAAATGCCTGGTAGTACGATACCGAAGAGACTCGATCAGGTGCAAATGTTCGTGAGGGGCGTGGCATATAATATCGAATATAGCAGCAGGAGTTTTGGTGGCTATATTAATAAATAACGAATTCAACGATGGTGGTGGACCCTAACCTGACTAAGACACTAACGAGTCGTGACGAAGACTAACTTCGTCTCAGACTCAGTCATGACTCGTTAGTACCCATTACTTGTCACAAGTCAATTGGCTCTACATCAGTCCTGACTTTCGTATCCAGATACTAGCGATAGCAAATGTTAACAAAAGTTCCCGATAGTAGCGATGCAACCAAGTATCGTCGCCATCTCTCCTGAGTATCGCTAACTGTCAGTGCGGGCATCTCAGTATCTGGACTGATGTAGATCCAGCTATAAGTATAAACCGCCCGGTTCGACTGAGGCGTAAAAAATGCAAGGCCTGAGGTGTGAACATCTAAAAACAATTTATATTCATAATGTTTAACGGTAATCTAGTGTGTAGACAAACAAGCAATAATAGCCGTATAATTAACGAGGTCTGGCATGAATGGATTTCGGTTTGTTTTGTTTTGATACGGGTGAGACGATGGCGTCAAGAACCGCGTCAAGCCACTCAAGCATTCTATGTTCACGCCCTTATTATCGCCCAAGCCGATACTTTTAGAAAGAAATGCGTCCTGATATGCAACATAAGCAATGCATGAGTGCGATGCAATAGGTTTGAAACGTCTGTTGATGTTAGGGTGCCAGTGGTTTAACTGACATTGCGTCATCCATATATGAAGGATGATGCAACTGCTTTGTTTACAAACGCGGGATGCTGATGTGATGAAACGTATTCCGGGAAATATTACACTGACAGCACGTGCAAAACCATAAACGAAGAGAGAAAATGAAGCAAAACTCACCAGGGTGTCCTTCCCCGACTGACTCGGAAGTAAATAAGAAGGAATTCATCCCCGTTCCTTGTCCGTTTTCCATTTTACCTGCAGTCGTACAAGAGAGATCGATAATGGATCAGCTAGGTTTCGTGGAGGGAGGATTTGGCGGCAGTAAAGGCTTCTTACAAGCTTTTCGTTTGGTTGGAAAAGAGGCAGAGTTTTGGACGACGGGCGTATTTATACCCAGCAGGAACACGTGGTTTTTGCTAAGCCCTGATTGGTCAGAATAGACCCGTCCTTAAATAGGGATGGTAGTGTAGTGATCGAAAGTATTTCCTAAGCATAACTCCCGGCATAACTACATCATTTTTATCGTTAATTGGGAGAAAATTAGGGGCATGTCAAGTGCATGGCCAACGACATGCATGTCGGTAGGAACAATTTATTAGCTACTGTCTATTGTTACACTCAATTTGGTTCCTCACCCCTATCGCTTTTGAAGTTTCAGAAATGAATTCGATCTACACGGACATGATCGAGATATAGTTGCGCAGCTGAATGGCCAAAGTGGCTGAGAAAAGATCATGGACTTTTGTCGACCTGATGACAATGTCAGCTGTATTTGCTGTCATAGACATACTTAGAGGAGGTGAATTTACGTAGTTTCAGATGTCTCGGCCTCTCTGTTTTGTTTAATTCACGGATGACGTTCACCAAACGGTAGGCCCAGTGCCGTGGCCTACTCTGCTAGTGCTACATCATATCATCAATCATTGTTGGTCAATGAATAGCTATGAATCAGAATGTCATCGTGGCATCTATCTTAGAAAATGGATCTTTCATTTTGTAAATGACATACAGATCTCCAAGAATTTTTTACATTTAATACATTTAGAGTCTTAAGACCGTACCCAAATAAATAGAATTGCATTTTTGTATTGCTATGCCAGCGGGTATATACTATATGCCAGCCGCCTAGTATGAATAGTAGGCCTAGCCTATATCAGTGTCAGTGATGCTACGACCTTAGCCCGAGAAATTCTGACTGCCTCCGTAGGTTAGGGTCTGGGAGCCCGGGCTACTACGACCTGTGCTTTTCCGATTGTTGGCTCAGGTGAGGAGAGGTGCTTTTTTATTCTCCAGAGTATAGTCTGCGGATAGTCTGCTACATCATTAAGTGTCATCATACATCGTGGCATCTATCTTTTAGTATTCAATTCAATTAAATAAAAAAAATCTTTATTGCTGATGTTGTCTGACATGTCAGGTCTTCCGATGATTGCCAATTAATCTGTTTAGAACTTCGAGTTGAGTTGCAAATAAACTAGTCTATTTGGTTGGAAAAGAGGCAGAGTAAGTAGTAACTACTTTCAGTACATGTCAATGAAGGAATGGTTAGGCCTAATTACAGTGAGAATATGATATATATGGTAACTGGTGAAATAGTAGGCCTATAATGCAGTTCATGACAACAAATTAAGTACCGTACGGTAGGGCCTATACAGTAATCATGAAATAGTTATTACAGTTCATGGCAACAAGTAGGCACAGTAGTGATCATAATACAGACATTTGGGCAGGTTAGAATAACGTGTAAGTAAATAAGATAATATAGAACATAACATAACATAACAAAAAAATGACTATGCCTATACTACCAATCTACCGCATCGATCATGTCATGGTCTTGACGAGTCTTGGACTTTATTTTATAGTAGGCTATATTAATTGTCAAGAAGTCTATAGTCAAGGCGTTCTATCATGTTCTATGTTCCTTGTGTAGGCCTATGCTTGTATAGCTTTGTGTCAGACATAATACTGTGGAATGAATATTAGGGCCTAATCAAATAAGTGCTTAGATTGGTCACCGATGGATTCTACTAATAAATGAACCAAGTTATAACTCAACTCACATAGTCATTTCAATATCATGAATATGCCATAAACATGTTCCTAAATGTATTTTATAACTCAAAGTTTATCTACCGGTATACCGGTATCCTAGTTATTTTACGCGTTCATAGTGTCCCTTAGAATAAAAAGGTGATTTATCACTTGTATTGCATGGCTTCCTATTTTCCATGTATATTATGGAAAATAGGTCTCACGATTCAGTTGGATACCCAACGGGGTGACTTTTCCTCGAACCCATGCAAGCATCAAGTTGGGGGCACTAATTATGACTTTGTAAATGTAATAATGTGTAGGCCTACAGTGATACAGAGGAATGAAGGTAGCTTCCTAACACTTGCTTGTCATAATAAAATTCAGGTAGCCTACAATAGTGTAATGGGAATTAACGATAACGGGAAAAAAATAAATGAAATTAATTTAATAGGCCTATATATTTAATTACGTATCAACTTATCAATTCGTACGGTAGTCAATATTTCGATCTTCCCATAATCTCATAGATCAAATCTTAATACTTATAAACAGTGCAGGCCTATCCATCTCTGTCCCTGTATGGTCTATGGACAGGAAGGATCTGTGATCGCGCGTATACGGTAGGATTACCGACATAGCATTTTGACTAAATGTGGATGGCCTATATGAATTGTTATGTTTACTCTTGACCAGGATAAAGGTTTTTTTAAAAAAAAATATATGTGTTGTTTGTTTGGTGTGTTTATGTGCACATCGAATGAATGAATTATAATTGCATGGAAACGACCTGCCTAGGTTGAAACAGATTTAGGATTGGCTTATTCTTTTATTGTTAGTCTTCCACCGGGGCCTTCCCCAACTATCCTAGGAATCTGTTACATTCGCCAGGGTATTGAAGCTATTTTCGATTTTCTTTAGATAACATTTACCTCAGGGCTGGTTTGACAAACCGGGTTCTAAAAGTTTACAAGGACTGTATGGTGGACCCTGCCTATTACCCTGCCTATTTCATAATGGAAACAGGCAGATTAGACGTAGGCCTATCTATGCATGTATCAGATTTCCCCATGCAGTTGGACATGTCATATTTCCAGGGCGGAACGGAATTTTAGGTCGGAATTACTATGTAGAATTCGTCTCCCCCTATTCAATGTAACTGTTTATAGGATGGTGGAATAAAATTTCAATATATAGGCCTCTATATATAATTTCCATGGTAGCTCTACCTCTATGAATGAGAAGGCATATTCTTTGTGTGAGCCGCGTGCAATAACTTTCCACCATTCGGTTGGAGCCATTATCTGATATAATCGACAATCTCTCCCTATAACTAATCAGCGGTCCTTATCAAGAAGGATGTGTACCGGTATTATCTGAGATTTATTGTTCGGCAAAATGCGTTCATAGAAAAAATGGTGACGATGTTGGTGCTATTATTTGCTAGTAGCCTAATTCCCTTTCTTTTTTTAAAACAAGGTTTATCCCGTATTATTGTTTTCATCAAATGGCGTACGTTTATAACTTGTGTAAATAGTTGCAAATACATATTTTATAACATAGGCCTACTTACATACATAAGGGCAGAACTTGAAAGAAATCTTGCACAAAATTGTATGACGCCCCCCTTAAAGTCTTATGCAAAATGTCTTCATCCCCCTCCCTTCAAAGTTTATGCAAAATGTCATGAGCCCCCAACCCCTCTTGACCACACTTTTTTTTACCACTGACCCACATCCCAGGTGTGTTTCTTACATGCTATGCTAAAGCAATGATCAGAAATGTGTAGGCCTATAATCTATAGACGATAATGCCCACCTCCTCAATTTAGATGAGAATAGTATAAGTCCATCTGTGCACCTAATCTAGCTGTCGACAACAACTTTATCTAACTAAGGTTGTCCATAAAATCGATGTCCATAAAATTAAGTCGTTACTAAACTTTTGCTTCTTATCTTCAAAATATCTGCGAATTTCATTACTTAGATACATGAATCTACGGTTGTGCAAAAAAACCCGGCCCCTACTTCAGAGTCTGCGCAAAAAAGCTGCCCCCTTCAGAATCCGTGCAAAATTAAAGGCAAACGCTACTATTCACTGACACGCCCCCTTTTCCATTTACCATATTATGGGCATTTTACGTTCATTTTCCTTTAGTATTGCAGTCTATGGAGAAACGGCGCTTTTTTCACGTTTTATAGTATGAACAAACAATTAATGGCTACTCCTACTGACCCAAAATTTTCTACACATATAATGCAGGTAATATTCTACACATATATAGGGGAAAAAATGTATGTCATCGTGTTAAAAGAAAAAAATTGTAGCTGTCTGAAATAGACATGTTTAAGAAACATGTATAGAACACTTTGAAAGCAGCAGATTTGTGGGTTGTCAGTCATGTTTCAAAGCCCCATAATCCAGAAACTAGCACGGTGACCCATTCATTTTTTTTCAGTTTTATGAACACACATACTTCAAGAATCCGAAAAAAAATGACATTTATTTTCGATGGGGAGAAAAAATATTTTTTTTAAAAATAAAAATGGTGAAACATAGTGGGGTTTTTTTCGAGTTTTTATTTTAAAATTCGCATCACGCATTTGTTGTTTTCAGAATAAAAATAACAATGCACTCTATCAAAAAAGAGGCATAGAACTATTGGCCAAATAATACTTTTTCCAAAACTGTTAATTTTACTTAAATTGAGTGAATATAAATAGTAAATATGAACTATGAAGTCAAGGTACTGCAAAATGAGCCCCCCTTTCAGTTCTTTTGAGATACCAAATTTTGAAGCACTGTAATTGAAAAAATAAGCACGGCGACCCATTAATTTGTTTCCATCGTTATGACCAGAAACACTTCAAGAATCAAATACCAGAGTTTCAGAAAAATGACATTTACTTTCATTTTCCACTAAATAGAGGTGTTTGCCTTTAAGCAAAACAAAATGTTCAATACAATGTAACATGTTGAAGCTAGTGAGAATATTTTCCATACATCAGATCAGGCAGTTTTGAAATAATATCGTTACTAATGCTCTCTAAATGGGTGAATTTTCGGTGACTGAGGCTAGATTCATTGTTGTTGTTGTGCTGGTTCTGTAGGTGGAGATGGCTGGCGAGGTCCTCCCTACATGGTTCACTGGCCTATAGATATTGATCTGGTTAGAACCTGACAGTCATCGGGGTCAATTTAGCAAACTATGGGCTGCAGCACTTTTACACCTTAATAGGCTCAATAGCTTTTACCGTTTTACTAAAATACTGCTCTAAAACAAATTTCTTGATCAGTATTTCCATTTGTGACTCCTTTCATTGAGGTTTGTGACACTTGACGTGAGGTAATGAATTGGTCCTATACCCTTGTGTATACAATTTAAAAGGAATGCACCTACCTTCTCTTGGGCTGCTTTCAGTGTTTACAAACAATAAATGTCAATGATTATACAATAACATCGCAGTATATCTCCTTTTATACCACTCATGCCCTTGGAGGACATCCGTGAGATGTTATCATCTTCTTAGCAAATAAGTAGATTTATCGCTTAATCTAACTGGTCCGAGCTAGTTTTGCTATATTGATAACTCAAATTATCATGGGGAGATAAGAGATCATTAGATGCAACAACATTGAGGAAACTGCAAAACTGGCATAACTATTTCCAGGGTGACCACAGCACAGGGAAAACAGGGAAAATGGCAAAAACAGTTTCCCTGCATGGAAAACAAAGGGAATTCGATCTTGAAATCTCCAAAACACAGGGAAAATAGTTGTGTCAGCTCAGGGAAAATGAAGGAAAGGGAATAGATAATATCTAATAATAATGTAGCTTTGTTGACAATTAAAATTGTCATCAGTTTTTCATTTCAAGGCATAATGGCTACTTTATTTACTGTAAATATAAAAAAAAGGTGAAAGGTTTAATGTATATAATCTATTTACTTTAATACACACACATATCATATATATCATCTCATATATATATATATATCAGTGGTCGAAATAGGACCAATATAGCTTGTCCCACCAGGCAAGCTTCTGACAAAATCAGGTTGCCTGGCAAAATTTCTGCCCTGCGCTGCCCTGCGAATTGCCACAATTTGCACATTTATAAAGGACAAAATAAGAAGTGGACCTATATTCCCAATACATTTTCATAACACCATTGAAATGATGTTATTCTTTAAATTACACAGGGACCATGGCGGAACCTTTAAAAACGTTTATTTTGGATGGTAATTAACCGTTAAAACCTTTATTTTGGCTGATTTGTTCTCTAAATGGCTTTATTTTTTGGTAAAACCTTTATTTTTGAAGGTTCCCCAGCTGAAGGTGGTATGCATGCCGCCATAAATAGTGCTTCCATAAAAAATGTATGCGCCCATCATTTATGAAGAAAAACAAAGTCTGTGATGCCACTTGAATTTCTAACAGATTTGCATACATATTGAAATTCAGAAAGAGCACAATTTTCTACCGCCAAATATGTAGTTCTATCAATGCTGGTTTTTAAATGAGGAAGATACATTAGATAAAACATTAACGATACCATGATGTAAGAAAAACACAATTTTCCTTCAGAATACACCAAAAGAAAGTTTTGTCAACATTGGTGGAGGATTAACGGAGATGTGAGGCAAAGTATAGGCCTACTAATTCACTTTTTTTCTGATGCTGGCCATGACACAATAACGTATTGTAACGTCTTCCAATTTACGGAAAAATAGTAACACACCATGGAGTCTTTCACAAAGCTTTTTCCCATATGGAGTGGAGATCGATGCTGTGGGGGCAGGGGGTCTATTTCTTTTAGGTCTATACCTACCTCTACTATAATTGTTACACTCTTGCTCTTATTAAAAACTTCCATTCAAAAAGAGTTAGGAGAAAATTGAAGAAAATACCAAAAAAATACAAAATATAAAGGGAGACATGTTTTTTGCCTTAGAAGTGTAGAAGCCCCGACGGCAGGAATTGTTGAATAAAACCTTTAAAAAAAAAAAAAAAAAACTTCCATTCAAGGACACTTGTTATAGTTCAATTGGTAATAAAGACAGGGAATCCATTTTATTTCATTTTACTTTGTAAATATTTCAGATAAAGGATATTTAGAGTAACTCTATGAATAGGGGAACAAATTGTCATATTGAAATGAGTTTTATTTACGTTAGGAGCTTTTGTCCACAATTGGTGTATATTGACAAGTGCAATTGCGTTTTAAACCACATGTATGATGTATTTCTCTCATATAATGACTAATGTTTCTATACACATATATAAATATACTACAAAGTCTTTTGTTTTTTTTGTTTCTTTTTGGTTTTACATCAGCTTCTTTATTCAATATGTCAACAAATCTTTCCTCTCGCCAGAGCAAATCGACATCGAAAAATACATATGCTCTATTCCTGATGATCATGCTATTTGTATGGTTAACTTCTCTTTTTCCCTCGCTTAGACTAAGATAAGAAACCTATTTTCTTGACAAAGTATATATACTGTATATTTGGGTACTCTGTTAATTATTCACCTGCTCGTTGGTTTAACCGAGCTATAAGAATAGATATTTGTTATTTTATTTATTGTGATCTATTAGGTAGGATAGATCCGCGAACAATTTTCTCCATGTTGTATTTTCTTCTTTGGTTTTTCTTCTTTATCCACAAATGGTTGACTCCCATATTTCTACCCTTTTATATTTCGTTCTTGTAACTCCCATAGCCTTGGACTGGCAGCCTATTTTTACCATTCGCCACCCTCTTTAAAGCAAACATGGATGCCCCTTCATATTCTATAAATAGCCATTTTTTCCCCTCAATCACATTCATCGCATTAAAATCCGGTTGCATACAATGACGATAGGCCATCAAGTATGAAAAAGGTAACATAACAATCGCTGTATATCCTTGAGTAGTTGGCTTATCAATGCTATTGTTATGAAGTGGGCTGATAAAAGTCCATGCTATCATCTACTTCAGGTGTCTGTGACTTGTGAATGGAAGGGGTTTGTCCTGAGAGCCATGGTTCATGACCTGTCACATTCTTTCCTTTTTGCACTGGTCACACATTTTGCTTTCCTAGTTAGTCGTAATATACGCCATTGATTGAAGAAATACGTTTCTCTATGAATTTAAATTCAGGTTGAGTCTGTGACATTTGGCGGAATGTGGGTGTAAATTTTGCATACTTCAAAATCTATCCATTGTCCAGGATAAGGACAGGCATACAATCCCTTCTAGACCAGCTACATCATAAGTGGTATCAGGCGTAAATTGAGATTGCATGATAAAATAGCATGGACAGGCCAATCTTAATTAGGGTTGTTCTTGCTTCTGTTAATCAAGGAGATACGAAATATATGGCAATTATGCTGGAACAATGTGTTGGGAACTACATAATCACTTGCATCGAGGCAGCATAGGAAGAGTGGCCAAGGAAGATTCGGTAGATAACAAAAATATGTGATTATCACTTTAATAATAGATAACTTTGTTAATAATGATCAGATTACAATTTGAAAACAGTGTACATCCGTATAATATACGGGAAGAAGGGTTTCTTTGTCTCACATGTTCTCAGAATTTGTTGTTTTACCAACCGTTTCACTGATCTTTAGAGTTCTGTCCACCCTCTCTGGAGGACGTTGTATGTTGTTTGTGAAGGTATCTGGGGTGGAAATGTGATTTTGAAGCCCTTTTAAGTTTTTTAGTCGTATTCTATACAACTATTTTTAGCCAGGGAAAGTTAGGGAAGCCTGTCGGCAGAGCCTTTTGTAGGGACAAAGGACTGATCACATGACTGCCTCTTGAAAGTAAACGTAATGGCATCAAGCATTGATAGCTCATGGGAGAGGGAAGCGGGAAGGTAGGGAGAAGGAGAGAGTTGGGAGAGGGCGAGACAGAAGAGGGGGAGGGAGGAGAAAAAGAGGGGCAGGGTATGAGACACAGAGAAGAGGGAGAAGAGGGAAGAGAGAGAGTGTAGGAGATACGGAGAAGAAGGGGAGAGGGAGGGAGAGAGTGAAGGGGAGAGTGGGGAAGATATGGAGGGGGAGAGAGAAGAGGGAGAATGGGAGTGAAAAAGAGGGGTGGAATGGAGGCCAGAGGGGGAGAGTGAAGAAGGAAAAGGAGGGAGGGACAGGGGTAGGTGCAGGTAGAGAGGGGGGCCATCCAAAGGACGGGTACTTTGCTAGTCTAATATATAAAGCTCTAGAAGGGTTTTTTTTGTCACATATGTTCTGGGAATCTGTGATCTCCCCATCTGGTTTTTTGTCTTTACAGGCCCGTAGACCCTATCTGGAGGACATTATATGTGATTTGTGAAGGTATCTGGACTGAAAATGTGATTTTGAGGCCTTTTTTAATTTAGGATCTTTACACTCTGTTTATAGCCTGGGAAAGCCCGCTACTAGAAGAGATTGAGATCATGCCTTTATCTCCCACTCTCCTTGGCAATGTGGGATTCCCTAGCAACACATCCTGTGAGAGTTCCTGGCAACAAGAAAGAGAAGGAAAGTGATCAGAGGGGGAGGGGGAGAGTGAGGAAAAAGAGAGGGGGAGGTGAGGGGAGAGAGATCAGAGGGAGAGGGGGAGAGCGAAGAAGCAGAGGGAGAGGGTGGGAGAAATCAGATAGGGAGAGGGAGAATAGGATAGAGAGAAGAGGGGGAGGGGGAGAGAAAGACGGAAAGGAGATGGGGGAGGGAATGAGAGAATGAAAGAAGGGAAGGGACATGGTCGAGGAAATCAGATAGGGTGAGGGACAAGAGAATAGAGCGAGAAGAGGGGGAGAGACAATAGGGCAGGGGAGAGGAAAAGGTGAGTAGGGACAGGGAGCGAGAGAGGGGAGAGGCAGGGGGAGAAAAGGAGGAGAGGCAGTGAGAGAGGAGGGGAGAGACAGTGAGGGGAAGAGGGTGACTGTCCAGAGGACTTAGCTAGTATATTATAACTCATGTAGTGTTGTAGATAACCAATTTAGGATAAATCTCATTATCTGTATTTGTAGGAAAGCGGGTGAATTGTAGTGCTAACAAAAAGGCATGTGATGATTAATGAAAAATGTAATTGATAAGCATGTAACGGCCGGCAATTCTCCACCAGTGATATACTAATGTGATGGTTAATGTTGTACGGTATCCATGGGGATAGGGGCAAAAGAGGTGAGACTGGTGTGTAGACTTGTGTAAGTCTCTGATTTTAGTATCTGTTGTTGTTTAAAAAGGTACCAGGTAATTAAAAAAATATATCATATTAGGATCACAACGGCTTTGACTGATAAATCAAATTAGACTTGTGATTCCATTCTGCCAGAATTTGGCTTGATACCAAAACAGCTGTTCTATATAGTTTTGCTCGGAATAAGTTAGAAGGGAGGTGGAGGGGAGGCCAGTTGTTTTGGTAATTAACAGATATTAAGTTAAATAAGTATGCTACTCTTTTAAAATATGTATTGTTCTTAACCTAATTGTTCTCTGTATAATTAATGATGTAAGTCTTTGATTAGCTATGATTTTCTTGTTTATTTGGTAATATTTGATATGATATATAATTGTAGGAATTATTAGTGTCAGCGACGGCTGAGATACAGTGTACTTGTTACATAATGTTTTGCACTGAATAAAAATATTTATATACAAGTACAATGTGGTGTAACAATGTGCCCAAGGGACTTGGTGCAGTACAGTCAAGTCAATGCTCAAACATGGTTCCGATCTGTTTCAAGGCACATATCAAGGAATTGCCCTGTTAAAATAAAAGTTTATAAAACCCACTATAATTATTAGCTTGGTAGACCATCATCACCGAAGTAGACTGTCCTATTTATGGATTTATTATAACCATTTCGTTGGTATTTTTGTATCATGTATGTCAAGTATTTTGACATTTCATTTAATTGGCCTTATCAAATGTATCCCACATGGTAGACGCCGTCATGAACAAAACCTTGTGTCTAGGTATTGATAATTCTACAAAACCTTGTGTCTAAGTATTGATAATTCTACGAAACATTGTGTCTAGGTATTGATAATTCTATAATAGGCAAGATTTGAAATACTCTGTGCAGGCACGCGCATCATGCACTCAACCTGCACCCACACACAGTGCATCCAATGACCTGTTGAAGAGTTGTTCTGGTATTTGTTTTCTGTAATTATTAAAGGGAAATAAAGTAGGATGCAGATTGGGTATGGTGTTGGGAGAGGTTATATGCCTATATAACCTCAAGTTTGGTGGCGATATTAGATGTTTTTCTGTCTTTAAAATGACCTTTAATGAAGGGCCCTCTCTGTGTCCATTGGAACCTGTAGCCACATAATTCAAAAACAGGTGGCCCAGGTCCCTCTTCTGGTCAAAATTACCCATGACCCTCTACTACTCTGACCTCAGTTTCCCAGTTAACTGGGAGGAAGTTTGCCAAAATTCATGAAAATCGGGCAATTTGTGACAAGTTTTTGAAATTTGGTACAGTGGGAGATATAGGTCTATGGTTTTCAAAAACCACCACAAACAAATTGGGGTGGCCCCCTGGCGGCCATTATGCACAAAACCAATATGGCTGCCACCAGGAAACAACAATGTCATATCTCAGCTCCTGATTGCACTAGATTCATGTATAATACCTCTTTCTCCATGTTTTCAGGTATGAGGAATCCATTTCTGACCTTATATTTTGGTTTCAAGGTCATTTTCAAGGTCAAAATCCAATATGGCTGCCGCCAGGTTAACGAATGTCATATATCTCAGCTCCTGTTAGGACTATACCCATGTATAATACCTATTCTCCTATGTTTTAGGGTGTGAGGAATCTAATTCAGGAGTTATTTTTCTCTTTTAAGCTCTTAATGAGTCATTTAAAGTCATTTTCAAGGTCAAAATCAATATGGCCGCCACTGGGATACAAGAATGTCATGTAGCTCAGCTCCCTTTAGCACTATATCCAAGTCTAATACCAGTTAGTCCATGTCGTAAGGTGTGAGGAATCCATTTCTGACCTTATATTTCAGTTTAAAGTGCCTAGATGCTACTTGCCGATAGTGGAGGCCCCCTATTAGACCTATATCTACCACTGTACCCAATTTAAAAAACTTGTCAGAAAGTGCCCGATTTTCATGAACTTCCTCCCAGCTAAGTCATAAATTCTATTACAAACCTTCCCCATTCTAACCTGACGTCTAGCTGTAATACGTCTGAAGTACATTCATCTGGAGCCTAATTTACCCCCACTTTAAATAATAACCCTACGGCAAATCCAACTACTTTCTTCATAGTTTTGTCTTTTTGTAGCGAACCGTAACATCGTCACATCCAATGTCAATGGAAAGGATGGATGATATCCTTTCCACTCGCAGTGTTTCTTGTGCGATAAAATGTTGATAAGGATGACTGGATTTGGAAAGACACTGGAATATTCCCTTACCTATTTCATTTGTAAAAATGTGTACCTGATAACCTTAATTCTGCTTCACTTAGTTAGACTCATCTGATTCTGAAGGGAAAAATTCTCTATATATGCCAATAAAACCGAAAAATATGTTGCAGCAACAAACTGCCCGAGATCGTCTGATTAAAACACACTGAAAAGGTACATATTTAATGTGTGTGTAATAATCACAATCATTACCTAAAGTATTCAATAATTGTAAGACACCTATTAATTGTAGGTAAGAGGAGGACGCTGAATAACTAGAACCTGATTGTTGAGTTGGTGTGTATAGTTTTTTATTCGAAGCGATGAATGGAGCATTTGGCAACGCTAAAGCATTACTCTTGGCCGGTCTTCACGTATCTATTATTTATATAGATACATGAATAAACGCCTCAAATGGAGTGTAAATGCGTTTGACTCATTATGACTCATTCTCAAAATAGATTAATGGACCGTGAAGGGCAGACAGTCTTGGTTAATTAAGGAACATGAGATTGGTAATTACATTTCTTTATTGGACGGTTTATAATACATGTGATTCATATCTCAGTCTATGCCAGTCAATAGTGCCACTCTCCCAATATTAGGTGGATGCTAACCTTCGTTTCCCAATTTCAAAAACAATGTATGTGGTATTATAATACCATACTTATTAGACCCTATTTTCAAGGATTTTGTCCATTTTTCTACCCCCTGTCTCCGGAAATAGTAGAAATCTCTGGACTGCGCCAACATATGGCCCCTCTGGATTTAATAAAACAACCTTGTTTACAGTATTAGAGTAATTCAGAATATGACACACTTTTCTAAATCACTGTTGGAATTTTGTCATTCCACAAGTTGTTGTGGTAAGGTTTGGGTAGACTGGTATGGTATTATACGGGATTGGTATAAAAGGCCAAATATTAAGATTAGAAAAAAATTCGAGCGTTCTGCATGTATTTATTAATCATTCATAGTTAATGTTAATGTGTGTTATCGTAGATGTATTTATTATGACGCAATGACAATTGTAGTATTGCAACTCTAAAGTTATGGCTCAGGGCAGTTGGTATCCAGTATGAGGGTCAGTCTATGTAGGTAGCATTCTAATGAACAATGGACTCTTTCGCGCGGATAGTCATATGAAGGTTTATTAATTGTTAGACACATTGACTTCTAAAAATAAAATCTTAAAAATAAATAAAATATGGGTACTGTATAACCAATGCCGGAGAAGTATGGCAATTTGGTATGCAGGCTATTTGGTGGGGCAGATAGATAGAGCACCCTCATTTTCATTTACCCTTATTGGGCTGTACTCCCCCCCCCCCCCCCCCCACACACAAACCTTCCCGGAATAGGAAAAGTTCTCTTCCAGGTATGATTGTCTGGTAAGCCTTAAAATCGGAAATATTGGCACAGTTTCTCCCAGCCTGTGACTTCTGTGATCACTGTAGGACGTTTAACCTCCACGAACAAGTATTATAGTAAAACTTAAGAAATGGAAATCCCATTGAAAACAGACAGAAAACGAAATGGAAATCTCTTTTGCAAATCTAACCTAAATATTAACATACATTTGCGTGACAATAGTTTTTTTTGATTGAAGATCCTTCTGATGCGGCCGATCTATTATTTTCAAAGCTAGCCTTTCCGGGAGATTTTGTGTAGAATAGTAATATAGGGTCCTGGGGGCTTAATGTTGTTTGCCTGTATACCTTTAAATGGTGCTTTGCTAGGGAAATTTGAATATACTTTCTTGGAAGTGACGACAAAAGTAGTCGGTTTGGTGGAGAAAAAGGTAACTGAACGTTGAAGAACTGCCTAAGTGCCTTAGACTTTGTGACTTCCAGGTAAAATGGACAGTATTAGCTCCATGGATATTTTTAATAATCATTTTTGTATTACTAGATATAACTAGCATAAGCCTGCTGCTCTATAAACCGTCAATATATAACCACAATGCATATTATTATTATAACATTTTTATTCAAATACTTTTCATATAATTATATGAAGTAGATGTTACATTGTCATATATAAATATCGTATCAGAACAGGGTGAAGCATCCTCTACAAGTAGTTTTTCCTGATGACCCCAAATGAATTAAAATAAAAATAAATAATTACAATTAGACAATGTCTATTCACATTGGAGGCATATAATATGGGTCTGGACGTGAAACACTGTACACATAGTACATTGCACTTTTCTTTGTTGTAAATTTTCCCCATCCAGTCCTATCCAGACACCCACATTCCTCGACTCACATCCAGTGATAAGCTTAACCACAAGGCTAAGACTAAGGCTAAAGTGTTAATGACCCCCTGAGACTCAGGGGTCCAAATATGCCTTCTGAACCTGCCTGCATCTGCGGAATTACTTGGAATTATTTGGTGTTGGTCACGAAGTACAACATAATGAACTAAATGTCATTCAGAGATGCCATAATTTATTTTTCATAGAAAACATGCAGTCATGTCCATCTAAAACGCTTCAAAGATATCTGTCCCTTTCGTCTCCCCGCCCTCCTCCCTACCTACCTCTCTCTCTCTCCTCTCTCTCCCTCTCTCCCTCTCCTCCCTCTCCCTCTCTCTCTCCTTCCTCTCCCTCTCTCTCTCCAGCATATTCTCCATTATAGAAGTTTCTTCACCGCAATTGTTTTTTTACATTTTGAAAATCTCTCTGCTCCAACTAAATATAACATTCACACGAACGGACTGAAAGATCCACATTCGAGGCGTTTTGGATTTGTAATAATACGCCCCCCCTCCCCTTCACCGACCCATACAAAGTAGCATAAGAAGCTCTATGTTGTATTGTAATTTAAATGACAAAGCATGAGAAACAACCAGATATAAGGTTATGCGTCTCTATGTAAGAAATTTGTTTAAAATTGTGTCAAATAAAAATTTAATGTTTTAAAAATAATATTATGTGTGTATGCATACATGTATTTTATTATCATATTGGGCATAACAATGTTAGACGATTCCATTTGATCATGGCACAGCGTCCTTGAATATATAATATGAGAGTTCACTATTTTGGGTCACAACTTTTCCACCAGATAACCTGTCCATTGGAAATTTCTGAACATCTGTGCAGAAATCCCTGGTCACTGATATGTCCATGCGGTAATAAGAATGATATCAGATTTAGGTGATTCCATCAGGGTTACCGGTATATCAACGATACTCTTTAGGAAACGATACGTCTTTTAAAAAAACATACAGCGATAGTACTTTTGATTACTTCCCTCGATTATTCCTGTTTCCATTCACCTTCTTGTTTCCATTTTACTCAAAAGGTTGTAATGTAATATGTAGGATATTGTCCACTCATCTATGTATATTGTATTTTGCGGGGATCTACAGTACATTTCATTAGGTCACGGTTTTATCCAAAATTCCCTAGTCCCTAGGATTTTTCATCTGCAAACGTGACCAAACAACCACGATCGCATTTGACATTTATTTACATTACGTTGAATCTAATCCTTAGTCATTTCTTTGCCTGTCACTCCTCAATTATTTGTCTGATTTTAGATACCCAAGCAACACTAGGCCTATTTAAATTGGTGTCTTTATTTCGTCGCATTCTGAACATTTTGACGATCGTTCTGAATCAAAAATAAACAACGGAGAGGACATAATTGGCAATCGCGAGGTTATGTACATTATCCTCATCCACTTGAGGAAGATAATAATCGAAACAATTCCAGCATGTGTGACTGGGACTGACCCATGTCCAACTCTAGTGGGATGACAATTTTAGCGACAGCATATTGGTGGACTGAAAAAAACGCCATATATACGTCATATATAAATAGCAAAGGCCCTTCTGGTACGCTTGCACTTACTGGCGCAACCCCATATTTCTTGGTTTGATGTCCGTATTTACTATTTCAGCATCAATATAAAATTCATGCCAGTCATAAGCCTTTCATATGTATACTTGCGGCATCTGAATGTACCTTTCACATAGTCATGTTCCGTGACTCAGCATATGAGAACTGTCACGAGAATCTCTTGTATTTTGCATTTTTCATTGCCATTTTGAGATGCGTTTGGTGGAGTGATGTATTTTAATGCTGAATCATTTATGTATATAACATACGTCCCGTTACTCCTTTTATTTACTCTTGGTAGCTTCTTCAATGGGCGCTTCTTTTTAACCTTGTTTTGATGACATGACAGTACATTTTAACATGGTTCGACAGAACTTGCCATAATTCAACCACTGACTATATACATATAATTATATTCTTATGCACCTGTCAATTGCATCCCCGGGCATTACCTTCCCCAATTATTTAACGTGTTAGATTATTTGCCGTCTTATAGTCTTGATCTGAATTTTATCTTGCTAGAAGCAAAACTCTTCAACTCCAAAAGTCGTTTATATACGGCCCTATCAACCCCTTTTATGATTCCTTTTATGATCTCATTAAAATATATTTGGCATGGTTGATTTATTGAATGGTTGAGTGGAGGTATTATTTTAGTAAGAATTAGAGGCGATTGCAGATAAAAGATTAAAAATAATTTTATTTCATGAGCCAGTCAGTAGTGATGTCTCTGTATACTAGTTGTAGTTAGTCCTCATTATCAAGGCGACACCATATGTGTATGTTTAAAAGAGCCCTTTATCGTATATATGTACTTGTAGTCAGATAATAGTGATAATAATATTTATCGAACACAAATTGGAACAGCAAAGTCGTTGATTTATATATTAAAAATCCTAAATGCTGTTTACCAATTTAAAGACAACGATGTTTCCACATGGCTGTTAAACATTAGGGTTTCTGCATAACCCAAATATATACATTTCCACAGATGTTCATAGACATGTACCGGTATGTACTTTTGGCCGAAATATACAGAATTGCTCTTCCCAACAAAAACCATAATTAAACTGTTCGTGTGCAAATAAAAGATTCTTACAGACACTTAGATGGGTGAATCAGAATGTTGAACCAATGTTTATAAGATACAGATCTCAACCCGTGTGCCAAATTTTATCATTACCACTTATCATTCTATCTTATTCATCGATATAAGTTATCTGCGCTGTGATTAACTATATATGTATGTATGTATATACACATATGTACTACCACATGATCTGTTATGTTTCACATGTCACTGATCCTAAGTTATAAGTGGATATACGTCCTAAACTGCATTCGTCTCGCGATTTGCTGGAATTCGCGGGTACAGGGCAGAAGAAACAAGTTCAAACCAGTTAGATGCGTACAATGTAGTTGGTTCATCTAAAGTTCACAAGAAAACTTAACATAAAATGAAACTACATGCTAAATACTTCTATCAGTTGATCGCCGTCTGGTGCATTTTTTTCGCAGCAGTCACGTCTTTTATATCACGATATTTGCCGAAATTCAGCAGGAATGATAGATAAATAAATGCCTTACTTTGTACAAGAACCATATATGTACATGGGGGGGGGGGGGGGGAGTACGTAGATACGGACTCTCACCTTGACTCCACTATATCATAACTTGCTTTCCTGAAAATATTCACATCAATTAGACATTCTATTATATAAACTATATCTAAATTCTATATAAAACTATACCTTGACACATTCAATGAAATATTGCTTCATAAGTTTCATTGAAAAGGCTCGTTGTGATGCGCAGTTATTTTGTGTTTTGAGGCTAACCGTGCACAACGCAGGTAGAGTATTTTGGCTCAATCATTGTTTGAAGAGGGACTTTCGATTTACTCCTGCAAAACGTACTCCTGGTATCGTAACTAACATGTATATTTTAATTGCGCAGTAAGCAATAAGTGCCGTTCTTGCACGATCACAAGGAATGGTTTCTAGCTAAATCACATATATCTAAGAACGTATAACTTTATTCTTACACAATACTTAACTCTCACCCGGAGCCTCAATGTTCCTCCTCCCCACACCTTCTTTGAAAACACACCCTATTATACGGGGCTATTATACCTGTCTATATAACATCGTAGTATGCAGAATTTCGACCACATGAGCTGCGCATAGCTTTAAATAATACGTATCGAGCGAGTGTCTGATGGTGTATTCTTGACGATGTTGAATACACAATAGTCCCAGTTGTCCATCGATCAAAGACAATGTACAGTTTCATCGATTATAATTTCTTTTGTCTCGGTGTTGCTGGTGACTTGTTAATCATCAACTCATGAATGATGTTAGATGCATCCGTCACACACACCCTGTATGCATCCGTCATTCACAATCTTTAGGCATGTGCGGGCCTTTCGAAATGTAATTAAGAAGTGCTTTCCTGTTGCTACACATCATGCTTAGTCAGGATTTTAGATTTTATAATTTTATGTATCTAAACACCTTAATTGGCATACCTGATTCCCTTTGGGAGGAATTATCATTTTGTCATTAATTTTTATAACAATATTATAACTGGCCTCCTTGATAATTAAAGGGCATATGTAGCGCGAAACGTCGCCCCCCCCCCCCCAATAAAACAACCGCACAACGAATTCTGTTATACGGGTTATATTGATTCCCATTTATAATTCATATTCTTTGTACCAATTGGTTCATACCGTACACATTTCTATGTGTAAACATGGAGGTATATTATATAAAATATATATAGCCACCTGGTTTAATACTGTCTATTTTATTGGGGCTTCAGATCATTCCAACATAGCCAATCCTATGATTGATTTCAATAATTACTTCGAGTGTATTTTATAATTACATGTTTGATAAACATTGATCCCATGTGCATTAATCTTGTGCTGCAGCTTAAGTATATAAATACCCTTCAAGAATTTATACAATGGCGGACACTCGGTTGAGGTCCTTGAAGCTTTTCAGAAAGGTACTTAAAAAAAGGGGAAAAAACGATGTTTTTTTCTGATTTCATTGTGGCATACTTGTGAATAAAAAGTGCAAATCCAATTTCCATGCAGGTGGCTAAGGAGCCACAAGGAGGAGACAAAATAATGTATCTAAACGTATAGTACGAGCCACCTTACGTAGTCACAGGGTCTCTTTAATCATTAGATTGTACGCCAGGAACCACTCGATTTGGATTAATGAACATTTTATTGACTAAGTAATGCAATAGCCCATAGAATCAATTGATTAATCATGAGAAAAATTGATATTGGACGCCATATTATTGAATTTACTGAGGGTAAGGCTGAAGGCTGGGCCCAGCCCAAGCCTTACACAAAACTTGCAATGGTATATGCCAGCATTTATTCTCCTGAATAAAGATATGTTTTTTTAAAAAAAACTGTATGACTAACAGTCAGCGACGAAGGTGGTACTGTTCCCTGCTATATTGAGTATGATAATACTGTAAAGCAAGAAGAGGGCTTGAAAACCTCCCGCATGTCAAAGAAACGCCCCCATGAAGCCCACAATTTGACTGAATAAAATGTTTTTCTAATCTAATATAATCTTTTACACCCGGCGTTTCCACTCTTCTAACATTGTAGGCATACGGGTATAGGAAGCCATAATTATAAAATGCTACTCAATGTTTCCTTATTTGAGGGATCTGGGGCCCGTTGCTCCGCATTCTCGCTAACTATTTCCCCATTGAAAGTGTATGGAGAAATAGTTAGCGAGTAACGGAGCAACGGGCCCCAGGTTTTATTATACTTAAGAACGCATCAGCATAAGTAGAAGACTACATTAATTTTTATTAGATTCTATCATATAAAAATTCCCGCTTCTTCTTCATGATAAAAGTAGGAGCCTATCGTATGTTTTGTTGATGAAATGGATATTTTGGGAGTGTCGAGCAGTCCAGGGGGCGTTATCTAATATTTTCATTTCTGATGTGAAATTCCTGTGTATAACGAATTCCTTACAATTTAAATAGCTCTACATAAGATATTTCCTACTTCTCAAATCCCAGTTATGTTACACTTTAAATTCACCTATAAAAGTATTTCTAGTCAATGATATACAACGCTGTTGATTAGTATAATAGGGCCCACAAAATTCGTAATTCACTCATCCTATAGTTTGTGTCATTTCCTAACGCGAGAGCGGGGCATCATCGGTGAACATTATAAAATTTTAATAAACGTCATCCTTTCTAAAGCAGTCCAATTTCCAAGCAGACCATTCATATCAACTTGTAGGCGAAAACTTCTCCCAAAATAAATTTTGATTGCATTCCAAAGACAAGAAACACGCAATTAGAATCATGGCTCCATGCCGATCATATATCGTTATCTCCGGGATCAGCAAAATAACTAATAATTCTAAGGAATGAGGATTAAAGGACAAGTGACTCGAGCTGTTTCTAAGATTCATCTGTCTTTATTCTTTATGTATCACTGCCCATCATTACCCGTGGTGCTACCTGGTGCAGTTATAGATACATAGTCTTATTCTCACATGTTGGCATCTACCACGCCATCTGACAATATCACATATGCCCCCTCTCCCCTGAAAAATCTACATTTACAAAAAAAATTGGAAATGTTCTTCATTTAACCCATGGAATAAAGTAAGAAATAAATTGTTCCCAAATTTTTGTTGCCCATAATAAAAAAAAAGGAATATCCTTTAAGATGTATAATTCCAGGTTTTATCATGATATATTTTCTTCTTGTTTCTACCTATGTGCCTCTAATGAATAAAGACCCGATGTTGGACAAAAAAAAAATGTATAATTCCGTTTTCAGAATCTTCTAGACTACATGATTACTATTGGGTATCAACAATCTTGTCATACACTATAGTTACGTCTTATTCACGCCAATCCCTTCATGACGTCAGCGAAACGACTTTGGAGGAGATGCAATTTATCAGGGGTGTTGTGCTGAATGTTGATCTGCTGGACCGTGAAACATGAACTTGGCGTAGATGTATTCTTCAAAACATCCTCCTGCATGCCCTCCTGAAATATGTTGCCTTCGAGCTCCGCTTTGACTTCAGTTTTCAAGCCTCGTCCAGAGTTTTTTTTATTTCATCTATCAGTTTGAAGTCCTACAGTAATTAAGTTGGGAACAGAACCTTTCTATGCCAGTTTTTCATAACGTATTACAAGGGGTAGGGATAGAACATGCCTTTAGTACTCGACTTGTGTCTATTTTTGGTTCATCCAAATGTTGATTTATGTAGGAAATATGTTATTGTTGCAGCACATTTTTCAAGTTATGTAAAAAATATAAGGGTATCACGTTTTTTGCAAGAACTTGGATATTTTGGGGGACCTCCCAAATTCCAAGTTAGATTTCTTTGCGTTAAGCAGGGTTTGATTCATGCAAGGATTTGGGATCTAATTACCCATTCACTAAAATTTCTGTTCGCTGTTTTTCCCATGGATATGTTTTGCAATGTGATGCAGTGGGTGGCCTTTCTCATCATATCAGAACAGGACATATTTTCTATTTATTTACTTTCTATAGGCCTACATGGCTATCACTTTTTGAAGAACTTCTATTTTTCATATGTTGTAAATGTTCTGGATCTTACCGTATATAATATTACTAGCAAGTACCCGTCCTCCGGATGGTCACCCTCTCTCTCCCCTCTACTCCTCTTCTCTCCCTGCCTCTGCTCCTTTTCTCCCCCTGCCTCCCCCTTCTCTATTCCTTCATTCTCCTCTCGCCTGCTCTCCCCTTCTCCCTCTCCCTATCCGATTTCCCTTACCCTCTCCCGCTGCTTCTTTCATTCTCTCCCTCCCTCTCCCCCCTCCCCCTTTCCTGTCCCCCATCCTCTTCCTCCCGTCTTTTTCTATCCCCTCCCCCTCTTTTCTCTATCCTCTTCTCCCTCTTCCTATCTGATTCCCGCCACCCTCTGCCTCCTCATCTATTCTCTCCCCCTCCCCGTCTGATATCTCTCCCCTCACCTCCTCTCTCTCCCTCACCTCCCACTCTCCCTCCCTGTTTTTCCTTCTTTGCCATCCCCCTTTGCCATCCCCCTTCTCTTTTTCTCTCCCCTTCCTCTTCTTCTCTCTTTTCCTCTCTCTTCTTCTTCCTCCCGCTCCCCTTTTCCATATGTACCCTCCACTGGATCAATTGGCTCAAGGGCTTATTGACCATTGCCTCTGGGTCACATGATCATTGGTTTGACCATACTTGCTTCCCAGGCTATAAATAGAATGTGGATATCTCAATTTAAAAAAGGCTTCAAAATCACATTTTCACCCCAAATAACTTCACACACTACATATATTATCCTCCAGAAAGGGTCAACGGAACTGTACAGAGCAGAAAAACAGCTGGTAATATCACAGATTCCAAGAACATGCCTGACAAAAATAATCATTATATGGATATCCATTATGATTATAGACATATATACGCGAATGTCTACTTTCAGTGCTACTACTGCTGGTTCTATTATGAACATTCCTCTGCAATAAATGAGTGTATCTGTACGTTATACAAATATTTCTGGTGTATTGCCACACCTGTTAGGACTTCCAAGTTCTTTCTTCAAATGTTGGTAAGGATTTTTTGGGTGAATATAATATTTTGAAAGTTTTGAAAGGCTTGACGTCAAGTTGTTACCATTATGGTACAGTTATCCTTTACTCGAAACTGGCTTTAAAATGATCTGTAATACCACAATTTATGTTGTCAATTTCATGTGGGTTGGTTCATGTAAAAGAAAATATCAGAACCATTTAATATTCTGATAGCATTAGATGAAAGTATCAACATCGCTGCGACAATATTTAATTGTGGTCTAGGCCTGAGCTATCTTTTATAACCAAACAGTATCAAATATACTACATATATACCTACATTACGTGAAAACTAAATATTCAGCATTCAGAATATTTAAAATGTGCCTTACTTTGCTTGGACTTCTATTTCCAACCAGGTACTCGTAAGGAATAAACGTTATATCTATATACAATATATCATAACTAATCCAAACTTACTTTTTACTTAGCACACCACAGTGTGGCTCTTTTGATGCCATCTGACGGAGATTTAAGAGGTTAATTTTACCAATACTATTAAGCTAATCAACATCGACTAAAACATAAATGGATGGGGAAATATACAGAGCACATGGGGCTCCTTTGTCTACCTGGCACCTTGCAACCAAATCTGGTTTCATTACAGAATAGAGTTGATACGTTATAAATAAATGATTCTAGAAGTTGTCTAGATATTCCAATGCCTCCTATTTTTACATTCAGAATAGTTTATAATTAGGAGAATGTGTGTATTATATAGATCAAAGAGCATTTTAAACACAGTTATAAGAATTCCCTATATAAAAGCAGGTTGTATCTCATACATATTATAAACAACCATTACATGTATTTCCTCTCCGTAGTACTTATGGAATACAATAGGAATATTAAATAAAATACATTTCTTATTTTTTAGACTTATTCACTTATACTTGGCGAAACACTGATAATATGTTCCTAATGTCATTCACACATTTTTAGTAGCTAAATACATAGTTTTCATACACTCACTGGTCGAGGTAATCTTTGTGAAGATATATTGGATTTAGCGTGAGTTGTGTCACATTGTCTTTGAATATCCTGATTCGCTATCACAGAAGTCTTAAGGACAGACTCTTTGGCACTGTCAATATTTGTGACACTAACTTTGAGGTTGACTCTTTCACTTGTAGTCTTCTTTCTCATACGTTTTTTCCTTGTTCGTCTGAGGTATAATAAAACACCGGCAAGAAATATCAGACAAAGGAATACAATGAGTGTTGCCATTAAAATTACGGTTATCTGCGATGTATGGGGTTCTTGCTTTGATGATGAGTTAGATTCAGGATTCGGGAAATTCTCTAAGGAATTCTCCGATGTTATTTCATCGTCCAATGAACTCTTCAGTGGGAAATCGAGTCTGAGAATGAGGATGTTGGTTCCATTGGCCCCAAAACGTCCGTCAGAACTTTGATATTCATTGACTTGAGAATGATTTAGTGGTGCTTGTGCGTTATGATAGTCCTGAGAAATTAAGTCAGATAGAGATCGTTTGCGTCTTACGCGTCGTCTAGAGGGTCGTATGACATAAAGCACCTGCAGGTACCAGATGTTGCCTGATTTCACCTGGATGAAACAAAAATAAGATCAGCAAATTGTACTGTATAATTTTTCGGGTAATATGTTGTTATATCTCTTTGTGTCATATCAATATTCCATTTACACCGGTCGTAACAATGTTTTATATTTAGAGAATGAGGGCGTTTGCTTAAACTTTTAGGACGTATATGTTTAGTTAAGGACATGTTTAGCTACGATTCCACGATTCTAACCTACCTTGTAAAGAGGGTCAATACTTATGGTAAATCCATCTATTCCCGGCATATCCCACAGTGGTCTGTATTCTACATTATCAGTGGCAAACTCCGCGTCAAAATTGTGACCAGCAATAGATTTGGTTGTATAGGTGGAATCTCCTCTATCCTGAAATATCAGCAAGAAAGGAATGCATGATGGAACTATCATGTTCTACATGCCATGTCACATATAAACAACTCTATTTGAATAGTGTATTTTTATGTATATAGTCACTGCGAGTTCAATGACCTCCCCTCCTTCAACATCACCACTCACCTTTATGCTTATCCATAACATGTCCCCTTTCACATTATGTTAGTTTCTTTTTTTGGCCTATATAATATTTAAACATTCACATGAAAATACGCACTGTCAGTTGATGTTTTGCATTATGCTAAAGGCTTTCCTAAAGAGTAAAGAGTGTGAACAATTAAATACGGTACCAAACTAAGGTGCCACCGGGAGTCAAATTCTATTTTTGAACCATGATGGGTAATACCCATTCAATTAAGACAGTTTAAATTTATATTTCCCTAGTTAAATTTCCCTGTTTGAATTTATATTTCCCTGTGCCCCCATTGGTTATTGCACACAGTGATCACCAATCGAAGAGAAAATGCGCTTAGAATGCTCTATCACCACTATTTACCTATACTACTCACATTTCACCATCATAGGCAAACTTTTATGCATCATAGGTACCGTACAAAGTAGGTGCATTGGTGGTTAGTATTCTGTTGCTTCTATCAATGGACGCAAGTACTGCGCAAGTGTTAAGCAAGTTACTTGTATGGTACGTATGAGTCTCTAATTTGCACCGCCTATAAAGTGGTTCTGTGGGTTAGGGTTAAGTAGCTACCTCCCTCTTTCTGCCCTCTTAGACAATGGAAGTGATTTGCTAGCTTCATAGCCATCGGTTGCCAACCCATTTAAAGCAGTATATCGCAAATCAGGTTGATTAGGGTTGGCGTTTAATATCTATCTACCTGTGCACTAATGTTAACAAACATTTGCGACTCATGTATCTATTTAAAATATTGTCTTGAATAACAGTGATTACGAGAATGTTATTTCTCGATGTGCCACTGATTTCCTGGTTGATATTTTGACTTAGACTCGCTATCTGTACTTACTAAGACCATATATCTGTGGGCCAGCCTAGGATTGGGATGTAGACAGCCATATTGTGGTCCTGAATTAAACTTCTCCCCAGTTGGGTCATACGTCGGCACATATCCCTCAATGCCTAAAGATGCAAGGTATACAAATAAAAGTTCAGTTTTATGCCTCCGTTTGTGACAAGCCAATACATGGAAAATATTCTTATACTGTGGCATAACGGTAGTTTATGAAGTTATGTAAAGGAATATAAAACAACAAAGTAACAAATCTTGTTTCACACCTGTGCATACGAAAACCTTTTCTATTTGTAGTTTGTATGCATTCTTAAGGTCTTGTGATGGACTCCACAGAACACGACCGTACAGTCTGTCATCTGCAATTAAACAAGGGAACTATTATAATGCATTTCACTTGATGTCACCAATATAGTAATGTCATTCAAGTTGGTTATTTTTTTAAAGGTTCTGTTTGCATTTCTGGAGAAATGCCAGTTTTTTAGAATAGAAAGCAAACTGGTCTTTTCAGACAGGCTTATGTATGTGATGTTACCACCATGTCTCCTTACCTTTGTTGAAGACCCCATCAAAGCCAGATAAATCTACTGTCTGCTTGGGACCCATGAGAAACTCGTTCAGGTTACTCGTGATATGGAAATCAGTGGCTAAAGCATACACAGCTGGCAAGGGTCGTAATGTTTGCTGGAATGTCAATGCCACATCGAAACTGCAAGAGAAAGATTATTGATAAGATTTACATTAATCATGAATCTCTTTAGCTTTCTGGAGTTATATATATATTGGTTGGAAATCTATGTGGATACTATAAAAGGAGTTATTCTCAAAATATATATAAGGTTGATTAAAAAATAACAAATCAACTGATTAATGTAAAAAATATTTTTGGGTACCCAGGGGGGGGGGGGTCTAGGGGGGCAAATGTTGTCAAATTGGTGGAATTGGCCAATTACAAGTCTGGTCAGCCATGATTCACTGCGACAAAACTATTTAAGATGTACATACATGTATATGACTACACATTTTTGTATTGCTATACATATTAGATTTATCTAAATGAACAACCCTTTGGGTGTGTGAGGAGTGCAGACAGTGGTGGCGACTTCATCATGTGGGTAGCGTTCTAAGGGCCTGACTGTACAGGGTATGAGCTTTATGGTATAATCCCCGGAGTAATCCTGGAGGGACAGATCACTGGTGGCTCTCCAGTGTTGTTGTGGAGAATCAAAGGTGGGCTGACTCCAAACCTCCTCCAGCTGGAACGTGATGGGAAGGGATGAAGGAGATATAACAGTTCCACGCCATTCAGGGTGAACTGGATGAGCCAGCAAGTACATTCCTGCAAGACAAGTAAAGTAAAATAAAGTATAAAATTTAAAAAAAGGTGTAAGGCCTAGATAGTAGAATCTTCACAAGCGTTATCAAACTGGATTTGGGTCATTCAGGCAATCATGTATGTCTCCCATAAATATTAGGCAAACATGTACATTGTTTATAAAAGGGGAGAATAAGTGAAAGGAAGGATTGCATAGCACTAGTAAACACCTCTGAAATTCGGCCTTGTCTTGAATTCAATGACTAGATTTCCTCTAGGGTTGGTTGCTACTTTGATTATCTGTAAATCTCCCGTGAGGTCCTTTTCGTCAATATGTAGGCCAGTGCCAAGTCCTGCCCTCCACACCATAGTGTCGTACATGATTGAAAGTTCCAGCTCTGTTCTATGATCAATGGATGACCACTCCCCAATTCCTGCGTTATACACATAGGCTACATAGAGGGGAACTCGCACACTCACACGGCTCCTGGCTTTATCTACCACATTAAAGTCAGTCATCACTCTGGCATTGCAAAGGTTCACCAAATCGGACATGTCGAAGTAGGCATCAAAGGTCCAAGTGCATGTCCTCAGATTTAAGTGTTTATAAAAGTCTATCGTCTCAGACCCTCTAAGGAATTCATCAAACTGGTAAGGCAGATTACCTCTAACAGGGTCTATGGCTACGTACATGAAACCTGGTCTACTCCTATTTGTGCGAGAAGGAGCAAAATTTGAGCAGGCATGTTGCTGTCTGTAAGTGGGAACCGTTAGGAGATATTGGAGATTGTGTATTGGTTGGGTAGACACCAAAGGTATGAGTCCATCATGGTGCGGTACCTTTACATTTACATGCAGGGTGTTGGAATGAAGAGTGCTGCCTGGTTTTATGTATTCCAATTTACCCACGAAAGATTGTCCATGAATACCATGTGGCCAGCCAATGTGCCTACATAAGCCATTATCAGAACCAATAGTGACGCTGTCACTGGTGGTTGGAGCAGATTTTCTGCCATTTTTATCTATCGGTTGTACTGTACATCGAATCTTGTACCCTGGTCGGAAATATATATTTTCCAAAACCTTTCTGTTAGATCTGGTGAATGGAAGATGCCCGCTTATGGTATGAAACGATGAGTGAATACCCAAAGGGTCTGGCACTGTACTTGGGGTTGATATCTCCCATCTGTACACCACTGCCGACTGGTTAACTCCAGATGAGGCACACAGGGGTGAAGTAATTGTGAAAGATGGATGTTTAGGGTCGCAAGCCTGTAATGAAATTAATACTTGTTACACACATGCTTTGCTTTCCGTAATCAAATTGTTCAAATTCATAACTAAAGTTCAATTTACATATCAAGTGGAGGTCATCCGTCACTTGAACATTTATTTCGTTTTATTTAATTGGGTTACAAATTTCCGGAGAAAGAACAAGCATGTACTTACCGTTACACATATTATAGGGTAACCTGGGGATAGAAGGTCATTCGACCCTGTTGTCATATCATCATAGTCTAACAGGGATACCACCTGCAGAAAGGATATTATTTATTGAACTTGTGCACTCCTCTGATGCTATAGTTATAAAATTCAATACACCATTTCATATAGACCCAAAATACTTAGGAATAACTCCTAATGATAATTAGGAGTTCACATTATACATCCAAAATCATATACAAGTAAATGCTAAATATATCAAGAGGCCAAAACACACACACAAAGAAAGAAAATAACAAAGGAAAGAAATCCCGACTACATTATACAACATGTGTTTCAGGGAATAAAAGGAAGAGAAAAATATTAATAAATGCATCAGGCGATTATGGGTAATAAATAGGATATGGGAGGGACATTGTACATAAAATACTATATTATCTACAACGTGGAATTAAGAATATTACATATATTTAAAATTAATTGTGTCATTATTATCCATAAGTAAATCCTAAACCAGGATAGAAACGATAATCGATACTTATTATAACCAGTATCATCACAGGTACAACTTGATATATCAAGCTGTACCTGTGATGATATCAACAACAAAAACAAACCATTTCCACCACTTTTTATACACCGGCTATTTGCATGGTGGATAGTGCAGATTCATCTATATATAATATTTACAATGCATTATTTTACCAAAAAGGAACAAAGATGAGTGGCTTACAATTGGAGGGACTGGGAAGACCAGACTGCCAGACGCTTCATTGTCTAGAATGACCACAGTTGTCTGCGATATGGCTCCTAATACAGCACCTGTAGGCATTGATGGTCCCAAAATGATAGTAAACATCTCCTGCCATTCACTACCTGGGTTGTGCAGAATGTCCACCTCAAATTTAATCCGAGATACACCTGTACCAATCGAAATAAATACATTATCATTTAAAGAATTATTTCATAGGATGTACTCTTATATTTGAAAGCATGTAAAGACATTTGAAAAACGATTTCAACACTGTTGTAAAACATGGGCACTGGGGAGCCAAGCTGCAGATACCAAAACTATATCAGCAGTTTCTATGTTATCTCATGAAAAAGTACAACAAATGACTAACTGGCTTAATATAAAAAAGGTAACCTGGAGGACCTGTATTCTTTACAGAAGGTCCTTTATCCTATTCCTCTTCAATGGAAAACGGTATGTACTGGAAAATTGGAAAGTGGAATAGTAGCATGGTTATGCAACGACATGATTCAAATTTACCTGGCAGGAAGGTAATAACTTGACTGTGTGCGTCGTAATCTAGTCCAGCTATGGCTGACCCATCTCTTGTACTACATCTGACTTCCACAAGGGTTTGTTGGTCTCCTTTCCTGACAACTACCACTTCTAGTGTAAACACACTATCTTCACCAGGCGGTTCAGATACTTCATAGCTCGGCTTCTCGAACTCCAAAAGAGGAACTAAAAACGAATGACAGTAGCGAGTGTATAATATTTGGTAAGAATTTATAAGTGGATTGCATAAATAACACAAGAAGGAGCACTTGATCGTACACTAGGGATTGACACTAGAGACTTTGTATTTGTACACATACTATCTTGGTGGTCTTTTATTGTTATGGTTGTTCTGTCTAAATCACCAACTCTGACTCCACAGTGTTCGAATCCAACAGGGTCTGCTAAACGGAGAAGGAAATCTTCCTCTGCCTCCAACTCCTCATCATCAACCAAAGTGACTGTGCAGTTTGCTACCTACGGACAATAATCATTACCTTCATATTTATACAACATTGAAAAGTGGGTTCATCATCACAGAGGGCGAACTATCTAACGCCCAACAGTACAAAACCCAGTGTAATTATGACAGGTACAAATTAAGGGGTGATAAGAGGTTAAAGATCCATAATGCAAACCTTATATCTACACATCCTCAAAGCAAACAAGAAAACACCCGAGGAACATATGCAGCAACCCGAGTGATCCTCTTGGCCTAAAGCTCCAACTAAAGATTGGTTTGAAATATTTTTAACAGTAGGTACCTTTTGTCCTGGCAAGAATAACACTTTGGATTCATTAGTCCATGGTCTTTCTACATAATCCATCATCACTCTTGCTCTTCTTTGACGAGTGAAACAGATGACTGAAGTCTCATATGTAACATCCCCAGTCCGAATGATAGGCACAGAAACAGAACCCGAGTTCTCATCGAAAATGTAAGATTCTTGTTCAAACTGCAGCACGGATACTGGGGTGAAGAATGAAGAATGTTAACATATTAGCAAACTAGTTGAGAGAAAACTAGAGAAGTATGGTAGGGAGATATAAAAGTTAGGGCCTTTGTATGAAATATAAAATATAGACAATTAAATCGTTTGTATTTGAAGGATGACTTTATCGTGTAAGATATCAGCTTTTTACAGTAAAGAGAGCGATCTTGTGAAGGGATAATTTTGAGGAGCGTGAACGCCGGTACTTAATTTTGTGCTCGGTTGCTCTAAGTAGGTCATAAAAGTATGATGGCTGCCGAGGTTAGTGCAAAAGTTAGTTTTGATCTTCTCTGCGCATGGTAATGAGACTTCTCTTGTTTGTGACTCGGGAGACAAACATAGTTAAGTTGTTAAAGTTAGATTAGTTAAAAAGCAAGATAAGTTTTGATAAGGTTTAAATGGATTGTTTTGTTATTCAAGATTGAAAATGAGCGTATCTTTAAGTCTATATATGGTACATAGACGGCTTGTTACGGCATATGAGGCCCTCTACAAGTTGGGGAAATACCTGATCCATAAATATAATTGTTAAATAAAGGTATATACTAACCATCTTCATTGGTATCGTTAATAAATATAATCGATGCTGGTGGATCTTCCAATACGGCTCCCAAAACATTATAAAGATAAACTTCAACTGTCTCATTTCCTTCCAAACGCATATCACTGGCATCGTCTACAATTTCTATGACACATTGCTGAAAAAGACAGAAAAATGTATTGCTAACATATGCGGTATTATCTGTGATATTCCATTTTATTGTTGCTATCTCCCCTCCCCCCCCCCCCCCGAAAAGTGAGGATTTAGAGCGTTGTTAAAGAAAAATGGCCGAGAGGAAACTGCCGCCGGTGAGCGATAGCCTAATGAGTGTAATCATCACAGGAAAGGATTCCGGCGGGTCCTCCAAATACAAATGAGGACGTTCTAGAAGCCCTGTAGCAAACACAACTGGACAATACCCTCCAAAACTTTGCTCAAATGACATTTAGATGAATTGGAAAAGAATGGAACAAAAAGTAGAAAATATTTACTTTAGTAGCCTACTGACGTAGATGGATTGTTTTGTTATTTGCTTTAAGGCAATATAGACTCACTTGTGTTTTTTGGCCTGGCTGGAATTTTATTTCTTGAGGGCTTGGTAGGAAGTCTTCTCCTGGAAGTGCTGAGATGGGAGTCGATGGTCTTGCGGAACACCAAAGAGTTATAGGAGAGGAAATATCAGAACCTGACCTGACCACTGTAACCACAACCTCCCCATCTGCTTCATCCACATAGTATAACGGTGAATCCAAGTATACACCAGGAACTGTGATGACATAAAAAAACGTTCTATTAATAAAGGTTATGTTTTTCTAGAAATTACCATCCCAACTGTGGAAGATGTTAAAGTACATCAATGATACCTAGGTAGATTGGTCATCATGAAACCATCATCAATCATAAGAATAATCATTCACACAGAATACTCACTGTCGTTAGGTCCAGTGATAGTGATGACACTTTTTCTTTGTTCGCCCAGTTTGGTCATCATGGAAGGCGCAGACAAGATTAACTCAAATTGTTCGTCTTCTTCATAAAAGCTGTCATCAATTATCTTAATTTGAAATAAGACTGAGTTAATTTCTATCTAAGCATCAGGCAATAATTATATCAACACTGAATTCGAACATATCCATGCACTACAGGGAAACTGTTTTGTTGTTTTTAAATATTTTTATTGGCCACAAACATTTAAACTCTCGTTAGTAAATTACGCATGACCATTATGTATGGTGCTTTTCGTGTAGGTAACTGAATCTAACTTCTTAACATTTCAGAAAATAAAATAATAACAGTTATTTCATACTTTTTAAGAATTGGTTGTCACCACTCAGATAAAAGATGTTGAAAGATTTAAATAAGTTAAATCAGTTGAGTTGCTTCCAATCATTGAACTAGTACGAACTAGTACGAATAAGATACAAATCCGAAGGTAAGCAATATCAAAAGACATACCCTGACGTCACAGAAGGCTTGGACAGACCCTTCACCAAACATAACCCTGGATTTATGATGTTGAGACCTGGTTTGATAGTCTGACCCTGAATCCAGCATTTCCATACTACTGCCTTGGGCTGTGATTGGCTGACTGTGACACATCACTGTTGCCATAGTAGAAACATCTCCTGTTCTCAGGAGGGGCACACGGAGGATGCCTACGCTCTCATTCACAGCAATTTCACCAAATTCAAACTGAATCTCAGACTCTGGTTAGTGATGGAAATAATGAGGTAGAGACTAGAATATATCATTGTTAAAGTAATTTCCATGACCATAAATAATGACGTGGGGGGACGATAGCAAAATCCCTTTGATCTATGACTACCCAAACCAAGTATGACTTATATTGGAATTGAGACCCTTACATCAAGCAGGTAATATTCAAATACCATCAGAGCATTGAGTTTCCATCCTAAAATTAAGAATGATAATTTAAAATCATACAGCAATTTAGGTTTGTAATTACCATCTTCCCTATCGTATATTGTGACAGCCGCACGTGAGGGACGCCCCAATAGTGAGAATTCCGGGTGACTCAACTCAAGGTAAAACGTCTCAGGCCCTTCAAAAACGTTGTCATCTCTAATGGCTACCTTGCACGACTTTTTGTCCTCAAAACCCTCAAACTGTACCTATAAAGGGACGAAACATCCAACGTAATTTCAACCTGATGACATTATTAAATCAAGATTGGTGTCCACCGGAGCGACAGTTAATTGAGCGATCTAATAGCATGTTGACTCACTTGTCCAGAGACTGGGGTAAAATCCTTTTTTCCAGGTTGAGATTCTCTGGGATCCGATGTGGCAGTATCTGGAACCGTTTTACAGGTCACTACTGAATACTGAAACAAATAACAGAAAAACCTTTGTTTTCATAGTTTTGACATATTCTTTCATATACTTACTCAGATTTGTCAGCAGTAAAAACAACATGCAGAAATGTCCAATAACAAAACGCCACAAAGAAATAATCGCTGTAACTTTTCTAGGTATGGAGTGATATTTGGTTAGTGAATATACCTCTCTAACATAAAGAATCTCAAATTAATTATAGCGATAACTCATTTTCAATTAATAGATTATACCTGTTTTGTATTTCCAATTCTCCTAACAGGTATATGGATATATCCTGATGTTTCTGTGGTATTATAATAAGCTTTCTCAAATTTGAATACAGTCCATTGTAGATGAAATACGGAACCCATTAGTGTGTTGGGTTTACTGTCCATTACATCAAATGTGAATTGGTCTTGCAGTACGGACATATTACCAGATAACACGTAGCGCACTATTCCATTGGAGACATCACCTGATATAAAATTGAAACTTAGATCAATTTTCTTGCAATGAATGGCATCCCTAATCAATGCCAATTAGCCGATGGTATGACATACAATATTACAAAATAAAAGGTACACATAATGTTTTGGGCTCATATTTCCAAGAGGCAAACTCATTTACTTGTTTTAACCAAGAGAGATACCAAAAATCGACTCGCCGATAAAGACCTATATTGTTTCAACAGTTCAATGAACTCTTAATAAATATACGTGACTGATAGAAATTCACTGTACTTTGTGTAAACGCTTGAAGGGGTGTGGTAGAGTTGATGTAGCTGATGTAACCATGCGCAGGCTGGGCTTTGATCCTGAACACAACCTCTTCAGGAGAACTGTCTGCATCTTCAGCGTATAACTCCCGGTTACTGATTGCCCCTACAGCCTGCTACATAAGTCAGAAGTGAAACAAGATAGAAGATTATATGGTATACCTTGACTATGATATACTATTGGGTATATGCAGCTTACCACTCATACACACCGATGCATCCAGTTAAAGCCATAAAGCTTCTTTGGTAGTTCTTATACAACATAATTATTAGATATTCTCATATATATATTTGTATCTTTTATTCGTCTTTAAATCAACAACAAAAAGGAGGAGCCTGGGGTCAAAAATAAACTGTCACTTATGAACATTTTTTGTGAAATAAAGGAACTACATGGGCCACATTGATTATTATTATTATTAATAATAATAATAAATGTATACATGTGCACAATTTTAAATTTGTTTCCCCTCATATGTTTAGTCAAATTCAATAGTACTTATAAAATTAATATCAGTACATACCACATGCTCATCATGCGTTAGGAAATGCAGGCCCTTGTTTAGCAAAAGCCTGGGACTGCCATCATCCACAGGTTGGATATTAATGTAGAAGATCTAAAAGGAATATAACAATATCAAAACGGATTAATAAAATTCCAAATTTAGTATCTCAAATTCGAGCTTTACTTAATAAGTTTGTATTATATCTTTTCATTAGAGTTTCAAGAACTTCTACCACCTAGAATTTTTAGCACTTTAGAATATTATAGAAATTATAAGATTGACATTGTTATTATGAATTTTTAAATTTCCATTAATTTCACTAACCTGCACTTTATCGGTCTCGCCCTTGCCATCCACAATAAATCTAGAATTTGTGCCGTCAGTGACTCTGAATCTGAACGAGTCTTCTGTTGTCTCAGAGCCATCATGCACATACGTCACACGACCTTCATACACATCCTCCATGGTGAAGCCCGAATATGAGGGTCTGTCACCGCGCTGGTGGATCACTAATCTACCGTGCTGTGGTCGGGAAGTGATGATCACCCTCAGCTCTGCTTCCTGGAACAATTAGGTAATGAAGTATGTAGAATCTGTGCAAAACCCCACAGGGCTCTTTATTTTCATTTGTGTTTAGTAGGGTGGTATGTCTACATGTCGAATAATATGGAATGGAAATTAATCATAAATGGCCGTGATGAGAACCAAAGTGTTCAAAGCAATTTGGACAAACTAAACTAACTTTCACGCATTATTGACAATTAACTAGATTTCCATTTACAATTAATTCCCATAAGATATCTTACAAAGAAACTAATGTGATAATGACATGAAAAGCTTAAATCAATCAAAATAGATTTTTCTCTTGAAATTAATGGCACACTCTTTGGTTATTATAAAATATCCTTAGCGCTATAAAGAAACCGGCAATTTTCTGCGCAATGTAATAAATAAAAGGCAAATTGTTGACAATGGCCTGCGTTCGGCTGATCTTTCCATATTAAAAGTTCTCTTACCTCAGTATCAGGATCTGTGATTTGGAGATCAAACTCTGAGACGACTATTTCCTGACCTTCTTGAACTCTGAGACCCCTGTTGATAACTGTTGGTAATTTGTTGTCTACCGGCGTGATTCTAAGAAGGAATTGTCTTGTCACCTGGTGTAAAAATAATTTACATCAATAATGCGATACAGGAGAAAATCTACGCTTTTGATCGGAGCTACCCATTCCAAACGAATGTTATGAGGGTGAAAGTTGTCTTAAATAGGCGTACCGATTGGTTAATAGCTAGAAGCTAATAAACCTAGAGCTATTCTGGATTAAGGAAAAAGAAATAGGTGTGTTTGCGATTTATCTGGCTGAAAACTATAGGTAGGTGGGGTAACTTTTTTTAAAATTTGTCTATTTTATAACAATAGTTGTTTTAAACATGGGAAATATGCTTTTTGACAGTTCCGGGTTAGGAAAACCTGTTTTCCTGCTTTTATTAGCCTTTTTTGTCATAAAATCCCCCAAAAGTAAGGTATGGTAAAGAAAAATCAGGTATGGTCCAATTTCATTTTTAGGTAGGGGAAGGTTTTTCTAGGTAGGGAGAGGGGGGGGGGTAAATCATAAACACACCTGTTCTTGTTGGCCTAATGGGTATATCCTTTATCATAATTATCACTTTTATACCTTATCTTCTACACAATTCTTTCCCCTTATATAAAACATAATTCATTTAAAAATAGAAAATGAGGAGCCACAATTTCTTCATGCGCTACATCTAGAAACTTCTTCGTCATTGAAAAATATCATTATTGTATTCTGTTTTATTTCTTGAATTAATTCGAGATGTAAATCAGGATAAATAATGGAATTTCGGGCTTCGTTGAAATTGAATTTTTGTCCCTTTATTCTCGGAGTCTGGTAATTTGTGTGATTCTCAGTATCTGGTAGAGCTAGTGCATATATTGATATCCTCACCTGATTTGGTCCATCTGAGACAGAGAAAGTGAATCTATCATTTAATGCCTCTTCTGATGAAGTATGCACGTACACCACACCGTTAGCAGCCAGGTCAGATTGGAGGAATTCAGCGATAGGCAAATCTAGACAGATTGAACAAAGGTATGTTTATTCAATACATACCATATATATTGTATTCATATAATTGGATAGAATAGTAGATGATCTAGAATAGTTGATTATGTGATAAGCAACGCAGTAATACATCCAAAAGGTGGACACACGTGTTTTGGAAATGTTAAATGTACCTAAATAAAAATACCTAAATAAAAAAGAAAAGAATCTGAACAATGTGATAACCAACACCAAGGAATATAAGTGAATATATTTCAGAATTAACTCTTAATGACCGCTTCATTGGGTTTGAACCAGCTAATGGTGTCAGATACCTCTCTGCGTGGACATAGCAAGGTGACCATAAGAAGGAGGCTGCAGGATGGAGAATCTCAATGATCCAGGGTCCACTTGACCATCAGAGGCAGACAGGAAATTCGTAGTTATGTGCGCCTCTCCGCCTTCCCCTACAACTAATTCATTGTTGTTTACCACTCTCGGAGGTGTCCGATCATCTGTAAAAGTGGTGTGAATATAGTTGAGCATTTTATTTCATTGTAATTAAATTAAATGAATTTAAAAACTAAATAACCAACATTATATACTAGACAGTTAATGTCATTATAATAAGTGGAAACTCTTCAGAAATGGTTGAAGAGGTGCTACGAGAGAACTATATAGGTGGAATTCTAAAAAGATTCCAAACTGTCAGTTCCAAACAATCAGAAGAACAAGAAAGTAAGAGTTCTAATCAAAAGGGAGTCTAATATATATGTGAAGTCGTAAAATGTTGATCTTATGCAAATTTAGTTTGTAGAAACTCAGATAGGATACGAAAATAAAAGCAGTTGTAAAAAGAAGCCCAGAAAATGGTTGTTGATGTAAACGAGTGACCTACCAACAATATTAACGATGAAAGTTTGTTCGATTAATTCATTTCCTTCCGGGTCTGATACTGTAAATACTGTTTGGGAAACCCCAGTAGGCTCGCCAGGAGAATGTACAAACTGCACCCGACCTATGAACATAAACATCATTAAATTAATATTTGTTATCGCCTAACTATAGTTTCTAATATCAGCATACCAACTCTAATCATTGCATGACATAGATTGCCATCGAAAACAGATTGTGGGAGGAATTGAAATGAATTAGGGAAATTTCACTGTAGACCTGCAAACTAAAGCTGTTGCAACTACCTTCATTTATATCTCTTTGTCTGAATCCATGGACCAGGCCATCGGCAGATACTTCAATCGTACTGCCTTCAATAGTATGTCCTGTTGGTCCAGCAGTTCCAACTGGGACTAGTTCAGGACGACCTCCTCGTGCACCTGAACCTAATCCAGATGAAGACGATCCACCGCCAGTATCATGCTCGCGACTTATGCCTGGCCTCGAGATACCAACACTTCCCGGGCGTACCCGGTGACTGGGAATTGGAGCTGGTTGTTCCAATGGAGGCAGTGGGTATTCTCCAGGAGAAGGGTTGCCATCAGGCAGCGGGTGTTTTTGGACACGTCCATCGGTAAGGATGATCGGAGATCCAGGATACGTATGACCACCAGGTGTCCGCCCAGTCCAGCCCAACTCTTCGATTCTTCTATTAGCGCCTACAAGCTCGGAATTAGGACCATGGAATGGTTGCAGGAAACCTGGATGTTCCCTGTTGCGATGGCTTCCTTCTAAATAGAG
This sequence comes from Sthenelais limicola, assembly GCA_942159475.1. Taxonomy (NCBI): domain Eukaryota; kingdom Metazoa; phylum Annelida; class Polychaeta; order Phyllodocida; family Sigalionidae; genus Sthenelais; species Sthenelais limicola. The sequence goes on along the minus strand of OW804095.1, from coordinate 56,648,612 downwards.
AGTTTCAAATTGAGATGTATCCAAGCGACTATCCCATAAGAGCTCTGCCTTAATTCGTGGATTTTCGTCTGGCTCTACCCACCTGTCCTCGTCTAGAGCTGCATTTAAAATGTCATGCTTTGATCCAAGTGACTGAGTGTTAGGTACATCAACCCATTGGGACGGATAGTCATTTGGTGCGCTTCTCCTCTGCCGCTTTAGTATCTCTTCATTGTTATTGTCATTTGTAAGATCGGGAGCAGCAGCAGAACTTGGTTCATCTTCCAGTACAAAACCCTGAGGGCCAGAGGGTCCACTAGGAGGGAGGGTGAGAAGCCATGTGCCCAGAGTGGGGCCTCTGGTGATGGTGTACTTTAGGATGCTGTCATCAGAGTCCAGGTCTGTAGCTTGAAGATCTAAGGACGTCAGTACTGTGCCAGAACCTGCATAAACATCAAAGACCTATATGAAATTGACTATGTAATTATTACAAAAACGTTAGTGTTTTTAGAGCCAGTTTCATTCTAGACCAAAATAGTTAATTATGATTTATTCAGAAAGTACACTATCGTGATCGGGATGCTAAGTCAAATTCAGAGCAATCAATAGCAATTAAGCTACTATAATGTATAAGTGTCTGGCTGGTAGGTACAATAGAGCAACAACTAGAAAATGCCATAGGAGTTGTAATGCAAGAACAGATGAAACGCTATTTTGAATCCTGCTGGTATTTTTTCGGAGGATTTGTTAGAAACATAACCGGGTTATCGATTGCCGTTGATCGGTTCATGCTATATCAATCGCATGTGACATAAATATACATATTTCACCTGGTGGAACTCTGAGGCCTCTGTTTACAATAATTCTTGGAGCCTCATCATCCCTTGGTTTGATATTGATGATAATGGTTGCAGTGTCTGTAAAATCCCCATCAGTGACTCTCAGGGAAATTGCGTCAGTTATTTCAACTTCTGCTGACGTGGTTTGTATATATACCAGCATTTCATTGATAACATCCTGAAATGGAAGGGTCAAATAGCAAGATTACAATATATATTTATTCAAATTAGAACACTTACTATTCTCCCTGTCATTCAGGGCAAAATCCCAAAAGACACAATGGCAACTATAGCTCCTATGATTCCTAGATGTATCAGGAATATCTAAGGAAAATGTAGAACTCACATTGTAAGTGAATGTTTCTCCAGCGTGTAGCATTCTTGCAGAAAATGGTACCTCCTTCTTGTTTGCCTTTATACGGAGGGACCCTAATCAATAAAGGAGGAGTGTATATATGTACATGTTTTTCAAATTATCATTTTATGAAAATATGAATACGTTTCTCTTATCTCTCATCACCTCCTTAACATCAAAATGTTAAAATATATAATAATATTTTCACATGTTGTCAACAATGGCTGATAGACCTTTTGTCAAGAGATTAAAAGAATTAATGGACATGTTAAATCTCTTGCCCAAGAGACTGACGAGAAGAGGGAGGCATACCCCTGAGAAGTGGATTACTAATCCTTCTCCTCATGCAGAGGAGGAAGGGATCCTATTATCCTTATCCCGATATTTGGCGATAGCAAATTTTGAAAAAGTTCCCGAAAGTAGCGATGCAACCATGTACGTCGTCATCTGTCATGAGGATCGGTATAATGTCTCTACATTGTCATACAATCTCCGCACTATCGGCGACGCACATGTATGGAAATTCAAACATGTCAAAAATATATCACCAACTGTCAGTGACAGTCATCGACAGTTACAAGGCCGCCGGGAACAATCGTGAGAGCATATACATCGCTCCCAACAGTTGTGCGATAAAAGTATCACCAACTGTCGATAATGGCACTATCATGGACGGATACGAAATATACCACTCGTTTATATTTCCTAATTCATATATTATAGTTCTAATTTAGTTCTTTTAGTTGTGTGTCTATTTAGATATTTGTATGGATGTTTAATTTGGACTTACGTCCTATGATCAATGGACTCCCAAAATCACTTGGATTTGCACAGGCATTATACCCAGACAATATCCATCCCAACAAAATAATACAAATAATTTCTTATTTTGACAATTTATATAATGGCCAAGTAGGTCGTCCTAACGAAATTCCTATGAATTGGAGAGAATTGAACCAATTATAACTACAATTACGCCAGTTGCAACACCTTTAGGATTTACATAACTTTTGTACCACTTTCGACTGAAACAAAGTTAACATGATGATCGGATTTTATACTCACTGACTTGCCTTCCGACCCGCCCCACAAAATACCATGATTTGTAAACTTATAATTCATACCTTCGGTGGGTGTATTTTCTATTGTGAATATGATCAGCTCTGATGGAGTATCAATGTCGGTCACAACCAACGTCTCATTAGTGATAGTAACGCTTCCGCCTTCAGTACAGGATAAAATCTGAACTTTTAGTCTTGGTGGTTCATCATTGATGGGCTACAAAGTGACAAAATAGAAAACATGAACAGCTATGGAAATATCCATGGTCAATTCCAGCGAAACGTGTCGTTTCGGGTTTGAAAATAACTGAATATAATTTTACAAATATTAGAATTGATAATTTCATGATCCATGTTAATAGCCTATAATCTGATGTATCTACATGCATACAGCATTGGACTCCGTCCTATAGGGCAGAATGTATTAAACTGAATCCGAATGAATACTCAAATAACCAAAATACATAATCTATGATTCAAGCGCTATGTTTATCGTAGCGAATCTCAAGCGCAACCGTGCTGCTTCATCGAAAGTAGGTCAACTAAGTATGATGGCTGCCGTGGTGAGTACAGTCCTAAAAACTCGATAACTCATCAAGTACTATTACAAAGAAAATCAAAATCTCAGACATCATTGTAGACACGCTAATCAATATAGTTACATAAATAAAATCATCGCTATTCACACATTTGTTGCATAAATCTCAAAATTCATTTTATGCAATAACACAATCAATACAATCGTTATAGGATGTACGATATGGGTTGCATGTATGGATGATTGGCGCTAAGTCGGCAATGAACTGACAAGTGATATGTTACAAGGGATATGTTTAGATGACAATGGCAAGATGATGATTACACAGTGTCACTATATTACGTTCAATATAATCTGTATTCAGTTCACAAGCGAGTAAAACAAAAAACAGGGACAGTGCGAATGGATTCATGTAGCAAATGGATATTTTTTTTTTTTAATTATTTTATTTTTCCAGGTATTACAGAGAGGGTTTGGCCTTTGCCACCCTTGTTCAAACGAGGATCATTCTCATAAAATACAAGTATGATTTACACTTCGCACCTGGCTTGAAATGTCATTACATAGTTCAGGAAAAAATGGGGAAAAAAATTGATATTAATATGGTGGTTTGGTGGAATGAGATGAGATGAGATGGAGGATTGTACATGGTGATTATATATGAAAAGTAGTTCAGTTCTTATAGCTTAACTTCATACATTGATATTAAGGTTGTTATTGTTTTCATTGTTCTTGCTCTAGATATAGGTTTTTCAATCTTTTCTTAAAAATTATGACATCAGTTTCTTGTCTAAGGTCTAACTGTAAATCATTCCAAAGGCTAGCTCCTTGGTATAAGAATGCCTTTCTGTAGATTTCATATTTAGGCAATTTCTGCTCAAGGATAACACCATCATGCCTTCTGGTATTTCCAGGAGTTTTTTGCTGAAATATTTTCTCTCGATTATTGTGGTGGACATCAAAATGGATCTGTTTTAATAGGTTAAAGTCCATTTTCTTGTAGAAGGGTAAGGTTTTTGTATTTCTATGGAGTTGAATTGTGGGATATAGCTTGGGTAATTTCAAGGCCAGTTTCAATGCTCTGTTTTGAATTGATTGGATTTTATCAAGTTGATTTTTGTTAAGAGTCATGTAACAGAAGTTAATATAGTCCAAATGACATAAAACCATAGATTTGGTAAGTTTCATAGCACAGTTCTTTGTGAGGCTGACTCTGATTAGCTGGATTGTTTTTAGTCTAGATGATATTTGACCTATCATAGAATTATAACTCTTGTCGAATTTTAAATCTTCTTGAATGGTTATTCCAAGATACCTAAAGTGTGTTACCCATTCTATTTGTGACCCATTGTCAAGCTCAATAGGTATTTCCTTATTATGTCTTTGTAATTGGGCTTTATTCCTAATTATCATTGATTTAGTTTTATTAGTATTGACACTCAACTTATTGTAATTACTCCATTTCATAATTTTCTCACAATCATGTTGTAATGATCCAATCAATTCTTCATAGGTGTTTTCTATGTTTACAAGAGCTATGTCATCTGCATATAAATTCATCACTCCTTTTATTTCTAACTTTGTGATATCATTGATGTAGATAATGAACATTGATGGTCCTAAAATCGACCCTTGTGGGACTCCTGTTACTAGGCTAGCTTTTTTGGAAATGTGTGCTGCTATCCTTACCTGTTGGCATCTGCCATTCAGATAACTTGTCATTCTTTTTGTCACATTACTACTAATATTGTACAGTTTCATTTTATCAATTAAAGGTTGATGTGGGACACAATCGAACGCTTTTTTGACCTATCCCTTATTTTTCTCGCTATTAGGGATTACATCCTTGACAATTTTCCAAAACTTCTTTGGATCCCCTTTGTTTTCATCTAATTTTCCTCTAATATAGTCATTCTTCGCTCTTTTAAATGCTCTATTTACTATATTTCTAAGTTGGTTAGCTCTCTGTTTATCCTCCTCGTCGTGTAACTTAGCATATCTATCTAGGTACTGATCTCTTTCATGTTTGAGTTCAATCAGCTCTTGTGTTACCCAAGGAGTCGGTTTTATTTTTACATAAAAGCTTTTCAAGGGGCATATATCATTAAGAATCTCCAGTATATTGTGATAAATCATCTCCCAAGCCTTATCAGGGCATTGTTCAGTCCATATCTTATCCCAATCTTTCTCTAGGAGTCTTTCTTTCATAAGTTGAGGAGAATATCTCCTATACGATCTGCCTTTTTGCAATGTTTTTTCAGTCTCGTTTTTGGTTTCTTGTAAACAAAGTAAATTGGCAAGTGATCGCTAATTCCATAACATACAGTCCCTACTGATTTTATATTGGTATCTTCACTGCTTATTATGTGATCTATTAAGCTCGGATTATCACTATGTCTAGTTGGTTTCTTTATGAACTGATTGAGTCCATTTATTCTTAAACTATCTTTTAGATGTTTGCTGTTAGCATCATTCTTCAAAAGGTTGATGTTAAAGTCTCCCATCAAAAAGATTTTCGCAGACTTGTATTCATCACTAATTTCTCTATAGATCTGAATTATTTTATCCACAGCTACTTTACTGCTAGCAGAAGGGGGTCTGTATATATTCATTTGTATAATATCATTCATTTTCTCATACTTTATTCTTATCACCTGTAGTTCCAGGTTACCATCGCTTTGATTATATTTTTCACAACTTTCATAATCTGTATTTTTATTAATGTAGGATACTATCCCTCCCCCTTTCTTATTCACCTTTCGGTCCCAAAATATAATACCAAACATTCCCTTACAAGTATTTTGATGTCTAGAGTGAGGGGAGGAGAAGAGGTGACACCATCATCCGCATGCAGGATGACTCTATCAGATGTAGGCTCGTGGTTCTGGTGCGCCCCCTGTACGTAGTGTATGTTACCATTGATTACCTCCGACATGCTGAACGACACCACCTTAGTGGAACGCTGTATTTCTGAACCTTCGGCTGCAAAATGTGTAAAATAAGAAAGATAATTCTGGGCCTATACTATGCTCAGTATTCTCAAGAGTCTTTCAGTTGGATTCAGATTTGATCTAGGTTTATCCGTATTCTGATCTTTGAAATTATTTAAACTTTAAAACAGCCTAAGGAAATAACACCATGCCGGTATATAAATTTTCTCCATTACCTGGACGCACGTTTTCAAAAGTACCATATTCTGGGGCTAGGTCAATGACGACTTGAATGTCCTCGGGTAGAGTGTCCTCATCATTCACAGTAATATCTGTCAGAGTGATGGGGATGCGACCACCTTCGTCCACCTGAGAAGATAACACGATGATGAATGCAATGTCTACTTCAAATAAATAAATAACCCAGAAAGTTCTCGTGGCTTGATTGAAACTTTCCAAAAAATATGTGGAAAATTATAGTTTTTATACTCTCATATAAAGAGGGTTAGAATAGGAGCACCCCGCACTTCCTGACTCTATGATCGGCTTTCATCCTATAAATTCTATAATTATATCATATATAAAAAGTGTATACATTATAAGATTGTATGCAGCCTACCTCCAATGCGTCAGTCAAGGTAACTTTAGGTGGTTTGTTGTTGACGGGAGTTGTTGTGATAGTGAATTGTTGACCCGCGAGTAAGTTACCGATGGTATCTGTCACATTCATGTACACATTCTCTGTGTGAGGCCGTGGACCAATTTCTGCCTGTGCCTTGAAACTAGTATGGAAGAGGACATTTGTGTGATAATGCTCTTTGATACATAGGATGATTTTTACAACAACACTAATATGTATCACCACGCAGAGATGCTATATGGCATTGTTGACATGCCATAAAAGGTAATTGTGATTATAATAATATAATTGGTTCATTGCAAAGAATGAGAACGCGTAATTTCAGTTACAAAGTTCCAAGTTGCAGAAAAGAAAGACTGTGTCCAGCTTACCTGACGTATCCGTCATTGACGTCTTTCTGAGTGAAGGTGGTGCCTGTGGCCAGCATTCCACTCCCGCCTGAAACCCCTGCCAGCACAAACCGTCCACTCCGGGGTTCTACTTGGAGCACAACCACCAACTCATCGTCCTCAGAGTCGCCGTCAGTGAAAGCCAGGTGATTTCTTGTTATTTTCTCAGTTGCTCCTGGGAAACAATGATTTGAACCAATGCCAGATTAAAATATTTCCTTTTATGTACTACTTCACCTGATATTTCGTCATCTTACATTCAGGCATTAAATGATGGAAGAAATTAGACAAAGTTCACTAATTTTCATTAGCCAATACCTCGCTCATTTTGCGTTGGACATTTATTATATACATGTAGGGGCCTACGCACACCATTGTCGGGCCCCAGTCCTTTGGGATCTACTTCCTTTATACCAATAAGTGCATCAAGCATTTGACATATCATTCTCATTGTGACTTACCTTCGCTAATGGTTATAGCCATTCTAGACTGTGGGTCAGCTCTAGGAGCTGATTGGTCGACTTTGGACACATGTAAGACTATGTTAACGCCCACAGAATGTTGTCCGTCTGTAACACTAATATAGAATCCATCATTCAGGGTGTCTGATCCATCATGCATGTAGAACAACAGCCCAGACTCCAGTTCCCCAAAGTCGAACTGATCCCCTGTTTGCAATGGAAAGATATATTTCAACATGTTTTCGAAAATTGCCTGAGAACCTTATGGGATGCAAAAGAAAATGAGTCACAAGTCGCAGTAGGTGGATCTTAACATATATTTTTATTTGAAAAGATGAGATCAAGACGGTACACATTAGGACATCTAATAAGTACTTCCATGTTTTTGTATGCTTGAAAAAAAGTTAGCGATATTTCTTGATGGTCTACCACTAGTAAAGTAATTAAATATACTCCTTAGGATAAACTCAGATATATGCATAAATGCATTCAATAATTATACATCCTTAAACTTTGGTGCATGCATGCTACTAGAAATGCAAAACACACCAAAAAAGAAAGCATTCTGAGCAAGGGTCCTTGTGGGAAAAACTTTGAGAAATATCATTTTTGCGACTCATTTTTTCTGTAACACATATATAATTATAGTGCTGTGTAGTGTTCGGGCTCCTAGGCTATGGCGCCCCTACATTGAGTAGCGCAAGATCACGGCATTGACGCGCCCGCAATCTGAAAGAGGCTAGTTCCCACTTGGAACCTGTTTGATTAGCCTCTTTCCATAAATGTCACTCTTGTACACTATCAATTTGAAACTGGATCACATAATTATTGTTTGAAATGCAAAACCCAAGAAATAGTTTAGTTGCAAAATTCCATGTGAAAATTTACCCTCTCTGAGTATAACCCTGTTCTCTCCATCCATCTTCAAAAAGACTCCAGCTCTGGGTATTTTCTCCACTGTTATAACAAGATCAGCTGATGGGGTATCTGGATCAGTCACATGTATGACTCCGGGTCCTATGGGTATAGACGCTCCCTGGGCTATCCTGAGTGTAGGGTTACTGTTGGTGGCCACAGGAGGGTTGGTCTTCACCGGTATAACGGTAATGTGGAACGCTTGTTCAGGTAACTCACTACCAGTGTTACCATCTTGGACTGCAATAGACGAAGACGATATAAAATGCATCTTATTATACACGCAATGCTCTGAAAACAACGTATCTAGAGTGATTTACGCATAGTGCGTATTTCACTAGTGATTTATGTGGGGTTGTTATGGCAACCAATCTGTGTTTTTTTGCTAAGATTACCGGAAAATTCAAATTTATGACTCGATTTTTTTTCTATTTTCATGATTGAAAGCATGTATAATAAATCTGTAAACTAACTCGTTGGTTTCGGTCGCTTAGAATATTGCACTCGTTGCTACACAACTCGTGCAATATTCACGCTCATTCAACCAACTTGTTAGTTAACCTGTATTTAACATACAATATTTGATGTCACTGCTTTCTTTTCTTTTCCGTAAGATATATAGCGATCGTTTAGAATACAATTCTAGAAAAACTATCATAATATTTGAAGGGAACAAACAGCTTAGTGAAAATATATCAGCTCTGTTGATTAAGGAAGCGCGTTAAAAACAATTTTACCCCTAAAGATATATATTAAATTGAATTGCAAAGTTAGATAAACAATTCGTTTGAAATATAGAAATAATTTTCTTTTTAAACCTACTCTGTCTTAAAGAAACACATATATGTTCCTTTCCTGTTATAGAATGATATACTTTAGCAAGTACTGTACTGTGAATGTTGATAACAAATCTAAAAATATGTACACATGTATACGTATCTTACCTATGAATTTGAAGACAACCTCTCGATCATTTTCACCGATACCTTCTAAAGGTGGGCGGTATATGATGAAGTCCATTGCTAAGTCAGCAAGTGTGAAGATATGCACAGGGACACCGGGTTGGTCCATTCGTTCTATCGTTCCTTCCCCAGCAGTAAGTGAGGAGGTTACTCGATAAATTACATCCTCCGGATCAGTGTTAGGAACATATGTTCCGAGGTCCGTAGCTTTTAATACTTTTATTTCATTGTCAAACGCCTAGAGAAATAAAAAGATAGTACAAACACTGTAAATATAGTCAATGATATTAGAATTATTCAGAATAATTAGTCAAACACATCTAAGGTGGAACGGCATTTTCGATGCAAAACAGGGGGAAGAACGAACAGGTGTAGTGTACGTAGGGTTTGTGCCCCTACAAGAAAAGGAATTGCGCCCTTAAATAAAAAAGAACTGCGCACACAATTTAAATGAGTGTTAGTTACTTACAATTGTTTCGAGCCGGTTGGTTTCTTCAGGCAGGAAAACCAAGCCAGGCGTGTAATCAGGATCGTTATTGATGGCATCATTTTGGGGTAATATCACTGTGACATCGAAAAAGAAATCTTGAGTGCAGTGAGGACTACGTGCTGAGTCACAAACCTGAATCACAAGTGACATAAAAGGTGTCATTAGTGCCGTCCTATATCGGTCAGATTTTCAGAAAATGTGCAATTGACCTTCACCAATCCTCTCAAATAACCCAAATTTTAAAAAACTAGGTTCAAAATACAGTTTAACCTAACTCTAATTTAGCACAATTTGATAGATCTGTAGAACTGCATATAGATTGTGCATTTTCTAAAAATCTGACCCATATAGTTCATGCCTTATTAATTATTTTCGTCTCGTTAGACTAGAGCCATCCTATAATATGCTTGTCCATTACACATACTTCTAATTAGGAAAAAACGGCATGCGTTCCGACTTTTCAACTGCTAGATATTAGACCTTTATTCAATATAAAGTATTTAATTAATCATGACGATGCGACAAACACAGGGGAGTTATTTGTATTGGTGCCAACCATGAACAGAAGTCTATCGAATGTGGTGCCAGATATCCGATGTTTATACCAAAGCCTTTTCTCTATGACGTCACTCTGTCTGAAACGTGTCAATCCTGCAGACATACGGCCCTCTCCGTGTGGCCGCCAGCCCGGGGGAGGCACTTGTTCAGTCATGGGAACCACCATGAGCAAACTGCCTGGAATGAAAAAGTAATTACCCCAAGATAATTGTATCTCAGGATCAATGTAGGAATATGAAACTTCTAAAATGGTTGATAAGTATATCTTCATCAAGTATAATAGGAGTAACAGCAGGCACTCCTCTGATAATTACTGAAATAACATTCAATTTGTGACAACCATGTTTATGTTTTCTAATTCATATCTTTCGTTATGATGATAATAGATACATTTGATTGAGTTTGATAGAAACAACAATTTACATAAACTTTGATAAGTTTTACTTTTTCTCACCATTTTGCTGTTCTCGATTAGGAGGAGGGCGCAGTGAATATATCAATTCGCCTGGAGCTGCTGACAAGTGGATAGCCATAAGATTGTCTGTAGTTATCAAGGCTTCTCCCTGGTCATCTACATATAGATGTTGGTTTCTCACAATAACGGGATCATTGCTGCCCTGAGATGAAAACAGACAATTAAGTTAAGATGGTGTGAACTGAGGATGGACCTTAAAGCTCTATCTAAATATTAAGAATAATAGGTTTTTTAAAGTCAATTTTTAAGTCGCTAAGGTAAAATAAATACAGCTTTAAAATCACCGACGAGGAAAAGTGAGCAGATGTAATCTCGATGTTATCCGCTCAGAGCTAGGGTTAGTATTTGTTCACAAATTGAATAAAGGTACGGTGTTTGAAAAAGAAAAGAATATGACTTCAAATATTTTACTCACGGGTTCTGTAATAATGATATTAAAGACTGTAAGAAGCGTGTTCGTTCCGTCTGATATTTGCAGTATTATCTCCTCTCTGTTCCCTGAGGTATTTGCATGGTGAACATAGACAATACGATCTGCGTTTAGATCACGGAGGGAGAAGGCAGATACATCATCTATATCATCATCCCTCACCAACCTTCCCTTTACAGGGCCTGCATTCAAATGTAATATTATATATTCATTAATTCTATTATACCTTTCTAGTAGGTAATATGGAACGCCACAGGCTACAGCATTGGCACTCATACCACAAACAACATAATAATATAGCCTGTGTATTGCCCGCTACACTCGCCATTAATTCCGGGCACATTTCTACTGTAATATATATATTATTATTATGAAAGAGATTAATGGTATGTCAGGTTTGCTTTTTATTATCTATTATTTAGTTATTTATGTGAATATATTATTTAAACCAGTAAAAAGTAAGAGCAAAACACACCTCTTATGATTGACACGGTGACAGAACCAGGACTGTCTTCGTCCTCTATATGGAGATGTTTTCTGTGTGAAATTACCGACTTCTGACCCTTTGACACAACTAGAGGCTCATTCATTCTCACTCGAGGCGGTTGTTCTGTCCATAAGTTTACAGCGATGGTTTTAGCTGGACTTCGATGACGCCCATCTTCAGCAAGAACTGTGAGTCTCCCTGCAAAAACAGCGTGTGATATGTCTTGAATAGTAACTTATCATTCCTCAGATCATCGGGATTATACCTTTCTGCTGAGAATGTCAGGTTTGGTAAAAAAAAAAAATTTGGAAGGGCTGAACACTGGATAACAAGATATTCTAGAAAATATTGCTGTCGGATAAATATTGTTTCTATTTAAACAGGAGGTTCCACAAATCGCTGATAATCGCATAATAACAGAATACAAACTCTAGGATGAGCCATGAGAGGTGATTGGACGCACAAGGGCTGAAGGGATCCAGATATCACCATTCAGTATCCTTTCACCCCTATAGTGTGTCTCATCACCTCTAGTGGGCCACCTTCTCATTGTATTCTAAATATACATCAGTTGGGGCATTGTCCCAATTTACTTTTAATGGGACACCATCAATTTAAACACACTTATATACATGTATACATGAAAGCTTATATTATATATCAATTACAAAAATAAAAGAACACTATAATTTTACCTCTTAGTGGACTATTTCTCTCATGCTGGAAAAACACACGGCCAGCTTGTATTTGTTCGGGAGTGAACTTCTGCCCTCTCCGTAGTACAACACTCTTGCCTTCACGTATGATGACCAGCTTCCCATTAGTAGGGCTTTGTACAAGGCGATAGGCAATATAATCAGTTGGACTGTCACTATCGGATATATTTAGGATGGACGGGGTGAGTTGCGTCTCTACCCCAGCTTTTCCTTCTAGCAAGCCTGGTGCAACTATAACAGGAGCCCTGCGATTTTCTGAAAACATATGCTAAGCTCGTTAAGCTCGTATTTCACTTTAGGCATTGTTTAATCTATGGATGGGCAATTTTTGGCTTGTTTAAAAAGAAATTAAAGTGTAAAGTTGTATTATCTCTGTGTAAGATGTCTGCCAAGGTAGATGCATATCGTGAGCTAACCGAATCCTGAGGTGAGTGAAGGGGTCCAGATATCCAGGACCTAATTCTCCATGATCAATGTAACTAAATTATGTTTATCTCAATTATTTACATTCTAAAATCTTCTACTGTGATATAGATGAATCAAATTCATTATTCATTAATACAATTTACCTTTGCATGAGAGAGAATGTGCATTCCACAGTCCTCGTCTAGGACATCTAGGTAAGCATCGTTCGTCTTGTAATATGTAGGACCCCTTACAGGCATCGCACGTTTCAGTGCTGGTGCAGTGTTGGCAACCTAGCGGGCATGCTAAAACAAGATGCAAGAGATAATGAATCAATTATAAAGCGTTATATCCTGGACTATAATTACAATTAATGAAAATTCAATTATAGCGCGATAGGGCAACTGTTTCCTAGCGTTTCATTTTCCTATTGCAGAGTGTCGGGGTTTTCTTTACCTGCGCTTCTTTTTTTTTATATTTTAAAAGCCACCTTAGTAAAATGCTAAGGCAGTTGACACAGAGTGGTAGAGAAAATATCCGAACCTTGGCAAATAGCCTTGTGGAGCACATGAGATTCGGAACAGGATTTAGTGCATGTCCCATCCTCCCAGGTGGTGCCACTGCCACATGAGAGGCAATGTTGGAATGTCGGACCACTGCACGTCAGGCATGAAGGGTCACATGCTGGAACAAACGTAAGACAAATAACTCATTAGAAAGTCATTCGATGAGAATGTTTAGTCTTGATATCATTTCACAGCTTGGTTTAGATAGTGCCTGATTGTAGATCATTCTGCGTTGTCTCGTAATCATGTCCTACATATAAAATACATCCAGTCTAAGTTCAAACCCTCAGATCAGATAAGAATGGTACATATCAGTGATTAGACGCCCACTTCGCTAATCGGTTTCCTGGCCTAGGACTAGGCGTTCTAATGGGATTATAATGACATTTTGCGGTCTTAATGGAATTATAATGGAACTTTGCGGTTTGAGGCGAGAGGTTTTCCCTCCGTTTGAAGGGACTCTCTCAACTTTGGACCTAGACTGCATCAGGTAATATGTTATACATTTTGTGGGTGCCAATAATTTTAATTGACTAGAAGGGCAATATCATTTCTAATATCATTATATAATGTACCAGGGGCCCGTTGCACCACTTTTTTGGGATATCGTGGAGTTAACCTTATATTAAGGATACGTTAAGGATATATTAACAATACGATTTTGCCAATGTTGCATGAGACCTGTCGTATCCGTAACTCGACGGGTAGCAACATACCCGTACATTTTGTTATTTTTGTACATTAGAACATTATTTTAAATCATGAAATCTAATTATCATATGTATCATCACCATTTCTGAGAACAAATACTTTTGAAAATACTCACAGTATTGTATAACAGACAACGGAAATTATTTAGCACTACGATAAGGATATCCCATGCTCAAAGTCACCTCCTTAAAGACCCCCATTTAAGGACACACAACATGACTTAAGGACACGATATTGGCTGGTGCAACAGTAAGGTGTTAAGGATATTTTAAGGACACGATTTTTACTTAACGATACCTCATGCAACGGGCCCCAGAGCCAAGTAATACGATAGATAGCATACATTACACATAGATTGTGTGGCGAGACTCGCTACAGACTCGTTACACGATCTAACCCTAGGCATATAGCCATTTCGTCAGTTCACCTCACCCAGGCAGGTGTTCCGATGTAAATAAAAATCTGATGTGCATTGAGTCGTACACCGTCCTTCCTGCAGGTGAAGCCTCGGGTCAGAACATGAAGTACAATAGGACGGTTCGGAAGGCGAGCAAGTCAAGCATGTAGTAGAGCAAAGACCTTGGGAAAAAGAAACATAGAAACACAGTTATGTACATGGTATTATTGGTTCTCTATATTAATTCTATTGTGATAATATTGCAAATCATGTGGTAAGCCCGCGAGGATTACACTCAGCATAGGCCAACAAAATAATATGAGTGTTTCCGATTTATACAGTTGAAAACTAGGTTAGGTCCTTCCAGGAACTGAAGAAAATATTGATTTCGTAACAGTAGTTGTTTATACAAAATGTACTTTTAAGGGTTTTCTGGCACGGAAGACTTGTGTTCCTGCTTTAATAAGCTTTTTTTGTAAAAACAAAATCACTCCAAAACAATTATGCAATGTCAGAAAAAGGTCAAAACAAATTTAGGCGGGTTAGGTTTTTTTAGGCAGGAGAGGTAAATCAGAAAAACACCTATTCATTTTTTATACATCTGCCCATAGTTGATTAATTGTTTCTGTGCGTTGCGTAGCAATTAATGTATGGTATGGAGTAATACTAAGTGGCATTGAATGATGTTATGTATACTTAATCGGACGAAAGATAAAAGACCTAATTACATAATAATTATATTTAGATCGGACAAAACGGACATCTGAGGATATCAAGCCTAACGTCGCAAGTCACGACTCTCTTATCATTCATTTGTTGATGGCTGGCGAAAAACAATTAAAACTAACAACTAGAATTAGAATCAGAAATAAATATTGATACCCGTGTGAAAAAAGGTATAAGAGGATTCATCATTTATATAGTCCGCATACGCCTTAAGCAATTTCTTAAAATTGTTTCTTGTCTGTAAAGTAAATACAAAAATAAGATAAGATAATACGACTCTTGGACTCTATATTGGAATCTCGTTATAATTATTTAGAGCTGGCTGATAATTTATATTTTTGAAGCAAAATCTTTATTTAAAGAACAACAATTTCTATTAGATATGAACATTGAACCCCGAATTATAAAGCGTTACAACAATAATTGTTGAATCCAAGGCATACGAGACATATCTGAGCTAGGCCTAGAGCATGCGGGGAGATTATCTCACATTGAATGGGATGATATATGTAGAAGTAATTTGAACTTTATTTGCGAATTAGCGATGGCCAAATAATATATGTATAGGATTTGAGCCACCCACTTCTGACCTGGAATTGAAATATCTACCCGATACATATAATCGGATGGAACCTATTGCTGCATTGTTCACTTTATATAAAGACATGCGAGGAATGTACAATTCTACATTTATAGAAGCTTTGGAATACTAGTATTAGGGTATGTTTGAGAATGGACATAGATTTAAAGATGTCTCCATCGTTGGCAATGAAACAAGAGCCGACTCTAAGAAACTGTTCAGGGTTACCAAGGTGTAAAAGGGGCTTGCGCGCGGAAGGCGAATATTTTTTTAGCCAGCTAGAGCAGACACTCAGTTGAGTCAGGAAAGTCTAGGGTGGTTTTATCTGAGCATGGGTAGTGGATCCTCAGGTTCAAATCTTAAACACACATGGGCAGACAGACCCAGGGTAATGCTTTACTCGTCTGCTTGATGTTACAGATTAAGGTAAGATCCAACTGAATTATGTGCCAGGTATTAACGTATATAGATAGTGTCTCCGCTCTCTGCAGGAGATCGAAGTGAACGACTGCAGATTCAATACACCTGCAGCCAATTAATCCTCTAAACTTTTTCCATCGCAAACAACATATGCAGTGACTCTGCGATATATGTTTAAATAACCACGACATCTCCAATTCTACTAGTAGTATTAGTATTTGAGTCGCACAATATAACATATATGAAATAACCTAGACGTATAATATTTCTCCCTTATTGTTAAACTACTTTTATACATGATCCTAACCCATAAAATGAATTTACTGGATTCAATAATGGAACTTACTCCCACACAGCCTGAACGATAAACAAATATTATGATGTGAATCTTCGGAGTGTGAAGGGGTGCACTCAGAAACGTGTGATAATTAATGATCTCCACAATCTGCCTGTTACAAATCATTACGTATGTATTTATTACGCAGGTACTGTACATGTATTATTTAGTAACCATGTCTGATAAGAACAGTGGATAACAGTCGGGTGCAGAAATAATAATAGGGAGATAATATAATATTAATTCACAAGGTTTGCCGCTTCTGCGGAGTTATTGTCACAGGGACAAGACAGAACTTGAAGACCTGCAGACGTCAGAGGTGTTAAACACCTTAACAATGTGATGCCAATTAAGAATCCTAACATCGTGCAAGAAAATGGATTTATTATGCCAACCAGAGACATTATAAAGTACTTTAGCTTTCTTCCTAATGCATTACAAAGAGTTCAACTAAGAACTGCAATTCCTGATAAATGGCTGAAAATGATTAAAGAGAGCGATCCTGGTCCTGAACAGGGGTCAATCGACATTAACATAAGAGGTACCAAAATTAACATCTTAAAAGCTAACGCCAAACAAATATACAGCGAGCTAATTCTTAACCGAAAAGTAAGAAAAAAGAAGCTGGATCAGTGGCAGGCGGATCTACGCCTCAGCGACGCCCAATTCGAGAAGGTTGATTGGAAAGAAAAATTTAAACTACCACGTATAACAACCCCAGAGACAAGATTACAACAGTTTCAATATAGACTAATTCACAGAACTATCACATGTGGAGAATATTTGTCCAACATTGGCGTCGCCACCAATGATAAGTGTTCATTGTGTAAGAAGAAGGACGATGTGGTCCATTTCCTTATTCTATGTAAGAATACCTATAGGTTATGGGAATATATTCTCAAATGGATAAGGGATGTTGGCTACCTGAATGAAGGTAGGAATGGTAAGAAATTGGTAAATACTGAGAGAGGAAAAATTGTGTTGAATAACACCCACATAATGTTTGGGATAGAGCGTGTCACCCTCAATACAAAAATAATTAATTGGTTATTCCTGCAAATCAAAGCGTTTATCCACAGAGTCAAATTGTTTGAGAAAGGGGCATTCACACCCCAATACCTAATGTGTGAGTTAAGAATGAGAACAACAGTGGTTATACACGCACAAAAAGTTAATAACGTCAGCAGTGAAGAAAAAGCCATATGGAGAAGGTTGAAGGGAGACATTAATGAGACATTAGAACTGTTTAAATCCTAGGTCTTCTTATTTTATCTGGAACAAATGTCAGGTATGATACACCACCTATCACATTGCCAGTTGTCTTACAAAAATCGCCCTTTGCATTATGATCACCTAAGCTAATTACTTTGGTTACCAAATCGTCATTACATGTCTTAGAATGTATGAAGCCAAGAAGGCAGGAAACTGAATAAAGAAGCTTTGCAAAAACAAAAAAAAAGAATCCTCATTTCTGAAAATTGAAAATGATGGCACTGAGTGGAGCTTACACCCCACCCACCCCAGGTTCACTGGTTTTAGAAAAAAAGACACCTCTGCGTGACGGATGGCACTGCATATGGTCGGCCCATCTACAGCCTAGAGTACGAGAGGCATTCACACCTTTTGTAAACCAAAGTTTTTTCAGTATAGTATGTTCAATAGGACACCCTTAAATTATGCTAGCATAAATGAACAACCATATGAAGGAACAATGTCCATCCATTGGTTTGAATGACTGTTCTGAGAGGGTTCCACAGTGGCTACTCTCCCAGTCGGTTCATTATTTCTGAAATTGCTCTAACCAAATAACAGGTCTGCCCCTAAAAATGTGAGGTACAGCTCTATTATAATGTTTCGTGGAACGTTAATGGATACCATCCTGATTATGAGGAAGTAATTTCCCAATCGTTTCGATAAATGTTCTTGTGCCTTCAATTCTCCTTGCTAGAATCTCAAATTTATCAACCAATTTCTGCATCTCTTCTTATAGCTTCTTCGGACCCGAGAATTTAAGGCATTAAAATTAGAATTCTCCAAGAAAGAATACAAAATAGGTTTATTGCCTGGGTTGACTACACCATGCAGTGATAAATAATTGTTTCGAAATTGCTATATATAGTAAATAGCTCAGCAAAGTTCGTGGGGAAGCTCTAGCTCAAATCTACACCTGCCTATAACCAACTGTAGTGACGCAGACATAGGTATAACACAGTTGATAAATAAGCAACTCGTGCTTTTGTTTTCCTGACGCACTTGAGTATATTTTGCCACAAGTATTGATGTGGCTCGATAAATGCCTCGCTACTTATAGCTTCCCGACAAACATCTTCTAAATTCGATATTGTAATTATTCCACGCCTCTGCCTAAAGCCGCAAGGATCTCGAAATCTCAGTTATAGATTTAGGATAGTATAGAACATTATGTTATCACTTACTTGGAATACAATGACCACAGCACTGTCCCTGGACAGGTTGGCGAGATAACCCGGTGGGACAATCAGGACAAGTGAATGTGAAGCCCTGAGTGAGGCCAGCTACACATTTATACCAATCACAACTGCTGGCTTTCCATGTCTCACCTGACTGGTAGGAGATACAACGATGCTTAGAAAATATATATATCTTCATCACATGAAATTGGATAAAATAATGGCTAATCTTTACGCCCAGGTCCCTGACCGGCCTTGTCTGCTGCCGTTCTACATAGATAGGACCAAGTCGGCCAAGGCAGCTATACCGGCGGGTCCTCTTGGAGTATAACAAGGGGGCTTAATTCTCTCTCTTCGATTTCACAAGCCATAATAAGGCGTGGTAGGAAAAAACTCAGCTTAAGTGTATTATACAGTATAGACATGATACATTAATTATCACTATCTCATTCACATATAAAGCAAACCTAGCTGCAGCAAACACTACACATGGATATACTAACAGAAATTGAATAATGTTAAATACAATGCTAACTTTCAACATGAAGGTATTTGAAAAATTCATGTAACTTGCCTGTCTTGTCATTCCATTATACTGGCAAACCTTTAGAGGGACGCACCTTCCACAGCATTCACCTTTCTCCTTTTTCAGTATTTCTGTCTTAATGGAAAACAACTAATGGTCAGGGCATAGAACTATATCTATGCTAGGCGCAAAGCAAACGCCAGTGCATATTCCATAATAATTTCTTGAATGATTTCGGGTTTTTCCTGTTCTAAAACGATGCTGACTTTTTGAAAACACTCATGACTCCATTATTTATGTTCCTTTTCTGTTTAATCACTATTATTTATGATTCTCAATTTATTTCCCCGGAGAAAAGATGGTCAGTATCATTTAATATGATTACTTCTGAACAGGTCAGGTCCGGACAAACTGTGCTGGAAGAAATGACGTCACCATCATGACATGCGTATCGGTCACAGGCACTGGCCTTCCATGTTTCTGTGTGGTGATAAGGCGTTCCGTTATGCAAGCAGCTTTCTAAAAAAAGAGAAAAAGGTTAATGCAGTTAGTACTTTAATTATGTCTAACTGTAGATTACGGGGCGACTCTTTAAAAAGTAACTTGAACCCATGTGCAAAAAGAACTACAATTAAATGATTACCAGTTATAACCTTCATGGGAACTCTTTTTTATATTATTATTAAAGGAAAAATTCGTTCTAAATTGTTCTTCTAGACATAACATGGCCAATCTTTCAATATGGGGGTAATGATTTATTTGCCAAGGAGTTGTGAAAAAGCAATATTAAAGAAACACATTGAAACTTTATTAGTACAGCAGCTCACTTCATTTGAATCGGGAATGTGGTTGAAATAAGAGT
Source organism: Sthenelais limicola (assembly GCA_942159475.1). Classification (NCBI taxonomy): domain Eukaryota; kingdom Metazoa; phylum Annelida; class Polychaeta; order Phyllodocida; family Sigalionidae; genus Sthenelais; species Sthenelais limicola. The sequence continues at coordinate 56,628,428 of OW804095.1, read as the reverse complement.
GAACTGCTACCAGTTTCAGGAGGTTGGAAAGAGATTTGGTCAGATAAAAGTTTACCAAACATCAGTGGGAGAGAGTCGATCAGACCCCTGCATGTCAATGGTCAGTCCATTGAGAAGGAACTCATCCTAAGAATACCTTCGTTTAGGTGTCAAGCTATCTTTAATTAACTAGTTAGAAAACTAGTTGGTGAAAAGCTCCAGAACATTAAGTTCAAGCGATGAATGATTAGCAATGTCTATTCAATGAAACGAAAATACAAGTATAATAAAGATTTCTTACTTCCCTTGTCAACACACAATGGACAACAACGGTCCTCCTTCCACAAGGCATCTTTGTCCTAAACAAGTAGTATATAAGAGGATTAAGAATCACGAGTGACAGCCAGAATTTCCTTTATACAGTAACTTGACAAGGGTGATTTTCCCCAAGATAAGTCAACCTTTGAGGTGGACTTAAAGTCTTTATTAAATGAAATTCCTTTCACGATGTGATAGCTTAAATCTTTCATGGGTCGACAAATAAATAGAAATGACTTAAGGGTATAATATATAGAGAGAATGGAATGAGCCGCCCATACTCGAATATTCATCCAACGAGATTCTTCCGTGGACGACACACGTGTTCTAAACAATTATGCAGCCATGAAATCATGCAGTGTTCTGCATAATTTCCTAGCGTCATAAGTTCATAGGTTTTAAAGCATGAAATTGGGAAGCTTATTAATTCCATGCCTGCAATATTTCATGCCTGCAATATGTCATGTGTTCTGGCATGAAATTAAGCAACCCATGAAATTATGCAGTTATGTACCCAAGCTGCTTTATTTCATAGCTGCAATATGTACCGTGAAATATTGCAGCACACGAAATTAAGCAACTTGGGATTACCGATGATTGTAAACAAAAGCTGCGATTGTGTTTCTGCAGGTGAATCGAGTTCGATCAATTTTCGATTACAAGCGGCGATTCTATTCTATATTTATTGCATGCGATTAAATTTGACCAAGTAGTAGGTGAAAATCACCGATTCGGTAAATAAGCGTCAGACAATGTGACAACATGCGTAAGATCTCGCTTAGCCCCGTCTAATTTAAGTTCGTGCAACGTCCACCACGGAGGCACTGTGTATACCTTTTTTGTGCGTACTAATATCATAGATAACTTGAATTTTCATAGTATAATAACATTATTTTTATCGCACCCTCTGTATCGCACCTCTCAAATGGAATGCGCATATAATAAAATATGTTAATTAGCCACGCAATTATAAAATTCAAAAGGGCAATTTGGCAGGATTACCTAGTGTTCTAAATAGGATCTAATGGACCATCCTCAGCCACTGAAATCTTTTGATCGCATGAAGTTGATCGATTGGAGCAGAGGTGCATACAAATAAAATAAACTTGTGCTCAAAATTTGTCTTCATGGTTATAGACCGACTACCTAAATGAGGTCCTCCTGGAGAATATAATTATGAAGCAATCAAAGATTATTTGAAAAATATTTACCACTTGACATGGAGTACATGTTTGTCGGTGGCAGACTGTGCCACGAGATTCACATTTGCACCAAGTGCATCGGTCTGGCTTCCATAGGGATCCCACCTATTAAATGAATATTACGTTAGTCACTGAATTGTTACTTTTGTGAGTTTCTTAGAGCATAGAAACAGTTGATGTGTCAATGCAAGTAAAACGGTAGGCCAGGTATTCAGTGGATGATATATAATTATACCATCCTTTTATGTATTTCTACCTTACAATCTAAGGCGAGTGAATCATTAATTAATGTAGTCCTACTTGAGCTAATAAACATGTTTTTGAATTTCTACCTGTTGTAGCTTTCCGTCATTCTCACAAGGAGGAGATACACATTTTGGACAGCAATCCCCGGGTAGTGTAAGGAGACGGCTTCCCTAAAAGAAAAGAAACGGCATAGTTCATTCAACTGTGAACAGGGCCGATTGAATTCGTTGTTTCTGTTTCTGAGTACGTATAAGGATGGTAAACCATGAAATGGTCTGTTGGAATATTTCAATTTGGTACATAAAAGGACATGTTATTAACCGTCGAGGCTGAATCCCTTCAGTAATTTTAGCAGGCATGTATCTATAATTAACATAGACAATTATAATTAACATCCTTGAATAAACACATAGCAAATTTTATAAGTACTCATAATTTTAAAATAGAACTCTTAATTGTTTATATTGGACCACACATGCAACCAAATGGTCTAAGGGAAGACATGCAAGGCGAAGTACCGTACTTTGCTTTTAAACACCATGCGAAACTACTACGTTCCGACGAAAATGCGTTAAGAGAAAAATAATATAAACAAAGCACGACCCATTCAAAGAATTTCCCGAGTTCCTATCAGCAATTCACTCTAATATTTACTCGAAGACCTTTCCATGGGTAAAAGTCGTGCAGTGTATTACCAGATGGACCATTTAGGTTTGACACTAAAAGTGTGTTATCCTAACACTTACAAAACATAAAGTGTGATTTATCAAACACGATTAACATTTCTTGGATACAAACAAGTCTCCCAGTGCCTATTGAGCCTAGAAACATAATACAGTGAATTGAATCGTGTGTATAGTTTAAAAAAGAGAGAGACGCTTATAATTACTGGTCTTTTCTAGCTATATGAACATCGCGTTCACAGCTAGAAAAGACAGTAAATGCTTTTGGCGTTTGATATCAGGCCGTTTGGACTCATCACTCAGCTGTGACAGCAATTTCCTTAGCTGTTTACACTTCTCTCCAGTTGGGATGGCAAAGCTCCTAGCACTGATTTATTGAGATAAACTATTTGCCGAATATTAGGCAGTGGTGGCTGGAACGCACCCTCAGAATGTAAGCTAATGTAGGCAGGCGTGGTAATTTATTACAGATTATGCATTCCGAGGAGCAGCAGATGTGCATGAAGTTTGTTCTTCTAAAAAAGCCTTTATTCCATGATATGGCCATGGGAATGGCGTATATCACCATCGGATGCCTGCCACGCCTTGGCCTCTTTCCTTCTGGGCTTACTCGACGTAGGCTATTCCTAAATTACCTCTGAACGCTAACCTCGATCACACCGGTTTTAAATATCGCTGCTGTCATGCCGACACGACACTTGAAATGGACCAAATATCACCAGTTGGGGCCGTACTACACAAAGAACTGTTCCAGGGAGCCAACCAAGACTTTTCGCCATATCAAGTTAATTTCTCTGACTCCAGAAAGACCCTTTCCCCTGTTCAACTTTTTCAACCCGAAGAGGTTAACTAACTGCTCAACACGTGTCTCACACTCCAAGACTTCATGAAGACAGAAGCTGGCACTTCCCACCGGACTTCCCACTTTAGCCTGCGTTGGTGCCGCCTCAGATAATCAACGTATTAAAGAACAACATGAAACATTTAACCTGAAATCTTTCGAATTTACAGGTCCGACCTCACAAAAGACGCCGACTAATAGAAAGGGGTTAGGGACTGTTCATAGTTAACCACTGATAGGGGGGAGGCGATAGAGGGATTGAGCAAAATGTTAGGACCCTCACCCCCACCACCTTTAAAGTCTTGTGCAAAATCTCTTGATTCCAAGGTTGTGCAACATTTTCCACGACACCCACAAACACACACTTGACCACACTTTTATATCGCCGATTGGTGTATTTCTTACATCAAATATAAGACCGGAAAACATTTAATAGATTCATCAGTGCCGGTCTGGACTATATTGAGTTATTATGACTATTATTTTAATGTTGCATAGTATTTTATGGAAAATATGCCACAATTTATATAGGGCTGCCAGGGAGTTATAGACCTATTCATCAATACTAAATTCTTAGAATGTATTTATAAACTGTATGACGTAAACTCATGACATGTTTAGTTAGCTGCTCATTTTTCACTTTACCTATATCTACCTTGTGTATTAAGCTTCAGAAATATAAAAAAAATACTTTATCTTTATACACCACTCATATGAATGTAGACGGTTTGATAGTCTCTTTTTGGGTTGATTTGAATTAATTTTATTTTCATAACCCATTACATCATTAAGATGCTGTTCTCAGTATGACCAGTAATGATCTTATCTTAAACTTAGGTCCAGGCTTGTATTTCTTTCGCCAGAGAATACCAGAGAATTTTAAGAAGATGAATAATAGTGATAGTTAGTACACACATCTCCGCAGTGGTTACCACTGAACAGTCCCTTAGTCGCTCGGGTGGAAGGGGCTGAGGTGCTCCTCAGCCTTTGGATAAAAACCATTCCATGCTCGAATTAAATGATAAGCCAGAGTATTTACATCCGGAGAAATTGAGTTAAGTCCTTAGGAAGGGTTTCAATGTGCATGTCTTTGATTTCTTTACTTAGGTCAGTTTCTACATGAAACAGCCATCAGCTTCCGGAGTGGAAAAAATTGGGGTATGTGTGGGTGTATGGGTGGATGCGGCGATGTTGTTCTTTCCTTTGAATCTCAAGACTTAGAGAATAGATTTATATATCCTAATCGGTAAAGTACTCCAACATTGAAAATCAACCATAATTGTAGAAGAATTTCAACATCGATGCATATATGATGACTGGTCGTTGTTGAACTTGTTAAAATATACACCCATGATTGGTGTCATTCTAAAAAAAGATAAAACCGTTATATTTAGCAGTCCTTTCATAGACATTTTGGGCGAATATATTTGACATGGTGCATGGGACCCCTAAGCATATAATGCTCTTATCTATAGACTACCAGTCTGTCATAGTACGTATAATTACTGTAAGAAAGACATCCAAGTCAAACTTTAAGTCAGTCAACTGACCAGCACAAGAAAGAATTCACATCCAGGTTTTTCAATACAGTAGGACCCAAATGAAATTAATGTGAAACCTGAGCTGTAGTATCTCGGAGGCGGCAGTAAAGGCCCCATAGAAATATATGAGTGATAACGTGTAATCTCCAGTGTGATAAGCGTTCATGAGTTGGTGGCTGATTACCAGTCTGGTTGACTGTGATATGTTACTATTGTCACATCACGCTGAGCGCGAGGGAGGTTCACATACAGAACTTAGAAAGCGATCCTTATCCTGTGTGTTGTAAATCAGCATCTACCCTGTCATTACTCCCTCCTCACCTGCACACAGACCAGCTTTACTTGGCTTTGAGGCAAATTCTTGAGGGGGAAGGGGTCACATATTTTTCTTGTATTACAGACGAAGAACAAATTGTTACAAAATTACCAAGTCAGAAAGGATTTTTCTAAGTCGGTGGTCATTTATTTAAAGCAACGATCCTCTTTACCATTTTTTTGTACGACGATCATCACAAAGATTTATCAGGTCACGTACGTCTCATGGAGGTACAGTTTGTTGCCTTTTGTGATATATCACCAGAAACCCAGCGCCCCGCAGATCATAACCCTATCCTTAGTCTGTCTGACTCCATCAATAAAAGATGACTTGTGTTTGGGTCTTTAATAATATATGCAAATTTACCCAGAAGCATTCAAATTAGATTATTCGCTGGACTGGATAATTTCACATTGCCACTAAAGTAGGATCAGGCCCTTTCAATCATTTGTCTCATTTTTCATTCTGGCCGTGACACGTATACTCAGTTACATTATTAGGTTGTGCTTACCCTTGATATTCTACAGCACACCTAACAAAACAAAAAATCAAATTTCAATATCAATCAGTGACGACAAAAATAACATAGCTGTTATTTTATCTGCTATTAGGAAACAGGTTTTCAATTTGTTGGAACACCTATAGATACATGGGCTACGGTGTCGTCAAGACTTCTGTACAGGTCAGGCCCAAACCATCAGATCAGATAAGAATGGTAGGTCTGTGATTGGACGCCTTCTTCGCTAATCGGTTTGCTGGCTTAGGACGAGGCGTTCTTATGGGATTCTAATAACAATTTGCGGTCTTAATGGAATTATAACGGCACTTTGCCAGAAAGGCCGAAAAACAGTCTTCTATATGTAAAATGGACCTGTCCACATGATTTATATGGACCAGCTTTAGAGGTTTCTTATGTCAAACTTTTACTTCACATTATCAGTTTCATGCAAAGTTTTTTCCCCCTGACTACTTTGATATTTACCACACACAGAAGCCAATACCAGTGAGGCATTGACACGCCAGAAACCTATGACATTAACAAAAATGCGACAGAACTGGCAAGTCTTATTGGATTTAATTCTAAACAATGAACTCGAACTTGACCTTTTCATGGAACATACCGGGGAACATAATTATATGCCAATGACATTAAGTTTCGGCTTTATAAGTAAATAAGTACCACCCTGTATGTATATCTCGCAGTTAAGTGATTGTAGAAGTGAAGTTTAGCTTCCAGTCTGGGGGTAGTGTAGAATCCCGATTGGTACAAAACGTTTACAAGTCACGGACGTCAAGTTTCAGTACACCCGCAGGGTATGGTAAAGATGTAACTCTTGGTAGGTTCGGGACAGTTCAACTTGTTATACGGTTATACTTGTTGCAAGAATAGATATTTACAACGACAACAGTCAGACAACGAAACATCCTCCTCCCCTGTCTCTGACAATGATTAACATATTTATTCTTGGGTAATTCGCCAATTCATGACTGCCTCCATGTCTGTCATATTATTTGAAGGCAAACATCTTGTTCAAACTATGGGAAACTAGCAATGTTCTAGTTTTTGCACACTAAGTAGTCATAATATTATTATTGTAGTAATACCTTTCGCAAAAATACATGGGTTTCAGAAGGTCAGCAGGAAATACTTTCATGCAGGGAAAGAAATATGAAAATTCTTAAATACAGAGATATTTAACTAAACACTTGTTAAGTGGAGTATAGTGGTATATATATTCAGGCCCAAACTCGATGTTCGATGCATGTAAGACGATTACTAAGCTTACATAAAAGCCCTGGAAAACAGTTTCCGTAAACCCAGAAACAAACCCAACCCGTGACAGGCACTTGTTAACGACATAAGTCAACAACAGGTATTATATCTGCCATGGGAGGAAAGTGTGGAGGAAGTCCATTAGATATACATTGTACACCATTGTCTGTGTATTCTGTCCAATGATCAACAGGCCATTTGTCAACAATGCTCTGTTTATATATGTCTTGATCCTAATGCCTTTCAACCGCCCCTGGTCACCGACGCTTCCCAGATGGTTTAACCCACGAGACTCCAGTCTCGTTGTTCGGCACATTAAGATATTCACAAGTCAAAGGTTTTTTTTGCTTCCTTTCAGTTTAGCTAGATTGAATTCTTGTTCGCATTCACTGGGGCTTGGGGATAATAATACACATTCCAAACATTGAACACCTCATTATAGAATAAATTTAAATATTCCCGATGCTTTCTTCTGGAGAGCATTATTATCTACAGCTTTCCTTTACTGTAGACTTATATGGCTCTGACCCATGCATTGTTCCTATCAATCAGTAACGTCTGTACTCATTTAATTCTATTGGCTAAAACAATTGCTTCTATTTGCCCAAGCTCTAACCCTCCCTCTCTGATAGATTGGGCCAAGAAAGTCGTACGTATAACCCTATTTTGCATCTCTTCTTCTTATTCTATTTCCTTCTTTGTTTTGCCTGATACATGAGAGAGCATAATATAATGTTGTGCATTATTAAGACCTTTCCCTTTTTTAAAGTATTTTTATTTCGAGCCAATTTATAGGAGTTAAATCTTACTTCATTTCTGCGAGAGACAAAGATCCGTTACAACTTATGAAACGGGCCCCAGAGTAACAATATACACGCCCCTGATAGTAAGATCAGAGGAACACAAGGGCTGCTCATATCCACAAGTAGCGTTGACATATTTGTGGAGTAACTCCTTATAGAAATCTTTCTATAGCGCCACATAATTTAGTAGAAGTGGACAGAAGATAGAAGTGTCATAGTAGTAAAAAGGTACATCATGTCGCATTATAAATGAGGGCTACAACTTTAAATACTTTCGGGCACCATTCTAGTAAGTTTGCTAATGGTGGCTGTGGATTGTGTATTCCTTGGAGAACCTTTTTGTCTTGTCTTCTGTTGAGACCTACTAAGTGCTATGAAGTTATGTACATGTGAAAACCGTTCTTGCAGGCAATCTAAAATGCAGGCCTTATAACTTCAATTTTTGAATGTCCATTGGGATGCCCTACTCCAGGGCTAGGAAAGCCATTAACTTAGTAGGCGTACCATTCTTATCTGATCTGGGAGGCTCTGGAATGAATTGATCAATTCATCATTCAATCTCACAGTAATTACCCTGAGATTCAACAAAGTGGTAGCTACAGACAAAGGTCAATCACGATAACCCCTAGACGGTAAACAAATCTTTAAAACCCCCGTAGGTAACGATAGGTTTAATGTCTTAATCTGAAAGCTAAGACATTGCAACGACCTACAAGAAATATATATATTGTAAGCCATTGTGAGAGTGCTACCTTTTCTATGTTAATTAGCCCCTTTTCCTGTAATTATAAGCCCTTATTAAGCCCCTTTTTAATCGCCCAACCCCTCATCCCTTTGTCTCCCAGCCCTGGCCGTTATCGGAATGTTGTGACCGTCATTGGAATGTCCCTAGGATTAATGGGATGGGGCAGGGTTTGACAGCTCCCATATATGGTCTGGGCAAGGTTGACATAGATCCCCCCCTTTCCATATTAGGATGGGGCAAGATTGCCCCAGTTGCCCATTCCTCTATTAAGCATTTATATTATGACCCATTTAACTCAGTGACCCATATGCCCAATCCATATTTGGGATATGCCCCTTTTTCCCTGGTATATAAGACCCTTGTCTCCCCCCATTTACTGACTGATACCGAGAGATCCTGTAGATAACGTTGCTGATGCTGCTCTGAGTTAACTCGGATAGACTCTGTACTTAAGTCCTAGGATAGTTGGGACTTTAGCTGTACTTTACCCCATTGGATATAGTTGGGACTTAGACTGTACTGTTGGATTACTCTGTACCTAAGAGTGGATTTGCAACTGGTTGTGTGTTAGGTTTTATAGAACCTATTGCTGTTGGATTACTCTGTATTGTGTCTGTATATCAGGGAACTGCTGTTATACTGTATTTCATGGAACTGAAGGTATTTGTAACTACCAACTGGATTAAGCTATAATAAAGCACCATTCTTTTGTAATCTTGGATTACTCTTTTATTCCTCGACCTCGCTGCGTCATCGCACGCTACCACGTTAAGTTGAGCACGAGCCACCTTGGTTAACTTGAGATATTCCGCGATTACTAGAAAGAGCATTATGGCTGATCGACACCCATTAGAGGAGATTAATGACAATACTTCTGAACCTGGCGAATACCTTCCTCCTCCCCCTCCTATTAATGAGATAACAAGGTCTCGTCGCTCGCACCCTTACCATCTGCGAGCGAGGCAGACTGAGCATCAAGAAGAGCGACAACCCCCTCGTCTGACACCAGCGATAATCTCCAACCCCCCCATCACCTCCTCCTCCGCAAACCCTGGGTCTGGTGACAGGCGGTTGACACCTCCAAGTTTGGCCCGGCTGGAAGGAGTGAGGCCTGGGCACGCGACCGCCACGAGCGGCTCGCTTGACCTTGGCCCCCTCCCGACTTCCTCCGGGCGCGGAAACGCGCTGGCTGCTAATTATGGTGGCAGCAGTAGGCATCCAATCGTCAACAATATGTTGCCATTAAATCGGGGAGGTATAATATACTATAATATATATATATATATATTCCCATTATAACACGAAGCTTGAACTCAGCTGAATGCACCGGTTGATCATTAAATAGTGCCACGAAATAATGCGATTCCTTGGCAATCAATGCAATGTGATATGATTTTTTATATTTTACCAAATATTTGAATAAGTGTCAACACATACCAACGTACCGTAATTTAGGTTTCTGCTTTACAGCCTAAAGAAAGCTGTCAAAAACATCAAGTATATTTAACTTAGACCACCCAAGTTGCTGCCAAATATTCGCAAATCAGTCATTCCATATTCTTTATTCCACGCCAAATGGCATATATTTCAATATTATTCGTTGACACATTAGGCGTGAATGTATTGATATATCTATTGATGAATTGTTGAATCTGATGTGAAGTGCCCCCACCCTTTGATATGGAAAGACTCATAAAATGGGCCTATGTTCGCTTTGTAGTCCAACCGACTGACGTTTCAGAACATATACAGGAGATTTAATATATTGGCTTAATCCATGTGTCAGATAATTCTCCCATCACTTCCAGCTCTCCAGACAAAATCAAAAGTAAGGTAAGACGGGCAGGGTCTGCAAAGTCGATAACAATAAGTCTTTTATTTCCTATTTTACTGCAAGAAACCCAGGGGATGGTCGGTGCGATATCGACTTACTACAGTAGCATATTCCCTATCAGTGAACCACATTAGAGGGTCGCTGTCAGAAACCCCACATTTGACTCGAGCGACCTAAGGTCCCGACCTCGATTTCACCCTAGCGGGTCATCCGACCTTCTTATGTCAACAAAGTTTTACACGACAGACTGCGTGTATTGTGGACAAACAAACTAATAAAATGCGAAACTAATTCATTGCCGCGGGAAGGGTGCTCCATTCGAGTACAACAAATGCAAGCCTAGGTCAAGTTATGAAAGTTTGCCAAGAACATGTAGTTATTGCTCCTAACATATTTTATTATCTTTCAGTTAGGCCTATATCAGTTTACTGCTGAGATGTGTTGTTAATATCTGTTGTTCATTGTATCTGTCATCCATTGGAAGCTGTATATCCTAACTAACCTGTATTGTGTATCGAAATAAACATATCCGGCTATTCATTATCTGTCTACGCTTTAAAGGAAGTGACAAATGAGGCTGCTCTCTTTATTTTTGATGTTATGGAGTTAAGAATACAAGTGATGATCCTGCATAAGATTCTGAATTGCAGCGTCGTTTGTAATCTCGTTTCTGTTGAGACCTTATAAGGTAATGCAAAGGCGCCTTTCCAGTCGATTTCTCAGACTAGGCGGTTCAAAGACAAGTCTGTAAGTGGGATTGAGTTGTTATAGCAATTGGCACTCTGTTCGGGTTCAAACTGATCGAGCTCCATCAGAAAATGGAACGAACCCCGAAGCGTTTTCTGATGGTGTCAAGATCAGTTTGAACCCGAACAGAGTGCCATTTGCTATTTTTTTACACGCTGTATTCAAATCACTTTATTTCAACATTCAACAAATTTGAAAGACGTTTATATAAACCATCAAGTAACAGATTAAATTAAGTGGTCAATAGGTTGATATAATTATTATTACAACCTCGCTCAAATTATTATATTATTCTCATGTACATTGTTATTGTTCTGGCACTTCCCATTTACCGTTATACCTCCACTGCATGTGCACGACGGAACTTGTTAAATTCTCTCAATAAAAACCAGTCAGAGAAACCTTAAGATTTGATTTATATCAGCATTCCATGAATTGATAATTACATAATTGATATAATTAAATTACCTTCATACTTCCCCTTTGTCTGAAACAATTAGCATATAAATACAATGCGCCTAATAAATGGTACATTGGTTTTTTAAAAATCTAAATCACTCTCCCTGTTGTTTGTTTGTTTGTTTGTCAAACAAGAAAATCACTTTCCTCATAATTAGGCTAGCTTTAAAAAGTTGGTTGGTTTGCACATGTATACTAGAGAAGGACCAGGGAGGGGGTGGGGCCGTTATGTAATAGCTCCCAACCTTGAGCAAGAGGAGAGGATGCATACTTGTATGTATATCCAGTGGTATATGGACACAGACCACTCTGCCTGTAGCTCAAACATTACAGACGCTGTTTTCAGATGAGATCAGAGATGACATCAATTAACACCTATATATAATAGATATGTTTTTTTTTGTTTTTTTTATTTAACATATTTATACAGCCATAAGTGATAAGGATATACAAGGCTCACGGGGGCTATTATTTAGCATTGTCCATGATTTTCCGCCAGGGGCTGTTAGGTGCAGTCCTACTACTATAGAAGGAAAGGAGTGGTGCATAAGTAAAGGTAATTAATAATTAGTGTAGAAGGAAAGATGATAGTTGTACGTTAATCTACATGATAGGATCAGTTATTCTGTCCGTCCGTAGCAGTGTGTTTTAATCGTCTGCCATATTGCTTTCAGTCCTGGGGAGTTCCTGTGGTCATGGGATGTTCATTTAATTCTGTGGGTTTCCCCCTTGGGTAAGGTTGTGTGTGATTTGATTTTGTGACTGAAATGTTTGCGGTTGATGTTAACCGAATGTGCTCGAAACAAATAATGGCAGTGAGGTAATAAAACGGGATACCACGTGTCAATGCACACAACGCATAGGCGCACATGCTATCACTATATAATAATGTTATATGAACCTTCCCATATAAATGTTGGTCCATGCATTATATTTAAATGTGAGAGCTATACATCCCATTTTCCCCGTCTTAAAAACGCACAAACAGGAGCTAAAACCCACGTGGTTTTGGAAGCCGGTGCTGGATAAGAGTAACAGATACCATAATAATGTTTATAACAAGCTGTGTTTAGTGAAACACTGATAAGAGATGCCTATACTTAATCTTGGGTGGACTGCATGGAGAACGGGTGTATCTATTGATAAAGTATGGCCTGAAGCCAGACTACTGAATGTTGATAAGCTTATCCAGTTTGACTCAAGCTTGCATATGTTTAGATCAGAGACAGGATTGTATTGGATCGTATTATATGTCTGGATCTCACAATAATCTTTGTGTTCTTAACTTTCCTAATATAGTCACAACAGTCTAGGTCCAAACCCTCATATCAGATAAGAATGGTGTGTCAGTGATTAGACGCCTACTTCGCTAAGCGGTTTCCTGGCCTAGGACTATGTTGTAATGGGATTATAATGACATTTTGCAGTCTTAATAGAACTATAATGACACTTTACGGTTTTTGGCGAGAGGCTTACCCTCCGTTTGAAGGGACTCTCTCATATTTGGGCCTAGACTGACAAGGCCAGGCCGGTTACTCTGTGATACTCATTTGATCGACTTTTTGTAGATACGATTCATTTATATAAATACATAGAGAAAAAGCCTATCACCTATGCTACATTATGATATAATGTTGTCTATACAACTGAATGATTGCAATTTCATGGTTTAAAGGGCCTAGTCCACTAAGCCGATTCTCATGCGAGTTTGCGCCGCACATGACTCTTTTGCACTACATTCTGGCAGAATCGCATGAGAATCGGCTTAGTGCACTAGGCCCTTATGAAAGCATTATTTCAATTAAGCGAGTTTCGGGTGTTGACCCCTCATTGTTGGGGTTTATGTTTTGTCCACACATCATTGTTTCAATCGATTGCTGCCTGCTTCAAACCTAGGGCTTGTGCAGTATTTTATCAACGAATTACAAAAGCAGATTTGAAATATTCCACTTAGATTAATTAGACCCACGTTGCTCGGCGGGCATAACCCTAAATTAACCCAGCCACTGGCTGTGTGTGTGGACCCCTCACACCAAGTTTGCTGCCCGTCTGCCCCTGTGACACATCAGTGTGTCAAGCTATGCCAAACCTGCGCTAACTTGGTTTTGTTGATACACTCTGGCAAAAGTTGCCATATTCTAAAATTTTGCTGATGAATCTATAAGATAAGATTGTTGGATAATCCTGCCGAATTTGTCAGATGCAGAGTTAGAATTATTGGAGGGAAAAGTGGGAACATTTAGACGACTTTGGTGAAGGTATATGACCACTGTGTGTGCCCATCTTAACTCAGAGTTCGGGCCATTACCACCAATCCTGGTGTGGCGCAACTGTCAATATGTGAAGTCTCCTATTACAATAAACTCTGAACATAGAGAACACATATAATAACAATTTGTAACTTACATGGGCACATATTGTAGGAGGACATCGTTGATTGAAGCAGTTGAAGCTACTATCGGAGCAGGAGCACAAGACACAGGCGAAAGGTTGCCACACACTACCATCTCCGTAATCCTTTCCATGGTGAGTACATCCACCTTTATTCGTAAAAAAAATGTTATCAATATGATATACACACGGAGGAGGATTGAGAGACATTTATCTATTATCCTATATAATTATTCCAACATTATAATGACATGTCCATGCCCATGCCCATGCATACGTATATTATCTAATCAATCATGCCATTAACATGACCATATAACTCCACGAAAGTCAGAATTATGTTTCTTATTTTTGGAACGGAAGTGAATAGACAGAAAGTCTTTAAATTGATCAATTCAAGCGTCCAAGATGGAAACTGCCTAATATGTCTTAGTCATTACTTAAAAACATATTTGAGTGGATTTACTGAGATAAATAAATAACTTTATTTTTATTCTTGTTTGTTTTCATGTGATAGAAAGACACTTGCCTTACGATAATAGGATAAAGGACTTATGTATGAGAGTTACATCCCCAACTGCATATATATTATATATATATGCATAAGCACAAGAGCAAGCTAGAATCTTAGAACGTGCGAACCAATATTAAACGAGGGTATCGGTATCAGGCAGATATTAACATACCAAAAGGTTAATAGGATAGCCTTTAAACATGCCAGCACACCCATATCAACGCTACCTATGTATGTACCAGTGATAATGGGACGCTCTAACTTATTATTCTCAATTTACAGAAGTAGGAGAAATATTTATTCAATACTTACGGTGGCGCTTAATGGGTTTGCACACGGGACAACAGACGCCAGCTTGAGACCTTTTGACGTGACCTGGCTCACAGATGACGTCATTGCATTCGATGGATCTGCACGTCGTCCTTCCGTCATGGCAGGAGCAAACAGTACATGGTTGGGGGTTCCATGTCGTTAAGTCCTGAAAGTAGTATTTCCTCTCAGTTATCGGTCGGAAGATACAATTACCGCGGCAGAGTACAATATAACAATATAATTCATTTTTGTTAAAAAGCGTAGTTTATTGTTTTCATTCATAAATGGGGGATGTCGATAGATGTATTATCGAGATAAAATAACAATACTTGGATTTTCATTAATTTCAGTATTACTGGCATTATTATGGTGGGGGTGGGGGGTGGGGGGTGGGGGGGGGGGTATTTCCCGAAGAAAGTGTTCGAAGCTACATTGATATTCGAGATCGATCTTTGGTCTCTGTCACTACCATTTAACATGGCATAAATAATTCCCACAGACAGAAAGAAAAAAAGAGACCACTACGGAGAATGTGCTAACTAACCATGTGAGTTGTATTTCCGTGTTGACAGGAGCGTCTCCGCGAAACACAAGTGGGGCAGCAGTCTTTTCCCGCTTGCCATAGCTCGCCCTGTTATAAATACATTCACAGAAACGTATATTCTATATACCACCTTACTATTGGAACAACCATATCATTTAATGAAAGTGATTGGTAATATTGTCTTGTGCAAGAGGATGTCTAACCAGGCACTGCATGTCCCATGGTAGATCCTACTCACACCTCAACATGATTCGATCCATCTATTAGAATGTGTTACTGTTAGACACCAAAGCAGAAATGGCTTTATTAACGAGGGTGGCAAGAAACTAGCCTATCACATTTCATTGATACTTTATTCCTGTTCCGTAATCAAACGGTATTAGTATGATTAACTTGTAATTAAAATTAAGGCCTCTTTTTTATATATATTATATATAATAGAGGATTGTCAATTTTCATTAAATACTATTGAACATTTCCAAATTTATATTGTTAGCTTCATGTTTAATTACGTGGGGTCGGAGCTTTTTAGTCTCCCCACTCCAGTAAAGGAGTTGTAAAGATTGGTGGGGCAATGAAAAATAGACATTTCACTCCAGTTTATGTTCATTCTGAGCGCTGCTGAAATGGGATGTTCAGACGGAGTCTCCCAGTCTAAATTAATTCATGGCAGATACAGAAAGAGCTATTCTATAAACACATGCGTGTGTGTGTGGTTTCTCGAGCCAGACATTTTTATGGGGATTCTACAAGGGTCTGGATCACGACCACTGCAAACATGTTGGTGGTTTTTATTGGTGGTCGCATTCTCAGAGTTAGAGACGATCGAGATAACAGTGGGTAGAAAGACGAGTCTGAGCCCAGTCCTTATCAGCTGACTCCATTCATGTCCACCGAGTAAGAAAATCCCCCTGGGGGAACATAATATATGACTGAATCATGCCCCTAAATATATTGGAGTGTAGGGAGTGTTACCTTTTAAAAATATTGGCTTCCCAGAGATTTCTTATTCTAACAATCTTTATTTCATGCTTCTCCAGAGAGCAGCAGAAAGTCATACAACTACAGGAGGATAAATGTATAAATATATAATTATAGTGTTTCACATGTAAATAATAATACATTGTTAACCTGAGTGTTAAGATAGACAGATAATAAAATACAGAGTAGGTATATAGCTCTGCATACATGTATACATGTATACATGTTGTACATATTATTTGTGATAACCTAGCTGGATGCTTTTTACGGAGAACAATATGTCACCAACCTTTGCAAAGAGAGCAGATGACTCATTTTGAGTTAGTAGTCGCCAAATAACAAAATTTTGTGTGGATAAACAAGAGTCTTTCCTTTGATAGAATTTCAACCAAACAACGTAAGTAGTATGCCATATGAACGTAATAGACAACGATTAATGAATGACATAAAATATTCCACATGATATAAAACACGACATATTTGCAAGGAAATTTATGGTCTAACAGACTTAAAACATTACCCCGACGAATATTTATATCGCTATTGACCTTTGGCTATTTATTCGGACTGGTTTTAAAGTTTTAATTCATACCATTTTTGCAATCTTGAGTTTATTAAATTGTGGTTTTCTTCAGAGTATATGTTCAACGCTACATCAAATCCTGTCATCTCAAATAAAGTGTGATTTACCTTGGTGTTGTCACAACCAGTATGAAGGCATATTATTGGTTCGCAGATGGCCAGCGAGGTTTCACATCTACATTCTGTGCATGCGTCTTCCATCCATGTACTGCCATTCTGAAAATATATTACTTGATCAATGGCCCATTTTTCATTTAAAATTTACTCTATCAATACAAACATAATATTCTATATTGATAAATTAGGGGCTACCTGTTACAGCATCATTGCTCACAAATTATGAATCGTGGTGCACCTTGATATCTATCAAGAATACTTCTTCGAATAATCATTTGATTATTTGATTTTACTATAACCAGATCTGGTAAACGTTCGTATTTAATGTTTTGTCTATACATCTATATATAGTGCCTGTTGTTGGTTTGCATAAGCATCTTTGCATCTTAGATCTTTGCAGTGAATCGTATTTTTTTCGCAAATGTTCTAAGGGTATTTAGCAGTCCAGCTCAATACAAGAGCTATTTCTTGCCACCATACTGTAGCAGCATTTCTTCGATGGTGGATTCAATAGCCTAGAATTTTGCCGATAATGGTCGGATTACAATTTAAAAAGCAGTTACAGAATTCTGAGAGCACTGTTCCATCTGACTGTATAGTTTTAAAACCCATATGGCCCAGCCGTCCGACATGTTGGACGGCTGAATAAGTCTTTTACATATTTAAACAGATCAAGAAATCTTTTTCTAAACTGAATAATATTTCTACCATTGATGTAGGCTACATAGACTGATTAAAGTAATTATGAACTTTTGAAAAGGAATAATGTGTTGCCCTTGTAATATCACTGCATATGGAGGCTCGATCCGCAGAAGATTTGAGAAAAGTGTCATTTCTGAAAATTCACCCCAATAATTAAGAAATATGTAAAATTCTCTTCGCGATGAAACCTTATAGGACCCTAGTTCAAGGTATGAGCAATTTACTCCATGATGAAGGGAGGATTAAATGCAGTTTGTATGGGCGGGAGTGTAATCCTACTGTGTAATCATGTGTGTAGGATTACATGCAATCCAGCAGCATGTTTCCGGTTTGCTACCATGCAAACTCCCTCCCTCCTTTTGCCATGCTGTTACATAGCATCTCACTGATAAACCGGAGGGAGGGGGGAGCTTTTAGGAACAGCCATTTTTTCTACTTCCTGTGAAATGAAGTTTTGTTTCATGGAAACCTTGGCTGTTGTTTCCACTGCTTCTCTAGCTCCTAGGTACATCATTTATTAAATGAAACTAGATTCTGCAAGGGGATAGTTTAGTCTACAATAATTGTAAGTCCCGTTGTTCTGTAATGACAATTGTTTACATTGAAAGTCGATCAAAAATAGACCAAAAGTTACATCAGGTCTACCTGTCTCCCCACCTGTCTCCAAGCTGACTATTAAAGTTTCGGACAGTCATATTTTCAATCCCTCAACTGTTGATTTTCATTGTCAATAATATATTTTGACATGTTTTCCTGTATCATCATGGAGTAAAAATAGAACCCCAACTCGTAGGTATTATTAGCAATAGGATTGCATGGGTCCTCGTCAAATCTTTTCACATAACAGCACTCGCCCTGTCGGGCTCGTGCTGCCATGGAAAAGATTTGACTCTGACCCATGCAATCCTATTGCTAATAATACCTACTCGTGAGGTTCTATCATAGTCCCTTTCAATAATTGAGTTCTTATGTATTATCCTTTTGGAGATAATGGAAGAAATGTGTAGCCGTCCTACATGTAGGACGCTGAGATATGAGTATAACAAATAATAGCATTGGGTCTGCTGATTACTCTATACAATTAGACCATTGACCAGAAGCTCAATTTGATAGGGAATGCCTGCCCACTGTATTATTTTTTTTAAATAATTTTTATTCAGGATGAGAGCTTAAGTACGTCAAGGTTTGTTTCACAAAACAGCTCCTCAGGTTACTATTACGGTGGTCTTCCCCTGGGACCTGAGCCGACTTATTAGTTTTGATTACATGTATTTACAGTCAGGTCCAGACGGCCACATTCCTCGATTCCACATCCAGCGATAAGCTTAACCACAAGGCTAAGACTAAGGCTATAAGTGTTAATGACCCCTAAAACTTAGGAGTCTAAAACTGCCTTCTGAACTTGACTGTTTAGATGTTTATAACATCTAACATCTATAAAAATGGGCCGTTTCTATGGTAACTATATTATAATTGTTTATGTATTTCGGACAGAACGAGAAGAACCAGTTGCGGACCATTTCAATGATATAAACCATACACTATAGGAACAAATATTAGATCAAGGTTTGGAAGGAAAAAAACATAGAAAAGACTGTAAATTGAAGGTAAATGTATACAGGCACTCAACACTGTTGAACCTAATGGAATAATATAATTGGCAGCATTGGGAACTATCTAATTTGTAACGGTGTAAAATGCCACCTCTACCAAAATCACTGAAATCGTTAAAACACATACACACACCTGCAAAATTCATATCAGAGACAATTTAGATATGAATTAGTTTTGGGATACAAGAAAAGCCCAAATATAAGCAATATTTTAGTTTCATCTAAATTCAATTGAGGTTTAATTAGTTTATAATTATAGCATCTTCGATTCCTACTGCATGAAACAATGCTGAACTGCAAGCTGATTGTGAAGTATATTTAGTTTTCTCAGGGACCCATATATAACGGTCTACAGACGTTAGGACCCGACGACGCTAGGGCCCAACGACGCCAAGGCCCACTTTCGCTTAGACGTTAGGGCTCACACATTTTCAGACGTTAGGGTCCCAATCTCGGACGCTATAGTGGTGCACCCCAAGTTAGGGACTAAAACTTAAAGTTGCCTTGACTTATTTCATATGATCCATGATAACTTTGTGAGTTTTTATGATGTTTTAATATATATTCTATATATATTCATATAAATCAAGAGGTAGGCAGCAACGCCACCTAGTGTTTGTATTGTTGACTACTCCACTCTCACCTAGGGCCCAGGTCACTTGCCCCGCTGCTTCCAACCACACCACACCTATACCTACCTCTTGTTGTGTGAAAAAAAAATCTGTCACATGCACTATTGCAAGAATTCTTTTTCATATTAACAGCTGTTTCCATGGTAACCGAATCTGAAATGTCATGAAAATCCTGACTTTCAACTGTTTCCATGGCAATTTATCTTAGGTAAATGGTTCTGCAGCATTGGGGGCCGTGTTGCACATACAAAATTAAATTTGCCAATTTTTGGCACATATGTCAACTTTGTACTATCAAAATGGTGGAAATGGCAGGCCGAAGAATTGAAAGCCGAAATGTCCCAAATTTGACCAATTTTGACTGAAAAATGGCCGTTTAGGTGAAATCTGGGATTGTAAGGATTAACATGAGACTTTTTAGAATCACACAGAGGCCCATATTTTTCACTCAAATACCATTTTTCACTGGTTCACTTAAGGGCACAAGCCTTTGCTGTCTTATGTCACCAACTATAATTTCTGTATCACAAAATAATTTACATTTCTGTAAACTGGAGTACACATTTTAGGGTAAAGTCAGGCCCAATTTAACCATACATCCCAATGCGATAAAACTCTTGAATGATTTCAATATGTATGGTCAAAAGCTATGAATGAAAAGAACTATATTTTCTATCTAATTATGGAAATAAATTTTGTTTTCTTTGAATCTACTTAGAAATATAATATGTGGAGTCAATCTATTTTAAAATTTTAATTAATTCTCTTCTTTTAATTAAAGTTTGACATATATGCAGGCATGATTGTCTCTCATTCTTGAAAAAATACCAGGAAAATGCCTATGGCACGATTAAATTATGAACCTTTGGAGGAAAATATTCCATTTTCAGGTTCTACATTCGAATTTAATGATACAAAAATCATAATCACTTGGAACATAGACAAGATTCTGACTTCTAGTATCTATCTTAAGTCTTCTGAACAAGGAAAACATTTCAATTATCAAGGTTTCTTTTTAAAAATGTGGGTAATGAGCAAAGTCCCTAACTTGGGGTGCAGCACTATAGGGCCCACTTTCGCATATTTTCGGTAATATTTTCAGACGTTAAGGCCCATCCATCCTCAGACGCTAGGACCCACCCACCTTTAGACGCTAGGGCCCACCCACAATAAGTTGAATGAAACTATCAAATAAGTACTCTATCAGACGCGAGGGCCCATCCCAGTTGGGGCCTATTGTCTGAAATATTTACCTGTAGTTATGTGTTTTTGTTGTTGTAACGTTTTTTTAAAATTAATCTTCGAGGTACAGCTCGATGTTAGCCCATATAGGTCATTTAGAACACTCATTTTTATCAGCAAGGTCGAAATAACCCTCAAAAAGTCAAAATGTGTTGTATTTCAACATCCCCAAAGAAATAATGAGGAGTTAGAACATGTTGCCAGTGCAAACTTATACAAGATACAAATAGCAATAGTCATATTATATTAAATGTGAAAAAATCGTTCTTCCGCCTATAGTTCATTATATCAAAACAGGGTCCATTCAGCGACTACGATAAAATGGTTTATCTAAAACTGGATACCATTATAAGAATGTACTGTCCTCTCTACCCCCACCCCCACAAAGTTCTACATGTAATCTATACAAGAATTAAGTGTAAGGTATGATTGTATGCTATGCAAAAATTCTGAAGAACTCAAACTTCGATATGCACTTTGCTCTTATCCACACTGCCCAAAATGCGAATATACAAATAACATTTCGCCCTATCATTGCTAAGGACTATGTGATGCAGAGATTGTCGTCAGAAAACCCGTTTAATTTTCAATGAATCAACAATGCCAAATCTAGTATCCAGACTTGTTCCCGCGGCGTGTATCTATTCAAATAATTAGCGGTACTGAACAAGAGGAATTAATAATATCTAGCAAATAAATGGCTAGATCAAAAGTATCACCTCCTCGTTCGATATCTCCCTATATGTTATTGTTGAACCCCGAAGTATGCAAACAAATGAGAGTAAGAGAGGGATAAGCCATTTTGTTACGACGATAAATTCTATATCCACTCAAGGTCAATAATTAAACTTGCAATCCCCTGGGCTTTTTCATTCCACACAATAGGTTAAACTTCAATGAGTTTAATCAATCATATATACACAGGTATGGCTTACGTAATGGTGAGAGGAAAGGTGACAAAGTAGCCTCTGAGGCCATGGGTCAGTTGATATCTCGCCAAGGGTCCGTTTAGTCCACACGGGGACCACTCATCTTAGATTAGCCCCCAGGCGTATAGCTTTACTTTTGACACTCAGAGCTGCCCAGGTCATACACCTTTCTGATGTAGAAAACCGCAATTAGAATTACAAGCATATAAAATGTCATACTTGTAAAATGCTGCGATAAAGAACCCAAATAAACGACATTGGTATAACGACATGTACATACCTCCCTGATATCACTTGAAAAGACATTAAACGCCCAGGATATATTTTTATGCTCTATAATTCATTGGGAAAAGACAAACACGTGGTAACCTAATGACCCATAGGGGGCTTTCACTTTAAAACTCATTGTTAGGTACTAAGGGGAAAGATGGAGCTAGGAGCATTATTTCTAATGTTTGTGACTGTGTGAATCCCTCTGGCTGTGACAATGGGCCTATTAACCAGCCTCCATAGCCATTCACTGATTCAGCAGGCTTCAAACGGTTTGAAACCCGCTGGGAGGTTCCAATATGAAACCCATTACACAACAAAGGTCAGAAGAAATTCAATGATCCCTAGGTAGCCCTTGAAGCTAGGTGTGATCAAACTTTCCCCAAATACGCGTTTACAGTATAACGAAGGCACAAATAAAAGGGTGTAGGTTGTAATGTGTGTGGGGTGGGGTGGGGTCGCGGAGACATTGCTGGTGGTGGTACCACCGCCAGCCCCCAGGAATTGTGACACGTTTGCCCCAGGCATTGATTTTGGCTGGGTTGTTACCAGAGCCGAGTATAATGAGATAGGACAGGGAACCCTTTGTGTAAATCTATATTTACAGATATATAATTTAAGATATATATTTCCAAAAGATAGGCCTACAGGTCATTCCACTGCTTAATTATAAAGGAACAAAAAAACATATTACCGTAATCCTCCCAACTAGGCCTACATTGTTTTTGGTAGGAATTCTTTTTACAGTAAAAATAATTTAATCATTCTATCAGATAAAAATCACGAGGTGCGCTGAAAAGAATTTAGCCTATTGTAAGGCAATGGATATGGCCCAGACATGGAGGAAGGCTTGTGGGAACGCAGGAAATATGTTGCAATATGTCGAAGCCAAATTACAAATCACCCAAAGGAAATTGAGAAATTGTTATCAAATTGAGCAATGCAGAAAAAGTTTTCCTTTGTGCAGGGCGTCCCCTTTATTATGCTAACATCTATTGTCTACGTACGTACCACCTGGACAATTAATTACTTCATATAAATTCGCTCATATTCCATCATTTTTGTATGAAAGAAATATATGTTATTATAAAAGAAATAATGTTATTATAAAAATACATAATGTTATCGAAAGTGGGTTTATCAAGTAAGTTTTGCAGGGCTTTTCAATATAATAGCGCAGTGGCAGAATATATACATTTACAGGTTTAAAGGTACAAAGTTGTCGATTTTTTTACATGCATAATTGCTCTAAGCCTGACCAACTTTCATAAATTACATTCACGCATAAGTTACACTCCTCATCGTAACATACATATTTATATAGAACCAAGGTTGAAGTAGATGTAACTAACACACTGCATTACACTGTATTATATCATATTATATTGTGCCACTTGCCATTCAGGTAATGATTGCATTATGGAGTGTTGGTGGTTTATATTTTCGTCAGTACTTGGAATGATAATAAATACAGGATGATAGATTAAGGTAGCACACACAATATATAGGCATTAGCCCTACATATATAGAGAGAGACTTGAGCCATATTGTCTGATTTGACTTGAATGTTATCATGATGGTCCCTATGTTTCTTTGTCAATTGATTCCAAGCATGCACACCTTTTATAAATTATACAGAATTTTCACCTATTTTGGTTTTAAATCTGGGTACTTGGTACACCGAGTACTGGTCCGTCGTTAACTCTTACAAATGTAGCTACTCTTGTGTTCCTATAACAGTATATATTCGGGGGGGGGGTGTTCTGGCTTTCTTAGAAGCGATTATTTAAGAGAGGTATTTTTTATGTATAGAAGGTGGGTTGGGGTTCCGTAGTCTCTGAAGTTTAGCAAGGAGGGGCTGGTATGAGTTGTGTACGAGAATATCTTCATAGTCAAAGAAGGGTAGGATTTTGGTCTTGTATATTTTCATGGCTGATGGTATGTTTATTATATTTGTTGTAGCTGTTGCATTTTGTAGGTGATAATTTAAATTGAATGTGTTAGCTGTGATGGTCTACAGCTAGTACATGAACGAAAGTACCATCAAAGTCGCATCCAGATGCTCATTGACTTATCAGTTAAAAAGTTGTCATCGCACTTACAATTTAAGATAGTGCTTGGAATACTATCCAGATATAATATCCTTTTTTCAACTTTCATCGCGCAACCTGATACTTCCACATGTATATTATATACACACGCCCCCATCCCCCTTTGAGCGACCGTGATACTTGTGGGAAGTATGTACCACTCCATCTAAAAGCTCCCGAATCGGGCATGCTCATGACCTGGGTACACTTCTCTTGGACTCAACGTCATTCATGTCATGTCATCGTCGGCTGCCACTCGTGAGTGCGGTTGAAGATGAAAAACGGGACAGATCTATACTGTTGTGTTCAAGTAAGGACTATAAACAAGGTGCAGCAACGAGTACTTAATTTTATACTCGATGAAAGAATATATATTTAACTGGCAGTAAAATCTGAAATGAGGGACATCGGGGAAATAAAAGGACATCTTCATTCCTTTATCCCGGGGATAGAATTGTGTTGTTAGTAAATACCACAAAGGATTCTTCTGGGGACCATACAGTTCATCTCTGGAAATTCTGGTCGCGCAATTACAATGCGGTGTTGCGTACAGCAATACTCGACCTGCTGACCTCCCCACATCATATTTCATTCTAAAAGGGTATTCAATGTGGATAAATAGTCCTCCCTTTTGTCAATCCAACCGTGATTAGGCACGCCAGCAGATGACTGATCCAGGTGAATTGGGGACATTATTATTATTATCTAAAAAGAAAGATTAAGTGATAAGACAGTTCGGGTTTACGCAGAGCCATTCAAGCTTCAAGGCATTATGTTTGATTTATCTCAGTAATCTATGTTTGGTATGTTTGGGTTTAGTCAGGTGTTGTGCGGACCAACATCTCAATGTTATCACACAAGCGCTACTTTACATTTACCACTTTTCTCGCAATGGACACAAGCCTAGACTAATTGAGCGCGGACAATAGAACGGGACTATACCAGCAACTAATCTTAAAAATTCTTGGTGAAAATTAGCCTAAATCCTTTTCCACACGCCAGCTAAATGAAGGAATTTCAATGCTTCACACAGGTTCGAAAATAAGGGGCTGGTATAAAAAATTCGCGTCTCTTGCTTTTTTTAATTAAAACTTAAAAATTATTTGCCATTATTTGTAAGAATTCTTCAAGATCGAGCCTAGTCCAAGTTTTTAATATGTATTACGCCGTGGAGGCGTCACTGCCTAAAATATGTAGACTCGTAGCCTAATATGTAAACTAGAAGAGTGAAGATCGGCTGTAGAAATTTATATCACATGTAAATATAGTGTTATTTTGTAGACAGGTGGTGAAACATATATCACTCAGTTACGAATAGATATCGGGGGCGCCTAATTGGAAATTCGCTGATCGAGTGCATTGTCCTCATGTCAGCAATGTGAGAAGCGCCTTCATCTTAAGAGACATGAAGTGTTCAGGGTATACATTGTTTAAAGTTCTGAGTGTTTCCACAACTGCGATGCGTTTCCTTTTCTCCATTATCCTTCATTCATTCACCACCTCCCGCCCAGTGCACGCCGACTGGGTTACCAATTAAAGACCAGCCATTTGTATTTGCTGCCTATGGTTATATGTTTACATGTTATATGTTTACATATTCCATTGCTAATTTTCGAAAAGGGCAGGGTATCGCATCCCGTTAGTGTGTTTCCTCTCTCGCCCTTATAGGGTCCAAATATAATAAAATATAATATCATACGAAAAGTAAGGTGTCAACACAGTGCGTCCCCCCCCCCCCACACACACACCTCCGCTCTCCCGCCCCTTGTCGGGAGTCTTTATCATGACTATCATTAATATCATTATAAGTTATATGAATGTCCAAGGTTTATGGGTTTAGAACAGATAAACAGTGTGTATAGACATAGTGTATATCGGAGTGAGTCCACAATGATCCTGGGTCAATGAATAAAACATGCATTCCGATAAGGGAAGCGTTTCACTTTTTAATCGTCTAGCGGGGGTCGATTTAATTCTCTTAAGTTCTATATCTGTACTTGTTATTGAGTCTGGTTAACAACAATCATATCAGCTTTCAAAATAATTATCAAAATTGCCTTCAGGTAAATTAATGACTTGGGGCTGGGGGATGAGGTGTTGACTTAAAAGGGGAGGGTTCAAAGTAGCCTGTCGTATTTAAACAAAAATCAAATAGTCATTAGAAAGAATATCAGTACTTTCAGTAATATCAATAGAGTCAAGTGCCTATAATTATCTTTTCAACTTTCCACAGACAGAGCTCCAGGTCAAGTAATTTACAACTAGTGGAGAACACAACTATATTGGAGGACAAGTCCGAGACTAAATTCCACTCGGGTTCGTGACTGATAAAACTACCTGAGGCACGTACAGGTGACATTGTTGTCAGTAGGTACACAATAAGTATTTGTATCTGTATCACAATTATCTGAGAACCTTGTAAGCCAGTTGAAACAAAATCATTTACTAATTCATTCATTTATTGATTCAGTAACTGCACCTCTATGAAAAATGATTACTTTTTTTTTATTGAAGATCAGATCTTTCAAACTAGAGAAAATGAAGAGTTTCTTAAGACTAGAGATTTCTATTTTTGATTCTCAATTTTAATTGTTGGAGTAATTGCTAATTATTACTTACTTGGTACATGACACCTTCTTTCAGACAGCTACCTGCGGGATAAAATGAAAAGGTATGTTTACAAATTTAAATTAGTTTAGTTTTTCACATGTTTACCTAGCTATGTCCTAAGATTTTACGATCTTGAATGATAATAATAAACTCACTGTATCGCCTATCTTTAAAAAAATATTCTTTGTATGAAAAACAACCAGGCATTTAGCATTCTTCAAATAATTTGAACATATCACATTTCCCTTCTATTATGCTAAATGTATACTCAGTGAGTTTTTTCCTAGTTCCCCAACCTTTATGAACATCATTATTCCCTGAATGAGTGAGGACGGTGACACAGTATAGTGTATACCTACTTGTGACAAACTGTATTACAATACTTGGGGCGAGAAGTACATATATAAGGAAAAGCCAAGGTAAAAGATCCATTTTTGCGTCGATGATTGCTCCAAACTATGATTAATCCATGGGTCACATAAGTAATTATAATGTCTCCATCCTAGCATTTAATTGAGCATCAAACGGCCTGAGAATATGTACACGTTTGTATTCACCAAAGTAAATGCCGAAAGTTCCCACTATATATAGGCATGCGGAATTACTAAAAGGGAGAGAATCCGAGTGCGAGCGTTAGGACCAGTGTCCTAACGATAAGTGAGACTGGTAGCTAGATTTGTGATTGAGTCTGGGAGACAGAGCGCGTGAGTGGGACGCTCCACAAGATGGAGGCAATGGTAGAGAGGGTATGCTCAATATTTACAAAGAGGGGGAGTGCCATCAGTGAGTATGTATACTCGTTGGCTATATCTCAGAATAATAATTTAATCCGATGAATTCATTTTAGGCCATCAGTTGAGTCCCAAAATGTGGCTAGAAAGTAATTTTCGTTCACTACTTTTTGTAAGCAATTTCCTATTGCTAATACTGCTAATAACAGTACAGTCCTGGCTTCAGCCCCAAAGCAGTGATACCGATTGTAATGACTCCATTCTCCCTGACCCTCCGAACGACCCAATGTATATAAATTGATTTTCACTTCACCACAAATTGCTCAGGTTTCAGAGAATAGGGCTCTAGAAGCTAAACTGTACGTATTAAAAATGAAGCCATGGCATCAGGTCCATATAGGTTTTGCACTGTCAGAATCATTGCTCAATTTCTCCAAAATTGCAAGGAATTCCATGGGGAACTTTTGGGGTGTTATAATCTAATCAGTCTTAGAGCTAGAGTAATTTTCACACCCCAAACGGGCCGATTGATATCAACATGACTGGGTGGACCGACGGGCCTAACCACAAAGTTCTATGTTTGGCAGCAGTGAGGCCTCCGACGTAGTCCAGGCAATCTAAGCCCTCACACACACACACATCAAAATAACAAAAAACCCATGTATACAGTTTAGCTTCTAGAGCCCTATTTTTCTTTTCAGAAACAGTTGCCATTCCAACTTGACCAAAGAACATAATTTCTAAGAAGTGACAGTTGTATCAAACTGTTCGCCACTATGTAAGCTCTGATATAATATATGATTATATGTTTAAAGAACTCGTATGAGAAATTAAAAGGTTATTAGGGAGTGATGTCTGGAAACATAATGTTTATGGGCCTTATTTGGTGATGTATCAGAAAATATAGGCATGTACATGTATAGGAAATGTGTATACCGTATGGCGCTTTAGTGGCGTTGTCATCCACCACTTTAAGAGTTGATTAAGGTAGGCCTACCGTATGGACTTAGAATTTGTAATTTATTTGGTAGGCCTATATACTTAACCTTATTAGATATAAAACTTCAAAAACTCTCAAAAAAATTCTTCTGGGATTATTTGGTTGATCAAGGGATTAGAACTGGGTTTAAGCTAGGATAAAGATTTTCTATGGACCAGGGGCATAATATTAAAATAATATAGATCTCGTCTTCATTCATAGGCCTATAATAGCCTACATGTATATAACTTAATAATTGAACTGTCACTTCTTAGAAATTATGTTCTTTATGCAACTGTTTCTGAAAAGAAAAATGAAATTGTGAAAAAAATAAGGACATTAGGCCTAATTGCGGCAATCAAATGGATATTTTTGGAGATGTTCTATCGCAGTTTTCCCAACTCTAGTATTTTGGTTGAAACATAAGTACCGGTATGAATAACTGTTGCTGTTTAAGTTATTATAGGGATATATAAGGCTTAGCCTATATTCAAAGGCAAAAACTCTTTCAAGAAGGTAGACTTGATTTATGTACACTATTATATGACCTTGGTAAAGGAATTAAAACAGATATGTGTATGTGAAATAAGGAAAGCCACAAGCAGAGAAGAAAAACAAAAATGGAAAAAAATACATGCAATTTTGCCAGGTCCCGCCTATGATGTGGAACCTTTGGTTTATTTTTAACTTGTTTTATTCCTTGTGACCGACTGTTATTCACCTTACATAGGCCTATAGGCCTAATGTATAACGTTGTAGAAGCCCAGATGGCAGGAACTTGAATAAAGGGTTGTTTTTTTAAAAAAAAGAAAGAATGTAGCATAGGATGCCTCGTTGGTTGCCATGGTTACATCAGTAATTTCAATTAAAAATAAACAAACTAAATGTCAAGTTTGTCTCTAATATTATGAATATGTACAAAATTATAGGTTAAAAATTCCGGATTAAAGGGTAGAATTTTATATTTTTATAAGTGTCCATGTCATGGGCCTTATTTTAGGGCAATTACCAGCTACCAACGTTGCTATCTGCTCACTCAGCTACCATGAGACCCTAGCGTGAAGGACTCGTACTACAGTCTGCGAGTGTGGTCTGAGCCATCTCACGTTATAGATGCTAACTATGTGGAACAACTTCCGGAACCTGTTCCAAGATGTCTGACGATGTGGTTGTATTTCAAAAACCTGACCTGCCTATGGTGGCATTTCCTGCAATGGAAGAGATACGGAGGCAGGGCAAGCTTTGTGATGTCACCTTAAGGGTAGGTCAAACTTCTTATTCCCCTTTTCGGACCTTTAAATGTTGAATGTAAATTTAGTTTAATTATGTTCACGCTGTGACCCACAGTCGGCCACAGTCACTGCTAGATGGTAGGCCTAACCTAGTCAGCAAACCTGCCTCTGCATCTCCTGAGATTGTATGCATGGGGAACATAAAAATGTCACTATTTTGGCTTTGAGCCGGGCTTTGAGCCTTGAGGTGTGAGGTGCATTTTTCTTTTGGCAAGTTTTGCCATTATTTTCAACTAGCTGCACCCCGTTTAGGACGGGGTAGACATTTATAAAAAGCAATTTAAATTTTCCGGCCGCTGTATTTGTTATATCGTTGGTAATAATGAAAGCTTTTAAAATTATGGTTTCAGCGACTGCAGAGCCGGGGGACCCGGCTAAACTTGGCCACTGGGAACGAGTTGACTCGGTGTTTTGCCGAATTCTGCAGGCGTCTGGCTCTGCAGACAATGATACTTTAGCAGAAGAATCGATATTTCGTTACCTTTTTAATGGAATAATCGCGGAGTTTCTACATGGAATATGACAGCAATACATGCACGTGATAATCCTAGGCTAGTTGTTTGTTGTTAGTTGCAAAGACGGAAGTGTCTGACCGGAAGGAGCGTGCTCAATACACTATGAGAAGCCTTACGTATCATTTCCCATACATTTCAGTCATGTGGCCCAACTTTCACGGTCAGTCGATCGGCCGATATGCAGTCCCCATTCACGCTAGTGTTAACGTAATTTGAACGAAGATTGTCATTTACTTGTGTGCATTTCGGTTAAACTGACTTAACTCAAGTATAGCTTTGTTATTTTGCTGGCTATTGATGTGCCTGGATGGATACGTTTGTAGGAAAATGAGTGCGAGAAAGCTTTTGCAGACCCGGGGCCCCCTCTCTAATAATCGCAGTACATTTATGGCGATGCGTTCGTAGTGTTTCGGAAATAGCATCCGCTTATCGAAATAAGCGCTTGGGCATCCGTTCGTCTAGCAACCAGCACATTTTGTTATATTTTGAAATTAATATGCACAGGAAAAATATATTCTATGAATATATCATGAAATCTACTCATCATAAGTATTGCCACCATTCCCGGAGAAATTCCTCTGGATAAAAGGGCTATAATGATTAGATTCGACCCATTGTTTACATCTCGACCCCCTGGACTATGAGTCTGGTGAAAACACGCCATAGCAACTCATAGGAAGCAAGCTTAAAATCGCAAAGTTCCATCCTGGATTTCATAAATTCTACAAAGTTTTAAACATTATCAACCCTCTGTGGGTATTTTCTTGGCAATAGTGTACATTTCTATGAAGATTCTAGAATTTTTTACCCAGTTTCTGACTGTTTTCTGAGCATGTGAAATTGAGCAATTCAGCATAGGTAACATAGAGATGCGGCGTTTGTGGTCACCATACAATATGGCGGCCAGTGCGGCCGATCACAGCGCCACCTGTAAAAATCGCTTCCGGCCGACCTGACGAATACATTCTTTTTTCCCCTTCCCCTCCCTCCCCTCCCCCACCCCGTGTAGTCTGTACAGTAGCCTAGTATAGCTACCGTAGGCCTATACCTATTGTCCTTTATTGCAAATTAGAAACCCCTTCCCTTCCCCTCCGGCTTCCCCTCCCTCCCCCACAAGGCAAAACCAGGCCCTAGATCTACTTTAATGTTTATGTTTACCGGTACCGTACCGTACCATATGTTTCTTATTAGTTGCATTTCATCAATATGACAATGTTCTCAGCATTCCAATCGAAATCGCCGCTCCTCCCCTCCTCCCCCTTCCTCCTCCCTCCTCCCCCTCCCTAACAATAAATCAGCAACCCTATAGATTTTACAAATTCTGCTAATTAGGCTGACAAATGGGTAGACTTTCTAAAAAAGAATATATTTCTTTTGAAATGGGAAATAAATGTAGGCCCTTTAATTCGAAAACCGATGTGTTCCACACATTGTGGGGATAAATTAAAACTTTGAATGGAATCTGTGACACAGTTATATAACCAAAGTTAGGATTTTATGAAATTTTCTCGGCCCTCCTCTCTCTCTCTCCCTCTCTTTCTCTTTCTGAGACTCTCCCCCCCCCCCCATCCCTCCCCCTCTCTCTCTTTCTGAGATGCAGGGTTTAAGGGGGGTTATCGAGTACTACGCCCCTTGACTTTTGCATTAACAAAAGATTCATGTCATCATTTGCCCAATATCTTGTTAGATTTGAGTATTTACATGTTGCAGGTTGGAGATAACAAATTCAGTGCGCATAGGATTGTGCTTGCGGCTAGCATTCCATATTTTCATGCTATGTTTACACATGACATGGTTGAATCAAAGAAGAATGAGATCACAATGCAGGGTATAGAGCCCGGGTGAGTTGAATGTCGTTTTTTGTTTATCACAACTAATATTTGATGAATTTTGATCTTAAAATATCAGTCTGAGCTCTTTGATATCCCACCAGTGTGTATATTCAGGCTCTATACAGATACCTAGAAATTCAGGTTCAGGTACCCATCACTTGAATTAAAAAAATTATTTAACTTTGTATATTCATTATTGCGTGACAATTCTAAAAGTTCCAACCCCATCTCTGATTCCCCCCCCCCCCCCCACCACTCCCTCATGCTCCCCCTCCCCTCTCTCCCCTCCCCTACATCCTCTCCCTCGCCTGTTTCCCCCTGTCCTCTCCCTCCCCCTCTCCTATTCACCCACCCTCCCTTTTCTTAACTCTCCCCCTACTACACCCTCTCCATATCCTCCCTCTCTCCAATACCCACAGCCTCCCCTCTTCTTCACTCTCCCACTCCTCTGCATGTAGTTAGGTCCCCCTGAAAGGTTGTGGGAAATGACGTAGTGTCTCACAGGGGCTTTCCCAGTCTATTAATAGAGTGTAGCGATCCCAAAAAGGCTTCAAAATCACATTTTCATTTGAATAGTTGGCATTACATTTTACCTTCTGATACGTAAGGACTAGTGGAAACTCAGAAGGACTAGTGGAAATGGCAGGTCACTAGTCCGCCGGACTAGTGAGAATTTTTAGTTAGCCTGAACCCCTGAACTATATATTATATTCTGGTCTCACACACGGTAATCATATTAATTGAAGCAACGAGGGTAAATTCAAGTGTGTCCAGTGCTATACCCGAGCTTGTTTGGGCCTGCTCTGGAAAGAAGGGGTCTGGTGTGCAAGGATGAAGTGGGTTCACCGCTAGAGCTATAAAACCATAAAAAGCCAGACGACCCGAGAAATTTCAACACATTGATTTATTATACAGGGAATTGAAAATATCACTAAATTTAACATTGGTGCTAACTGATTTGAAAGATCATAATTAGACATGGGTGGGAAAATGAGTAGGCTATACATTGATATGTTTTATGTGAAAGATCATAATTAGACATATGGGTGTCAAAATGAGTAGGCTACACATTGATTTGTTTTATGTGCTTCAAATCGAAGTGCTGAATGTGATCAAATGGAAAAAAACTGACTGAAAATAGTCAACAAATAAATTACCTCATGATACTTGCTCCTTATTTTAAATTGTTATAAATGGGGTGCGCAGGTCCCGAGCTACATATGTTCTGACCCAATTCTCAAGTTATAACCAGATGTATGCAATATTTAAATAATAGTAAAAGAAATGTACTAGCATCTCCAAAACGGATAATAATGAAATGGAAGACAGATAGACCCTTTGATTGTGGCCCATCAAATGACAAGATAAGGTGGGGAAACTTTCACCGACTCAAGCTTGAATTTACCCTCGTTGATCGAAGTGAAGGCATTTACCAGTAATTACAAATAATGGGAGGTTTCACAAATTGCCCGTGCGCCACACATTGAGTGGTGGCCTTAACCCTAGCTCAGGGTTATGGGGGCCACTCCCCCAGAAGTCATATACGATAATTCCTTCACCAACGGCGTCAAATCTGCCCGCTTGTCCCACCAAGAATTCTAGCTCAGTGTCCAACAAATTGGGCAAGATTATAAAATAATATGTTAAGAGTAGTTCAGCCAAATTCCTTGTTGATTCATCTCCTAAATATTAGAATTTAGAGGAACTTTTGTCCTAGTGTGTCCACAAAAACAGAAGTTAGTGCAGGGCACAGGGAATAGTTGTGACGGGCCGGGTGAGTGTAGCAAAATTGATGAGTACAGGGGCACACTCGAAGAGAGGCCTGGAGGAGAGAAATGGGTGTATGCCATGTGCCCACCAATGCTCATGTGTCTAAGTATCTGCACATGCGTAGAGTGAAGGGCCTAGTCCACTAAACCGATTCTCATGCGATTTTGCGCCGCAGAGGACCCGTTTGCACTAAATTCTGTGTGAATTGCATGAGAATCGGTTTAGTGGACTAGGCTCTTTAAGCACAGTAGGCCTGCGCTAACAGACTGGGTTATTTGTGAAACCTCCTTTACCACCATTATAAGAATAATACAATAATCCTAATACAAATTGCTCTATTCTTTTAAAAAAATAACTTCTTGTATAATTTTTAGTGCACTTGAAGCTCTGGTGAACTTTGCTTATAACGGCCGAGTCCAACTAGATACAACGAATGTTCAGTCTTTGCTCATTGGTGCCAGCTTCCTACATCTTCAGGTCGTCAAGGAAGCATGTTGTGACTTTCTTAAAAACAGGTAAAATACTTGTGTTATCAAATAGCTTTTCAGCATCCACTTTTGGTCACTTAATTGACATGTTTGAAACGCAAATCTTGCATAACTGTGTGATATTCTGATGAACTATATCTTGTTAAGATGTTGGGAGGGGATCTGCCAACCGGTTGAATTATATCTTGTTAACTTACTTGTTATTCACAGTTGGCTAATCTAATCTCTCTAAATATAGGCTTCATCCACACAATGTCCTTGGTGTACGAAGCTTTGCTGAGCAATTTGTATGTACAACTTTGGTTGAGGCTGCCAATAAGTACATTAACAAACACTTTGTGGATGTTTCAAAGAGCGATGAGTTTTTAGCTCTACCATACAGGGATGTCAGTGACTTACTGCAAAGGGATGAACTCCATATTAATAGTGAAGAACTGGTAAGTAATTATTATTTCTATTTTTCGTTTCCTTATAGAGCATCACCTAGAAGGTTGGTGTAACAGTTACTAAAACCCCAAAATAATAAGCCCGGTTACACCATTCCCAGCCTTGAATTTTAAGAGCTCTGACCATTTCGAGTAGAGAAAAAGGTGTTCTTTAGGTTTGATTCCATCTTTAGCGTGCCAGGAGAAACCACTTTCAATAACAACCAGTCACTTATTGTCCGGAGAACTACTACAGACTCAATATTCTGCTGGCCAGTTTCAGAGGGATTGAGCACTTGATGCTCACCATCGTGTATAAACATGACATTCTTGGGCTTAAAACATTCACCTTCCTAATTCTGAAATTGTGTATGTCATGATATGTAGTCATGCTCAGCCCTACCCCACCTTGCTGTAGTCTCCCCTGCATTATGTATGGCTAGGAAACTGCAGCAAAGAATTTTGCCCTGCGTTAAGACTATAGTGTAAAATCCCCCAAAATGTTTGTTTTGGAAAAGTAGGAAATCCTCATTTTTTTCATCGATCTTAACTGACTCACTGAGGATATAGCTTTAAAAATATGTCTGATTCCTTTTTTTTCTTAGGTTTTTGAAGCGGCGCTGGCATGGGTTCGGAAAAATCTGACTGAGCGTAAAGAGATCATGGAAGAGTTGTTGGTGCGTGTTAGGCTCCCCTTATTAACCCCAGAATATTTGGCCGATAAAGTAGGCCAAGAGGAACTCATCAAGAACTCACTGAAGTGCAGGTGTGTACTTTGCTATGGTTGCATTGGGGTTGCGTCATAGATAGAATAGAATAGAAATATCTTATATTCATCATCACTGGGTTTTTACATTAATTTTGTACGATGAACAGGTCTACAGGTTTCTAGGTACCTTATAGGATTTACACCTAGGTCTTCCTACCGTTCCCTTAATGATGGGTCGAGGCCAGACATTGCATTTGTGATACTCTGTCCCCGAGCCTGAGACAAAGTAATAAAGGAAGAGAATGCTGGCAAGGACCAACATAATCTGATTTAGATTGTATCTGTGCAGCCTAAAGTCTTCCATAGTCACTTAATAACCGGAAACTACAAAAACACTACATAATAAAGTAAAGATCGGGAGAACTGTTGAACTCTGTTCTTCCAGCATTTAAATATCATTCACTATGTGAACTTCTGTTACTTGTATTTTAACTTTTTAAATTCTCATTTACTTGCAGAGATCTCGTGGACGAAGCCAAAGATTATCACTTGCTCCCTAACAGAAGGCAAAAATTACAGACATTTAAAACAAGACCACGAAGTTGTTCTGAAATTGTTGGTGTTATTTTTGCTGTTGGGGGCCTGACCTCCTCAGGTTCGTACATGTATCCTATGGAGCAAATCTTTCGTATATTTTTGTATTGATTTCCCTAGTCTTTGCTCAACCGTATACTCTCATGATTTCTTTTTTCAATCCTATATTTTTTCTTAAACATGTATCAATGATGATTTAATTAGGTGATTCGGTCAGTACTGTTGAACGTTGCGATCCAGCAGCTGGGCGCTGGGAGCTTGCTGAACCCATGACAACTCTACGAAGTCGTGTTGGTGTTGCTGTCCTCAAAGGTAGGCCTTTAGAAGCCATCGCCAGCAACTGTCATCAGCCCAATTCTGTTGTGTTTGTACTATTTGCCTACTGTTGGATTCAATTCCTCCAACTCCTCCAAATTTTCAGAAACTTGCACATTTTCCGTAACTTGCAAATAGTATTTGTCTGTAGTATGTAGTTGTTGTATTGTGAGTGGTTGACTTGATGTTTAAACAAACTGCTACAACTTAATGACCATACATACTGTTCAGTGGCTTTGGGCTAAGTAAGCCTACTAATCTCATCATATATGTTGGCTGTACATTGTTGACTTGTTTGTCTGGCAATTGAAACTACAGGGAACACTTGTCTCCTGACCAGTCGTTCTTGGTACGCCTGAAACTAAACTGCTACATGAATGATTCATTTACAGGTCGATTGTATGCGATTGGTGGATATGATGGTACGGAACGACTTAGCACTGTCGAAATATTTAACCCCGAAACTAAGAAGTGGAAACTCGTTGCGCCGATGCAGTGCAAACGCAGGTACTGAAACATTGTATTGTAAAGTGTACAGGTAGCAAATACAAATTCTATATTTGTTTCACATGGGCGTACCATATTTCGTATTGCAGTGCCCTTGGAGCCGTATCACTAGAAGATAAACTCTATGTTTGTGGAGGTTTTGACGGTCTGACATCTCTAAGCTCAGTAGAATACTACGAACCAGAATTAGACAAGTAAGTCATATCAACGAGGTGTATCTATAATCTCCTTGTTTTTATAAGATTAGTTTCAGTTCTAGTGTTGTATGCTTTACTTAGCATATACATTGGTGTTTCATTCCCAGTTGGTATGGCTGTTAAATGACAACTAGATAACACACTCGTTTTGCAGATGGACAATGGCACCCCATATGATGTGTCACCGAAGTGCTGCAGCTATGGCTGTGTTAGATGGACAAATTTACGCTTTGGGTGGACATGATGGACTCTCTATTTTTGACTCGGTACTGATTTTATGGTCTCCTTATTTCACTTTTCTCCCTTACTCGTTCTTGAATTTTCACAAATGTGTAGTATGTGGTGGCTAACTATACCTGGGTGCCCTTCAAAAAGCCGGCGGCTCGGCCGTCGATAGGGTAATAATAATAACATTGTTTTTCTATCCTCGTATTTGTTCTCACTCACTCAGCATATTATTATACCGTAGTAAGGGTACCATATATGTATCCAACACTGACGACCCCATAATCACTGGCTTGAAAACAGAACAACCTTCTGCATAAAATTCAGGTCTTTCTCCCATAGCCTCTTGATATCCTGAGATCTCAATGAACGATTACTGCACACTTGTGTTGTTTCTATTTGCAGGTTGAATGTTATAACAACCATACAGAGACCTGGACGATGGTCGCCCCTCTCCTCACCAAGCGATGTCGACTAGGAGCCGCTGCTTTGAACCGCAAACTCTACGCATGTGGTGGCTATGATGGGTCTGTGTTCTTGCGCACTGTGGAATGCTACGACCCAATCTCTAACCAATGGACATATGTGCGACCCATGCACATAAAAAGAAGTCGCATGGCTCTTGTTTCTAACTGTGGGAAGTTGTATGCTATCGGCGGGTATGACGGCTTAACGAATCTCAGCTCTATGGAAGTGTATTATCCAGAAACAGATACATGGACATTCGGTGCATCAATGTGTGCCCATGAAGGAGGTGTAGGTGTCGGAGTTCTGTCACTGGAACCAACTGTATGAGTCGTCACGTATACAAGCATAGGGTAGGGTACATCTGAAGTACAAGGGGGGAATTTCTTAAACAATTGATTGAGCGAAATGTCGGTGCTTTGCACTACCTTGCATATATTATTTGGAAGAAAATGTGATATTAAGGAATAACATCAGTAATTCACTAACAACTTCATAATTATGTAGTAAAAGTCAATGGAAAGACAGAATCTTTTCTTGAATCTTGATCGAAGGTTTGTAAATATATCTGACCTGGGTCTGCTTAAATTATTGCAATTGATTTATTTTCCACAGGTATGATTCGTACCTATGTGGGGATTTAATTAATTACTTCATTCATAATTAATTATGTCAACTGCCCCAAGTGTCTAACTTTACCACCGTAGGGAAAACCGTTGCTACCACCAGGTTGACGTACCAAATATTTTGCCTTAAAAATTTAAGTGACCACCAAGATTACATGTTGTGTGAATATCGAAAATATGCACTAGTTTTTTGTATGCCTTTGATATTAAGATCGAAAAGACACTGCTACCATTATGAATAACCATACAATTAAAAATATTCAGTACATCCCACTTCTTGACTACAGGCTGTCCTTTGCCCCATGGATTATAGCTTTGTATAGATATTTCTGTCTGTCCATGAAGGAGGTGAAATGGTAAAGCATTCCGCTCATGAAAGTGAAGGAAATATATAGACGGTTACTCTAACAACAAATTTTAGTCAAATCTATTGTATAATTTTATCTCAAGTGAAATGTATTGAAGGCTGGCCCTTCATGCTCTGTTACGAAAGGAAAAGAAGGATTGCCGTACATGACGTGTCAAAGACAAATCAAGAGTTTATTCGAACAACTAGTCCACTATAGTCTATTCTTTAGAATTGAACTTTGCTGTGTCCTTTAGTGATAGAAATTTAGACTGGGAATAGATAAAGACTCGTATGAACAAAGCAGATTTCCTTTAATCTTTAAATTCATTTCAAGTACGTAGCCTACTATGAAGTCCTTATCAGAGCTCTACAATGTATAGCTCTGTATGTATAGCTTTGTCATTGTTGTATGTATGTATTATGTTTATTTCAGGAAGTGTACATCTATGTAACAATAATAAAGTAATTT
This sequence comes from Sthenelais limicola, assembly GCA_942159475.1. Lineage (NCBI taxonomy): Eukaryota > Metazoa > Annelida > Polychaeta > Phyllodocida > Sigalionidae > Sthenelais > Sthenelais limicola. The sequence continues at coordinate 56,588,923 of OW804095.1, read as the reverse complement.
TACACCGAAAAAGTGTGCCTCTCTTCTATGAAACCAAAGCTCTTCCAGAGGGTCCATATTAAGCAATTTAAGTCCACTGTCAATCAAAGCTGACAGGGCATACATGTGCTCTGTTGCCATGTTCACAATTTACAGGCCATAATGTCTTATCTGTTAATGGGAGACGTCCGTTTTATCTCACCCTTTATCTCTCCGTCACTATATAATTTTCCAGATTTTTAGTTCACTACTATAGTTCTTAACTGGACACGGGTGGAGGGGAGGGGAGGGAGGACCAGCTAGGACCACTCCTTTAGGTAATGAGGCCCGCCATCCTGATACATACTGTTATACATGACCGCCATCACAGCCATTACAGTGTTCTGGATGATCGCCATCAGGCCTGTAATGTCATTCATGATGATAAGACAAGGGGAGCTGTCCCCCAAATCTGAGTTCCTCCATCCTATCCCAGCTGTTGTTTTCATGAGGAGGTGACAGATTTCGAGAGGTTTAATGGAATTCCGTCTTCCACCCATCCCCATCAAAGAAATGTCCCCGCAACGCGGGTATCATGTTACCAACTATAGCAGCAGGAATCACCATTCACTAGATCCGATGTAGTAGCCGGAATCCGTGCGGAGATGGAATTCACTAGCAACAGTGAACTAATTCACTAAAAAATAAAAACAAAAAAATATTGAGCCCAATCAACCATTGGTGTTTTATTATGTTTCTTGCCTTTTGCATTTTTTTAAAATAAATCATGCAGGTGCTTCAAATTCGTTGGATTCATGTTTGAATTCAATAAGAGTCTCACTGATAACCGGTGCCGTTTTGGTATCTGTTTTTCTGATCCCTTTTACTTTTAATGTGACCTTTTCCATGCCTTTTCTGATGGAGGGGATGAGCCGAAGGCTCTTGTTATTACCTTACTCTTTAAAGGAGGCTACGCTTTCTCCACTCTTTTTTTTTTTGGACAATATGTTTATTCAGGAGGTTTGTACAATAAAGCAACCAAAACAATTTCGCTTATAAATATAGCGATTTTCCTCATGCCCTGATCATCAGGACTTTGTCTCTTGTCCATATGGTGGGTGAGACATTCTTTTAAATAATGTACTATTGTCATCAGCATAGTTAAATTCGATTTTTTGATACATTGGTCTTTTGCAATCTTTTTACCTTAATTTATACTACTATGCGATATATACATTCAATGGAAGTGGATCGATCCAAGGATCGATAATGAAATTTATATGATGAGGAATGGATTGATATGATGAAATAATAACAGGCTATTATTTGTATAGCTATAAATGGTGGGTGAGTGAGTGGCACATATGCATAGTTTGTTTTTTAGGGGTGAGTAGGGTAAGCATTTCGGATTTGTAACAGTTACTGTGAAGTAGTATAATCATTGTACATCATGGCAATACATTTTCAGACATTTTTCTTATAATAGTGTGCTTGAGCGCAGTGCTAAACTCTTTACAAACATCTCTATTTCTCAATGATGGTTCTAAAGCATTCCAATCTCTGGCACATTGGAATGTCAGAGATCTTCTATCTTTCTCAGTTCGCGGTATAAAAGTAGTTAAAGTAGGAGCAGTGTTTTGTCTCGTATTTCTAGTATCTAAATTATTTCTCTCACTATATGCTGCTCCATGAGCTAGTCTCATATTGTTAAATAATATCCTATCTTTGATTAACATCGTTTTTGTTTCAATGTGCATTTCAATTATAGGCTTCCTTATATCTACACCTAATGCACTACGAATTACTCTATTTTGGAGTTTTTGAAGTTTTTCTAATTCACTTTTATTTAGGCAGCTTAGTACAGATAGACTATAATCAAATAATGATAATATCTTAGACTTACAGATAATGACTGCAGTCCTGGCATCCAGATTTTTCCTTATTTTGTTAAACGAATAGAGCTTATAATTTATTTGTTTCACTACTGAGTTTAGCTGACCTATCATTGTTAGATGTTCGTCCAGTTTAATGCCTAAATATTCATATGAGACTACTGATTCTAGTGGCGTATTATCTATTTTTACTACTACTTGTTTGCCATGTGTTTTATGGCGCGTGTTAAACACCAGCAATTTTGTTTTTGTTTTGTTGAGAGAAAGCCTGCAGCTCAAGCACCAATTATAAAATATTTTAAGATCAGCAGAGAGAGAATCTTCACAGGTTTTCAGGTTTGGTGCAGAATAATAAATAACAGTGTCATCTGCATATTGTATGAATTTAGATGCAAAATTGAGGTCCTTTATATCGTTTACATAAATTAAGAATAGCAAAGGTCCGAGTACGGAACCCTGCGGAACACCAATCGGGTTTATTTCTGCCGAAGAAGCACACTCTCCAATTTTTACGCACTGGGTCCTGTTTTTCAAATATGATTTGAACCATGTTATACCTAATTCATTTATACCAATATCATACATTTTTTTTAACAATATATCATGGTCAACACAATCGAAGGCTTTGCTGAAATCCACAAAGCATGCCAGCGTATAATCTTTTTTGTGCATGGAATTGTTTATATCCGATACAAGCTTATATATGGCCTCATTTGTGCTGTGTCCTTTTTGAAATCCTAGTTGATGATCGCTTAATAAGTTATTTTGATTCAAGTATTCTTTGAGGTGTAATGCTATAATTTTTTCCATGATTTTCCCAGCAATGTGCGTGAGAGAAATCGGACGCGTGTCACCAGGTGTTTTAGCTAGTGGCTTCTTCGGCAGAGGTTTTACAATACTATGTTTCCACATTTGGGGAAAGATACCAGTCTCAATTGAGAGTCTGTATACATGAATAAGTTTGTCAATCAATATAACAAATGCATCCTTATAAATCTTAGTAGAAATGTCATTACAACCTGAACTTTTAGAGACTGCTGTGTCTCTGATGATTTGCAACACCACATCCCTATCAACAATCGGTTGGGTGTATGCATGTTCAATTTCATGATTTCTTCTCATTAGGGGCGAACTGGGAAGTCTATTTGCCGTTTGTTGGCCTATATTACAATAATACTTGTTTAATTCAGTCGCAGCTTCCATGCCTTTTAATGTATGATTGTCTTCGTTAATAATGGTAGAGATATCACTGGTTTGTTTATTTTCGATTTCATCAATAGTACGCCAAAATTTCTTAGAGTCATTTTTATTTTCTGCGAGTAAATTCCGATAATATTGTGCTTTAGCCTGTTTCACTGCCCTATTACATAAATTTCTGGCTTGTCTAGCTGTAAGCAAATCATCATGAGCTTTTGTCTTATTTGCCTTTTTATATAGCCTCTCCCTTTCTAGACCTAATTCAATAAGTTCTCTGGTGAACCATGAGGGTCTATTGTTTTTTATCTGGAAGGTTTTGTAGGGAGCTATATTGTTTGATGATTTCAGAATGTTATCAAATATTACGTTCCATCCTATATTAGGGTCTGTTATTTCGTAAAAGTTTCCCCACTCACAGTCATTTAGTAAATTTTCAAGGCCTTCTTTAGAATAGTCGACATAGTTTCTACCAGTGAAGCTTATTTTTTCTTTCGGAATACTCTTTTTTTTCACTATTATAAATGTTGGTTGGTGGTCAGAGAGATTATAACTAATGGTTCCTGTAGTATGATCAATATGAGTACGTGTAAGAAATATATCGAGGATGCTATTTTTCAAAAGTCCAAACCTAGTTATGACATTCATATTACGTTCAAGGGAGTGACGATTACAATATTCGTTTAGAGATTTATATTTGGCATTCGTTGTGTCTAATAGATCAATATTTAGGTCTCCACAAATGAAGACATGGTCACTTCCCCTGGGACGTAGAGCCAAAGTATTTTCAGTGACATTATTTAAAGAGTCAAAGTACAATTTTACGTTGCAATCAGGTGGTCTGTATGTGCTAACTATTGAATAACTTGGATTATTCAATCTTTTGACTGTAAAGCCAATGGCTTCACAGTTTGCATCAGAGACACAGCAGTCGTCATTTGTAAATAAATCATAATCATTCCTAATGTAGCAGCAAATGCCACCTCCCCTAGTATTTACTCTCCTGTCTAATCTGACCAATTTATATTCTTTCTGTGACACAAGATTTTCATGCAATCCTGGTTTTAACCAGCTCTCTGTGAAAATTATAACATCAAATTTTTTACTGAATATATCTTCTGCTAGTAAATCTATTTTCGGCAATAAGGATCTTATGTTATACTGTATTATTTTAAAACCTTTTTTATATCCTAACTCACCCCAGTTGTCTAGTGCAATACTCATATAGGCTGTAGTAACTAAGTATTAGGTAATCAGGCTTCCGCATGGAGGAGGCCTTTTCAATAGCAATGTGTTACCCCTTCTACCAACATTCAAGGTGATGTGTAACATCATGCCATGAATGAGGCAGAAAGGGCACACGAATTCGTTTCTATGTCGGTAGCAATATAGATACTTTAGTAATTTATGCAGAAAAAAATCTAATATACTGGCGTTTTATTTAAATGCAGTAGAAATAGTAAAAAACAGTATCGGGTGGAGATAGCATCGTAGATGCTTAGTGTCGTGAAAAAAGCCCTGATATCAAATTTCTCCATAAATAGTGGAGGAGAGTCAATGAGGAACACAACAAGCAAGAAACCACTGAATTCATAATATATAATGTAATAATAATATTTATAGTAATGTACAGTGCTCGGACTCCAGTCTTACCTATTCCAGCCACAAGGTATATGTGGCTAATTATATACAACACACTCATCAGAATAATATACAATATGCTATATGGGAACATTCCTCAGCTGGGGATTCCCTTTACGTACCTGGCAATGCGTCACCTTATTTGCGTAGCAAATCTAGGCGATCAGCATAGCTTATATATTACTATATTCTAAGGTTCCGAATCAGCCTCAGTCAGAAGTCAGTATTCTGATCCAGGTTGGAGAAGATATAGAAAGCTTTTAATATTTACAGTTTGTCCTTTTGATCCTCAAGACTAGGTAGAAACTGGTGCATCTGTTTGTCTCTCGGGACGATGGGTAGTGGTAGAGATACCAGTGTCCTTTGTCCAATGCTCTGGTCACAATGGCGATGAAAGTCTATAATGAAACACTAGTGAACGCTGTAGAATGAGTAATATATATACATACATTGACAGGGTGACTCTCATACAATAACACTTCATTCGCGTAGCAAATTACATGCCTTATAAGGAGAGGTAACCCCACCAAAAACCAGTTACACCTATGCTATATATTATAGTAGGGGTCAGTGAATATATGTATGCAATTAACTCAAGATCGGATTGGCTATTATTGATTGAATTTCTGTTGCCCAGCTGTTTAAAACCTTCTCGTCTAGGTGGACTCCATCCGTGAGCCTGGTTAACGTGTGCCTTGGACGTTTTTTAAAGTACTTGTGGACTTTGGAAATTAAGTGTAGATGGCGTTTTCCCCTCCTCTCGTTGAGATCATGTATATAATTATTTATTTTCAATATGGCAGAATTTATTGTTCTTTGTGACGGGTGGAAGCCTTCCATTCCATTTGCTAGGTTGAGGTTTACCCCAATTAATCCTCCATAAATTACTGTGCAGTATTGCTCAATATGAACTAGTCTTTGTAAAGATCTTTCATATGCAGACGTCAGGTTATTTACTAAATCATTTTCAATGTTAGTTGGGATCGAGATTTCCTTTGTGATTTTATTTTTTGCAGTAAAATTGCAAATTCCGCCTATAATTATTACTGTGTGGGGATGATGCTTCCAGAATAGATCAATTGCCCTGGATGTAAGGAATTCAAGTTTCGCCCCACTGAATGGAAATATTATGATATTTTGATTAGGTAGATAGTTAGATAGATATCTGCCCCTTGAATCTGTGATTATTAAAGTGAGTGACATATTGTATGTCCGAGCACAGTACTATGATTTCAAAACTTATGGAATGGACGGCTTGTAATGTTCCATTATTTTTTCTCGCTCCTTCGGATTTGAATATTCGTAGTTTTGGAGAGGCGAGACAGAATTTTCAACTGATAGATCTTTCCCAAGGAAATTTGAGAGCTTTTCCACTGTTTCCGCCGCAGGCGGGGGCCTTACATTAATCGATCTGTCACGACTTGAGTGTGGCGATGAATTTGGCGTTACCTTTTTATGGGGATGAGCAGCCGTATTGTGATTTGGGTCCTCCAGTGGTCTTTTTGTGGCCGACCTAGATCTAGTCTCCGATCTTATTCTAATTGCTGGATTATCTCTAGCTATTGGCCTGCCTCTTTCCGTTAGCGTTGCTGCGACTTGTGTATCGGTAGCAGGTGAGGCATTTACAGGTGCGGAGTCTCGTCTTTGAACCTGCGGTGGACCAGGTGTTAGTTGCTGTTGCATAATCTGATTGCCCTCACACATTGGTTGTTGCCCATTTTGAGTGTCTCCCAGGGGTGGCCATTCTGTATGTCCGTGTGGATCTGATACAGTAGCATTTCTAACTGAAGCTTGTTGTTTGGCATTCACACCTGAGTGTTTTTTCTTTTCTTTTGGTCTTGGGGAGTGACTAGAACTTGGTAGGGCTTGAGCCCCACTTGGTCGTTGCATTTCTATTTCAGTAATAGGTGCATTGAAACCCGTATTTATGTAATGCCTCACGTCCTCCAAAATCTTGCCAACTACATTAGCTCCCGTGTAGTGCCCTTCTGCAATTTCGGTGGAATTTAGAAATGCGCCGCATGCCCAAAATTGACAAGTTGTTGCCTCTAAGAGTGGCATATTTCCTGTAGATACAAGATAATGCCTCATTTCATCATTCTGCACAAATTTCTCTTCAATGAGTTGCCTCATTATAGGGACTTTGATATCATTCCACTCCTCATTACTAATCAGCTGTTTTGCATATTCTTTAGCCATTCGGGGATCTTGGGTGCGATATATCTTATTTGCTAGGTCCCTATTACCCAGAAAATTTGCTCGGGCGTATTGGTAAGCATTTTCTACCGATGCAAAGTACATATCCCCCAGTTTTAGTTTACATGATTTGAAGTTGCTAAGTGTGCTCAACTCACTTTGGAAGAAAACCGAATCGCTCAATATTTGTGTTTTCGCGTTACTTGGTTTTAACCCTTCCTCTACAAATTCCAAATCTCTGTGGGTATAGGTGATATCATTCAAGACTATAGATTCGTTTGTAACCCGTCCGATTTTCTGCTTGTCATCTTTACTGGCTAAGTTAGCTACAAGCTGTACCTTTCTTTTTCTTTGTGTGAGCTTATCCGGAATATCTGCGTTTAGGTATATGCCGTAATAATCTCCGAGCTTGAGCCTGGCTCGACGACCATAAATAATGTCTCTCACTTTCTCCGATTCGAATTTCACAGCGATTTGTCTACTTCCCCTACTTTTACTGTATAATCGCTTAACCTATATAATATTGTCAGGGCATATTCTAGGGTCAAGAAATTTTAGACAACCCAACACTTTGTCTAGGAGATCCTCATGCTTCGATTCATACATGCCCGACATAATCAACCTTCCCCTGTTGTTCTCTATCTGCGATTTCATGAAATCATCTTCTAACTCCATATGACTTCTCTTTAATATAGCATTCTCTTCTTGCAATGTTAGCATTCCTTGCGTAAGAACCCTCTCATTTTCCACTAACGAACTAACTTTCATTAGCAATTCATGCTGGTTTTCAAGCGTTGTATTTAAAACACGTTGTAAGTCCCCCGTATGATACTCCGATTGGTCTTTTGTTAGGAATAAATGTTCAGGGCGTCTGTGATTTGGTATATCAAGGGGAGTTGTATTGTCTATTCTCAGTCTTTCAAAGCTAGAGGGATCGGGTAAGATAGGTAATGGGAAGGCCTTGTTAGTTGTCGGTACCGACAGGAATCTACGGGATCGTGCCTCCTCCATTACGGAACCTAGTCAGTTTTCTCGATCACTATTTCTAATAGGTAGAGTATACAAGAATGTCAGAAATATATGTGTGGAATCCACTCACTCACTGTATTACTTCATAGTTGATGTCTGATGAGATGTGATGAATGAAATAAGAAGTATTCAATGCGTAAAGGTCCACAATATGCAGCGTCGCGAGAGCGACCACAAAGCGTCCACCCACCACGGTGACTCGAGACTGACTGGTCGAGACTGACTCTACTTCCGATTGAAGCTGTTTTTATGCGCACGCCGTTCGAGAGATGTATGCTGGGAGACAGTGGTGTTTGTTTGGTTTAGTAGCACACGCAACAAAACCACATAAAAGCCACTATAATAGTGACAAAAACGCAGGAATGTTTTTCTTGCATTCAAAAGATATCTTTTTAGTCACAATTAATGTGCTGCTTCCCATTTTCTACGAACTTAAATTCTCGATGTTGCGGTGATGTTGATGCCATCCCACTGCGCTGCGAGTGACGTTGTGACGTTGATGACGTCCTGCCGTCACTCATTGACAACGCACAGGCAGTTTTCCCCGCCTCAGTGGGTTCAGCATTGAAGCATTGAGAGTAGCACTCCCGCTGTACTCAAACAGTCATTGCTCTGGCTATACTCTTTCAAATACATAACATGATATACCTACAGACAGCGGAGAATATGCTCGTTTCATATCTGTTACTCCTGTGATCATGCATCTATTTTTGCTAGTGTTATCGCGGTTATCGCCGGCCGCTGCCAGACGTCGGTGTGTGTGTGGGGGGGGGGGGGGGGGGGGGTCTCTAGTAGGCCAAAAATATTTACTTTTATCAATGAGTTTAGAACATCTATTATATTGAATATAATAGATGTTCTAAACTCATTGATAAAAGTCTAAAAAGTGTTCAACTTTTATCATGACAGACTATAACTATTTAGATTTATACTAAAGTTTTTATACAAATGTATTAGGCCTATTTTCCATTTGGAATTGTTTCATTATCTCCTTCTCTTTGGTTTGGCTAACGTTTTTATGACATCCATACAGATATATTTCTAACATTTTTACAGCACTAATTTGAAAGAAAATATCATAATTACGGGGATCAATAAATTATTCAAAACATTTGATAAATATAGGTAATTTATCTTCACCATTTTATTTAATCCCAAAACACTGCCTATTGATCTGTGTTCTTCTGACGGTAGGTAATTAGCTCGGGTGGGGGTGGGGGCGGGGGCGGGGGAAGGCTGAGAAATAAACAATGACAAAGACCTAAGCCTACTGCCTATTTAAATAAATATTTTACATGGCATCCACCACTCCTGGTCAAAACCTTTTAATAATAAAATTATTTAAAACTATAAGCTCTCAATCCCTACATGTAGGCTTCTAATAGGAGACTTTACATATTCCGCAGTCAGTAACTGCGGGACCGCTCTGAGTGATTTTGCACATGTGGAACTCATTAGAGCCTCACCCAAATGCGGGCAGAAATGCTCCCCTACTTGAGTGCCCACTGGACCCCACCATTCCCGCCCACTGACCCGTCAATACCACTAGAACTGGCCGCTGCCTGTGTGTGTGGCCCTGTGTTTACCTGTTTCTTGTAGAAACACTCTGACAAAACTTATCATATTGTAGAATTTAGTGGGTCAATCGACCTCAAACCTGGCATGATTACTCTAAACATATATGATTCTATAATCCTGCCCAGTGCGTTGGACATAGCTTTAAAAAGGTTGGAGCAAAAGGGTTGGGAAATTTGGGCACTATGTTGAAGGGATAGGGTCAAAATAAAAGTGCCCGTCCAGTGGTCTGACTGCAGCGCTACACAGGAGGGGTGGTAATGACCCACAACCAATTTGTGAAGAACACTATTTAATTGATCTCTCTCCTTCGGATACTTTTTAAAAAATGTGATCTGTTTTTCTGATGGAGAGGCCTCCAAATACTTTTTTTTTAATGTGATCTGTTTTTCTGATGGAGGGGCCTCAGCCGAAGGCTCTTGTCTGTGGCGGTGACTGGCAGCTCCTGTGATAAGTGAGCTGTCTTTACAATAGGTGGCAGCAGTTGTAGTCATAGCGCAGACAATTAATGATGCATCTTTAGAGGAAATCGAGAATCCTTTCTTAATACAACCTTTTGCACTTACATAAGAAAAGGGATAGTATTGACATAGGGCACTTAAAAGTATTCTCTGTTGCCTGCTGATGTGTTCATGCACTCCACCGACTTAGGAGATATTCTCGGTGCATCCATCTCCAGACTCCAATTTTTCTTGAGTGGCAGGGTACTTCCGGTCAAAACAGCGGAGAAGAAAGTTTTGAAGTCACTTTAAACTTACAATTTACGGAGCGAATTTCCCCTAAGATGTCATCCAACAAGATCAAGAAGTACATGGAAGAGATGCGGGAACGGGGTGAGACGGAATTGGAACTTATTGACAAAGGAATCTCCAATTTCATGGACATTCCAAACATCCGTAAGTTTTTAACAACTTGGCCTAGTTAGGGCACATAGGCCTAGTCCTAGAGGTCCTAGCCTTGGTCAACCGTATTAGTAGCCTGCCGTAGCTACTGGCAGCAGGCTACTGCGTTAGTAGGGTTCTCAAACATTAGCGAACCACTTGATAGGGGAAGAAACACAGTCTGACTGGCCTGGCTCAAAGTTTCGGAGCTAAACCGTGGCTACTTTGTCCAGGCGGGGTAATTTTGGCCCCCGCTCCCTGCCACGCCCCCCCCCCCCCCTCTCCCAAGTTCGAGGCCTATTCCACGACGATGAAAATGAAATGTAGGCCTACGGTAGGCTCTTACGTTAATTATATAGGCCTAGGTTATAAACATGATTTTTTTTAGAAAAAATATTTTATGGAGTTTGTTCTGTAGGCTATATACTCTGTCAAGACGCAATCAGCTACAATCAGGGAATGAATAAAGCAAACTTATCATATGGTCCGCTACATAGGCTATTTATTTATGCCTATGACTGTATATTATGTAGCCCATTCATTGTAATTTCATATATGAAATTATAGGTCTTAGCTGTGCATTCTTTTCTTAAAACTTTTGCTCTGTAAATATCGTATATCTCATTTTTCAGTCAATATGAGAGCCATGACCAGAATTACTTTGACGCACAATAAGATATCTGGTAAGTACGGTATATTTAATTCATCTTCCATACATTTGGAGCTGAGTGGAGGGGACTACTTGTATAAATTGTGCGTGTATTTGCCTGTCGCGGTTCATCGTGGGTATGCATTGGCCAGCTGTGGTTTCTTTTACGGGGGCTTCTCTCTCCTGTGGTATGCCGTAATGATTCTAAATGATCTGTGTATATCTAGTTCACTGAGAAGAAAAACAATGTGCATAGACTTTGATTTATTAGACTGTTTTGAAATATGATATGCCAGTCTGTGGAAAAATCTTTCCCCCACACTGGATATCCCTTTTTTCCCTTTTTTCTCAGTTCACCCTATTTTATTTTGCTTAAATTGCTATCTAACTCTGTATCTGTAGCAGCCCATTCTGGTTTGTGACATATGGTAGGCCTACATGACAGGGCCAGTTTCCAGGCTTTCAGTCCGACAGTCAGCTCGGCCAGCCATAGTCTCCTCCTATAGTCTGTCCGAAAAGTATTTGACACAGGATTCCTTCATTCCATTAAGAAGAAGGAAATGTGGGGGATTTTTGACTTCTATTTATGACAAGGACCTGTCAACCCTTTGCCCAGCGAGCCGCTCTTTGCAATCAACCATGGCAAAACAACCAGTATAACCAGATCTTCCTTCCTTCTAAGCAAAACAACAGCTGCTGCACATGGAACAGAGACAGCGCAATCCTACAATACAGTTGTAAATTTGGCCATGGAATCCCGTGTCAACTATTTTTCGGACAGACTATAGGGCCTACCTACCGAGCTGATCTATACTGATTTTCATCAGTATCAATCTCAGTACCCCTGGTCTCCTTTAGAGCTCCCACAAAGGTGCAGTTGTTGAGTAACTGAAACTCGACTGGGTGATCCAGTCTCCCCATTAGTCCTACAGACAGTGCCTTCACTCTAAGTGAGAGCATGTTGAGTGAAACACTCCCCTGTCTTTGTTGGGGTTTAAACACACAACATCCAAATCTAGAATCCTGCGCGAGAGACCGGTTATTTTTTGTTGTATGAGATTCTCTGTACAAAAGTCTGTAAACCCAATTATGTACAGTGGAACCCCACTTAGGTGACCACCCTTGGCACTCAGCGATTTTCGGTCGCATGGTGGATGGCTGCATTAGCAGCGCTTTATATTCCAGTAAAAATAAGTCAAACGGTAGAAAAAAATAGAACAGAATTGGTTTTCACCATGTGTTCCAATTAGGTCCCCAGATGAACATACTCAAAATGTAGAAATAGGTGAAAATGACCATTTTCCAAAATGATCGCTGTGGTGGTGGTGCCAAACAAAAAACCAATATAACTTTTGAAAGAAACATAGCAGATAGAAGATTTTGCTGTCCATTATAAATGGGGTTTTAATATATGCTCGACACAGTGGTGAAATTTAAAATTTAAGATGGCCGCCACCGAAAACTCCAACAATTTAGGAAAAGTTCAAGATGTTTGATAGAAGCAGATTCGGAGTTGTGCACAGTGTTTGCCAGTTTCACCATATATATATGTGGTCAAACTTTGGATTACCATATTCTAACTTTTTTTGTGCAGTGATCCCTCCAGCCATCGCTGATCTTACAGTCCTGGAACACCTTAACCTCTTTAACAATCATATTGAGGTTAGTCTTTTACAGGTTACTTTTATCAATATTGCAGCAGATATTGCGTGCATGTCTTTCCGGATGCTCCGGCTATTCATATTGTATACTGTATAACTTTATGTATGACCTTCTTATGTATTTGACCAAATAGGAACCGCAATTCACTACATTACAACTCAGTAGGCCTATAATTATTTGTTTGTGTACTTCACTAAAAATCTGTCTTAGTGTGTTTTGTGCTTCATGGAGCGCATAATTTTGTGTTTTTTTAATTACCATTGGCTATGTTTTCCTTTTGCAGGAACTGCCTACTACATTAAGCTCTCTGCCCAAACTCAAATATCTGAATCTTGGGTATGTTTTATTTGATGTTGTGAAATTCTGTGATCATAATATTTTGCTGTAATATGTGGAAATATTATCAGAAGATGTCACAATAATTATGTGTTACACATGTATTGCCTAGTTACCAGTTAGATCTTTCTCATGTCATCATCTCGTCAACCTTGGATTGCATTTAATTACTTGCAGTATGAACAGATTCAGTAATTTGCCTCGTGGATTCGGTGCCTTTCCTCTCCTGGAAGTTCTTGATTTGACATATAATAATCTAAATGAAAATGGTCTTCCTGCCAATTTCTTCTGCCTTGGTAAATTGACTGATTCTTCATTGGCTTTCTTTTGTATTTAAATGTTTACAGATGCTATTCCTTCAAATTAACTCCTACATGAATATATTTTAATTATTGATGATAGTCTTCATTTTTCTGTTCGGTAGAAACTCTTCGCGCTTTGTACCTAGGAGACAATGATTTTGAAATATTGACTCCGGAGATTGGTAACCTAAAGAGCCTGCAGATTGTAAGTTGACAAAATTCCAATCAACATAGGAAATTAAATTAGGATCCGATATACATAACCAATTTCGTCCATGCAGTCCTGTATACTGTATATTCATACTTGTACCTGTATAACCTGAGACAAATAAAGTATTTTTCAATTCAATTCAGTTCAATATATATAAAATAAATAATTACCATTTGAAATTAATCGTTCTAAAATCGATAAAATGTTAGCCACCTTAGTTGACGAGCGATTTGATCCTTGTTGATTTTTCGAATTCAAGTACTTAAAAAAATACTTGAATATTTAGTCTTAGTTGTATTTTTAGTTCAAATAATTGTACTTCCTATCTCCAGCTTGTCCTTCGAGAGAATGATTTGATCAACATACCTAAAGAGATTGGTAATTTGACTCGTCTTCGAGAGCTCCATATTCAGGGAAACAGATTATCTGTCCTACCGCCTGAACTTGGTAATTACACATTATGAGTGTCTTTGCACCATTTCGAACCTATATCAGATTATTTGCAATACACTGTGGGTACATTAAACAGTCGGAATTATGAGAAGAGTATGTGCCCAATTTAAAGAAACGCATTGTGTGTGTGTGTGGGGGGGGGGGGGGGGGACACTATCATAATATTTCCTGTAGAGTACCTGGTTCATCTGTATGAACAAATTGAATCCCAACATAACGTATTATAAATAATAGGTGAATGTAACATCTCTTTCAAGGTAATCTTGACCTCGTTGGAATGAAGCAAGTTTTCAAAGCTGAAAATAACCCTTGGGTTCCACCTATTGCTGACCAATTTCAAGTTGGCGTTTCACACGTGTTTGATTATATTCGTTCTGACACATACAAATAGTAAGTATATTCGTTCTCTCCTGTCCCTCGATCCATTTGTCTCGCTTTCTCATCTCTCTTATGGGGCCATCCAGCCCCAAAGCTACGAATATAAATTGTATTGATGGGGAGGCAGTGTTTTTGCTTTTTAGTTGGTATTGGTTCACTTTTATTTGCCTTCTTTTTGGAATGACGGTAGAGTGGGATGTAGGGTAGGGTGTGGAATGAAGGGTCCCTGCCGCATTTAAACAAAGATCTGGATTTTTCCCCCAGGATGGCTAATTTACTCATCATGTCAATGTGTTATTATGTAACATTAATCTTACTCAGTGGCATCTTAGCCTACTATGTCCCTTATCAGTTAATCTCACATTTGTTATTATGCCACCTGGTGCTAGTTCATTACCCAAACTATAGACTTCCAGGGTTATTGATTAGTTATCAGTGGCATTAATGTTAGTTTCCCTCCACATTCCTTAACTGTTACTCCACCAGTGATATATGGTCGTGTGGTATATCCGCCATATCTATGATTGCATTACTATGTAAATTTGAAGTTCTATTACTGTTGTAATGGTATAGCTAGCACACGGTTGACTATTGGAGCTGGAGTGACCTCGCGGTCGCTCTCCTTTTATTTATATACCAAGGGAGTACAGCTGCGCCCATCCATGGCTTGGCTGCTGCCATGCCACACACTGGTATACCACTTCTAATAATTGTGATCAGCCCTCCCCCCACCCCCGATTGGATCATTTGTGCTATCTCTACGAGACAAAGACTACGCGCAATACATTTTTAAATACCAGATATTCATGACGGCAACAATATATATCATCTGGGGCTTTCTTGTTGCGCTATGAACATGGCTTTCAGTTATCTTTGAAATAGTCCAAATATAGACAACTGTGTGTACCCTATTAGCCGTCTGTGTGCAAATCCCACTTTTAAATTACCATCCTGCTTTTCAGTTTGTACGGTCGTCACATTACAGCTGGGGCGGCACCACCTCCCAAGACTAGTGATAAATCCAAGAAGATCAGTCGCAGACGCTAAGGATTGTTTGTCAGAAGGGAGTATTCGAGGAGGAAGTCACAAGGTGCAGGGTGTTCGAAACGTGAACTTACAGTTGATTTTATCATTTCATAAAATGCTTTTCATATGTATACATGTAGGATGTGTTTTCTGCTTTTGACCATCTTTCATACTTATTACGAAATATCACACTCTAGGTCCAAACCCTCAGATCAGATAAGAATGGTATGTCAGCCTACTTTGCTAATCGGTTTCCTGGCCTAGGACTCGGCGTTTTAATGAGAATATAATGGCATTTTGCATTAATAATGGAATTATAATGGCCATTTGCGGTTTGAGGCGAGAGGCTTTCCCTTCTCTCTCATCTTTGGGCCTAGACTGATCACTACTTTATACTTTATATCTTCTATGTTGAAACTTTCCTTAAGTTTGAATACATGTCTCTACAAATATTGGATGAGTGAATCATGTGTATGTCTGTCTATACTGCTCCGAATCCATTTGGTTGTAAGGAACGTTGTCTTTTACCTGAAGGAAAGGAAACTTAACCATTTCATTATTAAATGCAGGTCATGAACTCAAGTATGCTGTATGTTGTAAGTGCACTTAATCCTCAGGATACCCAGTTGACTCTATGGACCAATAATAGATAACGAACGATGTATGCACGTTGTTTAACACAAGACTGATGTTATGTATATCTCTAGAGCTCTAAACTATCTCAAGTAAAAGATGAGTAAATAGTTTGTATCGCTAATATATCTGCTAACATATAACATTATATATAGAGTTATACTATTTATTCCACAACAGAAGACTTCAGCAATGAATTCACTTAGACTACTTATTTTCAAACCAACTATTATACTTAAAGGTTGTATCCTTCTATACTTTTATATGAATCATTTTAAAGTGCCGTGTCATGAGAAATTCGATATATTGCGTTCACCTGGATTGATAAATGTATATTTGCATAATACTATGTGAGATCTATATCAAAATGGTGCTATTTAATACATTACCGACATTACTGCTGATTCGTGAAAGGAACGGTATACTATAGTATAATTATGTGTTCTATGTTTCTCTGCAATTTATCGGTGTGTGTTTTGTTTATGATATCTCTCACTCAATATTCCTATTATATGAATGCAGTGTGGTGTGAAAAACTCCTTAAATACCAGCGCTCAATGAGAAAAGGAATCTTGGACTTTTGTTAAAACTTTGACTTGAGAAACAACATGGTTGGGTGAAACCAAAATCCCAATAAAACAATCTTTCCGGATTGTTTTTATTTCAGGGACCGACCACTGAAAGTTACTATATATAAGTCTATGGGGAAAAGAGGTATTTTCTCAATTTTTTTCGCATATCAGATAATTGAATCATGCATTTCCTTTAAAATCTCTTTAAAATGCATAGCTGACCCTGCAGAAATAATAAAAACAGGGGGTGTCCTGAATCTGAAGAAAGGTATTCAGCTAAATTTGGATTAAAAACGGGTACGGCCATCTTCAAAACCGAAAAATATTTCCCTAAGTTTTGAGAGCAAAAAAGTTTATCAGCTAAGTTTGAAGAGATTTACAATAAAAAACAAAATTATGTCTGAAATCTTGTAAAAACTGAGAAAATTTCGCGCATATAGACGTCTAAAATGAATAGTTGTAAACCCCTAAAATACAAAATATGGTGACCTCCTGCTTTTTTATATTCACCCAACCAGGTTCTTGCTAAAAAAAAATTGTAACCCAGCATTGCATACGGCGCTGGTATTTACATGTAACTTTAAAACTAGTGTTCTGTCTTATTTTTATACTGGAGATATGAATCGATTAATGCCACCATATGGCATAAGTAGATTAAGTTATGTTAGAATGTGCTTCGATTAATAAAAGTTCGTTACATTAGTTTAGTTCATATTCATTTTGTTATGTTCATCTCCTTTATATTCACCAGTAATTACGAAAATCCATTGCTGAAAACTTGGCAATTCGCCTATAAAAGGAATTTCCGGTAGTATTTCTGTAGTCGCACTCGGGGGAAGGGAATGGGGTGGGGGTTGGGCGTTGTTACCATCTAATAACACACATTCTCAACGAGGATGACGCATATCGTAACTCTTACTAAAGTTATTACAATCTATTTGTGATTCCCCCGCAATGTATCCCGTCGGCACGTTAGTTAGTCAGTATGAGACGTTTGAGGTTGAGTGAACAGGCTTTGGTCCTGTATTCCACTACTATAGAAGGAAAATAATATTTTGTACATGCAACCAGGGTATTCTAAATCATGAAAGTTGTTAACAAGTTTTCTGAGAGCGATGGTTAGAACATAAACTTTTAGGAACCGCCTTTGATACGTCGCCAACGTGCGCTATCGGCTGATCATTAGGCCTGCGTATATGGGAAGCCGTTGGTATATTTATTCCAGAATTGTGGATATCTGAATTGTTTTTATGGATATCCACAAAAACAATTCAGATATCAACAATTAATTTTGGATATCCACAATTGAATTTTGGATATCGAAAATTAATTGTGGATATCCACAATTCAATTCTAGATATCCAAAACTCAATTCTGGATATCCAAAACTCAATTCGGGATATCCAAAATTTAATTCTGGATATATTTAATTTTACCCAATTTTACATATCCAAAATTACATTCCACATATCCACAATTCAATTCAATAACAATACATATATCCAAAATTCGCATTCTGGATATGCAGAATTTCATTTGTGTACATTCTATCACCTTATTTTCGAATTATGGACATACATTTGACATAGATTAATACCAGTTGAATTAAGTATATCCATAATTCAATATCTGAATGTGAATTATGGATAAACTTTTTTCGAATTCGAATTTGGGATAACCAGAATTGGGAGAGGGGAATATATATATCCAGAATTGATTTATGGATATCAGGAATTGAATTGTTGATATCTGAAATTTAAATTGTTGATATCCATATTTGATGTATGGATATCCAGAATTGATTTATGGATATCCAGAATTGAATTGGTGATATCTGAAATTCGAATTTTGGATATCAACAATTCAATTCTGGATATCCAGAATTGATTTATGGATATCCAGAATTGATTTATGGATATCCAGAATTGATTTATGGATATCAAGAATTGAATTGTTGATATCTGAAATTCGAATTTTGGATATCCAGAATTGATTTATGGATATCAAGAATTGATTTATGGATATCAAGAATTGAATTGTTGATATCTGAAATTCGAATTTTGGATATCCAGAATTGATTTATGGATATCAAGAATTGATTTATGGATATCAAGAATTAAATTCTAGATATCTGAAATTTGGATATCCCAAATTGAATTCCAGATATCCACAATTCAATTTTGGATATCAAGAATTCAATTTCAGATATCAAGAATTGATTTATGGATATCAAGAATTCAATTTCAGATATCAAGAATTCAATTTTCAATTCTGGTATTAAGCATTCAATTTTAGATAGCCATGAATTAATTATTGGTATAAAAAAAATAATAACAAACTTGAACTTTGGATATTTTAAGCATAGAATTAATTCCTCCACACACAATTTTAGGTATAGAAAGTTTTAAATCAGATATCCAAAATTCAATTTCAGATATCCAAAATTCGAATTTCAGATATCCAAAATTCAATTTCAGATATCAACAATTCGAATTTCAGATATCAACAATTCAATTCTTGATATCTGAAATTCGAATTTTGGATATCTGAAATTGAATTTTGGATATCTGATATTGTATTGTTGATATCTAAAAATCAATTTTGGATATCTTTAAAAGATGTTTATTATGGATATGTCATTTTTAATTTTGGATATGTCACGGGCAATTACGGATATCTATAATTCAATTTTCAAATTATACTATTATATTAATTCAAATTAATTTCTGATATCCACAATTCAGGAATAAATATACCAACGGCTTCCCATACGCGTATGCAGTTATACCCCTTTCACACTACACAACCGAAGCGAAGCATAGCGAATTGTTGCGAACTGGTTTATATAATTCGCACCATGCAGACTACTCAGCGCTTCAAAGAGCTTTCACTAAGTCGGTTCTATTCAGACTACAAGCATGGTTGCTGTACACTTTCCTATGTGTTTATAAGATCGATGACGTCAGAAACCACTTCGCTTCACTTTGGTTCCATTCACACTAGCAGAATTAGCACTGAGAAAGCGAAGTGAAGCAAAGTGGTTTATATAATTCACCTCAAGTAGGTGGATTGTGTAAACCACTTCACTTCACTTTGGATTCGGTTTGGAAGCGCTTTAGAGTGCAGTGTGAATAGAACCGACCTCGAGGAAGCCTCAAGGAGCTTCAAGGCGCTTTGAAGCGCTTTGAGAGGTGTAGTGTGAAAGGGGTACTAGTTGCACAACTATGGATCACGTGGCCTGCCCCATAAAAGTTAGGGGTCGTATGGGGGTTGAGGGTGGGGGTGGGGGTGGGGGTGGGGGTGGGGGGCGTGTCTTGGTACCTTTCTACTTATGTTTAAAAATGGGGAGGGGTTCATCGGTTGAAATTCTTTGTGATATTTGATTTCGCTGAAATTATATTTTTATTCAGAATTAGACCCTTATCTCTGGAAAAGTAAAAACTAGGTAGATTATACCAGCTCGTTTTACTGTTTTACCAGCTCGGCATAGTTGTTCGAACCACGGGACGGCAGACTATCTGCCGACATACCGAACCGCTAGAACCGCTGGAGAATATCCAAAGCACTAGATGAAATATGCCTGCTCCTTTTCTGCAGACAGCTTGGATAGAAATGTCTAAGGCCACACCGTACCGTTACACAATAGCTTCTTCCTCGGCATTTGGCGTTTCATTGTTCCGAAACTTTCAAATTTTTCAAATATTCAAAATCTTTCAAATATTCAAAATCTTTCAAATATTCAAAACTCAAATTTCCTGAGGCCCCCACTAGTGGTCACACGTGCCGCTGCCTCCTCCACCCTCCACGACTCTCTGCCCCCCCCCCAACCTTTATCAATCCAAATCACTACCCTCTGTTAATATATATACGTAGTGATCCGTAAGACTACTAGATCTCGACATGTGACCCGCCAAGCAGAAAGGTACCTTCCCGCGGGAGTTTTAGTTCCTGGTATTCCCGCTAGGAGTCACATCATATTCATGACGTCACTGTCCCAAATGTTTATATTAGTAATTCTGAGAGGGAGGTAACATTGAAAGTCTGTAACTTCACTAATTGTTGAAGTATCAACAAAATTCTTTCACTTTTATAATGCTCATTTCCCCTTCTGTACATCCCTGTCATTTTAAAAAAGATTTGTTTAATATTTATTTTTTGTACATATGATGTGTCACAGGAAAATGAGTCACTCCCCCAACCTATTTGAGATCATCTACTGAAAACTGACATAACTTTACAAAAAAGCCCACATCTCGACAAATTCTTGGAATTTTCAACTATTTTTTTCGGTTATTGACTCAGGAGGACATGCAGATTCAGAAACTATAATAAACCCCAATTCGAAAATTTGGCCCTGGAGTCCCCTTTCTGCTTGGCTGGGCACACATAGTCTTTCTTGCACTCACTATTGTCGTTAGACTCAAACGCCTCCAGCTGATCCTTTTAGTTATTCAAGACTTCGCAATAGATTATACGATATTCGATGTCAATGAGAATTTTAAAAAAATCTTATCCGTTTGTAAACCGAGAGTTGTTGATAAAGCAGCGCAACCGTAATTTAACGTGTTCCTCTTACTTTCAATACCGTGATATGTCAAAGCGTATTTTATGTAAGCTGCTTACCTGCTTTCAATGTCACAAATATAAATTTATGCTATACACGTACTAAGAATAAACGGCGCCTTGTTGAGATAAACCCGGCTTAATTGTTGCATTATCGAAGGGTAGGCGATCTCATTTTCTTAAAAGCATCACGCGTTCTAATTTGAAATTTAAAAAAGCTCATTATATTTTTACATTGGTTTCTTGAAACATTATACTGCGTTAGGCAGCAAAGTAACTGCCCCCGGGCAAAGTCATTCACTGTGGATGCTAAGATTGGAAAGAATCACTTAACACTGAAAACTCATTAACTGCCGTGATAATATGATGTTATTTTTAATGTCCTTAGGCGACAATATTATTAGAAGAACTTGAATTATAATCAGAGGCAGTTTGCAAATGTACAGTCCACAATGTATTCCATGTTCAACCTTTCATATTATTAAATCATATGGCTTATTTTTAATGGTTTTGGAGAAAGATTTCAAACATTAATACAAGCTCTGAAAATCTCTATTTAGTTCCGCACCCAATATGGGTTGCGAGTAAAAATTTCATGATTTTTAGAGACTTACCGTAGGATGTTGAATTAAAATTTAGATTTTTATGAGCAACAAATAGCCCGCCGCAAAACAATAAAACCCTCCCTGGTCTCATAAATATTTATGATATTCCACGGTTAAGTAAAAATTATTACAATTGTGGCGATAGTTTTGTTGTATTAGTTGTTTTGTTGCATTGCATCCTAATGTATCGTTGCAGCTTTTCTCCAATCTGAAGTCTGAAGGTCACGTGATATGACCGGGCGGAATCTTTATTTACTCCCGCAACCCTGTGTGTTGCTCATAAAAATCTAAATTTTAATTCAACTTCCTACGGTAAGTCTCTAAAAATAATAAAATCTGGAATGGATTAAAAAAAACTTGAGATGCTTGGATGAGGGACCAACATTTAAATCAGCAGTAACGAGATTGTACTGGGTTGAATTCTGTACCATAGGATATCTAGGCCTACATATTATGTAGGGTTGTTGATTCGGAAGCGAATTCGGATAGACAGGACCACCAGGCCTACTATGATTCAGGTACAATGGGATTTTGTCAAAATGTGCAAGAAGGGTACCTAAGAATTGATGCACGGCGTAATCATTGGCATGTATATCTCATCATTCTTTCATGATCTCAGTAACGTACGTCTCTTATGATCTTATCATCTATTTGAAAATCAAAAATATAGTCGTATACTCTATTTTTATGTAAGTACTCGACGGGCGGTAAATGTCTAATGTTGTGAAGTTATGTATAAATTGCAGTTTATTATATGTCTAACGCTATGCAATAATTATGTTGATGTTAAATGAAAATATTATTAACTCGATTTTAATTATTTACTTCTTTGTAAGTTTAATAGATCATTGCCATTCAATGAGAGCTTATAGAAATAAATAAATAAAGAAACAAATAAATATTCTATATGTTGATTTCACCCTGATTTACATTTGAGCTCATATTGCCTCTGCTACACGGCATATTTTCGATTTTAGGATTGGTGCGACTGTCTGGACAGCTCCTCTATACACTCTATACTCGTCCTGTAGGTAGCGGCGTGCCATAGAGTTAACCATAGAGGGCTTTGATGGTAACTGCCTACAGGTCGCGTATAGAGTGTATTATCCTACCATTATTTATTATCAACTGGGAGGCCCTGTAGATCCTTTATGTATCCCCATAGCTCACACCACTCACTCTTCATCAGCACTGGAATTTATCGCGGTACCAGAAGAAATTGGGATATATATGCTACAGGTGGAGAGAAAATGTTCGACGATAGAAATTAAGTACAACAAAGTTGGCATTTTTACTTTTAAGCTGCCATTTAATTCCGATCCGCAACTAATTCAAATGTTACATTCCATACACGTTGTTAAATCAAAGAATGGAATATTATGATAATATTCTAACATAATATAAAATCCCCATATGGTTGAACCTAGAAGCAAGTGATGCAAGCAGACTGGTAACTTGATGCGATCTGTTGTATTGATCTCGATGCTAAGAAACGATGATATTGTTTGTAACCAAAATCAGTAATAATCCAGCTAAATTTTTTTGTCACGTTTTAATCAGTTTTATTCATTAGACATTAAATACGGGTCTCACAAATTCAGGTGATTTTCGTAGCGCCCTGATGATGAATTATCTTTATACAATCCTAATATCCTAATCCTAATCCTAAATACGATCCTATATTGTTCCCGATACCTTACCATTTACCATGGCGCTTTCAATTAATGTTAATGTATAGGTCTCATAACCGTCCTGCTGGTTCCCCTGGTACCAACGCGCTGGCATCGGCAAATACGAACTGTTGAGAATATCTATATTTATGTTTCAGCTGTTTAGGGCAGAATTCTAATCATAATATAACGCAAACTCTGTAATGGAACTCCAGACAACCCGCCGTTTCATAATGCAAAGTAGTGGTGGGGCCCTCGTTTGTACTGAAACAGCAATACCATATAAGTACTGTTTGTAGGAGCAGCGGTCTCTGCGGAGTCTATTATAAATCAAAAGAACCCACCGCCTCGCCATCTGCATCGAACCTAAATACTTGAGAAGCGGATCATCTCTTTCGCCTAGTGGATCCCTTAGAAGTGTCGGGGACTTGTCTTTTCTTATTAACACATCAATAACATCATATTTTAAGAGAGGTGTCGGAATGAAAGGTGGTGCTAATCACATAATATCAGGTAGCGTCCCGAGTATCTCTCAAATATTGTTAACAACCATATTGCATAACTTCGCATTTTCTGCAGCTCTACTCAAAATCTGAAATTGATAAGTTCTTGGGTCCACCTTATCAACTTATAATTATGAATACACATCAATTATAAGAGATGTTATGAAGAATACATAGGAGTAAGAGAGAGAGACTTGGAAATAAGCTCCCCCTTCGCCAGATGTATGGCAGCAGGCTGATATGACAAAATAGCTCATGCTGAATGACTCTCGGGGATTGCCCAAAATTATGGAAAGGCAATTGTATGCACATACATTCCCCCCTCAATTCTGAGATGTAGAGAGTCAGTTTGTAACAAGAAATAGTTAACAGTGATCAGTTTACATTTATTTATTTATTTCCGGTTCATGTAGAAGATTGCGTTTCCAAGGGAAACGGAGATTGATGTCAGTTAAATGTAAAGTTCGAGAGGGAGGGATAGTAGGAGGGAGAGGAAGTGGAGACAGAAAACATGAAATCCCTATCCCATATATGACTGGTCATTCCATGTGATTCTGTTGGTCCCTTTAACACCTTTGCATATGAGGCATCTTATTTCGCAACTTGCCACTTTAATTCACACATGGTCTACCCTTTAATTCACACCTAAACGCCATCCCCTCCCCCTCCCAGGCATTACCAGCATGATTCTGATCCCATCTGCTGATATCAGAATCAACAGATTTTTCACACTGATATCCAGGATGGGAGGAGCCAAGATGCTATCAATGATTGACAGATCTCACACCAATCCATTTAGATTGATGATAACATCAATCTAAAAATCCAGCGAAGTGGTCATAGGAATCGCAGCATGTCCAAACATGTTCTGTCCTACTCCTCATTTTGAATACATTTTAGAACTTTCCTAATTCTCATCAATTTTACATCCAGTCGATTCCTAACTTGCATTTTGTTTCTGCAAACTTATATCTTTTTCCCCTACTTTTCTTCGATCTAGCTCCGACTTCGTCAGACTGACTGCCCACTTCGCAAGACATCACCTCAGTCTGCAGTTCCACCCTAACTTGTTGTGTATAAATGCAAATACTGAGAAGCTGGCCAAAACCCCACAATTCATGGGTCCATCTATGTGGAATAAACTACCGCCAGACATTAAAATCAAGAGTTGGTTTGTGATGTTTCCGATAGATTAAAATTAGTTTCTGCTATTCCAAGAAGCTGGCTACAAAAACTGGCTTCGGAAAATTTTGTGATACCCAAGAAAAAAGGTGCGATTTTCAAAATAAACAAGAAGGTGTTTAATATCAACGATTTCAAGAACAAATATGTATATAGAGAACTAGCTAAGATGTCCAAACCTGACTACGAAAAGCTAGAGGGTTGGAATGAAGTGCTCAGATATGAAGGTTTTATTGGTACCAAAGTTATATGGAAGAAGAAATTTATTATACCTTACAAATGTAACAGAATAGCTAAATGGCAGGCTCTGCAGTTTAGAATTATTCACAGAACGATTGGTTGCAATGGGTATTTAGCTCAGATTAAATACAGGAATTCTCCAAAATGTAACTTCTGTGACGAGGAAGACACAATTGATCATTTCTTTATTCTGTGTGAAAGGTCTAAAGCTCTGTGGCGAAGACTAGAGGAATGGATCCATAATAGTGTGTTATTGGTAAACTTTGATACAAATGACTTCAATTGTACTAATATTTTACTCGGATATAGTGGGGAATGTCCACAGAAAAACTTCCTAAACTGGATTGTGACGGCAGCCAAATATTACATTTATAGACAAAAACTATTCCATGATAATGAAATTGTATTTGCAGCATTTTATAATGAAACCAGCTTGAATATGAGGATGTTGGATTATAATGTAACCATACAAGGGCTAGAAAAATCATATATGAAGCAGTGGAGAAAACTTCTTGAAGAAGTCGAATATTTGTCATCTGTGTGATGTGTTAGATCTCTTTGTGTTATAGAAGATGTGTTGGTCTTCAATGTTAAAGTTGGAATTTCCTTCTTATGTTTGTGACAGTCCGCTGAGAGAAACGAAAATATAGAAAATAACAAAAAAACTACAAAAATAAGGGACACAATGTTAACTATGCCTTAGAGTTGTATGAGCCACGATGGCAGGTTACGCTTGAATAAAACCTTTTAAAAAAAAAATCAAAAAAAAAAAATCAAAAATAAATCAAGAGTTGGCCGGATGTAAAGAAATATCTGAAAGTAACATTGCGGTAGCAAAGGGATATTTAATAAATTGTCCTTCTTGAAGTATGTACAAATTGAGTAGTGACAGAGTCTTGTCAAATTTTGTCTTTATTGAGAATCGAACAGAAATGTCATTGCACTAAATGTGGAAATATGTAAACGGCCAGCTATATCGGATATATATCAACCAACTGGTAAAGACTGAATACCTCGTAGTTTTAACCAATGCGGATAGATTGTGTATTTGTTTTTAATGACGGCCAAAAACTCACAAAAATATGGTGTTATAATGTAATGTAAATTGTATTATCATATATCACTTAAAATATGGAGCATTGTGGTAGCGTAGAATACTGTATATATTATCTTTTTGTTACATGTGGATTTTCGTGAACATGAAACGTACCATAATCTATATGGAATTTGTCTCTTGAAATAAAATATGTTTTTTTTTAAAAAAAAAATCCCTTCCCAATTCAACACGCCTACTGCTGACTTGCAATACATCACAATGTTTACACTCCTTTTTCCAGTCACAACAAACACTCATTACAATATTAGCCCCACCCCGCTACGCCCCACCCCATACATGAACAGTATACTCTACACAACCTATTAACCCCACCCCCACCATTACGCATAAACTTCCCACCTTATTACAGAGAAATGAGACACAAGTCGCAAAATAAAAGGATTTTGAGATATCAAGCCAATTCCAATGATAGTAAACATTAAGACATCTAATTAGTATTTCTATATCTTATATTTTTTATGTTTTATATAAAAATTGCAATATCTTTGTGTGAGCAATAACCAGTAAAGTAACTAAAATATACTCAATAGGATGACCTTCTCAGCGCATAAATATATTACTAACACATTCCTCAAACAAAGAAATAGTGAGAATAAATCCCTTTGAAAAACATCAATTTTGCCACTTCTGTAACATTTCACAGTCATTAGCTCTTCCCTGGGGACTTAAGCTTGGGGGCTATACCCTCCACCGCCTCTAGTGTTTACATTCCCCTTAGATCCTGGTTGTATGGTGCGGTTCCTCCAGTACATTAACAGCCATAGAAACTATTGCATTCAGTAGTAAGGGCCTAGTCTACCAAGCCGATTCTCCGACATGTTGAAACTTTGATTATTTCTTGAAAACTCCTTAGATTTAACCCGCCATTTTCCACCGACTGTTTCAACAGGCTGTGCATATTTTGTTTTTTCTGCTTCCCCACTCATAGGATCAAGGCTCTTTTACCATGTGTACATTGACTTTTATACATGATAGAGCATATTTTATACATGATAGAGCATATTGAACCATAGCCTAGGTAATAGCAATGAGATGGATGTGAAATAGGAGAGGGTAAGATGAGAGTCAAAAGAAATAATAATGGGCGGGATTGCGGAGGCGTGGTTGTTTTGAGAGGAGAGAGAGGGGCGAGATCGAGTTGTATGAATGCTAAGTAGAAATGTTGTGTCCAAACGCGCTGCTAATTGTTACTTGCAAGTTGGCGTGCAATTGGCCTAGTCGGCAGCGATGTAGCGCCAGTACCGTACGTGTGAACTAGGATGCCAGTTCAAAAAGCCAAAATACAGATTGGGAATTGAAAAATGCAAGTTAGCAAACGTATGAGTTGGATTGTAGGGCAGTTGTGTTTCTACTTCTTATAGGAATCCAACAATTTACTGGACGTTTATTTCAATTTGGAGATTTATATTAGTTTAATTGCCCCAAATGGCTAAAATCACAGGGGGCCTATATGTCGGGGTAGTAGGCCTAAGGTGTAGGAGGGAGATAGAGAGAGAGAGGGAGGGACAGAGAGAGGGGGGAGGAGAAGAGAGGGAGAGGAGAGATGAGAATGACTGATATAAGAGGGTTTCATGGAAAAAAATTTGCACCCCCTCCCCCTGCACACACCTATACATCTATCAATTTTCCTTCTCCTCCCCCTCCCCGATTACCTCCCTTGCTCTCCCTCCCCTTTTATTCCCCTCCTTAATAATAATGAGTAATGTGTGGACAGGTACATTCTTTGGTAAAAGAATCTTTAAAAAAAGTTGGTTATATAAAAAGTTTGTCGAAAAAATAGTTGGTCAGGAAAAAAAAGTTGGGTCGTAAAAAAGTTGGTCGAAAAAAAGTTGGTCGAAAAAAAAGTTGGCCATAAAATAGTTGGTCGAAAGAAAAAGTTGGTTGGGAAAAAAAAGTTGGGTCGTAAAAAAAAAGTTGGGACGTAAAAATAGTTGGTCATAAAAAAGTTGGTCGAAAAAAAAGTTGGCCATAAAAATAGTTGGTCAAGAAAAATTGGAAAAAAAATGTTGTGTCTTAAAAAAAAGTTGGGACGTAAAAATAGTTGGTCGTAAAAATAGTTGGTTGGAAAAAAAGTTGGGTCAAAAAATGGCCAAAAGAGTTGGGACGTAGAAAAAAAAAGTTGGGTCGAAAAACAGTTGGTCGTAAAAAAAGTTGGTTCTTAAAAAAAAAATTGTCAAAAAAAAGCTGGGACGTAGAAATAGTTGGTTGTAAAAAAAGTTTGTCAAAAAAACAGTTGGTTGGAAAAAAAAAGTTGGTTGAAAGAGTGTCTCCCTCCCCTTTTATCCCCCGCCCCACCTTCATCCCTCCTTCTGTTTGTAACAGGTATGGTAGTGAGGTAGGATGGGGAAAAAGAGAGAGGGAAAGAGAAAGAGAGAGGGAGGTAGAAGAGAGAGTCTCCATCTTTTTGTAACAGGTATGGTAGTGAGGTAGGACGGGGGAAAAGAGAGAGAAAGAGAAAGAGAGAGGGAGAGAGAGAAGAGAGAGAGAGACACACACACAGAGAGACATTCACTCCTCACACTATATAGCGGCCACCCCTAGCTCTCTATTAGAATGGTTTGACCCGCCACCCCTCTCTATTAGAGTGGTTTGACCCGGACTGGCCAGAGTGAAATAGACTCAGCTTGACCAAAACATATATACACATGCTGGGATTTCGAAATAGTTTGTAGGGGAGAGAATGGAGAAACAAAGGAGATATTAATTAATATATATCCCTACATCCCTGCGGATAATCATTACAGTATTAATAACTTACATAAGAAGAACTTTAAAATCCATAGTACACTGAGTGATAAGCGTGCACCTGTACCAATGCGTACACTGAGTGATAGTCGCGCAGTTGCCCCACTCTGTGCAATGGTCGGCGCCGTAGCCAGTTTATATATGGGGGAAACACTGGCCCAGTCACGCCATAGTCCATACACGGGCCCTACCCCGTGCATGGGTCCATTACAGGCGGGCCCATGACGTCATTATGAGCTTTGCTTTACTTATGAGCCAAATGCCAGGATGTACATGTTTTGCTACTGCAATCCGGGGCGTCCTTTACATTATTTATGTATTACCATCCTTTGCTATCAGTACAACAGGTGATGTTTTCCATTCTAATGGATACACACCAGTTGTAATTATTAAATCTATTATCTTCGTAAATACCGTTAAACCTATAATCAGTGTTAATTTAAGGACTAAGGTTTATTTTGGTCGAATTTTTTGTTACCTCTTCTAATACATCTTCTTCATTAATGTGGTATATTTGTGTGTCATAAATATAGTTATAAATATATTGATCTGCCTCCTGAATTGACTGTTTGCTCGTTGCTGTCGACAACCAAGGCGTCAGAAAGACCCGGGTCGTCGCACTGATTGGACGCGAAAATTTTTCAAAAAAAATCGTATACCAGTGCTAATGCAGCCTGAGCCAAAGCTGATATTGTGTCGTGGCTGCCAAAAATATCACGTTCGTCCTAGCTGTTTATGGCGGGCGAATCAAGAAAAGAAGAGATCTTTGTTATTGACGACCCAAAGTTTAACCCCGATCGTAAAAGCCGAAACTGTAACAACTCACCTGACAATGGAGAAGGCGCAATTGGCCTCTGTTGCGGGAATCGGGGTGGATGAAGTTCCTGATAGAGGTTCAGCAGAATATTTGAAGTTAGTGGAACAGTGTATTGTCAAAAAGCAAGCAGAGGCTGATCAAGCGAATTTGTTATTGAAGACCCAAGAGGCCGAAGATGCACTACGTCGCTTGTCAATTTCTCCAGCCGGCTCTGGCGGCGGGAGCCCCGGCGGCAGTTCGTCTCACTCTCCTGGTAATCCTTTCAACAAATCGCCTGCCGCTTCTATCCCAGGTATATGTCGTCCTGAAAGTTATTTCCCTGATATGAAATCGTATCGTGATCTTTCCTACAGGAACATGGTACATGGTTGTGTTCGAGTGCTTCAAGATATGGTTGACAGTGGGGCTTCCATTGACGGCTATTTGGGGCACCTACGCTATGTGACTTTCAAGGCAGCAAAAGAGAGATATTTGGATTCTGCAATTTTGGATTATGAGAGGAGTGTTACCACGAAAGTTTTGTCCCGCCACCTTGAGGAGTGGCCTCACGTTGACACTGAATCTGATTGTATGTACTTATGCCCAGAAAACATGAGAAGCCTCTACTATCGCCCGCCGCCATCTTCCTACGCAAGGTCCCAGAACTCGAAGGAGAGTTCTAAACCGTTATCACCTCACTTTGACTTTCGCAACAAGTGGGTTGCGGACGCTTGTTGGAAGTGGAACGATGGGAGGGACTGCTATAATTGTAGATACCGTCATGGAATATGCGGTTTGTGCAAGGGCCCCCATCGTTCCAAGACATGTGAGATCCAGTTAAAGTGGCTCCGCGAGCACGCCTCTCCGGATGTTGCCACCGGAAGTGCTGGCGGAAGTGGGGAACTCTCTCCACCGTTGGGTCCAAATTGATGGCAAGATGGCGGCCATGTTTCGTTTTCGCCAACTTTGACAACTACAGATACCCAATTATTTCTCGGATTACCGACTACTGCTTCTGATGATGTAATCTCAGACGTATATTTACCTGATCTCTTCAATCGCTGTGCATCTGAGACTGATCACGGCTATATGGAAGGTGTTATGCGTCAGTTTCGTCCGAAAGGTTGGGCTTCTTGGTTGTGCGATAATGGCCGCCTTGACGAGGATTCTCACTGGCTCCTTGATGGTGTCTGGAATGGTTTTCGCCTGGTGAACAAAGATTCCTCGATTGCTGCTTATGAATTGTCAAATTATTCTTCTTGTTTCTCCAATGACAATGCTACCAAACTTGACAGATTGATCTCCAAAGAGCTGTTGGCTGGCAAGTTGTCGTTCGTGGACTTTCGGCCTCACTGTGTACACGCCATGGGGGTTATTCAAAAGTCGAATGGTGGCATTAGACCAATTACTGACTGTAGTCGCCCAAAGGAGAGTTCTGTTAACAGTTATGTATCGGAAGTGTGCTCCTCTTTTGCCTTTGTAACCCTGGATGACATCGTGGCGAATCTTCGTCGTGGATCATACATGTGTACCATTGACATCCGAGCTGCTTACCGTAGTGTCATGATTCATTCATCTAACAGAACTTACTTTGGCTTAAAATGGAAGAAAGGCCTTGTGGAATCTTACCTTGTGGATAATTTCATGTGCTTTGGTGCACGCTCGGCCCCAAGCTGCTTCTCTAGAATAACCGATGCTGTGACTCGTATCATGAGGAGGGAAGGTTTCGTCTGCTACTCATATTTAGATGACTTCCTTCTATGTGGCGATACGTATGATGATTGTGTTCGTGCCCAGTTATTTTTAATCAAATTATTGGGTGATCTAGGCTTCTATGTCGCTTGGGATAAGGTGACTCACCCCTGCCAACAAAATCGCTACCTGGGGGTTATCATTGATAGTGAATCGATGTCTTTGAGCCTTCCCAACGACAAACTGGCTAAGTTGAGAAAAGAACTGGATTTCTTTGATGGGAAGAAATATGGTTCTAGAAAACAAATCAGAAGGCTTGCTGGCGTGCTGAACCATTGCAGCAAAGTGATAAAGGGTGGCCGTTTATACTGTCATTTCGTCATCAACCTGCTCAAACCTCTCTACCTGCGCCGTCGGGTACGCCTTCAGCTATCTTTTCATAATGACCTTCGCTGGTGGCGTGCGGCTATAGCTGATTTCAATGGCACAAGGGATCTATCGTTGAAGTCAGAGCTAAGCGAAGCTATAATTTTGTCTTGTGAGAAGGAGTCTTTTGTGGCCGCCTACAAGAACTTGACTTATTCTGGCGTCTTTCAGCCAGGAGATACCACTTATGAGAACATCACCAGTTGCTCACATTACCAGGATTTTTCTGTGATTTATTTGAACCATGAGGTTGCTTACACACAGACGTTTAAGGCCCTTATGGCTCTGTCTGTCGTGCTGCAGCAGTGGCTATACTTCTACAGGAATTCTG
Organism: Sthenelais limicola; assembly: GCA_942159475.1. Classification (NCBI taxonomy): domain Eukaryota; kingdom Metazoa; phylum Annelida; class Polychaeta; order Phyllodocida; family Sigalionidae; genus Sthenelais; species Sthenelais limicola. Next base: position 56,556,465 of record OW804095.1, on the reverse strand, counting down.
GTATTCATATTCTCTGCCATGACAAGAAATTGGTCCGTTGCTTATCTAAGGAAAGGGCTCCGGACGAGTTTTGTGCAAATATTGTTCGCACTTTGTTCTGGTTGTGTGATAGGCAGAACTGTTTTCTTGACCCAGCTTTCATATAATTACAGATCTCTCTTCCCTGGATGACAGAGTTGCTGCTATACAAAGAAATGCCTTAGCTCTCAGTACTCAATCGGTGCGTGCATCTCAGTGGAAGAAATACTACTATTTTTGTCGTCAAATGGGAATATCTCCTCACCCGATTATTTCAGAGAATGTCTGCCGCTTCTTGGTTTGGTCGGTGGGCACGCTGTCATATTCATCTATGGAGAACTACACTTCAGCTATCAACCATCTGGCTAAACTAGAAGGAAACCTGAGTTTAAGATCTGATTTTCGTCTGAAACTTACCTTAATGGGGTTAAAGCGCCTGTTGGGTGACAAAAAATCTCCCAAAGACCCTCTCTTTCCCGAAGATCTGCTCCTCATCTACAAACGAGTTGATAAGAGTGCCGTTAAGGAAATGGCGACCTGGCTAGGCTTACTGCTGTGCTTTCGTTCTTTGTTGAGAAAGTGTCACGTTTTTTCGTCCGCCTTCAATGAACATCTTCTCTCCAAATCGGATCTGCAGTGGCGTGACTGGGGCTTTTTGCTGTCGGTGCCTTCGTCAAAAACTAACCAGTATTCTGCTAGGGTTTTGGAGATTCCGATCTCTTATACCTACAACGACTTATGCCTTGCAACACAGCTTCGTCTCTGGTTTGACAGATTTCCGACTTCTTCACCTGATTCTCCTTTAATATCCTATGATGGTGTTTCTGCTGTTTCATACGATTTTGCTTTGAAGAGGCTGAAAGAGTGGTCGTCCTCATCGGGTATCGTGAAGGATATAGGTCTTCATAGCCTTAGGCGTGGTTCGGCATCGTTCATGCATATGTCTGGCCTCAATCTATCAGACATTAAGATGGCAGGGGACTGGCAAAGTCTGGCCGTGTTAATTTACCTCAATACCACCACTTCATATAAACTTGATCTTGATCGCAAAATCGCTTCTGCTCTTTCAAGATTCTGATGGAATAATAAACAACATGAACTGACATTAACTTTTTGGGCTTGGGCTTAACGAGCCTACTCATCAGGTTATAATAAAAATTCCTGAGAAGCCCTCCTGCCTCGTGTCTCCTTCATATATATTTATGTGGTATATTTGTGTGTCATAAATATAGTTATAAATATATTGATCTGCCTCCTGAATTGACTGTTTGCTCGTTGCTGTCGACAACCAAGGCGTCAGAAAGACCCGGGTCGTCGCACTGATTGGACGCGAAAATTTTTCTTTTCTGCTGTTGCTTCTGTTGGTGTTGGGGCTTAACGAGCCTACTCATCAGGTTATAATAAAAATTCCTGAGAAGCCCTCCTGCCTCGTGTCTCCTTCATATATATTTATAGTATCTAAACTCTCGCGAATTGGTACACCAGTATGATTCTCCTGGTAATTGATGCAAAATGATTGCTGGCGTATTTAGAGCCTCATCGCCGTCTATCAAGATACCATTTAGGCCTACCTAAAATTCCATTATGCCTCTTTTTTTTGGATTAAATTCCTCATTTATTAATTTCCTCATCAATTATGATTGGGTACATTGCCAAATTCTCCTTCTTACCACTGGAAACGCAATTGTGTCCTATTCTTTTAATTCATTATAAAAACGAGTACATACATATAATCACCATTATAATATATTAAACTTACTAGCTAGCTTCTCTCAGAATATATCCTGTCTCTCCTTTACTCGAGACTTTGCTCACATATTCCTTCTCCCAGACATCTCACACTTTTCACTTTTTATTCAATAATGTGGTGTCGACGTCGGTTCCGCTCGGATGCCTCCCCATGGGACAGCTGGGTTGGGCAGGGAGTGGTGGTTTGGTCAGCCGATTCAGCCGACTATAAGGTGGTGCTTTTTAGTTGTTTTTCTCTTGTTGTTATGTGAGACCACTGGAGGTCGTAGTAGCACCAGGGCATTCAATTTTTACTAATTTGTATTTTATTTCTCTGCATTATGACTGATCTTTTAGTATCGGTTTGCACTGGCAACAGGTTCCGACTCATTATTTCTTTTGGGATGTTGAAATACAATTTCTTATCATTTTATCGGAGAACCGATTTTTTCGGCCAAGGGTCGACCGTACTCTTTTTTTTTTGTTTTTACGACAACTTCTTTTATTCAATCTGTCAACAATGTCATCTTCTTCCGGGACAGCTATACATCGAGAACTACATATGTCCCTCTTCTGCATCATGTTTGCTCAACAATTTTATATTTTTCTCTATTTTCATTCTTATGACATCAACACTAGAATACAACAGGTGCACAATTTGCTCATATATATATCACAACACAACCATCCTTATGAATGAGTGTTATAAGTTCCTGACAGAACCAAGTATATTGCACAATCATCTTAAGTTCAGCATTGTTTCATGCAGTAGGAATCGCAGATGCTATAAACCAAATAAACCTGCAGCTGAGTTTAGATGAAACTAACATATTGCTGATATTTAGGGTTCTCCTACACCAAAAGACTATTTCATCCCTAAATTGTCTCTGATACGAATTGTGTAGGTTTTTGTATATTTTTCTTTTTAACAATTTCAGTGATTTTGATGGAGGTGGCATTATATCATAGTTCAGCTGGTAAGCAGCCCATTTTGGCTGAATTGTTCATTTTTCATCTATTTCGTACAATAGCCAGGGTTGACTCCAAATACCTTTAGGTGTTCACAATGGATAATTTTCCATAATATTATTATACTTTTTTACAAGTTGAACCGCACTAACTGTATATATAATGCTAATGACAAGAATTACTGATGATAAGTTTTAATGATGTAGGCCTAAATCAATTCTTTCTGCTAATCATTTACCATACATGTATGCACCTGTAATAGTTCAGAAAATGTGCAACGAATTTGTAACAACGCCATATGGTATATATACATAAATCAACAAATGAAGCCCCCATCAGCACCCCTATGACTTTTGAAGTAAACAGCCCCTAATGAAGGCTAGATCTATGTATAGGTTCTGCTGTAAAACCACCGATCTTTCCTTCTGAGGTCTCAAGTAATAACAGACCCAGATTCATAATAATAAATTAAATTACTATACCAAGAACAGCATAGTATCGCGTATGAGGGGGGCTGTATTCTCCGAGTATGGCCGAAAACTACAAGGCCGTAGGCCAAGTTGTTTTTCGGCCATACGAGGAGAATACAGGCCGCCGAAGATGCGATACTGTGCTATTCTTGCTTTTATTCCATGATTCTTAACTTATTACAACTTAATTTGATTTATTTCATCAAATTATGCTGTCCGCATGGCTCACCGATAGTCTCGAACGGTCGTGACGTCACTGTACAATACAGGGAGTTTATATTGTCCACCTTGTGAGCGGCAAGTATATCGATTATATTGTACGCTCACGGCCAAATCATGGAATAAATTATAAAACCTTCTATGTACCAAAACAAAGTTGTAGAATGATGAGCTACGCGGGAAAAGTGTTGTTAAGGACGCGTTACTAACGTTGTATAAATTAGGGGACGTTACGTCCTAAAATATTGCGTCCCGATCGGTGTTATTGACATGCAGAACATGTTTTGGTGAAAGTCATGCTAGAATGTCTAATAATACGAATTCAGAAGCATACTTTATATCAAATTAAAGCTTAGACGATTTTCAGTCTGATGATGTGTCCTGTTCGGTGGTCAGTTGTACGAAAAGGCTTGCAAATCGAGCGAAACGGCCGATTACGAGTCTGGGAATACAATACTGATAGTTGTTGACAAAAATGTCTGGTCTCTGGATGAAAGGTAGGCCAGAAAGACTAATAATACGAATTCAGGAACATATGTTATATCAAATTAAAGCTTGGACGATTTCCTGTCCAATGGTGTGTACTGTCAGTCTTGTAAAGTCTTGTGGGCCCTACATTGAGCAAAGCGGCCGATTACGAGTGCTGCGAAATCTGGGAATAGGCCTACAAAAGTAGGCCCGGGAAAAAAGAGAATCCGAAAGTAGTGCACATATCCTTACACAAGTGTTGTTCGGACAGAATGTAGTTCTGTGTTCGAACCATAATTAAACAATAATAACCTGTTTTATTCTTGATAAATGTAAATATGCATTGAATCCCACCTAACAACCATTCCCTTAATAACCTGTTTTATTCTTGATAAATGTAAATATGCATTGAATCCCACCTAACAACCATTCCCTCCCTCCGAATTAATATCATATTAATCCACTTTATCATGAAAAACGGCGTTATTAATATTTTTATGACGATTATATATATACAGTTAGTAAATTACAGGGTATATAGTTGTATTTCAATATCGCCTCTACATTTATATAAATTTTGGTATTCATTATCATTGAAAATAATACCTTTTCTAAAGTGCTATAAAAACTGGCGACTGTGTCCCTCTTTGAACTAACCATACAACTCTGTGTCATTATGCACTCGCTTTTACTGGTTACCCCATTATATCACTGGTATCCCTTTTCAGATTGACTGATCTTTCAAAGTTAACGTTCATAATAAAGTTATCACTTATTGAATAATGTAATGTGTGAACAGAATACAAAATTTCAAACGAAATCAAATATAGGCTAGTCTGTCCAACTTTGAACCTTTCTGGGCATTTACCTTCATGCTTCTATATGATTCATTTAAACTGTGCCTAATAGATCCCGGCCCCTACCCAGGGTGTTTGTCTGTAGACGCAATGGGAAGATTGACCATACAACCATGGATCACTCTCATATATATGAGTGCGACATTGGAGGACGACTAATTCCTCGAGTTATTTTTGGCCCTATTGGTGTTGAGATCATCTCCTTGCCAAATTCTCTGGTGAATGTTGGGGCTGAAATGGAAATAGCTCTGCCTTCGTTTCTAAGTTTTCTGGTTAAGTGCAATGTTTATACTTTTAACATCTACCAGTCTGTATTTAACTGTATAAATATGATACAACAAGGGCTTATTTTGGGTGATCAGCTTCGTAGGAAAGTGTACCCGGCACACTAAGAATAACTATAGCTAGTATCAATTTGCAATTTCATAGGAAGTCTTGATGTCACTTTGAGCATCTGACAATTGTATGGTAAATCAACACGTCTAATTAAAATATATTAAATGTTATTAGAGATAATTGAGCTTGTTTCTTTCAACAGGTAGCGGAGACGCATGTCAGATCATTAGTGCTAACCATTAAAGGAGGAAAGATGTTTGTAGCCAGTGTATTGTAACCAACTAAATAAACCAATACATTCTGGTTTAGGATAAAGCACTCATTTTCTAATGTTAAGATAACACATATTACGTATCACACACATCAACACACACTTTCATCTCCGAGTTGTTATTTTGTTATTGCAATTAACGGTCATGTTTAAATTACACAAGCACCCCAGCTAGGAATTTGACATCACAGAGAGCTCACAGAGAGCTCACAAAATTCCCCTCAGAGAGCTCACACTATGAGCTCATAGTTAGGTCAATCTGTAACCTCTTATTTAGCTCAGAATGATCTCACAGTGTGAGCTCAGAGTGTACTCATACTATGAATTCACTGTGAGGTTATAAGTAAGAGCACACTGTGAGCTCACACTATGAGCTCATAGGAAGGTCAATCTGTAACCTCTTATTTAGCTCAGAATGATCTCACAGTGTGAGCTCACAGTGTACTCATACTATGAATTCACTGTGAGGTTATAAGTAAGAGCACACTGTATATCACAGTGGCATCAAAATGATCTCTTAATGTGACCTCGATCAGCTTCTAAACAGCAGCTCAGTGCTAGGGTAGAATGTTTCTCCATAGAAGCATTACACCCAGGAGCATTCAAGGAGAGACTGCATGGTCCCTTTGCTTGAGTTTCTCAACACTTTAACTTACCCTTCATACAGTCCAGTCTGGTAGCTGACATAGGTATCCTATTTGGCTTTATAATGTGTATTTGCCTAGGAACCCAAGTATAGGCCTACTACCTAGTAGTATTATGAGGGTGTTTTCTTCTCAGCATTAAAGCAGGTAAATTATCCAAATAAACTATTAAGTTCATTGCTTTTAATATTCCCAAGTTTATGATGTGTAATATCTATGAAGTATAAATGCCTCATATAAGTATGATTAGTGAGACTTTTGTTCTATTAGAAAGTGTAAATGTAATGCAGTAACCTGTGACACCACCTAGTGAAAGCCAAGTTCTACGGTACTGCCACCTGGTGAGAACAAAAGGCATCAACCATTCATGTGAGATCACATATGTAAGATCACAAACATCTCACCCAGACCTCATAGTTCTGATCTCACATCTATGAGAAGTTTCTGAGCTCACTGAGATATCACAGCTGTTAGCTAAATGTGAGCTAGAACTTGTGAGCTCACACTGAGCTCACACTGAAACCATTCATGTGAGATCACATATGCAAGATCACAAACATCTCACCTAGACCTCATAGTTCTGATCTCACATCTATGAGAAGTTTCTGAGATATCACAGCTGTGAGATCACATATGTAAGATCACAAACATCTCACCCAGACCTCATAGTTCTGATCTCACATCTATGAGAAGTTTCTGAGCTCACTGAGATATCACAGCTGTTAGCTAAATGTGAGCTAGAACTTGTGAACCCACACTGAGATCACACTGAAACAATTCATGTGAGATCACATATGCAAGATCACAAAAAGCTCACCCAGACCTCATCGTTCTGATATCACATGTGTGAGACGTTTTTGAGCTCATAGCGAGATCTACATGAGCTCACTTCCTAGCTGGGACGACCCTATAGGCCTACCTGAATAAAGTTCTCTAGTTTGTTGAGGCAAAATACTTAACCAATGGCTATGAAAAGATAGTCCTTAATCTATATCTTATTTCAGTGATTACAGTACGTTCTTGCAGAACACAGAAAACGGGTATTATTTTTATCATCACTTATTTTAAAAGATAAGATAAATGGGATTCATAACTAATTTTCCTGTGACATATCACATATTCTTATCTCTACTTCTTAGTATTATGCCTTTCTCCCTGAAGGTGCAGTGTCTATTTTTCTAATCGAAAATCATTATATCATCAAAACATTATTATATTGTTTATTTCCAGTTCAACATAGTGCAATCTCCAAAAAGAGCTATACCATCGCCATAAAGAGATTACATTACCATCAAATGCCTACATAACTACGAGAATACAGGGAACCTGGATTGAGAGATGAATTCTTCGATCGAGTCGGGGTTGTATAAAATAACAAGAGCTACTAAAGTTACCTCCCTTGAAATTGATTAGACGAGGCAAACAGATATTAAAAGAAAAGAAAATTGATATCTTCCATTTTCCCAATCAGGAAAAAGCCCAGAAATAAACATGTAACAGGAGCTTTCTGGGCACAAAATAAAAAGAGACTAGAAAAGAAAATTCTAAACGGCTAGGAGAGATGACAACAGGGATAGTTTGACTGAAGCAAAGAATAATAGAAATGAAGTAAATGAAAATATAAACTTGATTAAAATATTATCTTGGTTAGAAATGCATAAATTGACATACACAAGTGTAAGGGGGAAAACCTTATGTCACAGATTTTGTTAAATCAACCTACTATGGATTGCACCCATTATCGGACGTTTTTGAAAAAATGCACCAATATCTCTCAATATTTGTTAACCCTTATCGGAAAGAACGTAAAATAAATTGTATTTGTAGGCCAGCACAAATCTTTTCTAAGAGGACTTCACTTATTAAACCTCACTAGCGGTTGTTTTCGCTCTACAGGTTCCACTTCAAAGTCAAATTAAACATAATTATAACAACAGCCGAGTATCGATAACTTCAGTCCTTTAAGTCATAATAATTATAAGTAAATTTGATAAGATTGTCTTTGTCATTATGGTTGAGAATGCTTTAAGGTGCCTAGTTAATATACCTGCCTAATACCATCAAGATTATATCACTTTTATTATTACACCTGTACCAGAAATAGATCTTTAATCTACAGCTACTTCGATCGTTACCGTTTGTGTTACAACAACCATAACAGGATCCTGGTAGGTAATAAGGAAACAGCTTTGATTTGAGGTTGATTTGGGGAGCATTCAACATAATGAGCAATAATCTTCTGAAACTAAGCTTTTACAACATTTTAGCCAACACAAACGGATTCTTTCAAATGTCCGCGGTTTTCAAAGTAAAAAAGGTTGCTATACTATATCATTGCATCATGCAGACAGAATAATTATTTGCATAACAAATTTATGATTTTATTTTGATTCGAAATTTCTTTCCTAATACCTATGTGTTACATAGTCATGGCCCCAAACATATATTATGTCCTTTGTTCCACGCATGCCCAATATCAGGAAAGGTGGGTAGGGGATCAAGACTTCATATTAATTAAGCGAAATGGGGAGTTCCTGGGACATTTCCTCTGACTTATATTGGGTAATTGCACCTACTAACTTGTCATGCATCGGATATTAAGCTGCGATCGATAGAGTAATATACCTCTCAGACGTCCGTGTGTACTCTCAATTCCAGCGACTCGAGGGTCTGGCGATGAACAATGAAAGAATCTGTCTTATCATGCCCATGCCATCGATTTGGCGATAAGTAGCCTTGTGATTCTGCCCATTTCCGTTCCCTCTTTCTCTGAAGAACACGGCAAACAAAGACAAGCATTTTGCAAAGAGCATCTCAAGAAAGAGACCCAAATGAGATTCCTTAATTAAAGAATCGCCACGGAACTAAGCATGAGAGAGAGCGTGATATATACGTACAGGGCCATCCTGAACAATTATTGACACGTCATGCGCTTGCGTCCTCGTCGGCATGTGTCTCTCCTAGAAGTTCAGTGTGTACCGAACCACTCATTTTCGTCAAATTAAAGCCAACGCTTTGATCAAGGCTCAATTATTTCCTTTTGTCCAAGTATAAACGCACTGCTTTAATCATATTATGACCTAAGTTGGCTAGTAGTCCTACATCACGGCAAACAGTTGATAATTGGTCATAAAACTTTTACCACCCTCCCTTTTTCGTCATCTTAATTCCTCCCATCCGCGCATCCACCCACTCTGCAGAGCAAACCAACTGAGCGCCGTCAATAGGTCTATATATAAGCCGGTTGGAGTGCGCATCTTTCATCAAACGTGCCACAGAAGTGAAGCAGGACGCACGCTCGGCTCTTAAAACCAGGAAACACGACGCATTTAACGCGACCAAAGCACAGAACTTCAATTTAAACACATTTAAAGGTACGTCCATTTTTCATACTTTTGCGGGTCAAAATATTATATTCCTGGGGACGGATTTATGTTCTTGAAGACATTTTAAAAAGTCGACGTATAATATCCCGGAGATTCACATTGACGGACTTCCCTGGGCAGGAGCACAATGTTTGATCATGGTCGTATCTGTCGGACGTTGCCATCACCAACCCCCCGATTTGATATACTACTGACATCGAACACGTTATATGAGCCGCGCTTTATTCCGCATTTGCTCTCCCGAATTCTAAGTAAGCGTAACTGACTAGCCTGTATGATGTGAGACTTAGTTAAACAGAAAGTGCGTTTTACGAAACGCATATTTTGTGTGGCTATATTTCCCTTAAGGAGCTGACAAAGGTACGGACAAAAGTTGGCTTTATACAAGCCAATCCCCTTAAATAACCCACATTTAAGACACAAGTAAGGTTCAAAATGAAAAAAAAAACCAAATATACTCCGACGTATCTAATAGTTATCATCTTTTTTCTGCCTAATTTAACATAATTTATTGATTGGTAGGGTAGGGAAAGAAGGAATACAAAAGGAAATTCCTTATTTTTGGTAACTGAGAATGCGGCGTTAACATTTTGCTATCATACAAATCACACAAATGTGGATGAAAATATATGCCACAAGAAGGTTTTGTTTCCAATGCGATTGAACGCAATAATTTATGAATATGTCATTGAATATGTTGTATCTTAAAGTGGCTCTTCTCAATAAACTCAGTAGTCATGGAATCTATTGAAACGTTTTAAGCTAAATCATATCACATACATTTATTATTCAGACTAAATTGCACTCAAATATCTTGCAAACCACTGATCTGATAGAACTTTACTTTTACGGATATATAATTATGTGGTAATATCTGTGAAAATTGGGAAGTTATTACACACGAAGTACATTAGGGCTTATAGCCGGGGCTTATAGTTAAGCCTTAGATGTGTAGCTATCGGCAAGCCTCATATCCATTACCACAGCCGCCTTGGTGTACGAGCGATGTACGGCTAACACCACAATGGTAAAGTATTATAGGGTGCATTGCACTATACACGATAAGATTGTGTCTTAAAGGCCTCGTAACACCCTCTTAAAGTTACGACTACGAGAGCTTTATGATACGAGGGTTGTTGCATTGAAACTCATGCATCTGAGCGAGTTAAGAGGCCTCTCAGAGTTCTCTCAGAGTACTCTCAGACTAGTCTCAGAAAATAATCGTATATAATGCAATGCAAGTTACGATAAGAGGGAGTTACGAGGCCTCTAAGAGTGGTTTAACACAGAATCGTATATAGTGCAATGCACCCATAGTTGGCCGGCCGGCCGTGGCAATGACTACGAGCCTGTCAACTTCCTGAGCGCTTGAATTTGAAAGGGCGAGACGCGGCTCTTTAGTTCCAATGTTGGTTGAAAAAAGTGTACCTGCTTGTATCTGCTAAAACATATTACATACGGTCAAACGTGGCTCGAGTCGATCAATTACTAAGTGTGAAGGAAATAAGTTTTTATTCTATGCACGATTTCAGTTTCCCAAATGCAAAAATTAACATCAATATTAACCTTTATATATACTTTCACTTTAGACGATACAGTGCACTAAGAGTTCAAGTGACGGATGCACTATTGAAGGATTAATGATTGGTATTGCGGGGTTGCTAGTGCATTCTTTGGATTATGAACCACAGTGGAGGTTTTTAAGCCTTTTAGTCGCTGCGCGAATGATTAAAAAAATATCTCGCACATACATGTATGTTCGCATCGGTGATGCAGTAGAAGCAAGCTTTTTAGACAGGATCCTGATGTTGAATCTGACGTATTTTTCCAATGTTCATCCATTATCAAAAACTATCCATTAAAGCTACATTATCAGCTAACATAGAGCAACAACTAGAGATTTTCTACTTTTTGTTCCGTTTCTTTCCGTTTTTGAAAGTCAGCAGGCAAGTTTTTGAAATGTTGCAGGGGCAAAGACATTGTAGCGAGCGCTAGCGGCGCGAAGCGTTTCAATTAAGGGGTGGGGGTGGGGGTCCTGAAATGATAAAAAAAAACTATAGGTGGAGCATCATTATTCAGAAATCTGGGAGCATACATTTACTGAGTCACATATATTTTTACCTTATTTTATTTTATTTTATTTTATTTTATTTTATTTTATTCTAGTTTATTTAATATTGTCCCATGCCTCGTGAGAATTAATGGTATATAAATTACAGCTTATGTTTCTTTACATTAAAAATCAGGATCTGCTCATAAGATGTGTACCTACTTCTTGGCCCAGTATTATCACAACTATATCCTTATTTTGTCTAGTAAGCCATTTTTCTTGGCTTCATTTAGTAGAAACTCTATTTACAGGTAGTTTCACATAAATAATTATCTGAAACTTTAAGATATAATTATAGTAGTTAGACAAAACCTCAGGGTAGGACGAAGACCGGTTCAAAGACCGAGACTACACTGTAATATTACCTGAATAAAGCTTTATCAATTTGTATCTCAGTATCCGTGCGAATGCTGATATAATTTTTATTAGGCTTATTGAAATTATTAAGAAGGCTGCAGAGTAGTTTGGCTGGTGTTCTCATAGCTCACCATCTCCAACATCTTTATATACAAATAACCCTAATTCATAATTATTACAACTATATAATGTAATTATCTCCATAATAAGATTAGTTATTAAAATATACAATTAAGATACATCGGGAAATATTCCTTCCTGTGCTTTTATATGCAGAAATGATAGGGGTGGGGCGAGCAGGTAAGACTGTAGCTGTTGATGCACATAAAACAGGACGTACACTTCGAGTCCATATATACAAGAGTAAAATATACTGAGACTATTGATTTGGGGTAAAAAGTGATTAAGTTTGACTTACTCCTCAAAATCTTGACACCAAAACTTCCGTAACAAAGTTCTTCCCACAATACATGTAATTCTGTTCTCTGGAATAGTAGTTGACATCTCAGAGTATGGGTATGGCCATGAGGATGGGCCCAAGAGTAAACGGTATAAGAGTACTTCTTATGAGAGACTGAGGAGTATTAAGGCTGTCTTATCTCTTTGAGTGCCAGGGTGAAACTAAGGACATTCATGAAGCTTGTTTAATTGTTATTGCTATTTACTCTGAGGTTGGGTGCAACAGAATGAGATCTCGGAATAGCACCTGTTCACTGGAAAATTAAGGGGTGACGGTCGACCCCTAAAGCACTTGGGAAGATGTTCGATGTGGTTAAATAGTAATATAAACTTCTAGACTATAACTTTTAGAAGTAAAACATCAAGTTAGACATGAACAGTATAATGAAGTATTCTCACCTTTCTTTATAAGGCTATTGGCATTATTCATTTCACTGGCATTAGTGTTTCTTTAACGAATTTTATTCAGGTTTCATTTTCCGATATTGCAATGTTCTTAGTGACCTGAAACAATATTGTCGGTAGCTTAAAGCTTGATGTACACTTTTCTTCTCTAATGATATCATCTCATTATATAAACCTTTATACATATTTACAAGTATTTACACTACTTATTCGGTAAAAATAGTCTGAACCACTCAGCATATTGTACCTTTGTAATGATGCACATCCTTTACCATGGGAGAGATGGACCAGCCATCCGAGTGGTGTGGTCTAGAAATATATGTCTATTCTATGGACCGGTGGTAACAGAAGAACTGCACAGAAGATACTGTACTGCCTCACTCACTTACACTCACACTCTTTTTTCTCTCTCCCTCTCTTTTTTTCTTCTCTTCTCCTCTTCCCCTGTATCCCTCCACACAGTACATTTCTCTTTGTCCAGTGTGCACAGGAGCAGAATATTGATTTATTGAGTCCTATAAGTAATAATATGAGTAAATTTGGTAAGATTGTCTTTGTAATAATAGCTGAGAATACTGCTTTAAGTATAAAGTGAAAGCAGACAGATAAAACAAGATTCATACGCTTATTAGAACCCATAAACGAAATATTTGTATGTACATGTGCTCATTCAAGGGTATACCAATAACCTGAGAAAAAGAGCAAGCCTAATGTTGTTGGTAATACAATGAATAAACAAATCTCTAGTATAAAGGAGTGAGTACACATAGATGCTGTCTGGGCTCCCATACCTACAACTGGATCACGGTCTGTACACAGTTTACAAATTTGTTTCTACAGACAAACAATGGAGACGAAGATAGTAGTCCTTGCCAGCCTTTTGTGCACTATTCTACTAGTGCAGCATTTATCAGCGGAACCCCTTGAAGACCAGCTGCCTGACTCCACAGGTGCGTAGAATTTGATCCTTACCACTCTAAAATTACCCTTTTTTGCCTTGACACTTTTTGATGGTTTTATTAGCATAATTGCTTTTCTATTACAATTTTCTCCATATTCCTTCAAGGTAAAATAACTGTTGGACTCGAACCTTATAGAATAATATTAGCTGTTGCAACCATTTAATTTTTGTTATCCCGTTTGACGTTATAAGATTTAATCACCTGGCTTTTCAATTTGAAACAAATCTGTGTAACACTTGTTCTTCGGACGTGACTTCAAAAGTAATAGTGATCGAGAGCGAGGATTTTGAATTAATTTATTTCTCAAAGTTCAAGGAATTTTACCACTGAAAAGCAAGCATGCAGAAATGCTCATGAATGCTTTGTGATTAGATACCCATTATTTGACCAAATAATCAATGGGGGACTTGACTTGTTTAGTCTAATACAAGCAATTCTCCTTCCCTAGCAGGGAGGAACTTCAAGAAGATTTCACACTTGGTGAAAGATTGTTGCAATTTGGCATAGTGATAGGTACCGGTACGGACATAAGTTTTTCAAAAACCATCAGGAAAGAAGATTGTTATATCTTAACCTCCTTGTCCACGTTTTTAGGTGTATACAACCCATTTCTGACTTTAAATTAAGTTTGAAGGTCAAAATCTAACATGGCCGCCACCAGGATAAAGAATGCTATATCTCAGCTCCTGTTGGTACTATGTCCATGTATAAAAATCTTTTGGTCTTCGTTTTAATTGGTATAAGGAAGCCATTTCAGAAGTTATTTCTGTTAAAAGGTCATTTTCAAGGTCTAAATCCAATATGGTCACTGCCAGTTAACAAGATTGTCATACATGTATCTATCTCAGCACCTGTTAGCACTACATCTAAGTGTAATTCCAGTTTGTCTATGTTTTGTCAAAGCTGTCAAAGATCCTCGCAGCTAATCCATGTGACAGATACAGTTTGGGTATCATCAGGCGTCCTCCCATGAATATGTGCATATTGTTGGCCAATGAATTGAGATTCTATTTCTTTTTCGTGCAGGTCTTTTCTTTGGCAAGCGGGTTCCCTCACACAATTCACTAAATTCAGTGTACAGTAGACGGAGTTCCGGGAATACTCACGATCCACGAAAATTCTGTAGAAGTGTACAAGTAATGTGCGCGGAATGGGCCACTCTTGAAAATTGGAACTGATGGGAAGGTGAGTACTTATTTAAATAATGATTTAGGAATTTTTGTGCAATAATACACCACAAGTTGAACATAATGAACATTCAAAATTTACATTTTAATAATTTTCGATCATATCATGGTAGGAAACATTTAATATCTAATACATCTGGTGGGCAGAAGTGAAATAAATCTTGAATCAAACTCGTTTCTGGCGGTTTGCCCATTCTCCATGCATCGGAAGGCGTAGTAATCCACAATAAAATCATATATTTTGTCATGGAAATCTTGGTTTAAGCAATATCCCCCCTGGGCCATGCGAAAACCTCAACTCAGCACCATATAAACCAGTTTAAATAAAATCTTTGAAAAACAACTCAAATACTTCAAGTACAAGACCAGAGTGGAAGATTCTTGCCAAAAGTGTCAGGCTAATTCGTTTATTGCTCGGGTAACCATAGGTAATTCAGCAACAAACCATTGTCACACCTTGAGCCCCCGCTTCCCCCTCCCCAACCACACACACCAAATCCACACACACACACACGCCTTCAAATTTTCTCAACTCCTTTGGAGACAACTTGGGTACAGTGTTGACAATGAGAGATCAAAGGAACAAGACAAGGCCTCAGTGGCCAAGATGCTGCTACTAAATTATATAAACGGGGAACCACTTTGGAAATTCGCCTACGAGGGAGCCGACGCCATTTGTTAATGGGCAGAACACCTCGGTCATGATTAGGCTCAAGTGCATTTTGCCATGGTATTAGATTAGATTAGAGACTTCTTTATTTGCCTTTATGATGGTACATTGACAAAAAGGTTGTGGAAGTGGAGACCATGCCTATCTTCTTTCCTTGTCTTTGTTGCAATATTACTAAAATATAGGCCTAGGTACTCTACTCTACTAATTTTCTGCTAGGGTGAGAAACATTACATAAAATTACAAACTTATTAGAATTACAATATTAAGTTAACAAATTATAAGGTGTAGGTGAGAGTGGCAGGGTGTCATTAAACACATGGCGACATTGTCTCTCCCAGCAAATCCTTACAGATTCTTTTTTATATCAGGGAATAATTTTGATAATTTTGATAATTGATAATTTTGAATCAATACTGTGAATTAAGAACAGTACTCTTCATGATAACCATATAGTTTGATAATAGAGTATATTATAGTGAACACATAACATAACTAAACTCAACATCACAATATTAAGTATGATAACGCCTGCCTGCCGAGTGAAAAATGTTAAAAAACAGTAAAGTCATGAACTTATGTGCCCTGAAGCCCAAATATTGTTTTCCATTCAGCATTTTATCTTTCATGTAAGAGATGAATGTGAACCTGTCCCCGTTTTTAAGTTCTTCTGTACCTAGGTTATTCCATCCAATCTGGCACTTCTCTAGTTCTGTTTGTGTTTTGGGAGATAATGTTTTTAGATTTCTGTAACCCCCAGCATGGCTTCTGGTCATAAGATTTCTGTCATCTAAATTTAATTAAAGGATTTTCCGCTAGGTGGTGAGCCATTTCAACTATATGTGATTTCCTCTTCTTTCACTGAGAGGTAAACTATTCAATAGTTGATGTTTGCATTTACACTGAAATCGCAGAAATTCGCTTTATAAAGTAGTCTCATGTTTAGAGAAACTGTGTTTATTAGATTGCGGGGTTTGAATGATAATAAGTTGTCTAAAAAGGAAACCAAGATAGTTGTAATCTGTGACTCTCATGAGATTGGATACTCCTAGGTAAAGGCATGAAGGCCAATTTTTCTATACTTTGGTATGATAGCAAAGTTAATTACACTGCATTTATCTGCATTTAGAGAAATGTTATTCTACTTACACCAAACACTTTTACTTACACTCTGCAGGTCCTCTTATTATTGTAAATTCATTTCTTCATTCATTGTCCCTCGATCTAGGCTCGAAAATTCCCTTGCCAGCTAGCTTACGGATTTGGGGCGTGGCGCAACAGTATTCGTTTGACATAACCTATATTTCCTAGGAAATGCCACCAAAAATTGTTTTTCTAGTAGACATCCTCCATGCACGTGTTACCGTCAGTTGTGAATATCAACCCAAAGACACGTATTTCTCTGAGAGAGATTTTCAATAGGTTGACCTTACTTGAAGAGGATGTCAATCTCCCAATTTGATATTTAAAATTAAACATTAAAGAATTAAAGGGATATGTAACCCACCAATTCCTCGGCTGCCCGACGCAATATGCACCATATATAATATGGCATGCCGGTGAATGCTCCAGCTGCATTTGTAACACGTTTGACTCCGAATCCCTTGAGCTGTTTATTGCACAAAGGTTTCAAACAGCTCACTTATTTCCTGATGCTGTTTTTTAAAAAAAATCTCTTATGGAAGCTTCGGATTTTACTTGATGTGGGAGTGGAGTAACTCAATAGTCCATTGAGCTTCTAAGATTGCTTGAGAAAGTTTAATTCTGCACTTTTCATTCAGAGCCGTCTCTACCTCTACCCCCGGCCTCTACCTCTCTAGGGGTCGGGGACATGCTCACCTACACTTTGGGTGGCAGCCTAAAAAGGTTCGAGGCTCTAGACATTATTTGGTATAACTAAACAGGAAAGATGTATAATAATGTTCAACAATCTTTATGTCCATACTTTGTGTGGCTCTAATAACCGATGTTTCCTCGACTTTAAATTTGGGGACCTGAGGATAACGGGTGCATGGTCTCCACTGGCTGCGGTAAGCTTTGCGGTAAGTCTTGCGATGGTTTGTGCTGGTTCTGTAGCTGGTGAGGAATGACGAGGTCCTTGCCTTCATGGTCAGTGAATCATGTACTCATGAACTCGCCACTTCTCACGAACACAGCACCATAGCAAGGCTTACCGCAGAGCTTACCGCAGCCAGTGGAGACCACCCTTAAGAGAACATCTTGACTGTAGTGTCTATCAGCCTGAAATGGCATGAAATGTAATTGTTAAAAATCAGAAAAACACTTGTATTATGCGATGTCATTATATTGTGAGGCATTGATAATGATGAATTTGAGAAATTATCCAATTATTATGAACCCAAAATATGAAGCACTGGTCGTTGTTTACGTCAGAGATCAGAGCGGTATTTTGTTTTTAAACTAGCAAGTAGGAGCCCTATTCAAGCGATCCTAGATTTATAGTTGATGAGGGCCTTGCAATATAAATGATTTAAAGCAATATATTCTTTGTTTATTGACAGCAAGTAGTTATCATTCATAATATCCTAGAGCATTATGTTGTTGACGATTGTTACAAATATCATAGTTGTAGAACCGAAAAGAGAAACCCCAAGCACCACAACCACCTGGATCATATTATATTCGAGCACAAATTATATTCTTTATAGCAGGGTATAAAACATTAATATCAGGGTGTTTGGGCAGTAAATACTGGGCAACCTCCCCACGTCCATTATGTAGGACCCATCCAGGGTTTAAAAAAAACTAAACATCTAGGGGAATACCCCACCCTAAAAGCATTCTTGGATGCACTTTATCAGGAACAAATAAGAATACTTCAACATCAGAAAATTGACCTGAATACAATAATTGAATAAATATGCAATATCTAGTCCATTTATTCAGCCGTATAAATTACGTCCAATGGCATGATCACCATCATTGATGTTTTGCTAATTCAATCTAATGTTCTGTCTTTTCAGGTGTGTCTAGGCCAACACATGTTATTACTTTAATTTAGTTCGGGAATTAATGGAGGCAATTTCTAATGTATTCATTAAAAACTTCATCAAAATCTTTCTGTTTCATTCATCATGAAAGTGTGTCGTGAAAATATCACTGAACAATCGTCAAAGCCGTTTCAACGATTTCTCCAAAGACGGGGAGACTGGATTTATATAAATAATTTCAATAACAATTTCAAAGGACGTATTCACCCATGCTCAGCTCGGCGAAAAAAATGATTCTCCTATTGAACGATTTCTCAGGGTTCTTAACACTAATACGGGAATAGACTAAATCTTTATGAAATGTAAACACTTGAGTTCCGTCTTTAATAAACTGTTAAAACCATTAGCAGATGCTACTCTTTGTTTGTACTTTAAGGATTGACATTTTCTCGAAGTTATTTAAGTGGGAAATGCCACACAGAGTGCTTCACCATCGTTCACCAATGATTTCAAACAGCTCCTAGCTGGGGTATGTCTAGAATGCCTATGGGACACTATATGGCACACAGTGCCATACAGCTTAAATCAAATCGGTGAAAATGCTGACAGGACGTTGAGGACGAGAGGATATTGAAAACAGAAGTGGTCCTATTCATTAAACACTACTGTAATTAATTGTAATTTTTAAACGAATGAACAGCTAAATGGCCAAACTTATTATTTAATCGTTATATAATATATCACTTCACAAATTATAGAGGCATTGTCATTCGCCAATACATAGTATAATATGATCGTAGAATATTGTAAAACATTAGAATAAAATGACAATGATTCCCTATCAAAGCTATACATATACATAATATATAAATGGTTCTGGTTTAAAAAAAAAAGAAGATTGTAACGTGTACCGTATTAAGGACAGTACAGTAAAGTCATAATTAATTTGTGTAGAATTACCGCAGTTTCAGAGAGAGTATTATGTCAAGACAAATAGCTGGAGTAGTAAGTGCATTTTATTCAGCAATTCGTGGGTATCGTGGGCCACCTGCCTATCCTTGCCTCGCCCCTTCCCCTACCCGAATTTGGCGATGGTAAATGTTACCTTTGCCCTCCCTCCCCCTCCCCACTTACCATTGGCCAACGCCCCTCATCTCTGCCCTGTCCCCACTTCCCTTTCCCTTTCCCCCTTTCCCCGATTTCATGAATTGTAAGAATTACTGAGCAGAGAGAGAAACCCGATTCTAGAATAATTTCAGCGGGCATATTTTCCTAAACTTCCACATGGCAAAATCTGTTGAAATGATATACTCATTATTAAACTCTTTTATATTGAACGTAACAAGAGGGGACAAAAAGGATGAAGGATTGAAACAACTTAAGATTCTTCCTAATACTAGTCTGTGAGGAGAAATATATTATTGTAGAGAGTGCATAATTATTATTTAGCTCAAAAAAGCTGAAAGTTAGGCGTGCGAGCTTTACCAACACGACCAATGACAACTCATGAGTACTGTAGTCACCCAATGAGGACCCAATGATTGAATATACATCCTTGAATGGTCAGCTTAAAGAAATTAAAGGTCAAGTGTAAAGACAAATTTAAAAATCGAGATGAGAGCTGTTTTACATGGGTGGTGATGGTACGAATGACCTCTTGAGTTAAAAGAATCCACTAACGTCCGTTTTCACAGCTTTCTGATGGCGAGCGAATGTGGCAACATTTGCCTTGCTTTAGCGCGGGTAATATTCACACGTCAGAACTATGACGTCATCTGCGAGTGTAGGCGCGCCAAGTCTATATAAGGCTAGCTTCAGCAGTGTTTAGGGGGTGTATTCCTAGTACGTCGATGGAATTGTTTGAGGAAAACCACGAGAAAATTAAAAACTTTGATATGCATACACCGGTCGGACTGGTGTAGGCCTATAGTTTTGATAGTCTAAACATGTCTAACGTGTGAGTCCTATCGGGATATCCCCAGCAGAACCAGACTATGATTATAATCTATTCTTATTAATAGTAATCGCGAGAGGTATTGATAATGTCTACGATTCCAAATGGTCAGGAGAAACGATCAGTAAACCTATGCGAATGCAGAACTCCTAGGTCTGCACGCTTCAGTCTGCATATTATCCGTTTCGAAATGAACTGCGTTACCGTACGTCTATGATAATTCTAACTCCATTTACCATTTGGTTTTAGAGTGACAGCAACGATCCTATAAGCTATAGAATCGTTGGTGACAGCGACATTTAAATTCATCTCAACACCCTTATTGATCAGCTTTAGAACTTCCTCATGGCGAAAGAATAGGCTACTGAAGACGGAAAATCTGCCGTAGCATTCACTTGCAAAAGGTTTTTGATAGAATAAATATAGGGCGGATCGTTTGCCGTGGCCCCAGCTGCACTTGTGGTTTTCTGTGTCATCTGTTCAGCTACTTTATACTTATATGTGTTACTGTGAGCGATAATAGTCATCCTTATTTGAAGGGCGTCCCGATTGTTGACACAGTACGTAGGCCTAATCGCAAGATTCACGCGTGTCAAACTTTGGATGAAAGTCAGTAGTCATTCGCTTAAGGATGATGTCCACCGTTGATTGTTCAGTCCTTTTTATCTTCCACTTTCTCCTGTGCCTCACGTGGTTCCACTCCTCGAAGTTGGAAGCTATTGGTTCTGCGCCTCGGTTCTTGTCCAAAACGGCAACATACACCCAAACTTCAGCTCATTGCCCGTCCAAAGTTCCTAAATATCCCCTGTGCATGACGCCAGTCTATAGGATACCTCGAATTTTAACTGGGTACACACCTTCTTCACATATGTAGGCTAGCGTATAATTTGTATTTGTAGGCCTATTGCCATAGCAAAAGGCAACTTTGCGTGTACTACTTACATGTTTTTAACCATGCACTACGAGCTACTACGATCTTCTACGGTGTTCTTACGCAGATTACGCAGATTGTTCACCTTTTATCTTCTTGTATTTTACCACCAGATGGAGTGTCTGTTCATCAACCTGCTTTTCTATTACTTGCTTTACTACTGTCTACCATTTTATGTCAACACCATTATGTAGGCCTAGCCTAGATCTATTCTCATGATCATTTGCTATTTCACTTTTTTCTCTTTTTTATTGCCTGTAATAATTATCACATTTTATTAGAACCAATCAGGCAGATGAGAATTTTGTGAGTTTCATCTTACTTAATTAATGTACTTATTCATATAATTATTTAATAATTTCTTTTAATTTCGGTTTATCATAATTGATGGTATGCATTTTTTTTTACATAAAATGATACAAAATCAACAGTGTTTCTCTTGACATAGAAGTTGATTTTAATTATCACATTTAATTGATTAACGTTAAACCAAACAAAAAACAATAATCAGGCCTACGCCCAGAACCCAGAATAACACTTTGAATACCATGTACATACTACCTCTATACACTCTACTTGAGTTCTGTTGAGAGTAAACTTTTAAGGGGGGGGTACATTGTACATTTACAGGGTCAAGTCTTGAAATGTCTTTAGCGACGGTCGACAGGTGTGCGACGGGGGCATAAAGGGAACATACAAATTTCAATGAGAAACGGTTTAACTTTAAAACAAAGAAAGTATCAGGCCTGAGAATATTGCCATCCATGGTAAAACACATAAATGGCGATCACCATGACCAAATTGCATTTGAGGGACAGGATCAGGGAAGTGTCAACACAACAGTGTCGGGCAAAGTCAGTGTCCCTTAGCAACCCCTGAACCCACCACCATTCTTGCCGCTCTCAACCGAATTCTAATAGAGTGTAGCAGGGTACATGCGTCCGGGCCAAAAGTTAGGTTGGAATATCCCCTGTGCAAGACGCCAGTATATGGGATACCCTGAGTTTTAACTGGCTCCATACCTTCTAGTAGGGTGCAGCCAGCAGAATGTGTCATATACAATACTTTCTATCCCTACACTGCACTTAATCAGAACGACCCGAGTGGGGAGTAAGAATAAGCCATCTTGACTAAAAAAATATGTTTCTATTTTATGCCTCAGTTCGCTTTACCAAATCCGGGTCTGTGATGTTCGTTTTCGTTTTCAGTAGAGCCAATGAACTTCCTTAAGTTCTTCATTAACATAGTAATATCCAAGATGCAATTCACATTCATGTATTACGTTTCAACAGTAGGCCTGTAGGCCTATCTCAAATTGATACCAACTATTTATTGGATTTGTATAAAAGGAAATTAGAAATTTAAAAAAAAGAAATCAAAAGAGTCAATGGAAGAGTCAAGTCAATAGAAGAGTTAGAAGTGAAATATAAATATGAAAGTCCTTTGGACGGGAACTCCAATTGCTCAGTAATATACGAAAGATTTATTAGGTCTATACATAGTTCTCCGACACAGCAAAATGCTCAGCACATGGGATTATAACGTAGTTTCCCTTATGATAAGGCACTGTTGTTTATTTAAAGTAAGCATGCGGGGACATTCGTTGTGGTGATAGAAATACTTTGTTTCCCTTTATTGGTTTTCAAATTGATTGATGAGTTTACAGAGTTTCATGGTACAGGTATCTGAAAAATCGGTAGTCTCCAACAGCTTTGAAAACTTGTGTTCTAAATTTCTTTCAAGGGAAAACGGTACTATACTAATTGCAATCTGAGTGGTGACTTTCTGAACTAGGTGGAAAATTGAAATTACTGGGGGATTTAGACAAACAAAATTATGAATTTCATTTGCCTAAATTCTCTTCATCAAAAATCAATAATATTTAAAGTAAAGCATATGATTGCATGGCCATTTTAACAAGTCAATTAGTGCATGATTTTGGCAATTCTTTGGTATTGAAAGTTGAATTTAGGGAAAATGATATTCATACTTCACGGTGAAATTAACTGTTTTGAAGTTTCTAAAATTATTCCCTCAAAATTAGCAAAATTGCAATTAGAAATATAAAAGAACTCTTGACTGGTACTTGGCTCAAGATATTATATGTCATTCCCAGAAAGATTACTCAGTGAAAAAATCTTTGAAAAATGACCCTTTCATAGATAAGACTCTATTTTCTTCTAGACTAATTTCTTCTAGATTTGAGAGCAGATAAACCTTATTTATCTTAAATCTATATCAACGGGAATAGACCCATTTTAATACAACACCCTGTCTAGGAGTGAGGGTAAGTTGAGTGAGCGAAACTTGGTCTCCAGTTCGGGGATGAGAACTGCCGCTGTTAATGACAACTTCAGCTTGGTCAGGGAGCGAAGTGTCACTTGCCTTTAAATTGTTTGTTGATTCCACATCACCAAAGTTAATAACGACCAGTAATCTATGAGAGAGAATGCAAACAAGCAACATATTATTACAAGCAAAATGGGAATCTGTTACATCAAGTCTAAAAATTGACAATGCACCGATGCAAAATCACATCGACGGGAAATATCAAACATGTTTGATGTTCATCGCTACCCTTGCCGATGCAATTTTTACATCGCCCACTCATCGCCAGTCATCGCCTGGTGTGCCGAAGCCATAGCGATGAAAAGTCGATGCAAAGACGATGCAAAGTCGATGCAATGAATTTGACAAACTTCTTATCGACTAGCTCATCGCCAACGCATCGCCAACGATTTTGTTGACAGTGGCCGAACCGCTTATTATTCAGCTGAAAAGCTGGGTGAATTTAGGTGGAATTATGGAGCTCTAGTTGTTCCTGATATTGTAAATGCTTTGGTTGCCTCTGAATAGATGCACACTCTGATTGGCTAACAAGAAAGGAAATACATTTACGAGATGATGCAAATGTCACAAATATATAAGGCTAATTAAACACGGTATACTTACTTATCCCTTCCATTGAAATCTCTGACGTAAGCTATCACATTGTCATCTGTGTTAATGTAGGTCATCCCACCAAACTTCAGTGATTCTTGATCCTTCCGAAGTTTTGTAAGTGCACGGAAGATATTAAGAGCGCTGTCTTCAGTGCTATTCTGAACCTACATATAATTTGTGAGAGAACATTGTTCAGAGACCGTCCGTATTATTGTCACATTGAAGACAACAGGGACATTTAGCAACGCTAACGCTAACGTAAACGCTAGTTTCTCACGATAGGGTGGGCCGTATGTAATGGCAGAATTCTATCAGTTTTAGTGGTGGAGAGGTGTTTTCAGAGGGCAAAAAACACACAATTTCATGAATGTGAGTAGTGTGTTACACCTGTATACAAAGAAAAACACCTCCCGCTCATTTGTACATACAAATGAAATGATAATTGTCCATTATTTTAGCGTGAAATAGACATACGTTGGGAACGTATTGACACACCTCTTAGCGTAATTGACGTCCGTATCTGAGGTACCCAGCAAACACATAACATTATCATAACATTAATTAAAAGGTGTCACAATGTTGTAAGAAAACATTCTAGAAATAACGTTTCTATGATGTTGTTAGAATATTGTGATAATCAAAGAATATTTTTAAAACATCACCAGAACATGACAATTTTAATATTGAATATATGCAATCACAAAACATTCATATGCTCATAAAATGTTTGACTCAAATGTTAAAGATAAACTTTTCTGATGTGTATCTTAACATCTGTAACATTATTTAATATTGCCAAAACATCATGAAAATATATTGATTTCAACTATCAAAAATGATATTATGATGTTGTCATAATATTCTGACTGGTACATATTAACTTTGCTAACGTTATATGATAACCCCAAAACATAATAAAAACATTATTGATGTTTATTATCAAAAATGATATTTTGATGTTGTCATAACATTTCTTAGGTGAATCATGAACTCCAATAACAGTTATACGTGATATCGTTAAATCATCATAAAAACATTCCACTAACATTAATGCATGATATTGTTATATCATCATAAAAACATTTTGATTTTCACTAGCAAAAGTGATATTCATGGCGGCGATCAACTTTTAAACATGACTATCTCATGTTTGGACTCAAATATAGAACTATTATTCTCATGGGGAGAGAAATTAGGGTATGTAATGGATAGATTGATGTCTCTAGACCACACAGGAATTGTTTATTAATCTAATCTAAGCAGGATGGAGGCGATGATTGCAGATTTCCAGACATACTTCATTTCACAAAATGTCAGCAAATTGAGATCCT
Organism: Sthenelais limicola; assembly: GCA_942159475.1. Lineage (NCBI taxonomy): Eukaryota > Metazoa > Annelida > Polychaeta > Phyllodocida > Sigalionidae > Sthenelais > Sthenelais limicola. The sequence continues at coordinate 56,530,839 of OW804095.1, read as the reverse complement.
TGAAAGTCAGAGATTCGAAAAATTTCTAATTCCCTTTTTCGGTATTTTTACTCATTTCCCAGACACAGGACCTACAAATTCATGATCAGCGGCCTTTGGACATCTAAGAAAATCAGTTTTCATCAATTTTGATATTTATTCAGATGGGACAAGCTCGAAAATAAATTATGATGTTAAAAGCTTAGAATTCTCACCCATTTACACATGTCAAGGTATGATATGTTAATATAACATTTTTATAATGAATAAATGATGTTTTACACAACTCTTAAATAATGGCCAGATGGCGGCACCTAGAGTCAACCAGTGAAGGGAAAAATCTTGTGAAATGTTTGTGAAAATGGCTACATTAATTGAAATCATTAATTGAACCATCTAAGTTTGCTAATTTAAATACCATTTCACAAGTTAAAATCGAAAAGGAGGGGCAAAATATTTATGGAATACAACTCAAAAAGAGAACTATTTTGGTCTTTTTTGCCCTATATCACTCCATCCATGGCACAGTGCTTCATTTTATATTCATACGCTGACATGTGATGGTTTTTGACCAATCAGGACACGTAGTCAAACTTCCTTTTCCCGCTAAAAGCACGAGGTGAGTCTGTTTTGCTGTCTGCTTCCATCACCATAGGTAGGCTCATAGATATAGGATTATTATTAGTTACGCATTATCAATTTAAATAATGCCCCAATATTAAATCATTGTACTTAATGTATGCTTAACATTTGCAGTGAAAGAAGAGTGGGCTTTTAGTTGTGAACAAACTGCATGACACTGACAGGCACACCACGTCCACGACACGAGGGGCCACGAGGCAGTGACACTGACAGCATCTAAAGTCATCACAGCTCTGAAACGGTGAGCAGATATTTGAATTATTGTATGATGTGATCTGATGATATTTAAAGAAACTATTGTGGCTCTGATCAAGCCAAGGAAATAATGGATTCCCCTGAACCCCGTTTCGATTATAGGGCCTAGACCTAAAAAGCTTAAAAAGATAGACTAGCAACGCGAACGGGCGTACCACTGTGCGGCGAATGATTTCAGCGCTTAGCCTGTGACTGGCTCAAATAAACATAGCGTTACGTTATGGGGCGCTGTGTCGCCGAATCTTAACCGATTTGAGAAATTAAAATGTCCATCTGTTGGGAAAATCATGGCGATTCGTCTCGTGTATCTCACGATCCGATCCGATGAGTATTTATTATGCTAGGGGGTTTGGAGTTGGTCGTCGCGCAGCCCGGCCGACGCCTGGTATGTTTAGTCAGTCGAACCTGGCTCTACTCAATGCTCATGTGTAGGTCATGCCCACGCTCACGTACAGATTAAACAGTTAACTATCGAAAGCGGTTTGATACTACCGCCTTAGCGACGATACTAGGGAGTTTCGACAGACGCTCCTCAGGAGCAAACCCGTACCTATCGGGCGGAATTAGGTCACTATGTCAGGTTGTGCATGGGTAATGAGGGTCAATACCGGCCTCTGCTGAGGAGTATACGTAAGAAAGGCACTTGTTGCGGGGATTATACCTAAGTATATGACGAACTATCTAGCCATTTTACATTTAGAAAAAAAGGTTTGGGAACAATATTAAACATGTTGTTGATGTCCTTGCCTAGCAAGTTTGGTGATAGTTAACACTTTTATCGCAGAAAGCATGGTTAAAAAAACACTACTATAGCGTCGGAGACCCGGTCAGAGACCTCCATCTTGGGTGCCGACCTGATCACGCATCCCTAAAGTAATAAGGATACGGATATGGTTGCGGATAGGTGAGCGGTGTCGAAACTCCCTATTATCGGCCGATTATCCATTAAAGTCGATACATTTGATAAAATTGAATTTAGTCGGCCGATTATTGCGGCAATTGTCCGATTTTTCCTATGTTACACCAACATAATCGGGACGAGGCAAACTAGGGGTCGGGAAACACCGACCACTCCCCCGATATGTCGGACCAGTAGGCGGTCATCGGCCGATAATACCGCTAATTTTGATGAGGTATAGTAGTCATATTGTGTGTATATTACCCAGAGGCTTAGCGCTGGGTTAGGCTTATTCTTTAGCACCTTTATACACGGAATTAAGATAAGATAAGATAAGTAAATCTTTTATTTGTCAAATAAATCGATAAGTATAATGTGAAAAGAAAAGACAAAAGGGTCTACATGTCTATATGAAAAGTTAATTTCATTTCTACGGACAGTTACCATCAATTTGTGTAGCCTTTTTACTGCAATCGACTTAGGCTTAGAGTTATATAAAATATAAGAATAATAATAAGGGATGTCAGATGGACCTACGACTATCAAGTATTTTATATGGTGAAGTTTTTAACTATAGAAAACATAGACAAATATATTTATACCAGGATTTACCAATAATATACTGCATTGGTCGTTCGATAAGATCTATTTAAAGGCCAGTGTAACTACATACAATTCTGAGTTGCCTTGGAATGGTAAACATGGCCATGGGTCATTTGAAGTGGATGACCAAAAAAGCGACACCTATAACTTTGTTTGTAGGTGGTTTGCCTTTATTTCATATTTTAGTTTGTACCATTGGTAAAATAAATATATTATTAATTACCGTTTTATCTCACAACCCATAAAAGTATTGAAATATAGAATAGAAATGATATTGGTCTATGCTATTTCTCAGACAACATAACTCGATATATTTATATTTATTTCCTATATCTCCTATATTTATTCGTTTGTACTCCTCTGTACTCATCGATAATGACAAATAAAAAACAACTTATCTTATCTTATACACAAAGAACATAATATGGAAACATATTAAAACCTATATTCGGTATATCTAATTAAAGAATTATTAATTTAAATAAGTATGCTACAACGTGGTGTAACATACTGTACAATTGGGAGACTTTTGAAGTCAAAATAATCACCAATAAATAATTATAAATCAATAGAAATGATAAAAAAAATAAATGTACAAATCAACGACATGATGGTAGCATAGAATGTCGGCTGACATGCACGCCGACATGGCGGACACCAAGGCGGCAATATTTCTGACATCCTTGCAGCGTCGGCCGCCAAAAAGGCAAGAGCACCGACATGTTCGGAAATTTACCGCCAACAGAAAAAGGGGACCGACAATCTGCATGTACTAAAAAAAGGTCGGCCAACTTTTTAGAACCTCGGCTGGTACGTCGCAAAATTTTCCGCTCCTTTTACCGACATTTCAAATGTCGCTATGTTAAGTCTATGGAGTTTACCAATATTGTCGGCGATAAAGCGGTACTTTCAATCCGCTTTCTATAGGTTGACGTCGGCCAATGTGGCCGACGTGAAAGGAGCAGACTTTTGCCGATGTGCCGACATCTTTAAATATTAAGATGCTCTGATTATATTTATAATAGCCTAGGTCGAATCCCACCAAATGGCCCCAAATCGTTATTTTCTGAAGTGTATTTCAAAATTTCAAAAACTCTATGATGCTCAATAAATAAATCATAATTCTGGTTAAAATCAACTTATCAGAAAAATTCAAAATTCTGCAGAATCCTTAGGATCCTTAGAAACCATTTATATTGGTCCGTTGGGGCTATACAAAAACACTTAGTCATGAAAGCGTCTCCGTGCGCCGAGTTTTTTCATCATATCCATTATATCCTAGCACTTAACTGACGACACAGAGCGCGGCCGACGTTCGAACATAAATAAATACAACTAGATCCAAAAGAAGAGTTTTATCCTGGATAGCAAACGATTCAGCATGATATAAGGATTCCAAAAAAATTTATTGCATGAAAATCGATGCATAATTCACTGCTCTGTGAGCATTTTCCTATGAATGGGTGGGTTCCTTGTAGTGAGCTAGCTTATACAGTGGGAGTGTTCGCCTGTGTGCGATCTGAGTCGTGCGCGTTGCTAGTATTTGTTTTCTTAGATACGTTGTGATTATATCAGCTATAGGTTTTAGATTGCAGAAATATTTTTTTTCTTATTCTTTATTTGTTTTACTAGTGTGCCAAGAAGAAAGGCCTGTGATTATTCGTTGGTTGATATGAATCTGAAGAATATATGTGATTACAGTGAATAGTAATTTCTAAATATTGTTAGTAAAGTGGAAATGTACATCAAAGTTATTCCTCATTGACAGGTTCAGCACCTACACCAAAAATAACACTCAGTTCAGCATGTACACCAAAAACAACACCCAGTGCTCTGGAAAAAAGGCCAAGGTCATTAGTATATTCACCCGGAGAAGGAGCTCAGCATTTTCAGGAGAAAGGTGAAACATTTCTGCCTCTTCATACTTAAACACAGCTTGTATTTACCTTAATTGACAACCAATAAGTATCCAAGTCAGTTGATAAAGCAAGGGGAATTTACTTTTTATAGAATAAAGTTAAATAAAGGTCAATTTCCTCCTCCCCAAAAATAATTAATGTAATGTGTTTTAAGAAAATGAGATTATTATTATTATTATTTTTCCCCCAACGCCGGGTATTTATTCAGTCTCTCAACAAAACTCAGACTCGGGGCAGATAACACTTGTAATTACATCTAGCCCCCTTTTGTTTCTGCATCTGTATCCTGTGTAAGGGTAAAAAGAACAGTTACTCTTGTTCATGTTATCTATTATTAGACCATCCACATTACATTAGTCATATTACGTGTAGCTTATTTCACCGATGAATATATTCGTATTATTATTATTATTACATTTATCATTATTATTATCATTACATTTGAAAAGATCAATTCTCATTTATGTATAAATATGTACCTTTCCACCATGCCTTTATCATCAAAATTTAAGTTACATTGTCTACAAAGCTACCCTGACCACAATATTGATTGCTAAGATTCCCACTTTTGTCTATATTAGTAGTAATATGTCTAGTGTATGTGCAGAAATACATAAATCAAAAGACACAATTTAAAAAAGATATAAATTTTCAGCCCTTGAGAACCAAATGATGACCAATTGGTGGAATTGCTCATATATATGTACTTCTGTTTCCAGTTTTGGCACACATGAATAAACTTGAAAACAAAATTGATGAGCTGAAAGCAATGGTAATATCAGGCAAGATGAAGAGGGAGGAGGATGACATGGATACCACCGACATCCTTGAACAAACTCTCCCTGGGGGCAAGCCTTTCAACTCAATCGAGGATCAGGAGGAGTTCGAAGAAACCCTCCAAGATGAGGATAAAAAGAGAAAATTGGTAAACAACCAACAATTTTATTCTGTTCTTTTTTTTTATTCACAATCATAAATATACTGTAATGTGTACTGATCTCTATAGACTTGGTAGGTAGTTTTCTGTAACTTATATCCACAAGGATGAATATAATCTACTCTAGCTTGAATGTATGTATGAAATTATATTTTATTGCATACTTAAACATTTTCACATGGCACAATGGAAAGCCTACATACTAGTATTGTCACTACACCAATCTCATGTAAATTGGATAGACAATATAAATGGTTATATAATCTGATCTACATAATCTCCATTAATTGTAGGTGCGAACACTATCTGGACTTGAAACAAGGCTAAACCTTGGGAAACTGTGCAGAGCAGTGATGAGGGCATTACTCACCGGTTCATGAGTGACTACAGTGTGACGGGACAAAAGGGCAAGAAACCATTTAAGCAAACTATTACTTGCCGGATCATTATCAGTAAGTATCAAAATATTGTCACTGTCTTGTCACTTGTTTTTTCTACTTACAAAAGGTTATTTACATTTGAAGATAAGGAATTATATATGTTGTTGACCTATTCACTTACTTGGGGCGCTTCTCATAAATGGGTCAGTAGTTAGTCTCTTAGAACTTAGGAGCATATGCTCATATTGCCCTGCTTCCATAGAGGTATTATGCCTTATAACTCAATAAGTCATTGATCAGTGGCAGAAAGTTTCAAAGACATGCATGTCCACCGTTTATTCACACACAAGAAAACATAGTTACAATAGTTACATAGTAGCATTGCTCACTTCAAGTCTAGCTTTTACTTGAATGGATGGCTAAATCATATTAAATGCAGTGGAAAGTTTGCTAAGAATGTTTTTCTTTTCTTTTATAGAATCAATTCACAAAGCTACCCAGGGGAAAGCCTCCCGCGGGGATATAATTTACAGCATTTCAGAGGTTCTGCGGAGTGCTCCATACCAGCCTGGTGGATCAAAATATGTGAAGGTTGGTATTTGATATTGTCTGGCAAGATAATGCATGTTTATTTGTATACTGTACATGTAATATAGACATGATCTGCCATTTATAGACCATGCTATTTTGCCTCAGCAGGAGTTGTGAAAAGGAAAAGTGGGAGTAAATTGATATTTTTAGGGTCTCTACTACCTGTACATCGTTGATGTTCTGAACTCATTTAATGACAAACTGATCAACAAAAATAATTGGAGTCAGAAGTAAAACGTTTGAAAATGACCCAACCTTTTCAATTTTACAAAGTATGAATATGAATCAATATATATGTGATATGAATTATGGAAATTGGGGGAGATTTACGTATTTCAGTATAAGTACTGGTAACTTGCATCCAAGAGATTATCAGTTATTACTTGCCCTTGACTTCCATTTCAATATGACCTTTGAAGGCATTGGAAGGTATGTCTGATGTTTTCCTATGCGTTTTCTAGAACAGTGGCTAGAAGACTTTCTAGTTGGAAAAAAGGGGAGAATTATATTATAGTTAAAATATCAAAATCGAAGCCAATCACTGTACAAACTTTACCCTTCCTTCCCTCTCTCTCTCTCCTTTTGAGTCTGATTTATAATTAATTAAGACTTGTAGACCATTTCACCTTTAATTATATTTTACAGTCTGTATATTACATATGTGTTTACACCCACCTACATCCTAAATCATAGGCCCGATTTCCCAAATTGAATGACAATATTAACTGTTTACTGCATTCACCATCATTAAAAAGATATACAACAATCTGCTCTATTAAATAATGTACTTTATTACGATATTACAGGGGTCGTAGTAAGCCTTGGGTCAGTACTAGTATTTTTTTTTTTTTCCCAAACAATTGGCATTTATTCAATTTGTCAACAAATTCTTTTCTCTCTGGAGCGGATAACACCTTGATACATCACACTCACTTCTCATCTGTGTCCGAACGAGCATGCACAAACATTAAATAGACAGGACATCTACCAAATACATATACTGGTCATTGTTTGTCATTTTGTTTTGTCATTTACATCGCTTCGCTCCTTTCTATGGACTCGCGTACATCTATCTGTATTTACGTTAAAACTCTACCTATAAACCTGATATATAAGGCTACCGAGCTGCAGGATTTGCCACTCTTTTTACATCTTTGGTCTGATTGCGGTTATATAATTTGGACATGTCCCACCGTATGCTTCTATAGTATGAGTGCGAATAATATACAACCTCTGGTCGAGTTCCGCTTGTGACCTGATATGTTTGTAAGCGAATTATCAGCCAACTTCTACATGCTTGACCTACACGATCGAGTACATCCCGGTGTTAAGAGGGAATATTACAAACTGTTGTATAAATTAATCCAGGCTTTCCACTCCTTTCTGTGAGCGCTGCTTATATACGAGCAGTCCTGCATAGTTCTTAGCTTTCTTTTTAACTCCCTGAGGAAGTCGAAGAAGCAAATATTATTTCCACCAAAAAGCTTTGTCTTATATATATAAAATCTGGCGTAAATTAGGATATAATTCCAGACCCTATATTTTTCTTCAGTATTTGGTATTCCAAGAATCATAAATACGGCGTTTAGATCACTCGAAATTTCCCTATCTAGCCATTTATTATTGTTAGCCCAGTTTTTGAGATTGTGCCAGAAGGAACATGTCTTTTCGCAGTCTATAAAAAAGTGGAATAAATCATCGATAGAATCACAGAATTTGCACAGATTGGATGGAATGATATCCATGTCGCACAAGTGAACATTACACACAATTAACTTGTTAATGACCTGATATTGGAACGATTGAAGCCTCACATCTCTTGTACAACGAAATGGGACTTGATACCAGTTTTTAAATTCCAAGTTAGTGATATCGATATCCTTATTTAAGAACCTGCTATACCAGTCCTTATTTCTCTCTTTTTGGGAATACAAACACTTTTTGACCGCATCATATATTAGCTTGGTCGGGGCAGTTAAGATATCAATTTCTTCACCACCAATTAAACATAACAGCTCGTCATTGTAATTTGAAACCTCACCTTCGTTAACAATTTTCAGCCAACTCGCTGGGATTTTCCCCTTTAAACTCAACTCTTCGAGGAAGTTGATGTTTATATTGAAATCGCTCTTGATCTCTTGCTTATTTTTAGTTCTACCATAGTTTATTACGTCCTCGACTTTACTGATTTTTTTTTTTTTCCAGAGTTGGACGTTGCTTATACCGTGTTCGAGTTTTATCCACCTGTTGTTCCAAATTTTCTCGCATAAGACACTCTTCTTACTCGACGGCTGTTTAGAGCCATAGAATCTATTCCAGGTTTTAAACACTTCCGTGTAGAATTCTGAAAACTCGGCGTTAATGATTTGTCTATATGTACAAACCTTTCTAACGTTTTTGCCAAGGTTTTCTTTTACGAATGCTGACCATTTCCCTTTCGGGTTGTTTATTAGTCTCTGCACCCACTTTAGTTTGGTGGTAATTAACTTTGCACGGATATCGTGGAGTTTTAGGCCGCCGTCGTCTATGTCTCTATTTAGATAATAATGTGCGACCCTGTATTTGCCCTTTCTCCATATAAAATCATTTACTAGCTTGTGGATTTCACATATTTTACTCTCCTCAATGACTATTAAACTAGCCACGTACATGAATAGAGGTAATATTAATACATTTACGATAGTGATTCTACCTTTAATAGATATATCTCTTTTGCTCCAGTGCTTAATAACGACACTTGCTTTTTCAAAAGCTGACTTGAAATTGATAGAGTTTTGTAACTGCTTGTTGTAAGGATAAACCAGATGAATGCCCAAAATTTTCATGCAGTTTGTCCAGTTAATGTTTTGACAAATTGGCTGGGTTAATATCATTTCTCCTATATTGAAGCCCCTGGTTTTACCTACATTTAAAGTTAGACCAGATACCTCACTAAATTCGCTAATAATACCCATCATTCTGGCGAGTGAACTCTCGTTTTCGGCCATGATAGTCATGTCATCTGCGAATTGGATTATCTTATTTTCCACGCCGCCAAACACAATACCACTACACTCTGGGTCGGCACGAATTCTTGAAGCTAACCTTTCTACCACGATGATAAAGAGTAATGAGGATATGGGGTCGCCTTGTTTAACGCCCCTTCGAACGTCAAACCACTCAGAAAGGTGCCCGTTATTAGTAATGCAAGCTTTGGATCCTAACATAAGGCATCTAATCCACCTCAAAAAGTCGCTACCTACCCCCAAGTCACACAGACATTTAAACAAGTATTTCCATGATATTGAGTCGTATGCTTTTTTGAAATCAAGCGATACAAACAGCCCCTTCTTCTTATTTTTGTCTAGATATTGTGTAACATCTTCCAGTCGTCTGACTGCACATCCAATAAAGCGATCTTTGATAAAGCCATACTGGTCCTCATCAATCACAGAATCAATACAATTTTTCAACTTCAAGCATAACATCTTCGAGATTATTTTGTAATCCGTATTTAGGAGCGTAATCGGTCTCCAGCTACCTATGAAATTCAAATTACAGTCTTTTTTGGGAATCAATGTTATTATACCTCTATACATTTCTTGAGATAACTCTTCTTGCATAAAACATTCATTCATGACGTCCTGGAATAACGGTTCGAGCGTGGCCCAGAAATGTTTATAAAATTCGGTGGGCAATCCATCAGGACCCGGCGCTTTATTTCCGGCAAAGGAGTCAATAGCTTTCCTGATGTCTACCTTTGTGAAGCTATTATTCAGTGCTTCTTTATCAATAGGGTTAAGAACGGGGCCTACATACGTATGCATAAAGGGATTGTGGTCTAAATGGTTCGAATCTTTCTCACTGTAGAGGTCTTTGTAGAATTCGACTTTTTTTCTGAGAATTTCGTTGGGTCTAGTGATAATTTCACCGTCTACCTCTAGCTGCGAGATGGTCTTTTTTTTATAATTTCGCTTTTCGAGATTCAAGAAATAGGCAGTGGGTTTTTCCCCGTCAATTAGCCACTGGGCTCTGCTCCTGGCCATTGCGCCCTGAGCTTTTACGTATTGAACAGCCCTTAATTCATCCTGAATATTTTCCCTTTCCCGGCTTTCTTCTTCATCGAGAACCCCTTTTTGAAATAACACATTCAACCTGTCACGAAATAGATTTTCCTTTATACGTTTCTGCTTACTTATTTGTTTTGTATACCTCATTGTTTCGATTCTAATAATATATTTTACATAGTCCCATTTTACTCTTGCACAGCTTAAACCGTCAACATTTAGAGCTTCCACAATTTTTTCTTGTATCATTTCAACATATTCATCGTTACCTAATAGGTATTTACTGAACTTCCATACCCCTGGGCCTCTCACCTCTTCGTTGGATTTCAATGTAAAGCAAATCAGGTTATGGTCGGAGTGTTCACATAAAACGTTATCCACACTTCTTACACTTGTTCTTAAAAGCGAGCTGATCATACAGTAATCTAGTCTCGAGCTCTGAGAACCTCTTATCCAAGTATTCATATTTGTCCCATCCACCGACATTTCTCTTATTATGTCACATAAGTCAAAGTCATCTATTGTTTTCATCATTTCTCTAAGACCATCGTATTTTACATGTTGATTATCACTAAGATTTAGAAATTCCTCTTCTGGGATAATATTTAGATTTAGATCGCCCATTAGTATTAGTGATTTGTCTGCTCTCGATTCCAGGATGTTTCTTAAGGATTTACAAATGCTAACCTGGTCTTTGTACATGTCTTTGGTTGGGAAGTACAGTGAAAAGATAGAATATTCTTTTTGGTCTAATATTACATCCGTGTACGCGATTCTACCGTCGTTGTCACCACCTTTACACACTATTTCTATGTCTAGATCTTTTGAAAATAGAATTGCTACTCCCCTCGCGTTACTACGACCGTGCACAAAGTGAGCCTTGCCCTGCCATTGGTTGGCCCAAATTTTAACATTCTTGAATACACTGTGCGTTTCTTGCAAAGCAAATATTGAATTTCTTTTCTTATTAAGGAACCTGAATAGGGCTTTTCTTTTGGTGATATTACCAGCGCCATTCACATTTAGGGAATAAAAATTGATGTTAGAACCTTCCATTATTTAAACAAAAATAGGTCTATCGTAAACAAGAATTTATCAACAATACATTTTCTTAGCTTCCCCCTTCAGCTACTTCCATAACTGCTTCGGGGCTGCCTTCCTCTTCCTTGTCTTCGTCTTCTGTCTTGACAAGCTCTTTTCTGATCTTCATCCACAATTGTCCCAGTAAGTTGCCACTTTTAGACCACTTTTCCTGGTTCAGAACTTCGTCGTCGTAGAGGCTTAGGCCTATCCCCCAGTCAGACTTGGTCGCTGAGGCCTCACCGATCGTTTTGAGGCCCGTCGTGACTAGGTAGTCAGCGACGAATCTGTTGTATCTGACCTTCGCTCTCAGCCCTTTCAGTAGTATTTCCTCTCTCATGTCTTCCCACTTCGCCCATACGTCGTCAGATACATATGCACCAAGTGCAAATTTGCACCTGACGGGATCCTCAAACTGTAGCACCATTTCTGCTTTCTGGATATCGCCGTCAATGGTGGCCTTTGAGTACGCTAGGTACTGCTCAATGCAGTTATACCATTTGGAGTCTACTTTGAACCTAACCATATAGTGGTTGGAAAGGGGGCACTCCTTGGAGAAGAATACGAAAGTATCCTCATCCTCCCTCTTGGCCAAGAAACCCGGTGTGAACTTTTTGGGTAGCATCTCAAGTTGAGTCAGTACTAGTATTGTGGATGAGTGCACTTATGGAGGTACTCGTCCACAAGCAATCAGCACTTGTCCACATATATACAATTGTAGAAGTAAAAACAAGATAGAGTCTTTATCTTAATGCATAATAGAGGATCGAGTTTGATACTTGGTTAGTCGCTCAGTGAAAGTGAGAGGGCGTCAGGGGGAAAGTGTACAGTATGAAACAGAACTTTCAAAAATATTTAAAGGATTCCAGGCATACAATACTTTCCCAGGCTCTTCGACCAAAATTCCCATTTTCCAGGCCTTGCATTTATTTTAAATCTTGTGTGAGGGGGAGGTGAGAGCTGTAGGAGTAGGCAGACGGGGAAGGTGGCAGGGGGAAGGGAGAGGGAGGGAGAGAGTGAGAGGGAAAGAAGGAAAGGAAGTGTAATAAGACAAAAAAAACCCAAGGAAGTCATTTGCCCTTAATGCCTCTTTTCGATTATATTTTCAATGGAACCTTGTGTGAGAATTTACAATCTTTTAATTTGCCCTGTGTTGGTACTCGTAAGTGTGGACGAGTGCACCAGCATTGGTACTCATCCACAGCAAAATATACTCGTTATTTAGTACAAAGCCCTTACTACGCTCCCTGATATTATTATTTTTCATTCCTATATTGTATACTTAAAAACTTAATGAATGCTTTACTAAACGCTACATGTAAAATTAGTAGTGTGACTCATACAGTATTGCCACCAGCTGTTTGTTTATTGTGTATTACTAAAATACCTATCATGCTGTACTGCTCGATTGGGTAATTAATTAATTTTTAGTCACAATATCCCTAAGTCATTTTAGCTTATTTCATACAGTTCAAGTTGAAGGAGACTTACATATGAGTGAAAGGACAAAACATAGTGTGATACATGTTAATAATGACTCAATTTCTATTATTTATTGCAGAAAACATCAAAAAGGAATGCCTGAAAGTCCACAGAATGCACCAAATTCAAACGTTGAATTTTCTCTATTTTTCCCGAATAAAGAAATAATAAAATAATCTAAAAGAAGAATTTCAATGTTTCCTTCTTATTTGCCTACATAAGTGTGATAAGTGTAACTTTTATATTTTCGCAACGTTTTAAAAATATGACTGACAAGTATTCTGAAAACATCTAAAACATTCTTAGAATGTTGTAATAATAAATAATAAACCTGAAAACATTTTTAGAATGTTTAATAACATTACCTCGCTATTCTATGACAACTAATCTGAAAACAACTAAAAACATTATTATAATATTGTAATATAGTAATAAATAATTTAAAACAATTTTAAAATGTTTAATAACATTACCAGAAAATATTTCATGATGTTTTGGTGAACTACCATTTTCATATTTTTAAAACATATTGACGAAACATTACTATGTTATTTAATGTTACCAAAATGCTGTCAAAATGTTTTAAAGATATAACTTGATTAACTTTTAAAACAATTTAGAAATGTTTTAGAAACATTTCATGATGTTTTGGTGAACTACCATTTTCATATTTTTAAAACATATTGACGAAACATTACTATGGTATTTAATGTTACCAAAATGCTGTCAAAATGTTTTAAAGATATAAGTTATTAGCTTTTTAAAACATTTTAGAAATGTTTTTAGAATGATTAATAACATTACCACAAAATGTTTTATAATGTTTTTATGAGTCAACATTTAGATGTTATTTTATCATTTTCCCAGAACATTTTCAAAAGGTTTACCCAAATATTTACATAATGTTTTTAAAACGTCGATGTGTTAGCTGGGTAGCAAGCTAAGAATAGCACACCTAGTGGTGACGTAGTCCTCACAAAAGATACGTTTACGTTAGCGTTAGCGTTAGCGTTAGCGTTAGCGTTAGCGTTAGCGTCGGGGTTGCTAAATGTCCCTAACATGTTGAGTGCTTAGTCCGCAATAGCGTGGAGGATGACCAAAACAATCTTTCAAAAAATTACTATGTGTCAGCGTCAAACTCCGAGTTCAGTCAATTTCATATTTTTGATTGGGCATACCATATCCTCTAATTGAGTATTATAGTATTCACAAATTGCTTCGCTAGTAATACCTCTGGCCAGTTCAGTGCAGAACATTTGACTCAAATGAATGAAGACAATTGAAGGGTTTTATTTATCCCATAGTCAGATTTCCAGCTATATACAAATCTCAATGAGGCTAGTATACATCATTAATTTTTTGTATATTTGTCAAACCTTCGAGAATCTGTTGCATACAATTAAATCGTGGACTCCCGTTCGTGCATACTCGTGAGAAAATAGACATACCGGTACCAACAAAATCCCTGGCAACGTCTGTATGAATGTATTAGTAGGAAGGAAGTTCTAAATATCAAACTAGATTGATAATATTGTGTAAAGGTAGAATGTCTCATGTTAAGGATGACCCAACGATGTTGGTATATCTATTATGGAGGTTCTTGGTTAGGTAATTGTAAGTGAATGTACTATAGGCCTATTAATGTCGTTCATGAAAGAAAGTTTTTTCTCTCTTTTATTGAAGAGAAGATAGAATGTTGGAGTATTTTAGTGTTTTAAGAAAGGAGCCATTGCTTGAAAGCATCCATGGTGGATAATGCGTAATTTTGTTACTGATTGGCTTTCTAGTAAATATTTAAAAAAAGGTCCCCCTCCTTGGAACAGCTCCCATCCTCAGGAGGGAAGTATACTATCTACAAAGTAACACCCCCCTCCATCAATGGTATGGAACCAACTCTACAGGACAAAACGCAAGAAACATTTATACAGGAAAATTATCAATAATAATGTTGAGTTGGAGCAGGAGCAGGAGATGATTGATGATGATTCGGGGATGTTGTTGATGACGATGACGATATGAAGGGTAAATTGAGATTCTTACCTTAACATTAACTTGGGTATAATCTCCATTTATTGGGAGGTGTGAACTAGTTGAATTGGTGAAGCCTGCATTAGGGCTGTCATCCCATTGCATTGGGGTTCGGAATCTATCTCTTGATAATGCCTGTAATGTATTGAATACATGTCAGCTGCCATAGCAGTGATATAAGTGATTACCCATTATCTATGCATACATACAAATTACAGATCAATTCCAGTGTTAGATACTATAGCACACTGCAGACTATGAATCAGATTAACCAAGGATTTCAGCCCTATGCAAATGTGCGTGTCAGTCTTTATACTGGTATACAATGGTTTGATTTATTCTTTTGAGAAAAGGGTTTTATAACTCAAAGTGGCGGACAATATATTATATGATACACGTGTTCATATTTTACCGGATCTATCTGACCAACAGGGTCCACAGTTGTCAGTGAGACATTCCCGTTCATCATTCCTAGTTCCTCTCCATAGTAACTGAGGGTAGTGCCTGGAAGTGTCATCTTAAGAAGTGTAACAGCACTCTGGAAGGTTTGATCTATGCCGGGTGCTAAACGTCCAAATTCTGAATTAGAACTCTGTAGAGAAAAACTGAACATGAGATCTGCATTGATGAATGATATG
This sequence comes from Sthenelais limicola, assembly GCA_942159475.1. NCBI lineage: Eukaryota > Metazoa > Annelida > Polychaeta > Phyllodocida > Sigalionidae > Sthenelais > Sthenelais limicola. The sequence continues at coordinate 56,515,361 of OW804095.1, read as the reverse complement.
AAATTGCATGTAACAAATATGACATCATGACTGCAGTAGCACTATTAATTTAAGGTGCTACAGTTTGGCCATTTAATTAAAAAGTAAACTAGGTATAAATGTTGATACTGGAAAGCAAATCTAATCTACACAAGGAGCATGTTCTTTTGCAGCAAAGCAAAATCCTTTGAGAAACTGGGCATTTACCTGCCAATTAGCAGTGGCGCCCGAAGGCATGACATTCAACCACTCATCAGCCATTTGTCGAACGCATCGACCGTCACACTGCCCTGCTTCCAATTTGGAGAATTCTGCGTTGATTGGGAGATGAGCCCCATTCAACAGATTTCCGGAATAGAAGGCTATTGTTTCGTTGATAGGATCGGAACTTTCAACCATTAGGATTCTGAACAAGAGAGGAACACTGCCTTGATAAGTTATTTCTATACTTGCCTCTTCAGGTCATTTTATTATACACGCATTGCTCTGAAAACAACGTATCTAGAGTGATTTACGCATAGTGCGTATTTCACTAGTGGTTTACGTGGGGTTGTCATGGCAACCAATTTGGTTTTTTTTACTAAGATTACCGGTAAATTCAAATTTATGTCTCGATTTTTTTTCTATATGATTAAAAACATGTATAATAAATAATAATAAATATGTATAATAAATTTGTTAACTAACTCGTTGGTTTCAGTCACTTAGAATATTGAAACCGACTCCTTAGTTAACCTATATATATAACAACCATAGGCAGATAATAAAAAGATTAATAATCTCCATTTTGGGCCTGCATTTCTCCTTTACCAGAAAATAACTCTCCAGCAGCGTATACTGTTATTGCAGAATTTAAACCGTTTAAACAAATAAACGAACAGTATGACTGTGTAACTATAGTCAAACCTGTAGTTTTCTGAAGAGTATAGGTCCATCAGCTTTCTCCATCTCACCACCAATACGACGTTTTCCTCCTGATTTCTTGTGTATATGTGGTTCAAGCAAGAGTAGCTTGATGGCTGCAAAATAGATTTAAAGGTTATTTGATAAACAATTAAACAACTAAACTATTTATGTTATGAATAAAATTTAAGGTGCCCTCCCAACAAAATCAAAAACGAATTTATTAGGACTATACTATGAAATCTGCATTTTATAGAAATGAAGATTGCCGCATTTAGGTTCTTTTGGGACACGTTCTAAATCCTAAAACAGACTCTCTATGAAAGGAGAGCTCAGAATAAAAGAGGCAAATATGTAGGGCAGTCCCTAAATTACATAGGGAATACCCTGCCTAACATGTCACGATGTTGACCTAAATTGAGGCCATAAGCATAAGAACAACATCAATTAGGCAGCTGTTCAATAATGAAAACGAAATATTACGATGCTGAAGTAATCAGAAAGCATGAAAAGGTATGAAATGCGCCAATCTGGTTGCAAGGAGGTTAATGATTAAAATGTAACGCCGTATGACACTTACAATAGTACAGTCAGTAATAACAGGCTCGTTCTTCAAGTCTCCATCTTCGAACAAAAATGACGCTGATCTTATGCGGAAACCATCCACTTGACCTTCAGTGAGCCAAAAGCGCAGGATATCCTATGGTAAAATTGGATTAAAATAACTTGGATCTTGTACATGTATATTGCGATAGTATTTGGTAACGACAGATATGACAATAAGTTGTGTAACCAGCATTAATTTTGTCAACCTAAACCCAACACAATCGAGTAGTGATGCATAAGTTAATTTTGAGTGAATCCAGGTTATGCAGATGACCAGCGCCCACAGGCTTGACACATAAATGCAGGTCCTAGGCGGTACTATACGTAAGGAGATGGTCAGCCTGTTTCACCCTAAGCCCGTCCCCCATGCATGATGACCCTGACTGATTTAACAGTATAATTAATCTATTCTACGAGGATTTGAACTGTATACACCTGTATATATATATAACAGTGGTTCAAATCTATCACATTCGCTTTCTAAAATAAGTGATTGTAGTGAACAGGGCTTTACGGTACAGAAGATCCGAACATGGATTAGCCTTTTGAGCCGTTTATATCCCCTCAAGGAATAACACTGGTATTGTTGCATTCCTGTTTATTGGAAGTTTTTCTTGAAGTTCCAAAAGTAATTTCACTAAAGGGGCCAGCAGTAGAAATGTACCCACTATAGGATACATTGGGGGGGGGCTGATAGAGATTTGCAGGAAAAACAGAATATATTTCTAATCATATCACAGAATTAACTCCAAGCAGTAAATTTCCTTGGTTCCTGCAGCAAAAACAAATTTCCATATACTACTCACAACTTTCAACACTGCGGTCTATGTTCGAAACAATAGTGTGTGGTCATGCCAACTCTGCATGTTTCCAGATCAGGGGGCGTTTCATAAGTAACGCAGCGCGCGTTTGTTATGGTAGCGCAATTATGGGTCAGATAGCGATAAGTTTAACGCACGTTCGTTATAGTAACGCAACGTTAGGTGACGTCAATTTTGGCCCTTAGCGCGCGCTATGTTAAAATATGTCGTTTTTTATTTGGTAACGACTGTCGTCCTATAACGCGCGCTGCGTTACTTATATATATATGAAACGCCCCCCCCCCCCCCCCCCCCCCAGTAAAATATCTGTAGATTCATATTTAATTGATACTGATGACGCCAGAGCTGTCAGGCAGTCAGGGAGGAATAGGTTATCTTCCCATCAATGCACATACAATAGATAATCAAAGGAAAATCATTATTTTATCATCCTGATCTTAAGGCCTAATTCGTAGTTATGGAAAGAGAAACAGATATTTACTTACATCCAGTTCATTCAAAACACCCGAGCTCCGAAGATTAAGTTCAGGTTCATCGCTGAGGAAATTATGAAAGTAGCACTGACCACGAATCGGGTCCCAAGTCCACGATGAATTTCCATAGACTGACACCTAGAACGGTATAAAAGGAAGCAATAATTGGCAGTGCCTTGTGCCATTCGTTCGAGTGACTTGTTCGAAGATGTGTTACTATTTGTAACTATTGTTCTCAGTTTACCCAGAAGAACGAGTAAAGAGTTAGTTTGTTGGGCAAACAGAAAAATGAGTCCCACGTCGCAAAAAATGGATTTAGAGATTTAATCCTATTTGAAAAGATGATATCAAGCCGATCCTAATGATGGTAAACATCAGGACATCTAATAAGTGTTTCTATATAACTAGTAAAGTAGCTAAATATACTGGGAAAACAGTCAATCAGGTGTGTAACCGTGTGAGGAGAAGAACAGAGTAAAAAACAAGTGGAAAACACAAGGGGGTGTCAGCGTGGCAACTCTCCCCGAGAATTTATATGGACATATAAGCAGAGCATTATATATTATGAAACATATAGGATGACGTTAGAGATGCAAGGATATTATATTTGATATACATTCTTGAGAATTGGTCCTTTTATTCATGCTACTAGCCGTTCCAAGAATCCCCAAAATGGAAACATTTGAAAAATATCATTTTTTGCGACTTGTGACTCATTTTTCTGTAACACATCACAGATACGATAGATACCCAGTTGTTAGGTGATTCCTCCTGCGTACAGTCAGCCCACACAAAGAAGTTCCAATAGGGATTGTTTGTGCTTCTATTTTTTCGACTTTCATCAAACCACATGTGCTTTTTACTTGTGTGATTCGGTATGAAGTCAACTATCAATTTCATTCCTTTGAATATAGAAAAAGGTGTATTGTAGGATTAAGGATGTGTAGTTACATAGTTAAAAATCAGTCTGCCATCTGCAAAGGCAAATGAACATTGTTTATTTTAGCTTTAGGAACTAAATTATATTTGTTAACGGAGAAGTTCACTTCTTTTATATCTGTACACATTTATCTTAAACGGCTACTATTTGAGTAAAATACCTCTTTTGTGAACTTCAGTCACCAATGCTTTCAGGTCATCCATTGATCCCAACCTGTCATCTATAGCGCTGTGGTTAGTGACGTCATAGCCCAAGTCGCCAGTGTCATAATCACTCACATATATAGGACTAAGAGCAATTGTATCAACACCGATATCTTCAATATAATCCAGTTTCCCAAAGACACCTGCGTTCAAATAATTGGAAAGGATTATAAATTTACATCAGCTACATAAATTTATAAATTCCATATTCATATTTTAAACAATACATTATTGCCTATGATTTAGATATTAAATGTGTACGTTTTTACATAAATCTACTGTTAGCCTCATTTAGATTTGCTTATCAGTTTTTTTTGTGATGTTTCGGGAATTCGAAGTCAGGGCAAAATCTAAAGTACCTCTAACCTATTGATTTTATATTGTCTTTATAGACATTAATCCAGTAAAATTATGCCATCAATTGTTTATTTTTCTTTAGTTGTTTCATTCACTCAACGCTAACGATCATAACCCCCTAATTGTTTGGAAAACGTTGCACTTGACTCCTAATATAGCATTAATACCCGAGGTTTTGGATGGTCTGAGTGGTCTGTTGCCTGGTCGACAATTCTCGGGGCTAACGCCCCTCGAATTGTCCACCAGGCAACAAACCACTTAGACCATCCAAAACCTCGGGTATTAGTGCTTTTAGACCCGGTTTGGTCAGATTCAACTGTTATTTACCACTTACTGACTTTTATTTACCAGTTCTTTCGACGTCTATAACCCCCATTCCTTACTGGAAGTTGCCGGAAGTGATTGCTCTGGAAGTGATTGTTCTTTTTAAATATGATATCTAAAGCATTTTGGATGCACTGATTCGGGGCCGTCAATAAATTACGTAACGCTCGAGGAGGTGGGGGTGGGGGGCTTCAGACCATGCGTTACGGTCCCATAGGTATATTTACCTTTAATATCTCCAGTTCCATCACCATCACTGTCGTGGAAACTCGGCACATGCACATCATACACAACGGAGTGTTGCCACCACTCCCTGCTGGGCGGCGATGCACAACGTGGCATTACGATAGTTAGGACAATGACTGTCACTAGGAGCGCCAACCACACTGCCCAGAAGGTTATCATGCAAGCAAGACGGAGGCGATTCCAAAATGGGGTCTATTGGACATCAGGATAAACAAAAATCAATTATTATTGAAAAGTTTCATACCAGTAAATTGCTAGATTATTCATGTACCGTATACCAATCGACTAACATTTTTTTGTGGGTGGGGGTGGTGGTCAGGTGGGGGTGGGGGTGGTGGTATCACCTCAAAACCAGTCATTCCGAACTCCAGGTGAATAACCATTATGCATCTATTTGATCATAAAAGTACAATTAATTAGCTCTCTAATGATTTATAATTTATAGTCTTATGTTTATTTGTTACCGTGTCGAATAGCTCTAAACTTATGCATTGGATCTCGATCGGTAACATTTTTGTTTTCCAGACCAAAAAAGTGCTCTAATGAATTTACTAAGAACCACTAAAAGTATCTAAAATATTCTGATTGCATTTTATCATGCCATGCAAAATTGTTTTAAACTACATGTAATGTTTTCTTCTGTTACATTCCTGCTATGTTTCTCTTCTCAATTCCTCATTGTGTGAAAAGTCTGATTTTCAATTTTCAATAATTACCCTTCTTATTAATTCTAAATTTTGTTGTTTTATTTTGTGTAGGGGGCCTATACAGTCACATGGAAACGATGGTTGCACATATTATCGTTACTCATCAGTAGACCTACATATAAATCAAAACCGATACGTTGTATCCGTAAATTAGACCTCCACTATCTTTGACACAAATTTATTAGAAAGATTTTTTCCCGGTAGGAATATATGGACTGATAATGGGAAAGAAATGAATCGATGTTATTTACATCTTATTACATCGTCCTTAGCAACACATCGCAGGTTACACAATATAGAGATGTCTGTACAAATCTGTACGAAAGAACGAAGATGGGTCCCAGCTGCGTTTATTTAAAGTCCGGTGCTTATATTTAATTCCCAGGTTATTGGATTGTATGTGGTTAATTTAATGTCACTCCAAGTTAATTATGGGGCAGTACTTTCTCACTGCTTCTGACAGTTCAATGCTTACCTGTGAGAATCTCAACAGATCCTCTTTTCCCATACCAGCATAAGGTTTAGTGTGTATTATCTTTGGTGTCGGGCCCATTGTCACAGTAGTTTCATCCTTTTCATTGGTTGGCCTGCTGTCGGCCGACATTGGGTTCTTCTCAGTCGAACCTTCTCCCACATGAGGTATAGATGATGAAGTGACATCTTCGCTTTGGTAGGCCATATCCATATCTCCCTTCTGTGAAAAAGAAAACTATTGAATATCTGCAAAATGCTCTCTTTTTAATATTAATAGAGTAATGTTAAACTTGCCAAGTTAAAGTCTGAACATTATTCACATGAACATATATGACAGAATGACCTGTGCATTTTCTGTTCAATGAATAGTATATTGTTTACTGTCAAGATAAAATGAGGTCCCCAATCACTTTTCCTGGAGATGTCAAAGATAAAATTATGCCCGAATCTTATCTTTCTAGGACACAAGTCTAAAGGTAACTCCGGGTGCCTTATCAGTAAACTATGACCTATTAATTGAAATATTAATCTCCCGACAGTGTTTGACCAAAGGAAGTTATTGCTCAAAACGCCCAAGGACGGCCAGGGCCACTGGAAGCCCCTAAACATCCCCCAAGCAAATCATGCAGAAACTTCCCGCTGACTCGCGTACACTATTAAACTATCCATTAAAAAAAACTAAAAATAGTCACTAACTAAGAAATAACCCTCACACAAAAGTCACGCAACACTTGAACCTGACCTTGGAGCTCCTTTTCCCAACAACATTTTATTATTTTACCCTCTCCGTTTATATGGAGACTAAGCTAAACTAATGGAAAATTATCTGGTGGTGGTTAAACAATTCCTGCAAAAGATCCGCCCACACCCATCCATTGGCTCCAATCTCCCATGCACTTCATATTAATCTGTACAAGTAGAAGTATGGTAGCCGAATATGTCCGTTCTTAGTATTAGATAGACACAGCAGTGGGCGGAAGACCATGGATATTCCTCACCGAATATAGGCCTACTACCGTGAGCCCATATCTGAATGACCTCAATTGTAGGCCTATTATAACTGACAATGTACAGAGTATGTGCCTTATTGTAATATCTTTGAATTGCCTGATGTCTGATTCTATTTTTTTTAAATAAATGAAGCTTGGGTGAATACAAGAAGCCAAAATAACAGGATGTCACCATATTATTATTTTTATATTAGGGATGTACCATTGAAAGTTACTTCAACTGACTGTGAATGACTATATATTATAAGGGGGGGGGGGTGATATTGGCTCCGTTAACACAAGATTTCAGGCAGACGATTCGATTTGTTTATCTTAAATCTCTCCAAATATGGCTACATACAGTTTCTTCCACACATATAAAAAAACGGGCATTCAACATATACTTTGAACAATATTATGTAGCTTTAAAGATGACTAATGTACATGTATGTTTTTTTTTAAAAAAAATTATTAGAATACAAATTCAGCTGCATAACATTTATCAGAGTCCGGACGCATCCTGTTTTTATTACTTCTGCAGATAAGACATTATGTCAGCTATGCATAGAACACAAATTTAAAGGAAAATGCCTGATTTAATTGTCTGAATTGCCGCACATTTTCGCGCACCCACCTTTGTAAATCCTGCGCGAAAGGTATAATTATTGCATAAACGATGTGGGAGACTTCCTTGCTGTGCGATTTAAATCCCCGCGAAAATATTCAAAGTACTTAGTGCGCGATAATTTATCTGCGCGAAAATAAAATTTATACGTTTACAGTATATCAATTTGAATGAAAGTCATTAAGTACCTTGAACATTCTTGGGGCTATGACTTACTAAGGCAGAGATTAAAAGGATTAACCTCCACTTCGGGCCAGCTGGTGCACTGTTGATCCATAATCCCGAGGCGAAGGATAACTAATCCCCACATCGCCGATTCCTTTATTTTCCACTGGAATTATGGCTCCAACCCACCTGGGGGATGTGGTTCTTTCCTTGATTGCATTTTCATTGGTTCTCACGGTAATAAGAATTGTCAATGTGTTTTGAGGTAGGTGGTCTCGATCCAGTCGGTTTCAATATACATAATTATTATATAAAAGAGCGTGTATTGAATAGACACTCTTCAGGGATAGGAACCAAAATGTATTTCCTGAGTATAGTGACTTATTCTTCAATGATTAGATCTATAGTTAACCACGATCATAACACTTACATTATAGTGATCCAGCTATAGCATGCGGATGCATGATTATCAAATAAACATTCGGTTTCGGATAGAAATGCATGACCTACCTGCTTCGGATGTAATAATGTACCTTCAAACTGGCATACAGGTAAATTTCCCTATGTATCAATTGCACCAGATGTTATAGGACTCCCCGCATAAGACCTGTATCATTAATTATTCATGGAAGATCCGCCTCAAATTTCAGCCATCCTGTGATCTCATACGCATAATGAACATTGTACATTAACCTACTTAAGTAGAAACTACGGATCGAGTAGATAACGTATACATGTGATAGTGATAGTAGAGCTGATATCATCGCTGGAGCCTATTGGTATACCAATAGGCTCCAGCGATGATACAGCGATTTATTACGGCTGCATTCCTAGCCTCGTCCCACATTTTTGTTAAATTGACAAGTTGTTCGTCATCCATGCTCTTGAACATTGTATGTGTGTGGGGGTGGGTGTGTGTGTGTGTGTGTGTGTGTGTGGGGGGGGGGTGATGATTTGTTATTTTACGCCCTTTTAAACACTGTACTTTCATTTTTTTTTTATTGTATCAAGTCAAATCAGGGCGAGTGACCGGGCGAGTGACGAAACATGGCAACGGGATGCAATACCCTACTCACTTGTTTTACTATTAGTAATGATTCTTTTACACGCATTTAGTCATAGGCAGCTATTGCCAAAGGCCGGCCATGTGTATATATACACAGTGCCGGCCTTTGGTAATACAGTCGGCGTGCACTGGTAAGGTTGTCAATAATTAAAATAAAGTAAAGCCGTTTTCAAATGTAAGAATATCCTCTCACACAAATCTACAGGTGTTCTATAGAAATCTCCCCATAGATGGCGTCATCTTTCCTTACATGTGGTGTTGTGTTTTGAACCCGAGAATATCCTACTGAACTATTCAGGGGTAAGGCGACTGGTAAGATGATAACTTCATACTGATTCCTGGCAGTAAAACTCTGCCGATTTAATGCATAAAGGCCCAACCAGTTGAAGCCACCTCTCTCGTATTTACGAAGAGTATACTGCATAACGGTGGGAGGAATTAATACGGCGGAGAGCTAACCAAGATATAGGTGTTCTATGGCCTTCTATTTCCTGCCACCCGGGGCGTTTTTTTGGGCAAATTCCATATATTATTTCTTCTTACAACTTCCAAGATATTAATCTGACCCCTATTGCTATATAGAACCATTTATAGAAGAGATTATTAGCTTTCCTTTAATGTAGATTTCATTACTGTATCATGAACATTTTTTCCCCAACAAATCAGATAGATTTCCAGAGGTATTAATTTTCAATTACTTTGAGGATTTAAGTCTTGTTTTACTGCTAATGACCCTTAAACAAGTTTCTGAGATGTCCCTTGCTATGGTTACTTAATTTGTCGGTGTTGTAGTGTGGGCTGACGGACGTCATTTAGGGTCTCAGCGCCTTTGGACTGGAATTCAAGGCCCATTTTGGTCAGTTTCCAGGCCGATATCAATGCATTTTCAGAACCTAGATGACAGGATCTGGGGGTTGTAGTTATTGTTTTTCATAGGCCAATGATATATTGAGCAGTTTTATATTCATATTTATTTTTGTTTTTCAATCGTTTTTGCTTCATGGGTCACTTTGTGGAAGGTGTGAAGGGGGAATGTACACTAAGAAACAGAATCTTCGAAAATTTCAAGACCATTTAAGAGATTCCAACAGGCTTCAAGGCCCTTATAATATTTTTCCAGGCCCTTCGACCAAAATGCCCATTTTCCAGGCTTTTCAAGGCCTTGAATTTATTTGTCCAAATTCAAGGCTTTTCCAAGGCCCCGCGGAGACCCTGTTATTGCAACTGCAGTAAATCCAACCTCCAATACACCCCCAACTGTCTGTGTTATGACAGTGAAATGGGTTCTGCCAACACATTTGCTAATAGCAATGGTTAGAGCTAAGCAGCAATGATCAAAGGCTGAAACCACCAAGGTATCACAAACAGGTTGCGTGCTATAAGGCATATTGTAACTGAGCATCGGAAAGCCTTCTTTGCTAAGCTAACAAGTGTGGATATGTCCATAGGGTGTATTTATAGATAACAATTACTTTAATAGCACCTGACTTTAATAAATGAGACAACACGATTCAGTTAATTCATTACTTTTTACTGGTAAAGACTTTTTATTTAGTAAAACATAGTTTCACAATATTCCAACAAACAATTGCGATCGTCACTTTTTACCTTGTAACATCATCTCAACAAGAGATGTATTAATTGAATTCTTCATATTTCTGGCCCCAAAATCAATGAGAAATTGGATTGCAAAATTTAATTTCTTAACATTACATGTGTAGATCTACGAATTTGAATAGTGCAATTGAACTCATGATTTTATTTACCCCAAGACCAAAAGTTTTCTCTACTAAACTCTTTAAGAAATGTATTAACGTAGTATTGGAACAACAGTTATAACAGTCTTAAGGTAAACGGATTCCTTTACACTAAGCATCAATTTCAGCTAGGGTTTTTAGGTTACTATGCTTTACCCAAACTATGCCAAACTGATGAGATTCTCATTTGAAGTTAATAGTCAAACCTAATTTTTCGCTTTTTGTACATTGGGAGACTTTTTGACATAATAAAGGATAAGAATTCAAAAGTCACCAAGAAACTAGAAGAGAGTTGCCAGCATTCATCATAGCAACAATGTTTTTTTGCGATTGTAAGTGGTAACAAAGGCGCTTTTTCAATTTCTGAGAGAATACTTTGCTACTCGCCGCTCACAGTGGTTGCTTCCCACAAAGCCTCTCTATGAAAGTACACTTGTAATGTATGCGCCTTAAAGCCGCACTCTCAGTCATGATTGGTCAAGAATTTCGGAGCCCCGCCCAAATCCATTCTTGCAATGATTTGCCTTATTATCGTACACCGTCGGCCATCTTCTCGCGGCCGATTCGACTTACATATAAAAGCAGCAGAATAGTGATTAATCCAGTCCTTAGTCATCATATGAGTAAATTTGGTAAGATTTTGTTTTGACGCAACAGCTGAGAATGCAGCTTTAAATGAACCTGTATCACTTCTTATTTACCACAATTCCTTCACTTCTTAAGTTTAGCCATTTTTCGAGGAGGCGCCCAGCGGAGACAGTTCGTATCTACAGTAATAGTTGGTCGCTTGTATTGCGCAGATTTGATGTGTTCTTCAACCAGTTTGGGAGTGACGCAGATGACATGCTGGCCCTTCCAGTATTTCACCATATTGAGAGACTGAAGGGTGCTGATGATATCCCCTTGGGTAATACTTGTCATGTGGCTAAACGGGCATAAAAAGAGGCACTGTATGACATCATATAATTGTTCTATAACTTAATTTAACTAATAACAGATGCAACCATCTAAGAACATAACTTTTAAAATGACATATATATTCGTGACATTTATGATCCGGTTCCCAGGGGAAAGGATGGTTGATTTTACTTATTTGCTAAAAAATCCTTCCTCAAATATACAAAAACCTACGAGGATATATTTGCGAAGCTCCCCGATTTCAAACAAAAATTGTATTATTTGTGATTACAGGTCTGTAATATATACTGGTGTAGAACCCTTGCGATGCTACAAAATAGAATTCACTGATGATATAAATTAAGGGTTCTGGAAAACTACAGTATTAGACATCTGATATAGACACCAAAATATTTAGGTGGTACATACCTCAAATCTTTGATGGATAGTGTACCGCGGAAATCTCTTAAAATTTCCAGTAAAACCCATGACCAATAACTTCGGTAGCTTAATTTACCAAGATCTGATAGTGGTTTCTCAGGGGAACCAACAGCGTTCTCCAATTTTGACAGCTCGTAACCTATAAGACATAATTATGAATAAAATATATGAACAGAAAACAATTCATGAGGTTCCAGCACAAAATTCATTTGAGTTTCATTACAAGATGGAGCACCCCTCAAGTGTCGGAATAAACACTTGGGTCGAAGACTTACTCTAGTATGACAAATATTGACCATTAAAAAAGGTACACTCCGTTTTACCTTTTAAGAACAGATTTGGTAACGTTTTAATGACGTTTGGGAGGACTGGCTTTTTAAAAAATATCTTTATTTAAACAGGGACTACCAATTGCAGATGCCATGTTTTTAGGTCGGGAAAAATATCCCAGTCTTCTCCCATGTCCCTGTGTGCGATTTCAAATGTAATGTATCAATTAATATAATATAACTGTGGTAATGATGATGAAATAGAAATGAGGTGAGGGTGATATATCATTGTGGATATAATTGGCTTGAGAATTGCAAACTTCAAACAACAAACAAGTCTCTCCACAGCCCCGTGAATAATAACTGAAGAACCATATGATACACCAGTTACAATGGTAATGGATTGGATTTGCAGAAAACAAACACCACATCTCACTCATATAAGAGCATCAACAGGAACACGCAAGACTTTTACCAATGGGGCGTGCATAGCCTCTTTATAATTATAGGGAACGAAACACTGGAACCAAGACCAAGATTGAGGGAACCCCTTGAAAAGAGAGCATGCATATTATGATTGTATTAAAGCCGTTGAGAATACAGCTACTTACTAAAGGCGATGAGGAATTTCCCATATCCTTTACGTTGGTAAGGCGGTAACGTTAATATACAAGCCACATTATTACCATCAGGAGATTCTTTTTCCTGAAAAGATAGAGAGTCAAATTAGTGAGGCAGTACAGTATAATTCACATATGATAACTTAGATATGTAACTTTATTAAGGTATATGGATTTAGAATTTGTAGTTTATCTCGTATCTAACCATATTTCATATAAAACGTCAAAAAGTCTAGTAAAATTCTTCTAGGGTTATTTGGTTGATCAGGCCTGAGGGATTAGCTATTAGGGTCGGGAACTGGGTTACAGCTTACAGTTTTTATGGACCAGGGGCATAATGTTAACATAATAGCTCATCTTCATTCATATAAACGTTTGCTTTAAATCAGAGAAGTGTTCCAGAATATTGGTTTATTGCTATTTATTGCTACAAGTATAACCACATAGCCAATGACAAGTAAAAAACCAAATACAAGGCTGTAGTCTACTTACCTTAGAAAAGTAGCCAACCAAATGGCAGCCATGACGATCGACTTCTGTCAATATGTAAAACAGGAAAGGTTCCACGTCAAAGTAGAGGGTCTTATGGTCAAGGAACAATTTAGCAAGTAGACACAAATTTTGACAGTATATCTGGAACAGATGAAAAATACATCAATTTAGTACACTACAATGTCTCAAGAGGATCAACAAGACTGGAGAGTCTCAGATTATTAGCTGTGGCCACTGACTGGTCACTGAGCAGCCGCCAGTGTGGGTCTACTGGCAGGTCTAATTATGCAAAAGATAAACGGTGGGTCCACTTGCAAGAATAGTGACATACATAGCATGCGTCAAACTGATTCTGGGGAGGACTATAGACTGAATACTAAGGATAAACTAGGGCCTTCAATCAATTCTCTGATCTTGTACTACTGTGATCTGGTACTGTACACTGTGGAATAAAACCTAGCTACTGCAGTTCTACTGTTGGTTTTAATGCGATGCCCTCACTTCGTTAACGAGCTACCTAGTTAATTCCAGTAATTAGTAAGTTGATTACCATCAATTATGACCTCGACCTGTTTATTAACTTATTCTACTACTCGGGTGATCAGTGTCTAAGAAGTCATTTTAGGTTATTATGCTAATCTATCTTACTTTATGATCTCTTCCGTCAACTTCAAACACCGAAAGTGTTCCTTTCCGATATATTTCCTTCCCAGGCGGTTGTCTCCATGTGCATTCACTCTGAAAACAGTTTGAATCATTTCCAGATGTGTACAAATGCATATAAATTGAAAACAAATATCGCGATAAGAAGTAATATTTTGTGTCATAGCCATTGCTGAATTGATGATTTCTACATACAAAACCAACATTTCTTTCCACAGTATAATATAAATCATTAGTATTGAAACATTAGTATTGAAACTTACCTGATGATATCTGTAAGTTTTCTCCAACCGCATGTACTTAAGACAATATTCACATATCCAGAGTTTAGGTTGCTTGCCATACTCCTCAGGGAAAGGGGAAAAATACCACGCATCTATTTCGTACTTGCCGATTTGGATCTTGTCGATGTATTTTACTTTGGTAATCTGCAAATGCAAGACGTAATTTGTGAATTAAGGCTGGATATAAATGATAATAAGTCATATTCGTTTTTTTCTTAAGCTCGCGATTTTCGTGTTTTTTCTTACATGTTTTTTATTTTTAGTAATGCACAAACAAAAACTTCCAAAGATTAAAGCCAGGTGCAATCTCGTTTTCAAATCAACTTACCGCTTCATGTTCCTTCTCAAGGGCTGCTGTTGTAGGATCCATCTCAGCATAAGTCTGGCAAAACGAAATGAAACAGTGAATGCTTTAGGGAATTTCACCCAAATTAGTCTCATGTGTTTTTGTATTTGAAAAAATCTATTTGTTCGCCTGAGGAGGAGAAATAACATAGAAATAGTACATTCTATTTTAATTTAATATTAGTCCCAAACAACCGTTTAATCCAAATTGCGTGGGGAGATCCGATGAATTGGTGAATATACATCAATGGATGCAGTACATAAACACGTATCACAGCAGTAAAGGAGAGGTAAATAAAAGTAGTGGCTTATAGTATATAGCTCCACCATACAGTAGCTATACAATGGGACGTTAGTAGTATAGGAAATTTATAATTGTCTATGGCACCAAATTTAATATCTTAACAAGTAAGAATCATAGTTCTATTATACCTTCTGGACATGGTTGATTTCGTCATGTTTCCTCTTCTGGTTACGGGTAATTTTTCGGTCTGTGCTATCCACCAATTCCGACAATGACGTTGAATTTTCTTTATTTTGGCTGTGAATGACTTGATTAGACAAATCAAATCTGTCGATTTCCACCCACTCATCAAGTCGTCGATTAACTAGTAAATTAAGCATGGAACTTTATTTAAACAGGACATATCTCTAGATCAATGTTAGTGCATAAAAGAAAATGATATTGAATTTTGTTTTTAGAAGCTTTTTTAAAAAAATGTTTTTATTTCAAAACAATTTCACATTTGATAACTGTCATGCTGAACAGATGACTAAACATGGGGTGGTATTATTGTAGATTATAGCTTCTCCAAGACAATTTCCAATTTCAGACCGTAACCAACAGATTGGTAACCACCTACTTACATCCATCGTAATGAACATAGAATTCATACCGTCCTCCAGCTTGCTCATTAAGTCTTGTTTCAATTATTTCTGCCAAATCTGAAATATATATGCCGTATATTTAAAAAAAGGTAATTATTGGGATTTTGAGTTAGATACTTAGGGCGTGATACTAAACCTGAAAGATGAATCCAATAGTTTAAAATATCATTCAATGACATGAGCGAACACTATAATTCATACTGAGTATAATCCATATACATTGTATTGTCTGGTCACAGACCAACAACTGAACAAGTCATGATCACGATCCTTCTACTTTCTATTGGTGCGAATCAGAATGAATTCAAGCCCATATATACGGTACCGGTACAAGGCCTACTTCTACGAGAAATAATTAGTCAAAAGAAATGCTGAGTAGGCTTTAAGTATAACTAGTCTAGAGTCGACTAGGCCTAGGCTATATTAATATTCTATATCAATTGTTATTATTATTATATAATTATAAGAATTTAAATCATTCAACATATTTGACAGGTGTAATCGCCTCAATAATTGGGTAAACGATGAAGCTATGGTGTATGATCGTTGATACAAGGACAGCGAACCCAAAGATACTAAATAACTAAAACGTCTATGCTTTGGACGGTGGTCCGGTGCACCGAAGGCGTAGGCCTACTCAGCAGCTGAAGCAAAAAAGTGAAACTGAAAGGGCAAAGTGTTCTATTATCGCTCATTTTATATGTTCTACATTTTTCGCCTTGTTTCCAGAAATATGCTGAAAACAATAAGGTAGAGTTGGATTTAGATGGGCATGGAATACAATAATCTGATGTACACATTGGAAATCTTTCCTCAACCATCTTCATATTTTGAAATGGATGGAAAACCACAATTTTTGAAGTACGTACGCCATGTATTATCGCAGCGTCGAACTAGGTATTGTTTTCCAACGGTAACTGGAGGTTCGGACTCAATTTTAGAATCGTTTTCCTCATCCCCTGCCACACTGGTGTTATTGGTGACACCACTCGAATCATCTTGGTGGTCTTGGCTCCGTAAATTACTCATTTTCTATCGTGAATAGTTCAAAAATAATAACAATCCAGCGAAGACGTCCCTCCAGAATCAGAATTGAAGAAGACTCCTTAAACACGACACGCCAACTTTGCTGCCACCATGTGGCAAGAAATACTACTATTTCAGCGCGCTCAGTGGGCGATATTCAGACGTTTTTATGGAGGCCGCTACGGGGTGTTGGTTCGGGACTCTCTTCCCTATGTCCCCTACTCCTTCCCCTATGTCATCACCTCTCCTTTCAGCAGCTCTTCCACTCATTTCATTATAAGGGATTTCCTTTTCAATCTAGATGGATATAGTTACACGGTAGGTCTACGATAGTCCATACTTGCCGATGCCAACAGGACTCAACAGTCCTCCAGTAGGTTAGGTACGGTTAGCCCTAGCCCGGGATGCGGGTTGCACTAGTCTAAGCCGCATTTTACTCAAAACACGCATTTTACACGAAAAACCCGTAGCCTACATGCAACACCACATTAATGGCCCAATGTGGACATCAGTCGTCGCCCCATGGCCCCGACCCCATGGCAAGGTCAGTTTGTCCAACGGCCCAATGCAATGTTGCCAATAGAATACGTGTACAACCCAAGTGTAAAATGAAAACATGAAAAAAAAAAATCCCCCGACCCTCTCTCTCCACCCCTACAGACACTCCCTACACCCCCCCCCCCCCCCCCCCCAAAAAAAAAAATGCGGTGTAAAATGCGGCTTATAATGCAACCGCGGGAGAGTAGGCCTACCACCTAGCTGGCCTTGATTCCCCGACCCCCCCACATACACCTACCCGGGACCTATATGTCTGTACAGGTCTGGTGTCCGGTGATTCCCCCAACACGACTTTGTCAACCACCGATAGGTCATACTCTACGTAGGCTAGGCGGAGTCAACATATGCTTCCTTTTGACCATGCTTTGTAACAAACTGAAGATGATCCAGGTAACTCATGGCCCGATCATCCTTCTCTAGTAGGCCCTACCGTACCGTAACAGACCTTTCAATACCCGGACCATGCCATACACAAGGTTACGATAACTCAATTTCTTAGGGTCAAGGTTGCGTAGCTGGATTGAATTATCACGATACTGCACAAAAAATTCAGGTCTCAAAAGAATACCTTTGGATCTCTTTTGGCTGTCCGGGTCTATCGTTGTGGCGAGGTCACGTAAGGCGTTGGTCAGCGTACCAGTCACAAGCGAAGCGGGCGAAGCTCCACTATCACGGCCCATAGCAGAGTTATTATCAGTGTTGAGTATAGCCCAAGAAGGAATAGATGACTGTTGCCCCGTAGCAGAACCAGAAGGAGTAGAACCAGTAGCAGAACTAGTAGCAGAACTAGTAGTAGAACTAGCAGTTGAACTTGTGGTAGTGGAAGAGACCTGGGCCGCAGTCACAGTCACCGGCTTGTTGTTGACAGGAGTGGTTTGACTGGTGTTGGACACCGGCGGGACAGCACCCCTAGCCTTAGAGGTGGTATCCATTTTAACAATAAGGGCATCATGTTTCACAGACAGAGAGTCAAACTTCGCCAATACCTTATCCATGTCCTGACGTTGTTTGGTATTCAAATCCATCAGCTGTTGCATTTCAGGAGACACAACGGTTACAGGCTGAGCACCAACAGCCGAATCCAACAACGAAGGCTTAGACAGTTCCTCAAGCTTGTCAAGCTTGTCCGTGTCCAGATAAAGTAGCCATTGATCACCATTGCCACCAGCCGCTTTGGCTGACGCCACTGCCTCGTCCTTAAACCTGCACGACTTTTGACCAGGCCTCTGGTGCAAATACCCGCACGCCACACATTTTTCTAGAGCCATAATAACCTCAAGAAAAAATTACAAGACAGCAAAGAAAAATTTCAGTGTTCAGTTCAGTCTGTGTGTCTGAGTGCTGCCTAGTCGGTGGCTGGTGAACGAGTGGTGACTGCGGTGGTGACTGAGGTGGTGACTGAGGTGGGCCCAAAATAGCACTAGACCCACTGCTCCGCACCCCGTGTCATTTAGACATATAGATGTATATATGCAGGTGCGATATATACAAACGACAGGTCTGGTGACCATTCTAATCATGGTCGTCGATCATGTTAATCCTTATAATCCCAGCTTTTCGCTTCAATGACCATTTCTCAGTTTTTGGAAAATGGTCCGATTTTGGACATTTCGGGTTTCAATTCAAATTTGAAACATGTGCCAAAAATTGGCAAATTTAATTTTGTACCATATGTTCAACATGGCCCCCACTGCTGTAAAACCATTTCACTTAGAGGAATTGCCATGGAAACCGTTGCAAGATATGATTTTTATGCCATTTCAGATGTGGGTACCATGGAAACAGCAGTTAATAGGCCTATGAAAAAAAGTTCTTGTAGGCCTAATTCCGGGCCTAATTGTGCATGTGACAGTTTCAAAAACAGATAGCCCTGCATCTTTGCTTTTATTTGACATATCATATATATTTTTTATCATGAAAACTTTTAAAATTATAATGAATAATATAAAAGAAGTTGGCAACTTTTGGGTCCCTAACTTACACCCTAATTTTGTTCCAAAAGCTTTATCATAGCCATCATCAATTTAATTCTTAAGTATGAGATCGTGGTATAAAAATAGGATGTAACTCGGTTAGTTTCTGACATACTGTATACGTTGGCCACTCGTTTTTTTCACAAGAAAAAAACTTGTGGCCAACGTATACAGTATGTCAGAAACCAACCTCGTTACATCCTATCATAATATTACTTCCAGTACGGTACACACATATCAGACAGATGCTTGTAAAGTCACATCTCTTGTTCAAGAATAAATATGGCTTCCAACGCGACACCCAGACAACCTAGCATACCAGGAAATGCTAGGAAGAGAGGCACCCCTATTACCAGCAGGCAAAAGAAAGTTGTACTTCAAGTGTGGAACTATTTCAGGGGGAAATACCCAAACACGACAGTCGAGAAGATAACTATAAAGACAGCTGCAGCAACTGGAATTTCTGCAAGCTCAATATTTGGAATAAGGGCAGAGATAAAGAAAACTTCTAAGGTTGTTACTCTTGGGAAGACAAAACCCAATCTTACTAAGGCCAAAAAGATAACCTTTGACGATTTTACTCTTTCTAAACTGAGGAAACATGTCCACAATTTCTGTAGGAATAATGAGCCTCCCTCGCTTAATAAGCTGGTGCAATCAGTTGCTGAAGATGACACAATGCCTGATATGAATAGGACTAAGATTTATGAATTGCTAAAGGATATAGGCTTCCATTTCAAACGTAGGAAACGGAGGAATCTCTTAATTGAAAGGGGAGACATAGTTCACGGACGGATACAATACCTGCGAGATATCAGCAAATTTAGAGAAGCTGATAGGCCTATTTTTTATTTGGATGAGACATGGGTCAGTTTAAGTCGCATGACGAAAAATGCCAGGGTAGATCAGGCTATGGATAACCCAAAGAATGGACTACATGTAATTACTGGATTAAAAGACCCAACAACAAGTAGAGGGGGCAGTCTGATTATACTAGATGTTGGGAGCAAAAATGGTTTCATTGATGGAGCTGGACTCATCCTCAGATCTGGGGGACAACTCGAAGACATTGATGGGGAAACATTTGAAATGTGGTTCACTGAAGAAGTGCTCCCCAGACTTCCTCCAAACTCGGTGATAGTAATGGACAATGCCCCTTATCACAGTGTCCGGTTGGACAAAGCACCTACATCATTAACATCCCTAAAAACAGATATGCGGATATGGCTCACAGCACACAACATTCCCTGGGAGGCGAGAATGGTAAAGGGAGAACTATTCCATCTGATCAAGCAGAACAAATCCCAGCATAAAAGGTATAGGATTGATGAACTTGCTAGTGCAAATGGACACCAAGTCTTACGTTTGCCCTCATACCATTGTGAGTTGAATCCTATAGAGTTTGCTTGGTCCAAGATGAAGGGATATGTTGCCTCCCGTAATACAACATGTGAGCTGGTAGATGTTGAAAGGTTAACCCACACAGCTCTAAATACTCATATTGTTACCCCCTCTGACTGGAGTAGCTATTGCGAATATGTGAAGGCACAAGAGAAAGTGATGATTGACTATGACACAGCAGCGGATAGAGTGATTGATTCTGTGAGCGGGAACAATGATTCGGAGAGTTCCTCTGACAATGATAGTGAATCAGATAGTGGGAATGAGGAGATGATAGACATATAACCATGGACCTTGACCACTTAATTTGAACTCACCTACCAAGCAATAGGTAATGAAATAGCTTTTTCCCATGATACACATAATTTTTCATATTGAATTTAAAACTGATACATGTCAATATTTCTAAACGAGGTTGGAGCGCTGCATGTTTCATTTATATGGTGTGTGATTGATTCCTTCTTTAATGAGAGAACTTTTCATTTAATTTAATTCATTAAACACTCTTGATATATACGAAAATGTCAATTGTTTGAATGGCTGAAAGCTAAGTATCCAGTCCAATTAAATAAGCCTATGTGGAACTAGGTCAATGTGTGGCCATTACCTAATTGTCTAGGTCACTTATCTTACATATTATCTTCCAATTCTATATCTTTAATTAGCTTTTCATTTGACAAAGATTGGCTTAAAAGTCACGAATTACAAAAAAAAAAAAAAAAAAAAAAAAATATTCACTAGATGATGTTATCCCTAATCTGGTGCCATAGAGTTTATTATACATCCAGCGCTGAAAAGGGTACAATTTCCCCATGATTTTATGAACTTTGATCGGATGTAACTTCATTAAAAATAAAGATCTGTTTTTTCTGGGTTTATTTTGCATTACTGTTGTTTCAACGCTTTCTTTTAAATTCGGTATTCGTATGTCCCCTGAAACATTTACAGTACTAAATTTTAGGCCTTGCTGAGCTCCGTCGAGGCAATAGTGAATCTATTATAAAATATGATTGACAGACTCCAATATGATAGTTTTTATTTTTTTCAAGATATTGTTTATTAAACAAAAAAAATCAAAGACTCACACAAGTCTATTATAAGTCCTTTGTGGGAAACCTCATATCCTGACACACTGTTTAATAATGTACATAAATGTATGTACATATTATGTAATTTCCCCAGGCTCCAATAGTTCTGCCCATATTCGTCCTGGCGGTGGCCGTATTCCTCGTCATTGCCCCAATTATGGACAATCCCAGGATCGAATTCCTCTACGCCTTCCTTGTCATCGTGGCTGGTCTTATCTTCTACTTACCATCCGTCCATTTCAAGTTAGTCCTCCCCGGAACAAGTAAGTCAATGGACGCTTCCCTCTTGTCATTGCTCTCTGGGCGGGTGTAATGTTTGGTGCGAGTAGAATGCAGACCAGGCCATACCGTATAATTATAGGGGTCAGGTCGCCAGCAAATGTACAATCGGCAGCTCTATAATTACATGTATACATATTCAACTAATTCTGCTAAATTAGGCTGAGAATTTATAAATACTAGGCATAGCAGAGTACAGCCTAGGCTCAGAGTTGAGAAAGTACATTGCCATTAGAATCCCATTAGGATGCCTACTCCAGGTCCAGGAAAGCCACGAGCTCAATAGGCGTCCAATCACTGACATACCATTCTTGTCTGATCTGAGAGGCTGTGAGCCTAGACTGAGTCTATTTTGCATTGCGTTGATTTAATAACTGCTGAACTTGTAAGTCCATGTTTGTAATAGTTTTGTGTTATATGAGAGGTTTAGTGAAGGTTAATTGTATATTTTCTGGCGACTTCACTTGTGAGAACTATACTCTTAGCCTATTCACTGCAAACACCACACATGAAATATGAGTGATTTTGATGTATTGTCCTGGCTTATATACAGTGTCTATACTATAGAGTGTTAAGGGGAAACAAATGATTTTTATGTTTGGTTGCAGCTGCTGTGACAACTTTCTGACAACTTCTCATGGAATGTTCCAAAGCACATAGCGAGGCCGACATCAAGAGCTAGAAAAAACACCATTAAACGCGTGCATCATCTATCAACATCACTTACATTTCTCTTATACATTCTGTCAAACATATTACTAGTGCCGCCAGTATTTTAAAGACAATTAATAGACAGACTCATTGTTATTCTGATTCTCTGAGGACTTTTAATTGTTAGGAGGAAAGGCTGTTTTAAAGCTTTAAATTTCATTATGCTCAATGTCGGGCTGAAGACTGATGAAAATTGGCTACTACATTAAAGGTTCCTTGGCAACACATCTGTGTAAGTCAAACTAATGATAGTTTTGTTTGGACACATGGCCACAGTTTCTAGATAGAATTATAACATAGAGCCCCTTATATGGCCATACGGCTATTTACTATGCTCCATGACGTTATTGCTCTCCTATATCATCAAACTACACACATTACATTTGCAATTGAAATGTAAAAACTGCATTATTCAACCGCGCCAACTGATTTCTCTTCATTTTCACAGTATAGAGATTGCCAAAGTTGATAGAAAATAATGTTTATAGATACCAGAAATTTCATAACGGGTTTGTACAAAGGTAGTTTTTGTTTTCCGTGATTGTTACAGGCGTCCTGTGAATATGAAACTGAAAGTAATTGTATCATTTGTAATTATAGCTTTATTTAGACAGTCGTGAAAGGGGTGACATAAAGGTCTCCATAAAATGATACTCAGAAAAAGAACCGTTATATAGTTTCGTTTGTTTCATGACTTGTTCATCTTATAACCATTGGTGTATTCATTAATTCTGTTTATAAACATGCATTAATTTTGCCTCTACGTTCCGGGTTGTCCATCGTTAGATTGTTTATGGTGCTTAATGGGGGATGGGCGTAACCACATATCCATTATGTATGTTTCCAAACCTATCCCCTTATTATAATAAACAGACTCCATTCGTGAAAATAAACAATATGCCAATGCAATGTGCTTACTTTTGATATACTTCTCACTACTATGTTTTAACCTATGCTTCTCTGTACAAATGGGCGCGCATTTCTTTGCGCAAATCCTGCTTTAATATGTCAGCCGCAAGGTGGCGTTTTATTTCATACTTCACTTGTTTGCGCTTGGTTTGTATGTAAAGGTATGTTATATTTGAACATTCACTTTAAACGAAGTTGAATTCTTCTTTTAATATCATATCTTTCCCCTTTTTCCATATTTGTTACTTTATATTATCATACAGTAATGATATGAATTATTTTAAAGCCCCGTAGAGGGTAATGTAATGCCATGCAATCTCCTTACTTTTCATATGCTTCTTACTACTATATTTTAACCTACCGTACCTAAGCTTTTATGTACAAATGGGTGGGCATGATGCGCGGGCATTTCTTGGTTCAATATAGCAGCCGCAAGTTAGCATTATATTTCATTATACTATATTATTTTACTGCTTCCTCTTTACTGTCAATGGTGCTATGTTACTGCAGTAGGCCTACACCCTTTGAGATGTGAGCTTCTGTGCGAGACCTTGCCTGCTTGAGAATTCATTAAACAGTAATCATAATTTAGACTGGTTCTAGTTTTACCTCTCCTCCTCAACTGATACTAGGGTCATTACAAATACAAAAATTCATTTTAAATAGCGATACAAGTCTAACTCTGTTCCATTCCTTACATACAACAACTGCATGGCTCTTAATTTAGAGGGATTATCAGCGGTAGTCACAGCCAAGCACACACGTTTAGAAAAGATTAATTACTCTTCCAGAAGTATAAGTGTATAAGGTCGACCATATGTATATATTACATGTTCTAAACGGACAGAGACACTCATTCAACGACAAAGTTCTGGTACAGATTGTTTTTTTTTAGTCGGAACTAGTTTTACTCGAAGGATTATACGAATGACTATTCGGTGCTAGATGGTATCCGCAACATTCCAAACATGACATTGCCCATATTCCAAATGAAGGGACATCTTCCCCAGATAAGGATGGGAAACAAACACGTGCGCGCAAGGCTCAATGATATTCAATGAAATGATCAACACACCAATATCCAACTTTTCGCAGTACTATACTGCATCAACGATAAAAGCACAAAATCAACTACATTGTACTCATATTTTATGGATATTAGATTCTATATTCATTATGATAATCTTTCCTTAATATTGCTATGAATGTGATATAAATGACACCTTAAAAATGAAGCATTTTTAAAAATTTAACTCATTTATACAGACATTAGTTATAAGGATATACAAGGCTCACGGGGACTATTATTTTAATTTAGCATTGTCCATGATTTTCCGCCAGGGGCTGTTAGGTGCAGTGCTACTACTATAGAAGGAAAGGAGGGGTGTAAAAGTAATTAGTGTAAGAGGAAAGATGATAGTTGTTAATCTACATAGCCTAATAGGATCAGTTATCCAATTCCTGTCCATCCGTAGCAGTGTGTTTTAACCGTCTGGTAGATCTATATTGCGTTCAGTCCTGAGGAGTTTCTGTGGTCATGGGCATCGATGTAATTCGCAATAAAAAACAGGATTTTGAGATAGTCCTACTATCGTAATTATTTGAAAAGATGAGATCAAGACAATTCCAATGATGGTAGACATTAGGACAGTTCTTCTATAGACCTAGGCCTACTAGGCTAATTATGTGTGGAAAAGAATGTTCGCGATATTTCTTAATGGACAATCACTATAATAAAGACTAGCCTAGTAGTTAGGCCTAATTATAGGCCTAGATCTACTCCTTAATATGCCTATAACCTCAGATATGCATAGATGTAGGCTACATACATTTAATACAGTCTTGAGGTTTAATACATGTATTTATGGTAGTAACAATTAACGCTAAACGCAACAAAAATGAAAGCATTCTGAGCAAAAGCTCTTGCATTTGACAACTTTTGAAAAATATCACTTTTTGCGACTTGTGACTCATTTTCCCGTAGCGTTAACACATCACAAATGATTTAACACTCAGGGAGAATTGTCTCACTCACTCAATTACTAAAGGGAATTCATATGATGCGCAGTAGGCCTGAATCAAAGTTTCACACATAGCTTTTCGCACTTCCCACGTGACGATGCATGACTGTGATAATACCCTATAGTGCTAAAACCCTTACCGGCGTGAATCAGCGCTCGTTGCCTGGTGACACGCGTCAACACAACTCAAATGCCGCGCACACTGCCGCGTATTATAAAGCCCCGCGCGCAGTCCACTACCAGAACACATACCATATCCTACCTCACAGTAACACCCAAGGGATTGCTGTACACATTTCGGAATACTTGAGCAAGAGTCACAATGGAATGGAAAAGAACCTCCTTCTTTTTCTTGACAGCCTTGATTATCTTCTATACACATATAATTCATGTCTCAGGTAAGTGATACTACCAGGCAGTAAAGATAATTTACGTGCTAACCACAACACGTAGGCCTATAAGATAAAGGAGGAACGATTGCTTTACGTCTTCCTTTAACTTGGGAGGCTTTTGTATACCATGTAATAACAAATACTTTTTTTATTAGTTTTAAACCCACCTTTCATCGATCCGCATTCTGAACTTATTACTATTAGGAACCGCTGCAAACGTCTTTCTTTCAAAATTTTATTATCAATAGCGTTAGTTATTTTGACAACATTGCAACTACCATTGCATGAGTCTGTGATTTTGACCAGGGAGGTATATGCTAAGAGTATATAACATACCTCCTTAGCTGTTTGGGCTAATAAATGATCGCTTTTATAACAACGGCAAAACTGTTATTGTCCATTAAGATATGCGTGTCGCTGGTTATAGAAATTTGTTTAATATTGCGCACAAACCATCTAAACAGGCCGTCTGCCAATACCAACACTGAGCAATGTCTACAGCAGAGCCGGCTTGCTGCCCGGACATGTCTCGAATGAAGACTGACTAATTATGTTGTCGAAAGATGGTGTATAGCAATTATGTCACGTTTACATTTTAAAAAAACCCAAACCGTACTACATTGATGATTATGGTCTTTGGTTTTCATATTGAGAAATCCCAGATCAGTAATCTTAGAATTACAATAAAATACTGGTATGTATACTGGTCAAACAGAAGTGTCAGACTTGTGAACAAATACCGACGAAGCAGTGCAAACTGTGAAACTGATGTTCATGCAGTTAGTAGACCTATAGATATTCTAGGGTTATATCTATAGTTAGGCCTATAGGTGTTTTAGGCCCCGTGAAACTGCTTTAATCATTTATCATTTATTCTTTCCTTTCAGGCCGATGTGATCAAAATAACATTAATGGTGATTATTGTTACGAACTTGTAACCAACAAGTTGCCTGCTGAACAAGCTGGATTCGACTGCAAGGCAAAGGCTCGTGCCCACGGTTACAGGGAAGACAATGCCTTTCTGGCCAGCATTACAGATAAGAAGACAGATACGTTCGTCTCCAATATCATCGCAACGGAGAGAAGGAAACTAGAAAACAGCGGCATTTATGACGAGCCAAACCCCATTTTCATTGGTGGAATCGAGGAGTCTGGGACGCCAATCTGGAAATGGACTAGTGGTGAGTTCTTCATTGTTACATCTTTATCAGCTAAAGGACATTTAAGAGCTTTCATACTGAAATAATAGTTTATTTAACCGGAAAGTCCAAGCTTGTAGAAGTCAGACAGACCACGTTGGTTCCGGTGTTCAGGTTCGATGTCACATCGATTTTGTTGCCATGTTTATGCACGGTGACCACTGCTATACCTTTCATACCGTGAATTTACAACCAATGTGTTATGTAATGTTGCTCGGACCTAAGCCTGCTCCAAATACCCACGATTGATCCACGTACAGGCATGTTTGATGTATTTTACATAGTACGCTTTTTAGGCATGTGGCATTTAGGTCTTTGGAATTAGAAGAACCCAATATTAGATTAAACGTATTGAGAATACAATTTAGCCCATCAATCTAATACTATTGGTTACTTCACTACTCAGTTGTAAATTAATAACCTTGATTTACGGGGCACTGTTACTGCAATTGCATGGGCTGAGTATCATTGATAATCAATGAATTATAAGATTGGGATCTATTGACTTTGCATATATGTATATTAATCACTATTAATACACAATCTGCACGTACACACACATTATAATATGATACATTATATATGTAGAATTTCTTTTGTATCTATAGAAAACTTATGGCTATGTTCTCTTTTTCTTTTTCCAGATTGTGTTGAATGTGGAGGCATTTCGGGTAAGATGATTCACCCAATCTATTAAATAATTGCGTGGAATTTTCATAACCCAGTATTTTATGACCTCGTCATTTTCACACTATTTTATGCTATTACCACACTAGGACTGATATTTTTTATATTCATTTTTGTATTATTTGTCTCTTTTGACACTACAGCAGAAGCAAAGTTATCAGGTAATTACTGAGTCCAAACTAGTTTCAGTTGTTCGGCTGTATACTAAGCTATTTACACCTAAGCTTTATTACATCAGTCACCGTCTATGCATGGTGATACATGCATGCATGCATTCATACATACATACATACATACATACATACATACATATATATGTATATATGTATACATACATGCATTCATATACGCACACATATTAAAGTATTGCACCTACATACTAAGCATGTTAAAACAGTAAGAGGTTGGCTTATTTTAATCAACGAGAGTCTATAGGGGATTTAGTCTCGTTGGTTTAATCCAACAGTATCAGGAATAGAATCTCTTTCATTGCATGCTAGCTTCTGATTATGCAAGTCTATGCAAGCTATATGCTTTTCCCTCTGCGCAATCTCTTAGATGGCCTTAGCGCTAAGCTTTTGCAATACGTTTAGTTACAGTATTCACATTTAAAACCTATTGTTTTAATGCTTGTATCGTTGCTGCCAACCATTTGGGCACAAAATAGCCTAGATTGACAATGCATGCAATTAAGCTTTGCGACCTAGGTTCTTAGGTTTATGTAATTGGTACTTAGTGTAGTAGGAGGTAAGATGGTGTCTATAAATAAGAATTTGCATGAACATTTATATGCATGAGACCCTGTTCATATATATAATTAAGTGGTTACAGGTATATCTATAGTTTAATAATCTAAATAGAACCAAGAGCACAAATATGCATCGTGTTAACGTAATTATCATGCTTCCTGTAGGAGACAGAATTATCCAGTTTCAAGGCTGTTTCGCGTCGAGCAGTACCTTCCAATATTCTGTAAATCCATCGACTCTGACCCATGAAAATTGCATAGCTGAGTGTAAAAGAGCAGATTCAAGATTCACTTACGTTGCGCTACGGGTAAGTGCTTTACAAACAATGGAAACTCATTTATCTGGCCTTTTATTTTCTCTAAATGGGCGGGAGATATCTAAATATATGAGAAACTCTCTGGTATACACGATTTAGCAAAAGGTATTATGTGTCTTATCAATAGAATAATAGAATAATATTCAAGAACCCTTTCCAACGATATTTTTTTATGTTATCACAGAATGGAAATCAGTGTCTGTGTAGCTCTACTCATGGTCAAAACAAAGTACAAGAGGCCGCCATGACCAATTGTAGGACGTCCTGCGCGGGGGATTCAAGCCAGAAATGCGGAGGTGCTTCTCATGATCTGGTTCTGCGCATTGGTGGTGCTTATGCAAGATGGGCATTCCAACAACCTAATTATTATGAGGAATCCCAGTATTGTGCCATTATTGCTATAGACTCTTTCTATGGCTACAAGCTGATGGACGAAACTTGTCACAGAGAAACGGATTTCAGTTCCGTATGCGAGCTTCGTAAGTATAGACATCGTTATCACCTTTTTGATATTAAATTTTGGCTTACAATATTCTGGCTATGAGCTTTGTTTCTAACACCTATATTAAAATTTTTGGTGATATTCTGCCTTTTGTATTTATTATGAAGGAAATATTTTCCCCACAGCTATAAAATCGTTCCCTTTATTCTTCAGCTTCTGACAAATGTACTGGACAATTCAGCCATCATCTTGTGGACGGAAGGTGTATATACGTTAATGTGAACTTCGGCCAGACATGGTACAGCGCCCATGCTGAATGTATAAAAAAGGGAGGAGATCTTTTGGCCATCAATGGTGATAGCTTCCATGATGCCCTTAAAACCATGCTAGAAATTAATTATGGCAGCAGACAGAAGTATTGGATCGGACTGAGCAGTAAATTGTGGTCTTGGAAATCAGGTAAATAACCTCTAATTGAAATATATATATCATATAGGTATATTTATTTCCATATTATTTGTAGTGGTAATAGGTGAGCACCATCTGTCAAATGAAAGCTCGCCCAGGAGTATTTATTATTCTTTATACCATTCCCCTTCATGGTCATTATCTTACTCTTCTTGATATTCAGAGATATTTTGTTTTTTTCTGCACCATACATCAATGACATCGAGGTCCTTTTTTGTTTACAATCAGACACATTCTTACCAAACATATACAATACAGTGGCACCAGCAAAAAGCTGAATTGTGCAATGTTTGATATGATTATGGATGTCATTTATATATAATAGGAACAACATCAGCCTGATACATGTTCTGACATTCTCCTCATTAGAGTATTCCATTTACAATTACCCTTTGCTTTATATCATTTAAATAATTACTCATCCACTTTAGCACATCCCCTTTGATTCTTAACTTGGATGCCTTTGTTGAGTCCATGGTGTGCCTGTTGTAGCGACTCATCTGGTCGAAACCCATATTGGTAGTCAATTAGCTACAAGTTATACATATTGGAACTCAGTCCCCAAAGTGGATAACAAAATATATGAATGCAACAAAATAGATTCAAGATGGAAAAACATGATTTGAACAATGTGTCAAAACTCTAATCAATATAATTCATGCTTTCAATATCAGGTGAGAAATTCGTCTACACCAACTGGGAGACAGATGTTCCAGATTATCGTCGAAACAAAAACTGCCTCATCACAAAATATGCTTCTCATTTGGATAGTTATTGGTGGGCTGATGAGGATTGTCAAACCCCAAGGGCCTATGTATGCCAATATGGTAAGAATGATCATATTTACATTAAAACTGGGCAGCATTAAATAAAGACATACATCCTTCTAAAATTTAAGATCTGTGAGTCAGTCATTCATTTAATAATTCATTAAATTCCAATCATACTAAAGATGCTATACATTTCAATTTTCATGTAGCAATCACTGATGTGCCGCCTCCAACACCAGCACCAACTCCTGCTCCAACCCCTGCCCCAACTCCTGCTCCCACTCCTGCTCCAACCCCTGCCCCAACTCCTCAACCAACCCCTGCCCCAACTCCTCAACCAACTCCAGCCCCAACACCACGCCCAACTCCAGCCCCAACACCACGCCCAACTCCAGCCCCAACACCGCAGCCAACTCCAGCCCCAACACCACGCCCAACTCCAGTCCCAACACCACGCCCAACTCCAGCCCCAACACCACGCCCAACTCCAGCCCCAACACCACGCCCAACTCCAGCACCAACACCACGCCCAACTCCAGCCCCAACACCACGCCCTACTCCAGCCCCAACACCACGCCCAACTCCGGCCCCAACACCACGCCCAACTCCGGCCCCAACACCACGCCCAACTCCGGCCCCAACACCACGCCCAACTCCGGCCCCAACACCACGCCCAACTCCGGCCCCAACACCACAGCCAACTCCGGCCCCAACACCACAGCCAACTCCGGCCCCAACACCACAACCTACCCCGGCCCCAACTCCACAACCTACCCCGGCCCCAACTCCAGCCCCAACACCACAGCCAATATCAACAACTACCGTCTCAAATAAAAATGCGAATGGTTTGAATCCTGGAGAACCTGCTGCTGGACAGTCAACAAACAATTCGTCACAAGGCCTTAGTTCCTTCGAAATAAGTAAGTAAAATAACATTGCTTAAGTGAAAAACATTCTTCAGAATGAACTCTCATCCTTCCTGAATAAATACAAAAGGAACCAGCTCACATTCAATAAGAAAAAAACAAAAAAAACTAATGCGCTTTACCTGTGAAAGAAAAGGAGAAGAGAACGATACCAAAATGTAATGCTTGTATGATTAATTACTATAAGACATTTACCAAGTAAAGTGCCATTCATATAGATGTATCCATGTATAAATGTATAAATGTTCAATATGACATATAAAACTAATGCGCTTTACCTGTGAAAGAAAAGGAGAAGAGAACGATACCAAAATGTAATGCTTGTATGATTAATTACTATAAGACATTTACCAAGTAAAGTGCCATTCATATAGATGTATCCATGTATAAATGTATAAATGTTCAATATGACATTCTTTGTATTTGTAAGCCCAGTTTTTTCATCGTCATGACTGCCAACTAAATCTACAATTTCAACTTACAGGCATAATAGCCATTTTAGGTATCCTTGTAATAGCAGTCGTAGTAGGCATTGTCATCTGTCTACGATACAAAATGATGGATAAGTAAGTACAATACTCTATTTTATTTTATGATTGTATAGCTTATTTAATTACAGACGCCTCGGTCTCCTTGAGAATAGGAGTTGAATGTTATGTCATTTGAATGGAATGAGAAGGCATTTACTTTAAGATCCGAGTTCAATGTTTTAGAACCTTATTACCAGTAGTTTTTATTAGAACCAGATCTGATTTAGCTAATAATTTTACTTTCAGAAATTCAACACAAGTCTCTCCTGACGTATATGATGCTCGTGCTGGAGCAAGCAAAGCTTATGGTGGACATATCGGTGAAGATGTATACATAGCAAGGAGTGAAACTGGCAGCACATGTGAGTTATACAAACCTCACGGAAAAAGTCAGCGCAGTCTAAGAAAGATACAACCTCATCAGTTTTACTAGATGACCATTAAAACACATATATGGGGTCGTTGCAATATAAATTATAAAGTTTCACAAAATAATGCAATTTGTTTATTAATTTCCCTTTCCAATTTATTTCCTGCAGTAAACTCAGCATACCAGTTATTGTTACTTCTTTGAGAAAGTATAAATAATGAGCACAAAGAGGAATATTTGGAGAGGCCGACATATCATAGGCCAGGGATGTTGATAAAATTAAAGTTGAATTGACTCTGTTCTTGGTAGAAGGGGTCCCTAGTCATTTCTCTGTCAAATAATCTACCACAACTGGTAGAATTGCATGTTTAAACAGTATTGGTTATTTTTATTTTTCAAAAGCTGGACTCTTGGCTGATCGCAAGATGTTTGGTACCAGTCTGCCCATCTTGGACAATCCACGAGCCTCGGCAGATTATAAAATGTCAAACGACTACGAAACATCACCCAGATGAAGCTAAAACATGGTCCAGCAAAATAATCTTTGTCTTTTAGGAGATTTGCCTGTTTGTTATATTTAATTTGTGTTTACACAACTGGAAATAATCGAGAAAAAAATATCGATTATATATATTCTCAGTTATTGATTGTTACTAGAGGCAGAATGAAACTAAATATCTGATAGATAGACACATTTTAGATTACATAAAACATAATTTTCAGCATAGAGAACAATTTCTTTAAGGTGCTAACTAACATTGATAGATAATAGTGCTAAGCTAGACATATCTGATGATGTAGAACGATATGTATGTACAAAGTATATCTTTTTAAAAACATGTTTAAAAGAAACAACATTTCAATACCTCCATTATACTATGTCTAGTTTTAATAAATACTACTGCCTTGTATATATATATATGTAAATGAACTGTTGTGCTTGATTCAAGCAAAAAATGAATCAATGTATGTATCATATCTTGGGGCAATAAAATTGTCAAAATCACAAACGTTTGTGCTTGTTTTACATCAATAATACCTGGGCTGTCAGTTTAAATTCGTGTAAAAACTTTAATTTTTGGTACCAAATGAACGCTTAGAGCCAAAATAACATTTTTGGTCGGAGTGGACAGCATCAACTCTCTTCGCAACAACACTATGAATGTAGATGTCTCTATCGGATTCTATATGGAAGGGTTAAATAAGTGAAAAGGCTAGAAAGCCAACAATTCAGGTCTTGGAGAAAGTTTGAGCAAAATGAAGAAGTCCCTAAAATCCAAGATAAAATCATATGAAAATAGTGTAGCTCCTACGTTAAATGAAAGCTTGATACATATGCTTATTGAAGGTATCCCCGAAGCATGGATCGATAAGAACGGCTTCCTTTTGAAAGATTACATCGGAAAAAATGCTGAAATCCACAAGTATAACGAAAATCTGCGAGATATATTATTTTAATCATAGGTAGAAGGGACAGAACACCAAAGCCAACGCCAACGTTTTGACGCTCGTTGTGTCTTCATCAGGGTATATATAATCATCTTACCCCAGGGGGTGATATAGATATCTTTTTGTGGTCTGGGTTTGCTTGGACAATGATTTGTTGCTAGAGCAACGTAACCATGCTTCGCCCATGAGGACATGGTTACACGTAAACAGTAACACGCAATTGCATTTAGTTTAGTATAACAATTTTTAATTATCGTACAAACATTTTTTGGGACATACAAGTATGAAATTGTTGTATAGAGAACAAAGAATGATAGTAAATGGCTCTCTGAGGTACAACAAGTCGAATGCCCTTGGACCGTTAATCTTTTTTTAAAAAACAGATTTTATTTCGCTAGCCATTTCACATACATGATACATTTCATGCCACGAAAAATTTCTGTTTGTAAATAATATAGCAAACAAAAATCAATAATAATTATTAATCCAACGACCGATGGAATATGAAAGACTCTTTAAGGACTTACCATTATACATATTATAATTATATCTTATTCCATATTCATATCCCCCTCAAGCTTTCTAATAGAAGTACCACTAGCATTAGCCTATACATCTGACCTACTGTTTGCTTTTGTAATTTTCTCTGCCGACTAAAACAATACAGAGATTATCTGCTCATAAAATAAAACGATGATTTTACGATTCAATATTCAGACCCAGTGAGCCTCGGACCCGTTGCTCCGTTTTTTCGCCAA
Organism: Sthenelais limicola; assembly: GCA_942159475.1. NCBI lineage: Eukaryota > Metazoa > Annelida > Polychaeta > Phyllodocida > Sigalionidae > Sthenelais > Sthenelais limicola. Next base: position 56,480,805 of record OW804095.1, on the reverse strand, counting down.
CTATTTCCCCATACACTTCCAATGGAGAAATGGTTAGCGAGAAAACGGAGCAATGGACCGTTGCCCGTCCATACAATTTTATGTACACATTGATTTGAAGTCCCAAGAAATTCTTTAGACATTTCCTTAGGTCGAAGTAGGGTTTAGGATTACTCAGATGATCTAGTAGAAAGAAATACATACAGAATTAAAAATGCTTAGGCTGCGGTTCCACTGGCTCGCTCTTTTGGCCCGCTCATGGACCGCTCTTTTTATTTCCTCAAGCACATAACAAGCGAACTTAGAGCGACACCAGAGCGGTCTAATAGAATCAGTAACTGCGCTTTTTATACACTCTTATGTGCGCTTCTTTAGAAGAGCGCAGGATGTTGCGCTCATATCTGCCGTGTTTGATTTGAGCGCAGCAACACAAGGCTCTTTCTACCTGTTAAAGAAGCGGACCAAGAGCGCAGTGAGAGCGCACAAACGCATTTACCATTGATTTTATATAGGAAACAAGCGCAACAGTAGAATCTCAGTAGAATCGCTCTGCGCTTGTATTGCGCTAAAAATATTAGCGGATGAAGAGCGACTGACAAGCACCCCATAAACAAGCGCAGCAAGAGCGAGCAATGAGCGCAGATACAAGCGAGCCAGTGGGATCCCACCTTTAAGGTCCGATTCCACTGGATCACTTATATATATGTGCTCATGGCTCGCTCTTGCTGCGCTTGTTTATAGTGCCCTTGTCATTCGCTCTTCATCCGCTAATATTTTTAGCGCAGTACAAGCGCAGAGCGATTCTACTGTTGCGCTTGTTTCCTATATGAAATCAATGGTAAATACGTTTGTGCGCTCTTACTGCGCTCTTGGTCTGCTAGTTTAACAGGTAGAAAGAGCGCTGTGTAGTTGCGCTCAAATCAAACACGTCAGATATAAGCGCAACGTCCTGCGCTCTTCCAAAGGAGCGCACATAGCCACTTTTTAGAGTGTATAGAAAGCGCAATAACTGATTCTATTAGACCGCTCTGGTTTCGCTCAAACTTCGCTTGTTATGCACTCAAGACAATAAAAAAGAGCGGGCCATGAGCGGGCCAAAAGAGGGAACCAGTGGAAACGCAGCCTTTACTCTCAAGGCTAGAAGAGAAAACCATTTATTAGATCAAGCCTTTTTACGAATGAGGAAAGACGAATATAATATTATTGACAAAAGAAAAATAAATATGCGGAGTCTATGAACGGTAAGAGGATGCTGGTCCCTCACCCAAAAAAAGAAACGATATAAAAACTCATACTTATTTACTATGCCAAACCTGGTCTGCCAGTTAGAGCTCAAATATTAAAAACTAGAACATTTTTTGGAGGTTACCCGAGGAGTTCTATTCATCATAATATGACCAGTTTTTGCGGGTGGAAGACAATAATACTACAGTGTAAATACCAAATTTTCCATTCCATTCTAATATTCCACGACAGTACTTGCTCTTATAGAGCTAATGCCAACTTCTAGGTGTGTAATACCTCATTCAAGGATCAAGGTATCGATAGAATGAATAAATTGTATGAAACGAATGAATATTTAATTACCTGACGATGATTGTAAAAGTATGTTCTACTGCTGTAATTCTGAACCTACTTGGGGTGATTTTTCTTCAAAAGTCTTATATTATATCATATATTAGGTACTAATAGATTTACTACATTTGCGTTGAAATTATTACTATCATTATTGTAATGAATTTAAATCGCTTGGTATATTAACAGTCTGATAAATGCAATAAGGTGACACGTAAGATTAATGAACATAGATATATCAACGGTAAAAGAATATTGCAGCCCAGGAGAGAATTACTCATTAAGCGTTATATACAACAGAAAAAACACTGGCTATATGGCCATACTACAAATGAACTAAAATCATGAAGAGGTTTTAATTGCATGCTTTATTTATCGTAGTCGTCGCTGGTTTCTTCATAGACTAGTGGTTAAGCTCTGGCGCTTATAACTTGCTTGCCTTGATTTGTCACTCTCCGTGTTCAATTCCCCGTGAATATATGATATTGATCAGAACTATAGATTATAGTGGGGTGGGTAGGCAAGCCTATCCCATCACGTTTCACACATTATGTCTCAGGAAAACAATAGTTTCATAATATAAAAAATAAAATATCACAATTATTAGGTTTTTACTGGATCATATTTAATATTTAAAGCAACTATTAAGTCGACTTAGAGTATTTTTAATGCTTTGATGGTATGGTAATACACATGTAGCATCATATCGCGTGTCACAATGTCGCGTCACGTCACAATGTCGCAAGACAGCCGATTTTTAGTGATCTTATGGGTGGTAGTAGTATATGAAAATATGCATTTTAGTCCGGCAGCAGAATGCCAAATTTCGCCAAGGTCGGTATGAGATCCATGCAAAGTTTTGTTGATGGGTTGCATCTATCTGTAGGCCTCCATAGGCGTCAGAATTGGGCAAAGATTTCTCCCCGCGGGGGTCCCCCTAAAACAAATTATCTATGGCCATTTTATGGGTGGTAGTAGTATATGAAAATGTGCATTTTAGCCTGGCAGCAGAATGTCAAATTTTGGCAAGGTCGGTTTGAGGTCCATGCAAAGTCTTTTTGATGGGTTGTATATATCTATAGGCCTCCATAGGCGTCGGAATTGGGGAAACATTCCCCCCCCCCTCCTAAAAAATATCATCTATGAGGGTGATACATCGCTCATAATCCAAAGGATATTTCCCAATCAACTATAGTCTAGGAAAGAATTCATGTTCATAAGTATTAAAACTAGACTAAACATGTCTAAAAGCACGACTATAATAATTGTTTTGTATATAATGTTAAGCATTGGCTATTCCACCAATTGATCGTCATATGGGTATCTGAGGCTGAAAAATCTTCTCTTTTTTCATTTATGGGTAATATAATATTTAAACAGTCACAGAAACAATTAACATTTATTTATATTCGTTATATAATTCTGCTTCTACTCGACATAAAATTACCAGACGAAATACAAAGCTAGTCCATTCTGCCCAGATACACTGTGACGTTTCTGGTCGTAGAGGATCTTACTAAGCATGGGTACGAGTGTTATTGCTCTATACTAGGATTATACATCATTCAAGTTACCTTATTTTGGTAGCAATATAGCCTAACACTGGAGCCGCCTTCCAAGCATTCGGGATATTAAATTGTCTGGGGATATTGCTTATCAATTGGTAAAGAACTTGCTGCATTTTAGCAAAGTTGATCCTTGATTATACTTCAATAAAACCAGAGCTGTTATTAATATCCATGCCTGCAATGATTTTCCTTCTCTCTTCTTCGGAAATATCGGGGAAAATGTCAAACCTCGTAAGTAGCCTACATCCGCGAATTCAGGGTTAGGGGCAAAAGCAAGGTTAGACCTCTTGTTACCAATATTAGCTAACACAATTAGTGATTCTTGACCAGTGTTTCGACCTTCTGCTGGAGTGTCAGATTTCTCCAGTTTTACCGTTGTATCTTTCTTTTTCGAATCATACATCTGAATTTTGTCGGGCTGTTCCCAAATATGGTTGCCCTATTCACAAGATATTCCCGTTACTTAAGGGTATCAACCTATTCACAGCCTTTCTTTTATTTGTTTGCTTCTCGTTCGAGGCTGTTATGTAAACTGTAACTTTTTCTTTGATCGTTTCTCGTACTTTGTTGTCAATATACGCTTGATGGTGATGTTAGTCACCCTTCTATATTTCAATACCTTCTTAAATATCTTAAAAATTTAAATCGCTCAGGAGCGACTAAGGTCTTAATCTTTTTTATACTTAATCTAGACATGTATGCTGCTAATGCAGCCAATTACACCCGCACCCCCCCCCCCTCCCCGGGGGTATGGAGAATGCCCTAAGCATTTGGGGATGATGAAATCCCCGACCCCCCAGGGCAAGAAATCTGTGTAAATCCCCAACCCCATGGGGCAATTTTTTTGTATTATCTTTGCAAATAAAAAATATAAACCCTGACGAACATTCCCCCACCCTGGGCCACCTCTAGATACTAAGGGAAACTAAGGGAAATCCCCGCCTGGGGGTGGGTGGATGGGGCTGCGTGGTTGCAATTGACAATAATATAGGCGAAATTGGGAACGTTAATTAATATCAATCCATATGGTGGTAGTTGTTTGGTGATCACACTTCTCGCACTGCGCAGGCATTTGTGCGCAATATGTAGCTGACCGGAAGCCGTTCATGGATGGATAGGAACCATAGTGAAAGAGGATATAGTAACAATAACAGATGACATTTAATAATATTCAATATAGTATGAACGTCGCAGCTAAGAGAACAGCTACTGTGTCTCTTCCTGACCTGAAAGTAAAAATAAATAACTACAGTAAGCTCATTAAAATTAGGGCATTGTTCTGAGTATAGTTCTATGCTCGTGAACTAGACAGTAAAACTACCCTAGTCTTTCAGAGATGGATCCTCTGTCTACTACGAACCAGTTCTGTTATTTAAGTAGCACCATTGTACGGCCATTGTACGGCTATGGATAATGGAAGCGATCGTCATGTTCACCGTAGCTCCAGGCCGTAGCTGTTCCATGTAAATGGGACAGAGGCTAATCTGTCACTTGCTATTTGCTGTTGGAGAGGCATGATGAAAAACAGTTACCGTACCCAACTAGTAGTGGGGATCTGTGCTACCCAAAAGACCAATGCACCAATGCCTTGAGCTGTGAAGGCCGCGTGCTTCAGTCATGCCTCCAACCAGCCAGCCATCAGCAGCCCTGCAGTCCCTGCAGAGGTCTGCAGCTGATGTAGGGCCATAGCGTGCTGGAGATTAGAGGAGAGGAACTGGAGAGACCGAGACGGAGAGGAGAAGCAGGGAGAGGAGGAGGAGGAGTGGGGAAGAGAGGAGGAGGAGGAGTGATGAGGAGGAAGGCCAGAGCTGTGGTGTTGTCGTGGTAAGGGTAGTATTGGAAGCCAGCTTCACACAGAGAATCTCCCTTCTCCATCGACGTTGGTGCTGGTTGCGTTCTCAGTAGTATAGACGGTCGCACCGGCCAATGGCTTGTGAAGCAAGGGCTATATATTATAGGCTAAATAGACACAGCCACCCGCGTCAATATCACTGACTGAATATGGAGCTCGACTATGCATACTGTGAAGCTACGAAGGAAAGATATCAGCCAGGAATATGTGGCCATTGTGCTGGTGGATACTGAATGGATGTGTATCGAGTGATGGTGGGTAATACAAGCCTACTACCGAGTCAAGGCAATTGGCACATGGCATAGTAGGGTGAGAAGTGTTGCAGGGCCTTGTGATAACCGGTAAGAGGAGGCTGAGGAGCGCGGAGAGAAGCACACCAAAAGGGATGCAGGAACTGATGGTGTGATTGTGCATGTTTTCTGGATAAAGATAATCACACGTGTATGGATTACCTTATTCTGGATGGCAGCGCATTTCATCGTCCGTTTTATAAGTCTAGCAGCCGAAATCCGAGGTAATATATTTTTCATGGTTTATAATTCAGGCTGTCCCCAACAAATGCTGTTATTTGATATGGTACCCAAGAAGTAGACCTATAGTGTGTCTCGTTATTTACAGGTCAGAATGAGTTTTTGAGCTGTGATACATATATGTATCACAGCTAAAAAAAATTGGAATGAATATATTCATTCCAATTTCTTGAGAATTACACGTACGAAATCAGAAATGCGTTTTTCACCAACATTTATACTATCACTTAAGTTAAACTTCTCTCTAACTAAAAACATTTTTCAATCAATCAAATCTATTCTGTCTGAATGGGACTGCTTCTATGTCATTCAGATACCGTATTTGAGCGCGCAAAATGTATACACATTTAAGCCACAATGATTCCCATACAGCTAAGGAATTTGAGGCAGTTAAAAAACCAATATTCTTTAGACTGCAAAAGGATAACATGTACATGATAAACAAGTTGGGAGGGGCATTGTTTACATTTCAGGAGCCACATTCCCTCTTGTGTTGGTGCCAGTGAGTGACTATAAGTCAGTCATAAATAAATTCTTAAGAATTGTGGCTTGGGTGTTGTATTTATGGATCCATATAACATTTCCTATCCCAAATATGAGGATTAAGCTGTTTAGTGAGCCTTTAAGTAGGCCTACAGTACCCTGAACCTTTGTGCACTGACTAAATCCCAATTATGCAATTTTTCTTTTCATGGTTCATCTTTTATAAATGTAAGAGATGAATGTGAATCTGTCCTCGATTTTATATGCCTCTGTGCCTAGGTTATTTCACCCAATCTGACATTTATAGATCACAGAATTCTTTATTTTTGTTTTTTTTGTTTTGGGGGCTAATGCTTTTAGATTTCTGTGACCCCAGCATGGCTTCTGACAATATATACCCCTTTCTAAAGCACAATCTTCCTCATTCCAAGAAGACTTGTGCAGTGGGAATGAGAAATTTCGATCCTCTCCATAAATACATGTATCTAGCATTGTTATTTGAATCTAGCTACGACACATGTCAATGAGCCAATTCTTATTTGAGTCTGGCAATAAATCAGTGGCTCACAATAATATGGCACTTTCTATAACCACGTACCTTCATTCGTGAATTTAAAAATCCGCTGTATTTAATTTATATCAGGTTATTTACCATAACCTATAAGGCGATGCAGTTCTGTTGCGTTACGGCACCGCACTGGACGCAAAAATAGTCCAGCACTTTGCCAGTGTCATATCACAAAATGACACCATTGGAAAGTGACACAGGGGACGGTTTTCAAAATCGAAAATCGAACTTGGGGGCGATTTTTGGCAATGATCAAAGAATGCCCTGTCGAAAAGTGACACACAGCAAATGAAAACATCTTCGTACTAAACATGTTCGGAGATACTTTCCGATGGGCATGTTGTGCAATACTGTGTATATCGGCAATATAACTGCGCTAGACTGAAATGCATAATACCTTTTTTTGCACCTGGTGTTGCTGATGTATTGCAGACATTTGACAAAATGACCGCAGAACTATTTGCCAAATAGTTTGCACTTTTTTGCACTTTTTTTGTTTTATATAAAAATCAATACCTGGCCTCCTTGTATCAGTGACAAACACGTAATACTGCAAAATGTGTGTAATTATGTATCTTGATGGATATATGTAATGATAATAATGAATTCTTTAATTTGCTAAGACAGTACAAGTGTCAATATCTTATTTCCTCAGCATAGAAAGTCCAAAAGTATCAATTAATTAATTATCACATGAATATTACATTTTCATACGCTTTCATACATATATATCATGTTATATCTTATTTCATATTGTATCTAATCCATATCCTTTTTATCTTAATGATTACAGGTAACCGGGTCCAAAACCTACGGCAGTATGAAGAGGAAGCAATCTGAGGAATCTCTTATCCAAATCCTGCGACATACTGACAACTTTTAATTAAAGAATGGTAATACTTCCAGATTAATGCCAAAGCCCTCCAACATCATTTCTAAACATAATTTAATGGCAATATGGAGGTATACAATAGGTTCTGGTGTAGGTAACACCTATTCAGGCTTAGGCTTTTCTAGAACTTGGTTTCTGGCTGCTATGGATACGGGATCTACGTTGGGAAATATACCATGGATCAGAAAGGGGGATCTGGAGGATATGGTGAGGATGGTAAGGTACCGCCTTCAAGAGGTGGAAAGGGGGAAGGAGAAAAGAGCAGCAGCAGCGATGATACAAAAGATGGGTCCAGTTCTGCAGTCCTGACTAATGTGGAATGCGAGGCTAAAACTTCTGCTTCTTCTGATAAAGAGGGGCACACAAATAAAGGAGAAAAGGACAATGAGATGAAAGGTCAAGAAAAACATGATGAAAAAGGTCAATCCAAACCAAGGGAAATCAAACCAGATGACAAGGCCCCCTGGAAGAGAGGCCTACAAGAGGAGAGGTCTGTTTTGGAAGAGAGCTCCGAGGGAGAGGCAGATCAACCAACGGGACGCTTGGTTGAGGAATCTAAATGCCCAGATACTAAAACAGATTCTTCAGGAGATGCAAGTGGTCAGAGTAAAGAAAATTCACAAGTGGGGGTGGAGAAGGAGACACAGGAGAGCGAGAAGGATTCCCCTCTCAGCAACGGTGCTGGAAGTGGATACTCCACAGATGATTATGCTAGTGACACAACAACATCTACATATCTATCTGAGAAGATACCATTTCCAAGGTCAAAAAACAATACAAAAGGCCCAAAATCAAGTAACGCCTCACCTACAGATGAAGAAAGTACTAGCAGTACGAGTACACCAACTAGTAACAGTACACAAAATGGAAGTAGTAGCACAAGTAGTGGGTCCTTTGTTATAGATTTTATTGGCACGTCTAGTTCGAGAAGTTCTAGTAGTGCATCAACATCAGCTATTACATCTTCATCATCTTCTTCAGTTACATTACCCAAGTCACAGTCTTCCACAGATACATGTTCAGTTAGTACCAGTGATACAGGTATTTCCCAGGATACTTCTTCTATCAGAAGCCAAAGATCCAGCACAAACAATGGCTCCAGTTTTCGTTTAAGCTTATCAAGGGTTTCAGACGAGAATGATCATCTAAGTAGAGAAAGCAGTAGGATAGAAAGTTATGAGCACAGTGGTTCAAATGGATCTGGTTATGTGTCCAGTATAGAATCTAACACAGGCAGCACCTCTCCTCAAAGGGATGATAATAGATCTAATGGGCCAAGTGATTCGAGGGACGGATCCACTAATTCGGATGAGAGCGTAGGTATTGGTGAGGATGTGAACGGAAATAACAGGGATATGGAATCTGATCAAAGGGTACTTGATAATGGCAATTCAAATAATGATCCCAAAGGTAATAATGGGAATGACAACAGAGATTCCGATAATGGGGATCATGGAGATGATGAGAAAAGGGACGATAGTTCAAGAAAATCTGATGATACCACAACCACAACAGAAACAATAGGATCTAAGAACCCCGATGAATCTAGTATAGGGGGGAGCAATGGATCAAGTAGTTCCTTCCACATCAGTAACCTTTTTAAATCCCGAGGAGAATCATACCACCAGCAAAATAATAATAAAACCCCTAGTGATGGTAGCTCTAGTGGATCCTACAGACTTGGCATGTTGTACAGCCCAAAGGGAAGTACTACTCCCACTTCACAAGTTGGAGACAAGGGGAGTATAAATAGCAGGCAAGGAAGTATGGTAGGTATCTTGAATCTATTTAGCTCCAGTGGTGGTGGGAGTGAAGCCAACAGTGTCAAGAGTGGATCTGATGCTAGCTCCCTAGGTTCTTATGGAAGGACTTTATTCCGAACCTCTACAAGTGCATCTAGTGGTAGTAGGAGCGGTAGTACAGCATCACTGGGATCCTATGGAAGGAGACTCTTTGGATCCTATGGTTCAGATCCCAGCAGCAAAGGATCAGATAAGGGTTCTTTAGGATCGTATGGAAGAAAGCTATTTAGGGGCTCCAGTAGCGAATCATCAAGTGGAAAAGCAAGTGATATTAGCTCTCTTGGATCTTATTGTAGGAGATTATTCAGCACTCCCAGTACAGGTAGCAGCAGCGAGTCAAGTGTAACTGGTGGAAGTAAAGGTAAACCTGATTCAAATGACAGTAGTTTAGTTGGAAGTGTTGGAAGAAGAAAGTGTATTTCTAAATCATCAAGTAGTGGGGAGGAAACACCTATGGTGGCTGGGGTGGCCATATTGAGCAGTGTCAATGGTCAAACTGCACCCAATGCAGTTAATGGCAGTAGCAGCCGTAGTAGTGCCAGTAATGGATTATCGTGGATAACGATCACACCAGCCCAATCTCCGATACAACCAATCATGGAAGTCTTCCCACCTCCTCAAGTTCCTGTAATGACCACCACAGTCCATTCCCCTCAAACACCTCTCATCTCCACCATAACACCATCTTACATTTCTCAAAGTACTTTACCTAAAGCAAAGGAAAGTCCTGAAGAGGAAAGAAAAATTGAAATAGAGCCAAAAAGCCAAAAGGTAAAAGTACAAGAGGAACATCTCTCCCATTTCATCCCAGAGGAATCACCAACATTAGAGCGCACAGAATCCTATGATACAGTTAGACATAAGTCTTATCATGATTCATCCACAACTATGGGGTCTTCCAGTGACAATCTCGAAGCTTCTGAGCACCAACCATTACTTGATTCTACATACTCAGGTGTTGATCATACATTCATTCTATCAGGCATCGAGGCAGCAGATCGTCGTACATCAAAAGCAGCATCAAATGAAATCATTGACCATTCAACCCGTCCCATGCTAGAAACGCTGCCACAGCAAGATACCACAAACTATCTTATTTCTCCTGCTGGCTTTGTAACATCCCATGGTCATCGATTAGGTTCACCTGGCTTGGGGCACTCTTCTGGACTTGTGCCACTTCAATTATCAGGTCCACATGACAACATAGCTTCATACCCATTAGCTGGACAAGGACTACTTACTACTGTCCATTCAATAGATTATACAAACTCAGTACCACTCACTCAACCAGTCCTTGCCCCTCTCCAGCTTCCACAGCAAGTGTTAGCTTCACCTGTAGCTGTGACAGACTCTACGCTTATGGCACCAGCCATAGAAGATCTACCTTCTCTATCAGAAACTGGGGTTATGGACCAGGCAATGGAATCCAGCCCCACAACTGTTGCCCTTGGTCACCCTCTCAGTGTAGATACTCAGCCTACTGACTGCCGTGTCCTTGAGGATGTACCCGAGACAGGACCCACTAGACCAAACAGAAATTTGCATGTAAGTCAACAATTTTTGTATACATTTAATCTTAATTCCATCTATCCTCTTTTCATGAGATCATTGGTTATATTACCATATTCCAAGATGAAGAATACAAAGTTGTGCTGCCCAAGTATTTTTTTTACCCGTAAATATAGATAGTTAGCTTTATGCATGGTGATGCTTAATTTCTCATATATCAATGTGGTGGATTCATTGAAACTTTGATTAAATAAGCATGGATTTAAAGTATTGTGGGGGGGGGGGATATTAAAATAGCGTTCCCCCAAACCAAGGGGATAATTTGCCTGTGCTCTTACACAAGCCATACAACAGTTGTATACTGTGCAAACATAATTTCTAGTGTGGATTTTGGAAGCAAAGGTCTTTAAGGTAGGGCTCCTGAGCCTTAAATCAACAAATCCACATGACCTGTTCTTATGATCGATAAATTGACAGAGGTAGCCAGTGACAATAGACAAAAACACTTTCTTAGACTAACAAATTGACATAGACCTTAGTGACAAAAAATAATTACCAGATTACTTAAACATTTAACTAAAAGTGACGAAAGGATTTTTTTTAATGACAAATGACAATTGCTGTTTCTTGGTATGAACAAGAGAAATGAGACCCCCCTCCCCCATCAGGAGCCCTTCAAGGTATAAACTCCCATTCAATAGAAAAAAGCAAAAGTACAATATATTTTTTCACATTTTGATTGACAGAGTTAGGTGAAATCCAATAAAAACAATATGTGCCTGGTTAGTTTTCATTTCAGGGAGCACCGAAATTCATTACCAAGTCTATGGGGAAAAGAGGGATTTTCCAACTTCTTCCAGCATATCAGAAAAATGAAATATATCTTTTTCTTACAAAACTCTATACATAGATAGGTGATGTATAGATTTACCCTCACAAGTAAAGAAAATAGCATCCTGATAAGTTAAAAATGGGTACATTGATCATCTTCAATCCTAAATAATATTTTTCAAATTATGTTGACACTGAGAACATATCCTTTTCTCCCACATGCAGACTTCAAAAGTAAACTTTGGTGGTCCCTAAAGTGAAGAAAATAATATAGTCCTTGCTTTGGCACTTATTTATTGTGCACTTTTCTAATTCATCTTATTTTGCGCAGTTCAGTTTCTGTTGATACCCTCAGACATGTCTCTGTATCTGCCATGAACTTTTCAAAGCTCAATACGACAGCATTTTGCCCTTTGGCTCCAAGGAAGAACTTTGCATTATTCATTTGTTGGTGTCCGAAGGATATTATTACTTCCTTGACTCAACTACTGGAAAATTCTATTTTGGGAATTCACACATTCTGTCACACACATTATATATGATATCATATATATATGATATAATGCAAATCATACAACATAGATCTTACTACTATATGAATATTAGTCATCAAATAATGAACAGCCTGAATGCTGTATACCATTTTCTCAGTGTTTACATACCCCAAGAATTCCAACAATCACAGGCAAGAATTAGATGATTACAATTCGATGAGACGTTTTTCAATACTTCTATATGTGCATCTAAACATGAATGACATCAATATGTAGTGTGCCCAAGTTTAGCTTGATACAAAGTAGCAAGGTATAAAAAATATGTATGGGTATACTTGAAGCTGCTGGACATCACCGTCTTGTACAGGAACCAAACAGAGGACAAGACCGGTCCAGGAGTGGCCCTGAATGGTCCAGGTGTTTGTGTTCCACTCCTGGTCCCATGGACCATGTAGATCAGCGTCCTCCTCCGGAGGTATAAAGCGCTGGCTAGCCCTGCCCCCTGGAGACCTGCAGTGGTGCTGATGGTAGTGAGTCCTCCAGGTCGCAGGCCTTCATAGCAGGTGGCAAGTGTGCTGCATTGCTGCCATACCCACACTACTATTATGAGTGCCTACTAGGGCACATACCTTACAATACTAAGGCTGCAAGCTGTCAGTTTGAGATAAATAATTTGTCAATGCAGAGGTGGTGCCTAGGAATCAAGCATCCTATGAGCATAACCGATATTGGAGATTTCTGTATTTAGTTATCTAGAGGCAATGCAGAGGACCCAATAATTGAATTGAATTGAATTAATATGTTTCTTGTATCCTGTCTACAACATTTCAAATGGTCTCCAATGCTGCTGATTAATTAATATGCTATGCATTCCAAAGACAAATAAAAATGTGTCACACATCATGGCGATGAAAAATATATGTGGTGGGCAGCAATTTTTTAAAAACGGTCATAAAAATAATTTATTTCATATTCTCATTAGGATTAACATGTTCCTAGCCAACTGCATCCATAAAAAAATCAATAATTAGTAATTATTTATCTAAATAGTATATATAATACAGCTAGCGTAACTAACTCTTTGGTTGAAGGATTGCGAATATTGTACGAGTTGCTGCGCAAATATTCAACACATTCATATCAAGAGGGATCACGATTCCTGCCTTTGTATTTTGGGAATGCAATGGCAACCACAGAAGACCAAGTGGTCTGTGGATGATTGAGTCTAAGTACCTTTGCCAGGAGGGACAGCATACTACAATTAAGGTCGACATGGCAGGTTGCAGCTACTGATATTAGGTTACAGCTATTGATATTCTGTTGATCTTTGTGGTTGCTTTACAGATTAGTTGTCTTGGGAAAGTGTGGCATTGAAATTTCTTTGGATTTACATCCTAGGGCTATTTGGTAGATGACATTGCATAGCCAGTAATGCATTCATATAAAAAACATATAAAAATCAGTATTTCTTATTTTCCAAACCAATCTATCATAAGGGGATGAATAGACTGTCAGTGACCCTTGTTGACACTTCATAGGTTCAAGGTTAATTGGATAATGTAAGTCAGTACAAACTTATATCTGTGTATGGTCGATTATTATATTTATGCAGGTAATACTTTTAAAGGGACATTTTGGATTCCTTAACTATCATTTAGCCAAGGATTTCCTTTGTGGTTTACTATATTTCATTGGCGGATTCGCAACAAATGAAGAGAATTTTTTAGTTAATGGGTGGGGTGGGGGGGGGGGGGGAGAGGAAAGGGCAGGTGAAAAACCATCCTAGATGTAGATGTTAGTCAACACATCATGTTAGACTTGCTACAACATGAATGATTTCAAAATGATGACTCCCGCTCCTGGGTCACCAGCAGTCAAGTATCCTTTGTGTATCTGTAAATATTTGTTCATTACTAATGGTGAAGATTATTTCTTAAATCGTAGAAAAATGGCTTGACTGTCAGGGTATAGAGACGTGGGTTTCACAGAAAATGGGTCGCTTTACATTTGTTTGTCTCATCAACAAACTCATACTTAACACTCTATGAAACACAAGTATTGCATGTTTATTACTTAGGTGAGAATAGAAAAGAGACAACATGAACACCATCATAATTTTGTTTATTCCATCTTTCATTTGGAGAGATGCATGGAAACCATCAATACTGTCAACTAATGTGTTCCTGCGATGTGACTGATTTCAAAGTGTCATATAAAGCACTGAATAACTATCCAAGGGAGTGCTCCTGGATATTTATAATTACACCTCTGAAATCCTAGGGTTTCAGCTTTTATTCCGGAATCTATATCTTTCCACATTTCCATTTTCAACATGCATATATAATTAGCATTTGATCATCAGTAGCAACAACGATGTGATTGTGGACAGTAGAACCTCCACCACCAACAGCACCAGCACTACCACCTACACCACTATCTTGGCTTTATCCACCCCTGGTAACTACCCCCACCTGAACTATCTCCTCTTCCACCAATATTTCTCACTCCTCTATCCCCTCTATGTCCTCAGCTCTGACCTCATTCAGTAAAATCCCCACTATCTCCTCTTTCGAGAATATTTCCACCTTCCACCTCCGCTACTCCCACTTCATCTTCATCATCTTCAACATTTATTCCGACAAACCTCCTTGATAAAGGGCTAATGTGCCCGAAACGTCGGACCCCTAAAAAACGAACCTAAATAAATTCCAACAGTCCCTTTCCTCCTTTGTTCTGGGTTGACTTCCATCCCCCTGAATTTATTCCGAGCCTCTGTGGGTAAAGGAACATTTTTAACCTCATCGAGATACTAATAACTCTCTGGATAAAAATGCAAGAAAAACATCCATCCCTGGGAGTGTATAATGATGACCATATATTCGGCGGGGAGAAAATTGTCCTATTCGAAAAGAAGAGGAAACAAGAGGTTTAATTAGGTGAGTACTTAAGTATGTTACCTTTATTAAAATATGTTTATGCAAATTGAAGGTCTCTCTCTTTAACACATAGAGTATGCAAGCATGTGGTGCCCTAGGTTTTGCACACCACACTCTTCCAAGTGTATATATTTTTCTATTGTATTTGAGGCTACTTAGATGCTACTCCATTTTTCATGTTTGGTTTTATTATACAGGCCTTTGCTAGATATTTTGTTGGGCCATCTGATGTTAATTGCCCTTCATAGTAGCCTTCAATGGAATGAATTACTTTCTACTTTCTTGGTTGATGTCCATAGCTCTGCGTTGAATAGGAAAATAGTTTCCGACCATGCCTTGAATACCCTTATTTTTGTTTAGCTTTTTATTCTGGAATATGTTCTTGCTTTCTCATTGCGTTGTTCACCAGTTGTTTCCTTTGTTTTACACCCTTGCAGTGTTCAGAGGCTTTCAAGGATTTTGCATTTTTTCCAATCATCTGGTCTCTCTTTTGTCACGTGATATATCTTCGATTCATTTATTCTCTGTCCTCTTTCTATGAGTTTTGCTACAATATCTTTTTTCCTTTTTTGATCTTGTCCCCACTCTAATGTTTAATTTGATAATTTGATTTATCATAATCCTAAGAAGATGCATATCTATTCTCTTTTCAGGAAACCAATTACATCTGCATCTTTCTCAGCTGCGTCCCGGCTACAACCTCCAACGCCCCTTCCTCCTGCTCATTGTCTATGGTGATAACATCCTCACTTTTCGACACTCTGTGGGTGGGGAGTAGGCCTACTTTGGAATGCCCGTTATCTGATCACTCACTGCAATAGGCAGCTCATCAGATAAAAAAAATCATATAAAATCATATACAAAATGTGTTCAGTAATCAGAAATAAGCAAAATATAGCATAGTTCAGTAATATATATTATGTATAGTGTAGTTGTTCAGAATTCCTTGCTTATCTTTTTTATTCTCTCTATTTCCTTCGTGGGTATGTATATCCCCAAACGGGGTAGGAGATGTATTTTGTATTTAAAGATTTTTATTCAGTCAAAAGCATTGTGTACAAGTACATTATTTTCAGAATTTGCTGATTTCTCGTATTACTCTCATTTATACATAACTTGAAATTTTAGTGACGATGTTGTTCACATAAATAATATCACTTCTGATTACTTGAAAGAAAAGAAAAATCCAATAGGTAAAATACATAGATGCCTAAAAACAAACACCAGCGCGTTGTTCAACATCATGACAGTCCTTATGTTTGTTTCTATTTCTTTCTAACAGATTCACATTCCAATTAATATGTAGTCTATAAAATATATAAAATGTAATTCAACTGTTAGATATGTAATACCTACTTAGATTATTCCCTCTGATGAGTCATTTGGGGTCTGGATCAAAGCATAAAATCCCACCATAGTAATAGCTTTCAAAATCTACGCTTCGCAATTTAAACTATTTTCAACACTCTATAATACACAGGGTAAAATAAACGGTGATACAAAAGTGTGTGTGTGTCAGTTGTTCTAATTCAAATGTTATAATAGGGGGAGGGCGGGTTAAATAACCGGTGATACAAAAATGTGTGTATGTGAGAAACCTGGCTTGTTCCACTGGAAGATATTTCATGCTAAAACAATGTCATTGTATGTACAGTATTAGATTACTATCTCTCGGACTGAATAAAGTCATTTTGGGCAGTAATTCAAGAACAGGTGGTGATTCAAAAAGAATAGAATAGAACAAAATTATGGGTTTCCACTGATAAAGCATATACCTAAGCTAGGACCTGGCAGTCATTAAAACTGCATTCTCAGCTATTACGACAAACCAAATTTACTCATATTAGGACTTATAGGACTGAATATGTCAATAATTTGTTGCTGCTATGTTTATACAAGACTTTGTTCATACAAGCCTTTGCAGGAAAGCATTTGGATGGGTCCTCCAAATACAAATGAGGACGTTTTAGAAGTCCTGTAGCAAAAACAACTCAACAAATTTTGGACAAATGAGTTTTAGATGGGTTGGAAAAGAATGGAACAAAAATTAGAAAATGTTCAGTTCTTGACCAATTTCAGCTGAGAGTGCAGCTTTAAGACCTGGCGGTAATTCAAGAAAATGTTGTATGTTCCATTAATTTCAAGAAGATTTTCGTTATACATACATACTGTCTGAGTCTTCAGAGGCAGTCAAAACTCAAGTAAAAAGAGTTCTGAAAAAAATATCTATACTTATAGAATAACCTAATTTCAGTGTTATCAAAATCGCCGAAATACATACATTTGGAGGTATCTTTGTCTCAACTTCCATTTCAGTGATTGCCAGTTCAGCTAGAACATGTATTTTCGATTCTGATCAGCAATGTGATAAGATACGAAAGAATGTTCATTCCCTGGTCACGTTAAATAGACCGCATTATAACATATGGGTCAGGTCACCCAGAAATGTACAATTGCTGTCAGTAGTTTTATATGGATAAGTTGTATCCCCCAGTAAGATATCTGATAAAGTTCATGGTCATATAACTCCCCTTATGTGTGTATTTCACATTTCAATTTTGGTCGAGGTTTTAAAAAGACTTTATTTAAATGAATAACTTAAAAATATTCACTGTATGCATAATATAGAACTACAAGCTTTACTACATTCGTTTTCTGTGCACTAATATATTATGGTAGTATGTTAGAGTGATCCTTTCATACACACCCTTCTTTCACATCCTATAGAGCTTTTTCAGGCATGAGAAAAAAATCTTGCAGACGTCCCGTTTTTTAAAGAAATTACTTGCCTAAGCGTTTGTTATTTTACTTTAAGCTGATTCTAAGAACATTATTTCTGACAAAAAAACTTTAAGAATATGGCTTATTGAAATGCAGAAAATAACAAGTCGAGCATATATATATGCATAGTAATGTCATACTGGGAAGCTTGAGTCCCACATGCATGGACATGCGGCTAGTGGTACTTCCATACCACTAAAACATAACTGAAAGTATAGACTAACTCAGAGTTAAGTATTTTCCCTGTAATATAACCTCAAAGTCGGGATTCATGGAAATTAGAACCAACTGTACATTTCTAGGCGACCTGACCCATATGTATAAGTTCGATCAACAATGCAATACGAAAAATGTTTATGAGCCAGTCAATTCTACAGTCTACATTAAAAAATTACCCTATACTAGGTCAATGGGTGGCTGTTCGTCTCTGGGAGAGTTAGTCTGTTAAACATAAAGTAACAAATATAAGCATGTCTCTAAAAGTTTCAGTGGTTGGGAAATAGACTAGCGGTGTTAAGGACAATTCACCCTAAAAATGTAGAGCTCCCTGATGGTCAACTAAGGAGTAGTTTACAAAAGGCGTATCAAATACTAATGAAGATGAAGCAGGTTCAACAATAGACGTGTGTTCCCAGGTCCATTCGCTTTGCACAGATTTGATTTGCAATGACTGGTCAATATCTACAGAAAGCATTGTCGTAAAGTCTCAGGAATCAGGCTCATATTTCATTTTAATCTGCGGAAAGCGTTGTCGTAGGGTCCAATTGCGTGGATAGTTGAGGAAATAAGCTCAAAAATAGCCCGACCCACACAAATGCAACCAAACGTGTTGGTAGTTGCTTGGACTTTGAGGTGTTTTGGCAAAATCCGAGCAAGGGAAATAGCATAAATACCTTTCATTTTGCCACCCTCTCTCCCTCCCCTACACACCTCCTTCCCCTCTAATCCCCACCCACATCCCGTACCTCCCATCCGCTCCCACCCGCCCCCTTCCCTCCTGCCCCCCTCCTCCGCTTTCTGTCTCGACAGTTTGTGATGTCAGTGACGTAGGTTAGGCAGCCCCTTTTAGATCATGCATGATGTCCTTCAAGAAGTATAGTTCAGGGAAGCCTAACGCCAAAAATCCCCACCAACCTTTTTGCCCCCCCCTTTTTTTAAAAGAAATTAAACAGGTGATATCCATTTTGTTTCTTGCAATATGGCGATATATTCCTGTTAAGATTACAGAATGGAATCATCTCAATCGATTAGTGGAAGAAAATTGTGTATCAAGCCTTCTAATGGCTTAGTATGATTTTTTAAATTCTGAAAGTAGTAGTTACTTAACTGCTGCGATGTATCCGTCTGTAATGGTTGATTTTATTTTTAATAGATTTTATTTCAGCTGGGGCGATCGTTTCCCAGTATCACCGGGTTCTTCCAACATTCCCACCACAAATCTATCTAATCGCACAGATACATTAAGGTTGGGAAAAGAAAACAAAATTGTCAATATTTATGAAGCTGTATCTGTTTCTCCACATTTAGTAAATAAGTAAGTAGGTAGGCTAGTACAAGTTCTATAAACAGAAGTGGTGTCTTGTGTCTAATGACCCAATAAAAGCAACATTGCAACTTAATGCTTGATATTCCATAATATCTAATAGGTCTGTTTCCTGAGAAATGATGAGAGCCACAAAATGTATATTTTTTTCATACGTTTTGAACATGCTAATATGTATGTGTGTATGGATTTTGATGTAGGCCTATAAGAGGTGTGCAATTTGAAATAAATAACAAAGTAATTTTCGTAATGAAAAATGTCAAAATCTCTATTAAACGTTATGCAATTTTTGTGTCTTCATGTATCTTGTAATTCCTTAACCATTAACTCAGATAAAAGGGCTTATATGAACAAACTAAATGCACCATTAATTATACCATATGCCGTCATTGCAAAACTCACAAGGGGGCTCTAAAAGTCGTTACGGAAATTATCGCCTAAATGTCCGAAAATGAACATGGTAGACACAATAGAAACCTCTAAAATATAGTCATGATGATATCAGCAGAAATACCTCCCTTGATTCACACCAACTTTATTTGAGTATTGAAGTCATACTTTTGAAAAGGATCCATTAAAACAAATTAAGAATTTGTGGCCGTTTTTGTCCAAAATTGGCCATATTTTGGCTTCTAGCCTTGCCTTTTCTGCTGATACATATAGGCCAAACCATATATGAGAAAAAAAAACTTATTGAAGAAAGTATGGCCTGGAGAGTTATTCCAAGGAGTAACCAAATGGAATAGTGTGACCCATAAGATTGAATTCTCTGTGATAGGATCCTGTTTAAATCAATGTTGGTATATACATTAGAACTGTTATATCAACAAATCAGACATAACAGTGAATGAAACCATATTTGTGTAAAAGAATTAACATATATTTCTCATGATTTTTAAGGAAAATGTGCAAAAAATGAGGTATAGCGGAAATGTATCATCCATTGTTTTGCCATATGAAAATACGCGAGAGATGAATTTGATAAGAAAAATTTATTTGAAAATAATTGAAAATAATTGAAAATAGAGAGACCGGTGAGTGGAAAGAGAGACAGGTTAGAGAATAGAGTAAGAGAGAGGAAGAGACAAGGGGGAGGGATAGAGAGAAGGAGAGAGGAAGAGAGAAACATGTGATCATGAGAGAAGAGAGAGAGATGAGAGAAGAGAGGGTCAGAGAGAGAGACAGATGAGAAAAGGGAGAGACAGGTGAGGGAAAAGAGTGAGAGAGCGGGCGGGGGTGAGACAGATGAGAGAGAGGGAGAGACAGGTGAGAAAAGATTGAGTGAGGGAGATGGAGAGAGACAGGTGAGAGAGAATGGGGAATTTCACTCATTATGCCATCGATAATGGCAACAACACGGTCGCAATAATGTAACAGCCAAATAGGAGAGGTGCTATATTCACTTCAGTGTTTTGGGGTTAGTGGGGGTTTTGGCACAGCTAGCCGGTCCACTATTACTCCCCAATCTCACCCAAACGATTCTAATATCCCTTTACATCCAGTGATATTAGTCTAGTAGCTGGAAGTAAGGCACATGAAATGTCTGAAAATCTGTCCTGGTGTTCAAATATACTCAGTACATTTTCTTGCTCACCAGCTTCCATAGAATTCGCGAAGGCATATCTTGCTTTAGGCAGGTTATTGCCGATTTATCAAGGAGCCCGTTGTGAATAAAAGTGGTCCATCAAGGACAACATGCCATGCGATGCCAAGCCCTGAAATGAATGGTGGCATTACATGATCCTGTTTCTTGCTATACTTTTTATTCCACTGATCGTGTGTTCAGTTAAATACTGGTTCTAGGATGGAGAATTATTGAGTTTGATGAGGGTCGTTATAAAAGCGTCCGTTATAAATAATCTATCTGTGGTTATACAGCCTTTTAGCCATTTCCGAGAAATATTAAATATACTATGCCAAGGAATGACTCCCTCAGTAAATATTAGAGAAAGGGGGATGGAGGACTCGTTCAGTTACTTAGGCCATGTTATTTGATTGAAACCAACACTTTAAAACTAGATCCATAGATTTTCGAACATTTCTTTTCACCGAAAAAAAAACAAGCCTCAGAAACATCATCAACGAAAACTATCATTTGATAATGCATATCGCTATTCTGTTACTTTCAGCTTGACCTTGGTTGGGTGTGGGGTCAAGATGCTACAAAAATGCAGGCAGCTCGGCCTAAGAGGCATAGGATACGGAAGGCACAGGCCATGCCTATCTCCCCACATGTTGGTCCCCTCAGTGCACCAGACATGGACACAGCTGATTCAGGATTGGGGACAGCTGACGGGGACATGATGTTTGGGGCACCTTATTCTTCTGAACTTCCTACTTCTGCTGATATTACCGCCAACACACAAACCAACTTCATGCTCAGTGATGTATGTAACCGTTTTACTGTTTATTCCATATTGTTTCCTTATAGTTTTATTTTAGTATGCTTTATCCCCTTGTCTACACACACTCATTCTTGTGCACATGTTTTATACCTGCGTATACGTGTGTAATGTGAAAGAGTCCTGACAGAAATATATTGATCATACAATTTCTATCTGGAAATTTCAACATTTCGCCCTGTACCCACACGATATCAGAAAAAGAGTAGCATCAAATACACTGTGTCATGTCAATCAGCATCTGTAACTCCGGGAATAATGTGTTTCCTTCTGACATGAAAATGGTTAGACACAAGAAAACATTTATGAGGCGTGTTTCTTTTCCATTTGAGTCCTTGTTTCTATATACAAGTGATGGCCAAGGAGGACTCACGAGTCTCTTTATATCATCCTTGTAATCTAAATATCATAATATTTAGATAGATAGACATTGTGATACGCCCCATCATCGTGGTCCGTACGCATCCCATTGAAAAAAATGATGGAAGGCCTACATTTGTCCTGAAAAGTAAACTCTTGTTTTGCTCACCCTCGGAGACATCTATGAAATTGAACTTCTGACAGACATAACATACATGAAATGCTAGTATGACGTATATCAATGTTTCTGGAAAACGTACACTCAAGCGAAAATATTCTGCTACATTCCGACACTTATTTCTCTGTTGGAATCCAACAACTAACATTTTTTATTGACCACCAATCCTAGTTTTAGACGATACACCAGTCACTAGATTATAAGACCTCAAGGAAATGTCCTACAACAATCACTGACAGGGGCCATCTCAACAAGCTGTACATGTTTGATGCTGCAGACATTGTGTATATTAAGCTCTGATATCATAACCCCATATATTATGTGTAATGTAGTGTTTGCGCGCTTTAAGGCGCCCCTTAGAGTTGCGCGGGTATAGCAGCAATGCCACCTTGCTCCTCCAGGAGGCAGGCCTAGCTGGGGCCCAATGAATCTGGAGGGGACACTGATCCACACACTCCACAGGACTATGACCAAGGCCTATGACCACATGGACCAACAAGGACCTCTCCTGGATACCTCCAGAGATGGGACAAGACCACATCCGGTCTTGTCTACTGCCATTCCTGGACAAGACCCTGATGATTATGGCAGCTACCAGTTACCACCCTTGTAGTATAACAAGGGGGTTTCACTCTCTCTTTCCCTCTGTGGACTAACACTACTTGTACTCATTCCAGCCGCCAGGGGTATGTAAATAAAGATAGCTTTACTCTATCCCTGTGTATTCGTTATACTTTCCTATCAAGGCTAGGGCTCACAGCACATGGACGCGAAATTTACCATCTGTTTCTAATCAGTCTTGGTCATCCTGATTTTTATTTAAATGAATGAATTTAAATGAATGTTTCCCCCATCCCATGTACAATTAAATACTTCTCTTTGAGGATCCAACTAATTAATATCCTTCTTTGATGGGGCTAAATTAGCTTGAGAATTGGGTAAACACCCACTGAATCACAGAAAGACACATACAGGAGCTTTCTGTCTAAGAAAGGATACACAATGGCGGGACCCCATTTTAGCCTCAATGTGTCCTATGCTGGCTTGATTTATACACAATAAAGGGCCTATTAGACTAAGCCGATTCCCATGCGATTCTCACAGAATTTAGTGCAAAAGAGTCCTCTGCGGCGCAAAAACGCATGAGAATCGGCTTAGTGGACGAGGTCCTTTAATCACTGCCTTGAAAGTCGTGTGGCTATAACCACCTAAGGCAGAGATTAAAAGGATTCATAATTTACCTCAAATTCCGGCCTGTTGGTGCACTAGCTGTTTGTGCTTAGTCACTGCCTTGAGCTGACTAGTCCAGGGGCTATAACCACCCAAGGCAGAGACTGAAAAAACAGCAGAACTCTTAATGGAACGTTTTCCATACTACTTGATAGCAAGACATGGTTAATCCCTCAAAGCACTGGTACACATCTACACACGCAATTTGCTAGTCACAAGTATATTGTCGATGCAATTCCTTCCTTTAAAACCCTGTTTATGAAAGCAAAGGAAACAGGACAACCAATGCAATAGACATTTTCCAGACAAGCAATATTATAATTACCCCTGTAGATTTATATCTTTATTGGACAGCATCCTTTCTCTCTCTTACTTATATATGGTATGTATAATTATTATAATTAGGTAAACTCTGAGTCCTATTCATTGTACCTTTCTATCATATGTTCTCGGAATCTACACATATCTGGGAGTAATTCATACACTTGTGTCCAACAAATGCTATATGGTCCTGGTATGACCATAAAGTGCCTTTCTGTCTCTTTTCTCTGTCTCTCTCTCCCTACTTCTCTATCTCTATTTCCTCGGTATGATCATAAACTGCCTCCCTCTCAGCTCTCGCGCCCTTGATATAACCATATTAAATGTATTGATAAGGGCGTAAAGCAACCAATCTCACTCACTCAAATGCTATATGGGTTGTATTCTTAGCGGCGCTTCATGACCCAAATGTAATTAATTACTTTGTAATGAAAGAGGGAGGGCAAGTGTGTGTGTGTGTGATCAAGGGAGATACAGGGGCAGTGTAGGGTGGGGGGATGAAGGAGAAAAGGTGGGGAGATTGAGAGACAAAAGAAGGGAGAGGAAGAGTAGGAGGGATGAGGGAATGTGAAAATCAAGAGAAAAAGCGAGGGGAAATATATATGAAAGAGGATTAGGGAATGGTGAAAACAGGAGGAAGGGAGAGAGGGGAAATGGTTACATCAAGGGAGAAGGAGGCGATGGGGCTTCTCGTAAGGGGAGGGAAGGGAAGGAGGAGGCCAAGGGAGACGGAGGGGAAGGGGGAGGAGAAGGGGGAGGGGGAGAGGGAGAGAGAGGGGCAGAAGGAAGGGGAAGAGGAGCGACTCAAGAAAGAGACACAGGGGGCCTGTGAGAGAGAGGGGGGAACCATTCCACTCCCATCCATCGGGCGGGTACATTTATATTATTTAATATTACTGTTGCTAAATATTTGTATGTCAAACCACAGACTGAATCTAACCCAGTATGCACTGTTACAGACATGTAAAGTGGCACTTGCAAATCCCCTATGGCCTACGGAGGGACAAACATTGACTATGGAGGGACAAAAGTTTAAGAGGGCTTATACTTGGATTATTAAAATAAGAAACCATTTCACTGTTATTTATATGTTCCTTAGGTGTATCAGATATGGATAGTTGAATTATAGTCTAAAAAATTGGGAGGAAACCTACCATGAGAAAGAACAAATATATATGACTATGGAGGGACAAAGGTTTTGTCTCTCCATAGCTTATTATCGTGTAGAGGTAGAATGTTAGAAAACGATTCAGGATAGTTGAACGGATGTGTGAGGAATACACCAAACCATTATTGAATGATTTTACTTATTATCAAAGAATGCAGACTTAATTCATTTGCCTACGGAAGGACAAATATTTTTTACCATTTTCTTTTTTAGGCATACACCTGTTCTACATGAAGGGTATCAGGTTTTATCTCAATATTTTGGTTTTAAATTCAACTATTTTCAAGATTGTTTATAGTTCAAAATGTGATTTTGACTGTTGTTGATAAAATTGGGGATCAAAATAATTATTGGAACACTAATATTTTAATGGTATTGGTGCTAGTTAGATTGCCTATGTAAAATTTGTGCAAAATTTACAAAATGGGAAGGTTTTTTTAAAAATGAATATGAATATCTCTAAGAAATATCAATATCAAGTATGCAAAAGTATGGCCTTAAAGCACTTAAGGTGTTCTATGTGATTAAAATATTTTGACAGGATATATCAATAATGTAAGCTTTTCTTAAGCATTAGTTAGGAATCTTTTTTTGGTTTGTTAGAATAATAAATAACAATGTTCCTTCTTTGCATGGAACAGAGTATTGATCTAGAAATAAGGCAAACCCAGATTCATATCATGATGTGTGATTTTATAACAGCATGGTGTGGAATTATTACAATGGAAACTAGAGTTGAAATGTCTATTCTTTTGGTAAGATTTACTTGTTTTTAGCAACAACTAGGACCAAGCATCATAACGGGATGAACGTTTAGATACTAGTACTGGAAGAAGATTTGAGAAGGAACATATTCCCTAGAAGATTGTGCTTGAAGGGTGTAGAAAAAACCTGCAAGTATTCTTTCTTATTTATGTCCCATTACAGGTTCCACGTATTCTTGGTTTGGTTCCACTGGTCCCTGCTCCGGTGGAATTTAATATGTGACGTTATCATCCCTTGGGCATTGAACACGATCATTGAACCATGTAAACATGTGTTTGCCAAACTAACTTAATTGTTCTAAAAGTGTTTTTTATGTTTTGACTAGACTTAGAAATAATGTCCTGTTGCGATGAGAATGATAAGGGTCTTATTATCATTTGAGTCAAATTGACATGACTTTTTCGTCTTAAAACAACAGGAGGAACATAAGGCAGTACAAGTACTGTCTCTCCCATACAGAATAGTTCGTCCAAAAAGATAATATAAAAAGATATATAATATATAAAAATGTCAAGAAAATATGTGTACATGTATACATTTAATCACTTTTCTCAGATGGTATGTAAGCATACAATTCCACCACAGCATAAGAATTGTTTAATATATAGCCAATAGCTATCCCCTCTCATATCATCAAACTACATTATGTGTAATACCTTAAAGTTAAATTTTATTTAATCATGTAACTTAAATATGATTGCTAGGAAACTTATGTATGTACATGTAAAATAAGAAAAACTTTCTAACACCCCCACCCCAACTTTCCCATGACGATTAATAAAAATGACTTTTTAAGGCACTACGAAAAAGCCACTCATCATGAGTGAGTATGTTTTCCTCAATAAAGACTTTGAAAAAAAACCTGCTGCAATATTTCTCATCTCTATATATTTGAATCTGTTGCATAATGTTATATAACGCTCCAGCCTCTCAACTAGTATCGTATGATTTCTTATATGCTTCTTGGCACAAGAAGCTTATTAATTAATTAAGTAAGTAACAAACATATCACTCAACCCCGATTCTATTGATCCTTGTCAGCAATCATGTTTTATTTCCAAACCGTTCACAGCTCGGGGGGCCAGCACTACAGGAGGTAGTGCTAGAACCTGACCTCCCCTAGCCGAGGAGGGCTAGTCCATAAACACATACACCACACATAGGGTGTGACACATATGCAGGTTAACACAGAGTACATACACTGCATGACAATACAATACAGAAGAAATTACCAATACAAGCTGCAGTACATAAGAGTGACCTCTAGTGGTCTACATGGGGAATACATAAAGCAATGTTCTGTATATATAGCCCATGGTGGAACACACTGTAAATCTGTATCCTGTGCAGCTGTATAGGAACACAAAACCAGCTGCAAATACTGGCCCTTTGCACCACAAATATCTTGTCGGCATACCCCTTTAATTACAAAGTCGCTCCGACTTTGTAATTAAAGGGGTATAATCCTCCATATAAATAAGTCAAACCAAAGAGCGTAAATATAGTTTATATTAATTCTATATGTAAGCTCTTTGGGTAAAATCTGAGACCTATCATACCTGTTTACCATATAATTATGTCCCACGAATCTACACATCATGTAATTCATGCACTGTGTCCAACAAAATAATGCTGCATTGGTTTGTTTTCTTAGCAGTGGTATATGGCAACAGGCAAATCATAATGGAGTTAAAACCCCACATTTCCTTTTACTCAGAAATAATTCTGCTGCAATGCAGCTCAAAGTATGGCCAGACTAATGGTCATGTGACCCAGAGGCAGTGATCAATGTGCCCTAGAGTCAATTTATCATGTGACCCAGTGGTGGAACTAGGTCGGCTAGTGTCTAGCCCCTTCCAGAACATGACCGCACAAGAATAGGAAAGTATAGGGACCGTTTTGCAGGGTTAGTTTAGTTATATTATGTTTGTTATCACCCCTCCCCGCCTCCTACCTAGTGTCCTGCACCGCTCAATGCCACATTGCATCATGCTAGGCCTGGCATTGGGTGCCGCATGGGTGCCGTGTGCAAAGGGCCCTTGCAAACCAGCCGGGTGTTTTCCGGCTGTTTCTATAGAGCACACAAGTTGTCAGGTGTTTTGCTCTGCAGTTGCCTTTATGGCTCCGCCATCAGACACCTGCAGAGATTTTGATTTAGCAGAAGAATCTATATTTCATTAGCTTTTTAATGGAATAATCCCAGAGTTTCTACCTTGAACATGACAGCTAAATTCCGTCGTTGCTTTTGTCCTGGACCATGGGTCTTTCCCCATGCTGGTCCGCCGCTATGACGTCATGCTATAGGCGCGTGATCTGATTGGCTGAGAGCGGCTGTTCTGGCTCTTCCAACTACTATGGGACTCTGTATGAAACATTACGCTGCATTTTGGATGTAGTCACCACGCGGTGCGATCGTTCGATCGGGCGGGTTTGGAGTCCCCATTCACGGCAACGTTAACGTAAGTTACACGAAGATTGTCATTTACTTGTGTGCATTTCGGTTAAACTGACTTAACTCAAGTATAGCTTTGTTATTTTGCTGGCTATTGATGTGCGTGGATGGATACGTTTGTAGGAAAATGAGTGCGAGAAACCTTTTTAAGACCCATGAGTCCCACTCTGATATTCGCTGTACAGTTATGGCGATGCGTTCGTAATGTTTCGGTGAATAGCATCCGCTTATTGAAATAAGCGCTTGGCATCCGTTCGTCAAGTGTTGAAGACAGGAAGGGGGAGGGAGAGCGGGGTAGTGGAGGGGAAGTGAGAGCAGAGGGAAAGGACAAATTAAAGGAGAGGGTGAGAGGTAGGGGGACAGGGGGAGGAGGAGAGGGGGAGGGGGAGAGGAAGGGGGACAGCAGGGGGAGGTAAGGGTGAAATGCAGGGAGAGTAGAAGGGGGTGAAGGGAGGGGAAGGGGAGGGTGACAGCAGGGCGGCGGGGGGAGAGGAAGTGGGAGGGGATGGGAGAAAGGAGAGGAAGGGGAAGGTAAGAGAAAGGATGGGTGGGTGTTGGAGAGAGGGTGCGGAGAGGGAGAGGCGGAAGGAGGGGGAAGGGGAGAGAGGACACTAAGGGCCTGTGAGGGAGAGGGGAAAAGAGACAGGGGAAGCACAGTGAGATCAAGGGAGGCAGATTCGTATGCGTGCTCACTTACAGCAACCCACTATGATCGATTTGCCATAATAATGATCTTACCCTCTCTTCTCCCTCACACATGCCTGCCATGGCTTTATGCATCCCATCTCTCCACTTCCCCCTTCCTCTGCTCCTCCCTCTCCCCACATTCTCACCCTCATCCACCCAGCCCCTTTTCCTCGCTTCCCCTTGACCTCCCGCGCTTCCCATCAGCCCTAACCCTTACTCTCTGTGTCTCTCACGCATCTTTCTCTTCCCCCTCTCCCTCACAGGCCCTCTGTCCCTCACTTTATCTCTGTCCTCTCTTCCCTTGCCCCCTCTTGGCCCTGTCCCTCTCATCCCCTTCTCTCGATCCCTCACCTATGTACCCTTTCCTCTTGCCTTCCCCTTCCTTTCCTCTCTCTGTCCCTGTCCTCCCTCCCTCCACTCTCCCCCTATCCCTGCTTCTCACTCTCCCCCTTTCTCGCCTTCCTTATTAATGTTATTACGGCAACTGATGTATGATTTGGCCTATGTTTTCTGGTCTGTCCAAAGGATGGGTACAATGCTAGTGTATTATACCTCAGGTAACCTTATATTGGCCTTAAATGAAATGAAAAAAAGAAAAAAAGGTATACTTCAATCACAGGTGTGGTTCGTCAAGCGGAGATAAGAGTGTAGGTAGATGTTTATTCCTGGTATAATTATGGTGTAATAAACTAATCTGGGCTATAGAGAACCAGTCCCTTAAGTAATGGCCAATAAACATGATGCTAATTTTCATTTATCATTTCAAACATTTTATGTATGCAGGAATACAAAAGTGTGGCCTTTGCCATCTCCGCTTGACGAACCACACCTGTGATTGAAGTATACCTTTTTTTCTTTTTTTCATTTCATTTAAGGCGATAAACATCTACCTACACTCTTATTTTCGAATTTCCCTCTTTCTCTGTAGCCTTGGAGGAAACGTCTCTCTTTGGTCCAGTTCAAGACACAATGGTCAAAAAGGAAGAGACAGGCAAACTGTATACCACACTGTATACAAAACAAACAGATTATCTACATTACACTTCAGCCCACCCTCCACAATACAAAAAATGTCTACCCTACAGCCAATCCACCCGCATAAACAAGATATGCACAAGGGAAAAAGACTTCATAGAAAACAGCAAAGAGAAAGAGAAACACTTCAAAAGAAGAGGGTAACCAGAACCCCTCATACAGAAAGCTCTAAACAAAGCATTGAAAGATAGAAAAGAAGGCAAAGAAGAGAAGAAGGAAACCGAGACCAAAAACATCTTCCATATAAGTAGGGGGAAGGTAGATCGCTTTATATCGGGGGAACCGAGGATGTAATGGATGATGAAATAGAGAAGCTCTTTAAATAAAGTTGATGTTGTTTATTATTTAACTCAAGGCTTTCGGGCTTACTTGCCCTTCATCAGGAGTAGTGTCATCTTCCATATAAGCATGTATACAACAAAGCAACACTGAGACAAAAATAGGATCTGCTAGGAAAGACAAAGCAGACACAAAGACCCAAAAATCTGCGTGAAGATTTAATACAAGTGAAACTGGACTACCAACCGGGGGAAAAAAACGAGAAACCGAGAAACCAAAAACAAGTGCGAACACAAAAAATTCAAAACATGCCCCAAAATCAACAAAGAAAAACCAGTGAGGGGCAGCAGTAGACGAAAAACTGAAGTAATAACTAACGTGAACTGCAGAAGCTCAAACATCAAATACTGCATTTTATTATGTAAAAAATGCAATCACATATACATAGGCCAAACAAAAAGGACCTTATTATGTGGAAAAGAGCAAGCAAACACATGGTGGATATCAAACAGAATCGAGTTAAATCTAAAGTAGCAAAACATTTCAATCTAGAAAACCGCAAAGGTATACAAGATTTCGAAATACAAATCATCCATTTTGTCTACAAACACCCAGAAAGTAGGAGAGCCAAAGACCTGAGAATCCTAATTGAACACAACTTGATACACAGGCTACAAACATACCAACCACATGGGATGAGTGAAAAGATTCTGAATTCAAATGAGCCTACACCTCCAATAAGAAAACCACATCAAAAATCTTTTTTCTTGTACTGAACCAAGGAGAGAAGTTTCCTCCAAAGCTACAGAAAAAGAGGGAAATTAGAAAATAACTATGACCCAGAGGTTAGGCTCTCACCAACACCTGTACTCTTGTTGAATGGCTTCGGTTAAAATACATAAAAAATATATAAAATACCAATACACCCACAATGGGTAAATAAAATAAATAAAATCAAAGACATGTAGCCATACACAAGACTACAGACCGCCCCTACCTAAGTCCTAATAAAGCACTGAAAGGAGGGAAGAGAATACACCTGACCAAAGTACCTGATGACGCAAAACAGCCGAAACCGCTTCCACATTGATACAAAAAATCAAATACGAGAAAACATTCTATCAATCTAAAATCAAACAATCTAAAATACCAATACCAACCTGGATAATTCAAATGAATTGAGGGTTTATTATGCATTTAACTTTCTTAAGGTAAAGTAAAGGAAAGGATGAAAAGGATACCCTCTGGAAGAGCTGTGGCTGCCACAGAAGAGGACCGACCCATTTCCGATGTAAATTATCTATACGTTTATCATGTACTGTCTTCGGAAATAAACAATATACATACATACACATGATTGAATATACATGTGTAAATTGTATAATGAATTTAAGAGAAATAAAAGTACTTATCTTCTCAATGAGTATTTGTACAATAGTCCTTCTTCTACAGAATGATCCATTGTTATCAATGTAACGATTGTTGTGTAATATTAAACATACATTATACAACTCAATAGGTCTCTGCATTCTGAATACCTTCTTTTGTATTATATATATATTATAGATGGTATTCCAACAGGTGCAATATAGTGGGTGCAATAAAAATACCAAGCTGTCCAAAGTAGCGAATATGGACTGGGTAGAGGAATAGAAGTATTTGTCCAACCCATAGTCTCCAAGAAGGACCATCCAGTATTTCTATATCTAAACGTGGGAAACTCTGATATGAGGGTGCACATTCATTTTACATAAAATAAATGTAAAATTGTAATCTAAATAGGACCGTTATATCTTTGGGTGCACGTCTGTTAAATTGATCATAACTGATGATTACTCCAAAGAATTACCAAGTGAACTGGGAAGCAGGGCATTCTTGGCAGGGTAATGAGCAGTCTGGGATTGGTGAATTCCCGGGAGCATAATATAGCTCTCTTCTCCCAGCTCATGACTGTCTCCCTTCGCCAAAACGCCAAAGTACTGACTGTCCCCTAACTGAACCTGGTCAGTGGAAGATGGTGGGAGACAGGTCAAATGGCTGTCGTCGCATTCAAAAGGAAACGTCAAAGGCAATTTCAAACGTGTAGGACTGTTTTCCCTATCATAGAGGGTCAAAATTATTAGAAACGCGTATTAAGCTAAGGCAAGGTTTGTTAGCAGGAGCGAGCAGTTACAGGTTGACATACCAGGTAGCCCAAGTTATATTTCCAGTATAGTTATAGGGCCCTCACGAATATTTTGTCTAATTCGAGGTATAATGATTGCATACTTCCTCATCCAGAGACTTTGTGTAGCCCCTCTCCGCTCAGCTCAGCTCACCTTCGATTTGCATTAAATGCAACCCATTGAGGGGAGAGACTGACAACATAGTTCAGCTCTTTTCAAATGACCTTGCGTTTGGTTTGCAAACAATTTAAATTATTTCAGATGTTCAAAAAATCCATAGAGCATCGCTAATAATCACAGTAGAGTAATGAAATATACATCAAATGAAACATAATCGTCTCCTCTACAAATAGTTTAATGACATTAAATAGCTGAGATTAATACTTGTGTCGTTATAAGAGGAAACGTGTGGAGGTTGACACCAAAACGCCCCCTAGCGGCAGGCTCCAATTTCTGTGATCCATATCAGGATTTGATCACAAGGGGTCAATGACCAATCGTGAGAAGATTGATGCATTTAACCAAAAGTGCACGATTTCCCCCTACTATAGCCTTTTGAATAATTCAGTAAATACGAAATTTTGATGTTTTAAGTGAATACAATGTTTTGATTTTGTGAATTAAATGCCTCTTAATAGCATATAGCGATTCTCCGGGTTCTGCCCGGAGTCAGCACGTCTCTTGACATTAGGGACATTTAGCAACCACAACGCTAACGCTAACGCTAACGTAAACGCTAGTTTCTCATGATAGGGTGGGCCGTATGTAATGGCAGAATTCTATCAGTTTTAGTGGTGGAGAGGTGTTTTCAGAGGGCAAAAAAACACACAATTTCATGAATGTGAGTAGTGTTTTACACCTGTATACAAAGAAAAACACCTCCCGCTCATTTGTACATGAAAATAAAATGATAATTGTCCATTATTTTAGCGTGAAATAGACATACGTTGGAAACGTATTGACACACCTCTTAGCGTAATTGACGTCCGTATCTCAGGTAGCAAGCTAAGAATAGCACACCTAGTGGTGATGTAGTCCTCACAAAAGATATGTTTACGTTAGCGTTAGCGTTAGCGTTAGCGTTAGCGTAGGGGTTGCTAAATGTCCCTATTTAGTCCACCTGGTAGCGCTATTATCTCAACTCAATTTGCCTTTATCCATATCATTTTATCCCCTATTGATGTACTTCAGATGGACAGCTGCCAAAGGCGCTGTCTCTTATTTAATAAACAATTAAACCCACATGTGATTAATCAAATTTATTTCATATTTTCAGAAATGGAAAAGCCTATTTGACAAGGTAAGCAGAGTTGATATCACTTATCACCATTAAATGCTTGTCCCACAGTCCCAATTAAGATGGTACCCGTGGCTACACTAGATATCGTATTGATAGTAATGAACCTTTTCTCTGTGTAATAAGTATAGGGTAGAGCATTGATATTGTGATTTCCGGTATGTTTAAATGATAAGTCTGATTATGAATGATGAGAATAGAGAATAAGTATTGTGAATATTAACAATTGTAGTGGCAGCGTGGTTTCTTGAAGGCAGCATGAGGAACAAATGCAGCTTATGCAATTTCAGCAAATCCAATTTCATTTTGTAACACCATCTGATGGCTAGGCTTCCATAGTAACCCATAGCGAATAATATTAAAATAATTTGACCAATAATGTAACATAAATTAATAATGCACATGTGACTTCCCGTATAGTCATCCAATGATAACTCCCGATGTATCATTGACCAATAAATCTTATAAGTATCTAATGGAATCAAGTATAGAAAACATGTGTCAATGTGTGGGCCTGAGCCAGATTACAGATATTGTTGTAGTGTCTGGACATGTCTGAAAACAAAGGTCTATTCTGGGATTACCTAACTGCCGTGTAATATTAAGTCGTCTGGGCTAAATTGCGTTTAAGGTGAATAATTTGTTGAATCTTCATAGGCATCCTTTAAAACATTTACCCTACCTGGGTAGGCTATATTTGCTTTTAGACCAGGTTTGGTCAGATTCTGGGGTGTATTTTTTCACAATAGACCATGGCAATCACTTCCGGCAACTTCCGGGGGTTATAGACCTCGAAAGAACTGGTAAATAAAAGGTCTAGAGGTCGGTGAATCTTTTTTTCTTAATAGCCCTCAGTCGAATCTGACCAAATCGGGTCTAAAAGCACTAATACCCTCGGTTTTGGATGGTCTGGGTGGTCTATTGCCTGGTGGAAATTCTCGGGGCTAACGCCCCTCGAATTGTCCACTAGGCTATAGACCACCCAAACCATCCAAAACCTCGGGTATTATTGCTATAACAGTAGAACAGCAGAGGAGCTACTATTTTCCGGATTGAGTACATCCAATGTGTAGTATCGATATAGGATGTATTACTAAATAATGAATAAACGATTAGGGTGACGAAGGTCCTGTTGGTAGCGTTTATTGTCCCTCACTGAGAAGGCTTGACTGTAAGCATGTATGTATGGCAGGTGGACATGACAAGGTCTCCATGGTTTTTTTTTATTTGTATTTAAGATTTGTATTCAGTCAAAGGGATTGTGTACAAGTACATTATTCTCAGAATTTGCTGATTTTCTAATATTTCCATAATTTTACAATTCTGTTGAGGTCTACATATCTGTATACATGGTTAGCAATTAAGAGAATTAACCACCGATTCTAAGACATTTTTAAATATTATTGCATTAACGTTAGCCTGTTAAACTTGCATTCTTCTTCAGGTCCTATATCTGTATACATGTATGGTCGACTCTAGCATGTGGTGTTACCTTATAATAGGAGCAATACTGTTGCCTAACCTTCATTACATCACATGAATAATTAATAATCATATTTCATATATCATAATTAATAATCATTACAACTCATTACGTCAGATTACATAATCAACACATAGACCTGACACTGTTTATACCCCCTCTTGCATTAGGTTGACTCGAAAAAATGGTTATACCTATCTAGAAGACTTACTTAGTCTAAGGTTTTCCTTATATTGCTGCTTTCTGTCTGCCTTTGAATGATGGCTGAATATACCATGAGCTTGTGTCGAAAGAAGAAAGTGATATTGAATTGTTGTATCTTTTATTAAGGGTCGAGAACATTTGAATATATTCCAGTAGATCTATATATGTTAGTCTGTGCCGCGGTTAGGGTGACCTTTTTGTTTATATCACAGAACTGGACAGATTCTATTCTAGTTCTGTATTTATATCAATATATGATTAATGACTGGGGCACTTTTAAAAAAGATTTTATTTATACCGGGTTGACAATTGCCCAGGTGCATGGGTTTTTTCAATTGGCCCAGTTGAGGGGCTGTTGATGCACTCTTTGGTGTATAATCCCAAGGCGAAGCTATTATACACAATTAGTCACTGTAAACCTTTTTGTAACTATAACAACCTAATAGAGACAAAAAAGATTATTAACCTCCATTTCGGGGCTACATGTGCCCTGTTTGGTATAATCCTGAGGTAAAGCTTTGGGAGCTAATATACACTAAACAGTGCACCGGCAGGCCCGATATGAAGGTTAGTAATCCTTGTAATCACGGCCTTAGGTTATTATAAGCAAAGACCTTCAAGGCAGTGATTAAAAGTGACTAATTTTTGCTGCCGGTGCACCCCCCGCCCCCAAAGTGAGCTTTTAATGATTATCTCTATACTGCTGACAGTGCTGGCAGTAGAAAAAATTTAATAAGCAGTGCATGCTCATAGGAAACTTAATTGTATTTAATTTCATATCCAAGTAAGAATACATGTACATAAGATGTCTCTGTTTTCCATTTATTTCAGTATGACCCAGAAGGCCAAGGAGAAGTTTCTGTTGACAATTTCCGGGCTTTGTTGGATGATGTTAGGTTTCAAAGTCAGGTGGCACCTCACAAGCTGGAGGTGCTGGAAAACCTGGCAGGAAATGGCAGAACTACCGTAACGTACCACGACCTCGTCAGTATTGTAAGTACCATCCATTCACTTGATTCAGTTGCAATACATTTATCAGTTATTATATTCATTAAAGAAAGACTCAAAGATTGATCAAAGGGAAAGAGTGACACGATTACAGGAAGGTCTTGTCCTCAACGTAAATCGCCCAGCAATAGAAAAAAATAAAAATCACCCCCCCCCCCAATATCAGGGACCTAAAACCTGGAACAAACTACCTGTTGCCATTAGGAACAGTAGTTGGCCTGATCTCCAGGGATTCCTAAAAACAAACGAAAATTGGTGGATGTAATTTACTGAATGACATATTCCTACTCTCCCAAACTAACTCAACTGATTTGTTTATACTTTGCTGTTTTTACAACTTGATAAGGCTGTTTTTAAACCTATATGATCGAACTTGGAGAAAAAACCCCAAAAAAACATGTAATTCGTCAAAACAACCCTTTTGATGAAGACCTGTACCCTCGAATTAATGTATTGTTGAATATTGTCAATTTTTTAAAAATATTTGAAAGAGTGTCCTCTCTCGTATAGATTACCTCGGAAATTATTGTTGAAAAGGCTTAAAAATTGTATTTCTTCGTTTCGCCTACTCAGTACCAAAATTATTTTTTCCTTGAGTATCATGAGATTATCATGTATCATGAAAATGTGCTCAATAAAATTTATTTCAAAAAATAAAGTATACCCTTGGAGGGCATGGCCCTCGCTCTGAGTGGTGAGGCCCTTCGCCGGGGCCCTCCAAACCAGCATCTCAACCCTCACTCCTACCAAACGGCAACATGCACAAACAAAGAGTAGGAAGGGGATAATACAAATAAAATGAATGATAATGTCAACAAGCATCTATACTCCCAAAATGATCATATTAATTACCGATCAATTATAAAGAATTGTTAAAACACAAAGAAAAGTAGCTAAATGTAGTCTCCTAAGAATGTTCCCAAGTCTAATGCGAGCGCGAAAATAACTGGCGAGAAGGTGAATGAGGAATGGTACATAATACAAATGCAATACAACAGGGGGCACCACTAGCCACCTCAATAGAGCCAACTTATCATTCTTCTATACAAGGGAACAACTGTGTACATCACCTTTAGTTAATAGCACCATTTCATTACTGTTGCATGGTTCGCATAGTTCCTTGTGTAACAATTATATTAAAAAGTTTCGCCTATTAAACCAAGTGCGTTGCATTGAATCAGATGTGGTATAACTGCCACCTAGTGGCGTTACCTCATACTAGCAGAAACCTTAAGTCCACAACGACCTCCAGTGTATAATGTGGAGGAACAAATTTGACTATAATTATGATTTTTTTTCGTGTGCGACGTCGTGTCATACTGTACAATATCTACATAATAACATTGCGATTGTAAACCACTGCACCGCATCGGGTAATCTTACTAATTAACTTAAAGTAGTGCCTTTCCCATGACCGAGTTCCTCACAATTTGTCCGACTCCGTCACTCGGTCACGCCACCTTGTGTAAGCATTTAAAAGTAGAACAAAGCGATTGGTTGTTGTTTGGCTCGAGTAACTGTGTACTCCTGCCAAGATTCAGAACATGTTTATCTCATTATACCGTGTCAACATAATTTCTTCTCTCACTCGTCGAACAATTGGCGTGATAACTTATTGAGGTATTATTAGTAATTATGTAAGCTCTATTTTGAGGAATGAATTATAAAGCAATAAACCATCAAGGTGTTGATAGAAACGTGGGTAATTATCCACCTACTTCCTTGCTTTTAGACGGATGGTTTAACCATGGCTAACTCTGTTTTTCTGCCGTCTTTTTAGAACACATTTTTTGGTATTCTGAAACAAACCATTTTAAATTTCCAAAGGTAATTGGTAATTTCCAAAATTCCAAAGGTCTTCTGTAAAATGTTAAAGTGAACACATACATTTTTATAAATCCTATACATTATATTATTATAAGAAAAAAATGTCATATATTTACAACTCAAAAGAAACCATCACTACTGTATTTAATTGGTGCACAGAATGATCTAATGTCTATAATACATGGCATTCGTGGAGACTGAAGCATTAATTGTTTTTTATTATGACCATTATTCCACCAAATCAACAGCATTATTTGGATAGAACTAAAACTATAGGGAGTAAACGGTATGCTGGTTTAAGGACACACATATAAAAGTATCATGACCTATAAGCATGGATGAGGCCTATATCTTGTTATATCTTTCAGTGGTGTCAATTCATCATAATTATCTTGTAGTGATCCACACCCAAATAAATATCACCATGCTGTCTGGTATGGTTAATCCGATGATGTCAGGATGTGCACATCTATTTGACCATGATATTGACGTAGAAATTAAATTGTTTTTTTCTTTTGACTATTTAATTGTCTAAAACATATAATCATCGATTATTATATACTCAAAAAGTGAGCAGGGAAAATGGGTCAGTATCACTTATTCATCTTATACAATGGGAAGGCTTGCAATTTAGGTCTTTGATGCCAGAGCTATTTCCGTCGTGGACATAATATGTCACAATTGCAAACGTCAGTCTGTAGCAAAACCATAAATTCCCAGTTAAAATTCGTATTTGCAACGCATATGTATTGTATGGTGATGTTGTCATTAATGATATAATAATTGTAAATCATAGACAATTACCCCAGGTCCCTTCCTAATTTAGAGAGCTCACCAATGTAACAAATATTATACATGCATATTTGTTGACATGTCCAAAATATGTCTGGGAACACAGCTGCAGAATGTAGAACAGAAATTTGTACAATATTGAATCCAATGGAAAGATTGTTATTAGAACTTTGAAACGACCAATGTTTAAATCGACCAGTGTTCAAATCCAAGCAACAAGCAAAACAATAATCCAATGGACAAAAATGATATTGCGAATGTTTCCCTCGTACAACGAGGTATATATATATGTAAATGTATAGGGACATGTGTGTAGTAATAGCCATAATGCATACGGGTCTCATCGTCCCATATTTGGCAATTGTTCTTCATTCGCCTAATTCGTACATGCTGACGCAAGCAATCTCGAACACAGTACATGACATGCAAGTGACTACACATGTTCTTAATTACATGCCGGCAGCAACGACAGAATAAAGCAGAGAGTGCCGGGTAGTTGACCAATGCTGGTATAGTTTTCTGTGGAATTCAATATTCAAACACGACTTAATTGCATGTGCCGCAACCAAGAGGAATACATTATCGGGGCCTGAGATACTAAGGTTTTATAATCGCGGACTAATCTGTCTGTTTGTTTATTTATTTAGTCTTTGGTATTTACCTACTAAATTAATATGCGACCCAGTTTTTATGAATATTCTTTTTGTGATACGGTATCTATAGTGCAAAATTTTCATGCACGAATGACGATTATATATATATATATATATATATTATATATATAAGCCCCTTCCCGTCTCGACCTCCATATCCTCCGCCGCATGTATACTACCCATGGCAGTCCCATCACATACATTTGATACATCAACTTTTCCCTATACAAAGTGCAACTCCTTCCACAAAGTGCCATGGTTTTGCCATCTCCCTCCAGAAGGTGACCCGGTATCTCACCGGGACCAATCCAACCATCTGCCACAAACCACTCTATGGGTCGCTGGCCTAAAATTCCTTAAACGTCAAGTGTAATAAAAACATAATTAAAATTCGAGACATGGGCTGGTTTACATTTTTGGTGATGGTATAAATGGCACCTGCGGTTTAAAAGTAGGAAAAGAATCCATTAATTAATGCCCGTATTCCACAGCTTTCTGATGAGTGAGTAAATGGGCCTCACCTGCAGCTGCATATATATGGCCCTCACCTGTGATGTCATAGCAATTACCCCGAGCATAGGCTAATGGTAGCTTTAGCCTGGCTTTAGCATTTCTCATTAGATGTTAGGTGATATCCTAAAACTTGATACCACTGTTGAACTGTATTTTGAACTTCAGTTTTGTACTAAATTTGGATTATTAGAGAGGTTTGATGAAAGCTCTCCCGCAAATATTGATACACAATAATGTAAAGATATTACGGATAAAAAAATGAGCGTGGACATGACAATAACACTTTTCTCCCAAGACTTCCTTTTCGGCAACCAGTGGAAAATAG
Organism: Sthenelais limicola; assembly: GCA_942159475.1. Lineage (NCBI taxonomy): Eukaryota > Metazoa > Annelida > Polychaeta > Phyllodocida > Sigalionidae > Sthenelais > Sthenelais limicola. The sequence continues at coordinate 56,440,318 of OW804095.1, read as the reverse complement.
CTTGTGAGACGACGACGTATTTATAAATAACTTTCATGTTAACAAGGGCGAGTGGAAACAAAACACTCTGGCAGGCACTTTGGGAAACGTTCCAACTTTTTTATGCATTTCTGTCTATGTCCTTTCTTTAGTTAGATCTCCCACTGTGGTCATATTGGATAACTGGTAGTCCGATTCTGGAATGATCGATGCCACATTCCTGGCTCCCCCAGGGCCGGGGCCTGTTTCATGACATATCCTTATTTTCCTGGTGTTGGTTCTCCAGAGCACAGTCGGATCTATTATCCTTGTTTTACTGCTAAATCCAATGGGACATACCTCATGCAACGGGCCCCAGGTGGTATTAAGCGGTAACACATTTGCAACATTTATAGTGATAATGGAAAAACAATGCCTTGATTTTTGTAGGCAAACTAAATGTAAATGCTACATATAAATGCAAATAACTTATCTATTGAGGAAATTTCCTGAGGTTTTCTCATGATTTTTAAAAATGAACTCCAATTAAATTCAAATAACGTATATATTGATGGAATTTCCTGAAGGTCCCTCATGATTGTTAAAAACTAACTCCCATTATAAAAGGTGTTATAGGGTTTCAAAAAGAGGGAGGCGTGCACGCAATCTTTCAAATTTTATCTTAAAGAACACATTTATACGTTATATTCATATATTTATTATACATGCATTGCTCTGAAACAACTTAATTAGGCCTATCTAGAGTGAGATACGCATAGTGCGTATTTCACTTGTGAGTTATGGGGGTTGTCATGGCAACCAATCTGTTTTATTACTAAGATTACCGCTGAAATTAAAATTTATGACTCAATTCCATTCTATTTTCATGATTGAAAGCATATAATAATTCATATGCTCAGTTTCATAAAGACGTACCTTCCTCCAAAGTGAAAAAGATTTTTTTAGAACTTATAATATAAGCCGTTTCGATGACTCCCTAATTTTCGCTTACGTTGCGTTACAAGCACACAAATCACAGATACCCTAGCTTGATTTTGAAAAAAAAGAACTGGACCAACTATAAATCCCTCAGGAACTTTCCTTTTTAGTATTACCCTCAAAGAGATGATTATAATTAAAATCAAGTTACAGATAACGGTCTAATATCTAAACACATGTTTTTTTCCAACCTAGTAGTTGCTTGCATGCATTATTACAATGTCATAAGTATCAAATGCTTTAACAAATATTATAAAACAATATTACAGTAGTCTCACATTAATTATCAAAAGGTGTAGATTGATATCGTCACCATCCTGTACATATATGTATAAAGATAAGAACTGTATATCAAATGAAAGATAACAATGGTAAATGATGGAAGAGTTTATAGTCTATTTAAAAGATTGAGAGTTGCTTCGATACGTTCTCTGCATGTTAGACCTCTTTTCCTTTTTCTTCTTGTAACCAAGTGTACGGCCCATCCAACGAAGCGGCCAGATTTAGAATGTCGAGAAAGGCCCGTTTCCGAGGACATTTGTAGTAGTTAAAATATGACCTCCAACCCCTTGGGCCTGTTGACTTACTGTTAGATATTTATTTCGATATACAACACGTTTCTTACGCTAATGTTTTAAAAAAGGAAATAAATCGATTTTGCAAACACAAACAAAAACAATGGTAAATGTAATCCATGATACTGACAAACACATGGTGTCAACCAGAAGATGTACCTGCTAATAAGAAATACAAAGTTTTCAAATGAAGTCAAATAGGGGGAGCACGCGCCTCCGCGCTACCCCCCCCCCCCCACACACACACACACTCGCCCTCCTAAATCCGCCCCTGGGGACCGAGTGATCCTTTTATAACCAAAGGCAAGATGCTGCAAGGCACCGCTCTGTAAGGCCGTGCAATTATCTGGAAATAGCAATGCCTAGGTACCTAGGCAATGTTCGGGTGAAATTGCAAGCATTGCAGGCGTGTATTAGTCCCGCCCACACAAACTGAAACATATCCACATGTAAGGACGATAGTTGTAAAAGTGACAACATATGTACATTATTTCCTACTGTAGAAACTACAGTAGGAAATATTGTTTTAATTTTAATTTTGCTATTATCAGCACATTATATCAAGCTCAATAATTATTGAAGAGAGCTCTCCGATATGTGCATCGTTTTCATTCGTAATTCTTAAAAAGATGTCCATTGTAGAGGCATCCACATGGAGTAGAGCTTGGAATTTGGATGAAAAAATATCCAAGTAAAGTGAGGCAGCATAATCGTTTGGCGCGGATCTATGTTTGTAGAAACAACAAAACTTGTCTTGCCATCACGAACTTCACGACTTTCCCACGAAGATCCGCTTAAATAAAGTACAATGTAAAAACGGATTGGGATGTCACAGACCTCACACACATAGGCCTATATATGTGTTAGCTTGTCTATAGACTTGGGATTCTAGCTATTGGCGAATTCCCCAAAGTACCGAATGCTGCGTTTGTCAATGATGGATTCTTTGATTTTCCCGCCACAAGCTTCATACTTATATACCTATCCCTAATTCTGTATGATAATTATTGCTATTACATATATATAAATGACGTAGATATCTTTCATCCAAATTACAAACTCTACTCAATAAATGTGGATGCCTCTATGACGTGATAACAACGGATTATATTCACTGTGCATGTATGTATCGGTGCCTTTGGATTATGCAAGCTTAGCATGGTTCTTGGTATTTTCAGTTTTCTGAGATTAATTGATTTGGTTGATGATCGATCATGTTACCGGCGTGCCACCATATGACCATGTCAGCTGGTGGTGTGTGATAGCCCAATGATCATACGAGAATATGCACTCTACAAGCTGGGACAGTCGTACAACTCTTCCTCTCCCAGGTGTCGCACCATTACCTCCGCAGCTCTAAGCTGCCAAAAATATCATTTCGTGTAAATATTATAATCGAAGCCTGACCGCTCGCAATAATTATTTCTCAAGTTGCCACAGGTAAATGTTCGACACTATACTTGACCAAATTTATCTCTGTGGTTCCCTAATCTAAAACAGATGAGTTTTTAATAGACATGTGTCAATTGATTGGGGAATTCTACTTATTCCATATAAAAAATACATGCATACTATACATCAAACCAAAATATATTGCATATGCTTGCGAGAACGCCCCCGGGTTTCATTCCGAGACTTGTCGTGAAGAGGCGGTTCGCTTAGTAGAGTGGATTAGGCGAACTCTCCCGCGTGGTCAGGGTACGATCTGCCTTTTGGGGTTACAATGTTAATGGGGCCTACATTCCGGAAGTGTCTGCCTAAAATATTTCAAAGAACATTACCTGGGTACTTCCGGGACTAAGCGGTTTATCATTCCAGGATCTCTTCCGTCTATATTGCAGAATTAATATAGCCAGGTTACTCTCTCCGATACCACCACGAATCTACAGTATGCTGTAGCTTGCTGTGAACAAAAGGGAAACAGAAACAACCTTATAAACAGGCTTTGACACGAGTCAGCTTTTGAGAAGAACTATTTTAAGTGCGATGAGATTTGACTAGATTTATACTAAGTTTGTTATGCATGGTGATGGGTGAATAGGGAGAGGATCGTATGTATGCAGCTCACGTTTAGCTAAATTTGGAGATCTGCATTAACTACATGTGACCAATGGCTCATGTTGCCTCAGGATTTTTCAATGCGTCAATTTTAGTGTTGGGCTATATGCAAGAGGAACTGAAGAATGAAATGATATGAATAATTGAGGGAGACGGAGAGAGAGACAGTGAGAGACAGAGATATCTATAGTTATACATACATACGAACTTATTCAACACGATCTACATTGTGTTTGATGATGAGTTGCTTGTTCTGTCTGTGAATAAATACGTTGACAATTCGTTGACAAAATCTTCTATTTGTCATTCTTCCTTATTAGCTCTTCTGGTCATATATAAAATAAGTATAAAAATCTCAAACCTGCATGTTTAAAAAATCGTGTTGGTATTGATATAAGATTGATTGATGGCAATTAGAAACCAATGCCATTAACCTGGATCCTCCTAATTGGAACAAGTCAGGGGGTTATGTGCCTCGCTCTTACCCTCCAATCCTACGACCAAGCATCTGTTTTCCACTGTCAGCAACAGGAGAGCTCCTGATCACCGCGCTTGAAGGAGGACTTTTAGTCCCGACAGTCACTAGAGACGTTTGTTGGGGGAGGAGGTGGAGGAAGACCATACATGTACATACATGGATTCCCATACTCTCAGATGCGATGCACGCCGGGCTTATAATCTTACAGCAATGCTAGCTAATTCAGGCCTGGATATTTACACAAGAAGGATGTGTCTTTTAAAAAGTGACAAAATGTGAAAAAAGGACAACTAAAGGATTTCCTCAAAACGAAGTCTCTGTATTTACTTATTATGCCACACGTGAATGATTGGTATTCCATAGAGCATAAGGATTTGAAACATACTCACGGTGATGCCTCATGAGATTCTGCGGTGAAGGATAGATTAAGAAGTCATTTGGAATATGGATTGGATTGTTAACGGTAATATCTCATCAAATACGGAGATATATAATGAATGATCTTCATGGGCATTTGTGGCAGAAAACACAATTAAGAATTTATACACATTTTCTTTTCATGTCCGGGATCACATCAAAGGGTCACATCCAAACCCTAAAAAGCCACCCATCACTTCTCTGGAATGACTTTGCCAAGGGATCTATCATAAAGAAAACAAAAGCTTTGGTGGATTTTTCTCAAAGTTAGACTATTGTACTCATTGTATGGGCGGAATATCTGTGTTCTCCTACTGTGAGAATAGTTGGGCAACATCTGGCCATTCATAATAGTGCGTAGTATATTTAGAGGACAACAGGAATTATTTCCATCTCGATGATGGGTAGGTTGAACATTTCCCTATACATCTCTCAAAGTGCAATTTGCCAGTAACATATCTTTCTACAGTTAAATACATTTTCTGCATGTGGTTGTCAGTCCTCTATCACAACTTTCATTCTTGAATTAGTTAAAAAGGCCTTTTCCCAGTTATCATACTAGACAAAAACCTTGTGTGTGTGCGTACATATATCCTAATGTATAACCCAGTTCATCTTAGATTCTTTTAGCAATGCTTCAGATTCATTAGCGTGGGGATTTACTTGTGAAAATTGTAATGCAATCGTTACGCATGTTCGAACATAGCTCTCACCGCATGGAGCGATGTAAATGCACTGTACGCAAATGAGGACTAGAATGCCATTTATGGGTGGGCCTTTCATTTGCGTCATTCCTAGAAAAAGTTATTCATCTCGAAATTCCTTGTTTGTTTCAAGCTCCGCCGAAGTGCCAATCCACAGGGCTCATTTTCCAAATATTCCCTGAGCTCCTCGTTGTGTGTATCAGTCGTCTATGTCCGCTTCATAAGCTGTCTATATTTTCAGTATCCTCTAAAAAGAGCCATTTAAATTCGTTAACATAACGAGACAACTATACGACAGTACGGTTCGGTGGTCCCATTTCTTTCACATTATTATTTAAAACGGATTCGAGCCAAAGGCTGAAGGTTTGGATTCTTTCACTTTTAGAATGTGGATTGCTAAAGGGCGGCCGTTGAATATAGTTGGTGATATGCAATTAAAGGGTTTACGGACAAATAAACAACATTATTTGTCAATTTCTATAGCGAATTTGCAGGTATATATCCTGCAATATATGATCAGAATATCTCATATGCATTGGGCAATCTACACCCGCCACATCTTCCTGTTATTTTGTTGTTGGTGATTCGTATGGGGAGTCATAGCGAGCGATATGCACGGCGATTGGTATGACAAATCCTATGGTGATTCTTATCACGGTACTCGATGATTGAGATGCCTGTTCATTCCTCCCGCCCTGTAAATTCGTATATTGTTCATTTGCATGTTTGTTTTATTTGTGCCTGTTCAGGTATAAATTTACGGTTGTAAGGGTATAACAGTCCCATAGATAGAGTATAGGTGCATATATACTATCTTTGCTGTGAAAGCATGGATTCGGTCGTATGATCATTGTGGTCTCTGTGGAAAATCTTTAACAATACTTGAAATATGAATAAACACTGGAGGAAGCTGCAAATTCTTTCTGGATCTCTATCTTGGGGAACACCTACTGCGCAACCCCAACCATTAATGACTTGATTAATCGGGACATTGCTAATAGAAATGGTTATGACAATAGCAACCACAAGCACCACAACAATAGGGCTAGTAATAATATAAACATATATCAACCCTGGTCAGCGGTAGTACGTATTTTTCTGTCTGATAGATATCGAGATTGCCATCTATCTGGGGGAAGAATATGAATTATGGTGATTACTAAATGAGAGAGAATAAGGCTTTGACCTGTTATTTTAGCTGTATGTTGATTTATCCTCATTTTTATGTATACCATAAGTGTACATGTATACTTTATTATATATATTTCTCTCTATATATGTATACATGTGTACAAACACGATCATCATAATATATATTGAATTTGTATTCCGTTATATTACCGTTACATGAAACTGGACATGAATTCTACAGTGTGTAAGTCTTCCATTCTGCCCCAAATAAAATAAATTAGGATAATGTACAATATACGAATACTACAAACGGTAAAGTATTTAACTATCTAGGAATGTACATTTTTTAGGTCCATATTTTCAACTTTACTGGTGACAGAAATGGTTATTATTTACAGCTTGACTAGTGACAGATCATAATACCCAGTTTCCAAGAAACCACATGGCGCACTTTGTGTGACCCTATCTATTCATTAATTCAGAAAGCAAAGGCTTAGATGAGATATCGAGCTTATCCCTGTCTAAGAATGCAGCTGTACATGGAGAGATGGCAATATGTATTTTTTACCATTTTTATTGAGGCTAACATATCTCTGTATCTCTTGTCACCGAGTTCCAGCAATCCATGTTTAATTCAGACCGGACACTTGTAAATAGCGTCTAGGTATGTGGAGGACAAGTCCAAACCTGTACAGAATGCAAACATAAAAAATACTGACCTCTAATTCTATGGGGGTATGTACTGGCCATTGTTGATGAACGTGTGGAAAGCATATTAACTCGACTTAATCACATGTTTATTGTAGATATAATTCATTTTAAAGAGGAGCAAATATATGAAAAGGTATATCAGAACAATAATGTTATCATTATTATTGAACTTTTATTCCAGTTTTTCACAAACAATTACATGGAGTTGGACAACTAATTCTACAATATAGTTCTTCAATTTTGTCCATGAATATCATAAAATCATTATAAACTATCATTATCAATATAATGGCTTTGTATGTATTAACGGATACATTGAAACCAGCTTCTGTGCAGCAGGTTATCAAGAGGTACATTCTATTTGAGATCTATATGAAGCGGTTCGCCATAGGGTTACCATTGGGTCGCTTTGATGTTTACTCTAAGTAGGTCTCAAACAGAGTGTATTACGCAAGAAAGGTGCATCTCTGTCTTTAACAAATGAAACCATGTTCTTGGGAACATCTTGAGGAACACTGAGATATACAGTGGAACTTTATTTGCATCTCTGGATGGTATAATCACTGTGAACTTCAGAACATCTTCAAATACAATCTCCAGTTTGGTTGTTTGGTTAATTATTGGTATACATACTCTTGTTTTTAGATGAGCAATAAAAGGCGGCGTAGTTTTACAATAGCCGTCCACTGCCGTGACAGAGAAGTGGCATCGGAAAGTGATTTTCACCTAGAAGCACCACCGCCTGGTCTCTTTGCAAGAATGGTTCGTCGAATCGCCAAGGAGTTCCTCACCGATGAGAGGGATCGCCAATACTACGCTGATCATTATACATGTTGGCCCCCACCTCTATTTGTACCAACTGTTACCCTCGTTGAGGTAAGTAATGACATCGTATTCAATCTAGCGAACTACCCTATACCCTTTTCACATTACTGCTGAATGCCCTTTTAGAAGCGGATACATTTCAAGATTCTGTCACACAGTTAGTCACACAACGTGAGAAAATATATATGTAATATCAGAATATATTTAACAAGGAAGGGTCTAGTCTCGCTTTACTATCAAATACCTTCTCAACTATGTATATATATATTGCAGGTCGTTACCGATATGAATCTTTTCAGAGTGAAATATTCTAACCAAACGGATACATGTATACGATGTATTACGGAAGCCCAGAATGTTCACTTAAATAAATATATATAAAAAAATATGAACAAATATATTTTTGATGAAGAAAAAAGATCGGGGGAAAAATCGTAAAAACGAGATGAGATCACACGAATTTCACGGGATCTCACGAGATATGATTAATAAAGAAAACAAGTGGGACGAGATCTCACAAATGATTTAAAGACCAAAAATCGAAAATATGTGTACAATATATGTACCATACTTGTACATGAACTTTGACGTCTTGCCATGAATTGAATTCTTTTACAAAAGGTCTGAAAATGAATAGACGTATACTACACAAAACATTAAAGAGGTTTACTAATCGAATGTTCCGAGATAGTCAAAAGTCAAAAGTCGCTCATTGAGAAGAAAATTTCGGGTGAATATTGAACAGAATCACAACTTTGATGTCTTGCCATGTATTGAATTCTAAATAGGTCTACCAAGTTCTAGATCAATTGCTGTGGGATCTCCTCAGTTCTAAAGTTTACTTAAATTAAACCGGCCCATTGTCAAAAGTTAATTTGCTTCTGAGCGATTTTATCTCAGGAAAAAACTTAAAAAAACAGACAACGGTAATTAATATGCAACTGAGAACACAGGAACACAGGCCAACGGTAAACTGATATAACCGATAAAGAAAGATAATAAAATAGGTTTAACTGATACTTGTTGAGTTTGGACCGATTGCATAGTCACAGCGTGAGGTGGGAAGCCACCAGAGAGGACGGAAGTGTGTGATGGTATAGGGGGAGACATAGGGAGAGCGAGAGTCTGGTTTATGCTGATGTGTGTGCAGTGAGAGCTCGAGACATATATACGTATATAATAATATACACATAATATATACAAGTATGGCAGCTGTATACATTGAGTACATTCTGCTAAATTAGGCTGCAATTTGGCCAATACTAGGTAAATTCCAGTATATTTTGCATTGCATTGATTCTAGCAATCTGTTTGGTTAGGTTGAACTGTATTTTGAACTTTTGAACTTTTCGTCTGAAATTTTGGTTATTTGAGAAGGTTGGCGAAGTTGAATTGTACATTTTCTGAAAATTTGACCCATATACATACAATGTGGCAAACCAAGGTGTGAATGTTGTCTATGGCTTAAACAAACATCAGAAATCCAACATGGCCAAGTTTATTACCCCATTATTGGCAAAATAACATTAAGACAGAATTCATTAAGACAGAGATTACAGAGCCACCTATACATGACATTCAGACAGATCAGAAAAAAACAGTTGCTGAATAAATACTAAATCAAGGCTCAGACGAAAAGAAATAATAAAAAAGACTACAAATTGAAGGGAAATGAATACAGACACTCAACACTGTTGAGCCTAATGGAATGAATATAAATTGCCAGAAATGGGAACTTTCATTTGTAACGGTATATATTCCAACCTCCACCAAAATCACTGAAATTGTTAAATACACATACAAAAACCTGCAAAATTTATATCACAGACATTTTAGAGATGAACTAGTCTTTGGGTACAGAAGAAACCCAAATATCAGTAATACCTTAGTTTCATCCAAATCAAGTTGAAGTTTCATAGGTTCATAGCATATCTTTCTCCTACTGCACGAAACAATGCAGAACTGCCAGCTGATTGTGCAGTTTTAAAATCGGTTCTACCATTAAATAAGAACCTGTAGCCAGTGAAAACATATACTACTAAATCATCAATGTATACATATATAGCTGTATACATGTATAGAGAGAGACAGGCACAAAGAGAGTCAGAGCCAGAGAGAACGAGACAGGTAGCGTTAGAGACAATCATACAGTTAAAGACAGATACAGACGGAGAGACAGCTAGACCGACATGCAGAGAGACAGAGAGTCACAGAGAGAAGAGACACAGAGAGAGAAAGAGGGATCCGAGTGCGAGACTGAGTAAAAGAGCTGTGATTTACTCCTAATTCAATCACCGAAGAGTGAGGATGTGTGTGTTTGGGGGGGGGGGGAGGCAGAGAGACCAAGGTAGAGAGTGAACTTGTGCAGGAACAGAGCTCGCACGGGAGATTACACCCAAGCTTTAATCCTGATTTAGCCACTGAAGGGGTAGGACCTGTGTGCGTTTGCGGTTGTATGTGGTTGGGAGGGAAAGAGGGAGACCTGGAATACACTTCTCGGGAGGGGATAGGAGTGAATTATTATCATTATCATAGAATTAATGTTTTTCTGTTTGAATATGGAGCTTTTGATATTGAAAAAGGGAAAGGGCAACAAAAGAATTAATTAGTTAGGGTTTGAACATCAACCAGAGAACATCTTAAGCTATAGGTAATAGTGTAATGTATATAGTGTAGAGAGTAGACCGTTTTCAGGAGATGAGGTGGATTGGGACCCAAAAGTCAAGTAGGTTGCTGCATGGAGGCAATCAAGAAAAGGTAGCAATATGGATATGGACATTGAAGAATAAAGATGTCTGCAGGGGTGTTTGGTTGGGAAGTAATTTATGTATACGCAATTAGGCATTACTTTATGGGACATGTATTTGAGAAGTATTCATGTACTGCACAGGTTGTATCAAGGAGGACAGGGATCCTGGTTTGGAGCTTAAATCCAAAGGTTAAATGTTTTTGTGGTGAACAGTGAAGTTTGATTAGTTTCATTTTGAATGTTGAGGTATACAGATACCCACTGCGGTAAAGCAGTGATATGGTATTTCCAAGATTAGGTGGGTTTGAATTGATATCTGCATAGATGAAGTTTGGGGACCGAACCTAGAGCATAGCCATTAAAACAATGTTTATATAAACCACCTCTTCCACTTCCAGCATAATCATGTAGTATCAGTATGTAGGATCATACAACTAGACATTTTTGGGATCTAACTTAACGTTTTTAATATTAGCCATATAAGAAGCTATGCTTGGGTAAATACATTTAGTGGGATAGATGAAAGTTGGAGAAGCTACCTAGAGCAGAGCTTGAAAAACAATGTTTAAATGAAGGATCCCTACCACCTAATATAGTCATTGTTTACAACCAAAACCCAAACTATTTTAACAGTTTGACTTATATCGTTACATTAAACTCCATTTGATACCAAATTATATTAATATTGGACATATCAGAACGTGGCTGTACCGCCATTGAGGTCGGTAAGACGTCAATCTGCTTAGGGAATTAGAAACAAGTAATTGAAGAATGATAAAATCCAAGAGATGATATGCTTTCCAATAAGCCACACTGAGTTTTGGATATGAATATAGTAAATTAGGTTACTAGCCCACTGACAGCACTATAGTTGGAGGCAGAGGCATTAGAACGGGAGTGAGATAATGTAGAGACCGAGTGCTAGTATGGAAGAGACCAAGTGTTTTGGTAATAGATGGGAGGGAGTGCTGCTATGGCAAGCCATCAGACCAAAAATTCAATGCCCCCGTTGCATAACAATCTGCGAGTAGCTTTTTCAGTGTTAAAATTGCGCTCGCAGATTGTTATGCAGCGGGGGAATTTACTGATATCTCTAAATTCAATATCTACTGATATCTCTAAATATATCGGTAAAATGTAATACTTATATCCCTAAAGCATTTAGAGAAATTGATAAATACGGATTGTATGTACTTGATATGACCTTTTTTTTGTAACAAACCTGAATCGGACTGTAGGTAGAAGAGATGCGTCGGTGACGGTTTTTAAATTATATATTGATCTTAGCACATGCTTCTTCTGTATTATTGTAATAGATAATTAGTGAATTACGAAGATATTGGTAAATGTTTGAAATATTGTTATGATTATTATAGTAAATCAGCGACGGCTGAGATATAGTGTACCAGTTGCATAATGTTTTTCGCTGAATAAAATAATTTAAAAAAAAAATAGGATTAGAGATATTGATGAATGCAATACTGCTATCACTCACTGGATGGTCCTTATGATCAATTGAAATAGTGATATGAAAAAACAAGCCCAAATGTAATTTTGATATCGATAAAAGCACAGCGTATTGTGCATCCTTTTCCTAAATAATTGCATTCATATCTATAATCTTACTTCTCAACACCAAAATATGCACGTATGTATGCACAATGCTAATAGTGATATATCTAACACCCATTAGTGATATCTCTATTACCCCCACTATTTCAATTAGAGATATCCCCAAATATTTATCGATATTTCTAAATATTTATCAATATCTTTCAATATTTATTGATATCTTTAAATAGTTAAAGATATCTCTGTTCAGTATGGGAAGCAAGGTTCAATATTTGTCGATATCCCTAATTATCTCTGAATATTACGTCCTACCTGCACGTTATGTATATTTTACCGATATCGATAAATGGTATTAGAGATATATCTAAATATATTCATATCTCTAAATGTCTTAGTGATATCGATAAGTATTTTAAGAAGATGACTGACTGCATACGTTCTATCGGTATTAGATATTAGAGATAGCACCACTAAGGGACATTAGAGATATCCCAATTGTAATGTATGTATTCCTCTTATATTAATGAAAAATCTCGATGAATATAATTACTGTAATCTTTTCAACCAAATGTCACCAATAGTAATACCTCAAAAATAGTATTCCATATCCCTACCTCTGGCATCAGCTCACCCAAAGGGTGAGAGCAACGGGGGTGGGAGCAACGAATACCAAGGATCACCGTATCCCCTCATGATCAGTGGGTATTCGTGATAAATTATGTAAAATATTCAACTTTTATTCAACATACATGTACAATAATGAGAAATGCTCAATCCCAAAACGTTCTACTCGGTAGTTCGTCCAGGCAGTCCTAAAATTGTCTTTCCCATCAAGAGATCCGAGATTTAATTTTACATTTGAGTGTCTCATATCTAGATTATTGTCATATCTTTGATAGCTTGAATGCATCTTCAAGTATAGGTCAGCTTCCCTCCTTATACGAATTTATATAACTCATAACTCTAATGTAATAACTGTATCCCATCACCAGAGGTCAATAATAATGCACTAGACCTCTACGACCGAGCACTATTAATAATTACGAATTACCTCCGTCTGCAAGAAGCCGATAACACGGCCCCATGCGACCTAAAGCCAGGAACAGCCCATGTCTTCTATGGATGTCAGGCACTGACGAATCCAAAGGATCGGTCTGTGGAGGGGGACTATGGGTGATGTGTTACAGATAAATGAGTCACAAATCGCAAAAACGGTATTTTTGAAATGAATCATCACATGAATCATCTTTTGTCAGTTTAGTGTTCTTAGTAGTAGCAATACATGTACCAAATTCCGAGACTGCTAAATGTAGATCTATGGATTTCTGTGGTCATCCTGAAGATTATATTTAACTAATTTTACGAGTGATTGACCCCCAAGAAATATCGCTAACGTTCCTTTCATGCATACAAGATATAGAAGTACTTATTAGATGCCCTAATGTGTACCATCATTGGAATCTGTTTAATATTACCTTTTCAAGTATAACTATGATAGTATCTCAAAATCCATTTTTTGTAACTTATGATTCATTTTTCTGTAACACATTACATGGGGTTTCCTTCCACTGACCCATGTATGGTCATAACTGAAGAATAAACGTGATGAAAATAATTTGCCCCCATATATTCGCTGATTTTAACTGAATACACGTTTATTAGGATAACCTATTTGTATACATCTCTGTTGAAGATAACTGGTTTTCACCAGAACACCCTGTAACTTGGGTAATGCTTATCATCAATTATTTTCGTCTCCCTCAGTCGACCCTCCATACTCACCTCAAGTCATGTCTAGATACACCGCTGTCCCATTCGTCGATAATTCAAAGCTCTCCAAGATGAAATATCGAGTGACTAAAATGATAGATCTCTTACTGTAAAGGTAGTCGAAGTACCAATGTCACTTTTATTTTGATGGGTCAACTTTTATGACCATATCCAATAGAATAATATCCTCAAATCATGTTACAATATGGTAGCACCATTCCACGTGGGCTACAGAGAGGCTATGTGTCAATGTTATTGATCAAGTCGCCAAACATTACTCAGTAATATGTGTGGGTGGCTTATAGGCCTTAGCAATGGCAGAATGTATGGATGACTAGATGAAGCACTTAATCGCATTAGAGTAGTTGACAGTGCATACATCTACTTTACCAGTGCCCACTGTCCATACGAACATACATGTATCGATTATGCACAATCACATTTTCGTTAAATTTCAAGGTGACTCTCTGTTATATGAACCCAAATCCACGACTATACTTTACTATACATTATTACATACGTATGTGATTTTGAGGGCGTGATTCAGGGGTGCCATTTGAAAAGTCAAATAGCACCTATGTGCTATGTGAGCCGAACTATTTGGAGTGTCACGTGCCTGATCTGATCAATAGGAAGCCTAGAAAATATTCGTCTGCTAATCCACGGCAAAATGGAGAACAACCAAGACTAGAGAGATTTTGTCACCTCAGAAGTGGCAAAAAACAAAAAACGCGCCAATGGAACATTGGATTATCCTCCAATGCTGGATTTAGTCATGAGGACAGCATGGATGCTTTCTTGTTGGAAAGCGTTATATATATATCCCAATGGCATGCAATAGGAAGGCGTTATTAATTCATTTTAATTGTCTAGAGGCAAAATAAAATGACTTAATTGATTTAGAAGCCGCTATGAAATTAGGCATCAAGCTGCATGATCTCATAGGCTATAAGGCATGAAATTAGGCAGCCTATGAAATTATGCAGGACGATGCCTAATTTAATGGTTGCCTAATTTCATGGCAGCGATATTTCATGTGCTTTGGTATGAAATTATGTAGTCCATGAAAATATGCACTTATATATACACAAGGTTCTTATTTTCATGGCTGTAATATATTTCATGCATTCATGAAATTATGCATGCAGCCCATGAGATTATGAAGTACATCGTTACCAATGATTGTAAACAAAGGCTGCTTAATTTCACAATTTCATTACTTCATGCGTTCTAGCACTAAATTATGCAGCACATGAGATTATGCAGCTTTTGTTTACAATCATTGGTTACGTATTTGATGTAATGTGTGTCGCTGAATAAACATTTTCAAAACAAGAATCGATCATGATAAAATTATCGTGATTCATCAATGACTATTTTCGGTGTTCCGGTGTGACGTTGTCCTGTACTGGGCAATATCACCTGAAGGGATCTGCAATGTAATGATATAAATATCATAGTGTTTACCACAACTTGCAATGACATCAGCTTAATGTACTTCCTTTTGTGACGAATGAGAACTACTGCACTTTGTAGAACTTCTGTCAATAAAATTTGTTAAAAAAAAAATAGTAAGATGACACTGATTTGATTCAACATGACTAATTCTCCCAAACGGGCAGCATACATCTATATGCTTTAGGGATGAAGATCATTACCCTATTTCAAGGTAGGTTATAATTAATTACCCTGAGGATAGGGGAATATTAACCTACTAATGGATGTGTTTAGCAAGTAAACAATTTCGAAGTGCTGTTGACGCTATAGGTCTAATTATAATATAAAGGTGGGAGCCACATAACAGTACTATTATATCCATAATTGGCATGGCTACCTGTGTAAAATTAGAGTGAAGATCGAGGCTATTGGGCACTTCTTCTGTGATGTGAAATATGGCTCAGATGCACAACATAATGCATTTAGACTATACAAAGAAGGAAATGGGAATGAATAGATTTAAAACTATTTTCTCACAAACTCCTTTTGTTAATTCTTTTGTATTACAGTGCAACGTTCTTGATTGAGATACCTACTATCAATGACTTAACATTATATCCACAGACAGGCTTCCCAATGGAGAAATGTAGGATTAACAATAGTGGAATGAGATAAAACAGAGGGGAAACACAAGGGAAGGTTAGTCCTCCGAAAAACGGTCAATATCAGTCGCTACTCAGAAAACCTTTTCTAATAACATGAATGTCTCCTGAGGCCTACAGGCTAAACACGTTCAATATGGACAGTTACAAGGTGCTACAAGCTTCATAATCGGGTATAGTGGAATTGTGAAGGCGGTCAGTAGAAAATGGATCTAGTATTCTAAAAACTACTTAAGAATATAAGCATGACTTGTAAAATCCCAAATTTCAATGAATCCCTTTTATTTGGAAGACCTTAATTTTGTTTGGGAAAACACTTCAATAAATATTTATGTTTTATGATCCATATAGGCATCCAGATTTTGCTGGGGTTCAAAAACGAGCTATCTACTATATCAACCGTCCGTCATATCTTAAGGACATATTCCTCATATATAACAATTGATGGTTTGGTCGATTTATGTTTGACTTAAAATCATGTTGCAGAGCATGCAAACTAATAACTAATTCAAATGGTTATATCTAAATATTGAGTATTTTTTTTTTTAATAATAATTTTTTAATTATAATAACAATAACAATAACAATGAAGACGATAACGAAGAAAATCACACCAATGAACTAAAACCAGAACTTGAAGTAGAAATATTTCGGAAATACATTAATGAAAATGAAATCCCAACAACCACAACTGTGGTTAACTTATCAGATAGAGAAATATCCGATGTTGAAAAAAGTGTACTTGAACTCGGGAAAAACTTCTGCCCAACCCCGGGGGAACCTGACCTTGGGGAAATCAGGGGGGACCTGGACATTTTCTCAAAAAGTTGTCGCCGAGCACACTTCTTCCATAAATTAGATTAAGGTCATACCACCAACCCCAACCCCTGCGACGTTGCCATTAGTGAAAACAATCCCACTAAGCAGCAGGGGTCTCCTACGACATCCCCTCTTAAGAACATCTGGGATCTAAAAGGGAGAATGGGACAGAATAAACTTTTTTCTAAGCCTTCTGCTTGGAAGCCACCTCCAGGTCCACCAACCTTGGAGACATTTATAGGCCTAAACGAAATAACCATCAATCGAGTTATCCCAAAAGCCCCAAAACGCCATAACATGAGCAAAGACCAAAAGATGGCCCTTTCCAACCTGTCAGCGGATAACTCTATAGTTATCAAACAAGCCGACAAGGGTGGGGCCATGGTTATTTGGGGAAGAGAAGCCTATATAACTGAGGGGAATAGACAACTACAAGACGCAATGTTCTATAAGCCCCAACAAAGTGATATGACCATCTCAAACCAGACCTTGATCAACAAACAAGTCACAAGACTCCTTGAGGAAGGAGAGATCAATCAGGAAATCCATGACCGACTGATCACGGATAAGGTAAGAACACCTGAATTCTATCTTCTTCCAAAAATCCACAAAAACAAATCTCCCTGCCCCGGGAGACCGATCGTGTCAGGAAATGGTGGACCTGCAGAAAAAATCTCTGGGTTCATTGACATAATCCTACGACCCTATGTACCTAGGATCATATCATACATCAAGGACACATCACACTTCCTAAATCTGATAAAACATTTAGGTGAAAACCTAAAGGGATCGATCTTGGTGACATTGGACGTCACCTCTCTATACACAAATATTCCTAACTTTGAAGGTAGACAGGCGGTGAAAGAGTTTTTGGAACTTCACAGACCAGGCGGAAACCCGGTCCGCAACAGCTCGATACTAGATCTATTGACTTTGGTGTTGGAGAAAAACAACTTCAAGTTCAATGGAGAAAATTACCTACAAGTAGGAGGTACCGCGATGGGGACGAGGGTCGCCCCTACGTACGCAAACAACTTTATGGACTGGTTCGAACAGAAACACATCTATACCAAAACCCTACTACCTGCTTTGTACGGTAGGTATATAGATGACATTTTTATGATTTGGAATCATAGTGCGGATGATCTTAACGATTTTATCTCATCCCTGTACCAAGTCCATGGCTCTATTAAATTCAGCTCAGAGCTCAGTACCACACGACTGAGTTTCCTGGACACCTATGTGATATCGGACCCTTTGACTGGTTTCTACACCGATCTGTTTTGCAAGGAAACGGATGCTAACAATTACTTCCACTACACTTCGTCCCACAAACGAAGTACGAAGGACGGGATCGTTTTCAGTCAATTCATCCGGATCCGAAGGATCTGCTCGAGAATAGAGGATTTCGACCGACACTGTCGAGAGAAGGCTCTTTTCTTTAAAAACAGGGGTTACCCTGATGAGATCCTTGCTAACGCGTATCGCAAGGCTAGATCCAGAAACCGCGCTGAACTACTCCTGGGGAAAGGGGAGAAACCCGCTGCCCCCGGGAATACGGTGGACCCTCTGATAGCTATCTCTAGGTACCACCCCTCTTGCAACGTGTTTGCAGAGTGCATTAAAAATAACTGGGAGATCCTGGGAAGATCGACAACAACTCAACATATTTTCGAGAGAAAAGGGATCATTGCCCATAGGAGACCCAAGAACATGGGAGAAACACTTATTAGAGCCAAACTACCACTCACATCTCCTGCGAGATCAACAAATGTGGCCCCCCACGTCCAAAATGCACTACCAAGAATTGCCACTATTGTCATCGCATTGACAAAACCGGTGAAATCAAGTCGAAAACGACAGGACGAAAATACATCACTAGGCACAATGTCTCTTGTAAGAGTGATAATTTGATATATTGTTTGGAATGCAAAACATGTGGACACCAATACGTTGGTAAGACCAAACAACTGCTCATGAAACGCCTATATCAACACTTCAGGTGCATCACATACCCAGACACACCTGAACACAACACCAGTGTCGGCAGACACTTCAATGAACCCATACACCATGGGACTCAAGATGTCAGAGTCTATGTCCTGGATTTCATAAGCTGTTCCCCTTCCGAGGAGCAATCCGAGAACTTAAGGAACACCTTAGAGGCAAAATGGATACATCGTCTCAAGACGATAGCACCACAAGGTCTAAACATAATGGACGCCATCACCTGGCGCAACCGTCAACAATGAGCACTCTGAGGGGTGGGGTCATACACTGAGGAGTCACGGGCGGGCTGTCTAGCCACGTTATACATTTTTATCACCTATCGACAGCCCGACATTTGCTCCCTAGTGGACCCACTCACCCCTCAAGACCCATTTTTGTTGACCATGTGGGTCATTCCTGAAGATCCACACTCTCACTGGTTAGAGATATCCCCTAATCAGAGCATCCAAAACACTGTTTACAGTTTGTATAACAGTGATTTCCCTTCCAGTATAGACTTCATTCTATACCCAATAATTAGTCAAACCCTTGATTAATTATTTTATCAATTCTTATGTGAATTGAAATGGGTTATATCCCATTAAACATCCCTGATCTGCCTGATGAGCCCATCAAAGGGGCGAAACCATGTAGTGCCAAACACCATCAGTGATGGTGGAGGGGCCCTCCCAACCTGTTGATACCTAGCTATGTAACCAAGCTAATAACACCAATAATAAATAACACCTTTTTATTTTTGGTCCATCAATTATATACAGGCGTGGAATATGGGGCCTACATCAATTATTAATTTGGAAAAATAATTTGATTGTAATATCCAAGGGTGTTTCTGACATCACACCTGGATACCTGTGCACCTGTCTATGACGTCATAGACCGCAGCGAGGTTGAACAGACCGTCGCCAAGTGAGGGTTCCAATCCTCATTACATGGTAGCAGTACTGAAGGGAGAGGAGGTTGTTATAGATTCGTCGCATATAAATATTGAGTATTGTATTTCAGACGTAGCCTGATGGTTTTAGATACCAGTAATCCATATAATATACGGGAAGAGCGATTTCTACAAAAAGGGGTAGAAAAGAGGGGTTTCTTTAGATAAAAAAGAGGGTTTTTTTTATCTCACATATTCTCGGAATTTGCTGTTTTACAAACCGTTTTACTCTTCTGTAGAGTTCTGTCCACCCTCTCTGGACGACGTTGTACATGTGGTTTGTGAAGGTATCTGGGGTGGAAATGTGATTTTGAAGCCTTTTTTAATTGGGATCTACACACTCTATTTATAGCCTGGGAAAGCCCCTGTGAGATACTACATCATTTCCCATAAGCTTCTACCTCCCTTCAAGGGGGACCCAACTACATGCAGAGGAGTGAGAGAGGGTGAGGTTATTGGACTGGAGGAGGGGAGGGAGAAGGTGTAGGAGGGGAGAGTGAAGAAAAGGGAGTGGTTGGGGAAATAGGAGAGGGGAGGGGGAGGGAAAGAAAAGGGGAAGGAAAAGAGGGGAGGGAGAAGATGTAGAGGAAGGGAGAGGGGAGAGGGGGAAGATGTAGGGGAAGGGAGAAAGGGGAGGGAGAGAAAGCGAGGAGGGAGAGCATGAGAAAGAGGGGAGGGAGAGGGGGGGAATCGGATATGGAGTTGGGAGAGAAAAACAGGTATGAGAGACAGAGAAGAGGAGGAAGGAAAAGAGGGAGAGGGGGAAGTGTGGGGAGAGAGGGGGACCTTCCGGAGGACGGTTATTTTGCTAGTATCACTATAAGTATACACACATATACGAGGAACCTAATTACTACTATATAGACCGTAGACCACAAATTTAAATAGTAATAAACACTCCGAGCTATTCATTGATTTGTTTGATTTTTAATTCATAAGCTATTGTACAATTACAAGTTTTTCAGCTTACATCAGAACAAAAATATGACTTTTTCCCTTTTTCAAATCAGTTGCTTCTCCGTAATTGTATGGGCATGCTCGATTGGTATATTCTAAAACATTTTAAATTGACTGATCTGGTATTTTGTAACCATCAGTAAACAACAATGTGCTGGTCGATAAGAATTTTGTAATATTCACTGTTCCCCAATTGGTTCTTTGTTTGGTGGGTGGATCTGTAAATAATGGTTGACTGACTAAAACATTTATAGGCAATGTAGGAGGGGGAAAACAAAGCATGTCACCCAAATAATCATGGCGACCCAATGAGTCGTATACCATTACACTGCTGTATATCTCTTTTTATACACCAACACCATCTTAAACCACAAATTTATTCATGCAATATATCAGCTTGAATCCTTTCTATTTCCAGATAGGGTTCTTTGTCTACTACTGCGTAGAGGCGGGAGACATTGGTCCAGCCAGTCCTGTCCCTGCAAATAGTATGTTCATATATCGGCCTGATAAACGAATAGAAATATGGCGGTTCTTCTTTTATATGCTCATACATGCTGGGTAAGTAGTTAACAGAATGTAATAGACTCAGATATTGGTAGATAAGCCGGGCCATTGTACAATATCATATTGAAGTTTCATTGGATGTCTTCCTATATCCTAGCTTGTGATTATACTTGTAGGTGATTTCCACATCCGATTGAAATGACATACATGTGCATGCACATTTCATTATTTGCTTGCAGGCTATGATCCTATGTATTAATTCCCTGTGCTAATGACCTGCATTATGTACATTATTAACTTATTAGTTTAATATCTATTTATTTGTATTTCAGATGGGTACATCTATTTTTTAATATGCTGGTACAGCTGTTGGTGGGTATTCCTCTAGAAATGGTTCATGGGTCTTTCAGAATAGGTACAGTGTACATGGCAGGCGTCCTCGCTGGTAAGTTATAATCATTTTGATATATGTCTTCATTATCTAACTAATGCTTCCAGATGACACAATAATTATAGTTGGGACATTCATTATTGTTTTTAAATAATGCAAATAAATTTGTTTTTAATGTTTGATAGATTCATCATATATACATATTACAAGAAATTCAGAGTGTTTAAAATTTTTCCTGATATTGTATCTTAATTAAAGCAGGTTTAAATTGATTATGGAAAGATCCAATAATTCTATCTATCATAAAAATGACAGTAGGCCCATCTTGAATTTTAATTTCCTGAAATGTACCAATTATGTAAGATGATAGAAGAAAAGCAAAATAGAAAACTATCTCTGAAATGTTTTGGGGGAAGAAATACTACTTATAATCATGCCTAATATACCAACATGTACAGGGATACCTGACTTAAGTGAGTTCTGTTGTGTTCAGTGAAGAAATAAATAATTTATATGATATTTCATGTATTCTATTCATTTCTATTTCCTGTTCCAACGACCGCTATTGTGTCACTGCTAATTCTATCCCAAAGTCTTTCCTGCGAACTCATGTAAAATTCAAAATAAAATATCATATGTTTTCTGCTTTTTCTCATGATAAGCACTTTTCCGTCAATTATGAATACCCCAACTTGCATCCCTGCTCCCTCTTCTCTTCTTTTCTTTTAAGATTCTCTCTGCCATCTACTGTGCCCTCCCGCCTTCCCTGTTCCCTCAAACTCCCTGCCTTCCTCCTCCCCCTCCTTCCTCCAATCCTCCCTCCTTGCCCTAGTTACTCCTTCAACCAAAATATAATAGTTGTGTTTTCGATTGATCTAGCTGGAAACTAGGTAGTGGGGTTGTAACTTTTTTTCATTTTGATTATATGTTGAGGAACTGAAAAAAAATCTATTTCATAACAATGATTGTTTTAAAGCTGCATTCTTGTCCGTCAAAAAGGGAAATTGTCTATTTAGTGGCCTATTCATTCCAGAACGATTGAAAGGTCACCTAGATAGAGTATCAAAGGATTTTGACCTGTTGTTCTTAGTAAAAGTAAAATGCATATTCTAATGCCCACCGACCCCCCAGAAGTGCTAGAATTTTGGATCCTCACAGGTTGTCACCCCTGTGACTGATTCTGAAGATGTGGAGCAGAGCTTTATAAAAAAATTCTCAATAAATGTCATGTCATGATATATCTATAATCAACGCTGTACAATACTGTCTCTTCTTGTTTATCTTAATTTGTTCTAAGCCCCTGCCCCCACTCCTCTCTCCCCCAGACATGCTGTCTATGAGGCCTTACATTCACATTATATTCGAACCATGGAAAATCTAGTGGGGCCATGAACTATCAAAAAGTCATGGCCCAACTGTCCATGGCAACCAAACCCACCATGTCGCACACTGAAAAAGCAAAAATTTATTGGACCAAGAAATAAGACTGCTATTCCAGTCCTCAAGCACAATACATATGAATTTTTATGGAATTTAAAAATTATTTCTGCTTCCATACTTCATTATATCGAATTAACTTGATAAATCTCAGACATAATATAAACAAGTATTTTCAATATTTTATAATGAATATTGCATTTTCTGGGTGGTCCTTGAACACAACTCAGACAAAAATATTGCAAAAGTGCTTTATACCTATTATATTGCCCATGTCTACGTCTGTATTCATCTGATACACATACAGGTAGCTTATTTCTGATTCTATTCTGCCTATTTTTCTCTTTAATTCCCAAATTGTTCATGCTCTATCCTATCCTTGAACACAACAACCCCTTTACCTATTAAGCATTAAATGGGAATATGACCAATGATTTATGTACAGAATTACATACACAATTGGATAGCATAGTTTACTTTTTCATTATTGTTCAATTGTATCCGCGCCCCCCGCCCCCACTGGTTCCGCCAAGCTTGCCAATGAGCCCGGGTCAACGAGTTTGAACAGATTGTTTAAAAAAGATTTAACCAGATTCAGAAGAATGTTACAATGTGACGTAGGTGGGGAAAAGGATCCTCCAAATTGATTTCATGATGTAGTATATATATTTCCTGACATCTGTCAATCCCAACAAACAGGGAGAATTACGAATAAACAAGAGCAAGAAATTACTGCATCAGTGGCCATTTTCACAGCCATCTTGTCTCCGGTGGAATTGCGTTGTAGTTCTGTAGTAAAATCTAGATGGCGTACTATTCGTTTTACGTGGTTCACGTAAGTTACGTGGTTCACGTTAGTTACGTGGTCACTTAAAGTTAAGATTCTTAAGTGTCCTGTTTTGGCACCAGGATTTACGTGAGTCACATAGAGATTGTAACTTTTCACATTTAAGTGAACATACATCACGTAACTTTACGTGAAATTTATGCACCTACCCCAATGAGAGTTTGGGGAGCCTTTTGGGGATGAGGATGTGGGTATTTGGGGATGTACCAACAGTGATATAATCCAAAGTGCATTATACTGATTATACCGTCCGGCCCTACAAACTGCCAAATCCTTGCAACAAGTTATATGAGTCTGACTCGTTTTGATACGATTCCAACATTTTATACAGAGTTAAAAATGCACACTGCAACAATATATTTACATATATTTACCCGTAGTTTGGACTTTACCAGCCAGGTGTGACGCTATGTTCAGTCCACCGTGTTTTCTACCAGGTTTTGTTTCTATAACAGTTCTTTTTAGCCTGGCCACTCCTTAATTGAGATATTAACATTCCAGGCTCATTGGGGACTTCTGTCTTTGACATGGACGCGTTTCTAGTAGGTGCGTCTGGGGGTGTTTATGCATTGCTTGCGGCTCACCTGGCAAATATACTGTTGGTGAGTAGGTCCCAATATTGGATTATTATCGGTTATCATAATATGTTTTTATATCTCTGTTTCCTATAATTATCATGCATTGTAAATGTTAGGGTACATTACATAATGATAATGATTAATACCTCAATACCTACAACTGTAATACTAATAGAGTTTCACATTCAATCCACTCCCAATTTTACACAATATAAGAATATTAAACAAGCATAAAACACTACACTTCTTTGGAATGTATGTTAATTGTCCATAAAAATAGATAATCCAAAAAGAATTTATTACTTATCATGTACGAAGGACTTGAACAAGCAATCAACTTGTTCCTGGCGTCAGCTGTGTAGTTCTCGGTTCCTTACAGTTACAAATCAAAAATTTGTTTTACAGAACTATTCGGAGATGGAATTAGGTATATTCAAATTAGTGGCGGTATTTATGATCGGTAAGTTAAGTAATACAACTTAATCATCTCACATTACCTCGCATCATCTGGCTATTGGAACACTAAAATGGATAGTATGTATATGGTCAATTCTATTTTTTGGCGTCCAAGGGGTAAAAAAAATCTTTTTCAAATAGGTCTGATTTAGAATTTGTCATACCATGAATCTAGATATTCTAAAGGTTTTTTTGTGCATAAATTGGTAAGGTTATCTCCGGATATTGCTGAGATATGGGAAAT
This sequence comes from Sthenelais limicola, assembly GCA_942159475.1. Lineage (NCBI taxonomy): Eukaryota > Metazoa > Annelida > Polychaeta > Phyllodocida > Sigalionidae > Sthenelais > Sthenelais limicola. The sequence continues at coordinate 56,415,095 of OW804095.1, read as the reverse complement.
GAATGGCAAAATGAAGCCTAAAGTCAATATTCCTGAAGATATTATGCAAAAACGTATGGACGCCCCAAAAATAGAGTTGACTATATTTATTCAAATCAGTAGTACTATTTCAATTCAATTCAAAGCATTTTTTATTTATACAAGAAAGGTGTACAAAAAGGAGACTGAAAGTGAGTTCCTGTTCATCCAGCGGGTTCCTGACTAGTTGCTACTGAAATTTTGATTTTACATTAGTATGCCAAAATAAATTTTCTAATGTCTAAACTAGGAGTATTTGGTTAAAGGGAGAAGCAGTTTATATCAACAGAGACAGAGACAATAAACTTCAGCTTCTCATACATCTAGCTAACAGATAAGGATTTCGTTTAGGATTTCATTGAAATTTTGTATACAAATAATGTATGGCACTCTAAAGAGTGTTTTTCTCACTTTGCGACTGTCAATTGTTATGTATGTTATTTATGTTATTGTCCTTTCTATTTCAGCAAGTGCAGATGTAGGTTTTGCTATTTGGGACCGGTATTCAAGCGAGGATGCCCAACCTCCCGTTGGTTATGTTTCCCACCTAATGGGAGCACTGGCCGGTTTAACAATAGGGCTACTTGTCCTGAAGAATTTCCAGCAAAAGCTACACACACAAATTTTATGGTGGATTGCGCTGGGTGTCTATTCTATATGTACTCTATTTGCAATATTATGGAACATTTTCTACTACTGAAGAAATAGACCAGAGCATCTACTGTATTCGTTAGAATATAGGAATATGTCAACACACCGGGATATACTTGGTGTCTATCACCATCCTCTACAACAAAGACACACGGGATACATAACTTAAAACTCCTATATTATAATGATGGTCTGTCAAACGGACTGTAGTTGTGATTGACTTGTGGTGATAATTGTTTTTATTATATATATATATATATATATATATACGCATTGGCTGAAACAACGTATTGTAGAGTTGGATACGTTGTGTGCGTATCACACTCTATGCTCTGCATTGACAGCACACTGTGACAGTGAGGTGACAGCGGCAAGTTCAAACAGTTGTGCTCTCAACAAGTCTTCAAATGGTATTAATCTCGCCAAAGTAAACGAGGAACAGAAGCAGTCATGAATGATGTAATTTCCTAATAATACGTACCCTCCGAAACAGCACTTTAAAATCCAAAGCAGGCCTAAATCGAGTGAGTAGCTTATGTAAGCCTACTTGCCTACTGACAACACAGGCCTAACTGCATGTCACTGTAGCTGGCAATGTAGCTAAAACAGTAAAATATCTATCAAATGAATTAAATAATCTAGAATCGTTTCATATTTACCAAAGTTTGCACTTGGTTAATCTTGCATTACATTGGTTTTAAAGAGATCCAAAGCTGCGAAAAGCCTTTTTTTTTCTCTCTCTCTCAGTCAAACAAACTTTCTCTGTTATGGCCAAATAGAATTGTGCTGTGCATAGTGATAGACACATAGTGATATACTGCAGGAGGTGCATGACCAAGCGGATAATGCCAGCGTCTTGTAAGGTCGCAAATTCTTCTGTACATTTTGTAGGGAATACAAATTATATATATGACTGATTATCACAATATGGACCCAGAGGGGTCTGAAAAGAATTTGTTTAAACCTTCTCACATAGTAACAATATTTATCAAATAGACTAACAAGTATTTCAAGTGTCTTACCCGAAAACCGCTACACCATTAGATTAATATAAGCCACAGCATCTCTTTGAAGTTGAGGTTGAATTCTCCATGGTACCAAAGATACCAAAGGGTATGATCTTTGTTTTGAAAATCACCTTCCTGAGAGTAATCCCTCTATGTATCTATGATTATGATTATTGTGAAAACCTTATCAAAAGCTGGAAAGGTAAGGTATTCTTTTCCTGCAGTTTTTCCTTTTTTTTCAGTTAAAATGTTAATTAATGATGTACAATGTCAACTTTATAATTTGGACAACTTGAAACATGATGTTCCATCAATAGCAGTTTACAAACTTACAATGACACCATACAAGGAGTGGTGGTAATGACCCGAACTCCGAATTAGGTAGGACACTCACAGAGTGGCCCTATATCTTCAACATGGGCACCCACATTTCCCCACCTCTCACTTCAAGAATTCTAGCTCTGTGCCCAACAAACTGACCAGGATTATTGGATAATATGTTAAGAGTAATGATGCCAAATTTCAGGTAGATTCATCTGTTAAACTTTAGAATATGACAACTTTTGTCAGAGTGTATCAACAAAAACAAATTAGGGCAGGGACAGTGGGCGAGGTGTGAGGGGTCCAGACACAGGTTCACCCGACCACTGGGGTGCAGGGGTAGCAGGGTGCAGTGTTATGTCCGCTGGGGGACGTAGGTCTAATTAAACGTGCATCATTTGTGTAAAGTGGTGCAGACTAGATCCACACTCACTGAGTCAGGAATATGTTGTTGTTGTTTATACTTTTTTTGTCATTATACACAGGGCCATCGGGTAAAGCAGCCTATTGTTTCTGAGATGAATGGAAGGGAAAATTGTATTCTTTCCCCAATGTATCTGAAGATATGAACTGAAACATTCAATCAGATTGGCTAAGAAATAATGTGATAATTGACTGATGAATGTAGGCCTACCCTGTCGGGTACCCATTGTAAAAAGCCATGGCACGTACCTATGTCAGGGCATCTTAAGTTTTTTCAATCTTTTTAAATTTGTATTATATTTTATTCCATAATTTGTCATTCAACGTAGGCCTACTTATTAATGCGCATTCTATAACTGAAATTTCCAATTCTCTCATGTTTTATCGATGTGGATAGAATATTCTTGCACATACTGGTGATTGTTTACATGTTCAAATTTCAGGCTGCTTCGGCTGCAGTCCCGGAGCAGCCTATTTGGCCTACAACTAAGAGTAGGCCTGTGGTGTGACAGTGTCGGATCTTTCTCATGGATTACTTAGCTTACAAGCAACGCATTTCAGAATTAAAACGTCAAAATAAAGGGAAATATTTACTTTTTACAAGAAATTAGGCACATGTACTAAATATCCATTTCAAGTCCAGTGAGATAATTATATCTCCAGGGCAACTTGCCTAGTATGGACAGTCACATGACGTCGCCAGCGTCCGCCGGGCTGGTATAAACCCGGGGTATAAACAAAAAATCCCTAAAATATTTTATTTAAACAAAATACTGTACCCTGTTATTCTTTTATTTTCACGATTTTCTAAGCAGAATTCTCTTTGAAAACGATAAGAAAACATATATGGCAAGAAAGCTTACAGGTAGATCTAGGCTATTGATATACCATGGTGTGTATGGTATATACTAGAACTCTACCGATCTGCCACCTAGTATACAATGGCAACTATGTAGGCATGCTCCAAGGATCTGTCTCTCCACCTGGTGGTATAACACATGGGAAAAAACGAAAACATATAACTATGAGCCCAGGGGGGCCTGAAAATGCTAAAATGCCGCTTGGCCCATTTCTTGAGAATCAGTCATATACATGTAATAAATACTATTTCTGAAAAATATACTTTGTTTTACATAAAATATAATTATTAATATATAATAAATCAGTTGTGCATACAGATATGATCTGGAACGGCAAACGTATACACCCCACTTGTTATAACAAGTCTATAAGTTGTCTAGTTCTAACAATAAGACTTGTTCTCCAATGCGATGTTTAATGCCTCCTCCCCAAATTAATTTCGGGATACCCATTGTAACCAATCACGATACTATTTCCCGGGAGCCCTTTAAGTCAGTAGCGATAATTAGAATAGTTTCAAATATACTTTATGTATACTTGTTTAATATATTATTATCGGATGGTATAGTGCTTTTATTAACAGTACGTTGTAACCCAATGTTTCCCAGATGTTAATAATGAAACTTGATGTTGAAACAGTAAATGTGTGGTGAGTAAGGGATGTGTGGTGAGTAAGGGAAATGGGAATTGGGTTCTGAGGACATGAGGGGATATCAATTTGTGTGTGACTCTGACCGTACATCATAGAGAGATATATGTTTCTCTAATGGAACGGCAAGTGATTTTCTGAGTTACTACTGCCTGTCTACTTTGATGGTATATTCGATAGTGCATAATGAGGTACAATCAGCTGAATATTTAACGCTTGAACTTTCTTCGATGACCACTATCACAATGTATATGAAAGGATTGAAGGTGCTCCACATAATACACGGTTCAAACCCAGTGTCTCGAATAGCAGTATTTCATCTATTTGACTGTATATATATCCCATATTTCGTTCCGTCGATGTTTCGGTCATACAGATTCATTTGGGAATATGTTCCATATTAGACATTTAATGTGGGGTGGATTACTTTAAAGCGTTACCGTACATCATCCGTATATGAATGAGTTATATATATTATATATGTGAAAACTGTGTAAGAGAGCCCGTTGGTATAGTATTAATTCATGAGGTTTGGGTGATGAAGGGTATTATTATTAAAACTAGGCGGTCCACCATGTCAAACCAATATCTCTGTTAAATATGTGTACATTAAAGTTCATGTTATTCAATAAATCCAGTAGATACAATTGCTATAGAAAATACTATATGAAATGATAAAGTAATGATGCCCGTTTACTCATATCAAAATTTCACTGATTGATCAGTTATGTATACATTTTGGACATAAATAATTGGCAATTGAAATAATAATATTTCAGAGTCAAGAACAGTCAGTTAGAAAGTCAATAGAAACATATAGCTCAGACAAAATAATTGACAGCCAAGATCACAATAGTTTCTCATTAAATAGCCTTTAAAGTTGAAAGTTTTGGCTGCCATATTTATATGTACACTACGTCCCTAATTGTTAGCATATGTTTTGTTAACTTTATTATCATTGCCAGCTATTCCTGTTTTATATTATTAACATCATGAATTTTTAAGATTCAAGATTGGTCATAAAATAGGAACCAAGATTCAAGAACTATTATCTCAAGAAGGCATTATCAACGAAATTGCTAAATAACCAGAGTATAACTTATCATCGTACTGTATACGTTTTAATCAATTTCATTATTTCATTATCAATCTTAATGCATATTTTGCACTAATTCCACCACTTGTTACTAATTTTATCACCATGATGTATAAATCAAACTTGATCATCAAATTGCAAATGATTTATTTATCTGTTCATTACCATATATATTCTGTACATGAATCACACACATAACAAACACCGTTCCAAACATAAACACACACCCTCGTCACCACACAACACCTTTCTACACCTCAAGCCAATGGTCACACGATCCTATCCCTAACACTATATAAAGCTTGCTTCAAGATTTTCAATTCTCCTGAAGCAGGCCCAAACTAAAACCGAAACATTGAGACTTCATAAGAAAATAAAATCACAGAAACTCACCGCGAGCTTGATGTTGTAGTCAGTCTCTCCATAGATCTATTTACACTTATTTTAATTACAAATTCCAAAGTAATTCCCAGCTTAAAGTTAAGTGCTAAAGTCTCAAAACCCGGACATGATTGTATTGTTCAAGAGTAGCTCAATTTATGAGCAAACAGCTGGTCCACTGTTGGCATATTTTAAGGAGAAAAGGGTGTGTGTACTGACGAATAAGGACGGTGTTTTCTGTGAATCAACTCTGGGGTAATATACGCAACATACTCAGCTTACCGAGAAATGACCTTCATTTAAGCATTGGAAGTGAAATGAGAGGCTTATTAGATATTCTATTAATTAAACTTGTTTATTCAATTCAATTTAATTCAAAGCATTTTTATTTATACGAGAAAGGTGAACAAAAGGAGACCCGCATCTGAAAATGAGTTCCAGGTCTTCCAGTAGGTTTATGAAATAAACTAACTTATAAAGTAATAAATTCACAAATTCTACAGAGATTCAGCAACTTCAACATATCAAAATCAGGAACGGAGGTTAGTAACAGAACAAAATAATGCTTTAGTATCCTTAGGGGAGGGACTTTTTCAAGGGTCATATATAACCTACCTGTTCTAAAAGGCCATACAGGTGACAACGCCAGAATAGAATTGTCTTGCGATTTCGAGTGGTGGGAGAAGTTTGCGATGATTTTGTGAATGCCTCCATTGTTAAAAATGTGATTTATACTGATGCTTGTACCAATGGATATGGTGCGATTTGCTGGGGTGATTGGTGTGCTGGATCCTTCAACCAACGATCCTATAGCTACACAGTGTAGCTATAGGATCGTTGCTTCAACTCTGTACTTTTTACCCTTATTAATACAAGGAATGGGTCAAGGAATGATTATAGTTGTGTCGTCGTCTAAAATAATTCACTTTAATGAAAGGAAAGTTCGGATCCCTATTCACAAGGTGGCGACCCTAGACGGTCGGCACCCCCGCTTCTTCCTTGGAAGAAGTCAGAATGACTCTATTTACAATTTCGAACGGTGCACAGACTACTAGTGTCCAACGAATTTCCTCTTACTCCATGTGGTTACTTCTCTGCCTGCATTCAATAATTTCCCCGCTGAGAATGTCTATTGACGCATGGAATACTTAGTTTAGGTTGTTGCCTACAGCCTAGCGTACTTAGATTGTCGATTCAGGTACTCACAATTCCACAATTGGTTTTCGTTTCAACCTCCACACTCAACCAACACAGCTACATCCACGCCATTATCGCGTTGACCATTTCGATCCCTTGTTCCGTTCCGTACGAGCCGGAAGTCACGTTCACTCTAATCAACGTAACCGGCAAATGGGATTCGAAATGGATAGCGCTGTTTATTGACTGAATAAACAGCGCCGAGGCCCGGGTGGGACGTGGGGTGAAGCGACGGGTGGGTGGAGGGTAATTCGTCGGAAATTTAAAATAAAAACAATCTAAAAGCGTTGAAATATAACCCATTTACTTCCTACAAATAAATACCTTGTGCGGATACTTTCTGGACTATGCATTACATTTGAACCATGCAATATTTTACCTACAAGTAGCTTTTAGTGTTCTAGTGTAGAGAAATGTGTGGCCTTCAATGCATGGTTGCAGGAATTCATTCTGTGAGTAGGAGTGGGACATCGTACCTGCATTCTTTAGGGATCCCTCCCGAAGACATACGCTTAATGGGTGACTGGAAAAGTTTAGCCCTTTTTACATATTCCGTTTCAACGTTTGAAAGGAAGGCTAGGATAGAGGCAAACGTTGCTTGGAAACTGGCAAAATATAGCTAAAAAATAATGTTGTATTGAGCGCTTGTTAACTGGCAAAATATTATCTTATTTCTCGGACAATGCTAATTTACTTGTGGACTGGCAATAAATAAGATAAATAATAATAAAATTTGGCATTTGGCGTCTGTCAAGTCACCGGGTCATTTGCCGCAATCTATATCACTCTTATGTATATCCCTTTATCTGTTTAGGGAATATATTCGTGCTTCATATCATGGATATATAATATTATTATGAACTTTACACCAGATGGCTCCCCTGTTTGGTGAGTCGGGGTAAGTGTGCTTCCGTCAACAGAACCGCCAACAAGTGGTTGACTGCTTGGATTTTTTTCATTTTTTTTCCCGCAATCTAGATCACTCAAATCCTTTATCTATTATGGGAATGTATAGGCCTACGTCATGAAACAAAGGCAAAATCACTATTTCTTTGTTACCATTAAATGCACTGAAAATGCTTCACTGGAAATAATAATAATTATGTTAGATTCCGATATATCTCAAATCGAAGTGAACATTTTATGTGCGAATAAACTGCATCTATCCCTTCAGGATATGGCGATTATTAAAGAGAAAGCGGCTACATCTTATTTATCACGGGTGTTGACGCTCTGACCAGAGACATTCCAACCTAAATGACTCATGGACTCAACTCATGTTATGAATGCTACGAATGTTTTGGTCATGTCAGTAGATCTGTCATCACTGGGTCCGCTACTTTTGGAGGTGGTAGACATATGCTTCTATTTGTATCTTTCTTTTCTTTCAATCGCCGATTTTCACTGAAAATCCTGCTATTTTAATAGTACAAATTTAAATATTTATAGTTTGATACTACTGATTCATCTGTTCTTGCAATTGATGCTGTCCTCTCTTCAGTTTGTTCTGATTCAGATGGAAATACTATATAAAATATCCATTTATCAATTCTCTGTTCACTATAGTGGTGGGAGGCTAGAGCTATAATCACACAGTTACTTAATATCAACCCTTCTTCTTTGAGACAAAACTTCACTACTGTACCTCTTCTTTCACATCTCACCAGTGCACGAGGACGCCGGAAAAACCGGTTTGTCATGGTGACAGTCTTTGCAGCTCTACCCTACTACAAGGTGTACTATCCTCGCAGACGATATTCAGACCGCTTCACGCACTGCTGGCGCGAAGATCATGACCAGTAGTGTCTCTTTGAGCGTTTGACGTGTTCGCGAAGGATTTAGATTTAAACACCCAAATAACCAATTCGAGTAATTAATATTACTTTTCTTTCTAGCTTCCCGATACGAAAGGATATGTGACACTTTCTGAATGATAAGATAGAAAGATGCTTTAATCTTTGATCTTCGACATAATGGTAACTTAATGTTAAATTGTTATTCTAATTTGAGATTACCATGTCAAATATGACAATTATACATGTATACATGTCTTCCATAGCTGGATCATTCTTGTCTAAATAAGGACAAGCATTGCTTCGCTGGACAGCCTTTCGTTTCCACACTCAGGTAATTCCACCGGGCCTTTTGTGCTTGAGAACACAATGATTGATTATGGAGATAACGCCATATCCATAGAATTAAGTGCTTATTTCAATATTTTTGCAGTTGATAGTGGGCTGGTACTACGATTTCCACTCGCATCACACAGTAATCATCTTTCAGACACCTTTTAACTTCAGCCTCTAAGTAGGAGATAAAAATATTGAATGTTTTGCTGGCTAATATGCCAGAGTGATGAGTATTCTATGAGTACGAGCCACACTAGAGACTGAACTCGATTTTAACTGCTATCCTCAAACGGGAATGTTTAACATGTTTTAATGCTCCCAAGTGAAGTTTTCCTGGGAAATATAATTGTGCATTGCTTGCATGTGTGGACAGACCATTTCACGTTGCCCTAATGCTCCCATTGCTCATCTTTCAAAATATGTTCGCGACTTGAGAATTTAGGTCCCTCATCAATCATAAACACTACAAAAGAAGTACCATGCTTGGTCTGTTCGCAATTCCCATGAAATATGACTTTTACAAAGTGAAATGGCTGACACTCTAAACGTGCTTTTTAATTTAGAACAATGCTTATCATTTACCATTTGCGTTGCCATACATAATTATATTAAGGGAATAAAATCAATAAGAAATACCAATCTAATTAACCGTTTGCATAACATAAAAGTATTGGAGGAGTTTGTATCTACGAAACGCTTAAATGCTAATAATTCAATCTGAATTACCTCTGTTTTTGTGTGAAAGAGAATCATTTGCAAATGCCTTGATTGTACATGTGTTGCCATCAGCTTGGTGCACTCAGAGATTCCTCCGTTGTGCTTGGCTGATTTTCAGAGGCTTTAGTGGACTCTGTGGATCCCAGCAGATATGTGTCACAACATCACACTCATAGTGAGCAATGAATGTGGGAGTTAATAGTTGTGAGCGTGAGACTTGTTAATATAAGGGAGGAAAATAAAACCTAGGAGAATGGTAATTGTGTGTATTTAAAGAACATCAATGAGTCAGTTTTTTTTCATTTAGTCTAAGATTTCATTTGACGCGAACTTTGCCGAAATTAATAATCAGATTCATGTTGTCAAGGCAAGATATAGTTTCCCAGGTGAATACTATGAGGCATATTTATATAAAGTGTTTCACATTCCTGCTTTTATAGTCGTACCATCTCTTCTCCTCTAGCCTAATCTTAATACAGGCCGCCTAGATTGGTACCTGAATTAAGAAATCAGATATCAGTTACTTCATATCTTTGTATATGCAACATTATTATACACGCATTGCTCCGAAAACAACGTATCTACAGTGAGTTAACGCATAGCGCGTATTTCACTAGTGAGTTATATGGGATTGTCATAGCAACCTATCAGGGTTTTTTTACTAAGATTTAAATTCAAATTTTTGACTCGATTATTTTTCTATTTTAATGATTGAAAGCATATATATAATATATCTGTTAACTAACTCGTTGGTTTCAGTCGCTTAGAATATTGTACTCGTTGCTACGCAACTCGTGCAATATTCACGCTCCTTCAGCCAACTCGTTATTTAACCTGTACGTATGTTTATATAAACATTTATAATATACGCAGTGGGTATGGCGGTGATGGATATCATTATGGTATGGATTACGTAATCATCAGAAACGGTGAGCAGCCGACACCCTTTAGGCACTAGAAGCCCCGTCCTCTCATCAAGGTGGATCGAGACAACGATCTCCTGAATGATAACCTGAATGAGTTGCGGGCGTGGGTGGGGGCAGCCATAGACCATGCTGATGAGTGAGGGTGAAACCACCAGTCAAACCTATGAACTCACATCTCAATAATTATAGTGTAGTCTACCTACTCCCTGTAACTACATATGATGTGAGAATTAGATGAAGATTGGATGTATCAACCTATTCAAATCAATTGTATTAAATGCTTCAATAGAAAATAGACCGTAATAATAACTACAACTTAATTTTATTACAAATTACCGGTACTGTCATCATGAATCTTTCAAGTATAGGCAACCATCCTTTGGAGATTTTGCTTAAAACAACTATGAACAAAATGATTTTATTTACAAATGAATGTGCATCATCCGTCTGCCTGCACTGATACTGTCATGTCATCGACATCGACATCTCATCGTCACCCTTGTTAATATTATGTGATTAGGCTTCAAATTGGGAGTCGTTTTAATCCGTTGACCTAAAGAGGAGACTTCCTAACACCAAGAGAAATATGAATGTTTTCTATTTGTAATCAATCCATGTGAAGATTAAAATTTTTTAATATTACTCAAATTAGATGTTCACAGACAAGCAACGTTAATGTTGTATAAATCGTTCATGAAAGTGTACAAGATAGGTATTTGATGCAAGGCTAAAGATATAAAGGCTTCTGAGATCCCAGCGGATAATAACAGTAGGCGCTTTTGAAGCAACATAATTTTCTTCAAGAGCAGGCCTTTGGCAGTATGAATGATGTGATGATGTTCTGACAAGCTGAAATATTGTTGGGAACAGCAAGGTTGGATGAGCTGCTATAAATCTATTTTCTTCATGACATATTCTTTACATTGCGAATTGACAAACTTGGCAATGTTCGATGTTTGACATACTAATACATACATGCTGCATATATATCCGATTCTGGAAATATTATTGACTATCAATGACGCGGAAAACTCACCATGTTTGCCAAATATAAATATGCCGATACCACCTTATACTGGCTGGATATACCATCACTTCCCTATAATATTAAGCAATCAAGAGGTTTTGATTGCTCATAGCCCTTCATTGATTCAAATACAACAACATTCCTTATGCCGATACCATCCCCTAATTCACGATGACATAGAGAACAGTGATTCGTTGTGAATATCTACGTTTCTAATCCAATGAAAATATTGGGTGTCGATGTTTTTTTAAAACATGAAGATTGCAAATGCACTTTAATTATATTTCCTCCGCCCTTTTAAACATTTGTAAACGTCTCAAATCATGTATGTACACAGATCAAGCAACGACAGACCACGATAAATATATCTCATAACGTATATTATCTATATACTTATGTATCAAACGTTAATGGGGCTACACAAGAAGGCTTTGGGGCATAGATCTGTTCTCACTTTTATCATTTTCAGTTTTCAATGAAACAATAGTATTAAATTCTTGTCAAAACTTTAACCTATTCTCATTCTGGGAAGTAAAAAATGCCCCTTGGGTGATACCCCTTGGGTGATGACACACACAATGCATGTCATTCAATCACAGCAAGCACTTAGATCTTATTTCGTCCAAGGTTGTCTTGGATCCTAGAGTTCTGTCCAAAGGTGGACATGGGTGGACTGACCTTAAATACTATTCGGAATAGTGACCCGAAGTCGGGCCGTTCTCTAACGGACCACGAGGGGACAGTTCAGGAAATATATATTAGTCGTCGGGTAGGCCTACATAAATCAAGGATCATCTCCAGGGGTGGCAATGTGTGCAATACCGGTAACGTTAGACTTGTGGGAGTGTCTGACCGTGGTGACACCTGTCATAGTTTATAGTGTGTACTCTGACAAATTAGCCTGTCCTCACCACGCTGATGAATTATCATCAATTTTGAATGCACATAAACTTGTGAGTTTCATATTATATATGGGTCTGGGCAAAAGGGTTCTTTCAGCCAGTTAATTTGTCATCTTTGCACTCCTTTATATTAGGACGTATTTTGTTCCAACTAAAGATGCTCTTTAAATCATCACTTGAATCCAACAGATGAAAAATGTTTCATAGTACAATAAAGGTTGAGCGAGACGAACGGCACCTAACCTCAACGACCGTAGTCTACGGGGACACTAAGGCCCAGGGCTGGGGCCTAGTCTGGCAAAGAACCTAAAACGAATTAGGAGCAGGGGGTGGGATCAGAAGTCATTCTTTCAATCTTCTCAAAATTCAGGGTATTCGGAGAATCTTGCCTGACGATTGCTACTCGATTAGATCTATGTATATTTTTTTCTCTTAGCATCAATTTTGAATTTTAACCTTATTTTTCCTGTGTGCCTACATCGTGGTAAGCATTGTTGATATATAACTAACACTGTGAGGAATTAATGCCCAATAAAAATGTGTTTTTCCCATTATCCTCTTCCCATTATATTGGATGACATATTTAATGAGTTTCGAGAGGGTCTGTAATGTGTAGAGATTCGAAAAACGCAAACGCAAACGAAACTAAAACATTTAGTTATTTGTCTATATATCTTGTTGTAATGGAGTCATTGCACTACTGTCATCTTGGGCCTACATTAGGGTGCCCACTTCGGGGTGGGGTGCCTACGTAAGGTTAAGTGTTTCTGGCCATTTCCTCAAATATATTTTCCACATAGTTGTTCATATGCCCAGAGTGTGAAGGCGTTAACATTAAATAAATTGTACCCCGACGTAGGCGGGATCAACTTAAACTCTTAATTGACGCTTATCTGTCGGTTATGTTGTCTGATTTATATCGTGGATGCTTCCTCTAAGAGCGATCCCTCTAGTTTCAAATAAAGAGTCGTCCCGTTGCCCGAAACATTCCAGTGACAACGGTCATGACATCCCTATGGATAACAAGCATAATGCAGTGAACTGGTTTGACTTTAGTTATCTTATACCTGGTGGATAGTTACAGTAACTATTTGTTAAATATGAAAATTGCAGAAGTAAATTGGCTCAATTATTCAGATCTAGGTTCGGCGTTACCTTGTCCCGTCATATAAAGTGTTCCCAACAACCCTACATCACATGTTTTTTCTAACAGTGCGAACTTGAGTCCAAGGCCATGATTGAATTCATTCGTGCGCCAAACTATATAGTGTTCACGAGCAATAGGATGTTCATGACCCTCATATCTAAAGCCCAACTAATGACAATACTGATGTGATTTATTGTTGCATCTTCTGGTAATTTGAACATAAGATTATCCACAGTATCAGGCGATCACGTCAGAGTCCACATTGCAAGTCGATTTTTGTTTACATTCATGACAAAGTCGATGTCAATGGTCTCATTTAGACAGGCTTCAGGAGGCTTCCCAACCATGTGTCACTGTCCTTTTAAAATGCCTTCGAAACAGAATAAACAAACAAAGCTAAGTGGCTGCTCCTCATGGGGAGGGGAGCTTGGGGGGGGGGTCAAGTTTTCGGACCTAAACAATTTACAAATAAATTCCCTCACTCAATGTCAGTTGTGTACATCATATCCGTATATGATCCGCACATGTACATCATATCCGGACCGTTAACCCTTTCAGTACAACGCCACCTAGGTTGCGTAATCCGGGCGTTATCCTTCATGATGACCAGGAGCGGGAATACGAACATCAACACAGCAAATTTACGTCGTCATTATGTACCATTTGGCAATACGCGCCGGTTGCGGAACTTGTCCACACAGGAAGAATTTTTTGTTCCCACCCACCTCTACTAAACATTAAAAAACTCTTATATAAAGGGACATTTCTATGCGTCAGCATAATACAAACTCTCAACAGACTCTGATGATCGCAAATGTGACAAGTCTTATGCCATGAAAATGACTTTATGAAAACTAAAGAATATTTCATTATTCCCCACATTATGAATGAAATCAATGTGAAGAAGTTTCCGTCTCCCATCATACGATGGTTCTATGCATCCCTTCTCATGAATTATCTCATATATATCCTTGTACAAACATATGAAAACAACTCCAACGTAGATCCACATGGTCTCCACGTTTGTATTAATAGCGCCTTATGTTGATTAGGGGAATTCAAAATGTTGATAAAGTTCTACTGTAGCGTTTGCAGATCTATCCCCAAGCGCTATGTTTGACTCCCACAAGAAAATATCCATCAGTACATATGTGTCATGGTGTTGTAATTACCTTGGAGGTCTTTGTCCCTAAGGCAGGTTTAATTGTTCTTTTCTCCCAAACCACATTACCATAGCATGTTGAGTTATTACATCCCTTGATGAAGAAGCCTTTTCCTGTCATTTGTTTTTGTCTTTAATGGCAAGTTGTCACCCAATTCGCGTAGGCAGTAAGTACTAACGCTACACTGGGACTGCAGACAGACAGGCATTCAACATCAAGAGTTGGCACGATTTACATAGTATATAATATACCAAATTATCCAGATTTAGGTGCCAGCTAGATGAGGCATTAAAATGTGTTATCTGTAAATCGTGAATTATACTGAAGTATATAAATTTGCTTTTCATAATTCGGCAAGAAAGCAAAGACGTAAGAAAATATAACTTATTTTTTTAGAATCCTTATTACTCCGGCTTGGAAAATATGTATGCAATATAACCTCCTCCCACGTGGACACTGGCTTTTTGGGCTTATCAAAAAACCCTTGCTGGTTCACTCTGACTGTACAGGTGCTGCGATGTTACATTGGGTTTTTTGGTCTGTTACCACGGGGCTCAATCAGTTTGGCCTCTCCTCATATGTGCGTGACACGTCCCCAGGCATTAATTTAGTCTCAACAGGTCTACAGTATGTTCCACACTGTTTGAGCATTGAGACAGTTCACATAAAAAGTTGGATACAAGCGAGATCTGTGGACTCATCAACACATTTCTATTTGAAGCAAGAACATAGGGGATTCCTGGCCCCCTTGAATAACAAGTAACAGTGACTGTTACCAGTAACAATGATCCAGATTACTGTTAATGGTTGCAGTGGTTTACCGGTGTTTTTAAAATAAATTTTATTGGGTCAAATCAGAAATTCATGCTATTCTCATAGAACCCAACTCATCTCCTAAACTCTACCATTCCTTACTTCATTATGTCAATTTACCCAGTACAGGGTTCACTCTACCATAACCAATAGAGGGTTAAATCTCTAAAGCCAATTATCTTGTAAAATGGTCCGTATTTTAAATTGATATAATTAGAAATTCATGATTAAATCAATTTACTAATCTCCATCTTAACAGTAACATTGATCTAACAGTATCATACTGGAGGTGTGAGACAAATGACTAGTTAGCTCTGTAGTGTGAGTTTGAACTGGTGTAAGAAGAATGTAGCATGTAATGTCTTCCCGGAATAAAACAAATCTTAAATCTTATTAGGGAAGAGTATGCAGCTGTATGGACATGTATTGGGTAAGAAAAGTCAAGTGTAAGAAAACTCATAAAAGCAGATGCTTTAGCTTCTGCTAAAAGGTGTTGGTTGTTGGTTGTTGGTTGTGTATTGGTTGAGAAATCTGATCTGGGGAAAAGATCGTTGTGATGGGGTTTGTCCAAAACCTACCAGTATGAGTACGCACCTTTTAAATTATATAATTAATTTATATGGCAATCAGGTTTTTTTCTCAAAACATTAACAACTTTCGATCACAACAGTCAGTGACCAAATAGTTATAAGATGTGTGGCCAAAGCTGTTAGATGTGTAATCAAGCCTCAACAATGCCTTAACAATCACTCAAAACAACAATATACAACAGTCTGACATAGGTGTTGCGACTGTTTTATTTTTACGCAACCGGGCCCATGGTAAGATGGCAATTGTTGGGGATCAACCAAACTTGCTTTAACTGTGCACATCCTCCTTGATTACATCTCAAGTTCAAATACGCAAAAGGTTGTCTCTTCCCTTTCCTGTGCACCAATAAGATTTCCATTAGGACTATTTTAAAAGGAAAAGATGACTCACCAGATCAATTGTAATAATTATATTATATACATGTATGTATATGTGTACTTTATTTAAAGTAAACCTCATGAAAAATAATGTCTGGCTCACTTTACAGTTACACCTATTCTTCTCCTTACAGCTAGATTAAGTATGCCCGAAATTTGTATCTAACTACCCAGTCAGCTCTACTCAGGTAAATACATAAGCGCCATTCTGCAATCAGACAAGAGAAAGACCACTCCATATCCAGCCCAATTTAAGTGACACAAGCGGCTTCGCCCCTTGAGCCCACAGGTCTATATCATATAGATGCCCAGAACGAAAACACTGACAGAAAGAGGTTTAAAATGATTAGGCCTATCTACAATATGCTTTTGCTTAGTTATTTGCTAAACGAAAATAATATTTTTAAAATTATCTTAAATCTTGATCATTTATATTATCCATTTGTCATATTCTTACATGTAAAATGTTTGACAAATATAAGTATTTTTCTTGATCATTTATATTATCCATTTGTCATATTCTTACATGTAAAATGTTTGACAAATATAAGTATTTTTCCATTCA
This sequence comes from Sthenelais limicola, assembly GCA_942159475.1. Classification (NCBI taxonomy): domain Eukaryota; kingdom Metazoa; phylum Annelida; class Polychaeta; order Phyllodocida; family Sigalionidae; genus Sthenelais; species Sthenelais limicola. The sequence goes on along the minus strand of OW804095.1, from coordinate 56,398,134 downwards.
ATTCAATATTTCGATTTCAAATAATCTTAAATCCTGATTATTAATATTTTGATTCTTCACTTCAATGCAGTCAAATTCAAAAGCATGCTATCGTTTTAATACATTGTGTAGGCCATGCAATACTATTTTAAAATATCATTATTAGTTTAGCAAATAAGAAAGGAGAGAGGGAGGGAGAGAGAGGGAGAGAGAGAAGGTGAGCTCTGGTGGAGATGGCTGAGGGGTGAGGGGAGCCACTGCCCGATGGGGGAGATAGTGAGAGGACAGCACTCATGACCAGCGAGGCATGACGTGACGTAATGGGTCCTGCTTATTCGACGGGTTCCCCAGTGGACGGTTCCCCGTACCCTCTCCTCTAGCCTCAGAAGATAAACAGGGTCCGGGCCTTTTACGGGGACCCTGTCTATCCTGCTGCAACTTTGCGCAAGGGGCTGAGAGTCGACGGGGGGAACGATTTATATATGGAAGTTAACATCTGAGTAGAGCTGACTGGGTACTTAAAATAGTTCAAATACGCAAAAGGTTGTCTCTTCCCTTTCCTGTGCACCAATAAGATTTCCTACTACTTGTTTTTAGTAAGCACTTGATCTTGTAAGCACCAGTGTGTATGTTATCTATTTTGATCTTAATCTTTGATAAACGTTTTCTTTCTCACCATCCATCTAATCTTTTATCTGAACTGGGGGACAAGTTGATTGTGCTATACTGACTGAGAGGGGGCGAGGGCCAAGTGTGGTAGCTGTGTTATGTAACATATGCAGGGAAGAGTGCGCTGTGTGGAGGGATACAGGAGGAGAGGAAAGAATGAGAAAAAAGAGAGAAGGAGAGAGAATGTCAGTGTATGCTATGTAAATGAGGCAGTACAGTATAATTCACGTTCAAGGGTGCCAGGGAGAAGGAGAGAGGGAAAAGGGGGAAAGAGAGAGAGAGAGAGCAACTAAAGATAGAGAGAGAGTGTCAGTGTCAGTGAGGGAGGCAGTACAATAATAGCTAATAATTCACATTACTGATTACCGCCAGGAGCGAGTGAGGAGAGGAGACTGGTGTGGGATAATCAAAATTTATTTGATAAGATTTTAATCATAATATGGTTCGACATGTAGTTATGATATTTGCATGTACAGGCGTGTAAACAAACACATAATTATTGATTAATGTGAAATCTGGCCCTTTGGAAGCAGGAGTATTTAGTAAGAGGTGAGGGTGGGTGGGAAGAGAAAGGTGTTGACGCCACGACCCGCAGGAGAAGAGTGAGGAGGAAGTGGGGTCGCGTGGCGTGGGTTGAGCGAAAGAGCGCGAAAGGGGGGGATTAGTGGTACTGCACCCCTGGCGTCAGAAATGACAGCGCCTGGCTTAACTGCCATGCTTCCACCATTACTGATTACTGCCAGGAGCGAGTGAGGAGAGGAGACTGGTGTGGGATAATCAAAATTTATTTGATAAGATTTTAATCATAATATGGTTCGACATGTAGTTATGATATTTGCATGTACAGGCATGTAAACAAACACATAATTATTGATTAATGTGAAATCTGGCCAAAAAACCAGAAGATGTTATAAGGAGAGGGATGGGTGGGTAAAGTTATATTAATTTTGTGAGGGAAGGGCACTGTTTCAGTGATGTTTGTTATTGGTTTTATGAATTTTATACATATTATTGCTTCAAGTCAGAACTTTATATATCATGAGTGTCTATGTCTTGTGTGATGTCGAGTCTGCCCGATAATTCAATTGTCATTTTGATATAGCCTTTATTATCTTCTTATTTGTTCTCTTGTACTTTGTTTGCACGTACGATTTGTACGATTGTGATGCCCATCCACCATAGTTCATCACTTCAAGATCTGTAGCACCTGCATTGAATGCTACTGTGGCGGCCGCTTTTCTTAAACTATGCAGAGATAGGTTTGTAGTGTCTATCTTGTTATTCTCGAGGTGCTTCTTCCACCGTGTGCTGACGAATGATGCTGGTACTGGTCTAATTGTGCCTCTGAATGTCAAGAAGGGTTGGTTGTTGTCTTGCGTTGGGCTGATGCTCAGCAATTGATTAACTGCGTTCACCACAGACACATCTTTATCGTTTGAACAACTGAGTTTAATTACACGACGTTGGTATGTTGATTGTAAATTCTTGGCCGCCTTTATATTAATTGATATGTGGGCATGACTAGGTTCGACGACCACGTCAGCCCTGGCTAGGTGTCTTACCGGGTTAAATGATTTGACGGTCGGAGGCATTACCTCCGACTGTCGTAGAGCACCATGAAAGAGAATCAAGACCGCTACTTTGATAATGACCGAATTGTAGTCAGCTCCTAGTGCTATGACCATTTCTCTTATCGTTGATGGGTGTATAGGCGCTTTTACTCTGGGGATGTATGTCTTATTCCTGAGCAGCCCTTCTATCATCCATTTGATCCTTTGATGATACCAAGGCGTTGTATCTGATTCACACTTTTTAAGGTATGTCCTTATATTACCTAGGTTGTTTGCTACACTTCTTGGTGATGGTAGATACTCTGACAGATATTGAAGGTAGGCACATGCATGGCCCACTGTTGCTTGGTGTGGATCAAACCTGCCATATCTTGCGAATGCTAGGTATGTAATTACTGCTACTCTTCTATTTGCTGTTGTCCCGGCTGCCCATGCCAATTCTTGAGTTGCCTCTGACCTCCTGGCTAGTTGGGCGAGATTTGTTCCTAAAAGAGATTATATTACTACATGTGGTTATTGCGGATATTTCTGGATCGATAATCTTGAGATAGTAATGATCAACCCAGTATTTAGCGTTTTTGAAATCGGTCCCACCCAGGTGGGCTCTGCTGAGAGAATCTGCCACCTCATTGTTGATTCCTGACACGTGAGCATATGTGATGGTGAGGTCGAACATTGCCTGTACCAACCAGGCTGCGCGTGCGGCGCTGAGTATACCTTTGTTGCGTCCCTTTCCTGTGGTTAGCACACACACGCTTGCTTCATTGTCACATAGGATTCGAATGTGGGTTCCTCTATCTGCTTCGGTGACAAAGTTTTGGAGTGCCACCGCTATATTTATTGCTTCAATTTCGGATATGTTTTCAGCCTCCATATCAGCTGCACATATTTGTTTTGCATATGCTAGTTGCCCGTCTGTAGCCCCGATACCAGACAGGCATGCATCAACAAGTATGACTTTCGAGTACTTACTTTTTGGTATTATTGCAATGCCATTCCAAGTTCCACAGAATGACCTGAACCATCGGAGGTTGTCCTTCATTTCGCTGTTTATGTTCATGTGTTTACCTGTGAACTCCCTGAGTCCATCAAGCAGTCTGGATACGAATAGGCGTGCTGGTGCTACACATTTGCTGATGTGTATCAGGGTGCCTATCACGGATTGGAGCTCCCTCTTGGTTATCGATCTCCTAGTCAGGAACTTATCCACCATGTTCCTGGCATCCGTCACTTTGTCAGGAGGGATGCTTAGAGTCATTTCTTTGGAGTTGATGATAATCCCTAGCCACCTGACTATCTTGGATGGGGGCTGTAGTTTCTCTGGAGCTTCGGGGAGCCCCAGGTCCTTGAGTAGCTTTCTGGCAAACACATAGCTATCTTACGTTTTCTTGAGTGATTCTCCTACCAAGACAATGTCATCCAGGTACATGTATGCCTTGTGTCCTGCCTCCCTTAATATTCGCACTAGTGTATTTGCTACTCGTTGCATATGTGCACTGGAGGCCCTACTTCCAAATGGCATTGTAACATCACAGTACCATTGCTTCTCCCACTCTAGACACAAGAGGCACCAGTCTAGTGGGTCAGAGAAGAAATTTTTATATGCCCTTGAGATGTCTATCGATGCAAGGTGAATGTCTCCCTCCAGCGTCCTCATTTCTGACACTAGATCATCCACAGTAGGTAGGCGATGAGGGCGTTCCTCGCCCCAGACAGAGTTCTTTACTACATATTTATTTATCGAGTTCTCTTCTGGGAAAGTTAGATCGATTATAACTCTCCTTGCATCTGTATCTCGTTTAGCTCTTGACATTAGTGGTGATGTGTGACACCACTGCTGAAATGGAGGACGCTCGAACGGGCCTAGTATTCCCTTGTGGTCGAGTTCCTTTTTAATGAAGTTTCTAATTTTGTCACTGAAGTTTGTGGCACTGGGGTGGTTTCTTACCCCACTGTTGTCAGATACTGGGCCTGCATACCCTATCGGGAAACCATACATAATGAAAGATAGTAGTTCTGCGTCCTCGTGAGAGTCAGATAGCCTTGCTTCCCACGCCTTTATATTGAGATTGGATTTAAGTAACTTACGAGCCCCGATGGCATTGGGGACTCCATATGATTTAACTTCCCTATATATTTGATCGAGTTCCCCCCATGCTAGGTGATGTATTGGGTCTGGCCACTGCAGCCTCCGATGTGCAGCTAGATGATCGGGGTCTGTAGGGACAGAGCCTGGCGGGGCCTTGCCATTGCATATGGCTTCGACACATTTGAAGTAAGTGTTATCAAGACCATATTTTTTATTGGGGCATGATTTTGGTGTATTGTTGCTATTGGTACTTGGTACATAAGGCTTAGCATGAGGATTGAGAGTGAAAGATTGCTTACTGCATTGTGACGTCCTTTCGATGTTTACACGGCCGCCATCTTTGATCTCGTGTGAGCTCTTGTATCCCGTGTGGTGTTGGGCGGTAATGTATTCATGCTTCACCTCAGTATCTAGGCCAGTGTGTCCTATTTCTGATGCCGTAGACACTGCTGGCGCATCGTGATTCCTGATCGATGCGCCACCTAGGCGTTTTTTGTCAGAAGCACATTAGATGTATCCGTCTGGTTTCCCGCCCTGTTTCTGTTGGCGTTACTGGAGTTGTATTGGCCCCCACTGGTTTGTCCCTGGTTGCCTGGGTTATATGATCCTTCGAGCTGCTGCTTTGCATGGCGTACTCGGCGCTCACATTCTCTGACGCTGTGTTGGGCCTTCCTGCCTATTGAATCACAATAGGTACATATGTGCAACATTACAACGGCTCCCTCACGATGCTCATGCATTTGCTTGCACCCCATTCTTGTATTGAAAGGTCGACACACTGTTTCCAGCATCCCTTTGTTATCTCTCTTCTGACCATTGTTCTGATTCGTGTTTGCTTGGTCATTTCCCTGGGAAGCTACTGCTCCTACTCCCCCACCAGTTAGGCATATCCTAACTCTCTCATCTTGAATAGCAGTGCGGTCAGCCCATTCAAACTTTCCACTTTCTACACAATCAAACACATACTGCGACCAGCGACGCACTGCTGGCCATGGGCGTTCAATTGCATCCCTTGTCACCTGCCTTAGATGGTACATCATGTTCTCATATTCCCCATCCACATATGCCAACGTGTCATTCATCAGAGCCAGGAAACCATCAATGTATTCCACTGATGATAGGCTGGATCTAGCATCTAGGCGTTGTTTAACTGTTTGGTTCCCTTCTCGATAAACAAACATATATGGTTTAGACATGATTTTGGCTCTATGTATGTCTGATATGATATTTGCCCTACCATGGAGGCCGTCGGCGAATCTCTCCTTGTCTATTTGCCTCTCGATGTAATCGTCTGTTACCATTTGCCTGCGTAGGATTCGTGGTGTCTTAGGTCCACGTCCGCTTGAGCTGTCCATCCATTGTTCCACTTTTCGCTTTCCTTTGTGCCCCCGGCTACAGTGGCTGGAGCAACTGGAGGTGCGGCTAATTGTGGATTCTGCTTTGCTCTTCCGGCTTGACCTAACGGTTGACCTGGACCTGCGTGTGGCGCTGGATCGCGTTGATTTTGAATCTGATTCAAAGTTTGTTACAAGGACTCCAAGTTGTGAGACTACTTTTGCTAGCTCCTCCTTTACTTGTCCGAGTTCTGTAGATACTCCTATTATGTCCTCTTGGAGCGACTTACAATTTGGTTGAGCTTTGCTCCTGGTGTTTTTAGCCGGCTCAAATCCATTGTCTTCTCCTTTCTCTCCTTGTTCCTCATTTCCCACCTTGTTTTGGCGCTTTTGTCTAGGCATTATGCTTAACTTAATATCGAAGTTGATACTTGCTTCCCGACTTGACTGATGGTCAGGAACATCAGCTTAGAAGTGTTTCCACTGAATTAGTTGAATGGTGTGGAAGTTATGCCAAAGAATATGTTTTGTGGTAAAGAATCTGGATGACGACGACGGAGGATGAAGAGAAAGGTGTTGACGCCACGACCCGCAGAAGAAGAGTGAGGAGGAAGTGGGGTCGCGTGGCGTGGGTTGAGCTAAAGAGCGCGAAAGGGGGGGATTAGTGGTACTGCACCCCTGGCGTCAGAAATGACAGCGCCTGGCTTACTGCCATGCTTCCACCATTTGATAGAGTATAATGTAGGTTTTTTGACATTCCCATCTACTCTAAAGAGTTTATGGACCCAAAATTTGTAGTTTATTTCGTATCTAACTGTAGTGGATATGAGGTTCAACGCAAGTCTAGTATGACTTGTTGTTTTAACTGTTATATAACCGGGTCGGCCTTCAAGGTCGAGGTTGTAGCTGTGCTTGCTCAACCTTTCAAGCCTTTTGGATCTGTTCCGTTTTTACCATAAAGGAAATGTCAGCTTTACCCTATTTACAGGTTACCTATCAACTAACTAACTGTCTCTACCAGAATACGTACTGTATTGCTTATTGTTGATGTGTTTCATATCTCCTGCATCACTTATTTATGTACAAAGTGTATCTTGATGTTCACATGTACACACCTTGTTTATGTACTGCCTGAGTTCAGGCTGCCGGAGACTACTCCGGAAATCCTTTCCGTCATTGTCTTGGTTAGCCCGACTGACCTTGTACCTTGTGTAAGCACTGTGGGGGAAAGAAAGCTATGGAAACAGAGATCGTTGTCCAGTTTTACTTTCCCTTAGTTGAGAGGAATATTGAACTTGGGTTGTCTAATAATAGCACAACGATTAACGCGGGCTGGATAACTAGTGTCACCATTTACTGATAAACTACCTGTAGAAGAGCCTACAGCCCCGGATTGGTACGAGAAACCTCTGGGGTTCACATATTTAATATAAAACCTCAAACAGACTAAACAAATACTTCTGGGATTTATTGGTTGATCTGGCCTGAGGGATTAGCTATAAGGGTTGAGAACTGGGTTTAAGCTTTTCTATGGACCAGTTATAATGTTTAAATAATATCTCATCTTAATTCATATAAACATATGTGAGGTGTGGAAATATTTGTATCATACTATGTTCAAAACAACAAGCAAGGATTAAGGGTCAGAGAGGGGATTAGCCTGTTGCTAACCCTCCTTTTATTCTACCCCGGTCACATATTCCTGGGGAAACGGTCATATAAGAGGAGACCTTAAACCAAATTGATGTATTGGATAAATTTATGTCACAGGATACTTGCTAAACATTACTATTGTCCATACCGTATGACTTATTGTGTGTATTATATGATGTTGACAAATCTACGACTCATTTTAGAGACAAAATAATAATCAAAATCCTTTCCAGTATGCTTTCTTTGTTTTCCTGAATCGATTTTGAAAAACAATTTATTGTGGTTAAAACTAAAATATTGCCGGTAGGACAGCCATATTTTGGGGTGTTTGGCAGGTTTCCCCATAAAAATTGGCAAAATATACTGATCTGAGGTAGTAAAAACAATAGTATCATTAACAAAATGGGTCAGTTACTTTAAGTAGTGATCACTCCTGGGTCTCCGTGAATAAAACAGTATGTAGAGCTAGCGAGGACTATCAGAATAATAGCTCTCAATTTCCGCACAGTCACTTTAAAAAATTCCTTTAAATAGCAGACACTAGACTATACCATTAATTGTTAACCAACTAAGGGAACCTCTAATTGTTGTTTATGATGAAACAATTAGTGAATGCCATAACGTGAGCTTCTTCTGGTAAGATGATCGATGCTAATCACGCAGCTAATAGGTCGCAGTCAGCAATTAACCACAAGATACGCCTTACCTCATGTCAGTCAGCTACTCAGAAACATATCACAAAACGTTCATCAGCTTAAAAAATGGCCTTTTCTACCCGAAAATGGCTTTTTGTGTAACTATGTCGGATATAATGTGGCCTGCCTTATTCGATTGGAATCCAGTTATTATATTTGCCGCTACAACAAGTGCAGTGAATGAACATAAGAACGGAATAAGGAAATGTTTAATTATTTTTGAGACAGTTCATCCATTGTATATAAGTATTATATATAATTGATGTGTGAATCTAATGATTATAGTTATTAAATATCATTATTTATCTATGGGCAATGCAAAAGAGCACGATGACCCTATTATAGTGGAATGTCAGGTATTTGTATTTAAATTCTACCACATACACATAGACGAATTCGAGATACAGAATAAAATTAAAACATTAAAATGCTTTTTGACTATCATTATCATGATAGTCAAAAAGAATCTAAGTACAATGTGTAAGTATCACATAAGTATCAAATACAAAAAACGGTCAGTAATTGCTAGTAGGGGGTCCACCATACAACCCAACAGGTTGGCATGAGTACTCTAGTTATGCACACGTACTCTCCGAAACCGATATTGTCCTCATATATGAATAGCACTGAGCCAGCTTCATTCAGAATAATCATGTCATCACATATTCTAAAGATTTCATCACATCCTAGAAAAGGACACCATAGATCCACTGCACATACACATACGTACAGGATTCGAGGGTATACGTTGAACAGTGTTTGATAATAGCCTACCAAATGTGTCATTGTATTAAATCGTATGTATCGTATCCATGTGTATTAAATCGATTTGACTGTTTGGGACGTAAGAATCAATATGCATTGATCACAAATAACTGATAATCGCATTCTGGGGATACCTTTTCCAATTGAGGAAAACTTTGGATTGGGAATTGAAATACAAATTTATATTTATGGCAAGTTATTGTCATCCAAATTATTAACGTGACCAGACATGAATAATAAAAAATTGGGTCCTTATTAATTCACAACCGTCTTGTTTGATATCGCTTTCTTGTGAATTGTGTGCATACTATTAGAATTCTCGCTCCTTATATCGCCGAAAATATAGTATAGGCTAATGTATTCTAAGACCTATCGAATATTCTCAATATTTGATGACCATCAAAATGATAGTGCGGGACGAAGGGAAAAGTTTACATGAACGCTATTAACTGAATCCAGTATTGCTATAAGTTCAAAGAGAATGTAGAAATGTAGAATAATTAACGATGCTTAAATAATCACCACAAAAGTAGTCCACGTCCAAACGGCTTGTGTACGGGATCTGGGATGAGTGCAGATTATATTTAATATTTATCTAAGCCCCACATGGATAGAAAACGAGTTATTCTGGATAAGGGATTATATCTAATCCTTTGCACATATAGGTATTAGGAGAGGACAGCCACCATTCAATGAGCACAGGTCACAGACATTCCTTGTTTGCTTTCTGCATGCGATATCAAGAACAATAACTACCAGAATGCGACCTGCGACCGATCTATACCGTGACAGGGAGAAAGAAGGGTGTGTGAATATAATATATCATTAAGAATTATTGCAAGGTTATTTACCAGTTAATAGGTTAATGGATTGACTGCCTCAAAAAACCCAAATGTAGAATATTCCACTTCCCCTTCTGATGTGATTCAAAGGCAAAATAATAACAGTGTATGAGAGAAAACATCGAAATATTATCGGTCAAATATCGATTTTTAATGTTTGACCTTATGAGGCTGGAGTGGCTAACCGTTCGTGAGAATTAACCATAATATATATTTATATGGGCTTCAAAAACTGCTCTACATCAAACGATTTGTTCTCGTATTTTATCTTGAACAGTGAGAGGGAGACATTGATTAGTGTCAAAGATATATGTGGGATCAAGTGCAACAACAAATACCCTAGGCCTTTTGGTCTGGTATCCCCATTAGTCATTCTGCCTTTATAACTCTAAAACCCCTTCTTTTGATTCCTTATCTCTAGAACCGTAAATCATAGTAATCTCTACATCTGTTATAGGAGTAGCAAATACGTAACACTAATATCAGTACGATACTGGTCATGAATTTTTAATGTCAGATCATTCACAGGACGCCATAAATCATGAAACAAATCAATGATAAAATGCAATTTTGGGTTTAGGCAGATCAAAGATACATGTGTGTACATTATATTAAATACTTGGCAGTTCAGTTACTTAAACGAGATTGTTCGAAGTGAAATGTCAACCAAAATCACAGTGAACACACAGAGAAAACTCCTAAATCAATTTGTAGTGGGATGTACATGTATACAGGTTTTAGAGGATGTCCGTTCTACGAAAATTGTAGCATGTGACAAAATAACGTAGATTTGCAGCATATACTATAAACCATTACTAAGCTTAGGCCATTCAATACATCTCCTAGAGTTTGGAAACACTACCATGCTCGAAATCCAGAGAAACAAAGTAGAATAAGTAACCAATGAATCTTAGCATCTGCAATCTTTGTGATGTACGCGACCCGCGGCACGGACACTATGAAAATGGTATCGTAGGCCTACATGTCATTAACAGGGTTTTGAATTTGGGGGACTTACTTGAGGGCCCTTACATTTAGATTGAAGACCTTAAACCTTAGACCTTATTTGTAAAATATATTATGTACAAACTTGTATAACAAGCATCAATATTGTGAAGGGAAAGTGTGATGTCTTGATACACACTTCATGTTTGTGTATTCTTTTTGTGGGATCCAGACAGGATGTGTGTTTTATATGCCGTCAATCAACTGCACTAATCGTTCGTTCTTTTACAACATACTCGCATCTTTTCAAGTGACTATAGGCAACATAGATCTGTTTAACTATTTCAGATATGTGTAACTGGTTGTAAGTGAAAACAGCGTCAAGTCGACTGAAAGCTCTGGGTATGGGTACAATCTTGGAGTAATATCACATATTACTCCAAGGTACAATATAAGGAGAGAAACTGGAGGAGGCACAGGAGGAGAAACAGAAGGTACAGGAGGAGGTACAGGGAGATCATATGATCACTCCTGATCTTGAATCATGTAAGGATATTCAAATTACAAGACAAGTACAAAGAATTTCGATCACTTTAATAGAGATAGTCTACTAGCAGCTGCATACTTGGTTGTCTTGATCATGTCAAGCTGACCAGGATTGGACGCAGTACTTCACACTTGCAGTCAACTATGCCAAGCTGTACTGCTGGGACAGTCAACGCTCACCACGGATGACATGCATCAATCAATCATCGTGGTCCAATATAAATCCGTTGAACGTCAGCCAGTTCCTGGATGGGGTGACACCTATGCTGGACACCAATGATCGATGATCGGATTGAAGAATTCTGCATGAGGAAACAAAATCCTTCCAATGGTTTCGTGAAGCCACTCTATGCACTCCCGCCTACAGAGGGTTTACTATTAGCCTTTGCAGAGAGGCCATATATTTTCTGCAAGGGTTTTTTTGAGGTATTGGTTACGTCACTGCTGAGAACTTCGATCCTCAGTAGCATGGTAGCATTTGCCTGAGAAGGGAGGGCTAGCTTTGTTGACATACATTTTCTGCAAGGGGTTCAGTCATGAGGTCATTGACATGTGGGTTCGCTTTTAAGGACCCAAGAGGAGCTAGGCATCACCCAGACTCAAACAAGTTCCAGGGGTTGAAGTAACAATTTCCACAGACGCTGCAGAAACCTTGAGCAGCTCAGACGAGAAGAGTGCATACTCAGGTGATGCTCAATTCAACTCTGAACCATCATGTCCGGAGTGTCCAGAAAGGCAATGGATGGAAGAAGAGGGCCTACGAAAAGCTCTCCCACCAGCCACCTGGCAACAGGGAGGCAAAGGAACTTTCCTTATCAGCCATTGGAAAGACCCTGAAAAAGGATAAGATGGCGTGTCTAAGCACAAAGTACTGAGGGGCTCTTGCTGGGTCTGTAATAAGATGCTACATATATATATACATATATATGCAGCATTGAACTGTATTTTTAGTCAATAAAGACATTTATAAAGAAAGACCTTTGGTATTGAAACATCCCTATTTTGTATTATAATCCTAATATCAGCAATTGAACTGACTAAAATCTGCCAAAATCTAGATTCAAGTGAGCTACCATTTTCGGTCAAATTACTAACAACGCCCCCAGCCCGCCCCCACCCCCAGCCGCCCCCTTGAATTTGACGTCACCCTTGACGGAGAGTGATGGCTAAACGAGGCTGCGGCAGCCAAGTTATGTAAACAGTGAGACAGTCAATAATAAATAGTAGAAAGGTTCAATCCCCAAATATTTTTATTAATTTTGTTTGAGCGAGTGTGCAGCAGACCCAATGGCCCTCTCTCTCCCCTCCCCATCTATCCCCCCGTCCCTCTCCTACTTTCTCCTCCCCTTCCCTCTCCTACTTCCCCTCCTCCCTCCCCACATACCTCCCCACACATTCGTTTGACCCCTTTGGTAAGGCACCACAGCCCCCCCCCCCCAATCCCTTAGACCCTTAATAAGGACTTAAGTACAAAGGCCTATACTACACCATTGACTCTCAAACACTTCCACTGAATAATGTAAAGACTAACTACTACTATTATTGGTCATTACCTACTGTTACTACATGTATACATACATATATATGTCCTTATCCTTGTTAAATGATTATGATATCTCAGTTTTTAATGGAGCCCCAGCAGCTTTTTGATTAAATGTTCTTAACAATTACAGTATCCAGTTTCGAAATTACTAGACATTTCATCTGGGAAGCCAAGAATTACGATATCTCATCTGATCGATCTTACACCTGCGTCTGTTCCATTCATTAGTGAGGCATCTTTATGCTCACATTCACCACGAAGCTCTACTCTATATTCTCGGTATTTATTCATCATTGGTAATCGATACTTAGATATTATCACAGCTTGTTTCAAGAACCATTTCTCTCAGATTATATCTGTTTATTTCTTCCTTTGAAGTAGTGATTTTATGTTTACCTTCTCCTCATGTACAAGGGTGGGAGGTAGGTGGGTGTAGTGAAGTCATCGATATTTCTCAGACTGGTATGGTGGCATTTTTGTGGTGTTCAGACTTCTAATTTTTTCCATCACAGTGTCTGTATTACTGGGTCAGACACTGTGACGGTATTACATTTAAGTCCATCTCTGAGTCCCTGTGACTCACCTCATAGGTATTCATATTATCACGTGTTCCATATGATATTCATATTATATCATTTCAATTAATTAAATGTAGAGCAATAGAAACAAATTTGGAGAGGACTAGTTTGAATAGACAAAAATCAGCCAATTTTTAATTTTTAAAATTTTCATTAGATTACACGCATCTAGACCTTACCAAAATATGTAATATAGGATGATCCAGATATTATTATTATTTTGATATCTTTATTTAAAATCACTTTTACAATGCGTGAAATAGGAGAGCTGTTCTGCTTACCGAGGTCTTTTTGTGTGTGTCCCAAAAGCCCCAACCAAACCCTGTGATATATCAACTTTGCTACATAATCCTCCCATAATGTATTCAAGTTACAGTTGCATACATACTAAGTTACATCGAACACTTATTGTAGACCAAGTCACTGATAGATGGAATTAACCATAAGCAATCGTTCGGGAAAGTATAGTGACTTTAACACTAAGTTCATTATGCATTCGAAGATATCCGTGATTATTATAGCAAATTTCATAAGTGAACCTACATTGTGGGGTGGATTCATTGATCAATCAGTTATGATTGATTATTGCATGCAAAAAGAACTATTTAATCATGTCCAATACATGGCAATATCTTAAAGTGCTGTCTGAAATACTTTCTTTTCCCATTAGTTTCAGTATGTCGGCCTCACACCTGAAGGTATTTAGGTTGACTTACTTGTGCAAAAAACCTCCATTGTGCATAAAGCAAATGAAGAACGTGCACACAGGACGCATTTAACGATTTCGTGATCACCTTGGAACAAAGATATTGATGGTGATGCAAAATATTGTGGTGTGGATTCATTGATCAATCAGTTATGATTGATTATGTATGCAAAAAGATCTATTTAATTATGTCCAATACATGGCAATTTCTTAAAGTGCTATCTGAAATGCTTTCTTTTCCATTAGTTTCGGTATGTCGGCCTCACACTGAAGGTATTTAGGTTGACTTAATTGTGCAAAAAACCTCCATTGTGCATAAAGCAAATGAAGAACGCGTACAGAGGACACATTTAAAGATTTCGTGATCACCTTGGAACAAAGATATTGATGATTATGCAAAATATAAATTTGTATCTGGAGTGGTTTAACGATTTCTCTACAATTTCTTAAGATCAACGCACAGAAGGTGCAGCCGAACATGATCAATTGACACACAAAAAGATGTATTTTACACTTCCTTAGAAAGTGACACAGAAGGACCGTCTCGAAAGCTATGAAGCAAAATATTTACAGCTCAGTCCTCTGCAACACAAAAAAACTTTTAATAGCAGTTTAACCTTACTACATTCCAACTTTGCATTTTTATGTTTGCTAGACTGCATTAATCATATATCTTGTGAACGGCGGCTGGAAAGTTTGAATAGAGATTCACACTTTTCCTGCAGTATAGGACTGGCATTGAGGGCCATATAGAGGCCCTTTACAAATATTATACCTGTGGAAGAGCGTCTGTCATGAGATTGGCAATCTGCCAACACGAAGGCCAATCTGCAATGAAGATTATTCGTGCGCATGCACTGAGATGCACACATTTCTTTTCTTTTCTAGGTCACATATTTAGCTTATGGGATATTCATTTGAGTGTGGCAGTCCTTTGGATCCACCCTCTCGAGGAGGGCTCTAATGTTTGGAGGATCTTATGCAAACCAACGAATGAATCAAAACTCCATACAAGAGTGTTTTTAAATCTGGACACACGATGATTCTAAAGTATGGGTATCGACCACCTCTGTGCTTTCTAACAAGAAATAAACAAGAGGGATATACATACATTTTAAATGATATAAAAAGAACAATAGTGCTGGATAGGAAAGGTTATAATTATGAATACAGTGAATTCCAGTTGGTATTCTACGTTAAATGTATTATTTAAGTCCTACATGTTTTCGCAGAGTGGGTCACATTTATATTAGCATATCACCCTCCAAGGGAATATAATACCCCTCCGATGGTCCAAACGCAGGGGGTATATTAATGAACATATGTGCGTCCATTTAGTGGGACTAAACGCTGGTGGACATACACTCCAGCAGGCAGACACTGAGTGAGGTCAGTTTGAATCTGCCGCTCCCCGCTCCTACATGCTAGACTTGCACAGACATACACACATATAAGTATACTTATTATGAACACAAATAAGGATGTCCAGACCAAAATATCACCATAATTATTATCTCTAGGTAGATACATACAAATACATGTATATATGATACATACATACACACATCCATACCATCGTATATACAATTGTACAATTCTAGCAAATGAAAAACTAAATAAGTAAGTGACTAGGGGGACTAGGGCATCAGGCATGTCTACTAGGAAGACTGTACCAGCATGCAGACTGACCACCACCATGGTGACCTCTGTCCAAGTTTGTGTAGACATGCCACCATCATACATACATTCATGCATGTACATACATACATACACACAAGTAGAGTATAGATCTGTGATGTAACCATACCATAACTGTGGGTAGCTTTAAGGTCCATGGCACATGCCACATACAGATTCAAAACCGGTAAAACTGCGCCCTCGCAGTTGCCATTATTATCATCACTAAGGTACAATTACTTGTACTGATACGTATATACCTATTCAGAACGTAAGAAATCCTAAGTTAGGATGTTAATATAACTAAAGTTTAACCATACTCCATTATATCAAACTCCCATTTCATTTTTATAATAATTTTAAATATCATCCCATCTCATCTCATTATACCATCAATTTAACACTAAAATGCAATTTATAGATGTATTGTCAAACATGATAAGTAACACAGTGATTATTGTTCAAATGTATTTTGTGAATTTCAGGATGCGGTGGAATACAGGGATATCCCTAGCCGTATTAAAAAAATTCAGCACTGGCACCTGCCGTGTATTTCCTGAATAAAATTTGTGCAAAAAAAAAAAATAGCTACACACAAGAATCAAGCAGACCCAAAAGCAGATATATTATTGACACTCATGATAAGAAGGTAACCCATATCAAATGGATTAAAATCTTGCATAAAAAGATACTTTACTGTACTTTACAGCACCTATATATTAGTGTCCAACCAGAATCGGTATGTATTTTAACAGATTCTGTATCTTTATATTTTATATTTTTATCTTGATTATATACTCTGTATTTTAGGCTTAGTTCTTGTGTAGTTCCCTATTAGTCACTATAAAACTTTCTTATATTTTTCTTCTCTAGTAAAGGTAACAGCGGGAAAACATGGAATTTAATTCCATAAGCTTGTCGACCTTTTTGTCACATTTATTTCGTAATAATTAATGTATCTTTAGTGATGAGTATGTGTAGTTGTATATTCCAAGGAATATTGGAAAATATACAAACCAATTACTTCCTCTTTTTAGACAACTAGTATATATATATTACATACAATGCCACATATGTATCTAAAGCATAACACACTAACAGTTATATATTAGCACTCGTGATAAGAAGGTTAGGCTTATCAAATAGCACATAGAGAAGAAGAAAATAAGTAAGAGACTAAGGCTAGTCTACTAGGAACACTGACCCGGCTGCCCCTCCGCCCCCGCATGCTGAGGGTCACTCACTCACCCCAGCTGGTCACCACTGTGTGACCGGTGTGTGCTTCTCTCTGCCCCCTACGCTCAAGCCTGCTTACCCTCACTGGTTTTTATATGGTTAGGAGTTCCAAACTCAATGCACATATTAAATTAACATTAATACTTCTTTGAAAGCTGTTTTTGTCTATTTCGGGTGATATATCATATAACCATGCTCCGTCAGTTCCACCACATCGGTGTGGTCACTTGTATATATACCCCTCGAGGCCTACGGCCTCTCGAGGGTATATATCAAGTAACAACACCTCTGCGGTGAAAAGACGGAGAATGGTTATCTGATACATATACTATGATGGCTTAAATAATATCAGGGGCGGATCTAGGGTCTAAAATGAGGGGGGATCCAAGATAAAAAGGGCACATCATTCCATTCCCCCAAAATGAGCCAGAGGGGCACAAAGGCATACAAGGGAGAGATCGTCAGAAAATGTTACTTGATATACCAATCATTCATATTTGTCTAATTTAGCAGATGTTACCAAATTTGTGGACCTGCCTGATGTGCATTTTCTGAAAATTTGACTGACTAGGGGGGTCCGGGGGCATGCTCCCCCGGGAAATTTTGAAATTTAAGGTGCCATTTGGAGGCATTTGGCGCTTTTTGAAGCACAAAATACAGTATTTAATCACACATGAAAAGTGATCATTCTATTTCTATTATTTATTTTGACTTTTAAAACTAGGAATGCAGTTTGCAAGGACCTAAGAAACACAAAACATACAACACACACTGGCAGTTGACCATGTATACAAATTGTAAGATGTGGAATTATCTTTAAAAATCTGTTGTGGCTACTGTTGCAAGTGATGTAGGGGTGAAGTAGGGCCTGGGGGCATGTTGCCCCCCAAAATTGTAAAACCTGAGGAGTGAAATGGTGTATTCTGGGAGCATTTTTTGATCATAATTAGCCAGTTTTGTTTGTATTTAAAGATACAAAACAAATAATTAGGAGGATAATCTCAAAGGCAAATTTAACTAATTGACATTGAATCAAAATCTCCCTCAAAAGATGAAATCACATGTATCCAATGTCACATTGGGTCAATCACATTGGATCAATGGAGTATGGCTGTACTTCCTGCAGGCAGGCCTGCCAACAATAGGACAAATGTAAGGCAGCATACTTTAATTTTCTCACAACTGCCCCCAAGTGATTGTCCACATGATGTATAAATGTAAAGCAAACATAAGAGGGGGAACTAATGTCAGAACAAACATGTGTGGGGCCCATACACCCAAATTAGGGAGTCATGGAAACAGCATTTATAAGTTCTTTTAACAGCCTTTTACAGTTGTTACCACAAGACACTTTTGGTTGTAAAAGAAATTAAGGCACCTTTGGTTCTTAAAAAAGGTTTTTGGCTCTTCAAAAAGGGCACTTTTGGTTGTAAAAAAGACACTGTTTGGTTGTTACACTTACAACAGAAAAAGGGCACTTTGGGTTGTAAAAAAGGCACTTTGGGCTATTCAAAAGGGCACTTATGAAAATTTTGAGGGGGGGTCAGGACGTCGCCGACCCCCCCCCCCCCCCTTGGATCCGCCCATGAATATTATATGCCTCAGACCTGATCGGTGGCCATGCACTCCCCGTATCCACTGCAGTTACCATAGCGTCACTTCCCCTATTTATACAGCAAATGACTGTTACAGAGATAGCAAATGTTACATTTTTTCGACGGCGTGGATCCTAGAAAACCTTTCTTTTTTAACACAAAAGGAATTATCAATATATGATTTTTGTTCTACGGGAATCATCATCCACACACTAGTCGGTAACTTTTCTTGAAATGAAAAACAAAAAATAATATTATCCTCTATAGAAACTGCCGGCCTTTCTTTTGCCACAAGGGCATCAGCCAATATATTTCTTTTTTTATGGGAATGATTACATAAAAACATACAAACTACATAAGTCTACTGACTGCAGGTAAAATTATTTTCTGCATTATGTCACGTAATACCTGACTGCAACACCCTTTTATATGTTCACTGAGTAAACTCTTGCGAGAATATTCCCTTCCAGGCAGGTTAAGGGTTTAATAAACACATCTAACCTGCCCTAACAATGGTTCTGTCTGGCGCACCTAAAAGTAATTTGTCACACAACAGCCATGAAAAATACATGGCTATACCCGACTGAATATTGAAGCCCCTAAGCCCCATATCCATTGTTGCCGATGGCCATAAGTATTGAGAATTGTGTAAAAGGTCTTGCTCTCACTTCGCTGTATCTGTAGGACTAAATCTTTATTGTATTTCCCCCAGCAGGCATGGTGTTTGTTGCCCCTCAATCTGTTATAACACCTCGATGAAGATTGTCAAACCAAATGCCTATTGTGATCTCAATATCTGCCCCCATGGAATCTTTGGGTATACACAAGTGCAGCCCATTTGAACAAAATGGATGAAAACAAATTAGTTTTTTTCACACGTCGTACTCCTTGTTATGCAGATTTCAAATGTAATATTTTCTAAGGAAGTTTCCAAACTAGACTTTGCATTATTGCAGTTTGAAAATAAAACACTATCTAATGTGGGCGTCTATGGGAATTTTTTTTTTACATTTTTCCAATTCTAAGTCCTATGTTATAGTGACAGTTGGCTTATTTCTGAGTATAGTATAGTTTAGGTCATTTCTGGAAATAAGAAGAAAGTGGGTGGTCTCCAGATTACTTGAGGAGCTGGATGCTCCCAAACCTCTTAATTCCTCCTATCAACTTCATAATATCGCATCAATTGCATACATTACATTTGCACATGAGAGTGTAGTTTCATATGACTTGGTAAATGGTTTATTTAATCAAAAGAATTAATGGGCCAATATTTACCATTATAATAAGAAAATAATGCGTTTGAAACAGAGTCAAAGAACATACCACCAACACAGATATATGAGTTCCTCATCAACACATAACCTCAATATTAATAAAGAAATGGATGATTCTGTGAGAAGAATTGTCCATGTTTAGGCCAACCCTGGATGTAGCCAACATTTATAAAGTTACAAGTTACATGCGATATCTATTTTTTAAAAAGTATCACAGGCCAGTCCAGGCATTCCAATCCACTCGCAGAAGACAATGCAATTTCTTAGATATTCTTATTTGACATTTCTTGAATGCTGGGTGACCAAGGCTTCATGTGATATCATCGTTTTAAAGCACAATGAATTGCACAATGATCGTGGATACCAACGTTTGATTGTGTACTTGAATCATGGCCATTTAGATGAATTTAAGCGACCAAGCAGGTGCAATGGAAACGCGACTGTACAGGCTGTTATAGGCGGGCACACGGACAGGACAAATAAAAGAAAGTCCACATCCAAGTTGTCAGTCACCACAGCCTTTAATACAAATCTGAAATCCAATATTTAATGAAACACAATCATCTAAGTTAATGAAGCAATAGAGTAATTATTATTCGAAACGGTTGCCTACCATCTATCCATTCAAAACAGATAATACAGCATCTGATATCATTATTGGATGGATCGATGGGGTTGATGGAAAGAGGGTAATGTCCCAGTGTTGTGTTTGTATTCATTATCATATGCAAACTGGAGACATTGGCATGACCTCGCACACACGGTTCATTTAAGTGCCGTTAGGTAGGGTGTAATCCCAGGTATTTCCGTGGATATTCTCCGGTGCTGAAGCGTGAATGCAAGACAGCAGCCTTGAAGCTGAAAATGGTCCATGAAACACCTAAAATTCGACCGTCTTGTGGAATAAGAATATTAACAACAATATTCGCCACTACATGCTTCAAACTCAATCAGTTGACTCTAGTAATAATTAGTCTAATTGAGAATATTGGAATATTTTGTTTTGTATCATTCAAGATTATAATCGATATTTTATTTGGGGTAAACAATTAAATGATCATAAAGGGTGAATACCACCTCATCACATGCATGAGTAGTTACAGATAATTTAGATACAGAGAGGTATTTAAAATGGAGCGCTAGGCAACTCTATTGCCAGAGCCAATGGGAGGTGAGTGCACGAAAGTATATTGTAACCATGGAAACCAGGTGGTGGTGACCAGCTCTCAAGAGATAAGTTGATCCTTGAAATATTTTAATTGCAGGTCTGAAGCACAATACCGGTATTTACAAATCTGTGTCAGACGACTGAAAAAAGCTAATGGAGTTTCCGAAGTTGAATATTATAATTATAACTTTTCTTTTTTTAAACACTTTCTTCGATATGTTGTGCATCAACGGGATCATATAATATGGAAACTGTGTTGTATGAAGGAATGAGAATACAAATCCGGTGCTTGAGGTAGATTATGTCACTGGTCTTGTCCTTTAAACTAACTTAATAATTTCACTATATATGATTAAATAAGCGTCATCCAAAACAACTTCATAAGAACTTTATTCTGAGTTTAGACCGATAATTAAAAGTATTTATCCATTTTACTCATTTTGAGTAATATCTAGTTCTCTAGATTTTCGGTAATCCATTCTTAAATCATTTTATAAATACATTTTACTAGTATTTTACTAGCATTTTACTAGTATTCTATAATTATTTACTTCACATCATTTCTACAATCACACTATTATCATTTCGAAATGCAATCGCCCATTACCCGATAAACAAGTGAGGGTAATTAAAAACCAGTTCAAGTATGCGGTCTATATGATCTCTGTGTCTCTATGCTTTATCCAACACCAATCAATTAGCAATTTTCCAAAAAACATCCTTGTCATTAGCATTTTAAGTGACATTCATTCATATATTTTCTTCTCTTGAGAATATCAGTGTTGAGATACCTCCAAGCACCTGATTTCTACAACGGGTTTACCTGATGGTTCATTTGTAGATTTTCATCTATGAAACAACCGAGATACTTGAAGAAACTACGACTCTCAATAAGAATACCATTACAATTCAATTTAATGGGTTCACTTACTTTTGACAATTTTCCAAAGAGCTGATACTGCTTACAGCGATACTTAGAGCTGAGTTAGAGTTTTTATATGACAAATTAATTATATTGTTTTCCACCTTCCAGGAAACCGCTTAAAGTGTCAGTAAACCCCAAAATATTATGAGCAAATCCATTTCCTTGCTATTATTGAAATGTAACCACCCCGGTTTTACTTAATTCAACTTATTATTTAGTGAGTTTTACCCATTTAAATGAGTGAAAAAGTAGTTACACAGTTTAACACTCCATTCAAGGCGCCACTGTTTGCCTACGTCATAAAGATGCACCAATCTTGAAATGTACATGCAATGAACATAATAAACAACTCTCATAATTGCTGCTAGAAAGAAGGAGGGTGGGGTGGGCAGAAGGATATTGAACAACACAGGTGTGCATAACAAAACAAACTGTTTCAATTGCTGGGAGATTGGAGGGGGAAGGTAGAGATATTATGTTCATTTCTGGCGCACCTTTATGATGTCACACAGCACTCTCAGTGCCCTCTTGTGCTAAACAGACTTTTTCAACTAGGATTTCTCAATTTATGCCTGTAAGTGACTATAAGTTAGACATAAATGGAAGTAAAAAAATCGAGACTTGGGTGGTGTATTTATGGCTCCATGAAGTTTATTGTCCTAAAAGTGACCATGAACCCGTTAACTGACCCTTTAAAAGTGTTACTTCTTAACTAGACCTATCCCCTTTAGTTCCTAGTTTTAGTTTCTAGAATTTAGCACCAATAAAGGGAAACATGCAGTATGGATAAAATAAATAAGAAATTAAGATCGCACAAATATATTTTACCAGTATCATTAATTTAGAAATCTGCAAAAGCATACCTTTCATTCAGAGAAAATTGAACCTGAAAAATATCACAGGTTCCATGGATTCCCCAAACCATTGATAAATAGCTTCCTGTCTGTCAATCAAAGGGTTTGTTTGATAGTAGGCCTATGTACTTTTGCACGTTTTCCATATTTGATCGATTCTCTAATATAACATTTCTAAACTGGGTAGGAACGAGTGTTGGAGTCGATTGTAGATACCGTGTGTGCCTTTCTTCTGATTGAGCCAAACTAATAGCCCTTAAGTACCAATGCTGTCGTCTCCTGTTAGGTAATTGAGAGTATCAGGCACTACTAGTCGATCACTTTATCATTGCTTCACAATTCAAAAATGCTAGTCAGCGTAGGTGTCAGAAACATTGAAATATTTAAATATTTTTCAACATTCGGGGAAAGCCAGGTTTATGTGATGATGGTGCTTTTGTTGAAGTTGCATCCACTGTTATTACGACAAATCTTACCACATTTACTCATATTATGACTTAGAACTGAAGGTATCAATATTTCGCTGCTGTTATCTGTTTATACAAGGATTTGAAGTCGAATCAGCCGAGAAAAAAAGGCGATAATAGGTGAAGCACTACAAACGATTTCGGCGGGTCTCCGAAATATAAATGTGAATCCTGTAACAAAAACAACCAGATTGCTCCTAAATTCTGGTCAAATGACTTTTCAATTGATGAATTGGAAAAGAACCAAACAAAACGTAGAAAGGTTTTTCAGCAGTATAAGTCAGTAGTGCAGCTTTAATAAAAAAAAATCAGCTTTAGTATTTATGAATTGACCAAACTCGATCTGCTATTAAGGTGTCCATTGTGCATCTTTTCTCTATTTCATCGATAATCTTATTTATCTACTTGATATTTCAACATGACATCATAGCGTTGAAGTATTGAAAAAGTTAGATCTATAAATGGCACAAAAGGCATTATTTCAGTCCGAATGATGATCTAGACAGTATAGATTACATAGAATTTAGCTCTAGCCCCAAGGTATTTCACAGGCGTAAACCGATAGTCCAATATAACCAGCTATAAAGGGATTCACACACAAAAAACCGAGGAGATTCACAATGCATGGAAATGTCAGGCAGTTCGGGCCAATGCCTGACAGCTGAAAAAGTATATTCAATATCACTTATTGAAAGAATTAACGCAGATGCAATTTATTGAAAGAATTAACGCAGATGCAATTTAGTCTTGGTAGAACCCCATTAATTTGTATAGCTCTGTAATACCCAATGAACACTTCATAGAATACAGCAGCCCACATGTATTCAGCAAGTCAATACACGTAGGACAATAGGCGATCTAGAGTTGGGGTATTGTAGATAGGACCATTTGAGAGATTTGAGCCATAATCTTTCACGAAATAATTTGAAAGGCAAAACTCCTCCACCACAACATAAAGGAATCATATGGAAGCATTGAGATAGTGCCACCTCATTCAGTGATAAATTATATTGTATTTCCAGTTAAGCAAATAACCTAATTTACTCCTGGAAATTGGTGCTCCCATCAATGGCAGCCATAGTTCTTCCAGGCGCTCCCTACTAAACTAAATCAACAAGATATAATGCCATAGTATTATTATAAAGCAGGCTATATATGATATATTATGTATGATATATTATATATTATATGTCATATATTGTGTGTGTCCTAGTGCGGGAGTTGTGCGTTCAAACCTATTGTACACGTACTGACCCATTTTCTGAAGAGTTATATTACAATCCTAATAGACACCATACATGCATACTTTTCCAAGCAAGCGAGTTGTCCGTCCTTTGATTAAGACCTGTATAGGGTATACATCCATGCTCCAATGACCCTCGCCTTGGAGTGCTGTGAATGCATGCCATGGTCACTGAGCAGACTTTGGACGCATTTAAGATGTGTAACTATAACACAAATTGACCCTAGGCACGTCTCTAATATTGAATTACTTCAAATGATAAAGATAACTATGTGCCATAAAAACAGTAAACTGTACCTTTGGTTTCCCTACCTGTTCGTTGTCAGCAATGGTACCCTATTGAGACCTCTGCGACAGGCCCCTCTCATTCTGAGAGGATTAAATGCTATTTAAAATATCTTGGTGGGGCATCTATTGAAAAATAGACATTCCATTTGATTACTTTGCCTCTAGATGGTTCCCTCAATAGTGGCACTTAAAAAGTGACGCTTCTGGAAAAGATTCGGGCCTTTGCCTTAAAAGTATTGCTTTGATATATCTCCAAGTTGGCATCATATTTCGAATTGCTTTTATGCTGTTTGCTTTACTTGTTTTCCTATGCCTTTTGTGGACCTGCCAGGAAATGACCCATCCCCTGTACTTGATCCACTTCTATATGCTTTATTCTTCACCCCATTATGTCTACCCCCAAGGGTTTATTCCTCCGTAATTGTAACACTTTAACTTCAGGAGTTGAACTCTATACTGTGACTCTCCAAATCCTTTCTTTGGAAGGCGTTAGATCTTAAGCCATGCTGCCAGACACTTCTGGATAGCAGCTTGACATGCAGGGTAAAAGTATCAAGCGTACTAAATACAATATTGACCGTAGTATGGATATGTCTACAAGCTTCATGGGTTCAACCCGTATAACGATATGAATATATAATGCCTTTTAAAAGGGTCCATGGCGGTTTGTCAAAAACTTTCTTACGGCAAAGTAAAAGACAAACAATCATCTAAAACCACACGGGAAATTAACATACCAAGGAACAATTCAGAGGGGCGATTTGCAAGCGCCTCAATTGCCCTTAAAAAGGTCAAGGCTAAATAGTTATTAAAGACATGCGCCCTAGTTTGAGATTCTCTATATTTATTTTTTATAGTTCCATTTCCCGAACATTTCACAATTTCTCTTAAAACATTAAAGGTTAACAAATAAGAATGCTGGTTAGAACCCTGAGTAATTCAAATTCATACAAAATAGCAACTTACAATATATCAACAGTATACATGTATATATTATGTCCAGAAACGTCCAATATACCTTCCAGCTATACTATATTTCTCATCGTGAATTCATTCATCCATGTACATGATTTATGACAAGTATATGTGCTAATCCTTCACGTTCACGTATATTCACGTTCATATTTGTACCCTCTGATAGTCGGTTAAGTGGTTTAAAATGTTTAGAATTCCATAGTAAAATGTGGGATAAATGCATGTTTACTTTTACATTGAACTAGGGTAAATCATACAGAATAACTCTAAAGTGCTTTAGGTCAAAATAATTCAGGATGCCATGGTTTATTCCTACATCAAACCCATATGGTAAACCATGATATTTTCCTATATATACCCCACACCTCCTCATGTTATATTTTATCTTGATACAACCATAGACATTAGGAGAAAGTGAAACTTGAACGACAGCCTCAATGCCTATAAATGAGGATACATACGGACATAGTAACACTAACACTCTGTAAAGTTTATTGACTCAAGATCGAAAGTTCAATTTATAGAAGTGCCCGGGGGTGATGGCTTTGCTTTGATCATGTAGTATGCGTTACATTTCTTCATTCCCTTTTAAACCTTTAAGCTTAGAATGGCTGTATTGGTAAGCCCCTAGACTGGCCCTCGTCCCCAAGACAGGGTTGTTTGTGGGGCTATTGCAGGTCTAGTGATACTCCCATTCGCTGACAGTACTTTGATTCCCCAGTCGAAGGGGAGTGACCCTAACATGGTAGTAACCATAACATGATAGTTTCTATGTTTTCCAGATTTCGTTTTTTAAACACAATAAGAAACAAAGACTTGCGCACGTCTACTGGGCTCCTAATGACCCCTAAACCATGAACAATGACCTAGAAGTTCCAAAGTTTAGTTTAGGTGAAGCCTTAAGCAATTCCCTTTAAAGTGGCAAAGTACAGATGCATGAACTCACCTCGATCTATATTTGAAACAGTATCGGTCTTTCGTGCATAGACATCCTTGGTCTTCTGAACATATTCTAAATCAATGAACGGATAAATACCATATTGGACTTACTGCTCTTAGAGACTAATTAACCCTTCAATGTTCTAAGCACGCCATTATATCGTTTCTTTTTTTTGTTGGAATTCAGAATACATGCACTCTTTAAAGAAAAGAAAAATGGCAATTTAGACTGGGGTTAGGATACCAAAATAGGAGGTTTTATGAACACAACGATTAGGGTTATTCTTTCACACAAATCCAGTGGGACTTGGAGGTATTCAATGCTCGTTATCACATTTACACTCCTGCTGCATGCGACATGTTCCAGTGCACATCAGGTCACGGCTTGGATTTTCTGACCCGAACTTTCACCAAGTATAGCATGCTTGTCTAAAATGCATTCCTAATTTCAGACCGCGACATGACACGTAGGCAAGGGGTAGGCAATGCTATGCTCGCGCTGGAAACCCTGAACATCCCCTATATATTGTCTATTATTTTCCTCTGGCGACGAACTATCAACAATAGGGCTTCAGAGAAACATTAAAATCAATTAGGATTGTTTATCTCAACGTTTAGGCGTTCTATCGTTGTTACAATGGTTGTCCATGTGAGACTCTGGAAAGTGTGGACTCTACCAAAGGCCCTTTATAATCCTAGAGGGTCTTTGGCTCTACACATGACCTCATGGGGTCTCAAGACCACTGCATGCCTGGTCCAATGGCATCCTGCTTACAAAGCTGAGGGCCATAATAGATAATCGCGAGATAATAAAGTAATTTATTTTAGTAGAACCTCAAGACCGCTGCAGATTGGTTAGACAGTAGTACCACAAACATAGGGAGTCCCGAAATAAAGAAGGGGACATCCCAACAACAAAGGTTATTGCAAAGAAAACAGTACTCAGCGGGAAGTTAATTCCAATTCCCAGTGAACAGGTTGAGTTTATATTTGTCATCTAATAACCGAGCGTAATAACCAAAGGAGTCCTCATGTAGAGAACTATCCCATACATACATGTCAAAGAAAGGAAGATCATTTTATATTAAACAGCTCAGGCGAAAAATATGGCTTCATTCAAAATGAATATCCTCCATATTAAATGGATGTTACAATTCACTAAGTTCTTATTTAGAACATATAATTATTTTACATCAAGATATAGGCTTATTACTATCATCATCATTTAGTGTCAGTCATGAGTTGCTTCTACGATGTTTGCTTTGCCCCACGAGGGACATCCCTGAGGAGAGAGAACATAGATCAGAATTTCCTTCCACTCTGGCTGTTCTAAATACAGTAGTTTGCACATGTATTATACTTGTCCTGGAGTAGGCACGGTTCAGTACTCATATTTACGTGCGTTTTGAGCCTGAGTACACGGACCATTTATTGATGACAAAGACATATAATATTGTATCAAATGATTGACATACTTTTACTTTATTCCGAAACCTCTCTGTCAATAGTTATATTTTGCAGTTTTGTAAAATCCATAATTAACCCTCTCTCACCATACCTTCTCTCCTCAACGACTCATGTTGCTCTCTGCTTCTACCCTCTCTCTGCTCCCTCCGCTCCTCACTTTCTTCTCACTCCTCTCACTCCCCTCCTTTCTACCCTCCAGCCCACTCCTTTTCTCACATGTCCAAGGGACCATTTATTATCTTCATCAATTAATTACTTGTCAAAGTAATTAAGTATTACACTAATTATATAAATCACTATAATCACTCAAATAACCTTGATTGATTTTTATTTTAAAAAAAACTCAATTTCACATACTCACTATTCTCTTATGTGTTCGGGGTTCGGGTGGGGTTCTCGTAATAATGTCAGAAATACGTACTACCCACGCAATACTAATCAATTCCAGCTGTCTGGAATACTTAATTTTTCATTTCGTAAGGCATTTGCAGCGATCTAACCTATTCCAGAAATCTGATAAAGCAAAGTAAGTCAACCACATCACATTGACAATATTTTGATGATGCTAAATCCAACACCCCATTTCACAAGCAAGCACGTAGAGGAAGACAATTTACAAGCTTTTTTAAACCATCCGACCACCTCATGTTGCGACTGAAGTCAATCAGTGAGGGCAATAGATTCTTCAGACCTACCCACACATTCACAACTTTTCAAGTCATACAATTTCGGCCATTATGACTAATCATGGCTGCAAAAATGCTTACTGCTTTATAGAACGATATAGATTAATTGCCTATACTATCACCATAGCTTTGTCTTTATACTTGGATGGTGCCTGAAATTAATTAGTGCGTTATTAAATACTAAATTTGTAATATTTATTGCTATAAATAATTCACGTTTTGCATATTTATTCAGGACAGGGAAGAAAACCACTTAATGAGAACACTCCTCTCGTCTTCGAGGAATTGCTGGAACCAGGGAGGGGGCAGTGTAGTATCCATGCCTCCAGGGGTGCCCTGTAGTCAGTAGTGCAGGTGCAGCTGTGATCTGGAGTCAACCTTGTTCTATAGGCAGTCACTCCAGGACTGGGATCCAGGGTTAGATGGAATGAGGACACCTCCCCTTGGAGGCAAGCCACTGGAAGAGAAGCAAGGTCTTGACTGATCTGCAGCAGCAGCTACCGGCAGAGGTATTTGCAGTACAGCAAGTCGTCATATCTTAGTTTGATTTCTCCTCAGACAAGTGCCCCCCTCTTGTCTGCAGGAATGCTAATTAGCGTAATCCCCACTCTCTCCATAAGGGTAGAACCGTAATAAAGCTTGTTGAAAGATTATTTCCTCTTACCATCATTCTTAGAAACTGACTAGTCAAATTGGGATCCTCTAATGGTTTGGTTGATTGAGTGAGTGGTTGCCATGGAAACGACTATTCTCAGAAAACATTTCCCAAGATGGAAAAATGATCTCAATAATGGATCCTACACAAAACACCAGTATAATAATGGTGGTTGACACTTGAACATCAGACACCTTATGATATCGAAAAACAAAATGGCCGACACAAGAACTATTGTTATATTATTATATTTTGATTCCTTGTCCCTGGAAACATATGTATAGACACCAGAATTATGTTCCTATCTTTATTATTAACCAAGATAAGATATATTCAATATTCACATGGTACAATCTTAAAAAACGTCCACCACAGCCACCATGCACCAAATCCAGTTGGGGCCTTGTTTCGAAATGAACTGTAATGGGTCACAACACCTGTAGTGCCAAATCTCATACATGTGTCACAAAATGCACAATTTGGCTCAAAATAGGGCTTAAGCAACCATACCATACAGATTCATAGCGAATAAGGAGGATACACCATCTGTTCAAACAGTCAGGGAATTAGACCTTAATCCCCTTGGGTGCTCAGGTTGAATAGCGGAACTCAACGGTTTCCTCCAGTGAAATATTCAGCCCAGCATCAAAGGATCATTATAAATTAGATACTCATACAGTGGAACCTCGCATAAAGACCACCCCTCTATTAAGACCAGTTTCTCTCAGTCCCGGATTGCTTTTCTCTTATTAGATTAGCCCCTCTAATGAGACCCCCTCGCTATTAAGACCAGTTTCTTTCAGTCCCAAGGTTGGTCTCATAGAGAGGGTTGCCGCTTTTTGCGCATGCGCAATTTTCGGTTATATGCATTCCGCTTTCCATAGTATATGGACATGTCTTTGTAGGGACACCTCGCTAATTCGCTAATCAGACTCGGCTGTTTTAAATATTAGGCCTACACCATTGTGAGCATACCTATTCAAACATCGTCGACTCGATATAGTAATTGGAATTTTGGCAAAATCTTAATTGTGATGTTTTACAGAGAAATGAGTCACAAGTCGCAAAAATGGATTTCGAGATATCATCATATTTGAAATCAGGATCAAGCCTATTCCTATGATGGTAAACATTAGAGCATCTAATAAGTACTTCTATATGTTATATGCAAGAAGAAAAACTTAGCAATATTTCTTGATGGTTAATAGTAAAGTAGTTAAATATATACTCAGATAACCTCAGTGAGATATACCTGGATCACCTGAGATATGCATAGATATATTCAGTACACAGTCTTGGCACATGTATTCACGCCACAAGCAGCGCTAAGCATCCAAACATTGAAAACATGGCAACAAAGGGATCTTGTGACTAAATCACTTTGACAAATATCAATTGTGTGACTTAGGACTCACTTTCCTGTGACACATCAAAATTACTCTCTATATAAACATAACAGGAAGTGGGACTGATGTGGGGAAGACACTTGGGCACAGTCCATGAAAAATAGCGTTGAGTAATAACTCGTATCATGTGAGTCTCGTCATGTATTGTAATTATTTGTCTCAGGAAAGACATCTATGTACGTTTTGCTGGGTAAGATTCATCTAGTACCTTAGGCTACCATTATAGGTCTAGGCGTGTCAAATTGACTGCATTTCTTTGCTATTATATTATAATCGAACACTTACTTATTCCAAACGTTTAGTTGTAAAAATGTAATCATCGCAGGAAACATGAGGTTGGCTTAAATAATAACAATAAATTATCCGCAAACAAAAAGGACTGCACTTTTCTTATTCATAAGATGCATGTGGTCTGTCTGTTGTATTGCCTTGTGACGGTATATATTCACAGAAAATGATGTAATGCTTCAAGAGCAATGGAATGAATTTAAATATATTAATTATTTACAATTGACACATTTAAATATCCAGATGAATAGTGTCTACATTTATGGATATGATGCACGCTATACCATTTACTCATATGCATTGTAAACTGTCAAGGGAGCTAGACATTAAGTAGGCAGATATATATGAGATATACAACACGAAGGGGCGGTATAAATCTAAGGTATGAAATTACAAGCTAGTAATACTAAACAAATGACCCGGATCTAAATGCTGAAGACTTACCGTCCTTACTATCCTACTTTGAACCCTAGGTCGGCCATTAGTCTGACCTGTCACTTTTCGCATTGTCGTTATGACAAGGACTTCCAAAAGACAAACCTAAGTGCAAGATTCCCAGGACCTATTGCTAACCTATATTAGTGCACCAGGCCATTGATTTTCCTTTCATCAGAGGACGTCATTTAGATTCCTATATAGTCATTATGTGTAATAATTACAGACATTGCCCTTTACCAGCACATGTATGCATGGTTTCCCTCGATCATCAATCAACACTTAACTATAGATGGGTAAAAAAGATGGGTTCTAAGATTAAATTATGTAATCAGATTGTATGAACCGTGCTATTGTACTTAGACTTTCAAATAATCTGTGGTTGATAATTCACTTTTTTTGAAATTCAACATAAATAATAATTATTGTACTAAACATTTAACTGTTATGTTTATCTGTTGATGATGAACCTGAGTTCAATGTCTTCCAAAAGCTTCACTGCACGCAGCATAAATAGAGTCATAGGATATCTATAAAGGTTTACCGATTCCTTTATTTCCCTTCAGTCTGATAATTAAGCTAGAATTCCTCCTGAATTGCGCTTTTCACGACATTTTGCATTTGACCTCAATAATCCAGAGCCAGAGGCGTAGGGTGTTATCCTATTGTTGGGTAATTGGGCAGGTCTTCTTTCAATGAAGTGCTACTTAACTATAAAAGCCTACCTGTATGTTTATTATACCAATATCACTTTTTATCTGATAGGAGAAAATAGGTGCAACACTTATTTGATTGTGTGTATCAGCCAAAGGTGTTGCTAAAAAAGGTAACAAAGTATGTCAATTCTAACTGGACGTTGATTCAAATCAAAGAAATACTCTTTTAGTTACATATGCAATATATAACAACTTCTTTTCAGTACACAGCTCATATAATCTCATCATTACAATCATATTACTGAGAATTGGAAGCTACCCTCTGCGTAGCAGATCTTCTTGATAGTCCAATCTACATTACATTTCTCTACAATATTCAAAATATCTCCAGGTATATGTATTAAACATTTTTTTTTCTTCACTGCCCTTCGCACAAACTACCACTTTATTTTGTTTGATTTGCTTTTGCACAATGTGACCCTCGTCAAGGTTTACCAATAATGTATATAGTGAAACACAGGTTCGAATGGGATGCGAGCTGATCCCATATGATAAGGAACAAACAAGACAAACGCGGTAATTCCGTTTGAAAGGGTTTATTTAATGGCAGGCGGAATGTCTGGTGTCTGAAGGCTGAGGCCAAGGCAAATATGTAATCAATTGGGTAACTCCTCAATATCTATAAGCAAACAATTGTATTGGGGTAATGAATTATTGGTTCCAGATATTATTTATTGTCAAATGGTTGGTGGGGACCAAGAAAGTGATGGTGAGTGTTAGGTGTTGCATAGAGAGTGAATAATTACGTAATAAATTCAAGGTCTTGACAAATGTGTATCAGAGTAATCAGGCTCAATTATAAATGAACAATTGAAGTAGGAGGATAAACCTGTCAGAGGTGTCAGCTGACTAATGTTAGTAGATAGTGTTCGGCTTCAGCTTCACCTCAGCTTTCATATTAACTAAGACTACTCAGCAGATACCTCTTACCTGTACATAGCTTACTCTGCATATATCTACTCTGACTGATAGACAGAGGTGATTCCAGATTCTTGGACAGCAGCATCAATGCGACCAGAATAACAACTTATACTATTATCAAAATGTAATTATGGGTGCAGAGTT
The DNA here is from genome assembly GCA_942159475.1 of Sthenelais limicola. Classification (NCBI taxonomy): domain Eukaryota; kingdom Metazoa; phylum Annelida; class Polychaeta; order Phyllodocida; family Sigalionidae; genus Sthenelais; species Sthenelais limicola. Next base: position 56,364,860 of record OW804095.1, on the reverse strand, counting down.
GAGGTTGAATGGAAGAAAGAACATTCAAGGATGAAAAAAATAAATTTATCCCGATCTATGTACCTCAAAAAAGAATTAATAAATATCTAAGAATTTGGGGGGAAATGGATATTATTGTCCATACAAAATTACACATCTTTTAAAAGCAAACAGTTCGGAAAAAATTAACATCTTACTTTTCAGGTTTCTGACAGTGTTTTCTTTGTAGAAATTGGAAATACATAGAAGGATTAGAAGGTAAGATGTTATCAGGAAGATTGTTTAAAAGGAAAATTATACCCCGACATAAACCTTAACTTCCTAGTGATGCAGTGAGACATATTCCAATCTTGTAGCAATTACGAGCAAGACACTTTAAATACGTGTTTATAATCTATTGCATGAATAATTTTAGCTTCTGAGAAGGTTGATAGAAGCATCTCCCCAGACCCCCTACCCCTACCACTGTGTCCTTTTCGTGAGAATCAATTTTTACTTACTTAGTAGTGCACTAGGAGGGAAATACAAATAACCATTCAGTGGGATAAAAGGCCAAATAGAAAGCATGTCATAATATTTCGGTCACAACCCCACGCACGCATACACACACACGTACCTCAATAACACATGCTATTCAAACAGTAAATGTAGGGCTGCAAATATCCTCGAAGCCAGCCAACATGAACCATATCTATACCATGTCCCTGGTACACATATATCTTTCTCTAAAATTTTGCTTAGAGCATGTTTAAATTGTTCGTTCTTTGTGGCATTTGACTTCAAGATACTATTCCGAATCCGAGAATTTAACAAAGATTTGAATGAAAGCAGTTGAAAATAAAATGAAGGTGACGATTTTGCTTTGATGAAGATTATAATTATAGTTTGGACATAAAATATATATAACGTCATCATAACGTGGATCACAGATTCATATGGGTCATTTCCATTTTCCTGTAATATATTTATGAGTCAAGGAAATTTTCAGTGTGTGAGAAGCCCAAGAAAATGCAATGAGTGCCAGTCTACTAGTGCATCTTCCCAACCCAGAAGGCCACACGATCGACATGACAAGGACAAACAAATACTTCACATTAGCTGACAATCCCACACTTGAGATGGCTATGAAATTGTACCAACCAATCAGAATAAGGCAAATCGAGGGTTTTCCCGTCATAAGAAGAATCTAACTTTATTTTATCAATCAAGCTTTACTCCTTCTAATAACCGATGAGATTCCTTTCCAATTAGATGAACCTCCCCATTTATCGCTAGAACAACTAGAAACAAGAAGGTTTCTCTTCTTAATTTCTCATTGAAGCATAGGCTTTTAAATACATTTTTGAAATCACTATGAAGAGTAAGAACTAGGTATCCATAGCTGGAAGTAGGAGGAGGTTGTGTTTGGTTTAGCAATCCACCCCAATCCAAGCTTTCCCTGTCTATTAAGTGGAACCCTTGATAAAATATAAAACACCCTGGTATTTGTTTAGCCTGACAATGGGACTCCAGCTACTGTTAGCTCGGGACTATACCCTCCTTATTCAAAACCGTTCGGGTTTTGTGCAAGCCGTAGGTATCTTGTCATCAGTCAGATAATCTGCCCCTGACTACCCGGACTTGTGTCCCAATGTGGCCTAAAGGAGTCAGAAAATGTAGTGTTTTCTGGTAAAAACAAATGTGTGAAATACAAAGCATAAGTGAAAGATTCCATCCTGCTTTGTCTTCCAAAATAATATGCCCAATTTAATTATACACTGAAATAATTATGCCAGTTGATTACAAAAAAATGTCACCAAGGATATATAATTAAAATAATACCAAGACAGAAAGTACAAAAGAGCAACACCAATAGGGCATCAAACTGTCATCAATGATCTAAAATTAAAATAAAAAGCCATTAAAAAGCAACACCAATACATCAAAGTATCAAAGCACCACATCCCTATTATAAGTTCTGATAATGACAAGGCAATACCACAATTGTTGCATCCGCATTGGCTGTTGCGGCAGTGTTTGTGATGGTTGATTGGTCAAATCACCTGGACTCAAAACCAGTCTTGGTGTTTCCATCCCGCTAATAGTGCAGTTTACTGAAGAATTAGGTGAGGGACTTGCACCAAATTGCAATAAAGGGATAGGTCGGAGTTTGGGTTATAATAGTCTGGTTGGCTATTTGATCTGGTGGGTCACTGCATGATCATTGCGGCGTGGTAGGTAGAATATGTTGGTACTGTGAAATGTGTAGTGGATGATGGAGTGAATGAGGGATAGTTGCTTAATGCCATGACAACAACCGATTGGAGCCATATTCACGGCAGTGAGCGCTGATGAGTCACAGGAAATTGAGTCACAAGTCGCAAAAATGATATTTTTCAAAGTGATTTATTTACAAGATCTCTTTGTTAGAATGTTTCCATCTTTGGGGTGCCTAGCGCTGCCAGTAGCATGAATGCATGTACCAAATCACAAGACTGTGTAATGAATATATATATCGATGAATGTGTCAGGTTATCCTAAGGAGTATATTCAACTACTTTACTACTGATGGCCATCAAGACATATCCCTAACATTTTTATCATCCATGAAAAAAACATAGAAGCACTTATTAGATATCTTAATATTTACCATCATTGGACTCCACTTGATCTCATCTCATCAAATATGATGATATCTCAAAATCCATTTTTTTGCGAATTGTGGGTCATTTTTCTGTGACACATCACACATATGGTAAGACACCAACCATATTGAACTGCAAAATTCTGTCTACTGTAAGCCTACATAACTGCTAACAGTCAACTAGTACAATTGTTTTCTATCTCTTTCACCAATGAGCATAATCATGAACCCCCAAAGGGACGGAGGAACGTTACTCCTACCCACAAAAAAACATGTTTAGTTCTCCTCAAATAAGCGTAACATCTTTGGAAATAGATATATATTCCTTTGGAGTTTAATGTTTCAGCTATCTCCTACAATACCCCACAGGCTGTCAAATGACAAATATGCTGATATTGAATTAACAATTGAATGCCTTCTCTTAATGGATACATACCTATACATCAAGTGTTAATTTGACCCATTTTCACACAAACCGTTTTCATCAAGGTGTCTAGTTGCATTGAAATAGACCGAGGGGCCTTTATGAGCTTTTTTGTTTATGTGACTCAGACTTTTGCACACAGTTAACCCCCATATCATTAAATATCTTGATACAGCTTCAGAAGTTGGAATAAAAAGATGTTCAAAGCTTAAGTTGTGTCCGGAATGCTGCATCAGATGGATGTCAATTGCTCTAACTCATCTTGACAATAATATGAATGTGAATTCATTTATTCAAATAATGTAAATTCCATTCTATGTAATGCCTGCTTTGTTTTGAATTATATTTTAAAGGGAAAAGGGCTACAATGAGCTCGAGATATACTTTTATAATTATTTCCGAATTATTTCAAATTATATATCATGGTGCTCTCAATATCCATTGCTCTCTGACCTTTATACTGGGAAGAGACAATATTACTACCAGTAAATTCAAAGGACGGTAAACATAAGCCATTAAATAAGGTGTCCCCCTCCTCCCGAAACCTATCACATTACATTTCTCCCCGTCGTGTTTATGCCCCACACACATGCACAATGTCAGCCACGATTTAGGCCTTAAGATAAGTCATACAACCTTTTAAGAAATCTAAAAATTGCTGAGACGATTCTTTGATGTGTGTACGTTGTAATGACAAGTCATAAATTTCTATGACTAATTGTACAACACACTCCCAATTTCCGACAAAGTTTCAGGCTTAAGACAAAGATATCAGGCAAGGTATACGTCCCTCTGCCATAAAACATGGTTAGGTAGTATATATTTTAGGTAGGAGGGGTAGGGGTGGGGGACTGGATAACCGGAAACGAAGCATTTCCATTTTTTGGCAGTCTAAGTATGCAAAGATGCAGCAGTAATAAGGGTAAGATACTGTACTGAGACCGACATAGCATCATAGAAATCATGATTCATTATGATGATTTATTATCATCCGACATTGGAGGCAAAAATATGCACAGTGCACATACCTCTTAATTACATTCTTCAAAATCTAAATAGCGGCACAAACCTATGATTGCAAAATGCCTATAGACGTTAGGTCACCAATTGGCCAAGACCCACATTGATCCACGCTATGAGAAGCATAACAGAATGGGAATCCCATGTTGCATCCTTTCACAACAGGGTAGATCAGGCAAAGGAAATGTGGTAGAGAGCCAAGTCCAATTTCTGCACCACTTAGTTCACCACTTAAAATCGTTGCCAAAATTATTAAACGTCAATGATGTACAGACAAGACAAAAACATATTTGGCATTCAATTATAACAGAGTCAACTCAGAAATTGGAGCTGCACTTGCTGCCTCGATCACAACCCTCGGAATATTATGAAATTCACTTTGGTGATCTTATCCATGCTTACAATTGTTAAAAGTGACAGTTAAGCATGTAACTAAAAAAAATAGTCATGTGGTGTAATTTTTTAAGTTTCGTATGCTCTTTCAAAAGAGTTGCAATGTTCATCATTTAGACAAATGTTGTCCTCACCGAAATCTTAAATAAAGTAGAGCCCTATTAGGTGACCACCGTTGTAATATGTATGGTATGGGACCCTGCTCCAAAGCGGAATCGTCGCTACACAAAACTCCACTCCATGTTAAAGTTACGGATTTCAAGTTGAATAAAAGGAGGCAGAGGTACTTTCATGACCTAGTATATCTCAATTAGTCCATAGTGGTTAAATATTATGGAATAGCGCTGTGGACATAGCTAATGTGTAATCTGTGTCTAATAGGTGAGGTTTGCATGACAAGGATTAGGCTCTGTGCACCAATATCAATGGTATGATAAACGGGGGACAGGTACAAGGCCCATACTGCATCACGCAATGGTTTTGTTATGGCAGGCGACCGTAAGGCTTAGTATGCCATTATTTGAATCATGTAGTTCGCTAAATCTAGTCTCAAAAGCTGTGAAGACTACCTGGGCACAGTCTAAAGGATTAGAAAATGTAGATTTCAATCGCTCAACTTTGCTCTTCTTCTAGTACCAACGGGAACAAACTGTAATGAACAGAAGCAAATGGTTGCAAATGTCATGGGTGTTTGAAACGTAACATCCAAACCTTTTTATTTTTCTTGCAAAGGAATGCATGTATGTAATCAGGTTGCGAATGAGGTAGAACACATCTTTGCTACCAGTTCGCTAGCACCTCCTTTACTAACACAAACCTATAAGCAATTGTGTAAGTGAGCCTGATTTCATTCACAGGGCACTCGCAATGACGTTTGTAGTGGTTAGTTCTCCAATTTTACTGGTCTGCCCAGTCAGATGGTTAAAAACTGATTTGAAGTTGGTCGACCTTAGATCGTCAGACTTCCTTGCAAATTAAGGAAACAAATCACATATAATTGGTATTCAACAAGACACAGGACGGCTTTAGCCAAGGCCAAAACTACAGGATATTTTACTTCCCATAGCTTCCAAAGAGGAGCTGCTACTTACCTTACTCTTCAGGAAATTAAGGAGAATGGTGACTGCAGGATGTTAATTAAACGGTCTCCTCTATCTCTCTTCAGACTTAAAATCTTGTCTGGAGCTGGGAGATTATACATCCCATTGATCCTAAATTATAGCTATGCCCAAGGGGCAGGTGTGTGAACCTGTCCCACCATACCAAAGCATTAATACAGATCATTACTAGTCTGTTTTAAAGAGATGTTTCCAAGTTCAACAAAAACAAGTAAACTCACAATTATGACGGATCCAAGAATCTGATATTTTCCAGCTATTTCTTACACAATATTCCTCATTTGGCTGTTGGTGTGGGCGAGCTCTTGTAAATTTCCATATTGTGTTTCTCCAAGTTCTGTCTACTTTGTTACTAATGCATTACTGCCTTGTTATTTCTTTTTCTTTTGTTACTGCCAAATGTGTTACACTGCTTACTTGTCTTATTTCTTAACTCATGAACTGCTTTATTATTTGTTTTTCTTTTACAAAGTATGACCTTGGTACCGTTTGCACTTTACCATAGCAACCAGCAATCTTCCCCAGGCCTTAACTGGGGGTCAGGCTTTCTTTGCCTTACATCAAAATGGGTACATGAACCTGGAATGTTTTCACACCGTTTTAGGCCTGTCTTAACAGCTAGATTAGATATTTAATTATTTGTATTTACAGTCTTGAATATACATGAAGTTATCAAAATGATTAAAATCATATTAACATCTGCAAAAGGCCAGATCCAACAAAGTATTTCTCATCATAAGTAGCAAATATATTTACCATAATTAATGTGACCAGTAGCCCCCACCAGTAACCCCCACTTCATCAGTGGCAACTATATGTATTTTTACTTTTGTTGTAACGTGTACTTTACCGTACTTTATTGTATGTTATGTGCTAGAAATATACTATTACTGTAATTAGAAGTAGGAGGGCTCGTCGGACAAACTGACAGTAACAGAGACGAGAGACCTATTTCCCATATAGACACTTTGTTCAACAAAATGGAAATAAAGTCTTAATAATAATGATAATATTCCAGTTATATCAACGGCCTCGATAGCAGTTTACAGTATATCCGTGCAATCATGTCCAAAATGATAGAACATGGGCAGTAGACGTTCGGTGCATCAGTATGAATTGTATGGAAAACGAAAATAAATTCGTGATGTACTGTATTTAAATAGCAAGTTGTTTGGTGTGTAAAATAGGGTGATCATCTCAAATGTTATCCACTTTCGAAAGCAATTAGAATGAACAGTAGGCGTAAAAGGCATACCAAGTTCGGTACTACACCAGGGATATGGGATATAGGACAGTTTTTATGCCTCCATATAATTGCGACCATGTTAATTACCCGTGTAGTGTGTAATAAAATAAATAGCGTGGACGGGTAAAAATAATGGGAACTACCATTACCTGTCCACCAACAACCACTAATTACATGTGATACTGTCGGACTATTTTAACCCTAGGTTCTAACTACCATGCAACGGCCCCTAATTGTATGAAATGCTCTATGCGTGTAATCTTAAACCCAGTGGGTAGTTCACGAATTTTAATAAGTAGGACATTAACAAATCTGGACATTCCGCAGTGCAAAACGGGTCGTGGTCAATTGCTGCATTTGAATTGCTGCATTAATTTGGTAGTTCGCCTCGGCATTTGTTATCTGCACAGTCTTTCTCTATAAGGAGTTATCTTTATATCAACATAAAACTGGACATCCAGATCCTGCACTGCGGATGTTTGGGTACGTACGTGCAAAGTTTACGGAATTCGAAATCGGGGTAAAATGTGCACCCACAATAAATTATCGATTTTTTGTAGTTGAAAAATCACGTTTTGACCCAGATGCACCGGCGCATCAACCTTGCTGACACAATGTCTGAACCTGACTAAGGCAAGGCGGTAATAGGTTGATCAAGTCGGGGATTAATCTAATTTAATGTAGGCCCTATACAGCAAAAGGAAGGACGATATCTTGGGCATACTTCCCTGTAGAATATATCCTTCATTCATACATGTATGTGTTAATGGTCCGTGATGTGACCCACATCGCAGTCAATCCATTTTACCATTAAGGTGAAAGACTAATTAGCATTAAATCACGTATTCATTGCTAGATCTGATGGTATCTGCCCCACATATTTGAATTTATTTCCCCTATCTGCCCCCAAATATACTGTAGAGACACCTTCACGAGTTTGCTTCTAAAGCTCGTAAACCGTCTAGAAACTTTGTGCGAAACGCCCATGAAATGCCCATAAAATACCTGTCCATTAAATCTTTCTCTCATCAGAAGCTTGAAGTCAACACTGTTGCGACGGACTGGCTGCAATAGGGCAACATGCGCGATATATATGTTGGATGAGAGTTTCGTAAAATCCATTTGTAAAAGACAAAGTATGATTTATATTTTGCTTAGGTTATGTTTAGGACCCGTTAATTGATCTTCTCCGACATCTACAGTAGCTTTCTGTTCAACATTCCTTTCAACTTAATGATGTTTGATTTGATTCGATTTATTTCCACAAGCATACCATTACAATAATGTTATTCTCAGCTTGAGTTTACAAGTACACAAAAGTATGCCTTATTCCTTGTATGTATCTACTGTACCTTTTTTTAGAAAAATTTTATTGAGTCCTGTTCCGTTGGATTATACAATGGTAATCTCACCTTTATCTACCTTTCTCATGAGTACTAATGTAGTCCCTTTCTCGAGCATAAAGATGTTTTGCATGTAAGATCAACAATGATAATATTGATATATGAAAGTAAGTATGATGAGATAGCTAGTACATAACAGTCTCAACTCTCTTTGTTTGGATGACAGGAGTAGTTTGTATAGCGTATGATTTTCTACCCGATTTTTCTAATATATAAAGCTCTAGAAGGTTTTTTTTGTCATGCATGTTCTGGGAATCTGTGATCTCCCCATCTGTCTTTTTGGTCTGTACAGGTCCCTCAACCCTGTCTGGAGGACATTATGCATGTGGTTTGTGAAGGTATCGGAGGTGAACATGTGATTTTGCAAAGCCTTTTTTAAATTGGGATCTACACACTCTATTTATAGCCTGGGAGATACTATGTCACTTCCAGGGGGACCCGACTACATGCAGAGGAGTGAGAGAGTGAAGAAGAGCGGAGGGAGAGGGGAGGGGTATTGGAGAGGGGGAGGGGAGGGATAGAAGAGGAGGAGGGAAAAGAGAGGAGGGAGAGGATGTAGGCGAAGGGAGAGAGGGGAGGGTGAGAAAGCGGGAAGGGGGAGCATGAGGAAGAGGGAAGGGAGAGGGGGGAATCAGAGATGGGGTTGGGAGGGAAAAACAGGTATGAGAGACAGAGAAGAGGGGAGGGAAAAGAGGAAGAGGGGGAAGTGTGGGGAGAGAGGGCGACCGTCCGAAGGACGGGTACTTTTTGCTGGTTAACAAATAAGGCTTTATTTTGTAGATAAGCGCTAATAAGCGATTATAGCTTTGCTTTGTACACATGCAATTCAACTAACTGGCATCTATTCTCCACTATGGGTAGTATGAATCTGCATACAACATTATATCGCTGTTACGGTTTTGTGAAATCAAGTCATTTATATAAAATACTTAACAGAACTGGCCCAAGGGTGGTTTCTTGAGCCACACCTGTTTTTAGCGCCCCAAAAGTTGTATACTGCATTCCGTCCTGTATATGATTTAAATAAGTCGTACACATAATACCTCTGATACCTTATATATAATGTTTTTAGCATAAGGTCAATATTTATGCTGTTATGCCGTGAATACGTCTAGATAATACCAATGTATTTATGGAACTGTTTTTATGGCTTAATGCTGTATCTAGTGGGTCTTAGGTTTATAAAAAAATCCACTAATTGTACTAATGCAAATCGGCCCCAAGTCTAATGTTCTAGCATGACAGGTCTTGGGAATTAGCGTAGACACTCCCTTCTTCCATTCACATGGGAAGTACCATTGTATTCTCCTGTGATTAAACCGATTCAATTAAAATGCACAGTTTTATGTTTCGAGCTTTCATATCGTTCAAAGCCGAAGCTTTGTTTGTCTTTTCTCTGGCGAAAGCCTTGTTAACATTGATATCTTTTAAGGCTTCGCTACGTCCTGTTGAGGGATTTCATCTTAGAATATGCAATAAGATGTGTTTTTGAATATTGGGCTTTAAGTTACATGACTATACCAATATTATTCTATCAATGACAATCTGTGGGGAAATGTTGAAATAAATTTATGTGTAGTTGGCATCACAACGCCTATATTGCGACACACGTGGACATGTTTACCTCCGCCTATGACGTCACAGGGGGTTCTCCGCTCGCTCAACCAATAGGAGCGCAGGAGAGGTTCCTTCCACAAGTGCCACGCCCACGTTCGTCAGTTCAAACATTTCTCTTGTCTAGAGAAGAACTATGTATCTCACTTGAAAATTTATATATTATAATTTATATCTTTATATATTATTGCTATATGTATATATGTTATTGGGTATTTATTAAACTGCTTTGCACGCCCAAACGGCACTACTGCTTCCTCTCTCTTCATTACACGCCCGTCGCACATATCTATTATTATCTCGCGAAGTCAGTAACCTGTTCAGACTGTAATTAACAGTTTCATATATATGGTAAATAATAAGATAACTTTCAAGATACACTCTTAAATTTTAAAGATTTCTCGTAAATATTTACGATGCCGTAAACCGGTATATATATACACACTCTTCTTATATATAAGATCGTATAATAGTTCTACATGACCCCTCCACCCCACGAACTGCACCTTAATAACTTCAGCATTATAAGGTGAGATATGCGTACAAGATCTTTTTTTTCGTACAAGATCTTAATTCCGACTTATTGGTAGGATCTTATGATATAGAGGGGGAAATATAACAAGTGTATGGATTACATACAGTGGAATCTCGCATAAAGACCACCTCTCTATAGAGACCACCCCTCTATTAAGACCAGTTTCTCTTAGTCCCGAATTGCTTTCCTCTATTAGATTAGCCCCTCTAATGCGACCACCTCGCTATGAGACCACATATCGTTCAGTCCCATACAAGGGTGGTCTCAATAGAGGTTCCACTGTACTTGTAGTATGGTAGGAGAAATCTACTATAGCTTCAATTGCCATTTGCGGTCGATGCTTCAGCATGTATTTATGTATATGGAATTATGATTATATAATAAAACATCAAATTCTTATTTACTGATTCAGCGACATTCCTTATCCTTTCTGTAATTCAGCTCTCCACTTTCAAATCGATAATTAAAGGCATCCACTAGCACTAGTAGCAGGGCAAGACTGTAGGGTAACTTATATTTACATGAATTCATAATGAGAGGATCCAATAGGGGAGAGAGAGAGTAAGACCACCATGTTGATTTTGTTTGTTTGGTTGGTTGCCTCGTTTCCATGGTAACGACATTCATTCGAGCATGAGAGATATTGAGGGTCTTTTGAAGCGAGTTTGTGGTTGAGTGGTCCTGGTTCGTAGGGTGGGGTTGAAAGGTTATATATTGAGGGTACTACTCTACTACCATGCATTATGTCTAATGCTAGGGTGAGCCTGTAACGCAAAGCCTGCCCTTGCGTGACCCACGAGAATCTTCCTTACAGTCGTTGACCGATGTACCATTTAAGAAAACAATCAGCATGATATGATATAAATGTTATGTTATTAGGTAACCCCGCTCCTACATAATGTGTAAAATCATCGTTTTGCTGTATGAACCTAATTACTACTTTCAGCGTTTAAGCCTTAATACTCCTCATTGGCAAAATGTTTTATTTTTTCGTATAATGATAGTTGTGTAAATCAAACTGTGTACACACGCGCATTTATTTATTTTATAGCATATTTTTTTCCTCCAACGTTCATCTACAATATAAAAGTTCTTACTTCTTAGCTACGTTCCAACACCACATACCAGAACCTTCGGGTTTTTTTTCGAGCTTTCATGTGGTTAAATCGGGCTATTTCAAAGGGGGTGACTGAATTCCATACCATGCATATCCGAAAGTAATTTCAATAGCAATACACATAATATACGTTTATCTATATTTTGACCAGTTTCCCTACCTATGATGATGATATTTCAGTACCAAGTTCATTAATCGTTATAAATATTTTCATACACATATTCCTAATCACAACTGAGGTTTGTACGAAGGTATAATAGTGAGCAGTAATCTCTGTATTAAATCTTAGCTAGAATTCCCAATACACCATAACCAATAGCTATATAGCTTTATCCAAAAACTCGTTTCCATATATCCGCTCATTACCGTTACTTTACCGGTACAAATGAACGTTTGATTTAACAATTCACTATTTTGTACTTTTATATTTAAACATATAAAAAATACATAGTAGTAGCTCTGAAGGCAATAATTGTGACAATTAAGCTACATTCAGAATTGTGAATCTGTCATTTGAGAAAAGAATATAAATTACTGTAGACGTTAAGTTCATTTTTGCAATAGCATGACCCCTAACCATTTTTTTCTGCTAATGTTAAATGTTGCGAGAAAAGGCCACATCGGCCATGTCCCTCCATGATTTCTATCTGGCAAGCGCCCTCATTCCTGTAAATCATGCCTATCTTCCCTTTGACAAAACAGTTGCAATAGTGAAAAGATTTGGGATTCAAGCCAGCAGGTATTCAGTCAGTTCGTGGTACCCGTAGTGAAACAGAGCACGAGATGTCTTTAATGAAATGTAGCTTCCCAACTTTTTCCTAGATTATCTTGGTACAAAACATGTGAATTTTCAAATCATGATTCTCTTTGAAACGTGACCCAGTTAATAAAGAAGAAGTTTCATTTTATTGTATAAGACTTCACTTAGGAGAGTATGGGGGATAGGCAGTATTAAATATCTTATTTATCAGGATGTCTGTCTAATAATGGTAAGAGAGTTTTTATTTGGATAACGATCTTAGGAGTGAGGATTGTTTTCTTAAAAAAATGGGAAGAATCTCTGTTTGTCTTCCTGCCTGCCTGTCGGTCTTTCTCTCCCTGTGCCTGTCTGTCTCTTTATTTCTCTACACAAGTACATGAATATAATACCATTATAGTGTTGGTATAGATTTAAAGGTGTCTTGTGGCCAAGTAAGTATAACATAAACATTAATGTCTTTCATTTCTCCCAAAGAACATAAAAGGATACACTTAATTCGTTACAAGTACAAGAAAATTATCTGAACAGTTTAAAAAGAAATTCACGTGCCATCACAAAAAATATTATTGATATTTCCAGAAAGTGTTTCCATTTCACTGCGTCTCTAGCTCTTACAAAATGATCTAATGTGTATTCGTTGATTTTCCTAGAAGTGGAAAGGTATGGTATGAGAACTTTTAAAAAATGAGTTTCCTAAAATAAAATAAGCGGCCAAAGTTAAGCCACACTATAAAAATATGTGAGACTGCAATTATCCTTATTATCCTAATACACATAATGAGTATTGCTCAATGCTTAATTGCTTATTGTTATACAGACAGTGGCAATGGTCTAGGAATGGATTAGAAATGTATGCACGCACGTATACGCTTTCATGCATGCATGCATGCGCCCATGCATCATGCTCTCAGGTATGTTACCCAGTCTGCCTGCCTCTTTGCATGGTAGTTGTATCCAGGTCTGACCCAGCCACTGCCTAAACAGCCTGGATCTAGATCATTCATTGACAAGCAATGCCTTTGCAGCACCACACTATAATCATGAACCCACGCTTCCGATGCTTCGGCTAACACCACTAGCAGAGCCACGCGATCCACCTGACTGCCTCCTCCAATGCCATACCATTGCATACATCAGCCATGGACACGCTTGGTTGAGTCCAAGCTTCCCCAGCTGACCCAAAGACTGGTTTTCCTACTATGTATATACAGGCATTAAGTCCATCGCAGGGGGAGGAAGGAAAGGCTGCTGCCTTCTCATCTTAAACATATATACACCGCTCAAGACCCAGAATCGTCCAAGTGTGACGATCACAGTCGGAAAGGGGGGGTGAGCCATGGCGGCGGTAGCGGTAGCGGTCTCCGGTTGGATAGGAGAAGTGTAACAGGGTTAACAGGAGCAAGAACCACCTACCTCCTTACCTACCTACCTATATTAACTATCTTACCTCTACGGTATTCCACTCCCACTACTTTACAGGGACCTAGTGTATGACGAGTGTGGGTGCGACTGTCTAGGCACACACATGCATTAAAGGGAGTGAAGGGAGTGAGCACTCTCTTTTTTGGATTTTACTTTTCCACCAAAATAAGGTAAGTTTAAAGTTGTGATTGTACGATCATATTGTGGATGAATTCATATATACATGATTATCACATATACCTGAGGAAGTTTTACCCTGTGTAACAACCTGGTTATAAAATTGATTTCACCCAACTGCCGGTTTTCCCTGGATATCAGGAAAGCCGGCTTCGCCAGGTAGATCAGCAGGCCTCACCTGGACCCACCTGACACGTCCTTAGACTTAAGGATATCTTAAGCAATCTACCAGATATATTTTACAAAAACATTTTTCAAGATATGGACACATGGGGAGAAAATCGTTCGAGCTCCACCCTTTGGATTATGCTAAATTTTCACCACATGTGCGGGTCTTGAACTTTTTGTATACGCCTGATATTAGCAGTGTTCCTGTAGTGGTATGCATGTAGGGTGGCTAGCACCACGACCTCCAGCTAGGGGTGTGAAAGAAGGGTGGGGGTGGAGCTTCATGCTTAACGAAGAATGCACTGCAGGAAATACGGTCCGCCACTTTTCCCAGTCCGGTTTGATAGCAATAGTCAAAACGTAGGCCATTAATTATAGGCATAGATTTGCACTATAAAACCAGTGCAGCATTGGCATTGGAACCAATGGACACACGATTTATAATATGACTTACATGGGGCGGGGCAGACAATGAGGCCGGATCATGTCTAGTGTTGTCATCGAGTTTCTTATATAATCGTAATATTAATTCGATATCATTTTTAGAAAGGATTTGCCCTTTTGGAAATGTGTGCAATTGAATACACTCATACATGCAAGCATGCATAATGTTCTGTGTGGCTCGTTAATCAAAGGATAGGGTTACTGAGAGGACGCGGGGGATCGAATTGGCTGAGGTGTGTCCAACGCAACAAGACAGGGAGTCATGTGCTTTTATACCGGGGTTGTGTAGAGTGCTGGAATGTGGATCAGGCACTCGATGATAACATTTTTGTTACTTAACTAGATTCACACAGTAGACACGCTTGATGCGTATATTCTCGTTGAAGTTATATATTAGTGTGATCTGATATCATACTGTGTCGTGGGAGGAATTTTAATATAATATGGGTATTTAAATAAATAGAGAGCTCTAAATATTTTTGATTAAAACTTTGGAAAGTGATATGATATTGTTGTGTTTTATATGTCTACAAGGAGATTATGCTGAGATACAGTCTCGGATCAGACTCTATTGGATAGGCACCTTAACCTGCAAGCATCCAAAACTCAATTTTGGTGACATGCATGTGAGTTGAAACCAGGCACTTGCTGTGGCAACAAGATATCTTACAATGTCTGGTCCGGGAAACCTAAGAATTCGGGAATAACTAGAAATAGGCCAAAAGCTTCATAGAAATCAGAGAAGATCAAGAGGCCTAGCAGCAGCTAACTGTCTTTGTTGATATATACCCGAGGAAAGTGATTTTCAAACAAAGGCTCTTTCTAGTGAAGAATTGCAAGCAGAGGAATTAAGTATTCATATCACGAAGAAAGTTGGAAAGTTAATGTTTGAAATATATTCAACTTGTTTAAATGTTATGGGAGATAGTGATATTATATAGATACATTATAGACAAAATTATAAGCATATATTATTTTCAATCAAGACTATTTAAATTTTATGAAAAATGAAGTATCAACATTATCTACTTAACTACTAATTAATATCAATACAGAATTGAAGACATATAAATTAAGAAGCATCACAATAGAGCTGCTTAAACTAATCTAGGTCATCAAATGCAATATATAGGTAACAACCATTCATTCCAATGAAAGAGTCATATAAGAATTGGCTATGAAGTATACAACACAATTATCTACAAACTCCCTAGTATTTTGGTTTCAAAATAGTTAAAACAACCAAATAAGTAGTGCTGTTCAAAAGATTTTGAATCTAGAACGGGTGTATGATTACATATATATATAATTATGTATGCCAATGGGCAATAACAAGACTTTACAAAATTACACATCGTATATTTAAAACACCACATTTCAAAGAACATGATAACAATTGCGAGTCCCTTTGTTCGGCATATAGATACATTGCATAAGTCAATGCAGCATGATGTTTGTTCGCTATTATCTTCATACCCTTCAAGATCGCTATATAACAATTGCAAACGGCAAATTGCTTTCCTGCCAAAAAGCATTGATATATTTGCTCTCTCAAAGAAGAAAATAATAGGGATATGTGTCAGCCAAGTCTTGAAGAAGTAGGACAAGTCTCCTCTGGCAGGCAGGGGCACCATACCAGTACCTCATTGTCCCCTCTTATGCATATAAACGGCCAGGTTTGACTGGTCTTTTTGTGGCGCAATTTCTACACGAAGAATACCGTCACAGGAGAATTCCCAGCCAAGGATCCAACCCTCTGGATACCACTTGTTTCTTCCTAAATTAACGACGATTATTTTACCTTATATTTTTTTGCATACCATGATTGTATAGACAACTGTACAAGTAGGTTTGGTTTTCCAACATTTCTCATCACTAGGTCAACACAAGTAAAATATTTCTTGAAACATATTCTCTAGCATATTTGCGCTGGTTTCTTCCCTCGACCTTCATTATATTTACTCCTATACATATCACAACGTTAAAAATACCAGCTGATATGTTTATAGTAACCCTGAGAGCTAAATATAGATCGTTTTAACTATTAGATTTGGGTCTATTACCTGACTGTGCGAGATTAGTATATTTGAGTGCCATTCATATCTAGGAAGAAGTGGTCAGACTACTGCTTCTCAGGCGTTCAAGCCTTTGTGTGGACTCATAACTACATGAATTGAACTTTAGCAACTAATCGCTGAATGATATTATGGAGGTCCAAGAGCCTCACAGATGCCTGTGTCCCAATATTTGAAACCATACCCAAATGTAAGAGCACCAACCTATTGATATTGTTGCATCATGACCCATTAATGTGGACAAACATACAAATAAATGTAATGATATGACTTGTAATGATATGTCCACTTCTGATATAGCAAAATTAAAATGTCCTCGAAACCGAAAGTCTTTGCATTTAATTAAAATCAGAATGTCTACATTCTTTAAAAGAAACTACGATGAGGAATTTCAGTGACCAATTGATCAAAGATTTCACATAATAGCTGCGAGGAAAAGTCATCACAGCTGCAAGCAATAGTTGCTAAATTCAACCATGCCGGTCGCCCCTGAAGCATGGCATGCATGCTTCAGGGCAATTATAGTTCCTACCAAAAAATAGGCCAAACGAAGAAAAGTATTTCTGACCGAGTCCTTGGTCTGACCAATTAATCTGCTAGGCCCCGAACCATAATTATTCACATTTAAACAACCTTGGTCATAATTCCAGCCACTTACCTTTGATAAAATGGTGTAAATAATCTGATGCTGTTATTCGTCTATATCAATTTTATAATAAGCAAAACATCGTTTTGGTTTGCCTGAAAACTATTTTGATATTAACAGGGAGGACTCAAAGACAGTGGTGGTGGAACCTGTTTTCGACTATACATGTGCAAGAGACAGCCTTTAGAAACACCCTCGGGACATGGATTCTGTTTGAAGTTTTATGTTTCAAACACTCGAATTGATACTCAATAGATGTCAGTTGCTTTGATCAAAAGGGATTTAGTTATTTAAATTCAGCTGCCTGACAAACTGGGTTGTATTGAATAGATTGAAGTGACATTGGATAACTACATTTTACCACAAATATTATGTGCTCTGGTTCTTTGATTGTTACTTAGAATATCTAAAGATATGAACTTTTGATGTGTATCCATACATATTTGAAAAGCCGTATTTTCTAACCTTTTACAACCTTCCTAAGTTTACCAACATCCGAGTAATTGAGGTTTCGTATAATATCTTTTGTCCAAATAGATGGTTGACCGTGATCCACCTTAAATGAGTATGCGGGTATTCAATGAAAAAAGAATGTGCACTTGGATTTTCACAAAACGTTTTGGGGGATTACCCCTTACTACATAATGTATAAATCAAAAGTGTCCACTGCAAGTGTCCCCAAATTCTCTACTCATTCATTGGAGGTCATAGGCTACATATTCAATGAAAAAGAAACATACGTAGCGTGGGTAGAAAAAGGTTGGGGTCATCTGAAGTTGATTATGTCACCCAATTTCAGTTGCAGCTCGACAGGTTATTCATATTAAATGATATCACCATCATAGGTTTATGAATTATATGATTATATATATATATGGATTATATTATCATATGCATGATTTATTGTACATAACAATGTATACATGATGAACTACAAAATTATTGCCAAAGAATATCGCTGATTTTTGCCATTTCTATTACGTGGTATCATCAAAGATATCAAATCTAAAAAAAACATAAATTATCTTGAACTGAAAGCAGCTGTAACAGAAAATAGAAAATAATAGGCATTTAAACTTTTGATAACAAGGCCATATTTAAAGAAAAAAGGAGCCGTATACCTTTAACAGCATTCAATATTTTTGGTACATAGGGATGCAAGGCAAATGAATGGATGCGAATAATTATCTAAAATAACTTCTATTGAATATTAGCATGAATAACATTCCTTGCTGTACGTCATCTCTTAGAAATGAATAATCCAACCAACTGATTGAGATAAATGCATAACTAATCCCCAGCTGCTGTTATTCTTTAGTTATACGATGGACATGTGAATTAGGACATCATCCATCCAAATGTTCTATAGTTGGGTGGTTGCGGAACATACTTTTTCGGGCGCTATCCATTCATGGCAATTTTGTTCTTGACATTACTAACCAGTATTATTCACTTATTGAACTATCCGCTGAGACTCGGTTTCAAGATTTGTATAATACAAAATCTGATAATATCGAAGATATACCACCTGCAATCACTAAACATGGAGTACCAGAAAGCAATGGTGCCAGCAGTGGAACTGGTATATTGTGTGCCATGAGCATATTTTTAAGGCGAGAATAATTGCCAGCGCTCCGTCTTTACAATTAATTATTCCTGGATGTTGTTGGTGATGGCTTGAATGGTTCCTCCTACTATAGTAGTGGGGTGTTTCTTGAACACAAGAGGAAATTGTACGATGTAATACATCGTACGATATAAGATGTGCTGAACGTTGTATCTTAGAATATAGCATACGATAAGTTCTTAAATATTGTACTTCATTATTTACCAGACAACCAGAATTACTTTGTTAATACAATATCTTTGAGGGCTTGTTGAAATATTTATCTATAGTATTTTATAAAGTTAATATTATATTCAGACTTTAACTAACAGGCCGGTCTATCAAGGCTATCGTAAATTGTAAGATAGATTCCCGATATCTAAAGCCCGTACGACACTCTTCGAATAAGAATAGGTCTACGATGTTGTCTTTCTGTTACACACCCTGTATATCCATCTGAGAGTAAAAGAGACCTTACTCTAAGATAGTCATGTAAGGAATATCATCTGGCATTAACTGATATAGCTACTAGTTAATGTCAGGTGATATATATATCATACCTCCGTGCTTGGCATATGCACATATATAGACAAAATCCAATAGAAAGTAAGGGGAAAGCCTTAATAGAAGTGTCTCACACTGTACCTCAGTTGATTTAAACAGCCATTAAAACTCCACACATACATAATATATCTGAGAGCATGTTCTAGTAACCTAGGGGCGATAGTGAACCACCATACCTCTGCACAACAAAGAAACCACTTGATCGCATGATCCCTATAGTTCTTACAACTAAATATACTATTCTTTAATTCCTCATTATTATTCCTTAGTGAATAGCAGTACCCTAACTTTCGCCACGGATCGGATCTGTGTGTCCATTATAGTGATTAGACGTCGCAGGATAGGATAGTAGCGTTGTTGTTTGGATTAAATGATCAAATTAGTTGCATAGGGTTAGGGGTGGGGTCGGGGTGGCGGTTAGCTAATAACAATACGTTTAATACTCCCCCCGGGTGTGTGGTTTATAGCCTACCGTTGCTTGTAAATCTGATTCCGCTTTAGTGGAATGTTTGACAAAAGGGAGAAAAACATTGAGTAATGTTTGTGAGAATTAACACCTCAATCTTCACATCATTCCCGGACACATTTTGGAGGATCAATACGTACACTCTAGATTAAAATTCAGGTAGACTGTGATTGCTTCATCACCCACAACCAAAGCCATTTTGGTTTGGTGTAAATCAGATGGTATCTTTATTATCGATGTCAATTTCCATATGACATTGAGAGTTATGATCGTACGATGGTCCTTCTATTAAAGTCCTTTATAAACGGCGAATAAGTTCTATACTACGAACCTTACAAATGCTCCTAGGCAATGTATTTACAATTGTGTCATAGTCAGGGGCTCAACCTGTAATGCACAGCAACATCTTTGCCAATTTGGAGATTAGCTCTAAACATTCTGCTAATCAGGACAGAACAAAAGAACAGAAGTGATGTTATCTGATGACACCATTCTAGATCAATTTAAATAAATTATGTAAATATTAACAGTCAGGAACATTATTATTAATAATGTTTCAAAAGGTTCAAAACTTTGACATGCCAACTTCACAACCGCAATGCCCTGTCTTTTTGGTATTATATGCATCTGCAGTGAGTGCTCAAAGAGCATGCTCCCCCTGGAGAATTTTGAGCAGAATGAGTGCTATTTTAAGGCATTATTGTAATTTGAGGTCATCGGAGCTAAAATCATGACTTACAAAAGTGTATTCTTCTGAGCTTCAACTTTATTCTGTCATACTGCCCTGGAAATTCATATACCAAACTGAATGTTATTTAGAGGTTTCTTGTGTTTTTAGAAATCGGAGCCAACTCATGACCTAGAAACGTTTACTTTTCTGAGTTTTAACGTTTTTGTGTCTATTTTAGGAGATTAGGAGAGGGGTTAAGTCAATGAGAAATTTTCCTCTTTCTAGTCGATTCATTCCCAAAGGTCAGCAAGATTAAAGGATTTGGACCTGTTCTTTTTGGTGTAAGATCTCATTATCTGCTAAATTATTCCCCTTGATGACCCGCCGAAATCCCACTTCATTTCAATCTGACTCTCTATCATCTTCTTATACTTGGGGAATCCTCAATGGAATTGACATGTTAGTGTAGCACTGACTAGAGGCATGAGACAAAGAATTGCACTATTGATCTATTTGCCCCAAATTTCCTCTATAGATCAGAGGAAAACCTGTTAATTAATTAATTCAAGGAGTTCAGGAAATACCAAGTTTTCATTGTTTTCGTTTTCCGGCAGAGATCAACGAAAGAAAAAGACAAGAAAAACTATTTTTTCGCTTATCATCACCCAGAAGAGCAAAAATAAAAAGACAATATTTAATATTCCACTACATGAACACGTACATGTATATATATCGGCTTTTTCTTCATAGTTGACAAAAAAATGGTTCATTTACATTACATAGAATATAAAAGGATTCACGCACATGCCCTAGAGATTCGAAGATTGTGCGAATAGAGGGAGGACGAAGCCTGAATTGACAGCAATCTGAATGAATAAGGGACCTGAGCTAAAGAGCTGTTGCAATTGAGGTATCTGATGAAAATCTACAGATGACCTAAAAGTCATGAAAACTCTGAATAGTTTTGAAGTTTGATAGTCTTAAGTTTCCAGATCAACTCAATATTGGGGATGGGGTGGGTCGGGGGTGCACAAATACTCTGCCAAACCCAATCACTAGTCTATCTTGAGGCTGGGGGCATGCCCCCACCCCCTCGCCTTTCTCCTGCGTCAGCCAGTAACTCCTAAATACTCTTCATAAGGGAATGGTTGAAGAAATAGCATTTGACCAAGTACGTGTTACCAAGAAAGCTGAATTGCCAAATTAATTTTCAATTGATGGGTTTCTCTCTGGCATCGTACTCGAGTCTTATGGGTGCCAGTCACCCGTCATGCTAAAGTGTGTATCGTGATGTTCCTTGCTGTATACACTAAAAGAGGTTGCCATTAATGCCAACCTCATGTTTCTGCACTTGGCAATAGCTGAACTAACTTTTTAGCGCTCCTGTGCAAATTTGGATGTCAGTGATAATATTTACGCCCCAAAGTACACAGCGTCAAATAGTCCTTACTGATGAATGTGTGTACTCCTCTATAGGGTCACAAGATTGAAAAGGAATGGCGGGAAGGGAAGTGTGGAAAATAGTGAAAATATTCAGGCACCCAACTTATCATACACGTGAGTAGTTGTATCCGGGTTTGGCTATAATGAACATGTCAAACCGTTTCAAACTATGGAAGAAACAGCCTTCAGAAATACTTATGACTAACAAGTGACCTAGACAGTTTCGTTCCCAACTATGTTTAACATCTCTGAACACCATGGACAAGGCTTGATGCACGAAGAAGCAAATATAACTACATGATCACGCATCAAGGCAGTTCCCAGCCATTTCTGCGAGGAGATCCATTTTCATAATAAAGCGTTCCAAGGAAAAACAACACCACAATGAAAACATTAAAATGATTCAGCAGTTATGAACATGCACCGCTGATAGTTTACTGATTCTGAAGACATAATCATACTTTGATCAGGTGAAATCTTGGTCGGAATCTTTAAGGGAAAACATAAGTGTCTAGACATAGGTGTAAGTGAATGGTCTAGTCGCCTATAGATCTATGATAGTGAAAGCGACCTATACATTTACCCTAAGGCGAGGTGTCAGAAAGCAATCCTGCTCAGACATAGAATTACTCCCTCAAATGCAGGTTTACAATGGAAACAATAATTAAGCCGTCACAAAGTTAGGCACCTTGATCACTCGCTCCATTAAGCGTTTATCGTTCTAGATATTATACCTATGCATAATTGTTAGTTATCTTTTGCCAAGTTTTGCGAAATTATTCCGATATTATGTATGGTGAATTTGTCTTATTGGATATTCATATTCGCGGATTGAAAAGGCTTTAAATTTAGACAAAAGACAGAATATTATAGATTTACTACAGGAAATAGATATTATATTACTTGTAAAGAGAACGAACTATCATACGGTGGGAATGACTTTTGAATTAAGCAAATAAACCGAGTGTGTAGAGGACGGAATTTTAAATCACTAGCATGTACATATGAAAACCATTGTTGTTCATAACAATTCTAGAGTGTGGAAGTACGATTACAAATTTGGCTTAGGCCATATGGACAAGTACAATAGTTTATTAAAACTTCGCACGGTCACTGCATACTATAAATGCATTTTCTAATAACTAGTCATGTGGAAATGAAGCTTTATATTGAAATATAATGCTTTGTCTGCAATACTGACATTTCTTTGTAAGTGTACTTCTCCTGTGGAGTCAAACAACATCTTCCTTATACAGTCTAGGCCCAACGTTGAGAGAGTCCCTTCCAGCGAAGGGAAAGCCTGTCGCCTCAAACCACAAAGTGCCATTATAATCCATTAAAACCGCAAAATGTCATTACATTTCCATTAAAACGCCGAGTTCTAGGCAGGGATACCGATTAGTGTAGTAGGCTGACATACCATTCTTATCTGATCTGAGGGTTTGGACCTAGAGTGTATAGAGGACATTGGTAAATATAATCTTCACACCGCTCAAGGTATTAGAATGGATCAAAATGTTTAAATAACATCTGTTCATGCTAGGAACTCCATTTCCTCGTTATATCCACTGTTGAACCCCTATTGGATCTATAGTACTCAAAATTCCTGATCAAGCCACCAAGTGCACAGTGTCATTACCTAACACGCCAGGTAACCCTAATAATTAAGCCTCGATCCTCTCACTAATTATATTGATTACCGAACAACACGCTTGAATGAATTCATGCTAGACTGAAACCAGGTCAATGGTAACGACATGCCTTTATCAAGATTGTGGTGAACCTGAATTTAACAGATTTTCAACTGACCTAATTTATTAGGTTCCCATTAGTGGAACACACCCAAGGGTGCTGTCCTCACAAATACTTTTTTCTTGAGGGAATTATTCATAACAATTTCCTGCACCAATGAGTACCACCTGCAACTTCCTTGCGATTAGAACATAACTTTAGAATAAAAAAGAAAGCCTTAAATTATTTACGTAATGACAACCTTTTGTCAAGAGGAAACTGTTTTCAGGCACCAACGCCATCAAAATAGATTTTAATGGGATAAATGTATTTAAATATGCAGTAGACATGGGTTGAACTGCTTAATACCCCTTTGCACTACAACTTCTCAGAAAGCATTTCGAAGTGCTTTCTACAATTCGATTCTATCTACAATACACCCCGATCAAAGCCATTCCAAACCATATTATCCCAAACTTCTAGAAGTCGATTTTATTTTATTCGCTTTTCCTATGATGTTTGAGCTTGTGTGAACAGACCCAATGTGAATGGAATCGTATTTGCCAGCAATTTAAATCTAAATCTACGGATTGTAGTGTGAACAGAAGTGAGTTGTCCAAAGCGCAACAATACACATTATCTATATTGTAGTAGTGTAGTAGTTCGCAACGATTCAATTTGGTTCACTTTGATTGGATCGTGAGAAAGGGGTTATTTGCCAGTACAATGCCAGTCCAGAGCTAACTGCATAATTAGAACTATGACGTGAATTGTGTTGTAGCTATAAAAATAAATTACGTTCTGACGTTCATGCATATACCGTAAAATAGGTAATTGTCTGAATACGTTTTTAAAACGTCCTCCCCAAAATGCTCCGGCAATGGCGGCAGCTTTGTTGGCTCCACGGGTTCAAACTTTTGTCTTTTTGACGATGCCGCCACTTTTCTTCTCTATGCCCTTTCCTTCTTTTGCCGCAGGGGTTGTATTTTTCTGCCTTGTCCTACCCATTTTTTTAGAGCAAATTTAGGAAGGTGCAAGTTTGTCTGTTAACGAAATGTAGGTGCTTAGTGTCTGCTGTCATAGCTGGAAATGAGAATATATGCGGTACGATTAGTATGGGGATGCCTCTAGCAAGGGGAGCAATGATCAGCTTAATCATGAGCGACAATTGGCCCTCCCATTTAAAACATAGCATTTAACTCATCATTAACGGTTGACAGGTAAATCACTATGAATTCAATTTAAACCAATCAAGATAAGCTGGTATTATGTAGACATTGTTAACAAACTGAACAAAAGCCAACAATTCGCAAATAGGGTGTTAGTTATTATGTAATGTAAAGAAATTGAGGAGGTATAATTATTGGGTGAGTTACATAAACTTGTTATCAAAGTAAGTGTACAGTATATTAGGGATGACAGGTAAGGGGAAAGGGATGGCACTCAACCAGTCTCCTCCTTGAAAAGAGGTCCCAACTAACAGCTTTTGAGGTGGTAGCTTGAAAACCGACTCAAACATTTGGATGTTTTATAGCTGATACTGATAGGGTTCACTACCTTTTATCCTTTCATAAGCTGGCGTCCAACATACACTAGTAGACAATTTTTCCCACTCAAGAGTTTCCCCGTTTGTTTCTTTGATGAGAATGGATACGGTCTGGATCACATCGAAGGGACAATAACCACATACCGAAATATTTATATCTATTCTGACCATAGATGGTCTAACCTGGGGGAGATAGCTTTAACGAAAATGTACCCGTACAGGAGTTCAAGCGGAAAAGGTTTTTCGCTCAGTAAGTTATTTATGAATGCGGCTTAGGCTCGGCGTTTCGAGGCAACACCAGGAGCTCTTAAAATATACAATTGATTATGATGTTCTATTTTTGCTATGTGTAGGCTACTCTCCCTCCCTTATCATATTTGTTAAATGCTAAGCGTAGGATTTACCTTTTTGGAAAATGAACTCATGTATGTATAATTATCCAGGGCCAGGACGTAGATCTGTGATGTCTAGACAGATATAATATCCTCATGCCAACTCACTATTCCAATTACTCCCACTCCCACTCCAATTAATTGACGAAGAGACCAAGTTGTTAATTTCCCTAGATCTATAGACTTTGTTTGTGAAATCTGTTGTTATTTCTAAACAAATGGTGATCCATGTTTCATTATTCATTACGGTACCTCTATTGTGTTTAGATACCGATCGAACAGAAATCGTCTCCACAGATATATTTGTATGAATTAATCATGAGGCCCAAAGTTGAGGGAGTCCCTTCAAACGGAGGGAAAGCCTCTCGCCTCAAACCACAAAGTGCCATTATACTTCCATTAAGATCGCAAAATGTCATTATATTCCCATTAGAACGCCGAATCATAGGCCAGGAAACCGATTAGCGAAGTAGGCGTCTAATCACTGACATACCATTCTTATATGATCTGAGGGTTTGGATCTAGACTGTCCAGTGACCCATTAAGGAAGAAGTCATATTGTCCATCTATTTTTAGCCAGAAAAAAAAAGATATTATAGTTGAAATAATGAATACAATATTAAAAGATCATCAATTGTGTACCTCTTGATGCAACTGTTCTAGACTGCTACGAACGTAATATACGAGAACAGTGTCCCCTAGAAGTTATATATGAAGATGCAAGCAAATAGTTCTGTGTTGATAAAAATGCATATTGCAGATATTCCATTTTGATTTGGACATTATCATTATCCCTCCGAACACTCATATATTCATCTGTCCTATAAAGAGAGGACAAGTCTTTTTCCCAATTTCTAAACCTGTTCTCTCTATATAGAATGTGCAGTGAAATCATTATGAGGACTTTTGCAGTTGGAGGATACTTGCAACATCAACCGTCTCTGCTAGGCAGAAGATGATACTGTTCTTATTGTAGTGAATACAATTGACAGAAGCTCGTATTCGCCATCAACACAAAAAGGAACACAGCTTGAGCTGTCATTAAACAAAAAAGGGAGGAATGATGGTATTCACACAAATAGTCTGTAATCACAGTCTAAGATCATACTTGAAAACGAAGTTCAAAATCATTTCAAATATCTAGGATCATGTGTAACATCCAATCCGAACAGTAAAACTGATATGAAAGCAAGAATAATTATGGCAAAACAACATTCCAGGAAATCCAATTTAACGTAATGAAATTGTCAAAAAAACCCAATCGACTAGGAGACACTTCAGTGATACGAGTAATGCTATACATGTATATGGATGTGAATAACAAATCCTTGCAAAACATATTCAATGTTGCAGAAATGGGAACGGTTCCTATGACAGTCTAGGCTCAGAGCCTATCAGATCAGATAAGGTTGGTATGTCAGTTGGCACTAATGGCTCCTGCACTAATGGCTTTTCCGGGCCAAGAGGGGAGTTTTAAGGGGAGTTTTTGAGCCTAGACTGATGGAGAATTGCAATTAGTGTACTTCCGATTTTGGATAAAATCCTCAACCAAGAAGTATTAGAACAAACCTAAACAAAACAAAGTAAAACATGTCGGGGTAGACCAAGTTTAATCATAATAATAATAATAATAAATTCTTTTATTTATTTAGGTTACAGAAAATACAGGTAGTACATGTCAGGTCTGGACCTGGTCTTCCCAATCATGATGAGCACTTTCCCTCCCAGGACTCCCCCAGAACATCCACCACTGAAGTTTTCTCCCCTATGATACACCGTCCCCCTCCCGCACCCTACCCCATCTATTCAGAATTATAGTGGAATTAATAGGAAGCTTAGTAGAAGATAATATACAAGATGTTATCACAGAAAAGAGTTAGCAACAAATCTGAACATCCACTCCCTCTCCCACAAATACGTCAATATTGTGATCTTAAGAACGTCATGATTGACATTTTTAGAGGCATTGGGTTAATAAATTGTTTTTATATTGTACATTTTATTGGATAACTATACAGACATTCACTTTCATTAGGAGATTATATTCCATATCACTGAAAGGTATCTTTGTCATTCATTACATGGAAAATCCTAGAACCGTTGTATATCCCAGTCATATACGTAATGAACCCCAGTGTCTCAGATTACTCTTAACGGTTCAGTGGTTTACTCTTAACAGTTGTAACTGTCTTTTGGCAGTTTACCATGTGTCTCATTGCGTTACCCAAGAGGAACCCAGTACTTGGCTCTAACATATCCACAAATGCTCCTAGTATGGGGATCGCTTAACCCATCTCCGAAACAATTGTTATAAACCATTATTACTTCATAGCTCAATTTACCCAGTACAGGTTTCACTCTATCATACACAGCATAGGGTTCAATTTATGATTTGTTCCAACTCTTACACTCCCAGTACAGGCAATTCCTATTACCGGTATCCTTCCCCTTACCATCTTACACGCCCAGTAAAGGTCCCTTTTCCTTTATCTATCTTAACGTAATTTAACCTTTTTCTTACATACCTTTAAATGATGCAACTTTGTAAGGGGGAGAAATCCTGACCCCCAGTGAAGGCCTGAGGAAGCTTGTTGGTTGCGATGGTGATATATTAGGTTAAGGGCTACTTCCCATTCCCATATAGTACATTATAAACTAAATAATATGTTAAGCATACTTGCTCACCCACGCCTCCCATGCTTCTCTCGATGACAAAAAGATGTCTTATAGCGATAACAATATTATAACGATTCGGTCCAAAGGGACCTACTCCAATGTACCTTACTTTCAAGATCCACATAGTCTGAGTCACACAGGACCAACATGGGATCACTCAAGCGTTACTGGTTATACTGTCAACGTACGACTTAACCCCTTTTGCTCCACACCCTGACAGTTTAGTCTGTTTCTAGTGGGGGCCGTGCCAAACAGAATTTTCCCTTTGTGTGAACCCACCTGGTAGTAAGTTCAATTTTACCCCCTGAACGTTGACAGGTATTTTAGAGATTGGAACTATTGCAATAATGCCGAGAGTATTTCTCAGGCAGGCCAGATATCCACTAGGCCTCACAACTTTTACTTTGTCCAAAATTCATCACAACATCACTTGTTATAGGACAAGTGACCAACATTGAGGGGCTGCTGGTGCACTGTTTGGACTTTGGCTTTGCCTCGGGATAATGCACACACAGTGCCCAACAAGTCCCGAAACGGAGGTTATTAATCGTTTCAATCTATACCTTAGGTGATTACAGTCCTATCAAGGCAGTGATTAACTCGTAGAGTTAGTAAAAGAAGTTATTCATATTTCATAATCCTAATAGAGGCTCAGGTTATCTTGCTGATTGACTGGATAGTGTTGGGATTGTGGATGTGGTTATGTTTGGAATTGGAGTGCCAATCACCTAGTAAGCAATCTATGCCTTGAGCTGAATTTCAGTGTTTGTTCCAACAGAGTAAATTGGTGGGAGGGATGAGTGGGCAATTGGATCTCAGTAAACTCCCTTACTGTAGTAGAGTTGCACGTCGGAAATAGATCATGTTCAAGATGCAACTTGTTAGAAACGTTTAGCCTCTCCTGAATAAGCCATAACAGTCCACTTGTGCAGCCACACACTGTGCAAATCATCGATGTAGATGTATAGTTATGTATAAGCTGAGATTATGTACACGTGTGAGTACGTCAATGTACGTGAGATTATCAATAAACAAACAAAGAAATTGTTGGTTTGCATAACTCATCTTTGTAAATTGCCATTTACATCGAGGTGTCTCACTGTAGGATCTCAGGTCTTGTGAAATGCATTTCACGTTAGTTAAAAGTGCTGCTGGCAGAAGGCTCAAGTCCCATTTTTTTCTTACATATTTGAAAGAACTGTTTGGTCTGTTGCTTCAAGCCAGAGATTATATATTATGATATGAGTCATTCCATTCGCATAGCTGTTTGTTAGGGGCATTCAGTTGGTCAACCTTCCTTGAAGAATGTATGCTATAGAGTTTTCCGTCCGATTTTCAATATATTCAAATGGATTTATAGACAACAGTTATTTTGACATTTTTTGAGTTTACAGTATTTCACTGAATAATGGTCACTCCTACGTACTCCATACATCTTAGATCTTTACCAAAGGAAGTTCAGTCATCCATCATTGAGGCTGGTCTACTTTTACTTGAGGGAGCTTCCTTGATTTATTTCATGGGCTCTCACATCTAAGCTCACTACACTTGGCATGCTTTCACTTGGTCCCTTTCCCTCATATAAAAGGCCCATTCACGAAGTGGATGCATATTCTGAATAGATATCTAGAATTGGAGGAACGAATGAATACATTTTCCAATACATGATATGCTTACATGGTTTTGCCAATTTATTTAATCTTCCCTTATATTGGTCAGTTTATGCAAAGTCAGTCAAGCATGGACACTGACATGTGTATGATATTACATGTATGTGACAAGGAAAAGAAATAAGTGAAAGGCCCCACCATTCCTACTTTTGTCTGAACAAGCAATGTTTCATAAGGAGTATTACATATATAGTTATTTTTTAGACTTGTAACCTGGTTCAAGCTTGCAAAGAATGACTCAAATGAGGACACAGGCAGACTTCAGACAAACTTGCGTACTCCGTAATATCATTAAGAGCAACTATTCATCATTTCCGTGATGATATCCGAAAAGATGTTCACATAAAGGACAACATTAAATGTAAATCATAAAATCTTTATGATTGACTTCTGAAACCGACCTCCATCTATCATCTAATGTAAGAAATCCACATAAATCTATGGTCCACAATACTCTAGTAAAATTAGTATTTTGAAAGGTTATTTATAATTTGTAAATGATAATGTAGTTCTCATGAAATGTGTAAACGATTTCAGTGTACGTTCTAAATGTATTCAATGAAAAGGAGTACAGTTATACAGAGTGACTGCACGGCTGGTTGCTCCTTGAAACATCCAACTGAGTCAGGTGAGGCCCGGATCACGATGCGCGATTGTGCATTAGACCAGTGGTATAAGTATTTTACTCATCGAGTAATAGGGCTTATTTTAGTTGAAAGTTGATTGATTATGTGCGTGACATGGGGTCATGTTTATGCACACCCCTATACCTCTGTTAGCTGAGACACGTCTGCTTTGTTGAAAACAATGAAGCAGTCTATTCCTAAATTTGGAGATCACTGTGATGTCACACAAAAGGTAGTTTAAGCTGCGAGGCCTAAATGACCAAAATTATAGTGATGGCTCTAGCTATGTCTATCTACTTATGCCTAACCTTGGATCTTGGAATAGAAGAAGCACCTAACGACCCACATGCAGAATTATTGAAAATGCACTGCTTTCTAGAGCGGTCTTAAACTTAATACGTTCACAGAAATGTCCAAAGCTAAACTATACTATAGCATGAAATATGTGATCGTTGCCCACACCTAGGAATGTCTTTATTTCATCATCTTTTCAAAATGGTAGGGAACTTCTGACAGTCATTGCCATACAGCCTTTCAATGCATGCCATTGCATATACATGCATTCATGCCAGCATACAAGGCACATTAAGCCCTGTGTCCATTAATCAAGTCATGTTCCAGTCTTAAGAGGGCTGCAGACTTGCTTGTTATAGGGTCCGGCAAGTGGACACATAATATTATATCCTCGAGGCTTCAGGACTTGTCCCGGAAATTGTGAACATCATGTCCTTACAGCATCACAGCATCTCCGCCTTACCGGCTTCTGACGTCACAAAGAGGAGCGTCCTCTCCCTCTTCCAGCTCCGAGGTCCATGGTTCAGTAATAGTTGCCCACCTTCCTTCACTCATACCCAATTGTTATATTACATTTACTCAAAGGGGCATTTTATACTATATAATAATCGATCGCCTTTATATATATAATGTATAAATTTACATCTTATTCTCATCCACTATGATGTGACTGTTAATCTTCGATAATAATGTTGTGTTCTTTGTATGCTTGGAAATCTTCATGTTCAATATTGTATCCAGAATGCCACAAGATCAATGAATTTGATGTAAAAAGCCAACTATGAGTATTACACATACAAGTGGTAATTCTTATGTGCTGTGTTATAATGGCCGCCTAGTGTCTGGCCAGTCTCTTTCAGTCATTTCATGTGTTTGTCAGTCTGGTGGACAAGATTGGTTCAATCGTCTCGTGGGCGCCCACGGGACTCAATCACTTGTCTGCACAGTGGACTCCGAGCTTTGGTCCCTACCTTGTACGATCCTGGGGCTATAACCACTTAGGCAGAGACTAACATGATTAATAATCTCCAATTCAGGCCTCCTAGGCCTTGGCATTATGAACCAAATGTGCAGCATACCCTCAATGTCAGTCATAGGTCTATGGTTGACCCATCAAAGTTTAAAATCAGAGGGTGATTATGCAAAGACAGTGTAAGCTCAGTTGATAACAGAAAGGTGTTCAAAGATGTCTCGACGCCCCGCCCCCTGACCGCTATCCGTAGGATAGCTTTTGCTATGCTTATCGAAACACTTGACCGGGGCGCTTTCCGAAGCCCGGAACACTATTGTACCAAGACTCTCTTCCGAACACCTTTTCTCAGGCATTTTTTTTTTACGGAACTTTCTAACCGATCCCAAAAGCTAGAGTGAGTCAAGGGTAGCAAGGTCAAAATGGGAACATGTGTCATTTACTGATAAAATACAAAGTTATCGCTTACCGTCGATTCGAAGCGAGTGCAGTCAACCATAACAAAATAAGAAAACAACTACAGGGGGATCTATAAGGTTGATGGGACAGCCGCAGGGCGGGCCGCAGGGAGCAGTATGGAAGAGCCACTTAGTTCCATCAATTGACACCAGCGGCACTGTTCACTGACTTGAGTCATGAACAGCGCCGAGGCCCAGGTGAGACGGCTGGGTAGAGGTGGGGGGGAGTTTGTATAAAAACAATATTAGGCGTTCAGATCTTCAGAAATATAACCAAACTATTAAAAAAATTCAATTCAAGGCGGTACACTTTCTGGACTACAGTCTTTGCGTTGATGAAGCCATATTCCCTTAGAACATTAAACCAAATTTACATTATAATGTAAATTTCCCTTGAGACGGTCCTTAGTTCCAATATCGTCCAACTTTGTGGGATATCACTTGTACGTGTTTAGCTTTGGTTCTTTCACTTAGTGTGTAAGTAGAGTTACTGGCAAGGCCTTAGTGTAGTCGGCATATCAATATTCGGTAATCTTATAGATACCTCTAGCCTCTACGTTACCTATGAGGCTAGAGGTATAGCCTATGTCAAATAGGAGAACAACTCCAGTTTATACTATTTTTTTTTTCAATAAAATTCACATTATTTATACGATTTTCATTGTATCATGTCACAATAAAAAGTTTTTTTCTGAGAATGCATGCTCTTTGTCCAGAGAGTGATATCGCCAAGAATGGCGCGCTCCGTTGTTATCATCATCATTAC
This sequence comes from Sthenelais limicola, assembly GCA_942159475.1. Taxonomy (NCBI): domain Eukaryota; kingdom Metazoa; phylum Annelida; class Polychaeta; order Phyllodocida; family Sigalionidae; genus Sthenelais; species Sthenelais limicola. Next base: position 56,331,818 of record OW804095.1, on the reverse strand, counting down.
TAAATAGTGGCAGTGTTATGTAATAGTCTGTCTGTCAGCAATATCTCATCACAGTTTAAGATGAGGTCTTTTCGTTAACATCCATGAGAGCCTTGAATGATGCAAACATCACCTTTGGGTTCAGATGGAACAAGACCCTATGAGACCCTACCACCCAAGGAAAGGAACACCGAATAGATACACCTGGCTGCAGCAAACCAAACACCTGTAAATACTGCACCCACACTGCCGGAGAAATATGGGGTAGAGAAACTAACCGAAAGTTACCATGCCACAGGTTCAGCAACTGGTAGAGCACCTCATAGTATATTCATGTACTTAAATACCATAACCATCTGGGCCAAACCAAAACACCAGTGTGACTGGGTTTGGCGCTCAGAGAGTGAACATCAGGAAAAATCCTGACCACTGTTGCAAGACACGTCAACATGATCCATCCTGATGATCCTGATGTACCCGACAAATGGCCATCAGAATCTTTCATCTCATGAAATTAACCATGGACAGCTCCAAGACCAAATCACACAGAAATAGAGATGAGAGGAAATGGATATCCCCACTTCGTAAAACATTAAGTAAGGCTTAATGCTATACATACTTAAAAGTTTGGATTAAAATTCTGTTAGGACCTAACCAACCATTACAAGTTTACAAAACTGTTCTGACAAAAGTTGGGGGATGATCTTTACAGGATACTGATACCCCTATCGGCTATCACTATCTATCGGTCATGTTGGTATTGGAAGGGGTGACTGTTCTGCACCAGTCCAATCCCACACCTGAAAGAAGGCAGGGGGTGGATGGACAGGGGATCCTGATGGCATGTAGATGACCTTTGAGGTAAGGTGGAGTATGAGCTAGCTGCTAGAAGGCCTACTTGGACATTAACAAGGTCTGCCATTGCCACAGGCCTCTGTCAGTAGCCTTGTCATCGACGTTACACCTGTCCTCACCACCTTTGATTGATGTGGATCTTGTTGGCCGCTGCAGAGATAGGATGAAGCACTGGGGCTGCTATTTAACTTCAATTACATACCATACATCTTAATGGGTAACTACAATCAAAAACGTTCGTACAAGAATTCTCCAATTTTGTTTGTGATAGAAGAAAGAAGAATAAAGACGAAAGGGCAAGAGTCATTGCATCACCAACTATCATTATTCTTTGGGCTTAAAAGTACTGGTTGGGTCCCTTTCACAATTATTTACAAGCCTGTAGCAAACTAATCTTCGGGCCACATTGTCAGTGTAATGCAGAGAACATCTTTTCGCTCAGCCGAAAATTGGACGAAAATTGAATTCAGAAGAAGTCCAGAGCACATGTGTGCATGATTACTCCTCTTTCATTCAGTGGCTTGCCTCACAGGAGTCATCAGCACGAGAAGGCAAGCTAAAATGGAATATCCAGTAAGTGATGTGGTGGATGTGTGGTGTCAAGGCGTTGAATACAAGAATCAATTTCGTTCATTAAATGACACATATTTAACAAACATCCGAATGGCATATTTAACAAGCAAACGAATAACTGAAAATACAATGTATTTTCCTAAATCGAATTAAAATGCATTGCGCTAAATGTGTTACGTGTTGCACGTCCCTACAGAAGATTTGCTGCTCTCAATTGTACACTTTTAGTGTATATTTTCTTTAGATATCTGTAATTCAAATCCATGTACCAAAAGCTCTTGATTTCCTACTACATGTGGTGAAACCCCAGAATTCTCGGGAATCGTTAAGTTTGCTTCTTTTTTTTATGAATATGGGTATACTGAATTCAAGTTACCTCCCAATATGGGAAGTCAATTAAATGTAATGATATATCTTGTGATGGGGCAGTGCCTATATGTATAATATTGTGGTGATATTGGGTGTAGGTGGCCGCTGAGGGTTAGTTCGTCCGAACCTCCCCAGTGGTCACTACTGGTCCGCGGGACTTTTTAGTCTAAATCATATGTTTTGCCTGTCGCCTTTTATATATTTAACAGCAGCCAGCTGTTGGTCGATAGTAACCACGACCTGGGTTTCTACCATTTAATGTAAGCTGTAGAGGCCATGATAAACCTCTCAGTGTGGATAGTGTTACTTAAACCACTCATTGTGAATTGTTGACTGTTGATGTATATGTCTGATGGACACCTTTGGATGAGGGTTACCTGGCTGGCCAGGTAATCCGAAGTCCACAGTCCAGTCAGGTCTGATGCGAACTGATGCCAGTTCCGAAACCTCACAATAAAACCCAAGTGAACAGGTAGCGCCTGCCTTTGTTCCTTTTGTTCTATGTAACTCTCGATTGATAAGCTTCGGATACGCCAAGGGAAACGAACCTGCGACACAGATACACTACAGTAGTCCGATTCACTACAATTGGTGCCGTGACCAAACTTGGCTTTCTGTCTTATCGATTGAGTGTTGGGCTTATAGTTTTAAACTTTGCTAAAGATTTTGGTAAATCTTTGAGATGGCTGCCAATGCAAATGGAGTCCAGGTGGCGGATGCAGCGGCCCAAGTTGGCCTGCGCATTTCACCAGCTGGTATGAAGGGTTATCGCAAACCTACTCCTGGCTCTGGTGCAAAGAAAACTAATCCGAAGGTAAAAGTGACCAGTCCGAAGTTGACTCTACAGCCTGTTGCCGCTGCTGGAGGTCAATGGACTGAGTTTCGAAGGAATCCTGCGATAGCAGATTCTTTTGAGGAGGAAGAAAAAGAGCAGTTGAGGACTGAAGTGGCCTCCTGGCGCCATGCCTATTCTGTGCAAGGACAGTCAATGCACGATGCTCGTGGAACTATTGATCAGCTCATAGAGCAGAATCGAGACCTCCAGAGCACGTTGGTTCAAGTAACCGATGACTGCCATGCCACTACACGTCAGCTTCGTGTAGAGAATGAAAAATTGCGGAATGAGGTAGCCAGGGTGGATGACATGTCACGAATGAAGAACATGTTGGATGATTCTTCGGATGTTGAGGATACGGATCTTTATGGTTCGCCCCCTAGGATAGGAGGAGTTTCTCCGCCATTAGGCGTAGAGAGACCTACATATCCTAAGGAAGGTGGTGGATCATACATCCTCCTCACTCCGAGGCATTTTTGTGAAGAAAAGGCTGCTCGGACACCCGTGCCCGAGCGTCTAAAGTTGTCCGAAGCGGTTGGTGGACAGGCTGCAGGCGAACCTGAGCAACATGCTACTTCCAGCGGAGGGCGTGTAGCGGGTTCTAATCAGCCTAACCAAACCCAGCAAGCTTCTCCTCCACGTGGAGGATCCAGGACACCTAGGCAAAAAGATACGGTGACATTCACTGCCTCGTCTCCTCTTCACGGAGGGGGAGGGGGTAGGCCTTATGTTGGAGCGCACTCCAGCATTAAGAGACCAACTGCTTCCACAACGTATGTGCGTGGTCATGTTGACAATAGTCAATATGTGAGAAATGCTGGTCGGCAATGGACTACAGTCGGAGGGTTGCCAGATGCTTCTGGAATCCAAATACCTGGCGTTCATGCGATTGACAATTCTCCCATGCGACTTATGACTAACCAAGTATCAAATTACTTTCGGGATAAGTCAGTGGTGCAGGGCCTGAAGTATGAAGGCGCTATAGGCGCCGAACTCACCTTCAGGTATCAGTTTGTGGCAACGAACGTTAATCATGCCCCTAAACCGGCGATTATACGAAACTGGGATCCTAAGGATTCCTGGCGGACACATCTCGGAGAGATGAAAGTGCTAGCCGAAGCGCATAATTGGACTCCGGAACAGTTCCTTATGCAGCTTAAGTGTAGCTGCCGTCGTCAGCTAGGCGAGATGGGAGATTTGCCCCCAGGTTTGGATCTTATTGGTTTTGTAGACCATATGGATGCCAACTTCGGTGAGCATTCTCTTGAAAAGAAGCAGTCCGAATTCTATAACTGCAGACAAACCCCTAAGCAGCCGAGCCGTATGTTTGCCAATGAGGTAGCCAAACGTGCTAGACATGCTTTCGGAATTAATCTGGATAATACTCTTCGCACCCTCTGCTTGAGAGTCTTCTTGAAAGGCTTGATCAACCAGGAGAAAGCTGTGTGGGTGAAGCTTAAACAGCCGTTTGACCTTCTCCAAGCAATTCACTGGGCTGAGGTGTGGGAGAGTTGTCATATGGATTTCGCGAACGCTGCTGTCTTGCAATCTGCTGCTATAGGTCCGTTGGCTGTTGCTATCCCATTGGAGGGAGCGGCAGCCGAAGGTTCCCAGTTGGGGAAGAGCAAGAAGGCAAGTGCCAAAGAAAAGGCCATGGTACAGGTTAGCCAGGCACTGGCGTTGCAGGAGTCCGACGATGATGATCAGTCCGACGATCCCGGCAATGCGATAGTGCAAGCTTTCCAAGCATGGCAGGAAAAGCAAGGAAAGTCGAATTCCTCAACCCAGCAGTATAAGAAGTCTGCTGGGGGTAGAGAGAGAAGAACCTGGCAAGTTCGAAAATGCTATTTTTGTAGTGAGGAGGGGCATTTCGCCTCGGCTTGCCCCACTAAAAAAGCTCTACTCGAACTTGTGAAGAAGCAAGGCGCTCCAGGAGGGAAGCCGGCTTCGGAAAACTAGGTTCGGCTCCTGTAGTAAGCGATACGGGAGCCTCGGACAACACGCTTCTTAGTACCACAGTCCGCGAGGATCTTGGTAGTAGTCTAGAAACTGGGAAATCAGCCCAGGCACCGGTGTGTAAGATAGGGTTAAAGCTTAACGACAAGAAGCTACCCGATCTGATAGCTGGAGGTCCTAGGCCGTTGCCGGACGGTGATTTTCTTCCTGAAAAGATTCAGGGATGCTCGGACAAGAGCCCTGGCGTGCGTTGGGGACAGGCCGAGTACCAAGCTGAGTCAGGTCAGGTTGTCTTGGTAGAAAAAGGCCAAGAGAAGTCTGCTCGGATTCAGAAAGTTTCTGTTCAACAGCTGGAAACTCTGGAGATTCCTTCCAAATTACTGGTGAGGGAGAGATGGTATGCCCCTGTAGGCATAGGTGGGAAGAGTGGTTATTTCTTGGTAGATCCAGGCGCGACGACGAGTTTGATTACCAAGGATTTCTACGAATCCCTTCCACATGCGCCGCCTATGATTTCGGTGCGTATGGCGTGCTCGATGGGTAATGGAACGCCTATAACTACATATGGGAGCGTGCTCTGTCCATATGAAGTGTCGGGTCGGACTTACATGATGACATGTCTGGTAGTCAGCGGTCTGAAGGGCCCTGAAGACGGGATATTAGGTGCAGATTTTTACTATGTGCACCGTTGTTGTTTGGATTGGTCAGGAGTGTTTTATTTGGAAAACTTCGGACATTCTACTGTATGTAAACAGTGGAAAAAGAAGTCCGAAGGTGAAGAATTTTCCTCTATAAAGACCATGACTGTGAACGAAGTAGATGTTGGAATAGCTGTGACACTTAGGAAAGCGGTGATCATGGAGCCCAAATCTATTACACTCGCAGAATTGGACTTTGATAGTGGCTCAGACGCATCGGATGCTTGGATGTTCGAGCCAGACCAAGGATTGCTAGAAGACTTCGCCTTAGGGAGCCTGAATACATATGTTTCAGGTGGAGGTTCAACCGCTTTGGTAGCCTTCAGCAATCCGTCCGATCGCCCAATGAAAATTGGCAAACGAAGGATGGTGGGCAGATTAAGTAGAGTTACTCTTGTGGCAGAGGATTCCGCTTTGTCTGAGGATGACGGTAGCAATATTATCAGAGAGGCAATCATTAATTCTATACAGGTTACAGAATCGCCTGTGGCGGATGATGATCTGATAGCTCCCGACATCTTGGTACCACCGAGTGCAGAGTGCCCGCTGAAAAAGCTGGTCAATGATTCGGATTTATCCGAGAAAAACGAGAAGAACGTTGCTCTGTCTTTGCTGGAAGAATTCCGAGATTGTTTCTCTCTTCCAGGTGGCAAAGCCCTTGGTTGTACTGATAAAGTTCGCCATGTGATAGACACTGGAGATGCTTGTCCGATCAAACAAGCATACCGGCGTATTCCTGTGGCGAAGAGAGACAAGGCAGAGGCAGAGATTTGGAAAATGTATAGAGAGGGCCGGATTGAACATAGCAGTAGCCCCTGGGGTGCTCCTATTGTCATGGTGGCCAAGAAGGATGGCACACAGCGTTTTTGCGTTGACTATCGTCAGCTAAACTCTGTCACTATAAAGGATAGCTTTCCACTACCTCGGATCGATGAGTGCATAGAATCACTTGGTGGTAACCAGTGGTTCTGTACTTTAGATCTTGAGAGTGGGTACTGGCAGGTGGCGATGGATGAAGATAGCAAGTCGAAAACTGCATTCTTATCCAGTGTAGGGTTATTTCAATTCAAGGTTATGGCCTTCGGATTGTGTAATGCCCCCGCTACCTTCCAACGCATGATGGATCAGATGTTGGATGGCCTTCGTTGGAAATCATGTCTGGTCTATCTGGATGATATCGTGGTTTTTGGGAAAACTCTCGAAGAGTGCCTAGATAACCTGAGACTCGTCCTTGAGCGTATACGGGATTATGGTCTTCGTTTGAAACCCAAGAAATGTGAATTTTTCCGCAAGAAAGTGGAATACTTGGGTCGGATTGTGTCAGGCCATGGCATTTCGGCGGATCCGAAGAAGATCCAGAAAGTCAAGGACTGGCCAATCCCCACGAATGCTAGGGAAGTAAGGCAATTCATTGGATTCGCCTCCTATTACCGAGATTTTATGAAAGATTTCGGTAAATTAGTGATTCCCTTGCAGGACGTTGTAACCGCGGCAGGCAAGGATAAACGATATGCTAAACCCATAGAGTGGACTCCTCGTTGCCAAGATGCATTCGATACATGCAAAAATTTGCTAATCTCTTCTCCTACTCTCGGATATCCTCAACCTTCGGGTAAGTTTATCCTTGATACGGATGCAAGTAGTTTTGGCATGGCGGGAATTCTGTCTCAGGTCCAGGAAGGAAGGGAGGTGGTTCTGTGTTTTGCAAGCCATAGTTTATCTAAGCCACAGAGGAACTATTGTGCGACAAAACGTGAGCTGCTTGCCGTTCTGACCTACCTGCAAAAATTCCGACATTACTTGCTTGGTAATAAGGATTTTATCGTTCGGACAGATCACGCCTCCTTGCGTTGGCTGCTCAATTTTAAGGATCCGACCGATATGTTAGCTCGCTGGCTACTCACCTTACAGGAATTCGGGCTGGATCAGAGCATGATTTTGCATCGGGCTGGTAAACAGCATGAAAATGCTGATGCGTTGTCGCGCTTACCAACCAGAAAATGTGGAAGACCAGACTGCCTAGATTGCGGTGCGCATGATGCTGTTATTGCCACTAACGAAGTTTCCTTAGGGACTCAACGGAACGTGTTGCAAGAAGCTCAGCAAGCCGACCCACTTGTAAAAAGGTTGCTGAAAATGTTGGATGGAACTGTGCCGATTCCTAGCAGAGAAAATCTTGCTGGTGAGTCTAATGAGTTTCGGACATTTGTCAGACATCTTGGTAGTATGAAGGTCAGAGATGGTGTGCTATGTCTGGGGTGGACAAGACTAGCCACCGGAAAGAAATACTGGAGGAAAATTGTCCCTGTTTCCATGAGGAAAGAGATCTTCCAGGGCATACATGGTGCCAAAACTGCGGGTCATTTCGGAACCTTCAAGAATGTCTGGTCAGCAAAGATGAGATATTTTTGGCCTGGTATGAGTTATGATCTGAGGCGGTGGGTACGAGCTTGCCCGGAATGTAATATGAGGAAGACTAGAGGTGGTGGTGGGATTTCTTATCTTAAGAAAGAAAAACATGGTGGTAGATGGAACCGAATATCGTTGGATATTCTAGGGCCTCTTCGGAGTACCCCTAGAGGCAACAGCTATATTATGGTTGTAGTAGACCATTTCTCTAAATGGGCCGAAGCCTACCCCATGGCCGATCACACCGCTGAAAGCTGTGCAGAAGTTCTTTTTCGAGAATGGATCTTGAGATTCGGATGTCCTGTGTCATTGCAGACAGATGGAGCTCCTGAATTTCGGTCTAAACTCTTGAGATGTCTACTTGACATGCTGGGAATCGAGAAGCTAATTACCCTCCCATACAGGCCTATGAGTAATGGGCAGTCCGAGAGGCTTAATAGAGTTCTTGTGGAACAGCTGTCTTGTATGACTGATTCGGACGAAGTAGATTGGGATATGCTGACCCCTTGCATTGCTCATGCATATAGAGGGACAGTACATGCTGCTACTTTATGCACACCAAATTCAGTAGTCTTCGGAGAAGAGTTGGTAACGCCCATGGACATTGTTCATGGAGTTGAAAGAGGAAGTCTTGATTTCCCTTGCAAGGTTGCTTTTGTTGAGAACCTGAAACAGTGGATGAGAAAGGGACACCAGTACGTGCGGGATAATCTCGGAATATCTGCGGTTCACCAGATTAGGGATTATAACAAACGTTCTAGGCCCCCCAGTTTTGAGGCGGGGGAGGTGGTGTACCGATTCTGTCCCCCCAAAGCGAATAAGAAGCTCGGACCCAAGTGGGACGGGCCTTATAAGATCAGAAGGTTCATAGGAGGTACCACCTGTGAGCTGGAGACAGCCGAAGGTCTAATGCGATACCATATCGACTATCTGAAGCCGGCTTTCGATGAAAATGGGCCGATTCAAGCTGTTAACTTGGATCGGGCTCCAGAATTCCGAAGGCAGGAACAGGCTGGTATGGAAATCTTTAGACTAGAGGCTGGGAGAGTGGTGCCAGGGAAAGATTGTCCCAAGAAGGTAGAGAAAGAGAAAATTACTGTAGGCGCCAAGCCGAGAGGTAGACCTAGGAAGATCCGAAAGGGTAGTTCCAAGGAAACCTCCAGTAAATCTCTGCCTCTAAAGAAAAGAGGGGGTAGACAAGGGAAATCTGTTGCCAAACCTGACAGTTCCTTAGCAGACTCGGGACTTACGGCTACCCCGCCTGGGCTTTTGGGTCCAGGAAAGGCTTTATCATATGAGAAGTCTAAGGTAGCTACGGTCTGTCCGAAGAAGCGCGGGAGGCCGAAGGTTCGCACAGATACGTCCGACCAGCCGGTGGCGCCCCCGGTCGTTTTGAATAGGAAGCGCGGAAGGCCTAGGAAACAGCTGGTCAAAGCTGCTCCTGTACCTCCAGTGCAGCCGAAGAAACGACCAGGTAGACCAAGGAAAGGAGCTGTGGTTTTCGCAAAACCACCAGATCCTTCTTCTCCTGGCATGGCAAGGGCTAAACGTGTACGAAAGGCCCCAGTTCGGTTGCAAATGAGCTAATTGTGGTACTGGTCCGAGGGTAGGAATCTCCGAACTGATTTCTACCCAAAACTAAAAAATCACACAACGAGAAGTCAGACGGGTGGTGGACCGAACTGAGAACCGCCCTGTCCCCTATTGATAAGCAGTAAAAATGGACTTTATTCAGTTAATTCCATTTGTGACTGGGAGACGAACATGAGTCTCGGAAAGTACTTAACCTTACCCTGGGTACCGCTTGTATGTTGAACTGAAAATCCAAAACGTCTTCAGTGGCCACGGACTTCAGTGAAGCATCGGAATCTATTTATAAGGAATAGAGTGTTGCCTACGCCTGGGGTGGGTTTTGAGGAAATCGGAGAATGATTACACCTCTGCATCGTCTCAGCAGAGTCCCGAATAGCTGAGTGGGAACACGCGCCCAATAGCTATTTTCAGGCTCAGAAGGTGAGCGCGGGAAGAAAATTGGCGCTGCAGTAGTGCGGCGACTGAATGCAACTCTGGCGTTGCAGTGGTTAAATACGCTGGTGTTTTACCGTTTCAGTCAGTCTACTTCCTGCTTCCGCGAAGCAAAGCACCGAGACTACCTCTTAGAAAGAGAACACTGCAGTAAGTTTTATCAAGTGATGATCCTTGTGAAATATATTGCCCTGTGTTTGTAGTCCCTTTGCTCGAGTAGTCAAGTTGCATGAATGCTGTGGGTCGTATATTAACTGTGTTTGGGGCACGTTGATAATGCGCGGGCTGGCGTGGGACCTATAGCGGCCATGTTGTTTTCGCCATTGGTGTAGGAATGAATGAACGTTACTATCCGAAGGTGCTAAACTAAACTTGAACAGCGTATCCGCTGCTGGTATACCAATAAACGTTCAGTCTTTGTGTTTTGGAAGTAATCAACCAACTCACTGTGCCTAAAGCGTGGGTATATTCGAGTAGTGAAGGTTTGGATTTCTCGATACCACTACGCTCTATGTGTGTAGTAGCTGTCAGCCACAGCCGAAGCGTGTCCGAGAGGAGTCCGAACGTCCATCTGCAGCAAATAACAGGTATTTTCTGTACTTATTTCTACCCATACCATCATTATACTTTCAGGTACCGATTGAATAGTGATGTCGACTTCAGGTGAATTCGAGAACATGACCGAGGACCAGTTGGCTGATTCCCTCAACGCCAAGCTGTCCGAGTCTGATCTAGAGATGGATCTGGACGGTTCGGACTGTGAGGTATTGTCGGACGAGGAGGCTAAGGTCTTGGAAGGGTCTCGGATCCTTGCTGGCATGGGTCAGCCTGACGCAGGTGGCTCTGGGACCGGCACCGTAACTTGCTGGGGCGCAATTATGGAAGCCGAGGATGCTAGGTTAGCAGCTGCTGAAGAGGATGCGGCGATGGTGACAGACATGGCTGAGGTTGAGTCCGAGACTCCCGAAGCTAAGACTGTACCTTCGGCTGGTACCTCTAAGCAGAAGCCTAGATCCCCCAGAAAGCAGGACAGGCCGAGGATGAAGGATGGAGAGATGGTCGAGTCCCCGCGGACTCTATCTCCAGATCCTGCTGATTCCTCGGCGGCAGTGACTGTGGAGCTCATGGATTCACCGGCCAAGAGCACCCGGTCTTCTGCCCGTCCAGTTCGGAAGCCCCGGAGTTCGGACCCCAAGTCGAACTCGAAAGGCAAGGCACCTGCCCCAGCGACTGGAACTACTAAGTTGAAGTTCCGGAAGCTGAAAAAGGTCCATGTGCATCGTGCTAAGGTGAGGGAGGATCAGTTGGCGCACGCAGGCTCATTGACTAAGTTCAATGCCGAGCTGGACAAGGCCACTGATGTTGTCCCGCTGAACCCGAAGCACGATCGGCCAGGCTCACGTCATCTGATGGCCACAGAGTCCGACTCTGAAGATGACCATGGACTCATGCTTCGGTATGAATCCTGTCTCTACCCGGGGCTGTGTAAGGCGGGTAAAATGGAGCCTGGTACCAGTGAGAAGCTCCGACTGGTACCAACTCTGTGGGAGCCTGGATTTCGTTGTCCGTACCTGGTGTGTAGGCGAGTGAAGCTCAATGCTTCAGGTGTCCGAGCTTTCTCCACCCGAGAAAGATTCTTCAGGCACCTGTGCGAGGTTCACACCCCTCAGACAGAAGTGTGGGTCTGCCCCTACGAGAACTGTCAGCAGCAGCTTGACAGGAAATCGGAGTTGGTCAGCCACATCATGAATGGGGAGGAGCTGTTGCACAACCAGGGAAGGCCGAAGGCGATAGAGAAGGCGGCGAAAGTGAAGCCTGAATGGAAGCCCTTCGGAGCTTTCATTCGGACCACTCATCTTTCGATGGCCCATCTCCGGACCCTTCGAAAGGCTGGTGAGGTGGATGTCCCCAGAACTGGTACTGGGAAATCCAAACCGACTCAGACCCCGGTAAAGTCTAGCACAGCGACTTCGGACAAGTCAAGTGCTAGTACTAGCTCGAAGGCCGCAGCCTCCAAGCGTCCGAGGACTGAGAGCCAGTCGAAGGCAGCTGAGTTGACTGCTCCTCCTGCTAAGAGGAGCAGACGTTCGAGGAAGGCCCAGAAATGGGTGGACACAACTCTGGCCGAACTGCCTTGTGCTTTGGAGACCGCTGCTCTGGTGGAAACATCAGAGACCGGCGTGAACCAGGCGTTGAAAGCCCTGCAAGTAGCTGCAGAGGATGCCAAGAGGCAGGTCAAAGTGACCGTGGCCGCTCTTGTGACTCCTCTGAAAAAGCTTCAGGCGGTGAGGGCGAAGGTGGATGAGGTAGGCACGCTGAAGGAAACCATCAGTCAGCAGGCTCTCCTCATCCGGACTCTGAAGGCATCCAATCAGGAGAAGGAACAACGCATCCTGAAGCTCTTGGAGGAGAATACCAGACTCCAGGGCTTGCTTTTGGATGATTCGGACGAGTCCAATCAAGGTGTGAGCAGGTCGGAAAGTTCCCTGGGTGGAAAGCCGACCTCTCTCCCTGCCAAACCAGTTGAGGAAGCTCAAGCCTTGCCTTCTTCAGGCTCGGGCGAGACTCCTGGTTTGACCGTGGTGTCCAGTCAAGCTGGTGGGATGTTGGAGGTTAACGACCAACAAATCCATTTCCTCACCAGTCTCCTGGACCAGATGAAGTCCCAACGTGAGCCACCCCAGCCTCAGAGAACTGTGGCTTCGGCTGCGTTGGGCCGGGCGCCTCCCGAGCAAGGTATGTTCGGAAGTATGTTCGATACTCCGGACAGACCTTCTGCAAAGGACTCGCCCGAAGGACCGAAAGACGACGATGGCAATGGTAACTAAAACAGAGGAAACGCATGGACGATGATGACTGGACCGCCCTTCGACCTGATTTAACCACCTCGGATGCTGTTCGGATGCCCTGGATCCTCGGATCATGACCCTGGTGTGTGGCGCCGACATTTACGTGAAGTCTACAATAATGAAAGTGATAACCTTTTTCATAAAATAAGTTCTGTAGAACAGATTGTTTGCTTGTTAGTGAGGACACTATATGCTCCTGCCTGTCAAACGTGAAAAGGTTTTTCATAAATTTTCTTTCTTACTTCGGATAATTGTTCACATTAGTTAGGACACAGAATGCTCCTATTTGTCGATTCCTGAAGTTTTCATAAGATTGATTTATTTGTTCATTGTAGAGAGGACACACTATATGCTCCTACTTGTAGACTTTTACTTTTTCTTACCCTGTCGAGTTTTTAAGATTTTTCTTTTCAAACTCTTAAAAGAAAAAAGGGGGTATTGTGGTGATATTGGGTGTAGGTGGCCGCTGAGGGTTAGTTCGTCCGAACCTCCCCAGTGGTCACTACTGGTCCGCGGGACTTTTTAGTCTAAATCATATGTTTTGCCTGTCACCTTTTATATATTTAACAGCAGCCAGCTGTTGGTCGATAGTAACCACGACCTGGGTTTCTACCATTTAATGTAAGCTGTAGAGGCCATGATAAACCTCTCAGTGTGGATAGTGTTACTTAAACCACTCATTGTGAATTGTTGACTGTTGATGTATATGTCTGATGGACACCTTTGGATGAGGGTTACCTGGCTGGCCAGGTAATCCGAAGTCCACAGTCCAGTCAGGTCTGATGCGAACTGATGCCAGTTCCGAAACCTCACAATAAAACCCAAGTGAACAGGTAGCGCCTGCCTTTGTTCCTTTTGTTCTATGTAACTCTCGATTGATAAGCTTCGGATACGCCAAGGGAAACGAACCTGCGACACAGATACACTACAGTAGTCCGATTCACTACAATATATTGAAACTATATAATATATATAATTGTGCATATGGGGCTTTATTCCATGATTTGGCCGTGAGCGTACAATATAATCGATATACTTGCCGCTCACAAGGTGGACAATATAAACTCCCTGTATTGTACAGTGACGTCACAACCGTTCGAGACAATGCAGACAACTCAGTTTGATGAAATTAAAGCAAATAAAGTTGTTTTAAGTTAAAAATCATGGAATAAAAGCAAGAATAGCACAGTATTGTGTCTTCGGAGGCCTATATTCTCCTTGTATGGCCGAAAAACAACTCGGCCTAACGGCCTCGTTGTTTTCGGCCATACTCGGAGAATATAGCCCCCCTCATACGCGATACTATGCTGTTCTTGCTATAGTATAGGGTGGGATATTCAGCCTGCTCGTCCTGCTTCCAGCTCTCTTCTGTTATACACTTATAGACCACTTAATTTATCAAGATATACAACTGAATGAAGATTACCTGCAATATAATTTAATTGCAGACCACTTACCGGTACCTTATCAGATTTTACTAGCACTGATGTTCTTATGCACATGTATGTATTACCTCGTCAAACAATTAGATATGTATACTCATTCTCAACAGATTATTCAATGCATTTTACCACCAAGTGCTAATTTGTTTTCTTTAATATGCACTAAAAGATTTTATCACATACCAGGAAAAGGAACACTTAGTAGTTCTTGTATTACGCTTGACTCTCACCTTTACATGGGAAAACATATAACACGGATTGTGAATGATACATTTCTCTCCCTTATTATCAATTATTGAGAACATAGAATAGCGCGTATATCAAATTTGATCCTGTAGTGTTAAGGAAAGGGATTTTGACATAGAGAAGAGCCACAGACAGAAAGGTAGACATACAGGGATAAACAGACAGATAGATCATGACAAAGAGGGGGCAAATAGAAAGTGATAGAGCGTGTGAAAGAATGAGAGGAACAGACATGCTGATAAGTCTACAGACAGAGGAAGAGAACAGGTAACAGTCACTGTTTCCGATAACAGCGTTTCAGATTAACATTAACGGTTACAGTGGTTTCCTTTTAACAGTTGTAGGCCTATAGCTGTCTTTTGGCAGTTCAACATTAATCTCGTTGCGTTTCCCGAGAGAAAACGCAGCAGATGCGTGTGGATGTGGATGTACGTCCCCCAAAATGACATGCACACCCAATCTGATAATTATTAAGATACAACATGAAAATATTATAATTTAGCAAACATGACAATCCACCTAGCAAGTTCTTAATCCTGCGGTCTTGCTCTAAACATTATGGTACATATATGGATAACACAATATATATGGCATATATAAAATATTGAAAATTTCTCCTATTTTAAATCAAACACTTTATCAAAGAAACAAGATATTATTTTTCCACATGAGAGAGATTAGATCTGTTGTGTGAGGTTGAGTTGGGTGAGGAGAATGTGGCAAGTATTACGCCATGCTTTAGCATCGGATGGACCTGAAGGGTAAGAAAGGGAAAAGAGAAATCCAGAGGACAGAAAAAGCGAGAGGGAGAGAACGAAATAGAGGGAGAGAGTGAAGGAGAGAGGAGGAGAGGGAGGGGCAGGGAAAAGCAGAGAGAGTGAAAGAGCAAAGGTGCAAGAGCTAGCAAGGCAACGTGGTAAATGTAGCTGGAGAGAAATGGGAGATTGTGCCATATTATCATAGAATCTCGCCAAAATAAAAGGGATTTTGAACTTGAGTCAAAAATCACTAAATGGAACGTGAAGGTTCTTGTCAGTAGTCAACCCAGTGAAACACTTTTTCAAATTAATTCCCATTTATCACGCATGTCAATCGTTATTGCAGACAAAATATCTGTACCATGCTTTGCATCTGATTATAAAGTATTTAGTATAGTAATGTACGGAGCACAATAACAAGCTCGTAGTTATAAGAACATTTTCCTAGATGGTAACTAATTACCATACAATCCTTTATAGCGTTACCTTGGCTAAACCCAAATATTTGACGCTGTACGCATAACCTGAAACCCGGCTCTTGACCTTTATTCTCCACTTGCTGTTGTGCCCTTATTCCCCAGCATTGGATTGAGCAGACTCGTATACCTGAGGAATGCAGATTTGAATTCCCAGTGCATTTTGTAGACTTCTGGGCGGACTCTATCATTCTATAGAATCCGCTCTGAGCGCACAGAACTGCTTCAACAGAATTTTGAATAGCGAGGATTCGAACCAGGCACCCCTTGTATGTGAGGTCCCACATGCATAAGAATATGCAAGCAAATAGGATTGACAACCCTATTCACTAGGCCACCGGGGCTCACTCAGAAAATCTGAATGAGCGTGCAAAATTTTACTTAAATGGCAATTTGAATAGTAATCAATTTTGTGTGTATGTGGGTCCGTGTGTATAACACCTCAGTAAGACCTCAATAATATTATAAACAAACAATATTGTATTGGGGTAATCAATTATAGGTTCCATATCATTATTTGTACCCAAATGGTTGGTGAAGATGTATATATTCATATATGCCTATATACTCGTGGTAAGTAGTGTAAGATATTTCATCGAATGATTCATTCGAGGTAATGGCAAATGTGTATTGGGGTAATCATAGTCAATTGTGAACAGACACTTGACGTTGGAGGATGAGCATGTAAGAAGTATCAGATGTGTACTATTAGTGAATAGGAAATGCTGCCTTTCCCATTCACCAAAAGTACACAATTTTGACCTCTTTCCTACTTAGTTATTACCGTGCTACTTTACATAAAACCCTCTGCTACTCTTCCTAAACAGGTGTGCGCCAGAACACCTCTAGAGATCAAAATTTCTGATCAGGAATTCAGGGCATCCTCGATATTTTCAGACAGTCAACATGCAGTAGTCAACTTAGGTTCTCAGCACACAGACAGGACTTTGAGATTCTTCATATACAGTAAAACATTTTAGATTGACATTTATGTAGGGTAAATATTTTCTCACGGCAACGCACCTGCCTATTTTCATGAATTGTGGAATGGGTAAACTTCCATGCATTTCCTACTTCGACGATGGCACAGATTAAACAGTTTTGTTCACTTCGATTGGTATTTTGTGACCATGTACTGGTCTAGATACAATATTTATCACTGGTACTCACACCATTATTAAGCGTTCATGGGAAATCCTCTTTCTTGGGAGCTAACCCCGTCCCCATGTAAGACATTGGTTACACGCTAGTAGACTTAAACCTACTCCTTGTGTACACATGCATGAATGGACAATGATGGTCTACGTCAATGTACGTATTCCTAGGAGAGGTCGTTGGACATGGATTGTCACCCTTTACTTATCTCACCAGTGTCCCCCTGTGTCCATGTGAAAAGCTAAAACAAACCAGTAGCAATAATCTATTTACCTCACCTGTGTTTCCTACCTGTTAATGTAAATAGTAGCTGAAGTGAAAGAGCGGTAATAATCAATTGGTTCAAATTTTACAATAGCGTAATAAAAATTATAATCAAGACTTATGTATTGTTTATGTCGTTCATTATCTATTTCTGGGATTGAACATGGGAGATTGGTATATATACAATCCAATGTTCATAGGGAACATATCAATTTAAATACGTTTTACAATTTCTACCATTTCATCATGAATGAATGTCGATGTTTTGGTGGAATTGTCTCTGGTCCCTGGGCCATTCACAGCGTAACAGCAGGACAACAGCAATTATTTCATGAGCATTCCAGTACCTAACAATGCACTTTCAGTGTTTTCATGGAGCCCCCAATGAGTTCTACAACACATTGCATTACTCCGAAAGGGTAAATAGTAACCCTTCAGTAGTCAACGACTACTCAGTCACTGTCACTGCCTTGAACGGCCCAGGGGCTATAACCATTTCAGGCAGTGATTAAAAGGATTAATAACCTCCATTCCAGGCTATCTGGTGCACCTTCTGTGTCCTTTAATAATGTGCATTACATTTATATATCTGTATACAAGATATATAAGATCCAAATATCACAATAGGATTGATGAATAAATTTGATTTAAATGGTTTAAATGGTTTTATTCAGAAATCAACGTTCCAACATTACATCGCTGTTCTCAGAAAATGATAAATGGTTATCAGCGTCACAACTTTTATATTTCTTGGGGTTGTCTGTAGAATGATCTCCCACAGGCGATACAAACTATGTAAAGACACTGCATGGACTCTACTTGTAAACATTATTCATAAAGTTTATTCATGGATTTAAAGAGATACAGAATAAAACCGTAAGAAAGACTATGTTAAGTTGATATTTGTTTGAGATATTTTCATTTAGATGTAGTGACCAACGTTTCGGAGTTCATTACTCCCTCCTTCGTTACTCTTTTTATTATTTATAATGACTCAGACAATTTCGAACCAATACATACTGGACTCCATCTAGTGTCCTCAGTAATTGACACATCTGCCTAAAGGATTAATTATCGACATTGGGAGGGTTGCTTGTCCACCGTTTGGTGCACCAGCAAGTGGAGGTTGAAGTGGAGGTTATTAATCCTTTTATTCTGTGCCAGAAGTGGTTATAGCCCCAGGACTGTTCAAGACAATATCAGTAGTTCATTGGGTAATGTGTTGAAATACTTGATGTAAAGTAATGAATGAAAAGGTTATGGTAATGGAGTGAAGGTTTTAGAGTGTGGAAGTCAAATTTCCAAACATGAGTGATTCGATGGAATATTCTCCTTACATTTGATTCGGAAGAAATACTTCGTTAGATTCATATATATTTACCTGAGTGCATAAGAACATGCATTCCAATTCTTAGCATAGCTGTGAGCACAATTGCAATATATCATGTCGGTTATGCTTGACCCGGTTTTGAGTAAATCAAAACAGTATAATACATGGCTTTGACATCTATACAATGTTAAATTATTTCTAAATCATGTATACCTTTAGTTATTCTGCCTCCACAAACTAGCCTTATGTATTAAGAATATTAAAGGCAAATTTTGCTTTGGAGAGGGATTTCATGTATTGATCAAGTGATTCTCTGCACAGAATGTGTGAAATGATATTGACTAACTCCTTTTTATATTTATGTTAAGTTCCTAATCAGGATCAAGTTCTTCATACGTAAGATGTTCCGAGTCAAAGCTATTTTCAACCTATTCCACCAATATCCCAAAGGAATCACAACCACTTCTGTGTTGAACATGCTCTATTTGAATGGGTCCAGGCCATCGACTGATGTTTCAAATCGATTCCACTTTCCCTTCAATGGGAGAATGGTTGACAAAAATTACAAACCTGGCATCGCTCATTGCACTCAAAATATTTTATTCATTTTTCTCTACTCTTTCATGGTACTAAACTATGTGATAGCGTAAAATAACCACCGATAGTAATCTCTTATCACATGTATTCCTATAAAACTTGATAACCCTCTTGCCCCCTCCCCATCCATTATCAGTCTTTTGAGTTATATAAGTTTCTAATAAAATCAAAAGGCACCAGATATTGTATTTCATTCCTAAGCGAAATTGAAATAGGCTCATCCTCACTGCTCATCCACTCATTTCAACTTGTTGGGACCTTCTTGGAACATTAAATATAAGAACTGCTACATCACTTGAGTACAAATGGGTATAGAAGATGACTTCATGGAAATGAAAGGACCATAAATCTCTGCACCTATAAAAATTCGCCGTGCATGGCAGTAGTTCACTGGGTTTAATTCTTTTGTTTATATCGTTATATGAGTTCGCCTAGGTAGAAGTTAGCCTAGGTGTGAGTTTGCCTAGGTGTGACTTCACCTGGTGTGACTTCACCTGGCGGCAGTTCGCCGTGTGGGACTTCGACTGACACCTATATTCACACATTGCTGGATAGTCTTTGTTAGATTTCATTAATTAAATTTAGGCAGAAAGGCTATTGTAAATGTGTGTATATATCTTTTTTAAATTCCTAAGTTATGCAACAGTTGAATGAATCCAGGACATCCAGGCCATTAGCTTCACCTGTTGTTGCAACTCATTAAGGAAAGGAATGTTCTGTAAAGGAAAAGAAATCCTATACATGTGCTATTCTCAGCTGGTAGCACTAGCCTATACACACAATGTATTTGTATTCCTTCCAACCGAAGGAAGAGAAAGGAGTGTAGGAATTTCCACCCACAACTTTCCTTTCCTTAGCTTATACAACAGGAAACTGGACTTTGTATTTGATTAGTCTAAATCGCCTAATCACATTTCTTCTGGGCAAGCAATCAAAGACGACATGTTTACAAGACAAAAAGGATGCAGAGACATTTATAACGGATATATCTACATGCACTACCCTCCAGTATTCCGCATACAGTGCTCTATGGGCCATTTAGCAATGGATTGTAAAACGATGAATTCTAAAATGTCTTCATGATGAAAATCCTTTAAATAAAGTCCACAATTGAAAGAACTCGGCTTTGGTAATTTCTTGTCTAGAATATGGTACCTCGTGATACAGATTGCTATGGAAAATAGGTAAACAAACTGTCTCTATTGGTGATACAATCGATGAACGACTGAAATATTGACCAAACATTTCCCACCAACTACCAAGGTAAGCCATTAATAAATCAACCCTACATGGCCACGGCTTGTTTGGTGTTTATAAGGCATTTATTTCAATAAACCCAGAGATTAGCATAATTGCTTTTATCTAAAACCCTCCAACCAGGACAGAGCTATAGATATGGATCGCGATCTCAGCCCTAGATTGGATCTATGTTAGGATTACTCCTATTTGCAATAGTATGTCCATAATTAATGTTTAACAGGCCATGTATCACTAGGAAAGACATATCATATCATGTTGGCCTAATGTCAAGAAATAGTATTACCCGGTATTTGCCCGCGAATATTTCTAAAGCTGTCACAGAGGCTCATTGAATTCAAAGTATTTAGTACTCAAAGATAACTGCAACAATACATTGCTAACTAAGAACAGAATTGAGGACATCAACTCTATGCAAACCGAACCAACACTGACACCATTCAGTGCATCTACTGGTGCTGAGCATGTATGCAGAGTCAGGGCTAGGGCTAAATATGCAAAATACTGTAAGCCGGGACGCTGGCTACCTGTTGATACCCGCAAATGCTGACCTACCTTGGTCATAATTATAATGGTCAATTCTCCTATTCACGTTAGGTGAGTCAGATGGGTGATCAATACTCCTGACTATCGAGTAGAGGGTCTGGACACAGCAGTTCCATTCTGGATAATAATATGCATTGACGAGATCTTCTAGGGTCTGACCCTCAAATCCAATGGCTTTCACAGTCATTGGGAGTAGTTACTGATCAGCTTTATTGACCTTTAAGGGAAAGGCCGATTGACCTTGTCTGAGAATACCGTATAAAATTCTAAAAAAAACAAAAGAACTTCTCGCTTGTGGCGTATAATTCAATAAAGGTAATTGTTGGGTAAGAAAACACTTACACTTAAAAGAACCTTGTTTGGCGAAGATTCCTTCATGACAGTAATTGTAACTGTTCATGATATGAAGTACGGAAATAAAAAATAAATAGTTAAAGATATTGCTTTTCATAGGCCATTGCCAAGAAAGCCATGGCTACGTGCCAAGGAGTATTCATTGAACCTACAGTTTATCAGCTTTCCGGACGATATCAGAAGTCATACCATATTACTCATATAGTATCTTTGATAATATATCTTTTTATAAACATTTTTTACCAGGACTTCCTCTAGTACCTATATATTTAGTATATAGTCTAGTATATAACTAATTTTTTGTTGTTTACTTCTATCGTTTCCTCCATTGTACAATCAGCTTCAAATTCAAACAGAAACACACACAAAAGTAAATCATCGATCTAGTTATTCTTATTCTGGTATTGCTGTGTTATCATTCTTCGCAGTATGGATTAGAGTAAAGTAAACAAATGTAAATACGAGTTGAAAGAGTTTCGCAGGTTTCACTCGTTTATATTATCATAACTCAATCGAATAACGCTCCTTTACTCCAGGTAAATCTTTGCAATACTTTAAACATAATTATAGGGTTTACAGTTTGATATTTGAGGCAGAAGCAATAGATTAGCCAGAGCAATCATGTATTCAAATATTAACCCTGAGAACGATAAAACTGTTCAAAATTGTTGCAAAATCTTCATTTCAATGATGTTGGATGACTGTAATTATGTGCAATATCATATTAGTTTAAGAGAAGACTGTAAATTTATAGTAGTGAATGATCAGAATCGCTCCCGGTCATTGACGGGAGCGACATTAATTGTCTACTACCTAAGAAGAAAAAGCTGAAAGCTCCCCTTGTGCCAGAGAGACCCTCTTCAACAGCAATCATTGATTGTTATAAAATTCAAATTCAAATGTTCATGCTCATTAACCCACCAAGCCAGTACTATGAACTTAGATTCATTGCAATACATTGTTGGTTGCAGTACATTTTGTATTCTCGGGGTTGCATGGGTGATTACCTAGAAGTCATACAATACTTACCGAGTACCTCAACCCCCCCCCCCGACCCCACACCTTACCACCCTCATAAAGTTATTGGCATTCCCAGTTAGGTTCCCTTTCTTATAAATTGCCGTTGACACGCATCGGTGAATTGGATACAAGGGGTTCTACGTTTTCACACACACTTAATCAATTGACTACACACTTGTTGACCAAGGAGAATGTTCTCTTTCCGTCTCGTCGGGAGAAATAATTGGGCGTGAGAAACTAATTTTCTGCTTGCTAAAAACATAAGTTTCTAACACAAAATACTCAAGTTAAAATCAATGTTAGGACTTTGACAGCTTATTTCTCGCTTTGACATTTTACCGGAAAGGAATGTGTTTGGAATTGAAATCTTTTATTTGAAATAAGGCTGTGCTCCAAGTTCCAATACAACCAATGAATGCCTGTCTATTGACGATAGTGATAACAAAAAATAAGCACGTGTCCTTGTTGGCTTGTATGAAGAGGGACTGCTTAAAGTTACAGTTGCCACAAAGAAGGTATATAATGATGTTTTGGCCTAGGAGGCAGATTGGTATGCTGGGTGCAGTGACTCACCGCACAAATAAAGAGGATTTAATTATAACTTCTAAGCAAACTACCTCCGAATAAGACAAGGGAAATAACCCTGTGGACATGGCTCCTAATAAAGCCAGGAGACACACAATTATTACTTGTACCTGTGCCAAGTCCTAGAAAGCTAAGTTCGTGTTCCTGAGGTCAGGATTGTAGTTACCCCCACAGGAACATGTCAAGGGACAGGCGTGGGAGGGCTATTGTTGTAAGCATTGTCAGAGTCTGATCCTTTGTGTCAACATTTTTGAGGGAACAATTTTGGCCATAATAGGGAGGTCATAAGAACGGGTACACAATTCCACTCGTGGCGACGGGCTAATGAGGACTGATAATAGGCTTATTTATATAATATTCCTGGTGCTTTGATAAAAAGCATCACTAAATGCAGAGCTGTCATCTTTCATTAATTACTGGCAAATTTGTCTGATTAAGTGTAGTCCTAAACAATTATTTTATGGATGCTTCATCAGCCATGGATGTCGTTGATCTCTGGCGGAAATTGTACGCAAATAGTGTGTATAACATCTGAAATCGCATTGTATTTGCAAAGTATATTATTTTTCTTATTTATTTAATTTATATTTTTGATTCATCATCTGTGTCATTGAAAATCTTAAGAGGGGCCCCAGGATTGTTATCACTAATCTGTTTGGCTCATAAACATAATATCATTGCTTGCATAAAACATAGGTCATAATATGTGAGTATTCATTATTTGTGAGTGTTATACAAATTATTATTCAAAGACTTAACACAATACCTTGCTTATCTTACAGGCCGAGGAGGAGGTTGTATATATCCAAAGTGACGTCGCCATGACGACGTTATCTGGGAGCGACCTTCGGGCCGTCATCATGTTCTTCCTTTTCCACGTCACTATTCTCACCCTTCTAGTAACATCAAATGCACAGGACCTAGCTCGTAAGTATTGCTCTAGATTTGTACCAATACTCCATGCTTTTACTATTTTAGTTAGCCATTATATGTATAACATAAATTACCTTCTACTACCTTTTCAATGACTCGGCACCCACCATATAATATTACTTGCATAAACCGAACTACTAGCCATATGAGGTCTGAAACTTGTATCGATTATTTAACGATATATAGCCTCTTTTTTCCAGATACTGCCCCTCCTTTCCCTCTCCCCCCTCACCCGCTGCTCTCCCCTCCTCCTTCATCTCCCTCTTTCCCCCTTCCTTATAATGGTTATTATGGCAAATTATTTATGACTCGGCCTACCTTTTCTGATACAATGCTAGTAGGTCGAATACAATGCTAGTAGTTCAATAAAGCGGCAATGCATCAGGTCCTCCTCAGAACTACAAGTTGTAAGCGCTAATTTTCCTTTTGTCCAACCCATTGAAGGGAAGCATCTTAACCGAAGCGATTCCTCAATTTTCTGAATGGCCTTGCTGTCAATGCCTCGGGTCATGATCCATGTGACTTAATACCATTTGAATCTTCTGAAATTCCACATTCTTCTAATGTAATTATACCTAACAGGCTATTGAATCTATAGAGAGAATATTTAAGTACTCGGGAAGGACTGTTTAGTAGATTGGCACTGGAGTAACCGGAGGCAATAATTTCATTCATTAAACATCAACACATTGGAGGAGTTAAATGTCATTAGGGGATCTAGAAGGAAATTATGGATGCACGTAATTTAGTGCATGCGGTTCACCTTTTAATGGTCCTAAAAATGTTTAAAAAGATAAAACCATATGTTTCAATGCTTTCCTTATAACATAACTTTGTTATTTCTGTTTCAGCATGCCAAATTCAATCTTTTGGAACAATTCGATTAGATATATTTGAAGCCACAGACACAGAACTGCGAGCTAATCCTAATGCAGCAATATATCAACAACGAATTCCTATAGGCGGTCGCCTTGAAGGTGGTAGTGCTCAGGAGCGAGTCCGATTAAAAATGCAGCAGGACGTATTTTTATCAGACATAAACCCAGAAAGGTTTTTCAGAATTTCACAGAGAGATGATGGTATTTACCTGCGGCTGGTCCGTGGGTTGAATAGGGAGGGTGAGAGACCGGATTCCCGCGATGATATCACAACAATCACCTTCACATTAGAATGCGAACCTGTAGCAAACCCATCAGAAATTGTGAGTATACACTCTATTTGAGATCTACTTGGAGCGGTTCGCCGTAGGGTTACCATTGGGTCGCTTTGATGATTACTCTAAACTTGCAGGTCTCAAACAGAGTGTACAGGGTATACATTATGTTTCATGGTTGCTTTGGACAATTCGCAATCATTGACCGACACATTTCATGCAGTGACCGCATAGTATAATAATAGTCACCACTTTACAATCACTGTATATAATCTATAACTATGGCGATATTCAAAGTTTCGGTTATGCATTAAGTAGTATATGAGATCCATATTCATTTCTGGCTTAATAATTTGAACGACGTGTAATCGACGTGTATCGACGTTATGAATAAGATAATCTTCTTTAACAATCACTATTCATATTTCTCGAGTCCAGCCTGCTTTCAAATAGTATGGGAAACTGGATTGTATGTTTCTCAATGTGCCTACAGAATGTGTAATTTGTGTTTCTGACAACCACATGCTTTGTTCTTATCATTTGTTATGAACCGAATATTCTTATAAGTCTTAAAATTGGCAATGAACAATGTGTAATTAACCCTATACAGTCTCATTTTATACAGAATTATGACAAATATTATAATATATATATCTCATATGAAGTAAAATACTTGAAGTTATCAACAAATACAAATTTAAGGTTCCTTAAGGTCCATTTTTCTCTTGGGTTACTATCTGATTTCATATCATTTTGCTTTTTTAGTCAACGAGAACTGTTGAAGTTCATATTGAAGATGTCAATGACAACACTCCGGTTTTCGTCAATTTACCATTTGGACCCATTTCAGTGAATGAAGTAAGATTCGAATTTTTGTCCGCGTTCATGCATGTCAAGAAATTTAAACAGTCACATTTTCATACTAGATATTTCGCTCTAAAGTTCACAGATTACTGCACGTAAAGCTTAGATGTACTACATATTATATACTCTCTCCATGGAGGTAGAAGTCAAGTTTAGTCGCTAATATTTTTTTCAGCATAATTATTACAACATTGTCTTTCATGATAGTGTCCTGAATTTTTGTTGACGGGCTTGTATATGTATCTGTTTACAGCTTACACCAGTAGGAACAACGATTTTCCGGTCATTGTCAGCCATTGATACCGATGCTGGACGAAATGGGGACGTGGACTTCAACATCGTGCCTTCAGATGGTAGAGCTGTGAGTTAAGTTATCTATATGGAATGCTTTCATGTGAAAACACTAGTTTGATCGGAGTCAACACACAATAATAATCTGTTTACCTTCGCTATAAACCATAACCAAATGGGCTCATACATGAGGACCACTTTCTTCTATAAATAAATCATTATTTAGGCGTAATAATTGTTATAAATCAACTCAAACATTCTTAACTGAATTTGTGACCAATGTTCTGTATTAAAGGGCGATGGCAGCACTAAATTCCGAATTACGTTAGCACGCTTAGGTCATATTCAAGTCGCTGCACCTCTGGATTTTGAATCACTCAGAGAAGCCACTGGAAGGAACTACTATGTGCTCAACATTTCAGCCAATGTAAGTTCTAATCTTCAGTTACTTTATTAATACTAGCCAATAGTTGTTGTAGAGTATACACATATCGACGAATATTATATATACATTATTTCTTGTGTAAATTTATTTTTAAATATGTATGTAGTTACCAGATAAACAAAACGCATTATTGCTAATTGTTAAAATGTTAGAGGTGTCAATACTAATACACTAATTCGATGATGTCCAAAAAATCCAAAACAAAAACTGACAAAAATCCAGTTAATGTTAACATCAGTTGTATATTTACTGCTGTATCTCTCTAAAAAAAGGTTTATGTTAATGATTGTTTCTAGACTTGTTTCAGTAGTGGGTCCCCATTATGTGGAGACTGAAAATTAATGGTATACAGTACCTCTATGTTTTCTTGTTTTTTCGCCATGTTATTGTTATTTCTTATATAATTAACTGCAAGATGATTTAACATGACATCAATGGAAACAATTATTAATCATGGAATCGATGTCATTGTATTGATATTCACCATAATCTTTACCAACGCTTCCATGTTAGGACAATGTCGCCCCCTATCTGTCCTCTGTCAAACCGGTTAGTAAGGAATACGAGTGCGTCCACCGAGTGAGGCACATTGAAGCACCATATCACCTTTTTATCCTATTGATCTTGTAAAAGATGCCAACAATTTAATTTCAGATCTTGAAAGGTAGACAAAATTTGGCGGGAGTAAAATATTCCCCTTTGTGGAAACAAGATGTATTATGTTCTCACATTAAAATTTAAACACTCACGAAAGATCGTGTAGAGAAACTCCGACTGCGGTTTTCCCAAACACCCCGCCTGTCGTCACTAATGTATGTGCATATAATATGTCTCAGTGCAAATATAAGCTTCCTATATTTATAATACATTATATGCATTTTAAATCTTGAATAATTGCGTTGGCAACTTTGGTTTGCATCTGCCCTCACATCACAAGCGATTCATCGAATTTTTCAAACTTGCTCTCCTTCAATCCTACACATGTGTGATTTTCAACTTTACTTTCTACGTCTCTGAACCAAAGCCTCCAGTATTTTTTCAACTCATCGTTCAATATCTCTGAATCGACCACCATTGATTGTATAATATCTTGCAGTCTTTTCAATACTGCGTCGATATCCATGAATCTATTAAATCACCTCATTCCATTTCAACCCCCTATTTCTCGCGTTGTTATACATGAAGGAATAAATTTCAGATGATGCAGGTAACTTTGGTGCATTTTTTTGTTATGTTTATTGTTCGTATATCCCAGACCAATACACCCTGAAGACAAATCCAAATAATGTCGCCAGTATTATCCCACTCTATTATGCGTAGGGTAAGTTTAGCAGCATGGATTATATTCACTATGCTTTTCTCCCAAAGGCCCATTTTTGAATCGAGTAATACAATTGTGACCATTGACCGGGGATCGCATTCTGATCCTCTTTGATTGTGTGAACCTATCCCTTCCCTCATGCAAACTGTCATACTTCCATGTTTAAGTCACCCCGAATCCGCATGTCTGCATATTAGCTGTAGGTTTTGTCGATCTGAGGTAACACAAGGCATCGGCATATTTTGCAATACATCAAGAATATATGATAATATAGTGAGAAACCCAAAATATCGGATCCAGGAGCCATATCAGTAACATTAGAATATATGAATTTCTATCTTTATGTAATAAATTAGCTATGTTTCAGAACTCTATAGGCCCGAATATTCATATTAAATGACAAAACCCACAATGACACAAGTATACCATATTGATGGGACATCTATTACTCAGATATAATCTATATACAATGGGGGAGAAATGTGCTATTTCACCAGTCCTTGACCCCATCCTTTAGTCAAGTGCCTCCCATACACTGTGGAAAAGCTTTCCATTTCCAATAAAATACTGTGAGTGTCTTCCTCTATTCTGTCCATTTCACATATTTCATACCAAATCACCATAAAACTGACCCTGTTGTCTGTCTCCATCATGTTAACATGTGTTAAGGGCCGATAGTCCACTGAGCCGATTCTCATGCGATTTTGCGCCGCAGAGGGCTCTTCTTCCCTAAATTATGTGAGAATCGCATGAGAATCGGCTTAGTGGACTAGGTCCTTTATGCGACCTTAATAAGGATGATATACATAATCTTATCTATACTTACCTTAGAATGTATACATATAAAATAAATAGTGCTGAAACGAAGTGTTTATTTTAAAAAACCCATTATATTAATGAAGTGAAATATCCATTTACGAGCCCTTAATTGATCTCATTTACACAAATCCAAGCTATATAAACCATCTAAAATAATTCAATTAAATTCATGGTTACCAGGACAACTATGAAGCCGAGACCGAGGTAAGGTCAGGCCAAGGTCAAGGTGAAAGACCAAGGTCGTGCTTTGAGCCATTCAAGTTGTTCATTTGAAATTTGTTGTGATGCAAATGAAATTGACTGATTTGTAGAATGTATAGTGTGCATGGAATTTTATTTATTATTGTATTGTGTTTGATATCGTGATACATGTTGAACCTCTGCGTTATACATTAACTAGTGCATAGAACTATCAATATGTTTCATCCAAAAAGTCGGCTTAATTAGTAACGACTGTTTGCCTACCTGATTGTAATATTTTCTTATGTCTTGTGTTTAATTCGAAAGAAAGCAGATTTAATTGTGTCGATGAAACATGATACAATAATTCCATGCAGGAAACTTAAAAGCGGGATCTCTTTTCACTGTTTTGTTCTGAATGTTGAGAAATGACAGTTCCAACATCTAAAAATAAATTTCATGTCCCCATGTGTTTATAAAATTAAGATACAATGTGTTTGGCTGTCTGGACTAATCGATACAACGAAAATAATTCCTGATGGCTTGTCTCAAAGGTACTTAAATCAGACTTGATAATTCTAATAAAAGTTAAGGCCCTTAAGACATCAAATTATACACATGTATAGAATCTTCATCAATAGGTGTGTCACTCTTGCAGGACAATGCAATAGTTTTCTCCTACTGATCAATACTTACATTCAGAACAATACAATAATGCCGTCACAACCTTAATTGAATATCATAATGTTGTTTAATTCTCGATTCCAATAACTTTCAATTTGTATATTATTAGCACAGTATACCAACCATATTCAAACCTATTCTTCACTATCCTTTATCTGCGATTTTAAAATCTCCGGATATAATTATTACTCTTTTAGCTGTGTGTTGTGTTTTGTTAACTTTAATATATTATTTCCCAACAGTTAGGAAACTATGTGTATTCATTAAATATCAATAACAGAATAGGACCCTTGGTACCTAAAATTACTTCGAAATTTTGAATGAATATGGAGTTAAAAAGACTCTTTGGGCCACGAACGAAAATAATTGTGCTGCCTCATGTTATTGCTTATATGTGTTTATACATAGCAATTCTGTACGCGAATGGCAGTTTGAACTTCCGACTTAAGTGATGTCTCCCTCCAACATTGTTTAAGATGGGGAGCGTATAGTTTCATTCGATTTTAGTTGCATAAGGCTTAAATTGTTATACATGAGCCCTGCTTTTATGTTTCCACTAAAGGTATTGTCTACGTCGTTGTCAATTAGGTTACATCTTTTCATGAACAAAACGGATTGCCCTATTCTATATCTGTGGGTTTATAATATAAGCTATATTATTTGAACCTCGAAGATCCGAGTTGTAACTCGCAAATGCACACATTTTCATAGATTCAAGACTTGGCAAATACCATTTGGCATAGATGGGGCAATTTGTACACTTATCGTGGTTTTTGTTCTCGAAATGTAAATATCATTAGGAAGCATTAGAACGACATGAATTACGTTTTGAGGACTGGTACTACCAGATAGCCTTTAGTCCTTAAAACACAGTTCATGACTTCTTCAATGATATCGAACTGATATTAATCTTAGGTTCACGGTAGAGTTTCTGAAATTTTAAAATGTATTAAATAATCTCTCAGTTACACTTATCTATTACATGTATCAAAGTATCTGAATAAACTGCAAGGATGGATGAAAATAATCTAAGATACAAATAAATATTGATAAGAATAAGCTTATTGTCACAGGCAAGATAAACAACTAATGTAAAAAAAACCCATGGCTATAGCGAAATAATCTTATCACACTAGTCTTGGTGTATCTATTTTCACCTACAAACAAACTAAATAATTATAAGTTTATAAAACAGAGATTAACCGCGGGTATTACCGTATTCGCTGGTTTAACTGGTAGGCCCTCGCGTCGTTGGTATGTTTACTTGTATTTTAAACATTACTCTTATTTTGTACAGGATGACAGCAATAATTTCGCAAAAAGGACAGCCTATACCACCTTGAAGGTGACGATCACAGACGGTGACGATCAAGGTCCCACATTTATTTACGAAGGTTGTTTCAAAACAGGAGCGATGTGTGTAGATCCTGTTTATACCGCCGGGATCAAAAGTTCCGTTGTGGTGAGTCCTCGTTTAATTACTGGCATTATGGCATGTGAATAAAATTCATTTTAGATTAAACATATTATATGTATACATATTCATGAACATATATTATATTATGATATCGATATTCGTTTCAGACTGGAAGTCTTACCGTTTCACCAGAGCCAATAAAAGCGAAAGATATGGATACATTAAATTATAGGATACAATTTACTATACAAAGGGGTGAGTATATATGTTTTTGATGGTGGATCATGATTTCCTTAAGATCGTTAAGAACTCAAAAATAAACATAAACAAAATGTATGATATAAAGAGCGAACTATAAATTAAATGGAAAAGGGAGTATTATCTGTAATCTATACAGGTCTTCCAAATAACCCTGAATTTGGAAATATGATCTAGACTAGTTGAAAATATAATAAGATCGCTAGTATAGATCTGCGCAGTACTCAAGAATAGCAATACACACATATAAACATAAATAGATAAGTAGATATTGAGATATACATACACAACTATATACAATGGGCTTGCCAATAGTCAGAGCAAATGGACTGGAACCTTAGCATTATAGGCTAGATAGATTCAACATTTTAACTTCCAATAATGTACATCCCGGGTATGTTCAACATGAAGGAACCTGAATATGGAACCGCTGGGGCTTTGTTCGGCCACACAAGACAATTTCAAGCCCATTACTTGGTCAGCTCAAACAAAGACAATGTATCAATTCCTTTAAATCGGAGTCAGTTTACTTCCCCAGTGTAAATTCATAAATAAAACAGCCGATTGATTTAAATATAATAATTCAATAGGCTGCAAGGGTCAGCCATATGAATGTTTTGTTAGATATTTCATATTGACATTCAAGAAATGACCAATTCTCGTTTGTAGTTATACCGGATCGATATCAGGACGCATTTACAATAGATCCAGTCAGCGGTGTGGTCACTCAGACAAAGGCAGTCAATCGAGCAACCACCAGATCTCTTCGCATCATCATAAAGGTAGCTCTCCCAAATAACTATACCACAATTCTGTCAGGAATTATAAGACAGGGTATAATTAAATTAGTCCATCTACAGTACTAGATTCTTAATTTATTGTCTCATATTCCTTGTTCATTTACCATATGTAGTATTCTTCTTTGGAATGATGTAGCATATAATGTAATTGTTATGCAACAATTTCAGGCGACAGAGGCCTCGTCAAATGCCCGATCTACCACAGCAGAGTTACGAATCACTGTCCAACAGACAAACGAACGGGCGCCAGTTATCTCAAGTTCGCTTCGAGATTTCACAGGCTACATTTATGAAAACGAAAGGAAGAATTCCCTTGTCATGGACGTTAGTGGAAATACAGCACTCAGACTCATCGTTTCAGATCCAGATCAAGTAAGAATTCATTTCTTTTAATTCATCCAACTGTAAAAACTAGATCTAAACGAAAGACGTATCGTTTTATTGCTGACAGATATTCATTATTGCTGCAATTAAAATTGCCTTTGTAATTCAGCTCTTGTATAACTGATTTATTAATTGTTTGCATTGTAACACGCAATGATCCAGCATTGCTGACCCTTGGCAGAACAACCGCCTTTTTATACCTTTTTACTTTATATTACATAACTCATGACTGAGTAAAATCATAATTACATTACTAATAATCACATAATATTATTATCATTATTATGCTTTATTATTGTCATAAAACTTAATTTCCCAAACTCATCTACGCTGTCCTCTGACCAGGGCCTCCAGTAATGATATTCCCACTTGATTGTTAAGGTCATAAATAGGCCTATCATGTAGGCCTAAACTCTCATCTGAAAAGGTATGATGACTTGATGGATTTAATTCTAAGGACCATACAGTCATACGTAAGATTCTCTTTGTTATGTTTGGCCGGTACACGGTGTTTGTTACTGTTAACCTACTTGTGATTTTGTTCTCTATATGAAACTAAAAATCTCACCTTGATGATTTTCATAACCTTGACCTTGCTTTCCCTGCGCAGACGGAGGACGATCCCGACACTAAGTTCAGCTATCGTGTGGATGGCACGGGTCTCTTCAAAATAACAAAAGACGGATTCGTTACTCTCAATGTGGATGATTTGGATTACGAAACAACAAAAAAGATTAGTTTCCGTGCCATCGTTACTGAAGTTGATGTGCCGGGACCTAAATCTAGTACCGCTGATATTACAGTCAACATTTTGGATCAAAATGACAACTCCCCCAAGTTCCCTCCATCGGGTTATTCTGTTACCATCAAGGAAGGTGAACGCCGCAGACCAGTGGTCAAGGTAATATTATCTTTAATAATATTATTAAGGGGAAGAAAAACTGTAGAAAATGAGGTTGAAAATATAACTAACCTAATGCTTGAACAAGTCTTTTCCAAATCTTATTTTTCTTGTCTTTGAAGTTAACCTATCTTTTCAGCTCTAGTAAAGAACAGAATGGTCCTTTTTAACGAATACTTGTATATGCTTGTATATATATATATACGTTGTATATAACACTTACCCAATAAAGTTTGGCCTATATATAAGTGTAAACTCTTCCCTCGAGTTGATCGGTACAGTTATTGAGACCTACTTGAATATTTGACTTTTAGTAAAAATATTTGTCCAATAATCTTACCCTTCAGGTCGAGGCCAAAGATACAGATAGCGGTGTATTTGGACAAGTCAGGTACTCTATTGAGTCTGTTTCAAATGACGGCGGTAGTACATTCGTCATTAATGCTCAAACTGGAGAGATCTCCGTCACAGCCAAGGTTGATCGACACGAACAATATATCATAACTGTCTTGGCTACGGATCAAGCTCCCGAAAGATCTAGACGGTATGTATACATGATTTTAGTGGGAATACGTGTTTCCCCTCAATACGGCTCTATGACTACGTATTTGATATGTATAGATATATATATTATATAGAGACATGCCGTGCGGTCAATTCTCACAAAATTGACTATTTCTATAATGGTACAATATTACACAGAAATTCTAAAATTTGATTCATCTCACTTTCAATGTTATGTCCATTCATTCCATTCAAGACAATGTATGTTTTTCTCGATTTTCCCAATTTTCGATGTGGATTGTTAAACATTTGTACAATCGATGATGTCAAGGATTAGATGGTTTCAATGGATTTAAAGTTTGACCCCAAAATAGCCCCAAGTTACCCCATTTCGTGAGAACCGTATACATATAACATATGGCGATTATTACTAGTGCCTTGTTCGCAGACAGGCCTGAATATTTCCGCTGGTTTAATCATTATAATTCACATAACAAAACTACTCCGGTATTGACAATTTGTATATCTACAAACAATAGGACCGCACTCACACTCGTGACCGTGGATGTTGTGTTGGATAAAAATCTTGGACCAGTTGTTCCCGCTCCCCAATACACACTCTCTATCAGTGAAGGTATCCTGGTTGGATCCGAGATCTTTACTGTGCCAGTAAGTTATTTTTTTGCGGCTAAGTATCCGTGTTTTATTGACTTTCCATCATCTATTAATATTATTGGGTGTTTCTTGTACCTTTAAAAGTTACCTCTGATTATTAGAGTTATATTATATATTTTGTTTAGTTGTTCTTTTGCACAAGAAAATATTCTAT
Organism: Sthenelais limicola; assembly: GCA_942159475.1. Classification (NCBI taxonomy): domain Eukaryota; kingdom Metazoa; phylum Annelida; class Polychaeta; order Phyllodocida; family Sigalionidae; genus Sthenelais; species Sthenelais limicola. The sequence continues at coordinate 56,297,457 of OW804095.1, read as the reverse complement.
ATTTCTTTCCATACTTTGCATCTAGGCTTCCGATCCTGAAGATGACAGTTTAAAGTTTGCCATTTACGATGGAAACGTTGGAGACTTGTTCGCCATCGATAGGACAAAGTAAGTAAAGATATTTTCTTATTCAGAATTTGCTGGTGTTTCCATTTACTACTATAATAACACAGACATGCGGTCATGTTTTGTTGCATTGCTGACACGACATGCAGTTAAAGTCTCGTGTGGTGAACGTGACACAAATCCTTGTTTTTAAATTTTGTTTGAACGCTTCCCAGACATTTGCATTGATTTTCAACAATTCCAAAAGTGTTTTTGTAAATGCATACATATTTCATTTAACTTATTCTATTTTTATAGTGGAGTTATAAGCACGGCAAAGCTTCTAGACAGAGAGACAAAGGACAACTATGCTCTTAAGATTAAAGTTGAAGATGAAACACCTGGAAGGGTAAGATTTTGTTTATTTAATCATGATACTCACCCCGCCATATCCCTAATGCATAAATGTATAACCATGTATATGTTGATAAACGCAATGACCTCTATGTCGCTCAAATTCATTTAACATCACTTATTCTCCTTACAGTCGGCTACAACAACCCTTTCTATCACCTTGACCGATGTCAACGACAACAGCCCGGTCTTCACTGCTGATAAGCCATACGTATTCAAAACAAGAGAAAACAAGAATAATGAATTCGTTGGTACGGTTACGGCTCGTGATAGCGATATTGGCAACAATAAAGAGATCAAGTACTCAGTTCCTGCTAATAATGGGTGAGATTTTGTACGAGTTTTGTATAAATTCAGGTTCCCACAAAATATTACAAATTGCTATAATCCAAAGACATGAACAGTGTAAATGAAACTAATGGGGTTTCTTCCCTTTCAACTTATTTACATTGCAAATGAAAATAATTAAGTAGGTTACTCAGTACAGAGTGTACAGATACATTCCAACTATTTGTCATTGCATTGTTAAATTGCATGTTAGTGTAAAATATTGACTGCTATTTCGGGCTACAGTTGGAAAACCTGCACTGTGTAGAAAATAATCTACAATATATTTTCTTTTGAACAGTATACGGTATCAATAACAATAATTTTCATTTCCATCGGAAGTTTTAGAATGTATTTCATATTGAGTGGTAATTGCTTAGGCATTTAAACAATTATATACAATGTATTTAGAAGAGATTGCCCCGGAGATGATTATAAACTATTTCATCTCTTCTAACAGCTTCTTCGTTATTGGTGAGAATAACGGACAGATCAGAACAAGCAAGCCTTTGGATTACGAGGCACAGAAAGAACACATTCTCCTTGTCACTGCCACTGATTCTGGTACTTCTGAGCGTGCCACTGTTCAGGCTGTCACTATCCAAGTCGTCGATGTCGAGGATGTCCTACCAGTCTTCCCACAAAACCTCTACGTCGCTCAAGTTCCTGAGAATGAAGTTAACTACCTCGTTACCTCAGTTAAGGTATGTCATTTTTGTCATATAAATATCGACTATAATAAACGCATATATATTCGGCTTTGCATTTCTCTTCAATTACAAAATCGAGATCACTTACAGCAAATTACTGTACAAAGTCTAATAATATACAAAAGCTGAATAATATCTTTAATTCATTTAATATTTCATGTAACAGGTTCCTTTGTGCTGTAACTGTCCATCATAATTATTAAATGGCTAAAGTTTCATGAAACCTGAATCTGTTTTCTTTTTAAGGCTATTGATCAAGATGAGAAAAAGTCCATTACTTATACGATCGTCCGTGGTGATACTGGTCGTTTCCGAATGGACGAAAGCACCGGCCGCCTCACCACCATCCAAGGTCTGGATTATGAAAGACAAAACCAATACACTCTTGTAGTTTCGACCCGTGAATCTAGTGGGAACACCAACCCCGCTTTTTCTGCAACTGTATCCGTCTCCGTCATGGTAAGTAAAGTTATTGTCTGATAAAGAACTTCGTATCAGTTTTTCGTTAATGAAGATTTTTCTAGAAAGTTTCGAACATTTTGTTTCCAGAATTTGAGCCCTGCACTATAGGGCATCGAGTACTGCTTAAAGATTCATGTGGGTTATTTTAAAGGACCTATGTGTATTGCCCATTAGCTTTGATGTCTGTTTATATTATAAGGAACTCCTATCTTTACACTTATTTTCACCTAGGATCAAAATGACTTCACTCCCAAGTTCGAGCGTACCTCGTATACAGCACCCAACCTCCTGGAGACGGTTTCACCAGGTACTCAAATCATCCAGGTCAAAGCTCAAGATCAAGATCCTGCTGGACTTAATAGCCAGATCCGTTATAGCATACAGGCTGTCAATCCTAATACTGGTCGTGACTTCTTCTATATCTACCCCGAGACTGGATCAATCACCCTCAGTAGACCTATCAATACTGATAAGGAAACGTCCAGATACGTGGTATGTAAAAGTAATCCTTCAACTCCCATATAAATATCGAAGCCAGAGCAATCTTTTAAACTGCTCATCTCAGCAATATGATCTAACCTGAAAAATAGAGATGTGTAATTACTTCAGTCCTACGCGATTTCCCTTGCCTATTTCTTTTTATCGAGAAGTATCTCACGTATTAATTATGAATATATATTGTTATGTAACATTACGTAACATTGTGTAACCTCAATATATTTATATTAATTACACACACGTTTGTTTGTATTCTTCCATCATACCTTAACAATATCATATACTTCTGACATTGTGACACTATATATATATCTAGAAGATAGCATACTGATGTCATTTCATTTGTATTTCAGTTAACTGTTGTAGCCAACGATTTGGGTCAACCATCACTGAAATCTCAGGTGGAGGTCACCATCAATGTCATTAGGAATAACTTCGCTCCAGAATTTACACCTCCTCAATACATCAAGAATATTGATTTCACCAAAGCTATCAACGATGAAGTTGTGCAAGTGACCGCCAGAGATCGCGATACCAACGTACGTTACATGGCTTGCTGGCATAATTTAAAACGAAAATCTTAATTGGGGTTTACACACTTGTAAAATGTAGCATTTCCATCATATCAGGATCATGTTGAACAATTGTTTTGTACTTTCTGGTTTTCCGTACGAATCTGGAGTGACGTAATAACCTGACACCCTGCTAATCTGCTTTTGCTCATTCCTATTACCTAGGCACCTTTCAACAAACTCACCTTCGAGATAGTTGGAGATGGAAAGGCTCCTCGCTACTTCAAAATAGATAAAGAGACTGGACGCATTTCAATTGCCCGGAGTTTGAGGGAAGATCAAGATCTGGGATATGTGGTATGTTACAAACTTTGGTTTATAGAATCAGTCAGTTACCTTGGTATTTGCCGTAGGCTATATCAATATATCCTTTAGTGTATGTGTTTACTGCTTCCTAAACACCTTCCTAAGGACAAACGTTTTAGAATTTGTATTAAATAAAAATAAATAAATACTATTTGTTGATTTAGGTTTGCTCAATAATACTTGTCTAAGATCCTAATAGTGTGGATACATCCCAATGCCATGATATAACATGTCTTTAATTTTGCTATGTCACGTTTATATACTTTGACTGCTTTAGTATATGATTATGTACAATATTACATGGTCCTAAACCATAGTTATTCTGTCCTAATAATATTAAAAGTACCCTATGGACGGATTATATAATATAGAAATTTGTTCTCTACTCGTATCCGATATGATTTTTCTATTATCTATTTGGAATTCTGAGAATATTGTCTGTAAGATGAAATACAACCAATAAAAAAAACATAAACATAAATATACTGATTGATTTCTCTTGTGTAGATTCGTGTTAGGGCCGCAGACGGAGGTGGAAGAGGTGCAGAAGGTTTGGCGACAGTGACTGTTAACCGCAACTTGCATGCTCCCCGCTTCGAACGTGAACAATACCGTATCACAATCCAAGACAACGAGCCACTGTCATCTTCATTCCTCCGTGTTACAGCATCTGATAATGATGTACAGGTAAGATATGTTCGAGATAATGTTATCCGTAAGGGCCTAATCCACTATGCCGATTCTCATGGGACTTTGCGCAGCAGAGGACTCTTTTGCACTAAATTCTGTGAGAAACGCATGAGAATCGGCTTAGTAGAGAAGGCCCTTTATTCGTGAAAAATAGATCTATGTGCACAGCTCTTGGTCGTCTGTTTAGATTAGTACTGTGCAATGGCGCATTTAAGAAGATTAATGATCCAATCTATATTGGTAGATCATCTCTTAATAAAGAATAGTACTCTACCCGATGACCCGATTGACATTGTATGTTCATATTCTTTCTCAATAGACACCACATAACAACGTCTTCTACATATTGGATGGCGACAACACTGCCCAGGAATACTTCATGGTAGATGAGAATACTGGCCACATCAGTTTGAAGAAATCCGTCGTCCTGGATCCTGAACGCAGGACATCCTACACTGCCATCATCGCTGCGCGGGATCGTGGAGAGCCTACATCTAGGCGTGCTACCAACAGAGCTACAGTCCAGGTCAATGTTGTGAGGAACACCAATGATCCCATCTTCTTCAACAGGACTTATTCCTCAACCATCAGGCAGGACGTGCCCTCTGGCCATCAAGTTATCACTGTCTCCGCCAGGGATGCTGATACTGCTGTAAGGAGCCCTTCACTTTATAAATCTGTACTAGATGACCAATTGTTATTCTGCATTTTGTTATCATTGCTACTAGCTTCGTAGATAGTAATATTATGTTGATAATTCCTCGAGAGAAAAGCCAATGAAAAGCGAGTCACCTCTACATGATGTCTATTTATTTATTTATTTATTTATTTATTTATTTATTTATTTATTTATTTATTCATTCATTCATTTATTTATTTATTTATTTATTTATTTATTTATTCATTCATTCATTTATTCATCTATCTATCTATCTATCTATCTATCTATCTATTTATTCACTTATTTAGTGACTGGGCAAATGTCTGCATATAACACATTTGATATTCTTTTGAACTATACCCGTGTATTCATTTACCATACCTGACCATCTTTTCCCTAAATTACAGGAGGACTTCAAGACTTTGGAATACGGAATTATCGGTGATGACACCGCACCCACCTTCTTCGAGATCAACCCAGAAACTGGAATCATCAAAACGCGAGCCTCTTTGGAGCGTGAAACAACAGAACTCTACCGTATTCGAGTTGTGTCCAAGGACAGTGGTAACCCTCCCCGTAGTGCTACTGCTATTGTGTATGTAACAGTTCTTCGTAACTTCTATGCTCCAACATGGGAACAAACCGATTACAGAGTCAGGATTATGGAGACTCAGGCTCAGGGAGTACCATTCATCAAGGTAGCTGCCCGTGATAGAGACAGGGCCGCGCCCAACAACCAGTTCTTCTATGAAGCCACTGGAGATCAGCTTGCCCGTCAGTACTTCGAGGTGGATGAGGACACCGGAGAAGTGTCCGTGAGGAAGGGATTGCTCAATGATCAGGCCCGCACCAAGAACTACAGGTTCCGTGCCGTAGCTAAGGATCTTGGCACGCCACAGTTAACCAGCGATAATGCCACTGTGAATATCGAGGTGATCAGGAATGATAATGCTCCTAAGTTCGAGAAGGAATTGTATTCGGTGTCTATCACACAGAATCAGGAAACAGGGCGCGGAATTATATCAGTGAAGGCTAATGATAGAGATATTCAGGTATGTATATTTGAAATTGGAATATGTAGCCTATATATTTACTCTTCCATAATGTATTAAGTTAGTAACCGGTTGGGAGTTTCCAAGATTTTAAAGTCGTTTGAGAGAAGAGATTTAAGCTTCTTCTCCATATTTGTGTTACTTTTAATGTGCTTTAGCGTTAAGGAATAAGGAAAGGGACAATGCCTGATCCGTTTGGTACATGATTGTTCAACTTGGTGAATGGGTATAGATAGAGTGATTGCAACAGTATGATTGCAAGCATGACTGCTGTTTAGAATGTTAAAGGGTTAAAGCAGAGGTCTAGCTCCACCGAAGTACATTTCAGTACAAAAAGCTATGCACAAGGCGTCTGTTGTTACCTTTTTATGGCAGGCTCTGACCCTGCCATACTTTGCAATAGCGACCACCTCGAGATGTGACCACCATTTTCCAGTCCCTAACAGCCAAATTCCCTCAGAATAAAGACCATTTTACTCATGCCTCGCCAAATGAATCCACAATGACAGTCACTCATTGGCAGAAATGCTATTTCACTCAGTGAGTGTAAAGGTGTTAGAAGCCATATATCCACTCCTCCCCAGAATTAAGAAGACCGTCTCTACAGGACATTAAAACACTCCCTCTCCCTTTTTTTCAGGAACAATTCGGGGTGATTAGTTACAGAGTTATTGGTGACGACTCAGCCCCAAGTTACTTTGAAATCAATGAAAGGACTGGTGAAATAGAATTACGAAACTCATTGAAGGAAGACACGGCCACAGAGTACCAGATCCGTGTTGAGGCTTATGACAACGGTTCACCTTTCAAATCTGATGTAGCCATCGTCAAGGTCCTTGTGAATAGAAACCTCAACGAACCAAACTTCCAGTCTACCAGTATTAATGTGGCTATCCTGTATTCCCAAGAACTGGGAACGCCTATTGCACAGGTTCAGGCCAGTGATCGGGATCAACAGGTATGTTTGGAGACTTGCAAATATCCTTTTAATCTTTTATTTAATTGGAAACAAGATAATATCAATTGATAGATTCAAAACCAAGATATAAAAATTTAGTTCCAACTAGTTCATACACAACAATAACTTTAATTGTTATTCTTCACATGTCCTCCTCTGTTCCTTCAGGGGCTTTTCTTGTTTATTTATTTGAATTAATAACATGAACAAGTGTTTTATTTTGCTTAGGCTCCGCATAATGTTGTAAAGTATTTCCTGACCGCCGATACACTCGCGCAGAGGTTCTTCATGGTCAATGAAATGACTGGACAGATTGCTGTAAGGAAGGATTTGGCAGGGGACAAAAACACCAAATATACAGTATGTTTCTAAATACATTATTAATTTAGTATTATTTTTTTTGAAAGGGTTTATTATGAGTTTACATATAATTGACTTGGCAGTAGATCCCTCGTTGCTTGGAGGAGGATCTTTGACATAAATTATTCGTGCACATATAAACTTTATTACTCACAATAGTATAAAACTCCATCAAAGTTTATCCTTGGCATGTTGACCATCATGTTCTCTCAACATAGTATAAGATTAGTATGGGCTCTTCCTCATGACAGCCTTTTTACAGACTCATTGGCTATTTCATATGAAAACAGACATGGAACTTTGTATATATATTATTTGTATGAATAGACGTGACACTTTAAAAACATATTTTCCAGCTCACAATCCAAGCCCGTGACGGGGGATCGCCTCCGCTTTCCAGCAAGACTGATGCTCGTGTTACGGTATCTGTAGCCAGAAACGTCAACCCCCCTAAGTTTGAGGCCACGCCTTACAAAGCCCAAATCAAACGAGACGTTGATGTTGCAACTATCGTCAGGCAGGTGCTTGCCCGAGATGCCGACGAAAAGGTGCGTTTATTTAATCATATAGTTCTATAGGTCTTCGTTGGTTAGTTTATTCTCTTTCATAAACACCTGTCATGGCAACGAGACTATCCCTCATGTCTCATTGGTCATAGTATCAAAAACATTTTAAATTCAGTGTCATAATTGGCGGGCTTTATCTAGTGATTCTTTGTGAAGCGGGGGTTTGCCTGGCGGGGTTCTGTCCTAGGACCACGAAAATATTTTTTTCAAACCTGGGTCTGGGTGAGAGTTTGAGTTAATTTTCATGTTCTCTGAAGTTCAGTGTACATGCTTCTGTGTGCTGCCCCTCCCATACATGTATTTGATTATTCGCCTTAAGTAACTTTTCGGTTTTATTACGATTTCCTTGTGTATGTGTTATTGTAATGTGTTTCAATCTCGTTGTCTTCAACCTTATGACATTTGACCCTAAAGTTGGGTCAGCCAGGTTCCAACTCCACACACCTTGGTGTTCAGGTAGTAACAACTTAAAATAAACGTTGCAATCTTGCTCCGCGTCATGCCCAAATGTTTTCTGTACTCCTTTGTACATCTTCGATCTTCGCAAAGACAGGAAATGCTTTTACTAAAATTTATTATAGATTATCCTATCCTTCGGGTCGGATTTGGATTTGGATTGATCTACGCTAAACATTAAGAATGTGGGCTGATATTTTGAATAATACTTTGCAAGTTGATTCCTCATATGGGTATATCATCTAAATTTGAAATAATGCTGTATGTCCACCCATAGGTTTTTTGGAATTACCTTTTTAGAAAACGTAAATGTAGAAATTTTCCTACGATATAATTTTTGTCTCGTGTATCACTCATATAGACAAGTGAACCCACTCTAGATCTTCAATAGAATTTTCCTTGCTTGTCTCAATATGCGAGGAACACTTTTCGCATGGGTAGGGCCTAACTTTTTGGCTGGCATGGCATATCTGGCACCAGTCTCGTATATCAAGTTATGATATACATGTTCATCGGAATGAAAATACACCGGGAATCATTAAGATTGTTAGATTTATTGATTTGTAAAACCTGCACTTTGTTATATATTTAGTACGGGTAATGTTTTGTACACCGTATAGTTACTGTTTTATTCATTTTGGCGCCGTGCTTAATTCGTGTCTTGTTTTTTTGACTGTTTGATCATGTCAAATTTGTATCCATATTATATGAAAGAAGTATATTTTATATCACTCATTCTTTGTAAACGTAAATCATGATGTACCAATTTACCTAATTAATGGTGTAATGAACGGAGATTATTTTGATAGGAAAACATTTCTGGATTTTTTATTTCCTCGTATTTAGATTTGTAAATATGAACTCAGGAATGAGAATGTTTTTGAAATCCATGTCAGTTTATTTTTGTATGACAAAATGCACCTAGAAATGATTAAATTCTTCATCGCTGCGAATAGATTAGATAAGTGCTCTCATTTTAACGCTTCCGTCAATTAGCGACAATGGTACTATGCCATTTCATGGTTTGGATAAGGGAATACTTTGTTATCTTCATCAGACAAGTGCCCTTCTTCCAAACCAACATTACCTGCCTGTGTGAATCATCTTGTGATGATTGACATGGTGTGTACTAGCTCAAAATTTGAATCAAGATCTATATTATGCCTAATCACTGATACGGGCTATAATTAATTGATGTTTTATACATCTAGGGAATATCTTCCAGGGGGTTAAAAGTGGTGAGAAGAACTATGCACATTTAAATCTTTTGATCCGAAGCATTATGGTAACTAGTGACACTTGTATCATCTTTTTCGTTGCAGTCCCCCTACAACAAGGTCAACTACGCAATCATTGGAGATGATATTGCCCCAAGTTTCTTCGAAATTGATGCCCGCGGCACTGTGAAAGTTAAGAAGAGTCTAAATGAGGATGACAGTGAAGTTTACAAGGTATTTAGATAGAAACATAGCTCTTGGGTCTATTGTATCTTTATGAATACTCACGGGGTACATGTGTAGGATAGAGTACGAGAAGCTGTACTCTTAGTGAATAGGAAATGTCCAAGGCCGTCAGGCCGCGGACATTTCCTATTCACTAAGAGTACAACTTCGAGTACTCTAGCATGCTTATCCTACAAGTTCAATTGTTTGTTATGATTGTGGTTACCAAATCCCCCCTACCACCCAACCGTCCTACCAGAACTACCCCATCCATGATCAGTATTGCTTTGAGATGTACATTTCCTCACTTTCACTGATACATGGCTTGTAGTGAATGAACCTCACACAATATAGCCAATGGGTTTGGTGTATAATTTTAAGTACAAGTTTACGATTTTGTACATATTTTTCTACTACAACTCTTAAATTCTAAACAAAGAATTGGAGGGTTGGTGTGAGCTTATATTGCCATTTTCTGACATTGCTAATGTATGGGCAGGACTTTTATGGGGGTTACAACATTCAAGAAATTGTAAGGAATGCATGTAAATCTCTCTACATGGATTACCATTTTGTCAAAATATAAGTGTAATCCATTATAAACAATTCCAACTAGTTGATTAAGATATACTTCTCCCCACTGTTTACCATCATTGGACTCCGCTTGACTCATTTTCCTGTGACACATCACATTTTCTATTTCAGGAATCATACTATGCTATATACAGCAGATCCTATCTGAGCCTCTGTGGCCGAGTGGGTAGAGCCTTCAACTCTACTTGCCAGCCTATACTTATGTGAGAGGTCCTGGGTTCGAATCCAGGCCAATCCTAGTTCAAAATTATTTGCAATAGATACCTGAGCGGACTCTTTAATGAAAGAGTCCGCCCAGGCATCTGAGAGGACTCTTAGGAGCGGACTCTTTCATTAAAGAGTCCGCTCAGAATGCCCAAAGAGTACACCTGGAATTCAGGAATGTACTCTTCAGGCATGGGAGTCCGCCCAAGCCAATGCTGGGGAATAGGGACTCAACAGCAAGTGTAGGATAAGCGATTGGAGAATGGGTTGAACGTAATTATTGAAAGCAAAGTAGATTTGAGGAAATGTTATTAGGTCATTCATTCACTACACTTTATCATTTTATCTACACTCTATATACATATATATCTACACTCTAGATACTTCGTTACCGTTTATGTTACATCGGTCGTAACAATACCCAACCTGAACAAAATAGTGTTCTACTGCATTGAATATTTCAGAGGTGCCCCTGGTATTTATATCGCACATGATATATATTTCAAAACATAAGTTTGAATTGAACGATTCCCATGTGTGTATAGTTGTTAGCTAACTAACATCGATCATTGCTCTCTTTTTATCCTTTTTCCCCCTTCTGGTTGAACTATTCATTTCATGATTATTCAATGGCTGCAATGATTGTTTTGACAGATAAGAATTGAAGCTTCTGATGGGGATGATCCACCTCGCACTGCTACAGAAATCCTTACAGTGGATGTTGATAGAAACCTTAACGCTCCAGTCTTTACCAAACCAACCGCACTGGACACTGTGACTATTAAAGAGACAGAAAACTTCGAGCGAGTCATTTACACCGTATCTGCTGAGGACAAGGATAGAAGAGTAAGTCTTTTTAGCTTTAGACTTCCCATCGGTAATTAGTAGTAGTGTACTTATTTATCACTATCTTTAGAACTACGCGAGGTAAATATCACACCCGGGTTTGCCAGTCTAGGCTCACAGCCTCTCCGATCATAGATGAATGGTATGTAAATGACTGGACGCCTACCGAGCTAATGGCTTTCTTGGCCCTGGAGTAGGTGTCCTAATGAGATTATAATAACATTTTGCGGTTTGGAGCGAGAGACTTTCCCTCAGGTTGGAGGGACTCTCTCAACTCTGAGCCCAGACTGTTGTCAGCATGTCACCATGTATTTTAAATGGGAATTTTTACTTGATTACTGAGGACCAACCAACTTATATGGGTTCAATGAACCTATCTTTGAAGAAAGTGAATTTAAATTGTAAAATTATTCATTCCTAGGATCCATACAAGAAAGTGTTCTACAGAATCACAGGCAATGAACAAGCGACTAGATTTTTCCTCATTGACCAAAATACGGGAGAGATCAAACTTAAGACCTCTCTTCTTCAGGATTCTAAAAAGTCAGAAACCTATAGGGTAGGTATTGAAAAAAGAAAATAACAATTTTCATCCCTTAAGATTAATGTTATTCACCTTCAAGAAATCTCGGTTTGCTAAACTTAGCATAATTTTCAAATAAACATTGCAGATTGAAGTACAAGCCTATGACGGTGGATTCCCATCCAAGAACAGCTCACGTAGGGCTGCTGTTGATGTTCGTGTGATACGAAACAGGAACGCTCCACAGTTCAGCAATGCACCATACGCAGCCACTGTGCGGATGGATGCTGGCTTTGGCACTCGTGTTGTGCAAGTACTTTCCAGGGATGATGACCCTAAGGTCTGTTCGACATCAGTTTCTAAATTATTCTGATATCTGCATGATTATCACCATTACAAACATAATTCACTTGTTTAAAACTAATTCCTTGTTTCTTGAATTACAGGAGACCTTTGAGACCATTATGTATGAAGTCATCGGGGATGACTCTGCCCCTGCTTACTTTGCAATCAATCCTACCTCTGGACAGGTTACCGTATCTGGAGAATTGGCTAAGGATGGGGAGACTATCTACGTGGTATGTTTATAATGTTATGTGTTGCAAAATATTCTGATTTTGCACGAAATCCTTCCCTTTGTATGTTTTTACATTTTGTCAAATCATCTTAAAATAATCAAGCATCATTGAGTTTATATTAATTTTGCGGTTTCATCTTGTCAACAAATCAGCTGCGTGTTCGGGCTTATGACAATGGTGTTCCACCTAGAGACAGCACAACCTCCGTGACTATTAATGTCAACAGAAATTTGGCCTGTCCAGAATGGACCAAGACATCAGCAACTCTTACAATCATGGAGACTGTTAATATTGCCACCGCTCTTGGCAGGGTAGAAGCCAATGATAAGGATGCTCAGGTATAGTGTTTGCATATTTCAATGAGGTCATTCATTTCAATGAAAATCATTTCCATCCCCTCTATATTACACCATACTCCGACTACACCCTGTCATGTGCATTTTGGTTGTCACACTCATCATGAGGGCCAGCTTCATATATTCTGTCTATATCTAATGTTTAGGTCTCCTGTATGGGTTGCATATAGAAGGGGGCGGTGGGCATAGAGTTAGACAATCCCCGACTTAGCAATAACCATGACCCACTCCCTCCAAAAGAAACGGCATTGTGGCTGGTAATTCCCCCTGGAGGATGTCATTTAATGTATCACACTAGATATCAGTTGGGTGTTAAAGCAGTTCTCCGACCAATATAAGTATTTATGTAACCACGTGTCCAGTATTGATATAATATAACGATTATTAATGTAACCCATGCTTGTTTGCAGTCGCCCTTCAACGTAGTCCGATACCAGTTGTATGGAGACGACCTTGCTAAAGAGTACTTCCTTGTTGATCCTATCAGTGGAACAATCTATCAGCGCAGATCTATTCAGAGTGAACCAACAAAAGCGCTTTCATACAGGGTATGTATTTTTAAGTCTAAATATTTGTAAATATGGAGTGACCCTTCCTAAGATCAAGTATTTTTGGTGTTATTATGTATGCGTATACATCAGCGACTTAATTGCTTAATTGCTATCAAACAGCCTCCATTTTCTTCAGTGGATGTTCCTGTATTGCGCTTAATTTGATTAATTCAATCAAAACAAATAAAATGATGTCAACATTGTATTCTTCAGTTGATTATTGGAGTGACCGACCTTGCGGTTCCCACGCCTTGCTCACCCAATTCTAACGCCACTGTGGATATCCGCGTAAGGAGGAATGAGAATGCACCAACATTCTCCAGTGGTGGACAGTACAAGGCTTCCATCCAGGAAGATTTGGGCACCAACAACAAAGTTACGACTGTGACAGCTTCTGATAGAGACACCACAGTAAGTCAAATCTTCCACTGCATGCGCGACATTCACATAATGAATCCATACATTCTTTAATATAGAAATCTGGACAGATGTATGATCGAATTATGACTCAGCGTTACCTTACAATCTGTTAATATTGTTACTACAGTTAGGATTGGCTTTTTACTTTTCCAGGAACCATTCAACAGCGTCCAATACTCCATTATTGGCGATGACCAGGCTCCAGCCTATTTCAGTATTTCTGATGATACTGGAGAGATTCGCGTCAAATCTAGTCTTCAGGCCGACACAGCTACTGAATATATTGTAAGTTATACAGTGCCAAGAATATAAGCCTGTTCTTATACAAAGTAATTCCTAACGCGCTGATATTTAGAAATTATCTGAGTTAACTGGATCTAAATATATTCCCATACTTTGAGGGTATGGAATGTATATGCTAAGAAAAACGGGGAAAGTATTTATGACGTAACTGTTTTCACGAATTGTATCAATTCTAGGATGTGCTGAATAGATGTAATCAACGTTCAGGAAGTAGAGAACACATTTACCTTACGGTATCTTAATTACAGATTAAAGTTTTGGCCGTTGATGGAGGCACTCCATCCCTTGCCGCTACGGCTACTGTGACTGTGACCGTGCTGCGTAACCTCAACAACCCTGAGTTCAACCCAGCCCGTTACAATGCCGAGATTCTTGAGACTCAAGGACTTGGACAACGCATACTTACTGTATCTGCCAGGGATAAGGATAGAGTGGTATGTAACATGGTGGAATGTTTCCAAGTTATCCTAAAATACTCCGCATGATGTGGAAAATACTTTTTTTCTAGTCTCTTAATGTCTTTTGTTGGTCAAGAGATGGATCAGTTTTTTTTAAAAAAGAAACTATTACTGCAATGTGAGAGAGGTCTCATTTTTCAGGTGCTATTGCATCCTTCCTCATGGACCACTTTAAAGTTAATGAACAAATTCATAAAGCTGTGCCTTTTTATATGGGTACAGTCTGTGCTATAAGTAAAGTTAGACGTATATAGGCCTATGCAGGACTATAGATGATTAATTGAGTAATAGTTTTCATATTCTACTGTAAGCCGATTTGCCTGCGATTTTTGTGGAAACAAATCAATCCAATATTTTTGTGTAATCTTCCCACAGTACCCACACAACGAGACCCGCTTCTCCGTCCAGAACTCCAATGCTGCCACGTTCTTCATGGTGGACCCTGTCACTGGCAATGTTTCTCTCAGACGCTCACTCCTCGAGGACACACGGGAGACTTATGAGGTAATTCAGACTATATAGTTATTAGGAGACCCTCTGGAGACTTTCTACTGTTTGACTTATGTCTGTCTTCTTTGGGATAAGGGTGGATGAGGGAATTGTCCGTGAGGTTTTAAGGGGAAGTTCACAACAGCAGAAGGATCTGGGCACTCGTTGTCGCAACGCTGCGGGGTTAACGCGCGCGCTGGCCTTAACGCGTGACCCAGTTTCCCGCGCGGCAAAAGTATGATGGCTGCCGAGGTGAGAGCAGCTGACTCGGAGACTTTGTTCAGTTTTAGATGACCGCGCGAGGTCCTTTACCTATGTTAATACATAGAAATAACGATGTCTAATGACCGATATTGGTTTTTGAAGATATGAAATGCATTTAAATTGACATAATGCAGTGGAATATTATGCAATATTACGTAATCGAAGATGGAATGATGTATGTCTCTTAAAAAAATGACTTGCTTGCTTCTTTTGGTAGCGAGAATCAAGCTTTTGAAATTTTGAAATTTTCGAAATTATAATATTGAAAATGACGCGATAATCTCACGGAAAACAACACAACATCTTTTTGTATGTTTCGACAGAGTCAATCAAATGTGTTTTTTGCTTTGTTATTGTTATGCTATTTATTGATTTCATGTGGCTAATTTTTCAAAGTTCTTCCCTGGGTCATTTTCGGGGACCAAATTCTTCCTCGTGTAGGTTTCAGAGAAACTAAAAGAGGTAATATACATATTTGGACTTAAGACTGGCTGCCCGTGGATTTAAGCACCATTTCCCCCTTAAAAATCGACTGCATAGTAATCGATAGTATAGTAAAGAATTTATGAATGTTAAAACCTCAAATAGCCACAAATAGCCCGCTTTGGAGCTTACTGTAGCTACTGCCAGCCAGCAGGTCCCCACTGGCGGTGCTGAGAGCGATCAAGCCTAGAACCTTGAGCCAAGATAGAAGTAACCAAGTACATTAGACTTATCACCGTGTTCCGAGCTTAGAGCACTCAGATTAATATACAGTTACTAGTAATACGTGATATTAGTGTGAATATTCTAGGTACATTTGCATTGACTAATGTTCAATAATGGTCGAAACTGAACTGCTATATACGATACTATACACTGGATTTGGGCTTAGGTGACCTCCTGATATTGAACAATCTTGTTATTTTGTGTCACTGACACTGTAAGCTTGTTGAAAATCCTGTGGTTCAGGGCTTCAGGCAGATTTGAGGATCTATGTCTCGACATACAATGTAATCCCCATGGAAAGTTCCGTCTCTTTTTATCTGTAAGTGATATTTGTTTATTATTCTAGTTCCGTATCGATGCTACTGATTTGGGCAATCCACCACGTAAAGCAGAACGTGCAGCAGAAATCTCAATCAAGGTTATCCGTAACAGACAGACTCCCAGGTTCGGTAACCTCCCTGCAACCATCTCCCTCAACATGTCCACCCCGAGAAGCACCAAGGTCTTCCAAGTGGAGGGTCGTGACGCTGACACAAATGATCCATTCAACGACCTGTCCTTCTTCGTGGTGGGCGATGACAATGCTCCGGCCTACTTCGAAATAAACAAGAATGGAGAAATTCAGGTGAAGAATACACTCCGTTCGGCACCCGGAGATGAAACCCAGTACAAACTGCGCATCCAGGTACAAGATGGTGGCACACCTCCACGAGAAGCTTCCGCTATTCTGACAATAAATATGCTGCGCAATCTGCGCGCTCCTACATTTGAGAACAGTGAGTACAAGGCCAGTATTCTGGAGACTCAAGCCATTGGAAAATCCGTGGTGCAAGTGAGGGCAAGAGACAGTGATGAAAAGCGCCCGCATAATCAAGTCAGATACCTTCTGACCAATGAATACTTCACAATTAATGAGAATACCGGTGTCATCTCGCTGAAGAGGTCCATACTTGGAGATACTACTTCCGAGTATAGGGTAAGTCGACATTAGTGGAATTAGGGCAGTTTCAAAGGAGGACAATGTTTGCCCGGACTTTGATTCTCTTAATTAATGGTTTAATTGTCGTACTTTTAATTGTGGTTCATTTGGTCTTATAAGTAAACATAGTTAAGAAATATATCAACCACTCAATATCCATTTCTACGTTCCAGCTTAATGTCTTCGTTGAGGACAAGGGAGTGCCACCTTTGAAGACAGGACCAAACGTTGTGATAATCTCAGTTATCCGTAATAGGAATTCGCCACGCTTCTCCAACAGGGACTACAAGCGCACCATCAAACAAGATGCTGCTCCGGGATCTAGTGTCATACAGGTCGGCGCCAGAGATGATGATCGGCGGGAACCATTTAATAAGATTATTTACAAGATCATTGGAGATGACGCTGCAGGCAGTTATTTTAGAATTGATGAGAAAACTGGAACCATCTCTGTAAGTAACAACCTGGAAAATGATGCCACACGCGAGTATAAGGTAAGAATGATGTTCATTTTAAAAATCTTAATGACCTTTATTTTACCGAGACCAAAAATGCTTTTTATGCCAAAGATCTGTGTTAACCATCACGGTGTATTAAGTTTATTCACTTGATGACCAAATTTCTCTCTAGATGCTCTACCATTTTTCATAACGAATCATCCATGTTACTTTGAAAGTTCATCTTTGTAATGCTTGTTAAACCAGATTCGAGTCGTTGCTCTGGATGGTGGAACTCCACCTAAAGAAGATACTGTCGTTGCAAGAATCAAAGTTACCCGTAATCTGAAAGAGCCTAAATTCGACCCTGCAAGCTACCAAGCGAAGGTTCTGGAAACGATGCCAATTGGCGAAGTCATTGCTAGGGTCCGTGCCTCAGATAGCGATAAGAGAGTAAGTGACACAAACAGATTAGACATTATTCATTTGCATACTCTGCTCTTGGGTGCTCATTCCAATATCTGTTTTGTAGAAGAAAAAGGTTATCTTTTAATTTTTGTTTCGGGGAGAAAACCTTCACATCTCACCCGTTTATCTAAACTTCTAGAACGACACATTTGCCCTACATCAAAACGGGTAACAACAATCAGAATAGTTCGTACAAGGACTCTAAGGTAGTAATTGTAGATAGAAGTAAGAAACAACAAAATCGGGAAAGAGAAATAATTATACAGTCAACATTATATCACTAACTATGACATCGATAAAACCATCTTGTATCGTGCCCCTGTGCTAGTGAGCTTTATAAAATTAGATATGCCTATATATATCTCACACAAATAGTAATAGATAAACATTTTGCCAGCTTATCAGCTTTTTAGAACAGAGATTTAGAACTCTAAAACTCTACAACAAAGACTAATCTAATTAATATTGCTGTCTGTCAGTTGAAAGATCATTTCAAAATCATGAGTATTAATATTTGGTTTATTTTCTAGGCGCCAGACAATGAGATAGAATTCTCTGTGAATGGTGACTCACGTGCGCGAGATTACTTCTTTGTCAATGCCAAGACTGGAGACGTTTCCTTGAGGAAGTCTCTCACTGCTGATTCATCCGATACCTACAATGTTAGTATTAGATACCTTCTAGATAAATTTAAAGCATTCTCAATCTGACTTCCAAATGTATCCGATGGATTTCGAGCGATCAACTCAATTAGAATTAATGGGTTTTACTTTGTGTTTGAAAATTGATGAATTCCTTTAAATACTCAGGTGATCATCGGTGCTCAAGACTTGGGTGATCCAGCCCAGAAATCTGAGAACACTGCCACCGTGGTGGTGACCGTTGATAGAAATAAGAAGGACCCAGAGTTTGTGGATGAGCAAACCTACTCCAAGACTATTGTGGAAACAGTTCAGGGAGGAAGCGAAGTACTTCGTGTCCGTGTCAAGGATGATGATACTGTGGTATGTTGTACTTGAACTCATTGCCAATAAGTATCAATCATTACCAATTTGAATAATCATCATAATCTGTTGATAATATCTTTGCGGACAGACTTATCTTAAATTGTTTTTGCACTGTCTTTTCCAGAAACCATTCAATGATATCAAACTTCGTGTGATTGGCGACGACTCTGCCCCAACATTCTTTGAAGTTACCCAGGAAGGCTCAATCAAGGTCAAATCTGGATCAAACCTTGCTACAGATAAGGAGACGGACTACACTGTAAGTGTTCCAAACAAAAGAACATTGATCAATTTTGTTACAATAGAATCCGGAAAATAATCACAAGTCTTTTTCTATTGCATGTTTAGCTGCGTATTGAAGCACAAGATGGCGGTTCACCTCCTAGAAGCAGCACTGCAATGGTGCGTATTACCGTTACCAGAAACCTGAACGCCCCTGAATTCGTTACAAACAATCTGCGGGTCAACATCCCAGACAGCTCTGCACCTGGCACCATGGTTGCACAGGTTGAGGCTCGGGATAAGGATCGAGAGGTAAGTTCTTGTAGTTACGTTCACTTGGTGAAGGAGAAGTGAAATAAAGGCTGATTTATTTAATCGTTCAATTTAGAATATTCTCTCTTCTTTATATATATATATGTGTTTAGTTCGGTCATCATTCATATTTTAAGCTTCGATTCACATTTCCCTCTAGGCACCGAACAACGTGATCTCATATTCCATCACTGGAGAAGGTGAAGCTACAAAGTACTTCTACATCAATCCAGCCACGGGTGAAATCACACTCCTTCAAAGTGTTATGGAGACTCAGGCTACATCCTATAGGGTAAATCTTTTGATATTCACCCATGACATAAAATTCAATTCAGACTTCTAAGTGTAGCCATATTTTTCTATCCGGGGATTATGCATCCTTCGAAAAAGTACCTTCTTTGAGTGTATATACATATAGGGTAACTAACGAGTTGCTTAAAGGGGCGTGAATATCGCAACGAGTGCTATATTCTAAGCGACTGGACCCAACGAGTTAGTTAACTATGTATACTTTAAATGATATAAATAAAAAACATGTTTGAGTCATAAAGTACAATTTTGGCGTTGAATTTGGTAAAAGAAAATTCATTGGTTGCCATGACTTCCACACGCATTAGTAACGTATACGCTCACAACTTGCCAATGGTCCATCGTCAAGGTAAGTAGAGGAAATGAGGTGGAGCGGGAAAACTAGCTCCAAGGTAACCAACAACAAACAATGCAGGTGGTAATACAAACAACATGATGTACATTATATATCCAGACATATACGGGAACATATATATATAATATAGTATTATATATAAACATCATATTATGTCTGTACTATTTATTCAGATAAAAGTGGTGGCTAAAGATATGGGTCTCCCAGTGCGTGAAGATGATACAACTGTTGAGGTGACGATTGTACGTGACAGAGGAACACTTCGGTTCACTACCAGTCTCTTCAGGGCCACCGTCTCAGAAAACAAGCCTGTCGGCTCAGATGTTGTTACGGTCAATGCCTCACCTTCTGTAAGTAGCATTTTTTAAATATTAGGGGAAGAAAAAGGTACCCCCATCTGTTTATTGATTATTCAACTGTATAACATCATATCAAACCGATACAACATTAATAAAAGTGAGATAAACGTGTAATTACATCCTTCGAATCCCCTTCCATATATATTTCTATGTTTTGAAAGGATAAGAAAGCTAATATACAAAGAATGTACCCAGATAACACATCTTAACTATAGAAAATAGACTAATTTCAGAAAGTATATTAGTAACTTGTGTTAAATTTAAAAGATTCACTTTTTCCCAAATCATAATGGGGCTTCTCATATTATGGAAAAAGCAAATCCACCAAATGGAAGTATTAAATCAACAAAAAATAGAGAACCGCTGATCCAATTCTGTTGAAATAAACTTTCCCTGAAACCAACGGTCAACATGTCATTATTTGGAGATTCAGTTCTCTTATTTCTATGTAGGAAAATACCAAGTATAGTATCACTGGATTCAGTACCGCTCCCGAGTATTTCAAGATTGAAGAGAGCTCTGGTCGCATTACGATCAGGCGATCCTTGAAAGACGATGAGTCCAAACTTAC
Organism: Sthenelais limicola; assembly: GCA_942159475.1. NCBI lineage: Eukaryota > Metazoa > Annelida > Polychaeta > Phyllodocida > Sigalionidae > Sthenelais > Sthenelais limicola. The sequence continues at coordinate 56,276,625 of OW804095.1, read as the reverse complement.
CAACTATCAGCTTCAAGTCCAAGCCAAGAGGAAGTTCGAGGTTCGTGAACAGACCGCCATAACGGTCGTCAATATCACTGTCACTAGAAACGAATTTGCTCCAAGATTCGCCCAGAGTGAATACAGGCAAGATCCTTTGTCAGAGAAAACCGAAGTTGGTGCCAGCATCCTTCAAGTCCGTGCTACAGATAGGGATCAGGTAAACATTAAGATTGTATGAATAGAAAAATAACGATAGACAAAAAATACATACTCTTTTAATTCTGAATATTTATGATGATTTTACTCGTTTTGGTGCATGTGCTTGCTGACATCACTGACTCAATGTTATTGTATTCCTTCTTAGAATTGAGCATAAAATGAATATTTTCTGATGATTGAATTATTGAATTTCTAGGATGAGTTAGAGTACACCTTGATACCAAAAGCTCCCTTCACTGACTTCTTCTACATGCACCCTGAAACTGGTGTTCTATCATTAGCCAAAGTACTCAGTGTTGAAAAGGAAGTCTACTACAGAGTAAGTGTTACCAATTTAGATATAAATTATATGTACCAGATAATTGTTGTCATAGTTAGCCGGAGAAAAATTCTAATTTATTTTTTGTCAAAATGATATTATTCAGCTCAATTTAATTATGTTGCATACAAGTACTCATTATTCAGTATAATGCCTTACTTCCTTTTAACCAGTTCAATGTAATGGCGAGTGACAAGGGAGTGCCTGAGAAGACAGCCACAACACTGATCTACATCAAGGTACAGAGAGATTTGCAGGCTCCTATCTTCGAATCTCTCCCATACGCAACCGCCATCCCTGAAACTACTGCTGTTGGTGCCAGTATATATAAACTGAGAGGCCGAGACGACGACAAAATGGTAATTTTCATTCTTATATTTGTCTTCAGTTTCGAGCAATGTATAATTGTTCGATTTTATATTATAAAGCAAAGAGTATCGTATCCTAAACAGGTGACCTTGAAAAGTGAAAAAAAATTGCTATTGTTTCTAATATTGGAATAAAGAAAACAAAATACATATATGGTGTTAATGTTCTTCCAGGGTCAACTACGTTACGAAGTCAGTGGAATTGTTCCAGCTCCATATTTCTTTGGCGTCCGCAGCGATACTGGTGATGTCTTTGTTAAGAGTGACTTGACGAACGACAGGTTGTTTAACTACACGGTATGCGTTGTTCACCTTCAGTTATTTAATCTCATTATATCCCTAGGATATTTTCTTCTTCCTATTCATAGTTTTATATTTCAAAATACCAACTAGAATATTTAGATTTTGAAATTGCATTTATTGCAGCTTACATGTATCGTGTATGATGAGGCTAACATAGACACGAAGACAGAGACTAATGTCTCTATTACCGTGACAAGGAACGCCAACAAGCCCCGCTTTGAGCCTTATGACTACCGTGCAACCGTCCTGGAAATAATTCCCATTGGTACCAGTATCACCCAAGTCCGAGCTACTGATAAAGACAAGGTTAGTCTACTTATCTACCATTTACTCTCTTACAAGATTGAACAAATAGAAATTCATTTTTCAAATCTGCCGCTTCCAGAAATAACTATACATGTAATTTGATCGTTTTAAATGTTTCACATGTCTAGCATTAATTCATTATTACTGTATGAAAGGCCATGTTGTGCCGATGCTTATCTGATTATTTGATTCAATGATAACAATTAAGTGTATTTTTACTAGTGTGCCCCTATAATTATATCAGATGAACATGACATTAAAATATAATTTTCGTGGTGAAGGACACCATTTTCTATGAGATGATGGAAACAAGTGGCGAGCAGACTACACCATCTGAGTTCTTCTACATCAACCGTGACTCTGGTGTCATAACTCTTGCCAAGCCTCTGAGTCAGACCGACAGGACTGATATTCGGGTAAGGTCTCCTAATCTCTCAGCCTTTGCCTGGAAGCTTCGCCTGTGATATTGCCCCAATACATACTGGGATATACATTAAGATTCATACACCCTTCCAAGCCTTAGAAGGTTCTTTATTTCTTTGTAAAGAACAAATATGTTAATGTTATTCCAAACAATTGTTGTGTAGAATTACTTTTATTTGGCAATGCTAAAAGGCCAATTTATTGTGTTTTATTCAATAAAATTCATGGTATGGAAGAGTGGGAATTCTGTGCATCTTCCCAGGGCCTCAAGGTCATATCTGGCTTTTGTTCATGGCCTGTATACATAGGCCTATAGAGCTTCATCTGCCACCCGTGTATATTAATGGTGAAATTGTCTATTAATGAATGCTAATTAATTGAATAATCATGTCAATGTGTGAAATACCGAAACCAGTCAGGTAGATTGTTGTGGGAAAAGTGGAGGAATAACTCAATTTCGTTTTATAAGAAAACACCCAAAATAATAATATATAGTCAGATACAATATTATATTCCTTCATTTCTTGACTATGTCTTGACGATACTTTCATTTGTGTGGGCGCTAGGAAACTGACACCAATATAAAGTCTTCCTTTATCCTGTGAATTATAACTTGTGCGCTCATTCAAAACTTATTTGAGTTGGGTTATTTCGTCCACTTTTGCATTGTAGGTTGGTGAAGGGAAGCTTATTCAAAGTTGGGATTAATTCTAGTTATAACGCAGTGATTGGCCTTATGTTGAAATGTTCTCATACCTTAAGATATCGTAATTAAATTCCACAGTTAGTATGTTAAAAGAATAATAGTTCTCTGTGTAATGATCAAACATATGACCTTGTGAATTTTATCCGAGTACCACACCAATAATGATAACAATCTCAAATACAATAGACTCTTGAATCGAACGCCATGATGAATGATTAAAGCACTGGTAGCACTGGTGATTTTTAGTGAGATACACATACAATCACTGACTGGTTTGTGGTTCAATTTCCATTCCGTATTAAAGACCCTTAGCAAGTGCCCCCTATGCTGTGAACTTATATGCATGCCCATTACTGACCACCATGAAGTCATCAATGTGTTGTGCCCATGCATAGGAGATAGGTACGTCAGAAACCTCTCTATCTCAAGTACAAGGTAAATACGCGATGGGTATGCGTTTCGGTTCACACCATAGGGGGCACCTATTAAGGGTCCATAATTATTGTTTCTAGTCACCCACTAGTCTTCTCCTCGCTTTACCCTAGTTGTACCCTAGCTACATTGCCGATGGCTTGATGCATTTCATTAAAACAACTCTCACCAGACTATCCATATATGTGGAGAAATAACCTTAAACCTTATTATCTTTACTTTGGTCTTGGTATTTAAAGAACTATTCCGGAAAGTGAATCTGCCCTTTCACTCAATTGCCCGCGCATTGCCATCTGTAGTTGGCATTGGGCCATCTGCAGTTGGCATTGGATTGAGTGAAAGTGGACTTTTCAGAATTTATTTCACTAAGACATTCCAGTGAGCAAATTTATATGTACCTAACCGACTTGTAGATTTGTCAGGGTACTTACAAACCAAGGTTGAAACTATCTGTTGGCACATGAGGGTCTCCCCGGCTGGGAGGGCATGTGTCATGTACTACCTGCTTCTTTCTGTCTTCCAACAACGAAAACTGACTTCTTCAAAAGCAGACTGACCATTGAAAACCAAACTTATCCTAGTCCTTCAAAATAATCACTCATCGGTTAGATTTCTCCATAGACTAGATCCATCCTGCAATCAACCTATGCACTCTTTATTTCTGTCCTGACATACGTTTCTCAAGGCAGAGACACATTTTATTTTATTTATTTCTCAATCAAGTCATACCCTTCAGTTCTCTCCAAAACAAATGTCAAATGGCATATATCAAGTCTTTTTATTATTTAACATTTTGATCATATTATTTTCGTTGCCATGGAACTTCTGATGTAAATACTCCATAATATCATTCATAACACAACTACATACTTAAATATCGGTTGATATCTCAGGTAACGGTGGATGTTATTCATTTCTAATTTGGGTGAGAGAACCCTTCGGGATGTAACACAGTTTCTATTCCTTCCTCCTGGTATATATATATATATGGACTATATTGACTCTCGTTATACATTAGTTCTGTCATACAATAAAACGTGTACCATATCAGAAAAATATTCAATACTTTGCTGATTACCTTTTGATTTAATCCTTTCAACACTTGCCTTTTCTTTTCACTATATCACAGTTATGATTCCTTTCAATGTTCCATTCCATATATTTAGAACTATCTGCAAAGCGAACCCTGTTAATCGAACAGCGTAGATCTATAGAATTAACGAACCTCAATATATCTGCCCTTCCTGATACTATATTAAACATTTTCCCATAACGATTTCTCGGGGTGCGGATATTTTTTCATCTTATATTAAGTTAACGGCAAGAATTTCATCAGACGTAGTGTCAGTCACATCACAATAATACCTTTTCTTATATGATTACATTGTTTATAGTCATTAATATGTGGTGATGTTCTTGAAAGATAATTGAACACTCTTTAATGCTAATTGGTTACAGGTTTTCCAATTTCTCATAGGGATGTAATTAATTAAATTTTCTCTCGTGAATTAACTTGTAAACTTCTCGAACGACTAAAAGAAATACTGCTCTTCGACACAACGGTGACATCTATAACGGAATATTACTTCAAAAAGAATAGTAATTACTTCAAAAAGAATAGTAGTTGGGTTGTAAAATATATTATACCTTATCATATGGTAATTAAATAAATACAAATTATAAATAGTAATTAAATTTGCTCGAACAACCGAGCCTTCTCTTTGGAAATTGGATCGTCTAAGGTTAATCTTCATTCGTTTATTTGCTACTGGAGTAGTGATGGAATGGAATAAACGTTTCTCGAGGCTTTCTTACGTCCTGGAAATACTTGACCTCAGTGAGATAAACCCTCTGTTTATAATTATGCATCCACAAACTCTGCTCTTGGTGTGGATTTGTTCTGGCATTCTGAATTCTCTCACGGATCTCTTTGTATTACATATATATATCAAATGGGCCCTTTACCTCATTTACTTCATCAATGTTGTGTCTTTTTTCCTCAAGGGTTCAATAAATCTGATCTCATTCATTTTCATGGGAGATTTTCATCATGGGGTTGCCCTTAATTACTCGACTGCGTTTAGGTGACTTTTCAAAAAATGAATTCTAATAAATTTACTTTGGACTACCCTACACTAGATTGACCGACGACTGACGCTCGACGATTCACCTGCATGTCTAACACTGTGTGCATGTCGTGCTAATAATCAAACCTTGGATTGTTCTTCACGTTCTCCCTAAATTTAGAACTCTACCACCTCAACCATTTCCTCCTACCAGTTGTCCGTGGTAGCCTATGACGATGGCTATCCATCCACCAACAGCAGTAACAACGCCAGGGTCCAGATTCTTGTCACCAGAAACCTCCGCGAACCCAGATTTGACAAGAAAGAGTACGAGTTTGCAGTCCCGGAGACAACCCAGGTGGAAGGCTCAGTCACTGAAGTGAGAGCCACTGATTCTGACACAGCTGTAAGTTTATTTCCCTGGGGGAACACATAATTTGTTCATTATTCTATTCATAAAGTGTTATTGTTTAAATACTCCTGTAGGTAATAGGCTATGGCCTTATATAAGTTACATTATTTAGTATTCCTTGTCGTGTTGTAATCAAAATTATTTAAATTTCATTAAAACAGCTAGAATTATCAAAGTGTAAAGGATGTGAGGGTAAACTTAAACTACTCTTGTTTGTTTTGATATTGTTTCACCTCTTATCTAATATTGGCTGTTTGTAGCAATCAATGCTCGTTCAACTCTAATTCCTTTTACATATCAGGTATTATTTAGTACCCTTTTACAGGATGTTCTTACCTTTTATAACTACAGTGGAATGTGTAACACCTTACAAGTGTATTACTCACGGTATTGTATTGCTCTTGTATAATTATGTTGTATCTCAAACCTTTTATTGTTCGTATTGAACAACACCGCTTTCATGTCTTGAGTGTGACCTTTCTCCTTGGTGTAACTGTATATCATCTGCCCTTCTCTCCTACAGGCTCCATTCAATAAATTGACTTATTCGCTAATCGGAGACGATCGTGGACCTGACTTCTTCAAGATTAATCCCGACTCCGGACGTATTTCAGTCAGAAGTGATCTCAGAACTGAAAACGTGGACTTCTATAACGTAAGTTCGCCAATTCTCTCAAATCTATGGCTATAACAAAGCGAATGTATTTTACATGTTACATTTGTGTGTTTGTGGGATGAATAAAATAGCTTCAATTATCGAATTTGCAGTTGCGTGTGGTAGCCACAGATGGCGGTGTGCCAGCCAAGAGTTCCACTGCCATAGTAAAGGTTGAGATCCTCAGAAACTTCCAGGAACCAAAGTTCGACCCCCGAGATTACAATGTGGAAATTCTCGAGACACAAGGACTTGGTGTGTCCATATTGCAAGTCCGCGCTAGGGATAGTGATAGAAAGGTAAATACAGAAATACTGTTCTCTTGATGAATTAGCAATGGCATCGGACGTACAAAGCAGTTTTTGGATTCGTAATCCATTATTAAAAGGAAGGAAGACACATTATTTTGAAATACTTCTAGACATGCAGTCACATTTGTCCTTTTTTGTTTTCCTTTTTGTTTTTGTTTTTTATTTTTTGTTAGTCTCTGATTGTATACCACTTCATTCACAGCGGCCATACAATATCATTCGCTATGAAATTCCAAGCACTGTGGAGTCCCGCATCAGGGATTATTTCACTGTCGACGCAGAAACTGGTATTGTGCATCTGAAGAAGTCTCTGATGCTTGATACAAGCAAACTCAAACAGTACGGGGTAAGCAATCGATATTGTACCTTTATACTTTATTTGTTATTTCACTCCCTATTGATAGAAACTACCCTGTACCACAATAGACTATATTTATCGACGAATATATGTTCAAATATTATGATATAGATGTACAAATTCCTAAAGACAAATATCAATTTCTCTTCAGCCATTCACAATCACAGCTACTGACCAGGGCAAAAATCCCAAGACTAGCACATCTCCAGCCAAAGTAACCATCAAGGTAGCCAGGAATGATCAGCCTCCCGTCTTTTCTAACGAACCTTACAAAAAGGCAATCAAACGTACCATGGGTGCTAATGAGTTCCTGCTTAGTGTTACTGCCAGGGATGCGGATACTGCTGTAAGTTTATAATACTTCATAATCTTGACGTGTTACAGAAACATGAGTCTCCTAAAAAATGAATTTTGAGACATTATCATATTTGAAAAGATGGGGTCAAGCGGATTATAATGATGGTAAACATTATATTACCACATCTAATAAGTACTTCTTTATGGAAAAGAATTAGCAATAACTCTTGATGATTAATCAATACAATAAAGTAGTTGAATATACTCCTTAGGATATCCTCAGATATGCGTAGATATATTCAATCTACACCCTTTAAATCTGATACACGTATTCTTGCTACCTACAGCACTAGGTACCCAAAAAATAAAAACATTGCGAGCAGGTTTTTTTTTGTAAATAAATCACTTTGAAAAATATCAAATCTTAGACTTGTGACTCATTTTACTGTGACACATCACAATTATGTTTGTTATAATTAATATTGACCAGCTATTGATGTTAAACTAGAAGTATGTAATGCCTGAAATTCTATTCTAATTTTAACCAGTATGTGTATCAAGATAATATCATTCCGATTGACCAAATAGTAACAATAGGTAACCTCATCGTTGCTGTTTTATAGCTACATCATCATCTCATATTATATTCCTCTTATTTGTAGGATCCATTCCGTCGCGTTAGATACTCTCTGATTGGAGATGACTCTGCCCCTGTCTACTTCCAAATCAATCCGGCTAATGGGGCTTTGTCTACTCGTGCTTCAGTCAACGACGACGATGAAACGGAATACAAGGTATAACTTCCCTGACTAGAAATTGTCTATCCCTAGCCGTAACACCAAAGATTTATTTATAAATTCCATTGGTGGAAGTTAAGATAGATTTACAGGGAAAGGAACCTCACTTTGCCAATACTTACTTTTCTAGGTACGAGTGTTGGCCAGTGATGGAGGAACCCCACCTAAAACCGACACGACCGTGGTAACTATTTCTGTGCAACGTAATCTCAACGCCCCTGCCTTTGAACCAACTCAATACAAGGCAGACATCCTAGAGACCCAGGCACTTGGAGTTCCATTCATTCAAGTTCAAGCAAAGGATGCCGACCAGAAAGTATGTATTATATCATATATCTGAAGTTATTTCACGAACGTTCTTTTCTGGAAATCAATTCAAAATGCCATTTCTATCATTATTTATAACTCCCCAAATCCTTGCCCCAGTACTTAATAATTCTTATACCATTCCCATTTTCAGCCTCCATACAACACATTCGTTTTTGAAATCGTTGGAACCAGCGAAGCCAAAGAATATTTCATGGTTAATCCTGAAACTGGAGAGGTTGCTGTAAAACGTGGCTTGCAGCTTGATTCTAACAAGCGCACTTCGTACAGCGTAGGTTTTGTCTTACATACGTCTTCCATGCCTCTAACGTTTTTGATTATCTAACTATTACTCTATTTTTTGAAACATCAATGCAACATTTTAATTAAATACGATCTAAGCGCACTAGTAATAATATGGAGTGATCTAAGAGACAATGTTAAAAACCTGCACATTCATGCAAAGAACTTGAGTTTAACTAAATAGTCTGCTGAAAGTAATTTTGAAATCCTTTCTGACTAAAATTTCTCTTACACTTGTATAGATTGATGTCAGGGCCACTGACGGAGGTACACCACCTCAACTATCTTCTCGGCTTGCCCGGGTCACAGTAGCAGTGACGAGGAATGCTAACCCACCACAGTTTGAGGGCTCTCAACCATTTGTTGTCAATGTTCCCGAAACAGAAGAAGTCAATAAGAAAGTCTTCACTGTCAAAGCCAGGGACAGAGATCCAGAGGTGCGATTGCTTCTTTAGACGTTCTTACTAGTCTTCTTTTGTCTTTTAGTGCTCCTTTTCTTCCAAGTCTTCGTTTACTACAATTTGGACAGAAATAACTTATTTTCTATGACATCTTTATCTTTACAAATACTTTTTTAATATATTATTTTAATTGTTTACAATAACAATGTCTCTTTTCTCCTTTAGGGTCCCTTCAGTTTCCTTACATACGATATCATCGGTGATGACACCGCACCAACATACTTCAGTGTGAATGATGCTGGAGATATAAGCATTCGCAGGAGCCTTAGGGAAAATGAACTAGAACAAATGACAGTTAGTGTTTTTTTTCTACTATCGAACCAATTCCTTTAGATTTAACAATAATGTGTGCATATTTTTGCATGGACTAATAATCATACGTTACATAAACTATTAAGTATGTGAAATATGCATGACAATTATATATTTATTCCAGATCCGTATTCGTGTCCGTGATAATGGTTCTCCATTCCGTTACAATATCTCCACCGTCACCGTGAACATTGAACGTAACTTTGCTGACCCTCAATGGGAAGTTTCTCAGTACAAGATGTCCATTGATGAGAGCACAACACTTGGTACTTCAATCCTCAGGGTCCAGGCTCGCGATACCGACAGAAGGGTTTGTATTTGTGAAATATGGTTATGATTTATTTCACCTGAACATGAAAGGTGATTTGTTTTAGCTAATTTTTAAGTAGTAATTGTTGCATCTCGGTAAAATAAAAATAATGTCCAAACAAATGATATTGCTAATTTAATTTAACGAAAGTTCAATGAGGGGCTTTAAAGATGTATCATTCGTCTTTTTTCTATTCCTCTTGCGATGCCCAACCAATGAGGAACGCTTTCTCAGCATTGTTTGTCAAATATCTTTACCGCAGAAACCTTACAATGAAGTCTATTATGAACTGACCGGCAACGATCAAGCTCAACAATGCTTCGCCATCAATGAGATCACAGGCACCCTTATCCTGAAGCAGTCCCTCCTCCTCGAGCCCTGCCAGGCACAGACCTACAACATCCGCCTCTTCGCTTTTGATGGCGGCAATCCACCAAGGCGTAGTCCTGAGGCAGCCGCCACTATCACTGTTGGACGCAACAGGTTTGCACCAGTCTTCCAGAGTACTCCTTATTCTACCACCATCAAAGAGAACTTGAATACAGGCCAGAGAGTCATTTCCATCACTGCCACTGACAGAGATACTCAGGTTTGTGAGGAACACCCAAGACCTTAATTTCCTTTTTTCTGCATTCGTTTTCTAAATAACAACTTGATTGTGATTGTTTTGAAATAAACTTCTAAAATATTCACCTTACATTTCAGGCACCATTCAACAAGATTGCTTACACCATAATCGGGGACAACAAGGCACCATCCTTCTTCCAGCTGCGTTCTTCTACCAGTGGAGATATCAGTCTGAATAGCACACTGAAGTCTGACTCGGATACAATGTACACGGTAGGTTTCTACCAGAGTAATCATTACTTAATTGCCCCCTGGATGAAATTCGTTTGGGCCTAATGTGCCCTCGAGGGAAAGCTTGTATATGGATCGGGATCATTTTGGTCTCCACCCCCACCCACACTCACTCACACATATATATATTTGTTTGAACGTAATCGAATGAATATAAAATTGTCAGAAATGGGAACTATTTCATTTGTAACGGGTATAAAATGAAACCTCCACCAAAATTACTGAAATAGTTAAAAACACATACAAAAACCTGCAAAACTTATACCATAGACATTTTAGAAATGAGCTAGTCTTTGGATACAGAAGAAACTCAAATATCAGTAATATGTTAGTTTCATCTAACTGTTGTTCATCTAAACTCAGTTGAAGTTTAATATGTTTAAAGCATATCTGTCTCCTACTGCACGAAATAATGCAGAACTGCCAGCTGATTGTGCAGTTTGGGAAAAATCTTAAAATCGGTTCTCCAATAAAATAAAAAAGTATTATATTTAACACCCCCAAAGAAATAATGAGTTAGAACCTATTGCCAGTGCAAACATATACTTATAAATCATACATATAATCTGATTGTGAAAATATTTGGTTGTATAAAATCACAAGTTTAATTTTACTCCACTTGAATGATTTCACATACTTCCCTTAAGATCCGTATCGTTGCTGCTGATGGAGGTGACCCACAGAAGACTGCTACTGCAACAGTACAAGTGAACGTACAACGCAACTTGTTCGCCCCCACATTCCAGCCCCAGCGTATTGACCGTGATATCCTTGAAACTCATCCTCTTGGTATTGCCATCACAGATGTAAGAAAAAAAGCACATACATTTATTTCTTTGCATTGAGGAAAGTCATATCTTTGTCTTACTTGTGACAATATTCTATTTGATTGAAGTAGTGAATTTTGGCCTCAGATAATGAAAATGTTCATATTTATTCAACCCTACCCATTACATAAAACACCTGTAGAAAATGTTCTTGTTCCAATTTGTTAAAATATATTTGTTTCCTCCATAAATGTTTAGGTGAATGCAACTGACCGTGACACTAAATCTCCACACAACGAGATTCGCTATGAGATCACTGGGTCTGAGAACTCTAAAGAGTTCTTCCTCATCAATGAAATGACTGGTGACATCTACATCAAAAAGCCTTTGTCTGAGGACAAACAATCAGTCAACTCATACACGGTAAGACGGCGGTCTATGTGTACTTCTTGTATGATATATTTGTGTTTCTGATATATCCTTTTTTATCTATGTGCCCAGTCTACCATTCTGGTATACTGTATAAACAAATAACTAGTCAATAAAGCAGTACATAAGGATATCGAAATTAGGGAGCCCCAAATCCACCTTATATCCACTTGCTACTTAGTCCTCCGTAGATTATATAGAAATATTATACATCATAAACCAGATGATCATATCCATCAATTCATTTATACAATCCATCTAAGCAGCTTTAGGACGTCATGGAAGACCTGCACTGTGTGCAGAAGGTCGATCTCTTTTCCAACAACAATGTAATTGTATTGCCAAGGAAATAACATATTATTATTGATAAACAGCTATATCTTGTTTTTTTCTTAAATTACAGATTATTGTAAAGGCTCGTGATCTTGGAACACCTCAGCTAACCAGCCAGGACAGCGCCACAGTCACAGTCACCGTTCAGCGGAACAAGAACTGCCCCAACTTCCAGGGTGAACCTTTCGTGAAGACTATAAGAGAGACTGCGCAAGTTCGCTCTGAAGTGATGCAGATTCGGGCTGTGGACTTTGATCCGCAGAACACACCTTTCAGGAAGCTCAATTTCACGCTGCTAGGTGATGATAATGGCCCAACCTTCTTCAGGATCGATCAAGATACGGGCAGGATCTACGTCCAGACAGACCTGAGACCAGATTCTGAAATTAGATACAAGGTTTGTGACGTCCAGATTTCTTATTCAGTTCTAATATTTAAGGTAGCGTCGAAATCGCACAACAATTCCGAGTCGACGGTATATCTCACTCAGTGTGTTACTAAATTTAAGTTAAATTGCCACAGTTGTAAAATCTGTATTTCAATTGAAGAAAAGACTAGTTCATAAAGCGTATTCCCGAGACACTCTATATATGGTATTATGCCCGCCTGTACTTGCTGTATTTGTAATCCAAATCAATGAACTCTTTTAGCTGAGAGTGATGGTTTCTGATGGTGGCGTACCGCCATGCTCAAGGACCTCAGTCGCCACTATAAATGTGGAGCGAAACTTGGCTGCCCCAAGATTTAGACAGGGAGAATGGACTGTGTCCATCATGGAAACACATTCTCTCACAGATCCTATCGTCACCGTCCAAGCTACTGACCAGGATGCCAAGGTCAGTATTATTTTCTTTCTGCATAATCCGAATTCTATTTACTATCTTTTCTTTATTTTTCATAGTCCAATGTTTCTCATATATATACTCGGCAAGTAATAAACTACTCAGATCGTGCAATATCCTTTTATTTCGAAACTGTTGGGCAACCATATATAAACTCAAAAGTGTTATTATTATTATTGTTCGTACTATTATTGCCATATTAGTGTACATGTTCTAAAACAATTCACACAGTATGAAGAACATTGTTTAATTATTATGCATTGAATTCATGATGTTACCTTGAGTTACCTTAAATGTAATGAATATGATTCTTACAGTCAGCTGCATATAGAGAGGTATAAGATAGTTCTGCATGATTTATCACGATAGATATGAAGCATACATTTCTGCTTTTATATTTTCTCTGGTCTCACTTTAAAGGGTCATGGGCTATTATTAAGTACGTCGAACTATGCTTATAAATGTATCCAGAGTCGAATGTTCAACTTTCTATTGTACCATACCATAAAAGGATACATGCACTTCTAGAAGCAATTTACTTGTTCTACTTTTCTCTGATTTGCTCAATCAGCTTTAACTACTGTTATCAAGGATCAGGGATGATAATCTATGGATCCCTGTAAATGATATTACCTCTCAGCTGCTTTAAGTTAAGCGATTATCCTAGTGGATTTAATGGGTTATGGTATCGTGTCGAGTTTGAATTAAGATTTGATTCTTCTGGCATCTCTTGCAGTTAATTTGATAAATATAATTAGTTCTTTTCTCGAACCAATACCCTTCTTTCCCCTATATCTATTTCCTTCCCTAGTTTCTCTGAATCGCTGATGCAAGAGATGCTCACTAGAATATGTCTGAATAGTTCTGAACAGTGCTATGACTATTAATTAGATTAAGAGATGTCAACCTAAATGACATGGATGATGAAGCCTTCTTGTTCCTTTCCCGATCTATGTGCTTTTACCTATCCTATACGATGAGCTACCATTGTTTACTTTAATTGATTTTATCGGTCTCTTAAATGCAGTGTGTCCCCTTTTTCTAGTATTTGGAGGGCTGCACATCAGGAGAGTGATACATCAAATAGTTGTATATGGTTTAGAATTAGGAAAGTAATTCTTTCCAAGGCGATTGCAGCTGAATTAAATCTCGTTATCACCATCCCAAGATAATTTTTAAAAAAAGTATTCATACCTCATGTAAATAGTATCATACATATGCAAAGCTGATTCAGGTTAATATTAATGTATAGATCGTAAGAAAATGTTGAGCTTTGTTTGAGGAAAACATTATGTGCTGTTACTGTATAATTCAAATATTCACATGCCACTTTGCTGAAGGGGTACCAGTGTTTGTTCTGGAAAGGGCAAATGTTCGTTTTGTTGCCTATATCGTAGCCCCTTGTCATTTCAGCAAGAGGGAAATTCAACCAAGACGGTAATAAATCTCTCCATGTTAGGCTTTTTGCTACTCTACGTTCGCTTTCTTTGATTGGAACCCAGGTTTAGTTGCCCCTCCACGTATATTTCATTCCTTTTATCGTGTCATATCCCTTCCCATTGCAGCCGCGTTCGTTAATCTAATATAGACCTGCACAATATTCACCGGCTAACTCCGCAACATATACCATGGTCCTGATAATCTTACTGGATTTATTTGCTGCATAGTTATATAGTTATATGTCTCATGTGAAGTCGTACGTATTTTTATTTCTTTTTGTAGCAGATTTTTAATATATCTTCTATAGGAATGTATTTTTTTGTTTGTTTAAATTATGTTCTACGTGCTATTTAAACCAAATATCGTTGAGTCAACTTTACTGCCAGAAACGTTTAATCCAATAGTTTCTTGAATCTGTACTTGCATACAATTTTGCAGCAAATATCTTTACACGCTTATCAATATCATAAAGAAGCTGATCTGCCATTTTGCTTTTTGGGGGGTCCTTCAGTTTTCTCCGTTCATTACAACGCCCACAATTTAACTATATTAGGAAATAATTATATCCGCCTCCGAGTCAGGCGCCCATTCCATACTTCAATATACAGTATATCAGTTTTTGATTAATCCCTTCAGACATGAAAACGATACTATTTTTTATTATATTGGGCCGATTCATTTGGGTTATTGGGTTCACGCGTATTATTTTACTTTTATTATTTAACTCTATTACATCCTCGATGGATCTATGGGAACCCACGTGCAGTTAATCCTTTGGTGTATGAAGTGTCCAATTTCCATGTGAAAACTCTTATTGCTTAATGTGTATGTGAACAATTGAACACATATATGTAAACACGACAAAGTCATGGTTATACAAAAGGCTGGTATTGGTAATGATATTTCAATGCGAATACTACTGATCTTTTAAACCACCCTCGTTTAGAGACACACCAATTTTGCCTAGGTATGGGCTTACATAGATCAGCTTAGCTTTCCTATTCATGTCATTCTAACAATGGAACTTTGCAAGGGTGAAAGTACCGATCTAGGCTAGATTCGTCAGAGACAACCCATTAAAGGAGCAGAAATACTACCCAATTGGTGTTTGACTGATGTTGAACCTGGATTTCATTCATAAGCTATCTCCTGATGGGTATTGCAACTCTAACCTTGTAATTTACACCCTAATGCATATTCTTTTCTATTTGGCTTTCAAACGATACCGTTACTTCTTCGAAGTGAATATTATGTATTGCAGTATATCATGTGCTTTTGTTAATTATATCTATTTCGTCCGTATATTTGTACTTCCCAAAGTCTGGTTTCTCATGTTATTTCAAGTAAATCACCAGAAATATGTTGGGGGGAGGGGGGTATTTTCCCTTCATTTATTTGACTATTAACCGAAGCTAATTCTAGACTTTGGCCCTTAAATCTACATTTATGTCCGCGTCAGGAAATCTCTGGAAAACAATTGGAAAAGATTGTGCTCGGGTTTGGATTCTCTCCCTTAGAAGCATAGATTCATCTTGAAGTTATCATTTTCTCTGATGTATTGACTTTAATTGATTTAGTGGGAATGTGAGCATCTGGTATTTGTCAGTTACTGGTAATTATAAGCCTACGTGTCCACAACTGACAAATGTAAGTTTGTCCCATGAACTAAAAAGTATTTTCTTTTCCATTAATTTCATCGGTATTCCTTTTTTACAGACACCACACAGCACGATCCACTACCTCATTGAAGCCAACTCGCAATATCGGGACCGTTTCTCTATAAATGAGGACACCGGAGAACTATACTTACGAAGGACACTCGTTGGTGAAACGACCAAGCAGTACACAGTAGGGCTTTATCTAGCTTTCAAATGAGTTATTTCTCGCGCCAAAGTCCCTCGTTAGTTATGATAGATATAATCCGTCCCAAATTATTACATCTTCCTTTAATGTTCCTTTTAGATCACAGTTATTGCTATGGATGAAGGATTGCCTGTGCCCAAGGTGGGCCCATCAGCTAGAGTTGTGGTGAACGTTATCAGGAATCTCCAGGCGCCTCGGTTTAGCGGCTTGCCGTACCGTAAGAACATCACAGAAACACAGGCTACTGAATCCACCATCTTCACTGTGCGCGCTGAGGATAGAGATGATAGGGTCAGTAAATTACTCACTCTTAAACCCTGCCCACACACAACCGATTTGTCCCCCGGTTGCCCCCGAGTTGGGTCTTCCGATGAATCCTATGATCTCATTTCAAATCCTGTTTTATGTTTTTGAAATAACATAAACCAGGATTGGAAATGAAATCCTAGGATTCATCGGAAGACCCAAATCGGGGGGCAATCGGGAGGCAAATCGACTGTGTGTGGGCAGGGTCTATAAACATTACTTATTTTAGGTTATACTATTAAGATCATTAGATATACTACATTATAGCATTCTTTTTTCGTTCTTAGGTTTCGTCAGGGCAATGTCTGTTTTTACCATCCTTGATAATTTCGCTGGTTGTTTATTGCTTAAACTAAATCTAAAACTCTGTATTACAGGCACCCTTTAATAAGGTTTCTTATGAGATCGTGGGAGACGATGCCGCACCTACTTACTTTGGAATCGACCCTGAGAAGGGTGAAATCAAGATTAAGCGTGATATAAAGAGTGACACAGAAACTGACTACCAGGTAACCCTCTACCCTCTCCATCGCTGTGTCTGAGACCTGATTTGTGAGGGTCAAAACAACCTGTTTTTTCCATAAAAATCTATTTTAAAAGTCAGTAAGTCATTGTTATGTAACACTAATCTACTGTACTTCTGTCATTATCCTATTAGATTCGTGCTGTTGCCAGTGATGGCGGAACCCCAAGTATGACAGCTATGGCTATCGTTCATGTCCATGTAAACCGCAACCAACACCCTCCACGCTTCGACCAGAGCAACTACAAAGAGGAGATCCTGGAGACACAAACATTGGGCATTCCATTTGTTAGAGTCAAAGCCACTGACCGTGACACAAGGGTATTGATATTTATTTGTCAAAACTCTCATATATTTGCATCGCAATATATTCTTCACTTTCATGTATATTCACCTTTCGTCTGATCATTATTAAATCGTCTGCTACACCGACCAAAATTGCTTCCTGAAATATGAATAAGTATTTCTTTTCCATCAACAGAGCCCATATAATGTTCTGAGATACTTGTTGTTGGGTGAATCTGGAATTGTCCAGTACTTCATGATTGATCCGGAGACGGGAGATGTTTCCCTCAAAAAGTCAGTGATGGAAGATCCAAATGCTCGTGATCAATACAACGTAAGTTGACCATTTTTGGATGACTTCTTAAGTTAATGCTTCCATAAAATGGATTCAATTATTGTAGCAAAATGCATTTCTTTTTCTCTAATTTACTTCAGGATCGGTAGTTCTGTCACTTTTCCTGTGTTCGTTATTATTTGTGAATTTGCAGTTTAGTATACTAAACTGCAAATTCACGGGTTGGCCTTTCGTCGCCGGAAGGGACCCGTCATATTAGCTTACATGCAGCTTACATATATAATATTTTACTATAGTCTTATATCTCGGCAACTTTTCGTCGAGGGCTCTCGAAAATCGACATGAACTTGTAAACACCAGTCTTTTATAGCCTAAAGTGGGTCTAAACACTAAATATTGCTTCCGTTATCCCCCAAACTATAGTGTGTGCGCTTCGAATCAGTGCATCATTAATAGAACCCCGGACACAATAGAGAGACAGTAGTTGGAGAACAATAATTTTATTGAATGATATAATGAATGATATAATTATGATATAAAATAAAATTATTGAAGGATGAATTGATTAATGAAATACATTAATCAATGAATAAAGGTAAATATATTTTTTATTAAAGTTATATAATGTGCAGGAGGGAAGGTGGAGAGTAGATAAAGAGGAAGTGGGTGGGTGGGGTAAAAAATAGAGGGTATGTCCGTCCGTCCCTGAGGTTTGAGGAGAAGTGGACGGGTGGAGGAAGAAGAAGGAGGAAGGAGGAAGTGCGGGCGGAAGTGTTGAGAGGGGTAGTGGTTAGTGAAGTATCCTCTAGGTGTCATCAATGATCCGCCATTAGGCAGACGCCTCATGACCAGACCATTAATAGAACCCCGGACACAATAGAGACACAGTAGTTGGAGAACAATAATTTTATTGAATGAATAACATGATATAATTATGATATAAAATAAAACTATTGAAGGATGAATTGATTAATGAAATACATTAATCAATGAATAAAGGTAAATATATTTTTTATTAAAGTTATATAATGTGCCAAGTCTCCATGTAAGTGTATGGTGAGTGGCGGGTGGGACAGAAGAGTGTAAGTAGGTCTGAGGGATGGGGAAGGGAATGGTAGGGATTTCTAGGGGTTTTGGAGTGCGTTAGCCAGCGCGTTGTGCACAATGTTTGTAGAGTCTGTTTTTATGTAAGAGGTATGTGCCCTGCTCCTCCAGCCACCATACCGTTGTATAGCTAGCTCTGACTGCCCCTGGAGGAATGCCTCTGTTGCAGCTGATTTTCTGAGTGAATGTAGTGAATACTTAGATGGCTCCAGGCCTAGCGCCTGGAGTGCATTTGCCCATTGATTTTTAATGTAAGATGCCGGCATTGGGCTCTTTTGGCCTATGAAGGTTAAGAACGGCTGTTGGTTGCTATAAGTTGGAACAGTTTTAAACATATTCTGTATGGCCTCTACAGGACACCACTGCTTGTTGTTGGTGGGGTATAGGCGCCTCACTTGATTCTGGTTGTATTTTTTAGCGTTTTTAGCATGTTTGATATTTAGCACAATGTGGTCTTCGAAGATTGAGACATCTCCCCTGGTGAGGTGTCTGGTTGGATCAAAGGATTTGACCGATGGTGGGGCTATTTCAGATTGTCTTAGTGCCCCATAGTAGAGCGTGAGCACTGCAGCTTTAAGGGACACGCCCTCTTCTGCATGTTGTAGGACGTTGACTGCGTCTCTTAGTATTCCCATGGGGACAGCATCCTTCGGGTTTGGAACATAATTGGTCGTTCTCTCAAGAGCATCGACCGCTAATTTTACCCTATGATGATCTAGGGCCTCAGGGCTGATCTCCCTTTTTCCTAGGTGTTCCCTGATGGCTGACAAGTGGTTTTTAATCGTTGCGGGGCATCTGATGTGGGAGGCCAGGTATTCTATGTATCCACATACGGTGTGATGGGTAGTCTCCTCAATGGGGGTCTTTAACTGCCTCAAGAAAGACAGAAAAGTCATCACCGCACTCCTCCTATTGTTGTTCATGCCCTTCGCCCTTGTAGCTTCCTGCCTCTCGGTAGCTTTCTCCAGCAACAACTGGAGTGCCGGATCTGCGGAGTATAGAGGGATTAATGTGATTCAAAACCTGGAGGTCAGGTTTACACAGGCTTATTCTCATATTGTCGAGGGCTGAATTACTAATACCCCAGTGTCTCTTAGAAATGTGGGCCCTAGCCATATTGGTTACTAATTGAACTATTGGGATTGCATTGTCAGATGTTATGATTTCTATTTGTAGTCGGGCCTGGAGCATCCACAGATATCTGCCACAGTCCATGATCACTGGGTTCCTGGATTTTCCACTTTGCAGGAATTTTGTAATAACTTCATCTTGGCAATGTACTATTACCCGTGCACCTCTATCTGCTGTTGAGATAAAGGTACGGAGAGCCACAACTATGTTTGCGACTTCAAGCTCTGAGCGGATCTTTGCCCCATCGCCTAATGGGGCCACTTGAGACTCATAGGCTTTCTTCCCATCCGTGGCACTGATACCAGTGGTTGTCACATTAACCCATTGAGGACGGGCTGATGCCTCAAGGCATCAACATCAAAATGGCTTAGTGGACGGGCTGATGCCTCAAGGCATCACACATAATTTGGCTCAGTGGACGGGGTGATGCCTCAAGGCATCAACTTTTTATATAAATTGAAGGGGGCATAACTTAATAAAAAATGAACAGATTTTGATGAAATTTAAAATATATGTATACAAACATACTAGAAATATTTTTATAGGTATGTTGTCATGGAGACAATAATGATGACATCATAACTAACATACGTAAATGCTGGAAAGTGAATTTGGAGCAAGGTTGCCACCATATTGCACCCAATTGAGACCCATTATTTTAATTATTGAAGTCCAAATTCTAGAAATTATGAAAAAATATGATCAATCACTGTTTACATCTATTAAACGATGTACATATGACACATATTATTTGATGAAAATATTCTTAAAGTGTTTTTAAACCCTAAACCTCATGTTAAACACCCGTCCTGAAGCCCAAAAAAGGGGAAAAGGGCCCCCGTCAGCCAGGCAAAATATGTGTAAACTGCCCCCGTCCTCAATGGGTTAACTGATATCTCTTTTGTCGGCCTCTCTCGCGGGATAATGGCTATCCCGTTCCACTCGATTGAGAAGTCAATGAACCACTGAAGATCTTTAGACACTGCATTGTTGACCTGAATAGGTCCTCCTTTTGCTGCTCTAAGCGCTTCTAGCAGTCTCCCCACGAATAGCCTTGCAGGTCTGATACATTTTGCGACATGTAACAACTTGCCCAGTAGGGACTGCATCCTCTTGTGTTCTATGCATGATCAATTTATGCAGGTCTCAGCGATCTTTCTGATTTCTATCAGCTTCTGTTTTGGAATCGACAAGGTCATCTCCTGGCTGTCTATGGTGACACCAAGCCAGGTCACTCGAGTTCCTGGGTTCTGCCTCTTTTCTTCGGCCTCAGGCAGACCTAGCTCTTGAAGGAGGTCTAGGACCACCTTCAGATCGTTCTTACATTTGTTCAGGTATTGTGACATGACTATTATGTCATCCAGATACATCTTAGCCCATACCCCTTTTGCAGATAGGATATTTATTATGGAGTCCACCACACGCTGCATGTGCATTGACGAGCACCTGGCTCCAAAAGGCATAGCTGTTTCGATGTAATACTGGTCCTTCTACTTCAAGCACTGTAGGACCCAGTCTCCAGGGTCTCCCCTGAAGTTTTTGTATGCACGGCTGATGTCTACAGATGCAATGTGAGCCCCTTTTCCCACTCTGCGTAGTTCTGCGGCCAATGAGTCAATGCCAGGGAGGCCATGGGACCTGACTTTCCCAAAGAGTGCATTTTTCCTTATATAAGCATTTACAGATGTTTCAGCGGGGAAAGTCATGTCTGAGATTATCCTTCTCTTTCCTGGGTCACTTTTGGCTCTAGTCATCAATGGTGAGACATGACACCAGGACTCAAAAGGAGGTTCGTTGTAAGGTCCAGTAAGTCCCCCATTGCCCAGTTCTTTTTCTATGAACTGGTCTATGCTAACTGGATATTCCACAGCGCTGGGGTGATTGGGGATGTTGCATGTGTCACTCACAGGCCCTAAGTATCCTAGCGGGAAACCATACCTGAGGAGGTCGACCAGCTCTCTTCCCTCCTTTGACTTTGACAGGTATTTTTCCCAGGCTTCGATGTTAAGCTCCGATGGGACAGGTATCTTAGCTCCCAGGGAGTTTGGCAGGCCTGTGGCACTGACTCGCCTATATATGAGCAATTCCACCAATTGGTCGACATTTGGCTGAAAATTCTTAATTTTTTAAAACTGCTTCTTTTGATTTATTATTTTTTGTACATAAACTACACATATTGCTGATAATATAGACGAAATTGGGAAAGTTAATAATGAATATTGTTGTCGGGGCAGCTTCGTGGAGTCTGTGATGTGAACTAGCCTATAAGGGCACAGAAGAAGTATACATATTTTTACATGAATTAGAAATAAAAAAAAAGAAATATGCACATAATGTTTTGAATTATTGTGTACTTCATAGGTCTCGTCATAAGGGTCATATTGCTTTTTAGTTTGTCGAAATATTCCAACTAGAAGAAAAGTTACAGCCAAAAAACGATTCAGTAATGGTAATGGTAATGGCATCGGCAAGGGTCACAGGGCATTGACCCTCTTTTCATACACATAAAATCCATCATATTTAGAATTTATACACAAATATATCACATTATTTCCCTTGTTTTCCTGTTAAGATGACTTGAGTACTTGTATTGTTTGTTTATGAAGGTAAATATACATTCTGTTTAGGTATTTAGAAGCAAAATTATTAGGGAAAAGCTTCTCTGTATGTCTACACAATACATGTACATAAAATGATGTCACATAATTTTGATGTCACATAATTTATGTCACCGTAACGTGCCGGCACGTTACGGTGACATCATGTTTTAGCACACTTGAGGTGCAATAATGCACTGCAGGAGGATAATGTGACTGTTTATGTTTGAGCTATATGATGACTTACCTTCAGCCATACTTTAATTTTTTCAACTCTAAATATTTGATTTTTTATCAGCTAAAATGTCCGGCACGTTATGGTGACATACAGCCTTCCCAAATGTATATTATATGCTCTAATTCCGGAAAAAACTAAAATATTCAACTATATTCATTATTATATGGGAGAATACATTGAAAACCATCTAAAACATATCCACTTGGCCCATCTTGGTGTTTAGATCAATTTTTATTCTAGGTTTAAATAGGCACGTTATGGTGACATACAGAATTTC
The DNA here is from genome assembly GCA_942159475.1 of Sthenelais limicola. Lineage (NCBI taxonomy): Eukaryota > Metazoa > Annelida > Polychaeta > Phyllodocida > Sigalionidae > Sthenelais > Sthenelais limicola. Next base: position 56,253,691 of record OW804095.1, on the reverse strand, counting down.
CCCAGACATTTTTGCATTGCAAATCAACCAATGGATCATCAAAAATATATTTTTTTCAAATTATTCAGTAGCCAGGGTCATGATATGATATTTGAATAAATATGTAACAAAGAGTTCACATCATTTTTTTTTCTTTATGCACTTTATCTCATAATTAGTAAGATTTTCTTTAATTTTTATGCATTAAAACAGTGTTTTTTCCTCTGGAATTTAAAATATTGATGTCAGATATGTAAAAGTGGGGTATTTCTTATGGATTTTCCATCGGGAAAACTGATAGAATTGATTAGAATACCTCCAGACCAAGATTTCTTGTTAAAAATGCAAAAATCTATTTTATAGTCAAATGTCGACCAATTGGTGGAATTACTCATATATCTGGCAGCGGGTCAGTAGCGCTTACAGGAAGCATACGAGAAGGCCAGTTCGCCTTCCTATAGTTGGCGAATGTGTGTGGTGACAAGTCAATTGACACCTCAGGACTATCAGCCTCACATATCTTACGTATGCTTCCAAAGTCAATGTCGTCATTACATTGATCAGTATTATTGACACCAGAGCTAGAGCAGGTGTTACTCCCGATGAGCTCATATTCAGTAGGGTTGGTGTATGGGACATTATCGATAACCTCACATTTACTATTTTTATCTAGATGGCTGGTAAAACCCTCATAGTCATATTGGATATAATCCAATTGTGCGTTTATCTCCTTGTGTCTGATATGTCGGCTCTCACGTATGGGCTTTTTCTGCCTGAGCGCATCGCGAGAGCCAGCATGATGTATAAACACACTGTCATTCCCCTTGGTCGAGGATTCTCCTCCTATCATGTCACTTTGTACCTTGGTTTGCTTTTTACGTTTTGTCACCTTATTATCTTCCTTGCATTTCCCGCCACCTCTTACTGAGATGGAGGGGCTCTGGCGTTTTTTGACGCCATGTATTCGTGGTGTGCTTGCTGGGACATATGGGGGCGTGGCACTCTCGGCTGTGAGCTAGCAGGGGGGTGTGGCCTTGCCTGGTCCCCCTGTAGGCGTTCACATGTGCTGACATTGTGTCCCCCGAAAATCCTCTTTGTAACAGAATAGCAGTATCCGCAGCTGTGTGCGAATTTTGTACCATTCTCAATGTGGTCGCGTCTCATGCGGCAACCATGCATGGAATTGAAGTCCTGGCAGATCACCTCTTTGCTATGTTGACTGTTGTGGTGGTTGTTTCCCCCTTTAGCTGTGTAGGTGGCACCACTGGAGTGCTCTTTCGCTTGCTGGTCCCCAACTGCCGCGTTCATGGCGCGCGTAGTTTGAATTAGGTGTGTATCCGTCCAGCTTAGCTTCCCTTTCTCTATGTCGTCGAATAAGTTTGGGCTAAACCTCCTGACAGAATTCCATGGTAGCACTCTTATGTCCGCCAGTACATCCTTCAAATGTAGTAGGATGTAAGTATCATCCTTATGATCGACCCTCCTGGGGTCTGTGAGCATTGCAACAATAGCCTGGCAGTATTCCATAGATTCCAGGTTCGCCCTGTTATCCAACTTTTGTTTCATCGTGGATGCTCCATCCCTTTCCACAAACATATAGGGTTTTGTTATCAGATTGTCTATGAGAATGTCAGAAGCAATGATACCCTTACCCTCTGATCGTGGTGGACGGTAGTTCTCACGTGCGAATTCCATTTCAATGAACCCATCGAGATTCTGATGTGTGCGTAGGTCTTTTGGTGGCGGGAGAACCGAGCTATTCTTCTGAGGAGGATTGCTCGATTTTTCCTGCTGAGGGCTGGTAGGTTTATTTGCGAACAGGCCCATTATTGTTACCAGCTTTCCATCAATGCCTTTCATGGAGCTTTCGAGATCCTTTAGTCGGGACTCATGGTCTTGACCGTTAGGGGTAGCGTCCATCCGGGCATCCGAGAAAGTGTCCCCTTTTGGCTTGTCGTTTGTGTCGGGTTTCTTTGTTCTTTGGGACGTTCTCACATTCTTTGGGGTTGTTTTTGGTACCCCTCCTTGAGTCGCTCCTGTCTTAGTCTTCTTTGATGTAGGAGTCTTGGTAGTCTTCCTCGGAGCCATATTTATTCTTGTGTCTAAATATGGAGGCGGTGGTGCCAAGTATAGAGATTGATGTCAAAAATAGAGGGTACGTCTGTCCGTCCCTGAGGTTTGAGGAGAAGTGGACGGGTGGAGGAAGAAGAAGGAGGAAGTGTGGGCGGAAGTGTTGAGAGGGGTAGTGGTTAGTGAAGTATCCTCTAGGTGCCATCAATGATCCGCCATTTGGCAGACGCCTCATGACCAGACAATAAGCGTAAGATTAGAACTCGGTTTGTGGGCCCCCGAAAAATCCCTAAATCCTAGCTGAAAACAATACCCTTTCCAATTTTAGTTCCGTGCTTTGGCGCAAGATTTGGCTGGAATTCATACACGCAACAGTAGCAACCAGGCTAACATAGAGATCAAGGTTCACCGAAACAAGAACAAGCCCAGATTTGAAGGTTTACCATACAAGAAAAAGATACTTCAAACTCAGAAAGCGGGCGAGACACTCACTGCAGTTAGGACGAAGGACGATGATCAACGGGTAGGTACATTGATCATGTCCATGGTACATTCTTTTTATTCGGTATATAATTTGCCTGTGTCCCTCCTTAATAGTTTTTTATTCGTGGTAAGGAATTTAATGTATCCGTGTACCTCGTGGACGTAAAATAATTGTGGTATCTCTTCACGAACTCAGGATCCCTTCAAGCAGGTGAAATATAGCTTGATTGGTGATGACACTGCTCCAAGCTTCTTCATTTTGGAAGAAAATGGAGAGGTTAAATTGCGCACTGGTGTCAACCTCCCTAGGGATAAGGAGACATCTTACGTTGTAAGTAAATCGTTTTTAGTAAATCGTAATTGTCTTTTCAAGTTATCGAAAGCATATTTGATTGAAATTATGAATAGAGATTGGCGCAAAACACTTTCTACATTCTTAATTCATTAATGTATTTATATGTTTACTGCATCTAGCTGAGAGTGTTGGCGGAAGATGGAGGCACACCTACTAAGACGGCCACTGCTCTTGTGGAGATTGAAGTGGATCGTAATTTGAACAGCCCTAAATTTAACGAGAGCACGGTGCGTGTCAACATCCCTGAGACCCTTCCCTCGGGTTCTACTGTTACCCAGATCACTGCCACCGATGAAGACACTGCCGTAAGTTGATTTTAGGGGTGCTTAGTATTCTCATTCGTAACAATACATGTACCAAATTTCAAGATTGTATATTTAATATGTCTCTGCGTTTCTTGGATCCTCCTAAAAGAAGTATATTTAATTACTTTACTAGTAATTGTCCGTCCAAAAATATCCGTAACTATTATTTTCAAACACAAAAGAAAAAGTACTTATTGGATGTGCTAATGTTTACCATCATTGGAATCCCCTTGATCCCATCTTTTCAAATGTGCTGATATCTCGAAATCAATTTACTTGGGACTTATGACTCATTTCTTAGTAACACATCCCAAATGTGTAGCCTTCCTAGTCTTGGTAGAAGCGCTACCTCGAATTGGTTTATCAAAACTGTGGAGACGCATAATCCGAGTCCTCAATAATTATAGCTCGTGTACTGTTGTTACTGTTAGTGACAGATATAACATTAATAGATAGATTTTGCAGTAGCAGGGCCTTAGAATGTCCTTCAAATTATCTGAAAATAATCACATAGCTGTAAAACTGATACTTAATAAGCATATTAAGCATATGGTTACTAAACCGTCAACCTCGTATTTATTACATCCATGATATTCACCCGTGGATTCATTCATCTTTCAGGCTCCTAACAATGTACTGGACTATTCAATCATTGGAGACAGCGGCGCAGAACAGCACTTCTATATTCATCCTACTAATGGTGTCATTTCACTGCTCAAATCAATCAAAGAAACAGACAAAAGGGATTACAGGGTTTGTACTCAATTGCTATTACATTAAGGTCTATGAGATTTAGTCATTTAGAATCAGTCATATCATGCTGCATTTCATCCCGCTCCATTAATTTGTCCATTTTAAATTGTCATATACATAGTATTCAGGTACTATTATTCTAAGTTAGTTAGTACCGATGTAGGGATCATAACTGACTCGTTTGTATTAAATCACTCAAATCTTTCTGTAAATGAATTCTAGATTCGCGTAAAGGCCTCAGATTCAGGTGTACCACCTCGTACATCTACAGCCATGGTGGAGGTTAAAGTTCAACGTGATGAAGGAACTCTCAAGTTCTCTAAGACTCTCTACACAATACAAGTCTCAGAAAACAGGAAATTGAATGAAGGTATCGGCAACGTTCAAGCCTCTCCTGGAGTAAGTAACACCAAAGACTTATTTATTCATCGCTTATTTTGTCTCTTATGTATTATTAGCATACAATACACAATTAGCTATATTTCAAAATATTGTGGTGGACAAGTTATACATAATATCAATATCAGCAGAGTGTCTAATAATCTATAGGTGTCATTTTAAACTATATTCAATGTGGCTTTGTTCGTAGAGGGGAACCACCGTATTTTGTTTTATTCTCATTATTTTCCATCTTTTCTGTAATCAATATCTGCTTGCACCCAGATGGAAACACCCTGTAGTGTGTATTTTCCTCAGTACTGCGTGCCTATATTCACTGTGATTTTCAGTCATTATTTACAAGATAACACTTTCGATTAAGAAATAACTTGTCTATAATTAAATCTGTATGTTTGGGATAATAATTCAGCAGCACTGAGACTCAGTAGTAACAGAGCACCGTTGGGTCTATTGATAACAGTTTTGGCAAAGTATGCATATGTAGTATATATAATAGAATACATTCGGTGCATATCAGGTGGTGGACGAGGAAATATATTTCAATTCTCCGCCCGATAATTGAAATCTCCGATTGTCTGATTTGATTGTTTCTATTCATTTCTATTTTGCAGAGAAACATTCAGTATTCTGTCATTGGCACGAGTAACGCTCCTGACTATTTCACTGTCGTGCCTAACCGAGGAGAAATTAGGGTGAAGAGCGATCTTCGTGATGACCCTATTGATGCCAAATCATACCTTGTAAGTTTCCCACTGATTCCAGTTTCCCAAAGGTCGCGCAAATTGCTAATAAATAACATAATATTAAAATCGTATCCCCCCTAATAGTCACTATATTGAAATTATAATCGTAATTTGGCGTTCGATCCTGCCCCATCGAGTGTATTTAGATCTATAATATCAGGCAATTCTGAGAATAGCATCAGCGATGTAATGTCTTTGCTCCTGAATAAAAATATTTTCAAAATCAAATCAAATTAATTTTCATGTCAAATTTATAGCTCATGGTTAAAGCTGAGTATCAAGGAGTCAGTTACCACGAGGCCACAACCTATGTCAACATTACGGTGAAACGCAATGAGCGATCGCCCCAGTTCAAATCCGGCGATTACAACAAAGAAATTCTGGAATATTTCCCTCTGGGCGAAAGCATTCTCCAAGTGTCTGCTACCGATGAAGATAAGAATGTGAGTCAATTGTTTTCCCTAAAATGCTTGTGTACTAAAATAATATAAAAATAAAATTCTGAAATATATCCCGAAGATATCCATGACTATTCTTGTCATGGTAAAAATGATAATGATAAAATTTGTCCTTGTCTTCATTTAAAGGGCTATAGTGATTGCTCTTGTTCTTTTATTGTAGGACGTGATCGCTTATAGTCTGGTAGACAAGCCTACAGATACAGACCTCTTTTTCCTTAACCCGACCACTGGTGTGCTCTCCCTTAAAAAGGTCTGGCCTAAAAGTCAGAAGACTCGCTACAGTGTAAGTTTCTGTTTCTGTTTCTATTGGTTGCACTTTATCAGTTTGACAATATTCTCAGCATTCCAAATAAATTATGAAGAAATCATATTAAATATGAAATAGGTAACAGATCAATATGCATAATTCGTACAGGTACTTTTAACATTAATCAGTTGATTAGTTGAAGTAATTATGGTTTAAGGACAAAATGCTACTTAACGTAGGTTAAATGATAAAAAATATTGAATACCAAAGGGTACCAAACTACCTTTAATTTGTAGGCCTATGGGCGACAATATGTCTATAGACCATGAATCTATATCAAACCAACGCTAATTTAAAGAGTAAGGAGTATGTACACACTAATCTAAAGAGTAATATATATAAATAATTATGAATAGTTTTACTCTCATCACAGTTTGTTCCAAATTTTATACTGCAAATATCTGAAACTGGAGAATGTTATTTGTTGTCTAGTTTCAAGTCCAAGCCAGTGATCAGAATGATCCACCAAAGACGAAGACCGCCAATGTCAATGTGAACTTTAAACGTGACAGGCCACCTCGCTTTGACAATCTACCCAGGGAAGAAAAAGTATCTGAGAATTCTAGAAACGGGAGCCTCGTCTACACCCTTCGTGGTCGTGACGATGACAGACAGGTATAGAGATATTTTTGTATCTAACGCGCTGAATTGTCTTTCTTTGTGTGTCTGAAATTATATACTTAGTGTTGCGCGAAGCATTTATGCTTTCCTTCAATGTTGTGCTTTGCCCCATGTGCTTATTTGTCGAACTACAGGCATCCAGAACTTCGTTTGGTTTGGTTTCACGTGTGCCTCACGGTATAATGTTTATACATGTTATAAGATTTTACAATGCATGATTTTACAACTTTTACAATGCATGATTATTGCAGATTACCAATCAAACAATTACAGTAAGGAAAACAATTTCAGACTCTTCCTTTATTTCTAATGTGATCTGATCGCTTTTCCTTTAGTACAAATATGTCATTCGGAATTATCCTTGCCATGAAAACAGATCCAAACAATGATACGCTTTTGATTTAGCTGAGCCATTGTGTCTGGGCGATGTAGATGCCTTTCCAATGTTTATCAGTGGAAATAAGCATTTACATTCTGTGATATTAGCATAGATTCTGTATCCCTCTGTTTTTTCTATAATCAAGGGTATAAATAATGCCTCCCTGCTATAATCTTCTCATACAAGAGAGAACTAGCGCTTTCATAATATCTTGTAGAACCACTTCCTCCCTCGATACGAATTGATATCTCTGTCACACCTTTATATATTATTTCTGCCCCTTTATGTTAGTCCCAAAAGATGAAAACAGATAGGTAAAATGATAACCAGAATGCATTAACCAAGTTTCTGGTTTGTGTATCTTTCATTGGCAAACCATCACTGCCAAGCGTACATATACAATGCTATGCTACGCTATATATATATATAGATTATGCTATAACATTTCTCTCAGTTATTTTACGCATTGTGTTATGTTTCATTATCTTTATTATTTTATTGAAATGCATACCAATGTATTTTCTCAAACATTTGTTTTTAATACTTTTTGTTCATGTTGGATTAGCTAACAATGGTAGTTCTGTCATGCGTTATATATATATTATATGAGGTATTTCTATTGTATATACCCCTAACTTACTTATGATGCCACATTCAGATAATGTGTGTTTGATTATTTCAGTTTCTACTGGCGCATACCATGTCTGTACCCTCAGATTAGACCAACTGTCTGAGAAAATCATTCTCAAAGTACCCCTTCTTGTATGACTGAGATCTGTGGGAAAAAAGGTTACACCTTCTTAGGATTCTGTGGCCATTAGCTGTATTTTGGATACTGACGATGAAACTATTGTTGCCCGATATCTTTCTGATCTTCATAGTTCCAAATACTTGGGTTATATAACACTGAAACTGTTTAGGCCTACTGAAACTATAAACACCCTCGGTCGCATTTTAGGGTACATGGCAGTGGTAATTGCGTGACATGGCCGACTGGATCAATAATCCATTTTCCTTAAGGTGATTCAGTACTGAAATTCAAAACTGGTAGATTTCTCTAATGAAACATGACATGAAATAATGATTATTGGGTAGAAAAAATATAGATCAACAGACTATTTGTATTGCTATGGTGGTATAAAAATAGAAATAACAAATCAGATTTGAGTAATTTTAGTCCTACTACATTTGGGTAATTTATTAACATAATTATTTTGCAATGGTTTTGACATGAATTCAGACATCAGATTTCACCCAGATATTCAACATATATATATATATACTTATCATCATAATTTTATTTTGCCTACATTCTGAGTTAGCCCCCTGGAATCCCCTAGTGGCAGTAAGGGGAACAAGCGAAATTGACTTTAGCTGGTGGCAATCAGCGTTTATAAAAGAAAACGGCTTGATAAATAAATCTTAATGAAATTTAAGGTGAATATAGATACAGTACTTACTAACACATATATACAAAAAATCGGGACGGATTTTAAGGAATTTTTCTTTACGGTTACAAGAATCAGTACTGAGTCACCTTAGATATTGTTATTCGCCCCTTAGTATTTAAGTATGAGTGTAATTTGATGATTCTTTGCTTTCAGGGAGGAAACAACAGCGTATGTATAAATACCGCTAGGTGCATGGTTATGGGCAGAATTCTAAATTATAAAAACTTCCAAATCCCTAATCTATACAAATTTAGCTCTAACCTGCCCATGCATATGTTATATAAGTGACAGGATACCAGGAATAAAATCCATGAAGTATCGATTTTCACTGGTGGGATTTTCACTTGAGGCTTGCACATTCCAGCATGTGGACCTTGATGACTATAATTAGTTATTAGCTTTGATATGAAATTTATTGTAACGAAACCCTGCAATATCTGTGGGTTTATTTTGAACTTGAGCTCCTCCTTCTGAATGAAATTATCTTTTCGTTTTCTAGGAAAACCCTAGCTTTGTCTTGGTTCATATGATCTCCATTGTGTTGGCCATGGAACCATTAATTCTATCATAAAATGAGTCTAATCTGTCCATGTTGTCATTGGATAAACAGTTGTGTTGGGGGGACATGAACTAAAGCCCCCTGCAACACAAATGTGTTAAGATGCCTATAGATCTATACGTTTACATACAACAATGACCAGGGCCGACGCAATGTAGTATTTGTTTCACCAAGAAATGAGTTCCCTTTGTAGACTTAAGTTCAGTATTTATCACATTGTCATTCAGAATCCACTCGTAGGCCTTTTTTATTAACCTGACCGTGTAGTGGAGCTTGTTGCAAACCAGTCAGAGGATACTTATATTTTGCCGACCACTTCTGCATTATCCTTTGGACAATTTCCCATGGAAGTCCCTGTATATATATCGTCCTGCTTCGTTGAGCATATTTGGAATAAAGAGCTTGAATACTTGCAGTTAATTAAACTCATTGGATAAAACAAACTGTCGTCGGTGGCTTTGAGAAGAATTTAGCGGCTGAAATCTGTAACAGATAGCCTGCCTTTGATGTTGATACATTCTTTTGTTTCAGGGGAAGAGCTAGATAGGGGGGTTTTGGTCGTTATAATTGTTTGCATTTGAAGGACTATTTTTAAAACGTGAACGTGGCCCATCAGCTAATATTATTTGTCTTCTCGCCCTCCTCCTTACCTGAATATCACACTAAAGCTGCAGAAATAGCATTACAGATTACGTACCATGTGTCATTAATAGATCTGCATTGAAAACATTCGGATATTAATTAATGATTTGCCCCAAAGAATACTTATATATAGGTTGGTTTTGTCCTGATTCATCGCACTATGACGTATCCACCATTGTCCCTAGTTAATAATATAAATTAACCTAAATAACCAAAAAATGATATTGCAGATCTATTTTCCTACATGTTAAGCTTCACGGGGCCACAATATTATCAACACAACACGAATTAAGAGATCGTATGCAATTTGGTGAAGCCATTGCCATTACAGTGTTCTGAACTGATCAATATAAATATATTATATCTATATTCTATCCATCTCTCTCTTTCCCTCTCTCTTTCCCTCTCCCTATCTCCTATCTACCCCACTCTCTCCCCTTCTCCACCTCTCTCTGTTATATAATATACGTATATATACAAATATGAGATTCCGATTCTGAACTATTCGTTGTGAGTTGACGATTCAACGGATTAGGAGAAATGTATAGCTGCTTCAGTAGTCATTGCAACATTTACTTCTTCTGGCTTAATTTAATCGTTTCTCATTTCAGATTAGCTTATATTCAAGGAGTACATTGACCCTAAATCTGACCTTTTTCTTTTTCTTCTTAATCTCATGGCTTTACAACTCTCTTACTTTGCATTTTGAAATTAATACTCGCCATTCTCGTCTCTCGTCATAAAATTAAGATTATAGATCTGACTGCATTTAGCTCTCCATTTCTATTGAGTGTTGATATCTTCTTTTAATGAAACAATGATTAGATGATAAGTGATATTGCTATTAGTGTCAGATATTAATCCTATATCAATTTATATCTGCAGAGTCCACTCATGTATAGCTTCCTGCCAGCCACCCCAGGAACTGATATCTTCTATGTACGCTCAGACAATGGCGAGATCAGGATCCGCAATGCAGACATTCTCCTGAGGGATAGTTCATTCAAATATATGGTATGTATGATGCATGTAGCTTTTATAGCTGAGTGTACCTCAGTGTACAATTTATATACATGACAATTGTATAATTTATGTAGTGAATCGCCCTCAGTCATTGACGACGGTGTCATTGTTCTCTACTAAGAAAAACCTGTAGGATAAATAAGAAGGTCTGAAAACCTCCCTTATGATGGAGATGCCTCCTTATAAGCAATCCTCGATCGAAATAAAATGTTTCTTAAATCTTAAATCTTGGCATTTCTATGTCCTCTTGGCGATCAAGTAACGTTATGTTTCAACAAGGAACTTATAAATAAATAAATGCTTTGTTTAAATGTTTAACTCGATAAATTGCTGAATTCTCATTGTTTTCCTCCACGTAGATCCCTGTAACGGTGTATGACACTGCACGTCCAGAGAAGACCGCTACGTCTACATTTACGGCCAGTATCATCCGTAACGAGAACCAACCTAAATGGAACCGCACAGAATGGCAAGTGACTATAAACGACCGGTGGAAGCTCGGTGAAGAGGTCATTCGTGTTTGGGCCGATGACAAAGACGGGGTGCGTATAATATTTAAGGCATTTAAAGGCTTCGTTTTTTTGTTTATTTTTATTTTTATTTCATTTATTTATTATCATTATTATTATTTTTTTATTTTTGGGGTGAGGGGTGAGGGGTCTGGGAACTCAAACATTCGCGTAGTGGCCGTAGTGAGGGTATCCAATCTTATTATGCGTCTTTGAGGACTTAGACCGGTCCACAGGTAACCAAAAATATAATTCGTGGAATCGACCCATCGATGATTATATTTGGGGCTGACGCAGCAACTAATTATGACGTAATGCACCTGCATCATATGGACCAATCAGTGGCCCGCAACTATTACGTCACTCGTTCTACCTGGACAGTTGCTCCATTGTTCAACCTGCACTTGATCTGTACAGTCGTGCAGGCTATTTGTAAATTTTTAATCTTATCTTTTAATCTTACCCATTTGTGCTGTGTATGTATTCTTACATGTATTTTTGCTTGTATGTATTAATTGATATGTATTGGGTGAGAATAAACCCTTGCTTTGCTGGGTTCATGGCCAAACCTTGTCTGTGTTATATATCATTATTAATGGTAAAGCTAAGTCCCCCCAACATATACATATAATTTACCCTATTTGAGGATATATAGTCACCTTCTTTAGGGGCAAGTTACTGGCTGACAGACCAATGTTTTTTCTTCTCGATTAACTGCTTCTTACACACTCATTCCACTTTGCTCTTTCAGGACACTCCATACTATGAAATCCGTGGAAGCAGTCGGGCAAAGGAATATTATTATGTCGATCCTTTGAGCGGTTTAATCACACTGAAGAAGTTGCTGGTACCAGGGGAACAGACAGAAGATGAAGTGCGTTTTTATTCAGTCTATATTCATTCATATATCTGTGATAGATCTGTTTTAATGTCATATTATTCTAATTACCATTAAACGATTATTTTCATTATTTTATAAATAGAACACATCATGAGATCTTGGATGTTTACAACGATATTACAATACTGAATGAAATCGTAGTTAATAAACGTTCCTCCTGTAAATCATATAATAACATTTTCAGATTCAACTGCGTGTGCGAGACCAAAGAGTACCAGAGAAAACTGCTGATTCCAAGGTACGAGTAAGGATCGAGCGCGATCAGAAGAAACCCCGGTTTGAGTCTCAGACATACACCGCAGAAATAGAAGAGAGCATCACAGTCAACAACAGAGTAGAACCCAAACCTAAGCGCATCAGGGCTATCGACGAAGACATAAAGGTATGCAATAAACGACGCTTCTTTTCACCCTAGCATTTTCTAGTAAGTGGAGAATTGTTTGTGTCACTGAAGCGGGAAAACTGACATATCAATTTGGTTATCTTGATTTATTAATTCCATATTACTATTGCTATTATCTATATAACCTTATTTATTTCACCACGAGTTTAGCTTTCGTTTGTTCAAACCTCTATATTACTTTATTCATAGGGCCGTATTGAGTACGATATTGTTGGTGACTACCCTGCTCAAGATTTCTTCCGCATCGGTAAAGAAAATGCTGAAATTAGGGTCAGGAAAGATCTGAAGACCGACAGTCTACGCTCTCAGACATATGTTGTGAGTATTCATTTTCCCTTTGTTCGGTCCGCAAATGCACACACCATTCTTCCTTCTACAGTCAGTGTGACTAGAATATCCCTGAACTGACATTATTCTTATTATTTTTTAATAAAGGGGTACATTCCTTTCATTACACAACAAAGCTTCCAGGACCACCTGTATTAAGTTGGATGGCACATGTCGATTATTCTAGCGAACTCGCCTGTATTTATTAGACTTTACTTCAATTATTAGGATCGAATTGGTTTGAAAATGTCCTAAAATATCATTGTACCAGAACATTGCCATGATTGTGTTAATTCCGGCTATCCATCTCTTTTCCCTTAGATTAAATCTTGATTTGCTGTTAATGTATACTAATTATATCTCCTCATAATACAGTTGAAAGTTGTGGCGTATGACACCATCTACCCTGACAACCAAGTCACAGGTACAGTCTCCATCAAAGTGAGTCGTAACCCTAACACTCCTAAGTTCACTAAAGAGAACTATGAAGTAACAGTGGACGAGAAGCTGCCACTGGGAGCCAGCGTCCTCAAGATCAGTGCTACTGATGAGGATAAAGACCCTATCAGATATTTACTCAAGGCGGACGGTGAGCCAACGCAGTATTTCTATCTCAACCCTGAGACTGGTATTGTGACCACCAAGAAGTTCCTCATTGATACGAAGACAAAGGAATTCACGGTAAGATACATTGTAGAATCAGTAAAGCCAAGTCAATAGCTGGAGTAGATAAGTCCCTAATCTGAGAATTCTGCTTCTTATAAATCCAATTCCAGGAGGGCAGTGGACGAGTCTAGCCCAGTATGTGGTGGAAGAGCCTAACTAGTAGACATACAGGGGGCTTCGTTTTGATCCACCACCATTATGATCATTTGATGACTCTTATCATGTCTTATCAAATATTACAGTCATACAAAACATCAGATTAAATAATACACGTTACCCATGTCTTTACATAAACATGATTTTTATAAAGAAAAATACAAATAAATCATGAATCGTTTAACATAGTGACCGTGCAAGCTGACCAATGGGCAGAGTGGGTACCTCCCACCCATGGATATATAATGGAACAATGCAAGAGAAAACCTATGTGTGTAGGGTGGCCCCGGAGTGACTGAGTCCGAATTCATCATGGAGGTCACTCTAGGGCCGACCCGGCGAGGTGGAGAGGTTAAATTGTACTGCACTAACCACGGCAGCCATCATACTTTCGGTGACCTATTTACGCGGTTTGAACTAGGCCCTCTGTGCTCTGCGCTTTATCTCCGTCCTCTCTCCCCTCGTCCCTCCTTCGGCCTGTCTCTCTTACCACATTTTCTTGATCCCTCACCCATGCACCCCTTCCTCTCCCCTTCCTCTTCCTCCCCCATCCCATCCCGTATGGTTATTATGGCAAATTATTTATGATTTTGCCTGCCTTTCCTGATCCAGGAATGGCAAGGACATGTGCAATGCTGTAGCTGTATTTAAAATATGTATACATGTACATGTACATGAAGATGGTCAAGAGACGTGTTTCCTGGAGGGCTAAAATAAACTGCCTTGAATAAAAAAAATTAGTATTATATTCTATATTAACCCTTAAGAAATTTGTCAACTATTACTGATGCATAGTTTGCGTTATGTTACAGTTCACCGTCGAGGCACAGGATCTGGGCGTTCCTCAAAGATCTGTCTCCAAGTCAGTGAAGGTTACTGTGACCAGGGATGAATTCCCTCCAGAGTTTGTAGAGGCACCGTATACTGCCCCATCTCTGCCTGAAAACAAACGTGTCGGCGAAAATGTCTTCCAAGTGCGTGGCCGTGACAGAGATCAAAAGGTGCTGTGTTTGCTTAAAATTGTCTTTCTAAATTGTTATTATCTTTTTGGTGTTAAATTCACAGTATTTATATCGGAGAAGTATTTATACCTGTCTATAATATAGAATGTCAATTAGATTAGGAGTTCATTTTTCTTGTTTCCTCTGATTTTAGGGTCAGCTGAGGTATGCTATTATCGGAGATCCACCATCACCTAACTACTTCACCATTAACCGTGATTCCGGTGTAATCACCATCAAACAGGATTTGAGGCGGGACTACTCTCCGTACTACATTGTAAGATTAATAATTTCTTTTTCGACACTTCCTTTTATTTAACAGAGAAATTACATATACATCCCCATCTGAGTGATTCCCTTCACACGTTTTTAAAATCACTATTCGTCTTTCAGCTGCGTGTCACATTGCTAGATTCTGGTAACCCTGAGAAAACGGCAACCACCACTGTACGCGTGCCTATGGCCCGCAATGTGAACACACCAGTCTTCACCAAGAGAAGCTATACAGCCACATACAACGAGAACATTGATGTGGGAACATCTATTCTCAGTGTCTCTGCTACCGATACTGATGGGGTAAATTGTGTACTAAGTACTTACGTTTATGTAATACACCGACTGAACAATTCTACATCATTATGTAATTTATACATGTGCTTTTTTTGTGTCGAAAATAATAAGTGAAACTAATTAATAGATATCGATCCAGTTTTTACCACCAAAATTGGGGTGACTTGACTATCATAAATCCTTATCATATTAGAAGCCGGTTCCACATACTCTGATGTGTTGAACTACACTAAGAATTTTCTTAGAACACTCTTAGTATCTTCTCTTATCTTGCATGCAATGTATTAATTCATTACATAATTAGAGCGATCTTTAAATTTGCTTGAAATTAGCCTCTGCTTACCATGTTATATTTTCCATTTTAATTCTTTATGTTTTTTATTTACCAGGACCAAATTACTTTTGAAATTCCTGGAGGTAATAATGAAGAGAAGGCGATCAAGTACTTCTTTGTCACCCCCGACACCGGCGTTGTTCACCTCCAACAGTCGTTGATGAATGATACCAGCAGAACCACCCAGTACAACGTTAGTGATTTATCAATTAAATTTCCTATCTTTAAACAGAGTATCTTGTTTTAACCTGAGATTTGGTCGTTAAAACTAGCTGTTATTTTGATGCATCACTGACAAACATTTTTTTATTTTGTACAGTTTATGGTTAGGGCTCGTGACAATCGGGATCCAGAGCGAAGTGCTACAACACAAATTCAAATCAAGGTTAACCGCAACAACAGAAACCCAGACTTCCAAGGGCAGCCCTACAAAACTGTTATCTCTGAAAATATGGCTGCTGGAACAAGTGTTCTTAATGTGATCGCCAGAGACAGAGATATCCAGGTAAGCGTGGTCCATGATTTCTTCCTTTTTTTAATATAATCACATGGGCAAATCCAAAGAAACATGCCGTTTTGGTAATTGAAAGTGACCAAATATAAATCTTAATAGGGATATGAAGTGTGACAGCTTATTTGTGAATATTAATGACAGCTGTCATTAAGTGTCATAGAAACTAAGACTACCATTATTTTCTATGCCATTTCTGACCTGAGAGGTTCTTATTTCAAAAGCTGTGTAGCGCACTTTCCCTATTTATTTGATTATGTTGACATCCTCAAAATTGTGGTCACAAATATTATAGGACAGAATATGGGGTTTTCAATGGTACATAACATTTGTCATTCATATTTTGGTAGTAAGAAATAAGTAAAAAATAGACTTATGGGCAGTATTGACACTATTTGACTATTGATTGTTTGTAGTCTGATACTTTAAAAATAAAAGAGTTAATGGTAATTTCATTTGGTTTCAAGCAATGTTCGTAGATATTTGTGAACACTACATATTTGTTGCTGGTTATTTTTCAATAACTGTTTTTCTATTTGTTACGCCCAAAACACCAGTTATGTGTGATATTTCCGTATATCTCCTATTGGTCTCAGACCTACAATAGTCAAAAGTAGAAATAAAAAAAGGACTCACACATAAAAGAGCATCCATATATCCAATATTATTTTTTTAATTTGCATTTCTTTGCTTGAAAACAAACGACACGTTTCATTGGATTCGCTCATATGCGTCTTGCTTCCTCTTTACGTCCATGATATCTAAAGTATCCTTTCGGCTTAATGAAATATTCCACGCCTTACGTTTAAACCTGCACTCTCAGTTAATGTCGGTCAAAATCTAAATATTTCTACTTTTGTCCCATTCTTTTCCAACCCATATAAAAGACATTTGACCATTTTGTTATTTTTGCTACAGGGCCTCCCTCCCCTTCTATGCACTCTCAGAATCCTACTTTCTAAGAGGTCTCAATTCTACAAGAGCTTATGCTTAGGTTTACATAGATATTATATGTTCCCATCAACGAATCATTCTTGTGGATGAATACGTTCGTTGTGAACTAGAAATGATCCTCATGAGGAATATTATTGTTGGTGAGCACGCACAGATTTCATCGTGAGGAAGACCAATCTCACGAATCTCCTTTATCTTTGTTTTAACATTTTTAAATTTGGCTCCTGTTGTCACTAATTCGCTCAAATATCTGTTCCTGATACCGCTCTTCCCCACACTCACACTCACAAAAAATATATATTTCACGTCTTCGAATGAAAGATAAAAACCTGCCCACTTGACTGTCTTGATTTTTTAAAACATACATCTGTTTTCTCTCGACCATTATTTCTCTTTTAAACATGAACACTTTTTTCTTAGGGATGCATACTTTTTCCAAGTCTTTGCCACGAGGAAGTGTATCTCGTTCTAAATAATTCAACCCATCTATTTTCACAGTTCAGTATTCTATCATATTATTATACTGATGCAATCAAAGTTACTATGCCATTATACAACACTATGTCACTTTTCTAAGGATGGGGCAAGTTACAAAAGAGTAACAGTTCAAAATAGTATAGTATACATATTCTTTCTCATTCTTCACATTTATGATTATATGAATAGGAACGGCATTCAATGGTAAGTTTAACAATAGAAAACACAAGAGTACGTCCGAGATGAAAATAGGGTTAAATATCGTTCTTATTAGAGACATTCTATTCTCTTTTGTTTCATTGAAAAAAAGATACTTCCCCGATAAACCCTGTCGGTATATAGCTGGAAAATTTGAACTGAATTTAATCTTGCCTTGAACGAAACGACATTGCTCTTTACGTAGTTAAAAGGAAAGTGTGTATTTCAATGAAACAAATGAGGGTGTTCCCCAGGCACAGGGTTTGTTGGGAGTTAAATACGTAAGTCAATAAGCACTCAGACATCGCATGAAAAACGCACCCTGCTGATTTTCCTTATCTCTCACCTGAAATAAGACGATTCCTTTAGGATATGGGATTGTACTGAACCTGGAGTTTCCTATGGTAAATTTGTAAAAGTTCTTAAAGGGATTGAATTCATCCTTCGTTGGTCAATCCTATATCATGAATCTCTTAATTGCCTTCTTTTCGTCAACTCCTCGTTATTATATAGCATACTAGTTATGGACCTTAATTTTCAATTACTCCGATGATCGACTCTAATGTATATCGACTCTAATGTATATCAACTCAAATTATGTCAATGTTATTAGAATAATTTGTAGCCGGTATTCGCCTGCTATATTCAGGATTTGTACTTGTGTTCCCTGAGAACGATTTATGTATATCTACAGTCAATCAGTTTTAGTATAGGTTTGCCCTGGCAGCAGGTCCTAACTCATTATTTCTTTGGGGATGTTGAAATATAATACTTTTTTGTTTTATCGGAGAACCTATTTTGATTTTTTCGGTCGAAGCTCGACCATACTCGTGTTATGGGTTCCTGACAAAACTAAATATACTGCACAATCAGCTTGCAGTTCAGCATTGTTTCATGCAGTAGGAATCGAAGATGCTGAAACCAATAGTATGTATGTGTGTATACGTATGTATGTATGTATGTATGTATGTATGTGTGCATCTGATCTATGGACGTGGTATGAAATATATATATGGCTATGATAAGAATCTAGGCTTTGTTAAGTGCATGCTCTAGTCATAAGGGGCAACATCACAAGAATACATGACCTTTTAATTTATTTTATATTTATGCGAGGAAAATCCTATGTCTGGTATGTGGAAATACCAGGTGTTGTAACATACCTTTCACAATGGTCTTGTTCATATAACGGTGTACATTGGGTCATAACACTAGAACTGTCTAAGCTACATATCCCATTCTATCAATATTACAATTATTTTGTATCTTATACTCACACTGTTCGTGCAGTGTCGGCATGATCCCGTCTTGGTTTGTCATTCGGACAGATCAAATCCTAGTTTGTCTCAAACGCTTTTTCTCTGCGATTGCACTCTCGTGCTCTGATATACAATTTGATCAATGTTATAACACGCTGTCATATGTTTTCCAGGGTAAGATACGGTATGGAATTATCGGTGATTTCCCGGCCCCATACTTCTTCAACATCTCCGAAAACTCCGGCCTCATCCGCATTGCCAATGACTTGAAAGCAGACAAGGGCTTCACCTACAGGATCAGGGTGTATGCCTTTGATGACATCTATCCTGAAGGTACATCCACGGCTACAGTGGACGTAACTGTGCAGAGAAACCTGAACCGGCCCAAGTGGACTCACGGTGAAGAGCCCCTCCGATTAGAGATTAGAGAGACTGTACCTCTTGGTTACATCGTCACCAGCAAACCCAATGCTACAGATCCCGATGGAGTGAGTATGGAATGTTAAAAGTACATACAACTTAAGGAATCAACTCCAAAACACTGCACCAAAGCTCTTCTCCTTATAGTAAATGTAAACGTATACATACGGTACAGAAAGGGTATGACAGTTATGCATTTTCATTAAAGATATATTGCTAATATTCGAGAAGTGTGAGATAAAGTATCCGTATTTACGTTTTTTTTATAAGCAAAAGATGGTATCATACCAACCCAGGAGTTAGTGAAAGCTGAACTAAATAACTATATATATTACCCTATTACTACAATTAATTGTATGTATTCATATCGTCTTTGAAAGGTGTCTAATGAAATTAACCTTTCCACATAGGATAAGATTCTGTACAGAGCTACTGGACGTGATGAGGCTCTGCGTTACTTCCATGTTGATCCTGACACAGGAGTTGTGAGCATCAAGAAGCTGCTCTACCCTGGATCACAGACTGCTTTTGAGGTAGAGTACCATGCACATAGTATAGAGCTTTTCCCAGTGAATTATGCATTGAATCATTGTTGTTACATTTAGATCGATCTAATTTCTTTGCTATGATTTGTGATGTAGTCTTAGAACTACTAAGCATTATTTTCCTGTGCATATCAGGAGAGGAAGGCCTGCTACTCCGCTCCTTTTGTCTGTAAAATGATTAGCTCTTGCTTTGTATACATTTCACTGCAAAGATATACCATCTACATATCTTTTGAACAGCAGACATGCACAGTTTTTTCATAGTTAACTTAACTTGAACTAACATCCCCCCGCCCGCCACAACAGTTTCTTTTCAATGTCAAACTTTGTTGCGTTTCTTATTCCGACATAATTTGCCTGATCGTGATTAAAATTAGTTTTTTTTCTGAGTTCAGATTTGCTATCAACTAATGCAATCATACATGTTGTACGTGAGTGTAAATATTCATCGGATTCTAATTGGATGAAATACTTTCAGGGTGGTATTGAGTTCCAGGTGAGTATGTGTTGTTATAATGTGTGCCCCCCATGTGAGGCAAACCCTGAATTAACCCGGTGATAAACACTTATTACTTGATGTCTATCATACCGTGTGGCTGACAAGATTGCTTCAAACCCAATCTTCTAGTCTACTATTGATTTTTTTCTATCGTCTTTTCCGTCTCCCTATTCATACACCACTATTCTATCCTTTTCCTTCCCTGTATTTTCCCTTTCTCCCTTTTCTCTCTCTCCATCTCTATAGATCTATCTATGTATCTGTCTATCTATCTCTTTTTTCCTTGCTGGTCACATGCAGTCATTCTTCTTATTCTCATATCTCCTGGCAAGCATGATTTAACTTCTACTGGGTTTTGTTATGATGCCTGTCCTACCGGGTATATTAGGTGATCCTCCACCGGTTGCTATTTTGTGTATCAAGTTCTGCCCATAAATGTATCCGATAACTTTAATGGGTTTTTTGTATTCCTACAATGGTGACAGATTTTCACTGAAAGAGTTTTTTAGTTTTCATGTGGGATCCGTGCATGAGATCTGTCTAAGGATCAACTATCCGTTAAATTAAAAAGAATAAAATGATTATTGACCAATTTGGTATATTATCATTTGGTTGGAACTAGCTATTCTGTATGAGAGAAACTAATTTATCTGATCTTTTTACTTTGTGATAATATTAAATCAAATATCATGTATATCATCTGCACTAATCGTAATCAACTATATAAAATATAACACTTAAATATGATTTCTGTTAATATCTTCAAGATGTGTGAAGGGTTTTCTTTCCAACCCATAATGAAATACTTAAATATAATCAGAGTATATAACATTAAACTCTATCTTCTTGATAACCTTGCAGTGTGTTAAGGCTTAATATCAATTCAATGTCAGACTTTTTATAATAAAAATATTCTTAGCAAAATTCCATGCTCATCACCCTGGCTCTAACATTCTACGTGGTATTTGGAGTTTGATGGCTTTTGCCTCAAGTTATTACTATCACACAGTTGATGAAGCTAGATAGGGGAGCATTATACTGATATAAAACTAATGGGAAACAATGTAAATGTAATGTGTACTTTGCTGGGACCTCCGTGATTCCTAGTATTATTACTGGACGTACTAGCCTAGGACGGAGTGTTAAACATCCCAGAACTCAGTCAAAACAAAACTGTGACTTGCTTTCAATGTGCAGCTTATTGTACTCTATACATCGACCAGATTCCATGTTAATCCCGCAGAAATCTAATTGTGTGCTTTCAATCAAACCGATGTTTTAGAGAGAACTCGTCACCATTATGAGTTAAACATCGGTAAATCAGTTATGTGTCCACCCTGTTTGGATAACGCATAGTAATGATGTATTCACATCGGGACAACTTATAGTCATCAAGGTAGCCCCCTGTGTCGATCTAAAGTTATAATTTCTGAATGTTTGCATTTAAAAATGGAAAGTATGAAATGTAGTATGGCTACACATAGTATATGCCTTCCGGTGTGTCATATGCAATGGAAGTACGTGTAGCAGGGCTTGGTATCTTTTTTCAAGTATAGGTTACAAATGTATAAGTTTAGTTACAGCTCCATAGTTTATATTAGTCTTCGATGATAATTCGAGGTTTATTGGTGCAGTAAAATGATCTCATATTGAGATAGTTAAAAATAGTTATAGTTTTGTTACCCCCTCTACTACTCTATAGTTGTAATGTAGAACATATGTATAGTACTAGTAGACATATTTAGATTTAAATATTCGTAGGACAATCATTAACTTAAATTCAACTAGGAAATAAGAATAAAGCATTACTATAGTATAAAAAACAGTAGATTCGTATCCAAAGAAATTGTTTTTAAATATCAATTGTGTGTGTCCTCTTGTTACTCTATAACACCTATATTTACATATTTCTTGGGACCTCTCGTCCATTCAGTATAAAGTAACTCCATTATTCACGGGAGCATTTCCTACGCTATGTAAGACCTAAAACTAAAATAATTGTATTTATGAACAATAAATGAACTAATCGTGACCTTTGACTAGATGGATAAAATAAGAGAAACATGTTGCAATATACAGCCACGAAAGTAAATACCTTAAACTATAAATAAACCCAAGATAAATATTGACGAAGAAGGCAGTCGAGTTACATCACCTATATATGTATGATTAATGTTGTTAAATAATTGCTTTTAATTGCCATAAATGTCTGCTTCTTCGCTTTGGTTCTCCCTCTCTCCCCCATGTGCAAGTGTCTTTTGATAATGATGTCTGGAGAAATTAATATAACATTGTCTCGCGTCATATCGTTTCAGCTTGATCTTGAAGCCTCTGATCAAGGGATCCCAGAAAGGGTGGCACAAACCACAGTCTACATCAAGGTACACATGAGAATATCATTATATTTATTACAGTGTGAATGTTATTCGATCTTTAAATTAAAGATCTTAGTAGATTTGTAGTGTCCGCGCCTGCAGGGCGTCCCTACGTTTGAAGTTAATTATGTAATTTGTTAGAGAATTGTGAGTCACAAGTCCCCCAAAATGTATTTTGAGATATTTGAAAAGGTGTGACTAAGCAGATTCCAATTATGGTAAACAGTAGGACATACAATAAGCATTTCTATATAGTTGTATGCATGAAAAAGTTATCTATATTTCTTGAGGGTCAATCACTAGTAAAACTCTAGTTAAATATTCTGCTCAGGATGACCTCAGAAACGCATAGATACATTAAGCACAGTCCCTAAATTTGGTACATGTGTATTGCTACTATTAGAAAACATTCCTACAAAGAGTTCTTGTGATGAATATATTTGAAAATACCATTTTTGCGATTTGTGACTCATCTATCTGTAACACATCACATATTTGTTAGAAAATTGAGAATATAAAAGAATTACTATAAAGTTTATTAAGTTTCACGCTAATTTTCCTCCTTTTTTCCATAGGTGAAACGTAGCACACGTGCACCACGATTTGATGACACGCCGTATAACATTCAGCGTATACCAGAGACAGTGGAGGTTGGAAAATCCGTTTTCAAAGTGCGAGCTCACGACCCTGATCTCATGGAATCCATCAAGTTTGAGATCACAGGAGACTATCCTACCCCCAGCTTCTTCTCTATTGGTGAAAAGGATGGCGAGATAAAGATCAAACAAAACCTTAAATCTGATAACTTAAAATCAACTGACTATATTGTAAGTACACGCAACCAATATAACATTTAACTTTTGATAAATTATGCATCGTTGTCATAAAATTTTGAGTGGCCCTTCTCGATAAATAAGTCGAACTAATTCTATCAGAAAAAGTTCGATATTATTAGATTAGTAGATTCTAAGATATTTTAGTGCAAACTAGCCTGAAAAATAAATGTATGCTGACAAACATCCATGGTCCTAGAGAGACAGTTGGTTGGCATTTGGGGTCCATTTTAAAATTCATGATTTTAATTAGAAAAGCCACTTTAAGCTGGTGCAGAGTTAGCCAGTTGTTCTTGATGAAGAAAGCTTAGAAGAGTAACAGTCCAATATTATATCTTGTGTTTACTGAATCGTTATAAGAAGTGTTATGTATTTTGTAGGTGAGAGTGGTCGCATATGACACAGCATACACTGATCAAGTATCCACAGCAACTGTGCCCATCAAAGTGACAAGAAATGCTAATGCTCCTATCTTCTCTCGACCGGAGTATCGGGTTGATCTGGCTGAAAACCACCGTCTCGGTTCAAGTGTCCTTAGCCTTACTGCTACTGATGAGGATAGGGTAAGTGGATCCGGGTGCAATAACTACATACCGTTTTTAACATGTCTTTGACATCAGTTGTCGTGAAATCCAAAGGCAATTTTATAACATCTTATTGAGGCGACTCCTGAAAACATCCTTGAAGGATAGAGTGTATTTTGTGTAATTACTTATACAATTTACTACTTATATCATGTTAGCCTTAAATGAAATATAAAACAAGATTAAAAAGATTATCAAAAACAATATTTCATAGCTGGTTTTATTTGTATTTGAATGTTCTTTCTTTCTTTCTCCAGGATAAGATCGAATACGAGCTTATTGGCAGTGACAGCGCCAAACAAGCCTTCTACATCAATCCCGATAATGGACTTATCTCTCTGAAGAAATCTCTCGCCGAAACATCAGAGACAACATTCACGGTAAATAGTCCTACTCGAATAGTAGAATAAATTGACAGCACACGTATTATTACTAAACTCTGAGAAGTAAACAACCTCCCTCTCCTCCATTTATAGACTATCCGATATCATGACAATGCCCCCGTTGCATAACAATCTGCGAGTAGGTTTTTCAGTGTTATTTTTGAGCTCGCAGATTGTTATGCAACGGGGGCAATATACAATACCTTAATGAGATATCAGAATAGGAGACATCTACCTCCCACGTCTTTGCAATAAATGTCAAAGTTAGTCTAGCCTTTATTCCGATGTGACTTAGACCACCTCCAATTGTTCTGATGCTGACTTTATAGGAGAGAGCATATCAATCGGTTGATATTTTATTGTTCCTTTCTTTTGGCCATGCACCTATATTTAAGTTCCTTTCAATTTCCCACTGTAATATATAGTACTTTAGTCGATAGCCTTCCTTCTGGTGGTGTGGGTAAATATTTCGTGTCTTTACATCATTTTTATGCGCGTACATGTAGAAGATCGCTTTTAAATTGGTGGTCCGAGATTTAGTTAAATTCGTTCATGACTCGTTGATCTCAGTAAATTTAGGCCTAAATCTAACAAACTCTTATTACGGTCTGATCAAACTTCATTTATCAAATAAGCCATCTACTAATATCACGTATTTTTTTCTTTAACAGCTGAATATGCAGGTGTGTGATGATAACGTGCCACAGAAGTGCGATGTTGCTACTGCTTACATTAGCGTACAGCGACAACAGTCTTCACCAACCTTCCTGGACACACCATTCAGAGTATCTGTCTCTGAATTCAGGCCCGTCGGCAGTTCTATTTTCAAGGTTAGTCTATTTGCTCATCTGCATTGGTTGATTTGAATTTGTATTCATGCTCGTGTACAGTTTTTATGAATACATACATTTTATACATTCACTCCACCTATAATACATGCTCATCATGAAATCAAATTTATCTTCTATTAGTTACTTGTACGATGTATACAATAAGCATACAATATACTTCCCTTTCTCCTTTTAAGTTCTCACATTTCTTACGTTTCAAGTGATTTAGAAGTTCAATTCTTTGCTATAGATTCAAGCTGAGGATCAAGATCTTGCTGGGAAGATAGTGTATGGTACCGATGGTATCGTACCTGCACCAACGTACTTCAGTTTGGATACTGCATCTGGGGAAATCACTGTACAACGTGATCTTCGACAGGATAGACGAACGGTCTACACGGTAACTAGTGAATTTCTCATCAATAACAAACAAATTGCCTTAGGGGATATACCCGGAAGAAACCATTCCTGACAAAATACATCACAAAATATAATATAAAAAAAATAACTAAGCATATAATTATATAATTATGACTACTTCACACCCGAAGAAGGGCGACTAAAGCCCGAAAGCTTGTGTTATCAATAAAATCAAAATCAACAACTTTTAATGCTATCAACATCAATTCATCATTTCCACCCCGGCCCTAACCGATATAGTATGAAGAACCAACTCGGGAAATATATTTTCCCACAAATATAGATTTTTCAAGATTCGTTTTTATTCATGAAGATTATAGAGCAATTCATCAGAATAATTCCTTTACATTCAGATAGATCGCTCCCCAGATCACCATAGTGGTGGTCTTCCTCTGGGCCCACTTTCCCATGAACCATATATTGTACATCCTGATACACAAGCTAAAGGCTACGTTTTTGTTACAGTTGCGAGTGACTGCTGCTGATGATGCTGATCCTGCTCGTGTTACCACAGCGGAGGTGACCATCTTGGTACAACGTAATGCCAACGCGCCACGATTCAGCTCCGACCAGTACAGAGCCACCGTGACAGAGAAACAGACCCTGGGAGAACCAGTCATCCAGATCAACGCTACCGATCAGGATAAGGTGCAATATAATTGTGGTTGCCATTAAACTGAATTTTAGCTACCATTCCCATAAAAATATTTGCTTCCATTTGGTTTCTATATTATCTCCATGTATCCAATATAAATTGGGTGCGAATTTGACTCTTAAACAAAATGGAAATTTGTGGAAGCTAATATTCTGTTGTTTTATGAATTCCCTCATCGATTTTTAAATATAGGCATTCATACTAGATTACGTACGCGGAGTTGAATGTATGTAACGATACTCTGAATTCTCTAAAATGTGTATAGGGTGAACTTTTAATAAGTTTTTCTAGTAATTTCTTGAGAAAATCGATTTCAGTAATTAATTGATGTATGTTTAAAGTAAGCTTTTCCTTTATTAGGATGTGATCAAATTCAGTTTATTGGGTGATGAAGAGGCATTGAAGTTCTTCTATATCAACCCAAGAACTGGTGAAATATCACTAAAGAAACCACTCTCTGAGGGTGACAAGACCACATACACGGTAAGTCCTTCAGATATTCCCATACTTTTGTATCTTTATATTATCCTCTTTAAATCGACAAAAAAAGCAGCCCGGGGCCAAAAATATAACTGTCATTTATGAACATGTCTTCTTTGTGTGAAATAAAAGAACCTTTGGGCTTCATTGAATAATGATAATAAGACTTAATTAAATTGGTCTGTCAGATTCATGGATATTTGTCCTTATATTGGGAGATACTTGTATGATTATAGCCTTCATATTATCTGACTGCTTTGCCTACTGTGAAATGAAAGGCGGTATTGCCCCGGGCCGCTTGGATACATGCCCTGTGGAAGAGTGATTGCATAAAGATGGCTATCCAAATGACATGATGAAGTTTACAGCATAAGAAACGTTGGGGAATTGCATGCCCTCTGCTCTTAAATTCATTTGAAAAATTTAGCACTATTTGTTTTCAGCATCTTTTCCTTTGTGGCAGACAAAGGAAAAGATGCTGAAAACAAATAGTGCTAAATTTCAGCAGGTAAAAATGATAGAATACAAACCTCATAATACAAAATATTAAATCAATGTAATATGTGTGGCCCTATCGGGAAAGGCTATATGGATATAGATTTCAGCAGGACCCTGTATTGACCGGTGTGAGGCCCACTTAATTCATTTGTCCCAGTGCCCGAGGAGCCTCCCCCCACCTTCCCCCGCCCCGAGACCCACAGAGCTTTCAGAGGGTAGTGTGTGTGTGTGTGGGGGGGGGGCTATACTCTAGTACAGTCCCACACTCGCGGCTACAGTCCCACACTTGCGGCTATCTAGTCCCACACTGGCAGCAAAGAGTCCAGGTGGATGGATTAGACATGAAGCAACGTCATTTACATCACAGATGTCCTCAATTCAAGTATAACTTGCCAGGGGGCAGCATAGATGTCCGTCAGAGTTTTCGCATACCGGTACATGTCCAGAGCACTGAATATAAACCAGTCTTCCCTGCGTTTACCCCAAATACGGAAGAATGTGGCATGGTTCAGACCATGTATAAGTGCCAACTCAGATTATGAATAAATAATTAAGATATATTTCAAGCATGACTATAGTGGACACTCCAACTGTGTTGCTACATTATGAGGCCCGCGTATCACTTCTAAACGGGTAAGATAGAGAAAGCCTATAGAGAACGAAGTTTGTTCAAATCTTACAGTCGCAATTCGGTGAAATTAAGGTGGCATATAATTACCAAAATTGTTTCCTCCCCCGTAGACAAGTCTAAGCAATAAGACATCACTAAATTACCATATATATTAATATAATGTACACCCTCCCTTGTTAGGATTGACCTTAGGCTTAGATCTTAGTTTCCCCCGCATGGCTGTATTCCTTGGACTGTAACAAGCATGTTCTCTCAATAAAGGAGAGAGGCAAACCTAGCTAAACCTTCGGTATATGGGGATGTACAGACGGGTGCAGACACTGGGGAATGGGACGACTTTCGTTTCTCTTCTGACACGGGTTTCCCATCCATCCCATGCACCAAAGCGCTTACAATCATTAGATGGTTTAAACATATTGACAGTGCCTTTGTAGTAGATGAAGGGCCTTGTCGATGGTGTAGCTATGGTGTCATACAAACAGAATAGTTCTGGTGTAGGGAAGAGAATAAGCTTAGCAATGGTGGGGAAAGCTGCAATGCTCATCGGATAATAAGAGACACAGGTGAGTGGACGCCAGGCTCATTCACGCACACACACGGTCACACACCAGTGAACCCACGCCTACTCACAGGTACATGCATGGGCAAGCGATGGGTGGATGGGTGGGTGGGTGGGTGGGCAGCTTCCGCCTTCATGCAAGCTGGCTTCATATGAGAACACGGATGAAAGAGTCGATATATACTATATGTGTAGAGCACGGCTGTGATGTAATTAAAATTAGAATGTTATTTTATTTGGAAAGCCTGTTACACGAGGCAAGCTCTTTAGTCCACCCTTCTTAGACCAGGGTCGAGATATTTGTGTATGCATGACGTATTATAATACACCCCCGATGGCAGCAGAGAACAGGCGTATTCACGCCTGGCTGCCTCCAGTGACCACCACCGCCATCTACCAGTCACCACTTCCACGGTGTACTCCCCTGACTATTGCTACCTCCCATCCATTCATTTATCCAATATCGGTCTGAAGGTGTGTGCTATCTGAAGTGAAGGGAGGAAGAACTAAATATTGTTAACATACCATCTTTCTTTTGGGTATACTTTCTACCAGACAGACCTGTGCATGATTCCCGCACCCTGTACACTTGGTATACCAATATTAATCATATTTTCATAATCAATCACAGTAATTCCTGGATAATCATTCACCTGGAGAAGCACTCCGCTTACGTAAGGATTAAATACTTGGATCAGTAGGCTCTATTTAACCAGTTCTTGCACATGCCTTCCGAGCTCCCTGCTGGGAGGTTTGGAGCGAAAGTGTTTGACATTTAAGTAAGTGGGACTATATTTATAAACGCAGTGAGTGTGTGTTCAGTTCTTGCAGTCTACCTCCTTGTCTCAACATGCTGACCACACACCTGGGTGAAATCCCACATGCATACATAAACTATATGTATGCCCCTGCTCTTGGATTCTTTCGATTAGATTAGATGCTTTCGTATCTAGTCTACCTGGGAATATAACTCATTGATATGGTCACTCATACGCGACAGCCAACACATGTATCTTCCGCATTTGGGTCCAGCCACGGTCTTATTGTTGTTGCTTTAGGGTGCTTTAGTCAACAGAGCCGGCTGAGTATGTTGTGATTGTGTGGGATACACACCTACAGGAACCGCTGCCAGATTGCACGTTAAAAGCCGAACGTGTCCGAAGCATCTGGGCCAGGAAATGTGTATGTATGGGTACATGGGATTCCATCAGATCATTCATTGGAACGTCGGATTGTCAATTAAAATATCATTATGCTACAGAAATTGACCACACTTATACTTTATATATTTTGAGGGCAAGCTGGGACGTATTTTATATACCTCTGGTGCAAGAAATATTGAGTAAATTACCAATTGGTTTCAAACAAGAATTACCACAGCCATACGTGTTTCTGCAGTCTTCTCCAAGTCCTATAGTGATAGCTGTTGCTTTAAAACCTGTTTTTGTGCGTGTATTTTTAATTACATTGCAAATGACATGTTCATTACACACATTAACTCATACCAGTGTTCATACATTAATCCAAGTAGGCGTCTTTTAGCTCGCATCTATGACGCAATACTGTTTTACATCGGAATTGGCCATTCCAGATTTTCTAAAATTGATTAATCGCATATTAGGCTGATACTCTGAGCTGGTTCTTGTACTTAATCATTTCATTTTTTTGAGTAGTCGGTAATGCGGGACTCTGATATTGCTGATGGAATTTCCTCGTTCCTCTTGTCTATCACTCCAATTCCCTCTCTAGCTGTACTGGTTCCTGGTCGATTTGAGGCTTGTCCTTCAAAAAGCATAAGGTCATAAACAGGATTAATGTATAAGCATGATCATAGGATTAGCCTTGTACACGATCCATGAGTCGAACCATTTATTTACATATATAAATCAATAACATTCCGTGTATTGTGAGAGTTCCTGCATGATATCAGTCTCCCGAAGAACATTCCAGAAGATTTGTTTATGTATATAAGCATTCAATATCTACGGATCACTATTGTATCAGTGGGTATTTGGCATAAATCACGAAAGACTATGCAGCAGAGTATCATTAATTTCTTGATACCACTCATTTTACAAGCTAGCATTCTACCCTTGAGACCTTTAGGTCGTGGAATTCTCCCGACGATCCCATAGCTCTATAAAGCTTCTTTCGAAGGATCGTTATTTGTCCGGCTTACTTAGACGGAGCCATAAAGTTATATCACGCTGGATATAATTAGAACATTTTAACAATAGCTGTGTATATTTATGTTACTCCGACATTTGAGGTAATTCTGTATGCTGTTGGGATTGAAACTCTACTCTACTTTTAGCCGATCGTGATGCCATATATGCATGCTAAAACAGCTCGATGGATCCTTTGTATCATATGGTATTAGTAAGGTATACAGTATACGCTTACACATATGAATCCCTTTCAATCATTCTCTAATATAGTTCTCATTTCGCCTCTGGTTCTGATTATCACGGAACCATATCCAAGAAGTCAATGAAGTGGGTAAACATGCAGGGTTGATTTAATTATAATGCTTTCTTAACTCCAATCAACCTTTGAACTCGCCCTCCCATGCTCCCCTGATATAGTCCGGCCAGAGACCTTTAGTTCGTTCACCCTGTAGTGAACCGTTACAAATTTAGGCTGCTGATATAATTGTTGCATCCTAAGGACTCCCATAGAGAGAACCTTTAAGCCCGCGGCCTGTTATACTTGCCCCAGGCACTGAATGCTCTCACACATTTATTTATCAGCATTATTTATTCTGGAATTCCTCTTTTATTTTTTAAGGTAAACCCTATCATCCATTTCTTGAATGATGAATATTCAGTAATGGTCAGTTAGTTGGTTTATTCACCAGTAAATGCACTGACCATTAAATTAGCTCCATATATAGGGACCATCGTATTTCTAGTAAGAATACATTTACAGGAATTCGCTGTTCCCTCGGGGAAAAGATATTAAGAAGCAACGGAGGAAAGACACATTTTCGGATCAGTTACGGATGCAAGAATACTAATGTGGACCATACCTAATACGAATAAAGGACACATTCACAAGAAATGAATAGTGAATAGTTCGACACCATTGACATTACTTTTTTTCGCTTGGTTTTTTTTATAAGATCAACTAAGGAATCATGAATCATGACACGAATTCAAGACTATCTGAGGTTCCTTTATCAGAAGGAACTTCTGATAACCGACAGCAGGGTCTTCAAGAACGTTTTCCCAACATGCCTGTAGATAACAAACTATATTTCCAAACCTCAAGAACCAATTGCTCTAAAGGAACGCACAAATCGAAAATGACTCGAGTTGGCATTGACCATAATAATATGTGGGATCAATATGTAATTTGGACGCTACCCTCACGGTTTCAACTTTGCCATGGGCGAAGAGATAGAAAATCCTTGTTAGCGCAAAATTGGATTAATTCGATGTTAATATTCTTGGTGTTTTTTCACGTACAGTTGACAGTTCAGGCCAGTGACCAAGCATTGCCTACTGACCGCACAACTACAGTGAAGGTAGTCATCACTGTGCCCAGGGACACGCAGCCTCCAAGCTTTGAGAGACAACTTTACAATGTTGACATCCCTGAGGCGCAAAACGTTGGTTCTACCATTGCAGAAATCAAGGCTAACGACGCAAACAAACAGGTGAGCTTTCCACTGCAATTGCTTCCTTGAAATCCCCATAGGAAAGAGAGAAGGGTTGCCTAAACTTAAAAGCATTTTCTTTACTACTTCGAATATTTATCATTGATATTTTTTAGTGATACCCAGTAATACCTATTCATTGAATCCATAAATACCGATGAACTCGTGGTTCCCTCAAATAATTGGCAAATAAATGAATTTTTAATGAGTGATATATCGTCCTCCCAACAAGACCCATCGCGATATGTTGAGTCTAATAACTAAGAATAACTTTCTATCTAAGAGGCAATTCGCTAGATTTGAAAAGCTGGACTTAATCTGAACCGCCAATATCTATATCTTTTCACTTTGCGGGTCCAAATTTCAATTTTCATGATTATTTTCATCCTTATAAATTCAATCTTGATACAAGTATTTAATAGTTAATCATTTAATTCAAAACAAAACGTTTATTCAAATAAAGTCAATAATATTTTACAGAAATGTGTATATTATGTTGCCTGACCTATAAAGGAGTTAGACATCAGATCCTCAGGGACTGGTAATGCTTTCTGGTCTTATCATGAGTGCATTATTAACGTATGATGAAGCATTGTGTATTCTGTGCACGTGAAGAAGTCTTTTAACCTAGTGCACCAGCTAATAGGTCGACATGGTCTGCCTAATGAACACATGCCAGTTTAATTGGGTCAGAGTATGAGTCACTTGGCGTTCCATTCGACCTGTTACCTGACCTTTGTCATCAGTGCTTAAATCAAAAGTTAGATAGATATTGATACAGTTTAAGTAATCTTGAATCTCTAGCCATGTCTCTGAAGTATATATATGTATATGGTATTGTATATATATATTATATATATAATATATTATATATATATGTCCTGTGGAGATCATGCTTAGGGGAATGAGGAACGATGAGGCAAGTTTGGCCAGAAACCTAGCACATAGCGAGGTTTATTTCCCATAACAAATACAGTTACAATAAATAGATAAATATAAAGAGAAAATTTTTTTTCCACAATGGAAAACACATCCGCACAGTGCGGATAACGGATGAAGTGTGTAATAGAATGAGGGTGTGTGCGACGTCATAATAAGATAGGAAGTAATGCGCCGCACAACCACTATGACGTCACAGCGGGGGGCGTGGCTGTGGCGTGGATTAGCTATGATCCCTGGAATATCTGCATCGATGGGTCGATTATATATATTGATTTTGTATTCCATAAGTCAACATAAATGAGAATAAATAAATGGTTACACAATAGTAATAAGTTGTTTCATCAATTTTGGTACGATATTCTGTTTTTTTACATCCATATAGTTTCTGAGTAAGTCAATAATACTTTTCGTCAGTAGACTTGGTGTTTTTGATATTATAGAGTTTAGTATACGTGAATTGTTTCTTTAAGTCAAATCAAAAGGCCAGTGAACCATGTAGGGAGGACCTCGCCACCCCGCGCCACCTACAGAATCAGCACAACATTTCTTTAAGTTACCTTAAGTGTAATTACATGGCACCTACGATAGGTGGGCCGGTATAATGGCATACAACCGTGTATGCACTATCACACAATCATGTCAGCCATTGAAACGTGCTTGCAATATATAATAAAAGAGTGTCACTCTTGGTCCACCTCCTAGCTGCCTGTATAGATCTTTTTCAGAATGCTCTCCGGAATACAGACAGTGGCGAAATAACCACCAAAGCAATTTGGGGAAATAATTGTGAAATAAATGTGGATATTCCTACATGTATCATCAGGTATCATTCTAACTGTATACCCTTTTTCCGCATTGTAGGGTGACTTAATCTATGAGTTTGTCGGAGTCTATCCTGCACCAAGCTTCTTCACACTGGAGAAGAAAGACTCTGGAGATGGCGCCATTATCAAGATCATCCGCAGCCTCACTACAGACAGTCTCCAGCTCAATAATTACCAGGTAGGTCTCTGAATTCAATCATGTTCATTTTTAAGAAATAAGTTGTGGCAGAGCACTTTAAGTTTAATTGACCTTCTGTGCAGTTACAATATATGAATGATAAAATTCGTTTACTACGTCTGTTCTTTATGAGCTTTTGGATTATGCGTGAAATTTCGATTCATAAAAACTAATGTTTTTTTTTCGCCTCCGTAGCTTAACTTGTTGGCCTACGACAGTGAGTTCCCTGAGCAGAGAGCCAGTGCCCTCTTGGTTGTCTCAGTACAGAGGAACGTCAACGGCCCGGTGTTCGTGCCTGCTGCCACCTATCAGAAAGCCATTGCAGAAAGCTTTGGTGTCGGTGAGGCCATTCTCACCGTCTCAGCTAAGGATGATGACAGCTCTGTAAGTAAACAAGTTATACCTGAATTTTCTAAGCAAAGTATGTATACTTAACATTGATTTAAGATGAAATAATTTGATTTACTGATATGAAATTACTCAATACTCAAATAATAGGAATAGAATAAGAATAAAAATAAATGACTGCTGAAGAAATTTAACACAAATTGTATTGCTTTTATCAGGGAGATCTAATATATAATTTCCTGCTTTTATTAAACCAACCACCGAATAGCTGAAAATATATCAATATATATTTAGCATAACTTTGGTTAAACTTATCTGATTTGAAGAATTCAAAATTATACAGAATCCTCAGAATATAGTCATATAAACTATATTAAAGTGGTTAACTGAGGTAATTGGCTCCTTCTTTTATACATGTGTGATTAAGCTTATGTTTTGATCCCTTTTGTACTACACACATAATGGATTACTAACTATAAACCGATGCAAGTTTGAATGATTTTGATTTTTCACATGCCAGAAGAACGGCCCTTCATCATAAGTATTATGATCAATTGGCTCACTCAGCCATGATAAGATCATCATCATCATCAGACCATTTTGCTAACTGTCCGGTTTTGTGGATTAAAGTATAACTCCATTTCTCTCTATATGTCACTCACTCTCTCTATTTATACCATACAGGACCGTGTTACTTATACCATGTTGAGCGCCAGTGACAATGGTGCCAACTTCTTCCTACTAGAGGGCACCTCTGGTGTCCTACGACTCAGGAAGCCTCTGACTACTGCAATGAACTCCTACAATGTGAGTATTGTTTGCTACTTTTTTTTTCTTTTCTTATGCATATTTTGGTACTACACATCTTGATATAATAAATGGTCTAATAGATACAAATATTTGGTGTACCTCTCTGCAATAATATTTATCTATTTGTTATGTTATTTTTCGTTAAATGCTCCCTGCTACTGTAGATTAGAAATCTCTGTTGATATTTTAAAAAATGCATTCTGTACACTAATATTCAAAATAAGTACAGTATTTAAAAAGTCCTGTCCACTTTATTGAGTTTTTTCTTTGTTTTTTTATCTACAGCTGATCATCCAAGCAACAGATGGTCGCGGGAAGACCACCAATGCTACTGTAGCTTTGTCTATTTCCCGTGATGAGCAGCCTCCAGTGTGGAAGGGTGCCCCCTACATACCTGGCACTGTATCCGAGAATGCTGCAAACCTCAGCGGTGTCTACACTCTCAGGGCTGAAGACCCAGACCTCAAGGTTTGTGGCCATTTTTTGTAGGATGGAATGGAAGCCAAAAGCCAAATGCCAAATGTATTATTTAAAAAACTAACGTATGCTCAGTTATATCAGTGGCCATGATATATGTCTACATCCTCTATATATGTTGCTGTGATATACCCACCTAGGACTGGGAGGTTCCAGGTGGTTAATATTTTCAGGTGGATGCAAATGAATGCTAGTCACTATTTGGCAAGGAGGTAGATAAGCAAGGGCGGGGAAGGGTGGGGGCCCTCAGTCTTTTACCTTTTACTGGGACAGGCAGTGCTGAAGCAGCCTGGAAGATGATGGGCACAAAAGCAGAAGGCTCTTGTATTATATAAAGTTGTGTAGTTTTCATCCTTTTGAACTACATCATCTTAGCACATAATGACAGTGATACAGTGATATCAGCTTACAGTAGGTAGCTGGAAACCAAAGGGGATGAAGTGGGGTTGGAGGGATTGCAGTGCTAGTATTTCAGCTAGTGCGGTAGGTGGGGCAGTGTTAGTGTGGCAGGCAGCGGCCTGTGTTAATATGGCAGTGTACATACATGGATTCAGTTAGGAACAGGCAGTGGTGTGCTGTGCTGTTTCCGGTGGCCTTATGGGTATTAGGCTATGTGCAATCTCCTCATATGTAGTCCTCCTTAAATCGGCAAATCGATACAGCCTTGTTTTTGAGAATCGACAATTGACATGGGGTTTATTTTATGATTGAAAAATTGACAGAGGTAATTAGTGACACATGGCAATTGGTCTCACATCCAAAGGGATGACGGGAAAGATAATAGCCAACGTTTTCATATCATGCATACTTACATGTATGGCTAGTGGCATTCCCTGATGACCATGGAAAGTTTCCTCTAGTTTAATATCTAACATACAACTCGGGTGATTTCCTGCGAATCCCCTATTCCTTAACTTGGATTGAAGTATCAGTTTTCCTCCTCTTCCCTCCTCCGTCTGGCTCTCTCCTGCTCCTGCTCCCCCTCCTGCTCCTCCTCCTGCTCCCCCTCCTGCTCCCCCTCCTCCTCCCCCTCCTCCTCCCCCTCCTCCTCCCCCTCCTCCTCCCCCTCCTCCTCCCCCTACTCTTTATCCTCAACCTCCCTGCCCTCCTCCTCTTCCCCTCTAACCCTCTCTCTCCATCTATCGATTTTCCCCATCTTCATCAGTTTTCCTCCTCTCTCACTATTTGTCCTTCTCCTTCCACCGCCCCTCCCTCCCTCTTTCACTTTACTACACCTCTTTCTCTCTCTGGGCTCATGATGGCGCAATCGTTCATAAAAAGTGTTATAATTATATAATTATAACACGTATTGGCTTACGGTTCGCATGTATCACCCGAGTATGCCATGGGTAGAGAGATGATCCTTCCTGGGAATGATAATTCACCGAATATAGGTGACCTGCGTCTTGCGACTAGGGGTCCTGAATCGCCAGGACTTTAATGCTTCAGCCTTTCCCTGTTTTTGTCAAGATTAAATACAATAAAGTTATATTGCAATCTCCATGTTTCAATTATCAAGATTGGAAAAAAGGCCAGACAATATATTTCCCAAGAGACTCGTGTCAACTGTTTGTTTGAAAAGAAGTTTAGGTGATTGCTAATTTAATTGCCAATTTATTGTTTAGAATTAAGGTTTGTGAATTTCAATATTTGAAATTAATATTAAAGTATCAATATTTTTCTTTTTCAGGGAGAGATGATATATGAGGCCGTGGGGCTCTATCCTGCAATGAAATACTTCCAGGTGGCAAGAACGACTGGTATTGTCCGTATAATTGGTAATTTGAAGGAGGACCCTCTTAGACTCAGCTCTTACACTGTGAGTCAACCTTGTTCAAATCGAATTTATAACTTTATGTTGTGCCTTATAACCTTATAAGCAATTAGTTCAAGTTCAAGGTATATTTGGGTGCGAGTTGTAATTATTCCATGCAATTCGAAATTGGAAACAATTCGAATTGTTATTGTATGGGTACAATGAAAATAATTTTATTGGACCCTCATACAACATGGGCATATAATAAACTGACTAATGTTTATTTTGCAGCTACGGGTATCTGCCTACGATAGCTCTAACCCAGCCCAAAAGATCTATACAGAAATAGTGTTCCCTGTGCGGAGAAACGAGTTCGCTCCAACGTTTGACAAGAATCTCTACCAGAAAGAGGTTTCAGAAAATTACCCCATTGGTGTTGCTATCCTTGAAGTAACAGCCACTGATAGGGATCAGGTCAGTAAATGTGTTTATCATGATATGCATTCAAAGAGGTGGTGAATAAATGAACGGGTATATTTGTAGGTAATTTGAGTACTTTGTATAAGTGTATAATTGTATCTTATATCTATTTAAATCTTTACTTTTGAAACCATCCAAATGGTCCATATACATGTACATGCACTCATATTGCACTCAGCGGAATCCCAACGGACGTTTGATGCAATCTTAATTGATCATTGGGGACTTTTATTCTTGTCTTCAGAAGGATGAAATCCGGTATGAGATTGTTGACGACGATGAAGGGCAGGCAGCCATTGTGTTCTTCTGGATCAACCCAGACTCTGGTGAAATTACTGCCAAGAGACCACTATCTGAGGCCGAGAATAATAAATATGCTGTAAGTTTATTGTTCAATGCATACTCATTCCCTTTCAGTGACCCATTTCGCAATGAGAAAAGCCCAGCTTCAAGAAGAAGAAAATAATTAAACTTCAAGTACAAACAGTCATTATATAATAAATTGGTATAATATGTTTGAATATATGCAGGATATATATGCACAGGATTCTCTAATTAGCGAGAAGGGAAGAACGTAAAATTGGAAAAAAGACATGTATACAACAATCAAATATGACATCGATAGAATCAGGCATACTATATGGCAAGCCCATTGGGTAACATTTTCAATGAAGAGTGTATCACGAGATAAAACGGTGTTTCATCTTGATAATCTACCTAGAAGAAAAATTGCTTTTCAGTCGAAAAACACTGTTTCTCAAGATAAAACAAAGTTTTATCTAAAAAAGCATAGTTATTTTACAAATATGTGTATTGATCAATAGTTTCAGGTGATTGCAGAAGTTTTATTTGATAAGCAGAGTTTCTGTTTGAAAAACAGTATTTGTCATCAATGAACCATATTTCTCTGCGATAAACAGGGTTTATCAATTGAAAAATAGTTTATCGAGGTAAAACATTGTTTATGTCAGAAACCATGTTTTATCTCAGAAACTATGTTTATCTCAAGAAACCATGTTTTTCAACCATGTTTATCGACGAAGTCTCTGTAGTTGGTTTAAACCATGTCATTTTTGCGGACGTAAATCTCTCTACTTGTTTACTCTTTTTTTTCAATAGTTCACTGTCCAAGCCCGCGACCAGTCAGAGCCCGAGAAGAAATCGAGTGCCCAGGTTCAAATCAGTCTGTCTCGTGACCAGTATCCACCAACAGTGGCCTTCCCCAAGTATGAAAAAGAGATAACAGAGAACGAGGGTGTGAACAACAGTGTGGTTGTTCGTATCATTGCCTCTGACCAGGATCTAAAGGTAAAGTTCGATTGACCACTCAAATATTTGTTATATTGCTTTGAAATAAAGTACCAATTCTGTCCCCACCATTCACTTCTTGATGAATCTGGATCCGTTACTTTCCTTCCAAGAATCTTTGTACTGTCCGCTTATCAGTGTTGTTTCTATTTGTCCCTAGGGTAAATTGATGTACGAAGTCGTTGGTAATCTATCTGCTCCAAGCTACTTCTGGGTGGATGCGAACGGTAACGTTTACGTCAGAAGCTCTCTCAAGAACGATATCTCTACCAAATATGTGGTACGTTGCTGTTGAGGATTACTTTTTTATCTTCTCCCTATACTAGTAGTTATGAATTCGTGCTATCAGGATTCTTTTACCTAGCCCTATTTGGCGGTAATTGCTGTCATTAAAATAATAGACATGTGAAGCTTATTGAACATGTGGATGTTAGCTACTCTCAAAAACCGAGAAACCAATGTTTGAAAATGATAAAACAAAAAAGAAAACTACCGAGAAATTACCTTGCTTTCACGAATTAATTGTGCATGTCGAAGATAAGTTCAATTACCCCGATAGGTAGATCGAGTAATTCTTAGATTCCCAGTAATACCGGAGAATCTTTGTTCCCACCCACCTCCCAATTTACCATCTCTCTACAAGGAACAT
Organism: Sthenelais limicola; assembly: GCA_942159475.1. Lineage (NCBI taxonomy): Eukaryota > Metazoa > Annelida > Polychaeta > Phyllodocida > Sigalionidae > Sthenelais > Sthenelais limicola. The sequence continues at coordinate 56,213,753 of OW804095.1, read as the reverse complement.
TTTTGGGGCTTGACGCAAAATACTCTCATCACAGAAAATGGACACTTATACCAAATATGCCTGAAATCATATAAAATGAAATAATTATCCCCAATAAGAAATAAAACATAAAGATAGAATCTCGGTCTTCCATCTTATAATGATATTCACCTTTGATTTCTTGTAGTTGCGTATACAAGTATACGACAGCTTCAACCCAGCACAACGGGCAACTACTGAAGTGATCATTACCGTTAAACGTAATGTGAACGCCCCAATCTTCGCTCGTTCCAACTACCTAGCTACTATTGTAGAGAACTACCCTATCGGGGAAAGCGTTGCCAAAGTCGAGGCAACAGATCGTGATGGTGTAAGTAAATGCCTTTTGTTGTTTGCTAGAAGAGTACTAGATAATTTTAAACGTTTAAAGCTGCACATTCAGCTAACGTAAGTCAAGAACTGAACATTTTCTATTTTTAGTTCCATTCTCTTCCAACTCATCTAAAAGTCATTTGACCAAAATTCGGGTGGATTTTGTCCAGTTGTGTTTGCTACAGGGCTTCTAAAACGTCCTAATTTGCATTTGGAGGACCCACCCAAATCATTTCCTGCGATTGATTCATTTATTATCGCTCACTGGGGGCTGTATTTTCTCGGCCGATTCGACTTCAAATTCTTGTATAAAAACATATAACAGCAGCAGAATATTAAAAATTGAGAAATTCAGCCCCATTAGTCATAATGCATAAATTTGCTAAGATTATATATATGTTTGTCGTAATAGCTGAGAAAGTAGCTTTAAGTATGCATTTCCATTATTCAAATGAAGCCTAGACACAGCATCTCCTTGTGTATGTCTATTTACCCTGAAATTAAACAAATGAATCTCAAAATATAGGATGAAGTGCGATATTCCCTTATTGGTCCTGCTGAAGTATTGCCCTTCTTCTACATCAACCCGCTCACTGGTCTGATAACTGTCACCAAACCCCTCTCAGAGACTACAGAGAAACAATACACAGTAAGTTCAATTTTTATTTTCCTTTTGCGTCCTTCATAAAATATTCAAGGCATGAACACACATGTAAACATACATACATGTACAATGTACACATACATATCGGTATGTATGTATACATATTATATGTATGTATGTATGTATGTATGTATACATATCGGTTTCATCTAAACCTATTTGCTTTATAGCAACCCAAATAGCAGCGGTGTATATCATCGTTGATTCCTACTGCATGAAACAATGCTGAACTGCAAGCTGATTGTGATGTACATTTAATTTTGTCCAGAACCCATATATAATATAACGCTCATTTTCAAGAGCAAGGTCGACCTTCGACCGGGAAAACTCAAAATTGGTTCTTCAATAAAATAAAAAAGTGTTATGTTTCAACATCCCCAAAGGAATAGTGAGTTAGAACCTGTTGTCAGTGGAAACCTATACTAAAAAAACATGTATGTATTACATAAATTACATACATAATTAATGAGTTCACCTTCAGGACTTCGTACGGATTAAGAACAAGCATTCACCATGAAAATAAATAAAGCAAACATTTTTTTCAGCTTCGCATCCGTGCCACGGACGGTCGGGATCCAGAACGTGAGGCTAATGCCACAGTGATTGTAACGATCACGCGGGATGAATCCAAACCATCGTTTGTGGACACACCATACCGCAATGCTAAGGTATCTGAGAACGCTCCAGTAGGCCGCGAGTTTTACAGCAAGATCCAGGCTTTGGATCTGGATCTAAGAGGCTCCATTAAGTATGAGATCATTGGAGACATGCCCGCCCCTACCTACTTCGGTATCAATGAGGACAATGGGCATCTGTTTGTTAAGAGCAACCTTAAACCTGATGATGAGACTGATTACATCGTGAGTTGAAGAGAAATTCCTTCCTCCGTTATAACCCATTTCAACCTATTTATTATTCATATTCACCATTTCTTTCACAGTGAACTTTTCATTCTAGTTATTATCGTATTCCAATTAATTAAAAGGTTACTTCTAAGTGTTTGTGGACACAGGTTCGATTTAGTACCATAATCAATGTTTAGCTGAAAATAATAAAATCAAATCCAATAAAATAATATCAAGTGCATTTTGTAAATGGTTTTCAAGACCTGCGTTATTCAGAAAATGCTTATTTTAAAAATTAAATCGATGTGTTTTTTCAGTTGAGAGTCATCGCTTTTGACAGCGCCAACCCTGCACAGCGCACCACCGCTACCGTTGCAGTAGCTGTGACAAGGAATGAGAATGGACCAAGCTTTGCACAAAGCAGCTACATTGTAGAGGGCCCAGAAACTGTTCCATTGGGTGCTTTCGTCATCCAAGTTAACGCTACTGATCTGGATGGAGTAAGTCTTGGCTATTTGGTTTGCAAACTACATTTTGTATTTCTTTTATAAATCCAAACGTTAACGAAGTGCCATTAAAACCTTGATTTGATCATTAATTGGGATTTGGTATGTTTACATATTAAAAATGATATTCGATACATCTTGATTTGGACTGGGATGGATTTTACTGGTGGTATACACTGAAGAAATTTCATTTGATGATAGTTACATTTACCTCCACGTTAGAAATTGACCGTGAACGTTTAACAAGCCTATGAATCTATGGTACATTGATTACCTGTAGAAACGTGATGTGAATTACAAAGTCTCCTCTTAAATGCTAACAGTGGATGTTAAATTTCAGGATAAGATCAAGTACTCCATCACAGGAGACGATGTCGCCCAACAGTTCTTCTACATGAACGCAGACAACGGCATCATTACATTAAAGCGTCTGCTCACAGAAGATAAAACGACTAAATACAACGTCAGTATTCATGATTGTGTTTAATCTCAGTATACTCGTTTTTCCCCATCATTTTCTTTAATAATTACTGCGCCAACGTAAAGAAATATCTATGCTGCGCCTTGGACCAAATGCATCGAAGTAATCCAAATTATATACCAGTCAAATGTTGCACCAGTATTCTTGTTTGTCATACATCATGCATTTTTATACTTTTCTTCAGACAAAATATTTTTTATCGTAAATGATTGGCCAATAAAAGTTTCTTTTGTAAATTAAAAAAAATACACTTCTATCTGATACCCTTCTTTTTGATAAACAATTTGAAGAGATATTATAGACCCATATAGAGATTACTCTTCAATAAAATAATATATATTGGTTCCGCAGATCCAAGTGGTAGCATCCGATGGCAAGATACCACTTCGAACTGCAGAAGTACTTGTGCAAGTGAACGTCAAGCGGGACCAATATCTTCCTGTGTTTGAGGGTGAATACAATACCACTATCCCAGTGAACCGTGCTGTAGATGACAACCCAGTCCTGACCGTCAGGGCCAATGACCGAGACAGAGTTGTGAGTAGTATTTGAATATTCACGAGACTCCTAAATCTGAATGCTAACTATTTTGAGTTGATTTAATTTCATCAATTTTTGTTCATACTTTTTTATTTCCACGAACACGTTCATTTTCGGTGTGAACATTTTCTTGATTCAAGACAATTATATCTATATAAAATTATATAGGAAGCATATATTTGACGTGTATTTCATCATCTTAGTCTAATTATACGTGATGTCAAACAGACTGCTTCTCTTCTCATGCTTGTAACATTTTCCTACTAATTGACTTAGTATTACAGTCAAGCCTTTGACAAACCACATGCACCCTATGTCATGGCTGATGAAGTAAACCCACCTAACAAGACACAGTCATGTATTGTCTTCAGATTTTGTGGCATTGGACATTCTAACCACATAAAGAAAAGTTTGTTCTTAAGTTGGGTTATTAACAAGGGATTTTGATAAAACCTTAGCATTTAACCCAGATTGTTGTGGGGTTATCTGAAAATCTCTTTACCAAGGAAGGACAGGAATGGTTAATATGCTCGGTTTAAACTCATCAAATCCCTATTCTCTCTATTCGTCCACTTATTGTTCAAAACTCGACTGGTCAACCAGGTTAAGGTGTCGATTGTTCTCGACTGCCTTTAAGCTTAGTGAAAGGCTCCCAAATAAAACGCCCCCGATTCCGTTGTGTGTAAACTAACAGTAAAAATCCCTTATCCAGACAGATGTGGGTAACTCTTGGATCGGAGATGACAGCAGTCCCGTGAGTTTACCAACTTCATATAAGGTCGTTTCTAAGTCGAAATATCTTAACAAATGCTTCTCCCTGACAATAACACAAATTATTCCTCTTATTTAGTAGTAGACGGAATGAAGTGATAAAGAAATCAAAATTTAACTTGCCAAATCTGGGATACATTTTTGACATAACATAGATTCAAACTGTTTGTGATTGCAGTTACATTTTTCTTTTTTTGGAGACGTGTTTGTTCACTGCGACATTGAGAAACGATCTTCTGTCATATAGTTCACTCCTTACTACTTCTGCTATATAACATATGCTGCCCTTGGTTGTTTATGTTCTTAAGTGTTCAGTAGACACTCTCACCTAACCAAATGCCAGTGTATGTTCAGCAAAACCTATGTGAAGATGAGTGGAGGGCATTTATTGTTGTTCATTTGTTGGAATGATCTGTTTTTCAGGGTCAAACATTGTTCGAGCTGACTGGTGTTTACCCTACGGAGCATTTCTTCAGAATTGAGAATACAACTGGTCGTATCTACCTGACTCAATCATTGAGGAATGACAATCTCCAACTCCTGTCCTACACTGTAAGACATATATTTTTGTCGATTTCTGAATTTGTACTTTTAATAAGACTCAATCATTTCAAAAATTTGCATCTGTACTTATCTGAGTCAGGTAAATATTTCGATTTCGATTTATTCTGTCAGTATCTTAATTATTGTCTGTTTGCCTTCTCAGCTGAAAATCGAGGCATATGACTCAACATATCCCAAGAACAGAGCCATACAGTACATCTCAATTAAAGTCAACCGTAATGCCAATGCACCACGATTTGCTGAAGCAAGTTACGAGAAGGCCGTTTCTGACGACTTCCCACTCGTCACTGAAATTATTAAGTTTGAGGCAACTGACGCTGATGGGGTGAGTAGGACACCAACTTACTAGTATATTTAGATATTACTCTCATTCATTCAATGAAGAAATTTCCATATTTGATTTCATTTGCGAAGTTCACGAATACTATCCGGAAAAATGTAGAATGCGCTGTAAACGTACTACCTGTTGGTTTGGTCATCTATCTTACTGTGTGTTGGTTGTAACTAGATGGATCATTTCTTATACGAAATGGTTAATTACAAATGTCATAAAAACTGTGTTGAGTGTCAAATTATGAGTGACTAGACTGATTTCGACCGTTGTGTAACTAATACCTTACACTGCTATCCTACACGGCTGCTATGTATTAGTAGATTTAACATTAGTCTTTGTCTTATTAATTGGTGTTTAAGCGACAGTAGATCATGTCTCCAAATAAATTAGACAACTGGATTTGAGAGCGCTTGAGGTCGATTTCATAGAATAATATTTAATTGGGATTGTGCGTACTTGTTTTTACAAATGAAAATTTGTGTTGAGTTAATTGTTTTGAAGCAATATCGCACTAACATGTTTATTCTATGCACACATTTCAGGACAATATGACGTTCAGCTTGGTGGACCTAGAAACCGGAGCTAACGAGTTCTTCTTCATTGATAAAGAGTCCGGTCAGCTTATGTTGAAAAAGAGTCTTTCTTCTGGTACTGGGTCAGAATACAGGGTAAATCTTCTCTTTTCCACTTCTAATTTCAATGTATTTATTCCACTTTCGGTCTCTAAGTTTGTATACACTTTTAGCTGTTCAGAATTATATCTTTCATTTGGATTGAGGTTCGTTCCTAGATTAATACTCATTAAGTAGGGTGTGTTATTCAATGTAGGTATTCCATTGTGTCCAGTTATTTCTTCTTCATGATTTTCATAGAGAATATATGTTAACATTTCCAGATGCGAGTGATTGTAAGTGACAATGGTCGCCCAGTGAAGACTGGAGAGGTGCAAGTAACAATCAAGGTGAATAGCAACCAGTTCCCACCGGTCTTCCAAGGAGCTCCATACGTCCAAGTTGTATCAGAGAACGTACGTAATGGAACAGGAGTCTTTGCAGTGAATGCTGAAGACAAGGATCTGCAAGGATCTATCAGATACGAAGCAGTTGGTATTTCCCCGGCTCCTCTCTTCTTCCATGTGGATCCTGCGATAGGAACAGTTTGGGTGAAAGATGATCTCAAGAAAGACAGAGCCCTCACCTATACTGTAAGTGTCACGATCACCCCCAACCCCACCCCGGCCCTACAATAAAAGAGAAAATCTGTGTTGTGTGTACTCAAAGGGGACCGAGTAAAAAGAAATATTCCCATTACAAGTATAAACTTGTCTTTCGACGTGTGTATAATATACTAAATGCTTTTGTACATTTATGGACACTATTGTCAAATAAAACGTGTCGTTCCTACTTTTTCCACAGCTCCAAATCTCAGCATACGACACAGCAAACCCCGACGACAAAGCCCTCGCTATTCTGACGATCAGCGTGCGCAGAAACGAGAACTCCCCTCAGTTCGAGAAAAATACTTACGCCCCTACTGTCGTAGCAACAGCTCCTCTTGGTTTTATCGTGGCCAAAGTAACTGCCCTTGATGATGATGAAGCTGATGAGATGAAATATGAAATTTCTGCTGATGATAAGTGCCTGGAGTACTTCTACATCAATCCCGACACTGGAGATGTGTCCCTCAAGAAACTTCTTGACGACATGGATGGTGATGGCTTCGAAGTAAGTTAATTCCCAGCAATTGCTTTCATTTAGCATTCATGTATTTTCCTACAGGGTGGCAAATGAATCTATAACATAAGTTTTTAGTCCATTGGTGTCAGAACTTCTCCTCTAGGAGTTTTAGAGATTATGCCATGCTTGCAGGTGTGATCCAGTTGTGACGTCAGTAATTATCAATAATCCTGTTGATCCAAAATAACAAACTTGATCACATTCAGCCTAAATGCTTGCGCGTAAAAATGAGTTATCAAAATACTTTAATGTGATCTCGCAAATGTCTTAGTTGTTTTCTCCAAGAGTGTACATTTTGCATATTTCAAATGCTACTGTTGGTCCACGGTATCATATTTTAATTTTCATTATAGTGCAAGATAACCGCCCGTGATCAAGGCTACCCTGCCGAGAACAAAGATGAGGCTTCATTGAATGTGCGCATTTTGAGAACCATCAGCAAGCCCGTGTTCTCTCAAGAAAGATACACATTTGAGTTGTCTGAAGCCACCCAACTCAACAGATCAGTCGGTCGCATCGGAGCAACTCTTAATAATGGGGTAAGTTAGTTTAATAGTATGTCAGTTTTTTTATGAGATAAGGATTTCCATCTGTATCCTGTTTGTTCCTGTTATCTTGATAAAATTAAGGTATCTGTCATTGAGCTTGTGTAATCAAGCCTTCTGGGGAATAATGACTTCACTCAGAAGTGATTTATTACACTAGAAAATAACATATGAACCTAAATTGGAAATAATTGTTATTGAGTCCCTCAATCTAAAGAATTTTGATGAATACAAATGAAGATTGTTACTAACACGGAATGCGATTTAGGAAATTCGATCCACATATTTTACAATAATATATTTATAGCCAATTTAGAAAGCAATATGTATCCACTCTTCCTTAGTGCACACGACAAGTTTTCTATTATTTTTAAGAAAGTTCTTCGCCTGTAGAGGTGTTCTCATTGTTGCCACTACTGATGATTCATCAGCTTATGATTCTTTTAGCGCTTTAAGATATTCACTTCATCCAGTCGTTATATTACAAATATTTGATTGCCCAATTCTTACGCTTATTGCATCTAAAAGGAAAATCATTTTTACTCTGGAAAATTCCAATGCCAAGCTGCAGGTTTAGAAACTCAAATGAATAACCAGCGAAGATGATAATAATATCTATCTCAGTCTTACCCTTGATAAATTGTATATTATCTATGAAATATAAATTAATTCAATACTACCTCATCATCTGATAGACTAGAGGCTCATTTGTCTTTAAGGTAAAGTATAGAGTACTCTTAAGTGTACATAGTTTACACACAGAAACAAAGAAATTTTGCTGCTTTTATTTGATTTAAATCAAAGTGTTTGTAGTTGTTCAGACGTTTGAGAAATAATCCAAGTTTTAACACCATAGTTTCAAAATGATGACCGAAACGTTCTACTTAATAGTACAAAAATAATTTAGAAATAAGAGCTAATAAGTATGGAATAAATAAAAACAAACCTTAGACATCAACGATGAAAGATAGATTTGGATAGTTTTACTGAAATAACTATAGAAATACCAGTATAAATAGATATAATTATCTCTACTTATTATAAATGTTACCCTAGTCAAACCATCAGTCCATAGAGGTTATATGGTGGCTGTTATTTGCTGAAGTTTTATTTTTGCATGTACTAGATTTAAGTATGCACCATATCGTGTGAGTAAGGCATGAGGGGGATCTATTCTATTGCCATGCATTGTGCCTAAGAAATCATGGTAATGAAAAGTTCACCCCGGGGAATGGTGTTTTTTTCTTATTTTGTATTCGTGCCGTGGTGCTTGGAAGTAAGACCGTTTTCTTATTATTCTCTGATAATGTCTACCACGAATAATACATTGTACCATTACGTGTATTTAATAATAAAGCTTTCCACATCCCATCTACTTGCTAAAATGATTCCAATGTGAGCCCAACAGCTAGGCTCAAACTGTATTCTTTAATAAGTGTTGCGAAGTCCAGAAACGCCAGTTGAAGTTTAAATTGTAACATAGGTGTGTGTGCTGCAAGGGATATATTCTGAGTGTCCTTATGTATGTTTTAAACATTGTGTGTGCGTTTGAATTCCAATTTCTTGTTCATGTGTCATCAACGTTCCCTCTTTCCAAAAGTATTTAATGAATGAAACTGAGTAGAATCTGTGTAATTAATCCAGGGCCGTGTCAGGTATGGTGTTGATGGATTATACCCTGCACCCGATTTCTTCCGCGTTGATGAAGAGAGTGGAGCGATTCACATTATCCGAGATTTGAGACTAGACTCCTTACAATTGAACTCATATCAGGTAATGTCAGTTTCTATGTGTATACTCATAATTCTAAATTGAAGAACAACACAAAACCATAGAAGTTAATTCTCTTCATCTATGAAAAATGTTTTCTTTAATCAAAATCGACTGAATTGTATGACATAACATTATTGATCAAGATATAATAATGACAAAAGTAACTGGTTTGCTGTGTTTATTTATCGATGTGAAAGTGTGCTACCAGTATACCAGTAAACTGAGAGAAAGAATTACCTGCTTTAAACCTACCCCTTGCCTAAGTATAATTATATATATATATATATTATCCACTAATATCTCGCTAATTACCTCAGAAAGTTGCTCATATACCAATTTCAATCTAATTGTCCAACGATCGAAATTGACTCCTAATATACTAAGGATTTATAGTAGCTTCTAGTGTGATAAACTTCTATTTCAAGAAGCTAGATATGCTACAACTATCATGCACCAATATTTGTATAGATAATTTTAGTTGTGTCAATATAATGTCACTGTAAGCCACTTAAACCCTAAAACGTACAGCAGTATAGTGTTGTTTTTAGTTTTTGCTTTTTTTTTTTTAGTATAATGGTTTGAGACTGCTTTATTCACGCGTCATTCGCCAAATATAAATGCTAACTGATGTATGAGTGTGTATATGATTAAACATTCCATCTCTTTTATAGTTGGATGTCTATTCCTACGAAGCAGCCAATCCTCAACTTCAAAGTCGCGCTGTGGTCTACATTGCTGTGAAACGTAACGAGAACAAGCCTACCTTTGAGAAGACGTCCTACACATCCAATATCAATGCTACCTACCCACAGGGCCATAAGATCCTCACAGTCACCGCGAAGGATAGAGACTCTGTTAGTGCCACATATCAAATACCTAAACAACATGGTTCATATTTATTCATCTGTGTTGTTGCTTTCTATAGTATATGCATATCTGAAGTAACTCTAAAAACTCTATCTTTAAATATGTTTATTCAGGACAACAAAAATACATTTCAGCGACTAGCCAAAGATAATACAGCTAACTTTTTTCATGCATAACAAAAATATAGAAGTACTTATTAGATGCCCACATATGTTTACCATTATTGAAAACCATTTGATCTCATCTTCTTAAATATGATGATATCTCAAAATCCCCCTTTTCAACTCGTGACTCATATCTCTGTGACACATCACATATGGGCAATTCCTCCAATTTGAAATTGCACAAAACTTTTGAAGGGGCAATTAGCACAAACCTAGCTGGTTTAGAAACTACCAATGAATCACTTCCTGATGTGTATAAACCTGTATGAATGTATATCAGGTATAATTAGACTAGGAATTATTCTCTAACTTCGTTCACTCATTCCAGGACGCTGTATTCTATGATATCATCGGCGATGAAACTGCTATGGAATATTTCTATGTTGACCCCAAAACGGGCGATCTTTCTCTGAAAAAGACAATTGCCAACATCCAAACAACCAAATTCGAAGTAAGTATATCGGCAAACCCAGTACATTAAAGTCTTCGATGTGATGTAATGTAATGTTTTTAGCTGAAAATCAGAATCTTTGGTATCTAGAGTAGGCCTGTTATTAAACTCTGATAGGCTTTACCACTTACCAAAATATAATTATACCTTGAATAACATCGGCGACAGGTAACGATTATTTACCCAATCTTTTCTTTCTTACCATCAGATCTTGGTTCGTGCTTCCGATCGTTCAGGTGCCCCAGAAGGGTCTCAGGTTTCTACTACCCGTGTTATAGTAAATGTGCCAAGAGACCAAACACCACCCAAATTCACTCAAGACTTTGCCCGCAGAATCTCTGAGAACGCAGAAGTCAACACTACGGTTGTCACAGTCATTGCCACTGACTCTGACCTTGCTGTGAGTTTGTTCAGTGTTTAATGTTTACATAATAGTGTTTGCACATTACTTGCCAAGTTAGAACAGGTATGTTATAGTTGGCAATTAGAGATATTCATGCCATAGATTAGTTAATTTCAATTTATTTACTCGAAATCTAAAATGGAACTTTGGTATTCGTCGAATGAAAACTGAAACTGTTTATTTTTTCACTCTCAGGGGAAGATGGCGTATGAAGTTGTTGGCATTTACCCTGCACCAAGCTTCTTCATGATTGAAAGAGAGACCGGTGTCATCCGAGTGAGCAGTAACCTGAAGAGTGACAGTCTTAAATCATCAGAATACACTGTAATTATGTTTACATTTAAATGAAGCACATCACTTATTTCTCTATATCACTGTTGCATCACAAAATGTCTATTTATTCTGATATAACTTACTTTACCTATTCGTACCATCTGATGTGGACGCCACGTTTCCATTACCGAATTTTCTCATTCTATTTTGCTCTTGTTATCATATGTTGAAATCCAAAAAATTACTGATGTTTAATTCTAGTGTATCGGATCGGTCTATTTGTGAACTCTATGATTGTAATAGAGTATGTAAGCAGAAAATAGTGTACACGTTACATGATCTTATTAATAAACAAACGAACAAACAGACACACTTTATAAAAGATATATGACAATATTCTACATTTTGTGAAGATGACACGTAGACACTGAGTTCATTATATTTGAACCTGGACCTTTCTCCGTCTTTCAGCTTCGAGTGGTCGCATACGATACTGCCTTCCCAAATATGCAAGCTACAACAGAGGTGGGTATAGAGGTTGTCAGAAACCCCAATGCCCCAGCTTTTGATAGAACTGAATATACCAAGTCTGTCTCTGAGAACTATCCTGTTGGAGAAGAGATCATCCAAATCACCGCTACTGATTCTGATGGGGTAAGTTGTCATTTGGCTGGTCATAATTTCAAGTATTCAAAAAGTCAAGTCAAGCCATACGAGATATATTCCAGCATATTTGTCCCTTATTTTAAATTTCACTTTTAAGTTTCATAATGATGTGAATGTCAATAATGTATGTTCTTATTCAATGATTTTGCCTCCAGGACCCAGTACGCTACAGTATGAGTGGAGATGAGAAGGAGACACGGTACTTCTACCTCAACCCTGACGATGGTACACTCACACTGAGACGGTCGTTCATTGGCTCCACTAACACTGAATTCAATGTAAGCTACAATCTATTGGAGAGCAATCGTAAAGCAATATTCTATATTTTGTGTTTTCTTAGGGATATCGGGTATAGTGTGTCTAAACTTTCATGGTTGGCCTGCAAAATCTACAGCGTAGAGGGATCATCCAATTTTTGTTTCATCATTTGATTACTGAATAGAAGTTGTTATATAAATTCAATGACATATATCAAGTTAACAGATTTATAGTATGTGTCCACTCTTTTTGTAACATCTTAGACTTATTCAAAATGGAACTAAAAATACATGTACACATATATATACATGTCTTCTCTACAGCTGCGCATTGGTGCCACTGACCAGCGCACAGACAACCAGCGCACAACTGATGTCCCTCTAAGAATCACCATCAGCCGAGACCAGCAGCCTCCGCGTTACCTAGGAGAACCCTTTAACTTTGTTGTATCTGAAAACAAGGGTGTCAACGAGACCATTGGTACAGTGCAGGCCACTGATCCTGACCTTCAGGGTGCCCTCGTGTATGAGATCCGTGGGGTTGCGCCGGGCTCCAACTACTTCACAATAGACGAGACGAATGGCCAGGTGATAGTCAGTAAGCCCCTGGACATGGAGACTGCTACATCATACACGGTATGCATTGTATACGGATGATAATCTATTTGGTTGTGCCTTGCCTTGTCAACGCTTCGATGCAGTATCATGGGGAATTCTCATCCAAATAATTTTCATCATTTTTATCAGATAATTGATTTAATGGGGTTTGATTTAAGGATACATTTGATTTAATGTGGTAAAAGCAGATGGAAGCGAATTTGATTTAAATCGAATAAAGCTGGTCATGAATTAAATGAATAAAGTAGAAGTAATATTAATGGGCATCGTTGATTGCAATCAGAAGAGGAAGTGTTGAAAATGTGGGCAGTCGTAGTATTGGCAAGTTTGATCGAACGTGAGAAAGATGGAATCCATGACATCAATGCAGGCCAACGTTTAAAGCGAGAATTTTCGGTTCAAAATCTAATTAAATCTTAATTGGCTTAATGACCAGAGTTTACAATAGTTGAATAAACAATGGATATTCACGTGTGCAATCAACGACTATTGGAAAGTAATCTTAAATCAAATGGTAGTTAGATGAACCTTTATTACCCACCATCGGGTACATGTTTGTCCTTTTTTTTAAAGAAATTGTATTTGCCAACAATTTCAGGAGTAATCTGATATTCTCATGTTATACAACAACTACACTATATATATATTTAAATGTCTTTTATAAAAAAAAACTCTGATTACTCTGTCGATTATAATCTTCTTTACTTTACCTCACTAGGTTGTCTAAGAAATTTAAACTAAAAATTCTTTAATAGCTCTTTCGTGTGTATAGCCTCGTAGTGATACAGAATGATTTATCTAACAATATCTTTCTTCTTATGTCCTTTTTATTTCTCTTTTTTGGGTCGATTATAGCTTCTAGTGGTCGTCTACGATTCTGGCAATCCTCAAATCGAGGTTACAACCACAGTGAACGTGACTGTGAAACGTAACGAGTTCCCTCCAAGCTTCTTCCCAACCGAGTATGACACAGAGATTTCCGAGCACGATGCTGTTGGCACTAAAGTCACAAGGGTCATGGCCACAGACCAAGACTTGCCTGTGAGTAATTTATGTGTTATAACAAATGCCATGCCTTTATAAACTGAGAATCTTTGGCAATCGCTGATTAGCTGTTAATCACGAATCATAAGGTTATTGATTTAAAAACAACCACACAATTAAATGCATACCACACAATGCTAACGCTACGTGTTAACTAGTACAAATTATATCCAGCTTTCTGGAAGACAAACGGTTAGCAAAATCTAGGATATTCGAGAAAAATAAGTGTTGTATTAAGGTAGCTATCACTGTGCTCTTCCATTACTGTAACGGGGAATATCTCTTTTTTTTTTTTACCTCCAAGCAAATGAATATTGGGTACTCATGTTTCATTTTCACTTGCAGGGGCCTAAGAGTCAGATCACATTTGACATCGCTGGCGATGGAGCTGCGCCTGAATTCTTCTTCGTCCACCCAAGTAATGGTGACATCATAATTTCCCGTGCTCTCACCTCCGATCCTGCCAGAGCCCTGTCATATCGAGTAAGTTTGAACTGGCATTACTAGGCCTTCATATCGAATAGAGCATTGCCATACCGATTTAAGTATTGGATGCCACAAAGAGCTATGACACATCCCCCCCCCCCCCCATTTTGATGTAGGTTTCAAGGCCATTTCTTCTCTTGACTTCATTACTTCAGTGACAGGCGTACGAGCCACATATGTAATATTATAGTTGCTGATGAAGCATCATATCTGCTCTACTGCAGATCTATACATAAAGTACCTGGTCTTGTTTTTTTTCATTTAGAATAACTAGATATGTTACAATTTACTCTACTAAATAAATCACTATTTTATAGATAAATCACCGCCAGCGTACAAATTTATGCTCTCCAAAAGCACCAATTGAGTTTTACCACACGTACTGTATGTAGAACAGTTCTAAGCTGTTTTCTCATAAATTTACTCTTTTGCTGCCTGTTAGTTAGATAAAGGTGCATGCTGGAAGACCTGGACAATCCTTTTCAGAACCATGTATCCATTTGAGTAGTCTCAAATAAAAAAAAACATTTAATTCAATTCCAGCTTCGTGTACTGGCCCGTGACCAAGGTTCTCCTCAGCAGACTGGTACGGCTACAGTGGTTGTGTACGTAGAGAGGAACAAGTATTCCCCAGTATTCCAGAACCCGCAGACATACCAGGCCACTATCTCAGAACAGTTCACACCAAGCCTTCCCATCCTCAGTGTTACTGCCACTGATGCTGACCAAAAAGTATGTTTTGCATGATTCTCTTATATTACATTAAACTTTATTCAATTTATTTAACCCAATTTGTTTTTGCATCTAGCTTTTGTGTACAACATGGGGTTATACCTCATTGTGCATACCACTAAAATTTTTACTTTCTAGCTAGCTCCTACCTGTATGGACGCTAGCTCATTAATGATTAATTCCATGTCATTGGTCATGCTGCACCTGCCAATCAAGAGCAGAGACTTACCTCATAGTAAGCCTTCAGAATACTTAACAGGTGCAGCGGACCAAGTTACCAAATAAATATGTTAATTAATAAATCATTGATACACCCGCCCCAATAACTGGGTATTTCCTTATTTCTTTGTGTGCATTATCTGTTTTTAATTTGGGATCCAACTCCTGATCTACTTTATCTTATTTTGTCTTATCTACTTCCTCCCAAGCAATTTAATCTAGTCGGGAATTAAAACCCGTCTTCGTACATGATGGGAAACAATGATTTGCTTAATTACTTTTCGTGTAGGGACCCAACGGCAACGTCACCTATGCCATTGTGGGTAATGAGAAAGCTATCGAGTTCTTCAACATTGACCCCGTCACTGGTGTCATCTCCCTCAAGAAATCCCTTGTAGGAGAGTCCTTGGCAAGATATTCGGTAAGAAGTCATTCTCTTCAAGTGAAATATGTTGAGGGCATATATCTATATATAATTGTAATAGTTTATGTTTTAATTCATTGTATCTATATCGACCGAATCCAGTGTACATTTTATCTTTAATAAGTTGCTGTATCCCCGTATAGAAGTGTATATTTATCGTTAATTAGTTGTTATACCTCAGTATAGAAACTCCAACAACTGCATACTTCGTACTGTTCTCGAATACATTAATACCTTTCAATCTATGGCTCAAATATAATGGAATGGAACATGATCTTACTAAATGCAGAGTTAGAGAATATATGTCCAACCCACGCAATATCAACGCATACTTTCTATCCATACAGATTGCAATCCGCGCATCTGACAAAGGTATTCCACCCAACACAGCAGATGTACAGGCGCTGATAACCATTCAACGTAACCAGAATCTCACTGAATTCGAGAAGAACGAATATATTGTAAGCCTCGCTGAGAATACGGAGACAGGTAGAGATGTCACTACCGTCAAGGCGACAGACAAGGATGTATGTTTTTCCTGTTCACTTATTTTAAACCAGGCCTGTCTTTAATATTCACCTCACTTCAGTGTTTTAGACATATTGCTGACACTGCATGGTTCAACAATGGGGATATTGTTCGTGTATCCACTTTGCAAATAACGGTTTACAATTATGTTTGGCATATCCCTTGCCAACCCCGTATACTGTAGTGAAGATTTTACGAAAATGTTCTACTCTGCGACCCTACTCCAATAGCAGATTGATGTTTGTGTAATTTAGATAAAATTCAACGACAGTAACCATGCAGATGCTCGGTTTTAGTTTCAGTAAATTTAATTGTGCTCATTGACAGACAATGGAGATTTTATCATAGGATTTGTAATATTGCCATTGACGTAACGTAACCAGAATCTCACTTCATACTAACATATTTCATACTAACATATTGGGCCAAACGTTGTATTAAAAATGAAGTATCGCTCCCAAAATATTTAGTGGTAATGGTAAAAGGTTAATAGTGGATTTGTGGCCGGGGTTACCCTGTCAAACCTCACAAGCTGAGACTTAATATCCCTCATGTCCTTTAAAGGGGAGAAGGGGATTTTGTATAACGTTTTATGCTCATTTCAACACCCCGCGATCCGCTCGGTGCAAAAGATTTATATCATTTAATTTTAAAATAAAAAATGATTTTCTTATTTCAGTGCCCTGTCCGATATGAAATCACCGGCGATGGCTTGTCCACCACACTCTTTGATATTGACGCCAACTCTGGAAAGATAACTCTTAAGGAGTCTCTTGCCACCGATATTGGAACAAAATATGTGGTATGCTTTCAACTCATAATTTAATGTAGTCCCATGTTTTGTGTTTCCCGGGTGTATCAAAATGATGATAACTGTTGAATGTATGGTTGGTTACAGACAAAATACGTTTCCTCTCATTCCGATGGGAGATCTGAAAAAAAGAGCAAGAAAACAGTATTTCCGAGAATGGCTATTTAATTACTTGCTGCCAATTACATTTTCCTGTGGATTTTACGTTGTTGAAGTCTTGGATGGTTACATAAGTTTTCGCTTTTTGCAGATCCGAGTAGTTGCATATGATTCATGCAACCCTGCCCAGAAGGCAGTTGCGTTTGTGCGGGTTACTGTTGTACGCAACGAGAACAAGCCTTACTTTACCAGTCGCAGCTTTAGTATCAATATTGAGGAAACTCAGCCTCTCGGTGCAGAAGCTATGAGACTAACAGCTACTGATGAGGATAAGGTAAACGAGATCTTTTAAATTTCCTTAAAGATTTATTCCCAACTGTCATAGTAAACATGTGTTGATGTATTTAGTTAGACTGGGGCACACCAATATGGTGAATGCATAATTATAATATATCCAAATATATTTGGCTTTCCTAATTAAAGATATTTTGTCAAGCTGAATTAGTGAATTGTATCTATAATCCATATCCCCTATATAGCCTTCGTCCAAATTTCGAACTTGCTCTGATGTCTTGAATATGTTTTTCAGGGTCAAAGTGGGGAGATTACTTTCTCCATCAATGCCCAGGACTCTGACCCTAAGGACGTCGAAAACTGGTTCTTCGTTAACCCCACAACAGGAGCCCTCTCTGTGATCAGCAATTTGAGAGAGGACCCCCAGAAACGCACCGTCTACAGGGTGAGATTTCTCGTTCTTCTGCCTCTTTATGTCTGGTTCTTTTTAAATATAAATAAACTTTTAGTGGTGGCACTAGGGTTAGGATGCTTCCTATTGCCCTTTATGTCTGGTGCTTTGGAAATAGTTGTTGTGCTCCTCACGTAGCTATAATTCAACTGGCTTTTTCTAGTTCAACTGGCCTTTAATGTCTTTTTGAAAAGAGAGGCTTCCGCTCTTATTCTTTAAATCAGATTGTCCAGATGGTATGGGAATCGAGACTAGCTGGCTTGATACTTCATTCAGTCCTGTTCATTAGTATTCTTTTATCAAGAACTTATCTAGATAAAATAAATATTTCTTCGCTTTCAGGTTGCTGTGGTAGCCACAGACAAAGGTTATCCTCCAATGTCAGACCAAGCGCTTGTGACCGTTAACGTTGCCCGCAATCTCCACACACCGGAGTTCAGTCAGCCACAGTACAATATCACCATCTCTGAGGCTAGACCTGTGGGCGCTGAAGTGTTTGTTGTCAGAGCTACCGATACCGATGGCGTTAGTATTGTTTGCCTCAATCCTTATAGTTTTCTATTTATTGTCTTTAGAACATGAACGTGAAATAATTGTTTACATATACAATTCAATCATGTAAATATATTAATACCCGGAGTTAAGAAAAGCATCTTAGATGTTTTTGTCCTGATGTTATTTGAATACATGGAAATTTCTATCGTTTTCGGTCCAATATAATTATTGATTATAATAATTTTCTGAAAAAACGTAAAACGCAATTTCATCTATGATGAAATTACTAAAAGATATATTTATATTTGGATGAATACTTTATTTACAGGATAGCATTTCCTACAGAATCTTGGGACAAGTACCCGCTCCATTCTATTTCAAGATCGGAGAGAGGACTGGGGTTATTACTATCAAGAACAAGCTAAGCCTGGGGGCTGAGACCGCATATCAGGTAAACTTCATCTATAGTTTCATCTACAGTTAGCCAACACAATAGTATTATATATCATGATAAGGCTCTGTATTGTGAATCATTTTCCTTATGCAAAATTGATCATTTGATACTGTATTTATTACAACGCAATTCTAGATGACTGTATCTCAGAGTATAATGTTCAATTGAAGTGTTTTCATGGTACCAATTGTTATTATTTTAAAGCTTGACATCGAAGCTGAAGATAATGCCAAACCCAAGCTTACAACAAGAACTACAGTTATGATCTACGTAGTCCGCAACGCTAATGGACCCGTGTTTGAGCGCAACTCCTATAATTTGACTATCGGTGAATACACACCCGTGCAAACAAACATTCTCCAAGTCAAAGCATCCGATGCTGATCCAGAAGATGTAAGTTTAGAATCAGTATATATATCGGTAACCCCTTTGGTAGTAAGTCTAAGAATGCTAACGCCTTTTAAATATAAAAGTTATTTCTCTTCATGCTTTAAAATGTATTAATTGCCCCTGAAACGTGTATACATGTATACGAAGATATACGAAAATATTTATTGTTCAACCATCGGGAAAATGAGGACCGTATAATAATATCAAGATGTACGTATGGCATAAAAACTCATCTATATCTGTGATATTGCAGAGTCGCAGTGGTCAGATCCGCTATGAGATTGCAGGTATCCCCCCGACACCTGATGCAGCAAACTACTTCGTTATCGGACCCAACAGTGGAATTGTGTCCATTGCTCGTCTCTTGGCCCTTGACCAGAAAACTGCCAGCATAGGCACCAGTGACAAACGCCCTCGCTACACATTGAGGGTCACAGCCAAAGATCAGGGAATTCCACAAAAGGAATCGGTGGTAGATATCCAGATTAACGTACGCAGGAATATGTATGAGCCAGAGTTTAAGGAGAATATAAAGGAGGTTGAAGTTGATGAGAGGTATGCTGCCGGAACAATAATTCTCAATGTCACTGCTATTGATCCGGACTTCAGGGACCAACCTGATGTAAGCTAATTAAATACATATTATTTTTTAAATACATATTCATTTATTTTATCTATTATTATTTATCAGTATAGACATTCTTATGTTGATTGAAATTTAATTCCTCGTATTCTTTGAATAATTCATACAGTTTTCAGTACTACCTTTAATCATAGAGTTGAATGTCGCAATTTCTTTGTTTCAGACACCCAATTCACGCATATCCTACCAGATTGACCCTGTGGCTGAACATGCCCTGAAATTCTTCCACATTCATCAAACGTATGGCAACATCTCCATCTCTCAACCCCTCACAAATGATATCACCAAAGCTAAGAACTACAACGTAAGTGTATCTTTTTAATTACTATTTCAATGATTCAGAACAATTTGAATGAAACACAAATACGACGATTTCTAGTTGTTTCTATTATGGGAGAACGATTGCATTCACTGCCCTAAATTTGTCTAGCGGATTACATTATATGTTCCTCATCTTCTCTCATAGTTCCAAGTGTACGCTAGAGATGAAGGACTGCCGCCTCGTGAATCCACGTTGACCGTTAGAATCAAAGTCAAACGCTACACAACAAGTGGAGTTGGCATGCTTGGCTTCAAACTCCCACTTTACCTGTGAGTTGAATTCAAAAGTAATCTCTACGCCAATGCTTCGAATAGAATTTTCCAAGAAACAGGATAAGGATACATAAGATTTTAATACAGTTCTTATTTTTAGTTACATTATATAGCCATGCACCTAGTTAGTTAAAACCACACTAGACACAGCGCCAGGCAGAATATCATGAAAGATGATGTGAGCTTTGGTCCTGACAAATAGACATGTCTTGCTGTATAAAAATGTTGAATAAAAAATAAATAAATACCCTATGTGTTTGAAAATGATATGAAAGGGGATTAGGATTCGTCTGGCATTATATATTACATTACATTACCTTCCATTTTAGTGACAGTAGTCATCTTATGTCAAGGATCCATGTCTTTCCCCAATCATCACGATATTATATCCACCTGTTTATTTCAGAGCTGAGGTTCAAGAGGACATAAAGCGTGGAGATTTGGTACAGAGTCTTAAAGTTGTTAACCAGTTTGAGGGCAAGCCTACATCTTGCAGCATTCTCTCCGGCAATCCTGATGGTGAGTATTGTATTATTAACACATACGTGACAGACTTATAGCAACTTCTCCATCTCTCTTTTGTCCATGATACAACTCCTTTATTATAATAAGAAAACACATCACCCACATTCCTTTATCACCTTTTATGAAAAGCCGACCTTACAACATGTTTCACAGTTTTTCAAGCTACTCTTTTATACTGTTGACTATTTTTTTAAATGTCAGGCCATTTATCTAGGCTTCTCTGACAGTTCCATTAAGTCCGTCCTTAGTTTTAGGAAATCTCAAAGTGAAATGAAGTTCCTCTGATGAGTGTTTTTATTTTAAAAAAATGATTATTGGTCCGATTTCATTCCAATATTGAATTAATTCTTCAGGGGGAATCGAAGAATGTCCGTGGATTATTTGTATGGTGATTCTCTGCGGTACTGGTGCAAAAATTGTTGAGCTATGAAATTTATATTGTCCATTAGTGTATTTCAACTTGTTTCTTTGATTTACTTAGGGGAATTCGCCATAAATGTTGATCCTAAGAGCAGCAGTTGCAATCTTGTTACTGACAGTCTTCTAAACCGGGAGAAAACGAACCGCTACAACCTTACCATCCAAGTTACTTCTACTGAGCGCCGAAAGAAGAGACAATGTAAAAAGATCTTTTCATTACTTTTGATAATTTTCAGTTTGGATCAAATTATTATGTATCATACTGTATCAACTTTTAACAAATGTAGATCATTATTTTTTCTCCTTATCATTTCATTTTTTATATTCGATTGGAGTGAATGTAATCCATAATAGCAATTTTTCATTTTTCCGTAACACGTAAATCTTGTAAATTTTGTAACACGATTTGTACCATTTCTCGACAGTGGGAGGCGAACCATCCGTTGAGACTGGTTTCAATCAAGTGAACGTAATTGTCATGGTCAAAGACATTAACGATAATCCTCCTAAGTTCATATATCCTGTCTTCCCCGCTACGGATCCCAAAGCCAAAGACAAATTCTACGGTGCAATTTCTGTCACTGCTCCTCTCCTCTCGACGGTTCTTCAAGTCAAGGTATATGATGCCTTTAATTATACCTCATATACTTCACATGATATTCTTGTATTTACTAGTTTCCTCCTACCTCTCAATGGGTTGTGTCGAGTTTGGTCAGACGATTAAAACGTCTTTTCCTTTGTAAAAGAAACACACCCCACATATCATCCATATTCCCTTTCCTGCTAGTGCTTTATGGAAATTCTAAAATTGATCCGCCCTGGTGAGCTAAAGGTACGTTATAAAATGTTTTTGGTCATCTCCTTCATCCTGTCTCCACTTTTCAGACTGAAGACCCGGATGAAGGTAATAACGCCATCGTGTCTTACCGCATGAAGCAAAACATTGTCAACTTCCCATTCCTGATTGAGTCACGTGAGGGTAATATTATGACGTCACGTCTCCTCAATTCGTCTTCCCCCTCCATGTACACCTTTAAGGTCATCGCTGAAAATGTTGATGTTGTTCCACCGGAACCAAGGCTGGATAGTGAGGCTACAGTAGTCGTAAGTATATGTAATATATGATTATAAATGTAATCAATTGTTTTTTTGTCAGAACAATTCTGTGGAAGTTAATGGAAGTATCTATGTCTTTCATCCTCTTTGTACTTGTTCAAATCAATTGACTATCTGGAGCTTCTTGTGGTTTTATTAAATTGAACTCAAAACCTTATGTATACACAAAACTGATATGAAATCACATATATATATATCCATTAAAGCAGCGTTTTTCATCCTTCACTTATTATGAATTTCGTTTCCCGCAGATCAATTTGATCACGGATGAAAACCGCCTTGAACTCGTTATTGATGACCAATCGCCCGACAAGTTACTTGAGAAGAAGGAAGACCTTGCTCGGTGAGTCTTTATGTACTGAAGAATATCCACCTTTAATAGATAGTCACTTGAAGGGACCGGAAGAGGAATACATATTATAACATATCGAACGAATCCATTTCATGCTATTGATATCGGAATTCCATAGCTATTTATCTCTTGGTATCAATGCAATGTATTTTATTTTATTTTATTACTAAATGCGTGGAACGTTAGTGACAACCCAACTTTAGTACATACTATTATTTCAAACAAAAAATGTGTATTGATTTCCCACTACAAACAGGGGGATTCAACTCAACCTACCCATACCCAGTATAGGTGCTCTAATGGGGATGCAGGACTAGCTATGGGGTGGTAGGAATAGTTATGGGCTACAGACAGTTCTAGAATTATATGAATATAAGGCGAAGCCTTCTAATACAGGGTTTACAGTATGTCCACGTTTAACAGGACAAGGCAGATTGACCGGGAATCCCTTCACAGGCAAGCTCGGGTAGCTAAGGACTTTGGATTGATTGGTGACAATAATAGATGTAATGTCACAAATGGGGCAGGTACAAGTTGGATCCATAGGTCAATACTGTAGGTCAATAGGTCAATAATTGGTGATCGATCACCTGCCTGTGTTTGGTTAGAGGTATAGAAGCAAGAATGGCCAGTTTGCTGAAGCAGGTGAACTAGGGACTTTGTTAATGAAAATGCAATGGGACCACTTCATTTGTGCTAAACAGATAGAGGGCAAACAAACATGTTTTTGTCAATATTGTTTGTGCTAATTTGAACTGCAGCAAATCAAAAACGTTATTGAGGATGGCAATCAACCATGATAAATTTCAACCAGTCAGAAGACTGCTATTGCTCATATATGGGTCAGATTTTCAGAAAATGAACAATTGGCAGATGTACACATTTAATACATTCTGCTAAATTAAACTGAAAAATGGGCAAAACTAGGTATATCTGAGTTATTTACTATTGCCTAGATTCAAACAATCTGTTTGGTTGTGTTAATTAAACTGAATTTTGAACATCATTATTGTCTTAAATTTGTGTTATTTGAGAGGATTGCTGAAGACAAATTGTACATTTTCTGGCGATTTCACCCTTATACATATTTCCAACAAATATTCTAAGTACCTTATGGAGTGAATACCCACAAAAAGGTAATACTATTTGCACCTTTCAGTTTGATGGCTCAAACATATTCTAAACCCCAAAATAAAAGCAAGATACCGAAATAGTGGAGGTTGTGGTGTTTATTCCATCTAATAATAATATTCTAAAAAGGTTCCAACAGACGGTCTAGCCCCGCCCTTCTGTAATGTATTCCTTTGCTTTTTTTAGCCTAGGTCATAGAAACAGGGAAAGTACATGGACGGTGCAAGACCTTTGTTCTAGCCCTTTAATATATTGGCTTAATTTTGGTGGGAAGGTGGCCTATGCTGAATATTACACCTGAGAAGTCCTTTGTAGAGTCTAGGCCCACAGTTGAGAGAGTCCCTTCAAACGAAGGGGACGCCTCTCGCCTGAAACCGCAGAGGGCCATTATAATTCCATTAAGACCGCAACATGTCATAATATTCCCATTAAAACGCCGACTCTTAGGTCAGGAAACCGATAAGTGAAGTAGGCTGACATACCATTCTTATCTGATCTAAGGGTTTGTGGACTTAGAGTGTGTAAGCAAGCCGAGGTAGCAAATATTTTTGGATTGATTGGTTTTTGTGTTCAAACTAATGTTATAATAGGGGCTTTGTATTTTCAGAATTAGTATTAGATTGTAAGAAATTCGATCACACATTAAGTTCATATCGGATAAAGTGGAAACCAGGTGCAACTTGTTCATTACAAATTCAAAACATCTTATACACAACGGTGACATCCATAAGAGACCACTTGCCTCTCAAAAACGATAATGATGATAATCTAGAAGCAAGTTGCATTACCCAACCGATACTTTACCAGTTTCCGATACCACGCGATCGTACGGCACTCAAGTGAACCTAATTGATCTAGCACCAAAGTTAATGAATGCTATCTATATCCATTATCCTCAATCAATCTGCTAATTGCTCATTATTACTCTAGTAATTGCAAGGGTGAGGCGCTCCTTGTAATTGCCAACCCACACCATAACATTACAAGCCCCCCCCCCCTCCCAGCCCCCCAACTATATATTCCCCTTTGTCTGTGTGTTGCTACTAGAAAAGGGTCCCATAACCTCTTGCTTTTGATACGATATGATAAGCTGTCAACCTGTCTCTTGATACAACCAGATTTTATTAATATCCGCGAATAACATTTGAGGGGGAACTCTTCTTTCCATTTACTGTATACACTTGACAGGTCCATGTTATATGATATACATATTTCTTTACTATCCATATTTAAAGAAGGCTCCAGTTCGTTCAAAACATCCTTTCTGTGGTACACTTCTTCCGACCCACGGTTCTTCACCATGATATACTTTGTTTCCCTTCTACTTTATGCCACATCCATTAGGCCATAAAACATGCGCGTAAATGGTGCGCGTACAAACGGGAGGCCCTCACCTCCCATTAACAATGTTCCCGTGAATGGGCATGTGAAATTCTTGTCAAACTGAGGTAGCTAAGGATATTCCTTAGAGGTCCCATAAAAATCAAAACCACTTTGATTTTTACGGGGGCAAATCCATTTACGTATATAATGAGGGTTTAGAGTCATATTAGTTGGTGTTGTGCTGGTTCTGGTTCAGAATGGAATGCATGGAAAATGACAGACTTATCCCTATATATATATATTTTAACAATTATTCGGCAAAGAGGGGAATTGTGTACCCCACATAAAAGGTTACCCACACATTAGTGATGCCAATAATTATAAGCTCACGCAGACCCTCCATTTCTTTGTTTAAAACTTAAGAGTTGTATTTAAAAGATATTTACAAAATCGTAATCTTGTAGCTAAGATTATGCACCACCCCCAACAAATGTTTGCCATATTAGAATCTGCCGCCGTTTTTAAGCTTTTGTTAAGACTCCACATTTGACTTCCTCCCACATCCTAGCTTTCGAAATTCGTAGCCATACAAATGAATGGAAATTAAACATATAAGCCATATATATTAAATGTAGCTGTTAAAGTTGGTTATTTCTCGTGTATTTCCTTCCTGAGAACCCGAAATGACCTTTGAGTAAGCGTTTTAGAGAAAACTAAAAAAAAAAAAGCATTTATAGACATAAATTATGACGATTATTTGGTGGACTAAACAGGAACATTTAGTCGCACCTTTTACCGATAACTTAATACTGTAAGTAAATTCACTTACAAGAGCTCGCATAATTGGGACCTGGTGCTGTTTACGGTGTGGATACACGCCTGAAGTTTTTCTAGACACAAATATATAGCAAAGGTGTCGACAAAAGGTAAAACTATACCAAGCCTCTTATCCGTATTTGATTATTTTTGCAGAGTCCTTTCAGCAGCTAGCGGTAGAGTTGTCATCATTGAAAGACTGGAGGCCCACCAGGAATTAAAGGATGATCAGAAGATCACTGTTTCCGAATCAGGGTAAAGAGACTTAATTGTTGCTCAGTTAATATTTACGATTCTTTCTTATACATTTTTCACAAGCATTGATAAGAGTGAGTATCCTAGTCTTTTACTGTGGAATACTCCCGTACACCAACTACATAATTCTCTGCTTTTATTTTAAGCTTACCCTCTGTGCCAATACTTGTTCAATGTCTGGTGATTTGCCAGTGACACCTTTTACCTTTTATCTTTTCAGAACTGACGTTACGTTCGTTGTCGTTAACACCACAAGCAACAGACTATACATGCGAGACGATGTAGACAAGTAAGTCAACTCATTGTATTATTCATCTCTCCTGTATGCCAAAAAACACGTGCTTAGATCAAGTAATGACCTACAGCGGTGAATGTCGATCAGGTTTCCCCACACAAATCCTGAGCTATCCTGCAGTCACTTTTCTTTTTATTGGCAGGGGCTGTTTACAGCCTCGCAGCCAATAACTGGTTTGGGACGAATCATATAACATGTTTGTATTAACTGATCAACATCTAACCTCAAAGGCGGCCTGATCTCATCCCTGATCTCATCTGAATACCATATAACACTGGGTATGTGTAGTGTACATGAATGTCCAAGCTCTCCTCTTGCTCAAGGTTGGGGCCTATTACATAACAGTACCCCTTTGGCCCTTCTCTTGTGGACTGGAGGTTGATTCCTCATGCTCCTGGGAGATCACTCCAATACCCCTTTCACACTACACCTCAAAAAGCACTTCGAAGCACTTTCTAGAAGTTGGTTCCGTTCACACTACAGCCCAAAGCGCTTCCAAACCAAATCCAAACCAAAGTGAAGCGCATTCTAGAATCCACCTCTGGTAGGTGAATTTTAGAAGTCGATTTGATATGATTTGATTCGCTTTCTCATTGTTATTTCTGCTAGTGTGAACAGAACAGAAGTGAATCGAATTGTTTTGGACATTATATTAAATTGAAATATACAGGGTGTGGTGTGAACAGAAGTGGATTCTCCAAAGCGCGACGATGTACATTCTGTATTACTGTGAACAAAACCATATTAGAAATCAGTTCTCAATGACTCGGTTTGCTTTGATATGGTTCGCTTTGGTTCTATTGTATAAAAGAGGTATAACTAAACTACACATATAGGTATTTATAAAGGCACATATAAATAGTATCATTTTCAACCGAATATTCGGGTTGTTATGAAGTAATGTCAAATTCAAGGTACACATCATATCAGGGTTACATTAGGTTTCACTGTAGTCTACATATTGATAAAAAAAAACTTGTCGAAATCCTTAACGTAAGTTGAGAGGTTCAGGGATTGATTTTGCTTGTTGCATTAAAGCTGTACCCTGGATGAAATAAAGCATAAAATCGATGTATTGTCTTATCACAATGATAAGAAAGAAATATCAACTCTGGGAGGGATATTATAATGTCTCTGATATGACGATTCTGAACAGCAATGAAAAAGCAACTTATTAATTGAAGAAAACTCACACAATATGTCCAATATAAATCGAATAATGCTAAGTTGGAATGGCATAATAAAGGGGTAGCTATTGTTGATGAACCCAACACTCTCTCAATACACAATACTCAACACTATATAACAAGTATCTATGCCCAATACGCTGGGCTACCAAAATACAATACAATACATATATAACTGTACCTGATACAATGGGTAAAATAAAATAACTCTTAAATAAAGAGCCAGAAAAATCAAGGACAGATCCATCAAAATACTTTGTCAACATAAGTAGCAAAATGCTTACCATGATTAAACTTAATGCGACCAGTAGACAGGTAATTTGACTGTGCCCCGCCACGTTGAAGAAGTTAAGTTGTTGTTCGAAGAAATGAAGCAAATTTATTAATTGTCCCTTTTGTCAGTTATGGTGAACATATTATAAAACCATTCTCACCTCGCTAACCCCGGTACTAAAGACGCCTGGAAGCTTTGTGTGCGGCCATCTGGTCTCGACATGCAATTGGCTGGCAATCATAGAAACGTAATTACTATATAATATATTCTTGATTTTACCTGTGTTTGAGATCTACTTTTGGTTTATAGGGTTTATATGTTAGACAAATAACGCACACACATTTTGTATGGTTCGTTTACTCCCCGCACATGTACAACAGGAGTCATCGTGTACATTATTCTGTGTTATACTAGCATAGTACCCGAAATATCTCCCCCTATTCCTCTCACTCTCTCTCCTCCCCCCCCCCCCCCCCCCCGCACACACTTATCCCTCTCACTGTCTCTCTTTCTGTCCTGCTCGCCCCTCTCCTCTCCCTGTCCTCTCCATGCCCTCTTCTTCTCTTCCCTCACCCTCCCTTTTCTCTCCCCTCCCCCTCTTCTCTCTTTCCCTCCTACCCTCTCTCTTCTTCTCCCTCTTCCTCTCCGATTCCCCCACCCTCCCCTTCCCCTCTTCTTCGCTCTTCCCTCCCCTCCCCCACTCCTCCCCTCTCCCAGGCCTCTTCCTCCCCTCTCCCTGACCTCTCCTTGACCTCTTCTTCTCTCGACCTCCCCTTCCCCACCCCGTCGTCTCCCCCTCCCCTCTCCCCTCTCCCCTACCCTCTCCCCCACCCTCTCCCTCCCATCCTTTTCTCTCCCCTCCCCTCTTCTCTCTCCTACCCTATCTCTTCTTCTCCCTCTTCATCTCCGATCTCCACAACCATATACCCTCACCTTCCCCTCTTCTCTTCTTTACTCTCCCCTCCCCTCTGCTCAATCTGCCCTTCTCCACTCCCCACCCCAAATCGCAAATTTCAAGAATATCCGTGACAAGAACTCGCCGATCGCTTTTTATAGTATGATCTATGGTATGATGGATGCTTGACAGATGCATTATTCAAAAGTGTGGCAATGGGCAAGCATCGGAAGTACTCCCAAGGTTTCCTTTACCCATATATGTCCGGCTCTTTGTTCTTTTCATTCTTTAACACATTTTATGGTCAGTGTCCAATAGAACTGCGTAGTTTCTTTTTGATATCAAACGTATTGAAATCTGTCGCTGGTTCACGTCTCAAAATATTATTGCCTTCTTGATTTCTTTACTCCGTCTTAGCATTTCATCAGAAAGTATACTACACG
The DNA here is from genome assembly GCA_942159475.1 of Sthenelais limicola. Classification (NCBI taxonomy): domain Eukaryota; kingdom Metazoa; phylum Annelida; class Polychaeta; order Phyllodocida; family Sigalionidae; genus Sthenelais; species Sthenelais limicola. The sequence continues at coordinate 56,184,248 of OW804095.1, read as the reverse complement.
TCGTGCAATCTAATAACACAGTGGTTTATATATGTTCAAAAACTCATCCAAGGTGTGCACATGAAATATCCAGAATGGAGTTGAAGTCCAGCCTATCTAATTAGTGTCATAATGTGAGTAGTCCATGCGGTAATACAGAACATAATTGCTGGACTGGTTTTCAATTAACCTTGTAGACACGGCTGTGAATGGTATCCGCTCCCCATGTCTATGTTTTATACTGGTCTGTTTACCGGTGCCTGGATCGCCCTGCTGCATCCAGAGATATATCATTAACACCTGAAGTATTAATCCCGCTAAACAGCCATAGTTTACTGAAGTAAATGGATAACTCCACGGCCCCTCGGTTTTATAACTAATAATACATGTCAATTGGTAACCTAAGATATTAAATGTAGCATGAGGTTTTGAGGGCCTTATTAAGTTAACTGTTTCCGCTATATTCCATGCTTTACATTTGGATATCTACATGAGAATAAGAATTACTATTGCCTTTCTATATTCCTTTTATTTATTTCCTTCCCGCCATGGATGTAACTCTTAAGAGATTTTATTATCGAGGATTCTCTTGTCATTGGGTTTAAAGCAGTTGCAGATCATTTTTATTGACCTCCTTCCTAGGCCCCCCATTCCCTTCCTATACCTCACGCCCCTCGCTCTCAATGCGGACTGCTTATTTGGATCCAATCAAAGTGCGGTGAAATATGACCCAATTAAAGGCACCGTGATTGGCTTCGCCCATCCTTTTGTTAATCGCAGCTTTGTCGAGAATTGCCAACTTTCTGCCAACAAAAATCCCTTTTATGATTGCTGATTGGAGCTATATATAGAGTGATTTGTGACACTCATTCTTGGATCGTTTGTTATCACATCTTGCGTCGCATCCATCAATGACCTGGGTCCCACCGGAGAAGGAAAACATGCTCCGTCCTGGCCGACCGCAGACTTTTCTCCTTGGTTTTAAGCAGTGTTTACATGGCTCTTCTCCTTGTACATCATCGTGTCTTAGCCTAGTGGGGTTTTATGCGTGGACTTTGTGCTAAGTTAATATTTTTTAGTGAAAAAGCTCCTCAGGAAATTGCAATAAAAAGCACGTTCATAACCGTGCCTCTAGATGTTTCGTCTTTCTTGCCCTTGACTCTTATATTAGTAGAATTTATTTCCACTCCATTCAATTTTACTTATCGTTGTTTTTTTATTTTCCTGAGAAGATTGATTTACCCCAAGATTATATATAGTGATGAAAGAAGTTGTATTTGCACCCAAGTCCCTGAGTATGTCTTCTTGAAGCACGATGTAGACTTCAAAGGCTCCAACAGGGCTCTTTACTGGAGGTGCTCTGGCATTAATCATCCTACTATGCGTAAAATACACCGGCTCACATTCTGGATTATGGGGTGTTGGCTAACTGGTACTTAGGTAACTTTATACCTAGACTGGCCTGGAACGAGAATAAGGTGTCTAGTACCCTGGATCACCTCCAAGGGTTACTACTTGTTTGAGTTAAGGCTGATTTAAACGAAGATAATTTGGTCGTACAGGGCAGCAGGTGAGAACAGGAGTATGTTTAATTGAAGATTATTACTTTGACGACGGGAATATAGAACCCTCCTAACCCATTTATCGACATTCTATATCAGGCATTCCTTCATATCAATAACAACACTGGCGGTTTATTGTCGCCTATTTTAGTATTTCATTTAAATACATACTTGTTGGCCTTTATTTCTTTACTCACGATTGATCAAGATACATGTAACTATTTCTGTACATGAAGTAGTGACTATGGATTTAATCAGTTTATTTTAAAACGTTTTCAATCTACTCCCGTACTCCCCTATACCCCCCGATGTATTGTTGCGCAGGGCTTTTGCCTGGGCTTTTGTCTGGGAAATGTTGTTAAACGTACCTGGAAGTGTCTGCCTCTTACTCCAGACAGAACCTGGTAGATAGATCATTCGACTAGTTCAAGGTCAACTGCCTTTTGACCTCAGGCTGCGTCAGATTGACCCTTGAACTTTGACAAATGACCTCTTTCAGTGAGGTGTTTGATTCATATTATCCAACTTCCAGGTGTTGGTAAGTAAAACTGCTTGGAGAAAGTGGCTAGGTTCCCCGTTTCAGTGCTTAGCAAGGCATTTCTCACTTGGACATCATCTTCTTCTACCCCTGGTCTTCACCATAAACGTGTTTTATTTTCTGGTTGGGATTTCACACGCTTGTATTTTACTACAAACTTGTTTTTTAGCCTCTTCCTAGTTTTCCATTTTCCTGGGTTTTTATACCTTTGCTCATAGGTGCCTAAATCTATAATCTTTGTTTTTGCGGAAATCTGAATATTGAAAGTGCAGGATGATGTTTCGGATAATTGTTCTGAGGCTGAACCTACTCTGAGATGATGACACCATGATTAAAATATGCCAACTTAATTTGCTCAGCTGTGACACTCACTATTGACATTCTCTCCGATAATCACGGCAAATGCTGTGGCACTATATATTTGAACGATTGCATTACGATTCTTATCTATTAATTATACAAAATGCGAGCTCCAGTTTATTTCAGCTTATGGATGGAAACTGTCTTTTCATTCAGATGATTCAATGTTAGCTTATGAAAGACATCCCTAACTAATAAAGTGACGTCCCATCGTGTGAAGAGACATTTCCTGGGGTGGGGGGGAGGGGAAGAAACCAAAAACCTAGTGTCCTAATCGTTGAAGATTGAGTTTCTTCTGCTTTAATTCTGTGTTGCAATCCATTCGGCCAGAACCGGATACTGGCCAATGACACTCTGTTTTTATGAATGTTTTCCAATGTCTCCATGGAATGGAACATTTCTCTAATAAATGAACCTCTCGAGCAACATTTCCACTCAAAACATTTTGTCCAGGAAAAGAATTTCATCAGGGTCGAACTCATTGGGTAGAGAGGCTCCATTACCAGGGTTTATCGCATCCGTATGCCATTTGTATTATCTCATTTAAACGTGAACTGCCAAGTTCATTTGAATATTTATTGCTCTTTGATTTTCTATTTATACATGATACACCGACTGTTAATCTCTTGTCAGTTCTGCTATCTGATTTATTTAGCAATGATCAGTTATTCTCGGCCTTTCCCATTATATATACAATCAAACACTGGAGTAATTATTCTTGTAAGGGTTAGTACTCAGTACAAGAACCGCATTGCTTATACCTCTTCCACTCTACAAAAGCAAAGCGAACTAAATTGAACCAACTCGATTCGTTGTGAACTGATTTCTTAAAACGGTTCTGTTCACATTACTACAAAATGGAGGTTAAATGAGTGTCTGAAAATTGCAAGTAGATAATTTGACTAAAAATAGGAATTCATGATGATGAAGAATAAACTCAAACCTACGCCATTGGCGGGTTACTCACCCTGCATATGTGTCTTTTTTCATGGGGAGGGAATACTGTCTCTGTGTGTGAGCGAGGATAATTATTTGGAATCCATCATTTACACACGCACGTATCGGCTATATGCAGTATCTTTAACAATTTTGTAAGTTTTCTTTTTTTTTAAAATTTACTAAAAATGGTACACGATAGCCTAGACTAAAAGTCTTGGAAGGATAAGCCCGTTTCCTGTAAACCAGTGTCTCATGAAACTTCAACGACTGTCTGAACCACCCTTCAAACCTAAAACTAATACCTATTACATTAGCTATTTGTTCTAGTGCACTTCACACTAATGAGATTCCAATTATCTAATTATTTTTCTAGAGTGTTCCTTGATAAGAAGGCCCAGGACGGCATACGGGGTGCACTGGCCAATGCACGAATCGGCAACGTGCTGGCAATTCAAGAGCCTGCCAGTGTGCGTATTGGGTCAACGCGTATGCGTACCCACCAGATCTATGGCACTGGTCCCTGGCTCAGTCTCATTGCTCTTGCTGGTGTTATCATCCTATGCTGTATCATTGGCATGATCATCATCTGCTTCACTTGGGGAAGGTAAGAATATTCACCTGTTTGTTGTTCCGATAACACCTCCTCACTTCTGCAGCGTTCTGAAGATATATGCAAAGACAATTTGGAATAACTATGATATCAAAGAATCCCAAGAGCGAAAGCAAACAAGACTAGCATCTGCCTCCCAACATTGTACTTGTTTTTGAGAACAGGTGGAAACTCATCCAAAATAGAGCAAATTCTTTACACAGAAATCTTCTAGTCAGAAAAAAAAACATTCACAAGGGAGAGAAGCAAATCAAATTAAGTCTCTTCCTCTTTTCGTACCGTAAGGAATTGCGACTCTATTTTTAGTTGTATCTTTCACTGCGTATTGTGTACCTTATTTCTAGATACCAAAGACATATGGACAAAGTAGAGAGAATGTACGTCGCTCCAAAATACGATCCAGTATTTGTTGAACCTCCTAGCTTCCTAAAAGAATACGAGACACAGGTAAGTCTACACATAAGCCTCCCTAACGAGACTTCACAATAATAATTTAGGATTGAGTTATTAACAGAAGGACACATTAAAAGTTGTTTTCATTTTCACAATTTTCAGTGGAAGGAATTCCTTCCACTGAAAATTGGGAAAACTCTCAACAGTAAAATTTATGATCTTTACTGTTGAAAGTTGTAGCTTTTCTGGTGGAACATTGTTTCATTATTATGGGCAAATATTAACCTCATCATATCTGCGGTGACATTCTGGATTTCGTTGTGTTACCAATTGTATAGTTCTATAAATATCTCCCTAACGCTAACATGATTGTTTTTTCAACCCGAATCCAAACAGAGAAAATTGAATATGCGTGTTCGGGACCAGTGTTCACCCAATATTTACTCTGTTGGCAAGAAGCATTCTATGTACGCTTTCTGATTCTGTTCAGTGAAGTCTTTATTGTCATTAATGGCTCACTTTCCATGGGTAGGCAAGATAATGGCCACCTTACCGTTGTTAGAGTATCTATGAGTTTTTATTCGGGATGAAAATAAATCACCGGGAATTGTGTTTCTGAATGAAGTGACTGCTATATTAACATCATATGTGATGTGTTAGAGAAAAATGAGACACAAGTCGCAGAAAAATTGAGATTTGAGATATATAAGTATATAACATTATTTGAAAAGTTCTTGAGGCTAACATAGAGCAATTTACTGGGATTCCAATGATGGTAGGACATCCAATAATTACTTCTATTTTTGTTTGTGCATGAAAACCAAACGTTAGCTATATTTCCAGATGACCAATCACTAGTTAAGTAGTTAAATATACTGTTAGGATAACCTCTGATATGTATCAATGCAGTCAATATACATATTTTGAATTTGGTACATATCCATGCTACTAAACATTTGAAAAGCATTTTTTGCGACTTGTAACTCATTCTCCTGTAACACATCACATATATGATAGCGTTTTTCCTAGGAAATTGAAAACAATCTTATGAAGTGGAAGATAGTGTTTCTGTAGAAAGCTACCTTTCCTTCCGTCAGGGCTCCTCTGCTAATTTGATCCACCAGCAAAATAAATAAGACGATTCCTACATTTACTGTTATACGTTGAGCCTACCGTTCGGTCATACCAACGAGTATAGATTACAACTCGTTGCTCATACTTTCATAGCTTCTCGGAAAGTATCATGTTATACATAGATGTATCTACTGGTCACTAAAGAACAGGGATGGATAAATCTGTCATGAGGTACGATGATTCCCCAAAGAATCGTTTGCATAGGACATCAAGCTTACTTCGTTTTAAAGATACTATAAAACACATTTATAATCGAAGATAATCTGAAATATTTTAAAGTCTAAAGTTTCTCGAATTTAAACCTGCTATTGCAAGAAGTCCTGGACAAGGGGGATCTCTTAAAGCGCTGGAAGATATGTCAGATTTTCCCTGATGATCCCTACTTGGTACCACTTGCCTGCACTTCCTTTACTGCATCGTTGCCGATGCCTTCATCCTTTTAGCCATGCCCTCCACATAACAGCCCTCTCTTTACCCTGGGGCAGTCACTTATCCTTGCAATCCCCACTACTACCACTTTATATGTGGCATCTCCCTTCCTCAGACACCACTCCTTGTTCTGGGGCATTAGCAAGCATCCTTCTCGAGATTTATCCACATTAACTGACTAAAATCACACAATGGGATGACCCTCCCCTCCCCAACCATCCACCTTTTTCAACCCACCACTACGCTGCACTTGGCAAATACCACTTATGCCAGGTTTCGTTCCTTAAACTATCCATAAATATCTATATAATTATATCTGTCTATCTGGGGCTATCCTATCATATTTGGTATTAATAACATACAAACGCATCCGTTCTCTTGTCATCCTTTGTGTCATATCATATACAGATATAGCTGAGCCGCCCACTCGTTACATGATAACCCCCTAATTTTAGATTCTGCGTCATTCGAAACCGGTGCTTTTCAATATGGCACTGTTAATCAAATATCAACATTATGTAGAGCAGGCGTAGGATTCTTGAGACCAATGTAGACAACATCCCAGTACACTGTTGGCTATCAATTTACCAGAAACTTCCGATGTTATTATACCACCGTTTTCCCCAACTTATGCTGTTAAAATTGTTTACTACTTCACTGTTAAATTAGACATCTATCTGTACACCTTGCTATTATTCTGACTAAAATCCGAGAAGATCATCTTGATTCTTGTATATTTCTTTGTGGTAAATAGCCTACCAGCCTCTAAACCAGTTAGCACACTCGATGTTGCGATAGGTTTCTTTTTTGTTCATTTTCAAAATCTCTGTTAGAATAGAAAATGATCAAATGTCCCGACTCCAGTACCGTACTATGTTATGATAGTGCTTCTTCCCCAGCGAGAGTGACTGCTTTTTACTGTCAACACGGTGGCAGAGCAATCTTCAGATTGTCCTCTATATTTATGCCAACAGTGGCACTGATGGGTCGACTCGTCACGTGATCAATACCGGAGATGACGAGAGATCAATGGTCATCTGTTGATTAAAGTGGGAGATGCGCATGCGCAACGGGAAATGGTGCCAACACTCATCCCTAGAAAGGAATGAGTAGGAGGGCATCAGTCTTGCTTAAGCCTCGCAATCCTACCTCTCTATCTCTTTAAAGTGGGCTATCGGTTTAAAAGTAAGGGTATAGGAAGTTGTATTGTTATTTATATCCACCTTACAGTTCATCAGACAGGCCTCTCAAAACCCTAATATAGGCCTCGGGTTTGTTATAGCAGCAGTGTATGTTATTGTTAGAAGTTAAAATTGGGGATTGGTAATAGCAGCTGTTTAAGTTAGGAGTTACAACAGGGGATGTAATTGTAGCAGTCTGTCAGGAGTTACAACTGGGGGATTTGCTAAAGCAGCACTTCGAGTTAAATGTCACTATAGCAGTTTCTAATTGCTGCAGTTGAGATTAGATATTAAAGAACCCCGATTGTAAAAAATAAAAAATAAAACAACCAAAACCCAGCCCGATTGTAAAAGCAGCAGTTAGTGTTAGAAGTAACAATGGGTGATTTGTATATAACAGTTAAGGCCAGGAGTTAAAATGGGGGGTCTGTTTAAGCATCATTTACTGTTAAAAAGAGAAATAGCAGTTTGTTATAGTAGAAGTTATGTTAAATGGTACAATAGAGGGGTGTAATAGCAGCAGTCAAAAGTTACACTAGGAAATCTGTTAAGGCTGGGTTCCACTGCCCCGCTACGTCTCCCGTTTTATTTCTTTAGAAGTGGGAGCAAGCAACTGAAAGTAATCCGGAATGGGTGCTATTGGCATGATACTTCTACTGCTATTTCTACCGCTACTCAGAAATATTAGCAGACAACATTTTATCTTTACTTGGAAATGAAGTAAATCAAGTAATGTGAGTAGAAACAAAGTGTGGTACTAGTAACCCGCTACTTCCCCCTCCTTCAACTACAAAGTAGCGGCCATTTCAAATCAAACTTCTTTGATAGAAGTGGGAGCACTCTAGGCTTCAAAATTCTGCTAAAAGAAGCGGGAAGTAACATGGCTATGTAGTGGGACCCAATAGCAGCTATTCCCATTACTCCCCATTACTGCTCCTGCTTCTATTATTAAGAAGCCGGAGCAGTAGCGAGAGAAGTAGGAGGGCAGTGGAACCCATCCTTTAATGTCAGAAGAGGGTTTATAAGAATAGTAGTGTATGTCAGGGGTTTATAATTGTAGCAGGGTGTCAGGAGTTACAATAGGGGTTTATAATTGTAGCAGGGTGTCAGGAGTTACACAAGGAGTTTATAATAGTAGCTGGCTGTCAGGGGTTACAATAGGAGTTTATAATAGTAGCTGGGTTGGTGTCAGATGTTACAATAGGAGTTTATAATAGTGGCTCAGTGTCAGGGGTTACAATAGGGGTTCATGATAGTAGCAGGGTATCAGTGGTTACAACAGGGGTTTATAATAGTAGCAGAGTGTCCAGAGTTACACTAATGATTAATAATAGTAGCTGGCTGACAGGGGTTACAATAGGGGTTTATAATAGTAGCTGGGTGTCAGGGGTTAAAATAGGGGTTTATTATAGTAGCTGGGTTGGTGTCAGTAGGAGTTTATAGTAGGAGCTTGGTGTAAGGGGTTACAATAGGGTCTATAATAGTAGCAGGGTGTCAGTGGTTACAGTAGGGATGTATAATAGTAGCAGGGTGTCAGGGGTTACAGCAGCAGTTTATAATAGTAGCAGGGTGTCAGGGGTTACAATAGGAATTTATAATAGTAGCAGAGTGTTGGGGGTTACAATAGGGGTTTATAATTGTACCTGGGTGTCAGGGGTTACAATAGGGGTTTATAATAGTAGCAGGGTGTCAGGTGTTACAATAGGTGTTTATAATAGTAGCTGGGTGTCAGGGGTTACAATAGGTGTTTATAATAGTAGCTGGGTGTCAGGGGTTACAACAGGTGTTTACAATAGTAGGAAGGCGTCCATATCGACAATAAGGGTTTATAATAATAGCTGGGATTCCAGAGTTACAATAGTGATTTATAATAGTAGCTGAGTTGGTATCAGGTGTTACAATAGGGGTTTATAATAGTAGTTGGGTGTCAGGGGTTACAATAGGGGTTTATAATAGTAGCTGGGTGTCAGGGGTTACAATAGGGGTTTACAATAGTCGCTCAGTATCAGGGGTTACAATAGGAGTTTATAATAGTAGCTGGGTTGGTGTCAGGGGTTACAATAGGGGTTTATAATAGTAGCTGCATTGGTGTCAAGAGTTACATTAGGGGTTTATGATAGTAGCTTGGTGTCATGGGTTACACTAGGGGTTTATAATAGTAGCAAGGTATCATAAATATGTCTTCTTTCTTTGTTCTCATTGTATGTGTTTTTCGTTCAATAAACAGCTGCTTGAAGGCTCCCTGAAACAAGTAAGCATGAATACTATGAGTTGACAACTATTATAAGTACTACTATGGGTAACATGAGTTGAGTACTTCTATGAGTGCCATTATTAGTGCTACTATTAGTTGTGTATTTCAATGCGTACTGAGTTGAATGCTATTATAAGTAATATGAGTCCGGAACATGGGTAGTTTTTTCATATGACGTAGTCATTGACCCGTGCAACTTGTTCTAATCAAATGGTTAGGATGAACTTTCTCTTCGCATCATCTGAATCTGAGAATACACATTTTATATATTCAAGGGACTGTGCCAGCAAAGCGCTACTATCTATTGGGTCATATAGGTGTAGGTGGATCAAAGCTTAAATGAATCGAGCATAGGCGAAAATGTGTGGGTGTAGCTAGATGTGGAAAATGAATGTAAGAGATGAAGGCCAAAGGCAGAGAATTGTGGTGCATGATATCCACGCAAACAGTCGCCAGCCGGGCCATAAACTCCTTATGTACAGTGGTGTTAATGGTCGCAGATCATGACTTCAATTCTCACAAGGGTGTCGTGCAGAAAGAAATAGGCACATCTATTAAAGGGGATATGTGCCAGTGTTCTGCGAGGATGTTTGATTATTGTCTAGTTAATATACATATTCTCTAGCCTTTACTTTAATCTCGCTCGGATTGACGTTCGTATAATTATAATCCAATGGTAGTTGATCTTCATGGTATACATCAGACAGAATGATGTTCTCACTTTACTTGAGCAATTACCAGCATTTCATCTGCCCCCCCCCACCCCCCCACCCACACACACACACCTACTCTCTCTCTCTCTCTCTCTCTCTAGTTCTTGATCTTGTTCTATCTCTCCTCGCCCATCCAATTGTCCCTTCTGCAATGACTTGTGAATGTTAATTGCTTGAGAGTACTAGACATTACACATGAAGAAGACCTTCGATGGGTCTTCATTACCTTTTCGTCTGTATGGATGTAGGAGATGGATGTGTTATGTGCATGAGTTGTTGTGGACCAACCTTCCATCACGATATTGATTGTTCCCGACCAGAGTCCATTCCTAGATGTTTGTGTCAGACGCCCACTTTATGTTTACAAACACTTATTGTATACTACAGTCTGTCCATCCTCTCAGTGACTCTGACACATCCTATATCAGAATACCATTATGTGAAGTGGGGAATCAAAGGTATGTTAATAGATATGTAAATTAATCATGAACAAAACTTTAAATTATTATTTTGCAAATATGTGCAATCCGTTGGTAGTTATGTTTGGTTCCCAAAGGAAATGTTATATTATGAGAAAAGTAACACCCCCGGATGTATCCTGATATCGAAACTGTCTACAAGAGGCAGAAACTTTCCTCTTTGAGTCCATGTGCGTTGGAGCTACTTTACTCAAATATGTATCCTTGTAGTGATGAAAAGGGAGACTGGTCAAGTGGAATAGTCTGTTTCACTATCTTATTGGCAAAATAGATGGTGTTGGGAGAACGTTGCTTCTGATGTCACTGAATGATGATGAACTTCCCTGAGTGTGTGATGGATATGAAACCGAAAAGTGAAACTTCACCAGTATACCGGGTATCTCAATAATCGGTAATCATGAATTATGTTTGAGGTTCATCATCAAAACTGTCTGAATATCTTTCTGCGTGTTATGAGGGACTCTTCATTATGGACACAATTTACTGACACATAACCCTGATTATAATCTTCTTCCTTTACGAACCCCTGCGCTGTATTGGTTTATTGACTGCATGTCTTATATTTCTATTTTCCGTTTGAAACGATCGACTGACCGATCGATAAAATAAATGTGGCTTGGGTGCGAACATGGAGGAAGGTCTGGATTATGGAACAAGTTGGAGATCGATGTTAAAAGGTTGTCCAGGCACCTGGGACTGACCCTGACAAACAGATCGGATGCAGAGAGCCAGGAAATTGGTAAACGCAAAGCATGAATGCGGAAACTGATTGATACCTATAAAGGAGTAAATCCCAAACATCCTAGGTGCCGGGGAAGGATCTGTGTATATATATATGTGCTATTGTACTCAATGATGGTGTGCTAGTATGCTATTCAATTCCTCGATCTATGTCCTCCTCTTCTCATATCTTATTTGATAACACAAACAAGGACTGGTATTTAATTGCATTGTGCATTTCTTGTACACTCCGGAACAAAGCCTTAATTCCCCTTTCATATAGGTGGTATCTCGGCAAAATAACAACTTTCTTCAACATACTGGCATCGGTCGGTCTGTAAAAATGACAGTATATGATTATTCCATGGGTCATTATATGATATATGAGACTAGTCCAGCGTAACCTATGGATCATTCACGATCTTATAACAGACCGTTGAAAGTCCTTGTAGAGATTAGTTGATATTTAGCCAGTCTAACATTGCGTCTATTTTCTGTGGAGCAATGGCCTCATCGTGGAAAGTGCAGCCGTGTATCGGCTGGCTTTATTTTCCCATTAACTAGAAAGACACTGTCTGACGGCTATTAGCCCATTTTAGTGTTCAGTAAAAAAGGACTTTATTCTGCGCTGAGGCAAAAACCACATTTATAATATATGTTGCAGAAATTTCGGAGTCAACATTATGGGATCTTGCACCCATATTCTCCTTGTCCTGCATCCCACCAACCCGTCCTCTTTCAGAAGAAGTTTATATAGGAGGATAGAATATGGGACCTTGTCTAAGGAAATGAAGAGCTCTGAGGAATGGCTTCTTATGCTAAGAGACCAATCTTATGATTACCCCAAATATAACACTAAATCAGACTCCTAGCTTGCCAAGGACAACATCTCCAGTCATTTATTCTACGGAACAATTTCCCTTGTATACAACCATGGGAACTCTTGCCATTTTCGTTGTTTCTTTCTACAGTCTAATCAGTTTCTAAAGGATAAAAGCATTGGAAATATTAGTATACCGACTCACCTGGCAAATATTTTGAATGGGGTTAATGGAATTCCCAAGCTAACTGTTAACTGTTGTGCTGGTCATAATGGTTATCTATATAACTGCCACATTTCAACTGATGATTAAGTGGGTTGACCAGAGGAGACAAACGCCAGTCCAAAGTGGTGTCGGTAAAGCACCCTGTGTTACAACTTAACAGCTTGAAGAGCAGGTGAGGAGGGGCTCTTCAGCTGGCCACATTGACCACCTGGCTGGTTTGCAGTGATAAGCGACCCTCAAGCCTGGTCTCACTCTGCATGTAATGACCATGATAAACATAGTGTGCAAGTGATGGAAATACTCAAGCGTCGCTTTTTACCACGCAGTTCCCAGACATTGATTTTGAACAAATTATATTTGTTTTAATTTAATTTTAAACGAACATATTATATTTTCGACATTTAAAATAAAATCCTTTGAAATAAACAAGATTCTCGATCCTATAGATCTGCTCAACATAATTATATAATGTATCTCCAAAGTGACAAAATTTAAACTTGCGATTTGTCATAGGTAAGGAATTGATTTGATAAAGCATTGCTGACATTACAGTCCTGTCCCTGGGATGTGCCTTCAGTTTTTAAAGCAGTGTAAACTTCAAGGTTTAATCTTGAGCTTACCGAGCAGGCCCATAGATAGTATCGACCAGATTTCAATCATGGGTAACCGATAGCTCAAAGTTCTTGATACTGTTAGTGTGTTCTGACCTGACCCGGAAGCAGATCAAAGAAGAGTTTGAGGCGAAGCCCTTTCAAACAACTGATTGGCCCATCCCTCATCCAGCTGCTTTCTATAGAAGCCCTCGGATTGTTATTTGAAGTGTCTGAAAAGTTCTCGCGTTCCCCAATATTGATATCTGTCTCTTGGCAAAGCTACTTCAGAATTAGAACGATATATAAAGGCTTCTGAATATTTGTGTTAGGGCTAAGAATAAGAAAATGGTTATTATTGATTTATTCATTTTTTTAAATTGATTAATAGTTATTAGGAAAATAGGTAAACGAAGTGTGAGACACCTGACCTATACAAAAAGCGTTCTCCTCTATACTAGATAGGATAAAGGAGAGGGATGAAAAAGAAGGGAAAATTTAAAATAACTATTAAGAAAATGTCTTGTTTTTGTTTCTAGTGATTTTTACATTGCTTTGCTTAGAACACATTTGTTTTATTCTCTTGCAGAGCTTGGCCATGTATGTACCGCCAGATGAGCCCATTCAGGACCAAGGCGAGATCAACATGACTTTCCAACATGATGAGAATGCTCAGAGACAGCAACAAGCTGCCTCTGCCGCCTCCTCCTCCGCCGGTGCATCTCACCACGAGGGACCCGTAGCCGCTATAAACCCTATATATCAGAGGTAAAACCATTTTATTCCTTCCGTACCATAATGTTGCTTGGCCATTGAACATTGATAGACTGTGAGATGGGAATATTTAATGGTTGAATATTTAAATATTTAAGCTATTTTTTCCGTCATGATATTGTAATTGTTACCTTTCATCCCTGTTTTCATACAATCCCATATAAGGGGTGCAATAAAAATTGTTTCTCTCTTTAACTTAAATAAAAATTGATGAAGAAATCTGGGACTGAATACCTGGTATTCCCATCTCCGCAGCTATTATGATCACGATCATGTTGCTTAGGTTTAAGATGATAAGTCCGATATGCTTCTGCCTTCCTAAAAGCTCCCATAGGTAGGCCGAACGATATAGTTCCATCATAGAATTAAGAAACCTAAACCCATCCCGTGCAAAGGTCATCATTGAGATTTGGACTAGGCCTACTTTTAAGTAATCACACACCGGTTGATACCTTTTTTGTTTCTAAAAGATGAAACATTACTTTACCGTGACAAAATTTCTCAGAACCTGTTGTAGGCTACAATCTCCATTGTCTCTGGTTTTCATAGTATGGAAGTGCGGAGGTTACTGTTGATACGGTTTAAAAATGTATGAATATTAAAGGTTGAAATGCCCAGCCACCACTCCAGCCCTGTATGCATAAATTAACCTTCTCTTTGTACGCGTTGAACAGTCCGTTAGTCTATTAAAGCTGCATTCTTAGCTTTTACAGCAAAACGAATCTTACCAAATTAACTCATAGTATGACTTATACAACTTGATTTATCAATATTCTGCTGCTGGTAATATATCTATACACAAAATCGAAGTCTAATCACTGAGAGAAAACTGCCGCTGGTGAGCGATAATAAGGGAAGTCATCGCATTAAAGGATTCGACGGGTCCGGGAGACGGGTCCTCCAAATACAAATGAGGACATTTAGGAAGCCCTTTACTAGCAAAAACAACTGGAGAAAATCCTCCAAAATCTTGATCAAATGACTTTTGGATGGGTTGGAAAGGAATTGAACAAGAAGTAGCCTAGACAATGTTCAGTTCTTGACCGACGTTAAGTGAGAGTGCAGCTTTAACTCCCCATGCTTTTTGTTACATATATATAAGTGCCATATTAACCCTTCTGATATTGATTAAACTAATCAACAGGCGTAATCCATTATACCGAAGGTACGTGGGATAAGATTAAGTGTTATTTTTGGAGACTGGTTTCTATTTCTTTCTTTTAGAATTTTCGTCCCCATACGTTTAAGTTTGTTCTTTTTTACACCTTGCGTGATCATAAGATACCGACCATCTGTGGTGTGTGTCCTTATTCATTAATTTATTGATTGCATTTTAAATTTCACTGAGTGGAAATTGGAACCTCGTATTCTGAATAATGAAAGTTTTTATATTGTTTATTATATTTATTCATTATTATTTTTATATTTGTATTATAAATGTATACATCTATGGTTGGCTTTGCACATTTAGGCACCGTATGAAGTACGTCCATGGTGGACATTTACGTTTTTACATATGAACTACTGTTGTTAAATGTCTTTGGCCTGTAAGTGAATAAAAAAAAACATTATGACAAAATGTATATTGTCATTATATAATAGTAAAAAGAAGTATTTGTAATTATGTTGATAATAACTTAAATCGTACTCACCATAAATTCTCAATAAAGAAATACCCTATCACAGATGTCAGTTCAGGGTTGCATAATTTTGTTAGGTATAACTGTCAAGTCTCTTATTTGCCTAATTGCAATGATGATGCACGAACGTCTCCAGCACCTGAGACTTCTCTCACTGGTTATTTTGGCACACGACACTTGTCAAAACGTTTCCAGTGTTACTAAAGTCATTTACCACATTAATATTCATGCACCATGCTCGGTGTTAGATGTGACTGAGCCTGGCATTTGAATGGCCACTGAAAACTATTCCAAAGTGAATTGTCAGAATCCAGGAAAATTATCTTTAAAGAAATAACTGATCTTACCTAACTCGGATCTTACGTAGCCATGGTCGGACAACAGCTACTATATGAAGCTAAATATTCTTATAATATTTATTCATAATTTTCAATCAATCATCGCTAAACATAAATGCCTTTAATCCTTGTAGTGAAAAACGAAGTTTTTTGGACCTTGATACGGAATTGCTATATTAAAGGTAATCTAACATATAGCATCTACTCTCATATAATATATGTGTGTTTGTGTAAGTTTGGCTACTTTCCGATGTGTGATGCTTATATAACGTCACCTGGCGTTCTCCTGTGATTTACTTTTAAACTTTTTACAAGTTTCACTTCATCCTCATAATCCATATTTCTGAAATCGGTACAACTTAAGCGTCCCAAGAGGTGTTTTTGTAGCGATCAGCCAATAATGTTGTTATTGGTTTTCATTTCATATTCCATTAAGTTTTATTTAGTTTAGTTAATTTTCATGCGAGTTTTATGCGAATATTTCTGTAGGTATCTGCACTGATGTACTGGTGATATCTTATGATATTGTTGTATCATAGATATCATTGTGAGGGATTATAGTCACTTTTGTTATATTTGTTTTTTATTTTCCATGTTGCGTTGAATATTTTTTGAGAATTGTTCTTGCTCTCCAATCACTTGTATTTTAACAGTCACTTATCATAGACGTGACTGTGCGGCCCATTTTTCACTGTACCATTATAATCTTATTCTGTATAACGAATTTTGCATCGATGTATGTGTGCTCAAAAGTGATATATATATAATATATATATATATATTTTAACTGTTTATGTCTATGTTATACCATGTCATTTCAGTCAGTGAGAAACTAATTCACTAACCTTTGCTAATCTGTAATGTTGCACTATAATTACATTCATCAATTCGATTAATAATTTTATCATTTCGGTTAATTTCCTTATTATTTTGTTACAGCAGAAGTTTAAATATCTTTACGCTTAAGTATTTTGTTCTTCTATTTACACAGTGGTGAGTACGGTTCAAGTCGTGGCGGCGCCGTTGCCCTTGATGACAGCATGGAGGAGCCCAGGACGCAACACTTGGGATCAAATGGCAGAAGCCAGTTACCAGATGAGCCACAGGAGGAAAGTTACTACCAGGAAAATACAACAATCCTATGAGAATACAACCCAACTTAAGAAATTACACTTCTAAACAGTTGTACTTAGGGCCTCCAAAAATATACTTTCAAAGACATTAATATCCTAAAACAGCATTATGGTCGAAGGAAACCGGCTTTTAGGTCTGGTGAGATAATAGTATATTTTACATATTTTATATATCTTGAATGAGATTGAGGTCAATGGACAAAAATGAGATACATTTTGTACTATTTTAAGAAAAATGTAACTTGAAGTATTACATTTTCAAAGAATGCAATTTATAAATATGTGTAAAAGAAATAATGCATTCAGGTCACATTTGCCACAAATAAAGAATCAAGTTATGCTGTGTATGAAGTGAACGAGAAAGAATATTTAACTTGTTCAGGATCTACCATTGGATGGTCTTTAAGTATAAGCATTTATGGGAAATCGACAAGTCTTCTTTCTCCACCAAGAGAGCAGATAACCAGGGTTGTAAGACGATGTAATTTAGGTCCCAACTTTAAGTGTTTTATGTATACCCAGTCTGTGTACCCTATATGCTGTTCAAAACAGCTTGTCTTTCAATTCACATATAGTAAAAATAAGAAGAATACTATTTAATTTTATTTAAAAATTGAATTTAAGCCATAGATAATGTTGCAATCTAAGTCAACATGGCGTGTCAACTAAAGACTTTAATTAAGTAGTTTTGTATGTTTATTTAAATTTATTTGATATGAAGGACTCTGTATATTGATCTAGATATCTTAACAATGCCACATTATGGTCAGATATTTTAAATGTCTCAGTGACCTTCTCTCTATCATTGATCCATGTTAGTGCCTCCTGTTATCGATGCTAAAGTGAATCGTTTTGATATGGTTAATATTTCATCTGACATTTTTACGAGTGCATAGCGATGATGATATGGTGCTTCCTACCTCAAAATGTTGAGAACATCTACCTAAATGATGAGAGAATTATGTTTTCCAACTGTATGATTATAATTTTCGACACCAAATATTACCCTAATAGTTTTATTCTGAATGAAAGACTTTTCAAAAGAAAGTATCATAATTATGATAGATACTTGGGCAAAAGGGACTGAAACACACCCTTTACTTGCTGCAAAGTTATGTCCTGTAGGGAAGTGTAATTAATGTAAATTTTTGGTTATGGGTACTGCGCTTCGGGAACGTATTAACATATTAAACTTCTAACAAGAATACATTTATCAGTAATTCGGCTTTAATAACGTTACAGATCAACACATATTTCTAGATATATGGGGTCATTGTTCAGTGGTAGTTCAAAGGTATACTGTATGTCTGTTTCTGATATTTTAATTTGAAATGGATGTGTTATGCTTATCATTTTAGGTAAATTTTATTTTCATGTGTAAGTACTGCTAAATATTGCAAATGAATTGGTGAATATGATTTAGTGATTCTAGCACTTCTACTGCCAAGACGGGGGTCTTCTTCTTGAAGCTGAATTTTAATACCACCCAATGTATCAGTGTATATTGCGATCAATGTCTTTGCTTAACAGACTTCACTGTTTTGCACATGTCAATTTATGCAATGAATCCAAAAGTTATATAAAGTAGCCAATACTATTATTTTATATAGCGACTGTAAATGCAAAAGCTATTACATTCTATGAATATGTTAAGCAAATGCAAGGATTTTGTTTTTGTTCTCTCAACGGATAAATGATAAGTAGTTATTTTCAGTGTAAAAGCAGCCATATATGATAGATATTAAAACTGTTGGATTTCAGAATGGTAGATCATATTTTGGGAAATACCCCATTACCGAGTATAGTCACCAATACTCATTTTAACTTTTCCATGTCCTATATTGTAATCTATAAAACACAAAGGAGACAATAACTAGATGAGATTATCTATAATCCATAACTTTACCATATGATCTGTCATAAATAAATCCTGATAAAATCTATTTTTGATCATCCTTAGCAAACACATCTGATAGTGTAAAAGATGGCAAAAGTTATTTTGTTCCTCAGTATATATATATATATAGTATTGTCAGAGTCCCATATTACAGAGTGTCATAACCGAAATCTAAGTAATTGGTGATTTGAATACTAATATCTATTAAAAGCATTAACAGTAAATTTATTAAATACTGAAGAGTACAAAAGAGGACAACAGTTTGTAACTAGCCGCTGTACCGTCACAAATATTTTGAGTATGAGCATTTTACGAGAACCTGATATCAATATGTGAATAATCGTATAGAACTAGTGGTTCAGAGCGTTGGGTTGGAAAGCTCGTAGCAAACTTGAGATGTATACTTTCATGTAGAAAGGTTTCATCAATATATTCTACTGTGACGATGCATGAACATTTTTTTCTAATTTAATACGATAGAATTGTATACTACCCTTTTCTATGGAAAAGAAATAAATTTTTATACAAAGACACCTCGATTTTGTGGAATATCCGTCAAACGGTAAGGCACCCTTTTTTCTGACGTCAATGGCAAATGCTACGTTTGTCCTGCAAAAGTTCTTATTCTAACCTCTTGTGTTTATTTATGGGTAGTCATCCGGGGCAGTCATTTAAGATAGGAAACGCAGGAATAACTGCCGCGGAGAATAAAATTCTCATAGCTCTGGAGTAAAGAGGCTCCGCCAACTATTTTAAATACTTCCCCTATCAATTTATTTAGTTTACCATAAAGTAGATGTTCTCCCCGCCTTATAGGACTCGACACCCCTTCATCTTTATGAATCCCCCGTCCGTTTAACGCAGGAGACTTCCCCCCGTCTTATCACCCTTTCCCAGAAACCCTGCCCCTTGAGATTCTCATTCGTCAGGGGCATGTAAGGCAATAGGTGAGCAAGGGATGACGTCCGTAAGCACTGATTGCTTCTGGCAGCAAGCTTCACCCCGCATGGAACAATCATCATGTAGTGTAAATCATAAGTATCTCAGGACAAATTCACTTACGTGGGGTGACATTGTGAGTATACAAAGTCCATTTTGAAGGTTATTTTCGTTTTCCTTCCCTACCATTTAGTGAACGTGATCAGTGACATTCAATAAACCCGAGAACAGCAACTTTTCTTTTTAGCTATATGGATGTTTAACAAGAAATTCTAGAAAATACAATATTATGGTGAGTCTTTTAATCATATCTCAGAACAGTAAAACGTGCCAAGCACCAGCAATTCACCACCAATGTTTCGCAAGTGGGTACATAGTTTATAATATTATTATTATAAATTCAGTTTTGTGTGACGTGGAGTGTACATGATGTTGCACTCATTTGAAAAGCTCAAGATTACCTATGGTATATATGCTTCGAGTGTTCTAGAGAAATAACCTCGTTTACCAATCGGTAAATCAGTTGCTTACCAAATCCTGGTGTGTAAGTATCTGTACGCAATCAATAAATACAAGCATCATGCACTCTCATACGCAGATCACCATCATTATCTCACTAATTGGCGCTAAGTGCAATGTATTAGTGGCCCTAATTCCTTCTATCTGTTTGTTTAATAGGTAAAGGTATGCAATGTTACATCCTGTTAGGTGTTGAATATTTATTTAGGGGACTGTAATATACTGCATCACAGGATTCGCTCTAGGCTTGGTACTTAAAATGTATTTTTACTATACCTTGCAACATAGTTATTCTCGAACGTAGAAATACAAAATGTATCAAAACAAAATCTGAATACTCAACACTTTATCATCCATTGAAACAAGAAGGTTTCCATGCGGGTTTCCCATATATAGTAATCTCATTAATTATAATTATTAGTTTCCACCGTTTTGACAACATTTGGCCTCTGGACCTACTCAGAATCGTAAAAAATAGATAATGAATGATCCAGCTGGTATGTTCGTATTAATTTAATTCAGATATCAGTTGATTAAATTGCCAAGTTTGGAACCACTCTTATGATTGGTTATTATGTAAGATGGAAAATAAGTCAGAAATATGCAGAATTGGTCGGAAATAGCTTGTCGCCTAAGGCACATGGAAACATTGATATTAACAGTAAATAAATCCATGTTTTTTTATTAAGTTACCTCGATTTCTATTCGATGCACATAGAAAAGCCATTAGAATTTCAATAGGCTTAAATTTGATTACACTTTGTGTCCACTTTCTCAGCTAGCCATCCATAATCAACTTAAATGTAACACAAATGCAACACTTAAACATATCCAAAGTGTATTTACATTCGAACTTTTTAAATGTCTTGGCCGTAAAGGAAATAAAAAAAAATACCTTGCAAATACATTTGATTTAAAATAGTGTATCGTGGTAACATACTTTTTTTTGTTGATCAATGTCATGCCTTGAAGTACACAAATGAATTGATTTTAATTGTATAGATACAATATGTCAATTCTAGGAAGTTCTCCAAATACAGGTTATCACTATGGGACAAATATGTCGCCTAACGCCAGCAGTTTCAATATATAAAGTACAATGGCAACCCTGAATCCCTCTCCCCCCCCCCCTCCCTCCCTCTCCGCCTTTCCCTCTCCCTCACTCTGCACCGCACTCTCTCTCTCACTCTCTCTCCTCTCTTGCCATGGAAGTCACAGTACCCAAAGGCTGCAGAGGAGGACGGGATGAATTCAGCAACGATAAAGAACCATACATTTATTGTTCTATTGGACCGACCCATCAAATATCATCAATTCCTGTTCAATTCTCCACTCTACATGCACTTCAATTCTCCACTCTCTACTTGAAATCTGATTTTCTCCCAGCCGTCCCTGCCTTTTATACCCAACCCTCGTGATAAAAATAATATGAAATTATTTGATTGGTTGAAATATTATGTAAATTTTATGACAACAAATCCTAAGTTTCGGGAGATTTCATTGGCTGGGGAAAAGATACAAGATATAAGATACAATGATTTGCTGAGCATCTATAAGCTACAAACTGGGCGACCATTGTTTGTTTATTGGTAAGCAATGCTGTCTGGGCAGAATAATACAACATAAGACAAGACATTTTAGCAATCAGTAGCTTTAAAATCATTGGCATTAAAAGATGAAAGAAAACGGCCACAGCTGGCATGATGCTATTAAAACTACTGCAATTGAGTTGACCCAAATGCCAACAGAAACATACCGAGGTCGGAAAGAATATATGAATTATTTCCCATGATTATCTGAAAAAGTAACCCAGTATGAATGGGCTTTTGGCTTTCACAGATCGGCGGGAATTTTCTGCATAGTCTGTGTTTGCTCTATGTGATATGATTTAAATGTGTTACAAATTTAAGTAATGATTGTAGGGTATTAACACATAGAATACAATTCATATACCATGTTTAGACCATAGGCATACATAGTCCCTGGCCCTCTGGTTGAAAGAGGCCAGGTCCACAACTTGGCACTCCTGCTCAAGCAGGGGACATTCCAGGAGGTGTTTCATTGTCTGAGGTTCCATACCACATGCACAGGTCACATCCTCCTCGTCTTCCTGGTATCCCCTTTTCTTCAGGTTCACTTTGGAATGGCCGACTCCTGTTCTTAGCCTGTTGAG
Source organism: Sthenelais limicola (assembly GCA_942159475.1). NCBI lineage: Eukaryota > Metazoa > Annelida > Polychaeta > Phyllodocida > Sigalionidae > Sthenelais > Sthenelais limicola. The sequence continues at coordinate 56,161,908 of OW804095.1, read as the reverse complement.
GCATATCCATTCAGCCCACTTTTGGTCAGCACCAGGTCTTCTGAAGCACTCACACTGTACTCGTTACGCAAGTAAAACTATGGCGCAGCACTGGCAACACATGTTTCAAATGCGTAATTCACCCTGCCGTAAATCTACGCATGTCCCGTAAACCATGCCCCCGTAGCCGGGGGAGGTGTAATCCATGGTAGCGTAGCTCAGATCCTGCTACAAGAGTATGAAAAAAAAGCTGTAAGGCCTGTGGATGTGCGAACTTCCAACCTTCACATCTACAAGCCAACGTCTTAACCACTACACCATGGCTGCAGGTTGGATATGTTAGGCTTAATTCTGCAAGTGATAGCAGCATATATAATTTCTCTTAAATCTACCAATTGATAATAATCTACCTTGCTTTATTAATCGACTGTAATGTTTGTTCCCTATATAACAATTGCTGCCACCTCTAAGAAATTGTATTTCAGGACATCAGGAAAATCACTAATATTGTGAGTGTCTTTTGTTGATCAGCCTTTCCTGAATAAAGATTTTGTGTGCATGCAAAAAAATATGATATATATGTGATGGGTTACAGGGTTTTGAAAAAAAAATTTAAAATTATGGTGTACATGTCGTTTCCCCAGACACTGCTATTTCGTTCATCAATGCTACAATGAAATGTGTATTCATTTCCACACCTTCATGCTTTGTTATAGCTAGTGATATATATAGCCATAGGTTAAGACAAAAGCTACACAGGCTTTCCCACATGGGCGTTAATCTACGGCGCTGCACTGTATATCTACCCAAAGTGAGGGGGGAACAAAGCCAAGGCCAATTACACTTATTTTGAAGGTGCCCCGCCATAGTTCTACGCTTTTTCAGGACAGTGCATGGTCATGGATGTTGATTTTGGGAGGTTAACAACCCTCTATTCCCATAATTCTACTCTGCTGCTGGTGGCATCATTGGCCTCAACTTTGTTGAGGAAGCTCTTTCTTGATTTAAGTCTTCTGTTTGCTGGTGTTTGGTCAAACAGGGGGTGTACTGGCATTCCATACAGCATGTTGGTCTTAGGCATCCAGTGATTAGACAACAAGTTGCATTGATGGCTGAGTCAACTTTCTTAGGATAGACAGATCTTTCCCATACTGGGCAAGCATATTCAGCAGTTGAGTACCATAGGGCTAGAGCTGTTGATCATAGGGTGTTTGGGCTGGCACCTCAGCTTGTCCCAGTCAGTTTACTGATGATGTTGTTCCTTGCACTGACTTTTGCCTTTGTCTTCTCAACATGGGTCTTGAAGGAGAGGCAGCGGTCCAGAGTTACCCCTAGATATATTGGATAGTCACAGTTTTTGAGCACTGTGCCTGACTAGGTAACATTCAGTTTGCGTTTGGCTACCCAGTCTTGTAGGTGGAACGCACATACCTGAGTCTTAGATGGGTTTGCGCAGAGGTGGTTTCCGTCATAGTATGGTGTTAGGTCATTGAGAGCATTAGTGAGTCTCTCCTCTACAGCACTGAAGTCAGCATCTTGGGTTGCTACTCCAAGGTCGTCTGCATAGATGAAGCATCTGGTGCCCTGACTTCATTGGTGTAGATGTTGATGAGAAGTGGTGCAAGCGTATTTCCCTGGGGGATGCCATTCTTGAGTCTGTGCCATCTGCTCTTCTCCTGTTCTCGAGTATGCTTTCAATCAGTTCTGTTATGTTGCTACCTTGGTGATCTTTTGAAGGAGGCACCTGTGGTTGACTGTGTCATAAGCAGCTGAGAGATCAACAAAGACTACACTGGTAACTCTCCTGTCCTTGAAGCCATCTTCAATATACTGGGTGAGGTTGAGTACCTGGCTTGTGGTGGACTTTCTGGGGCGGAAACCAGCTTGCTCTGGGATGAGAAGTTTGTCGACAGCTGGTCCTACTCTATTGAGGACCAGGTGTTCAAGCAGTTTGTATGTGAGGCTTAGGAGTGGGATGGGCCTGTAACTCTTGGGAATTGATGGGTTTCAGGAGTGAAATGACCATTAATGCACTATAAGAGGGAAATTCCCAGGCCATATCTAGGAGCAGCACCGATGTCATATCCCTCTCATGGACAAGCAAATAATATAAATTTAGTATTCTTACCATATATTTACGTTATAAACATCTTTTATAATGTCAAGACTGTATAAAGAAACCTTATCCAATAACAGGTATTTTGATTTTCGGAAGTATGAAATATTTTGGTATATATTATTTGGCTTCACTAAATAATCGTCATGATACATAAATCCTTTATCCTCATGTCTACGTTTTCCCCTAAGGTCAAGGACAAATTTAGGGTATCAGGACAACCACTCCCGGTTACCAGGTGCAGATACAAAATTTGGAATCTATTCTATCATTTTCATATTTTACTCACTCGATCAAACTATGGAGAAAATTGGGAACATGAATTTTAATTATTGGCGAACTGAAGGCTTGCATTTTATTCTTTATTTTGCTAGCGTTGCAAACTTATTTTAATATAAGAATAAGAATATATATAGAGAATAAATATAATATATGAGCGAGGTTGTAATAAGGATATCAAACCTATTAATATGCATTAATATGGATAAATATTCAAATATGATATGATAATGTGATGATGTATAGGTAATATACTAAAACCGATAGATATTATATGATATTCTAGATAGAGTAGGTACCAATGAAAATATTGATATCATAAGTCGGCAATAATAATGAATAAATGGCCTAACAGGCTCAGTTAGTGTGATATTACATAGAGTAATGCTAAGTCTTAATGAAATAGAATAGGGGTAGTGAAGATAATATTTTCATATAGGCTATGTTAATTAACCCAACGCTCGCTCAATCTATATCTATATACTTATTTATGCCATGATAGGTGTGCGTATTCACAAAAACATGGCCAGATTAGCCCATGGCATAAACATGCCTGGATTGCACTAGTGGAATCCGTTTTTCGAATGCAACCAATCTACAACGTTATTTTGATTGGTTGCGTAAATTTAGTTGCACCAATCAATGACGCTCATTTCATGACGCTCATTTCATGACGCAACATTGTAAGCGCTTGTTTTTGCCAAGTCCGAGGGTTGCGAGACATGCAATGAAGGTAAATAACTCTTAAATAAATCTTAAATATATATCATGGCATAAAAATATAACTAAACTTGAGCTGCATAAGGGGCAACGCATTCACAAAACGCTCGTGGCTTTTGGCGAGTGTCTTTCACGCGTGCCTTCGGCACTTGTGAAAGACACTCACCAAAAGCCACTTGCGTTTTGTGAATACGTTGCCCCTTATGCAGCTCGCGTTTAGTTATATCTTAGTATAGCCGTAATCACTTTCTGTTTGAGAAATAATATCCAGGCAGAGTATGCTTTCTACAATTTGTTTTCCACTAGTACAAGAATATGGGTCGGTGGGGTCGGTGGGGATTTCTTGCTCTGGGCTTCCCTAAACTACTTCTTAAATGACATCATACATGATCTAAATGGGGCTCCCTGACCTACTTCACTGATGTCACAAACTCCGAATATGTATGGGTTGAGAGACAGAGAGACACATACACAGAGGAGGAGGGGGCAGAAGGCAGGGAGGGAGAAAACAGAGATCTGGAACCCAACTTCTATTCAAATTGATTATTATCAAAGAGACTGCATATTATTAGATATTACATTATCAAAACTAAATTGTTGTGTACCCGTTTCCCCGTTCTCTCCCGCTCCCGCTTCCCTCTCCGTCTTTCCTATACATTATCAATACCAAGACATTTTTAACAACTGGCCTGTATTAAATAATCAATTTTGACTTAATTCATTGAATTGAAGGCACCAAATAAATCAATAATCAAATGTTCAAAATACCTTGGCAACACTTTCCAAGAGTCTGAGAAAAATCTGTCTCCCATGTTCCCTCTCCCATGTTCCCTCTCCCTACTCCTTTTCTCCCGCTCTCCGAAGCTCAAAGCATCTTCGATTCCTATACTGCATGAAACAAGACAGAACTGCAAGCTGATTGTGCAAGCTGATTGTGCAATATTTCAGGAAACCATAAAAGACTCAAGGGTTTCAAAAGCAAGATCGACCTTCAACTGAAAAACGTTGGTTCTCCGATAAAATAAAATAGTTGTATTTCTACATTCCCGAAGAAATAAGGAGAACCTGTTGCCAATGGGAACATATATATTACATTAATAAATCATGTATACATGTATACGTATGTATGATTATTTACTGAATAATTTATGTCAGTGGTGAGACAGAAGGGACAATCCCAGATCTTTCTTCTCCCTATATTCTCTAAATCCATAGTACTGACTACTCCTCATGAACTGTGTAAATGTTGGGCTATTCTTCTATATATTCTATTCCTCTAATAGACTCTTGGACCATGTACGCCCATACTCTGCATGTATGATTGCGGTAATGGTTGGAATATTGGTATGGATTGGGGCAGAATTGGCATTGATCAACTATTAATGTCAGATGAACATGGATTAATTGGCTCCATTCCCCTTAAATGAGAATCATCTTGCTAGTAAAGACCTCATATTTAGGCCATATTGAAGGATTCTGTCAATATTGAAAGTAGCTACTAGATGTTGGATTAGGCAGAGTATGAGACAGGTGAGAGTTTCTTGAGAAGCTCAGATTTATTTCCAGTGGGTTCCATTGATACGTATGAATTGAATCTATCGTTGCTATCAGGAGTACCTTGGATGGAGAGATATAACCATATTACTGACATTTATTGGATTTGGCCAGTTATTTGATTTATAATAAAACATTTTTTTCAATATGTAGAAGCAATGTGCTTTTAGCCATTTTAAATATATCCCAGCACTGCATGTTCTATTGCCACTGAAACAAATAAACAACACCTTTGTTCTTGGCGTAATAGGCAATCAAGCTGGAGAGCATGACCACCTAGGAATGTGACGCCCACAATAAATCGACCAATACCTGTCCATGTGACCACATGACCGAGTAGCCAATGAACGTGCGAAGTCATTTATTATAATTTAATAAAAGAACACCTTCAAAATCGCATATATCTCGGTATTGAGTACAGCACACACAATTGCACATTTCTACACCAATTAATTACAGTGTTGAATCTGATATTCCACAATCTGACAGTGCATTTCATTAAATGACAACAATGAGATGCACTCATTGTACCAATAGACTAAAACATTGATGACGTAACCATTCGCTGTCGGTGTACGACTTTTAAGGTCAAAGTCACCCCACACGCTCCACACATTGTGATTTTGAACATGTGAAGACTTATTTGCGACGTGGTCACAGTAGCCGTTGAATTTTCACGTTAAATTGACCGTCCTGTATCTATCTTCTCCCGAATTAATGCCAGATCCGTAATTTAGATAAGTTTGAAAGTACACAGTATACTGTAACACATGTCGGATTTACCAACCATGTATGATTTAATAAAAGATATTTCGTGGTATTATTATGAAATTTGGCCCATTTCATTCGTATATATGGCAAAATGATATCATCATGTGAGTAAGTGGGCACTATTCGTATAGCCTCTGCCATAGCAGTTCTTCCAGCTACCCGGGTTTTCCGGGTTTTTTTGTATACCGGCAGTATGGGAATATCCTGGAATAAATATATGTTATGTAATAATTATGTGATATACGCCTTTTTATTTTCGATTTGTTACTTGCAAATTTAAGGGAAATGTTTGAGACAATCTGTTATTATACAGGTCTACCGGACATACCAAATAATATAAATATCCTAAGTCCATGCATCATATCCCACCGGGGTTATTTGATCTTTATTGAATAGATTGTTCAGTTATTAGCGATGAATAATATTGAAAATGAATTACAAAATTGTGATTACTGTCCAAGAATACGCGGTTTGCAAGTGATAGATCGATGAGGGTGGCATTGGTACCGGCGAGTTGGTCTTGCAGATAAAATGCTTTTTCAAAAGCGGGATGATTTTGCATGGGTTGGTTACGAAACTGAAATTACAGATAATGTAACAGTGGTTTATTGGCCGGTCTGAGAATTAGTTAATCTATACTGATTACGTAATAGGTGGCACACCTTGACAGGTGTAGCGTGGTTGCCTTGTCTGGCTAGACATGGAGAGATGACCTAGATTATGAGTGAACATGTTGATATTCATATTCATGCAATGGTATACATAATCATATTCATAAGGTTAACGTAATCATATTTATAATGTTATACATTATTATGTAATGTTATACAATATTACGTTATTACGTCATGTTTGCGCTGACATAAATTACTCATGTTTGCTTTGCAAAATATTACCCAAATCGTTCACAAAAATACTATTATGAATGAACTTTAAGATTGTAGAACCTACAAAATCGTACAACTTCACCCATGGTCAGTCATATGGGGCTAAATAGTACGACCTCAAAAATCGTGAACGTGTGGACGACTCTAAGGAGAGTGAGAATGTGACTCGCATAGCAAAGAAAATGGAAGACATAAAGAAGTCTACCTGAGCAACCAGAGCAGACAGATCTTCCAGAAGGGAAGCGAGAAAATTTCCAGAAGTCGAGAAAACTATTCCACACCAGAAGTCAGGTCAAAAAGGCTGGTAACAAGTCCATGGATTTTCATCAGGGGTCACAAAGGAATAACACCTCAAGGAGGTAGTTCAGTCGCGTTTTCTACTCAGATTGGGTGCCCTATATGAAAGAAAGTTTTACTCCGGACGAGACCAGACATCATAAAGGGCATATATATTGATACACTTTATAATCGCGTGTGGAGACATAGCAGTTGAATGTTCGCCAGAACGTTCTCCTGTTAAGGGATTATCCAGAAAGATGTAATATGAACAGAATCGTTTTGAGAAATCAATTCGCAATGATTTGATTCGATTCAGTTCACTTCATTCGTTCAGTGTGAAAGGGGTATTAGACGTAATGAGGGCTAAGTGTGAAACAGCAGTATAGGCTGGGCAGTTTACCAGGGTGACTATCTTTTTGTGTCGGTTCAACGCTCTAACTCACTTAAAATTCGCATTGCAACAAAAATTGCATTTTTATATTTGAACAATCAGATGTATACTCTATCCGCCAAGGACCGAATCCAAAGAATTCTAGTTGCCACCTATAGGATAGGTGGATTCTACAAGTCAATTCGATTTGCTCTTCGATTCGTTGGTGTTCACAGAACCGGTGTGAATCGAACCGTATTTGCCAGCAATTTAAATTTAAATGTACGGGGTGTAATGTGAACAGAAGGGAATTGCCACATTGTGTAATATTTCAGATATACATAAAGTGTGTGTAGGTGCATCCCTCTGAAAATCTTAAAAGAAGCTTAAAAAAAGAAAAGAAAGGGGTGATGGCTAAATTGTCCCATGATGATGGAAAATGACACCGATGGGGGCATATCTTGCACTGAAGCTACATGACACGCGATCAATCTTATTCCCAGGCCTTATGCAACTAGGTGCTTTAAATTAAAAAGAGATATTATTTTCCTTAAAAGAGAGATGTTATGTCATTGTATGTGTTCTCCAAAACTGAGTATCAAATTTCATGACATATTTATGAGACATCCAAGAGGTAATAATGATAGGTTGTCTCCAGATATCTTTATTCCAAAACACCTGAACAGTTTCTATTGCAATTAACGGCCATGTTTAAATAGCATGAATTCATTACACAAAGGAAAAGACGCAGTACCCCTTTAGGGATGTTTTTATGCGTTGTCGGTCAACAAGTAGTATATGATATTAGTAATAATAATAGTATATGTAATCATAATGAAATGTCATAATACATGCATATAGCGACCTCGTCGGAGGTTTAAGCTGTTATAGATGAAAAATCTCACATGTTCTCAATATGGAATATTAAAAAAAAAGATAGTTCCAAGCGTAGTATGGTTCATAATCCTTGTATGCAGACTAACCTTTGTACATGATCGATCATCAAATGAAAATGTTTCATTACATGATCTTATTTGTCGTTGCTTTGACACTAGAAAATGTGCTTTTAGCTCTAGGTCGGAGGATATAAGAGTGGTATGCGTGCTGGTATTACAAGTATACAATCATAACAATAAACATAAAAGATGTCCAATGCAAATGGGGAAAATACTTAGTCATACTCACCGACTTCTCCGAAACAACTGTGAGTAGAGAAACCGCCAAAATCTCAAAATATCATGTATACATTATAACCCAGCTATTCGGACATACACCTAATGTGTGCATTACGGCCGTAATATATCATTGAATCTTTTATATCTGCGATAGTGGTTTTGTCTTTGGGACGAAATACTGTGGTTCTATTATACATCGATAAACCAAAATGTGGGGTTTGTAATAAATTAAGCTAATACTTATTACACGTGTTGGTCTACATTCCCGGAGAATTAGTCCCATGGAATATCACCGAAATCGCCGATGCAGTGATAAAAATAGTCGTCACGGTTAAAAATAGCGATGGTACATTGATAAAAAAAAAAGTTTGCGACAAGTCAAAAGCAGTGCATATTCCATAATATATTATGTTTACCTACCCCTATTTCCTCGTGGGTGTCAATGCAGCAATTCGCCCCAGAGAACATGGATCAACGCGATCTCCTTAGTCCACAGCCGTCAACGTGGGGCGAGGAACCAATCAATTAAATTCTCGGGGTAAATATGAAAATGACATTTGATACCTATTCGCCCGCGGGGCTAACACACCACCGTATTGTCCTCGCATCCCTTCTCCTCACTTATTTTATCTTCCAGTCAGTGAAAATCGGCCATATCTGGGACAAACGTGCCCACAATCTTACGTGTACAGAAATATATACATGTTCACACAAAACACGTAGTTTATCTCGACTTGGTGGGAGGTAAAGCCAGGTTTAAGAAAAGAAAGGAGGAAAGGTTGCAGTTTATCCATCTCGAATAATTGGGAATAAGACACTTTATTCTTGAAGCAAAGAGTATCGGTATATGCTTTTTGAAAAACCTAAACAATATATGCCTTTAGTTGAACTTCTACCCAAAATATTTTTTCAGACTACTTTTAACTAAAATTTTCACCTGAATGATCAAATGTATTTATAGCAAGAAGAAATTATTATTCATATGGTTATCACATGCCAATATGATATGATTATGACGGTTCAGGCTCCTCCCAAAACTCTTTAGTTAACCTGTCTGTAAATAATGGTAACACTTTTCCCTGACGAAGGGCACCGTCGCCCCGAAACGTTGGAAAGGAAAGTCAGCTTAATCACAACCAAATACATCTAGTTGTTTCTTCGGATTGTATGGTGATATTACTTTACCTTCAACATGAATATAACAACATGCTCTTTGATTTTGATATTGCAGATGGTTTGGTATTGTGGAGCTGAAAACGAAGCTTTAAATCTCCTCTACCGGCTGTCAACGTTTGACGCGATGTCTTTGTAAAAACTCCCTAGTCTATCTTAAATTATGGAAAGGCGGGTGGTCCATAGACCCCACAGATCATTTGAGATCGTTCCATCTTCAAAGACCATCAACGTCACGTCCATTCATCCCACTGCCTCTTTTCTCTATAGCCAACAATCAACAGAAGGTTTGCAATAAAAAATATAACCGAAAATGCTGAGAGAAAAAGCTTTAAAATGATGTATAACATGATTTTGTTCGATGAGTCTATTTATTTGAGTGAATTGAATAAAGATGAACGACTCAGAAAATATCAGAGAGAAAGGAGAAGGAGTGGGCCTGGAGGCGGTAGAGAACGAAAATCACAATCAGAGAGGTGGGGAAAGAAGAGGAGATAATATGAAGAACAGAGAAAGAGAGACAGGGAGAAAGACAGATAGAGAGAGAGGGCAGGAGATGACATGTGAAAGAAAAAGACGTGAGAGAAAGAGAAACAACAAGTTACAGTGAAAGTACTTTATGGTTAACAGTTTGAGCTGTGATAGGAAACATAGTAGGGGCACAGTCAAATTATTTGTTTGCTGGTTGCATTAATTACGATAAACATTTTGCTACTTATGTTGGGGTGTGTTATATGAAAGTTTGTACCCGATTTGCTATACCCAATATCAGGCCAGAGTACTATCCCCTTGTACTGGAGTATATACATGGGACTGGAGTATAGACATACAACTACCGTTAGAACATAGGTTACCATGATAAAAGTGACTGTACACCTGCAACGTTTCCTCTGGAGAAACGCAATAAGACCATGGTAACCTCTAAAAGACAGCTACATCTCTTAACAGTTACTGTGCACCATCACTGTTACTTGTCATCTATATCATAATCAGATTTCTTCTTGATAAATTACATTTCAACTGAAATCCGTTTATTCTCCGAAGTCCATGTTTTGGATATGTCAACTGATGTGACTAATATACTCCCTTCAAGTTTCCACTTGACTTAGAGAAACTGTCCAGTGACAGTGAACAAATAAATTAAAATCTGGGTCTGTTTTATTCACTGTACTTTACAACATTTAAATGTTCGTATTGAGCTGACTTCCGCTGATTAGATGATGTCCCCATATATATGTCCCCATTTGACCCTGTGTTCGATGTTTATGTTTTGTATTGGTTGCATTTCGTCTTTTCGACAATATTCTCAGCTTCCTGTCACCTTTGGGATTGGTACAGCATTAATTGATTAATACCTTCCTAGAGATCCTTTTCCGCCCGCGCGTATAGTCACGTACTGGGAACTAAACAAAGGCCAGATGGCAAGCATCTTCCTCAGAATATTAACGGTGTGCCCTCAGCCAAATACCTTCTTCCTATTCCTGGCCTGCATCCCGCGGGGACATTCGGGGAGTGAATAAATTATATCTAAGTAACTGCTTCTAGTTCTTCTAGGCAGTATCTCCTTCCTGAAGAGTGCGACGTGTACGGCCCTTGGAAACAGGTATAATGGGTGTCTTCAGGCACCCCGTGTAGGATTTGCCAAAAGGGAGAGGAGAGAGGAGAGAGGAGAGAGAGGCCCTCAAGCCTTATATATTAAGAGTCTTAAAGTTGAATGTATACATGTATATATATGTTGCTCACAGAAATATCATTTTTCATGCAAATATACATGTGTGTTGGTCATGATTGGGATGATATCAAAGAAATGTTAAGATGCTTTCATTTAGAAATTAAACTCTTTTTTTTTACTCTGACAAATGGTATGAATGATGACGAATTATTCACCGGTCATCCATCATTGCATGAGATATCGGAAGGAATGAAGCAAGAGCATTAGCAAGACGTATATATAACAAGGGGCTTCCATTGGGCATGTTAGGTATATCGCTTCGTATACCGGAGAAATGGTAATCTATAATGACACAACTAATACCCAATAGGCTTATGCCTGAACTTGTGATACATTAGGGGTCAGATCCTCTGGGAGACCATTGAACAAACAACCATTTCCCGATGTTGGTGTGCTTGAGGATATAGAGACTACGGTTTGGATCTTCAATTACTGGAGTGTAATCCAATGAGACTAGACCCCAGGGTCATGTTATATAGTCTTTAGTAACAGAATGAATTGGGGTCTTGATGCACAGTATCCAATCCCAGCCAATGTAATATGTTTAATCGTTCCCGCTTGATGTTACGATAGAGAGTTAGGACGTTATATTTGGAGGAAGACTTATTTTGGGGGATTTAGAAAGGTCTCTGCTATTAAATCATGATGAAACCGCAACGGAATATTTTAAATCATTAACTATCTCCGATCCTTCCTTCTGCATATTGCTTCAATACAACCTAACTTTCTCTGAGACAGACGGTTATCGCCGCGCACACATTCACGATTTGGGAATTCGTACGAATTTTGAAGGAGACTTATTTGAAATCGTGAAGAATTGCTATGATTTGTCGTACAAATTGTCGTGGAATCCTACGAAAATTAATGGCATAACCCACACATACATGATTCTAGTAATAGCAAAAATAGATCCATACAACGGTTCGTAAGGCCCAATTCGACCGTCAATTCGTGAGTGTGTGTGCGGGGCTTTAAGGACGATTGGATTTGTATTCGAATTACTCGGTTTATTGACAAACTTAAGGGCCTAATAAATTGGCAGTGTTTACTTGCCTGTCCCATGGCAACCTATAATGGGCCCGAATCCATGTTGTAAAGAAAATCGCAGTTAGGAAGGTTTTTTTTATAAAAAAAAATAGACAGTTGTTTTTGGTTCGACTGTAGCTTTGATGAAACTCGTTGCAACAGGGGTCAAAGTGTGAGGGACCGCTAGCTGTCCAGCGTGGGAAACTGGTCCATCACTCAAACGAGACTATTATGATATCAATAATCAGAAGGCTGTCGAGGTAGCATCTGAGGCAGATAATTCGACATTGGTCAAGGAGTTTCCATCTTAAAGCCGGATAAAACTTCTGTAAATGTAAAAGTCTTCATATATTTCCTCTATCATCTTCTATAGTTAATAGTTAGTAAACCGACGAAAAAATAAATACTGGCTGAGTTTGTGTCCAAAGCTTTGAAGAAAGCAACATATAAATATTCGTCCAACGGAATCTCTCTATATATAATAGATGTACGGGTGGGGCAGAACTCACAGGCCTATGCGAAATCTTGGCGAAATCAATTGTTATGTTTCAGTTTCATATTGAACAGTTATCAGATCTCAGTTCATGCTGTGTCCAACTTTACTCTATTTGTTTTATATAATACGGTTTGGCTTATTCTGGGAGAAATGTCGATTTTGCCAAGATATCAAGTAACAAATGTGAACATAGCTGTATATCTACAGTGATTCCCGATGGCTTTGAAACTTCATTCTTCATTCTTCATCAGAAATGAAGCAAAATTGGGCATTATGCTATACAAACGCTGAAGATAACTGATATATTTGGTTGTTGGTGCGGGCGAGCTCTAGTATATTTCTATATTGACTTTCTCCGAGTTTTGTCTACACTGTTATTAATTCATTACTGCCTTGTTACTTCTTGTCCTTCTGTTACTGTTATTACTCGGCTTGCTTCATGAATTGGGGTGTGTGTGTGGGGGGGGGGGGGGGAGCTTTCATCAGAATTATTACATCCGATGATTCTCACATAGCTTTTTAGCTTCTAGGTTTGTTATTACAGCTAAATTAAATGCTTAATGGTTTGTAAAATTACCGTCGGGTATATATATGCATAATATGGTCAGAATATTTTAACATGTTGCTCTGGTGTGGATATCTCATCCCTCTCCCCATCTCTCTCTCTCTCCTTAGTGTTTAAATAATCACAGTTATAACAGGAGTTATGCTAAATTCGAAAATGTCTTTAAGACATTTTTATTCCAGTAACCTGGTTTTGGAATATATGAAACACATATGATAAACATAGTTAACTAAAACATCTGGCGATAAATAATGTCCTGGAACCTTTCTTCTATTTAAATCGATCATCTTTTTATTAAATATATCAGATATTATTTGAACGAAATAGTTGTTTCCTCGTTCCTCTTTTCTCTCAACTAAATTAGCCATATATATGGGCTAAGAGCGGCTCATATACCAGTATTGAGTTATAAGTTTCAATTTTTACAACACTTTCGACTTTTACAGAACATTCATCTAACTATTTATTTTTCCTTCCTTAACAGAGGGTAAGGAAAGTTTTAGGAACCAAGGGACGGCCCAAGTAAAACGGTACAATTTGACATTTGAGAAGTGAAAAAAATCTATGGACAAATTTTCCTCCTCTCATAATTGTCATTTTGAAAGAGCATATATATAGAACTTTCAATTGTTACTAAATTTTTAATTTGAAGGCGATTTTTTAAAATAAAAAACATCCATTATATTATGATGTCACGATCAGTTATTAAAGTTACTGATAAGTCATACATTTATCAAATTCAATGTAGTACTTTGTCCTAAGGCGGGCAGAAGGACTTGTCAACACACAGAAACAACATTTTGTCAAAAAGGGGAATTCCTCCCGCGGGCCTTCACCAATGGGTCCTTGTTCTTTCATTCACATGAAAATGACAAGACGATCCTTTGTCGAAAGTCTACCCTGTTGAGCCTGACCCCACCCAGGCCCCACCCACTCATCTATAGCCTTTGTTCTTCGCTCATTCCTATTTCTATACTATGTTTCCGTGTTTCAACCCTTTCACATTCGTCATGAACACAGTTTACTCACTGCCTAGAATGGTCTTAGGGCTAACTAACGCGAACAACTAAAATGATTAATAACCTCCGTTGCGGGCTTGCTAGTGCAATGTGCATAATATTTTGACTTCGCTTCGGGATTATGCACCAAATGGTGCAACAGCAGCCCCTCAAAATCGGTCATTAATCTTTGAAATATCGCACCAAACAGTGCAACAGCAGTCCTTCAAAGTCATACATCTTTAAATATCGCCGTTCGGCGCAATACTCTTTAGCTTCCGATTGATTTTGTGGACCTTTAATACATGGCTTATCCTCACGGTGACAGAAGCTGAGAAACCACGACCCGGCACCATCAGCAACAGACTTCAAACGCAGTCCCTTCCTCCGCGCTGTCCCTTGGATCCCTTACTTTAGCGTTTCTTCTCAATCGCGTTTCCACTCTCCTCTTTAATTCTTCTCCAGTTTCCTTCCAGTTAAAATGTGTCCATCTCTCACCTTCAGACTATCCTGGGACGGTGGTCCATCTCCCCCTACTTTCAATTCTCTCCATCCTCTACTCTTTCACACACACCTCCATACCTCTCAACCCATTGTTGCAGCTCTCCATCCCGCATCTCGTGGTACTACTAGTGGAGAGTGCAGTCAGTGTGCGTGGCCGTGTGGGACAACAAGCCTATCTTCGTAATCACGCCAGTCAGTTCCCGACAGGACACCAGGGAGGCAACACTTACACACCTCCATCCACTCACCCACGACTCAACAACACTGGTGCCGAGCCATCCAAAGGTATAGCTTCCTGCCAATACCAACAACATCATCACCTTCCATTGGACAGGTATTCGTTCTTTCTGCTCACTCATCCAGTCAGCGAACCTACCCAATAATTTCCATCTCAAACGCAAACAAACGTGGTATTTTTTTTCATACAAACACCAGCAAATGCAATTAGATAACATCAGCCGAGCTAATGACACTCATTAGTCAGCAAAGTAGGACACATGGCAATCATTATATATATGTGCACCTGATCTGCAGGACTAGTTCATTTGCTCCATTACACCTTCCCCGACGAGTACAGGAATACTTCATGTAAAGCTTTAATCTAAGAGAGTAATTGGCTGAGAATTCAGCTCAAAAAATCTGCAATAGGAACTATAGGATCATTTGCCTCCCGGAGATTGATAGGGATTTTTTGCTTAAACCAATATTGGACGCGGTATAGATCCACTGGAGTAGATGGGACTGTTACACCCTGGAAGGGGTCACCATACTACCTACTAACCATCTGGGTGTTTCCATAACAACGCCCTGGACTGAGCATTATTATTAACCGGTTGTCCTCAACCACATGCCCGCAGAGATGGGGACAAAATTGTACCGAATCCCCACATAAACCACACGGACGATTGTTAAGCCAATGTCACCGTTTCAAAAAATCAATAATCACAGTCATTCCGCTGATCATCCATTTCCTCGTTGCAGGTGGAAAACCATTGCAATAGTGGGGCTTTCGTGCGGATCCATTCATGCTACTTCAGGAATATCCATCTTCTGCTTGCCATAATTTATCATTGTTTTGGGAGGGGGAAATCGTTGTTTCTCTTTAGACAGGGCTTCTGCACAGTTTCAAGACCAGACTTAAGAGAAGGTTTTTTTGCTATCTTGAGTTTATCATACCATATATAATATTACTCAACAATTACGTTCACCTAACAAAGTGATCTTACCATGCAAGCAATTTTACTTTAAAAAATCTGCCTCTGCCTTTAAGACAAGGTCTGATATCAACAGTCATCTGTAAAGAGATAGGATCTATTCCATTCACAGCAATCTGCATTGAGATCAAAGAAAATGACGACAGGAAGAGGCTTGTAATCATAGAATAGCATATCCAATCCAATCATTTGGAAAAGTATACCTCAGAAGGGACAAGTAAATCTGAATGTGTACTTATATAAGTAGCACTTGTCAAGGTGCACCAGCCGAGATATATTTTGTCAGGGAAGGAGACAATTGCGAATACAAACCATACTTAACTATCTGCTTAAAAAACGGTCCAGTAACTATCTACAGTGATCTATATAATAATTCTTCTCCGAAACCTGTTTCGGCAAACTCATTTGGATGATATAACTTGTCTACTTCGACGCAATTCATGGTTTGAAAGCATAATATTGCAGATTTTAACATGTTCCTGAATGTATAATTGACTGACATTTTGAATATGAACGACTTTATGAAATAACAGAACATCTGTATAATTCTATAGGAGAGCGTCTAAAGGCAAGGCCAATGCTCTGAATATAAAGATAGCTTTACCGAGTGGAGTACCAATGCTCCGTTAATTTAAGGTAAATTAGTGGATTAAGCACTGCGATAAGCAGAGGAAACATTCTCAGCTGGAAGGCGTGTGATTGAGTGACGGAAACCGTATATGATACCGTTGGATTTATAAAGTGTAACCAGGAGGTGTATTTGTATTTGGCTAACAACATGTGGATCCCTCGCATTTACCTTCTCCCCTTCTTACTCCTCTTACTACAAGGTAAGTACTTTTACTCCTAACATACTCCCAAAGTAAAAGCCTCGCCTGCTTGCAATTTGCTTCAGGTTCTTATGGAAAGGTTACGTTGAAAGAAACGAAATAAATCAAAAACCACTCATATATCTACCTGTTTTAAAGTGTTTTACAAACATTCCCATGGCCAGTAAAGCTATATAACGGAAGAGTTCAAGACATTCTTACAATTGACTGATTCAGGAGATGCTATCCCATTTATAATTCTGTCAATATTATTTTATACGCACTATACATGTGTGCTGATGAGCTGTTCACCTAAAGGTTGTTTATTTTTATGTAGGAGTTTCACATTATAACTTTGCCAGGTATTTAATGTAAACAAACTTGCGATGGGTAAAGTATCGTATTCAATACACCGGGGGAATGGTTGGGGTTCCTCTGACGTAGTGCTATTATTCGCCGAGATGAAGCCATGTGCCACAGGTTCTTGAATCAACTAGGCACGGTCTCAAGCATAACCGAGTTAATCTTGAGACCTGAACATGGTCTCACGTTTAACTCTTTAGACGCGGTGGTAGTGAGCGACTGCTTAAGATTAACACAGAATGTATGCACACTACATTGATATGATATAATATACATTTTCACGATTTGTACCCAGGTCATATTTCCGGGAGAAGCTGAGAAATAATGACTGCACTCTTATATAATATTATTTGCATAAGCTTTCGACTTTCACATGGCTTGTATGTTCATGATTATTAATGCGCACCTTCTGATCTCGTAAAATCCCCAGCCCTCTTCTTTCAGCCCTTGAGTTTTATTTGTGGGGACACCTCTTCGCAAGGAAAACTGTAACGTCATATTGAGCCATAAAAACGGAGGTTCTGGGTAAAATCAAAATATGAACAACATTAGGTAGCTTCGTTGAAGAACCGTCGCTTAATATTTATGTCAAATATTACAAATCATATTACAAAACATAACACCAATTGATAAGATGGACATTGCGCTCATCTGGGAATCTACCAATAGGTGGCCATATATAAATATCTGTGTAATATGCTTCTATATGTATTTACGCCACCTAGTGGCTACTATTCTTACCACTACCTTGTACCTGGTCAAATCAGGCATTATATTTCTTCCTCGCGACCGCTGCACACGATTTTTTTTTATCATTATGATTTATCTTTATATAAAATAAAAAGGTTTAAGTATCTTGGACTTATAGATTCATACACGCCAGAAGGCCCGATGGAACACATTTTCTGTCATTAGAAATGGACATATTGCACGTCATTTTCGTGAGGCTATATTTTCTTTGTTATTCTGTATTTTGACTTATAATTTGATTATATAACTAAATTGATTTTTTGATTTTTTCGTCATGGAATTAGGTTCTTTCCACTATGTTCCTCCCCTCCCCACTCCCCCTCTCCAGGATCCGCCCCGACGTTCCTCCTTTGTTATTCCAACGCATGGGGACATTGGAAGCCGAGAAACATCTGCTATAGTGTTGGGTTTAGTTGAAAATCCCTTGCTCCCAGGACAGCTTTGCTTGGTAAACCCCAATTTGTTGACCTTGCTTTCGTAAGTCATTAATGGAGGCATTAACTCTGTATTACATTATCACTCTATCAGGCCAGCAAACGTATCGTCGATCTTGTACGCATCATCAATCGGTTTGATGGTGTTTCTCTCTATACAATTTATTAATCCTGGTGCCCTAGCTTGAGGGGTTTATTTTTAACTATTACCGAATTTGGCCATAACTTTCCCAATTCCTGCCTGGCTTTCCTTGCGGTACTGGGAAATCCCTTCGGCTTGATGATGTTATGCCTCGCTACCCACAACCTCGGTCATGTGATACCTTGAGCTTATTATGGGGACATTTGTGGCATGACTTGAAGAATAAAGTCACTTAACCCATGAATATTCATTCAATCAAGCTGACTGATTGATATGGTTCATATAGGAAAATGCAATCGGCAGCTCTACACATTTAGTAAATTTTGCTAAAGTAAGCTGCAAACATCTAAGCCCAGACTAAACCTTGTTTATCCTACTGTGAATGTACTACAGAAGATAATATCAAAGAGAATGTATCCTTCTCTATCTCTTTCCCTCTCCTCACTCTCTCTCTCTCTCGCATTCGCCTCCATCTCTTTCAACCCTGTTTACAATATTTGGGCATGCTTCTAGATCATTATATCTAACTTATAAGTATTATAATTATTTTAGGTATGTTTAAAGCCAATTGTTCTAGGCACACACATATATATAGACAATTCGCCCATTGGCAATAAGAATTATCTTCTGAAACTGCATACTATATATTAGCGATGTACCCGTGTGCGACAGTGCAAAAAGGGGAGCAATCCTGGAGAAATTCCGTATTATGCATTATTATGGCTGAGAATGAGCCTATCTATATACAAATAGAAAGTGGTTACTGCTTTAAGTACTAGCAATGTACCCATCTGTGATGGTTGTCAGTCGAAAAGGGACTAGTCAAGCACATAATTATAGCTCTCAGTTTCTCATCACTGCATGTACCCCTTTCCTTACTCTCCCTTCCACCCCTACCACCATCTGCCCCTTCATCCCCCTTCTCTCCATCTCCTCATGCTACTATCCCTATCCCTTAAATATATCTCATTTCCCCCTCTCCCTCTCTCCCCCTCACCTCCCTCCCGTCTCCTCCACCCCCTTGTGCCCCTACTCCAACCTCCCCCTCCCTCTCTCCATCTCTTATTGAACGCTATTTGTTTCCTTCGTTTTACTATAACTATCCCGTAAGGTATTTAATGATCCCATTGGAATACATTAATTGATATTATTAAGTTGTAATATTAAAAAATATATTGGGGAAGATAAACTTTCAGGATGTCCCATTTTGTTCAGGATATGCCCAGTGCAACTGTTGTTTCAGCATGTAAAATGTAAAAATGCGTTTCAAGAAGATTTAATGTTTCGCTAAAATGTGGAACAAATTGCTCGGGAGAATTGACCATATGCCTGATAATAGAATGATGCTACAATCTGCGCCCAAGAGACAACCCCTGTTGTAAGAGGTAAGCTTAAGGGCTACGGACGAAAATATCAATAATGTTGTTCACAGATGCACCCTTCATTTGATTTTGAATAAAACGTTTCCAAACCAAAAGAAATGAGAGCCAGGAAATCGCTTGTAGCTAGGAGCTGGAGCTAGGTAAATGAGACAGCGATGAGAGCGCATATTATATAAGACCTAGCGCATGCAAGGTCTGGGTTTTACCGCCGTTGGTGCTCCGTAGTATCACAGACTCTTGTGACATGGCATCGATTATTGTGTTGTCTTTACAAGATTAGCAGTGTTATGCCACCAGAATAGTTAACTCTTCTCACACGTATCCACTCTCATGCCTCTTAATTCTCCTACATGAATTTATATTATAAATCTATGCGCATTCCACTTGAAAGTGCATTGACCTGTTTTAGCCAATTTTATATATTTTATGACGATTTAAACCCCCAAACAAAGGTTTATATTTCAATATTCTTCTGTGGTTGGTTCTGCCCCTTGGCGATCCAGTCGGCATGCACTAGGTGGGAGGTGAAGTGATGGCCTGGTAAGGTGCTCATGGGATTCGAATTCAGGACCCTAAGAACCTCCTGATTCAACGCCCCAACTATTTAATTCAACCACCCCAATCCAATAGTTGGGTGAATTTTAGTAACCTATACTGTGCGAAGAATCCGTACAGCTGCAGTAAGATGCACTTAAGAATCGTTCAAATAGATATTACACAAATGATCGATTCATGGTGGCAATCTACAATAACAATGAGTAGTTATCTTTTAAATCTCTCAATGAAAAAAGTCGATGCACATCCCTTTCTTTGTCCGGCAAAAAGCCCATGCAGATGCTAATATATTATGTCGAATTAAATGCTAAAAAGCTATCAAGACTTAGCATGCCAGGGAGTAATCATTACGTTGGAGGGAGAGATCAAAAGTGTTATTTATATCCCATAAGCCGTCCCTCCACTAAACTGACTAAAGTCTAACCAGTATCTATCTACAGTTAGTCCATTTTGGGTAAGATTTCGCGTGCACTTATTATACTACAGACCGCGTTGGTCTAGTAGCGCCACCTGACGTGTTCCATCACGGACTAAAATCAATATACAACTCGGATTTAGCGTTCGAACGGTCTGTACTCCCATAGACGTCCACGGCCTTCGGCCTTGGGACGTCTATGGGAGTACAGACCGTTCGAACGCTAAAATCCTCGTTGTCTATTGCTATATTATTCCTTATGCCCCTTGTCCATTACCACGGCCGTCTGAACTTGTGATATACGAGCGATGTACGGCAAACACCACAATGTTAAAATATGGGCGGCCGGCTGACCGCGGCAATGGACTCGGGCTTTTAATGTAGGCCGTATTTATGCACATTAGGCGTTTTATTAGAAATGATCTCACTATGATATGGTATATTAGCTGTAGTTGAATATATACATGTATGAATCTCCAGCTCGACCCCTGAAATGCTTGAAAGGTTGCTATGCTTTGGTAACTAGGGCCTCCTATCACTTGGCAAGGACAGAGAAAGAATTTTCTCCTTCATGACGATTCAAAAGATTCAAACTGACTTTCTAAGATGTTCAATGAAGTTGAAAGAGACAAAGTCCGCTCAGTACATGGAGAACCAAAACATTCATTTCCCGACTTACACATATTTTCTGACAACGACTCGTAATTTGAATCTTCAAGTTGAGGGAAAGGGAAAGCCTTTCACTTCAATTGCCATTATGATCCTATTATAACCACAAAACACCATTATCCTTCCATTAGAACGCCCTACTCCTGGACCAGAAAAGCCATTAGTGCAGTAGGCGTCCAGCGCAGTAGGCGTCAATCTGATCTGAGAGGCTCTGAGGCTACACTGTTGTTATGAGCAGCTCTTGTGTGGTTGCTATAATAATGGTTGCCTCTATGGTCATATATTTGTCTATGATCATTCATTCATGTAAATGGTAGGATGTCTATGGTGCAAATGAATAAATTATAACACATGCAATCAGCTCGCAACCAGTCATTTTCCTGTTATATAATTGTATTAATTTCATGCTTTGGGCGGATACCCACATTATGCTTTACTTCCACGCCAGGTGTAGGCATGATAAATGGATGACATTGATATTTCCCACCGAATTGTTCTCATCCTACAGGTTATACACCATGTACTGTAACAACAACAAAAAACCTTAGCCACCAACGGCAACATGTTGTGAACTCATGCACATAGAGTAAATTAGTGAGGTTGTCACACTCCCAAATTTCAATTACGTGATATCAGTGAATGTCCGACAGCAAGTATGAATTATTATTTGGTGTGCGAATTTATAATGCACTATGAGTGATATCCTAGATTTGGTATGTTAACATCATATTACGTGATGTGATAACTCTATTATCTCTTCTACCAGATTGTGTAATGAGAAGTATAAATCTGTCATAATTAGTCTTAGCTCTCATCATGCCTATCATTCGTACCGTTAGATATCTTCAGTCTAAGCTTAGCCATTATAGGTTCATGTCCAGCTACGTTAGAAGTCTTTACAACGTTTCAACAAAACATATTTCGTATTTTTCTGACACGAATGGTTTTGCTTGATGCATAACTTTTTTAGAATAGCTAAAAACACAGAGGTGGATTGGATAGCAGTAAAAATCAGTAGACGTGAAACTGCTCGACTGATCAGAAGTGCTAAAAAATCATATCAGACAACTTCTGGATCGGCGTGATAATACTTCTAACAAGTTATAAGTTTTTAAGTTAATCAATCATTTAATGAACTATTTTTCTGTTTAACTTTATAATCAGTTTAAGTTAATGTATATATTGTGCGTTTCCCAAGGAAACAAATTCTACAGACAACTATTTGTGCGCAATGGCAAGTCATAGTTAGCAGTTTAGTTTTTGCTCGACTGAAAATGCTTAATATTTAATTAAAAATGCTTATGCTTAATTATATGTGTAAATTTTATGATAATAATATTGGA
Organism: Sthenelais limicola; assembly: GCA_942159475.1. Lineage (NCBI taxonomy): Eukaryota > Metazoa > Annelida > Polychaeta > Phyllodocida > Sigalionidae > Sthenelais > Sthenelais limicola. Next base: position 56,139,208 of record OW804095.1, on the reverse strand, counting down.
TAAAGAACATAACACTCTTTTGAAACCCAGAAATCGCAAAGGGTGTAGTAGGTGTAGATCACTCAGATTCAGTCATGGGTGGTCCTCTCTGCAGTTGTCAATCAAACCAAGATAGCTAATAGAATACAAGACATGTAAACCAATAGGATGTCACACTGGCCTTCAGGGATTTACTGCAGAGATGGTAGAAGGTTGTCAATCAAACAGTCCTAACCAATAGGATGTCACACTGGCCTTCAGGGATTTACTGCAGAGATGGTAGAAGGTTGTCAATCAAGCAGTCTTTGCATAAGTGCCAAGTTAGTAGTGTTGGTGTGAATTACATCACACAGAGATGGGCATCCAGATATCCTCCCAGATAAGTGTCCACACTCCTCACACCAACCCTCAACCAACACCTCAAAATGTATCACATGAACTGGCTACTCAGGATGATTGACAGAATGGTACGCAATTCACTAACATTCACGAATTTTTAATTCCGTAGAATGTAAAAAGGATCTGGCGCAATCTGAACTCATTAGTTGGGGAAAAGTCCACTCGTCCCCCAGAATTATTCTTGTGTCAGGGCGCAAAGAAATCGAGGGAAAATCTGCGAGTAATTGCCTTAATGATGTTTTCAAAGATTTGGGCAAATGTGACATTGGTCCTCAAGGTGATTTTAGAGATTATTTTACTAACGATAATGAGGTTAATGTAAGTACTATGGTGAATATCACTAATACAGTTGTTGGAGATTTTGCCAGAAAAATGATATACACAAAAATAGTGGTTTAGAATGGACCAACAGTGAGCCCTTTAAATGTGTTATCCTAAAAATCATTCCCCAATAATAATCATTACAAGATTATTATCTCTGAAAAATGAAAAAAGGGTCATTCCCCCGTATTGGAAGGAATACTGTTGTGTCCCCTGTACCAAAAAGTGGCAACCCACGAGATCTAAATCAGTCTGAAGCCTTTAGCTATTGTTCCATTGCCATAAACAAAAATTAGAAAATTGTATTTGTAAATCATTGCGGGATTATATGGATCTAAATAATTTATTTGTTTCAAATCAAGGTGGGTTCACAGAAGGGTTTTCAACTAATAGAACGGTGTATGAATTTTTAGAACCTGTTTTAACGGGTATTATACAATATAACTCGTACATTACAAAGTAACTCGTACGTAACAAAATCAATCCTAGTATTTTTAAGGTGGTATTAAATTACCTGAAAGACGGGAAACAAGATACCAAACTTAACAATCATATTTCTGCTCTGTGATCATCAATAGAGGCGTATTGCATAATTGGACCGATTATCTTTATTATCTTTGTGAACGATCTTCTAAATGGAATTAATGAATTAGTACCTAATTTACGCACCACAATCTCTGTGTATGCAGATAACACTGCTGTTACGATTACTGGCCCAGAATTTGAAGATTGCATGGCATGGCGACCGGTGTGTGGGTTTTATTCAGTCTAAGAACACCATGGTATTTTGTGAATCTGTCTTGTCAGAATATCTGTTTTTGATCTTACTTTCAATTGGCTTTAATCGAGATTCCTGAGATTCGCATTTACATAATTCCATGGGAAGCTTGTCTGATAACATAAAGATTTCCTATTTGAATCTGTAACTGGTCTAAACATTGTCATTGTCTTTGCATCATTCTGTCTAGTTTAGTTTATCATTGATTCAATATCACTGGATAGCTCCTTGACGTTCCGAATGAAGAATTAAGAACGGGTCTATCTATGTATTCGATTCTATGAACTGGTCTATATTCGATTATAGGAAATATAATGTATGCGAAACACGCGATACATGCTGATGTTACGTTACTTACTTGTGTTTAGTACCGACACTCTATCAACTTACTCTACAAAAAAATTACTGTAAGGTTATGTGCTTACACTTTATCGTGTCTAACAATATGGATTCGTTATATAAATTGTATTTATACAATGTCTAAGTTCTTAGGGGTCCTCTAATAACTAGATATGGTACATTAATATAATATCAATGCAATAATGTTTTACTTGTAAAGGAGTAGGAAGAATTTATAATTGATAACAATGTATTTAAAACCTTGCGCATGAAGAAGTGAGTAAACATTTTCTGGGGGCAAATTTAGATATCATCCGTCAATGACCTTCTAAAAAAGTACCATGTGAAAAGGATACTTTTCAAGTTTTCTTTATCTTGTAGAATATAGAATAAATAATAAACAATACATCTGTGAACACAGCTTCCCAGTTTTCCATTCTGATAGAATCTTGCCTCAAATCACTTCGTCGTCTTCTCCTTTAAATACTTGATTTTCAGGAGCGAAGTCTGAAAATGCCTGAAGCAGGGAAATAATGTCCTACACGACGTTTTTACCCTTAATTACTTGTAATGTGTTGTCTGTGTCAACCGACTGTGACATTTGTGTGCCGGTAGATAACAAGTGGGGAAGTGTGGCCGACAGCACACCTATGCACACATAACACAATCTGGCAAAGGCGCACAGGAAGCACGGTTTTTGTTGTTGCAAATTGGCAACGATTTCATATAGAACACGAGCATATATATAACAACCACCAGCAATTTGAAATTCCGTCGACGGTCGTTCAGCGCTTTCGCTCATATAATTATGTTGAGAAACGATTGGCATGATTGCCAAAGTTCAGAGGCTTGATTATTTGCAAAATATATTGTATATTATTGAGTATAGTTGGGCATAGGAGCGAGCATGGTTTTGAAGGTAGGAAAATACCCTTGTAGCCTTGGGTGGCAGAGGACTGGATCGGCTTTGTCCACTTTATGGAGGTAGTGGCGCCTTGTTTGTCGATCTCGTAAAAGGTGGCGAGTGGAGTCGAAGCCTTTTGAGCCTTTGGGGCATAGGTTTGATTAGGGTATTCACAAACATTTATATTTCTAATACACTAGTATAGTAGCTCCTGTGACACTGGACACTGGACATTGGGTAAAGTTGCTACGTGCTCGACCAAAAGTCGTCCCGCCAAAAGTGTATTTTCTAGTTAGCTGGAATTTTTTTTTCAAATAATAGGAGTAGCAAAATGATATTGATATTAATAGAAATGTAATCTATTGCTCTATAAATGCCTAACGACATTTGGTTTGGATCTCCAAGTGGTGTTGACTAATGCACCCCAAACCGATAGAAATAATATAAAAATGTCGGCCATCTTGGATTTTTGGACCGGATAAGGGGGGTCTACCTCTCTGAGTCTCATATTATTTCATTTCATGCTTTTATCAGCGGAATTAGAATTTATTGCTTACCAGCTGGACTATTGTGGACTATTATCTGAATAATATTATACAGGATAATATTTATAATTTATCTCAATTTCCTCGAGATTGTACAAGATATAAAGTCTAGTTTCCTCAAACACAGTGAATTTTGCTGTACGGTACCTTGTATAAATAGGTACATGAAACCAGCTTCAAATGGTGCAGGACCAGGCAGGAATAAACCCCTTGATTGATAACCCTCCATGATATTAACCAACAGAACAACACGGGTAGTACAGGATGCCAGATGTAAATGGGCCTCAACTTCACACGTGAATGACGCCGTCCTGGTCGACGAATAAGGTATTTTTGGTTGTCAGTATTAACCTATAAAGCCAGCAAGTGGTACGAGTGGTGGATGTCTGCCATCCTGGCGGGGCCATGTGGCACTACTCCCTAGATTAATATACGAGGTAATATGGTGTAGAGATGGTCACGTGGTTTATTTCTTAAACAGGTAGTATAATCCCTCCATGGAGGCCGATAGAGCTTACAGGTCTTTTCATTAGATGTATACAGATCATTCAGTAATTGGAGGTATCACTATTTAAGATGTAAGCACTCTGACAATTCCAATACAACACTTATTAATAATTAATTATACAGGGATCAACATATGTACGGTATGTAAATATGTTTGTAATAGAGAAAGGCATGCACATATCTCCAAATAGTGGAAGCTATTCACATTCAGAAACGATTACCTTTTTATAAATACTTGTGATTTAATGTTCTCGTATCGAGTCATATGAATAGGGCCGTGGGGGTAGTCTAAGCCATTTATACTAAGTAAGTGATGACGTAATGAAGTGAATGAAGGATATTCTTCATCACTCTAAGCCCAAAGTTGAAAGAGTCCCTTCAAACTGAGGGAAAGCCTCTCGCTCAAACCGCAAAGTGCCATAATAATTCCATTAAGACCGCAACCTGTCATTCTAATCTCATTAGGGCGCCTATTCCTGGGCTGGGAAACACATTACCGCAGTAGTCGTCCCATCACTGACATGCCATTCTTATCTGATCTGAGGGTTTTGGCCTAGAGTGATCATGGCGAAATGACAAATCGTCTCACAGGAGCGGCGAACGGCGTCCGTTCATCGCCCACCGTCACAACCAATATTATTGTGAAAATTGTCTGTGAAGGCATTTACAATTCTGGTAGTTGAAATCAATATGACATGTGTTGTTGTAACAATATAATGATATAATACATCTTATGTTCACGTATGTTAGCGTACCCATGTATGAAATCCTATGAACTTAATTCTGGGATGCACCTATTAATCAACGTGAAGCTTTTGCCTAAGGAAATCTCTTAATAACCATTAAGCACAACTGTTGATATTGTCCATTTATATCTATATAGCACCAGTGGCGAAAGAGCCACCCATGTAGTTCCAATTGATTCCTTTAGATTTTCTCATGCTATTTTAATGGTGTAATTAAGCTGAATGGGATTAATGGGATTAAGGGCTCGCGTCCTCAGGATAGGTGTTCACTTGTTGGACCAAATGAGAAGGTGGAGTGTATTCATGAAACACCTGGTACAAGACGTCATGCATACTTAATTCTTTCAACTAACAAATACGATAGGATTTAAGTTGAACATCTTAACAATGAATACATTCCCCCAACAAAATTAAGTTAATGTCTGAATGACGTAGACGTTTGAACTATTTGTTGGAACTATTTCCTTGTTAAATTCCGATTTAAACAGGAGCTCCATTATGCCGTAGGTTTAAAAAAAACATCATTAGGAAGAAAATAGAGATATTTTGAGGGGTAATGAAAAATCTGCATCAACTTCAAGGTGTTACTGATTTAAATAAAGCATTTTGTCTCTCCTCAGAGACAGAAATCACGAGGACGACATATATCCATAACAGTACAGCGCTTAATACAAAATATAATAATATAGAAAACTATCATAAACATTAATACCAACGGCAATACTTCTGATCTGGACCTAGGATGTCTCTTCTCAAACAGTTTCGATTCTAAATTGATCTGTTAAACACTGCTTTGTTCTCTTCTGTGCATGTGAGATTAGGATTGACGACGCGGGAAATTTACCCTTGAGCACCCCGGGAACTTGTAGCGCCATACCTGGTGGCGGTTAGTCTTACCAGAGATTGCTAACACCTGGACTCTACATGGGTGAGGTAACATAATGGCTACAATAGTGATTAATCACGCCTGTAACTTTTCATTTCAGTGGCCACCTTTGTACTTGTAGGTTACATCTATTTTCTTAAAAGGTATACGGCTAACAGAAGTATAGAATCGGGAAGATAACATCGGGAAAATGGAAGGTACCAGCTGCATCGTTAATATACAAATAAACTATGCCAGTAAAAGCGTCCCAATTCCCAGTACAGAGGATTGTTGTAGACTGAACTGGAGTTTTGGAACACGCCCATACCAAAAAGTTAACTATTCAAATGCACGCTGAGTTTCATGTGGAACTGAAAGGGTACTGGATAGCCGGGCATGAATTATAATCTTTAGAACGAAAATCCTAAATCACCTATTTCTGGGAAAGTAATTGAAGTTCTTGCTATGCTGGCACCGATCAGGGACTATGATTAATCAGATACCTCCCCATCTAGTTCCCGGAAAGTAAAAATACACCGGGGGTTTAAGCGCCGCTTGCATGCGGTAGGAGGTGGAGGGTTGTGTGATGTAACATTAATCAATCAACAATGGCCCACACCCAACATTGGATATCCACTACACGTTCCGACGTATTTTATCTTGCCCCTACTATCCCATTGGCCTGAAGGGGACGATGTATTTGATTTCACTAAATTACAATGCATTAAACGATTTCTATGTTGCTGTTAAAATGCGTTTTATGGTTACCGAATAATCACTTCATTTAATCGCAATTTGATAAATAATTTGTTCATCCTGCATTATACCAGAAGACCTGATACTGTAAACGTAGTGATGTTCGCGCAGTATTTATTTTTGCTAATTTCGCGCACCCAACCTCGTGCGTGAAAATAAATCCTGCGCGAAAGGTATAATTGTTGCATAACAAGAATTAGTTAACAGTGATCGGTTTACATTTATTTATTTACGGTTCATACAGAAGATTGCGTTTCCAAGTGAAACGAAGATTGATGTCAGTTAAATGTAAAGTTCGAGAGGGAGGAATAGTAGGAGGGAGAGGAAGGGGAGACAGAAAACATGAAATCCCTATCCCATATATGACTGGTCACACCATGTAATTCTGTTGGTCCCTTTAACATCTTTGCATTTATGAGGCATCTTACTTCATCAATCTAAAAAAGGTGTGAGACTTCCTTGCTGCGCGAATTTAAATGAGGGCGAAAAGGTGTCAAAGTACTTAGTGCGCGAAAATAAATACGTTTACAGTATGCATAGATCTCCTATTTGTTTTCTGATTATTTTGACAGATAAGGAATGCATGTAACCTGTTTTAATACAATACGTTATATAAGGTATTCAAATACGTCGGAATCTGTAGACATCTTATATATAATAGGCAGGTTTATATTGCCCATTACAAATAGATATCACTCTATAAATATCGCAAATGATACGGCCGGCTTCCAGCTATTATGCTTTGAGTCCGAGTGCTATCCATCAAACAATCATCGGAAAAGCTCCAAAGCAATAACATAATGGGGCAGGTGGCTAATTGTAACAAGGGAAATGTGATATTTAAACGCAGTCCTTTCCGAGTTAGTCCTTCTGGGAGAGAATGATAGGTGCTCCCAGGGACATTCAGCGCCCTTGTACATTTCATGGAAATGCTGCTAGCAGCAGTTTATGGACGCTTAGCCAACGTGGGGTATTTTCTGGGAGTAATATTAAGTTATATATATTATCGTACAAAATATTCTTTTTATTTTATTTAGTTTTTATATTCTACGGTATCTTTTTTTAAAAAAATTCGTGAATGTTAGTGAATTGGGTACCATTCTGTCAATCATCCTGAGTAGTAAGTTCATGTGATACATTTTGAGGTGTTGGTTGAGGATTGGTGTGAGGAGTGTGGACACTTATCTGGGAGGATATCTGGATGCCCATCTCGGTGTGATGTAATTCACACCAACACTACTAACTTTGCACTTATGCAAGGACTGCTTGATTGACAACCTTCTACCATCTCTGCAGTAAATCCCTGAAGGCCAGTGTGACATCCTATTGGTTGACATTTGTTGTATTCTATTGGCTATCTTGGTTTGATTGACAAGTTGCCACTTAAGGCCACTGTATAGGTTTTGAGAGGAACCCATTTAGAGAGGACCACCCATGACTGAATCTGAGTGATCTACACCTACTACACCCTTTGGGATTTCTGGGTTTCAAGTCTTGGAGACAGACAAGCTCGGAATTGCAAAGACTAAAAGACAATTGTGTATTATTAGATTACAATATGTTGTTTGATGTCTTATGTCTAATTCCCTTGCATTGTACTTTCATGTTTATCCAACTGCCTTTGTAAACAGGGAGCGTGCAACTTTCCTAGTTGTTAATAAACTGAATTTTACTTCCACTCCTGTGTTCTTCTAATACAGACATTCGAGGCATTTCAGATTACAGTAGTCTGATATTCATAATCTAGCCATTGCGCACAAATAGTTGACCGTAGAATTTGTTTCCTTTGGAAACGCACAATATATACATTAACTTAAACTGATTATAAAGTTAAACAGAAAAATAGTTCATTAAATGATTGATTAACTTAATAAACTTATAACTTGTTAATTATGCCTTTTCCACATGTTCTGACAGGAGAAGTGTGTGTATCCGTTCGGATCAGTTTGAGTATAGGAATCTAAGGAAATTTATTTACCGGTGTTTATATCTCGGGAAAGGATTATGTGCAGATTGGTACATATTTCATGTAGTATGATAACGCTCAAACCTTTTCAACCTGAAAAATACATATCATGCATTCTTCTCTTCCTCACTAGCTTTCCAAAAACACCGTTTCAAAGGTTAGGAGTGACGGAGGTTGGCTTTGCTGTTTCGAGGATGTAGGAATTATTGAAATATTTTGCGGCATCTAGCTAAAATATATGAGTACCAAATGTACTGATCTGGGAGTTTTGATTCCTTCATTTCACTCTGAATGAACCCTTCAGTGATTTCCTTCGAAGTGAGGGTATGCCAAACCGGAAGTAACAATAATGTCGCTCCTATCTTATTATCTTTCTTATCAGTTATAAGTATAACAGTATACCGTTCGACTTTTTTTCTGTTAGCTTCAGGTTCGAAACATAGTCCGATTATGATCAATTGTAATAGAGTAATTCTAAGCAAAATAAAAAAATTGTTTTGGTCTAAAACTAAATTGTTTTGGTCTAAAACTAAGGGTTTTGTGTGTACTGTTTGGTTGTAATAAGAACAAGAAAGAATTATTGGTAGAAGGTCGTATCCTACCTTTCAAACGGAGGAGAGAGCTAATTACCAAAGGTATTAGTTAACAGTGATCGGTTTACATTTATTTATTTACGGTTCATGCAGAAGATTGCGTTTCCAAGGGATATGAATTTGGTACCAAGAAACCTCAGTATGTGGAGGTTAATGACAACAATGTTATTTCAAGGAATAATGGCGGAGTTAAAACAAACTTTAAAAGAAGACTTTCGTCCTGAGAAGGGAGAGGATGAGGGGAATGCTTTTATGTGGGAGCTAAGTGTTTTCTAAGGATATAATGTGGATTTTATTGGCATAAATTTAAGGCATTGTATGATGCCAATGCAAAATGATTATGATGAGATTTGATAAATATGATGTATTTCATGATAGATAATGTACAAGAATATGTTTTCAAGTAAGAACTGTGAGGTTTGTATTGTAACTCAATTATACAAGGAAGAGCGTAAAAGAAGATGAATAAGATTTATTTTATGTGAATTTAGTAGCAATAATATGAGAGTGTAATAAGACAACGCGATAATACATCCACATGGGGGACATACGTCTTGTGTATGAATTTGTAAGTAGCAATGGCCTTATTAGTAATAAAAGAAAGTATTCTGTAGGCGCCCAAAACCGGTAGTAGCAGCTGCCGACAAGTTCTGTCATATAATATTATTATATGGATATCCAGTGATCAGAATTGTTCTGATCTTTTGTGGTGATCCAGAAATTATGTTCGCCATGCTTAGTCTATGAGCGTAACGCCCTTCTGGGAAAAGAACTACATGCCGGTAGCGGGACCATATGATTGCAGCATTGAGTCATTTCAAAACTATAGCAGCCAAACAAGGTAGTCAAAACAGAGTCTAGCTCAGCAGGACGGACACCATTATACTGTAAATAAACAGTGAGGCAATGGAATAGTTTGAAATATGGGATCAACCTCCCACATATATGTACACACATAATTATATGATTGTGATATATATATAATTATATAATATCATAATAGTATGTATATACCAAATAAATATAGTTCCACCTATGACGAGGAGACCCTTCCCCATTAGCCACCACTTTGTAAAAGGCACTAAAACAACAATAAACCTACATCCCCTCACATGTAACTCTCAAATGGTAGTTTTATGGACGTGCTAGCCATTTGCTGATTGCATGGGAAATATAAAATGACGAATTATTCCTGAAAAGTTGTAAAACACCATGCATTTAGGAGGCTATAGTTAGGGAAATGTACACTGGTGGTTCAGGAGCCTAGTTGCATGGCCTCCTGATGCATGCTAAAGCTCCTCTCTGTGATAATCTAAACAGGCGAAACGCACTTATGTTATGATCCTGCGTCGTGACAGCTATTCTCTGGCGTAGTGGAATGGCATTGTCGTTTGTGACAGTAAGTAGGAAGTTGTCACGCCACTGGACTGGTTTGAGTGCGCTGGTTGCTATTCTGGGTATGAAATGTTATAGTTCATGTTATTGGATGGTCATTGAATCGATCACCAAATATCGATTTTATCCATTAAGTAAAAGGCAACACTTTTTCCTTTCCTGTTCATACATGTATACTCTCATGTATGCGTTAGTTGAGTGAATGTATAGAAATGTATGAGATATGGATGAAAGTGGTTCCCGTATCAACTATGCTTATTGGGAACTACAATATCATACATTGTACACTGGTCTGTAGTGGACCATCACACATTATATCAGCTCTTGGACCCATAATCAGACAAGTGCAGATCGTAGCATCATCAACGGTGGGTGTGTGTAATAAAAGAAAATCTATATTCTATTTATTTGGGTAAGGACTGTAAGTGCATGTACATGAAGGACAAATCAAGATCACAATTCATTCACTCTAGAAATGAAGAATTTACTAAATATTCAGGACATAACGAAATTCATCGACTCTAGAAATGAAGAATTTACTAAATATTCAGGACATAACGATACGAAGAGATCTGGCGATCATGGGGGCGATGCCTGTGTTGATCAATAATCTTGAATATGTTCAAATTATGTCACGTCAGAGTAGACTGGCAGAAGAAGTAAATATGAAAGCGAATAATTCCAGAAGTGATCGATTTAAACGTTCGCCACTTATATACAGGGACCCCAGATGTGGAATAGGCTGCCTGTTGTAGAAAAGGTCGAACCATTGCCAAAGCCTAAGATCCGTCTAAAAGGAAATAACCAACGGAAGGGTAATTTATATCCCTTTCTTTCTTATTTCATTCCTATGTTACATGTAAATGAGTTCTGAGAACTGGGAGGTTGATCCCTGTGACACGTTGTTCTCTTGTATGATAGACATTGAGAATGGACCACTGGTCAAATAACTACTGTTGCTGAAACGAATGGTTGTTTTATGTTGCGGATAATTCCTATATTTTGATTTTAGTGGGCACAATTTAAAAAAAAAGGATTATGTAAATATAGTAGTCGTGGATCAACTGTAATGTGTGAGTAGATGTTGCATTGATTACAATATTAAGTATCATAGAAATATCAAATAAAATCGGTTTTTACAAAATGGAAAGGATGTATGGCATTTACAGAACGAGAGTTCCCTTTTCGAATTCATGACCTTTTCAAATATTTATTTATTACCTACATTGTATTCGGAAAGGCAAATATCAAATATCTATCCTACTACAAAATGAAAAATTCAGAGTTATATGGCCTAACCCTTGTGTCAAATCAACATCGATATTTCATCATTCCTCACATGCTTGTATCTCATCTGTTCTACTGATGTATCTCCTGATATGTCAAATGGTTAGTCTCTTCTATATCTTCTAATTTCCGTTTATCTGTGATGCAATAAGAAAAGCATATTCATATAGATTATACATATATTGTATTTATTATTTATAAAATATTCATCAATCATCAAAATGCATCTAAATACCTATATCTCCAAGATTCCTACAACTATATCATATCTCATTTTGTACTACTGAAAAATATACTTTGCTCTTAGAGCTTAGCACTATCAACCTGACGTTTACATCTTTTCTACTATTTTATGTGTAAACTCATTAAATGATCTGATTTCATGTAGACTTGCACAGTCATATGTAACTAAGAAAGAAATGCTAACTAAAGTATGAACAAGAAAGGAAGAGAGGTGAGGGAATGAACGTGAAAAGGAGAAAAGCGAGGAGGGGAGAGGAAAGAGAAAGAATGGAGAAAGTGAGAGGAGAAAGGAAGAGAAGTAGAAGAGAAAGTGAGGTGGGGGAAACAAAATGAAGAACAGAAAGAGGTGGGAATGGACAGGAGAGAGTCAGTGGGAAAAGAGAGTAGGGAAAAGAGAGGAGAGAAAAGGAGCAGATAAAGAGAGGTGAGAGAGAAGGATACAGAAAGAAGGAGAAGGGAGAGAGTTTAGAGCCGAGAGTGGTGCTTATTATACATGTATTTAACTGATCACCACTTATTATTTAGGATGCAAATATCTCATAGACATGACCAGAAAGCTGAAAAGGATTTATTATATGCGCATTCCATACGAGAGGTGCTATAAGTGGGGTACTATAAAAATATTCATATAGTATGCATACTATAAATAATTATGAACTACTTCATCACCAAGTCGGCCACTTTTATGCACTTTTATGCATCAAGTTTTATGCCCATATAATAAATATAGAATGAATTTTTGGACTTGATTTGTCCACATAAGCACTACACCATTGTGCGTATGTCGTGAATCTCGTCCAATACATTTTTGATTATCGCCAGCTCGCTCCATTCTCTCTATGTATAACATGTTTCTGTATGATGAGTTAATGGCATACAGATTTCAAAAATATGCTTTTTTGAGTTTTATAGTTACAAGTGGATGAATCGGTGCTAATTATGAGTGTATTTAACTGATCACGGTTCACTTATTATTTATGATGCAATTATATTAGATACACGAGGAGAAAGCTGGGGTAAAAAAGCTTTAAAATGATATAAAACATATATAACTAATATATAATTATAATTATATCAATGCTATATAATTATTATAGTTGGTTCTATGCTTGAATGTATAATCAAGAGCGAAGGTGTCACATGACCCACTACCCTTGTGCCTGTGGAGTGACTTAGAATAATTGTTTTCAATCTTTAAAGCTACACTCTCATTAACATTGTTAAAAACTATAGCAACTTTTATAGATAGTTTTTGTTCCGTTCCTTTCTAAACGTCATTTGACCAACATTTGGGAGGATTTTGTTTTTGCTGCATGGTGTAACGTCCACAGTCAGTTGGCTTTGTGTTATTGCTTATTGCCCTGTGGGTATTATTACTGGATTTGAACTTTAGTATCATTGAGAGGTTACGTTGCCCTTCATAACATGCAATGGTTAGTCCTGATCATCACCCCTTGTCCCCATGCTTAACCCATCACTTTTTATTGAGCATTTTTTTCTACGGTACTAATATTTAGTAGGCCTAGGCCTACATAGATATGTTTGAGCACATGAACTAAAATCATCATGTCTGTTCGCCTGATTAAATATCATTGTCCGGTACCCATTGAATAAAAATACGCTTGGCCAAGGTAGTGACATCCATCCTGCTGTCATACACGCCTTTTGTCTCTATTAATTAATTCATATCTCTTATGTCAGATTGCATAACATGACATAACCTTATCTAATAACCATATTAATATTCCTAATTGTTATGAATATTATAATATATAAGGTAACAACAGTTATTATAATACACCACAGAGGCCAGGTCAGGGCATTACATCATTAACCTGCCAGGTGGCGCACCAGGCTCACCTTCTGACTCTGTCTAGACAACCAGTCTAGAGGCTAATTAACCTTGTATCATCATTGGTTAATGTCTTGCACACTGCAGCTGTTCTATTGGGCAGTGCACACTGCACGTTAAACACATTGAATAATAATCATTGGATAATATTATGCACACGATACGACCCTTATACAACCCTCATAGCATGTAACCTTAAATCACATTGGTTAATCATCATGTAACATAATGCCACATTGGCTAATGGTCAAGTGACCCAATTAATCAATGCCTATTGGTTATGTCATTGTACATATGAATACGATCAATAAAGCATATCGTACTTACAACATTTCTGAGTCTGTTACATCATTAGTAACTCTACAGTATCCATACAGCTCTACCGCAGGAGAATGTAGTGCTGGTCCCTTAATTCCTCTGGGGTTATGTCCTTTTTGTTTTCTATATAGAGGGTATATGTGGGGTTCTCCCAAGGTGGTGGGAAGTGTCTTGGTCTCTGTACTACAGTTCTCTTTTGTCTGTAAGGCTACCAGCAAGTAGTTGTGTCTGTCTCCTAAAGGAAGATGGTCTGCTGCATGGAATAGGGCGCCGATTGGAGCCCACCTATGGGGTGGTTACGACTATCCGTAGGGCTTTGGAGTACACCTTGAGCAGGATCTTCTTGGCTGTTGTTGGGGCTTTGGTTAAGATCTTGATTGCATTGATGCTGTTTTATTTGCTGGCCATGTATTTTGCATGCGGTATAGAGATCAAGTTTCTGTCAAAGATGACTGCAAGAAGCTGTTGTTGGGTAAAGAACATGGCCTTCATTTTGGGGACCAATATGTCAAAGCCTGTTCTATTGATTGTCTCCAACTGTATTTGGATGGAGCAGGACCACTGCATCCCAGCATCTGCATATGAGACTGGTAGCTGGGCTTTAAGGACAGCTCTCATTTGTAATTAAATAGGTGTGGTGATAAGGAGCTCCCTTGCAGGGTACATCTTTGGAGAGTAAAGATGTCCAAGCAGAGTTCCTTGAGGCAGATTTTTCCTTACGGTTGGTGAGCAAATCTCTCAGGAGTTTGATTATTCTCATAGAGAAGCCATCGTCAATCATCTCAGGATTGTGTGATAGTCTGCGATATTGAAAGCTGCATGATTATTTGTGTTCGTTTACTATAGAAACCGGATTTCGTATTACGGTCAAACACTCAGCCAAATTGGCTGAACTATCAGCACTAGTCATTTGTTGCCTTAGTTTTCAACTCATATAATTCAAAATAGTCATGGAAATATGATAATTATGCAAAACAGCATACTTGAAAAAACCGACCCATTACATGTAGGCGTAAAATGCGGAATTGTAGCATGAAAAATTTTGACACCTCCATTCAACACGAGAAATTACACCAGTTAGTCTGCACCTGTCTTATTTCCTTGATGTTGCAGTCAGAAGCTCATTTAAGCATCTTAAAGTCGTTCGTCTGGGACCTTGAGGGTATGTGTTGCCAATAAAGAGCTTTGTGCCTCACGAAACAATGAAACACTCTCAAAAAGGCTAATTCCTTTTACCTGAAGTACACTTGGTGTACCTTCATCGCACGGCAAATAAGGCAATGTTAAAACATTTTAGTCGCCCGGCTGGCCGTGACAGTGGCTATGGACCTTAAATGCAGAGCCGTTCATTTAGGAGAATTTTACTTTTTACTATCTCGAGGGAAATAATACGAAGTAACTTTAGGTAAACCACTAAAATTTTGCCAGGGTGCTGGCTGGGTGAATATGATTGATTGCGCAGGCCAGTGCGCAACCATAAGTTGGTCAGATTTATTGTGAGTTCCAGTGTTTTTATAAATCAGACGATGGTACGCTATTGGTCTAATGGTTTTGCCCCAAGGTGCCGCCGATATGTAACGGTTAATGTGTAAACGGTCCATTTAATTCACGCGTTGAATAACATGATTTAACATTTATTATGGAGATAATGTGCAAGTAGCATGGCACAGCTTCCTGCTTATCGTAGCATTCACACATCGATGGTGCCACCTGGGTCGCATGGACCACAACGCGTGATGGTAGTCATTAATCACATGATCTGATTTCATTTCATTCCCATCATCTAATTTCGCAGTTACTCTATTCACGGGTAAACCGAGTGGAAGTAATTTAAGGCAGACTTTATCTTGCGAGTCACCCACGTCATTGTAATTATGGCTTGAAGGCTTTAATATGTCATATTGGACCACCCCCTCAAACATAATCTAGCTAGGCTCAAAGTTGAGAGAGTCCCTTCAAATTAAGGGAAAGCCTCTCGCACCAAACCGCAAAGTGCCATTAAAATACCATTAACCGCAACATGTCATAATCTCATTAGGACGCCTAGTCCTGGGCCAGGAAACCAATTAGCGCAGTAGGCGTCCAATCACTGACATAGCATTCTTATCTGATCTGAGAGGTTTGAGCCTAGACTGAACAAACCCACACACTCACACACCTTTTCTTGATGCAAAATGTAAATTGTGAACCGAAGTGAATCAATGAGCTTGGTAGTGTATGACTGGCGGGAATGCAAGTTACTTCCCATAACAGTAGTTCACGAAAAATATGCAGTTAATATCCAGGCATTATCCCTAGGGAAAAACACAGGTTCATACCAAAGTATGGATCTTTTCTCTCAGTGCCATAATCAATGAATCAGGAGGTAAAAACGTCTGTTCATCCCTCATTATTCTCCGTGAATCAATGCATTAGAACACAACAATCATTTTTCTCTATTGTGAAAAATAAAAACACAAAGTGTGGCACGGATGCGCTGGATGTGATATCTTTTTCTTACTGTCGGGAATCCACGTTTTATTCGTGTCGTCCCAATCTGGTCTCCGTAGTGATACCAGTGTACTAGGTGTTTTAAGAGTTTTGTTGATCGTGATACCGAATTATAGATAAGGCAAATTTATTCCACTGTAGAACTATGAGCAAAACCGAGCTTATTTCCCTTCCATTTTAGAACTCTCATTATCCGTCCTAATCAAGCAACATATTGTCTCCTTTTAAATATCAATGTAATACAGTAAAGAAATGTAAAGTACTTGTCTATACATCCATTTTCTGTTTTCATTTGTAGCTTGTAGATGCTCAAAAACGGATCAATATTTGATGAACGGAACCAACGATTGCTTTTACTCCTCTGGCAATTAACTCGTGAATAGAAATATAATTCTCCCATGGCAATGTGTAAAAACAGAGTGTGAGGTCATTATGGCAAGACGGGTATATTTTACAAGTAATATGGTTCAGAGTCCCGAATTCCACACCTCATCTCCAATATATTTTTCTATTTCCTTTCGGTTCCTATGCCGGCTGGCTATGCAGTGTTTACAAGTTTTTTTGAGTACTGCAAAGATACAATTCTCACCGAGTAGACTCTTTTAAAAGCGATGTACTAGGTGTAAGACTGGGACAGGCGAAAAACCCCGTAAGGCGACTTGCGATTCCAGTATAAATAAAATCATTAAAAAAAAGAAAAAATCTTTGCGTGGAATGGTTCTAGTCTGACTTCACGCCATATTTTCCCTATTTCTATTCATTTTTCTGGCCGATGACTGCTCGCCTCGACTTCCTTGAGGTTTCTTTTAATATACTTTGCAAAACATCATCGATTTCAGTACCAACAATTATGAATAAACATATTAGTTATGCTTATTATTATTATGGAAGGAGCTCAGAGCTCTTCGTATATTCTGCCGACATATAGACATGAGCAAGAAGTGTGCTGCTCTCTCCACCTCTCTTTACTCCTACACTTTCCAAAAATGAGGTTTTTCTCTCAAAAAGACTTTAGATAAGCGACACAGATAAGGTTTCAAGAACACCTCGTTATCCTATGTAGTTTCTAGGAGTCCTTGGTCAAGATTGGCCTATCAAATGTGCGTATACATTCTTATTATGGAATGTAAATGTTTTTTCAGGCTATAGGCTAAGTCAGTTTATTAAAATAACGAGACCTTGGTATTACAAAATAGGATTTATTGGGAGTAATCAAAGACACGGTGATTTCACTATTGATCCTAGTACCACGCTTCGGCCGGCCGGAATTATGAAAAAAAACTTTTGATATTTACACGCCAACCAATTTTTACGAGTGCGGCCAGATTTATGAACGCTTGTTATGAAAATCAGTAGCAATGTTTCTGCGCGCTTTCCATTTCCGCTTCCAGTGTGGGCCATGCTTTACAGTATGTAGCAATAATGGACAATGTTAATCTTGAACACCTGATTACTTATATTTCCTCGGATAAAATTATTGAGCTTACAGTTTCACCCACAGTTACGGCCACCCAGAAATACAAATCAATCAATGATATGCTTAGTTTTCATATGTGACAAAAGACATTTAATTTTGATGAATACATGTATGTGAGACGTCATTTCTAATATTTATGACCATAGTGTGTTGATGCTTCCATTGCTATAATCAATACATATATGTAGATTGTTTTTCATCTTGTCTCAAAATATATACTACTAAATTACATAGGAGCATTCTTAAACAAATCTAGGATGTACTGATAAATAAGTGTTGCTCTGGGGCACGCAAACAATCCACAACAGCATAGGAGTAGATCGGCCCTATAGCTACAGGGCCTTGTTAACGGCCCTCACCATGTTCAGAAAGACTATCAGCACCAGCAGCTCATACATGGACTGGAATCCGAAAAGCCCAAGTGACATAGCATAGCAGACAGGTCTTTGGATTCCGTGGGGGTGAGAATTTTCCCCTCCCAGTCCCGGGCTTTCTTTGGAACCTTTTTTGAGGTAAAGTCTTGGTGTTTTGGTTAGATGGGAAATTTGTTTTTCTTCTTTGAATATCAACAATTATGTACTATTAATTTTAATAGCTTTTCTAAAGATGACTCACCTTGTAACATTTGCAGTGCCTTTTGTACCCACTATAATCTCTGTTTTGGGTTTCGCCTTAGCTTTAAAAGGTGTTAAAACGAGCTCTCCCACCCCCACCCCGCCACACACACTAGTATGGGTCAATATGTAACTTCCAGTATATTTAGTTAAACAATTTATCGTTCTGATTCTAACGTTTAAAGCGAATACGATATTTTTTTACTATGTTCAATTACCATTAGACAAATGTGTATGATATGACTATAGTTTCAAGAAATATTTTAAATATCACAACTTGGACAGTTATTTACAGTGAAACTGTTTTATGATATCAATATAATATTTACCGAGTTTAGAGGTCAATAATTATATGCTATTGCTCGTATTTCAAATCTCATGGTTATAGACCAAACCCATATATCGGTCTCCAGCGATCCCCCATGCATGATATGGATAGACCTACCAATACTACTTGAAGCATAAATAGGTTGATGGGTATACATTATGATATAACAGTCATAATTTCCGCCCCGTTCTTCATTTGAAATTAAATGACTACTTAAGTATGCCAATACGCAGTGTACACATAATCTTTTCCTCGGACTCCTCCAAGTGCAATATTCAAGCACCCCACAGCGCTGTGAGAGTGATATGTAAAGCGTCGCGTGTACAACGCTGTTGTAGCGCTGTCAGGCATTGACTGGGCACCTGCAAAATGACTGTGAAAATATTGCGCAGTCAGAATTGTAGCTGCGCATATCTATCTATTATATATATATATATATATAGCCCTATGCGATATAACAAGCAAAGAACTGTAACAGTATTGCAGTGGATATTTTTAGACTAACATTTACTGCAAAGGTTATTTGGTCACATAACTGATCGTAACTATAATTGGGGGGGAATCGCTTGATAGATACTAGTAATTGTATACTGATATGTAGTGTCTTGGTCGGCTGGATGGGAGAAAGAGCTATAATATAATAATCAACGAATACACACGGGTTGGCCAGAACCAAGCGAAGCAAGGTTTATTTACCATAAGCATTGACAATATCAACAAGAAAAGAAAAAAATTTGAATACACAACCGCCCAGTGCGGTGATTCGAGCGAGAGTGACTGGGAGCGAGGGTTTGTTTATGTTCCATCGACCTTACGTCACAATGGCAAGTCAGTCATGCGATTGGTCCACGTGACGAGGAGTGGGCGTGGCCAGATCGCAGGCGCCGCCCAGGGACCCAAATATGGGCATCGAGGGTCGATTGATTATATGTAGTGTCTTGGTCGGCTGGATGGGAGAAAGAGCTATAATATAATAATCAACGAATACACACGGGTTGGCCAGAACCAAGCGAAGCAAGGTTTATTTACCAAAAAGGCCAAACCAGAAGAAGAGTTGATTTTCACAGGTTGTCAAGATGATTTCCAATGATATTTTCACACCTAAGCATATCGACAGGAGAAGGGACGATATAAGAATCGACGATGGAAGATCTCCAGTTCCCTTTCACCTTGATGTCCGACAAGGAAATACCCAGTGAAGACATATATGAAGCTCCTCCCCTACGGAAAGAGTGGGTTGTGAACCCTCCATTAACACCAGCTGACGATAATAATTCATTTAAATGGCTGGAAATATGATCATATGTAAACACAGCATGACCAGCACAGGAGAAGAGTTGTTGTGATTTTGGCATATCCTGGGCCAACAATTTTTTAACCCAATAGACTGGACACAAGGATCTGTTGGATATAGCCTTAATAAATACTGAGAAGGGAATGGTAGAAGTCTTGGTAGACCCTACCCTAACACACATCCCTCCAGTAACCATTGATATGTCGTCACGACGAAGCATATGAGGAGATGAAACTATATGACATACCCTCAATAGAGTTCTAAACATAAACACATATGCAGCCCAACACAGTTTGTGAAGAATATTGTCCAGCTCAACATATGGGTATAGCTTTAATAATATAACAGGCGAGATGGGCGGGGCAGGTCTGGGAGCAGATCCAGGCAGCTTTTTAATCCCTCGAAGCACAGATTTCAAGCTTGGATGAGATAAGGTTGGACAGTCAATGTCAGATATCCTAGCATAAGAAATCACACCAGCTAGGTAGGTACAAATCGAAGAATATCTCATCACCGACGATAGAAATGCAGCAAAGGCAGATAGCTTGTGGACGTCCAGAGGCAGAAGTGTAGAGTTATTGTCATCCAAAAAGTTCATAAATACACCCCATTGCCTATCACGTTGATAACGAGTAGAGGAGGCTAGGGATAATCTTCTAAGTTGAACGATCCTGTCATTCCACTGTCCAAGCCCTGGAGAAGACAAGGGCTCGAGTTAAAGCAGCATAATTCAGCCTTTTGGAGAATATTAGGCACAGGAGCATCATAAGAAAAATATGGGAGACGAGATAGTAAATCTGCGACCACATTATTGTCAGTCTTAATATATTTAGGTACAAGGGATATGTTGAAGATGAAGCATATCCAATATAACTCGTACAGCCATTGCATACACTGGCTACTTGAACTCGTACCATTTCTCAACATAGCTATCACCTGTGTATTATCGATGAAGCAGACAACAGATGTATTCTTCAGGAGGGGAGCCCACCTCCTGATACCAGCTAATACTGGGTATAATTCCTGAATATTGATGTTCGAAGCAAGTTCATCCTCCATAGGCGTGGGGTACACATGGTCTCTGAAGTTACATGAGGAGGGAATAACATGATTTTTCCAAGCTCCAACGAGCCAGTCTGAGCCCATGAAGGCTCCAAATCCCCTCGACGATGAGTCAGAAACAACTGGGAGATGATATTCCACTTTCTTCAACATACCCACACCGTTGAAAATTTTTGTAAAGGCCTCCCACCATCCAAGGTCCATCCTAGCTTCATTACTGATGGGTATCCTGGATAATTTCTTCATCAGCATGACCTTATACAGATCAAAAAATCGACGACAAAACGTACGACCACCTTTAAAAACAGCGGCACAATGAGAAATGTATCCACAGAATTTCTCAAGCTGTTTTTTAGATATATATTTTGCTCTTTTTGTCTCTCCCACCAGTGCAGACAGCTTCTTTACCTTGTCGATAGGCAGGGATAATGTCATATCAGATGTATTTAACTTGAAACCCAGGTATACACATGTAGTTGAGGGGGCAGTGACTTTTTTCCATGCTACATGGAAACCCAAAAATCGTAATACATGCAATAGTACATCACGTTGAGCAGTACAACCATCAAAGGAATTGCTGGACACAAAAAAGTCATCCAGAAAATTTACTACAGGAACATGGAACAATTGAGCAATACATGTCACAAAAAAGTTGGAAATGTGATTAAATATACAAGGACCAGTACGAAGGCCAAAACACAGCCTGTTATCTACAAATAAGGTTTCTTTACCGTCGATATCCCAACGAAAGCCACAGTATTTACGATGGTCTGGGTTGATGGGAACAGCCCTATAGGCTGATTTAATATCTACTACTGCCATATATGAGCCACAATCTACCAAGGAGATAGCATCATCAATACTTTTGTAAGAAAATTCATGTACGAGCGAGTCACAATTTTCATTTACAGAAATACCCGATGGGCGACTACAATCTGTTATGGGGCGTATCCCTCCATCAGGCTTAGGGACAGCCCCTAATGCATGAATACAAACGGGAATTTCATCTGCTATAGAAATGAAACCTTCAGACAATTCTTTCGAGACAATATCATCCATTTTACTTTTAATTTCAGGCTCGAGAATAGAATTATAATTTGGGCAGTCATAGGGTTCGACTGTACTGTCGACCACATCAAACCCATCCAAAACACCATGGAATACATCAATGTAAATATCAATATCATTGTCGTTCAAGCTGAACAATAAATACGCAAACCTACATGGTTTCAACTGGGTCACCATACCTCCCAGCTTATGAATACAATGACAAACACCACGGGCACATTTAGCATAAACTGTAACGACACTTCCATGAGGAGAAATCGGAGTGTCAAAAAGCACTGAATCAGTGTTCATTTCATCTCCAAAATTACCAAAGTCACATATAATGTCACGAAAATCACTGTATTTACCTTGGTCAAGTTTAGAAGAATGTCCGAGACCTGTCGGGAGAGTAATTGGAAAATAACTGTTTGTCATTGGTGACAAATCGAGATCACCACCATCATGGTCCACCATGACAGTTAGGTTCACATCCGGGTCACCTTGGTTACCAACAATCTCTTCCGGTTCAATGGGCGGGGTGAAATCGTCAAAACAAACATCATTGACACCGTTACTAGGGGGGGCGTGGTTACCCACAACATCAGCGTAACTATCAGGTTTAACAATATGACAGCTAGAAAAAACAACATTTTCATAATC
Source organism: Sthenelais limicola (assembly GCA_942159475.1). Taxonomy (NCBI): domain Eukaryota; kingdom Metazoa; phylum Annelida; class Polychaeta; order Phyllodocida; family Sigalionidae; genus Sthenelais; species Sthenelais limicola. The sequence continues at coordinate 56,116,443 of OW804095.1, read as the reverse complement.
ATACGTATCATTCACGCCCAAATCCACCTCCTCCCGACAGTCCTCATCCTATTTGTTATTCTTGGAAGTGTGACATGCACGAGCACCGTGCTCGGAAGATCCGCAAGCGGAACACTTGTGCGGATAATCGCACGATTTGATCGAGCAACCCCCGATATTGTTAAACTTGAAGCATATACGGTCTTTCCTCTGCTTACCCGTAGTAGACTTGGTATTCGTTGCCTTGCGAGAGTTTTCAAAGCTATAACAACGAAGCACTTCTTCCTGACGTACGTCCTGGAAGGCTGATAGACCCACCTTGTTCGCCCTGTTACGCACGGCCTGGTCGTACGACAAGCTAGCTTTGAGCGAATACACTTGGGATCCAGCCTTTTCACACATCGTTATACAGTGACCAACCACTCCCCTAATCTCTTCTAAAGGCCTAGAATCAACGACTAACTTGTCTACCAATTTTAGATTAAGTAGAAGCAAATTCTCAATGGTATCAATAGAGTCACCTTTGTCTAAGTCCTTGCGCTGATCGAATGGGCGGGTCCTCGACCTAGTTCTAGATCTGCATCGCGTACGTCCACGGCTATGCGAGTCCACGCCCACATTGTAGATCGAGCCATCAACACTAGCATCACGCTGGGTAAATGAGATTATCCCAGAAAAAAATTTGAATACACAACCGCCCAGTGCGGTGATTCGAGCGAGAGTGACTGGGAGCGAGGGTTTGTTTATGTTCCATCGACCTTACGTCACAATGGCAAGTCAGTCATGCGATTGGTCCACGTGACGAGGAGTGGGCGTGGCCAGATCGCAGGCGCCGCCCAGGGACCCAAATATGGGCATCGAGGGTCGATTGATTTTATTAAATGGACTAATTGGTACAGTAGGAGGCGAGTAGGAGGCGAGAATGGATATCTGGATGTATGGACGTAGGTTTCCTTTGTTTAGTTTAGGATAGAGGTGTTCTTTGAGTGTCCTACGGAAGGGGTGTCACTGCTAGAGTCAGTGAGTGTCATAAATAGTTTGCCAGCTATGTCGCTCCAGTATTGATATAACATAAATTATTACATGTTGATGGCGTGAACCCTAAGCTGAAACCCTCAAATCCAAGGTGATTTGAAATGTAACTAATACCCCCCCCACACACACACACACATACATATAATATACTTGCATGATAACACCGAGACTTTTGATCTGTTTAATATATTATATAAGTAGTTTTATTTCCATCTCACCCCCTCTACAATAGCACACAGAAATTTACACAAATAGAATGCCAAAACATAATACTGCCGACATATCTATCTATGATGATCAATCATTATAGTGAATAATTATGCGCACTATGTCTAGCAAGAGTCATGGATATACAAGTAGACATCATGACCGATGGTACATATAAGCATTCTACTCACTGGTCAAGCATCAAGCTTTCTCCTGAAATGGCAAAGTGCTTGACTGCTTGTAGCACACTCAGTCAATCGCCGTAGGTTTCAAATTGATAAGCAGAACTACTTAAAGGCATTGGCTATTTATGCAACAAAGATTGCTGCAAACTCAAATTACACAAAAAAAATCCTTCTATTGGGCAGCTTCTCCACTGCACATTTTTAAATCATTATAACAAATAAATACTATATTCGTTGGTTAATTGAATAACTGTCAATACTGCAGTCAACCAGATATTTGACAATAACAGTTTCTAGTTACAAAACTGCATGAGAGTGACCATAGATTAACCATTATATAATAATATAAAATGTTTCTCAGAACATTAACGCATACACTCACTTTCTACATCCACCCTTGGCCAATCCTCCAGATCCCCCAAATATAACTAACTCGTACTTGAGGGTAGCAGAATCTAAGTATCTTTCTTTTTATTAGCACCCTTGTAGGAGACATGTAAATACCCATAGATGGGATAGATCGCCAGCAATAACAGACCCACTGACAAATTTATAGTTTTACCAAAGTTAAAGGCCTTCAAACACTCATTCATATAATTCCAGTCAACCGTATCATATGCTTTCCTCAAATCCGCTGAGACCAAGTGCTACACCTGGGATGTTTTTTTGTAAGAATAGTTAAGTATATAATCCATCTGCTGAACCTTCCATGAACGAAGTCGAATTGGTCATCTTCTATAATGAGAGGCAAAACAGTATTTAAACTTCTGGCTATTGTTTTTTAAATAATTTAGCAATTTACATTGAGTAAGGTCACATTGGTCTCCAGTTTTTTATATGACATTATTGTCATTGTCATTTGTCATACATAGTGAAGAACGGCTTTCTCGATTTCTATTTTGTAAGCCTCCCCGATAAAAATATCACAATTTGTTCTTTAAAAAATTCTACCTCTCTTAATAAGTGATCTTAATAAGAGGGTTGGTCTCTATAACGAGGTGGTTGTTATATGTGGGGTTCCACTGTAGTTCATTTGTGTCATTTATGTGTTTGATTTTAAAAACTTCATACTCGAAACACTTCCCATAACCTTAAATACATAATGAAGTCAGTGCTATGAGTGCCCCAGTGAGGTTTACAGCTGTACACACACTAACATATCATGTAGGTGACTACAATCACTATGGAAGTTGATGACTGATATTGGTATAATGCTGGGTTTGATGGAGGCAACGTCTGACTACCCTGTTCTAAACAGTGAGAATGAATTGAACGTCCATTTGTTTCTCCCTGTTTTTGATAAAGCTACCTATAAAACCTTACTATTGGCATTATAGATGCATTGACGACAGACACATCAACGGTGTATAATAGTCACACCCTTAGACCCTAAATGTATTATACCACGATCGGGGTGTTACACGCTGCAAATGAGTGAATACCTGCTATCATATATTATAGCATTAATACCTTGGCCTTGGGGAACATTCGAGGGCGTAGCCCGAGAATTTCCCCAGGCAATAGACCACGGAAACCAGCCAAAACCAAGGGTATTAGTGCTTTTAGACGCTATTTGGTCGGATTCAATTGAGGAATGTGGTAGAGAAAAAACATACACAAACCTTCTTTATTCCATCGAAAAACATCAGCAAACACCATGAGAATCGCCTTTCTATTTACGTGACCTGAACCGGAAGTGGACTGGGCTAAAGTGGACTGGGCTAAAGCCATACGGTAACCTACACAGTCACATATAAATAGCAAAATTTTGTCATCCTCCCCTAATTAACCTACATGTATAGCTCAGTGGCAGAGCGTTCGCCTACCATGCCAAGGGTGAGGGGTTCGAGGCTCGCCCAGGCAGCTTTTTTTTTTCATCCTTGCGACGTTCCTACTAACATTTCTCTATGAAGGAATCATGGGAAGACAACAAGATTTCAGATATCATAAGAAATCATATTGATTAAGCTATTCTGAAGATTTCGTCTTTATACAAGGTCCCGTTTTTTTTATATCAACGTTCGAATACGGTCACCGCTTGGCTGGCCGACAGAAGTTTGTACCGCTTTATCAGTTGTAGCGAGAGTGACTTTCGGTATGACCCATATAACTCATGTATGGCTTGTGAAATCGCCACTGGACTAAAACTTCGCTATCGGGGGGTAGAACTATATTAAAATCATTTCTACCAATTCAGATTATTCATTTATTTCTTTTTTATGTTGCTAGACACACATAAAAATAACCGAATCGATCAAGGTCAAGGTCGCCATAAGCTTGCCGCGTTAGTCGGAAACCGTATGATACCGCGACGGCTGGCCGAATGAAGCTCCAGCTACAATAGCCAATCAGAGGTGCGTATTCACTGTTGTCACGTTTCAGCCAGCCGGCGTGTTTTTACAAGATTCCGCTGCTTGCCATCCAAAGCATTAGAGACTTCCGGTTTACGAATGCCGTGTTGCGTGTGTCTAGGGACTTAAAAAAGAAATAAATAAAAGATTTGAATCGGTAGAAATGTTTTAAATGTTGTTTTAGCCCGATAGCGAAGATTTAGTCTACGGAAAGTCCCCAATACGACCTTGAACTCTAAGCGGTCCGGGTGCGCGCAAGCGGCTGTGTATGGTATCAGTACACTAGCAAAATTCAGCCGCGATATGCCCACCAGTTACATAGTGTAGTGGTTATAGTGCTCAACTTCTGCAGAGAACGTTGAGGGTTCGAGCCTCGTCAGGTCCCTTAGCTTTTTTTTTCATTCTATACTTGGACGGAAGCGACAGGGTTGGGTTGATCTATCGGGACGGAAGTCTTGGGATTAATCTATAGGGACTGATCTATCGGGACGGAAGTGGTTTGCGGGAATCTATAGAGTTTTACTTTGCGATCGATGCTTAACAATGGCTACCTAGTATCCGCAAACCGGAACAGGTGCTGCGACTACGAAGAATTCCTATAGACAACCCTCAGCCGCGCAAAGACCAATCACAGGTAAGAATCCAGGTGAGGAAGTGGCGTTGGAGGGGTCTATAAGGTAAAAAATACCCCCCAGAATCAGACCAAATCGCGTCTAATGTTGAATCGATCCACGCGTGAAAATATGACCTTTTTTAAGCCTCATTATAACAACGCTCCCTATTGGTAAACGTTACTCTCGCTCATGACGTCACGCCCCTTCCTGACGTCATACACAGTCCATGCCGTCGTTCATTAGCCAATCAGCTATACACTTGTCTAGCGCTTTGGCATAAAAAAAACAATATGGCGGATCATTGGAGAGAAGCGAGGTAAATAAATAGTTTGTTTCTTCAATTCATTTTAAAATATGACATCGTGGTATAAAAATAGGATGTAACTCGGTTAGTTTCTGACTTACTGTACACGATGCCCACTCGTTTTTTTTCGACCAGGCATCCAGTTCACTCTATCTCAGATACCTGGTCGAAAAAAACGAGTGGGCGTCGTGTACAGTAAGTCACAAACCAACCTCGTTACATCCTATCATCATAGTATACCCCAAGACGCTAAAGATCCCAAGATCACACTTTTAGATACCAGATGTAGCATCCAAATATGGTAAACGTTGCATGTAATGAGACGTTTCTGCATCTTGGATAGACGGTAAAGGTCTTGAGACGCTTCAAACGTTTAATAAAAACACTGTATCAAAAGTATGGACAAGAAAAGCTTATAATTTGCATATAACGGTAAGACGTTTGATGTTTGACGTGTGCCTACAGTGTACGGTTAGGATGTGGACAGCCACACATTATGATTATCCTAACATCGCTTAAAGGAGCATGATTGTTTATTATAGTCAAGATCATACAAGTATGCCAGACCTGGCATTCAAAAGCAAAAATCAGATGAGAAGTTATAAAAGGTTGTATACGAACCTCAAGTCAGAGGGTAATAGATGTAAGCCTATATGAATTATATTGATGAGGACATAGTTCATCACATGATTGGCCACACTATGTCCAGGTTCGCCGGTTTACATCATCGATCACGACCACTCTTGTTCCGGACAGCTAAGTGACAAATGGGTGCATTTCCGGTATATAGAGCGCGGAATAAGCGCTTTTATGGCAAGCGGAAACAGACCAATGCACACTATGCCGGAACAACACCACCGCCATATATTGGCAAACTTGTAAAAGAAAGTAGAATGTCGAGGATCCTACTAGTAGTGAAATCTGAGATAAAGGCGTCCGAGCTCATCTAAATGGTGCGGTATTTGAATACTAAAGTGCGGAATTCATGTGTGAGTTTTTAACCAGACTTGGGTTCTATGACTTCGTGTAGATTGGTATTAGTGGGATGGGGTGCGATTTTCAGAAGGTGTCAGGGGACGATATCCATATTTAGATAAGAAAAAAAGTCGAGCACACCTTAATTGGGGTCATATTAATTAATTTAAGTGAACCAATCGGGTGTTGATCTGGTCTTGATAATTGATGTTGTTCCGACAGATTAATTCATACATGTACGTAATTTGTGATATGATATAATTAGGATAATAATAATCGTACCTATCACACTATCCCCATCCCATTACTACGATTGTCTCTGACCCTGTGATAATATATGTTCTTCTGCCATGACCCTAGATGTTAGAAAGGAAATTCCATACAATCAATTGTCCTGTCTGTTCCTTTTATCGCCGAAGATGCGTGTGGGAGGCCATAGTAGACTCATGCGACCCGGGCTGAAGCCTTCCAAATCGATGTTCTGCACTTTTCTTGAAGAAAGGGATCGCCTGGAGCTAATATATCTAATCACATGATCAAATGGGGCGTACACATAGGACCAGAGACTATCTATCTGACAATTATGACATCATGAATCATGGTAGCAACCAGATAACACCGTATGTGGTACGTGACATTATACCAGAAACCGATGTTTATTCCATCAGAGGTGCGACAGAGGGAATCCAATACATTGCATATAAGGATTCTGCAAGTGGTCGACAGAAAGCGCAGTTACCGAATTGAATGTGAACTCAGCCATTCGTCAGGCTTCATATGTAGTATAAATATAACTTACTGTACTTTCAACGTAAATGTCCTTATCATTAGGGCATCAAGCTTCAGAGGACCCATACTAATATAATACGACACAAATTTCCCATAGATCAATGGACATTGATATAATCATGTATAGGGTGCTTTTAACACATCATGTGAATATCATCGGATTTCTAAACCTTCACCATGATGCCCTGAGTTTAATTTAACATTTCTTTTGTGTCAAATTTCGAGTATTCCATTGCTACTGGTGTGAGCCTATACCGCATAAGTACTTCTTTATCGTGTTACAGGGTCAATTGAGTTTCGGCTTAGAAGTTATTATTTGGGGTTGAAAATTATTATCAATACCTTTTACATGTGCACGTATACATAGTAGGATAAGAGAGTGAGAGAAGAAAAAGGGGAAACAGAAAGAAGGAAAAACCCCTCTTTGATCTTTATAATATAAAACAAAGTAAACGCCCGTCTTCTCCATTGCAGGCTATACTGTTTACTCATGATTTCCCCCTATCATGACAATTTATAAGCCTTACTTCAATGTTTGAAAATGTCGCACATTCTGACATCCCTGCTATTTCTATTGCAGTAAGACATCCCTCACCCGTGGCAAAAACCTGTGCCCCTATAATATGACCCATGGCAGACTCTCCGATCTCCCATAGGCCTACCCACTCATCTGGGGAATGCCTTTATGACTCACAGCGCTTACATTAACATTTTCTCTTCTTTTGAAAGCCATCCATACAGAGTAAGATCCTGCCCACACACAACCGATTTGCATCCCGATTGCCCCCCGATTTGGGTCTCCTGGTGGATCCTATGATCTCATTTCAAATCCTGGTTCATGTTTTTGAAATAACATAAACCAGCATTGGAAATGAAATCCTAGGAATCATCGGAAGACCCCAATCGTGGGGCAATCATGAGGCAAATCGGCTGTGTGTGGGCAGGGTTTAAAGGGACTATTTGTCCCTATTGCCATTGATGTGATGCATAATCGTAGGCAGGACAGTGTGTATTCGTTGAGTTTGCTTGGGATAGAATGGCGATATAGTTATTTATAACTCACCTTCGGTACCTTAGTCTATACTGGTATGGAGAGCCATAATATCGTATGAACCAATTTTAATCGGAGACTCTCATTTGTTAATGGTCGGGGAAGCAGTCGTGATACTAAATACTTTCTGGAAGGATGAGTGATAAGTTGGCATAGAAAATGGTTCTCAATTCTAAAAGGTGAAAATGTATGAATTCTCTTGAGATGTCTTATTCATTTTGGCGTAGCATTTATTTTTTAAAGAAGCAGTTCTACCCTTGTCAGTGACTTGGAATCCAATTCTCGAGGCTGGTGATCGCTTTTATGATCTCACAATGGTGTTGATGAAATTCGAAATAGCGCCTCAGGGTGTTGAACGGCGAACACATGGAAAGTGTGGCATACGATAAAGATGAACAAAAACAAAATATCAGAGGGGAAGTATCGTGTGCCTGGCGTGGAAATTGTTAGACTTTGATCGATTCCTGGCGTACAGCTGGATACGAATTCGGGTGATCTGAAACCACGTGACATTTTGCCAATGAGTTTTTATGGCAGGGGCCGTTAGCCCCTGGTTTCAATAAATTGGGTTAGGTAGTCTGGCTAAAAGGGATACAGTAAGTTGGTATCGCCAGTGTAGAGATCTTGGCATATGATTTTCAACATGTTCAATTGCATTTTCTATTAGTCCAACAAAATTTATATTTGCTAGATTGTATAGATTTTTTATGGTGCTGCATGCATAGTGGAAACAGTAAAAAGCAGTGATTTTGTTGGACTATGAATGGTTCACTCTATACATATATCTAATATATTTAATGTATAATAAATGTCATCTCATCTGAAATCTACCTCTGTAATGGCTGAGCCACAGGCATACACTACTGGACATTCTAAAGAAGGATCAACATTGATGGGCTGCTGGTGCACTGTTTGGTGTATAATCCTTCGGCGAAACTGAGGGATCTAAAGGTATTGAGAACAGGGGCCTGTTGTGTATGTATGAATGTAATCCGGATGGTATTCAAGTTACGTTGTATTATCTTTTTTATTATTTAAACAACTTGCGGTTTATTATACCATTTACAGCTCAGACATTTCTTTGGCGATACATCGAGGTAAAGGCTTATGTTACTCCTCCTTTTTCCAACACAGGAGAAGAATGGTTTACCTAATCAAATCTATTAAATCGGTTATACCTGGAAAAAAATATCTTCCATTGGATACACTCTTCTCTGCCGAGATTGGGCTATATTTGTGGCTACCTAACACTAATGAAACTCTGACCTTAATCTCGTAAAGCGCTGTAAGTTGATCTAGTCTACCTTGGCGAAACAGCTTTTGTCGGTGTATAACTGTTTTACATTGGAGAATAGTCCAGTTTATGATTCTGGAGTTTATACCTTTCTGGTTGTATCCGAACATTATGTCCTTTTTATTAACTATAATAACGCCCTCCGGGTCTCTTTCCAGTATGCTTCTACCGTTTGGGCCCATATTTAGGTACCCTGTGTAGTCTATAAAATTAAGGACTTGCTTACATAAGGCTCTATAGTTTTCTGACAATCAATAACAAAGTAAACTATGCTGTCAATCCCTTCGCAGAAGGAGCATTTAGGAGAATCCATTATTACACCCCTGTACTGTAGTTGCCTATACCTTCAGCATTGTATGCCATACTTGCTCAAGGTGGTGCATAACATGTAAATTATGCCACCCTTGGCGTATACAACAAGTAGGTCCACCAAAAACTTTAATTACTCCTTTGTTTTTATTATTTTTTTTAAAATTTATTAATGGGTTGTAATAAATGTGGAACAAAGTTCGGGTGAAGTCTTTACACTTGTTAGTGACTTTGGGAGCTCAGAAGATCTCGGCCTAAGGCCCTCTAACTTCCCACGCTCCCTCGGTCACTAACAAGTGTACAGACTTCCCCCTTGCTATGTTCCATCTATTTATGTTAGATTTGCATAGATAAAGGTTACATGTAACAGTCCTATGAAGAATCCTATACTGAAGAGCCTGAAGCCTAGTGTCTGCAAGGGTTTATGAACACGTCCTTCTACCCAACTTGATCGAACTCCTGATCGTTCATATATGTAAGTTGCCGAGCATTAAATTTCTCTCTGTTAACATTTTCTTGTTATTAGCGCGTTGTATATTTTTTACTCGAGCAGATTAGTATATCTATGCATGCATTTAGTACGGAACCTTTATTGTTCCTAGAGTGGAAGAAATTCAGACAAAAATTCGTTTTCTTTAGCAATCAGAGGAAAACACAAAAGAAATTACTAATACCTTTCTCTCCCTGAATGATACATGGTAAATGAATCGAAGATCATGCCTGGCTCTCACTAGAAATTGACAGACAAACACTTATTATCAAGGCAAACAAGGTCAGGTACACATTTGAACTGTTATGAAACACTCAGGTCAGAGGATCCAGTCCGGTTCAGTGTTGCTGGTGTTTGTCTACCCAGGGTCACCAAAAGAACGTTGAAAATGAAACACTCAAGTTGATGGTTTGAGTCCCTCTTTGAGTAGCTTGTTTTTTCTACCCAGGTCATTCAAATTATGTTACTAATGGGCAGAAAAGTCATCTAAATATACAAAGTACTATAATAATAACAGATATATATATATGTGCTTATAGATATTATAGTTTCTTAATCAATAAATTCTAATGAATTACCTAAGGAACACTTAAACGTTCTCCCTTGTTTGAGTCTCTTTTCATGTTTAACTCAGACGAAAGAAGAAGAGGAATAACTACAGAGCAACACTTCTGAGAGACATTCCGAATCACGAAGTATTGACTAAAGAATTCCTAAAACCAAATGGTGTATATTTGTCTCCAAACCTATGAAATGAGTGATTATTATGCACCCTAACTTCTAACTTGCAGACCCACACTTTTACAGTAGGGAATATTTCTACCACGTGAATTCCCACATATACTTCCTTTCCTTAGCTTAAACAACATGTTCCCTACATGGTCACTTTAGCTCTGGTAAGCATAGAGAACCAAGATTCATGCTCAGTTTTCCTGGATCTTGTTTCCCTTTTAAGCATATATATAATTTCAGTAACTCAATTTCTGATAGCTTATAGCTAGGGATTGTACGTCTCAAATGTTTGAGTTTGAAATACGAACTCTAGTTCCTACGCAACGTATCTGAGTATAATTTACAATCTTCTGTTAGAAATAGTCCATTATGCAACCGTTTTTGGCAATAAGTCCAGAGTCTACTTATACATATATCAATCTAACAAGTAGTACACATATTTTTCGTCGTTTTTTTTCCGTTTGTCTATTCCTTTTCGCGAGTTCTGAGGCAATGAATTCTAGAATCAATAGAGTCAGCTGTTAGAACTGCATGGGCGAACGGCTACGTTTAATGGATCTCCCTAGACGTCGTAGTCGTAAGCTTCTACATAGGCAGACACGGCCCCAGGCCCCCAAATACCTAAAACGATCTAGCATTAGGCCATTACAAGGCTTCGATCACAGCTGATTGATTCACTTCCCGCCTCTTGATTCTCTTTTTACGTACGAGACGGGCGTGGAACCTGGCCTGTCAAAGATGAAATCTTTTTGGTTCACCCAGTCACGTGGGGGTCTGAATCCGACCAATCAGGAAGATTTCCAATTCCAAAGGCTCCTCCAGTGAGTTTTGTCAACATAGACACGAAAGTTTGGATAATGGGAACTTCCGGTACATCCGGGTTGTACCATTGCATCTTGGGATATGATTAATCATTTTCGACAGGAGCTTATTACGAAGAGGTAGTAATGTCATTATTGGAAACCACACTGACTGGCCTTTTTGACAAAATACTTTTTCTTTTCCGACACCAACGAATATTGATTATTTGATACCATATTCACGTGGGATCTGCAGTGCTCCAGACAATTGGCACGAATGTCAGAGTGTACCGAGAATCAGCGAGGAATCTTAGAGCTATATAGCAGGAAATATTCTCCCTGAGCGTCACGTAATGAAAAATTGTCTACGTGGCATCTTTAGGGCTACCCCCACATCAAATCCAATTTGTTTGTTTGAGCAGTGAATGGTTTCCAAGCTAAGTAGGCCTACGAATTAATTCAAAACCCCTTTAAGGTTATGATATTTAAGAATTTATTCGGGTTATGCCCAATGAAGTGGAGCTACATTTCTTTTACAGAATCCTACAGTTTTTGCTTGCAATGTAGTTAGACGGCATTCATTTCCTGTGCATCGTATCTGATGGAATGCAATATTCTATGGGGATACATAATCGCGGTATATCCTTCCCATGGAAATCCCAACAGTTATACCAGTTATACCAATGAGTATGAAAGTCATTATATTATTTTTGTTGGATATACTATCATGAAGGCTGGGACGGCGTAGTGTCATGAACAATTATATTATTTCTGTTTTCACAGGCGACATCAGCAGTGCGAATTCCATTTTTTTATAAATAAAAAAACAATAAGCGGGGCTGGTGTAATTATGGCTATTGTCTCTAAGACCAAATTATTATTTGGGGTATTCGTTTCATTGTCATGTACTAAAATCACCCCGCCCCATTAGAAATCACTTTCGCTATGTAATTACTTCCCTTCCGACTTATGGTATTTCACAATATATCTCGTATCAATTAATCATTCTTATTATATAATATATTATGTAGTGAGGTTCAGTACTGCCTCCCATAGCCTTGTGATTCTAGGGCAAAACCCCGTCAGCCAGAAAGGTGGGAAGAGCTGAGATTATGCGTGCTGCCTCATCAGTGCACCCTTTCGTGCGGCTGGCTACGCATATCTGCATAACCAAACGCCATGTACTTTTAAGAAAGACTTGACAATAAATATGCCCTATATCATGGTGTTTGCACAGTGCCTTTCTCTAGACTACAGAAACTCAAGTATGTATATATCCCACATTTCCCATTTCTGAAATCCTACCGAAAGCACGATACTCAAATTATATCACAACATATCCCTGAGCCAGGCCGATTTCAGTAAAGTAATCTCGCAATTTATTACTTTTTCTGAAATAACTTATTTTACCACCATTCCATATTTTTAGTTAATTAAATATTCTGGCGGGGTTTTGGTGTGGTGGAATAAAGGCAATGTGGGGTTCTGGCGGGCGGGGCTCTGACTGGTGAGGTATTGGCATGGGGGAATATTGGCGGCGGGTGGGGGGTTCTAGCGGCGGGGTTTTGGCTGGCGGGGGTTTGACTGGAGGGATTCTGTCCGTGCACCATATAGTATATATAGATAACTTATATTATGAGTGTGTGATCTGGTGTTGGACTAGGTTTTATATCAAAGCTGCTAAATAAAGCTTCTAAATAAAATCAGTAGCCATCTCTTGAAACCTGTTCAGCTAATCATACAGAATTAGTGATCATGTGAAGGACAGAGCGCCAACATTGTGTTTTCATTCCATGATTAGTCTTGAATCACGGCAAAATGGATTTGCTCTTTATTGAGACCAACTATCTTTAAATATATGGAATACAGTGTTGGCATCACCAGCTAAGGATTAGCTAGGTAAGTTAAGATGCACCAGATACTAGAAGATTGAATATAAATCCCGTTACTTGTGAATCAAGCCCAGAACAGTTAGAAGTGTCACTTTAATGGTGCTCCTACGTACGAAGGTTTGATGAATGTGCTTCAAAATACTAGAGGACGCCGCTGCGTTCCTCCGTGCTGATTTAATGTCCGATTTGAAAGGCTCATCTCTGACTAGCGACCACTGAACCAGAAAGATAGGCCCATGTTATATGGAATAATAATTTCTGTAATTATGGGTCTACACTACAGATGAGGAATGAGGAACCCTCATGATGATCCGCCTTCATCATCATCATCTGTCATCATCATCTGGCATTATCACCATTCCCGCATGGACCTTGGGCTTTCAAGGAGGTTTAGCATTGCATAATGGCTGTAGGACCCACAGGACCTGGATAAAGCTGGAACATCTAGTCATTTGAAGCTCTGCAATATAAAGTTCAATCAACATTTTTGGACTATATAATTGAAAAGAGGTATTTACTTGATAAATGTGTGGTAATAGAAGAGTAAAGGGAATATCCCTTTCAAGTATTTTAAAGGGTCACTATAGGGGTTCATGGTCACTTTCAGGTCAACAAACGTTATGGAGCCATAAGTACAGCACCCAAGTCCCAATTCTTTTACCTCCATTTATGTCTAACTTATAGTCACTCATAGACCTGTGCATATTGAGAAAACTTAGTTGAAAAGGTCTGTTTAGCGCAAGAGGGCAGTGAGTGTGTTGTGTGACGTCACAATATGTCGCCTAAAATGTAAACAACACCTCTTCCGACTTGTGTGTTATGTACATTGCATGTTCATTTCAAGATTTCGCTACCTTGTGACGCAGGCAACAGTGGCGTCCTGAATGAAATGCTAAAGTGTGGAACTACTTTTTCCCTCATGTAAATGGGTAGAACTCACTAAATATTAGGTTACATTAAGTACCACTGGGGCAGGTGTCGAAGATAAATATTATTATAAACTAATAAATCAAAAGAAACGAGAATCTTTGTTGAACAGAGTCAATGTGGTTTTTAAAAAAATAATTATCCTAGGAAATGTTGGATGGCTTGCAAGATACTATAAGAACCGAAAAAAGAAATCCACGAGGGAAAGCTTGATGAATTTGTTTAGCCATGCAGGCTTTAAAACAGGGAAAGATGCTTTGGAATATGTAAATACATTCTTTGCTTAAAATAGGGTACTGTAAACGTATTTATTTTCGCGCAGATACATTTTCGCACACTAAGTACTTGGACACCTTTTTGCGCTGATTTAAATTTGTTTCTAGTAAGTCTCATACCTTATTTTATGCAAACATTTGACCTTTCGCACAGGATTTATTTTCGCGCACAAGGGTGGGTGCGCTAAAATAGCGAAAATAAATACTGCGCGAACATCAATACGTTTACAATATTCGGAGTTCGCGATAGCTCTGAACTCTGAATTTGTTGACATCCCCAAGAGACTTGATACCGGAATCTACCCCATTTGTGTCATTTTTATAGAGATTTCGTACATTTCTGAGTCTGTAAGTCGTTTGTGATTGAAGGGGGTGGGAGGGGTTCACATGGAGCTTGCACAAGCACGAGCAAATCCGGTCCTCTCTCTCAACCTCAACCGTAACCTCTTGTTAATACCAGGAGAAAATGAATTGAGTGGGCATGTTATTTCATGAGATTATTCAGAGTGTTTTAAAAAGGTGACGCCTGAAAACGTCCTTGATGGACAGTGCGTTTTTAAATTGTTAAATATTATATCGGCCTTTTCAGGGTTCACTACACATACATGTATACATGCATGTATATTTTGTGTGTCAAAATATATCAACACATGTATATTGATATATTTTGACACACAACTTATATTCTATATTCATAGAAGGTGGAGGGAGTGGGGTCAATTTATATCGGTGTATGGGGGTCTTTAAGATGATGAACTTGTAGACTTCTATTAAAGATGTTTATTGCACAAACTGTCTGGAATTAGACGTCCTTCATCAGGTGTGATAGCATATTGATAGAAAACAATTAACATCGTTTCCGGGACGGAGATCGGTTTGGTCCGGTCACGTGATCGATGGCTTACCGGTGTACTGCTCCTCACACTTTTAGCTACCCCCAACGTTGCTGGACCTTGCTCATCAAGTTTTCTTTTCTTCAAACCAGAGCAATGACAGGAGTATAATTTACGAAATTGTATATGCAATGCATATATATGTATACATGCTGTAAATATGTATGCATGTGTACAATTGGAGAACCGATTGTGAGAGGTTTTTTCAGTCGAAGGTCGATCTTGCTCTTGAAACTGGGTGTTTTATGGTTTCCTGACAAGACTAAATATATTGCACAATCAGCTTGTATTTCAGCATTGTGTCATGCAGTAGAAATCAAAGATGCTATGAAATATCAGAACGCTGAAACGTCAGAATGCTGAAATGTCAAAACGTACATTGAAACTTTGAAACGTGCATTGAAACATCAAAACGTAAATTTAAAATGTGATTTATGGAATCTACGATAGTCTGTGGATGCAGTGATGAGGGCTGTCGATTTTACCCTGTTTTACTCAGAGAACTCAAAAAAGATCCATGGTTTATTTTATCTAAATAATGTCTAGGATACCCTGCACTGAGATTTTCCCAGATGAAATATATCCTATAGCTGCGATTTAAATTGTCTCATGTAATAATGTATAATTAAATGGCATTACTTCTGTATATCACCCAAATATCTATATATTATCCTGTTGCCGCAAAAATTACACTAAATAATTATGTTTTTGGAACTCTTCTTTGATTATTCTGAAAAAAATAATCCAATAAGATCCATTTAAACATAAAACTGAGATAATGTTAGTATGTAAAGTAACAGAATTTAGCATACATCTAATTATCCCACCCATGTACTAGTAGGTTTTCACACATGGCACTAGAAGCGGTACCTCCGACGATGCATAAAATATAATCCATTAAATCTCTTGGCCATGCACGTATGGTTCCGCAAGGTCAATATCTCACATGGGCAGGGACAATCGGATTATGTAGTTACTGAAGAATGAAACCCATTTTATGGTCGAAAGGTGCTGATGATGAATGTTCTTGTCCTTAACTCTTACCAGCCATACTCGTTATCAGTAGCTATTTAGCAAGGGAAAACAAACTGATCGACTACAATGTATTAGACAACCTTGTATAAAACAATTGGATGCCATCATGAGTGAATGGATCATTTATTTCAGTAGCGAACATTCACATGCTCTGCATTATGATTCCTGTTTTGGTTGTGCACTATCAAAGCCGTTTGCACTTTAGTTGCCTGCTTCAATATATCATATTTTATATACTACTGGGTAAAATCATAGTAGTGCAAGGAAAGCTGCCTTGGTTGGTGGGTTTCGCGGAAAAGGCATAAAGGCATTTACAACATGAAATTAAACTTTGTCTCCTAAAACATAGAGCTATGTGTTGAGGGCCATTTATGTTTTTATATTCAAAACCACATGCTTCAATTCAATTCAATTCAAGAATTCTTTATTGCAATAGATGTTATTTACAGTGAGGTGATCCAACTTTCTAAATAGACAGGTGCATAGGTAGGTCTTCCGCTGGGTGCCTGCCTGGGTGCCTGATTCGTCATGGTTACCAAAATTTTAATGGCTTTTTAATTTACGCTGACAACATTTCTTTTCAGGTATTCCTCGCTCACTTGGCATTTTCTTCAGCCAACGGGACTACCTCGCTAACATCACAACTGAACATCCTCCCACAAAACCCGTCCTGCGCATTTTTGCATTTGACCAGTTGAGTAAAACGACACATATCACCTGCAACATAGTCAACGCCACCTCATCTTCACGCCACTCTAGCAATAAGATGCCAAACCCAGATAACCTATTCAGGATCACCACAAATGGTACAGAGGTGTGCTTATTCTACATAGGGCAGGGCACTGAAGGTCCAGTTGAAGGTGGGGTGATCTTGTTTATTCTTGTCAAGTTGTTAAGAGTTGTTGGACTGTTTATAATGTAGAACTTCTAAATATCCAGTCAATTAGAGTCAATTAATTTTACCATCAAGACCTCAATGATAAAACCAACGATCCTATAGTGTGTAGCTATAGGATCGTTGATAAAACCCCATAATTTGGGTTAGATTTTGCTCTATTGGCATTTTGAGTGCTTGGCTCACTTTATCTTCCGAGTCATATATTATTATGTGTTACCTCATCACAAAGTATTTAATGTAGGTAATGATGATATTTTACTCTAGCATCCAAATGTTTTCCAAATAATTCTAATCTCATATTTTGTTCTACTTAATCAAAGATTACCTTTGAAGTTTGAGAGAAATAATATTATAGCGAGGAGAAGGTTGTCGCTGTATAGTGGGGATCCCGGGGATTTTAGTTTTAGTTTCTTTGGTGGTGAGGAATAATTCCCAAAGTAAAATTGGTTTAGTGGGTTTTTTATTCTGTCACTAGCTTTCGAGCTGTCGTGCTCTTCATCAGGTCAAATTTCATCAGAAATAATATTATTAATATATTTCATGCTTATTGGAACTATAATCTAGATTAGCCTTTTTAATCGACTGTTTTTTTCGTAGTCAACATCATTTCGCGTTAGCAGGATGCAAGAATGATTACAGGGTCAGAGATATGGGCTCTTCCTAAAATGTCTGTGCCAGCCAGTTGTTTGAATGCCCTCCCTGCAATCTGTTATTTATACAAATATGTTAGTCTGATCCTATTTTCTCTCTCAGGCAATTGCAACCAGTTAGGGACAGGCAAATAACCCACATCGTTTAAATCAATTGAGACAAATAGAAATTAATGGACAATTACCACCTTATCATCTGTAGTACAAATACAACTAAAACTCTCTTGTTTGGAGCTAATTTCGTCGAGAGATTTTCGGGGACTTGAACATGTTGATAAGGCCCTCTCTACCACCTCCACCCACACAAGGGATGCTTGTTAGATAAACGGGCGCCTTATCAGTCGTCTCCTTGTTTGGTGTTCCGCTGTAGAGATAACATCTGTAGACACTTGTGAGTGAGATGTTGCCAAGAAGGACCGAGGCTACCCTGGTTTTCTGGAACGATTGATGCCTGAGGGATGATATCGAAATACTATGTTTCTGACCAAGTGCTTCAAATTTCTAAGTTTCCCTTTTATTATTCAGAGCAACTCCTGTTTTTGAAGGAAGGGGGCTCATTGACGTATAGGTACTCTAGAGGGTATTGTTAGTTTTCAGGGTATTTATAGTTCATCCATTAAATTTATCATTGAAATTTAAAGGTTTGAAGCGACCAGGATGATTATTTGAATTTATTATTTTATTTATTTACTCTCAGTCAAAGGTGACAAATATGACTGAAACCACCCTTTGTTAATCAGAAATTTTTAAAAAAAAGAAAATTCCTGAACGTGTAACCATTACGAGTAGGGAATTGAATTTGGCGGCCTGGTGAACATGTGATAGCTTGGCATCATGGATGTCACATTATAGGAACTGCCGGTCTAGTTATATACTAATATACCTTCGGATATATAACAACATTATATTGGTAAGTGCAGTCAGAAACAATTATACTGCTTCGCTTACACTGCAAAGACATCCATGAAGAGAAAGAGAGAGAGAGTAGTCCAAGTCCAACCAATGCACAAAGTAAGGGGAATGCAGAAGAAGGGACAGCTTTTTTTCCTTGGTCAAAACTAACAATTCTTGTTAATCTGAATTATTTATGCATGTTCCACTTTATATCCAGGTGTGTAGAACTTGAGCAGAACGTAGTACTATATTGATTAGTATTAAGATCAAAATCAAAATAACAATAATGTAAAATATGATAATCACTGAATTAGTGACCACTCATTCATCCACAATAAGCTACAATAATATCATAGACAACATGATATATAGCCAGTAGTCATCATTTCCCACCATTTTCATCTTAAATAATCAATATCTAAGCGGTTCTCAAATACAACAGGCCATTTATGGTCGATTCCACAAAATCTGTGACATTAGGTTTTTCACCCCTTACACTCTTGTTTGTCAATTTACGCATTTCTAACCAAAATAATTGTATTAGGCTCATTGAAAGCCTCTATGCGAACCCCACTTTTGTATAGATAAGAAGAAAATTGATGATTTTATGGAAAAAAACCCCTATTTTTAGGTCATTTCTGCATTGAAAATAAACGTTCCTTAATATTAAGTCAAGATGGAGAATAATTATCAACATTTGGCACATCTTTTTTTTTATATTTATTATTGTCATGCTTTGGGATTCATCATTTTAGCAAAATAAGTAATCAATGATAATATTTTCTGCTTTGAATTCTAAATAAACTGGTGGGGTAGGTAATGTGTCCCCGTGGGTGGGTACATGAATTTAACATTAATTTAGCTATGAGAAAGGCCTTCAGTTCATATTTAACAATTCTCATACATAGCGCCTTACTCAGAGAAAGAAATGACTACATTAAAATACTGTTTACATTTGGCTTAAAAATTCCAGAGCTTTAGACACAAGATGGGGTAATTTGAAATGTCCCCATGGGTGGGTACAATTCTCCTGTATTGAATTTGGAATAATATGAATTTCATGAATTATATTATCTTCCAAGTATGGCCATACCACAACGATATGTTATGAACCAAAAGAATTTTCATCATACATTTTACCCTAAGTCAAGAGCAGAGAATAATGTCATGTCCCCATGGGTGGGTACAGTCCCCGTGGGTGGGTACATATATGAATATATGCTTGAATACTAGTGTAATGGAAAATGAAACTCTTGTGTTTTATTTAATTTTCATGCATGTGTATGTAGGGATGCAATTGTACTACTAATGCATGATAATGTATGATTCATTAAGTCAAGAGCAGAGAATAATGTAATGTCCCCATGGGTGGGTACTGTCCCCGTGGGTGGGTACAGTCCCCATGGGTGGGTACATATAGAAATATATGAATATTAGCATAATGGGAAATGAAACTCTTATGTTTTTTGATTTTTCAGACATGTTTGTATAAGGATGTAATTGTACTACTAATGCATGAACTTATTTTTATGTTTTAATGCCCTTGGTGTTAGAAAATCATATGTACCCACCCACGGGGACACCTGTATTTGATTCCCTTAACTTTAAAAGAGCATAGCAGAAAGAGTTATGAAGATTAGTGTTCCCAAATCATACAATTTATCACTGTAAACGTAGAGTTGTAAACAAAAAATAAAGGATTTTTGACTAATTCTAAATTTTGAGTTTTTTTTGGCCATTGTCACAGATTTTATGGAATCGACCTTATACAGTTTAAAAAGAGAATTCAGCGATTTCCTGGAAAAGATACGTTAGAAATGGATGTGTTTACATTCGAAAGTCCAAGTATTTTTAAGCGACTTAAATGTTTGTGGCCAATAAAATGTTTTAAAAAGTGCGGCTTGACAAAATGGAAGTTTACTTTTATTTGGCGAAAAGGGTGTTGAGATGTTAACGTGGCCCTCTAGCTAGCTAGCAAAGAGTATTCTGTGATTGGATGCATAAGGTGCAGGAAGTTTACAAAGCTTTTAAGCTTCAACTCTGGCTTCCGGTGTGGGGTGACTAGAGGAGACCATGATTGCAAAAGTTATTGACTCAATACTTTTGGCGCTAGGAAAGCATGATTATCGAAGCCTAACCTTAAGGGCCTAGTCCACTAAGCCGATTCTCATGCGATTTTGCGCTGCAGAGGATCCTGTTCCACTAAATTCCGTGAGAATCGCATGAGAATCGACTCAATGGACTTGGGCCTTTAGGAGAATAGGTGTGGCTGCCTGCTTTGAAAGTGGACTGTATGGCAGCATTAATGGTCGAAATCGTGGATATAAACATATGATACAACATACCAGATGAATGGGTTTTTTTGTTTCATAACAATATTTCTTCTTTAGCAGAGAGAGATAACCTCTTATTCAGCAACGATGAAATCGTCATGATAATTACGACATAAACTACACGGGTACACCTTAGCTACATGTGAGAGGTCGGATATAAATTTAGCGTGCACTTTGTTTATCATGTATACCACTGCCATTCATTTATATGTGTGTTTGTTTCAGGTATGCGTTAGAAGCTTCGGACTTTATTATTTATAGTGTCCCCCCAATCGGTTTATTATGACTCATTTGTTCAGGTAGCTACATCGTTACGTTTGTACATCAATAGATGTAAATATCTCTCTTCCCCATTTTGTACAGCGGCAACATCGGACTGTAATTTGAATTAAAATCAGGTATTCGTCAAAATAGCCTAGGCAATGGTATATAATATTGTTGGGGATTTTGCCAACTGGTAAAGCTGGTCATTATGGATGACCACTCCCCATTACTCCAACTACCCATTACTAACACAACACTAACATAACGTCCACCCCTCCTCGGTAAAGGTTTCAAACCCCAACTATTTCAACAATATAGATACCATTACGCATAAGTGCATATATATGTACGGTACATCGGATAATAGAGCAAATATCTCAAGATAATTTAACTATTTTCATAATATGATATTTTCATTTGTTTGCAGATCACGTACCGTATAATATCCATATCAAATGTGAAACACCAAAACCATCCTACTTCTCTAAACTGCCCAATGTTGATATCAGCCTATCAGAAGTAACTTCAGTCGTGGTGACTGTATTTAATGCTGAGTTTGGCCGACAGGTGTCTCCGTGTACAGGTGGAGAGGTACAGCTCCGTGAGGTATGCTTTGCTGGCTTCACGGATCACCTTGCAATTCGTGAGAACATCGCAGACTTCGTAGCAACAGAGTGGCGAGGGTCAACTCTACCTGGCTGTGAAAGTGTGAAGACGTCCTATTCAGTAACGAGTTAGTGTTGGTCATTCTTTAGTTTAGGAGAAAACATGGGATATTGGGTCTAAAATGTTACCAAATCATATACATAAGGGCCCAACATTTATCAAGACAAAATAGGTGTCAATCAATGCCAATCCAGTTACTATTCAAGAAGGTGTGGTTGAAGTTTGCATATACGGTGTAATTTTCTATAGTACTTCTTTTATCTAATGATAAAACTGACATTCATTTACTTGTACTATCAATAGTATTTGTGAACGTGTTTTACTTCCAATGTTTCCCAGAACTTGTATACTTCGAAATAATAATATAATGTTAAAGAATGATCCATAAATACGTTACCTAGTTTTATATAACATATCAAAGCACAGCAATATAATATCCATACATTCTTATTCAACTAAATTATTTTCTTGAAGTACAACACGGCTCTGCCAAAGTCCCAGCTAGCCTCGATGACCAAGGCCTTTTACACATACATGAAGCATTAGATTACGAAAAGAGGGGAGCCGCAAATCTAACCGTCGATTGTAAAGTTGATGGTTTTGAGAATATTACGCACCATCGAGTAGACATCAACATCGTCAACATCAATGATAACATCCCATGGACAACCAACAACTACACAAGCATAGGTGCTGACGAGATCCGGATAGATTCCTACGAAAATGTAAGCTTAAGTGTAAACTGCGATGGTGCGATTACACACTTTATTTACCACGCATATATATGCAATGTTCCACCTAAATATATATCTATATGTATGTATTATATATAAATACTAATAAAGGTCTAGCTGTTGTGATCATGATAATTCTGATGCAATACATCCTTCCTCTGGCAGTGAGTCCGCTGCGACGCGGAGTAGAGCATAGGGGGATGGATTCAATGTAGTATAATTAGGAAATGTATGCTTCCTTGTATGGCTTATCCTCCACTTGCTGTTGTACCCCTATTCCCCAGCATTGGGCCGAGCGGTCTCTCATGCTGGAAGAATGGAGATGAAGGATCCTCAGGCTCAGGCTTCAACATGGGAAAAATTTGGAATTTGGAATGGCCCAGGACTCACTTGAAACTAGAAGCTGAAAAGATTGTCTGGTGTCTGAAATGGCCATTTTATTTTTTTCTTTAAAATCAGGCTGTCCTGAAAATATTCATGCTACATGTATGGAAATGTTCGTAGACCTGAATAAAATATTTTCTAAATCTAAATCTAAATCATGGTAAAGGCCACGGCAATTATGTATTGGGGTATTCAATTGGGTAACACCTCAATAATAAACAACTATATTGGAGTAATCAATTATAGGTGTTGGTGGCGATCAATATGGAACAGTGGTAGGGAGTGTAAGGTGTAGCATAGAGGGAATAATTCAAAGTTATATGTATTGGCGTAATCTTGGTCAATTATAAATATATATATATAAGAAACTTTATTTCCATTTTGTTATACAGACAGTGATAAAAGTTTTCTACATGGAAATCGGTTTTTGTTCTCTGTCCCAACTGTTCTCTGTCCCAACTAACCAAGTGAAGTTGGAGAATAAGTGTCCTAGAGGTCTTGGGTGCATACTCTTAGTTATTAGAAATTGCTAAGAATACGCACCAAAGACCTCTTTCCTACACTTAGCTACGAAGAAGGTGTGAATGAAGGACCAGACCTTCAGGCTCATCGAGTACATAAATATTCTCATTGGGTGCATTTTGATGTATCATGGAATCCAACCGGATCAGTTTAGTGTTACTCATTTGCCCTATAATCTAAACTAAATATTTGTATTTCAGGGAAAAGAATTGATAACCTTTATTGTACGAGAAAGAGATGGACCTGAGTTATTTGAAGACTTTATTGTTACTTCAGTCGAAAACGACAACAATCACCAATTTATGGCCAAAGGAACATACATATCACTATCTTCAGGTGAGTGTAAAAAGGGTAGCCGCAACTTTATCTCATAAAGACTCATTCCACGGGGGTCTTGCCAAGCCCAGTGGATCAACCCCATTATTATTCGGCCATCCAGGGCTGAACATTTTTCATTTTGTTGAAAATAACTGTCACTGTTACTTGTTATTATTGTTGCTCCACCAGCCTCTGCCATGCCCCTGTTTAGTAAAAGCACACAGCTACTGATCTGCTGGTGACAAACAAAGAAAATAAGAAAATCAATCACTACTGATGTTTTATCAATTCTTGCATTTACACACCATAGACTGAAAGTGGATGACACATGCATGGCTGAAGCAGTAAATGTTGCTGTCACTGATACATATTTCTCTCTCTTCTACCATAACTGTTTATAGAAATCAGTTTTATAAATTTATTATGTTTTATAAATGCAATACCATATTGTCACATGCATTGTAGAGATTATGGATACAGGTTCTGCATAAAGTGTGAAATATAAATTATTATTCATAAACATTTCCTAACTAATGGCACAATTATGTATGTTTCAATTATGATGACTGTCATCCTCCCACGGCATTCTCCTAATCTAGCCCTGCCACATCATTAGCCCTTTTTCCGGGCAGAACACACAGATCTAAGGATGTGGCAAGGCTTCTGACTGAGTAAGTGAACAGAGGGCCGACCTGCTGTTGGGAGGATAGCTAAATGTTAGTGTTTAGTGTTAGGTTCCATTAGTTTCCCACATAGTTTAATGGGATTCTTTGTACTTTTGGTCTCATAGTTGCTGTTGGTCTCAACATGGTTGTATCTTGGGCAAAGCCTTATTCAATGACTGATAATACATATACTTTTGATGTGAAAATTCGCGACTATGGTTATATTGGAGATGATTATGAAGGAGATTTTTATGAGGTAAGATGTTTTTCGTTTGCAGGCTAGTTTATCCTTGTCCTATACTCTATTTGTCATTACGTCTGAAATATCTAAAGAGAAAAACTAAATCAGGCATTAACCGGATGTAATAAAACACCATTTCATTGATATCAATTCCTACTAAACAATAATACTTATAATACTGTTTTAGTATTATATACATTTCAATGGTAGTTTAAAATGCAACTAAAATCCATTCCATACCCAGTCACAGTGTCATGTTTAAATTGCTGTTTTCCATTCCAGTTCACATACACGATTGAGTTGGAACTGCCCGCCTTAGGAAATGTCAGTTGGAACGCAGCACCTTATTCACGAGTATGTACAGCTGGCATCATTTTCTACATGATTTCTATGGTCTGATTTGTAGTAAACCAAGTGACGTTTGTACTAAGATTAATAATGATTAGAAGGAAATAATTGATTTAACCTATTTAATTTCCATTATGTTATCCATTATTTAAGCCTTACAACTCAATAAGGTCCGACCAATAGCTGATATTGATGTCAAAACTAGTTAAAAACATTACCCAAATCGTGCTAGACTAATAATATGACAGCTTTATGCATCGGGGGATCCCCCAATGAATCGGGAGGACACTGGGACGGATCGGGACTGCCTTCCCGATATCCATATAATGAATCATCGGGGCAACCCTCCCGATTTGTCTTAGGATTTTAAAATATTAGTAATTCAGGCAGGCAGGCAACACTTCACTAATAAGACTATAACTTCACTAATTTTTGGATTTTTCTTTAGTTTATTTTACAATTTTCTTTTACAAATGTGATGTGAAGTCACCAAAGATGGCTTTTAAGATACCACCATATTCGAAAAGATGAGATCAAGCAGTTCCTAATGATAGTAAACTTTAATATCTATTTTAAAATATTTTTTTTACATGTGATGTGCCACAGGAAAATGAGCCACAAATCGAGAATCAGTACCCAAATCGGCCCAGAATCGTGTATGTGTGGACCAAGGCAGGAATCGGGGGTCAAATTGGGCATGTTTGGGTCTGAAAACAAGTCCCGATTTCACATTTTTAATCATTGGGAGTGCTGAAATCGGCTCTGTTTTGAAATCGGGCCATGTCAGTTCATGTGTGGGTCTCCCTTAAACGTGCTGGCCGTGCAGCCTGTGGAGGACCAGCAAATCACTGCATTCGAGTAGCACTACAAAAGCTGCACCTCCACATAAATTCTACTAATACTCTTCTAATAAAGTACTTATAGAGGCAACATTTTTAGGGGGGGGGAGTTCCCTGTATTTTCAAACAAAGCTCTTCAATAATATACACAGGGGTTTCCATGATATATGTCAACAGTATATATAAACTGCAGTATGATGACTTACATTCGCCATTACTTTCATTTTTTATAATTTACCTTCATGAACAACTGATACAAGAATTCCAGTCAACTTAACAAGGGAACAAGGGGGAATGAATGTAATAGATCATTGTTTATATTCTAAATATAATAGGTTATATGTGCATGTGGGCAGAGGGTCAATGACCTGTGACCCTTGCTACTGCCACTATAATTACCATTACTTAATGGTTATTTGGCTGTAACTTTTCTTCTAGTTGGAATATTTTCACAAACTAAGAAGCATTATGACCCTTATGTCAAGTCCTATGAAGCACAAAAATAATAGAACCTAATGTGAATGTGGTACGAGGGACACTATTGCACTGTCCGAGATGTTACAAAAATCAAAACATCGAGGACAGTGCAATAGTGTCCCAGGTACCACATTCAAATTTAGGTTCTATATTTACTCCCACGTTGCTATGTATAAGAACATAGCTGTGTACTGGGGGAGAAAGAAGGAATGGCATAGGCAACTGTGCCCTGCTACATTGCCCACTGTCCACTAGGTGGCCGCCAGGGGGACCAACGCATTACATAATATTATGTAACAATGCCACATGCATTGAACTGGTGCAAATTACCACACTACTCCCGCCCATACTAATAGCATGTGGTGCATACACCAACGTGGAGTAAAAGGCCAAACCACCATTTTTGTGGTATCTTTCTGCACAGAGTATGCACTCACATACTGTCTGGTCCAGTCCTGAACTTTTCCAAGGATT
The DNA here is from genome assembly GCA_942159475.1 of Sthenelais limicola. Taxonomy (NCBI): domain Eukaryota; kingdom Metazoa; phylum Annelida; class Polychaeta; order Phyllodocida; family Sigalionidae; genus Sthenelais; species Sthenelais limicola. The sequence goes on along the minus strand of OW804095.1, from coordinate 56,089,599 downwards.
TTTTATTAGGTCAGTCCTGGGAAGTCGCTTGTCGAACTGTTCTTAAGGTAATGTTCACCAGGCACTCCACCACTGACTTTGCTTGGATGTTCATCTGGGACAGGGTTGAGTTTGGCCTTCCAACTGTTGCAACATGGCATTGTAACATCCAGTAGCATAAAGTCAGCGAGTATTGTCAGCTACCTCATCAGTTGGTCTCTTTGGTGGAAGTTCACTTCCCCAGCCTCCACCGGTACCCTAGGCATAAAGTTAGCACCGTGGACTACTCTGAATGGGCTAGGAAGTGCATCAACTACCTCTGTTTTCTGCTGAGGCATTGAGGTAGAGATACCCACCTGACATTGTGCCATCAACACCTCCCTTGAAGGTAGTGCATCTCAGAGCCTGTCCAGAGACCAGTTTTTTCACTTTACAGTTATCCAGCCTTTCAGCATGGCCCCATAAACACACCAGCAAGGTGTTGAGGCATCTCTTTTCTTTGTCCATCATGTCTTTATTTGACTCTCTCCACATCACTGTCACTGTCACTGTAATTTCCTTATTGTGTTGGGCTTCCAGGTCAACTGCATTTTCTTGTGCCCACCCTCATGCCCTGTCTTCCAAAGCTTCTGTTTTCACAGCATGGTCTGACATGATGACTGCTCAAGATTAAAAAATCAATTCAACACAAGACCAGGTTTCCCACTTTTAGAGAAAAGCTATGCTTCACAGCACCCAAATGTACTAAAACCAGTGATCCTTTCGCCAAAAGTGATAACGATAGTAAGGAAGGATGCTCCAGCTACTTTATTTAACATAACACCTTGTACTCAAGGAGTACAGTATACTCAAGACAGAGTAATGCTTAGTCCAAGGAGAAATAGAAGGGACAGAAAACCCCTTGCTGTACTACAGAAGGTCCCACCACTGTGACCAGTGGCTACTGTCTTGCATAGGTCAGCAGCACACTGTAATACATGTAAATCATAACCTTACAAGTCACTTTCCAATGAAGAATTCAACAAACATATCACTAGCATGTCTATTATCTTGCAGGTAACACCCAGGGAAGATTTGCCAGATGGGGAGGATTATGAAATTGTTATTGATGATATCAATATACCATTCGCTATAACCCCACACGAGGGAATTCTATATGTGAATAACTCTGAAGCCTTGAAACTGTACATGAACTCTGTAATTCCACTGAAGATAATATACAACAATATTACTTCAATGACATACACTACTGAAATTGGAGTTTCAATGTTACCAGGAGAGCATGAAAACAAAAATGGAATAAGAAACTGTGGTATGTATTTGTATTATTGTATATGTGGTGAACTTTTTTTGTTTTTTACTGAAATAACACCCTGCTTGGTCCCAAGTAACACCCTGCTATATATAGTCGTGCCTCATAGGACTTGCCAGTCACATGACCTAATTTGTGACCTAGATAATATGATATATGAAAGGGGTTGTGTATGTGAAGCAAACAGGGTGAGGAATGAGGTTTATTTCCTCATAAATTCGCAACTGAATATGTCAAAATTGCGGACATTGTTGCATAAAGTGTTCACTAAAGTCTGAATATCTTGCTTAATGCATACTTAAAGCCGTTTCCTTGTCATGATGCCAGCAGGAATAGGTCAACACAATACCAAATGTAACTAGATATAGGCTACTAAGTATAACCTTTCTGTCTAATTTAATAGAATTTACACATTGTGTAGAGCTGCCAAGTGTACATTTGCTGATGCTCTGACACACAAACATGTGTGCTGCCCTCTAATGTTCTGTAACTAAACTGACTTGGACAGGGTATTGTGGCGCCATCTCGTGTAATAACTACCAACTACCGATGAAAAAATAACTGAAAGTGCCGTGAGCCAAATATTTCTTAGAATTTAGGTAAATGCACATCTTGTTTATGCTCTTTCTTAAATAGTTCAATTGCTTTGACAAGGGGACTTAAGCCACATGGAGACTAAAATCATTAATCATCTACTTTAAAAACTTGTGATCTGGGCCATAATGCAACCTAGCTAGCCCAGTTGCATATTTATCATGGTTTGTGATACATTATGTTGAATATTTTTTGTAGTAGTGATTTAAATTACATCTACATGCTCACTTCAGCTTTGATTCTAAGAAGAGATTTCAGACTCAAAATCAATTCAGAATTACTTAATACATCATCCGGTTATAGAAACGTAAGGGTATAATCCAAAAAGGTATGGTACTAGCACTCCCATGCTTGAAAGATAAAAATATGAAGCATAAGCATTATAATCATTGTTTCCAGATAAATCATGCATGGCAAATAACAATGAAAGTCAGTGCGTAGATTCATGTGGTCTTGGAACAACCAGTGGGAGTTGCGTCTGGCGTAAAGGATGCAGTGTTGCATCGAGGAAAGACCAGTACTGTACCTGTACATACGGTGCTGAAACCTGCCCAGATGGAAGATGTGATGAATTGGAAACCATGATTCCAGAACTTTGTCCTATCGACTGCACAGGTAACTGGATATCGAAACGTTGATATGTTAACTGGTGATAAGGTCAATAAATTGCTGGAATCTTAGATTTCTTCCCCAACAACATTATTTGTAAGACTTTTGTGTAATCACATGTTATACTAAGGCCAATATATCTTATTAATAGTTATAAAATAGACACCTTATTTATTCTAGGCCGAAAGTGTTGACACAGCTTTCAGATATTCATTGTTCTCAGAACCCCATACAGGAACAGTATTGAAGTTCTTTTCTTAACACATTTATAGATTCTGGACAACTGCTCAACAAAAGGACCGGTTTTCAGTCACATTGTTGGTGTCCAGAACAGGGTGAATGTGAATGTCATACCAGACCTGACCCCAGCGATGCAATCACCAAAGCACTACGGCCAACGAGTAAGCGTCTTTTTAAAGTCTCATTTGATACCAATCTTCCCAAATGGATATCAATTAGATATATGTGATATAATTATATGACAACTTCTCAGAAAAAGTGCAGCATAATACTACACCACAAAGACACCTCTAGAAAGCTATATGACACAGCTTCATAATGGACTTTTTTGAGAGGATATTTCTGTACATTGTGTGGTTGTGGTGAACTTTTAGATCCACATTTATAATCTATGTAAGGTAAACATAGCAAAAAGCACCCGACAGTTACTTTATGGTCTAGGGGGTCAGGGCCCCCTTATCAAAATTAATTGTGGCCTCAAATATCTCCATTGCTATCAACACTACAAATGGAGCAACATTGAATAAAGAGGCCAGTACCTCAAACTTGTGCAGAACTTGCTTCAACATTTACAAAAAGGGGCCAGAAAAAACTCCTGGGGTTCGATTGTTAAAAGAATTAAGGTCTTGCCTTGCAAATTTTAGGCTCCTAGACAATTAATACTTTTGGACCAGTTATTCATGATATCTGTATTTCTAAAAGGTTGGGCTTCAAATAAAGGTATTTTTGTATTAGTTAATGCATTGAGTATGGTCGCATGTATGTCTAATGAAGAGCTTTTTAATAATACCAAATAATATGGGACCCAAAAAAAAGAATAGGGGGACCAAATTTCCAATGAATTAATTGAATGGGCATTTGGATGCTTTGCCACATAATAAAACGTTTATAAAATTGAGGATATCTAAAGAATGTGTAACAGATGAATACTTAAATATCATGGAAATAGAAATAAAAAGGTTGGGCATTATTTTCATCGATATTTCCCCCTCGAAAACTAAGGGCAAATGTACATAAAACTGCATATAAAGTTTGTGCAGGCAAATATCTTGCACAGTATAAAGGCTATTTTTGACACAAAGGCACATATATATATAATAATTGAGGACAAATGGTCTATTTTCTTGAAGGAATGGTTACCATCCAAAAGGCACATCAACATTCATTATGAACACTAACACTAATAGTTTGAGATAGTCGTATCGATTGTTATACTCTATTTTTGGCTTAGCAATAATATCATATATAAAATTCTTGTACACAGCTGCTGAGCATTCACCTGATATTTATTGTCGGACAGGGCTATATACTTGTCTAAATTACTAAAATGGCAGTTGTTTATGTACATACATGTCCTGGATCTACCCCTGTCAAACCTCTAAATCCTAATTTCCGGGAACTAACTAGGTTTCTTTTTTTCTGCTTTTTTTCCATACAAAACAGTAGGTCCGAATCAATGCGGAACGGTCTGCCTCATAGTCGCTGTCGTTGGTACAATCGCTGTAGCCATAGCATTAGCAGTAACCATCGCGCTAGTACATAAGAACTGTCGTTATCAAGTGACCAAGGAAACCAAGGAGAAACCACTAGGTGGCAGTGTTGCATCGCTCAGTGCTGCTGCACCTTCAGACTATATTGATAGCGCTGAACAGAGGATATCATCTGGAGTTTCTCAGATGTCTTTAGAAAGGCCTCAATGGTCAGTGACGCCACAATTGCAGGTAATTCTATAAATATTTTTGAGGAAATACTATCGAAAGTGAAATGTAGATATTCTTATATCTCATTGTGCATACCCATAAAATAACAAAATCTTTATATCTCAATCGCAATATAACCTTTACTCTCAACATCAACTCATCTTCTCACATTATTTTTCTCCTATAGTGTGACCCAAATAATAGAAGTATATAATAGCATATATATATATATATATATATATATATATATATAGTCATTACAATTAGCTAAACACAGCAGTGGGCAGATGACAATGGTTATTCCTCATTGAGTGTCTTATGAGCCCATATCTGAATGACTTCACTTTAGTAAAGCTAACATTCTATACTGCATGCCTTATTGTAATATTGGTGTCATTTTCTGATGATAAGCTGCATAAACATACTACAAAGAAATCATTGAAAGATTCCTACTGTATTGAATGTCGTGTATAGATCATAAATATCTCTGTGTCATTGTATATAGTTGATTTGTTTCTTTAAACTTGGTTGCATATTTTCTACCTTACATCTTTTCATATTTTTTCCATCATTGTGTAACTTTACGTACAGACCGCTTCAATTATACATCAACACAATTCCGATATTAGGCATTTTCCCATCTAGGTTTCATTCATTTTACACTAATATTGCAACTTCGTATCAATATAATTATAACATTTCACTTTTTCCATGTTTGGAATCTTTTCACCAGGCTTAATTCCACCAATCTATATTTTAATTAACAGATTGACCAGAAGTGGGAAATTCATCGAAAGAATATCAAACTGGATAAGACGTTGGGCGAAGGAGAATTTGGCCGGGTTGTCCGAGCAGAATTATCCCATGGCATTGAGAAAAATGGTGAAACAAAAACAGTTGCAGTCAAAATGCTGAAAGGTAAACTTTGGTGCAGCAGAATTAGATACCGTAGTAGAAAAGTAACTCATTGAAGAGTAACTCTCCTTTTTCACCTCTCCCATCCTGCCGCCTCATTGTCCTTTTCTACCTATTCCAATAACGTTATTATTGCTATTATTATAATTATATTTTCTGCTACTGTGCACAATATCTCCAATCACCATGATTTTTTTAAAGATCAATGACCACATAGTCTGGTCCAGAGCTGTTTAAGATATATGTGTGTACTAAATATGTAGTGACCCCAGCCTAGGACCTAAGACTTAGTCTCCACAAGGAAGCATCCGCCTTCTGCCCCATCTCGAATCCTATCCCTGGAAAAGTTTTTTTTGCAAATTTTATTTCATAGATATTTCACAATCTGTGATACTTTATATTAGGCCAAGGCTTGTTTTTGAGATTTACTGGTAGTTTATTCCAGAGTCTCGGTCCTTGGTAATGTGGGGATTTTCTTAATTTTTCCTTTGTTGGAATAGTGTTCTTGAGATTTACTCCCTCAGCTAACCTTGTTTCTCTTGGCATTATCAGAACTTTGTCTTCAATGGATGAGAAATTATACATTAATTCAATAATGGCAATATATTATGATGATCCCTCACTGGATGTAGTGGGTGCCAACTGGGGAAGACCTCTGGAGTGGCTGCCAAGAACTAGGTTGACTCGAGTTTGAAGAGCCTGGACCCTTGCTCCGCAGAGAGTCCATACACTAGTTATCGGTCCCAGTTGTGTGATGTCTCGGCGCCATGAATTTTCTGATTGGCTAATCTATTTTTAGACATGTGTGCACCTTGTTATAGTGGTCATTTTGCTGCAATGCATGTTGGGGCTTGTGGTGGTAGAGTGAGAAACCATAACTCCCAGCCAGTGGCAGTGTGCTGCTAGAGTCTAGTGTCTGGAGTGTGGTGCTATGTAAATATGTTGTGCATTTATGAACAGGTCTATGGCCTATACAAGAGTGCATGAATGTTTTCAATTGGGTTTCATCTACCACAACTATATTACTTCCTCCAACCAAAAAGGCAGGAAAATTTTGTAAGTGGCCATATCTCATTACCATACTTTGGAAAATATATTAGTAAACCAGCAAACACAGCCAAAAGTATGGATCTCTACTAGATGGGAATTGACTAGATTGTTGGGGGGATGGAAGGAATTTAGTTGAGTGGCTATCTGCCTCTTACAGAGGGCGGGTCAGTCACTTCTCGTCCAAAAGAGTGTGTCCCACCAGAAAGTGCATGGTGGCTGGCCGTAATAGGTTTGAAGCCCTTATAGAACTCTTCAAATTAACTAGGATATTATATTATTGAGTGGATAATGAAACCTTAGGCTATTTAACCATAGGTAGGGCCTACATAGAGCCCACCCACCCGCCTACCAAGCCATGTAGGCACTATTGTCATATCGCCTACATGGCACCCTGCGCGAATAAATAAATAGCAGCTGTGAGCTGGTTTCGAATGTGCAACCTTCTGTGTGGGAGGTGGACGCTCTGCCATAGAGCTAGTTTCCAAGGTTGAGAGTTCTAGGCTTCATTTCACTGCTGATTTAGAGTGTGTTTGAATGGACGGGTAGGCATAGGGCCGACTGTTGATGCGCGGGACGAGATGTGCACAGGACTGGACTAGTAGCTAAATGAAATGTCCGTCATTGTTTACATCCATTGGAATAATGTTACTGTAGGGTTTGCCGGCATTATTTAGTGAATTACCGGAGGTATGCAAGACCTGCTATGTGTCTAAAGGAAAGTATCATAGATAAGTGTTGCTGGACATGACAAGCGACTTCACATGGTGTTTTTAGGCTGTTGTAGGTTTGCATTGGTTTCCCGTAATTAAGTGAGGCGGTATAGTAGTGACGCTTTTGTTCCGGTGGAGTGGTCCTGAGATTGAGTTTTACCCTTACAGCTTATTAGCCGGACACAGCACCCGTTCATCCAGCTTAGAGTGGGGTGAATCCTGTGTCCGGTTTAAGGGTAGATAATGTTAGATTCTACTTCCTACATATCTGGCATTGGATAGCAGGATCTCAGAGTAGCAAATGTATGCTCACATACTAAAGTGAGAAGAGAGGATAAGTCAATGTCATTCCCAGGGAGGCATTTTTCTAAAGCCTTTAGTGCACCAAGCATCATATGTACACTGTCAATTGTTTTTGTTGACCTTAGAGTTAAAGTTTAGAGATGTTTTGGTCTGTATTGGGTGCTTAAAGTTTCAGAAGAGACTATAATAATATTGTTTTATCAAGATTTGTTGCGTTCAGTCTAAGAATTTGCATCTGCGTCCACTAGTGGGCTGCATCCTGCGTCCAGTATAAAAAAGCCCTGCATCCTGCGTCCATTTTAAGGGGTGCACACCCACTGGGACTGTACTAGAGTTTAGCAGCTGTGCGGCTATAGGAACTGGCTCCCAAGCACCCCAGGAGACATCCACACTGCCAATGTGTCACATACCGTAGTGGCCCGTTTAAAAGTCGGATCTCAATTAAAACCTTCAATACAGGCCAGGGGTTTGGGGGCCATGAAAATAAAATCTTCTTAAATTTAATTCTCTATCCGGTCTAATAAACAGTTTACTACGGTAATTATAACAAGTATTTCATGCACTGCAAGTCTGATCTGGTAAATTGTTCAGGACGGTGGGGTAGTCAAACTTTTGCAATGCATGCCTACTAATATAATATTTTTACCTATATCACCTAATTTAATTAATGTGGGGCATGCCATCCTCCTTTACGCCCAAATACTGTACATATATATAATATATGTCACCGTCTACTCCACAGAGTTGGCGACTGGCTCGGAGTTGCGAGATCTCCTTTCCGAGTATAGCCTTTTGAAAGACGTAGGGCATAAGAATGTAATAAAATTACTTGGAGTTTGTTCCAAAGGTGGTGAGTCAACAGTTCTGAAAATTATATTATTACTTCATAATTAATTCATAGACCTCCCTTTCAGTAAATATGGAATTTTGTTATTTGGTAAACAATAGTTAGTGCTAACAATTTAATTGTATAATCCTTTCTCTTGTAGGACCTTTCTATCTCGTAGTTGAATACTGTGAGTTTGGCGCTCTCCGCTCCTTCCTTAGAGAATGTCGCTTCAATGAATATTTCTACACTGACCAGCAAGGCCCGGATTCCACGGGTGATACCCAAGAGAATGCCGAGCAGGAGAAATACGTCTCTGCTAACGATCTCCTGTCATTTGCTTGGCAAATAGTGAAAGGAATGCAGTACCTTTCATCTATGAAGGTAGGCAATATTGTTTGTAAGAAGTCACAATATTCTATTTGTGTGAAATGGATACATTGTTTCATTCTGTATTTGTTATATTCAGTTGCATTATATCGAACAGAATTCCAAAGACATTTAATGGAATTTTTCTTTGGAAGTTAGAAGAAAGATTTTCAGAAAGAATCTGCTTTTTTCTTACAGTTGGTGCATCGCGATTTAGCTGCCAGAAATGTTCTTGTGGCAGCCGGAAAAGTTATAAAAATTTCAGACTTTGGTTTGTCACGTGATATATATGAGGAAGATACCTACTTGAAGCGAAGTAAGGTGAGGGGATGGATTTTATATGTGAATATTCACTGTTTCAGGAATGGAGTAGTCGGTCAAGGATTTACACTGAGTTTAACGAGCTCCGCCATTTATTCAATACCTTTTCAATTTGAATAGTATAACAAGCTATACAATAGTTGACAATCTAGACCAACATCTAGACTTCACAACATGCCCAGCTGTTAGGCTCGGAAGATAGGGATTCTGCCTCAGAGAATATAAAAGTGCATACATGTACACTCTACTGAAATATATTGCCGAAACTACTTACATAACTAGTCATAGTAATTTAGTGGACAAGTCTGAGGTCAAAATAAATAAATAATGTTGCTGCTCAAAATTTGTCTCAGATTGTAATTAAAAGTATTGTTGAAGAAGTTGAGTCAACTCAATTGAAAACACCTGACATGAAATTTGATGTAGCATGTTATTGGAGACTGCGTTTCACCTAGACGTATGGCTTCATCATAGGGTACTTTGTACAAATGCACTGTGGGTTATGTTTAAAAAATGAGCAAAATAAAAAGTATTGTATAATAATATATCATCTTGAGTTAACCGCTTTCCTATTTCCCCATTAGGGCCGTATACCCGTCAAGTGGATGGCTCCAGAGTCTTTGTATGAACAGATATATACTATCAAAAGTGATGTGTAAGTAATACATAGACAAAACTGCTTGAAGGTGATCACGACGTCACATATTACATGCAGGCGTAACGAGTTCAGTGATTGAGAGTAGGGAAGGAACAAAATTGTATAGCCCAAGTGTAATATGGGACTTGACATGATCACTTGAGAGTAATTTTGTATTCATTATACTTTTTCCGATATTTATGGAGAACATTTTGCATGTGTTGCCCTTAAAGATATACGCGGGTGTCAACATACACGCCACCTAGTGGCTCATTCTTTTCTTTGAAATATTTCCTTGTTTTCATAAGTATAGAAGTATTTGAGCACGGTTTTCAATATCTACAGTTTATTTTCTGTTACAGCTGTTTTAAGTTATTTTTTTAAAGATTGTATTATCATTGATTATAATGCGTTTGGACAACTTTTTTACCCCCACGACCTATGATTTGTTTCCATTAAATCTGTAGCATATGAGCTCAAATATATGTGTAGAAAATTTGGAGGAAAAATCAGTGGATAATTTATTTTAAAGTAGTAAGGGATTTTTTTTTGAACATATCTTTATTCAGGATGTATGTAATAGTGGCATGAGCCAAGCTATTTTTTGAGGGGCTCGGGACTAGGGCCCGGTATTCCGCCCAACCCTGAAGGGATACTCCCTGGAGGTTTTGTGAAAATATCAGTGGACACTCTTTTCTTTCATTGAAAACCCGCATATACCTTTAATATATCATCTACTAATTGGGAATTATATAATATAAAATATGTACATTTTCTAAAGGTAATGCAGTTTACTATTAACAAGAATGTATACAAATTAAAATGAAGGCCTACTTGGTATTGTATTTGTATTGTGGTTGTCACGACTGCAAAACAGTACAATTTTACCGAAGAAAGGCAGTCATATCATGGTGATCCTTAGCCTCCTCCCCCCCCCCCCTCTCCCGCCCTATAATGTTTGCCCCCCCCCCCCCGATTTATTAATTATCGGTTCCGCCGCGCCTGTAGTCGGCATATCATACCAACCTCCTGAAAGGTATATTAAATCACATTTAGGTTCCGTACCGCATATAGTGCATGATTTTGTATTTGGAATTAAATGGCGTGGCCAACTAAATTGAGTTTGACTTAATTAACATTTCTGTATTATATTTACCCTGTTTTCAGATGGTCGTTCGGAATTACGCTATGGGAAATCGTGACATTAGGTGAGGTGCCTCAGTCTTATAAACATCAACTCCTGCTATGCAATTATATTTAAGCAGTATTCAACCATCTCTTTAGTTTGTTTTGATGTATTGCACACATTTTAAATTGCCTATGTATTCATATACAGGTGCGACTCCATATCCTGGTTTGGCACCGGAAAGACTCTACCATCGACTTAAATCTGGGTACAGGATGGAGAAACCCACGCATTGCTCAGATCAATTGTAAGTAACTTTGTAACTTTGTAAGTTGTGCTTCTCCCCACTTGGTAATTGACACCTTGAAGGCAACATAAGTTTTGTTTAGTCTAGGATCTTTGTAGCAAAACATTGATATAGAAATATGTTTAGAATTACTTGGCGATATATCTTTACCCTAAAGATTGTTCAATAAGATGGTGTTGCCGAATTCTTTCTCCAGCATCACAGGGTCACACCTGCCATACATGTGTGCAAATATAAATGAAATGTAAAATATTGCTTCTGTATTTGAAGGTTCAGAGTTATGTCCTGGTGTTGGAGGACATTGCCAGGAGATAGGCCAACTTTCTCCCAGCTTGCTGAAACACTCGAAGCCATGCTGAAGCAGAACGTAGTAAGTAGTACATGAAAGTGCCGTGTTTCGTGGGGTTTATTTCTACTTTAAGTATTATGACCTTCCTCAACAAAAACCCTACATAATCCCACCGGGTCGATCAATACACAAGCGAGTCTGATATATATCTAGACAACGTCTCATATTCTCTCATAATTTAGATCTAACAAAATTGCCTTTCTTGTAGGAATATTTAGACCTAGGAGGTGCGATAGACCGAAACCCGATACTAGAAGATGACAACATGGTTATGGAAGGTATTGTTCCTTTAACATGCATTATAGTTATAAAGTGTCAAATTTCACACTGCAACCGTTTATTCATGTTCTTTTAACAACTTTTGAGGACAATCCTATAAATATATGAGCTTTCATTATCGTTAAGCCAGTCTTGGCCATTTTTTATACAATGCTCGATTTAATTATATCAAACCGGGATGGTCGAGAGTCTTACATTGAATCTTACATTGAGACTACATTACTAAATATAGGTGTGTAATGTGTGGGCAGTGGGTGAGTAATAGGGGTTTAACGCCGTGTTGACAACCGGTCGGAGGTCGTAATTATATGGCAGTTTAGGGGGTTGCTGTCAAGTGAAATAACATGTTGCTTATTCATGTAAAAATGTGTTGCACATATTGATTTAAAACTTCTACCATTTACAGAGCAACAGGATGATCAGGAAGCTGGCTATGGCTCCATTAGTCGTCTCACTGAGGACAATGCTTACCTCAATCCATCCAATCATGGGCCCCATGACTTTGATGACGTCATATGTGATGATTGCACAATGCGGATGATAAAGGAAGGTGATGTTACAACGGAGTGCACCAAACTCTTGAATTGTGAGAATGAAGCTGTTAACAATAACTGTAATAGTTCCAACAACCCGAATAACAAGCCCACTCCAGACACTGCTGGTGCAGGGTCCAGGCCTTTGTTATATATTCAGCTGCACCATGAGAACAGTGATGAAGAGCACGAACATGTAGCAGTACCATTAGAGGTTGAAGTGCTATGATAATGTCATGGCGTTACTGAATGTACCACATCATTAGCTGGCGTTTAAGGAAAAGGGATTTGTTGGGGAAATATTACAAATACAGTACAGTTCAGTGAGCACAATATATTCTGTACTAGACTGAATTCCATTTTGAATCGATTTTAAGATATACAATGTATATCAAACAGATACTTATTTTGTATTTCAATATTATAAAAGAAGGAGAACTGTAGTTAATGCCATGCGCAGGTTACGCATGGAGCACTGTGTTTAGCAGGTTGCAAATATTGAAGTTCCTGAAGTCTCCAGATTTTCCCTTATATACATTCTCGTACCTATATATATATATCCTTCATGCAGAATTCTCGTTCATTCCTTTCATTTTGGACTACCCCTGATACCAGAATATTCCCTAGCATTGATTTAATTTATCATTCAAACGCGTTACTTGAGAGTTATCCTGCTGGTATAATTGTTTGTCTCTCCTTATAACTTCATGAAAACAACTCTTCCATGCCTGAATGAATCATGCGCTATCAATGGATGCATGGGTTGCAATGTCATCATTATTTGCATTGCCTTAAAATGTCTTACAGAAGTCCTTTAGCGCGAGATGAATCATGAAGTATCATTATTTAAAGGGAATGGAAAGAAGTATAGAAAATACATTTATTTTTAGAATGAAGGTGAATCCAGAATAGGTCATTCCATTGAACTTTAATCTGATATACATTTAGGCACAGTGCTTTGAGCATTATTCTGACATAAATCTGGGTACAGTGCTCTATTCTGAATATTTAAATTATTATCCTACATGTCCTTCATCAAGAAGGTGATGTTGCATGTCCATGTTTCTGTGTACTAAGCAGTTTTTCCAATTTATTTATTAAAGCGTGGGTAAGATAAGTCAGTCCTTACTATGCTGAGCATTTTGCAAGTGGAATATAGCCGGGGACTTGGTAAGAAGAAATTAAGAAAAAAGTATTATATATCACCAGTATTTTAGAATTGATTTTCAGGGAGTTTCTTACAAGGTGCTTCATGTGTAATAGTCATGCATGTTATATATTATATTGCTTTAACCCGCCTGTAGAAATAGCAGCTGAACCCCTTACAAACTATAGAACTGTCTAGAACTGTATATAAAATGCTTCGGAAATATGAATCTTCGCTATTTATAGAAAGTGTTACATTGTGGATATGAATATGGACGAACATTCCTTCATCACTAACCATCGTAACTTAATCAAAATTATGATTTGTGGTTAGGTTGTGCCCGCCTATATATATTTCCGGAGCACAAATATGATAATTTGACGTCCACATTTTTTGATTACTACAAGAATGTGAGGGGAAAATGTTCTGGTGCTAGAATTGATCTAAATATATTGATCGTATAGTGTATAAAGTGTTGTATAACTGATTCTGGTGATTGTATTTGACTTACATCTTTTCATTCTTAAGTCATATAATTATGTGTTTCTTTGTATTTACCTAGCATGCCAACTTTGATTGATTCAAAGAATGTTTACTTACCAACCATATATGCCTAATATATCAAGGTTGGACAAAGCTGGAGTTATAATTATTAGTTAAGTACATGCAAAAGTTTAAGTGGCTTCCAGACTTATCAGTGTATGCCCTCACATGTATTAAAGAAATATATATACCACATGAACGTTCTGGAAAAGCCTGTACAAGTTATAATATTCCGACCACGCAGCGGGAGAGAATACATAATACTTGTAAAGACCCTTATAAGGCCAATAAGTTCATATTTTGTTCAGTCAAGTTTGGGCCAAAATTACCGAAATATCTCCATTTAATTTTTAATTAACTGATCAAAACTTTGCCAACCTTACACACACTTCTCCCGTCAAAAGATATGAAAAGGGTTTCACTAAAAACGATCTGTTATATTTTTTTCCGGTGGTATATAGCTTTATACTATACCCGGAAAATACCCTCAAATCGGCCCAAACCTTGACTAAGTATTACTAAAACACACCTTAAAGTAGTGAGAACGATTCACAGAATCATCCTCACCTATAAAATTGTGTGGCTTGGTACCTATGTAACATAGATCATTGATCAGAACGGTAACAAATTCAGATATGACCACACAATACCTACAAACATATTCATCATTGATAGTCCAGTACTTAAGCTATATTAAAATTTCTATAGCTATATTTTCTTACCATATATCTATTGTGTATATTATATAGTAAAAAATGACTTAGCTGGATTGACATTGGGTAATGTACATAGTAGGCTATATCTGTAGCATGTAGACTGTAATATTAACACATTATTATATACTGAGCATATTGTAAATAAAAATGTTCAGAAATTAGGGATGATATTGTCATGATCACGTTCTACAAAAAATAGTTTGCCCTAGTCAGGCTTGAAATACGCCGAATCTATTAATTGACAGCACATTAAAACTGTTTTTAGGTTATCCCTGTTCTTCATTGCTACCGTTGGACTGATACATATCTATGGGTATACTACATGTATCTATTTTATTTGATATTATCCACATTCCCAGAAATATAGAGTATGTTAATTAGATAGAGCTTGATCATGGGGGGGGGGAGTACTTTAACTGTCATCTCCCATCTTATTAAATTATTGTAATTTTATAACTCTTTTAACTCATTTTGACTCTTTTAAAATTTCGAAGTTTCGGAAATGTATGGCGTGACCAACAACAACTGCTAATATTTGCAATAGTAATTTTCTAATAAACGCCGTTAACTGAGTGTATAATTATTCAAACGTCTGCTGTGATTTACCTAGAGAAGGGGTGGGGGAGTAACAATTCAAGGCCACTAAACTCCTTCCAATATCACCAAAACTGCATCCGGTATATCTTGTCATAATGTACGAGTTTGAAAAATTCGAACTAGGCAGTAGTACTTAAAATGCATGTGGGTAATGTGTTGATATTGTTTAGGAATGTTAATTTTCATTTATTTCTATTTATTATAAATTGTTGATAATGTTTATAACCGTCCATGCCTGTATAATTATTAGATTAGACATTAGATGTGTCGATATGTATGGAAATAAATTTTAGAAGGAAAATAAAACAACCCGGTCCATATAATAGTTTTCTTTCCATAGATTATATTAACTCGATATTTCACAATTATACCATATTAATAAGAAGAGTGTGGTGATCATGCTCCCACTACACCAATTGTAGACTCATTTCGTGGAAAGATCTCGGATAAGATGTTATGTACCTAAGCTAATAACATAAATTATACTTCATCATTAATTAAATATTAATATCATAGTTTAAAACTCATTTATATGCTAATGAGATATCGCTAATCATGTGGTTTATCAGTATGTTTGCAGTGACAACAGGTTCTAACTCATTATTTCTTTGGCGATGTTGAAATATAATACTTTTTTCATCTTATCGGAGAACCGATTTTTTTCCCAAAAGTGCACAATCAGCTAGCAGTTCTGCATTGTTTCGTGCAGTAGGAGACAAATAGGCTGTAAACTTATTAAACTTCAAATGAGATTAGATGATATGCTAATGAGATACCGCTAATCATGTGTCATATACTGAGGAAACCCGCTAACGAGATGGCCGAAAGGATGTCCAAAGGTTTGACTACTCTATAAATAACTATTATATTATCAATAGTGACCATGATAATGTTTGTACACAAACCTCTATCAGAATGGACTCAGTCTTTTTCTATTCAATAGCTATAGTTAACAGTATTACGGTATGTGTTCTTATATAAGTTTGGTATTGTTATTATTACATACTGATGCGATTACAAAAAGCTGCAGGCACCCTCGAACGGCACAGTAGTAACTGATCAAGTGTGTAATAAATTTCGGGGTGGAGCGCGATTTGACCCGACGTAGAGATCGATTACAAACCGAACGGAGTGCCATTGGGTATAATGAAGTTCCGAGGTGAATGGAAAGATCAGATCATAGTAACAGAAATGAAAGAGAATGTGCTGATTACATTGGATAGCGATGTTTCCAATGTGTGGATTAAAGGAGAGTGTCCCCTCAAGTCGAACCCTGGGGGTGAAACAATGTTACCCCCTCCTCCTCGGTACTAGGTGAGGACCACTTGATTTGATTTGATAATGATAGTAAAATGGCACGTACACATGTTTAAAACGGTTTGCACATGATAGAAACAAGTGCTTTTAAACCACCCATACAACTATAAAAACACATTTTTCAAATATTTTATTAAACCATGCAGGGGTGAATGTTACTATCATGTTGACCCTTTCCAAACTATCTTCGTTCCTGGAACATAAGCCAGACATCAAAGAACATATTCCTGAAGCTGAGGCAAGCGAAATCAATCCAAGTTGAACCCATTATTGTGTGTGGTTTATGTGGCGGGGTCGTCGCCTGCTATGTAGATCACGGATCCGACACCATATTATAGAATCATCGGTTATCCGAGATAAATGCGGTATGAAACAGTATCTCTACAATTAATTTGTAAATCGTTTTATTGTGTTTTGCGCTAGGTGGCACCTTGTAGTGGCTTTCCTACAAACCCTAAGTCAGTTTGACGGCAGTATGAAATCATTAGAATGAATAGTAGGCCTAGGCCTAATGTACCATCATTCCAGTTTTTTGTCAATACGGACATGCATTAGACGCAGATCTAGATACAGGTAATTTTTATGATAATTATTTAACAATGCGAGGAAATGCCGACCCAAATGTTTATTCCCTAACGTACCTGCTACCATATAGCGCCATCTGGTCTTCACTGGATAAACATGCTTTGTCAGAAAGTTTCTGCTCCACCATTGTAAATAATAATACAGTTATATAATTAATTATTTGCATCATATTTGTCGATGTTATACTTATAGGTCGGTGGAAATATATCCTCATCATTGGCTAACACGTGTCTAGATGCACAATAACATACGTGTTCCCTGAAACAAACGCTAGTATTTAACGTAAACATTATGAATACCGGCATAATATTATGTTCATGTGGGAAGTAGTATCCTACAAATTAAATGCAAGTGGCGTAGATGTTGACCAATCTACTGCACGCTCTGATATTTTATATAGGCCTAAGGACATTTCACATCACCGTTCGGAGGCGAAAATTAAAGTTCAGTGACCGGACCATTAGGTAACCAATTGGATCCAATATCGTCATAGTCCCCAGGATATGGCACTGCCCAAATAAAATTACTCTTCACTCCATTTACACCATCCAACTCCGGTCTGCCCATTTCTTGACCATACGTTCTTGGTGCAGTCAACCAGGGCGGTCGTTTACCATTTCCAGCGTAATTATTTTCAATAATTCCAGGAGCTGAGATAATGGAAGCTCGACCAACACTCCCTTTACTTTTTCTACTATGTTTCATAGCATGTCGCAGAGAATTGTATTTCTCCTTCATGGATGGTTGTTTCTCGACCCTTTGCCCGGAGGAGCCCTGGAAGTCGGGATCGCCTGAGTTGGGAAGGGAATATGACACCACTGAAAGGTCCTCAAAGACCTCATCAGATTCAGAAACATCGCCCTTGTCTTCGTTTGTGTCAACGGAATTATTATTATTGAAACCATCATTGACAAATGTAGAAGGATTACGTTGGCTTCCTTGTCCCTGAGACCTTGTACTGTGGGTTCCTTTTGAGATAGACCTAACGATTTTCTTTCTGGTGCCTTTTGGAGTCTGAGTCCAGCTGACATAATCTAGATAAGCGGGATTTTCATCAAGTACATCCACCCCAGCTCTGGCAATTTCAGGTGGTACATACTGTGGCTCGAGACCAGCACCGCCACCGACCTCGTATGCACCTCCTTGTGATGGCCATTGATACCCACCGTAGACAGGATCCACATAGCCTACATACGCAGGATCTCCAGCGTATCCAAGAACTTCATCTTCATCGTCATCATGGTATATATCAGCAGATCGCTTATGTTCGCTTGATATAGAAAGACGCGCCCGTCCTCTGTGACTGTTCTGATTCTTGATATAGCGCCTTTTGTAAGTGTCAGTACCTGAAGAAGACACCGATCCGCTATGGCTATGGGAAGCAGTTGAAGGCTTCATTTGAGCATTTGAGTACTGCTGCTGGTAGTTTCTCATCAACTCGCGACGCCTGAATCGGGAGGAGACATGAAAACTTCGCTTCAGAAAATTTGAGTAGTAGTAGAAGTGTAGCATGGTGGGCTAATGTTTTTTTACGATAACAGTACACCGGTTGTTGAAGTATACTTCTCTCAGTCAATTGCGAAGATATTTATAGTACTTTGAGGGAGCTATGTACGTGGGGTATCCCCGTGAATCATGATTCGGAAATTCAGGGTTGGAGAGATGGGGTGAGCCAGGCCTACTTTTAATGCTAGGCCTCAGTCGAGTCCTTACGCCGTGCCTAAAGCATAGAGAGCGGACAACAAATATATGGTAGTCTCGTTAATTCACAAAACATCCGATTGTTAACTGATGTTGCCTTCGGTTGGAATATACAGATCGCCAATGAGAAAAGGTTGCTATATTTTTTTAACCCAAACCCCGCTATTTCTAGTTACAAGTATTACGGCAAAGGTATCCCATTGGAAGAAATATCAACTCTTATTAGATGAATAGCCCCCTTTTCTATTTGGCAATTGTATGCACCAACAACTTTCACTTAGATTGGACACCGCTGCTGATTGGTAGTACTGCAATTATCATTCAATCACTTTACATTAGCATATATCTGTATTGACACAGATCGATTTAACACTGTCTCAAGTAATAATTACGGCAAGTGTAAGCAGATCTATGCAGTCAAATAAGCAAAATGCAGATCGAAATAAGATTTTGACGACAGCTTTAACCTATTTTTACATGAGAAAAAAAATGAAAGCGAAATGAAGCCATTTATATCAAAGCTATTCCTGCCCAAGCAGCACACACTAAGTTGTCCATTCATAGTGATCTATATTATTAAATGCAGCGAGTGAGGTATTGGTCTATCTACAATACTGAAGAAGATGAGAAGGAGACAGAGTGATGTAAGACTACATGGGATGTGTTGAATATTAGTGATTTGTTGAATTCCCTCACCGTTCTTGGAATCATCCAATAAAATGGACATACCAATAGCACTTGAATTTACTCCCAATAGTCGCATATGAAATGACTTGAAGATGTCATATTTTAGGATTTCTTCTGACTAAGGAAAATCTCTAGGAATTTGTGCTTATTAATGTTCAAAAGAAACTTTAATATATCACGACTCACTATACGTGGCGTTTATGTTAAATGGATTCTGTGCTGATTCAGTGCACTCTCAACTCAAACGTAGTCATTGCGTATTTTTCTAGAATAATGTCATGGTTAATATAGGATCTTGTATTATGGTTGAATCGCAACCCTTTGATATTAGAAATATGAAATTTTAAATAGAAATATTCAGTAATTATAATATTATATAATTTAAATGTTTAAAAATGAATGTGATTGGCATCTAAGACCTTTGAAAACATAATTCATGTTTTCAAAATTCCTGTGTGTTAGAACTTCTCATTAGAATATGATTAAATAAAACATTGGTTAGTACTTTGACGTTGTACATGGATCCCAATACTTAATTGTGAGGTATAATCCTTTCCGGGGAAAGGAATATATAAGGGTGCTAAAGGTTGTTGACGTATTGAAATTATAAAAGGGAAGGACTGTGCATTTGTAAAAGTAACCTCTCCAACCGATTTCGCTCTAAGTGATTTTTTTGTGGGATTCAATTTATCAGATTTGAGAGTATAAAACAAAACATTTGCCCACCATTTCTCAAAGGGAACCAAAATTGTATAGTTTATGATATTGGATTTGGACACCAACAAGACTTTTCTAAATAGAAATGCCATATTTGAGTGTGTGCGTTGAAAAACTACTTGATCTTCATCGACGCATGTATAAAAGCACAAAGGAACGCAAAGGTGTGTAATAAAAGTAGCTCATCAAAGTAATCAGATCTGATTCATATATGGTTATGTTGAAGACTGGAATAAATGATAACTACGAAGATGATTCCGTCGCAGAATTACATATAGGCCTACTCAGGAATGGAATCATTTGAACTCGATGCCTTACCTTGCCCTGACTCTCCTTATGAAAAGAATGCAGCAAATGATGACGGCCAATATCATCAATCCTGTTAGGGTCAAAACTACAGAAACCGCTGAAATAGCGAGCGAAACCGTTAAGTTAGTTTTGCGCCGATCAAATGTTATTCAGAAAAATAACTGAATTACTGGGTGAATATTGGTCACGAACATTAAAAAATGCTACACATTAAATTCATTTAAATAAATCTATAATTTAACGGCAATTTGGTTTCGAATAAAGGATTTACATCATGAGTTAAAATACTGTTGGAAAATAATAAAAATGAATGATTTTTATTAATCCTGTTTAGGCGTGTCGGATTGAGTACTTTACCTGTCATAACCGTACTGATCCCACCAGTATCTTTAGCTTTTCTAATGATGGTTTCATTGTTCCTATTCCAAGGGGGTCTGGTATAGGTGTTGAATGTCTTCTTTGTCGTCGGCCTCTTTGTGCGAATGTTTATAAATACATCTTCTGTAGATGTTGTGGGTGGTGATGGGGATGATGGTGATGATGACATGAGATCAGTTGTAGATGTTTCTGTTGCTGGTCGGTATGATGCGGTTAATAATGGAATTGAAAGTGGTTGAGAACTGGATGTTTCTGTTGTGAGAGTTGTAACTGGTGATGTAGAAGGTATAGGTGTATCTGCAATGAACATGTGCTCCGATCATTTAAAACGTTCATGATAATGATTCTTTTGAATCATCATAAAATCCTTTATTTCCAATGGGGGAAGGGGTTAAGGTCCCACATTCACTACTCATTTGATTAATTGATTGAAAACAAATGTTATTGCAGGAAATAACATGACATCAAGCTGGATGTTTTTCTCAGACATGCCTGAGCAAAACATGTAAACCGTATTCATACTAGAATATACTAGAATACCTAGAAATTAGAAAAATTATGTTAATATTCTCACCTGTTTCACATACATAAGGAATTTCTTCAAGGCAATCCATATTTGCCCATAAATAATCTTGGGATGAAAACTTTTCTATGCGGGCACATTCCGCATTCGAGCGTGATGGCTGACTAGCTTCCCAAAACGATAATATAACTTCTTCTCCTGAAATACACCCCAAAATATTTGGGAATGAATCATTTTGAAGCGGAAGACATTGCAGAGTTAGTATGAAGAAGCACAATTTTAAGGATGTTCATATAGTAAGGGAATTCTATAATCAATACTGGGCATTTGAAACATTAATGGATATGAACTAAGACTTTAAAAAACGCTTGGGGGCGTAGTAGGACAAATTAATGGTAATTTAATATAGATGAGATTTTCATGTAAAATGGGTAGAATTCTTTTGCAATTTAGTCTAACAATTGTTTAGTGTATGCTCTTTATTTCCATCCATTAATATTCTTACCATCATGCCAGAGCCATCGGGCTCGAGTCAAACCAATCCAATATCCTCCCACAAAGGAGACATTCCATGATGTGACCCTTTCAAGTGCTCTCTGTGTTGCTTCATTTTCAATGCGCAACAATCTGGATCCGGCGCTAGAACAAAAGTCTCGAGCTTTAAAAAAGCTCAGGCGCCTATTACTAACCAGCAGACACTTATCTGCGGCGAGAACAACTTCATCAAAATTAGAGGAATCTTGACAAAGTTTTGATCCAGCCTCTGAAAATAAATGAAAATAGGTCGTGACATAATCATTACTGTTTCAATCCAATCGAAGACTCTGGAACTAGTATGCTTCTGCTATTGGAAACTGGCTAGCATATAGCTATAATAAGGAAGTATTGTCTCACTCGAATTGCAACCTTATAGGCCTACTAAGTCCACATCTTTTACTTTATTTCTTTAAGCTGCATTCTCAGATATTAAGACAAAACACAATTTACCGAATTCACTCATAGTATGACTTATACGACTGGAGTTATCAATATTCTGCTGTTGATATATATTTATGCTTATACAAGACCGATTCCAATCACCGAGAGAAAACTGCCGCCGATGAGTGATAATAAACGATGTCATTGCATGAGAGGATTCAAGCGGGTGCTTCAGATAAAAATGAGGACGTTTTAGAAGCCCTTTAGCAAAATCAACTAAAAAAATCCTCCAAAATTTGGGTCAAATGACTTCTAAATGGGTTGGAAAAGAATGGACCAAAGGTGTAGAAAATGTTCAAATTTTGACCGACATTAACTGACTGAGAATGCAGTTTCAAGCCAAATACCTGACCAGAATTTTTTGCCTGATTTAGAACTAGAATCTAATCCGTGTTCACACCTGCTTCACAAACAAATCCAGTGAAGAAAGCACACGCTTTGTCCTCCCACGTGAAGCCTCTGTAGGTGATAGTCATTACGCAATCAAAAACATCAGAAACTGCAGGAGGCCGCGGGCGACCATTTCCCCATTTACTGTATGTGCCCAGCACTGAAATATACAAGAACAACTTCCAATATTTGAATTTGAACATTCAACTGTAATAAAACATTTCCATACCTTCAAAAACCTATAACATAATTTGTTTTCATCGACTATCATTTTACCTTTGATGTTTGAAAAGATATAATTGAATAATAATTAATTTATAATTACGTTTTTCATCCTCGCCTATCCAGAACCAGCTATTTTTGTCCATTTTAGCTGGTAGCCACAGATGATCGAAGCCGTGTCTTTTCATTATTTGTACCAGCACCTCCTGGGTTTGGGCATCCCCTACTATGACTGGGGCGTATCCCAGGTTCTGACACGCCCCCACTGAGGAAGCCCAGTTAGCGTTTGACTTGGACGCAGTTATGCAGGTAGTACTGGGCGCAATGGTGAAACAGCTCTCTCCTGAAATACACAAGTAAATATCTTAGATAATGATATACAATAGATAATTAACAACTTCGAGTGTAGTTCAATGGAAAGTTCTTTCTTCTTCACATTCCTTGTTGTCAATGGCCTTGTAGAGAATCGTCTTCGGTCATTGATAGAAGCGATATTGTTACTCTACAACAGGCGATTGTAAACCATCAGAAGGGCCGGAAAACCTCCCACTATGCCGGAGAGATCTCCCCTTCATTAACAGCATTCTCGTAATGCCAATAAAAGTATTCTAATCTAATCTAATAATGGCATGAAGATTATTTTACACCAGATCCACGCAAGTTGACAGTGAGCTCCGGTGTGCTAGTAGAGGCAGGGGGTTCTCAATATGACTCACATAGATCAAATACAAAGGTGGATAGGCCTAAATAAGTATAAGTATATATTTGCTAGTTCAGCATGGTTATGGCAATTGAATTTCGTCAATATTTGAACAAAATAATATGAAGTTTGCGACGCGAGGTTTTACATAGTAATAGGGGTCAGATAAATATCTTGGAAGTTGTGAGAAGAAAGTCCCGTTGATAGGACCAATCACCGAATGCATGCATCGAAACGAGTGTCATCATTAATTGTGCCAAACGATCACAAGTAAAGCAAACATCAATTTAAGGATCAAGTTCAGAAGCCTCGAAACTTTGTTTCAATAAGCTAAATTCGACTTCCTCACCCCCGTAGTTAAGGGTCTGGATAGAGGTGAATGTACCACAGCCTGCTACTATGACATATCCAAAGCTTTCAACAGTATTGACCATCGAGTTCTTAGACGAAAATTATCTTTTTATCAGATTCATCCTAAATTGATCAGGATCATAGAGAATTACCTTCAAAACAGACAACAACAAACGGTACTGAATGGATTTATCTCTGATACCAAATTGATAAATAGAGGTGTGCCCCAAGGGAGTCACCTGGGACCCTTAATTTTTCTTATATACATTAACGATCTCCCCTCATGTATAGATACTGTAGATCACGGAAATAATGACCTAAACATCTCACTTTACGCAGATGATACTGCCTTAACAGTAACGGGTCCTAATCTTGACGACTGTCTAACCATATGTCAAAACGCAGCCTCAACAATAAATAATTGGATGAAGGCGAATGGCCTCTTACTGAATGGGAAGAAATCCCAGCTTCAAATTATTGGCACAAGAGCATCTCTAAAAAAGATCAATTTCAACCAACTAAGAAAGATCTATATAAACGATTCTGAAATTACAAACAGTAAGACAGTAAGATACTTAGGGTTCAAAATAGATCGACTGATAAGCATGAATGATCATATGAACAAACTGAAAATCTCAGTATTATACAAAATGACTCAATTTAGAAAAATCAGGGGCTATATTACAATCAAGATGGCGCGTAAAATATTAAAAACACACATCCTATCTATTCTTGAATATGGTGTAGTCTTTCTGAGTATGGCAAATGCCAATATCAAAAATAAACTTGAGAGGCTTCTGATAAGGGCCATCAAACTTGTTTATAAGAATGATCTTAGAAATATAGACGAACTAAAAATTGATTGTAACATCAACTCTCTAGAAAAAAGGGGTAAAATTGCCTTACTAGGTATCATGTTCCAAAAGAAAAATGATCCTCTTTATTGTCAAAACATGCCAAGAGAGACCAGGCTTGCGGATGGGCAGGTCTTAAAGATCCACAGGCCAAATAGGGAAAAATTTAGGCAGACCCCCCACTTTATCGGTCCTACCCTATGGAATAACCTTCCAGCAAATTATCGAAAATTAGACTGGAAAACCCTGAAAATATCTTTGAAGGCCAATAATGATCTGATATAGGTCTCGAATCGTTATAAGCGTGATTTTCAGAAATATTGAAATTGTCCTTGTTCTGGTCAACGAGGGGCCTGAACGGACACAAATTGATTGAAATGTACTTGTGAAATTGTATGATAAATGTCCTTTTATTATAAGGAACCTCCTGTAATAAGACAGGAAAATCTCTAATTTCGGAGACAAATATAACTTGATGTATGATCTGTTTTTTATGCCAATGTGTACTTTTATTCAATTTCTGTATGGTCGAAAAAAAACAAAAAACTCAAAAATATTATTAGTTAAGTGAATGAATGATAACATGAAATTGTGTATATCTAGAATGAACTTGATCTGCCGGGAGTAAATAAACATGCGTATGTCCTCCTGCTATGTAATTACAATGAAGTTAAAACGTTAAAATAACTAAAATATATAAAGGAATAACTATGTAATTTTTTAACTGTGTATCATGAGATTATTGGGTTCGCCTGAAAATGTATACGCAATAAAATTTATTTAAAAAAAATAAAAAAATACGGTACTTCCCCATGTAGAGTTCGTACCTATGTTCAAGTGTTGACATGATCGTGAAATGTGGATTGGGTCACAGATCACGACAGCCCAATTATCCCAATAAGTCTTCCACCAATATAGGAATGTAAAAGTGTGGGAAACTTTCCCCGAGTCTATATCTAGAGACTTCAGTTTGCCAAGCCCCATTGACCTTATGTACTTTAGCTTAATTCTCTTTGTGGGCACCGCGGGATTCTGAACCTCCTGAAGAGATTTTTCTCATCAATTGACTTTCCCTCTCTCATACAGGAGAGGGAAGGGGGTATAGTTTGGTTAGCATACCCTCGATATCTAATTATAAAGCGCTGCGCAATAGGTCTAGGGTGAAAGGCGCTTAGTTTATTTTAAGAATGTAGATTGCGAAAAACTCAGATAGCTTCAGATTGCAATTGTGTATATCATTCCTTTATACATATTCGTCATTCCTTGGTGGACGTTGTTTTATTAGAGATATTATATACAATATAATAGACACGCAATCACCTATAGTTACGTGAATTCGGTAGTTAACGTGCACAGGGATCATAAACCTGTACTGTGATCCCACTGAGCGGCTTTCCCACGCTATAAAAAGTGAAAGGGGAACGGTTGGTCGCCCATCACTGACCAGAGAGAGATCCGTAACAATGGTTGGGCGATGTTCAAGGGCAATTAACAGAAGGCATGACAGCAAGAATAAATGTCCGCATGGTAAAAATTATGCCATATAATTTTACTTTATTCGGTCGCGATGTAGGAACATCATAATACGTTTTCATGGGCTCTACATTATATGATATGTATTTACTATGTATATCACATATGAAATATAATATATCATGTGACGAGTGGGCGGTGCCCTTGACGTACTAGTTCTATCCATACACACCGTGTGTATAGGTAAACATAATATGTGTTATATGGTCCATTCTCACAAAGGTTTTGCCCAGTGATCTTTATAGATACTGCTTTAGCGAGATAGACATATTGAGGGTTCACAATCTCAGTTTGCTACTAAATTGGATACTTGGTTCTCAAGCTATTACCATTTAAGTTAAGAATCCTTTTTTGTGTGATTATGTCACAAACACAATTCTTTTTTCAAGATATCAGTATTTTACCATTTAAATTGTATAATTTAAATGGGACTTTGGTGAACATTATTACTCATGAAACTAGCAATAAGTTACTTTCCATGATATCTTTGCAGGAACTACACAAAAATGTTATATTGTACTGAACAGATTGTCCAAATATGGCCTTTTTACATTCATCACCATTTAAAAAATATCGTATCAATAATTGCATTTCGTTCATAAACAAACCCTGGAACATATCCTCCCTGTGGCTCAAGTATCTATTCTCTCTGAAATTAAAAGATTTCCTGATGATAATTAAAGCAACGTAATCATGTACCCTCTCCAATACATGCGTGAAAACGTCGCACCTATTATATTAATCTATATTTAAAATATAAATAAGTTTCAATACACTTTTTCTTAACCGTTGCTGCTATGCTATTGTAATGTTTTTGACGGGCCTGAAATAATCTCAATTCAAGTTGCATTGGATATCGCAAAAGCAAACATGCATCCTTTGTGGACCCAAAGTAATTATTTCTCAATTTACTGTTAATTTATAGGTTCTACAGAACTAATGCCCAAGGTAGCCATATAGATTACCCGCGTCCTTACTTAATAAACAAACACCTTAAAACTCATAAATACCTGAGGCTATATAAATATTTAGTTAGTGCTACAAAATATACCTGACTGTTCCCCACCTTTCCTTTTCACAGACCTATGTTTGGCCACAGAGCTTTTCAAAATTATCGGATTACTTTCACACGATCTCACCACCCCTTCTATTGACGGACGATCGCAGCAGCAGATGTTTAGGGTGAAATGCACGCTATCGCTTATCGTGTGAACTTTCTTTCTTTAATTGGCTGAGACTTTCCGAAGAGATGCATCGCAACAGATCTATTTTAGTTACATGTTGAATATGGGGAAAGGGTTGAGGTGTAGACAAGGGGTGTCTGAATGGGGTTGATGGGCCACATTAAGCATTTATTACTGTTGGGTTTTTGTGTGGTGTATATGTGTGCAGTTGAATGAGGGAGATAGGATGGCTTATCAACTCTCACCAACGATTAAGAACAGCTTATTTATATTGATATTTTGAATAAAAATAAAAATAAATTTGCGACGTTTTCACGCATGTACTGGGGAGGGGACATGATTACGTTGCCTTAATTATGATCAGGAAATCTGCGGGATTCTTTTCAGGATTCAGTTATATTTGTCAGGTAACTGATATGGTGAATAATGCTGCCCCAGAATTTATTTCTGAACTGTAAACACTTGTAAACCCTTGTCACCGAAATAGCAGATTGATACTGTATGCCCACATTCAGTATGAAGTATATAATATATTCCCGATTCGGGAAATATGAAGTATATGGATGAATCAGTGTGGTCACGATCTTTGTTACTTTTCAAAAAACTAAACTGCTTTTACTTGAAATAAAAGGTTTCCTCGTGATATCTAACCCCGAATAGTCACAATACAAATCACATGTACAAAATACGATTAATTAATACAATGGTGGAAGGAAGGAAGATTACATAGCTAATGTGAAATATGACCCGGACGATCTCGTCACAAATTCGGTGGAAAGTAAATGATGACGGGTATTTCACATTATTTTAGAACAAAGGAGAATACTACACAATATGTGTCTACATGAATTGATTTAAAAAAAAGACTGTTCTACAATAACAACTCCGCTTCAAAGACAAACGTTGGAACAAGGGTAAACCATCCTCCAACAGCAGATCTTCTCTCCTTCCCGCCTTGGGAAGATGGCGTAAGCCTACCTGCCATGTGGTATCCTGCTCCTCAAAGCAATATAGTCCATGCATTAATCCAATATTGACAAAATAATAAAAAGTCATGGCGAAATGACATTTCGTTCTAGACCATTCCCAATATGTGTTTGGTTCACATCAAACCACCAATGAGGTGCAATGAGTACTGTACGTAGCAGAACCAAAAAACAAGCCTGTAATGTCAATACCATTAGGTTAGCCAAAGAAATGAAAGGGTGGTAAAAGGACGGTTGAAAGGTCAAAGAAGAATTTTGTGTATTAACTGTTGTGTAACTATTACTGTAGATCTAGAAACACATGGGTAGCCGGAAGAACTGCTGTAGCAGAGGCTATCACCCTTTTCCACTTATAGATACACCTTTCATGATTGTATCTGTTGTTGATGTGGAAATAAAGTTAAAACAATAATACAGCATTATGAGCGACAGTTTACAAGTACCATCGTGCAATCGTGATAGTTCCGTGAAAGTGCATCTCCACGGCGTCATGAAAGTGAACACCAACATAACTTTCCAAAGTAATCATAAGAATTGTTATTGTTGCTGTTGGGCTGGTTCTGTAGGTGGAGAGGGGAGGCGATGTTAATCATGCATGATAAAACATGGTCAAATTGGATACCAAATAGAATATTTACATGAGGCGAGAAAAGATTACGTTGGAACATCTTCATTTGCTCGTGTAATAGATGGTAACTTAATGGAAAATTATCGTATGTCCCAAATGGGATATCCATGTGGGGGAAATTAAAATCAGAATTAGAATAGGAATATCCGCATTCTTATAATCATTGCGGTCGACCATAGATGCAGTTATATTAGATATAGGAACACTGCCTAAAAGAAAGCATAGAATAGGTGTACGGGGAATGCGATTCGACATGCAGACACCATATTTTGGCAGAGAACTAGAATAGCAAATATGCCCAATTTTCCATTGTAGAGATCGGATGCATATTATCGTTGTGTATTCAGGGCAATTGTAACACAATCATAAATCAGTATATAACCTAATTAGCAGGAGGCCACACACAGACAAACAGCTTTGAATATTCACAAATTGGTCGCGGCATTGAACAGCCTGGGGCTTCATACAATCATAGGCAAAAATATATATAAAATTATTAATAACCTCCATTTCGGCTTGCTGGTGCACTGTTTTTGTACACCAAACAGTGCCCCTCAATGTCGGTCATTAATTCTAAACATCGTGGAATAACGCTGTCGGGTACAATGAAAGATACAAATGAAATATATAAACATTTCCCAATATACCTCGATCCCAGGACATTTCTCAATCATCTATATATGTTTTCAAGATTGAACAATATAAACTGTTGTTTTGAAATCTATATTGAACAAAATATTGGTTGTTACTATGATTTCTTCACAAACGCAATAATTATAATGATTTCTTCTTAAACTCAATATGCATATATACTCCTTTACTCATTGTAAAATCAATACGGATGAAACTTACCATTTGGAAGAATATGTTCTGTCACCAGGTCACCGTCGTTGAGAGCCGAAAGAATTTGAGAGACAATTACAAGTATAAATAATGTCGCCTCCATTGTGGTTGCAAAGTCATACGTAAAAAGAATGTGAAGAAAAGTCAATATTCCAGAGGATACCTCCAAATGGGCCTGCCATTATCATATTTGATCCATTTCGTAGTGTCCCAAGTCAACCATATAGTCTCCAGCTGAATGACCAACCTCAAGATAATAGACCAGGTCCCTCCGGCGACAGGCAGGTACTGCAATATTTCCCTCTCTTTCCCATAATCTGTCAGTGGTAAGTTGTATACTACTCGTCCTTCAGTTCCGCGTGTTTAATATAGTATTTATGTTGCCTCATGAATGCATGGTATGGGTGCATACATCGTGACACGACAAATGTTTAAACATAAATATATTTTGTAAGCACGGTGAGATCATGCAGTATTGTTGAAGTATGAACATGTTTCTAAGTGTGAAAGGCTACGTCGTATTAAACGCCTTTCAAACCAAGATGATCCATTATCTACTTGCTACCTCCTGCAACTATAGCGTTCATCCCATCTTGATCCACTATGTCGGTGTGACCCAGGGAGTCGGATGAGAGATAGACAAGTCCGAATATATCTACTCTGTTCATGTACCCACCCCCACCCACTCATATACCCGTCTCGCTGTACGCCCCAATTGGTGCAGGACCTCACATGGGGGCGAGGTAGTAGCGGGACATTATTCCAAGTTCCCTCAAATTTTCTTCTCACACTCAGCCCAACTATATATCAAGTCATAGCTTGATCGCATTTGAAACAAGTCATGAATTATACATCATATAATTACATGTCCCGGGAGAGCGAAGTATTCAGGAAAAGAACCACAAAGGTCGCTAGACGTTAATGGATATTTTATTTAGACAATTACATAAAGTTCATGTGACTTAACATATTAAAGGAAAGCGGGAAAAAATGAAAGATTTGGGGGCAATACAATTGATCAATATAATTTCAACATTTAAAGAACAGATTAGAATATTTTTAATAATTGAAAGAGCCCTGTATCTAAGTCAATATATCATAATTATGATACCAACATGCATGGGTCACTTTAAAAATGACCACCAATATAGTATTACGTTCGCCTCTCAATATCTGTTATCTGTCATGGTCAGACAAAAGTGAGAAAGTGAATGATGATTGCTTATGGTCGCTATGCCGCTATGGTCAGGGTTGGTATGTTTGTATGGATGCCATGTGTACATGTGATTCGTGTGAAACGAAGAGAATCCATGTATACATGCATAGCTTCTATTTACGAAGAACCATTTCCAGGTCAGTGTCTAATGAGGAATTCAATCTGATTGCATTTGCTAGTCCGACCGTGATATGTTTCCTGGAGCTTTCCTAACCTAGCTTTCTTCCTTCTCACTTTGAGATATTGTTTCCTCGTTTTCCTGGCTGACTAACCTCGTATATTTTTGCGGTATGCTTTGGTGAAGCGCCAACCATTTATCCTATTGACTGTAAATACCCATAAACAGAACAAGACAGGCCACAATTTTAGTATGTATACTGCCCCAAGAGTCTATATTTATACACAAATAATCGCTGTATTCACTCAAAAACACCCTATGGATTCTATATAATATTAGCAAAGAATTTGGATGGGTTCCATGGAGTTAGAGGTAGATTTATATAGTGATTAGTAGAGGGACCCCAGGTACGTAGTCCCTAGGGGATTCAGTAGGCTGTAACATCTTGCCTCCTTTCAGTGAGAGGGGCTTTTAAGTGGACGGCCTAGGGGTCACCTTTACACACCTGGCTGGACTTCATATGTATTGTGGCAAGAAAGAACAATTCTGCAGAGATCACCAAATTTAGTCAAGGGCCTCTTAAGATGTCAAAGCTGTATTGAACAAAGCTCCTAAAGAATTATTAAAGTTTAGTCAGCGAGTGTTCCCTGTGAGAACGACGATTGTTCTAGTTCTAAATATAAATTTTTGAATTAATTCAAATATCCCCGACATAACACTGAGTGAGAAGTGATTGAGATGAGGTTTCTATTTTCGCGGGGGACAATAATGTTGACGGGAACATCGATTAATGGCCAAATGATGTAAAGTACTACCATATAATTATACCTGAATAAATGTAAGTGAAGTAAAGGGATTCTAGACTCGAGCTATAGAACAACGGACGAGAATTAACGCATTATATACTATGTAAGAAATCGAATCGGTTATGCAAATATATATCGTCATATTAAATTATCGGTATGGGTGGTGGCAATACATCAGATTATGTTTATTTTTCATGATGAAATAATCTACCAATCATTTAGTATTACTTGCATGGCACAAATAGGAGAATATTATATTATATATGCAGCCTGGAGTAATTTTCAAATACTATGTATGGGTTAGTTTTCATCAATACACTTTCTTACCTTTGTTCCGAAAAGGATGTATTTGTCACCATGTTCTTATCTTATTACATGTAAAACCCCCAAAACATGCTGCATATCAATATGGTCCTTATGTAAAAATAAGGGTGTACTAGTGATTATTCTAAAGGTAAATAAGGATTATCGGTAGATGTTCGTTATGGACATATAGACTAGTTATGTATAATCTGCTTCTAATTGATGTTGTAATTTACGTGTATATCAAGGTAACGTTTTTGTAAAGGTAGACATAAACATATAGACATAAAAATATCATACATGTATGAGAGCTTACAATAAATTAAACAAACAAACAAGCATAAGTCCATGGGTTTTAAAACCCTTGTATTGTAGCTTTGGGACACAGATAGATTCCCTCCATTGTTACCACAATAGCCAAAGAACTATCATCACTATTGTGTGTCCATGCCCTATAGGGGACAGGGGCATTTATTGAACCGTACAAGTCGATCACAATGCCACCTACAATTTCCAAACACGCAAACTACATTGAAAGTCGTGGGGCTATAACTACCTGAGGCAGTGATTAAAAGTATTAATAACCTCCATGTCGTGGCTGCTGTTGTACTGTTTGGTGTGTAATCCCGAGGCAAAATTCGAGCCTGTTGGTGCACGCACTGTTTGTGCCGGCTTCGCCTCGGGATTATACACTAAAAGTACATGCACCAATAGCTCTTCAATGTTGATCATTGATCATATACCAAACTACAAACAAAACACGCACCACATCGCTTGCCTTCTCATAACCATACAACAAACAGTGACGACTTGTGTAACTATTATTATTATTATAAGATTTTTATTTCAATACTTTTCATACATATGATATCAGTTTTACAATGTCATATATATGTATTGTGGCAAGAAATAACAATTCTTCAGAGACATAAATAATTCTTCAGTAACATAAATAACAACGAAGTAATAGGTAATTACCATAATCGTACGTAGTTGCCCTTTATTGACAGGTGCGGGGTGACCAATGGAAAGCCGCATCTAGTCAGGGGCATATAATTATGTTATTATAAATAAATCCTCTAAATATAATTCTTATTATCATACCTATCAATTTTTAAATCTTTTATCACGCCTTCACTAATAAAACACATCGCTTGCATTCTCATTTAACCATACAACAAACTGTTACGACTAGTGTAACATAAAAGGTAACGAAGTAATAGGTAATCAACTAATGGTAATTTCCTGCACCTTGATTGACAGGTACGGGATGATGACAAATGGGAATAAACAACAAAAGTGAAAGAGGAATTAGCCTCAGTTGTTGTAGAAGATAATACGTCCATATTCTGAAAGAGGATTTTATGTTCGGGGGTAGTTGCAATTAAATAAGCCTTTCATTAGAAAGGTATTATGTGCGTCTGAAATGTCAGACGTGTTTGGGGAGGGAGTGGCCTCCTATGTATAGCTCTGGAATATCCAGAACTGTATATGTCCAGATGACAGGATACCGAAATGAGGTTCAATGGTATAAAATAATAAAAATAGTGACTAAACCCCTAATTTCAGAACGCGATCAAGTTCTAATTTGCTAAAATGTGCTACAGTAAAACCTCTCCATCCTCCTGGGAAAAAGGTGCATTTAAAATGCTCTTCTATTCCACCACCCTGCGTATGTGCTTCCCAGGCCTTCCTAACATTCTCATGGGAGTTACAAGGATAGTCGTCAACTATCAATAGATGGTGATCAGGATTTACTAAGTATTTAACATTTTCAATGTTTCCGTAAACGGTACTATAATCATGATCGCCGTCAATAATTATGATGTCACATTTAAAGTCAAAATCCCGAGCTATTTCAAGAGAACCCTGATACAGCGTTAACCTCTCAGGAAAAACTGCTTTTAGATAGTCTGCCATCGGTTTAGAATACCGTCGATAATGCGTATCAAAACTATGCACTTTCACATGGGGATTTGCTGAGAGCCAGGCCAATGCATTGTGTCCTGCATTAAAGTCTGTATCACAAATATTTCTCACAAAACTATTGTTTGCCAAATAAAAATACGTCAATGTCTGCTCAATCATATCCCCACCCTTCCCATCAATGGCTGAGATCTTCAAATTGTTCAACATGCCGCGGAGGTACACGCCAAATGCTTCCATATATTTTCGATAGATATTTGGTATTTTAAGAGCGCCATACTTCGATTGAGGAGTCCTAAATAGGTCCCTACAGTCGGAGAGTTCTTTTGGCACAAACCAAAATACTTTGGACCAGTTCACAGGGGGCTCAGGCTTTCTTAATGTGTCTTCCTCATTAAGTTTGCTTATGGAGAGGTCGAAAGCTCGCAAAGATCTCCAATAATCTTCGTCGACATAGGAATATTCGGATGAATCTTCCTGGGAGTACCTAGTGTCATAACTTAGTTTGTAGAGGTAATCCAACACAGACGTTAGGCAGTACCAGATCACAAACGCCATAAGCAGGTGAAGCATGAACTTGGCGTACTTCATTGCCACCTAGTGTGGAGATTTAACTGAAACAGAGAAAAACAGTTATGGTTAAAGCTTTTTACATGTAGAAAGCAGGCTCAGCAAACACACACACGCCTAGATGCACACACACACAGACATTTCTGTAGCCCTTGACGTGAGGTTACATATACAATTTGACATTTTGTTCTCTACCCTATAACTATGATTATTACACAATCTACACACAAGTGTTGAAGGCTGATATATGACTGTATTGTTGTATATCATACATGCCTGAATAACTTTTTTTTTACTTCTATTATGAAGTCTTATTAATAATAGGTCCCTATGGGTTATTTTGAGGTTAAAAAGATATACATGTATGAGTATGATAAATTCTTGGGGAAAATTATAGATCATGCAATCTTATTTCTTGACATTATCACAATATATATAGAGTTAGTGCGGTTCAAACTTGTAATAATAATATTTGTTTTAAAAAATGTACTTAAAAATGTCTATAGTAATTGTCTTAAATGCTTTGGTCCTTAAGAAAATTCATAATAAATTTGAAAAGCGCCTGTGCTTCTCCATCACACATAGGTCATAAGACTCCATACAGTTTGGGACCCCTGAAGACAGGGGCCACATGGTGTATCATCCACAATCAAAACATGGCCATTCGATCCGAGTATTTTCTTGGGATCGCGACTTCCATACAGAAAGATCAAATCACATTTCATGCCTCAACTCGATTTTTGACATACAGATTTGGCGTACTGCTGGTGTTTTCCGCCACCGAATGTTGTCAAGCGATTGCATGGCTTGAATCGCCAGCATTGAAGACTATTTCACATGTTTAGGATGCATGTTCTTGGGGGGAATATATTGAAAGAGTATCCCCTGTTCCTCTAACTCTTTGGAATTGCCCCTCGGCACCAGGGAAATTAAGGTTTCGTCGAACGTTGTGAAAATCGGTGTAAAAATCAGTGGTCAACTGTTAAGGATCATAGCCAAGTAGAAAAGGCTTCTTGACATTCTTTCTTGTGATATCACAACAATCCAATGTCATATTGCAAAGAAAGGTAATCGTTCTTATTGTGGCCAATTCCGTCTGTATATCATAGATATAAATTTCTCCAGATATTTTTGTTATCATAACAACTGTTAGGAAGATCATAAGATTTGTTTACCTGTGACAAGACTTCTAGGTGTCATTTTTCGAATGCTATATAACGTACACGTTCGCTTGCAATAAGCAGTCCACAAATGCAACTAACAAATCGCATTAGCTGTAGGCCAACCTATACCTATCAAATACAGAGCAGGGGGTCTAATATGTATTGATAGCTTAGTAAATCTTGGTTATTCAATGAATATAATCAAAAGTAAAGTATGAGACCATATTGGTATCTCTGAAGAAAATAATTTAAATTCGAAACAATTCAGGCTGCGATGTAATGTGTGCCATGGTGACCAGCAAGAAGTTTATTATCATGTATAATATATCGCGTTGCGAATGAGAATAAACAACTATGGCAAAAGAAATTGTGTCTACTATTGGTAGTGTTATTGGTGTTATTACTGCCAAACCCGTATACATGTATACTATATGTGTGTACATGTGTGTACACGTGTATATATATAGGAAGTGAAAGGACCCAGTGACCTGTTTTAATACAAAGATTTACACATGCATATCATGACTGAGGATCATCGTCAGTAGTATTTTGAACGTAGGTCGAATAATATGCGCAGCTGTGTGAACCCCAAGTCTTACCTTTAATTAATCCGTATTGTAATGTGTAGGATCTAGAATATCGCATATTCGAAATTCGAGGACGCTCCAACCATGATTGTTCCTGTTAAACTTGGCCACACCTATTGAACCCGTTTCACAAGATTTAACTTTCAATATTCGGTCACGCGTCAGTTCATCTGGGTGACCCTCAAATGGCAAACAGGAAGAAAATGCTGGTTTTCAAAATGAGTGTTAACATTCCTTACCACATTCATCAACAAACTGGAGGCCCAGTGGATCCGACTGGGCGGGGGTGGGGGGGGTGGGGGTGGGGGTTTGCTTAGCGTCTGTAATCAGCGATCTCATGGGTTAATGAAGTTAAGAAGCGATTTATGATTATGGTGATGGACGCTAAAATTAAACATGTTCATATCAAGCTTCCAGAATCCAATCGATTCCAATCGATATAGTCGCCCATGCTTATTTCAACCGCCAGATCATTAATACGAATCGCCAGAATATTACTCGACACAACACCCAATACCCTGGACGCCCGACGCCCTGTATTTTGCTCGTGACGTGGATTCTCGGCTTTACTTAGCTCAGAGAGGCATATTATATATCTTTGTCTAAAATGTTTTTATTGTGAGAAAATTTCACAAGTGTGATACTTTTCATGTTCAAAACAATCGAAATGAATTACCGTTCAATCGATACTAATTGATTACTGACATCTAGAAAAATTATATATAATCTGTAATTTATCACATTAATACTCTCATGTACACTAATGATAATGCTAAGTTCCATCGTATTAAATATTCTCTACCTTTATATCATATTATTTTTTTTTATTGATCTTTGCGGTACAGCTCGATGTTGCCATCGTTTTTCGTTTGTAACCTAGTGACATCTTAACAAATATTACATTTCGTTACATGACTGAACAATATAAACTACTATCTATCTGTCTATATAGTTGTTGTGCTTTCTAAAATACCCAAATAATTATTTATAATCGTATGATTTCTATCTAGTGTTAGTACTATTAAAATCCCTGAGATTCTCATTGAGTTCCGACAGTTTCCTTCAAAACCGTGTTTTACTGATATTTTAGTTTTATTTTAAGACTTTTTACTTACTAGACCAGTTGGTCTCATTGTTTCCCCAAAAACAATGCATAACCATATAGAATTTGACTACAGGAAGTACAGTGATAATTAATCTTATATACCCTGCCATAGGTCATTTGCTTTTAAATAAATTTTAAGTTTCTGCCAGGTTTGTATTTTCTCAATAGCAGGTAACCTGTTCCACATACAGCTAGATCCCTGAATAATTATATAGAGAACGCCTAGGCCTATATACCGGTCGCTTCTGGCCATTTCAACTTTCAATTTTCCTTTTGCCAGTCTGGTTTGACGTGGCATGATTTGAATGTAGTCCTCGTTATCTCTTAATACAGCCATCAAACCTAAAATTCGATAATTCCGGAATTTTTAATGAGATTTTCGTCTCCCGTGTTGCTAAATTTTGATCTAGAAAAGCTAATCTCACAGCCTGTTGATTGAGCTTTGCATCTTCTTTATTACATTGCCATTTGCCATTTTATGCATTAACAAACCATACTCTGCGATCATATAATATATATTTATATGAACATAATTATATATTAGTTCTCAACGTTACAATGAACTTATGTGCCGTTAGGGTGAGGAAGACTACAGCCGCCACCTGTAGGGCTAGCCAGCTTACTACAACTATGTATGGACAACGTTTTTATTTTATATTTGCCAAACCTTTTTATTCAACACAACCTGCCTTCGGAGCTTTTACAATGCTAAACATTTGAAGAAAATCATGTCAACACAAAAAGGGAAAAGATCAGGATTTGGACACACGATAACATAATGAAATCACCAACGGAATGGGCAGGGTCCATTCTCTGCCCCCCCCCCCCCCCAACCCATTGTCTTGATTATATTATATATCGTTAGTCCAATGCGAAGCATGCTGCCCCTTCATGTATATTCCTTAAAATATCAATAATCTTTAGCAATTGACTAAATAAGTACGAAGAGAAGGAACAAGTGTTTTTCCATAAAGGAAAGTTTTTTTGTTGTTTTTTGTTGTTGGTTTTTTTTCATAAAGGAAAGTTGTTATGGAAAGGAAAGTTGTTATAGAACAATTTACCAGAAGACCTCAGACGTAATGAGGACAGAGAAAGCATTGCACAAGTGTTAAAAGCATGGTATTCTAGGAATTACGCAGAATTGAATGTTTAACAATATTCCTGGATGATTTGATGACTTATGTCATAAGAAAAGTGTTTATTTTGTTGTCAAAGTTCTATCAAGAATATATTGACCCTGAGCCGTGGGTTCTTTTGCCTCTAGTGTAGGCGAGGTAAGAAGGCGAATTTGAGAAGTTAGCAGAAATATGTTTAAGGAAAGGCTGTATTATATTTTCTGAGGATCAGCACTTATTTGGACATGATCGTCGCTGGGAAAGTAGATTCTTAGTATGCACTGTATCTCTAATTTTCTTCATTATGTTTCTTTTTGTTAATTGAAGCATATTGAAAGTGGTGATTTATCTCATCTAAGATATGAAGGTTTTTAAGTATAGATGTCGAGACAGATGTAAACATTATAAGAGGAATATATAATGCATAAATTAATTGTCTGTAAGAGATTTGTGTAGGTTGTTTAATATGAAAACGTATGAATAATTTACTTACAACTGCAGTACACTGCCGTACTGCTTCTGTATCTAAACGTTATGTATATAACTGCATGCGAACTGAATCCAAGAGAAACAATACACGCTGAGCTGGAGCCAACGACGGCCCTTTATTAACAAATAAAATAACAATTTTGCAGAACAAAATAACAGGTGATCTCGAGGCTATTAACAGAAGATCTCTTCAGTTTCTGTGCCAAAAATGTAAAAAAAGAGTCCCAATAATTATAATTTGAAAATAAAGAATTGGGACCTGGACACACTTGGAAGTGGGAGTGTGTGTGTTGGGAGAGAGGGGGGGGGGGGGGCTTTCCGATCGGCCGCCTTAGGCCTACCCGTGTGTTTAGCAAGATCGACCAAACATTTACTTAGTCATCTTGACACTGTTTTGAGAATAGACTTGCTTTACTACGAGAATCTTTTATATTCTAAGTAGAATGAGAAATTGAGGTATTGCCGGATCAGAACAGCAATCAACAATAAGATAAATAAAGAGGAAAGATAAGGAATGTCTTTCTTGTATCTGTTCATAGAATACAATTGGTAGTGCGCATCTTCATGACTTCAGATGCCAGGGCTTCAGGACTGCATGGTGTCGAAAACCTCAAACGTAACAAATATATTTATAAAGTTTTTTTTTATTAATTTACAGGCCAAGTCATTAGATTACATCAACAGTTATCAAAAGACGCAATTGTCGTTCAAATTTACAACTCCGTCGTCATCAGGTTTGAAAATTGTTAAAACAACTCTCGTGCGATAAATAGGTCACAAAAGTGGGTATTTTCTTTTTAGAATTAAAACAATAATAATAACAATTTCGAATTAGAAAAGTATGTTAATAGAATAGTAGAATTGTTAACTATAAACAGCTATTAATTTGAGTATTGCTCGAAGCAAAAAGGAATAAGGTATTCTGTGGTTTTGCCAATGTATACAAGTCCGCCTATAAATGTTTGCGCCTGGTCATTGGAGCATGACCGACTTTGACCAGCAGTTTCTGAGGTTATACGAGGTGTGCAACCACTCTGTATGTCACTCTCCGTGAATGGAATAACACGTGGATTTTACTCAGAAAATAACATTTAACATGGCCTCCATATTATAACCCCGTGTATCAGGAGATGGTTCTCGTCCAAGATCGCGGTTGGTCAATGGAAATGTACGGATCAGATTTAAGCATAATAACATAAAAGAAATGATCATAATTACACATGAATACCCTGTGGTTAAAGCAATTTTGAAACGCCGGTACTGTTCATGATGCTAGGATAACGTATACCAGTATATTAAAATATGTTATCCTATCTTAAGAATATGATTTGTTCAGCATTCTTTTCCATGGAACATTCATTCAGGATTCTTTATATATAGTACACGATGTGGTTACCTGTCTTCACGAACCTTGTCATAACCACTACATTTGTCATGAGCCTTAATCATGGACCTCCGTTATATGGTAAGACTTTGTGCAAACAAAGCACTTTAACTTGTCTGTACTGCATTGCATTTATTGTTAACCAAGTACACCCTGCTGGATATTTTTATTTGTATTTATACCAAAGGATGGCACCATTTGGTATACATTCGCTGATAAATATTATTATATAACTATTATATTATATATATATGGGCCCTTTCAAACATCTTTAACCTAGGTATTAGTAACTTACCTTAATTAAAGGTCGGACCTCCGTCGTCACCGGGGCAGTCTATATATAAACACTTTGGTGAATATATAAAATATTGGATAATTGTGGAAGGAAATGAAATAGTTATGCTTATAAAAGAATGTTGCTACAGGAGATTCTGACGAGAAGAAGCTGGAGGGCCCAGCTCTACCAAAAGCCTTTTTAAGATTTAGAACTACATAGAACAGTTACCTGCAGTACATACATGTATACTTGTTCATATTCTGAACGTATGGATTTGCCACTATTTCGTTGAATGCACAGAAACAAAAAAGCTCTGGAACAAAGTATTATTCTAATACTTGTTCACATTGTGAACACAGGGATGATATTTGCCACCTTTTCGTTG
The DNA here is from genome assembly GCA_942159475.1 of Sthenelais limicola. Classification (NCBI taxonomy): domain Eukaryota; kingdom Metazoa; phylum Annelida; class Polychaeta; order Phyllodocida; family Sigalionidae; genus Sthenelais; species Sthenelais limicola. The sequence continues at coordinate 56,048,107 of OW804095.1, read as the reverse complement.
AATGCACACAAACAAAAAAGATCTGGAACAAAATACTTGACCTCACTTATATACTCTATTGGTTATGTAAACTGCAGTTCCAAAGGATAGACTATTTTTCATAAGAGTGGTAACGAAATCGTTTTACATCTTAAGGATATTATATTTGGGGTCGTTCATAATAATGTCAAGACCTGTTAAAAATACCATGGCCACATATCACCTACACATTTCTTTGGAATCTTCCCTCATTAAGATAATATTTTAACTTCATCTATATATAACTCTGCACCCCATATTTTACTTGACCTCGTTGCATGGTTGAGGTTTTTTCCCTTCTTCTTGAACAAAAATATAAGTTCGTTCCATAAATTTCCAATTAGTATCAGTAGTATCATCTAAAACATAATAATATTGTTAAAACCCAATGGCGAAGATGTAATAACAATGAGTAATCCATGAATTTGGAATTGATTCCATTCACTGATACATGCATGTCTAAACTAAGATTGTTCAATTCAAAATAAATTTTATATGATATATGATTATTTATGTACTGCAAATGGCAGTCTAGGATACAAATCACCAAATGGTACTTAAAATATAGATATACAAGTTTACTTAATTTTCATCACAGAATAGCCCCCCCCCCCCCGCACCCCCCGATAAATTTGAGATATGTCGTGATTTGAGTAACTCTACAAGCACGTCGTTGGATTTCAGAATAATTATATAAATATAATAGATGTCTTCAAATAAACGATCAACTCCTGTGAAGTGCTGTGAGTTCCAGTTTAGTAGCTTATGATGTTACAGAGCAAGTCCCAACGCGTTTCGACCTAGGGTGGTCTTCGTCAGGGGAGTGAACTGGTAGTGGTGGAAGGTTTTTTGTTTATATAGAGATTCGAGGTGTGGCACATTTTGCACATAATGACACATTTTGCACACGATGATTAGTTTACACATTTTGACACATTTTGACACATTTTAAATAGGTTAAGTTACAGAGGGTTGTAAATGGGGTCTGGGGGGTTTGTAATTACGGGATAATATATAGCATATCTGCGAAATAGGTCCAGTGGGAAATATTTTATTTGGTAGAGTTGATGTGTAGAGAGTGTGATAAATGTACATATCGGGTTAATATTATATTATATTAAATTATAATTATATAAATTTCAAACATATATAAAAAAAACGTGTGCGTGTGAGAAGTCTATATTTCTTTGAATATATATTCACAGCATGCGAGCATCCACAAGGAGACAGTTGTTTCTACATCATCAATGCCGCTCTCAATCAAAGCGAAGCAAGCAGAACATGTTCCGAGATGAAAGGTGGTCACTTGGCTTCAATTAAGGACATGAGCAGCATGGAATACATAAAATATCTTCTTACAAGTACTCACACAAATGTAGCATGGATCGGGGCCTCATACTCCGCAGATGGCAACTCCGACGGTAAGGATGAATCGGGGTGTTTTATATCGTTACAGGTAGAGTGCCAGACCCTCTACCCTATGCCCCCAAGCAATTTTATGCCAACTCTGGATTGGAACAATTCATTTCAATTTTTCGGCACCAGTGTACCCAAGTCAATGCAGTTATAAGACAACATCACCCATAATTCTAACAGTAAATAAATGATTGGGATGGGCAAAAGGAAAAGTTCTGGAAAAGCCTAAGGAGGACAAAATTTAATACGAGTTTGATACGAGTTAATGCAACTTCGTCCAAACAGTGGCGTAGGAAAAGGCAGGGCCAGGGATAGCACCCCCCCCCCCCCCCATATCAAGGGATTATTCATCTTAGGGAAATAGCCGATAGGAATAAATCTATCTCAAAATTTGAGCCAAATCTCCCCTACTTTGAGCCCAATTTGAATTTCAGACAACTAACTAGATGCACAATAATTTCCTATGAGATATGTCCGAAAAATGTCCGAAATCAATTTGGTGGGCATCTGCAAAACTTCAAAATACTAACAGCACTTACGTTATTCAAATGTACAAATTACACTGTAATAGTGAGGCATACATGTACATAATTGGGGCTAATTTCCTGTATATATTCCATACAAATCTAGTTTCTAATTGTTGCAGTGAGTAGTGTCTTAAATACAGAATTTTCCAGATTAACAGTATTTTGTCTGACATTTAAGTGTGTGAGGTTTTAGTATATGTTTTCACCATATAACTCTATCCATGAATATAGTTCTATGGTTTACACTAATTATTTTACTACTTTTTAATTAATCACAGAACCGTTTTGAGATGATTTTAGGCTAAAAAAAATATAGTGTTTCATAAGTTCCTGACAAAAACTAAATACTGGAACAATCAGCTTGCAGTTCAGCATTATTTCACGGAGGAAGAATCAAAACCAAATGTATTGGCATAGTTACCAGTTTTACTTCAATATTCTTTTCTATTCATCTTTGGCAAAGGCGTTGGTCGGAATTCTTCCTATAAATTCGAATGAAGGTCAACATCATCTACCCGCCTGTAACCCTTATAGTAAACACAATTATGACCTTCACCTAAATATTCTGGTACCTTTTCAATAGGGAATATTGACTGTGGCCTGTTGAAAGTATCCGAGTCAGGAACCACACAATGGACGAAAAGGAAGTGTTCAGAAGAGTCGCAGTATGCTTGCGTCTATCTCAGAGGTAAGTCGTACTGATTTATAACAACATGCTTACTAGTTTTAAATTCCGTTTTAGTTGAACTTTGGGATTGATTATTGTACCAATCTTATTGCCTGCATTTGTGGGAAGAAATCTCCGCGGGTGCATTAAAGTATAACCCCCATCCCCGTCAATTAGTCCTATAGCTCCTCATCAGAGTGCAAACCTTTAAAATCTACAGGTATGTGCCACTGGGAGCCGTTTACGCAGCTTGCGGTGGTGAAAGGCAATTTTTCCTGTGGTGGAATTATGTTTGGCATATAACTCTTTAATTTCCACCTCAACCTACTTAACATCCAGGACGGATTATGGAGAGTTTCGCAATTCAGAAAGCCATTTCACATTTTATAGAAGTCAATGCCTTTCATCCAAGTCCTCTTCCTCTCCCCCTCTCTCTCTTGCTCCCTCCATCCCCTCACCCTCTATCTTCCCTCACTTCTCTATCTGACCTGTCTCGATTCCTCTCCCTTCTCTTATTTCTTCACCCCTCTCTTCTCTTACCTATCTCTATCCCTCACCTCCCTCCCCCCTCTTTCTTCTCTGACCTGATTCGATCCCCCACCCTCTTTCTCTATTTGCTCTCCTGTCTTTCTCTCCCTCTCTCTTCTCTCACCTCCCTCTGTCTCCTTCTCACCACACTAATCAAATAACAAAGGACAGGTGTCAATGGTTTTCACTTATGCAAGATAAATATATAATATATAATTCTTTATTATGTGATTTTATATATATGTTCTCTCTGCGACTGAAACGCCGGTACTGTTCATGATGTTAGGATAACGTATACCTGTATATCAAAATATGTTATCCTATCTTAAGAATATGATTTGTTCAGCATTCTTTTCCATGGAACATTCATTCAGGATTCTTTATATATAGTACACGATGTGGTTACCTGTCTTCACGAACCTTGTCATAACTACTACATTTGTAGTAGGTTTAAGACTTAAAACTTTAACACCAAAACCATGATCTGTACATCCCAAGTATTTGTCAATGCATTGTTCATGCATAATACAATAATTATAACTTCAGCTTTCTAGTAAGACATGACTCTCGTAACAATTTGGATGCTAACGTGAATGTTCATCATGACTAAAAAAAACGTTCACCTTTCACTTTTAGAATCCCTAGTCAGACCATGTAGATATGAATTCGTTGAATGTGGAAAGTATTGTATCCGCAGATACAATCATGTATTCGGCCATCCGGTAATGTCAGATTGGTCTACTGCTAAGAAGGTAAGTGACGACCAGTTTGACATACTCTCGTACCATGCATTAAAATATCACACATAATTGGGATGAATATGGAATGTAGTGTTCGTGCCCGCATAGTTACCAGCTACATAGAGTAGCGCAGGTATAGCAGCAATACCAACGTGCCTGCTCAGCATAAGTAGATCGGCGAGAGGTTCATTACCGGACAAAAGGACTCAACAATGGAAATTGGGAATTATAATTGATTTTATTATTGATAAAATTGATTTTGATTTGTTTGATGGTAAAAGTATGGTAAAATTTTTGTATAATATAGTAAATGATTTTTGATTTGTTAAAATAAATTGATGAGCGGAGTAGATGATCGAAGTAGTGAAGTGATGATGATAGGTGTGGGTGGGTGGGTGCGTATAAGTCAATGGCAGAGAGGTGAATGAGGGAGTTGTAATGGCGGAGGTGTGTTAAATAGTGGGTGATAGGTGGCGCACTGGCGCAGGTGAGTGAGTAGGGGTTGATGGGAGTTGAGCCCTGCCGGCAATGATCCCGCCTTAGCTATTCACCAATGCGGATAACATTACCGGACAAAAGGACTCAACAATGGAAATTGGGAATTATAATTGATTTTATTATTGATAAAATTGATTTTGATTTGTTTGATGGTAAAAGTATGGTAACATTTTTGTATAATATAGTAAATGATTTTTGATTTGTTAAAATAAATTCCCAAAAACCATAAGATGAAGGGATGGGAGTGGTGGGTATAAATTATAGGATGTGGTGATTGATTTATGATGAAATGGCTTGGTTCAGCTTTGCATTGACAATGGTTGGTTTCGTTTTGATATAGGCAGTGTACGCGTTCGAGCGCCACCCTATATAGTTCTTGATTTGCAGGTCACTGCAACCGGCTTCGTGGGCTGTAGTTGCGGCTAATTTGCGTATACTATGCAACGAATATATTTTATTGTCTATTTGCTTGGAATCAAGTATTTCTTTCCATACTTTCTTGACATATGTGACTGGGATAGGAGTCGTGGTGTTCGGGAAGTCTGCAAAGGCTTGCTTCTGGGTCCTTGTGGGATCTTGCTCGAACATCTGTTGTACGGCAGAGTATACACAGAACTCTGGGGTTTCCGCCTTGTTGAGAGTGACGACTTTCCTGTCATACGCCGTCTGGAGGTTCTTGGCTGATTTAACTGTAAGCATTATTTGATTTTCACAGAATACAATATCTTCTCTAGTAAGATTTTTTGCAGGGTCAAATGATTTTACTGATATTGGGACAACTTCGGACTGTCTTATTCCTGCGTAATATAGCACCAGCAATATGCAGCGTATGGTTCTACCCAGTGGATCAGTGGAGACTTCATTGATGATTATTTTAAACTGTTGTAGATTTAATGGCTGCTTTATCCGAGGGACATATTCTTTATTTCTGAGGAGCGCTTTTATGGCCCATTTAACTTTAATATGGAGAAGGGGGTCGGTTGGAATACTTCTCTTGTTAAATAATGTCTTTATATGGGACAGATGGTTCTGGATTGTCTTTGGCGAAGGAAGGTATTGTGATAGGTACTCAATATAGGCACAAATGTGGACATGGTCAATGTGGTGTATTGGGACTTCAATGTGGCTTGCAAAGGCGAGGAACGTCTTTGCTGCAGACCTATAGTTACCAATGGTTCCTCTCGCCCATGCCTGCGTCTGTCTCTGTTCGGCCCTGTGGATCAGATCCTGAAGCTCGGGGCCTGAAATCAAACATTGAACAGTTCTTATCCCATATGTTAAGATCAGGGGTGACAATTGAAACATTAAAGTCCCTACAAAGTTTGTTTGCGAGGTTTTCATATTTCCTGTTGAGGTGTGCCCGACTGAGTGCATCGGCGAGGTCATTGTGGGCCCCTGGTATATGAGAGACCGTGATTTCGACCTCTCGTTTTGCCTGGATCATCCAGACAATCCGGGCGCTTTCCAGAAGAACACAGTTTCTACCTCTACCTGAGTTGAGCGTGTTAACCGTTGACATATTGTCGCAAAGGACATGTATGTGTCCTCCATGGTCATGTTCAGTTACCAAGTTATCTATTGCTATGGCCAAATTTAATGCTTCCAGTTCAGAGATGTTTGTTACCTCCTCATACTGGTTACATATGCTAATACCATACGCCTGATTTCCATCTGATGCCCCAATACCGCTCAGGCAGGCGTCTACCACAATAGTCTTTGTATATTCTTATGTCTTGAGTCACAGGTATGCGGCCATTCTTTACACTACGTAGTGCTTCAAGTAAGCGGGATATAAATAGGCGTGCTGGTTTGATGCACTTACTCACATAGACCAGCGAACCTAGTAGTGATTGCAATTGGCGTTTACTGATACTCTTGAGTTTATAAATGGCCTGGATACTTGCTAGTATTTCATCTACCTTTGTTTTAGGGATGGAGAGCGTCATGGCCACACTGTCTATCTCAATACCCAACCAAGTCGCTTTCTGCGCGGGCTCCTGTGTTTTCTCCAGAGCCTCTGGCAACCCCAATTCCTGTAACAAAGAGGAGGTTATAGAGTATGCCTTAACTGCTGATTCATAGTTGTCAGATAATATTGCTATATCATCAAGGTATATTCTGCAGTGGACCCCTTTTGAGCGCAGGATTTCCACGATTAGATTAGACACAGTTTGCATATGAAATGAACTTGCGCGGCTTCCAAAAGGCATCGTTATATCACAATAATATGACCTGTCCCACTTGAAGCACAGCAGCGGCCAATCTAGGGGATCACTACTGAAATTTTTGTAGGCCCTGCTAATGTCTACAATGCACATATAAGCCCCGTTTCCTAATCCAACAATGTCATTCGCAAGGTCATCTACAGTAGGGAGTCGGTGTTCAAATGTTTCTCCCCATATTGAATTCTTCCTTACATATTTGTTAATGGACACTTCATCGGGATATGTCATGTCGATTATAACACGGCGTTTATCCGTGTCCTTCTTTTCCCTTGACATTAATGGGCTGCAATGGGTCCAAGGGTGGAAAGGAGGTTTGTCAAAAGGGCCAATTATTCCTCCCAGTGAAATCTCAGTTTTGATAAAATCATTGATTTGTCTGGGGTATTGGTTAGTGCTGGGGTGGTTATCAGCGCCCTCATCCAGGCTTGAGACCGGCCCGGAATACCCAATGGGAAATCCATATTTTAAGAAATCTAATGTCTGTGTCCCTCCATTTAGATTGGTCAGGTATTTCTCCCAGGCTTTGATATTAAGACCGGTGGGCAAGGGCTGTTTAGCTGATAGGGCGTTAGGCAGACCTGTGTTTCTGACGGTAGTATAAATGTGGGCTAGATTCTCATTTCCAATTTTTGTAACATGGGGCCAATAGCGTTTGCGGTGATTCCTGATAGCGTATGGGCATATTACATCATTATTGTCATTCTTATCAGATAAGCATATATCAAGGGCTTTTCGGAATAGTGCAGTGTAGTTTGAATCATTACCTACAATGTTGACTGAGGTGTCTGGATTCTCACACTGTGTTTGATCCTGCATCCGACCCTTTCGTGGCGACAGGGGCGTCTTATCATCATCCCTATCGCTTGCTAGTTTCCCGTCTGCCTTCCGCTACTGGCTTGGCCGTTCCTGTGTGCTGTGTGGCTGGAATTGGAGGCTTTAGAAACATTTGCATTATTCTGGCGACGAATACATTTAGCAAAAGGGTGCTGGCATGATTTGCCTACCCCTTCACAAAAGGAACAGTAATGTAGAAACTTTATACCATTTTCAACGTGTGCGTCTTGATGTTGGCAATTATTCTTACTGTAATTGTTATAGTTTCTGCACAAGACCTCGTTACCATTTCCTTTACTAGAGTTTGATGTGTCTAAGTTGGAACTAGTATTCTGGGCTTGCCCCATACCACCATTTGTAAAGGATATTCTGACCCGGTGTTGGTAGATTCGACTGTCATCTTGCCAAGTCAGTGTACCGGCTTCCACCTGGTCCCAGATGTACTGAGACCAACGACGCACCTGGGTCCATGGTCTCTCCATGGCGTCTTGAGATACATCAACAACATGATTCATAATTGCACTGTAATCTTGTTGCCTGTAGGCGGTACTATCTTGTAACAAATTAAGGCAGGCATTAATATACTGACTGTGAGATAAGTTAGCCCTGGCATCTAATTTTTGCTTTACAGTCTTTTCTCCGTCCCGGTCTATATACATAAATGGTTTGGCGACAATTTTTGCTGAGTGAAAGTTTTGCATTATGTGGCTCTTACCATACAAGGCTCTGGCGAATTTTTCCCGTTCAAACTCGCGTTCGTAAAAGTCCTCGGCATCTAAGCGCCGCCTTAGAATCTCGGGTGGTTGAAACCTATCCGGTGGCTGCTGGTATTGGTCACTCTCATGGCGGTGGTACCGGTCTCTGGGTGGTTCGCCGCGGTCACTATACATGGACCCGATAGCACTCCGGGTCTCCCATGCACCAATGTCGTCCCTTGCCGGGGTAGAACTTCGTGAAAGGCTTCGTTCCCGTCTGGGAGTCTCTTGTTGTATTCTTGGCTGCTCGTGTTGTACATTTCCAGTCACAACCCTAGCCTCGAGAAGCCGGTCAATCTTCTCGTTCAATTGTGCAACGTCATGCTTCACTGACAGCATGTCGCCGCCGAACCCATTGAGTCTATCCTCGAGTTGATCTACCGTGGGTTTCTTGGAGGCAGGTGTCCCAGAAGCTGGTAACCTTGCCTTCCTACCTCTCTTTCCTTTGCCAGACATGGTATGTCGTCGTAATAAATAGTGTAAAATTGGTGTGTAAAAGGCGACTAGACTATATAGCACCAAAATCCCAAAATGGGCGGCTACAGATGCGTATAAGTCAATGGCAGAGAGGTGAATGAGGGAGTTGTAATGGCGGAGGTGTGTTAAATAGTGGGTGATAGGTGGCGCACTGGCGCAGGTGAGTGAGTAGGGGTTGATGGGAGTTGAGCCCTGCCGGCAATGATCCCGCCTTAGCTATTCACCAATGCGGATAAAATTAATTCGCGACGATTACTACCTACAAAATGAAACTCCAGTTGAAGATATTCAGTCTTCGTTACATACGTCCCAACCTGTGAAACTGATCTCGCTCCCATTAAGTAGTGTACTTTTCGGAGATTCGTCACCTTTAATTTCATTCCCAGTATAGTTATCTTTGATAACTCCGTTAGTGTCTCATTCAGTTATATACTCTAATTGTCTATTCTTATTTCTCAGTAATTCTGGTCCGATTTATATTTTGATATACATTGGTGAGCACTGTGAGCTCTTTCTGGTGTTTTTACTTTATTATTTTGTATAAATGTTCCAGGGTTAAAAACCCGTGATTATTAGGTCGGCCGAAATTTATTTTCTCCGCCTAATCAGATGGATACTTCCATCAATGTTTGGTGTTGATGTTCGACCACTTTATTACTAAATATTACATAATTTTACAACCATTTAGGCCATTTTACATAACCCTAGATTTCCCCAAATATCCTCGAACAATAGACATCTATATTTCTAAGTAGACCCTATGTGTACTTATAGAAGGCATCGCGTGGCCATTTAAGTTGAACGTTAGGTGCGAGGTATTAGAGACGCCAAAATTGCACTCACCACGGCAGCCATAATACTTTTCACCGCGCGCGAATCTGGGTCCTCCAGCATCTTAACGTCTAGCGCGCCCCTATATATGACAGCGTTGCGACGACGGGACCCAGAGCCTTCTGCTGAAGGAGAAATGAGCATTATAAAAGTGAAAAAAATGTTGTTGATACTCCAAAAATTAGTGAAGTTATACGTTAGTCTTTCAAAGTTACCTGCCTTTCAGAATTACTAACATTTTTGGACAAATCATAGAAACTCTTAAGATATATTCGATTGTTTAAGGGCCTTAAGAACTGTCGCACAACAATGCAGAATGGTCTACGAAATAAAGGATTTGTCTTAGTATAACGATTTTGAATTGGTACGAATTGTTTTAATGCCCAATTCGGCTCTAAGTTCTTGAATGTGTGGGCCCGGCTTTATTAACTTCAACACGCCAATTATTTAAATTCTGGCGCAACGCCATGTATGAACGTGCGTCCTTTGACGTCATCTGCACTTTACCATCTAACTGTGCAATTTTATATACTGTAACATAATATGACGTAACTTTACATAACTATTAGGAGTATTTTTAATTAAAAAAAGGTATCGTTACTCGTACTTAATTGTAAATGCGTAATTTCAACTTTTCATAATTCTAATTATGTACTATTACTGGGCACTGTTGCCGCTGTAGTTTGCATAATTTTGATCCTACAACTGACGTGTAAAGATAATACGGAGTAGACATAGGCTTACTTTAACACTTGACTCAGTTATTATAAAATTTACTTAGATTTGCACGGAGTTTGGTGTGGACCTACCTCGGATCGCTTCCCTTAATGAAGCAAATGCCTGGGTTAATAGCAGTTGCCATAGAAGTTCGCTGCCAGAGGAAAGGCGTTCTGCTTTTGAAACGTGGACGAGTTTTACTAATATCATATGGCGGTGGAGTACAGGTAAGATTCATCTGTATGGTAAACGCTTGCCAGTAATTGCTTAATACACCAGGAAACATCCCCATTAGTCGTATTTTACCGTTAGAAAGTTGAATTAAAATTTAGATTTGTATGAGCAACACATTGGGTTGCGAGTAAAAATCTATTATAACTCTGTAATATAAACGTGTACATCACGTACATGAATTATAAACGTAGAAACATTCAAGATATCCATCGGGTCTCCTCACAGGAACATAGATCTGCACTTGACAACACTACTTCTTTTCCTAGCAGAAACCACCGAGAGGGAGCTATTTAATGTGATAAAAATACTTTGTAGGAGACCTTGTGGAATACTCTGCCTGGCATTCATCGTACCCCAAGCCGGAATTGGGAAATTGTGTCAAAATAAGCAAAGGTTCACTGGGAACTTTCCTTTGGAAGAATGAGCCCTGCTCGACAAAGTTTGCCTCTATATGCCAAATACGTAAGTATATCTTTTATTGAAAACATGTACATGCTCAAATTCATTGAATATAGAATTAGTAATTATCAAATGAACTCCGGGATTAAATCGTGATTCAAAATAATATGTAACAGGTGAGAATAAGATAAGTAGGCATATTATCTTAGTTGCTAACTGCATGAAAATTATTCAATTTTTCTATCATGAATCCTCACGTTAGAACTTTTACAGCTTAGTCCAATCATCTGCATTTCTTTTATTAGGGTCTATACCTTCTTTTCACAATTTAGTCTCTGCTATTCTAAGTGGGCTTGCCTGTCATGTTTCATTAGTCATCTTAATATGTTACTTAAATCCTGTTCTTACTTTCAGCATATCCACCATACACAAGATCCGTATCTAAGCGTAAAGAAAAGAGTGGTTCGAGTCAAGATTCTCACGAAGTGACGTCCACATCAACCTCTAAACGAAAACAAATAAGGAGTACGCCAACTACACACACCAGAAAGCGAAGTACAGCAACTGCAGCTTATATAACTAATTCAACCTATTCCAGTTATTCGAATGGTATTGAAGATATGGACGATTATACACCTACTCCAAAGGTTCGAGGTCAGGAAGGTAGAAAACCTCCCAAACCGGAGAACGGTTCACGTAAAACGACCCCTCTTCCAAGACCTCCTCCAGGCCCTTCAATGAAAGGTGAATATAAATTGCTCGCTCTTCTGTAATATCATGTATACGATGTTTTCCCTTTAGTTCTTTACGAAGGAAATGCATATAAATAGAACGATGTGGAACTAATAATATTGATGCCTTCTTGAATTAGGAGGGATGTAAACACTGGAGAAAACATAAGCGTAATTATATCTATTTTAAAAGGGACCGTGAAAATATACCTTATTTCTAGATACTACCTAAGACGGCAGATATTGATAGACTTGATTGTATCTGGCTATTGGTAAAGCTAAAGTTCTTATTGAATATTAAATTTATTTGTAGCTATTATACGTAGGTCATCTCGAGCACTTACGTAACCGATGGAAGTTAGTTTCTCAGTGGATCTCTCTTCTATAAAGGTTTAGCGGGGGAGGGTGTCTCTCATGAAAGTGGGGGGAGAATCTGTGAGAGCCCATTGCAACATCCAAAACGGCCGTTAACAATTTGGAGAATTCGGAATTTGGAGAACAATGGTTTGGCTTACACTGGTGGTCAGTACATCGTTTTGGAGTTTGGGCGTCAAGGAATTCAAATTATTTGATATCCTTTTGATGATTTGACCTTGTCTTCAAATCGAAGACGACTGCCGATTTCCACCTCACAGAGGCCAATTTTTCAAAGCGATCGCCGTGCCTTCACAGTAGGCCCTAATAAAATCTTTAATCATACTGAGTTTACACAAACCACGGTTATTCCTGCTTGCAGGTAACTCACGGATGCCCATTTTTTAAAATTTAATCTTTATAGTTCTGAGAAACCAACCCCCGCTTTTAAAGGCCACGGAAGTGCTCCAGATGCCCCAACTATTATGTAATAATACGTAAAAATAAAGTAATGATATTTCATATAAAAGTGAGTGTGACTATATCAAATCAATATTTTGACTGAAAACCCCCCAAAAGGTGAAAGAACTTGAACTTACACTTACATCAATAAAGCGTTCTTATAATGTTTGTTTTGATCTAGTTTTATACATAGGTATCGGGGTTGGTGCCTGTTTGCTGCTGATATTTTTCCTCGTCATAATAATCTGTTTCTGGAGGAGAAAACTATCGCGGTGTAGCAAATCCCAACCAAATTCGTACACCAGAGAAGAAACTAGCCGTGTAGACAGGGCCATAATTACGGCAGATAGTCCAGGATACGATTCAATAACAGACCCCGAATCCAGAAAACCTTGTTCACATGGCAATGTATATGAGGGTTTGGAGGCAGTCGAATCAGGACAAAATTCTCATGAATATGAAATGTTGTCAGGACTGAATGGAGAAAATACTCCTCGGCCCGGTCAAGGGCAGCAAAATGTAATCTCTAGTGCGAATAGCACACCACTACCCACGATAGACCCAATACGAAGGAATATGAGGTTACCTTCCTTGCCGCATAATAGTGCTTCAAATGGACTAAATTCAACTACACAAGAGAGGGGTCTAATCCCTCCTACCAGAGACTCTTCTAGCACAATCCCGGCGCCACCTTCTGATTATCAGTGGCAATACTTAGAGGTTATAACTCCGCCGGAGGACTTTGTAGCCATGCAAGATAATCAAAGTGCATACAGTCCTGACAATAGTTCAAAACCAGGACCATGAGTTGCAATTTTTTTAGGAAGATTTGCTGCCATGGATGGTGATTACCTTCGAAATATGATACACACTGGAGTATGGTAATTAGTGGTGGCTTTAGGATCTGGAGTGACCGTGAGCACCGTGAGAAGGGAATAACTAAAGACTGACACTCAATAGGATGAGCCAATGCAAACCCTTAAGTAACCCCACATTGAACATGAAATGTCACTTATAGTAAGGATGGATTCCTTATTCGAATCTATGTGTTGTAAATATACGACTTGATATAGGAAATACAATATTAGATTAAGAATTATATAGAAATCCATCACAGAATTATTCGATAGAAATTCGAGGGGACGTGATCTTTTTAAATTCTGGCATCGTATAAAATGTATTTACCACAACAGATGTCAATATAATACAGCGCCAAAATATCAGGTAGAAACAGTAAATAAGTCACTTCTTATGAAAGATTGTACATGATCATTTTCTTTTAAAATATGATCCCTGGGATCGATCCCCTTTCCACGTGCATTTGTTTCCCAAATTATGCTGGAGTATTTTGTATAAGAATGTGTGAATAAAATAAACAGAATTTCGCATACAAATTTTAAGGAAGAATAATAGCTTTTATTTTCCCCAGCTTCTAGTCTATCATAAAGAACATAGAACAACATGTCCCTAGATATTGTAGTTACCAAACATGTTAGTGAATAACGTAAATGTATCGGCAGTATACATCTAATGAAACTTAAAGGAATGACAACAAAAAACTTTGCAGAATCGGGAAGAACAGATCCGTAAAAACAAATTATGCTTCAATTAAAGCAAGCCAATATGTAGAATTTCTGAGCGAATTGACACAGTCCATTTACTTGCCTTGATTGTTTTTAAATGATGATAATTAATAATGATTAATCAACCTATATATATATGCGAAGATAAATAAATATTGCAATGTTTGGAACTAAGGACAGCGAATTGACAGTCCATTTACTTGCCTTGATTTTTTTTAAATGATAATAATAATTAATAATAATTATTCAACCTATATATATGCGAAGATAAATAAATATTGCAATGCTTGGAACTAAGGACAGTATTTTCCCATAAGCATGTACGTTGGCACACGTACATTGGCTTTAATGACTTTGTTGAAAAAATCAGTTTCTCAGTAATTCATGGTTAAATAAAGTTCTTGATTTTAAATTTTAAATGCAGGAAGGTAAACTATGTATTGGGAAGGTAATTTAATAATTTGTACTTGCATCACACATTGGCTCTAGAAGAGCTATGATTGCAATATAAGAGGGGTACCCATTTCCAGAGTTGACTTATTATTTTTATTATTATTGCTATTGGTATTATCTGTTAACCAATGTTTAACCATGTACCAGTCTGGAAATAAACAATAACACATTCTGCGATCAGACATCCGGGATAGTGTAAAACCATTATACTGAAAGGTATGGAGAAGTCGAAATTTCGAAAAGGACAAATACCAAACTTCACGAACCTGCAATGTCGACTAGAATAAAAATTTGCTCTTTTTAACAATTTATTATTGGATACCGAGATTGATTCATAATACATGTTACATATTATGTAAAACCTGTAAGGTTGATTAACCTTCCCTTGATTTATAAAACACAAGTTTGCTCAATACCTATATTTTAGGAGCAAGAAATCTTTGAGTGTGGTAGGTATTTCAATATGTTGAAGTGCCTCACTGAGTTGTAGTCCTAAACACCTTCTGATATTACCTCGGCATATTAACTTTAGTGGAAGAGGAGTATACACGAAGGAAAGAAGTCGTTTCTGTAGTTCGAGCTGTCTTTCTAGGGCTGTAGGAAACTCCCTGCGCCAGAACCACTGCTCCTGAGACATATCTATTCCAGAATATATGAGTCTCTTAGCAACATTAATCAGTCCTCGGTCGAACGCCACAAAAAGTGGGGTGCGTGGCACAGAGTAAATAAGAACAACATGGTCAGCCTGTGAGTGCTGATCAATGCCTTTACTGGGTACACTCAGTCTTACATTACATTTGATGAGTTCAGCCACTGTCATCGCATGCCTCATATGAACTGCGTTCCACAGAGGTGTAGCGCGAACGTTGTTCTCAGCATCAGGATTGGCACCATACTCAAGAAGGATATTCAAGCCCAGGAAAGACCCATTATATGTTACATAATGTATAGGGCTATCGTCGTCTTTGTCTGTATTATTCACATTGCAGCCTAAAGGGAGAAGGCACTTCATTACATTCAACTGATCCCCATGACAGGCAAGAGCCAACGGTGTGTTGCGGTCTGCGGTTTGTAAGTCGTACATAGCACCGGCTTCCAGTAGCATTTTGACAAACTTGGTGTGACCTTCCCAGGCGGCGAAGTGTAGGGGCATATAGCCATCGACAGAGGGTAGGTTCACATCACTGTTGTGGGCCAGAAGCAGCTCGGCCACCGAGGAACTGTTGTTGTAGGCGGCCACAGTGAGAGGCGTATGTCCGTCCCCACTGAGGACATTAGGATTCGCACCGGCTTCAAGAAGAATTTTTGTACTTTCTGCATTGGCTAGAAAAAAGGGACAAAGGAAAGAGGCATTGAGTACACCTGGAAATGCGCAATGAATGGTTTGAGAATATAACAATTTTACTATGAAAAATGAAAAACAAATCTATAATCGTACCGAACTCCTTAAAGTGAATGCATGGCACTGCTAACGCAAATGGGAGCATAGTTTCAAATAGAAAATAAAATGGAAAATTTACCTATCAGTTAACCTGAGACAAAATAAATACATGTAGCAATAATCAAGAGTCAAGCGAAATACCTCGATAAGCCGCATAGTGCAATGCAGTCCCAGTAGAGCATTTGACATTGACATCACAATTTCCTTTGACGAGAATCTTTATCAGGTCTATTTGATTATTCCTAACAGCTGACAGTAGAGGTGTCCACCCGGTCGGTCCAGTTATATTGACACTGGCCCCGGCAGAAACCAGTTCCTTCACACAGGCAGTGTAACCGTAGGAGACGGCTCTCTGTAGAGCTGTGTAGTATAGAGAATTGGCATAGTCCACGGGGCAACCGGCAGCAGCAAGTAGTGGGATAATATTGGGGAAATTGTTGGTAACTGCCATGTGTAGAGCAGTTTGAAAAGACGAATCGGCTTTGGTCACATCAATGCCAGCTTCCACTAACATTTCTACCAGTTGCAATGCTGGTTGTTTGTTGGAAGACAACGCCATGTGGAGAGCAGTCCTTTCCAGATAGAGTGTGGAGGCGTTTACATCACAACCAAGATCGAGTAGCTGTCTGACGAGGTTAGCATGGCCCTGTGCGGCGGCGACATGGAGGAGGCTTACTCCGGCTATATCATTCACTTCAGGATTGCCACCATTGTCAGATTTATCTAAACAGGTGCAAGAACCGTTGGTGACCATGTCCAAAACGTCGAAGGCAGCTTCTGATGGCACATACTGTTCCAATTTAGCACCGCAACGTCGATTAGCATTATCTGTGGAGAAAGTGCGAATTTCATGTAGTTTGCACAACAAAAGTAGTTGACAAAGAGCTAATAACATCAATTAAATTTGTGAGTTCAAATAACGGTTACAACTTTTAGGGCATGTTAATCACTCTGCAGTAATTGGACAGTACTATTAGGGTGGGGATTCCTATTCGCTATCTCACCAGTTTGTAGTGACCCCGCACTCATTTTTCTAAAATTGTGAATTACAGAACTTTCATTTAAACGACAACTTCTGTGTTTCTGTATAAACAGCTAACTCGATGGAAATAAGGAATTAATAAATAGAGTATCGGGCTGGCATTTTATGCCATTAGTGGCCCATAAAAGTTGCTCAGACATGAGTGGGAAGAAAAAGGTTTATGAATTATAGACTAAAGAATAAATTATTAAATTATTGTCTAAAATTGTGGATATTAGGCGCAGAGATTTCATTTAAACATAAACTTTCTTGTTTTGGAGTGAAGTATATTCCTCCTATGAGCCAGGTCTATGAACACAACAAGATATTGACAGATATAGCCAGCAACGACAGGGAATCTTCATAAGGATCTGTATGACCCTCATAAATCATAAATAACAGTCCAATTACCTATCTCCTCCTCCACAATAACGATCCAATGACATTCCAAAAATGAAATTGGCTCAAGTAAGTAAATAAATAAAATAGAAAGATGTAGAATTTTAATAGTAAAATCTTGGAAATATTTTGTACAACATGAGCCAAATTTCAGGCAAAGCCGCTGAAATCGAGATGAGATACAGAGGAAAAGGAGACCGGGGGTGTCTTTCCTTTTTCTATGTATAAAGTTGGTTAATCTTAAAATCGAGAGTTAGAAGTCATCGACTAATAATATAATTCTTACCAACGTCACACCGAATTATTACATTCTTCTCTTCCTCTCTCTCGAATTTAATGTCCAGATCTCCATCCAGGGCCATCTGGTAAAGGTATACTAGTCGATCACGTGTTATATCTGAAACAGATTTAGCTTTAATTATGAACCATTCCTATTGTTTGAAAATAGGAAGAAACAATGCATGAGTGTGCGTGTGTGTGATTTTTGACTAACTTTTGTGTATAGTTTCCTATTTGTGAAGTGTTTAAAGGTATAAACTAGCGTTCAATGACAAAAGAAGGAATCATTGATTTTTGTTAAACTTTGACTTGAGAAAGAACATCGTTGGGTGAAACCAAAAAGTCAATGAAACAATTTCTCCGATTTGTTTTTTCTATGTCAGGAACCCATGAGATTTACTATATTTGTATAATGTATATATAATCATATACGTATATTAGCTAACTGATTTTTTTTCTATACCATTACATGTGTAGAAAAGCATTGAGTCTCTTACCAACTCCCACCTCATGCATCTACTTTTATAACTAATAACTCGTATGCCACAAGCAGTTTAATCAAATTAATAGCTCATCGATGCAAAATATTTAGCAACTTACCGGATCCAGCGATATCCCACTCCATCTTTGTTTTCTATTGATACTGGAAACGTTTCAGACCAATACCTTCGACGCAAGCTGTAATGGAGAAACACGTGAGTCATACATGTACATGTAATATTGTTATGGATAAACCTTAACAGTGCAAACAGAAGGAATATTTAAGCAATAATTCCCAATGATTTGTGTTTGCCCCGAGCAGGAACTATGCACGCAGGTCCAGTGGGCCTGTGGCCCTCGGGACCCGCTGGCCCCCAGTTTCCGTAAGGGGCAACTTAACTAGACCCATCGCACCTTCATGTCTACCACATTACAAAGTCCTTCATTGATGATATTTCTGAAATGAATGTGTGTATGAACCACCGATCGGTAACAATCCGTCTTTCCTAACTGACAGTGTAGTCGGAATGCACTGGTCATCCAAACAGGATTCGCTGTGGGGTGCTGAAACAGAGTTAGAGTTCCACTTTTGGGAGAATAGTTCACTGCTGAGATTACTAACCTTGTCATCTCAGTTAGTAGTCAAATATTTTTTCCCAAGCATGTTCACAAAGACAGTTATTCTAGGAAACGCTCCATGTATGTTAGACATAATCTGTTGTTATGTAATAGGGATGTAAAGAACAGACAACAGTGGTTAAGCCCAACAAAGGAATATGCTGTTGGACACTGACTGTAGAGCACAGAAGCTGAACACCCAACTCAAGGTTGGGAAAGCCGTGATTTTTTTTAACACAGAATTAATAGATGACCCGGGCAACTTAAAAAGTTCCGCTGGGCAGCTCAGACAATGACAATTTTGCAAAAATTTAAATTCAAAGTCAGATTTCTTGGCAAATCTACTGATAAATCTTCCGAAAAGTGAGGTCGATATATTTGTCTAGATAATAAAGGTAAATAGAAAACACAGTGAAAGTAAATAGGAAACACGGCTACATTGTGAAATTAAGACTTAAAACACACTAAAATGTTATTGTTTGTGGCCTATGTCAAAACCTAATGCATATTTAGTAGCCATGTGGACTGCCTGAAATAGTGACGTCAGAGGGAGACGGGTGGTCGGTCATTTCTCCCAGATATCCCTCTCCCCCTATACTATATCACAAAGGAGCCCTTAACATAACAACAGAGGACACTAGGTTCGGGGATCTTGGAAAATATACCAGATGGAGTAGTGGTTCTAGAATTTTGCTCAATGAAAGAAAACGGAAACAACATCCGGGGGAGTAGAAAAATACTGGGAAACTGATAATGAAAATAAATATTGTAACAATGAGCTACATCCATATCGCTGCCCGTAGTGATCAGCGGACAGTTTCCTGAATACACTAGAAAACAGTGACTATTAGGAGAATTTTATATTCCGCCTAGTACCGTAATCATTGACTTATCTTCCTTTAAAATATTGTTTATGGGTAGTCAGGAAGACCTGCACTGCAGATGACATTATCCTGTTCGGAGCAAATATAAGTAAATGTTTAATGTCAGAATAAAAATCTTATAATCATACATGTAATTTGATAATTTAGCATCTGGACACAAGGCTATAGACCTGTAGTATCTGCCGAAAATAATATTATTAGAGAATTATTATATTCATTTCATGGTTATGTGATTATCTCTTCATGAAGCATGTGTAAATAATATAATCGTGATATAATATATGTACCATGACATCTAAACCCTGGAGGAGTTGACCCAAAATATGCAAGTCCTCCAGAGTAACGTACTGCTAGGAGTGAGAGGGTTAAATAACTTTTTACATGTTTCTGTCATGCTGCCCCAGTTTATTAATACTTTGTTCTACAAAAATCAGACCACCACTGCTCAACAACGTTGAATTGGGTTATGAACAAAAATATTCTTGTTATTTCGACTTAACTACCGTACAAGTGGTACCGTAGGCCCTCTACACATGTTCTGACAGAGTGAGAATTAATTCTGTGTAGGCCTACCGTATCAATATAAAATCCTGTCAGTTAATACCCGATTGAGCAATAAGGACAACAATAAAATATTTCACTAGAGTCTAGATGAAAACATACATTTCGTTTGATAATAACCCATTTTTAATACACAATAGGCCTACTGGAAATATTGATGGAGATTACCATATGAATTAACCAACTCTTTTCAATTAAACAAACGTCTTTTTAGATTATTAAACCCAGAACTATCCCCACAAATGAATAGGCCTATATCTATGTAACTAAGAGTCATTGACTAAAAAAAAATCTGTGATGTTGATATAAGAACAATACACTAACAGTGCATTTCATATTTGAACGGGGTGCAGATCTATAGTATAGGACCTATAGTCCCGGGGCCTATAGGTCTGGTGTTCGTTTGAACGTAGGCCTAGAATTAGAAATAGTTTGAGATTTTCGGAAAATGTAGAAAGCTGGTTAAAAGAACAAATAAACATAGGCCTACCAATGGTTCAAGTCGACCATGCAATATATAGGCCTATGAATAACTACATGGGTTTCGCAGGGTTTGAGGAAGTAATGAAAAATTATGTAGCCTATAGCCTAGTGAACATTGTTTTGTCTTTTGAGAATAGATTCATTCCTGTTATTACGGTAGTGTTAAAAAAGTGTTAGAATAGAATAGAATAGAATAGAATAGAATAGAATAGAATAGAATAGAATAATTTTTTATTCATCAAGGTGAGCATACATGACGAACAGGTCGACAGGCCTCTAAGTACCTTTTAGGACTTACACTTAGCTCTTCCGGCCGTTCCCTTGACAAATAGGGATAGACTTTTGCATAGTTACGTTTTACATCTTGTAATATGAGTAGAGTATATAAGAATAAATACATAATAAAACAGAGTAGAATATAAAATACACGGTACAAGCAGTTGACAGAGATTTGAGTCAAAACATACAAGTTACTCCCCTGGCAAGAGATAGGCTTGAAAGTGATTCCCCCTGGAGAGAGGCAAACTAACTAATTATTTCCTGGTTGTTGTTCTTGTTATTTCACTTATTATTTAAATGTTCGATCTGTTTTCTAAAATGTTTCCTCGATTCTATGGCCTGTATCTCAGTTGGGAGTGAGTTCCAGGCCGTCTTAGCTTTGTATAGAAAGCTGTTTTGGTATAATGAAGTTTTGGGGCGATTAATTTTTAGGTTTTTCCTATTTTTGGCATGGCTCCTGGTTGGGAGATTTCTATTGTCAACTTTGGAATTTGTTTGGGCTAGATAGTGGGCACTCTCTAGAGTGTGTACCTCTCTCCTCACAGAGTTGGGTAGGATATTCAAGCTTTTCAGTTCTAGTTCAACATTTGTTCTCTTTTTTAAATTAAATACAGATCTGACTGCCGAGTTCAAAAGGGAGTCTAATCTATTCAACAAATGTTTATTTGCTGAAGAGTAGAAGATGTCACCCTGATCTATATTCGGGATTATGATTGACTTTAATATGTCAGTTTTGACCTTTTTTGTTAGGGTATGGCGGGCATTCGATAACAGTCTGACCTTCCATTTGAACTTATCGATTAACTTGTTCACATGTGATTTGTAGGATAAACTTTTGTCTATAATGAGTCCCAGATATTTATATTCATCAACCTGTGTAAGCGTTTCACTACCCAGGGCAAGGCTCATGGTACTGTTTGGTTCTAGTTTTGGATTTTTCTTTCTAAAAGTGATGTATTGTGTTTTCGAAACATTCATAGATATTTTATTGGCCCTACACCAAGTGTCAACACAGTTTAGGTCTGACTGTATTTTTTGTGAAATTTGATTTTTGCTGATGTTACTGTAGAAGAGAACAGTGTCGTCCGCATAGTGTTGAATGGTTGAGTTAGTGACAACTTGGTGTAGGTCATTGATATATATTGTGAACAAAATTGGGCCTAAAATTGTTCCCTGAGGGACACCATGAGTGATGTTGCCCTGGGTTGAGAGGAACCCATTTGCTTTTACACACTGAGATCTATTTGATAAATAGTTTCTGAACCAATCATTTTCATTACGTTTAATTTCGATAATCTCAAGTTTTTCTAATAACTTTGGGTGGTTCACGGTATCAAACGCCTTCTTGAAGTCCAAGAAGACAGCAGTCGTAATGTTGTCCTCATCCAGATTATCATAAATAATCTCCATGAGGTCAACATGCGCCTGGTTAACCGAGTGACCTGGACGGAATCCATATTGTTTTGAATATAACAAGTTTTTTTCCTCTAGATAAGCCATTAGTTGAGTCTGTACGACTTTTTCTAATATCTTGGCTGGCATATTTATACCTGATATAGGTCTATAATTGTTTGTTAAGTTTTTCGGACCACTTTTGTGGAGGGGGGTAACTACTGTTTTTTTAAAGGAGCTCGGGACTATGGCGGAATAGAGAGATAGATTCACCATATGACAGAGCTGTGGGGCTAATATGCCCAGGCAGGGTTTTAATATTTTCCCTGGAATATTATCTATGCCTGATTTCTTATGAGGATCCAATTTTTTGATAATTTTCACCATTTCATCAGGGAGAACAGGCTTAAAGCTAAAAGTGAAATCGTAATTTTGGTTACCGTGTTCTTTATGTAATTTTTTCATCTCCTTGAGGGATTCCTCTGAGGGGTCCTCAATTTTCCTCGCTAGAGATGGTCCCACTTCTAAAAAGAATTTATTGAAATTGTTTGAAACTTCTTCAATAGGTACTTTTTCCCCATCTGAGTTTGTTATGTAAATGTTAGAACTTGTCTTTATTTTTTCAGGGCTTATGATTTTGTTGATTGATTTCCAAAGGGCCCTTGGGTTGTTCCTATTCAGGATTAGTTCTTGCCGCAGGAGAGAGCTTTTGGTGTTTAAGATACTAAGTTTATACTAAGTTATACGCGTAGGCTATTTTCTTCCTGATATCCAAGATGTGTAGGCCTAACCCGGGGCCTAACTAACCCCTTGATATTGAGGGGGTGGGGGTTGGGGTGGGTGGAGAGAGAGCTACTGCTAGTGCCGTGGTACCGAGGTCCGTGGCGTAGGCCTAGCTAGTACCGTAGCTGACTACACTGACTGGTGAGTGAAATGGAGTGGGGTTAAATGGTATTATCTTACACAGTACAGTATATAAGAGAAATGTACTTACAACCTCCATGGATCCAACAACACGACGCATCTAAACAGTATGAAAGAATAGTAAAGGTAGAGCGGAGATAGTCAGAAACGAAATAAGGGAAGGGACAGTTTAGCGACGATTCCGCTTACTCCATTGGGGAACCCCTTCCGAACATGGAATGACGTCAGGTGGAATTCCCTCACTGGTACCCGAGCTTAGTGAAAATCGCGCAGAGTACCAAGACAAACATGGCTGAGCGGCAAAATATAAAGAAGCAGTCAAGTCGTTTATCGGAGGAATTGGGTCTACCACTTTCTGAAAATAATGTAGAGAGTTTGAAAAAGATAGCATCAATCACCAAGTCAATTACCAAAAGTGTTGAGAAAATGAATGCAGCCTTAGAAAGGTGAGTTAAGTTAGGCCTAGTTCAAAATTTTAAGAGTCAAAAGTCGGCCTAAAGCCAGTAAAGATCAGGCCAACTCGGCCTAGAACCCCGGCCTAGAACCTAGACAAATATTTTATTTAAATAAATGCTGTAAAATACTTGTAAAATATTTTGAACAAATCCCAGAGTACCGTAGGCCTAAATCAAATACCGGTACTCAGGCAATGGCAACTTCCGAAATACGGTAGGCTACGGTAGGCTAGCCCGAGAAATTCTGACTGGCTCCGCTCTATTTTAGCCTACTGCTGGTCGCTACACACAGTCAGAGAGCAACGTAATGTTTTTCTATAATAGAATCAAAAGCCCCCACTGAAAACCTTAGAACTGTGACATTTTCAGGCTAAATACTTGGATCTCTACTTACTTCCATAATAATAAAGCACCCACAGGATTTGTGTGGTATTTCTAAATGTATTTCATCACATTCCACACTCATTTTCACCGCACGGTAGGCTAGGTAGGCCTACGTAGGCCTCAACAAATGGCGGCAATGTTCTGTGTGAGTGTAGCGCCACCTGTAAACTCCTAAA
This sequence comes from Sthenelais limicola, assembly GCA_942159475.1. Taxonomy (NCBI): domain Eukaryota; kingdom Metazoa; phylum Annelida; class Polychaeta; order Phyllodocida; family Sigalionidae; genus Sthenelais; species Sthenelais limicola. Next base: position 56,023,882 of record OW804095.1, on the reverse strand, counting down.
AAACTAAATTTTGCGGGTTGAGATTTAAATTTAAAAGGCCAAAACACCATTTTTTTTTAATGTTCTATCTTTTTAGTGTTGCTCTTTTTTATTTCATAGCAACATAAACTTCCATTTTCATAGATTTGCAAAATATCTGCGTTATTTTGGAACATTTTTGTTTACTTCCGGTACCCACAACACCTTGCACTGTTGTTTTGAAAGTCCCGCCAACTTGGGCTAGAATTATCAATACCAAACACGTTCTCATTTATTAAAACTAATCGGCGATCAGGTATTTTTTTTTGCTCTGCACATTTGTCAACATATATAATTCCAATGGGGATATTAGATATCGGTGGTTAAAGCTTTTTTCTATTACATCTCTACTCGGCCAGAAGTGGCCCTGTAAACTCCACTGTTTGTTCGGTTCTGCTCCCAGACCCTCCGTTTATAGGTTAGGGTCTGGGTGCCCGGGCTACGGTAGGCCTACTCTGTTCAGATTGAGATAGCGACAGCTGGCACTATTTCACAGCCTGGGCCCAACTGAGGATGGGTGGGGCTCTGGCCACAGTTGTAGGTATGTCACTGTGACCACACTGAATGTCCGTTTCGCGCTGCACGTACATCCTATTTGAATAGGCCAATCAATGCTGCCGAAACGTTTCCATAGATATCTATGTATCTACAACATCTATTACAGTGCACGACCCACACACCTTTAGTACCCCAATATATTGTCTTGATTACAACATAATATAGTCATAGCTGTGTGTCCAGGGAGGGGCGGCTGCTAGTCGGCGCTTGTGAATGTTATTTAGACATGTTTAGGCCGTTATTGTATTATTGTTGGCACAGGTTAAAGTATTATATAGATATTTTGTTTCTCCTGCCTTTCCCCTCACCACAAATCAGCAAGCCCACCCGCCCGCCGTCCATGTCGGGTAGAGTGATATAGCCTCTACGCGACCCAGAGATAAAAAAAATCCGGCTCGAGAGCCGGGCAAGCCTTGAACTTGCGATCCCTCACTCTCTAAGCAGGCGTTCTACCGACTGGGCTATCTGCGCTGGTCGGGAGTGCAGGGCTTCATTCTAGGACTGCTACGCCAAGGGTGACTCATGCCGAGTGAGTTTTAAATGGAAAATGTACTACAGATAATAGAATTTGTAAGTTAGCTAAGATTCTTCTTCATAATCGTGTCGAGGGGATCAATATCTAAGAGAATCAGTCACTGGTTTGGGGCCTGCAACTTGTTTTCTATGCAAACAGGTCGATATTGCCTGGGTCCCATACCATGTTCCTTTTCAAACCTGAGGGGCCTGATGTCACTCATGAAAGGCTAAGAAGTAGGCCACGGCCTCGGCCGCGGGATTGTGACGCTTCGTCAAGTTAGAGAAAACTCCTGTATAAAATTGTAGTGGTATGTCCGTGCAGGTTTTAGAGGGTGCCCATGCTACACAAATTTGGGAGTTGGGAAGGACTACCATGCTTGAAATCTGGAGAAACAAAGTGAAATAAGTTACCAATGGAACTTAGCATCTGCTATCGTTTTGATGTACGCGCAGCGCGAAACGGACATCCAGTGTGGTGACGGTGTATGTGCCGATAGCAAGACTGTAGCGCCCCAGGACTATAGCGTCCCGAGATCCTAGCGCCCTGGCCTGGACTCAAGAGCCCCGGCCTTGGATCAAAGCGCCCACGACCTGGATCAAAGCGCCCAGACCGTTAACACTAAACAATACCAAAACTAACCCTAAACCTAACCTTAAAGTGACACTTGCCGCTGAGCTCCTGATTTTTTTGACATATGCTTGAACCAGCAGCCTTGTATTTCTTGATTACCAAAAGGCATTCGACTCGATAGACCATGAAATTTTACTCAAGTTAAGCCACCTAAAACTCCCTCTCTGGTTCCAAATTTGGGTTAAAAATTATTTAACCGATAGACAACAGAAAGTACGAATTAAAAATTACTACTCTAAAAACCTACCGATTAAATGCGGAGTACCCCAAGGTTCTATCTTGGGGCCACTCCTATTTAATCTCTTCATTAATGACATCTGTTACCTACCCATTAAGGGCGATATACTGCTTTTTGCGGATGACATTGTTTTAATCAATAGTAATGATATATATCACGAGACCCTGGCCCAATGCCAACATGATACTACATTGATAGCCGATTGGAGTCTTGCTAATAAGCTATCTGTCAGTCTACCTAAAACTAAAGCCATGATTATACATAATTCGAACACTAGAAATCCGATTTATCCACCACCTGTACTACGAATTAATAATACTTGTATTGCATGGGTTGACTCGTTTGTATATTTAGGCCTTACAATAGACTCCAAGCTAAGGTTTGACTGCATGAGCAAAAACATCCTAAAAAAGGCCAATGCCAGATTATACAATATTTATATTAATCGTCATGCACTGGACACACGTACACGTCTGATGTTAGCGAAATCAATGATAATTACTTACTTAGATTACTGTAATAACTGCTATTTAAATTGTACGAAAGCACAACTTGACCAGCTGCAAATATTCCAGAACAAGGTGTTGAGGTTTGCCTTAAAAAGGCCACGTAGATACGATATACATTTGCTCCATGTAGAATCAAAAACCATGACTATTAGAGAACGCATCTTTTTCAATTGTTGTAAATTCTACCATAAACAGCTACATGCTTGTCGTGTTGATTGGATTGTACGTGCCAGAAATGATAGAGTCCATGATCTAAGAGGGAACTGCAACCTAAACTTTGAAGTGCTACACCCTACATGTACAACCTACCAAAAATCGATCGCTTTTACAGGCGCCCTCTGGTGGAATGGTCTACCGGATGTCCTTAAAATGATCCAAGACACTGATGGCTTTAAACTCAGGCTTAAAAATGATATTCTACAGAACCGGGTTCCAATACCAGATTTCTAAACCCCCATGATACTAGACAAATATAAGTATTTAATACCGTGTTACCCCAGATCTAAGACAATAGCTACTGATGGTAATCCTTCCTTCATCTTCTACTTCAACCACCATCTCATACCATCTATCCTACTCACCTCATTATTTCTACTATGTACCAAAGTAATTGTACACATGTTACGATTTCAACACCTAAAATTTTATTGATTGAAATGTAATAGCCAATAATTCAGGGCTTGGCGGTATACCGGGTATAACCCGAGCCTCTCAATAAATAGCTATGGCATACGCCACTATATTATTATATCCTGAATAAAGATTTGTACAAAAAAAAAAATTTTCAACAATGTTCTGGATCATTATGCCATTAACCAATACCTGAGAGCATTAATGTATGAAATACAAGTATTTGGAATATATAAGAGTTTAAAATTTCGTGGGGTGCCTCCATCACACTATAGTCTCTCAGACATGGCAGTTGGAAGAGGTCTCGCCGCCTGTATGCCTCTTATCTTAATGAGTTAAGTGATACCAGCTGGATGGGACAGGGTATATAATGTCACTATGTACCTCCTGTCTCGCTCCTAGTTCACATCCCTTTACCATACACTGGGGCAGCACCTTCTGGTCTAGTTACTGCTCTCTCAGATTTGAATTCCCCAATGGAACCTCTGCCACATTCTTCGTTAACAAATATCAATTAATCTAAGGAATATATAGAGTTGGTATTCCACACAAATGTTCTTACTTGTGCAGGTAATCGAAAACTACAAACATATTTCTAAATGACATATAGTCAAACAGTGTCCTTAGCCACTTTAAATTGGTGGTCCTAAGTCAGTAAAAGGGGCAGTGAACTGTCCCGAGTAAAAATAGACTAATAAAAGTAATTAATTGACTAGTACAGCCATACTCCATTGATCTGGTAACCCAATATGTGAAATTGGATACCCATGATTTTCTTCTTTTTTTTTGTGGGGGGGGGGGAGGCAACATGCCCCCAGACCCTACTTCACCCCTACATCACTTGCAACAGTAGCCACAACTGATTTTTAAAATTAATTCCACATCTTACAATTTGTATACATGGTCAACTGCCAGTGTGTGTTGTATGCTTTGTGTTTTTTAGGTCCTTGCAAACTGCATCCCTAGTTTTTGAAAGTCAAAATAAATAATAGAAATAAACTTTTCATGTGTGATTGGATACTGTATTTTGTGCTTCAAAAAGCGCCAAATGGCACATCAAATTTCAAAATTTCCCGGGGGAGCATGCCCCCAGACCCCCCTAGTCTGTCAGATTTTCAGAAAATGCACATTAGGCAGGTCTACAAATTTGATAACTTCTGCTAAATTAGACAAATATAAATAATTGGTATATCAAAGTAACATTTTCTGACAATCTCTCCCTTGTATGCCTTAGTGCCCCTCTGGCTCATTTTTTTGGCATGAACTGATGTGCCCTTTTCATCTTGGACCCGGCCCCCCCGCCTCATTTTAGACCCTAGATCTGCCCCTGCTATATAACTGTAGCTTAAATAATAGCCAACTCTGTACACTCACAGTTTGACAGGCTGTCAAGAGTGCCACCAGCGAGAGTCTGTGGATCGCTGCCATGGCAACACAAGAGCGTGCAGGTCATTGCTGAAAAGATTTTCTTAACACAGTTGTTTTCTTTGTAAGAAAATGTTCCCTCGTTGTCTTCAATGATTACTCAACTTCTACTGACTACTTTCATGAAATGATTTTAGATTCTGAAAGGGGAGAGTTGAATCTACAAGTTGTGCAAATTCTGTGATTCTGTTACAACTGGTTCCTTTTAATTCAATTGATTTAAAACGGCAAACGTTATGGCGAGGTTACCATATTTCTGACGAGTATTCCTAGATTAATAATTTTTACAGTTTGTAGAGTAATATGTATACAAGGACATGAAAAATATGGTCATCACTGAAAATCTGAAGATATTTACATCAAAACTGCACAAGGGTTAGCCAGCTTTTTTTTACCCACTTGATCCCATACTAATATATTTAGCGGAGTGCCCCAGCCCCCTAGCTCTGCTAAATAAGCTCTGCTAACGTCATCGTTAAAATCTCAAGTTTTCAATGCTCAGACAGGTCAGAGCACTTGTGTTCCACTGCTTCTGTGAAGTTCCCATAGGCTTTAAATATTAAAAAAAACTTCCCCTCGGCGAATCACATTGTTGGTTACGATACAGAGTGCTCCAAGGCGCTTCGCTAAATAACCTCCGCTAAAACAAGATAGCGGAGCGGAGGCAACTGGTGCAACAGTGACATGTTTACGGAAGCTTAGCGGAACAGAACTTATTTAGCAATACCTCATGCAACAGTCCTCTGGTATTTGTTATCCATTTATTATAGGAAAATAAAGTAATATAATGATAGGGCATGGTGTTGTCAAGTTTGGTGGCAATATTAGATGTTTTTCTGTCTCTAAAATGACTTTGAATGGAGGGCCCTCACTGTGTGCATTGGAACCTGTACCCACATAATGTCACATATGTCAAGTTATTTGTGGCGCTCGACTGTGCTCCCCTGTTCCTCTGCTCCCCGTTTAAAACTGGGAGTCCAGAACCAGCTATCCTCTGCTCATTCAGCTCCCGAAGTGCAGATGCCACCAGGCTATCCACAATTTATAATATGTGACAGATTTTTTGTAGTCAAGTCATAACTTTTATTAGTCAGTATTTACTAGGGCCTCTCCACTACTACCGTACCTTTACTGACTTAGAACAACCAATTTAGGGTTAGTTTTGGTATGGTTTGGTATCTATCTTAATATAAAATGTGTACCGGGAGTACCAAGAGTTGAGTCAGGGAGCATGCATCAAAAGGCATGCTTTTATGTGGTACCCTACGGAAGACGAGAGTGCTCATGCATGGAAAGTTTCATTTTTTAAATAGAAAATCATTTTCATTTCCAAAATCATTTTGAATTTCAAAATCATTTTCCATCTCATTTAAAAACTAAAATTCCTTTTTTTTAAAGTATGTTTCAAAAGACAGGCGTTTTCATTTCCGTTTTGAATTTGATTTCCGTTTTCATTTCCATCTTGAAATCGAAATGAAAATCTATGAACGAGACAAGATCTCATGAGATTTCACGCACAAAATGGCGGCCCCCATAGGTGCCGCCATCTTTGATTTCTTTCTCAGGTGAAGTGCAAAGTTTTAGTCAATAATGCAATAATGGTGCTATGACTATGGTATTTCCATCAATCATAGCACAACACAGAGCAGCACTGCATGTTTTGTGCAGCACACAACTGTCCAGCAGCACAGTGCAGCAGAGAACAGCACAAAAGCAGCGAGCAGTGCAGTACATTAGAGTGCAGTACTGTGTTGGACAGAGCTTTAGAGTGCAGCACTTCGGACTACAGCAGCATATTAGAGTGCAGCACATTAGAATGTAGCACTGTGCTGTGCAGCACTCTAGAGTGCAGCACTGTGCTGTGCAGCACTCTAGAGTGCAGCACTGTGCTGCGCAGCACTCTAGAGTGCAGCACTGTGCTGCGCAGCACTCTAGAGTGCAGCACTGCGCTGCGCAGCTCTCTAGAGTGAAGCACTGTGCTGCGCAGCACTCTAGAGTGCAGCACTGTGCTGCGCAGCACTAAACAATGCTGCACTAAACATTGCCGTACACTGCTGCAATGGACATTGAGCATTAGCAGTATTATGCTACAGCATAGAATATGTCCTTAATATGTCCATTTTGCCAGTGAGATCTCATGAGATCTCGTCTTGTTTAAAATCTTGGAAGTCAAAACGGAAATCAAAACGATAGTGACATGTGATGTTGAAACGAAAATTAAAACGATACCGGTAGTATTGACCTGTGAATTTGAAACGAAAGTCAAAACGAAAATCGAAAGTGATTTTATTATTTAAATGTGATGCACAATGATTTTGGAAACGAAAATGATTATTTTCTTTTTTAAAATAAAACAGAATTTTACTTTTCATCACATGAACACTCGTCTTCCGTAGGTACCCAGTAATAGGGGGTGGTATACATGGTCAGGTGCTCCCAGAGTCCAGAGGCCACCAGGAGTCCACCAAATCTCGTTCTCGCGGTGAGATTCACGAATAACCTGACATGTCTCCATAATGTAAACACAGGTGGCCTAAGCCCCTCTTCCAGTCAAAATTACTTGTCACCCTCTACTCTGGCCCCACTCCACCAGTCATCATATCTCATTCTGGATCTTGCCTATTCCAAAAATTGTCTATAAAGGGAAGACTTGATGCTAGTGATACCAACATGTACAACCCTATTCATTATTTTGGGTGATCTTTTCTTTCATGTTTCCTAATTTTTACAGCTTAGACTTAAAGAAGACACAATAACGTTCAAATTTAGCTATTAATACCAAACTTTCCCATAAAAGAAAAAAGTTATGTATAATACACCTAAGTATTTTACAAGTATTCAGGAATGTGGATGTCTCTTATCCATTATTTATCGGCTTGAATCCTTAACTTTATTGACTCTTAAATTGTATTGGATGCTTTTCAAGTCAATTTTTATCATCACTCTATATAGGTCTGGTCCTAGACATTTCCAGTTATGGCTAATCTCCACGAATTTGCATGCACAGTGCACTGCAGATGTTCCTAGTGGTCAGACAGAGCAGTTGTTTTTAGTGGATATAGTCTTATGCCCCACCTTCCTGTCTACTGGTATAATGTATTCTCTCCACTTTACCTAATTGTTTAAGTTAATGTATCTTATTTGGTTTCTGTATTCAACTGAGGATAGCCTGATGAAGTAAAAGAGTTGAAGAAAATCAATTCTCAATCTATAGATTATTTTTCACTACATCTTTTTGGGCTCACTACATCGTATTTATCACTAAAATTAAATGAATGTTTTAACTCTTTAATTTTTGGTTGCAGAATTTAACTCTTCAAAGCCTGATGTAGTATTGAGACTAGATTATTTTTCCCAACATCTTTTTTATCTCCAAAATTAAATAAATCCTCTAAGTAGAGAAGTTTCTCGTTGCTGAATGAAATTTAACAAGTAATTCAATAATAAATGCCTAAATGTACTTACTTGCCAAAATTAAAGAATTCTTTATTATTATTATAAAAAACATAATCACTTGAAATTTAGATAAAATTGTGGTTCTGGTATGACCTAAGAAAACTGGTCCATTTTCAAAGATTTTAAACAAAAATGGGTAATAAAGCAAAGTCCCCAACTTAAGGGACAGTGTAGATAGATTTCATGGTAGTTAATGATTTTTTTTTACTTTGACCAGGGTTCTCAAAGAGGAGGCATTATTTACGGAGCTACAAGGAATCATGAAAGACCCTTCTTAGATGTGACTTTAGGAGGAGCTGGCCTTGATGTCATTGTTGTAAGTTCATTTATTACTGTACAATTCATATCTTTTAATTAGACTGATGATGATTGATGCATTATATGATTCTCCCGAAATGGGCCCTGGACTAATTTGTGACCCGATTTAGGAATGGGAATGCATTCCACCCCACCCCCCACATGAAAATTATACATTGGTGTAGACAGTGCAGGTACAACTTGCATATATATTGTGACCCAAATTCTAATCCCACTTTTAGTGTCTTAGGATAATTTTAATATTATCTCGTCCCACACTTAATCTGTCCGTTTTATTCCAGTACAACAGGTCAGCCTAAGTAGATCAACCACCTGAGTCTTGCAGTCATGGTGGCCAAGGAAGTAATGAAAGGTTCACCCTGTCTTTTTCGATGACAAAGTTACCAGACTTCGAGAGCCTACTGACACAGGCTAGCAGGCAGGACTCCTGGGTTAAAAAGACTTGCAGCAACAAGGACATATAGACTGTCCTTTTAGGTTTTGATTAAGCTCCTTTATTCTATGCTGTGGACTTTATGAAAAAAAATGCATTGGGCCGGTGACAATATTGTTAACACAAAAACAAAAATATCCTGATACAAGTTACAGTGCATACATATAGATACCCAATTACACACATAATTCATATAGATATGGCAAAAGGGTCGGACACTGTTTCCGTTCAACTGTGAGTAATGGGTTGTCTAACTGCATGATTTGATGCCTGACTAGTTTGTATGGATGTAATTGGCAGCTGTGTACATTACACTGTATCTTGATTGTTTAACTGTGCGATTTTAGCCTGACCCATTTAGATTGACTGACCAGTTGGTACAGATGTAATTGGCAATAGTGGGTTGTGTATAATTGCTGGCCTGAACATTTCAACTGAGTGTTTATTATGGTTTGTTTGGATGTGATTAATAAGTCACAGTTTTGAATATGTGTATCATGTAAATGTACATTATTTGTTCTTGTAAGAGTAAGCAAATGTTTTTGGTGTGTACATCTGTTATGATGTGATGTGGCATGGCATAGTCCGCAATAGGGGGCTAGTAGTAGACCAATGTAAATGTCTTGTGTGTCCCTCTATGATAGGTGGCTCCACTGGGCAATGTAGTTCCAGTAGGAGACCACAGAGGACGCCACCCATTTCCATCTTTGTAAACTTGGGTTCCACTTGTCTAAATTACTCCCTCCCAGCTTTAAACCTTTTTATTCTAATTAATTCAGCATATACTATAAACCCCATAGTATATCACAGGTATCCCTCTGGGTATGCTTTTAAGTGAAAAAGTGAGAAGTTAGGTGTGATGTAATAAATGGATTGGACTAACAGCACTTAACCATGTTTTGTTCCTTTTTCTTTTTTAAAGTTTTTTTATTTCTCGAAATTTTCACAATGTGATAGATCTCAGTCTGAGAAAAGAAAATTATACATTATCAAAGCAGGTTAGGCCTACTTCAAGAATTAATTTTAACTAAGGACTATATTCTAATACAATCTACGTTACATGAGTTATCTACTCTTCAGATCAATGTGTCATCCTACTATATGTCCCATATAGTAGGATGTATATGGTGTTTTTTTTCTAATTTTTTTTACTTATTATTGCCCTACAATTATTTAAAAACAAAGATTTCATTTGCATCTGCTCTATACAAACAGATTTTATCAACATGAAACACTGTTCAGATTCTGGTATATTATTTAAACTCTCCATGTGGATTACTATACAATTCATCTTCTATAAATCTCATCAGTCATCATTTCTAACTCTTAACCTTCTAATGACTGATTGTTATTTTAGACATATCTATTATTAATATATGTGGTAAAATACTTGAAAAATTCATCAATGGTGCCTCATGGCATTACCTAGATGAATATAGTATAATATCTGAGTTAAACAATGCCTCTACCACAGAAACTATTTATATTCTTGTTTATAAATGCTACTGGCATACAACCAATCACCGAAATCATTTTAAAATTTTTCTTTTTGAGACCACATAATACTTATTCAGAAGCTAAATGCATACACATTTCCAACTTGGATAGTGAACTGGCTCTCTGACTATCTACCTCACAGGAAACAAAAGAGTTCACATTAATGGTCGACTTTTAGAATGAGAATCTATACAATAGGGCATACCACTAGGCTCAGTTCTTGAACGTAAATGAGGTCCCATTAAATGAGGCAAAAACAGAATTTATGTAGATCTCAAGTGGTAGAAATAAAACAAAACATCCAATTTGGGTATCAAACTAGATGACAATATACAGTTCAAAACATGGCTTATAATAGGTACAAAAAAGCACATTCCAAATGAGTAAATATAACACATACACATTGAATTGTAATGCTAACGTTTTGGATAAGACAACTCCACTCATAAGCTTTAAAATATGCAAGGAATAAGGGGAATGTACCCCACTATTGATATACATGTCCATTGTAATACATTATTAATACGAACTATCTGTATCATTACACTTAATTTCTGCACAAGGGATGTAAATGCCAAATTTCTAGATATTTGATAATGTTAATCTGAATATACCCTCGTCAAGGGAAAACACAGAAATGTTTCTCTGAACTGTTCCGGAAAAGTCTGGCATACAAAGGTCTACTATCATCATTGTCTCATATCCTTATAATCTCATCTCATTAACTCATCAAACCCAACCCTCTAGTTTGTTTAAGAATTGTTACGAGACAGAACACCAGGGGGAGGAGGAAGACTGGGGTTTCTCCCGTTCTGTTGTCATGCAGCATCCCCTGGATAATAAAATCTGTTTAAAAAACAAAAAATTAGTTTGGTGTGAATTTATGTGGGGTTTAATTACATTTTACCAGGAATAGATCATTGCAACGGTGGTCTTCCTCTAGTACCTGGTGGGAGGCCTGGTGTGGCCGTGCCCGATTCGAACCCACAGCATGTTGCTCATGCCACTGAACCGACCCAGTGCTTGAGACCACTTGGCCCCCACATCCCCAAAATATAAATCATCACGTACACAATTTCAGTACTAACAGTATTGGGTATATTATTTGAAATATGGTATAAAAAGTTGTGGTATTTTATATAGACTTATAACTGTAGTCATCAGAATAATTGATTCTTTAGCACCCAACATTAGTATAAAAAAAATGGGCAGAAAAGGACCTGCCAAGTGCTCTTCTAAATGACACATATAATGTTCTTTCTCACTACATCATGTAGTACTTACAGACATTCAATCCCACTTTAATCACAGAACAAGTTTCCATTACAAATTTCAATCGCAAACCTTGTGGCAGAGTCCTAATCCCATGAAGGAAGCTTCAATCACAGAAAGTATTTAAAGGCTCTATCTGTATTTTCTATGATATGTCAATATGTTCAATTAGATTTTGGGTTTGATTCCTTTTTTTCTGTGGGACCGTTATTTTCTGGCATGGGATTGTCTGACTCTTTGACTTCCGAACATTCATTCTTAGAATCTTGTGTAGTAACCTCAATATCCCCTGCCACTGGTGCTTCATGTGAGCCTTCACCAGAGGATGCGTTTTTATTCACATCTGATGGTTCAGAATGTAACTTTTCTCTCACTTCTGTTTCTGTCTCCTTTTCTTCTTTAACCACCTTTTTAGTGCCATCTGAGTCTTTTGGAATTGGTCTATCATCGTAGAGCACGTCCTCCTTTGTTAGAAGTCCTGGTGTGGAAATTTCATTGACTGAAGCCAGATTTCCATATGGACTCGGGAGAAGTTGTATGTAGATGAAATTTAAATCTGACTTCTTGATTTTCTGGGAGGGAACCACATCTGGTGTAGGGGGTACTGGCAGACTGCCTTTTCGCGGATGGAGTTTCAAGTGTTGAAGTTGCGGTTCTATAAAAGAAAACAAAAAAACACATTGATATGTTCATGTGTTAATTAGTGTAAATTTTAGGGGATTTTTTATTGATAAATTGAAGACATATTCATATATCATATTTATGGCTACTTCTCTTCAGAATCAAGGAATTAAAAAGGGTACAGAACCCCATTTTATTATAATAAACTATAATAAGTGGCATTAAAAAGTCTTATTTAATGTGATATATCTTTATGATTTGATAATTGATCACTTTTATGATTTGATAATTGATTTGATAATTTAAAGATCATTAATTTTAATGATAAGGACAAAATGTTAGTCTCAACCTTGTTCCATCTCTTGTCTTATCTATGTCTTCTGCTCAAACTTACCTGAAAGGACTGGGGCAATGGGTGTAGGTCCATTTGATATTGCATAGATATTTCTATCTATACCATTGGGATCCAAACCAACATACACATTGTACTCTTCCCCATCGTTCTCGTAGATGCTGTTTGAGCGAGCCAGACCCTCATAGATGTTCTCTCTGGCTGCCAAAGCCTGGACTTCTGCTTGTGATTTCTTATTTTCTCGCTTTAGTTTGATTATGAAAGTAGCAAGGCAAGCTATAGCGACGATCAATACCAATATCAAGCCACATATTCCCATTATAACACCTGAAATACAAAGTGAAATACAAATATGAAGTTTTTTTCTTTTTAAATTTATGTTCTGTGTCACATGTTACAAAGTTCTATTTGTGTACATAACATATTTTGGTCTATAAATACCTTTGTTATCTTTCAGCCATTCTATATTTTCATCCTCCTCCTCCTTTGATGACTCGTTGTCAGGATTGTCTGAAGGAAATTATATACCAATCATTAAAAGTATGTTAAAACCGTAATCTTCTATTATTAAACTACCACATGAAATATATCTAGGATAAAGTAGGATTAATTAAAATACCACTTTCATTTGTTAGTAGGGGCATTTAGCACTGACAACGCAACAGCACAATGCTAATGCAAACGCTAGTTGCTCACAATAGGATGGGCCATACGTAGTAGCAGGAGTCAATCAGTTTTAGAGGTGGAAAGGTGTTTTCAGAGGGATAAAAAAAAGCCCACAATTTCATGAAGGTGAGTAGTGTGTTACACCTCAATACAAAGAAAAACACCTCCCGCTCATTTGTACATAAAAATGAAATCACAATTGAACATCATTTTAGCATGAAATAGACATAATGTTGGGAATGTATTGACCCACCTCTTAGCGTAATTGACGTCCGTATCTCACGTGGGCATGCTAAGCATACCTAGCATACCTAGTAATGATGTAGTCCTCATAAAACATATGTTAGCGTTAATGTTGCGTTGTGGTTGCTAAATCAGCCTATTATTGCTTTAACCTAAGCATGAATAATCTTATTTGGGGATGAGAGTAGACATTAGTAATTAACTTTTGTCGGTACATGTATACATCATTCTTTGATTGTCATAATTTATGATTTGCAATGATTTACCTTTGTAACACATATAAGGGAAATATTCATCACATGATGCATCTGTCCAACTTCCATCCAGGTTGATATAGACGCATGGTTCCAATGGTATACGTGGTACTTTTGGAGCCCACTTCATGTGACTAGCAGTCAAACCTATTGATCAATAAGATAGATGAGAGATAATAATGCTTTTAATCATATATCCTTCCCCTTGAATGCCTTCCTACTTCATGCTGCCCCAGGGAGCCGGCAGGACTTTCTGCATGGTAGCCTAAGGAACCTGGTCATCCATTTATGCCAGACACAAAGAAACAGTTACCACACAACAAATTGAATTTTAATGTTACAGAGTGTACATCGAAATATCCTAATTGCCTGAACCTATTGCAAAGAAAGTATTTCTAATTAAAGAAGGAAACATACTGGGCTATACAGCTTCAGTATGTACATGCAAGGAGATATAATTTCTTTTGGTTTCTTTCTTTCTTTCATTTGGGAGTATCTATTACATAATTTTCGTAGTTTTGTCTGCAGTAACTGTGTAAGCTGTGTACATTGCAGTGTACCATCATAGTTCAACTGTGGCGTGTTACAACTATGGTGACTAAATAGTGTGTGGCATAACTGTGATATATGATTAATGCCTGACCAGTTGGTATGGATGTAATTGAAAGTCTGACCAGTGTTCAGTGTATTATACTTTGTATGGATATGATTGGCAGTACTGGGTAATGCAGCAGTGTGATTGCAGTACTGGGTAATATAGCAGTATGATGACCATGACATCAACTTTAGAAGTTATCACATAGTGAAGATGGTGGTACCTGGCAGGGGTGATGCAACACCTGGGCAATATTAATAAATTGATGTTGTCCATTGCGCACCTCAAGTTGGTGTTTAACCATGTGCAAACATTTCACATGAAACCAGGCTCTTAGACAGGCCATCAGCTCCTTAGGTACTGATTGGTTAGGTACTGATTGGAGTGTAACTGTGGGAGCCAATCAGTTAGAATCAGATCGAGCGATAGAACATCCCTAAATACTATTAACAGAATATCAATTATATCAGAATATATACCTGTATTATGTTTCTATTTATATGTGACCTGTACCTGTATGATTCCAGACCCATGAGATGTCTGACTTGGCTGTCCAGGTGGAAAATGATGAATCTTCTCCTAAACTATACAGTAATGGGCAATCCATGAGTTTCTGTATGTTGGTCCCATTCGGCCTGCAACAAAGTTAGCCGATCAAATCCCTGATGTGATTGCATTCTCAGCATTAGTGAACTATACTAGCATATCTTGTAAGTGAATCTAGATATTGTTGTTGGAAATTTTTTTAATATAAGCAGCTATACTTGTAAATGATCTGATGACCAATTATGGCTTCTCGCTTACAGCTTGAATGGTAAGATAATTATTATTGATGTATTACATGCGGCGACTATGACATACCCATCATCTTCCAGCAAAGCTCCTTCACAGTCTTGCCAGGCAATTATCCATGGCCGCTCTTCCTCTTCTTTGTAACAAAGATCGGAGGTGCACGGGCTACCAGTACCAAAACAGAATTAATGTGTTGAGAAGGTACTAGCACATCATTAAATATTCATTAACGTTTACTTATATATATTGGTTAGCCATGAGACAAATAATAAGTCTTGACTTTCTCGAAGACTTAATACACAAACGAGTATGAAAAAATACAAAACAATTGGAAAATGATGCCAACTTTATATCATACAGGCCTAATAAAAAATATTGTTTATCCCATATATTCTGCTGATTTCCTCAATGAGCATACCATTCTTTTGTTAACTTGAATTGCTTTAGCTGGAGTTACAACATGTTCTAAGAATTAACACGTTAATACGGTTCACTACACAGGTGTCATTAAGTGTTTTAACTTTACAATGGGGTGTACATGATTTTAATACCTACTCCCTTGCATCTATCAAGTCGTCCGTTGTGGAGCAGACCATTGAAACAGCTTGAATCACCTTTTCTTTCTCAGAACAATGATCTATCAATACTGTGTATATTTTCTGAATTTTTTCATTTCATATAATGCATAGTAAATTAATGTACCTATTGCAATTTACATATATTCAATTAAATTTAGTGTTCATTTCAGAGGTAAACAACATACGTGTATCCAGCTTTACAGAGTCCACGATAATCTGCAAGATAGATGTGATCAGTGGATTAGTACTTTGAATACATTATTTCAGCTAAGCATTATATGTATATATTTGCTGTACTGTCATCAGTCGACTTTACGAAAAATTATCCATTTACATTATACACTCCTTGTTTCTCATTTATCGATTATTTTGGATGCATTTTCATCTAAATGTATGCCAGATAAATATATTAATATGTGACCAATTCTCATGAGATAGGATCATCTTGCCCCCTCCCCCCGCCCCGCCCCATACACGCACACTCCAAGAGGATGAATCTTTCATATGTTGCTCTTGAGAAATGTCCTTTAGTATATCTTTAATAACTATGTTATCATGTGAAAATTGCCACACATACTCTGCCAGTGATAATATAAAAGATTATATCTTTATTTTGTTTGTCTTTCCATCGCTATCATGATATATTCAACTATTTTTCAAAATGCTATGGAAGGATGGGCTTGCCTTGACCATTCATTGCCAAATTAAGTAAGATTACCTTTAAGGCTACTAGAAAATGATATAGCATATGTGATGTGTTCCAGGAAAATGAGTCACAAATCGCAGAAATGATATTTTTCAAGTGTTTTAGTTAAAAGATATCTTTGTTGGAATGTTCTGATTTTTAATTGCAATGGGCAGTTAAATGTGTTTAAGTATAATGTGTCCATTGTAATTATACATATATGTGAACAAATTCGTCGTCAGGCACCACTTTTTTCGTCTGATGGCAGTAGCGGTAGCGGTACCACCACTCTGGCAGTAAAGCAGTGGTGGTGGTGGGCATGCTCAGTGGGAGTGAGTGGGGCAGTGCTTGGTCATGCTTGGTTGGCCAGCTAAGTGCATGGTAGTGGTGGCGGTGACAGTGGGTGTATGTAGGTATGTATGAATCTATACATGTATATGTATGTATTGTATGTGTGCATGTATGAATCCGGTATAAATGTATACATGAATAGGACATGTATGGGTGTATGTATGATGTATGGGTGTAAGTATGTGAATAGATTTGCAGTAGAATAAGTCTGATGACCCCCCCCCCCCCCCATGTATTCATGTATGTATATATAATATATGTACTACATGCATGTATGTATGTACGTATAAATGTATAATATGTATGTGTGTACATGTACTTATTTATGTATACATGTAGCCCATTGCAATTCTATATGACGTTAGTCATAGCTGTGCATCTTGTTGGAAGGTTGAGCACTTATAGTCGTCTCTATCTATGTACCAAATTTCAGGACATTCATCCTGCGTTTTGAAGGCCTTCGTATGGAGTATATTTAGTTCCTTTATTTGTTATTACCCTCCCAGAAACATTGCAAACTCTTTTTTTTTCAAAAATAAAAATATCAAACTTAAAATATAGGAATATTTATAAGATGCTATCATTAGATTACTATCATTAGAATGAGTTTGATGTCCTCTTTTCAAATATCATGGTATCTCAAAATCCATATTTTGCGACTGATGACTAATTTTCCTAAAACGGATCACATATACAATCTTGGTAGTATAACAATATACATGAAGTTAGCATTTCTCAAGCATTGATGCTAAAGAGGGATGGTGCACCACCTTTAGGAGGGGCGTTCCCATCTTTTGCATATAGAGAGATGGGACCCCCCCCCCCCCCCCCCCCCCCCAGAGTATAAAGTATGGGAGTATGAAATATGAGAAAATAGATGTAAAATACCTTTGTGTGTGAAGCATACAGTCTTTTCATGGTTGAAACAGTCACATGTATGGCGCTCAGTACGGGGTGACCTAATGGTAATATATTGATATTATAGGATACTCTTTGGTTTACAATATTAAAGGCGATCCATCTGCTGAAGCATGTCAGGACATGAAAGCACAAAATAAAATAAACCACAAATGAGAACTGGTGTTTTTAGTCTATTGAAGAGTTCCATCTCCCTTCACAATATTATAGTCAGACGGACGAGGCTCATTCATAGATGTAGACATTATTAATTATTAGGAATATTATAAATGACATGAAGGAGAGGTTAGGTCAACACAGAACATTTATTCCACCATAAACAAAGACACAAAAGTAAAAATAAAATAGACATACGATATAGGCGTATCCTATCGACTGAACTGTGTCATGTGATGTAACAACAGCAAACCAGGTGGGCATGGCCTCTCTCGACTATATTGTGACCACCGGTTGCCTTTACATCCACAAACGGTGCACCAGCAGGCCCGAAATGGGTAGGGTAGCTTATTAATCCTTTTATTCACTGCCTAAGACCTGGTACCCACTGGAGAGATGCAGGACTGGCAGACTTGCTTGGAACATGCCAGTGGACATGCGTGGTCGCCTAGGGTCTGGCGAGTTTTATCATTGCAGACAAGATTGGCCAAATCCAATCGTCTTTAATATGGCATGTTGGTGACTGGGCCAATCCTCTGTCTTCTCAGTGGACACCAGTCTTAGATGGTTTTATAGTCTCCATCTACGCCAATTATCAGGGTGCATGATAAGCTATGAATCACTGCAACTGGATGCAAGTGATGCTAATAGTGACCCTTAGCCTAGATGGACACACACTGAGCTACCCTCATGCATCGAACCAATTAATGGGGACTTCCCTCGAAATGGCACCACTGACCACTGGTCACTCCTACTCAGCAAGGTCAAGGCCATCACAGACAGACATTGTGTGTAAAGCCTAGCATGTATTCTGCATAAATGCAGCCTTGTTTGCAAATAAACGCATTCTTTACTGTATATTTACATCTTCACCAGGGTGACTTCCAAATCCATTAATAGCCCCATTACTTCCAAGGCAGTAATTAAATGTTAATGTTTAATCACAGTGATGGAGATTAGGATCTCCGTGGATCCTGACCCAGTCATCAATACCAGGATCGTTCCTGGGCATCACTGGAGAGGAAGTATGACCACAAGTCTTACTTGCTAGTAGTATATATACTGTGTTGGTTGAACGCTTTACTCACCAGGTGTGGGATGCTCTTGCTTCAAGGACCAACATCACCTGGAGCAGCAACTGGCTGGGGGTTATAGAGGTCTAGCCTCTTTGTTCTAGTCTAATCAAGACCTGTAAATTTGTATTTGGCCTGCAAGATCTGCTACAGCCAAATGTTGAATAAAGTCGATATAACATACCCCCACTATACACAATTGGGCATACTGGATATTGTACTGGCTTCCGGCTTTCAGTTGCTTGGAATCTTTTTTCCTTAATAACTTTGTATAAATACATAGCCTATACCCTTTTCAAATAATATTCCATGTGTTGTCTATTGAAGGCCCAAATCATATTGAACGGTTTAACTTGCGGAATTCTTGTTTTGGGGCCTAGACCTACATAATAAAAAAAAAGTGACTATACTCTATAACCTTTGAAAATAGGCAAATTCTCCCAAAGCATAATATGTTAGTATAACCACATTTTACTTCTCTGAGATCCTTATGTTTATTCGCTGGCAATTCAGGCCTGATCCCCTAGTGTCTTTATGGATTGGTGGTCCCCAGCCACCCCACGATCCAGGCGGCTGATGGGGTTTCCTACCCTTTCCACCACCTTCGCCTGGTGGACCTTGGTCATCCATACGTGGGCAATTCTCCTCTAAATGAAAAAATATTTGTGTTTAACATAACTAGTTTTGATGTCTGAAAATTATTACTTGGACGTTTTAGTCATTCAAGGTCAGAAATGTCCCAAAAAGGAAATGAAATGTCCCAAAAATGTGAACACATTCAAGTGTCCCCTGTCCATAGTTCCTACTTCTAAGGCAATTATTTGCTATGGGATTTGCTATAATGCAAAGATATGTCCCAAGAATTTTAAAATCAAGGCAATAATAACCCAGTAATATGGAAAAATATATTGTATGTATGTTGTATATACATGTTGGTATTTATGTTCTAACCATAAACCTACATACTTACAGCTTCATGACCTGATTTAAATGCAAGCTTATAAGAGTTTTATTTATTTATTGAATAAGACATCTTTTTTAAAAAAAAGAATGCCTATTATTGTTTTGTAAGAAGAAAACATATATAATTATGTCCAAACAAACTATGGTGTTAATGAATTTGTGCATCTAAATCATAACTTATCAGGTTATTTTCTGCATGATCAAAGGTATTTTTATGTTTATTAAGTGTACACATTGGTATCAGATGTACACGTTGGTATCTCTGTTCTAACCATAAACCTTCATTAGGTGATCAATGTAAATCAGAATCCAGTGATTTTGCATGGGATTTATCTATTACATACTTACAGCTTAATGACATGATTTGATTGCAAACCTTAAAGAGTTCTATCTTTTTTTATTGAATGAGACATCCTTTTTTAAAAGATTTTTCCAGCAAATCAATTGACTATTAATTTTTTGTAAGAGGTCAACATAATTATTAATCCTACCAAACTATGTTGTCAATGAATCTTTGCATCTAAATCATTATTTATCAGGTCATTTTCTGCATGTTGAACGATATTTGTCCATGTTTATTGAGTGTACACGTTGGTATCAGGTGTACATGTTGGTATCATGTAGTCTAGTTTAGCTGGGATATTTTTGCAGAATTTGAAACTTATTGTTAGATACATGACTGGTCTTCAACTGAATGGTATCTAGGATAACTGATATCACATATCAAAAGCTTTATTCACAAATTAATTCTCTATTATTAAAAGATCATTACCTTAAAATATATTAGACTAATTTGTCTCTTTAATGATATGTCATATTTGCTCATTAATAGTATGTGATGTGTCACAGGAAAATGAGACTTAAATCCCAAATAAATAGATTTTGATACTACCATCATATTTTAAAAGATGGGATTAGGCTGGGAGTAGGATGTTAACCATTAGCTGGCTGTAGGATGTTAATCATTAGCATATCTAATAAGTACTTTTGTATTTATTAGTGTCTGACAGGTCTGAATGGATAAACACTGGTAATGTAATTAAATATATATACATTTTAGGATGATGGGAAACATATTAAAGGTCCAGCATTCAATCAAAAAGGAAGGACTTGTGGAATTCTTTGGGGGGGGGGGGGGGGGGGTTATGAGAAAAACTCTCCTATTCACAGAATATTTAAAGTGCAAGAATGGTATTCTACCAATCACATATTCATTTTTCCCCATAGTCCTATGACATAAAGATACAAAGTTAGAACAAACCTTTGATAGGCTATACTGGGTATTATTCATTATATGATTTGATACATGGGATAAGGGCAAGGGGGTAGAAGTGTCTCCAGCTTTCTTTTTTGGTTCATTGATCTTAACCCTTAGTTGTTTCTGTGAGGGAAGCATGAGTTGGTCATTGAGGAGAGCGTATAGTGTGCGTGTTCAAGTCCAGGTGGTGACGCAATACTGCGCCACCACTAGTAGTGAAGCCTACATGACTGAAAAGGGGACAGGAATTCGGATAGAAGATGCTCCGCCCTTAATGTTTTGTTTATACAAAAATCTTAATTCCTTAGAAGCAATGCCTTAGAAGCAATGTCTTGTATATCATATAGATAATGTATTTGGTAACCTTCAACGTTTGGTTCTGTCTTGAGTCGAACACCAATCCAAAGCTTATGTAGCTGCAACACCTGTAGACGAAGGTATACCAACTGAATTAATAGTGGGCCAATACAAAACAATGATAAAATAACGTTTTAAACAAATGAAAATGTATATATTTCTATGATTATTGATAATACATTGAGGTGAAATAAATCAAGAGTTACAGTTAACCTCTGGTATGCAATATGAAGTGCATATTTCCTGATTGGTAGCCCCTTTCATGTGTCTGTTTCAATATGTGTATGGCCTGACCAGACGATATCACTGCTCACGCTACATCTACCTTATGAATTAAAGTAACTAGGTACAGTAAAACCATATTTTGTCACTCATGAGGGACATGGAATGGATTGGATATTATGATATTACAGCATATATTATGTGGCTTTTTATTTCACCATTGAATATATTCAATATGCATGCCCATTGACTCAGCACTTAGAGTGCAAATCAGTCCTGCAGCTGATATGACATATGGACTGAATAGAGTCCGCTAAAATAATAGCATATGAATATGACTTACACAAATTTAAAAAATACTTATGTTTAGTAGAGTATGTTATTGCAAAACAGTAAAGCAAAATAACCTTAAATGACAGTACTTATATTCAAGCAAAACAGCAAAATAAATACGAAAAGATTTTGTCCCATCCTGGATCTCTGGTCCTGGAGTTAGATGATCCATTATCGGATATGAGGGGTGCTGACTGGGGACACCCTCTGGTGTGTCCGATTGAACTAGGTCAGCTCTGAGTTGCAGTGGTGGCACAGGGCATGACAGCTTCTGGGCACCCCAGGAGGCATGGACACCACATATCAATTATTTATAAGGTCAATGTCCAAGTTCATGTTTCCTCACTAAATATGACCAAGAGGCTCAAGTGGTCTGGTATACTTTTTCCTATCCATCATTACTAAAGATATTGTGCCCACAACTGCCCAACTGTTGATGAAAACCATATAATAGGAAACAGGTATACCTGCATAGTAGTAAGTGTTAAGTTCAATGCTCCAACTGTATCAATCTCCATCATGTTTCCACCCCACGTTGTACAGTCCTCATAGGCTTCTAACCAAGTAGAACGGTTTGTTGATATTAACATGCAAAGATGTTGGTGCTCGCATATCTGAACAACTGAAATAATAGAAAGTTTTACTGATCAGTAGAAGTCAAGTTATGTATTATGATACATGTTAACGACCCTTTGTTGTTGTTGAGACTTTTATTTGCCATAAGGCAATGTCGATGGGTCTAAGCTCCCAGCTTAGGGAGGGTTTCAAGCCCTATCGGACATTACATGAATTAAGTTTGCAGGGGTAACAAAACTCCATGGCGTCGACAACACTTAGGAGGCCCCTGCTTCGGGTGGTCTCACAGACAACAATAATTTAAATCAAGATAACAAAAAGAGAGCAGCACCCAACCGTTTTGAGTGAGACAAAGCTGGAATGGGTTATAATACCATAAGGGTAACAATTTACAATTAGAGGTATAAAGCACGATATCCACATACACGTCGACCATCCGCTGAGCGGTCACCGTCGGACGGTTACCCTAGGGACCGCTCGACGTGCAAGTGGATACCGCAGCCACCGTCGAGCGGTCGGGTGCTCCCGTCTGACGGTCCCTCGACGGGACACCCTCCCGTCCATATCTAAAATTTTAGATTTGGACGGGAGGGTCACCGTCCGACGGTACCCCACCCAATTTTTTTTTTTTTTATGGACATAAAAAGTGTTCTTATGGTCTGATACCCATCTAGAGGGAGGTCGGGTGTCACATATCCACTCGTCCAGACTGTATAAAACTGTCTTGATACCTTCTCTTATTTAATTTTATTTTGTTCATTTCCATCGATTTATGTATAATTATAGTATTTTTTACTGAATATCTCGATTTGTGTGTGGTTTGCTGGTCCCTGATTTTGCTGAATAGTTTGGCATTAATTTGTACATTTATTTGTTATCATTTCTAGTGATTTATAATTATTTATTGGTATTTTGTGTGATTATTGCGACTATTTCGACTTCAAAAGTCTCCTAATCGTACAGTATGTTACACCACGTTGTAGCATACTTATTTAACTTAATATTTCTTTAATCAAATATGCCCAAATATGCCGAATATCAAGTCAAGTCAAGTCCCTCATAGCTGATGAGCGAGACACGGTAGTATGCCTTTATGCTGGAGATGATATTCCTAATCGTGGTTGAGGCCCGCTGATGGCTGGCGAGATATTCTATAAACCAGCACACATCAGAGGCCGAGGGGGCGAAGAAATTCAAGGCTAGCAGGTCGCAGAAGCCCCTATACAGTATGACTGCTGACTTGCGGTTTGCCTCAGTCCCTGGACGGAAGGCCATCTTTTGACGCTTCGCTGCTGCTGCGGCCAGGGAAGTTTGAAGAGGGCCTAGAAATTTGAGATATCATATCAATTCCGGTGCATTTCAATTGATTTCAGATTATTTGATTCAATGAGGGACGCTGCTTTCAGCTTAGCTTTGTCGTCAGTGAACGCTCTAGATAAAGCATCTGGTACTTCGAGGAAGATTCCAGGAATATGAGTAAAGATGAATTGAATATTCATCTTGGCTGACAAGAACCAGAAGGCTCTGGAGCAGGCAGCCAGCTGGAGGTCCCATGCCCTCCCGCCAGATAGGGAGTGGACGGCGGCAGCATTATCACAACAAATCTGGACTATATTTCCTTTATCTGAGTCCGAGCACAGTAGTCTTGCTGCTGCCAGACAGTTCTTAGCCTCCAAGACGTTGATGTCATTACATATGTACTCATGGTCATATTTATGAGCAAACCAGTATGTGCCATCTGTGCCTCCGCCGGCCTTCACTGAGGAGTCAACCCAGAGGGTCTTGGTTACTTTCCTTGAGGGAAAGATAGATTTCCCATTGAAGTCTCGGAGGAACAATTTAAACCAGTTTAGGTCAGCTCTGATGTGGGACGTGATGTTGATGTCTGCCCCTCTTGCAGCTCTCATGCCTACAAGGATTCTGTTTATAAATGCACGAGCTGGGGGAATGACTTTTGCCAGGTGGTTTATCTTCCCCACCCCGCTCTGCATCTGCTTTGTGGTGACCTTCTTTGAGGATGATATAAGGGCCAAACAAGAGAGAATCTCTTGAACCTTTGAAGGAGGAATGGATAGGGTGTTTGCAGACAGATCTATGGTAACCCCTAGCCATGTCACTGAGCGAGACGGGGGCTGGAGCTTATGTGGAGCTATAGATAATCCAAGTTCGTGTATGAGCTTAAGGGCTACATCCAGATGTGTCTTGCAAGTTGGTAGGTCCTCAGATATGATGAGGACATCATGAAGGTACATTAGGGCAGTGACACCTTTTCCTTCCAAAGCACGAATAAAGAAGTCAGATATGCTTTGCATTATGAAGCTACTAGCTCTTGCCCCGAAGGGAAGAGCCCTGTCAAAATAGTATGCTTTTTCGACGAGTATGCCCAGGAGGGGCCAGTCTAGGGGGCAGACCGAGAATTGCCTGTAAGCTCGTTCCAAGTCGAGCACAGACATGCACACATCTCGGCCTTTCCCTTGTATGAGACTGACTGCCTGGGGAATAGTAGGCAAGCCATGGCGAACCAGCCTTCCATTAAACACGTTTTTAGGTATACCACAGGTATTAGACATAGCCGACAAGTCATGCTGGACTGATAATACACTTTCTGATTGTTTTGACGGGTATAACGAAGATTGATTACCTTGTTTTGTCGACTGGTGAGGTTGGGCGGAAGTGCCGCCATGTTTGTAAGAGCTCTCCTTGAGCTGAGGTGTAAAGGCTATAGGAGCGGTGGAACTCTCCTTTACTGGAGGGAGCGATACTAAGCTCACTTCCGGAGTAAACACCGGGGCTTTGACGCACATGTCAGATGTATGTATATTAAGCACAGATCCGAGAGATGATGGCACATTTACAGGTTTATCACTGGTTTGACTTTGCACAATATGACCACAGGAGGCAGATGTATTTAGTTTTTTGTAGCCGAGCTAGCCTGAGCCTGTTGGGGCTTCACAGACCACTGATTTGAAGATTTCTTGCCCTGGGCACTCTTCTCAGGCATACAAGCCTTATTATTGCAGGACTTTGCGGAGTGGGGGTACTCTTTTCCTTTAGCTAAGAAATAGCAGAACCCACAGCTATGTAGAAGCTTGACCGATCCTGCAGTATGGGAGGCTGTCTCCTTACACTCATCCAGGTTGAACGCCGAGCAGGGAGTCGAGACTGTGGTCGATGAAGAAGCCACAGTCCCGCCCGGGGTCTTAGCCCAGCAGAGACGGGAGCGCTCAAATTGGAAGTGGGTCGTGTCAGCCCACGTCGCTTGTTTTCATTAATCTGGGCCATGCAAGCTTGGGACCATGCGCGAATCCCTTCCCAGTCAAATGCAGAAGCATCCTGGGCAAGGTTTTCGAGATGCTTTATCATGTAGTATGGAATAGAGTTGACCGTAATTAGCTTGCCAACCATCCTGGCAAAGCCACAAACATATTCAGCCAATGACAGTTCCCGCTTGTCTTTTCTGACGATTTTATACATGTCGGCAGGGAGGCTGGACTCTGGGTTAGAGAATGGCAAGACAAATTTAAGCATACCTCGAGGTGCACCAACTGTCGGGTATTGTCGATCTAGCGCGTCGAAAGCCATATCCGTATCCCTATACATGGAGGAGATGTCATTAGGAGGCGGAAGCTGATCAAGAGAAGGCGTGAAGATCGGCTGGATAATAGGCATCTTAGGGACAGACTCTTGGTGAGAGTACGTCGAAGCTTGAGGCTGGGCGCCTTGGGCGGAAGTCGATTGCTGCAGCGGCTGGACGCCAGCACCTGCGCCTTGAGGCTGCTGCGGCTGTGACGTCACCTTAGGCTGCACGGGCGGCTTAGGTGGAATGGCGTTGGTGAAAAAGGTTCGGTTATTAGCCTCGCCTTGTGGCTGGTTCCACCCTGTCTTCGCCGTGTTCGCCTTCACCTCCCTTACCTCCTTGCAGAGTTCAGAGATGAGTGCCTTCATGCCACGAAATTGCGCCCTGGAAACGAATTTCTTCTTTAAAAGCCTCTTGCGCGCCTTCTTAGCTGCTTTGCGCTGTCGGAAGCTTTCTTCCTCCGAGTCAGAGCCATTACTTGACTCGTCGCTGTCGCCATCTTGGTCGTCTTCCTTGACGAAGCGAGGGTTCGGCTTCGTCTGCCTGGTTGAGCGGCGTGGAATCTCCTCCCCCGTTCCTTTTCTTACCCTTGGCATCCTGACTACTAAGGGAAGGTAATCTGACTTTTTGTCCCTCCGGGAGAGATGAAAGACAGAGAAAGAGCCAAAAAAGGTAGAGTGAAAAACTTTTCAAACACCTTGGTCCTCGAACAGGAATGAGGGAGAGAACGCCCGCGTGACGTCAGTCCATGTCATTTGGTTGGTGGAGACTTAGGTCATAATGCCAACGACTTCCGGGGCAAGCCCGAAAGCCTACTACGTTGACAATTATGGTCGTATAAACTTACAAATGGTATGTATGGATTCCTTAGAGTATACCGCATATTACTAGATACCGCTTTAATTCTTTTAACAGAGTTTCATATATACTTTATTGACCATTTTCATTTTCATGATTCCATACGAATACACACCAAAGTGAGAAAAAATAAGATAACCAATAACTTTTGTATGGACTTTGATATTCCATATTAAAGAATATATCTGCCCCTATCAATATATTTTTTTCAGATTGGCTTATATTTTCGTCCTTATGATGAGAAATGTTATTTTGGCTAAAATAAAACGTTCCAACAAATACATCTTCTAACCTCTATTAAAAAAAACTTTTCATATTTGATCAACTCTTTTTTGCATTTACATTTAAAATCGTTAGCTTAATATTCAGAACAAATCTCATGGTTCCAACTTCATTCCTCAATCAGTAAATTATAACTTAATGAAAAGAATCCATACGAATACAAGTTTCTGACGAATTCACATTCAAAAACTAGCTAGAAAATACAAATTTTGTATTCTTATTGTCAACCATTGTCTCCTGACGATTACTATTCATTTAATTTATATTAAGGTATTTTATTCAGAAAGGATGTATCAATAAATATACCATTCCATACGAATACATCATTGAACTGATGTATTCATATGGAATGGTGTATTCGTATAGAATGGTCTATTCGTTGGAAACGATTATGGGGCTTTATATAAAGGTGCTTATGTTTTGAACATATATTCCCAAGAAAAGGTATTAAAAGTCCACATCTTTATATCAGGATTATTAATAAATTCACTAAGCCAATTGACCTAGGTCATGGCAATCTCCCCAAATTTAAGCATTCATGATAACAAAATCGCTTCAAACTTTCCACAAAAAGAATCAAAATGTAATTATTTTGATCAGATGGAAAAGGATACAGATGACAAAAAAACATTCAAAAAATGTTATTATTGGCTACATTTCGTCTTTCACATTTTCAAGAATTAAAATTATCAAAATCTGATTTTCTTTGGTAATGAAAATACTTTGAAATCGACCTTGATTCAAGGCTTAATGAAAGTAATACTGCTCGACGGTCAATATCTTGCATATATTTGGACGTGTAAGTAGATACCGGGGACCGTCCACAGCCACCGTCCGCTGTGGCCACCGTCGGATGGAGGGCATGGGCGGACGGTCGGCGGTCGACGGTCGTACCACTTGGACGTGTAAGTGGATACGCTATTTAAGGATGCCACTTGGGCTGATAAGAATAATTATATACAAACACAGAATACAAAGTACATAATTCATAATTCGAGGTTGGAAATTCGAGGAGGGGTGGGGGAGAGTAGACTGGAATCTATTCATGAGGGGAAGACACTTATGTTTTTAGATTCAATAAATAGTGTTACTTAGTATGGGGAACAAATATTCCCCCAAATTCCATATTTCATAGTC
The DNA here is from genome assembly GCA_942159475.1 of Sthenelais limicola. Lineage (NCBI taxonomy): Eukaryota > Metazoa > Annelida > Polychaeta > Phyllodocida > Sigalionidae > Sthenelais > Sthenelais limicola. Next base: position 55,995,534 of record OW804095.1, on the reverse strand, counting down.
ATTTTTGAGAAATTCAGAGAAATTTGTTATCGGTCCAAATTACAGTCTTTTTGATTTTATTGGTGAATGCTTTACTTGTGTCAGATGACTGAGTTTCAGTATCAAGAGAATTCCAATATAATGGAAGTTTATAAAAAATCGATCTTCGTATTAGCTCAAGTCTTGGGGTCGGACATTTGAAAGTATGACGATCAGGGTTGTGTCTTCGAGTGATTCTAGTTTTAGGTTCTAGCATTTTTACATTGTGCTTTGATCTAAAAGATTGATGCAAAATATGGAGTCTCCTCCTCTGCTTTAGGGGGAGCAGGCTGAATTGAGTATGATAGTCGTCTGTATTTTGGTATCGATTTGATCTTGTTATTATTCTAATTGAGCGATTTTGGAGGACTTGAAGAAATTGAAGTTTTGATTTTGGGGCCGAATCGTAAAATATGTCAGATTGGTCTAGAAGGGGAAGAATACTAGTTTTGTAAATTTGTGCGCTTAGTTGAACGTTCAGCCTGCTCCTAAGATGTTTAAAAAGCCATAGCTTGTGCGACACTTTTTTTCTTATATTTGCCAGATGTTTATTGAAAGAAAGGGCACCGTTGACGATAGTTCCTAAGTATTTATATTCATTTACTTCTTCAAGGTGATTTGTGCCGACGTATAGCTTGTGAGCAGAGGATTCGACTAACCAGTTGGACCTCCGCAAGGGTTTGTCTAAAAAAAGTCATGATCTTTGATTTTCCTTCATTGAGGGAGATTTTATTCTTACTGCACCAGATCAGGATACTGTTTAGGTCTTCCTGGAGCTGGTGAGAAATAGAGGCTATATTTTTTCCTGTTTTGCAAATAATAGTATCTTCTGCAAAGAGTTCAAGGTGGGAATGTATAGTATGCAAGGGTAGATCATTAATATATATAGAAAAGAGAATTGGTCCTAAGGTAGTGCCCTGGGGAACTCCGCAGGAAATAATACTAGTAGAGGATTGAAGACCATTCACCGATACCTGTTGTTGTCTATTATTCAAATAGTCGGTGAACCAGTTCAATTTGGTACCAGTCAAGCCTATCCCTCTTAGTTTTTGAAGTAGTATATTGTGATCGACAGTGTCAAAAGCCTTGCGGAAGTCCAAAAACACCGCCCTGCAGAGCTGCTTATTATTTATAGCTTCATATACAATATTTAGGAAGGAGGTTACTGCATCATTTGTAGAATGATCAGGCCTAAAGCCATATTGATCTTTGTACAGAATGTTGTGGTTTTCTAAATGTTGCATCAACTGCTTTTGTACGACCTTTTCTAAAATCTTCGCTGGCAAGCAGATACTAGTGATGGGGCGATAGTTTCCAGGGTTTGACTGATCTCCAGATTTGAAAAGAGGTGAAACTCTACCTATCTTCCACTTTGTGGGAATAATGCTCGAGGTCAAAGAGAGGTCTATAAGGTATTTGAATTGATTAATCAGGGTTCGTAAAATTGATTTCAAGAGGGGGGTTTTTAAACAGATTAGTCCTGATGATTTGTATTGGGGACAACTGTTAATCAGTAGCAGTAGGTCGTGGTTAGTGATCGAGCTGAATTTGAAATTTGGTGTTGGTTGTTGCTGACCATTTTTTATATTGTAACTTTCTACTTCTATTGGACAGAGAGGAGTAATTTTGTCTGCAAGCTTGGACCCAATGGAGGCAAAGTAGTCATTAAAAGTGTTTGGTACTTCCTGAGGTTCAACATTTAAATGATCTATTGTTAATTTGATTTGCTCTTGGCTATTTATTTTCTCGGGGTTAATAAGGGGTTTGATTTTATCTCAGAACTTATGGGGATTATCTGGGCATTCGATAATAGAATTTTTTATAAACTTGTTTTTTAAGCTTTTTGCTAGTTTATTAACCTGCCTCCTAAGGGCCTTTGCCTGATCTAAGAGTGTAGTGGACTTGTATCTCCTTGCCAGCTTGAAGTATTTATCACGTTGCTTCATTAAATCAAATAACTCTCCATTTATCCACTCGCATCTAGTACGCACATTCTTAAACTCTCGGACAGGACACATCCTGTCAAGCACTCAATTTATTTGTTCTACCATGATGTCCCAACATTCGTTCGGATCGCGAGACGTATAAAATTTTGTCCAATCGTGATCACGAAGGATTTGGAGAAAGATTACTTCATCAAAGTTTTTATAGCTTCTAGTTTGAAAGGATGATTTAGTATACGTCATCTTGATTTTCTTTCGAACTATGAAGGTTGGTTTATGATCTGATATGTTGATCTTTGATTGGTTACTACCACCAGCTGTCTCTCACTTGAAAATTACTTCTAATACCATTATATACCATGGGAGAAAATAGCTGTACACTCCTATGATCTAAATGTCAGGACATTTAATCTTCAAAATAAGTTAAAAAGCACCTAACATGAAAATGTACACACTATACAACACAGTAAGAAAGACAAAGTGGACCATGATTCATGCTTTAGCATACATGTATATCATACTCTAGGAAATGGTGAATGTATGTGGATATTTTGTGTGTGTGTGAGAGAGAGAGATGTCAAAATAATGTTTTAGTTTCCATATGTTTATTCCTTGTCTATGTTTCTTTAGAATTTAGTTCTTGTAAAAACTTGTTGGTATAGTTAGATACACAGTTGCGACCAGGTGGCACCGTACCCCTGCAGAGGGCAGGCCAGTATAAGCGTGGCCATACAGCCCCAATCCTGCTTTGGTAACTGAAGCAAGTATTAGAATATATACTTCAAGAAACAGGATTTGTCTTTGCAACTTATTCTTCATAATGCCATAGTTATTGAGCTGAAAGATCAAAACTCCCTGAGTCAAACATACCATGAAGACAAGGTGTGAGTGTGTACTAACTAGGTTTCCACAAAGACTGTCTCAGAAGCACATTCATATTTGTGCCTATGTCAAGTGTTTTCGAAGTGGCCTCGGCCCTAGTGCTGTGTGCTTTGTAAATATCTGTGTTGATGCCTGCTAAGCTTTAACTTCTTTTTAGTCCAATTGGAAACTGTAGAACGTAATGAAACTTAATAGCAATTGATCTTCACCGTTTCTTATGCCCTCTGTTTTATCAACATACTCAAGAACATAATGAGCAGGACACAGAAGGGAATCGTCTGGAAAACTGGGGACAGTTATAATCTCCAGCAGATCTCCGGGATGGTTCAGCAAATTCTATTTGAGCCCTAAGAAAATTGACATCACACTGAAGTTCTGATATGTTGAATCTCCATATGGTTTGACCCCTGTGTGTCGAGGTAAGGAGTAACAAGACTGTTGTCTTTGAAGTCAGTTCATTTAGGTCCAACTTTTCATTCTTATACCCAATGGCACAACAGAGGTTTGTAGTTGATCCAAATGGAGGGTAAGATTGACAGAACGTCGAACAATTTCTGAATATTTTCGAAACATGCAAGCCAGCGCTACGCAGCAGCTGCTAAGAGCGTGACGTCATAAACCAATCAAATTAGTCATTTGGAATATGTGTTACCATGACAGTGTAATGGCACATGGCACATGTGTGTGACTACAAAAAGATGAAGGCACCCCTCACCAGCTCAGTAGTACTTGATCAAGTATGTAATAATTAGCTCAATCAATAAACATTTTAAACACAAGTGAAACATCCCATGTGGCTGAGTTTTTCAGCTTGGGCAGCCTATCAGTGTAGAGAGCTTTGAAAAGCATACATGTATATTTTTTCACCAGCACCCCAGTAGCACACTTTTATTCCTAGAATGTTCCCTCAATGTTTGCTTGTTTGTTAGCTTAATGTTTGGAAGTGAAAATTTATTGGATGTTCCCAGAACATTTGTTAGAGGAACGTTCCTACATAACATTAATACAACGTTCATCATTTATGTTTTGTTTATGTTGCATGCAGTAAACCGTTTTAATAGTCTCTTTAGTGCTCAATTTCACGTCAGACAAGCTTCCCCCCTTGTCTGCAGGATTCTATATAATCCCATCGTACCCCTATGGGCAACAAAGTAGAGTAAAGTAAGCCCATAGGAAATTTAATGTTGTATTAATCCCATCTGTTATGTGGCCTCAATGAAACTATAAAAAAAGTACACTTCCACACTTATAATACCAAATTCCTTAAAGAATGTGTTCATTGTTGGAAATATCCAACAATTCCTTCAGCAATTAAAGTTGTCACACACATGTGGTCAAGCGAGAATTCACTGTGTAATATTTTCTGGTAACATTAATTAATGCATGAATATTTTTTATTACAAATATGGCCAAGCAGTTACATTAAATTCAATTCAAAATACGTGTGTCCACCCTGTGGATATTTTCCTGCGTTGCCTCTATCCTTTTTACGACTAAGTCTTAACATATCAACGTTGGTTTACCATATACATACTCCTCTACAAATTAACATTCTAACAATCATCATACTGCTTGGCATCATTACTAATCACAAAATTAATAGATTATTGTCCCAAATTCCATACATCATTCCGTGAACTTATATATACGAAAAGGCTCCTCAAGGTTAGTTCTATGCAGTTCATACCTAATCGCCTATGCGATTAGCCTATGCCTATGCTTAAATGTATTTATAAATAAGCACAGGAGGCCTCTTCGTTACTTAAGCCTGGGTTCCACTGCCACGCTACTTCTCCCGCTACTGTACTCCTGTTTCTTTGGTCCCGCTATTTTCAGAAGCGGGAGCAAGTAGCGGGAAGTAGCCGCTTCAATTCAAACATGCATGTTTGAATTGAAGCGGCTACTTCCTGTTACTTCTAAAGCAGCGGGACCAAAGAAACGGGAGTAGTAGCGGGAGAAGTAGCATGGCAGTGGAACCCGAGCTTTACACCAAGATTGTCTGTGATGGTCTCTTATGCAGGGACTCCACTATGGGAAAAACGTCTGCGACAAATTTTTTGCGACGAAATATCTAATCAAGTTAGATATTTTGCAATTGTTGGCAACAAATAAATGTGTTGCCAACAACCGATTTTACCCCTCTTCCACTAGTGATTTTTGAATTTTAGTTTTTTAGTGAATTTTTAGTCATGTCGGCGACGAATTTTGCCTGTTGGCGCCGTTTTTTTACCTATAGTGGAGTCGCCCTATTAAGAACAAACACAAAACTTCGCAATTTAAGTTGATGGAATCACACCATTGCTACATACAAAAGACAAAGACTGGTCATCATGGTAGCTCTCTTATGAATACACAAAATTCTCTTCTTGTATCTAGTTCTCTATCGTGGGTATTTTGCCAATGATTACCTCTATACCTTACCGTTTGTTTTGGCAGATGCTTGGAGCTGTCCTATAAAGGAATTAAACATTTTTTCGTCCATATGATTTCCAGTTAGCGTAGTCCATTTCCGACCACCGTACATTCCGTTGACCATCAACACCAATACTATGAGAACAATCTTTAAACCTCCTGCTGGGATCATCGTAGCAGTCATGAAGGGGTGCGGGAAAGCTGGGAATTGAGGGAATATGTGTCAACAAACACACATATATATATGCCTGGAGTCCGTATTTGCTTAGACATTGGTCCTCACGACCTAAACTCTACAAGCGCAAGTTCCCATTGAATTCTACCATCTGCCCTGGATTCATCTTTTTCGTTTTTGTTTGTGTTCACACGCCAGAAGTAGGCATTAAAAAACCTTTCAATATAATAAAGCAATATAGTCAGAACTGCCAGCTCCTACACCAAGTCTCAACGTCCCTTTTTTGCCCAAATATGAGAGACACGTACAAATCTCTTATGAAAGACCAAAGGTTTGTTGGTATCGCTGAAAAACTTAATTCGGGACAAGAGGTGCACGGGCGCTCCTTGATGATGCCACAGAACTACCTGACTCAGAAAAAAGCTCTGTAGCAAACTCTTCAGTAGTCGTTAATCTACTTCTTATACTGGCAGCTCTTTCACATGATAACATACAATAGTTGCACAATATCAAATTCGATATTTTTTAAGGTGAAAGCGCGCAAAACTGTGACATCATTCGACCTTCGAAAAGTTCTACTGTAGAAGCATATAGAAATTTTGAAGAAACAACATTAATTTTATAAAACAGAAATTCCGCTTAATTATGTGTCTCAGAAGATATTTAGGTTTTCTAAGTGATTCTATTGAAAATTACAACCTTATAGTCATTTCAAACTTGAGGGCCATTTTTACTGGGGGGGGGGAGGGTTTCTGGTATTTTGCCCGGAAATAATACAGCAAATAAAGATATAGTAATTACAATAATGATAATTTGAATAATACTTGGTTAAAGAGGGAACACTTGTCAGAGCATGTCGCGGGCGGAGGGGGGGGGGGGGGGCGGGTTATAGGTCTTATACATGTACACTTCACTCTTATAATTATGTTGTACATCTTCTTATATCTTATACTCATTTTTATAAGGTGACAGGTTGTCACGTATAGTAGTAGCTCAACAACTATACATTTATGTATCTGCCACTTCACTCACCAATCTGGTACTTTACACTCACCTGTATGACATACAGGCAGTATTGTAATAATACCTTCATTTAGTATATATATCCAAAGAAAGACCTTCATTATACGTCATCATACTGCACTGCTGTAGTCGAGAATTCAAGGAACTAATGCATGAAAAAAGGGTCACAATATTTTGTTTAAACTTTGTCTTGAGAAAGAACATATATATGGTTTGGTGATTACAAAAAAACGCAGGATATTTTCTTATTCTTTTCTACTCTAGGGATCACTACCGTAGGGTTTACTACCATTCACCATGGAAGTTAATCGGTGAAAAGAATATTTTCTCAGTGTTTACAAGATTCCAGACATGAATGCGATTTCTTTCTTGTAGATCCCTCCAAACATAGTTGACATATATTCAGTGGACGTATATTTTAGTATACTGCAATACATACTGGACATTGCTCCCGATTCCTTGGAATAGAAGTTTTGTTGGTTTTATTTTTACTATTTTGGGCTCGGATATGGTAATTAAGGGCGAATCGTCATAACGAGGGTTATTTATGGCTATTATTGCATGAGGTGGATTTGCACCTGGGTCCATTAAAGACGAGTCGTCATACCAGGGACCTGTTAACGGATTATCTTTGTCTATTCAGGTATATAGGGTTACCAAGGTGCCTTCGTCCTTGACTCTCGCGCCATGATGAATCCACATTTGTATTAGATTATATATAAAGCCGTTGTCTGTATATGGGCCCTAAGCCCATGATACTTGAATGAGTATAAAAGCCGCTATAGTAGCCTACAAGCGACTAAAGCATGCATTCTTTTTGGGATCATCATTACGCCATTGGATTATCTCTGTATTGGATCTGATATTGTTCTGTGCACTATTGTATCATGTATCGGCACTAGCAAGGCTATGGATTTATGGAGACTTATCAGTTGTATTATTAGGAAGCCATTGTTGACATGATTCTGTGGATTATGAATAAAGAAAAAAGAAGACGCAGCAGTAATATTGCCTTATGTGGATTTCATTATTGGGGTAACCTCTCATTCATATCTATCAAGAGACAAACCGGCTGGGGCGACTGGGTAATTGGGTAAACAAATACCTGGGGGCTAACTAGCATTCCATTTACCTTGCTTACTTTAGAGCCCTATTCAAAATGGCTCACCAATCCGATCCATTGGAGCATCTCTGAGACGAATTGGACCAAGGTCAGATGCTACTCACCCCGACATCTAATGATTTAATTAATCAGGATTTACAAAATACTTTAGTTGCCTCTGAAGACCAACGAAATCCATGAAACAATATGTAAAATACTGACAAATTACACCTGTAGTGAACCCATTTTCGGAGCTAGTTGGCTACTATTGGTGGCAAAAATAATGACGAGAAGAGGAAATACTCTTACTACACTCTTTAATTATTTGTGGGCACGGTGGGGATTACATCAGCACTCCTACAGACAAGAGAGAGCACTTGTCTGTGGGAAAAATTGATAAAGACAGTGGAAAGCAAGGTCAGTTGTGACCTTGCTTCCCCTCCTGTGACATCAAGGTCTTGTCTCCACTGGGAGGCATCCTCGTTCCACCTCATGCAACAGGTATTGATACGTTGAGGGCAGACCATAGTGTTATCCCTGAAAAAAAGACACTTTTTAGCCCGACATAAATGCATAATTGATACATAATTTTTGATATGCGCCTTTGGGAAATCAACTATCTATAAAGTGGTATGTTGCGTTTCAAATTAATGAAAAACAGACTTTTTCTGAGATATTGTAATGAGCCGTAGGCCTAATGACCCATTCTACATAAATTATTCAGTAGACTATGATAACAATCAATTACATTTAGTGGCGTTAACTACTTATATATGGTTTTATCTGGCATCGTTTCTCAAAAAAATGGTGACAAATGAGAATGAATAGATATTATGATCCTGAATCGCCAATTCCTTCTACCGGGACACGCTCCCATCCAGAGTGACAGTGAGGTCGACATCCCCCAGCGAGGGAAGAGTTTCTGATGAGGTTTCGATGGGGCTGGCAAATGGTTGACATCCATTGCCTCCGTCATCTGGGTGATGAGTCGCTGCCCCTCCACTGGGGACATTCGTGGGAAGTTCACTTGGGAGGTCTTGGCAGGGCACTTCCACTATTCTGGCCCCCTTCTCTCCCAGGCTTTTTCTGGCCGGCCTGGGATTCGAACCTGTGAGTTCGGAGGGGAGAGAGATAAAGGGAAGTGGAGGGAGGGGTTGGGGTGTAGTGGGAGAGAGGAGGAGGTGGGGGGAGGGAGGGATAGAAGAGAGTTTTTAGGCCCCCTTATTTCTCCTCTTATTATTTGTGTATGTGTGGGGTGGGGGTGGGGTAAGACTTGAGAAAAGACAATATTGGTATAGCCCTACATGTATCTAGTATTTATTCTAATACGCTTTCAATCGTGAAAATAGAAAAAGAATTGATTCATTAATTTGAATTTCAGCAGTAATCTTAGTAAGACAATCTGATTGGATGACAACCACACATAACTCACTAGTGAAATACGCACTATGCATAACTCACTCTAGATATGTTGTTTTCAGAGCAATGCATGTATACTAAATATTGTTATGTTATGTCTTCATATCTATCGATCTAGAATAGTGTGCAGCACCAGTGAGATGTGTGAGTTCTATGCTTTTCCTAACTTAGGTTTCCATAAACAATGCAAACCCACTGCCCTCCCTACTGCTGTGTAGACACGTCCTATGGGTCTACGCAGCCAGAGGTGTAGAGGTTGAAAATAAATGCTGGTGACCAGGTCATGGTTTGAATCACCAACCCCTCAGTCTGGGTGAGCGTGTTGTCCCTTGTCGATTTGGCACTGATTATGGATTATATTTAACAGAATACAAAGAAATATCAAATTTTCTTGTGTTGTTCCATCATTAAACCTAGTAGGAACACATTATTTGATATCTGCCATAGTTTTTAAGGAATTGAATTGTACAAAAATTGCAGTGGTTGGCTAGCAAGTCAGATGCGCTACTTGTCAGTCAGACTGATGCTTATTTCTTGGTTTATTTACTTGACAAAACAGTCTGAATCATTCAGAATGCCAAGAATAGGACCTACCTATGCTACCAAAGCTTAGTTGGGATTCGGATGGCATTTAGAAATAAACCTACAAGATGGGTATCTCTGATCGAGTGGGTGATAATTGGGGCTTCGCAAAATCAACACAAACCAACTTGGGACTGACTAGGTCAAGTATAGGATCTTTGTTCAGGGTGGGACTACATCGATGTACTTTAACAAAATCAAATATCTAAATGTCATCATTTGGTATAAGTTTTCATTTTGAAGCAATAACTTTATTATTTCCAGAGAAATTAGGGTGAATGATCAACAATCCCACTGTCAGAAGTGGCGGCGCATTAATACATAATTTGACTTCTAGTGATCAGGATAGGCTGGGTAAAGAATGCTGGATGGAGGTGTGAAGGCTTGTTTGCATGTCATTATCACAAATTGATAGAGGACAAGCAAACGCATATTTTGGCAGAATTTTAATGGATGCAGCAACTAACCAGTAAAACAGTTCATATCTGTAAGCGTTTTATCACTCTTATAACTTCGTTATTTGATACTCGAAGCACTGAAAACATTGGTGCCTCTGAGGTTCTCATGGAATCTCACAGTCAACCCCATGAGAGTTGGTGAGAATATTTTTGAGAATTCTGAGAGTCTTACCTGTTACGCAGTAAGATGATTTAAAAGATTGAAGCAACTCAGTGAGTAGCAGGGAGTAGTTAACCACAAACGGAACTTAATTAATTGTTCAATTGATTAATTAATTGGGATACATAATGGTATATGTGTAAGAACATGGCGCAGTTTATAGGCTCTTAATCTCATGTTTATGTTTTACTTTCACTTTTCCATAAAAAAAGGCTTCTTCCTAGTGTGCTATGGTGGTCTGATCGAAATACTCTATTTTGTGATGTGTCAGAGCCAGTTTCACTATTATTTTGTTGTAGAATTTAATATTTTGTGATGTGGAGTATAACACTCCCCAATCACAGCTCTAGAATTTATGTAAGCTGTACTATATTGTATGGTCCTTATGGTCACTCATACTAGGTTACCACCTTATATAGGAATAGTTTGATTGTTAACTATCTTGTTGTAAAGGTGAATTTAATCTCAAATAATGTAAAATCAGGCTATACTGAGAATATTGTATCACTGTGAAATGTATTATTATGTTTTCCGGAATAAAGAATTTGTAAATCTAAAAAATCTAAATCAGAAAAAAACTGAATAAGGAATTTGTAAATCTAAAAAAATCTAAATCAGACCTGCAGGTGGTATTTCTTGAATGGATGGAGGTGGTGGGTCCAAAGATGGAGTAGCCAACCAACGACGCCCCAAAACAACATTAACCTTCTCTATTCTGGTTCGTCTATAGGACTCACTGGACCCAGGGAAGTTGAAAGTTCTCTGGTTTGTCCAGACAAACTACTCAACCAATTCCTATTAAACTATAATGTCCTTAAATCTATAACATTTTGTGATGCTTACAGTAAATTCTTGGGAGAGGATGTGCACAACAACTAGAACAGAAAACTAGTTGGTTTATTATCAGCAAAACCTCTCCACTCTCTTCTAGACATTGAAACATGGCGCCTCAATTTGTTTATGTCTCATTGTGCATGCCCCAATGTATGTAGATGAGCGAAAAACGAAGCAAAGCAAGGTCATGATTTAGGTCACGGTTATAACGGTACCGGTAGGGCACTAGGGGTAAACGTATGGGCCCATTGTAACCTCTCTCAGTGTTGCTTTATCAACCATTGAAAGGTAACAAGTAGGGAGATAAGACATTAAACATTGTTTTTATTGTCTTCCTGAGGGGTTAGGAACTTCTACAACTCTCCACGAACTACCGTAATCCTACCCACCCTGTTTGAATCGAGCCCGATTCAAAGCCCTGTATTAGTGTACAGGGCTAACAAAGCTAAAGATGGAGGTGTTGTGGCGCCCAAAATCGAGGCAGGAGTCCACCTGCGTTCGTCGATATGAGACTATTCTGGAGGTACCATTGGTGGTGGTGACCTTGGGCGTAGTAACGGTACGTTCTGACACGATCCCTGTTCCATTGACTGGACTGGCTGCGAGGATGATTCTCTTGACTCTGCATGTTCAAGGTGCATACATGTACGTGTCTGATCGCACACTTAGTCTTGCCTCTGGAGAGTAGTCAACAGGATCATGTCAACTCAAATAGATCTGGTGAACATGCTAAAATACTATGGCTATTTCATTGCTTAGTCCATTTTCTGAAAAACCATTTCTAAATATGTTACTCATTGTACATAATTAATATTCGTTAGAAGATTGTCTTGAAACTGATGTTTTACTTGTTCCAATTATTTGCAAACAAGAGGGAAAATATACCCACAGTAATGTTCAATAATTTATGTATCTATAAATTATCGACTAACCACCTCTATTTGATGTTACTTGGGGTTTTGTTGCACCAGGTTCCACTTTCTCTGATCGATTCATGACCACTCCCTGTCAACAGAATTCGCAATAATTATCCCTATATATGACTAAAATACCTTATCCTTCTTTGCACTCTGACACATATCAAAAGTTATCCCGTAAAAACTCTCAAAGTGTTAATTCCTTCAGTTATTATAGATATTAATTTCAAGATATTACCTCCATAAGGTAATTTTATGTAAAGGTAAAACTTACTCTTTCTCCGCAACAGTTACATAATCTGACACAGGCAGTAATGAAAGACCCGAGGGCAGCCACACATTCTACCAGAGAGGGGGGGGGGGGAGAATGCCATTACCTTCAGTTGGTAGCTTGTGGAGCGGAGCTTTTTGAAAGAAAACCGCCCAGTCCAATTGCCATAAAACGTCCATTGTACCTTACTACAGAAGAAACAAATAAATGAAAAAAAAATTATGTTACCCCGTTGGTTTTTTGGGTAGAGTCACTTGAAAAAACGGTTGTTTACTATAGAAGTCTATGAGAAAATGTGTTTTTTTTTCACGTTTTATGGAATAATAAAAAAATGTCCAGTCCAAATTAGTTTAGATTTGCTACACATTTATTTGAGGTCATATCCCACAAAAAAAAATAATCATATCTTACCCCGATCAAAAAAAGTTGGACACCTCTACTAAAGTTGACCATGTAGTCTACTTTTTGTGGCTGATGCCATTCATTTCACATTGATATTTGTCATTGCACAGACTTTTAACTCATTTACATGGAGTGTTATCATCAGCCAAATGGGTTTTTGCATCAATATGTTTGTGATTATACTTCCCAAAGTGAAAAATGTTTATTTGTCATGGCAATAAGGGAACCAATGCGAAAATGATGGAAATGAATTTTTTGATTTAGACAATAGGCACTAGGGGGACCACTGCTAATAGATTCATATATGAGAATGACCACTGGCTATTAGTTCAACCAGGAGCCGCATAGGGTTGTATTCTCGGACGCACCTCTATACCTTTAAGTGAGGAACCCCTCCTACAACGTGTCCTTTATGTGGTACCAATACAGGGCTGACCCCTCCCCTGCACTCCCATTCTTTTATTTTCCGTGAGTGCGTCCTACAAGTTTGTCCATATCCCGGAGAATACTAAATCAAACAATATCATCTCTAAACGAAACCTAAAATTCTTGGTTCTTCACCATTCAAACTTTGTTAGAATATGTTTGGGCCTTTTTCCCCCCCATATACCAGTCACTAATAAGTGATCGACGACCTGCCTCTGATTGGTTGGTGCTAGAGAAGCAATAGTAACCATGCAGTGTCCTGAAATGGGAAAACCAATGATTTTATCATTGAAATCCCGACCGGACCACTTCATTTATGCTAAATTAATGTTATTGTGAAAGTTGAATTCACATACGGCCTATAAACGAAGAAGTGCGTATTGCAGATGATTTATACCATGCGGTCGCTCAGGTCTAGAATCTAGGTCTCCCGAAGAGTGCCGATTTAGATTTTTGTCTTGTTAACAGAAAAAGTTACAAACTGGTTTCAATACGTTTACATAGTACATGTACATGTATACATTGCAATAGATGTCATGAGATGGGAAATGGTTATTTACATTTACATGTCAAATTTATTGTTGCTAATTTGTGACTACAGTAAATCAGAAAAGCCATTGAGGTATGCCCCTTTAATTGCAATCAAACATGGAAACTTTCAACCAATAAAAATTCAATTGGCTGTGGATTGCCCATATACATGTACTAGCAAAGTACCCGTCCTCCGGACGGTCCCATTTCCTCCCCATACATCCCCCTCTCTCTCTTTTCCCTCTGCCTCTTCTCTGACTTTCATACCTGTTTTTCTCTCCCAACCCCATCTCTATTTTCCCATCCCCCTATTCCTCCCCTCTTCTTCATGCTCCCCCTCCCCGCTTTCTCTCCCTCCCCTCTCTCCCTTTCCCTACATCCTCTTCCTCCTCTCTTCCCTCCGCCCTCTTTTTTTCCTCCCCCTCTCCTATTCCTACAACCTCTTCTTCACTCTCCCACTCCTCTGCATGTAGGATGGTCAACCTCTCTCCCCATACATCCCCCTCTCCCTTTTCCCTCCCCCCTTCTCTGTCTTTCATACCTGTTTTTCTCTCCTAACCCTATCTCCGATTTCTCCCCTCTCCCTCCCCTCTTCCTCATGCTCCCCCTCCCCGCTTTTTCTCCCTCCCCTCTCTCCCTTCCCCTACATCCTCTCCCTCCTCTCTTTCTCCCCCTCTTCTTTCCCTCCCCCTCCCCCTGTTGCTCATGAATCAACCACAAAAAAGGAGCTCAGAAATTACCTTGAAACAACATTTAACCCCTCAAAAGTGCTTAAAATGCACCACAGAGCAAGGAAAACCCTCTGGCTTCTGGAGTCCTCCTAGGGCCCCAGACCCCAGCCCTCATAGGCTGGGATAGCAGGGGCAGATCCAGGATTTTCAAAAGGAGGGGGCGCACTTTCAAATTTCATTTCAAGAACATTATAACCAATTGCTCAGATTTTGGTCTGCAATGCTTTCAATATTCAGAGATGCCATTCAAGTTAATAAAATAAAATAACATAAAATACATAATGTAAATAACATAAAATCGACCATGATGAAACTTTTAAATAATCTTAAAACCACCCCAAAAGAATTTTCATTCTGTGCGATTACTTCCCTCTGTTAGAAACTGAGAACCTCCAAACATTTCAAGGCCATTTAAAAGATTCCAGCAGGATTCAATGCCATGTGATGATATTTCAGGCCCTTCGACCTATCTTTTAATTTTCACACCATTGTATTTCTTGGCCAGATTCTAGGCTTTTCCAAGCCTCATTATTGGAATACAGTTGATTAAGTGTACATAAAAGTACCCTATTTTATAGTAAATGTTACATTTTACATTCTTTTCATGTGTCTTTTGCACCACAAATACCCTAGCTTGATTTTTAAAGGGTCCCACATGCCTGACTCACAAACTTGGCATCTTTGTAGTTAGGTTTCCCTGGATGTAGGTTGTGGGAAATGACGTAGTATATCACAGGGGCTTTCCCAGGCTATAAATAGAGTGTAGAAATCGTAATTTAAAAAAGGCTTCAAAATCACATTTCCACCCCAGATACTTTCACAAACTACAAACGACGACATCCAGAGAGGGGGGACAGACCTCTACAGATGAGTAAAGTGGTTTGTAATACAACAAATTCCGAGAACATTTGGGACAAAGAAACCCCTCTAATCCTTATATGGATTTCTACCTCCTTTCCTAGAAATCGCTCTACCCGTATATTATATGGATGTAAATATCCTATGTGTGAAGAAGTGCAGCAAGGAGATTTAAATGGCGGACACGTTCACGCTTCGGATTTTCACCCAAGGATTTAATTATGTTCTGGATTCAATATTAATGGAATAAACATGAGAATAGTTTTATCATGTCTATTTGTGTTCATAAACGGCCCAAACATATATCCTAAACGGTTTAGAAACTGCCATGTTTTGTGGTCTTTGTCGTTGTGTGTTTTGGTTGACCCTGGCCTTACCACGGCCGCGGTCAACCAAAACACAATGACCTCGACCACAAAACATGACAGAAATCTAAACCTTAATTATAAAACTATTAGAAAGGTGTGCAAAGAAGCAGCTAGCCGAGGCAGCCCAGTTGTGACACGAACAGGACCACGGGTCATCGACTAAACCCATAGGGCACTCGGCCTTCATAAGCTTCTGTAAACCCTTTTTTTCTTATCGTTTTATTCATTAAAGGCCAATATATTTAATGATACATACAATAGAAAAAATGCTGTATCCATCACGGATGTTCTCATGCGTTATATTTCTGGCTAAAAATATATTCTACTACTAAAAGGAAAACAATTTCTATATCCTTTAAATATCGAAGTTCTCATCTTACACCCTTTTATATCTACCAACATATATACATACACATACTTTGTTAGTCCTTATCTACAATGTGGTAGATAATGCCCAGTAGTACATTGTTATATCATATTACGCAATCATGACGTAACAATGATTAACCACATTATTATTAATACTCTAGATTAATCATGAACTCTAATTACTATAATTATATGCGACGATGTTGAATACACCTCCGTTCCCTTCAACACTGCTACCATGTAATGAGAGTAAGAACTCTCACTTGGCGACGGTCTTTCTTACCGGTGTCCGGTGTTTCCCCCGCCAACATTCTCCCCGCCGCCAACATTCTCCCCGCCGCAATCTCCCCGCCTCCATTTCCCCACCATACACTTTCCCCGCCCGTCATTCTCCCCGCCAAATTACCTCCCCGCCGAAATTTTCCCCGCCGAAATTTTCCCCGCCTATTTCTATTTCATACAGGAGTAGGGATCTTATGTTATGTGTCTGGATATATAAGTATATCATGCGGACGATATATCACCTTGTATTACGTAATAACATTGTAACATAATGCAATAGATGTTGGTAAAATAGATAGTTTCATCTTCGCTCAATATTAATTTAAAGTAATTTAAGGGTTTTAAATGTATTTCTGTATTAAATTTCTGTAAATGGGCGGGGCTCCCGAAAATGTCCACTTTCAAAAAAATAAAGTCAAAATTTTCTTTTCTTTTAATTTATCTGAGCCTTCTCCTGATCATAGCCAATGGTACAAGCTTAAACATACTAAAAAAATAATTTTTTCGGGTCTTTTTCTGATTTCCTATGAAGTGTATCCAAAAAGTGTCCATTTTTGGCCACAGTGCCTGTTGTGTTCGGGGAGGAAATGAACAAAATTGAATAAAAAAGGAAAATAGCATTATATTGTTGTTATTACACCTCATCCATTTAGATTTACATGAGTTCTGTTGTATTTAGTTAAGAAATAAATAATTTATATGATATTCCATGTATTTATTCATTTCTATTTCCTGTTCCTTCAACCACTATTGCTTCATTGCCAATTCTTGTCCAAAGTTTTCCCTGCTAACTGATGTAAAATTAAATATCTTATGTTTTCTTCTTTTTAAAAGATATCTCAGAATTTGGAGGAGTTTTCTACCTGCTTCTACTTATTTGTATTATTATCTCATTAAAAAACATGAATTTATTGGACCAAGGAAGAACACTATGCTATCCCAGTCCCCGAACACAACACATGCCAATTTTTATGGAATTTAACTATTATTTCTGCTTTCATACTACATATATTGATTTAACTTGATAAAACTCAGGCCTATATTTATATTTTTTTACTATTTTATAATAAATATTGTATTTTCTGGGTTGTCCCCGAACACAACATACACACAAATATTGCAAAAATACCTGTAAATACCTATTATATTGCCATTATCTATGTCTGTATTCATCTGATACCCATAAGGGTGTCTTATTTCGGATTTATTTTGATTCTATTATTCATATTTTTACTTTAATTACCAATTTACTCATGCTGTTTAAAGGCCCCTGTCCCCGAACACAACACCCCATTTATAAGGTAAAAGCCAAGCAGTAAATAGGAATAAAACCAAAGATTTATGTGCAGAATTACAGAGAGAAATGATTAGAAAAGTTTACTTTTTTATTATCATTCAATTTTATCATTTTTTGGTCATAGCATATTTGTACCCGAACACAACACCCCTGTCCCCGAACACAACACCCCTGTCCCCGAACACAACACCCCCTTAATTTAAGGGAAAGAAAGTAGTCATTTGGAATATAACCAAATATTTATGTTCAGAATTATATACACAATCAAATCGAATACTTTAGTTTTTAATTTTATCATTTTTTCATCATAGCATATTTGTACCCAAACATAGCACCCCTGTCCCCGAACACAACACCCCACCCTGTCCCCGAACACAACACAACACCCTGTCCCCGAACACAACACCTCCCTTTTCTATGTGAAACTCAGCCTTTAATGGCCATATAACCAATAGTTCATGCATACAATTGCATACACAAATGAATTGTATAGGATTTATTATTCAATTTTATCTTTTTTCCTAATTGTTTCTATGACCCAAACACAACAGCCCCGTCCCCGAGCACAACACCCCCGTCCTCGAACACAACACCCCATCCCCTCCCCGAACACAACAACCCCTTTGTCTAAGGGAAGATAGGCATTCAATGGAAATATAACCAATGGGTTATATACAAAATTTCATGCATAAATGAAGGGTTTAGTCGATTTTCCCATTACTTTTCAATTTCATTACTTTTTAGTCATAATCTCTGTGTCCCCGAACACAACACCCCTGTCCCCGAACACAACACCCCTGTCCCCGAACACAACACATACTCAGAAGGTGGGTTCTCTGCTAATATATTCAAAGTCAACATATAAGATGGGTAAATATCAAATAAATGTGCATAATCACAAATGTATTTTCATGAATATTTGAATTAAAATGCACTTTATCACTGTGAGAAGAAAAGGTGCTCAAACTCGGAATTTCTATGTCTCAACTTTATGGAACCATGAGTATGGTAAAAATTGGTAAAAATAAAAAAATAGAAGTTTGATGTGTTATGGGACTTCCTGAATAACACAAGGCCAAATGTAAAACATTTCCTAGGTAGCAGCTTTATTGTTTTATTTATCAATTTATCAAACTTAGCAATGATATTCATAAGCTATTTCGAGAATTGTGAATGAAAAGACAAAAAAAAATTAAATAAGTAAAACAAAATAAATGTTCAAAATAAACTCTGAAGGAGGTTCTTACATATGCTGTATGGAGAATTGAAAGCAAATAGCCAATTAATCAGGTTTACATAATTTTTCAATGAAACAAAAAAGAATTTAAATCCAGGGACATGCATTTGGGTCCATTTTCGAACCTAAGATATGTTTTTTTTTGCATTAAAATGAATTTGTTCATATATTTTTCAATATTTCCTCATTAGACACTTGGAAAGGTACATAATACCGAAGAATTACAAATGTGGAATGCAATCCGAATAAATTATGAAATTAAAATGGGTGATTTTGGCAAAATGGACATTTTCGGGAGCCCCGCCCAAATGTATTAAATAAATCGCAACCTACCATGTGATTATTACAGCATGCTATACTAAAAATAAATAAATTGTCATCTCTTCATTTAATAGAATTCTTAGGGACTGGGTAAACAGTTTTGTGAGTGCTTTGACTTTACCACCTTTTTTATTAATAATGC
This sequence comes from Sthenelais limicola, assembly GCA_942159475.1. Classification (NCBI taxonomy): domain Eukaryota; kingdom Metazoa; phylum Annelida; class Polychaeta; order Phyllodocida; family Sigalionidae; genus Sthenelais; species Sthenelais limicola. The sequence goes on along the minus strand of OW804095.1, from coordinate 55,976,374 downwards.
CTCGACATAGGCACTGCAATATTCATAATTCTACACAGACATTATTAGGTAATCATATTTAATAATATACCATTTAACCCTTGCCACCAACATGGAAGATCCAGAACTAAGCCCCCCTGTTTTAGTTAGCCCCTGTTGTTATATTAGTTTATCATATGCATAAATTATGCTAGAATTTTATAGTAGAATTGTATAGTATAACTTGGCTATACTAAACAAAATTGTGTATTTGGGTCAAGAGAATTAGAAAACGAAACACTTTACAATTCCAACAAATACTATTCTTTTACTTTAGTCACTTTGCTGCGTTTCACATCATGATTTTTAAGGTTGATTCCCAGTCAACCTGTACAAATTTTTATCATTTATTGGCGGGGAAAATGTCGGCGGGGAGGCCGTTTGGCGGGGAGAATGTATGGAGGGGAGAATGTCGGCGGGGAGATTGCGGCGGGGAGAATGTCGGCGGGGAGGTTGTTGGCGGGGGAATGACCTAGAACCTTTTTTACCTCTCTACGGCCTATGACGTCATAGACTGGTGCACTCGTATCCAGGTGTGTTGTCAGTGACACTCCTGGTGATTACACCCATATTACTTTTAAAATGTAATTATGGATGTAGGACCCATTTTCCCAAAGAATAATTAATAATTGATGGTTCAAAAATAAAACAGTCTTGTTTCTTATTTGAAAACACTTGCCTAGTTACATTGCTAGGTGTCTGAGTTTGGGAGGGTCCCTTCCACCATCACTGATGGTGTTTGGCACTACATGTATGGTTTCGCCCCTTTGATGGGCTCAAAAAAAACAAAATACAAATAATTACTATAATTACTCATTATTAAATAAATTAACCTACCCCCAAAATTCTTATATATTGTCATTAGTTTCAAACATGTTCAAATTATCCCTGAAGAAGACCACATAAAGGTCGAAACTTTTGGCAGATTCAGATGGAATAGACATAAAACACAAACCGTGAATTTGGTGTTTGAGTCGTCCTTCTTCACTATTTAGATAAATTAATTGCAGTATTGGGCAAATCTAGTAAGCCCCTGGAGGATCAGTTAACATCAGACAGTTGGTAAAAGCCAATCACAGTTACCCGCGACCATTTATTCTTTCATATATTATGTTTTAACCTAATAAAAAGCTGTCAGTCGGATCCCGGGATCTAAAGCCTCCGGTCTCTATTTTAGACTCGACTGATACCAACACTCTTGTCCACTGGACACATTTTTTGTTCCCGCCCACCATCCTTATTAACATAATTTAAATTCAAAGGGCTATATACTCAACTCTGAAATTTGTTATTCAATGCAGATTGATTCTAATTATTTGTCAATTATTACTATTATTAATGCTTTAAATTACAAGTGTTGCACTGTCTCATGCGCTTTACCCCAGTCATCGTGCCCGGTAATAATTGTTAAAGCAGTGAGATGTAAAATCACCGGAACCAGATGAAAACCTGAATGCCCGTATGGGGTCCAACCATGGACAAATAAATTCAGGACATTCTGTAGCCTATAATAAAAATATATATTGTATTTGTATCTGGTCCTTTCAATACAGTTACAACTTCCAGAACTGGGTTGTCTGCCTCTGCCTTAGCAGGTCTACCTGACGCAGCCCAATTAGTTCAATTACAAATTTCATAATTTACCTTTATAAGAAGTGTATGCCCATACGCTATAGAACATTCAGAATTTAAAAGAAAAAACCTTCTGGTATAACTTAACATAAAATTTTATGTTTTGAGAGAATTTAGGAAATATATGAAGAACGCCTATCTATGTTAAAACAGGTGAAAGGGTAGTATTCCCCTTGTATTGTAATAATTGATAATTCTATTAAGTTTATCAAACGCGGAATTCGATATAAAGATGTATGTGAGGTCTTGCCTGTAATAAAAAGGAAAACTGTAACGTAGATCAAACCCAAACTAGCGTAATAAACTAGATCAAACACGGAGTTCGATATAAAAAATTAATGTGAAGTTTTGCCTGTATTGAAAGGGAAACCAGTATGAAAACCACTCAAGTGAGTAATGTTGTAGAAAAAGTTTAAAGTTCACTGAATGATGGATTTATGCTGTGACATAGCAACCGTACATATTTTAGGGAAATGAGTAAAATCAAACTATGTGTTGGAGAATGATTGATACGTTTATAAAGTGTTATGTTGACTTGAAGTTCAGGGCACCCTGGAAGAACTGATTTTATCAGAGGGGAAGACCTTTTTCCATTACTGTAACTGTTGTATATCGGAAATAAATATATTATATACACAAAGGTGTTTACATTGTGGAAGATACACCAGATTTCCTGCTTGGATACAATGAGCGCAATTTTTTTATATTTTAAAATCATGTAACAATTTTACATGATTTTAAAATATAAAAAAATTGCGCTCATTGTATCCAAGCAGGAAATCTGGTGTAATTATTCTTTAGTTTAGGCCCTATATCAATTTTATTGTTAATGCTTTCTTGTTAATACTGACTTCATCCCTTAATCCTGCGAAAGTAAATTATACAATATTTCCACCAGAGATCTGTCTAGCGAAATGTTTAATTGCACAGGTTTATTTACTTTCCAGCGAGCTTTTCTCTTGTTTGAAACTGAGGTATTTATCAGTAGGTGGCAGACATGTGCCAAGATGTCCCACGTAGATGTAGTTCATCATCATATGACCAGGTGGCTCAACTAGTCTACTACTAGGTGTCCTCGCAGTGACGGTGAGGGGGTGTGGTGAGCTTGGCCGTGTGTGGCTGCTGGGAGAATGAAAATATAAACACGCTCATGCATCCGGGCCATTGTGCTTTTGATCTTGCCCGCGCCACGAGTGTAAAGCGATCGAGATAGGGAAACCTGCTGCAATAAGAGCATAGTCCCGTTCACTACATGGGTTTTGTTCAACAGGGCTTTGGCCGAGAATAGCAAACAGGTTCCTCTGAATGATTACTTTCTGTACCCACGTTGTCATTGCCTGTCGCTGACGGGGCGTGGCGAGGGCTTGTTGTTGTATCTCAAAGTGTTGCAAACCATTGCTCATGTGTCACTGAGCTGTTGTAGTTGTAGGAAGCAGTATTGGACGTACCTTACGAACAAGCGAGGAGGGACAACGCCGGGTTGGCGATTAGGACCTATCACTTGTTCGCGGACCTTCCGACATTTAAAAAACAATTAGGCACAGATAGATACATCTCGAGCGATAAGCCACTACTGACACAACAACAACGAGAGGAGGGTGGCTATATTGCTTTTAGTTTTTAGTTCCAAAGGATCGATTACTTACTTCAACATGGCGGAGACTTCCCCGGAGGGTGTTGAGCAGAACGGAGAGATACATGCTGCCTCACAAGCTAAGGAAATGTTAAAAAATGAATCATGCGGAAAAATGAAGGATTGTGAGAGTCAGACAAGGTGTATTGAGACCATGACTCTTGTTTCTCTAGTGAATGGCACAAGGGAAAACGGCACTACTGACTTGGTGGAGACGAATGCAACTATTAAAGTGGAAACTAACGGAGTGGCTGAGGTAGGTGGATCCCTATATTTTAAACATGTATGACCATGCGGTCCTTTTCGGGTTGTCCAGGTAGTTCATGTACGTGTGTACATGCTACGTGTGTGTACCCCGACAGCGACTGTCTTAGGGTCATTCCTTCAATTATGGAAATACCAATTTACCGACGGACACGGGAAGGTGTATCGATTACCCAAAACACCTGTCAGAATGGTAAGTACCTATAGCCCTGGGGCAATCCTTGAATTGACCACTTGGTGTAGATTTCATCAAAATTATAGACACATAACCTCTAAAATTACAATTATAGACAAATAACTACTAAAATTACACTATAAATATTGGATGGGACGGGGTCAATTAGTGGGAACAAAGGGTCACAATTTAGAAACTATGTATGGGAGCCGGACTGATTCTGGTACTGGCACAATGGCAGGTTTTCATCGAACGCTTCCACACATGCTTATCTAGTCTAGAACAGGAATTAATTCCCGTTGCTGGGCTATATTTCTACAATCGTGTCTCCCCTCAGTAGACAATGAGTTTACTTTCAACACAAATATGACACATACATGAATTGTTTAGGTAGCGTTATTCTTCTAGGCATAAAAGCATCCTTGGCGGGTCTGATGGGTATACATGCTATAAAACGTGAATAACTGATTCACAAGCGACAGGAATATTGATTACCCTACAAAAGACAACACAGTGAAATTCAAAACGCAAAGGCTATAATGTTGGGCCTGTCCACACAGTCAAGTTAGCTAGCTCCCTTTTTCTACTTTTCACTTATGCACTTGTCAATTGCAACCCCCACCCCCCCACCCCCGGGTAGGTAGGGGAATGTCCTTGGCCTTTTGGGAAATTTGATGAAATCCCCGACCCCCCTGGGCAAGAAATTCCTGTAAATCCCCGACCCCCTGGGGCACATTTTTTGGAGGAAATTTTATTTAGACATAAACTATTATTGCAAAAAAATTCCTGTGCGACATCACAATTCAGCACCCAATGTTATGATCATTTTTGTCATGATTTTTCAAGTTTACAAGAGTATCTTGGTACATATTTTGCGACTTATGACTCATTTTCCTGAAATGGATCACATATGTATCATGTAAAAGAGAAAAGGAGAGAGAAATGACATAGTGTGTGTGTATAGTGGGGAGGGGGGGGGGGCGGGGGAGAGACCTAAGACAATAGATAAGGTTTTAGGGGGGATCTCCCCTGGTTTGGGAGGGGGTACATCCCCTTGATTCTGACACTTATGGACCCCTGTAATCCATCAAAACACTTTGGCAACCTTGCCAAAATTAGACTATCTGCGGCCACATTAATTACATTTTCATATACTACTACACCCCAAAATTGCTAAAAATCAGTATTTTTTGGTTTATTTTTTGGTGGGGGGAGCAGGGCAGAGGGAGTGGGGGGCAGTAGGGTTATTATCATCAAAAGGGAGCCTAGATAGACTACATTGATGAAAACAATATCTGGAAAATTCTTTTTAGGGCAGGGGGTATGCCTATATCTACAGGAGACTTGTGACAATTACCCCCCCCACACACACACACATTGCCCCCATCCCTGACCTCCTCAACAACCCCCTCCCATGAGCCCTTCCCGCCCCCCCCAAACAAACCCATACCTTAACCCCTACCTTAACCCCAACAGCTAAAGGATCTTGACATTTCTAGTATAGTGAAGAGTCCCCCATCATGTTCAGCATCTCACATTCAGACTTGACACTGTTGAAACACTATATAGGGGCTGCTAAATCCCTGTCAGGTTCAAAGGTGACACTCTTTGTGTATATGTATTGGGGGAGGTTTTTAACTTTAGATCTTAGCCCAGCCAAGCCCATGCCCACTGAAAACCAGCAAAACTCTCTTGGGAACCAAGGTATAGGGTGGGCACTGGCAGACATTCCCCCACCCATCCTCACATTATTGAAACACTGTAAAGGGGATGGTTGCTGTCCAAACACTGTATAGATAGTGGTTACAGTCTGCATGTATACAGTATGCCTCTGTAGCTGCTGTCCAAAATACTGTATGGGCTAGGGTGAAGCCAGTTGGAGGACGACTGAACTGGTAGCCAGTGTATCTTACCATCTGTTCTATAGCTGTATATGCTGTCAGAAATGACTACCCAGGGCAGCCACATCTCCCCCATAACCCCTCCACTAGCCCTCCCCCACTAACCCCCCCTTGTGATACATTTTATGCAATGCTATTCCTCTCTTGGGAACCAAGGTACAGAGTGGGCACTGGCGGACATTCCCCCACCCCTCCAGCTGATATTGCTGTAAACTAAGGGAAATCCCCCGCCTGGGTGGGGGAATGTTTTCTCAGACATTCCCCTACCATTCCCCTACGTACCCGGGGGTGGGGGGGTGGGGGTTGCAATTGACAAGTGCATTAGTAAACCTAAGTTTTAAGTCTGGAACCCCCAGTTTCGTTTCAGTCAGGTTCAGAAGGCAGTTTTGACTCCCTGAGTCTCAGGGAGTCATTAACACTTTAGCCTTAGTCTTAGCCTTGCGGTTAAGCTTATCGCTGGATGTGGTATCGAGGAATGTGGGGTGTCTGGATAGGACTGGTTTGGAAGGTTGATATTTGTTAAAAAGGGGAACAAAACGAAACAAAGCAAGCAGCCACAAAATAACAATTAGCGGAAGATATGATTGCCTCGTTAGATGTTGGGTGTAATGTGATGCTTTATGACACCCCATAGTAGGCAGCGGTTCCTATAATACAATGTCAACAATAGGCATACATATAAACAAGGGGTCATGAAGGCATAGGATTACACTGTATTACAGCTCTAATTGTATACACAGTCAAATAGCTCATGATATGCGTAATTAGGGTACCAGATCCATATATATTAAGCATTCATTCAACCCTGCAATATCGTGTTTCTCTGTATATTATAGATAGTTGTTCTTGTACGGTAAATGAGGAGACAGGACAGTTTAACATATGGATGGTGAGGTAATATTATGTGAATTATATGTGGACCCGAAGAACAAGTTGATAAGTATGAAGATTAATGACGATACTAATTATACAACCCTTAAATTATAAAAAGAACGCGGTCTTTTATTATTGACACACAGACATATTTCTGTAACAAACATATATATAGAGTAATGATGTCAAAGAAATCGAGACACTCGTTAAAACGAAAAGCAAAAGTAAAAAGGTGCCATGGCTCACATGTGGAGGTGTTGAACTGTGTTGGGACCGACAGTCACTGAAGGGAGTGCTAGAATAATTATTCATGGAACTTAATGGAAATGATTATAGATCGGTGAATGTGGTCGTTCCAAAAGAACTTCAGCGATGCCTTTGTGCTCTAGCAGTTTGTTGCATTGTATGTACATACATGTATGCTATCTATCGAATCCCAACCCCCGTGCTGAGTTGGCAAAAGAAAGGGAGAGAAAAAGGGATACTTAGTTCGAGAGAGGATGTGAGGTAAAAAGAGATCACAAGTGATATATTGATCTGGCTAGGGCCATGGTGCACTTCTATGTGAAGAGGAGAAATAGAGGGAGGCCTCACATTGGCATTGGCTGGTCCCTGCAGAACGGTGGATGCAGCTCCGCCGAGGATTGCACTGCATGGTGTGCTTGGAGCGTGGCCGAGACAGGCCACTGCAATAATAGTGATCCATGAAAAGCAATTGTGAATTATGCATGCAAGTGTCTAATGAGATAAGCGATCACACAGCTTCCACTTTCAACGCGCCTCTCGCAGTCAATTGGAGCTGTACATAAATGGTGTTTCCAACCAATGTCGTCTGTGTAATGTATACGCACACTCGTCTGTGGACCATATTGTCACAATCTTTTCTGTATACCTAATATCTCGTCAAGGCCTATCTGAAACGTTTGCGTCCTTTTAGTTTTCCACAGCTTACAATGTAAAAAATTGTGGGCTAGGTTAGGGAATATCGTCTATCCCTAGATATCATTTCTAGAGTATGTGTTTATAATGATAAGCCGTAATCCAAATATTCGTATGTCCGTGAGAACAACATGTGTGAGAGAAAATATTGATGACGTAGAACAGACCTAAGAGGACATTTTAACAAATCTGTTGACGTGAAATCTCTTATTCTATATAGTTACCAAATAAATGTGGACCAACTGTTAGATAACTTGCTCATTGGTAGAATTATAAGTGCTTATAGGTGCCTGCCATGCACTTCAAAACACCACATTCTTTAATTATTCATAGGCGATGCATTTTTGCTCAGTGCTTCAGAACGTTAAGTACGTCAGGTTTTATAGATACAATTTCAAAGACAATGTCAATGGAGTTTCGCGAAATTCCGCACACAAGTGAACATCAAAAGTTTCACACACAATTCATCAGTATACGCAGTATACGTGAAATGAACTATAGCTATATTACTTAATTAGAAATTCGATAGAGTCCTAGTGATTAGTCCTGGAATACCACAAGTTCTATCAATTATGCAGAATGCCTCGCATGAGAGCGCATGCTCTTAAATCTATTTATTAACTTTCCGCGTGATTCGGGGTGACCATATTAGCACATGCGCATAAAATATAATTGACCGATATTAAAATATTAGATATTAACATATTCTACGAGCCTAAAGACTGGGGCCATTGTTTCCGAGAAGCACTGGTTGTACGTGGAATCAAATAGCCAAACATCCAAATATGTGATTCCGACATCACCAGCAATCCCTTTATTATTTATATTATGGATACCATTATGTTTAGCAAGTTATAGGTGAACGTATTATGTGTGTGTCTATAATCTTGGCACTCGCGAGGAAACGCATACTATACCAAGAGTGGAATGTCGTGTACTTTTCTTCTGACAAAATAATTAATCTTTCCTACAAGAAGTCATTTCCTATGATTACGTGTTACGGTGTATAGTGAAAGGCAGGGAATGATCTTTTAATAGAAGCCAACATTCCCATGACAAACTGCGCATGAGATGTCACAATTGAGTAACTAGTATCGTAACTTGAAGTCTCCTAACTGCGGACATGTTGTACAAAGGTTTGTAGACTGATGCATTTCCGACTTATTCTAGTCTTCATCCCACTAGCGCCATTTGTTTTTGTCTCCATAATATTTTTCTCTGAAAGTCCGTAGTGGAATATATATTGGGCCAGCTGGTAGGTAAAGGTCAGAGCCATGGGCATGGGGGAAGCGTGACATTGTTGACTTGGTGTACTCTGCACATATCTATAGCACGCCATCAAATACAACACTGCATAACATACACACAGCATTGTCACTAGGCCCTTGATAAGAAGTGTACTGCAAGAGTCAAACTGTACCTCTGTACATGTATGTATACACGTATGTAGGCCTACATGCTACTAATTATGAAGTAACGGCGGGTCATCTTGACAATTTGAAACAATAAAAATAATTATGAGCAGTGCGTTCTTGATAATGACCAACTTTTTATGATAACAGTTTTTGTTTTTTACCCATTGGTAGATATTTGTGCGAGAAATTGTTTGCATGTAATAGAGATCATGCTAGAAATAGGGGATGTATATCAGCCGAGCACCTGGTGCGTAACCATAGATTCCGATCTTATCAATAACAAATAAGTCTCATCTTCCTATTGGATATAAGACCACGGGTCCCATGTTAGACCGGACACCTGTTGTTTCACCCAATAAATGCCCCTACTCCAGAAACTATATATTCATCAATTTTAGTATGCAGATATTTTAAAAAAATAATATACAAGAAAAGTATAAAAATGTGATAATTTACATGCGGATTGCTGTTTAATTTAGGCGTTTATATAATAACATGTGGAAATGGGTACTTTGCGTGTCAGTTCCACCATTTTAATGCCAGATATTTTGTACTGGTCCAATTACAAGCGTATTGAGATTTTCATTTTTCTGTTAAATTCAATATCCACAGGGCCCACAATACATACATGTATAGATGTATGCATAGCCATCAACGACAAACTCATCACTCAAGATAAGGTTGTCCATGAGAAAGAGGCCAAGTGACCAGGGTCAAATGTTGACTGCTGTGGATTTGTCGACTTATTTTAGTGTCATAGTTAGGTGTTCCAAACTGTTATAACTCTGTTCATACACACACGGACGCACTAAGTTGGTCTCTTTCGCATATCCCTACTATTCACATAGCCCTTTGATACATAGCATGTGCATTATTCAGTAGGCCTACACGTACATACAAATGTAACATGCTACATGTTTGGATATATCCAAAGCTGCAACAGTCATATGTATCTGTAGTTAAAGGACAGGACAGGGAAGGTATAATTAGTTTAAATTGGAACGTGCAAAACAAAATACTTGACTGTATTCTCACTTTCGTGTACTACTTACACTGATCATATACAACCATGCTTACACCTCGAAATACACAGCAAACAGTTCGCTGGAAGTTACATGATAAGGGATTCATGTTAATATATCGATACTATCGGTGCCTATGCGAATCATATCGACTCAAATGTTTAGAAAGAATAAAAACGAAATTTGATGATTCATTATGGATGATCATTCTTGGGTATTTTATTTCTTTTTAACATCAGAATTAATGGAATATTCCAGCCATAATTATACTGATATGGAGAGGGGTGTCGCTCCTCCTATTAACTTTGCTTCAATTGATTAAATTGTTAAAATACCCAGCCTCCCTAATGGAATCCTCCCTAATGATCCCAGAAAACCTGTAGCTACAAATATGTTTAACAGGAAGGGGATTAGAATATAAAATACACATAATGATTTTGTAAATATGGACGGTGATCAAGTACCAGACGAATAGGAGAGATGTTAGGGAAGGATTATTAAGGGTGCAGTCTTGTGTGTTTCAATATCATAATATATGAAATAATGAAAGCACCCGTCCCATAAAGTGAAAAGGTGAAATGTATCCGTCTTTCCGCACGTATACTTTCAACCAAACTCTATCCTGTATCGGCAAAATATAACAATACAGCCAAACTGATACCGAAAGAGATCTGATTATCTTTCCCTTCATTCATAATTCACCCCTAATTGCGATAAGCTACCATTGAATTTATATTCCAATCCGCAAACAGAAGGGTCGCCTCAATTAATTTCGTCATTCGGAGGACAAACGAATCAATATTTGAAAGCCAAAAATATGCCACGTCCATTTTTTCGGTCTAATTCTCTAGGGAGCATTTACATTCAATTGTTTTTCTGTGTCCACTATATTCCACACTCCTTTAAAATCATGATTGTAATATACATCTATTAATTCTTCTAACTATATGAGTATGAATATATCCCCTCGCCTTCTGTCTCAAACTTCTATATATATAATCATAGAAGTTAAATACGTTAATTCTGAATAAAGAGGCAAATGATTAAAGTACAAACAATGGCAAATTCTTATGAGCGTGCACTGATAAAACAATCCCTAAATGCACTAAGCCATCGCAAAGACACTGCCTTATTTGACTGATTCATTCATCAGGAATCTTTCAATTAAGTTGTCCCTAAAACTCAACTAAAAAGCGCCGCTAAACAATGGGTAATTCGGTTCTGGCAGTTAAGCGTCCTTATCAATTATTCTCTGCAATTTAGTATTTCTTCTGTTCTTAGCGGTGTACGTAAATTTCCGGATAACAACAGATAAATGAACGGCATCCATAGATGTAATACTTATGGATATCACTCTTATTTAAAATTATTCATATAACATAATTTGACTGAGCAATGTCATAATACAAATCCAATAATATAAAAAAAAACTCTATGTCAGAGGGGTATTATATATATATGTACCTAATGTATCCAGAAACGGCCTATCTTGGAATATGTAGTATAAAGCCTGGAAAATGCTTATTTGAAAAGTTGTCCAATCACCTTCGCAAAGAAATGTTTATTCAGGATAATCGGGGGATCGCGGTGTCACATATGAGTTCGTGGATAGCGCTCCTGTCACCGAGTATTCCCAAACCAGTGCCAAACTCCAGCGATCCGATCACTACGAGTCAAACTCTCCCACATTGATTGGATCATTACGGATCAATTTGGATGTCACGCGTCAGGCCAATGCATATCTAGGCGCCCACAATTCGCCGTAAATGTGTGAGAGGAAAGTCACCCACGGCATTATTGGCCGCTGATTTATGGTCCCGGTTGGGAATCAAATTATTCGCCCGTCTCAGCTATGATCTGCCGCCCCACTATAGAAGAGGCCCTGTTTAATATCTCTAAGCATTGACCAAACTCAACTACTCTGGGTGCAAGGTTTATTATTGGCCCGAGGGGTGGAAATATTGTGTAGTCAGCTTTCCTTCCCTCTTTCCAAAGCTTCCTAGCGAAGGTTTCTCTAGCTATACGTAGGATTCTATTAAAACCTAAACGTGTCCTGTCTGTTTTCATTCGTCGAGTACTTTATTTTCCCGAATATTTTACTTTGCTCTGTCGTTCAATATTGAGGTCTCAAAATCGAATAGCATGTGTACCTTGAATGACATACAATTATCTAAAGGGAAAAAAAGAAATATTATTTCTTTGTCAAATTCTTGTCTACAACAACTTTATATTCACATGTGTTCATATCATGAATATTCCCCATTGCTCTTTCTCCGAGCACCCCCATTTTCTTTCCCTGTCTTTGGGAAAGCTCCGGGCAGATTACGGAGCTAGGGACGGTATTCACCATGGGATTATACTAGGAAATATTCCAGCCTCGTTGCCATAAGATATTCAGGAGCATTTGTGTTCTCGTCCATTGGGATTTACGGGGATACCTCATGATCTTATTTATCAATAAAAGTTGCTTTAACCAGGGAGTTTAAAAGCACAATGGCATGCATCTATCCACGAGTATGTTAGTGCGTTGTCCCGTCCCTCGCAAAGGGTACAATAACTTGAAACTCTCCGGTGCAGTGCCTGTATAGAGTTATTTCCATTGATTCGGGACTGATTCCTTACTACTTATTGTTAGAACCTATTAGTGACTGGCAAACGCGGGCCATTCAAGTTGCTACTGCTACTACCTAATGCATTATACAAACCAGGGGCTTTGTATAGAACGTGCATGTACCCACTCACCATTTATCCAAGTGCTAATACAATAGGATCAAAACGTTATACTTTAGTCTGTTAGATGTTGGTTTTAGGCTTGTATTACGCTTAATGGATAGAAGTGAGGGCCTGTTATGAAGGCTAGGGTCACTGGTCAAGTAGCCAGGACAAATAGGCACCTCGAGCATACCCCCTTAGGGGTGAGCATTCAATAAAACCAGGTTTAGAACGGTAAAAATAAAAATAATGTCCTTCGCTACTAGTTATACATCCCAGAGTAGTGGAGATTAGAGCCAATAAGAAAAGGAAACAAACAGTAAAGCAGATCTACAATTAAACGTATCCTATTGCAGGGAAACATTATCCTCAGTATTGTTGAAACTATGCTTAGAACCTGCGAGAAAACAATATTGATAGAGCGTAAGTGGACAGGTTTTATTTGACTTGGATATTGTGGCATGATATTATTCTTCATGGCGGATCATTGCCTAGCAGACACATCATGCAGCTAGTACGCGCTTTTGTTGCTTACTGAAGTTTCAATGTAAAGGACGACCATTGCTAACATGCAATTCGGGCTAGACTGGTAATAAAAGCGATTGGATTGTTGATGCAATATTCATATCGCCCCTGACAATGATGAAGCTTCTCTCTGTAATCTATTGCCAATGGTTGCTTTGTATGTAAATGGAGAATGTGTACTTGGTTATTTCCCACCGTACATTTGATGTTTTTAATTAAATATTGCCGGGGGTTGATATGTCATAATATTGCTTATATCCGTGGGCGTAATTGCACCATGAAGGACGTTGAATCTCACTTCTGAGGGAACGGGTGAATTTTGAGCAATGGTAAAGCTAACAACTGGTCATGCATGTATAACACTGGGAAATAGATCTAGGGCTGTGACGCTATATCTGCTATACAGTAATTACTTTTAAAATCGGTGCGTTTTTCATTGTTTTGATAGCTCTTCCATTGGCAACGCGTTACCCAGTGACTCGTACATATATTAAAACAATCCGTTGCGTGAGATGGCTATCTTTTTTTTTGTAGTTTAACGCCTTTGTTAAACCTATAACCCGTTTCCTCCATCAATATATCGATCCCTCGAGAGTAGATCTGCGCAGTTCTATTAGTAAATGTAAGTTAAGTGTGTAACACAGTATGGACTCCGTTTTTTAACAAGTTTTATTCAGGACTACTATATATAACATAATAGCTCGGATAGGTTCGTTGACAGCTTATCAATTTAGATACGAACGTTTCTATACGATTACGAATATATTAGTACTTGCTATTTTCTGATCATGCGATCCATATTGTTTGCTGTCGCTCTTGGGGTAATTCTGAAGAGAAAACACTACTTTTGACGATTTCGGTGAAATATCCATTATTGTCCCTCTGCGTTTGTCTTCATATAAGCTGGAAGCAGTCTGACATCGTAATGTTCCGAAAGGGTAGGGGTCATCTCTTTAATCGTATCTTATCGTATCTTATCATCTCTTTATCTATAATATGAAAGATGTCTTAAGTACATGCCTAGATGTAGTGAATATTCACAATAAAATACGTAGGAACCACAGGGTGTCAGCCATCGATGGCAAAATCGATCTTTATGCCCTCGGGGGTGTTGGACTTGGTGAAAGATGGAGAACTGCATGGATATAGGTGACAGGGTTTCTTTTTAGGGTAGCGATGAATGTTAGGAGGTTGTAATATATATATATATATTAGTGTATCCTAATTATATAAAAAAATATTAATAAATATGTCAATCTGTCACCGGAATTGCCTTTTGGATAAAAATAATGCTGAGTATATGACGGCATGGCAAGAAAAGTAAGTTGAGGGAAGATCTTGGGGAGATATCTCCTCAGGGATGGAGGCGCAGGAACTAGGGCAGGTGGGTTGTGTGGGTGGGAGACCGTGGCAGTTCTAGAGCAGTGATCATCCAGTATCTTTCTCCTCAACAGATGGGTGCACGCCGCCTGATTCCCAGGCAGCGTTAATGTGGGTCCTTCAGATGAGCGGGAATGATTAGTGGAAAACGCTGATCCACTGGCTAAAGGGAAGAGAGGCGGAGCAAAGAGGGAGACATCGAGATGGGAAAACGGACAGGGAGAAGAGGGAGAAAGTATAAAACCCCTTCTTCACTGTCCTGCTTCGCCGAAAGTCTCCTGAATTCACCTCAATGTCTGTCTTCAAATGTCAGCAGCGCTGCAGGACCAATGTTATTAGCAAACACTCACACTATTCAATACTGTATACAAATACCAATGGTAACAATACCCTGGATTAAGAACCCCTCGATGAAATCTGAACGCGAATCCTAGCGTTCCAAGGATCCGTAGGGCCTACTTCTCATAAAAGATACATATATAGTTTGAATGCTTCTGTTTTCATATCAATCGGAGGGTTTCAATTGTATGATGCGGATATTGATAGCCAAAACACAAAAACGTTCTCCACTTACTACTACGGCGAATTACAAGAATTGTCTCACGCAGGATTGCTTATATATAATACTAGCAAAGTACCCGTCCTCCGGATGGTCACCCTCTCTCCCGACACTTCCCACTCTCCCTCTTTTCCCTCCCCCTCTTCTCTGTCTTTCATACCTGTTTTTCTCTCCCATTCCCCTCTCCGATCCCCCCTCTCCCTCCCATCTTCCTCATGCTCCCCCTCTCCACTTTCTTGCCTTCCCCTCCCTCCCTTCCCCTACATCCTCTCCCTCCCCCTCTTCTTTCCCTCCCCTCCCCCTCTCTTATTTCCCCACCCTCTCCCTTTTCTTCACTCCTCCTCCTACACCCTCCCCCTCCTACACCCTCTCCCTCCCCTCTCCCTCTCTCTCCAATACCCCCACCATCTCCTTCCCCTCTTCTTCCCTCTCTGACTCCTCAGCATGTAGTTAGGTTGTGGGAAATAATGTAGTAGCCCACAGGAGCTTTCCCAGGTTATAGATAGAGTGTGGAAATCCCAATTTAAAAAAGGCTTCAAAATCATATGTTCACTGCAGATACCTTCACAAACCACATATAATGTCCTTCATACAGGGTGCACGGACTTGTACAGACCAAAAAAACAGATGGGGACATCTCAGATTCCCAGAACATGTATGACAAAAAAAACCCTTTTAGAGCTTTATAATTATATTAGATGATAGTGACGTCAAGAGAGTAGAAGGGCAACGGGCCCACAGTAAATATACGCATAATCCCACCATTACATTCTACTATTATCATATATACATAATTATATCTAACATAAATGTTTAATACTTTTTAACATAAAACAATTTGCTAAGAAAAGATTGGTTGTATGTAAATGTAGTTGAAAACAGAGTAACTATTAGTCGGTGCATATATGTATCCTAGCTTCTGGATGCACATGAGATGATGTAGAGTTAATAGGGAAGACTAGGATCTGGATTTGTCTGTCTGAACACGTGCCGGCTTCGAACGCTCTATTCAAATATAAACTAGGCTCAAAGATAATCTCCAAGGCTTATTCAGAAGGTAGGATGTCTAACAGTGGTGTCTTCAAACCAGGGTAGTTTAGATATTAACAAATATGTTCTCTCACTCTATATATTTTGAATTGTGACACTTGCAGATCTGTAACATCACATGTGTACAATACAGACTAGGCCCAACGTTGAGAGAGTCCCTTCAAACGGAGGGAAAGCCTCCTGCCTCAAACTGCAAAGTGCCATTATAATTCCATTCAGGCCGGAAAATGGCATAATATTCCCATTATAGAACACCGAGTCCTAGGCCAGGAAACCGATTATCGAAGTAGGCGCCTATAATCACTGACATACAATCCTTATCTTTTCTGAGGGTTTGGACCTAGGCTGAATATTCTAAGATTTCCCCACACATCAACACTCGCAAGGATATATAGATGCGCAATTTAGAAGTGAAGATACCGAAGAAAGCCTATAACTGATTCACATATCTGCATCGATGCATCCATATATATATGAGGATACATATTTTCTCGATTAACGTTCGACGGTCAACGATATCAAATGCTTATTTACATCCGTCTGACGGTCAGATCATGAGGCTTAATATTATAACGAGATCGTTATGCGCGTCTCAATCAATACGTGGTTTATTACCTTTATCCGATTTCATATCTACGTGTTTAATTGCCATCAATACACCTTTGGATTACCGGCATGCCACTCATACAATATCATTCAGCGTGGAAATAAAGATAACGAACCATCCCTCGTAGTTGGAAGAGGATTAATGTACGGCCACCATAGCTCTAGAACAATTACTAAGATTTAACTATGACATATTAATTCATCGGTATCATGTGTGTCAAATTAACTTTCAGTCATGTAAGTGGGAAAAATCAAGCTGTATTGCATCGCGCAATAAATATCATACACCATCAAATGGGAATTTTTAAAAAAAGCACTCATGACATGACTAGTTATGAGACCCGCACCATATCAGACGACCTTTGCCAGATACACGGCGCCTGTAAGAAATGCTATCAATTAATGATTCCAACCTACGTGCGCTGTTTCCTGAATGTATGTACATGAACAAACGCCAGGCGTAATAAGCAATTACTCCCACTGTTTTCCCAATGTAGCCGATGGCTTATTATACAGACGTGTAATGGATCTGGTTAAGCAGAAATTCAGAACTCTATCCTTAGGGTAACTAAAAGGCCCTACTGAGACACATCGCCCATAAAAAGAATATGATACTTTAAAACATAATATCAGTTCTTATTATACATCATTGATTGCTCCTACAAAGTGATGCAATCCCAGTCTATCATAAGAACCTCTTCTATTCGTTTCCACGTTAATTAGTTCCCATTGCACCAATGGGGAATACAAATTATAGACGGTGCTTGTTATTATCGGTTTTGAATGTGTTATTCTATCACCATATCAGGTTTTTCCACAAAATGAGATTAAATATTCGGTTGCCAATAAAAACTATGAATTATATATAAAGGTCACGCGCTGATACTGCAGTCGAGTGATTGCACAATGCCGCGTAATCCCGAATAACAAAGGTCTGGTGATAAATTAGTTTCACACACAGAGTAATTGCGGTTATATATCAATGCATGAGGTAGACAATTGTCATTCTGGGGAAGGTAATCGAAGCATTTTTTTCAAAGAATGCTTTCTTAAAAATAAAAACAGTTGGCGGGAAAAGGGTCAGAGCAATTGTATTCTTATATTGATAGACCTTTCAAGATTTAATCCAGATTTTGTATGGATTGTTGTTCTTTAACGTACTTATTGTTATCTCAAAAGGATGGATCCCTACAACAATATTAGAGCTTTTCGTTTGTAGCTCTGTTGCAATGTGCACATAATTATGTAGGCCTATGCTTCCCTCAGTGTTGGATGTTGTCGGCGCTGTCAAAATGTCAAAATATTTCAAAAGGGAGTCCATTCATCATAAGATATGGCATATTTTAATAATATTATATGGATATGATAGCATGCACATAGTTAACACATGGGATTTTAATAAATGAATAAAAGGGAATATAAATGACCATCTATTGGAAATCTATACGTTGTTAATAAGCCCCAGAAGCTACCATCCGCAATGATTATTCTATCAAGACTGTCCTAGCATTCTATGAGAGATAATATAGATTGGAATCTACGTGCCCCCCGCCCTCCCCGTCCCCGTCCCCGTCCCCTCCAAACTCCATAGTGATCGATGCATGCCGAGGAGACAACCTCCAAAAACCCATCGACTGACACCACACCCTTGATCCAAAAAGGATCTTGGAGTCTTGCATTTCTTTTCCGACCCGCGCAGTGGAAATCTCCCAGTCGGGGTTAGAATCTGACCCTGCCTGTGGGTGTGTGTTCGCAGGGTTAAGCCAACACCCTGGCCAGGATAAAATGCCGAGTGTCATCTGACAATCTTCAGGCTAGGATTGGCTGATGACAAACAACCATGGCAGCAAGAGTTAAGTTCTTTCTGTTACAAACATGGACACGCGGTTAGAAGGCAAATCTGTCTCAATAACCCAAGGCCAAATCCAGTTGGACGTTTCTGTCATAAAATCGATAACCGGACCCCCACGCTTGTGTTCAAGATTTATGCACAAATGTATTCAGATCTATAGCTATGTAGCAATGCCCAAGTAACATTCATTCATTCATTCCGAACGTGCCTTTATATCTGTGGTGTTGTTGCCCAATGTAAATTGCAGAAGGGTGATGGGCACAATTAATCCGATGCTTTGGGTGTTGCTTTGTCAGTGTCTGCTCGTGACAAAGCTGTAGTGGAACTTGTCGTGGTTGCTGTCAGCCAGAACGTGAACATCCTTCTGATCTGTGAACCAGCTAGGCACCATCTCAAGGGACTCACCCTCTCTTGACATTATCCTCAGGCTTTCCTGGGGGGAATATATATATCCATCTCTGTCGCCTTGGAAGTGCATGCATGGTGGTTGTTGGTGGCAGTGGAAGTGGTTCTATCACAGGAAGGTGTGTCCGCTACCTGGCAATAATTTCATTACTCTCGGGTTCAGGGTTGCACAGAAGCCAGCGTAGCGTCCGGTATAGAAATAATATTGAGGTGAGGTGGGATATTATGGCCATGGAACCCAAGGGTCGGGTTTGCATGTATCTTTCGCGTATGATCTTATTTTTGTGTTGCAATCTGCTTGGATTTACCTATGATATTTGATGTCGCGGGTATGATGGAAATACATATATATATTCAAGTACTGCCATACGAGCTGGGTGATAGCTTTTAAAAAGTATTATTTCATGCTGAATCGAAGTAGGTTTCCTATACATGTGTAGTGAATCGCCTTTATAGTAAAGTGCTTTATTACTAGAGGCTAATTCCAACCCAGGTTCGACTACGGCGGACACGGCTCTCGACGAAGGCAAGGAAGAACACCAACACGGAAATGTCTCTTTCGTTAGGTTTATTGCCACCCACGACCAGACTGCAAGTCAAACAGACCCGGCTCAGTCCCAGCATAGGACCGAACTGATCCACTCAAAGCCTTAGAGTGAATGCCTACACCTTACAAGCAGGAGCAAGGTCACACTTGTCCTCACATCATAAAAGAGGTGTTGCACCAGGCAAACAATATCAGTGAATACAATACATAAGAACAGGTCGTACAGGAATACAGTAAATGGTTATACATGATACACATTCTGCTGTAGTTGAATAGACTATAAGATTCCTGTAAATGGGTGATAATGGTAAAACATATCTCTCTTGTAGTTAACACAAATCCGAAAGCCCATTCCGTGCTCAGTGAAGCGTTACGGAGACACGGGGAAGTTCAAGGACATTTGATTTATACACACTCTTGATGCGGAGGGCTATATATAACCTCCGATTTACTACAATACCCCCTCCATAATTTAAGATTTTTACCAACTTTGTAAACAATCTATACGGGAGTAATAAATTATACATCAACATCAACACGGAACATCAAAGTAAAGTAAGAAATGACATAGAGAATTAACATTGCGAATCAGTACAGGCAGGAGCATACTTGTGACCTCCGCACGAACAATAAATCGCGACATCTCTAGAATTACATTTTATATTGTAAGTGATTCCTTCTGAATCAACATACTCAAAAGTTTTAAACAGCCTTTACATAAGGAGCTTTGGTAGACCTGCTACAACAAAACATTTCATTTATGAAAAGCACCAGGCTGTAAGTAAAATGTACTAAACTTCTTACGAATCGGCGGAAAAAAATTTCCGGCTTCCGAGGTTGTTCCGAGTCAGCAGCTGTCAATCCGTTTGAATCGTCAAGAGGTATTCAGAGTCCAAGGTTTATCAGCGGTTTCTTACATTTCCGAGCTTTCAGGTTTCCGAGGGGCAATTCCGGGTTATCAAAAGGTCCATCCATCCACACGTACAGGTTCCGGGGTCAGGGGCAAGTCCATGGTCGTTCCGCATCGCAAGGTAATCTTGAACAGTAAGTAACCAGCGTGGCTACTTTAGCAAAAACACTTTTACGTCCCACCATCTGGTTTCTTTACCTCCTCAGAACCAGTTGGGGCACTACCTGCGGCTGCAGGGGTGTTCACTGTCCAATTCCTTCCGGGGGTTAACGGAGTCTCCCCTGGAAGTTCTTGCCTTAGTAAGGGGAGAGGTTGTGCCATGGTCTCCCGGAACAACCTTCCCATCATCATTAGGTTCCGCATTTCGTTGAAGTCTACTTGACCTCCGAAACCGGTTCCCACCAAGGCTTGCTGTGGCTGCATGGGAGGTATTGCCTCCATTCCCATGCCAGCACTCCACATCCGTGTCGGGGTAGTGCCACCCAGAGGGCGGATCCCTGACATGATGTTCTCCGTCTGCTGTGACCCGCTAGAGGATGAAGGATTACGGAAAGCCTCCAACTCCGCCCGGAGAGCGCTAATCTCTTCCAGTTGGGACTGGATTTTCGCATCTCTCTCCTTGAGCCACGATCTCTGGTCTCGGATCAGACCGGCTTGCGCACGATTCTCCTCACGAAGAGTCGTTAGCTCGCGGATCTGTTCTCGTACTGTTCTCAGCTGTGACAGTGGTTCCGCCAAGGTCTGGAACGCTGCTGTCACTTTCTCTCCAACCTCCGTTAATGCATCACACCAAATCCAACACATCACGGACTTCGGTCTCACTTCTCTCCAGTAGCTTTTCCGTGGAAGCTTGCTCCGGGAGCTCCGCTTCCAGCTTAGCACAGGCCTGCTGTGCTACCGGATTCAGTACTTTCGCAGTCTTAGGGGCAGGAGAAGAGCTCCGGTCACTGCACATGGACTCAGAGCGAGAGGAACTGGAACGTTCTCTCCTTCTCTTCTTCTGCTTCTTTGTCTTGCCTTTGCTGGGGGATGGCTCCGGGTCAGGAGCACATCCTTCCGCTGCAGAAGGCGTTTTCCGGTCTCTAGGCTTAGCAAACTGCCTCGAGCTGGTGGAGGACTTTCCAACCGAGGTAGCTCGCCTCACCTGCTGTAGGTCTTCTGCAGTCAGATAACTCATCAAGTTAAACCTGGGGGACAGCTCACGAGTGGGCGTCACCGCCATGGCTTTCCGGACGGCCTCTGACAATCCCTTGTTGTGGCACACTTCCTCTCCGTACTGTAAGTGGCGCACAAGCTCACATCTCCGGTCTAGCCTCTGCTGGCAACGGGCAGAAGGGCAGGTCCAGACCTCCAACCTGGGAGTGTGCTCCTCACACAGGTGGCGGAATAGCCTCTGCCTTGTGGCATAGACACGGACTCCTTTTCCGTTGAAGGGAAGATACCGGCAGACGGCAAAGGGACAACGGAAGCCGGGCTCCCACAAGTCCACAGCGCCCACAATCTTCTCATAACTGCCTGTGTCCACGGAACCCAGCCTGAGCAGACTCGGGAAGAGTTGGCTTTCGTAACGGTCCATCATACCGTGTTCCAACCCCTCCACATCTGACTCATCTTCACTCTCCTCGGCCATGGTAGCCATGGCGCCGGGGATATCCATATCAGGGTTCACGTTCACCACCCCTACTCCGGTGTCAAACGTGGAACGGATGTCAGTACCACGCGGAAGACTCCGGAACTGGCTGTCCCTCCACACGGAACGACGTCTATGGGATTTCACCACTTTCCTCTTTCCTTTCTGGCTCGAAGGGGTAACACTCTCCTTGCTCTGGGTATCACTCTCCTTCGAATCAGACTTCTTAGTGGTAGAGGTAGTCTCTTCCACTTCCATGGGCTGGACCACTACTCGGACTTCAGCGAGTTTCCGAAGTGTGTCCCGTCCACGTTCAGCGCCTTGTCGACCCGTAGCTGGGGACTTGGACGCTTTCCGGGTCTTGCTAGTAGACTTAGCTGGAGACTCCTGTTTCCGTCTCCCGCGAGAGGACTGCCGTGTCTCCACAGAGCCTTTCCCGGTATCACGGACATCTTTCTCCGTCAGAGGTTTCATCTCAGCTACATGGCCGGGACCGTCACCGGTCTCTTCCAGCAACTGGGATTCCGCCTCCACGTCGAGCTCGTGGTCGGAACCACCAGACTCGCCCAAGTCTACACTAGCAGCTTTCTCATGAGTATCCGATTCACTCATTTTCAGTCAGTTTTCTCAAAGCTCAGGATTCACAGGATACACTTCAGACGGCAGCGGTCACGTTGAGTTCTCGTTCCTATAACATAACATTACATGCTTAGTCACAGGGACGATTGCAACCAGAACATTATGTACACAATATTTCGTTAAAAATCACTCCGGGAGACAGTGAACTGAGTAGTACCATCCCCAAGAATGTTTTGTAACTAAAAACAGTATTCCCGGAACCCTAGGGTGGACCAAATCAGCGTAATACTCGATAGAAATACTAGCGTGGTCACACCGCTTACAGCTTTCAACATGGCGGCGTGGGTCGTAGCGCCGGTGATCTATCTCCACACACAGAAACACCGAAACTTTCGTCTTATACTAGACGTACGACTCCGCGTCAACCATCTACAGTGTCTTAAAAGCATTCTTTCTCAAGTAGTTCAACTATCAAATACTACCTCATAGAATATTCAAGCAAGGAACAGTGGAATAAGGTGCATGATAGAGAAGCGTACTTACAGGTTGGCGGTCGGAAGCAAAGTGAGCCACGAGGCGGAGAGAACCAGTGTCAACCGGATGCCACTTCCGTTAGCACCACCTGTTTCAACGCTAGTTCGCCCTCTCGCCGTACGCTCGCAGCGCCACCGTGTCCCGCCACTACCTGCCGGATAACGTTACCCGGTTTTGCATGTCTAGCATAGGCGTACGGGGTTCAGACCGGAGTCTTTACCACCGCAACCCGCTATTCTTTCCACTGAGACAAGAGTGGAATTGAATTCCATTCATTTTCATAGGTAGCAACGCTGTCAAATAGCAATTTCAAGTCATTTCAGACAAGATTCAGGGCAAACAGTACCACGAAGTTAGATTCTCTATGCTTCGCAGCCCTAACCCAAGCCAGGCTGTACAGCTCCAGTTGCTCTAGCAACTACTAATTCCTGGAATCAAGGTTACTCCCAGCCACATGGAACATCCAGTTCGCATGTGTCGTTCGGGGACTTCAGTGTATTTTTCCGTCTTACACTTCCAGTCGACTTCTCGTTGTGTTTACTCGGGGAATCAGATCATAATTCCCCTTGTTGGCACACACAACATGGTCTAAACTCCCAACTGTAACCGATCTGGAGGACGGCGCACTCGTTTTCTCGTTACAGTTTTCCCAGGGGATACGTCCTGATCTCCCTTCTTCCCTCTTCCGTCTCCAGTCTTCCCTTTAGCTCCCCTCGGCCTACCTCTCTTCACTTTGGGAGAGTTAGGTTTTGGCGGAGCCACAGTGTCAACTGGAATCTTCCGAGGTCGGCCTCTCTTTCTATTGGGAAGCACTGGTATTACTCTGGTTTTACCCATCGTTTTACGAGGTCTCCCAACTTTCTTCTTCTTCTCTTCTGTGCTAACTCTGGGGGCGGCTAGCACTGGAGGAGTGTTATCTTTCACCCCCTCCGGCTTCTTCCGTCTTCCCCTTTGTTTCACACATACAGAGACTTTATCTTTCTTTTTCAATTCAGGACATTCCTTCCCTGGAAGGACTTTGCCACTTTCCAGCCTCAGGACATCGCGTCCAGCCTCTTTCAGAGCACGGAATTCTGGTGTTCTATCTAGATTTACCACCTGAATAGGTCCGTTCTCGTCAAAGGCAGGTTTGAGATAATCTACATGACATCTCACGATACCCTTTACTGTCTCAAGTTCATAGGTTGTGCCTCCTATGAATCTTTTCACCTTGAAGGGCCCATCCCACTTGGGACCGATCTTCTTACTAGCCTGAGGGTGGTTGTAGCGGTATACAACAGCACCCACTTCAAAGCGTCTAGGGTTTGCTTTCCGGTCATAATCTCGTTTCTGGTGCACTGCCGATACTCCGAGATTATCCCGAACAAACTGATGCCCTAGCCTCATCCAATGTCTTAGGTTCTCAACGAACGCCACACGACATGGGAAATCCAGGGTACCCGGCTCTACTCCGTAGATCAAGTCCATCGGAGTGACCAAGTCCGTCCCGAATACGATAGAATTCGGCGTGCACAGCGTGTTCGCGTGTACGCTAGCCCGATAGGCATGAGCAATACACGGAGCCAGCATGTCCCAGTCCGTGGAACTGTAATCCGTCAGACAAGACAGCTGCTCCACTAGGATCCGATTAAATCTTTCCGCCTGCCCATTAGACTGCGGTCTATACGGCATGGTGATCAATTTCTCGATTCCCAGCATCTCAAACAGACTCCTCAACAGGGTAGATCTGAATTCCGGGGCTCCGTCCGTTTGTAACGACACAGGGCACCCGAAGCGCAAAATCCATTCCCGGAAGAGCACTTCCGCACATCGCTCTGCTGTGTGATCTGGCATTGGATAGGCCTCCGCCCACTTCGAAAAGTGGTCCACCACAACCATCACATAGTTGTTTCCCCGAGGGGTAGGGTGAAAGGGACCGATAATATCCAAAGCCACTCGGCTCCATCGTTCTCCATGCAATTCCTTCTTCAGAGGGGTGATTCCGCCACCACCTCTCGTCTTCCGCATACTACATTCCGGGCAGGCCCTAATCCAGCGCTTCAGGTCTCCCCTCATGCCAGGCCAGAAATATTTCAACTTCACAGCCCAAGAGGTCTTGAAGAACCCAAAATGACCCATGGTCTTAGGTCCATGCACTCCACGGAATATTTCTGAACGGAGAGCAGTAGGAATAACCTTACTGACGTACGTCCTTCCAGTGCGTCGCCGAACCCAAGTCAAGCACAACACACCTTCTCTCATCTTCAAACTCCCCAAGTTATGGATGTAGGTACAGTATTCATCCGACTCCCCTGACAGTGACTGCTTGTCCGGGGGCGGTTTCCTACCTTCCAACACATCAATAACTCGCTGGATCAGCGGATCATCCTGCTGAGCCTTCTGGATTATCTCGTTCGGTGAGGCCATTGTCACAGTTGCCTCAGCGACAACTGCTTCATGAGCCCCACAATCTTCACAATCTAAGCGTCCGCACTTCCGCGTTGGAAGTCGAGAAAGCGCGTCAGCATTTAGATGTTTCTTCCCCGCCCTATGGAGAATCATGCCCTGATCCAGGCCATACTCTTGCAGTTGAGCTAGCCAACGTGCAAGCATGTCCATTGGATCTTTGAAGTTGAGCAACCACCGCAAGGATGCGTGGTCCGTCCGCACACAGAAATTCCGGTTCCCTAGCAGGTAATGCCGGAACTTCTTCAAATAGGTGAGTACTGCTAGAAGCTCTCGCTTCGTAGCACAGTAATTTCGTTGGGATTTATCCAAGCTGTTGCTTGCATACCCAAGTACTACCTCCTTTCCGTCTTGTATCTGGGACAGGACGCCCGCCATGCCAAACCCACTAGCATCCGTATCAAGGATAAACTTCCCTTCTTTCTGGGGATATCCCAACACTGGAGCTGTAGTTAGCAATTCCTTGACTCCGCGGAAGGCAACTTCACATTCCGGAGTCCATTCTATGGATCTAGCATACCGCTTATATTTTCCAGCTGCGGTTACTATTGCTTGCAAGGGAGCGACAGTCGAGGCAAATTTCGGCTGAAATTCTCGATAATAGGACGCGAATCCTATAAACTGCCGGATCTCCTTTGCGTTCACTGGTCTCGGCCAATCTTGGACCTTCTGCACCTTCCTAGGGTCGGCGCGGATGCCCTTGTCTGAGACCAATCTGCCCAAGTATTCCACCTCTTGGCGGAAGAGTTCACATTTCTTGGGTTTCAATTTCAATCCATAGTCCCGGATTCTCTCCAGGACGAGTCGGAGGTTCTGGAGACATTGTTCAAACGTTCTCCCGAACACCACCACATCATCCAGATAGACTAGGCAAGACTTCCATTTAAGGTCGTCTAGCATCCGATCCATCATTCGCTGGAAGGTAGCCGGAGCATTGCACAGTCCAAAGGCCATCACTTTAAACTGAAACAATCCCACACTGGACAGAAAAGCTGTTTTGGCTTTGCTTTCCTCATCCATGGCTATCTGCCAGTATCCGCTTTCCAAGTCGAGGGCGCAGAACCACTTGTTTCCGCCTAGCGCCTCAACACATTCATCAATTCTGGGGAGCGGGAAGCTATCCTTCACCGTCACGGAATTCAACTGGCGATAATCGACACAGAAACGCTGAGTACCATCTTTCTTTCCTACCATCACGATGGGTGCTCCCCACGGACTAGTAGAGTGCTCAATGCGTCCCTGTTCGTACATCTTCCAGATCTCTGCTTCCGCTGCGTCACGCTTTGCCACCGGAATCCGCCTATATGGAAGTTTGATAGGGCGGGCATTCGCAGTGTCAATGACGTGACGGACCACATGGGTACATCCGGGCTTTTCTTTCCACCCGTCTCCAGGTAGAGAAAAGCACCCCCTAAACTCGTCGAGGAGACCAAACAGCCTTGACTTCTCACTAGGATCCGTCAAGTCTGTATCTCGAACAAGTTTCTTCAGCGGACATTCCGTACTAGGTGGTACGGGAGTGTCCGGCATAATCAGCTCATCATCTACTACAGACGGTATTTCTACCACCTGTATTGAGTTGACGATTGCTTTCTTGATCTCTTGATCCACCCCCTCCGGACAAGTAAGAGGGGACGATTGCAGCGTCACCTCACTTACTTTTCCAACCACCACATCTCTATCAAGACGAAGGGTTTGGTCGGACGGATTGCTGAAGGCTACCACAGCAGTCGGACTGACAGCCGATATATACGTATCAAGGCTTCCCAGGGCAAATTCAGTCAGCAATCTCTGGTCGGGCTCGAACATCAAACCTATTGATGCGTCAGAGCCCCTGCGAATGTCAATCTTGGCCAGTGTGACCGTATGAGGTTGGATAATCACCGCTTCCCTCAGTGTTACCTGGTATCCATCCTCTGTCTCCTCCACCTTAATCGACTTCACAGAGGGACTCGGCTGCTTTGAACGGGGTCCACGCCAGTAGTGCATTTGTACTGCGTCCTCTCCGTTATTCAAAGCTAGTTTCCCTGAGCAGTATACATCACATCGATGCACGTGATCGAAGTCACGAGCAAGTATTCCGGCCTCGGGTCCAGACAAACCCGATACTACCAGACAAGTGATCATATACGTCCGCCTTCCCATCGCCACAGGAATCACAGCACATCCGTGTACAGTAATCCGAGAATCATTACCCATCGCGCACGTCAGACGGGACGGAGCCATCGACGGTGGGCGTTGGAGGGAATCATAGAATTTCTTAGTAATCAGGCTTGTGGTTGCACCTGGGTCCCACAGAAATTCACCGACATCCCCATTCACAGATACCGACACGTACCATCTCTCACCGATCACAGGATCGTGATTTCTCAGGGTTCGCTGCTCATTGCTGGATATCCGACTGATACGAGCTATGGTGTTGGGACCTTCCTCCGCTATCACCACCTGCCCTATCACTGCTTGGAGTCCGGGTTTACCCCACCGCACATCGGTGTCTCCCGAACTACCCTCAACAAGGTCACACAGACCCACCGGGCGAGTGCGCTCCCCAGGCAACCAGACGTCAGTATCCGCGTTCCAGCCAGAAGGACTTACAATGCCTTCCCTTGCCGTACTTACGGGAGCCAGAGCCTCACTCCCAATATCCACACAATTCGCAGCTTCCAATTGAATTGTGGTACTACGAAGCGCTTTAGATTCCTCGGGTCCCGCCTCGCTTCTTATGCGGACCCGCTGGAGTTTTCCGGAACCTTGGACTTTCCGCCAGTACTTGTCCCTTGGTTCCCAACTCCCTTCTCAGCTCTCTTCGGGCAGTCAGCAATGAAGTGACCCTCTTGCCCGCAATAGTAGCAATTTGAGTGTCTGGGTTTATGGTGCATCTTTCTCCCCTGAGGAGAACCACCATCTCTCCACGACGCCCAATTGCCACCCTTTCTCTGACCTTCCAAGAAGGTTCGGAAAGCTTGCACTATCACCTCGGAGGGATCAGTCTCGGAATGACCCGCTACTTCCTCCGTGGTTTCTGTGACCTGGACTACTGCTCCGTCAGTGTGACCTCCGCGCCCTTTTATTTTCCGGAGTGGGGTCGTTGCTACTGGTGCAACGGTAGCTGTATTGACTGTAGCTATGGTTGCTGCATCCATATAACAGCTTTCCCACACTTCCGACCAATGTATTGCACGTAGGAGATCATGGGGTTGTTTTAAACGCACCCACACTGCCATTTCCTGATTAGTCAATCCCTGCAAGTAAATGCGAAGGGAGACAGCACTCAGTGTCTTGTCCAGGGATCCGAATGCTCTCCGGCCCCTCCTGGCTACCTCATTCCCGAACAGCCTCACGGCTTGTCCTGGGGTCTGGCGACAGTTGTAGAACTCTGCCTGGATCTTAGCTTTAGACTTCTCTCCGAAGTTGGCTTCCATGTGAGCCACATACTCCTTGAGAGAGGTCTTCTTTGGCAAAGGTCCCAACTCTGTCAACTGCTTCCTAGTTCCGCACTTCAACTGGCGAAGGAACTGTTTCGGAGTCCAATTGTATGCCTCGGCAACAACTTTGGTCTCCGCCAAATACATCCGCCAGGAGCTTTTACCATCCCATGGTTTCAGCTGAGGCATCTTATCATGGTGACTATCTTCACCCTCAGAGTAATCAAACTCAAAGTCCGATTCTGAGTCACTGGCTCCGTCATACGTGAGGCCAGCAACCAGTGATCGGTCTTTCCTGTGAGAGCGTTTCGAAAGGGTTTCCCCTGCTCGATCCTCTACAGAACTGTCAGAATCATGTCCTTTGACTTTGGACGTGAACAGCGTGGAAGGGGGACCATGCTTGCCTTTCGACTTGCTTCCCTTGTTGGCTTCCGCCCCAGTAGGAGGAGGTCCCTCGCTACCACAAGCACCAACTACACTTCCGGGCTGTTCGTCATCCGTATCATCGGACACCGATTCTATAATCACTCTGTGGCTCTCCTTAGGAGACGATGTTGCCCCCATCGTTCCTTTAGAAAAAGTCACCTTTTTATCCGTTTCTTCTGCTATCTTGACCCGGGACGGATCATCTGTCATTGGAGCATACTTCACTCTCGAATCCGCGAAGGTGGATGTCACAGGATTCTTAAGTGGAGTCTGTTTGGCTGCTAGATCATGTAGCATACCTAACACATCATGCTCCAAGTCTGTTGTATGGAGTCTGGCTCGATCGCTGCTTTCCCGAAGCTCACGGATTTGTAATTCATAAGCTTGACGGTCCGCCAGCGTATCGACTTCCATAACTCTCATACGCTCCCTCAGGTCATTATTCAAGGCGGAAAGTTGTTGGATCTGATTACTCAGGTCCTCTCTCCGTGCCCGTTCATGTTCGCAGTCCTTCCTTGCCCCTGCTAGGGAGTGCCGGAGGTCGTCCTCAGACATCTCCTCCGGGTTATTCCTCCACCTAGCAAAGGCTCTCCCTCCAAATCTATCAGTTGGGGGAGGGTAGGCACCACCAAACATTGGCCTAGCGTCATGAGAACGCGACAAGCGTCCTCCCCTGTCTGGATACGGTGTACCTCTTTCGAACATTCCGGTTAGGGGTGGCCCCCTTCCGTACATGTCCATCGGAGGTGGTGGTCCGAACAGTCCGCCAGGTTGTAAACCCATATCTCTTTCACCGTCAACGGCTATCGAGGAAAGCTCTCCAGCTCCCGCGACACCATTTAGTGGTTCTCGAGTATGGTCTACCCCATTAGGCATCATCAAATCCGCCTCCGCCATTGTTATTGCGGAATATTTTCTTGCTACGGATTTCTCTGCTACGGCACTCTATTTCTCCGAGAGAAATATGGGACAATCAAGCCTGCCAGGCTCACTGCTAGTAGCAGTTTCTATTCCTCCAGGAATATGGGACAGTCAACGGAAAACTTGCAAAGTCAGCTTCGTGAGGTCAAGAACTGGTCACGGCACCAATTGTAGTGAATCGCCTTTATAGTAAAGTGCTTTATTACTAGAGGCTAATTCCAACCCAGGTTCGACTACGGCGGACACGGCTCTCGACGAAGGCAAGGAAGAACACCAACACGGAAATGTCTCTTTCGTTAGGTTTATTGCCACCCACGACCAGACTGCAAGTCAAACAGACCCGGCTCAGTCCCAGCATAGGACCGAACTGATCCACTCAAAGCCTTAGAGTGAATGCCTACACCTTACAAGCAGGAGCAAGGTCACACTTGTCCTCACATCATAAAAGAGGTGTTGCACCAGGCAAACAATATCAGTGAATACAATACATAAGAACAGGTCGTACAGGAATACAGTAAATGGTTATACATGATACACATTCTGCTGTAGTTGAATAGACTATAAGATTCCTGTAAATGGGTGATAATGGTAAAACATATCTCTCTTGTAGTTAACACAAATCCGAAAGCCCATTCCGTGCTCAGTGAAGCGTTACGGAGACACGGGGAAGTTCAAGGACATTTGATTTATACACACTCTTGATGCGGAGGGCTATATATAACCTCCGATTTACTACACATGTATGTTTTGTTATCTACGATGCTTTCCTGAAAGTCGAATATTAATATCCCTGATTGAAAAAATTATAGTTAATTTTTATGCTCTTTTAATTATATCAAATTTATTAATCGAGAAGCCATTAAGTTAATTAAAACACTGGTACACGGGCGTCGATGAGCCCTATTTGTGGAGTGATTGATTATTGGATCGCTATGATTACCTTATATCTAGACACAATCCACTCCCACACATGGGCTGGCTCTTCTACGGATCTCAATGGCGAATTGCGGTCCAATCCTCAATACCGGCAAATGGC
This sequence comes from Sthenelais limicola, assembly GCA_942159475.1. NCBI lineage: Eukaryota > Metazoa > Annelida > Polychaeta > Phyllodocida > Sigalionidae > Sthenelais > Sthenelais limicola. Next base: position 55,944,960 of record OW804095.1, on the reverse strand, counting down.
AAAGAGATATTAGCTTCCGCTTTGCGGAATGATATTACTTGCGATAGGGGATTTGCGTACGCCACTGGTCAGGGATGTCGGTCACAAAACATCGACGAGGGGAAATGAACGTAGAGTTTGGTCAGTATTTCTTTAACACATAACGTTATCGTTCAATATCATAAATTTACATGAGAGTGTCCCAGGGACCAAATCATCGTTCTTATAGCGTGAGCTAGCCTACAAATCACCATAAAGCCATTACAACCTGAATGCAACACCCTTTGTATGGTCTAACATTCTCCCACGTCAGCAAAAGAATCAACCAGTCCTGCAGGAGGGTAAGGGAAGACTTGGACAATAAAACAAAATCCATAAAAAAAATAACAGGTGCACAGAGCATTGTCCAGAAGCTGTTTTCTTGAGTTTGGTTTTCACTTTTTATTGCCCCCGCCACAGTTTAGTAGTTTACTTGCCGATTGCATTTTTCAATGTAGTAATGCTTTCCTCGGGACAATAACGTAAAACGCTCAAATCCGTTCAAAATCGATTTGCGAAAAAATTCACAAAAACTCAAGCTGAGAATAACATTATTGTGATGTAATGTTTGTGGAAATAAAAACAAAATCAAATCAAATCCCACTAAATTTTTGAATGCTTGATGATTGCAAGAGCCTAATGTCACATGCAGATTGGCATAAACATAGGGACTTGCTCATTTGGGACTTGTTGCATTTGAAAGAAATAAACTCTTCGCCTCGGGAAGTAATACTTCTTTACTATTGATGGATTAAATAACAAAATGAAGTTGCCATGAAGACTGATTTTACATTGGGATAGGGTCTTTATTTATTATTACCTATATAGATTCATATAATATATTTATAAGTATTTTCATTTATCTTTTTATTCAGTTACATTAAAATATTAAGAGGAAAATGTCATTAAGTCAACAACGCTGTTCTTCCCAGAAGGCCGTGGCATATTGATACATTAACACTAGTTTAGAGAATTAATTAACATTACTTGGTACAGTTATTAATGAATATAAAACTTACGATCAACATATTTAAAGGATAAGGGCTTGTTTGCTTCATCATGAAGTCTAGTGAACAGTAGGAATATCGGAAATCGAAATCACAATGTACAATCACATATAGCGGAAGGGGTGTGTCCCTTCTGTGACTGAACACATGTCTTATACATATATTCCACTGACGTCACGGCCGTCGCCATTGCTGGGGGCTCGATAGATGTATATATGTATGCTGCGATACTTGAAAATACCGTTTTCTGGCTGTTTTAGTCTTTACCAGTTTTAATGTTTCTAAACAAACCCTTCTTGATAGGTTAGATTATCTTCCTTTAGTGTAGTATTATTCAAGCATCCACCATTGTGTGGTTTATCAGCTTTGTTTTGATAATCACGCCGTAGACGCAAGGAAAACGCTGACCCCTGTAATGGCGGCTAGTAGGGTTCCCCAGCCACCCGGGTGACGTCATGTGAAATCTATGTATAGGACGTCCGAAAACAAAATGTTTGTGGTTTAGTGGCTGTGCTTTTTATTTGTAACTTTTTGTATCGTTAGAAATTAAAACCACAAGCCTGAATTAATAAAATTATTTCACCAACAACATCAGTGATAATATTACATTCAGGTAGATAGGTTGGAAGCAATATCAAACCAGTATATTACGAAATTGACTTCTAATATATGCCTTCTTGGGTATGGTTTGTTGTTGATACAGTAACATCCATATGAATTTATGAGCTAGTGCATTTTATCTGCTAATAGCCCTGAATACATTTTGGTGGAACAAGGATTGCATTGATATCATTGCAGATGTGTGAAAGTCTACAACTGGGTTGGGATTCAAATGGACTGATGTCTGAAAATACATACGTAGGAATTGGGCTTGAATTGAGTTGTCGAACCATATTTCTCAAGACATGTGTTAGCGAGAAATTATACAAGCAGTTAATAGGTTTCCCCACAACCTTCGGTGTTAATCCTATAATATTTGTTATAGTTCCTTTCTAATCCATGCCCGGAATAGTGGTTGCAGTCTTCCGATGGTAAAATTGTCAGCCAAATGTAGGAAGTTCCTAAGAAATCGTCTTCTTCCCTCCTTCATTTTCAAGGTTTCCTTCCGCCCCCGGACGCAGCTCTACAGTAAATCACCATCAGACAATTATGGTCAACGCAGTTTTCCTTTTAAAACACAAGTCCATCGGCCCCATATTTGTGTGAGCTAGGCCATTTAATGGTCGTTGCTCTTTTGTTTGCCCTCTTTATCCAAACCCTCGCCCCAATTAAAATAAGGTTTCCATTTCAAACGGCTGATTAACTTTGGTATATTTTTTCTCTCGGGAATCAGGTTAAATGATACGATATTAAAGGTCCCTTATTTCGGTTTGTCCAGGGGCCTTTTTAAAACGGCACATGACCGACAACCGGGCAACGTAATTGTCCTATTTGTCTTTTTTCTAAAAGTTGCCACTTGTGTTCCTAATTAATGTCACATTTATCCAAATTTTTCCTCTGCCTTCTCATGCTGATCTATGAGAGTGTAGACGAGTGCGAAATCTCTTGTTAATTAAGCACGTGCAAAGCTATAGGCTCCTTGTATTGCCAACAGAACGATGAGGGCAGCAAAGACAACTCCACTCCCTTGGCATGATGGCGATCAATCTAGGCCCTCAACAAACTGCTGGAGGAGCAGCCTGCTAAGTGTTAAAGCACGAACTGCTTGCTCTCTGGTAATTTTGATTCCAATTCATATGAAGGACGTGGCTTGATTAATCAGAGCGATATCAGAAAGATACTACCGCCAGACGACTCTGTGTGCTGCTCTGTGTGTGCTCCCACTTTCTGCCTGTGCCTCTCCCGTTGATGACGAACGCCTCTCGAATAAGGCTCAATGCAACCTTAAATGAGTGACTTTGTTAAGCTCATTGAGCTCGTGTGAATATCTTTTGCGAGGGCAATCTAATTCCACCCATCTCCAGCATCTACTACGATTGCCAATTTCTGGTTCCAAGAGAGGGATGGAAAAACTCGATAGATTCGGAATAATTGATTGAATCTTCTAAGATTGAATACAGTTTCGAACCAAAATGGAACATTGTGTTTTTAGGGTATCTGTTACCAGCATTCAAATATCCTCGGGGAGCTAAGTATACGTTCACTGCTTTGGCCCACCGGCTTTATTCCCTGATTGGGTTACTACAACCTCTCCCGGTCAAATGACCTGCGGCGAGAAGAGGTCACGTGAGTTGATCTAGCCAATCAGCAGCTAACATCTTTTCTAACTCTGCTCACGTGCCCAACCATGGCCAGCGATTGCAAAAGGTCATGTGACCACCCGGCGGGATTATGTCCTCTACTGGGCGTGAATCTTAATAAGGTGTAAATGTCAACTTCCTTGTGTCTGTAAGGATACCAATTTTCGTAAAAAAAAAACCACCTTCCGTTCAAACAGGTCCCCTATTACCGATGTGTTGTTTGTCAATAACTTTTGGCTAATACTAATTGATGACCAGTCTGAGTCCTAATGCCTCAGCCTTTGGCAACACTACCCTCTGTCCAATGTCGACAATATATATGCCACAGCTTGAAGTCATATTATCAGATGTTCCTTTTAACCAACGAAAACGCGGTAAAATCCCACTTACTATCCCAACACAATTAGGAAAAAGGTCTGCTGCTAAAGATTCTATGTTTCTATGGTATGGTTATTCGTCGAACGTCTTGACAACCACCGAACTATACCTGTATATCGGTGTATGCAAATTGTATGTACGACAATAGTCAAGACTTATCAAAAGCTTTTTGCAGACTACATACAAGATGGATTGGATGTCTCCACCGGACTCTCGTAAATCACCTTCCTATGATATCATGTGCATCAACGTAAGTGGGCCCATTCTCACACGGGTATAGGCCCCTACATGTATACATTTACTTCTGATTTGAATGCATCCTAGATCTTGGATTGGCGGAGGTGGTGTTTGACATAATCAGGCATATAGAAGTGCTACAATCATGTGTACTTCGAGATCACTGTACGCCAACGCTCACGTCACTAGATGCCAGCCAACCTGTACTCATGCATATATGCATGATATCTATAATTATAGAATGCGGGTCCTGCATGTCGGGTCCATATCGAATTTGCCATTTATAACTGATTCTGAGATATAACTTATACGAGCAGAAATTAACTTTGCAGCAAGTTTGCTATAGGTTTGATTGTTGGCAATGGATAATCAACCTATAATTAATTGCTTCCATTCAGCATTATCTTATTTATTATGTATAGCGAGAACATCCCACATTCCCTATTCGATGATAATCCCTATTCTAATGATTAGTACGCATTACCCTGTATTGTATTGCTTGATAAATGAAGGAAGGGGGGGGGGGGGGGGTCTCGAGGCTCCACCTAATCAAAAATAAAACATTAGAAATTAATAATCACCTTCGAAAAAAGTAAATATACAAAAAAAAGGGTCACGTTTCTATCATCAACGCTGGAAAGTGTAATAGAAATATGATTTTGAAGCGCCTAAACCAAACTATTGGACCATGGATATGAGTGAGGTCCGGTGCATTATTGATAGCCTATCCTACCGTTTTATAACGGGTTCATGTGATATAGGCCCATCATTAATATTGCAGACATTTATGGGAGGCTGCTGAATGCTCGAAATTTGGAAAACGAGAGCGAATTCCAAAATTCGCAGCTTTAGCTTTTAATCCAGTGAATGACAAAAGAACGTGAAGACGGGGCTCGAATTTCGGCCATTCATCTGTTCTCCCCTTGCTCCGGTTACCAACGCGAGCTTGTCTAAATATTTTAAGGCAGCTAAAACCTGATGGTAAAAAAGAGGAAATCAGCTTTGAATGCTACAGTAACATCTGCATTTTTCTCAATTCTCTTCATAGAACCCCGAAAGATGAGGCGGATTTTAGAGCCAATTCCTTATATTTTTATGATGCATCTACTCGGTACACTCTGTTTGAGTCCTGCTGGGAGTAAACATAAACGCGGGCATAAAAGCGGGCAATGGCTAAACCTATGGGGTGCCGCTCACAACAGGACTCTAACAGATCTTCCCATTGATTATTAGAAAAAAATAGCTTTAGATAAGACAAAAACTTCAAAACATAAATATATGCCTGAGACCTATAGGACATATTCAGAACCTAATGGAAAGAAAGTCCTTGCTCATATGTTTAGTTAGATGGTGTCCGCTGTCCCATAGCCAATGCCCAAAGCAAACAGTTGGTTGGCCTCAGGACTGTGGATACAAAGCTTAATAATCCTAGGTTAAATATGCTTACGTCACCGGTAGGGACGGGTCAACATGCCCATACAAGAGGGAAATTATACGTCCGATGACAGGTCCACAATGAACAATATGCATGTTTACATTCTTTCAACTCATCTCTTGGGCAATATTGTGTCGATAAGCGCTGTGGATATTACACAAATATTGTTGATAATTTCTCTGGAATGATTGATGGCTGTTACCAATATTACTATCAACCATTCTTTAGTGATATAAGATAGGGAGTTTTTATTCGCTCAATACCATAGAGGTGGGCCATACCATAGTATAGCGCACCCCTATCTATGGAGCCGCATGTATATGTCCTGTGAATGAAATTATCTTGAACATAAATCTGAGAGATCTTGAGGCTCTACCCAGCAGCTACGCGCACGGGACAAAGAAAGCACCCGGGAAAGACAACATAAAACGCCTTTTCCATATTCATGTCGGGGTGATCGGTATATTCCCTCGCCCAAATGGAATGGAGTCTGTTGGTATACCCATGAGAGAAGACTGCTAGCTCGGTTGCTATGGGGACGGGTCGGAGGATGAGATCTTCGTGAACAGCAAATGCAACAAAGGGGAATGAAGAGTAAATGTGGACCCCTCTATAAATTTTCTTCATCAAGGGAGGGACTTGAGAGACAGAATAGGATCCAGCCGACAACGACAAGTCTGGAAGTCAGAATAAAAGAATATAAAATAAGCAATGTATCAAAATCGGGCAGCAGTGGATGGCAATAGGCCTATTTCAATTAGGCACCTTTGCTATGTAGGACTTGAGTTCAGTTGATATTAACGGACACACCTTGATCCGGCGGGAAAATGATATATTCGCATAAATCCCGCGACTGGGAAATTATGATATACATGAAATGAATTTACAAACCCTAATGCTAACCCTAACCCTAAGCCAGAGCCTAAACTTCCCGTGCAAAGCAAACTCTACATCCATTACGGATAATCGCCATTCGGAAAACTAAAAACACTCCCTAATATATATTTACTACAATTGAAATAATGACGGAAAATGTTTTCCCTTAAAGTACTTTAATTGGCGCTGAAGTTCGTATTGGGTGCCCGTTATATTGGTGATTTGTGTATTTTCCCTCACCCATCTACCCATTTTGTTCCTCCTCGTACGTCTCCTTATGAGGCCCCCGACCAATATGGGTGTAAATAATGGTCCAATATTCCTACAGAGGTTGTTGTGTTATTCGAACCATTGCCTAGGCGCATATCAATCCTATTTGATGATCCACTCGTCGGTGGTGGTATCGACTAGCCTTGCCTTGCCAGCAAAAGTACTTAGAAGCTAGTGACACACTAGCAGTGCCTCTCTCGGGTGCAGGGATCCCTGGATGATCCAATAGGACCAAAAGTAAAGAAATCATAAAAGAACCTATAAATGAACATCCAGAGTTGAACTGAGTCAGGCCAACTCAAGCCGAATATGTATACATATACATGGTTCCTAGTATTTACTGTCCCATGGGATCTATTCTTGATGCAAATAATCCAAATTTGCTTTTCATAATACCGTAAATGTAGTTTTGATTCAATGTTTTTACTAAGTTTTATGGGACAGAGATCAATAAGAAAAGGCGGTGGAATCAGATATGAAATAGCAATGGTAGCCATAATGCTTCAGGGCTATGAGGGGTTTAGAGGGGGTGGGGGGCGTCAACTCGTGATGGAGAAGTAAATAGGAGAGAGCAGGCATCAGGTCTGGACTGTATTCATTTTGTGATTAGATATGGCGATTACTGTAGTGAGCCCCGCATCCGCCATCAAAGTAACTGCCTCATGCCCAAGTATTGTCCTGTCTACCGGAATCATCTCGGTCAAATCATCCCAGGCTCTGGGACCCCAGAACTTAGTCTGCTGCTGCTTCTATTCTCCCTGACTACTATCCCTCTCACCCCAGTCTATTACTCCCATTCTACCCACCACCATTAAAATAGGGTTCCCTGAGGATACCTATAATATTGTTGGGGAGGACTAGAGGATGCATTGAAGGGGTAGAGGGTTGTATAGATTGGGAGCAGTCCTTTGCCCTATCCAGATTAAACGACATCGTAGATGAAATTTTCTCAACAACAAAACACTCACAAATATTTCTTCGAAGGGTACTTTTTCAAGAACATGATATAATTTGCAAGATTGAATCACATATGGACCATTCTGTTTTCTGACGATATGAAAATGAAAATGCAGTTGCCGCATTCACAGCAGAGATAAAAGTGCCTGTTTAATTTGTCTGCATTGTCTGGAACTGAATCTATAGACGGCACATTTGAGAAGCAGAGAGAGTATCAACTGTACAAAATTGCCTTAGATGGCAGTAGACTGGCAGACCCGTGGCAGACAGACCTGTGTGTTTAATTTGCCAGAATTCTGACCGGGAAACAGAGGTCACAGACTCATTGCAGACATGTCACGGCGGATGAGATTCTCCACCAAAGCAGCTTCGCAGTAAATGGAGCGGAAAGAGCCTTTTGCTTAACACGCTTCTGCCGTAGCCGCGACATTTTGTTCTACAATGATGCATGCATTTCCAAAAGAAATAAAGACATTAACAAGTGACGGAAGATTTAAGTCAATGCTAGAGCTAGGCCGCGTACGGATACAATGCCGGGAGAATGTTACATTATTTTTTTCAATTCAAAACTGTACTTTTGCGTTAGTTTTTCTTAGAGACTATCCTCATGCAGCATTTGCATTAGCTTCTTATGTTAGTCATTGTCATGTGTTTAGTTAGAAGTGCGCATCGCGTGAATGTGACATTGACTTATGAGCTTATTATAGAAGCCCTTGCTTCCATTGATCTCCGGTTTTAACGGTTTCTGTCGAGGACGACATGAATGTATTGTCTTTATATATGAATGCAATTTTTATTTCATCATTAAATAGAAGCCTATAGGTTTATAGAACTACCATTCTTTCGGCCGCAAAGCTGAGATTTACTTTACTGTTATAGTGCACATACATTTTCAGCGAACTATGTTACAAACGTATAGAGGTTTGTATTATATAAAACAAGGTGCCATCCTTTTACTAAAGGCACTTCGCTTTGTGGAAATGATTTAGTTAACGTCCTTCACGTTCTCTAATGGACTGATAGATTTTTACTCGCAATGTATGGGAGCACAATTCTATTCCTTACATATTTGAGTAATTATGAGAAGCACTTTACTCTCCAAGGAATAAGTCTACTTGTATTTGCCTATACATAGTATTCACATGACGTCACCGCAGTCAGCGGCTATCCTCACTGGCAGCCATACTGTGTGGCTACAGACAGCAGGAAGCACCAGATCGACAGGCTTTCCCGTTTCAAATGTTTGATCATGGCGATTATACTCATTATTCCATCATGACACACTAAAAAATTACAATCGAACCTATCAGCATACTTTATATTACATTCGCTAAAACTTTCAGAGGTGAAAACGGCTGGAAAATAGCATTTTCGATGGTTAGAGTACACATGTCCAGCTAACGTTTACAAAGCTTGACCCACAGTATGGCGAGCAGCGGCCAGCGCCGTGACTTCAGTGAATACTATGTATTCTCGGCTGAATTTCAATACTCTGTTCGACAGGCTCTGCTCAGATTTGATCATACAAGAACATATTTAATGCCACTTAAATTAAAGCTGCATTTTTAGGTAACATTAAATAGATATCGATCGTAAACCTTTTGTTCCATTCTTTTTCTTACCCATCTGATTTATAGAAATTGTAAAGGATTTCACTCTGTGGTTTTCATTCTGCAAGAGACTTCATAGACGTCTACTTTTATATTTGGATGTTCCGCAAAAATGCTGCGATGGTTTTACTTATTATCGCTCGCTTTCCTTCTGCTAATTCAACTTTAAATATTGTATAAACGTATAACATTAGCAAAACATTGATAACTTCATTCCTATATGTCAAACAGTGGGTAAAGTTGGTAGGATTATTTGTTGTAATAGCTAAAAATGCAGCTTTAATAGTAAATGAAATCTATCGTGATCGATACCTTGATCTCAGGAACACCGGTCCTTTGCGTTTAATACCATCACTCAATTGTTTATAACTGTATGTATAAAATAATCTATCTTTAGATGTTCTAAGGGCGTCATTCATATGGAGTCTGTTTTTGGTATAGCATTCAGCAAAGTGATTTCATTATAATGCAATTATAATAATAGTTGTAAAATCCAATTTCAATCCCTGAGCGGCAATTGCCTCTTCCTGTGTCAGCCGCTTTGGACAACGAACTTAATTGATTTTTATAGCGGAATGACATAGTCCTTCGTCTCACTGCATCTCAGAGCACTACTCTGGTTAAGTTGCATAGTCTATTTGGTGACAAATACAGCCGATGCAGTAGGATATATAAAGCGTCCGCTTAACAACATTCAGAACTATATCAAACAGATAATTCCGCATAATAAAATAGATATTATATCATATATACTTCCTTCAATATATCGTGCACAAGCACTGGGGAAATTCGGTGAAATCCGCAAATGGATTATGTATTCTATAGCTTTTTATTCATTGCACTACAGTTATCCATTTCATTAATTAAAACATAATACTGCAGACTGTCCTTTGGAAAGTCGAATACCGATAAGGGCCCATGAAAAAAGAACCCATCTCTGGAAAGACTGGATGGTTTTTCCGATATATTTATTACATGATGTATTATATACTTTCCACTAACGTGACGTTCCTGTGGAATTTGTGGCAGAGGGCACATGGTGGTGGTTTTCGCCCATTACTTTCAGCTTTTCTACGAGCTTTCACTACTATAGGTCGGGTCATAATAATTTGGGGGACTATTATCAGTTCCCTTGCATTATTCATTTATCGGTGCGCATTGTCTTGATTCGATAATTAAGTTTCCTGTGCTCATCCCCCGGGCGTTGTCTGAGGGCTTTTTACAGAGGCTGCCCGTGACGCTTACGGCCCCACATTTTCATTCTCATCAAATATGTAACTGATATGGATAGATAGTTTGGGCTGTCATCATGGGAATCTGCGCTCATACTCTTGTTGCTATCGCTCTCCGAACGAATCCTCACAACAACTGCTATACACTAAACGGTAAAAACAGTGATCCCCAGCAACTTTCATCTAAGTTTATTCATGATTTCCCTCAGATCATGTCTGCGTATAGGTGGTTCAGAATAGCTGAAAGAAATGGTTCAATGGAAATAACTGCAATATTCGCTTCCGTCGAAAGGCTAGGACTTATACGGACAGTATACGCTTTCGGGCTATGGTTCATTTATTTAATACTAGATATTATAGTGAAGCAATGCGTTCTGTTACAAGAACCAATTCTACGGGGGCATTTATAAGTTGATGTATTATTGCTATATTGCTGCTGCTATCAGCACTTAGTTCTGAATGATATGCATCTTTAGATATTATTCATGTGATATTAAACAACGGATATAGTCCATATTTAGTCCCGCTGCAGCTATATGATATACCGATAGAGTTTAATATTTATTTTGGCAATACCTTAACCAAGTCGGCCTAAAACTTGTATGAATACCGACAACGATAACAAATACAGTGAGAGACGAGGCGAGGTGTGACACCAACCCTTGTACCCCTGTAATTATTTGTGTTTATAGAACAGGAGTAGGAGAGCAATATGACTCCCTCCGAAGGGAAAATAATTTGAATCACAAATACTTTAATACTCGTAACGTCACCCACCCCTGACAAAGGACCTCACAAGCGAAAACGCGTAGGGTTCACAATATTATTTCTTGTTCTTGCCAGTCTGAATAAATTATAAAAACGGACATCGGATCTTATTTACTTGATCGGGAATTTTCGCATTTCTCTACTTTTATACTTTATATTTTTTTATGATGATGAAACCTCTACGAATCTCTTGCCCCACCGATATCCAGCGATCTACTACTTGTAACATGTTTTAGTGCTTTATTGGGCTCGTTTCCCAAATGTTACACTGGTCCCATGATACCCACCACCCGACACTGAGATATCGTGCCTCGACAGGTAGTGTATATTATGAGTAGTATATTGAAAGTGTTCTGCACCGGGGATCATAAATAAAAATGAAGCGCGAAGTCTGAGTATCATCTTGAATGATATCTGATGCGTGAACAACCTTTATTGATGGGTCTTGGCGTATCAAATATTGGACAAATATCGAAATCATGAAACCTGATTTATTTACAAAAGCGTATAGAAAAAATCGTGTTTGTAAACATATTTCCAGAACATGGACACCAATTAACTCTATCCTATTAAATTAGGGAACATATTAATTATGCTTCATCCAACCTTCATCCAAGATGACTATATATAGCAGATGCAGTTCAATTAAATTGTTGGGCACAAACAAAAATCAACAAACGCCTCCCATTAGGAATCTATTTTTACCTAAAATATTTCATAATCTCAAGTTATTCCTAAATCATTTATTTTTTGTCACATTTAGATGCAAGTTTGAGTAGCCTATGAAATGAATCATCCCTCTGAACGTAAGGGGCTAATTCGCATTTGCTTGTCTCGGTAAACCAAGAGGCGATCCATGCAAGCGGAATAGGCAGCCACAGAGCGACGATTCCCCAAGCCTGACAAGAACTTCATAATCAATCAAATTTAGTTGCCAGCCTTGTGTAAATTGGTTGTGTTGTGGGATGCATTTATTAATAGCATTACTCGCTATTGACTTTGCTTATGTTGTCAGACGGAGCGGGATAAGTAGAGATGACTTCTTGTCCATGCCTGCTATCTGCTGTCTCATTTCGCTCTTAGAATGAGCTGATCCCCGCTGAAGTGAGCAAATAGAGCAGATGGGACGCTTTGAGATCCTTCTTGACAAGTCCAGATGGACGAGTAGAGAACAATTGCATGAGCGCAGATCAAAAACCTATGTTCATCAAGGGCTTTAATACCAGGCTGAAAGCTAGGCAATCGACTCAATTTGGGCTGAAGCCTGTTCTTATTGGAACAAAACTAGGCGGTTGGTGCAGCTGGTGCGCCCATTGTGCGCAAAGCTCACAGGCAATAGGACCTGGAAATAGCTTACCACATTATCATGAATTGTTCTTTTCGCAACAGACAACTTTAGAATTGCTGTTAGGCAATGGGTCCTCGATTTTTATAAGTAGCTAAATCCATTCAGGGATATTTTTAGCTAAAGTCGGGGGGAAATTGCTGGTTCCTCTGGAGTAAGTTGAACAGGGCAAGTGGGATGGACCGGAAGTAAGAGCAGCCTTTCTTCATTAGATTGTGGACGGGGTCTTAGTGATAGCAGTGGGAAAGCAGGAAGACCTGACTCAGAGAACATCAGAGGACAAACCAAGAATCTGGAATTGACACCGCAACAAAATAGACCCTACCACGCAGGGCCACATCTTGAGAAGGCTGATGTATTGAATATATATTGGGTCTTTGGCTTCTCTAGACACGAAGTAGGAATCTTGCCAGGACGTCCCTCTGTAACAGATGTGCTGACCCCAGGATATTGCGGGAAGCTCCCTCACATCAATCAGTGCCATATTTTTGACTGACTCCATTACCAAAGATCCTTTTTGGGGAACCGCCGCCTAGTGAACAAACTGAATACATCTTATGCGCCCCTTTTCTCCATATTCTTTGTGTAACTCAGGGACCTTTGATTAATAATGCAACTTAGATTCTCATAAATCCAGGGTGCAAAGCCAGACACTAATGGAATGATCTCACGCGGTTAGACAGACTATTTGGCCGCACACTTAGGACTGCAAGACATAGGCCACTGACTGCTAACTGTCCACTGGCTTTGCCCCTTAGGCTGTGGTAGGTCGGCCAGCTTGACCACTGGTCACTCAGAATGTTCAAGTTATGATGGATCCGGCCCAAGTGACCAACATGACCTGGGAACCCCGTGCAGGGAACTATCCCAGGCTTGGATGATTACTAGGCACAAGGCTATGAATCAATTTCTAGGGACAATTTGTGAAAGCTATTAGTGCGGCAATTGGTGCAGTGGCCCATCCTAATGTTTTATAGAAGACCATCCACAGGGTCACGTCAATGATACCTTCTACCTTAATTTTGTGTCCAGTAACCATTTATCATATAGTCAAATAGTGATTATTTGAGCGTCCCATCCGTAAAAGGGCCAGTTTTGATTTATTTTTGATAGATAAAGGTCGCTTTTGAAACACAAAATGTCTACCAATATGAATAATATAGCGATTAATCTTGTGACACAGTTGCCATCAGTGCCAGAAAGGAGAATCACTGGCCATATGACCACTTTATAATCATTTATGTGTGTCAAGACACCTCCATGCACCGGTAGGTCAATTAACAAATTACCGCCAAACTTTCTCTGCATGCGCTGACGCTTGACAAATTCCGTGAGCGACATCATCACTGCTTGCACTTAGTTTCCTGTCTCTTGTGCCCTGATAGCAATGAATTGATATGATTACAGTGAGCTTGCCACCGTCGCCTTGAGAGAAATGACCGCAGTGGCGGCCAATACAAGCATACACCGGGCGAGCAAGTCTCACAAGGCCTTGTACTGTCATGGGGTAAGAGCAGCCACTGACCCGAATGGTACAATTACAACGATTACTGCGATTGCCTAGCGTGAAAGTCACGGGAAATTGGGCTCTTTGTAAGAGCTGCTCAAGCTGACCCTGGGCCTACGATTGCATGTGATAAAGCGCTCGTGTCAACGGTTTAAGCTGGCCGGAAGTAGAGGCTAAGCTAAGAGGGCTACGAAGCCGAAGCCACATTGGAAGCCAGCGTCGACACCACACCCCGCTCGTCGGAGAATCGACCTCCTCTAGCCTTCAATCTACCACATGTCTATGAAGCTATAACCACGCCAGTTATAAACAAGCAGGGAAGACATTAATCTATCAGAAAAATAACCCTCCTAACCATCCTTCAGCTTAGTATGCGTCTCTCATCAAGCTTCTCGGCAACCTTTCTGTCTGAGAGTTGTATGTGATGTCGGTGTGGCTATTGCAGAATGAATAATTCAGTTGCTGTCTTCGTTTTCGTTTATTTCTTTTAAAACTATTATCCTCAGCTGTCTCTGGGAAAACTTCATTGTTTCTTCTAGTTTGGTAAAACGTGATTGAAAGTTGTTATGTTACTTCGTTGTAATTTGGAGATTTATTTTGGCTCTCTTGTTGCCTGTGATACAGGCCTTCAGGCAGTATTTATAGGTTGAGGTTTTAAGCACCAGCTGATGTTACATCTCCCGATGGGCCCCTGTTTCGGAGCAGTCTCTATGCGGTTGTGCGCAGTCTTATTTTATCTCTTGCTTCCAGCATTATTTTCATCCTTCGTGTAGTTACGAATGGCCCTTGAGTATGTTGTATGAGTACACCTGACAGCTGATCCTATATTTTTAGCCTGTTTTTATATCAGCAAGGTAACATATTATAGGTGTGAATCGATACCTGGTGACGAATTTGGACTCACAAAAGATAAAAAGATAATGTAGATAACATTTTATTTCGTAAAATGTTTACAAGAACGTTAAGTTGAATAATCCTGTCCGGCAGGGTTTATGTTATTCCCTTATTGTATGATACATTTAATGTTTGTGCGTATATTTTGACTTATCTGTGAAAAATGTATTCTATAAATCATTTAGGAGAAAAAAATGATTGCACATTCTTAGAAAATGTGACCCATATATACGTTCACCGACCTCGCTCCGACCACCGGATAACCACATGTATACAGATTAACGTTTTTTGGTTTAAAAAAAATATATTGGTCATCTTTGATCACATTTTACAGTTCCGTCCCTCACAGTTGGCCTATGAACCATGAATGGACTTGAAACCGAAGCTCACAGCAACTAGCTCGCTTGGTGGTTGGAACTTTCGGCAAGAAATAACCTTCTAACATGTTGGAAACACCTTTACTGATATAAACTGGCCCGCTTTTATGCGGTTTGTTTTACATGTGATGGCTTTTAAATTGACAACAACGATGAGACACCTGATCTGTTATGTCTGAGGTACAGAAATCACGATATGACCCCTACTACACTATATTATTTCTTTAGCCCATAAGTAGTATACTCTGAATGAAATAAACGACAATATAATTATCAATATAATGATGAGACAACTATGCCTTTTAGTGTTAATTCAAGTGTTCTCCAAACATACTTGTACCTAGAGAGGTTAACAAATGTCAAAGTTCTTACTTTCGCTTTAATCTTTGAATTCACCACTGCTAGAAATAAGAGATATTTTTCCAATCGTAATTGGTAAGCCTTGAGTAATACTTTGACTTGTACGATACTAGTACCGTAACTAATTGGTTATTTCTCCAATTAATGAACAAGACTCGTGACTCTTGAAATAGAATTCTTATTTCTTGAAACTAAAACAAATCCCCCCACTTGTATTTGATCCAGGAGATATCTACCGTATTAGGACGACAAATGTTCAGAAAATGTACCTCGATTGAAATGGGTGGGAAGAAAGAAAAAAGAATCCAACATACAAGAGTACTGTAGAATCATCCAAAATAATATAATTTTGGTTTCACCTCTTGTCATTTCATTCCATCCTACCGTTTTCTAAACAGACGTTCAAGTTCAAGAAAAGTAGCCAGGAAAAGGGTGAAAAGCAGGATTTACTGAGAACAGCATCCTAGATGTAATGTCTTTCTTGAAATCTTAAATCTTGAAAATCTGAGGTAGCTTGTCCCTGTAATTTGATGGTGTTAAAGCAAGGGCCAACACTATTTTGTTTCACTTTCCTGGACAAATAAAACCATAAAAATAAGAAACACTAGTCAATAGTATTTGACGGAAAATACAAAAAAATCAAACAGGTTTTGGATATTTGATTTTTATCATTGATTGATGATGAAATATATTTTTGTGATTAACCTGAATGGGGAAAAGGAACAAAAAGGTAATCTACGTCTTCACCGCGGTCCATTCATCACATTGTTTTAGTTCATTCCTCTCGTCACAAACTACATCCTTTGAGTGGTTTTAACTTGGGGAGCACATCAAACTGACAAATATGGTGAAGGAAGTCCCCACGTTTTCAAATGGCGGCCAAAAGCGCTTCCATCTTTTATGACCGTCCTATTGGAGTGATTACCGGAAGCGACATTGAGAATAAAAACGTTTTGGCTGTTACCATTCGTTCAATATTGATATTTATAGCTCGTGGTTTTGCAATCCATCTTTAGGTCTTCGGGAGGGGGATGTATAACTTCAGACCTGACGTGTTTCTTGAAAATTAAAGCAGTCAGACACTATAAGGCGTGTGGATTAATAGGACACTTCACAATTCAAATTGCAGGTTCAAAAGACGAAGCGGGAAATTGGTTTCCCATCACACATTGGTTCCACAATACCTTAATCTTATTTTGTAACTAAAACTCGATTCTGTTTTTAATATTGAACAATACTATCAACAAATTTCAAGGCGTGCAATTTCATTAGAATATTTCATGATAAGGTGAGAGCAGTCATTGGGTGCCTGATAGCTTTACCACCTGGTGGACCATCAATAAAAGCCCAGATTTAGGACTCATCTGATGAGTGTGATGTCTCACCATAGCAAGGTGTTGGTTCCACTCCATTATTTACCAACCGGACAGCCCCACCCATCATTAATGTAAGGTTTATGGAACGATTGGTGGCCCTTCCCAGTAGACACGATGTAGTCACCGTTAGCCTCCGATAGATTTCCTACTAACCTTCCTTAAGCCATTGCCAACGCTTTTATTTACTTACCTTTCCCAGTTGGCAACATCTGCGTTCGCCCTTGAAAGCAGTGTGAGTCGTGCAGCTTGGCTCATCTAAATTCCGGACATGCACACGTGCTTTAAACCACTTTTGCCATATTTTTTCACATGATTTTTCCTGTTATGTCAGATCAAATTACGGCATTTTCCCCCAAGTTAAAACAGTTTAATGGGTTTCGTGTGACAAACCTGCTTCTAAAAGAAAAAAAGAGGGTAAGGATAAAATGACTTTAATTATGGGTTACTGAATTCGCCCGCGCCTTTTTCTTTTTAGTAACGAAAATATAATAAGTTTAAACGTTCCATTTGTAGAAGTTGTGTCGTTCATATCTATCTCTTGTTTTCTTGATACGCATACTCGCTCATTTCCTTTCTGTATTCTGCATACCAGCTCAAGCATCTGAGGTCAGGTGCTGATGAATGTATTATATATATAGAAATGACATTAGAAATTCAGTCTGCTTAAACAACCTTTTAGCACCGCCCCTCCTTCCTCCATTCTCCTATCCAAACATAATACACTATAATAGCATCCCATAGCGCCAGCCAACACCACTTCTAATGAAGGAGTGAGTCCTAAATATGACAATGATGAAATGTGGAGCTGGCATGTGTGGCCGCACGTGTCCCTCCCATGTCGTCAATCTGTTTACATGTGCGCTGTAAAATGACACATGAATAATAGATCAACCCATGCAATTAAAGAATTAATGTTACAGCAGACAGACCCAGTTCCTGGCTGACAGGGTAATATGACTTATTACGTTATTTTGGTCGCAGGGAATGGCATCATTGAATAATCCACGGACACTCCACTACAACAGAACTTGCCGAGATATTATACAGATGCACCTGAGTTAAACATAATAACAATATCTCAAAACTGCCATTTCATTCTGCCCATTCTGCAGGAGAGTCATTTCGTGCTCCTCTCTTGGTTCTCTATTTTGAACATGATTATAGTTGTAGAGTTATTATTTAGCTCATTCGGTATTAATGGAAGACACTTCATTGTATAACGTGAGTTATAGCTTTCAATTCCATATATATTTAAATTAATAATTATGTGGGCCATAGACCGAAACCAATAATGTTCTCAATGCTTTATTTACGACAACATCTTTGGCATGTTTGCTAACAGCTTAGCTGTAGAGTTTTTGCTATAGGGCGTGCAATAAAATGACGTGTGAGTCCTGTGAAAGGAAAATCTAAGCAGGCATGATGTTATCATTATGGGTCCTGTGTGGAGCTACTGGTCCAATTCATATTGATCTCTATTCATCGTACAACAACAGTATCTACAGACATTCCAGCACAAAATGACTCACTTCCACATCACGACGTGCATCAGTATTGCCGCCTCATTCATGTTGCTCGTTCTAATTGTGTGTCACTGCACAAAAGCAGCTCTGACACTGAGGCGAACTGTGACTTGGCAATGGCAATGGTAGAGTCAGATTCACTGATATTGAATCAAGGGCAAGGGGCATTGATCTCAATCTATTCCTGATTGTTTGGCAATAGATGTTAGGGGTTACACTAATTCATAGCTCTATAGATATACAATGGCACTATTGCATGATACCATTATGTTTCTCCTGGTACTTGGCGACAATCCACTTGATATAGTCTCCAAAATCTTGGGATGAGTCTATATCGTTATAACGCTATTTGACATGCCTGTGTTGCTACATCTAATCCAACACTTTTGTCACGAGCCTACTCCCAACTTTCTCTTGCCAGAATATATCACAACCGTCACACACAAACACTGCATGTCTAATCTATCAGGGAGATCTATCAGCAAGTTCATGCCAGATACAAGTGAGTCACGCTTATGGCATTAACAGTCTACTCCAGTGTAAAAGACAACAGCTATTGGATCCATGAGCAGTAGTTGGTGTGTGTTTTACTCGCACACTGGAACCAAATGATCTGCTTGCTAAGCGATGCATATTAGAGCTAAAGCTTACCCGATTTAATTATCATTCTTGCCTGATTAACTGAGCTCTAACGATGTAAGAATAGGAGGAAAATTAATAATTTTAGGCGTCAATTAATAGGAGATAGCGCCGGGGAAAACAATGGGATATTGTGGCTTAGATCGACGGCTCAAACAGCGGTAGGGTTCCCTCTCAATAGACCCAAATGGAACTAGGTACTCGACGCCTTGCACATATTACAAGAATCACTGGTCCATTACAAACTCAATTATTGACGCCGTAAACACCAGATGTCTATAGTGCCAACAATCGGGAGCTGTTTTTAAGTCATTTTGTATAGGGCAATTAGCATTAGTGCCAACACTTTCTGCCGGCGTTTTCTTACCCCTTGCCTTTCCATGTCGAGCAACATGATCGATTCCTACTTCATGGGGCCATTGTTGTGACTTGATCAATGGGATACATTTCGCCTGACAATTAATCGGTCTATATTTCCCCCGGCAGGTGACTTTGGTAAGTGTAACTTTTCTCATAGCTGGTAGCACTATGTGATGACTGCTTGTAACGAATTACAAAAGACTGTTGTCCCATAAAAAAAAAAGATTCATGCCATGCGACAGCAATAATCAGCTTCTAATTACAAATTGGATGAGATAAATTGATGAAGGTCTAATGATGATTGAATTCCGGGCTAATGCAGCCCTGCCATAGGTTTATATAAAACGAAAAGCTTGCGTCTTCTAATCTACTAAATCACAGTCCTAACGCGTTTCATTTCCTGAGCCTTGTCATTCGATTAGATTTGCCACCATATATGAATTCTTACATTTTAAAAGACGCTGTTTAACCAAGACTAAATCAACTCATGCAGCAACTTGTCGTGTGCCTGGGGAGGAGGTGAAATTGCAGCCTGACCAGGGTTCAAACCCATAAGTTTCTTCAATCAGTTCAAAGGCAGTGCTTTTGACCGGTCAGCAACCCCGAATACTCATTCCTACGTGTTTTACTTAAACTCATGCATGTGCACTCAGTACCCTGCATAATATCTCTTATGCACAACTTGTACGCAATAATACTTATGACAATGGTCACAAGTACAATTGGTGATTGGTATCTTAGTCATATAGTCTACCATAAGAACAGATCAATGCCAATTCTAATTTCCCTACCTGTACGTGAATGATGTTATGTTGCCAATATAATTGATCGCTAGGGATTTTATGTACAGAATGACTTCTGTACACAGAATTGATGCATTTCATATACAGAAATGGGGTGTTCTGCCACACCATTAGGTTTTAGTTGAGTAATATTTTCCTCCTATATGAATGTTGTGGACAAAATTGATGTAAATGAACCAAATAAAGTTAGATCTTTAATTGCTTTTTGCCTAAAAATGTTGTCTTTAGTGACAAAGTGTAGCTTTTTTAAACAAATGAGTGAGTGTATGTTACAATCGGCGCCCCATACTCGACAGCTCTAAACGACAACCGTAGACCTGTTCCCCTATTCCCCTGCCTGTCTCACACCACTGTCTTGTATGGATTGGCGGGGCTCAGTCTTGTCATCTCCGTTGAACAAATTCAAGCGAAGCAAAATGATTGAATCTACACTGAGCCTTCTCCGCGAGTGGAGTGTCATTATGTTTCCATAACAACAGTATGGAGCACGTGAAGATGACCAATCAGAACTGTAGGTTCATTTTGAAAATGTCCTTTCCTGCGAAGGAGTGTCAAACACAAGTATGAATAATATGCCTATTTTGCTTTTATGGACATTTCATCACATTTTAAAATAATCATCTCCCAAGAGCGCCACTACAAGGAATAGCATTGTCATAAACCTGATAGAGTACGCGTATAAATTCCCAATAAATACTGTTTTTCCTACCTCGCCATGACAACCTATTTCGTCATTGTCGGTTGTTATTTCCGAACAGACTTTGGTTGCACTCCGAAGGTGACTTCTATGTCAGTCGACCTTTATTGAAAAATACTCACAGCTGTGGATAAGCGTTCTTCCTCTGTAAACAGCTTTTAGTTTCCAATGTACAGTTACTTCTACATGCCATACAAGCATATTCTAATAATTCTTTTATATCACCCTACATACAAAATGTTGCTCGCACTTTAATGTGTATATGTATATATGTACTTCACAACATTAACAGGTAGTTCCTAACAGCACACACGATCGAGCTGGGGGGTACATAAAAACACTGCTTGGTGAAGACGTATCTTAGGGAACTGAGGACCTGTGACTTCATAAGCTATCAATACATATTCGAGCTATTCATTCTTAAAGATATCGAAATAGCTTTTTTATTATCGCAAAAGCAGAATATATGGCCTGTAATGAAATAATAATAAAAATAAAAGATGTGAGAATTCTCCATAGCCAATCAAGAAGTCTTTCGATTGTAGTATTAGGAGCATCCATATATTTTTTGAGATGCCATAGATATTTCATATGAATTTAATAACTCTGTTTTACAATCTCGTGTCTTTTGCCCCTAATTATCTAATATGAAAATTATAAATCAAAAGTCAAATCAACCATGGGGAAAATATGTATTTTATGGTAACATGAACGTGTCACCTCTTATCATGAGTCAGCATATTCAGTGGCCACGTTATCCATCCCGAAAGAGTTAATATAAAATCTGTGATATGGCATTTGACATTTATATCGCCACCTTCCATACAGGGTTCCATACAAGATTCTACTTTACCTATTGATATTGATAAGACACATAGAACGGCTTGTTCATTTATCCACAGTTCGGTATCACGTGTATTGTCGAAGTGCTTGCTTTGAATCACTGGGTGATGTTTCTCTGTTTCTAATCGGATCCTAGCTTATAGACACTCTTGAAATAAATCTCATTCCCTCCACCACGCTGGCCTCAGTCACTCCTTCCTTCAATGAATATTTCAAGACTCCCTCCTCCACTGACACATACTGGAAAGTAACACTTAAACTTTTCTCACCTTTAATTGAATTAGTAGAGGTTTGTCTGACCTCCCCTCCGTGTCAGTTGATGTTGACCCTTATTTCGATACACCACTAGCAGTTCTTCGCTGATTTAAAATATTGCGTTGAATGTTCTTGACTGCAACAATACAAGACCAAAACGTATCTATGAAAATCGGCATTGAGATTTATATTGTAGGGAAATATGGGGTATATATGGTAAACACGTACATATCGTTCCCCCTAAAGCCCTGGGCTATAGTCCTCTATAGTCCTGTCTTTATCACATATAAGATAGATGGAGATATAAATACAGTTAACACTAGAATCAGGACCCATGGGGAACATAATAAGGAACATTTGAATGGTTCTGAAGGAACCTATTTTGTCAGTAAAGGGTGATCCATAATAGTGATTTATATGCCAATCTATTCAATCATGCCCTCTATTTGATATGTTACTCCGATTTCCAATTATATGCATAATGAACTATCCTGTAGTGACATTGGTATGGATTATTCATTGGGTGCTGTGTTATGGGAACAAAGATTGTTTCAGACAAAAGATGGCTTTCTCTCTATGATAGATCGGGGTGAGAAAAGGACACTGCCATGTCTGAGAGACTGAAGAAAATAGTTGCGGTGGTACATACAGAGATCTATACATAATGATCAACGAACACAGAGAAAGGGTCTGCGACAGAGTGATATGGCAGCTAGGGCATCTAACTCTATGTATACACCCAGAACACATAACTCATCTAGGACATTGATATGTCCTATATTGCCGGAGCATCTCTTGTGATGAATGCTCTTGCGCAATGAAGATATCTGACACTTTCTCGTGCCAACATCAATCAGGCAAAAATGTTATAATACGACCTAGGCATCGATGAATAAAAAGCGACAATGATTCATTGTCACGTCTAGACACTTGTCTATTATATGTGTACATCATTATGCTTCTTGGGAGGCGATTCGTAATCTCAAGGTCGCTTAAATAAGAAAGCAATCAAACGGTTGTGCTTATGATGTGATCCCATTTCTCGCTCGGCATTTCAATACAACTCTAGGACAAGTACATTCAAGGACAACATTATGATATTAAATGGGATGGGGAAAGAGTATCCCCAATATATTTCCAATGTTCAGAAATTAACCGAATGAACTCAGTTTAACGTTCCTCCTATAAGTGTACTTGCAAGTTAAATGGCTAAATGTGATACATTAGTTTTCACTAGCCCCGTTTTTATTGTCCTCCATTCCTCTATTTCCATGGCTTACTCGTGTACTTGGGGCTGCAAAAGTGTTCTGCATCGTTAAGTCAGGCGGTGGAAACCCGACGCCAATGTCTCCCCAGGGCCACCCTTCCCAGGCCCGACTCTGAAATGGGAATATATAGTAATAGTATCAATACCTAGTGCCTTGAACACTGAGGTCGGATGAGGGCAAGTATAAATCACCCCTTGGACCATCTGTATTCCTCTGTAACACGGCAAGATCCCGAGGAGATTCTTTTGGTGGCAATATGGCCTGCTTTCCACACGAATGGGATTTGAGCTTCTTAAGTCCCGAGCCCAGGTCCAGGGATTTCAATCACCAGGGTCAAGACAAAATGATGGAATGCTCAGTTAAGCAAAGTCCCACACAGCTAGCTTTTGTCTTGTGGGAATAAAGGTTCAAACCTTTGCAATCTCTCCTGCCATCGACTCGGCCCGGACTTGCCAATAAATTGCATATGAATGAAAACAAAGAGCGAACCAGTGCTTATTTTGGAGGAAGTGCGGATAAACAGGATAAGGCTAGTGCCATCAATTTCCTTTTTATTTTAAATTGTTTTGGCTGGGACGTTTTGGAAGTGGTTAGAAGTATTTCATTAAATGTTCATGTATTGAAACATATTTCGGAGTTATTATTTCATCTGCTTTGGACATCTGGCATCATTTCTATAGTTGCGTAGTCAGCGATTCTATTAATTGAAAATAATGGATTAAGATGTTTCATTCTCATGATTTTTGCGGCCACAGACTTTTAGCTTACTGAACTTTCAAACTATTAGTCTTCGTATCTTGGATCGAGTCGAGATACGCATCCATCAAATTAAGCTTTGGGTCGACGAATGTTCGCAAATAACTGCATGCTGGGAATCCGTCCCCTTCATATCTGCAAAGAATCTTTATTTCAGTTTAAGTATTTGAACTGTATTTACAAGTGCTTTCCAAGATAAGGTTAACCACCTGTGAGTCTCCCATAGAAGATCAATTTTACCTCAACTTTCCCAACGAAATGTTTCCTCAGTAAATGGAAAGCATCAATCAAAACTAATTGCAAGGTCATTTTTATACCCTCGCAATTTTTCATCTGAATATTCACGTTGTTAACGACCACGTATTATTGATGTTTTAGAAATAGTCGAAACCATGGCAACCCTCTTTTCCGATGACGTTGAATTTGTACATCAGTTCATTCGGAAATGTATTTTCCCCGTACTCGTCGTAGGATGTCAATTTAAGGCTTTCAATTGGTATTCAGTACTATAATTAAAACAACGACAGCTACAACCATTAACTAGTGTCCATACATGACAAATGAATCATTCAACATTGAGAGAAGGTGATCTCCACATTACAGATATGCGTTTCCGTCATTATTTTATGAAAAGACAACACTACAGTCTGCATTCCATGATACTTTTTCTTAACGTTATATTCAATAATCATAATTTGTTTTAGCTAATTGAAAGCTTTTTCAAATATTATTACTTACCAATCTCCTTTGTATGCAATGATTTATTATGTGTGATGATATGATTCCATGATGTAAGAATGAAACACTTCTTGAGGCAGAGTTTCTAACCGGGGATAAAAGCCACACAGGGAATTGCATTTGGAAGATGATGTCCGTTAGAACTATAATTTAGTTTAGCATTGTAGGATGATAGCAATTAACCAGAAAACAGCGCGCCTCCCTAAATGTGGACCGGGATGTTTTTGAGGTGATCCCTAGTTATTTATATGTGCCATATATTCTTGATCCTGCCGATGCCGAGAATTATCTTAAGTTTAGAGCCCTCGTGAGAGACCTCCTAAACCATTTTGACCTAGACGGAATTAGTAACCATTAGGAGAACACGACAATAATAGTTAAGGCCCTTGCTTACACTTTTGAACGCTTCAGTCGTTATCAGTTATGGTCAGAAACATGAAAGAAATCCTTTTACAGTGAGTGATACCCTAGCTACCTTCACATCCAGTGCGTGATTAATATCGCAATATTCCGTTAAAGTTGTTATTTGTTGAAACCACAAAATTAGGAGTTTCTTCATCTTGCGTTTGCATGCATTGTTTGCGGTGGCTGCTGATTGCAGATCCCCCATAATGCTTGAGAGCCCTTACAGGATATCTGAAGCCTACCCTAGAACACAGTTCGACGTACTGAATATTTCACGTAGTGCTTCCGATGCTGAATCAGTCTCTAAAGGATGCAACGAAGTATTGAGATGACACAAAGAGCTGTAATCAGGCTGAATCTGCCCTTAAAACCCCCACTCATGCCATCCCATCACAATTTGCATTCTCATTTTGCTGCGCACGCATGACCCGTTTATGACTTCCGGATAGCTCTCACCAATGAAAATCTCCTTGTAATGTATGCGCATATGTATGGCTAGAGTCCCAAATTCTTGAAACAAGCCGTTCAGAAATCCAAGGATTTTGGTGTAGATTCAAAAGCGGGACGATCAGAGATAGAACATCGGTGGTCACAAAAAGAGGATAGAGGCTTACAAATGTTTCCTTCGAATAGACCCATGAAGCAAAATTGTGAATGATATCTTCATTCAATGACTGTAGTGTATGTTGCCGCCACTGGAGGCGCCACCTCTGTCTAATAAACTAGATTGAACCAGTCACAACAATGGCGACGAGCATGGAATAACCCCCGCGATTTTTTTTCACAAATAACCAAGCATCCTAGCTCTACCAGAGAAGTTCTTTCAGCAGGAATGCAGGGAAACAAAGAAGGAAAGTACTGAATTGTGAAATATTGTGCAAATGAACTGTTGTTAGTAGATATTTGATCATACTTCCACATGACTTGTAGGCCGGATACATATGCAAGTTGAAACCAGTTGCTTGACCATGCTTATGATGCTATGACTATGAACTCTGTATAGGCTACTTGTGAAAAGAACTGAACAGTTATAAAGTGGAGGAAATAGACTGATATCATTTAAGTGAAGGTTTGTTGGGAAAATACACCCTGCCTGACTAAACATTGATATCTTGAACTGTGTGATAGGACAATTACATTCATCTGTGTCAGTAAGCCTATAGGCTATACCCAGCATAAACAATGGCTAAAAGTGTTATTGGTGCTATGAGTGACTTTAATAGTGAGAAAGAGAAGTGGGCCAACTACAAAATTAGGTTGGATTCCTGGATGAAAATCAACGATATTAAAGATGCAGACAAAGTAGATGCCATGATAGCACTAGTGGGACCTGAGGCAGTGGACCTATTGGTGTCTTTATGTACTCCAGCTGATATTACTGATAAGACATATGCTGTTCTGTGTACTTTGTTGAATGCTCACTACATGTCAGGGACAAATGAATTGGCGGAATCTTATAACTTTGACACACGATGCCAAAAAGAAAATGAGTCAATACCTGATTTTATTGTTGCGTTAAAAAAGCTCAGCATCCATAGTGGATTTGGGGATGCCGATCAGGTAGAAAAGAGACTACGTAACAGATTAGTAGCAGGAGTGCGTAGCGAGGCCATTAAGAATAAACTGTTAAGTGAAGGTGCAGGTCTGACATGGGAGCGTGCTATGGAGATGGCAACAACGATGGATGCAGCACGTCTGAATGCGCAAAAGATGAAAGCCACATCGGAAGTCAATCGAGTGAGCAACTACAAAGGAGCGCAGAATCGGGGAAGCTACAAGCCAAGAGGTAGAGGCCGTGGAGGACAATATGGTAAAACACGCTGTTATAGGTGTCAAGGAACTCATCAACCCACAGAGTGTCCATTCATCAAAGAAACGTGCTACAAGTGCCAGAAGGTCGGTCACATAGCTAAGGCCTGCAAAACAAAAGTATTACCAGGTCAGCAATACAGTAGTAGACCGCCACGAGGGCATCATCAAGGTTGTGGTCGAGGTCGGGGCCATAACTTGTATAAGACGCAAGGAAGGACAAACCAACTAGAAGATGAGTACCTTCCAGAAGAGGAAGTCAGTTACTCCTCCTTATACGAATTACAAGACAACAAAGTAAAAAGAGATAGTGGGGAAATACCCATACCTGTCACAGTTAATAACATCGATATGACATTCATTCTTGATACAGCATCTAGATCATCAATCATTGGTGAAGATATGTACTATGAATTCTTCAGTGACATTCCATTAGAAGACCCGGACATAAATCTTAAGTCGTATACTGGACATGTTGTGGAACTATTGGGTTCAATACCAGTCACCGTGAAATATGGAGACCAATGCCAAAATCTCAGATTGGTTATAGCAAAGGGCAGAAGGACTGCTCTGTTAGGTCGTACTTGGCTTCATAACATTCGGCTAAACTGGGCAAATATATTCTCAGTAAAAACTGATGACCTACAAGGGCTATTACAGAAATACGAGTCAGTATTCAAGGCAGACATGGGCCAAATAAAAGACTTTGAAGCACGCATCGATATGGAAGAAAGCCCCCCGAAACTTTGCAAAGCCAGACCTATTCCTTATGCATTGGTAGATAAGGTAAAAAAAGAGCTGGATAGACTTGAGTCAGCAGGTGTACTCAGGAAAATGGAGAAAACTGACTGGGCTTCACCAGTTGTCGTTGTACCAAAGGGTGATGGTAAGATAAGGATCTGTGGTGATTATAAGGTCACAATAAATGCTGATATGGTTGACCGTCATTATGTACTACCATCCGCCGAAGATATTTTTGCCACACTTGCAAATGGGGATAAATTCACAAAACTTGATTTATCTCAAGCTTATGCTCAAGTCAGAGTTGAGGAAAAATCCCAAAAATACCTGACGATAAACACTGTTAAAGGTCTATATGAAGTGACACGATTACCCTATGGTATCAAAACAGCGCCTCACATCTTTCAGTCCATCATGGACCAAATACTACAAGGTATTCCTGGTGTCTGTTGCTACATAGACGATATATTGATAACGGGACCATCAGATGAAGAACACCTGAAGAGACTCAAGCAGGTACTTGAACGCTTGGAAAAGTTCAATGTCAGAGTCAAGAGGGAGAAATGTTCCTTCATGAAGTCAGAGGTACGCTATCTAGGTCATGTAATTGACAAGAGAGGAAGACATCCTTTCCCAGAAAAGGTGGAAGCAATTCGAGGCACAGAAGCACCCAAAGATGTCTCACAGCTACGTACCTTCCTTGGTATGGTGAACTATTATGGGCCATACCTGAAGTCTCTCTCCACCACTCTTGCACCACTGAATAACCTACTAAGAGACGAAATTCCTTGGAATTGGGACAAAGACTGTGAGACAGCATTCCGAATCATAAAAGAGACCCTTACCAGCGATAGAGTGTTAACACACTATGATCCGCACAGGAAGCTCATATTAGCCTGTGACGCAAGCCCCTACGGAGTGGGAGCTGTACTGTCGCATTTAGATGGAGAGAATGAAAGACCTATTGCGTTTGCTTCCAGATCTCTAACTAAGGCAGAAAAAGGATATCCGCAAATAGAAAAGGAAGCTCTAGGCATTGTCTATGGAATAAAGAAATTCCACAAGTATCTATACGGTAGAAAGTTTACCCTTGTGACTGATAGCAAGCCACTTTCAACCATACTTGGACCAAAGACTGCAGTGCCAACACTGGCTGCGCTAAGATTACAGCGGTGGGCATTGTTGCTGATGTCATATAATTATGAAGTACAGTATCGCCGATCAGAGGATCATAGTAATGCAGATTACCTCAGCAGAGCTCCAGTGGAAAGAGCTACTGAAAACATAGAATCTGAGGTCAACTATTTTTCTCATGTAGATGATATGCCTGTAAGTTCAAAAGAAATATCAGGATGCACCAAGAAAGACCGAACACTCAGCCGTGTTCTTGAGTACAGTCTAAATGGTTGGCCAAACTACATCGAAGATGATGAACTATTGCCATATTATAACAGAAGAAATGAAATCTCATGTGACCAGGGATGTTTGTTGTGGGGAATGAGAATTGTAGTGCCACATAAGCTACAACAAAGGATGATTGAAGAACTCCATCATGAACACATTGGTATAGTAAGAATGAAGGCACTGGCCAGAAGTTATTTTTGGTATCCAGGTATCGATCAAAGTATTGAGAGTCTGGTAAAATCATGCAATGTGTGCCTGTCTTTGAAGAATGACCCTCCACCATCTCCACTCTACCCCTGGAAGTACCCAGAAAGACCATGGGACAGAATCCATGTCGACTTCGCTGAGTACAAATCAGAGATGTTCTTCCTAGCAGTTGATGCTCACTCAAAGTGGATGGAAGTTATTCTCATGAAATCGACGACCGCACAGAAGACCATAGAGGTTATGAGAGAAATGTTCTCAAGGTATGGTTTATGCCGCGAACTTGTAAGCGATAACGGGCCTCAGTTTATAGCTGACGAGTTCCAAGAATTTCTCAATAAGAATGGAGTAAAACATACTTTAACTGCCCCATACCACCCAGCATCGAATGGTGCCGCAGAGAGGGCTGTACAAACGCTAAAAACTGCACTAAAGAAACATTCCTTGGAAGCCCAACCAGGAGTCACAACACAGCAAAAACTGTGTAGCTTTTTACTGTCTTATCGCTCCACACCGCACACATCTACAGGACTGAGCCCTGCTGAATTGTTCCTAAAAAGGCAGGTTCGTACAAGACTAACATTAGTTAAGCCTGACCTTAGGGCTGAGGTTGAGCAAAAACAGGAAAAGATGAAAGAGTACAGGGATACAAGAGTTCCCAAGCTCAGGGAATTTGGAAAAAACGAGAGGGTGAGAGTGAAGAACTGTAGAGGAACTGATATTAAGTATGTGCCAGGTATAATAGTCCATAGAAATGGACCAGTCCAATATCTTGTTCGAGTTGGACGAAACATCCGTTATGTCCATGTTGATCACCTCTTGAAGTCAGGTGAGACGGCAGATAATTTTGAGGAAGATGAAAGGAATGAGAACATTCCACCACTAAATGAAATCAACCAGCACCCAGCGCCATATAAGTTCAACGCCTTCAAGGAGACAGAGCCAGAGACAGCTATGCCACAACCTCCGGTCCCTGTCCCTCCTCCAGAGATCCAAATCCCTAGAGACAAAGCTCCAGACACACCAAGGGTGTCTCCCATGAAAGTTACAAAATCACCAGTGCCAGAAGTGAGAAGATCATCAAGAACAAGTAGACCACCACCAAAGCTTGATGACTATGTGCTAACTCATAAATGAACTATTCAAGTCCAGAACTATCAGTGACATCTTATTACTTTGATATCAAATAATTAGTGATTCTATATTCTATTCTGATTATTAGTAATTTAGAATTTTTATCATCAAAGACATTTGGGTTAAACCCTGAATTTGTTTTCCTAATGATATCGTAAATATCAGACTTTCACAAGTGAAAAGAAGACCAGAGACTTTCAGCAAGAAAAAGACATTGCATATAAAACAAAGACAGTAAATCTAGCAACATGATATTGTTTCATTTTCAGAAACATTATTTTATAAATTGTCTGAACAAAATGTTTAAGCAGGGAGGAATGTAGTGTATGCTACCGCCACTGGAGGCGCCACCTCTGTCTAATAAACTAGATTGAACCAGTCACAACAATGACTATTCATTTTGACTACTATGAATGAACTACGGTGCCGTGTACACAAAACATACATTGCAATTAGTTTGGTAGGATAACGCGAGGCATTCCTGGCTGTGACGACTGTCCTTTCTTTTCAATTTAGTTCCTTATACCACGTCGCAAAGTAAAGCATTGTTTGGTAGTGCTCTACAATTGCTTATTATAGACTCATCTATCAACGCTTACTATTACATGAAGCGAGACATTCCTATTTAATTTTTGTGCAATCGATCCAGCCATGTACTGCATTCCTGCAGTATCACTGTTTCCTGCAGGCGAACCTGGGCTATGTAAAATAGAAATATATCTCCATTGTGTAACAGTATCCCTTGGAAAAATACCAAAAGAATTCTTAACTAGAAGTATGAGCTGCTGCAGGGTCGTATTGTCAATGTCATTGGTACTTGTAAATTCAGTCAATGCCTAGGGATTTACCCCGCTTGTCGGGAGAACCAGTTTTTAAACCCCACAGACAATATACTTGGTTTGCCTGTAACGTAAGACGAGTCATTCCCTCCGAGCGCACGACTCATTTTATCATCAAACCTACTTTATAAACCAATAAACAACTGGCAAATCGTAATCTATGTTGACGCTTGGATTGGGTTTTGAGCCATAGATGATGGATGTGCCTTAAGTGAATTTTGCGAGTCGCAGTGTGCTCGAGACGCCATTGGAGCTCTGAGGTCTGTCTCTCTCAGATGAGACCCCTTTAATGTGCAAGGGGGTCCCATGGGCTACTCAGCCCCTCCATTCTACCCATTCACAGAACTGGGAGCTAGAATTTAGAGAACTCGTCAATGAATTAAGAAACTTGAGAAACCTTGTTCTGTGAAGAATATTGATTTGCCCACGGTTAGAAAAAAATATTCGACTCGAATATTCGGCCTTTGGTTTTATAAATAGAGACAAGAAAAAGAATTATAACCACATCGTCTCGCTGTCAGCACTGTCCTGTGGACTAGATTCCGTTGACCCATTCTGCGCGTGTGCAGGGATCACATGGCATGTTATTATTTGCTGTTTATGGTAGGGATCACAGTGAGAGGATTTCTAGGCTTATGTTTGCATAAAGTCTGATGTCTTTCGGAAAACTAGAACAACATTAAATATCACAACTTTGTATTGAAGCTTATACTTTGGGGGAAAGAGCAGTTTATCAATTGACAATCTCACAAATATTGAATACACTACGCAATATTTATGCTCTCAAGGTCTTCATGCTTAAGGTTATGTATGTATCCACTGAACTGATTTCTCATGTGGACAGAGTGTTTAGTCGGCTCACTGGATAGAGTGCTTAAGATTGTATCTCGCTTAGCTTGAAATATGCAGTCTTACTGTACATTCATTATAACCTGAAAGCAAAACGAAACTCATATGAGGAAACAGGAAGGAAACTGAATGTTTGTTGTCCCGCAGGGACGCATACATATATAGTATCATATAATAAAACCCATTTTCCATTTTGTATGCCCATAAAGCCTCAGGCTGAAATGACAATTTTGTTCAGAAACGAGCAGTGAAAATATAATTCACGAAAGAAAGTTTTATACATGTTATTATGTTATTATGCATCTCGGCGCCACTTCTATAATGAAGAATAAAGCTATAAATGACCTCAGCTGATTAAAAAATTGTTCCAATAAGAAAATGTTGCACACATCAGCTTTAGTGATCTAAAGGTCATTAATGTGAACGTTAGAAAATTGTGTAGGCATTTAGTTGTACTCCATGCCAGATCATTGGTGACACCATGGGGCAACGTCACACACTACAGCTCTTATCACCCATTACTGCTGTCACCCGGCTGTCGCATTTGGGCGCCATTTATTAATCGATAATCATGGTGAAGCCAACTACTAGTACAACAAGAAGTCCAGGAAAGACCATCTTAACAGGGTCAGACAGGGGTCTGCCGAAACCCTCTGCTAAAAAGATTGCTAATACAAAAAAAGGATTGAATACGAAGAAGAAAGTTGCGCCAATGCTTTGTGTAGACCAAGGGAATAAAATGGAAACAATCGCTTTGTCTCTACTGCGTGAAAGAGGTAAAACAGACAACCTAGAAAACACATCATAGGTATTGCAACGAGCCTCCTAATCCTCATCTCAGATGGCCAGAGAGCTGCTGAAGAACAAGATAAGGGCGCCTGATACCTTAAATCGACCAATGTTCTTAGCGACAAATAACAATTACTCTTTCTTGGTTGTGACAAGAGAAATAAGACCCCTTCCCCATCAGGATCCCTAAGATAGGAATATGTTCATAGAACCCAACATCACAAAGACAAAGGCCAGGGTCCTCCGCCCTAACCAATGACCTCCAAACATCATGGCAAGGGATCCATAGCTCAGCTGGACTTGTTAACGAGACCCTTCAGGCCTCATGTATGGTAGGAAAGAACAAGTTGCCCTGGATCTATTTACTGAGACACTGTTAGTGAAGCCCTATATGCACATCATCAGCGATGGGATGGGATAGCCTAAATCAAAGGCTTGGTCTCAATCCCAAGCTCAAGCCATGCAATGGAGCACATACTTGGTATATCACCCCCTCCACGACACACAGAGGAGAGACCAACATAATGAACCATTCATTCTCGAACACTTGCAAGGCACTTGGCGGACTTGGTGGGTCACAATTGGCTACTGTCAGTAAAATTTCTCGCAAACATTGTTTGACAACATTGAACCAGGAAGTATTAACTGGTCAGATGCTCATGGTCAGCCACAATATAATCTCATATGAAAGGCTGACAGCATGAGAGTAGATGTGACCTGGCGCCTACATGGTATGGTGTAACCATGATACCAAAAGAAATATCTCTTAAGACAATTGCCTGTGAGGTAACTCCTACTGGCACCAGCGCAAGGGATGGTGTGTTAGCTTATGAAGGCCAGGTGGCACCAGTTGGCAACGGTGCAAATGATATCAGTGAGTTAACTGCAGTTGATGTAATGGTTGCTCTTTAGACCTTCATCTCTGATCTGGTCATTTTTACATCTGATATAATAGCGAGATCACTAATGAACACTGGAAGATCAAGGAACCCAGTTCTACTAGAGCTAGCCAGATTTGCATGGATGATCCAAGCAATGTTCCAGATTGACATTGCCTTTGCTAGTGGCCCTGTTCCCTTCAAGGATCTAGCTAGCCATATGGCAAAGGCACATATCTCTAAAACACAAAGCTCTAGGCTACAAATTAGTTATTAATTTATACTGTAATAACTTTAACTTAGCTATCTGGAAGTAAAAAGTGTGGAAATGCTTTTATTATTTTTAAGGAAGATGCCAGTAACGTGTTTGTGTGGTACAGAAATCATTCAGTTGCGTTACATTCATCTTCATATTGGCTTTACTTCATCACTATCAAATTTGAAAACTTGTTTTATCCAAAAAGCACTGTCTTGATGACAATAATGATGACATTCTCATGATCTAATATCAATTATGATCTCTGATGATTATTTTCATACATGTCAGAGGTATATAAATACAGAAACACACATGTAAACAATGTCCCCCTTGATTAGGTAAAGTATTTTAAGATGAGGTAAAGCGGTTTTCTTGATTGGTGTGGTCACAGTGACTGTGGACTTTTGTAGCTGGAGCCGGGTTACTATGGTGTGAAAGGTGGCCAGCCCTTGCAGGGAGGCAGCCCAGCAAAGTAGGTAGCTGCTGCAGACTCAATGGTAGCACTAGATGTGTCATGGGCCATTCCTGACATGGTAGTGTTGAGGTTATTCATATAATCAACTTACAGTATATCTCCTATTATACATGCATTGGTGTGGAAACAACATATTGCAGAGTGTGATACGTTCTGTCCGTATTACACTCTACACTTTGAGTTGTATGGAGAAATGTGCGGCACTTAGAATTACTATTGTACTTGTAGTGTCCGAATGAGAAGAAACACAATGTTTAGAGGAATGTTGAGAGAGAGAGAGAGAGAGAGAGAGAAGAGGAAGGGGTGCGGGAGGGGGGGGGGGGGTCACACCGTAGCTGCCAATGCAGGTATAGAATGGTAAAATATTAATCAAATGAAGGAATAAACTAAATAAACTGGTTTAAAGAAATATTTAAGCTGTAAGAAGGATGTACATTGATTCGAAATTGTGAGTGATTTTCCCGTAGTACAAACCTCCTCAGTCTGTTTTTCACTGTGATGTGCCTAGTGATACAAAGAATTGCCCGATCAAGCAGATATTGCCAGTCAAACAAGGTCATAATTTAATAATATTTCTTCACAATATGCATTGTTCTACCTCATATGAAGCATACATAATTAATCAGGTAACTGACTCGTGGGCCTTCGTCGCTTGGAATATTGCACTCGTTGCAACCGCAGAACTGTGTTACTCATGCAATATTCCTGCTCCTCACACCCATTCGCCCATTACCATACATATAAAAAAATGTATTGCTCCAAACCTGTCTCATGTCGTTTTGTACACACGGTGTTTTCATTAATGAAAACCTTTTGTTAAACATCCTGAGGTACAGACGCCAAACTATTTAAAATGCCATGCAATATTTCAATATGTCAAATGTCACCTCTGTGCATCTCTGTGCTTTCTGTAGAATACTTACATTTCAACTGTCACCAGGAAACAACCCGTATTTCCATACCTCACTCATGCACAAACAATTAATTGACACAAACATAAAAATTGGCTCAGTTGAAGACTTCACATCTGGCGCTGAGATTTATATTTCCTTTGTTCATAGATATTGCTGCTTAGCCCTATACTTTCTCCTTTGGTAAATGGCAAATAATGTATAAAACATATCCAATGTAACTTAAAAGTAAGGGTTGCAAAGATAAAACAATAGAACATAGATGCAATTAAACAATTGTGAGTTAGATATTCTACACATTGTGGTAATTAAGACCTGGTCTGTGCGTTACCAAAAGTATTTGTCACCCGACTGTTATTTGCCTCCCAGGTTTGATCTCTTTTCTGTGTTTACTCGTACGGATCACTGTAGAAAAGAGCCTTGTGTTGTTCATTGATAAAAGCAATTCAGCTACATCGAGTCGTTGAAATGGCATCGCTCAGTTCTCGTATTTTCCCTGCATTGGTTAGACCTCTTACTTCATCCCATGCCCTACTTTTTCTACCTGCTCAGTTTGGTAACGCGTGGGTTGCTCCATTTGGTTGAATTAAAAACCCTGGGATTACATTTATGTTTAAAGGGAAATCATCATTAATAATAGGGGGCTTTGAAAAATGATCAGTCTGTATAAGCGTTGGGAACTCCTTCTTTTAGATGGTTGAAGGTTGTAGATATAACTGATTGCCGAGAAAGAGGTAAGAATGTAGTGGACCATGTTTGATGTTCGATAAATGGCGCTGGTTAGATGGATCTGTAACTTGAATATTTCAACTGATTAATTATGTCTTCCATTTAAACACCAATATGGCGTGTAGATCCCCGAGTTCTATTTTAACTGAATGGAGTGACCCCCTGAGCAGGTAGAACAAGTATGGGGCATGGGGCTAGGGTGTGAAATTTAACCAATGCAGAAAAAATACGAGAACTGAGTGATGCAATTGAATCAACCAAATTGGGGTGTCTCCGTATTCCAATTGCCATATAAATATATTATTGTGAATACAAACTCCATTTGCATGGTTTAACCACTGCAAGAGATTTGGGAAGACTGACAATAGTCCAAGTGGCTCACACACTGTTTGCTACTGGTATTAGATATTCAACCATGGGAACCAGATAATGACAGTTCATGTTGACAGATACACTGTCCAGCGCACCGTACCCGCGTGATACGAAATTGGATACGAAATTCTTGTCCCCACTTTTGATACGAAATTTTTCGTTTCAGCGTATTAGGCTAACCTGGGAAAGCTAAATCTCTTAATCCCTGGTGTGCGGTGGTGCGTTAAGAGTTGGCGCGCCTGGCCGTGTGCGGCAGTGCGTGAAGGAGTGTGTATTCACCCATGACAAGCTGACAAAGCAGAGAAAAAAACTTGACCATGCCTAGGTTCGATCTAAGAACCTTGGGGTTCACAAGCGAGCACCCTAACCACTACACCACGGAACCAGCTATGAACAAGGCCTCAACTAATTAATTTGAAGGCAGGACAGAAGTACCGATTTTTTAAGGATGTCACGATACGTGACGGCCCTCCAGGGCTTATTATAAAATATGGAATTATTTCAATTATGAGAATACTTAGTCCTATCATGGCCTTAATAAAATAGGTATAAAAAATAATTCTGATTCAATTATTTTGCCTGGCATATGCAATAACATGTGAAAATGTCACAATACGCGACGGAATTTTCGGAAATAATGCACGTCGCGGTAACGCTGATACAGGACAAGTGTTTTAAGATATAAGGTAAACGTGTACATTGAAAAAATCACGAAACTCTCAGCATCATGTGAGATTTTGAATGGTCCAAATCGATGAAGATCT
Organism: Sthenelais limicola; assembly: GCA_942159475.1. Taxonomy (NCBI): domain Eukaryota; kingdom Metazoa; phylum Annelida; class Polychaeta; order Phyllodocida; family Sigalionidae; genus Sthenelais; species Sthenelais limicola. The sequence continues at coordinate 55,907,629 of OW804095.1, read as the reverse complement.
CGCTAGATAGTGACAGTTTTTCTGAAACTATATTTATCATTATTACATATTTAATTGTGATCAATATCACATATTTATTTGTGACGTAATGTTGTATGCTATTCCTATTTTTTTCGATTTCCAACCCTGAAATGCAAGACTTTTCTGAGAATATGAATACACTATAAAATAGTTTTAGCTGCACCTCACTTTCCATTGTGATGGGCTTCTTGAAGGTGTTAAAGCATTGCAATAACACCCACTCAAGCGTGGTGCGTCCAAGCATGACCAGACCAACAGACATTGAGGAGCCATGGCCAACATCCAAAAACGGAGCGCGAATACGGAGCATATCATATTTCGTCTCCGTGATTCAAATGACCGTTTTTCGTATCAGAAGTTCAGGCAATTTCGTCACCACAGTTCACCAGTAGCGTTCGCGGTGACTGTAGACAAAAATCGTCACACTGAAGACGAAAAAGCTCGCCTCTCCGTATCGCCCGGGTACGGTGCGCGGGAGAGTGTATGACAGTAATGTCAGGTTGGTCAAATGGTATTGTTTAACCAACAGCTATTCCCAGCCCGTTTGTGTGACCATGGTCATTTGTATGCAGCACCCGAGTCCATTGTCTATCTGCCTCCCAAAATGTAGGCAGGGAAGCAAGCACGAGATACAGGAGGGAGCTATAGGTATAGGGGAAACAAACGTATGTGAAAGTATGGTCATGCTAGATACGTTAATGTCAGCCATAGGGATATTTTAGTCACAATTAGAATATTGATTCCCTCTACAACTTGCCTGTGATGTCTAACGCTGGAATTGATTTTAAACAATGAGATTGTGTTTGATATGTTACACGAATGACGAGTTTTTAGATAAAACCGTTTATATTACATACGAATGTTCAGGTCTCATTGTTTTATCAAAACAATTAGAAAGTGATATATCACAGGGTTCCTATCAATGCTTTTAGAGCACATAGTCACCACATAATAACTAAGGGACAGTTGAAAAGCGAGGATTTTAAAAGTTGCAACAACCGTCCAGGCTTTGCGAAAAGGCCCGCAGTGGCATAAGTGCGAACCAAACGTCACATTTTCTCACAATCTTTATACAAAAAGGAAAAAGACATGGTTCTCTTATTAGCATGTTGACCGATTTCAGATCCATTGTTCTTGGGAACCCCTACCCGTATTTTGACCCATATATATTCACACTTAAGATAATGGTTCTACTATGGATGTGGGTTTTGGGGTGAACTTAACAGACCTTCAGGTAGATAAAGATCAGAAAGTACAATCATTTATCTTCTCCGGTGTCACATTATGAAAAAAATACCTCCTTCCGTGATCCTTTCAACAAAATAACCTACAAAGTTGACAGAGTCGTTAAACACCTTCGCTAAAATATTGGCACGTATGAGGTCATACTATAAGCTACTATACGAGCTGATGCTTGTTTGAACAAGACCCGCGTAGTCAAGGAGTTAAGTCGTCTCTTGCAGGTTACCATGAAGACAGAAATTGTGGGGTTCGTGTACCTTTCAAATAACGATTTGCAATCAGTCTCATTCATTACGCTGTTGAAGCATGCTAAAATGTGGGTTTGTCCTTTAAGAATAATTACGGAAAGGGGCAACTAAACCTTGAGTGTTTAGTTTTACTGGTTATTTATTCAAGAGAGAGAGAGAAAAAAGGTGTAGCCAGGAAGAGTATTTTAAAACTACTTGTATTGAAAACATGTTTTAGATTATGATAACGAGTAGTAATACAAAGAATATGGTGGTTGCAATGTAAAACACTTACATTTGTAAATGGGTTTTATATTACACTGGATGGGAGTAATAACCTACAACATACATTGTATTCAATAGGCATGGGATAAAAACTCTATGACTATAATTTATAATTTCGAATTGACTGTAAAAGTAAGTGTTCCGGTTCATCTAATAAATAATTTGCTAAGGGCACCTCGCCCACATTATTTCGGCCTTTAACGACATTCAGATTAAATTAATAGTTACATTGCTACAGAAAGGACCATATATAACTTAGTATTTTAAAAATGTTTAACATGCCATATAAGACAGTCAAATATGTTTAATCCAGTTTACTAGACTTCACAATTAGAAATTATGATTTTTCAAAAGCCGCTAACCCACGTTTTATTAGAGCCACCTCCAATTATAGAACTCCACCGCTGAAATAGGCTGGGCCAATGACCGAATTATGAGGAATAAAACATGTACACAGCAATTGCCCAAATGCCTATGTTGGCGAAGCCCTGCATCATTTCCAGTTCGTTTCTGGCCTATAGCTTTCCAGGACAACCTAAGCGCTTTTACCATTCAATCGTATACAATAGTGTCAAATGTGGCATTGCAGCTAGCCCCACATTAATACATCAACATCCACCAGTACTCCATGAATGCAATTATAAGTTGATGGCTGCAGCGGAGAACATAGTGGTTTGATAGATGAGATTAGACATGCTATAATTTTAGTTCTTGCCACGGTTTTCCACAAACAGTTAATAGGCACTGCTGTTCCAAGCCATCTGGTGGCTCTTCATATCATATATATAATATATGATATATGTGTGTGTGACTTCTAGGGTTGGGACGGAAAGGGCCGCCACTGGAGGGTTGTCCCATTCTGGGACCTATTTCAAGTAAAACCTCATAACTCCTTTTAAGTCGAGGTTGTTTTCTATATAGAATCCACCACAGGTCAGCTTCAATTCTATCCATCTCTTTTCCTCAGTAATCATAAAGCATTATTCTCCCAAACCAGTAGCATAATCAAGAAGAATGACAGAAGGTGATGATGTGACAACAGAAACCTTTTATTCCATATATTTCCAAGCCGACAAAGAATTTTGTTTACTAGTTTTAGATGAGAGCCACTTTTATTATGCTGTCATCGAAGGAATGGGGAGGAAGGGTGCGAGATGCGGGGTGCTTAAATATGTATGGGGATAACTTAGCAAGCTGGGATTTGATAATATTTCTCATGATCGAGCGTTGAAAAATACATGGGAGTGACAGGTCCCGAGCGTTACCTTGGTAACTCCACGGTGGAAGTGATAAATATATATGGAGGCTTGATTAATGCAAAGTAATGCTAATGCTTCGCTGTATGAGAAACATTTAGCTTGATGCGCCAGCTATTTAAGAACAACAGAAAAACGAATCTTTGCATAAAGGCTCATCCTTATTTATTCCACATAACTCTTCTCTCATGCACCGTCCTCTGCAAGATGAATGTGCCCCGGAATGCAAAGTATATATATTATACATAATATGCCCTTTATAGGCTTTGCTTTTCTTTCTTCGCTCTATACGCTTTGTCTTTTTATTCCCATCGTTCTCACGACATTTATTTAGGATTAGGGGAATTATCAGGAATCTATAAGAGAGTGTCATTTGTTCTCGGCTTAATGTACATAGATTTATCTTATAATAAAAAGCACATTGAAAGGAGAAAAGCAACAAAGTTTGAGTGCCCATATGGATTAAAAGGTTAATGCATGGCTTGGGCGTATTGGCTGTTTGCCTGGATTTCAGGCAATTACGATGAAACATTTAGATGTATGCAATATAAAGAACATTCCCCGCCATTCCCAGACGAATATTAGTCAAGAATGTTAAAACACAGTACTGGTTTCGGAATATAGCCTGCACATTAGCACACCGAAAAGAGAAAAAAAGACCTAGTGGGGAAATTAGCATCAATTGCGGATGACGTTATATTTACCCCTGGGCTGTTTTCAGCTGTTTCATAGTCACTAAAAATATGATTTAATGTTGATGTAAAACATGTTATGTGTGCAGGGACAAGGTCCCTAATAGAAGTATCATAACTTGCTTCGGAAGTATCCCTACCTATGCTGTAAGGTGCTTTTTAAAATACTTAAATGGCAAGATAGTACGGACGCAGACCATCATAATTTTTGTGCTCAAATGAAAATTTGAGCCGTGGCGACGGATATGTAATCGGTATAGTTTACATCCTTTAGTTAAAAATCCAGTCTCAGGATCTAGCAAAAAAATTAATAGAAAAAAATACTGATCTCAGTGTGTATATTTGCGACACTGGGCGCGAGTTACATTACCATGACGAACTGTATGATTAAATTGCACCGCAGCGTCTAGGACAGCCACTCACCGGACATCTACCCCCAACTTTTACCTACTGGTCATTTACCATCCCGGACATTAACCCACTAGGACATTTACCATCTAGGAGATTCACCCGCCTAGGACACCCACCCGCCCTATCTGCAGTTTTAAGGGGACTTTATTCTACCCATGCAGGTTTACCTTTTTACCTTTTGAGGTACGATTGGCACGTTTTAGTGTGTGTGTGTGGGGGGGGGGGGGTCATTTTACTCATGAATATGGGGGAACAAGAGACCTTCATCAATGAGATGTATATAGTGTATATATATTTTTTTTTGGGGGGGGGGGGGGGGAGCATTCTGTTATTATTTAACTCTGCCTTACCACAGCTGGAATAATTGGGTACGTCATGAAAGATGCTATTTATTAATGTGCCTGACAAGGCCTACCCTGAATTAAGAGAAAGGATACAGGGTCAGAACGATTTCATTGGGTTTTTTTGCAATCACATAAAACAATAATATTTATTTGGATAGTTGATTTTTTTGCAATCATATAAAACAATAATATTTATTTGGATAGTTGATCATACCAAATGATAGTCAGTAACAAGTCTAGAAAGACCCGCTATGGTAAAGACTATACCAATAATGAAAGTGGAAATATTTATTCATCAATTATTTCCAGTTTTCATTGATTTAAATATTAAATAGGAGCACATAAAAGAATATTGAATTGTTGAATTAATAAATTATTCTGTATGTATTGTAAATATACTAGGACCGTTTAGAAAAGGAATTATCATCGTTGTAACAACACTATTTAATATTAGAGATGAAACAAAAATAATAACTTCTATATATATTCATCCTTTCTAATCTAATATTGAGCTACTAATAAACCCTCGTGTCAAGAGTATAAAAGGTACGCTCATGAATAGGGCCTGTAATACATACATGTGTAAAATTACCATCCCCGATAAGACATTATAAATTAATTGCTCGTGGATAAACAATGTGGGGCATTATTATACTTTTTATTGTGATATATTTCTGACAGGGGGTTTACCTTTATTTTTATTTTTGTCGTGTCTTTTAGTAATCACAGATGGATTCTATCCTGGAGAAATTCTTCCTCTAGGGGGTACAGGAAAGTCCTTTTTATTACAAATACCATGAACAAAAATACCATGAGAATTAATTGCTTTGCTGTTTCTTAGTAGTCAGCGATTGAAAATAAAGTTGGTTCAACTTCCTTAAGGCATGGGTATATTTATCCATTCCCTACTTCATCCTTCTCCACGTTCATTTAATATGATGAATCTAAAAGGTGTCTATCTAAGAACTCAATGAATAAGGTAAACTTTTTAACACGGCATGATACTAGTGGGAGACCACCGTGAACTAGTCCTGGTAAAAAAAAGAAGAAAACAAAAGGCGTTTGAATGTCCTAGACAGGTGAATGTCCAGGATGGTAAATGTCCAGCGGGTAAAAGTTGGGTGTGTATTTAGGGGGGGGGGGGGGGGCTGTAGATGTCCGGCGGGTGGCTGTCCTTACACTGCAGAGCTTGCCATCACAAAAAGACTTCAGCAGATCTAACAAACTTTTCTTTGTAATATTTCTAGCACTTCCCAGCTAAGCCCTAAAAAGAATGGTCAAAAGAATGGTCATAGATCTGCATCTGAATTATTATAATAGTTGGGAAGAATATCAGTTACTACAGTCTGGACATTTTTCAGATAGCCAAGATCCTGTAGATAATATCTGGGCGGTCTGAACACTGCTCCATATCTGACAACCAATCAGAATTCATCGCTATCTCGTGCTAGTTGTCAGAGAGAGGGAGCACGTGCTCGGCATATCCTAGTTTGTGCGGTGTCAGGTTCGAGCAGAGCAACAGTCTCCATAATAGTGGAACGCTGATTCTATCAGAATGGTATATGTCTCTTCCCGCCCCACATGATAACTTGTGTTAATATAGGTTAGAACTGCCACCCATTATCGTTTCTTCCTCCTACACCAAAATCACAGCGGCCACATTCTTTTTTCCAAGATCATGACTCCACATTATTGCATCTTCGCCGGCTGCTCCAAGGCAGGGAACCGGGGCCCATTGTTCATTGTTCATGGCTTCCTCTGGGTAAAAGCTGAGGAGTTTGCCCCTCGATTAACGCTTTCCTGTTCTGACATTGCATATTAATTGTCAAGAATAACCCGCGATTAGAAAGAATATTATTTCTTGAGACCCTGACGAAGGAAGGATATTATCGACGTCCTGGTCGATTAGCTGGGGAAATAACTGTGTCACAAAGAAGCGTTGGCTCTTTAGAGACTTCTCCCCATTATTAGGTGTACCACAGCAAAGCAAAAGACATGAGAACTTGGGAAGAAAGGAGTGAGCGCGAGGAAGAAGTCTGGAGGCTAAGATGAGGCTTTAGTTGAATCGCTTGAAGATTATTGTATCTGTGGTATGGGCCCAAGTATTCCTGGTTGACAGGCAGAACACACACAGGTGGTCCGAGTCCACAACCATCAACATCCCCATTTGTCATGGACAGTTATCTAGGAAAGCCCATTGGCGTAGTGTTATTAGTCAAAATATTATTGCCATTTCTCCCCCATATTGATACAGCCTTTTATACCCATTTGGTTTCGGAACACAAAAGGGCCCCACTCTTCGCTCTCCATTCAGTCCTTATCCTCTTATTCAACATCCTAGGGCAATAGTTACGGGAAAATGATGCGGCAATGGGAGAAGAATCTTTAATGGGAAATGTCTGATTAGGCTTAGGATTTATCCAATCGCACAGAGGATGACACTCTAGGTTGTTCGTCCCACAATAAATGGTGTCGATGTTATTCTAACTTCAGTCCAGACAGCCAAGTACTCCCTGCACACAAGACTCTGATTTGGTTATACTTTCGATTTCTTTGTAAAACTCATCAGCTAAATCTGGGCCCCAGCACACTGTCTTGATGATCCCAGAGTTCACGCTTTTTTATCCCGGCGTCGAAATCGTCCGGTCCCTCGAAGGGTTTGCTATACAGCTGCTACCCAATGCACGAGGTCCGGGCCTATCCCTCTACTGCTTCTGGACCTTTGGCTCAATTCAAAGCTTGGAGATTGTGCAAATGGTTGCTGGCTGGCCGGAGTGAGCTATTTGGCTCCATCCAGGGAGAGCAGCTCTGTGTGTTCTATAAATAGACGATGCGACTTGCTCCCCTCGCTCAGCCGTGATCAGGCGCAACCACAGACTCCAAGTCATAACTGTAAATACTAAGAATGGGCCTTCCGGCGATTACCTATGTATATTTAGAGGAGGCTTGGGATGGCTGCTGCTCACCCCCAACTAAACCATCATTCCTTTTCTCATTTCTGGTTACAGCACACATTGTGACCCACTCCGAGCAACTCCGGTCAGTTGGAGAGCGTCTGCTGCACGTTTTTTGCTGTAACTCTCCTGGAATAAATTGAAACACAAACTCAGAAAACACATGTGACTGTTTAACATATTTCTTTAATGCGTGAAGCATTGAGAAAGGCAATTCTGTGTTCGGATTTAAGGTCCTAAATTATTGACAAAATATATTTATAAATATCCCAAATGCGACTGGACAAAACATGGGGAAGTGTACCACAGGATATGGGTCAGATTTCCAGAAAATGTACAATTGGCAGCTGTACACATTTAGTAAATTCTGCTAAATTAGGCTGCAATTTGGTCAGTACTAGTTAAATTCGAGTATATTCGGCATTGCATTGATTCTAGCAATCTGTTTGGTTAGGTTGAACTGCATTTTGAACTTTATTTTCATCTGAAATTTGGGTTATTTGAGGAGATTGGCGAAGTTGAATTGTACAATTTCTGAAATTCTGACCCATATGGTATCTGCCTAGTAGCTTCTTGAATTGACGAAGGCACCTCCTTACTTTAGACCAAAGTACTAGCTATGACACCTATAGTAATATGACTACGAAGAAACATCATAATAACAAGTAGAAAAGAAAACACCACGGCAGAAAACTAAAGACTATTAATTTACTAATTAATACTCTACAGTCATCTTCTATGCAGATTGTGAGATGAAAGGTAATGCGACTACCGCCCCTCCAGAGATTCACCAGAACACCTGCACAGATTTTCTTCTGGCCTCGTGCCTCACAATCGTCATTTTGATGATGAATCCTGATACAATATCTTGGCTACTCGCTTTGTACTGTAAATATTCCCGTGAGAACCTGGCCACACGCGAGAAACTGACCCGCCTATTGCGGTAGAGTATTTCTAATACAGCGGGGGTTTACTATCAGTAGAAGCCTATCAGAAATCGCGGATGATACATTTAATTCTGCATATATATGGCAATTACATATATCAGGTATTAGGCGCCCCATATTTATCAGACGGTCTGCATCTCCCGTGGGTAAACCAGCATCATTAATCAATTTGGGAGACAATGCCTCAATGAGGTTTTATAGATAAACTACTGAGCCTAGTAAAATTGATATTCACAACCCCGCAATTTGGTATTATGTATTTTTTCGCGATAGATTTAGGGTCATCACTTCAAATTGTTTGGATGGTTTTGTCGGACCATATATTATGAATTTTTACTACTATAATGTCTATACTGTTTAATCAGGGAAAATATGTTTCTCTTTCATAAATGATGAAATTCTGAAATCATCCCATAAGTGATAGCAACATTTCCGTCTGAACTGTACGCATCGAGACTTTTAATTAATTTCCAGAATAGTACTTAGTTTAGAGATACCCACATTTAAGGTTTCACTGGAAAGGAGGAGGGAGACCTATAAGGTGCAGGTAAAAGTGAGACGTTTCCACCTCCCTCCCACACTATTTTCTATCTATACTTAATGATAGCAAAGGCTTGGCATCACATGCGAACTAGCTTAAAAATGTGGGACTAGACATTTCAAAGAAATAATTATGTTTTCACCATTGAAAGAAATACTTCTTTTACTATTTAAGGTACGAGTTGTATTTATGAAATACCTGAAAAAATGCCTGCCCTTTAGAATTGTCATCTGTATCTTCGTTCAGTTAATTTTCCAAAGGTTTTAACATGACCCGATTTCTCTTTATTAAAACAAAAAGTGATTTAAATTCATATCAATAAAACATTGATGAATGAGCAGTTTTTCTTTGTATTTTTTTTATAACAAATGAGATATCTATTCCTAATTGCTTATTTTCCACGATTCTTATAAGGGCGAAATCGACACCAGTTTTACTGTCATTAGGTGTATGATCCTCTCCTCCTCCAGCGCTCTCTCTCTCTCTCTCTCTCTCTTTCTTTATAGAAAATTGACGGCATTGGGTAACATGTGGCTTGCCTGGCTATGAAATAATGTCACGCCATATACTATACTATAACCAAATATTATTCAAATAGGGACCACCATTAAGGCGTTGACTTAATGGTCGGTTGTTTCCTTATTTTTTAACACGATACCTATCCAGTAAGGCTTGAAATCATCCCACCTATCGGAAGTTAGACCCACTGATATCACTTAACAATACAGATAACAACAACAACAACCAAGCCACAAATATTTAGTTATGAAAACAAAATATTTAGTTATGATTTATAATCTGATTTCTATGGTTAATTAGTCCAAACCAGCATGCCAGGGGTCCATTTGGCACCGCAATTTAAATGAACAGCCCGCATAGGACGTCTACTTTTGATTGACTTGCATCCTAGCCTGATAGATTTGGCCACGCAGAAGTGAATAACTAGACGGGTCCTGTGACTGCGAACTCTGGAAGTATTACCAGATGCCCCTCACTTGAATTGGATCTTAGCACATTGAACCACCCGGAGGTCGCACGGTTGATTCATGTTTCAACTTAGGTGATGAAACTAATAATGTTAAACTTTGATAGGCACCAATGACTTCTGGTGCATTATTAAGGTGGTATATATTATGATACAATGTATACATCATAATATATCAATAATTATTATAAATATATGTATAACACCTAGCTTACTGATCGACCTGCTGTACCAACTCTAGGTGTAGGCCTACTATTTTGTAGTGGCGTTCTTATTTTCCAGGGGGCACCACAACATGCTGTGAGTCATTGTGTGTACAATGGTAAATTGTGGCTGGATGAATGGTCATATAATTCCTTCTGATTAGATCCTAATCCTGATAAATATGATGGGTCATCATTTGAATCAAACCTAGCACACATCCCGATTCCATGAACGGAATGGTTGGAGAGTATAAAAGAGAGGATATTAGCCTGGAATTTTTAAAGATCGTCACCCACATATAAAGTTTGTTCTACATGTAGCTTTCCACCATTTATCAAAATCACGTCTAAGATATCGTTGCAATAGCATCATAGTATACTACATAGACGATTAGACATTCTATACTTGGTATTATCATTGCATATAAGATCTATGTCTGTACAAATGTTCAGACGAGTGCGCCCCAAATATCGCATTATACGCTGGATGTTGGATGCGGATCCCATGAAGTATTAGTGGTGTAAATAGGGAGTGGTATAGCACCAGAGATGCCAGTGATCCAGTGATACAATACTCAAGCCTATAGTGAGATAATGTATACATTACAGGATGCTGCTTTATTGGCACGTGTGGCAATAAGATAAACATGTAGTAGGGAGGCTTAGACTGCGGTGAATATTACCCAACCTGTGATCTACTAGTCCCAGGCAGTATAAGTCCCGCCCAATTCAGTTAGCAGAAAGTCACCACCAGCTTGTATCTGTGGAAATAGGAGGTGGGCGGTGGCCCGTTCTTTTTTCAGCTGTCCACTATTTTCCTAGACGAGTCCTGTGACTGCGAGCTCTGGAAGTATTAATTCTAGAGTTTCTGTGGGAGAAAAAACACAGTTCGTAGTGGTAGAGAGAGAGAGAGATGTCAGCGTAAGGGAAAGAAAGGGGATAAATAATATGAAGGAGAAAGATGTGATGGAGAGGACGGATTGGGAAAGCAGAGTGGAAATATAGAGTTGTAGGCCAGATTGTGTTCACTTCTGGGGCTGGTTGGCGTGGCTACTTTATGACCACACATCCTAGCTGTTATAGTCTACAATGGACAGAGCTGATGCATGACTATCGCCAGACATCGCCTTTAGGCCAGCTGGTCAGCATACCGTATTTATTTGTTTAATTCAAATATAGATAGGAAATTAAATCTAGCCCAACTAAACAGCCTTTATTTGTACGAAGGACTACATTCAGTATTTACGGTAATGCTTGGTTTTAAGCATGATCACTATACATACATGTATGTGCGATATCTATCTTGAATATGATATGTTAGTGCAATACTTAACAGCACTAGCTTAGTAATTTTAAATCGATTGTGCCGGGCTGTGACAGGCAATTATTTGAAATATCATTTTTCTGCAGCAAGAATAGGTGAACAATCAACCCTATAACTTGCAGGCAGGAATAGGGTTGAAAAAGGGCGCATACACAAATAATATAAACCACTAAGATCTATACTGGTGCTCAGAGATGAGCGGGGAAAATAGTATCTTATGTTATTGATTGATTGTATTCTTTATTTTGTTTCCAAAATCGGTTGTCCATTTCTGATTACTCATGTCTTTCAATGGATGCCAGGTAGAATAAAAACAGATATTGACAAAAGAGAAACTTAATTAATTTGTTGCACGGGCTAGTTGTCTAATTGCGGGGACAGACTTTCTTTTTGTAGTTCTCCTGTTTTCAGCAAATCCTTTTGGTGAGGAATGCAGGCTATTTGCACATCGCTGTGGCAATGCGCATGCACATTGCTGTCAACATGGCAAAAGAGAAAGAGGGCCGGGTTTAGATGGAAAGAAAAACAGATAGCAGTAGTTAATTTGTTACACTAAGGAACAGATACACTCCATATTGGATACGGGAAGAGTCATTGCTGTTGATTTTCCCAACCATTTTTAGGGAAGTCACCTTATTTATGATTTTCAAATTCACTTTCATGGGCAAAAGCCGTAACCTGCGTAGAAGACAAGTTGCCGATCATTTTTGCTCATCTTGACGTTTTATCATTTGATTTTTACAATTTAAAAGTTTGATAGGTTGGGTAACTCCCGGGCGATCAATTGTAACAAATCTTGAGTATAAACTGCTATAATTTCATGTATTTCTGGTTCCTTCTCATCAGTGAAAAGCAACCACAAGTAGGAATTATGCAGAAATTAAGCATGTGCTGCGCTTTTGCATATGATCTATTTCAATGGTTGCTTTGAGTTGATTTTGTCATCAGTCAATCAGATTTTTGATAATCAGTATAGCAAAATGATGTTGTCATTTATCCGTATGGTCATGGGTATTTCTAGTAATAATATTCTGAAAGTTTAATACACGAGGTGGCGATTTGGAAAATATTGCATAGGGCGCTCGACAGCTTAGTCACTTGAATAGGTTATATGTACAGCTACAGCAAGAATAGCGTTATAAAGGTCCGCTCCAATACACAGTATTAAAGATTTAATGCAGACCTATCAAACAGTATACACCCTAAGCCACCCCAGGGGAAGTTGTGCTGCTGCATAGGTTCCCTATTTGGTAGAATCCAGCAAGATATTGCAAAGTTCTGAGTGCAGCGACTGCTGAAGCGACTCGGAGTAGGTATCAGACCATGTCATAAGCCGGGAAAAGATGTTTTAGGATTCAGACTACGAGTGCATTTTAGACTTCATCCTCTTCCCTAGTTCGTGGCTAGACCTTCTCCATTTTAAATAGATGCCATCGTCCCTCACATATCTTTTTATATTTTATGGATTACGGAAATGCTGGAATAAGATCTACCCACGGGTGTCACTTAGAATTACACAGCCTTCGCAAAGCACAAGCGTTTCTCTCTCTCACGTGATATCTCTCACTATGTTAAAAATACACAGTATAGAAAGTCTAGATTATACCCCTTAAATACTGAATAGAGCTAGTAGATCAGCGACAATGCCATTATGTGGAACTCTTGTCTTTATTTTAATACTTCCTAAGAATAACTATTTTTTTAGTTAATAATTTAGCCACCACCAATATACCAAAATAGCTAGTGCTATCATATATGCTTCAAGTCCATGCATATTTAGAGGTGGCCTACACACAATAACATAATGTCACTGCTGTCACCTATAGTCACCATGTATGCCATAAAACACGGGGATAATTCCATGTAAGTTAGTGATGGCTCACTAAAATACACTGAGATTAGAAAAGGTTAAAAGGATGGTATAGTATATGCAATATGGTCTACAATAAAGGTCGGCTGGTAGTATACCCTTTATAAGGTATGGGATATAGCATATATCTGTATCAATTATACCCATTTGTGGATTGTTATTACATTTTGCTTTTGGCCAATTTCATTGCTTTTTGATAAATATATAGACGGCTATGAGCACCATCACTCTAGATAGTCTTCAATTCGAGTTCTCACATTATAATATGGAAAATCTGATTTTATAAATTATATACCCATGTCGACCCCACCCAATTACAAACTCGAACTTCTGAGGAACATTTGAAGGAAAGATAGAATGGAAAGACTCGGCTGGGGGTATTGCTCTAGATTAGCTACCACCTCTTTATTTACTAAACTATATTGATATCCCTTTTATTTATCATATCTTCTTTCATAATTATATGGAAGTATATAATATAAACTTTTTGGGTAATACTATAAATATGTTGATGGGTGAGTGAGTAGTATATGGAAATGCCACTTTGGTATAGGCATTTACAAAGCCTTGAATACGACCTTTTGATGACTTTTGATTATTATAAACTTTTACTTAAAATAGTGGTAAGGAATTTCTCTTTAATATTGAAACAAACGGAAAGGCTATATCAATATTGACAACATGTAGGAAATTGGATGGGATTTGGCTGAAGTATTTGCTAACTTCAGGCTCCCCAGCAATGACTCTTGAGATGGTTATAAGAGTAAGATCCATACGGTAGCCTACTCTAGATATCTCCTTATGAATATTACAAAACCTTCCAATTCTAACAAAGAATCTGAACCACGGCAGATACATGTTTATGTGCCGTGTGAGGTGAAAATATGGGATTGGACAATTAAACTATGGTCGCAGAACACAAAGATTAAACAGTTAATTGACGTTTTGCTCTTTGCTTCTCCACTATTGTTTGGCATCTTTCGCCCTTGTTTGTCGGGACTTGTCCAAGTGATCTCAAGAAGCCTGTTTTGTATTGCCCATCAAGCCTTCCATCAAACCTTTTTGAACGCAATTCTTCTGGGAGTTTTTAATTTTCAGGTCCTAAATTTATTTATTTTTTCAAAATTGTAATTGTATCATTCTATTTTTAAATCGAACCTTTATTCTGGAATCATGCCTACACTTTTTAGATATTCACATAACCCGACACTATGATTCTCTGAGTTCTTTGCCCTATGCGGAACCCTTGATTTAGTAGAAATGTCAAGTATCACTCAATCTAATATCTCAAATATTTAGTATCCACTATGATATGCATATATATCAATTTCTAAAGGTAAGATAATATCAAATCAATTAATTCCTGATAGCGCGCATCCAGCTTAGTACGACATTTTGCTCTTGGTACTTTAGGCCCCATGTCTCAGGCAAACGCCTGCTTTCCATCTTTCGACTCTAATGGGAACCTTTCCCAACATAGAGGAAGACATCACCAGTGAAAGGTATCCTACTTAAACAATGAGACCACCATACATACATACTACGCTAGAAGCAGAGCACTCATGGTCTAACTCTAGAATTCTCAATACACTTAGCCATACTCTGCCAAACCATAGTAGTCACATCTACATGTGGCGAGGCAACACCAACCCATACAAATGAAGTCCAGTACTACATCAGCAGTAATCTTCCAATGAGGCCATCCCTGTGGTGATGGCTATCTGGCTTCCACCTCCTTCCACCAAGGAGCTCTCGACTCGGATTGCCCTGTCTCCTAGTGTCCCACGTGCATTGCATATTCGTTGGTCGTTCGGTAGACGCCTTCGTCACAAGAGGACCAAGTAATATCGGTCATTTACCCGCGTTACTGATTCCCATTGAGCCTGGTCAGATATTATTCAGATTCCTCGCGCCACTTTGGGCATACGAATCGCCACACGATACAAAACCACCCATTTGGCTTCTCCCCCAACATCCAGCATCCCCTTGGATTCTCCTGACACCTAATCTCTGACCAACATCCCAGGTTTCAACGTGCCACACAGCAAATTCTGAGTTTGCATGGGTTTTTTTTCTTTAAAAAGCCACAATCTTGTGTTTGCGTGCACTTCCAGTTCCATTCATACACAATTCTATTTTCCCTATAGCCATGTTCTTCTAGTGCTAATGGGCATATCTAGTAAGCAGTCGCCCCCACGGCATACTGCTTGTATTATGACCTAGAGCAGTAATTGAATACCCTCTTCACCATAAAGAAACTCGGTTAAAGAGAAGGTCCCAGACATTCATTTTCCATACCGTTCCTGCCCAACAAGAGGGGAGTGACATAAAACTGGGAGGGCAACCAGATCATCTTTCAATTACAGGGATTCGATAGCGGTGACCCATAAGCCAGCTTGGATCAAAGTGTCTCGATAGAATGGACAATCATATGATAGGAGCTTCTGAGCTCCCTACCTACCCCTTCATCTCCCATTATTACTCTGCCATAAATCCCTCAACTTGAGGGTGTTGCACTGGCCATGCCGTGCTTGGGCACTGCCGAAATCACCCTTGTCATTGGCGATTTGGCCACGATATTTCTTGATATAAATACGCAGCATGATATGAGGATGCAGGCAGTATGGGACGGGTATAATGCCTCCCGCCTTTTGTGTATAACATTTGGCCACGTCTGCCTCTCAAGCACTTTATATGATCAGGCTTACGCGGACCTCTTGCCTCATGGGGAATCTTTAGAATCATATTTCCATATCTCTGAGAGCCTTTCAAAGATACAGATGCAATAAGTTACGTTACACACATAATATGCGTCACCTATACATGTTGTCAGTTATATGAAAATAAAAACTTAGATACAATTAGTACTTCACATCTTGCGTATTTTAACCGTCCTTTGTAGCTGTCCACTTTCAAGTGCAATGCTCACATTTCAACATGGGAGAACGTGGTGAATATTAAATTACAAAGGCAGAAGAACGGACGAAACTGAAGTCCTCTTTCAATAATCTGCAAAACAATGCTTAGCTTAATTCACACATATTATCTAGTGTTTATATTTCAACGGGCAGGGACTCGGCTCACCCGTTCCTCGCCCTACTATTTTGACACTATAAAGAATCCACTAGAAATGCAATTACAGGTTTTAAAAAGGCGCCATTGAAGCCGAACCTTGAGGTCAATTGATTACTTGGGCTTACAGCATCATTCGGATCGGCGCGTGGTGAGCCTGGGGATGGGTAACTTGATCAGCATGCAGCGCACTTGGGATGTTTGCTGAACCATTTTACATGGAAATAGGTGAAGGTCCCGTGCGTGTTCAGGGTCCTATGGAAACCAGGAAATGTGAGCCAGTCCTCAAACAACACAACAATTTGGTCAGACCGAAAGCTACACTGTAACTACCCACTCCTCCCTCGGGGACGTATCCCCATCACAAAATGTGCTCTTTGGTATGAAGGACACAAAAAGTACAGACACCGTGGTGGACATTATATAGCTAAGGTCTATTGTGGGATACACTTCATTTATTGTGTTGCAGTTGGAGCAGGTTTACAATACTTCCATCCCCTGTTTCTGCTTTGACCCAGGGCTGACTCCAGACCCAACCCTAACTCTAATCCATACCAAAACTAACCCTAACCCTAATCTACATGTAAGCAGGACCAAGTGCTGACATTAAGTGCAGTGTTTTGAGCACCATACCCAGGTTTGCGGTGGATGGCTATGTTGAATCACCGGGTGCTACATGATGCAGTGTTGAAGTAACCAACCTGGAGTACATGAGGGCACATATATACAGACGTAGCGTATTATACACCCAACTATTGTTCTTATGCGTGTCACATATTTAATATAGATCTACCCTGTAGGAACAGCGTCACAGTAAACGCCTTACGTCTGTCGGGATGTGCTCGCATGGATGATTCTGAGAGTTATTCATGCTCGATACGACATCTACATTTTGCGGGTGTCAAAGGTGATACTTCTAGATTATCTTGTAAAAAGCTCTCGTTAGCTCAAACTGATATTCTCACAGAACACTGATGTCCCTTCGCTGTATAATACCGTATTGAATATTTATTTAAATAACACAAAAGATTATAATTGTGGCTAAATCCTACTGCAAACTTGAATGTGTGGCAAATCGACACAAACTATAGTACTTGCTTGCTTCTGCCTTTGTCTAAAACTCGACTCATGTCAGCCACATTATGCGCATGTCGGCTACTGCCAAAGTATCCCAGAAGAAGCCCTAATTGTGGCCTTACTGATGACCTCGTGTCGGATCCATCAGTTGTAAGTTATCGCCAAGCAACCATGCTCCATTTCCCCGCCAGCACATAAAGGGCGGTCATGGACATCCATACCACTTGTCTGGCATCGTTTATGGCTTCATGGACCATCTATACCATATCGCCAATCGGAAGGCTTGCTTTATCCCGGAGATGAGCTGGTTCTCCCCGCACTTATTTCAAGCATTGTTAGGATTCTAACTGGAAAGAAACGTTTAATGTGTTTCTAAAAGTCTCCCCCAAATAATCAGTTATTCAAAAGTATGCCCCTTTATTAATCTCCTCTAATTTTTGTGGAAATAAACAGAAACCATTTTTATATCCTCTTTCTTTGAATTCAAGTAAGTGGATGTTTAGGTAGAGTTAAAGATATATTTTAATAGGTTAATCCTGTAAATGAAAAGAACATGTTTTATCCCTGAGAAAAACCGAATCAGAAGAGGTAATCAATATTATATTTGTATCTGGTGCAGGTCCGATGATTGATTCGGATCGGTGCCACTGGTAATCAGGTGAACGAAGGTATTCGGTGGTTTTCATCACTCCCGGGTTAATTACATATAAACAGTAATGGGCGGTTGACCAGGCTCTTACCGAGGTAGGGAGGAACAGCTATGTCTCGAGGGGTTTGGATCCTCGCTTCCCATTGGCTGATGGCAGCTGGTCGCGGCCAAATTTCTAATCCCCACTCATCACCTATCCCTCCCTGACAAGCCCCTCACATGACAGATCCTCCGCAGACGTGTGCGAAATACCTCGCCCTCCTCTCCCAGTCCCCCGCCGTAAGCTAATGTGTAATTTCTCTCAGATTCAGAGGCTAGTAATGTCGTTACTAATGCTTGTAAACTGGATCATCAATGCATCGTCTTCAGGCTTGTAATCAAAGATATGGAATGGGCAAGTCAGGTAGAAAGGCGGCGGGGGAAGGGTGGGTGTGGACAGACACAAAACATAAAGCCAAGGCGATGAAGCATTTCAATTGAGAAGGCTCACTTAAAGCAAGATGCCATTGTCTGTACATTGTGCACGAGACACAGCTGCGAGCACATGTAGTGGTTAGAGCGAGAAGCTCAGTCTGCTTGGGTAAGAAGGAGGAGGACTTGCATGGCTCCCATCCCATTTACAAACTCTGCTGCAAGGATGACAAAGTGGCTGCGATTTGAATGGGGAATCCTACAAAGACCTCTCCATCCCAGCTTCTCTGCATTTCCATGGATTCTGAGGCATTTCCTCGGCCATTTTGGGGTGTCCATATTGATTCTTCAGCAGTGTTAATAAACACAATACACTGGAGAATCGATTTAAGACAAAATTGCCGTTAAGCAGAGGTATTGGCCTTGCTGTGGGACATAATCGTACGACCGTGCCTGAAACCATTCACTCGGTTGAGCGAGAATAAATGATATGGCAGAAATCTGGCAAGCAATAGGGTGATTGATTCTGTGGCCACCTTTGTATAGTGACAACTGGTGCGTTTGTGTTGCTGCTCTAAAAAATCTCCCTATACAGCAGACCTAACACAAATCCAACGTAGGCCAATGCATCCATTGTAGATTTTCCTAACACTCTTATGGGTCAGCTCGTCAGAAGATGTACAATCAGAAACTCTACGCATTTAGTAGTTCTGCTAAATTAGGGCCACACATACTTTTTATATCTGAGTATGTTTGCAATTGCGTTGATATCAAAAAATATATCTAGCTATATGTTGAAGTGTATTTTGAACACTATATAACTTGAGAGGATTGCTGGAGGGGAATTGTACATTTTAAAGCGACTTGTCCCTTATCCACTCTAGCGAATGAATCCGAATGGCTCCAGTTCGTAGCAACCTACAGCTCTCGCGCCTGTCATTGCTCGTCAGGGACATTGTGGACTAATATGAAGTTATGACTGCGCTCCGTCAGCCCGGGCCTATAACACAGTCATTGGTAATTGTGCCCTGCATACTTTACAAGCATATCAGTGGCAGGCTTCTGTGCTATCTGATCTATCCAGTTAGATGCCAGCAACACCAAAGTCTGAGTAGAATCGTAACTACCAACCCGTTCAGATGACTTGCAATATCTCACTGACCGCATCCAAGCTTCACAAGACGTTCGGAATGACGCCACTTCAGCTTCCTCCCACCTCAGAGTAAAAGACTTGAGCTCCCACCGAGAAAAACCCTAACAGCTTTCATCTGTATCATTCAGACACAGACAATGGTTACAGATGAATATATGTGAAATTATTCAGCACTAAAACACAGGATGTGGTATTTTATGACCAATAATTCATCAGAATCCGTCTACAATTCCCCAATAATATAACAGGTACAGGCAGTGTTATTTCCTCCTCACCCAGCGCTCTATATCGTAGGTTTATATATTTCGCCTATATGTTCTATCTATAGACTCAGGAGCGGTGGTGTGTATTGAGGGAAGGAGAGAGGGCCATAATGGCAGACCTCAAAAGTCTCGATGGGTATGTCAGAGACAGTCATTAGTCTGATGTATAAATGTAGCTGGCCATGTTGATTATGGCACGCATTAGTACTGCTCGCTTGTCCTGTCACGTCTGCGGAAAGTAAGGGAGATCCGTGATCTCCTTTGGAATCAAAGCAGCTTCTATAGAGGGTAAACGATAAGCCTAACTTAATCAAATCAAATGTTGTAAGATCCAGGTTCAAATACCACACAGAAACAGTACAATTTTGTATCCCTTTGTTTCGGTGGTGAAGCATTTCGTCTAGATGGCTAAGGAGGTTCAAATGCTTGATCATTGGGTATCATGAGGCCGTTTCTTCTTGATTAAAAAATGATGGATGGGGCCATGTCTAGGTTAATCCGTTTGGCACAGGATGATATTACCTATGCATTTATAAAGAGGCTTCTAAGATGAATGAGATAAGGGACCGTTTGGTGTGACCTACTTATATAAGAACCTAAGATCAACCCTGAATTCTTACTCCTATGTAAAAACAGCCCTATTAAAAAATCATACTGATCGGCCAGTTGTGAAATATGATTTTGGCAGCATGAACGTCCTTGTTTTATTTTTCGAGGTATATGGACACCATAGCATCATAGTATATGACCTACTATGATAGAGGGCATGGGACCTATGTATTTTCTTAAGACATTTTGAACATTATTTTCTAGAAACAAATTCAGAGGTATGGATATACTATGACTATTGAGGTTGATTCCTGCGCAAGACATATCGTATGTTAATGAGAGTCTTGCACATGTTACCCACTACTGAATAATGCCATTTATCCCCACAGCCTTGTTGAGGCGGGATTAATGCATGTCTATATTATTTGTATAATATACTATATATATTGACAAATGATTTATAACTCAATTCAGCCTTGGCGTAATTTGTAAACATCACAAATGACGTCTTATATTCACCGCAAATGATGTATGTATGTGTCAGATGTTGGTGGTTATAATGGTACGTCACACGAAGTATTCTTTTTCAATACTAATTTATATGAAAAAGAGTGTTCCATTTAATCCCATTTATCTTAATGACGTGATAATGGAATGTGCACTACCGTTACTCTTCGCCAATAAACGTCGGTGAGCTTGACATGACCATTTTATAACAGCCAGCTTGCGCAAACTGATACTAAGATATGAAAGCGCTTTTTAAGCTGTTCAGAAAATGAAAAGCGGCAGCTTAAAATGGCCTGGTGCCTGCCACTTAGTAGTTTTAAGCCGGTTTACGCCATGTTAGCATCCTAATACAAAATCAATGTGGGAACATCTCGGAATTGAATTAATCGAAAATCATTTGGCACCAAAATAAAGCCTACAAAGCCGATCGAAGAATTAAAAAACAACTCACAATTAACATGGGTCAATCCTTTTCCTCTACATGAATGGCCCTTTTGAACTGATGAACATCTCATAGTGTTATTACTCCTGCCCTCCTGCAACCCCAAGGGAGTGTTGCGTGAAAGTATGGGTGCTCTCCAATAAGGTATCTTTCATTCTATCAATGCATTTGGGATCATATTGCAAGGTTATCGTTTGGGTCAGTGGGACCGACCCACCTCCTGTTTTTCCAAGCTGGTATAGGATCCAGTACCATGTCGTGCAGTCAGAAAGTCGGACAAAGGGGCGCGTTACCGCTGAATGGGCCACATTACCCTCTGGGCCCGGGGAGGAGATGGACCAATTCCATTCTGGCGTGTCAGGGCCGAACGTCTGATTGTGGTTTGACAGTTCCCATTTTCCTCCGTGTATGGGCTTCAGTTAGGCCATTGGGAGTTGTGAGGCGGGGAGAGGGTTTACAAGGTTTCATTATGGAGCCCTGCTTGTCCCAAGCCCCAACTAGGACAATCATTTCTTTACCACAATATATACCATCGAAATCCCACCAACTTACCGATGCCATTATTTGTTATTTTGTAGTTACACGAATACGGAATTTACAGGAGAATGACCACTGAAATATAGAAAATCTTAGGCAAAAGTATTTTACAGAGGTCATCGCCTATAGCGATGCGTCATGCTCGACCCTCTATGAACTATCGTCTCTCAAAGCATGCAGTAGACCTTATAACACAATATTGCTATAACAAATCCATCGTTTCTCCTTTCCTCGTATCATTCAATTAAAGCGCGATGTTTTTATCAAGCTATTCACCCGAGGCATTCATTAGTTGTCCAAAGTTTATTCGCATCCATCCATACAGTCATTACTGAGTTCATGTAAACACTTATTGTGAACGCAATTCTCGAAATCCCGCAAATTTCTAAATGAGTAGTGTATGGAATCGGGGATTTGAATCAGTAGTCCGAAGTGTGTCATACATGTAGTATATCTTATAAAGAACCTCCCTACTACATCGAGGCTAATTTAATTTATGAGGCCTGTCCTTCTAAGGCATGTATACTATCATAGGGAATATCTAGAGGCAGAGCAGTTTTATAACAAATCCCAAACCGATAAATCACACTGATCCTATTACATACATTTTCTGTTGCGTGCAAGAAGTGTGGCACGCTTGGTGAGAACTGAACCTCCATTTCACTTACAGAGATTGAAGTCGGTGTTTGCTCCTACATTGCATATGCCAGGCCCTCCCGGTTGTACTCTAACCAACCTATCTGTCTATGTTAGATGGAGGCCCGACAAGCCAGCATGGCTGCGGCTGCTCCGGTGTGATTCGGTTCTTCGTCCGTCACCCCTATAGTTTCTGCTGTTCCTAGCAACAGAGGTCGTAAATCAACGGTCAGTCGCATTGGGGTTGGCACTAGAGGCCACAGCCATGTCCACAGCTTTGACTGTGGCCAAAGTAAGACAAATAGCGCTTGCTGCCATGTCGAATGCTCTATTAGTGTGCTGTGGCTCCCTCCCTCAGCCCCTGCCGTGAGGTGTCGAATTGGGCGCGACTTCGGAAGGACATACGTTAGGACCGGAGAAAGAAGACATTATTCTTTGCCGCAGTCGATCCAGGAGATGAAGCCAGAAATGCCTTGATTTGGTGACTGTAGGTCTGCAGCTCCTTCCATCATCCACTGACATCCGACCCCCACCCAGTGCTTTCAATCATCTGAAGAAGGACCGCCAAGCTAGTGTCCTTCCCCTGAACGCAGAAAAGGGGGATCGGTTCTGTATATTCTATAGTGGGCCCAAGCAAGATCTATGAAATAGTGGACATTGTAGGGAATAGGGAATGTTCTGAATTGAACGAGTAATATTGATATAGTACAAGGGTATGAAATAGGAAATGGTAAAATACATATATCAATGCTGAAAATGAATAAAATGGGTGTTCGGCTCATGCCTTTTGTACAGGCAGTACTTAATACGGACAAGCGACGGACGCTGTTCGAATTGGGCCTGTTTATACATTCACGGGTGAATTCACTTAATATGATTCTGTTAACGACAGACCGAACATTCGTTGTGTTTCTCAGTTGGCCAAAAACTTGAATACATCATTCTGAATAATGTTCCGTGCATTTATTCAGAGGTAGACAGGTGTTAATACATTAATTAAATTCCCTGCAACAAATGTATCCGGAGGAGATTTATCCACGAGAAATGTTCCCATCTCATGCATATACCATCTACCTTTATGCCCCAACTAATACAAATTATCATCCATATGGTCGAGATGGAAGGGTTATCACCTGCCTCAGTATACTAACCTATCAATTCATGCCATGGTCAGAATAATGGAAAACATCTAGACGATTATGAATTGATTATCAATAGGTCATTTCGTGAATCATTTTAACGTCAAATGAAAACCTGCCATAGAAGGGAGTAATTTGTATTAAGGTAATCTTAGCAATCGACCTTTCATGAGAGATTATAATCGGAACATAAAACATACTTACATACATGCACACATACATACATTCATATGCGTTGGGCTCCAATACTCGGGTGCTTTATTCACATTTTCACATTCTTGACATTTATGAATAACGGTTGAATGTAAGGGGTCGAAGAACAATTGTATACGTTCGAAAATAGTTCTTATTGAAATAATCTGTACTGGGTACATATTCAATTGCATGCAAGTAAGAACACTTACCTATTGGGTGGTTGAACGTTTATTTTCAAGTAAAGAGTGGTTAGAGTGTATCTTTCATGCCAGTCTCCTTGATATATATCAATGTAAACCATAATTGATATTGATATAGCCTGTCGTCAAATGTTATGTGCATGCATCTATGTAGAATCCTCTTTATAGACTTACCAGTATGAACCATGATCACCTTCGTGGAAATGTGTTTGCATTGATCTTTGTAGATAGAAGAAGATGCATCAACGTTTGTTTTCATACTTTTGTTGCATGTTAAGACAAGACTGCGGATAATGCATCGAATGTCTATGTACGAATTATTCCACATCTCTGTCTCTGTCTTTGTATCCATTTGTGAAGAGGAACTAGCTCGGGCATTGTTTGACTGCATGTGTCCTTTCCCTATGTGTTACCATTGATGTTTTCCAATGGCACTTTCTGCAATACTCCATTTCATCCGGTATTTCAAAGGGATATAGAGGTAATACAAAATTGTAGGTTATTAGGCGGAACGTGTCCCGACACGCTATTTCGAGAAGGATGTTTCTGTGATGTAATATTAAACGTTGCTTCACTGTATCAAAATCTCCAATAATTGAATATAATTGGGATCATGTGTGGCATCTCTACATGTATATTCTACGTTAACATTATCGCCAAAGCTCCCTCATGCTGCCCAGACCCTCCTGAGGTGTGTCTATGAAATGAAGAGGGCATTGGTGGACGACTGTACCTAGGCGAGGTGGTCTTCGCTTCTGGGCTGGCTTGATTCAATTTTGGTGGGCACTTAGTAGATAAGACTGGCGTCTATAATACCAACACAGCTGCCCCGCATAGGACACCTCGCTACCTCTAGGGGAAAAAGGCGGAGGAGGCTATGCCCACCAAGATAGAGCCTTTGCATTTAGCGTCTTGATACTTGGTGGCGTTTATCTTTCTTCTAGCCCACGGGCAAGGAGGCGGGATATATAGATATGACCGCCTTTGTTCACAAACAGAAATATGGCTCAAGTATAGTAGGCCTATATAAAGGTGGTGCTCCGCAGGAAGACTGCACTGCATACTGGTGTGGTACAGTCAGGTTTTGGTGGATTCAAAAACACTGTCCAAAGGGGTCCTTTAGAAAGAAAGAACGCAAAGGAATCGTATAATATCGTTTATGGATATCCAGTGATTATCAGGGGAGGCAGAAGAGCTTTTTTAATTTTGAAGGACCTTCCTGAAAGAGAATGTACTTATCATCAAAGAATAATATCCCTTCAACCCTGCTGTTATCAGTGCAAATATATCCTGCATATATCCAGTTGTGCCCTGGCTCAATGAAGAAAGACCATTCTCAGTAATCAATCGGTGCAGAATGGTGGCCTTGAGCCCATCTGAACGCCATTTGGCTAGTGAAGCCAGGAATGTTATCCGTTACTCTTTGAATAGACACTGTCTTGAGCCTTAAAGCAAAGTATTGTCCAATTTCATCGTTAGCAGTAGCTCAGAAGGTCAGTAGACTTTGGGCAGAATATAGTTTCAAGCACTAAAAGGGGGAGACCACCCTCACAGAGCTCAGCTATTTTATTTGTTTCCTTTTTATTAGCGATTCCATTCATTCTTCTCGTGGGTTAAAGACGGTGTCTATCGACGTGCAAATCATCTATTGAAAATTAGCAATTGGTTTCAATTGACATTATCTAAATATATAAAAGATTATATATATCCGCAGCCCCTTTGTCTCTGCCGCCACTATCCCAGTGTGGACCGCTCCTTTTTGGTCCCATCATTCTGTCATTCTTCTTGAAGGTCGACTCCCCTATCTCCTGTCCCTCCTACACATCCTCCTTCAGTTCAGATTGAATGCAGTCCTGGCTCATTGTCGGCACAAGATACCTGGAGACATCCACCAGTAGAATATTGATGCCACCTCGAGGACAGCGCCTTACGATTATGGAAAACCATTCTAAAGAACTTGAGCCCTGGTCTCCCACTTAGCCCAGCATAGTGCCATATCGTACAAAGGCTCTACAGAGTCATCCAGAAGAGCACTATAAGCACTTAGATGGACACGCCGAGGCAAGATGAATACTTGTCTCAACTACCCATTTGCATTCTAAATCCATTACCCTCAAGACTATATATGTACGTAAACGATCTAGTACTGTGAATAAGCATATATTCACTAGCTCTATACATTATTGAGAAGCTTTCCATAATGTGAATCTTTCCATCACGCCTGCATCCGAATTGTTGAGTAATGATACTTATACGAATGATCAATTCTGAGGCCTGTATAGCACGCAGTTAAATATCTTCCCATCAGATCGACAATTCACGAGCCTTATAAAGATCGCAATTTTGTGTAACTAAAACCTAATCAAAATACAAAAATAGGCAATAACCTGGATCCGCATATCTACTACAAAAATAGTGTTACCAAAGGCTTCATGAACTGAACGCAGGAAAGGGTACGACAACTAGCTTTTGTACCATCATCAAGAGAAAACATCTTCTGTACATGTGCAACAGCTGGTCTTAAGATGTTGTTCCTCGTAGTTATAATACCACTCTCGGCGGAGACAAACAAACTGCATTTCAGGGTCCTTCAAGGGCAAGATAATGCAGTGAAGTCTATTCATTGGAAGATGCCTGTGCTTCCACTAGGAACACACCGTCACTTTGAATCATTACTCATGGGGCCAGTAAGGGTTCCACCATCCAAATGTATCCAGTCCCCTGTCGGACATTTCACAAAGGGCCCTGTTGGTCCTAGCAAGACGTCGTTGTCAGTCAATTTGTGACGCTTGTGTACAGTAATTCACTGGATGATAATGCCTCGCTCTAACTGACTCTGTCTCAAGTTGTTCCTCACAAATGGATGTAACCTTCATTGCAGGGCTATCGACCGTTAGGGCTGGAACACTATCGGTGTCCTAGCCTATAGGTCTTTTACACTAGCCGTGAATTGCCATATCGCCCTTGGTCCTGCCTTGTTCTATTCGACTTATCTAATAACCTTCCGATAATTGAACACCTAACTTGGACATTTCTAAGCGATGATGACGGCAGACGGAAATGAAAAATTATTTCTCCCCCGTCCCATTGAACTAAGGGATTTTGTTTTTGGAGGTGGTAGTACGAGTGGGAGAAAATCGAAAATGATGTACCCAGAAAGGAATTACGATACAAATTAGATATAGTTAATGGAGTATAGAAGGATACAGGACAAAGATACTTTACTTAGAGATATTTTATTTACGCAAACTTGCGATATAATCTTTCTTATTTTATCGGGAAATTGGTGGCTTGCGTCCAAGTTTGTAGTAGGCTACTCGGGTTTTCCATTGCCTTGGGATGCGGATGATGCAGGTTTCTACCCGTGTAAAGTCAAATGCATGCTTGGTGTTATATACCAATTCATCTTCTTTCAATTATTTGTATTGGTCTTCTGCATTTTGATTAGATGTGTAGTAATACTTAGATTGCATGCCTCCTAAAATAGAATGTTTGAGAATGGATTGTTCTGTATATGATAATAGCAATTTCCAGGACAACATCTCCGTTCTTGTTGCAGGTTACCAAAGGAATTTACCATTGCACTTTTCATGTCAATCTTTTAAACATTGAAGTGCGTGAGCTGACCAAAATATTAGCCAAAATGAAAATCCCTTCCGCAATATGTAGCCAAGTGTAGGCCTATATTCTAACTTAAGATGTCTTCATTGTCATTTCACAAATCTATGTCTAGGAGGCATTTTTAGTCTAACGTCTGCGGAAATTCCTATATTTTTCAAGAAAGGACCTGTAGACGATCCTAAAACCGCTAGGTAAGGATTATGAACATGTCGCCATTTTAAACCTAATCGTTGTATCTGCTGTTCTTTTATTTTTCAGTTATTCTATATACATTCTACAGGCATATAATAGTAAAGCCTACCAACACAGGAGTGTAAGTACTGCACGCCCGCTTCCACATAATAATAATACGACACCTTTTAGCAGAATGATGATATGCATGCGCAGAAAAATTCTCTTTGAACATCCCCATGAATGGCATGTTACCCATTGATATGTGAATGACCATTGACTTGTATTGTGAAGGCTGTCCTGCATCCCAATTTTACTTGTGTGCCTTTAACTATATATAGGATCTGGTATGATACCTCTAACCACTCTAACTACATAGGTTCATCCTACATGATTATATACACGAAATACATACAGATATCGCTGGCCGATGAAGCATGCTCGCCAGTTGTGGTTGATTTAATCTTCTTCTCCGAACAGGCTTTTCCTTTGATTTAAAATTTGTACTAACTTTCATTTAATACCTCTCAGGGTATATTATGCAATAGCATATTTTATTTCAGGAATGTTTTGTTCAATGCCCTGATATAGGTATAATTTGGTTTTAAAATGGAAGCTAAAATATAACTATACTGCTGCTTGATTGTTTTGCTATTATGTGTGGTGAAGGATTTACTATCCAGTATCAATACTATGTTGCGTAGACCACATGAATTATTCAATAATTGTGAACAAGTCTTTTGATAACAATAATGTTTTAGTATTATAAATTTGATGCTTCAATATACATGTATCATTGTATTTCGCGTGTTCCACTTGATATTAAGTACTTGTAGGTATACTCGCCCATCCTTTATATACACTACTTGCCCTGCTACCACAGGAATGGCATATAAAAAAGGGTTTATCACATTTGCTCGATTCTGAATGGAATATATTTGAGAAGCTGCACCATCTCTCCTCAGGGGCATTTGAATCATTTTTAATCATCTAAGATTTGTGGCACAACCAATTCCTCACTCCCATCCCTCTCAATTGTAATAGTATAAGTCTTTTTAAATGATAATCATGAACCTCCATCCTCCCCACTGCACGGGTATGTCCACCTAGCATTTCCTATCAACCTTGATTATGATTTGATCTTATCTGAAATGAGAAATGAACCATAGGCACCCAAGTGAACTGTGTCTGGTAATGGACAGGCACGATAAGGTGCCCATTATAAAATAAGTAAGGTATAGCCTACATATATAAAGAGTCATTTCGCAAGGGTTAAGAGTGTAAAGAATTTGAAAGAATTGTAAACTATCTTACACACTAGTTTTTGTCAGCTATAACTAGCACTCTTACGGACTTTATAAATGCATTTCCATAAGTAAGGAAACTTAAAATTACACTGGAATTCATTATCAAGATTATATTGGTTAGTCAATGGGATAGGAGAGCATTCACACAGTGGTTTCCGTAAATTGTCAATAGAGGAAACAAGGGAGACACTAATTACCTCCTAGTGTGGGACACAGTACTAAAATCTACACCTTGTGATCTGTTGTGGTAAATTAAGAGGCACTTAAATATTCGCCGTACACCACCTGGAACCCCCTGTAGCCTTGACCAAAGAACTATCCTTTGGAGGCCCATTGTCTATTCTAAACTGAAGATTACAAATGCGAACGTTACAAATGCAGTAAATATTCAGGTCCTTATGAACGTATAGGAGAAAGTGATGTAAAGTATACATGGTGTATGAGCACTAACACCGGAGGAAGCAATGAAAAGAGCAATAATGAGCGGTTCACTGGTCTTAGCTGACCCGTTGTTGCATGCATCGCTCGTATTCGGATATAGCACAGTCATTGGACGCTGGAGAGTACGCGGCGAACTTTGATGCTCCTTGTGGACAGGAAGAGCATGCTGGAGGAATTACAAGTATGTAGTAATCACCTGGTGCTCCTGGCGGATGTATTACCGCGAGGCCAATATCAAGCCACCAAGGCGCCAATGATCAGCAGCCAAACGGTCACTTCTCTGGTGGAACACTAACCCGACACCTCCGGGAATGTCTGAAGGTTTTAATGCTTATCACTTTCTTCTCAAACTTGTAGAGCTCTCAGAGAGGTCAGTTAGCGAGCTGCAAACTTGTAAAGCGTTTATATTTAGGTGTAGAATGAAACTTCTCCTGAATACAAATAATGTGGATTAAAGAGAAGACAGCTTTAACCTTTTTCTCCAGATCCACCCCTGCGCTATTTTCCTATGGAAGGACCCAGAGCCAAGCACCAAACACGTAATCAATATTTATGTCTGTACTACAGAGCTAATTCACAGCATTTAAACTTAATAGGCCTACCAGGAGAAACACGTTGGTTCCATTATTTTACGACCACCAATGTGACCGGGGAACCGAGTTGTCTGCAAGGTCGTTTTTAGAGATACGTGCATTTCTAATGGCCCCACGATGCATAAATTGACCGACACGCCCATGTTGTTGCTGGTTCTGTAGGTGGAGTGGAGTGGCAAGGTCGTACCTACAAGGTTCACTGGCTTGGCCAATAATTTGGTTATAACCTGAAATACTCCCATCAATTAAGGTAACATTTCCTAAAATGTCACTGACAGTCACATTCTGTGCCATGAAAAAAGATTGATTACTTGGCGATTCCAAACGATTAAGGACTGAGACGCCACTTGGCTTTTTCTGAGCAGAAGGACATCACCAGGCTTGGAAAGTCTGCTTACTAATGTTTTCTTGTAAGAATGATAAATGAATTTAGCTAATTTCTTTAATTAGATCTACGGTTATCTATGCGAAAGCAAAGTAACTGACATTGGCTGGTTTGGGTTGAATAGGAATCATTAGCGCGGTATGCTCCATCATCTGAGCCGAGCAAATGGGAAATAGTTTAGATCGTATCTGAGGGATAATTGTACTGTAATTCTATCAGCCAATTAAGATGCGAACGGAGGGCAATTAAACGGGAGATCATCAAGATGGTTTCATGTGTAAGAGGACTCGGCACTAAGCAAAAATACCACTTTCCGATCCTCTGCTTTCGCACAATTCGACCAGCACATCATTTGACAGCTGTGGTATTCAGACATGTATAGATATTAACAATGGTACAATTACCAATTCAACGTTTCTAATCTTGTTGTACATTTGGAAATCTCATTCGTATGATATGGAGCTGAAATATTCACCTGATTTCGGTTGCCCCTCCTTAAGAAATGGATCATGAATCGCAGTGTAACTTCTTCTGCAATTGTGTCTGATTCATAGTAAGTACAAGAAATAGTGCATATACCGACAATGTGAAGTATTCTCAAACATAGATTTTTTAAAAAATGTCAATATTTGGAGTGGGATAACGCAGGAGGACTATATACTATATATTTGACAATCCGCTTCAGATCAATAAATTTTGAAAGAGGTTCTTAGATTACTAGCAAGTCCATGAATGTGAAATAAATCCCAGTAGGTAATGGATTATCCAAGCATCAAGATGCATTAATGACCAGAAATCAATTACTATATTGTCAGTAAAAATCTCTTTATCCTCTACTTAATTAGGTCCGAGAAAATTAAAATGATACACATAAAATGCGTCGGAGATCATTGAAATCAGAACTGGAGAACATGGTCGTAAATCTGTTAGTTATACGACTCGGTATCTAAGCTTGGTTGGAGTCTCGGGATTATATGGCTTCTTTTGGGGCACTACTATAGAATCCCATGGACGCACTCTGGTACTTTGTATCATGACAGATTCTTATGGCCACAACAGTCTAAATTGGCAACGTTATTTGAATATCGATTTTGAGGGTCTTGGTCTTCAACGCTCACAAACAGCAGTCATTCGCTGTGGGCAGAAGAATACAGGAATAGATGACGGGGGAAAGAAGGAAGAGTATACACGTATCAGCGAGACAATCTTGTCAAATGAGAAAGGAGCCGGGTCGTGGTCAGCCATTTATCAATTGGATATGCCGTGTTTGGTATGAAAATTTAATGTGTAGGGAGGAGGCCTGGTGGGAAAGCACTGACAGTTCCTCAAAACAGAGGAGGCGCACCGCGTCCTTTAAGCACTTGCAATTGTATGGCAGCATTCATCAGACAAGAAAAAGGGGAGGTTTCGGCAATGGCTCTTAGATACTGGTACTGCTCAAGAGCAACGGAGTACTTCCCATAGTTTGCATCGCGAAAAGTATATAATCTCCTCTACCGAACTGCAGGCCGTAGGCCTACGAATATATATCCATAGGGTATTAAAGGAAGTTGGATCTAAGTTAATGTAGACTACAGTATTGACTGAGTTTTATGTTGAATGTGGGCTTTTCAAACAGTTTACTAATGCTAAAATATTCAGCCATTTGGATGAGGGTCCCTCTTCATATCTAGCTGTTATTTCCTGGCCCCGATTCAGAGATTATTGGAACCGCTTCATGTCATTTCTCGGTGCTGGGTTGTCATTGACGTTCAAAACTCTGCAACGCACAGTTGGCGATCTCCCTTGTGAGAGGGTTCGGCTAAATGTTTGATTACAAAGGGGAACATTGGAGCATCATACGCTAGCGGAAGTGAGGAGCCCAGGTGACGAGATAGATTACAGATCATTGTCTCAGGCCGTCATTTCATGAAAGCAGCGTTCCTTCACGTCATCGCACACGTCACAGCAACACCATATTGGAATAGCGACGTTACCCTCACGTCACGATGACAAAATAATGGAACGAGGATGTGCGTTTGTGACGTTAATAAATAAGAACAGACAGCAGCAGAGTGGATGGGTGACAAAGTGGCAATTGCGCTGCAAGACCCACGGCCCATCTATATACTAGGGCTGTTTGAGGTCTAGCCCCAAACCTTCTCCCCATAGGAAGCAGGTAATATATCTCATAGGCCATATCCTTATCTACATTTTCATTTTCTTCTGGAAGCCATACATTATTCGAGAAAAACGCCCTTCGCAACTGTAGAAAATATTCAGGGATTCGAATCCAATTCCAACTAGTATATTAAGAAGAGCAAAATCTAATGTTCTCGCACTATACTCTTCGAGGCAAATTCAGGCACTGACGCAGGTACTGGATATATAGAAATATATACATGTACATATATATCAAACAGCTTAGATACATTATATTTACGCTCTTTGTATATATATGCAATGACCCTGGTTATTAATGAGGAGGAGAAAAGAAAACGAATTGGTGTTGATATAAAATGGTAAACAGTAGTAGAGCAAGTAATTGAAAAGCAGGTTGATGAACAGACACTCCATCTGGTGGCAAAATACAGTAAGGACGTACCGCGTACGCAGACTAAGAGTATCGTTAAAACATGTAAGTAGTATAAGCAAAGTTGCCTTTGACCATGGCAAGAGAAAACAAATACACTACATATAATTATAATGTTGTTCTATGTACCATTCGGTTTGTATAATGCGATTGTTTTAAATAGTGAGGGTTAGTTCCTTTCTCTTCACCATATATTATATATATAGTACATACCTAAACTGAATACATTCTTCTTTCGACCCTGAATGTCATCCCATAGACCAAGTGCTATATTCACAAGTTAGAGAGTTGGAGGTCATTCCAACTTATTTGACATTTTTCATGTCCTTTGTTCAGATATACCTATAATCACTACCGAAAATTCAGAAATTATATCTCTAGGTTTTCATGTTTTGGTACTGCATGAATAATGTTATAAATCAACGGCCTAGTTCTGTACCAAGTAATGGACAAATGCAGCTCTTTCAAGTGAAAGTGACACTTTCTAAGTATAAACTCAGGAAACTCGCCTTCCTCTGGGGAGCTCCGAGATGGTCCATCATTATACTTCATCTAGTTATCCACAGACTCAGTGCTAAGTTGCTGGAATGAGAAGAGGGGATCACCAGCAAACATTTATAGCAATCTCCGCAGACAAGTTGCCTCCACTTTCTCTTCATTAAATATGAGAACATCTTGATTCCCCTCGCATTTATCCAGATTTCAGGACTTGATAGGTTTAGACTAGATATTTAGTAGACCTTACATTGGATGTAAGATAGATACAAAAGTTGTTGACGTGGAAACAGATAGAATGATTGTTAAAAGCTAATCTAAATTGACAATAATGTCCACTAGCATACCTGTTTCGATTTGTTTTCACTGGATTCCCATGAGATTATCATGTATTGAAAATGGCTCCAATAAAATTTATTTAAAAAAATGAGATAACTGTCTTCTATAGTCACTACACAGACGTCTTAAAACACAGAACACATGTACAGTCAATAGTGTAGGTGTACGGGAACAAAATTTAAAATGATGTACCACAAAATCTACAATGATGCACAGAGGAATACGCAGTTGGCAATCGGTAGCGACGGAGAGAAAGCTGTCAGGAAATAGGCACTTGAATAATATATTTCTCATGCAACTTGCACGTTAGATACACTAAGTGAGGGAATTCTAGAAGGGCAGATCTATGACTGACAACTTGCACATCAGAGAGGAATGATGTGTGGACTTCAATTGCTTGTTCATTGCTTGTCCATACCGGCATCTCCCTCTTAACAACAAGTTTTTATATTCTGCAATCCCCCGCTTTAATTAATACAAACAAGAAATGTGTCATTTTTAAATGAACAATTCCTTTTAGGTTAGTCATGAAGGAAATGTATGTATACCAAGGAATGTAGGTGAAAGCCAATGGCCTTTCCTAAAGGAGAGAATTCATAACCAGAAGAGTGAAGTCCATTTCTTTCCAAACAAGTTCTCCGAGAATACAAAAGATAAGATAAAGAGAATCTTGCATGGACACCGAAACACACTTTAAAACGTCACTCCTTTACTTGGATTTTGAGCAAAAGCAGGCTCCGGGTCATGGGGTCACAAACAAGAAAACATCACGTAGCATATTGACCCACATTCCCAGTATGTTTGCGTATGGCCTGCGCCAAATATGGCCTGATGAGCAGGATTACCAAACCATACATCTTGCCTCGTGACTGAGAACATGGGAGATACATGACCAACTCAATGAGAATGTGAAGAGAGATACAAAGACACGAAAAGCACATCCTGACAAGAAATGACGTCGGAAACCATTGGCATTCGTGTACATATCTTCTTTTCAACTCATAACCTTTTGAACGGGTAAAATGAGGATGATATCATTATTTGCTTTGCATAATATATCTCACATTTCACATCAACTTTTCGATGTGTTTCGAACCACACCACACATATGTCACAGATCACACATAATTTCGCCAGCAGTCGCATTCCTATTTAAAGGTATGTGGGTCATCATTCGCCTCCTCGGAAATAAAGCTGTTTAAATATCAGCAATTAAAGTTGCATTTCAGCGTTATTATCCCTTTCTTGCAGGTTATATGGAATGCCATAGGATACAGCATTGGCGTACATACCCCAAACAGCGGGTAATAAAGACTGTATCACATGGTTACCGGAAGTGAGGATTTAGTTTACCTGGAAATTGAGCACTCGATGTAAATACAACTAAAAAGTGTTGTTAAAGGCCTGGCTGACCACAACAATAGGCCTACATCGTTGAAGAAAGCCCAATTTAGTATAGGGTAGAGGACTCCTCGGACAGCTCTTATGAGTTTTGACTTAAGACATTATATTATGGCATTCGCTTGTGATAGACAGCATAAACAGCGCAAGGTACAATGCTCTAGACCCTATACCTTCATACGTAGTGTGAGTAGTATAGGGAAAAGCTGTTTGTTTGTATGGTCTATATTATAGCACCACATATATACATCTAAAATCGACCCATTTCGTTAGGGTAAGCCATATATAATTAAATAATTTCCAAGCAATGCTTAGGTTGGCCTTCTTACAAAACTATACACATTGTGGTATCTTTTGATTTATAAAGGAGCCGTCGTGATGGCATTTTTACTGTTGAAAAAAACCCAGAAAATCAGCACAGTCTCTTCACTGTTCATGAAGCCACATGTTTTCGCGGTTCTGCTTGGCTACCCTTTATAACTCTTCAAATTAGGGGAGTTACTTTTTGTGTTATAATATGACTTTTAATCTCTACCTCAGGTGGTTATTACTCCAAGACATTTAAGGCAGTAATATATTTGTAACACAAATGGAAATCAGACATGGGCATAATGTCATTTAAACAGTGACTTTTCATACAGCTGCCACTGGTTTGAATTTTTTATGGATGTATTTCACAATTCTATTATCAGGTAATATCTAAGATGGTTTTATTTAAGTTATTAAATCCTAATGTTGGACTGTAAGCCTAGATCAATTACTATATTTTAAATGAATGTTAGAATACTGCATATGTAACATAATCTGACTGAGCATCAGAAGTGGCAAATTCTGAGGACCTTGAATTAAAGGCACAAGCCATTGTCAGCGGTCCAACAGTCCTTAGTCTGCCCAGTGGACCACTGGCTTTAGTCTTACCTCGCCTTTTTACATCCGAATATAGTATCAACTTCTCATGTTTTATGAGTCAAACAATAGACAGATTGTGCATTCCAACTCTGTTTTCTTCCCAGAATATGATGAATGGTTGTTCAAGAGGCAATAATTCAAGAGAAATTCAGGAGTGCGCATCTGTAAAGAGTGTACCCAATTGCTTGTCTACATTTTATCATTCTACCTCATCCATCACCCTGGAATAGAAATTTGTAGTCATCATTTACCCAGTTCACCAGAGAATAGGCTTGAAGTGAAATCTCGGAAATTAATATGCTTTTGTATCGGCTTGGTAATAAAGCATTTTTCTTTATCTCAAATAAATGATTTTTCATCCCATGGAGGAAATGGAGTGAATTGAGGATTAAGATTTCCCTCGAGTAATAGATTTGAATTCTCTATAATACTGATGATGGCACTATAAAACTGACGATTTCTATTATGTATCAGGTTTCGACCTAGTTTGCAAATGGATGAGTCTTTACTGTATAAGAGATGTACGCTTTCTTTGAATAACATAATAAATTCATAATATATCAGGGGAATACACTGGCCAACCTGACATTATATTTCAGGATGTGCGCTACCTGGTTTTGGATGTAATAAAACATTTATCCATCTATCTGTCTATCATTCAATCTATTTATCTATATGAGGTGACTCAAAATAACTGCAAAGAATTCTATTCGTCCCTAATTAATATACCAGCAAGTATGTAAGAAGCTTATTATATATCATGGACAAAAGAGAGGCAAGGAATATTTAGTTTTTCATCCAGAGACAAGAATTTGCAGATATTAAAATGGTTTTCATTTACGAGCAAGGACGATGGCTATTTGCCTGCAAATGCTTATCAAAAGGCAGCGTACTCTCTTTAAGCGCTCGCCAAATTCTAATTAAAACCATACACTTCCACAGCCATTGTCAGTGGCGAGATACAGATTGCGCAGACCGGTTTTAATAAAAATCCAAGGAGGCTGGACTACCTCATCCTCGTTCAATTGCTTGTCTGATATATTCATTGGGACATAAATGAGCATCCCATGACAGACGATGCATCTATGGAAGGTATTTCCGTAATGTGGGTAACTCACAGACCCTGCACATTTTCCTGACAAGGTTTGATACCATCATTAACCTTGTGGCTGTACAGATTAAATTAAT
Organism: Sthenelais limicola; assembly: GCA_942159475.1. Lineage (NCBI taxonomy): Eukaryota > Metazoa > Annelida > Polychaeta > Phyllodocida > Sigalionidae > Sthenelais > Sthenelais limicola. The sequence continues at coordinate 55,870,075 of OW804095.1, read as the reverse complement.
CTCCTTTCCTCTTGAACTGACAACTAATGTGGAACATTTGAGGGCACAGTAAAATTATGTGGATTACAGTTGATGATCACCCGCTAGATAAGGCCCTGGGCAGAATGCCTCAACTTCATGATGCTTTGAGGGTTGCAGGCTTGTTAAGAAGAAACATTGAACCATATGTTTGAACATGTTAAGGTTATACAATGTATTCATCGTTTCGATGTGTGCGTTGGAAGACTAATCAATCATTGTTATCCTAGATACCAAGGGGTCAATGTTAAATGAAGCATAATGGGGTTATTTGGGACACAATTTCATGACACATGGAATGTATACTTTTATCTATATTTCACTGATTCCTCAATAAAGGCATTTTGAATTAGTATGGGATACTGAGAACCGAAACCCGTGACTTAATCAAATTTAGCAAAAGTATAAATACAAAAATACCCATTCAAAGTATGCTGCATGCTACTGTGAGAGCATACTTCTCGCCTCTTATCGTCGCTCTATATTGTATCCAAAGATTTCCATATCTTAATTGAACCAGTCCATTAATACATCGATTTTGATTAAAGCAGCTCGGTGACTCAAGGAACATATTTGAAGCACCACAATTGATGGCGGTGGAGGCATCCATCCACTGTTCTAATTTGTGAGCCATTAACCAGTTGGACAATAGATCACAAATATTGGGACAATTAGCAAATGAATGGGCGTGGTCTCCATTCTGTGATTGACGGCGAAAGATTGTATCTATTTGACACAATTTTAGTAGCATGATAAATCACCACGAGCGTTGCCTGAACCGGGAAAGCTGACTTATTTACTGTCAGTGTAAGCTCTTTAAATCAAACTGCTGGTGTCATCTCATCCCTGATCATCATTATTAAATTTCATCCTTGTATACATATTTTCTTTTATTCTTATGTATAACTAGCAAAGTGCCCGTCCAAACTCACTCTCTCTCCCCTCCTCTCTCCCTGCCTCTCCCCTCTCTCTCCCTGTCCCTACCCACCTTCTCCTCTCCCCTGCCCTATTCTCTCTCCCCCTTTTCTAGCTCTATCCTCTTGTCTTTCACTCTATCCGACTTCCCCACCCTGTCCCTCCACTTTGTTCATTCTCTCCCTCTCCCTCCCTCTCCCCCTCTCCCTCCCTCCCTCTCCCTCCCTCTCCCTCCCTCTCCTTCCCTCTCCCTCCCTCTCCTTCCCGTGTTTCTCTCCCCCTCCCCCTCTTCTCTCTATCATATTCTCCCTCTCCCTATCTAATTTCTCCCACCCTCTCTCTCTGCTTCTTAGCTCTCTCCTCCTCCTCCTCTGATCTCTGATCTCTCTCCCCTCACCTCCCCCTCACCTCCCCCTCACCTCCCACTCACCTCCCACTCTCTTTTTCCTCACTCTCCCCCTCCCCAGGACGCATTGCTAGGGAATCCCACTATGCCGAGGACGGTGGGACATAAAGGCATGACCTCAATCTCTTCTAATTCCCAACAGGGGCTTTCCCAGTCTATAAATAGAGTGTAAAGATTCTGATTAAAAAAGGGCCTCAAAATCACATTTTCACCCTGGATAATTTCACAAACCACATATATTGTCCTCTGGATAGGGACAACAGAACTGTACAGAGCAGAAAAACGGTTGTTAACATAATAGATTCCAAGAACATAACCGTAAAAAAAACCTTCTTGAGCTTTATATATTAGATTATATCTGTTTCTGTGTCACCTTTTTTTTCCATCGTAATACAGTACTACAGTCCCTGCACATTAGATGCATTATCAACTATTGACAGGAAAATCAATGTATCAATACAAACATAAAATATACAATCATTTTATTTGTATTTCTCTAAAGGATCACATGAACATATCTAAGTCTTTTATAAAATTGTAATTCTACATCACATTAAAGCAGACAGTTAGCATTGCTACCAATATAATATTACTACTGTATCTGGGACCAGGGGGAGACAGGGTGGAGACAGGGTATCTACCCCGCCCTGGAATATTAGGAGGAATGGCATGAGCCTAACTACTTTTATAACACCAGAATAAATAAAGGATTACAAAAAACTGTAACCCCTGACAGTAATATGAAGGACTGGTACCGATAACTGTCACCGTTACTTGTTCAACGATTTGTTAAATAAACCCAACATGCGATAACTTTGTGTATGTGGAGTACTGGAGGAATGAGACAACAGGGGATGACTAGGGTATCGATGACACAAGTGGGAAAGCAAGGGAAGGATGAATGTAGGATATGGGAATACAGCCAGCCTCCAAAATCAAGTATGGCAAGAAAATAGTGGGATATTTGTCAGATTTATTTGATCGATAACAAAGAGGAAAGGGTGACGCAGTAGTAATCATTTAATTATTACGTACATAGGATACATTTCCTTTACCTCACAAAGTCTTTGCTTCGCTGTCATTGATTATTTTTTGTCAGTTAGTTTGACACTATTTTCTTTAGGAACAGACAGGAAACCTTCCAAAGATCTTAAAATGTTTTAATATAATTTTGATGAAGTAGTTTAACCATTTTTCAATATAATATAGTGATGTGGATTCCTTTGGAGCCTTTTGATGGCAAATAATGGAGTTGTATGCACTATATTATATAGAATACCCAACTATAGTGGCCTTACATCCCATCTACCCAAATCCAGTGGGAAGCATCAGTTACCGGTGTCGCCTGGGACCGAACATTCAGACAACTTGTCTATACACCGCCTTTCTCTTCTCTACTTGGCTTTTTATAACATGAAGTCCCTAAGGTTAAGTTGCTTCTTAGTGCGACACAAGGTTTGCCCAGAGGCTTGCTCGTATTTATTTGAGATTGCACATTAAGAGTGGGGTGCACAGGCCCATATGAGAAGTGGGAGGAGAAAGAGTGGAAGAGGCACAAAGTAGGTATAGGGGTTCCTATGAGGCTTATTCTTTTGTCAAACCAGAATTATACTATACACCCTGGGGTATCCATGGAGTCCTTCGCGCCTGAAGGCTCAGTGGTAAAATGTAAAGACGCTACACTCGGCTAATATAAGTCCACCTGGATCTAGAAACGATACAGACTGGTTTTATATGTCGAAGGTTTGGAGGCAGACACACCTGATGAAAAATTACATTGGCAAAGCAGAATTAAAACCCTGTTCACAAGAAAAGACAGTTTAACAACTTTAAGTTCACATGGCTTTTGGGAATTGGAATGGAAGCTTAAATGGGGAGGAATGATATTGAATGTTACTACATCAAGCAAGCTAGAACAATAAGGGTGCTTTATATTATAGTACCAAGTATTGACAAATAACAGCAATATATGTTTTGGACAAAACTGATTCTACCGTCACGGGTAAGTTAGTTAAATTAGATTATGATGAATATCTGTAGCAGTGTGAACTAAAATAAGATTGCCTACGAAGATTTGATTGAAGTTTTCGGCGGCTTTTGGTTTTGGTTATATTGTCAGTGTTCTCTAAAGCAGTACCAATCTTGGCCTGGGAGTTTTAGTTGATGGATTGCGTGAACCTATGCATCAGGCGACTAGATTCAGCCGCTTAGGAGCAATGAATGTGTCATAAACCTGTGCACTTTGTCTGCACCAACACCTTCCTTCCCGCCTAAGTGTGCTGTAGCTACCCTCCAAACTATGCCATGCGCTGCGAGTTAATCATCGATGTTGGATAACCCCAATGTCCCCTCAGTCCACTGAATTGGCCATAGTCTTTCCCCAATTAACCTGAGCCTCATCCATGATATAAAATTCTATTTTCAGTAGATGTGGATATTCAGAAAGGGGCTTCTTTGAGAGTTTATACCTACATGTTGGATCTCTCCTAATCGCAAACAATGAGATGTCTTCTTTCTTCTTCTTTTTGCTCTAGGCCTTACGCTGATAGGTATCATTAATCATGAGAAAACTCTTCAACTTGGGTGAACGGACTATCATTATCAGCACTAACTCAATTGAAATGCATGGGTAATGGGTGTAAATGGTCCTATACATTAATGAAATGCTGCCATAAAAGTGGACATGTATAACACAAACAATATATTGGGGGCGAACACTTCCTACGTCTCCCAAAAGGGGGAGGGCTGTCGACTAAACTTCAGGACAAGCCAATGGGGATCCATGCCAAGTGTCCCTGATATATTAATTGTCCCCAACGCTGTGAGAGGTGGTAGTGATATAGGGGCTAGCGCTCTACTTGCGATGCCATTGTTATATTACCACCTGCATCTTCCCTTTGAATTACCAGGGGAAATCTTTCATACTTCCTGGCCTGATGAACTGTATTTTCACCTTGTTGTAGATTGGCATGCATATAACAATTCACTCACTCCTAATTTAACATATGTTTGGTAATATAGTTTCTTGACTTGAAAGAGAAGGCGTACATTTTTTCAGCATGGACCCGTTTATAAATGTTTATAAATACATCATCTACGTGTGTGCATTTGGAATCAGGTGTCGATCTTGCACATCCGCAAATATAAACATCTCTAATATGCATGGCTAGCTGTGGGATTGCTTCCTTGAATAAAGGAACATGGGGACAATAAGGGAATTAAAATATTATGAGAGGGATTAACATTCTTTTGGAATTGGATCTGAAGCATTGCAGATCGCCACCAAATGAATGAGGCAGTGTCACAAACTGAAGCCAGTCATATCTAGCAGCTTAAAATAGTCCAAGCTACACCGTAGCTGAGACCAATGACAAAAGCGTGAAACAAAACCATGTTATTCCATTAATATTATCTGGTAGCAATTTAGATAATTGATATTGCACTAGGCAGTAATAGGTAGGTGGGTATTCTCATTAGCCTGCGATTACTAGTGACAAAGTAATGAAATGGACATTTTTCAGATTAGAACACCTCTCATGGAGACAGCCATCTTTCCGAACAACATTAAGAGATAAAGCAGAGAGACTTATTAGCTTTAACACAAGCTGGTTGTCAGATTGCAATATACTTTAGCGGATTTTACGCTTGGTTGTGGCATCTTGGGCAAATATAAAAATCTACCTCTTTAGTCATCATGTTAAGTGTCAAGGTCAAAGGCCATGGAATCCATATTTAGCATAAATGGTGGAGTAAATTATAATTGTTGGGAATAAATACATGTACAGAGAGTTCAGATGGTAAGATACTATGTAACAGCCTCTTATTGGTATATCTTAATAAGGTTATTTGCTCGAAGTACTCTTAAATAAAAACATGATTTATCACATGGCTATAGTTTAAACTGAAACAATCTAATATATTTCAGAGCTGTGTTTCTTTCATTCCATGAACTATTTGATCGGCCAGAAAGTGATGAAAGACTCTTGATCTCCATTTCATATAGCCTATAATATCATATTGATGTTGTAAATTCAGACACTATGAGATGTTTAATGCTCTAGCCACGGAGAACTAGCACAGCGACGGACCCTTGAGTATCACTCTAATAGTCTATGTGACAAAGCCATTGTGGGCCCGTAAATGGCGCTACCTTTTATATGACTACAGATACTCGTGGATCTATTATTAAGAAGGGGGAATGGAGTCCATCTAGAAATAGATAGTTCTAGTGCTCTTCTCATAGCCAGCTAATGCGTTTTAACGCTTTCATTACTAGCCGATGCATGGCGTATCACTCTGAGTGGCACTAATGTGAAAGTCATATAAAAGTCAAGTTGAAAAAGCGGTTTTCCATTTTTAGATATAGCTTTAAGGATTTGGGATGATAGCGTCTGCATTTAGAGAGCAGGTAAATATTTTAGCGCTGCATCTAAAACAATAATCATCCTTCCTCTCGCTGAAAGGAAAGCGATGTTATCTCCTCTCACATTAAATAAGAATAAAGTGAAATCAGTGAAAGGAAGATCCCCTCCATCGCAGTGAATTTGCCTTCGACAAGCGTCCCCATCTTGCTGCTCATAGGGGATATCTTACACAGCAACAGGACAGCTTCTCTGAGATTTGATTAAAGGGACTGCCGCCAATCATGGTAAAGGGTGCCGACAAGCAATGTGCGCATTGTTTCTATTTATTCGCACATGATATTTGTATGCCTTATATATATACAATTATAGCATTCCCTCAACTTCTGGCGTAGTAGCGCAATGATATTCTTATTCGCTGCAGCAATTTTAAGCACCAAGTAACAGTGACATATACAGGTAACAGTTTTTGTTATTACTGTTAATGGTTACAGTAGTTTACTATTAACAGTTGAGCTACCTTCAAGCAGCCATATAACAACTCGATAATAGTCATCTGGTCTTACGGCTTAGGAAAAATACAATAATGATCAGGTCGCATCTTAGCCTACTCAGTTCTTCCTTTGTTTTTCCTGAATGTTCCAACAAACTGGCAAGCATATCAGGTCATTCACCCAGCCACAGCCATATGCATAGACTTTGACAAACCTGCTTCATGTGTTTAGGTGTGATCCAGGTTGGTATGGAAGAATTAGGAGTTGTCCATACAGCACCGTATACATGTACGGGACGTATTACGTAACACTAGATGCTGCTAAGAGATCAGGGAACTTAAGAGATCCCGTGAAATGACCCAGAGCGAATAAAGCTATATGGAGGGAAGGCAGCCTCTTTATGTATTAGGGAATATAAAGTATTATACTAAATTTATATTTTCACGACCCTTTTAGTTCCCATTGCCCTTATTAACCATGTGATGTTCCATAACCATGGTCTCCTCCTTTTCTATGGGATCTGCCGACACAATGGCATGTATGTGAATGCAAATAAAAGAAAATATATATTGATATTGGGACGTACGTATGATATCACATAGACTGATTAGTAGAAGTATTTAACAGATCAGTAGGACACACCACCTACAATCCTATGATCTATGGACTGCTTACAGATCACCGGGATCACATGAAAATAGTTATATCTTTTTGTATTGACTGTGAAAGTTGGGTTTGGGTTTGATTGACTGGTAGACTTGTGAAATAATTGATTGCTTTCCCTTATGATGTATGAGGGCAGGGTAAGACCTGGTAATTTTGCCCTTGCGTCGGGGCCGTATGTCCATGTTTGAATGGAGGAATAGGCTTACCACCAGCTTTTCTGTTGTGCCTTACACAGATATAGATCTGGGTGTTTAAAGGACGCAGCTAGGAAGGTTGCCACGACTCGAAAGTATAAACCGCCCCTTAGCTTTTAATTCATGACTATATCTTAAACATCTGCCGCTGAAATAGTGAATATGAGTCCCGTATGTACATTAATTATTTGTGTCGTTTTAAGTTTGCAGAATAATGTTCTGCCTGCTTTTGGATGTGTTGGGTCGCTAAAGTAGGATTTAGCTGCAGACGCTTTTGGAATGAAACTAGGCATAGTAATCTCTCCCTGAGCTTTGTTGCCAGCAAAGGCAGTGCTGGCCAGTTGATTCAGAACCATTCTAATCAAGTCCTCCATTGAATGAGACGGCTGATGCGTGATGACAAGTGCATCGAAGGCTGAGTGAGTGGGAGAAGCCACAGAAGAGTATCTTCCTTGACCGAGAGCGTTTCAATAAGGCTAGCAATAATCCACCCATTTACTACCGGACATAGAGGCTTACAAAGCTTTGAGAGAATTGTTCAATAGCCTGATCAGCTTCGCTGTCCAACATCAAAAGGATTAACACATTGTTTTCTAACCCATGGCATCGCATATTTCATTATTAGTTTCTCTCCTCATGCATTGGCCCTTAAAAGTACTACAGTCAATATAATTATGTCATCAACCATAATCATTCTCATTAGGCTTTCGGTCCAAAATATATATCAATGGCCATTTGTCTGTAATTGTGCATGGCAGGCATATCATCAGTCAGGCTAAAAGGTGGCTGCAGTGACGTAGATTGTATTTCAAAAAGATATAAACAGGATGCTCACAAATGCAGGATTAATGCTAAAACAAAAGGGAAACAGAGCCTGCACCCTGATTGTGGTCCCGTGTGTACGAAGACCTGAGAGTGCATTGAGTAGGTCCTAAGTGTGTTCACTCGAGTTTTATCTCAAATAAAACCTGTATAAGATCGTTTGGAAGTGAGTGTTCTCAGGAGGTGCAGGTTTCCCTTGCCAGCCTCTCACTGGTGACAACCCAAAAGCAATCAATTGAAGATAATAAAAAAGCAACCGGTGTAGATAGATCTTATTTGGTGAGGCTTTCTTGAGTTAATTATCCTGGACCAGGCTTTGGCTACAAGCGGTCAATATGTTCACATTGACTGCAAGCGGCCACCTCTCCATCTCCTCCCGCCCGCTCTCATTCTCCGTGCCTGAGGCTATCACTCGAGAATAAGCCCTCTTCTGAAGCCTTGACCAGTGCTCGGTCTTCGAAAAACAGGTCCTCGAATCTTCCAGGCCACTAGCCCCCATTTACATATACTGCTGACAACCCATCCCCAATAAAGTGAGTGAGTCACAGAGGGAGTCAGTAGTACTTGATATAAATTCTCAGGAATCACTGTAGGCTTTGTCTTATGTCTTTTGCATTTAACATAGATATGATATCTTTTGTTGTTATTTTATTGTCTTGTCTGCATAAGAGCATACATGTACGATATCATTCATCTACTCTTCATGGATTCATCATTGTTTTATTTCGCCGCGGAATACGTTAACAGGTTCGGGGTTATGGGAAACCTGAATTAACTACATTCGCCATACACATCAATTAACCTTGTTTACGAAAATTGCACTCCCGTAACAATTGTATCCCTCGGGAAAATAATGACCCAATAATAACTTTTCCGGGGTACTTTGGCAAGAACTCGAAATATGCGCGCATCTTTTGAAAAGTAATACTCTTGGCTGGAAATGTGTGGAGTGTGGCCAGTTCGTAATGATTCTACGCTATATCAATATAGATTTTCATGAGCTGCTCAGTGGGAATGGTGCAGGTGCGAGATGGGGGTTCTCTAAATTGGTGATACATGATCGCTAACAGACGGATCTATAGCCAGATCCATGCAATCTGAAATGTTTGTGGGATGATTAAACCCTGCACCAACCATATTGTTAAGGCTGGGATTGATTGAACATCATTGTTATTGGTTGAATCCATCCTATTACGAATATGATGAGACAACATGTATGAAGATTGCGCGGCTGTTCTGTTGGCTGCAGTAGGAAAATGGGGTTGTCTTGTTTGAGTATATTACCGCCAGTTTTACACAGCATACTTCTTTGATTCTCTCTACAATGTACAGTTTGATAAGGGTCCACTCACTGTTCAACAGTATTAAGTAAATTTCCCACATTTTCATTTTGTGCGTTGCAGATAACTAATCAATATTTTTTTCCTTTCAGGTATGTAAAACATTTACGCATTGGTTTGGAATGTACGCTAACCTGTTTTTATGTCGAAGGTAAGTGCTATTTGAATTCCATACGTAGGACAAATTACTTAGTTCTTCGGCAAAGAAAATGAAACATGTTTCTTTAGCTGTAACGGCAAAGAGGCAGGCAGACAGAGAAAGAAAGAAAGAAAGAAAGAAAGAGAGGCAATGGCAGGGGCAGACAGAGACAGAGATGAGGGAGAGACAGCTACCTACAGTCAGAAAAATATTTCATGTTCGTGCAACCAAAGTTGTGGATTTCTAAGACGATGGGGTAATGTTTTGGGAGTGAGGAAACTCTGTTCACATTTGTAATTAGGAGCTTTCAGTGACAAAACCAAGTCTTACCGATAGTGCGCCATCTCGTCCTAGAATGACACAATTCCTTTATTTTCGATTTAATGTGTTTATTAAAACTACATCCTGGCAACATTATCAAGTTTCATCCGATCCTTGCGCAGCGATTCACTCGCCGGCTAAACCACCAAAGAATGTCTATTACTGGTACTATGACAATGTGAGGTATATAATATATATATATAAGAAGTTTATTCAGACAAAATAAGGTACAGAAAGGGGCTTGATCCTCTATTCGCATACACGGGTAGATCTTCCGGCCAGTCCATAACTAAGGACGGAGTCATTTAAGTTAGATTTAAATTAAGTACATTTAGCATCGTTAAGTTGAATTAAATACACAAGGTATGACTGTCTCGCAGGAGTAGATGATAACTTAGCCAGACCCAGAATTGGGCGATTCATCCTCTGTAAAACGATAATAGTTGTTTTTCACTTCCCAGTTATGGATACTGTTGGAAATCATCTTCACAAACAGCAATGATTACTTTTATTGGTACTAAAATTGGTCAGAGTGCTATTGGATAGTGGTATATTGCGTAAATCAGGGGCAATTAGAGGTCATCATTCAGTCATCTACCCCTAAAGAACCACACCTAAAACACTGAAATTGCCCTTAGAAATTTGCCATTTCTTGCATTTGCTGTGGAATAATCGATATTACTCGTGTTCGAGATATCATTGACTGCGGAATACCGGGTCAGAGCTCATGAATATGGAAAGGATATGAGTTAGTCCCAAGCGTCAGTGTATTCATGGATTATCTGCTTTAAATTCACATAAACTATCGATAAGTATAACCATCAAAGAACGTCCCGAGGTCCCTAGGGTCACGGAATCATCATCAGCGGAAGTCGGATGACCATTGGCGGGGACGTCCTTTGTGAGGAGTCTCCCTCAAAGTGCAGCTTCACTTGAGAAAATTGGCCTAAATGGAATACTAAAAACTAGCAAATAAGATTGTATCTACTTTTGTTATCCTACGGTAAATAGATCTACAGCAATTTCTACCATGAAAAGCTCTTTTAATGAAATTGCAGATGTAAAATGAATAGACTGGATCTTTCCTAGCTCTTTCGGGAATATGTCTTAGCTAGTGTTTGATTACAGACATACATTCTGTTCATTAGATGAAAAAATAGTCTGTGTATCCATGGTCTTCATGTCCCCTATCGACCGGGCTGCAAATTAGAAAACTACATTTATTGCTGCCCTTATAATATAAAGAGTGTTACGGTGGCTTTGGTAGTTTGCAGAGGCTACCTACGAGTGTCTCTGAGCAATTTGTCACATACAAAAGAGCTATCTCAAGCCTATATGCACCCCGAGCTATTACCGTTTGTGAAAGCCAATTTTTCATTGACATCAATAAGGAAATGGCAGTGTCAGAGATCGCACCGGCTTGCATCAGCCAGAGGGTAATTGCTCGCGAAGACTGAGCACTGTTGGCACGATATTTTAACAATTGCCAGCAATGTATCATATTTGTGGATTGGATATGAGCGCGTGAATAGACCCATAACAAGATATTGCTGCCTGAGAAACACGAGGTACGCGGTTTTGGTCGTAGAAAAAAACCACAGGTCTAGTCCTTCAGAAACTTTCAGTCATCCAGCCCTTTAATATTAGTCTACTAGTGCAAGTGAATTTGTGTTATTCAATAAATTGGCTGGAATTATGTTTGAGTTTTCCCGAACAACAAATTAGTAGGAAAAGTGTAGTTTACGTAAGAAACAATGTGCAATATAGGATGTCAGTAGGCGTACGGTGTATATTTTTCCGCGAGTTCCTCCTGCACTGATGAATAAGGTTTCTGACACTTTCACTTCTACTCACGTCCAATTATGCAAACACTTTATTGTCAACATCTTCACAGTGAACCATTTCAAACAAGTTGGGACACTCTACAACTCCTGAGATCTCCAAAGTTTAAGGAATTGAGAGATGAAAGCTAAAATAGCAAAGCTTCAATCTAAGTATAGAGACTTGAGGAAAAGAGATAATACTATGGCTTATGGCCGAAACTGATCTCACTGGAAGTAATGTGATCCTCATCTCAGATGTGATCTTTTAGATCAGAATACTAGATCACGATTTCCCCCCAAATAAACAACGTCGTAGATCTGCTTTAATCTCACGGAAGAGACTGGTACAACGTTCGATGATGCGAGATTCTACGTTATAACTATTAGTGCAACTACGTGTTTTAATTTTGAAAAAGCTTTATAGTTGCCTTTAGTCATTTGTGCATGTATGTGGATCCTTTTCTATTAGACAATTTCATCGTAGGTGGAGACTTTTACATTAGAAAATGTTATCGGTCATGGAGTAATACAAACATATTAAGGTGTTTTGAGGACTGAAAAGAAAGCTGAACGGCAGTACTTTGAGATGGTTTTCATTGGTTATGACCACGACATTGGAATTATTTATGTGATTGACATTCTATAAATCCGTAGGATAACATTCAATACACTGATCCTGCCACCTGACATTCATAACTGAGGAGACTTTGTGGCAACTACCGTTTCCATAATGATATTGTATGTCTGACCAAGTTATCACTTCAGTTTTATGTTTATTTGCTAAGGTCATACACATAAGTAACTTTTTGTTTCTTCCTAAAACGGCATTTCCCATACCATCCGTAATGCATATCATTATGCGGGATACCATCTCAGATATACAATTTATGACAACTTTTCGGAAAGAGCTTTATTAGGCATTAACCAGTAGTCTGCACTGGTCAAGGTAGTTTCTCCACAGCCCAAATGACCATCATTCGTTTCGGAAATTAATTACATAACATGATATGAATGGTACATTCCAATCAATAAGATGGAACACATCTTATTTCTCCAGGACATTTGCCCCGATTCACTGTACTACTTGTACTGTCATTGTGTGGAGCCTGTGCCAATTAGCCATTTGTAATCACTACTTGCCCTCGTGTAAATTGCTATTACTCGAGAGTCTGCCTTTCCACTGAAACCCTTGGCACGACAGGTCTTGAAGGTTAAAGTCCTCATTAGACCATTCCCCACTGTTCAATAGCGTCCATATTTGTTAGTACCTATTCCAGCAGACGTCCATAAAAAATGGATTTTCGACAGAAATACATATATCTCCGCCGCCCCCTCCCCCCATACACACACCTCCCATACACACCCAGTTCATAAAAAATATGGTAAGATAAATAAAAGACTAACAATAATACTAAATATAGATGAAGTGGATAGGATGCCTTATGAGGGGGTATTAGATTAGGAAAAAGAATATATTATATATATATCTTATATAAATATAATTTATTACATATTGTATGTCTTTTGGAAATTTCATTTGCCTTTACTTGTAATTTATTTGTTATGAATTAGAAATATTGTATTTGAAAATATAAAAACCCCACAATGAAAGCGCAGTAAGTTACTCATATCTTCTCGTAGTGACTTCATGCAAGTGATTTAATAATCAATGTTTGCCACTATGAAGTATTGCGTCTAATTTACTATGAAACCCATTTCTAGTTAGTAAAGATGGTAATAAATCACTGGGGAAATCTATTTGCTGTAAAGTATCCCGAACACCACTTAACGTTGTTAACCCTCGAATGCCAATAGTATGTTCCACCGACATCACCCTACATTACATGGAGGTTTAGGAACGCATTTCTGCGCATTTTATTCTCGTTGATTAAATGCTTTTAGTGCATTTTTACATGAGGTCGGTGACCTTGTTGTTCCGCCTTTGGTGAGATGGTTCATGTTCCTGTATCGCCTCTAACCCCCATTAAATACACCTGTGCATGTAAAATGGCATTAGCTAGAGACTCTCCTCGTTTACCCGAGATCGCTTTGCTTTCGGCTCAGATGGAAGGTCACTACTGCCCATCTTTAGCTATCTCTAGCCACAGAACTGCCCCCGGCAATTAGCGCAGACCGACCATCCCAATCTCCGTCCTCATACCACACACGATTATTGCACTGCCCATGCGCGACCGGAAGTATACGGCAGCTCAACAGCGCCAAACAAGAGTCCGCCTGCCTTTTATTCAATGCCAATGGTGAAGCCCTGGAATGGAGCTCTTCCATTCTCAATGGCCGCGAGTATTTTTATCGTGCTTCGCCACTTCAATCAGTCAGCGATTCTTCCTATTGCAATGACTGACATAGTTTGGACTTCCCTCATACCATGAACCCATGCCCCTAGAAACGTATAGATCTCTTTTTTTGACAGGGGAAATGATAATGAATCGATAAGGTCAGGTAGTGCTAATGCCTAAAACTATACCCCTCAAGTCAAGGTCTTGCTAGGTCAGTTTTTATGAATATCCCTCAGAAGTTCTCTCGAATGTGATGGGTGTTGCGCCCGAAAAAATTAGGTTGTGGCTTGCCCTAACAGGACTGATTGCTAATGAAAGATGTCATCTTGGCCCGCAGCCTGTCTTTGGAATTAGTCCCCTGGCATCTCTGTTGCTTTCCCCCGAGCAGAACAGCCTGTATAGCATGCTTTTTATGTCGGTTCTCCGCGACCAATCCGCCCATAAAGTCTCCTCATAATGCTCTGTCAAATAACACTTTGATTAAAACTTTAAATAGTTGGCTTTTATGGCCGAAGGGCATTGTTATTGTAGATCGTTAGAGGTAAGGGCATCATTCAAAGGAAATGGAAAAAACATATCTAACGACCAAACTGAGATTGAACTACTGTCTAAGCATGGGGCTATTCGTATTTGTGCACGCTGACCCCAATACAAAGCCAGTAAAGCTCTGGTTAATGCTATCCATGTTGCGTTACTCTTTATTTATTGTGCTCTTATTCATTGTGAAACAAAAATAACGTGATTGCAAACTATCTATTCCCCATTTCACAACCGAAAGATGAATTCTAGACCATTCCGTTTGTACGTCTCTTGCTTTCGATAAGTGCCAGTTCACAATTATTATTATCCGGATTGGATGTTGATCAATTGAAAAATTCTTTATCTAAAAAATATTGAAAGTCACGATCAAAGCATACTGACCAACCCATTGACCCTTGTTAAAGGTGGTCGAAGGAACTACATCTAGCTCTAAAATTGTAATTGGCTTGATATAATGTCGTTAAATTTATTTTAACTTAACAGATCTGAATAGGTAAAAGTTTCAGGGAGATTCAAAGTAAATGCTCACGGGTATACGCACTTCATCAAGCTATTCCTTCAAGTGCAAACATGACTAAGTGATTAAGAGTAGCTCTTAAGTGATTACATCTAGGATGGAGAGCGGTAAATATTTGTCTATCCTAAGCTACTTGAGGCATTTTTATTCCCTTTATGACTCGGACAACAAGAGAACGTGAAACCAGGCAGTAGGGAGGTGGTGGTCTTTGGAAGTTTGTCACGCACTCTGCCACTAGCATGCAAATGAATTAGCTGGTTTCTCTTTTTCTTTAATTCGGTCTTTGTTTTCTTAACCACCGCGGCTGCCTGGAAATGGAGCATCTTACGCCTGAACATCTCACGCCTGAGTATCTCACGCCTGAGCATCTCACGCCTGATGACCCTTGGTTATGGCGTATGCATGCATGTGCCTTGGATCTGAGCGTCAAGTTTCATTCAGCTCAAACGACCACATTCTGAATATTGCTTGTTTCTCACCCAACACTCTGCTAAAAAGAGACGACCAGGCATAAGCGTTTTTTCTACAGGAATACTAATCTTAGGGCTCAATTATTGCTTAGTTCGTATAGTTTCAGGCTAATTTTGTCACGGTTATATTGCTCGTCTCACCTTACATTCAGCATTATCCTGCCTGTGTAAATAATGAAATGATACAGGGTTTTTGGCTAAAGATATTCTCACATGTAGTAGATTTCCCGCGTGTAATTATCATTTCCAATGAGATTTGTGTTGTTCTTTAATTAGCCAAAATCAAACAATCATTTGATTAGGCTTTGTGTGAATTTCCCCGAAGGGCAGAACACCTTTTTTGCATAGGGTTTTTCCTCCTTGCACACAAAAGCATTGCACGCAGGAAACAAGCGCTAAGTTGATCTCGGCCTAATTTCAGAATATTCCCTGTCATCACAAAGTCTATGATTGGCAGTTAGGCCCAAGAGGAGATGCCAGGTCACGCATAGGCCCTAAAGATATTTTTATCACTGCCTCTTTCCATGAAAGTGGTCTTGGTCTCCCAGCGACCGCAAGAAAACATCCGCCCGATGTCGAAGTAAACCATTCAAGGAATCTGTTTCATTCATATTCCAAGTTATGCCCAGAAGTTTGAAATTAATACGCGGGCAAATGTCGGGTAAAAAAATGCTTTCTTGCAATTAGTTCGATTTTTAGACGTGAATTTACTAGCTCGTAAATAAAAGGTTAAATTAAAAATCTCCCCCTAGGGCTATAGCGATTTCAGTACCAGTGTCCCGTGTGGAAGCTGCCTTGCTACTAGAATCTCCGCCAGCCTGCTTCCCTCCCTTTAGACGGACGGGTTTCGCTTATCAAGTCCCTTCCATTTTATATAAATACGTTTTCCAGCAGATTTATGTCATTTGATGCATGCATTCGACTCACTAAGTATACACATGGCAATTGACTCTTTTCCCACTCCCGTTAAACAGTGTACCATCGGCCAATAAAAGTTTTGAAAAAATTGGCTTCCTGTGCATTGACTTTATTTATGATCTAACTTTCTTATGATGAGACTAATTTACTAGACAATAGATTTGACCTAGGTTATACTGTATGCACAATCATCCCCCAAAACCTCTTCTATAGGACCAGGATTATTTTAAAAGATTATAATCCTGTTTGTGAATTATGAAGGATAAAGAATATAAATGGTGATCGAACGCAATATAACCTTTGCTTTATTTCATGATGAATTCCTAAATATTCCCTGATGCCAGTCTGCTAGATTAGCTTACGATGAGCCTGTTACGATAGACTTTCATAAGTTCTCCATAATCTATCGCAAGTCCAATTTGCTTGTATTAGCACCAGAAACCAGAGTCTTTCACACCCCTATCGTAGTATCTTCATCATAAGAAGAAATGTTTTGTATCTTTTTCGCAAATACCTGCAAAATCTGCGATCACCCAGAAGGGCTTCGTTTCTACCTCACATCTCCCACAACACTAAGTATTAGAAATCTCTCCCTCTCCCCCCTCTCCCTCTCCCTCTCCCCCTCTCCCCCTGGCTCTCGCCCCTCTCTTTTTCTCTCTCTCTGCCTCCATCTCTGCCTCCTTCACTCTCTCGCTGTGTCTCCGCTCCCTCCCTCTCCCTCCTAGATTTGAATCTAACTGTCTCTCCCCCTCTCTTATTATCCATCTTTCCCTCCCTCGCTCTCTGTGTCCCCCCCCCATCTTTCCCTCCTGTCTGTCTCTCCTGCCTCTCTCCACCCCTCGTTGTCTCTTCTCTCCACCTCTCTCTGATCTATCTCTCCCTCCCTCGCTTTCGCCTCCCCTCTCTATCTGCCCCTTCCTCCCACTCCCCCTCTGTCTCCCCTCCCCCTCTCCCTTCCCCATATCTCTCCCCCCACTCTCTCACACAGGAGGATTTCTCACAGGGGGTACAGGAAAGGGGAATATAGGAGGTACTGGAAGAGGTATTGGAAGATGTACAGGAGGATATATACTGGAGGAGGTACTGGAGAGGGGTATAGGAGGTTCTGGAGGAAGTATTGAATGGGGTACAGGAATAGGTACTGGAGAAGATACAGGATCATAAACAGGAGGAGGTGCTGGAGGTAGGACAGAACCCAGTTATAAATTAGTAATGCATAAATAGAATAATAGATGCCGCCTGTAGTTACTTCTACTTGATGCGAAAGAATTGTGAAAAAAATGTGATGACAATCATGGTCTACTTAGAAAAGGTCTGCTTCGAAAATATTTAGGCATTTTAATCAGTGAGGAAACATTACCTTAATGTATTCGTAGGCGACACCTAATGCTAATAATGATGATGCTAATAATAATGATGCCAACAATGTGTGACGATACCCACGAATAGATTTTTAAACAACCATAAAAGAATATTAGGCCTATGAAGCTATAATGAGCTATCAAAATGGGCCTACCATTATATTCAGTTATTTCCAAGTGATAAGATTTTCCTGGGCCTTTTTATATCATCATCAGAACAAATGGAATTAAGAGACTCATACACAGAAGATATATATATATATTGCATTTTTATTCAGAAACAAATAACATTCCGAAATTGGATACTACTCTCTGCCTGAGCAGGTCTTCCTGAGAGATCCCTTCCTACATAAATCTTGATCATAATTATACAAAGTTTTGTTTTCCAGAAAATACATACATATAGCTTTTGTTTTTATAAGAAATGATTATGGTTAATGTAATTAACTTTCCTGTGTGTTCTATCTACTTGTAACTAACTCTACAGTAAATGTTTACATGGTTATAAGTTTTCACCCATTTTAAAATGCGATACACAATGCAGGTTAAACGCTATGTACATAGTGTTGAAATGTCAATGAATAAAAGTAATGCTACATCGATGTATCGATCTTACATAAATGAAATGAATGTTTTTATGCACATTTTTATATCTGGATTATTACTAAATTGGGGTATTGAAAGACTTGTTATTAGTATGGCCAGGGAGGTATATACTAGGGAGTAGCAATGAATAATATGCATGGGTGGCATATAGTTGAAAGTAATCCCACTACTACTACTAGCGCCAACTATTTATACGTGCATCCCTATTATGCTCTTCTTGGTAAAGGGCAATAAAACTACCTGGGCTATATGTGGTACTATTGCCGGCAACAATACTGCAGTGTCACCTGGCAGGCAGTCGCTAAAATAAGTCCCAGTCACGAATATTTTGGTTCAGTCAATGAGTCGTTGCTACTCCCTTGTATATACCTCCCTGGTATGGCATCATCTGACCATGCTCCAATGATTTGGGGGCATGTATCTGTAAAAAATAATAGTGAAACCAGGTAGTGGCAATTTACAGTCATATAGCCTGATGTATGTCCTTCCTGTATAAGTATGAAAATATTTTTTTTAAATTCTTAGCTAAAATCTCAAAATCGCACTAAAGTTTATGATGTTCCAAAATGATACAACACAGGGTGCAGCATCTCTCATTAGAAGAGGCAAGTTTAAAAAGTGCGGTGATTCGAGGTTGAGGTTTTGTTTCACGGTTGATCAGCTTCGTTATTTTTTTTCGAGTATCTCTACTGTAGTTCAATTGTTGCCGATATAAAAAAAGGGGATATTCGCTGCGTGATTCGTTGATTTTTTGGTCAACTAATTTGACTATTGAAAATACTATAATGGTGGAAATCAGTATCCAGGCGTAACCATGGCAATAGCGATCATTTGACTGTTTTTACTGCCCTATTACATATAAAACGTTGGATAGCTCTTGTTGGATCGGAGTGCAGTAATGGTATAAGTGAGTCAGAGTCAGGAAGTACTGTGTTAATGGCGACAGAAAGCCGAAGGTCAGTTCTGATTGGCTGTTGTCACGACCACATGGCCTAAGTGGACCTGTCGCCATCTGATAGGCTGCCAAACAAAACTCATTTAGGAAACATTTGTTTCCCAGTGCGAGTCCGTAATACTCTGACATAGACATTGGCAATGATTATGTTATTGTTGAAGATATAGATCGAGAAACGCTCTGACCCCAATGCCTTAATTGTGGAGAATAACTTGATTGGATAATATTCGGATGACATTGTATTTAATGATAAAAGAAATCAAATATCCTAGTATTCAATGGTAACTATGTAGGCATGCTCTGAGGGCCTGTCTCTCCACCTGGTGGTATAACAGTTGCTAAAATTCTACCAACTACATAACATATTTCTTTTAAACAAATTTTTATTTCAACAGAATTTCACAAATTTGTATACATTGTATTCATCAAAATTTCCTCCATGTACTGGGATTAGGGGCAGTCACACACAGATATATGTATATTGATAGTTTGGCCAGCGCTCCTCATGGTCTACTGCATCTGACTTGACCCAACCAACTAAGTACTAGTTACTCCCGGAACTACAGCTGGCCCTCTCTATACCTCCTGTTTGTAAACGCATCTTCCTCCTCCTTAGAGGGAGAGGGAGCGGGAAAGGGGGAGGGAGAAGGAGAGGGAGAAGGAGAGGGAGAGCTCGGAACAGTAACTATCTTCCCATCATTTATTGTTTCCTTTTAAATGGTTTTTTTTTATTGATTTGGCCATAATTTTGATCTTTCCCCAACCGGCAGTCTGTTCCAGAATTTACATACTATAATTAGGTTATTGTACTCATATATTAGAGGAAGAAAATGACTGAAATCTGACAAACAGTTCTGACGTCTCATATCATTTTGAGTAAAGACGGGTACAAGAATTTAATGTGAAAAGATGTCTATTTATATAGGTTGCCATAGTGAAGATTTGCACATGGACACACAAAACCTGATGCAGTATTGGTACAATATCCCGGAGCGGCTCAGAAACTCATCTCTCGCTCCCTATCCCAACTGAAGCATCTCTTGTGAAGCATACCCAAGGCGACCGATTACCATATAACCACTGGCCAAACAAAATGACCTATCTACCTCATTTCTAGTCAGAAGATATCTCAATTTCTCTCGTTCGTCACCTAAAACAAACTTCGTGGAGTATTGGCTACCCACTGCATACGATAATGCGTTGTCAGTATGGTTAGTACTGTTGAACGCATGCACCTCTCAAAGACCTGTTTGTACAAGGATGTGTATCTTGAAGATCGAACAGTTTCAGAAAAGGTAATGTCTGAATACAGAAAGACAGCAGCAACTGTGGTAGAGTGAGGCGGGGTGGAGTGACTGAACAAATTAGTATGTAGACTTATTACTGGATGGCTTCAACTATGACATCTGTATATCAATATGAAGGGTGTGAATATGACTGCATGTCACTATTGCAATCAAATAAAGTAAATATTCCTGTAAATGTGATGTGCATCATTGATAGATGCTTAACGATTGCTACTGGTGTCATTTCATACCTTAGACCTGTATTAAAGAACCATATGGGAAGGAGCCGTGTTAAAAGCAAAAAAGCTTTTATTACGACTTTGTTGCGGGAAGAGAAAGGTTAACAGAAAATGAAGGGCGAAGGATTTAATACTGTCTACCTCTGGTTGAATAAATACTTCTTATTATAATGAATTAAAACGCATCTTCATATTAATATAGCAATGATTATTCCATGCATTTGAAACACACTGTTGTACTTGAAGCGTAGATAGCAGCAACTACCAGTATCCCCCTCCTTGGACATCTAGGGACTCTCATAGTCATTGCAGTTGAGACGAAGAATCACACCATTTATGGAAAGATCGTGTCCCTGGAGTAAAAGATGAAATGCAAAAAGAATTATGATGATTTGCATTCAACATGTGGTTTCAAAGTTAATGAAGGGGCTTTTCAGCTTTTCCTGACAGTAGGATATGGAAGTCCCCCATGTCATGTCACACTAATGAGATTCTTTGTTTTCTAATCCATGTTCTCTCATAACA
This sequence comes from Sthenelais limicola, assembly GCA_942159475.1. NCBI lineage: Eukaryota > Metazoa > Annelida > Polychaeta > Phyllodocida > Sigalionidae > Sthenelais > Sthenelais limicola. The sequence goes on along the minus strand of OW804095.1, from coordinate 55,848,862 downwards.
GCCAACCGGAATCATTTTTAAGGCTGACTTACTTCCCCATTAATTTGGCGCTAAACTTTCCAAATGTTTCCGAGTAGTCATTGGTCTTCCTCTGTCAGATGGTGCCTGTTTAATTTCACACAGGTCTGTCATAGATAGTTGTGAACCATTAGAAAGGAGGCTAAGCACAATAATTAAAACTTTTATGTTTATTCAATATTCATTTATTCCTTCACGTCTTCATATTATTAAAATATTTATAGATTTAAAATGTTTATCCTTGAATTGAGATTGACCTTTGATGTGAGATAAAATCATCTATCTAATTAATAGAATTAGTCTCCTGGATCATTGATTGCCACTAGTTGAGTAATGATGATTTTGTTGTAGTATTCATCAGTCGAAGTAGGTGTATATTTGCCCTTTGAATGTAATGCTTTTGAATAACTACTATTTATCAATTCACGGTATATTTGTAATGGGTGGGTGGAAATCAAAATATTCATCTAGCTTATCCGAGGAGAGAAGCCAGAGTGACCAGTCGTAAGGTTTCTATCGCGTATACACGTGTGTGGGGAGGTGCTACCTTCCAATGTCTACAAATTACTCCCCCTGTCGCAGTTTGAGCCTAATTACCTTTCTGTTGATCCTTACATGCAGAAGGCTCCTCCCATTAGGATAAATTACTAAAGCCACTACACGGAAACTGTTTTGTGAACTAAAATAAATTAAATTGTTTATGGTATTCAGGAAACCATTTGCAGTAACGTTTGGCATATATACGAGCTATTCTTCTGTTGTAATTTTAGCTACCCTAATGATATGCTCCAATTCATAAAGACATTTCCATTAATTAAACCTCAGAATGTTGTGGTCGGTCCATCTTTAGGTTATCTATGATGCAAACTTTTCATTAGACTATCTATAACTCCGATAAGTGTATAGCAAAAGTTATGCTGGTGGTGGTACATAAACCTGAGCAAAATAAGGTGTTCGGTCTAGTTGTAGTTTCTATTGATTTGGTTTCTGTCAATATAAAAAATGGCTACTATTCTTGGAACCAGAGAGCGTAAACCTTTGGCATAATTGTCGACAGTGTTGTTGCGTGTGCATCATATATAGTTCTTCAGCAAGGAAAGCCTGATTTCATGGTGGTGACATTTCCAAGGGATGGTTATGTTTCTTGAGACACAAAGAAATAAGTACTTTCAGAATTTCATTTTTGTCATTGTCTTTTATCCCATTTAAACCCAATACGACAGTTTCCTATTGGAAAATAGTTATATCGTTGCCTCAACTTTCGTCTTGAAATGTGTCTCATTGACTACAATGTTCTATCGGACACTCACCTTTTTCAAAGGAAATTGATCGGTTGGGGGGGAAAAGCTCCTGAAAGCAACATCTGTTTCGAACCAATGGCAAACTCCTTCGATGAAAAGTGTCGGAGATGTTATAAATGAAGTGTTGGTTTGACCTAAGTCATTTTGGTTTGATATCAAAAGATCGGAGCTAAAGGGAATAAACTTTGATCATTGACCTTTATTCCGATTTCTTTTCCCCAAATGTTCAGAGGCAGCTCCATCGGTGGTTAATGTTCTTTCTGTTGATAGCAGAAATTGCCTCACATTATTACAACAGTTTCTCCAGTAAGTTAAAATGTGTTTCATCCCTGATCTTTACGTTGTTCTATTTCATGTGCTGACTCTTTGACAGCGTGCTTTAGGATGTTTGAAGCAATAAAGGAATATCTGATATTTTACTGAAGTTACCATATGGTTAAGGAAATATATCACGAGCAACTGAATGCGTGAAGCCACTACAATAATATAATAACTATACTGAAATGATTGGGTAATCTAAGATTTATAGTACCATATCCCTCTCGGACATCCCTGTCTTTCTTTTTGTGAGAGCCCTGTATTTTTGCTATACTTTGTGTACTAACCTTTTATGTCTCTGGAGGTACTTTTGGTTTGGGACATCATGACAAAGCCCGTTTACAGCTCACTATCACATGTCTGTATCACCAACCGGGGGCACTTCTTGGCAGTGGCCCAAGGTCCTCTCAGGATCAGCTGGACCTTGTAACATTGTGCACCTGCACTCGTAAGTGTGTGGAAGCCCTCCCCCCCCCCCCACCCCCCACACTCCATATCCATGGACAGGCTTGAACAAACAACCTTCCAACCATGAGTCCATATTTCCTCATTTTTGTGATTAAACCAATAGAAATACCCTCTGCCTACACATTGTTTATCTCGGGGAAACTTTACAAAGCCATCGGGAAGAAACAAAATAAATGACAATAAGCCAGAAGCACTATATCAAATAGGTAGGTGATCTGGGGAGCATAATGTTAAACTATTCGTAGGTTTTTATTTTTGTGCCACTAGAAACATGGCTAAAAATCTTAACTGCTATAACTTTATATATTTTTATTATTATTTAGTATTTGTATACACTAATACCCCTTTCACACTACACAACTGAAGTGAAGCGTAGCGAATCATTGCGAACTGGTTTATATAATTCACACCATGCAGACTGTACTCAGAAAGCGCTTTGAAGCACTTTCACTAAGTCGGTTCTATTCAGACTACAGGCATGGTCGCTGTACACTTTCCTATGTGTTTATAAGATCGATGACGTCAGAAAACACTCGCTTTGCTTCGGTTCCATTGACACTAGCAGAATTAGCACTGAGAAAGCGAAGTGAAGCGAAGCAGTTTACATAATTCACCTCAAGTAGGTGGGTTGTAGAAACCACTTCACTTCACTTTGGATTTTCGGTTTGGAAGCGCTTTAGAGTGCAGTGTGAATAGAACCGACCTTGAGGAAGCGCTTCGAAGTGCTTTGAGAGGTGTAGTGTGAAAGGGGTATTAATCTCCTGTAAAAACGACATTCAAGTTATAAACAAGCATGCATAAGGTACAATGAATTTATAATAATCAATTGAAGACATTTACATTGAGATATGACTCACGGGGGATAATTTGATACAGAATTTGGTCGACTAGACCTAACTCTACGGAACAAAATCCAACCTAAGACTATGTGGTCATAATTATGGAGAGCCTATGACGGCCCAATTATTTACTTCCGACCATACCGTCTTATGGATTCTATCCACAGATCATGCCATAACTATATTAGTATTACAACACATAACACATACAACATATAATACATTATTGGGCTTTACTTCAGTAGGTACATACATGTATTGATACGCTACGTGATCTCCCTGTCACACTCCATCTGCAGTCAATATATGTCTATCATACACTTATTGAATTAGCATACTGAGTGGATTAGTTTGATACCTGAGAGAGAATGCGTTTATCCGTTCTCGGCCGAATATACAAGAGTAGCAAAAAATATGATTATCGTCCGTCTCGAGCTCCAGACGCTACTGTCGCATCTTAAAATCTCCGGCAAGCAAAGATCCTGCTGATCCCCAGACAAGCTTATCTTTGTGAATTGGTTACGCTGATATACAGGATCACACTGACAACATAACTTTCATTTTTGGCAGATGTCTGGTGTTAGCTGATTGTTCTGATACCAACAAATTCACATATTGCAATTCATTTTTCAAGATTAATTGAAGTCATGGACCATAGTGTAATAATAGACCCATGTAAAGATCTGTAAAATTATGAACATTAAAAGAAATGCAGTTTGCCCATTTGTTGGTAAAGGTATGTATGGACTTAATAAAATCTCATTTAACTACAGAGAGTCACCAATGACAGTTTTATGTGGTGCAGAATGCATGCATGCATCTCAATACAAACAGGTTGATCCGGGCTGCTGTTTGCTGAGGGTTGTATTGTGATACGGTCTGAGGACCAGCAATGACTAATCGCCAAAGGACATGGCATGGACACATTATGTTTTTGCCTGTATGACTCGCGGGACGCACAGGTTGCGACCTTCTGGGAGCCACTCGTCGGCGACTGCACCCACCCTGGCTCTACAATACAGAATCTGCTATAAATGCCAGTTACAATGAACTGTGGCTTGCGCACTGACAGAGGATGTATCCGGTCCTCGCAAATAATAATATTATTAATGTGAGTATTTTTATGGTGCATATTTAGTCTCGGAACTGCAGTTGAATGCACCTGTCCAAAGTGTTTCGGACGAATCAATGTGTCTTCAAATATATTATATATAGAGAGAATGGGACGAGCCGGCAATAATCGAAAATTTATAGGACGAGATTCGTCCACATAAGCACGATGCCATAGGCAGAGTGCTTATGTGGACGAATCAAGTCCTATAAATTTTTGATTATTGCTGGCGAGTTCCATTCTATATTTATTATATGTGCATAAAATTTGATCATCATCAGATATCACTGAAAAAGTATTAAAGAACTCTCAGAGAGCCCTAGCTGCCCCGCTGAGAGCACCGTCAGTAGGCTACAACGGTGAGCTGTCAGGACTGTGTGATCATGCAGTGTTTACTTACTGACTTGGTTGAACTAAAACGTTCATATCGTAGCCATTTCTTGAGCTACAATGATAAACCTTACATCATTTGATAGAGAATTTAATTCTCTATTTAATGGTGTGGTGTTTATTATGTATTTTTATAATCACAGGTGGATTACCGATCGCGGGGATCTCCGCGGGGATCTCCGCGGAGACAGCGGAAGTGCTGAGTCAGAGCTATTTTTAGACAACTACATTTTTATAGGACGCGTCCTATATGACTATTTTTATAGCACCCCACTTATAGCACCTCTCATATAGCATGCGCGTATAATAAAATAATATATTGTTTTGATGCACTTTTGCAGGAATATATATATTGTAATAGACAAAGGCGCTCATAGGATTCGAACCCAGTACCCTCGAAACCTATGTATTTGGATCCAGCATTTTCAATCGCTCCTCCAACACCTTGTCCAGTAGTTACATTAATTATGCATAAAATATGACGTTCTCTTGCCATCCTGATTCTCATATCCTTGAGGTTCTTAAACATAGGATCAACGGCTATTATGTCCATCACTCACCCTTATCATAAATAAATATAGAATATTATGCTGTGTTGGTTGGATCTTCCCCAACTACTTCAATATTCGGGTAATGCTCTTACCAAATGTGTGACTATGATAGCAAGTGGGACCTCTATATCCAGGAAGAATATTTGACGAGGAAAAGCAAAACGTTGTTATACCATATTCCGCAATATTACACGAAGTTGTTATATACCCTGAAATGAAGTCGAATGCATATATAAAAACTAGCCCTTTATACACATATGTTATATAGACTCTTTTCCGCCCATATTGTTCTGAGTGTCCCTGCATGTTATTTGGAAAGGACTCCTCTATCCGATTTCAGCCTCAATTCTTCTCCTGTACCTAGATACTCCCGCCCCACTCCATACTATCAGACATCACCGCCCACACCCACAGAGGTGCCCATTCGTATCACGCTTCAAACCTATCCAAGCTGAAATAGTCACAAAGAAGAAGAGATAAAAGCTACGGGTCAGTCGCTAAAACACAAAGGTCAGCGACTGAGACTTGCATTATCCATAGCTCGATGCATCTTGATAAACTCACCAGATTAATGAAGTGCCTTAGTGATATAGTTTCGTTACAGATACTAGTTTAAAACTTGTTTGTCTCACCCGAACATTTTTAAACACAATGCCTGATCTAAAGCAATATAGGATTGTTTTTCTATTGAACACCAATAACAATGCTGCATAGTTTGGCACTTGGCTTTTATTCGTTTTTTGAATAATTATATAATGCAACTACATGGACATAGGTCTCTGATACTCTGTCTCACCATAGTGAGTCAGGAAAAGTGTATGGTTAAGTAAAAGAACATCAAAGGATACTGCTGACCTTGCCATAGGGAATAGAGTGGAACAGACAAAGGCGGGACACTATCAGGACTGCAGTTGTGGCTGTGCTGACAGAGTCTAGAGTTTTCTCTGGGCATTAATTACTTATATAAATATAATCTCATTTAAATACAGATTAGGAGCAGGAGGTAAAATCACATTTCTACATTCTTTTTCGGCCATCTTACCGAAAAACTGGTGGTCTTCATTTGCTTCCTTTTCTTCTTTGATACAACATGGAATATTTCCATGGTGCTCAGTTTATGTACTTCACCAATAGTTAGTCTGGATTTCTACATCCTTTCTCGGCCATCTTACCGAAAGACTGGTGATCTTCTTTGGCTTCGGTTTCTTCTTCGATACAACATATCTCCATGATGCTCAGTGTATGTATTTTACCAATAGTTAGTCTGCAAAGAAGTATACTAATATGGCAAGCTGGTATATATGATATGGTGGATTTGTGCCGTCCCATATCAGCGCATTCATGGTCGACATGGAAAATATACGGATATTCAATTATTTATGAATTAGCGAGTTTACGGTAATAGTTTCCTTTATCTTTTGCCTGATTACTATGATGGTATGGGTGTGATTTATGAATGGCGTGATAAACATTGAGGAATAACTTCATCTTCTATTTTGAAACCCCGAGTCTGGTAACAATTGCCCCATTTCAAATCATCACCTGTGGTCATCCTTCCCACATTCAACTACCAGATTCAGGTGTTGTATTTACCTGGACATATTATTCGTTCCCACGGATGGATAGACGCACCTTCAGAAAGCGCAAAAGAGCTCACTGTATTGAAACCATGATGTGATAAGGATATGAAAAATCTCTAGCAATCCAGTTATTGGTAGCCATGCACCTTTGTTCGATGAAACATCGCGGCGTTTCCTGTGGGCGGTCGCTCTCGGAGGAACGGATCCCAAGTGCTTTGTCTACAACTCCCCATTAGCAGAGGCAAAGAGGCGATTGCCATATGCAGTACCATATGAATTGTCCATCTTACGCAGCGGTTCTATCAATACATAGTCGGACCAAGGCTGCTTGAGTGATATTTTCTCCTAAGAAAGATATCGTTTGGAGATATTGGAAGTTGATCTAATCGATCCATCCGAAAGCATATGTGTGAAGAGGTGCATAAATTGATGCATACCACATACCTGCATTTATGCATCTCGGTTTGGGCAAATTATAAACGGTTTTTATCTCATTAGGGTATGTCCGACCTTTGTGCAGTCGATCAAAAAGTACTGAGATGATGTAAGGTAAATCATCAGTGCCAGAACTATAGGGTTTTGTGTGTTTCATTCGCTTTTGATAAGGCTATTTGGCTCAATGTCCGTGGGTATAGTTGTATGATTGCATGCCCAGCACTGGGAACGGAACTTCAAAAAGCTCTCATAGTAATTTGAAGGGGGTTTCCTCCACACACGGGATTTTTCTTTTTGATATGAATCTCTACCCTCTATGACAGGTGATGTTGCTAAATGTGTTGCCCTTGAAATAATATCACAGGTTCAACTCGAAAAGAGTTGAAGCTGCTGAGTAGCATACCCACCAAGAAAGCTGATATCAGCCTGATATCAGAATCTGATATCAGATCTGATATCAGATAGGCATGTCATTCTGATATCAGGCTGATATCAGGCTGATATCAGATTCCAATGAGCAAGAAATTATTACATACTAAAAAATATGCATGCAAAAAGGGGGTCTCAAGCTCTTCTGTTCAAAGTTTGCTGAAATAGGAATTTTTAAAGATTTTCGATTTTTTTTTATATCAGATTCTGATATCAGACTGATATCAGGCTGATATCAATTTCTGATATGAAAAAAATTATCTGCAGATGCTTTGATTGTCCTCTTATGTACCTAATTCAAGCTCTCCTTAAATATATTACCCAAAATTCTTGCTGAAATAGGAATTTTTAAAGATTTTAGAATTTTTACCATATCAGATCTGATATCAGATGGATATCATTCTGATATCAATTTCTGATGAAAATGAAAGTATTTGCGGATGCTTTGATTGTCCTCTTATGTACCTAATTCAAGCTCTCCTTAAATATATTTTCCAAAATTCTTTGAATTTTCGATCGGCCCTATATCAGATCTGATATTGAGCCGATATCATACTGATACTATTTCTGATATCAGTTTCTGATATTGAGCCGATATCATACAGATACTATTTCTGATATCAGTTTCTGATATTGAGCCGATATCATACCGATACTATTTCTGATATCAGTTTCTGATATTGAGCCGATATCAGACAATATCATTTCTGATATCAGATCTGATATTGAGCCCGATATCATACCAATACTATTTCTGATTTCGATTGTTAAGTCAAAATAGTCGATCATAAAATAAAAAATAGTCAATCATGAAGTCACAAAAGTTGATCGTATAGTTATAATAGTTGATCGTAAAGTCAAAATATTGTACCTAATTCATAGAATTTATTTGTGTAAATAAAATCGCAACTCTAACTTAATGTCTTCAGTCTTGGTTTCTTGGACCATGGATTTCAATTACTAAATCAAACAATCCCACATACAACAATTCATCCTCTCCTTTGAAGAAAATCAGGAAAATGCTATTACAAAAGTTTGTCGGCTCAACATCAGAACCCGAATTGTCGAATGGCCCTATATCAGTTTCTGATATTGAGCCGATATCACACCGATACTATTTCTGATATCAGTTTCTGATATTGAGCCGATATCGTACCGATACTATTTCTGATATCAGTTTCTGATATTGAGCCGATATCGTACCGATACTATTTCTGATATCAGCTTCTGATATTGAGCCGATATCATACCAATACTATTTCTGATATCAGTTTCTGATATTGAGCCGATATCGTAACAATACTATTTCTGATATCAGATCTGATATTGAGCCGATATCGTAACAATACTATTTCTGATATCAGTTTCTGATATTGAGCCGATATCGTAACAATACTATTTCTGATATCAGTTTCTGATATTGAGCCGATATCGTACCGATACTATTTCTGATATCAGTTTCTGATATTGAGCCGATATCATACCAATACTATTTCTGATATCAGATCTGATATTGAGCCGATATCGTAACAATACTATTTCTGATATCAGTTTCTGATATTGAGCCGATATCGTAACAATACTATTTCTGATATCAGATCTGATATTGAGCCGATATCGTAACAATACTATTTCTGATATCAGTTTCTGATATTGAGCCGATATCGTAACAATACTATTTCTGATATCAGTTTCTGATATTGAGCCGATATCGTACCGATACTATTTCTGATATCAGTTTCTGATATTGAGCCGATATCGTACCAATGCTATTTCTGATATCAGTTTCTGATATTGAGCCAATATCATACCAATGCTAATTCTGATATCAGTTTCTGATATTGAGCCAATATCATACCAATACTATTTCTGATTTCGATCGTTAAGTCAAAATAGTCGATCGTAAAGTAAAAAATAGTCAATCGTAGTCAGAATATTCTCTTGTAAAGTCAGAAAAGTCTATCGTAAAGTTGAACTAGTCAATTGTTAAGTCGAAATAGTCAATCGTTAAGTCAGAAATGTCAATCGTAAAGTCAAAATAATCAATCTTAATGTCAAAATAGTCAATCATAGAGTCAATCATAAAGTCAAAAGAGTCAATCATAAAGTCAGAAAAGTTTATCATAAAGTTGAAATAGTCAATTGTTAATTCAAAATAGTCAATCGTAAAGTCAGAAAAGTATGTATGTATGTATGTACTATTTTTATTTCCGTAAACATGTACAATCATCGGAAAAAGGAATAAAGTTATACAGTATTAGAGTATAACAAAACTTTCAGGAAATCCAGGTCTTCCAAGTCTTCCTATTCTTTGGAAGCTATATTGAAATCTCAGTTCTTATAAACTTTGTCAATAGTAAGATTTTGTTTTACATTACTAGAATATTTGATATGGGCACACGACATATACTATATGGGAACTGGTTATAAAGCAGTTCAAGATAAAACAATTAGCTGTATAAGCTACAGAAACACTTATATACAATCATTCATGTTCATAATTTTCATTGAATTATTCCATATCAATTACTAATTATGTTTGAGAGAAAAATTACAATCTCTCTATCCATATTAACTAAGAGTTAATCTAATCTTACCTATTATTACATGTAACCCTTATACACATTTCAAATTACATATTACATATAAATTTGCGTAGGTATTTTTATACACATAGGGTAATAAAGCAGTAAGTATTAGTACTATATAGTGAAATCACATATCACTTTGAAAGATTACATTTCCTCCACAACATAAGTGAGGGGTTATACGCCTCTGTGACTGTATCACATTGATTAAACTTTATACAATCTAAAGTCAATCATGAAGTCAAAATAGTCAACTGTAAAGTCATAAAAGTTGATCGTAAAGTCAAAATAGTTGATCGTTAAGTCAAAATAGTCAATTGTAAAGTCAATAAATTAATAGTCAATCGTAAAGTCAAAATAGTCAATCATAGTCAGAATAGTCTATTGTAAAATCAAAATAGTCAATCGTAGAGTCAGAATAGTCTCTTGTAAAGTCAGAAAAGTTCATCGTAAATTGAAATAGTCAATTGTTAAGTCGAAATAGTCAATCATAGTCAGAAGAGCCAATCGTAAAGTCACAAAAGTCAATCATAAAGTCAAAATAGTCAATTGTATAAAGTCAAAAAAGTTGATCGTAAAGTCCTATATCAGTTTTGATATTGAGCCGATATCATACCAATATTATTTCTTATATCTGATATGTATATAAACTTTTATTTTCCATATTACATACTTATGGCCTACATGGAGAATGGGTCTCCTGTCTCAGTCAGTTCTCATATCAAACCAATATGATACCACATACAACAATTCGTGCTCTCCTGGAAACAAAAAAATAGAAAATATAATTACAAAAGTTTGTCAGCTGAACATCAGTTGAATTCCATAATTCCATTACTAATATACCCCTACCCGTTCAGATGTTCTGTTCTGTTATAGCATTGCACGTTTCCTGTATACACTCTAAGAAAAAAGGGTTCTTTTGGGTTCTAGATAGAACCCCATGGTTCTACCAAGAACCCTAGGGTTCTTCGACACCTAAAAGGGTTCTTCGGGACCACCTGGGGTTCCATCTAGAACCATAGGGGTTCTTCAGCGATTTAAGGGTTCTTCGTGCACTTGAAGGGTTCTTTAACTCAAAGCGGTTCTACATAGAACCCCCTTTTTCTCCTTAGGGCTCACAGGCACACATCTACATCTGTTATCACCAGGTGGCAGTACCGTGGAACTTGGCTTTCACTAGGTGCCCTCACAGGTTACTACATGCTATTTACAATTTCTATTAGAACAAAAGTCTCACTAGTAATACTTATATGAGGCATTTATACCTTATAGATATTACACTTTATAAACTTGGGAATATTGAAAGCAATGAAATCAATACTTTATTTGTATAACTTACCTGCTTGATGTTGAAAAATGTTGTGAAAAAAGCACCCTTATAATTCTAATATTATTACTATGAGTACTACTGAAGTACCAAAATTGCCAAACACCAAGTTGCAATGGATACCTATGACAGCTACAGGAGAGGATTGTATTAAGGGTAAGTATAAGTGATGGAAATGGGTGAGGAACTCTGAAAAAGTCAAGCAAAGGGACTGCATATAATATGCAGTCTCTCCTTGAATGCTCTTGGGCAAAATGCTTCTGTGGAGAAACATGCAGCATTAGCACTGAGCACAAATCTGCTGTTATAAGGACCAGTCTAGATTCAACAGGGAATAATGAAATCAATACTTTATTCAGAATTAACATTGTAAATTACAAGCAATTTTATGGATGCCAAATCAGGGTTCTATGTAGAACCCTACCTATTTTGGCTAGAGGGTTCTTCAAAGGGTTCTTCAAATCCAGGGTTCTATGTAGAACCCTGCCTATTCCCGAAACAGGGGTTCTACTTAGAACCCTCAAAAAAGGGTTCTAAGTAGAACCCTTAGGGGTTCTGCCATGTCGACAAGCTGAAGAACCCTTAAGGGTTCTTGTTAGAACCCTTTCTTCTTAGAGTGTAGTTCTAAAGTGCCCAAGTTACATTTAGAAATAGCTAGGAGCGCATCAGCATGCTATGATAAATAAAACCCTGAAAACTTTACTATTTTCAATGTCTACACTCATTGACTTATGTAAGAAGGGAAATCGATCCCCTAGCTTTGCCCATACATTATTTTGTATATTTGACTGAACTTATTCTTGCTACATAAAAATACAGCTGCATGCATGAACCTGCCATCTCTGGGAAAACGGAAGAACTAAATCAATTACCTTCAACCCCAGCCTACCCAGGGGAATTTGGGGGTAAATTTCCTACAATTAATATGTATAGGGCCTATACCGGTACCTGAGTAAAAACTACATTTTAACATGTTCTTTCACCATAAGATGTACATACCGCCTTGAAGCACTTCCCATAGATCCCAAATTTGAAATGGTTATGTACTAAAAATCGGTTACCATGGCAACGCATTGTTTAATTAAAATAATTAGTTTAATTTTGGGTTCATACAAAGATGCTTTATTCTATGATTTAAATTATCTTGGATCTAGATTGGTCATGTCACCAGGAACATTTTGATACCGTACCAAACACATCAGGGGATTCCTAAAGGTTACCTTGGAAACGTGATACAATTATACCTATAGGGTTTACCAGAATACTATTTATAGATCATTTAAGTTGTACAACTATAATAGGCCTAAATCAGAAGGCGTATATGATTTGGTCGTCATTTGACCATCCACGACTGAAAATTCTTAATTTTTTAGAATTGCTTCTATTGATTTATTCTTTTTCGTATATAAACAACATATATTGCTGATGTTATAGTCGAAATTGGGAAGGTTAATAATGAATATTGTAGTCAGGGCAGCCTGATAGAATCTGTGATTAGAATTCTGATAATAAGGGCACCAAAGATTGGTACATATTTGTACATAAATGAGGATTTAAATTAAAAATAAATGTATAGAATATGCAAATAATGTTTTGAACTATTGTGTACCGGTACCCGATAGGGCTCAACATAAGGGTGCCAACACTTTTTAGTTTGTGAAAATATTACAATTAGAAGGAAAGTTATAGCCAAATAACCATTCCAGTAATGGTAATTATAATGGCAGTTCGGCAAGGGTGACAGGACATTAACCCTCTGCCTATAGGCCCTACACATATATAACCGATTATGTTTGGAATATATACACAAATATATAATTTTATTCCTCTTTGTTTTCTTTTTAAGTTGACTTGAATGAATACATGTAGGCTATTGGTTGTTCTGTCACATATATCCGAACAGATTTGTTCTAAATATACCAAGTGCATGTAGAATGGCCCAAATTAGTATGTATTGTTCACCAATGTTTTTATTTTTTTTTCCAATTTTGGATATTATTTCCACATGTGACGCTGACATATAGACTTCCCAACATATATTTACATTTTTGTTATACCAAAGAGCCATTGGAAACAAATAAAAAATAGATCATAAGCCTATAGTCTATAGCTAGGGTCAATGTGCAATGGTAAAATAAGTTTAAACTATATTTGACTAAACATTTTTATTTATTTTCATCATTTTATTGGGCCTAATTTTTCTTCATTTTCAAGGCCCTAAAATCTAGTTTTTCGACCCCCATGCATAGATTCTTAGGACGATTTATGTAAATAGGGGGTATTTCTGATGTATTTCGGGCGGGCGGATAGGCTACGATAAAACTATTGAAAAATGTCTCCAATCATTTTTTTCCATTCAAACACGCAAAAGATGATTTTAAATGGTGGATTTGCTCATATGTGTGTTGAGTGTTAATGGATTTTCATCATTTTATCTACCGCGAAAATTATAGATCTATCTATAATACCATAGATTAGAGAATCTATGATTATATATAATTATGCTCCATGTCTACACGAAACTGCCGCCACCTAGCGGCACCTACCTGGATAAATCGGTACCCAACCAGCGAGCGGTTGTTTTGAAACAGGGAACGGCACATCGTTGGGAGTTTGCATTGTAGGCCTAGGATATTTCCAGTGGTGAGTATGTTTCAGTTGACAAATTTCAGTTAAAGTTCATAATCGGAAAGATCAGTCATATCTACCTGTCTATGTGTAATTTTGCGGGACTAATCGGTGGAGGAAAAGATAAAATTGAACCCAAAATACTCGGATCCCTATTATCGCCCATACGGCAATGCCGTGTTTGTTAACACTGTAATAACAGGACCCAGTTTCTTTTCACAGGTCGGAATGAGCCTTACTTCCCAATCGGTTTTAAAATAAAACGATCATTAATTCCGACCTGGGACCCCACCCAGAAAAAAAACATCGCAGAATTAGGTTAGCAAGAGAAAGCCTGCCCAGAAAAAATGTTTGGTCAAAAACATCGCTGAATTTGAAAAACATCGCACCGAGAAAAATCCTAGCAAACATAGCGAGAGATTTTCACGGCCGTTTCCCTTGCAAAACTGCGAGCGGAATCATTCCCATCGCACACTTTTAGATAGGCTTAAATGTACTTTTATCACAGCATTTTCCTATTAAATCTTCGTGGGCATGTAGTTTTTAACAATCCTTATAAGTAAATGAGCAGTAATCACCGATCACATCTCACCATTCGTGGAAAGTCATAATTTATATTTAGATTGTGCGTCGACGACGGGCGTTGTGACGTCCGATCATGTTTTACCATTTCCATCCATGTCATGGCGACGTTATTTCCGATCGTTGAAACTTGTTGATAGGCCCCGGGACTTATGGGCCCAGATGTATGGGCCGCGCATTGGACGTATGGGCACCGGTAGGCTCAGCCGTTTGGACGTATGGGCCCAGCTCGGGACTTATAGGCCCAGACCGTTACAGGGGTTTTGGACTTATAGGCCCCGCTTCAAAACTTATAGTGCACCCCAAGTTAGGGACTTTGCTTATTACCCACTTTTTAAAAAGAATCCTTAAAAATTAAAATGTTTTCTTTGTTCATGAGACTTGAGATAGATACTAGAAGTCAGAATCCTGTCTAAGTTCTAAGTGATTATGAGTTTTTATCATTAAATTCGAATTTAGAACCTTAAAATGGAATATTTTCCTCCAAATGATCATATTTTAATTGTGCCATAGGCATTTTCTTGGTATTTTTTTCAAGAATAAAAGATCATCATGCCTGCATACGTCAAACTTCAATTAAAAGAAAAGAATTGATTTAAATTTTAAAATAGATTGACTCCACATATATAAGTATACAGAATCAAAGAAAAGAAAATTTATTTCCACAAGTAGATAGAAAATATAGTTCTTGTCATTCATAGCTTTTAACCATACATATTGAAATCATTAAAGAGTTTTACCGCATTGTGATGTATGGTTAAATTGGGCTTTACCCTAAAATATGTACTCCAGTTTACAGATATGTAAACTATTTTGTGATACAGAAATTATAGCTGGTAACATAAAACAGCAAAGGCTTCTGCCCTTAAGTGAGCCAGTGAAAAAATAGTATTTGAGTGAAAAATATGGGCCTCTGTGTGATTCTAAAAAGTCTCATGTTAATCCTTAAAATCCCAGATTTCACCTAAACGGCCATTTTTCATTGAAAAGATTTGCAGTAATATTTAGTGCAAGTATCTTAAAGATCATTCAAATGTGAGCATGTTGATTGGGGAAGTTAAATGCATCATTGTACGTCACACCAATAAGCTCTCCCCAAATATTAGAGGCTAAAGAATAAGCGGATTCCTCTGGATATTCAATAGAAATATAGCTAGGTTAAATCACAAGCATTTTATTGACATGTTTTTGTTATTTTCCTGACTCTGGGCTATGTTTGATACGGTAAAATGTCACCGTACGTCACGCATCACCGTATGTCACGCCAAGCTTTTTAGCTACTTAAAACAGGTAATGACAAGTCCAAAAGAATACATTTTAATGTATCAACCGATAGTCATATTGAATAATATAATATTTCATACCTTCCAATATATAGGAAAAAATGAGGGGAAATGCAATCTATTGGTTTAACTGTCAAAATTGAGAAACTTTGAAATAAAAAAACGCAAGAGTTTAGGATCATTTTACATTATATATGATTACCACAATATATCAAATTACTATCGAAATCTGAATAAATAGGCCTGTTTTTGAAGGTAGAAAAGGGAATTATTAAAATTAACTTACTAGATAGATGAAATACTACTTGAAAGATTTTAATATTGAGCATGATGTACGATGATGGCAGTGTATGGCTGGATAGAGGAAGAAAACTTTGCCAGGGCACTGAAGGCTAGGACTTTTATAGGACTTTTGAATTCCTCTCTTTCTCTTATATCTCTCTTTCCCACCCACTCTCTATTTTCTCTCTCCTTCCTCCCTCCTCTATCTCTGTGACCCCCTCCTCCCTATGCCCCCCTCTCTCTCCCTCTCTATTCAGAGAGAGGGGGGGGGGGCCGGCGGAGCGTGGCCACCAACCTATAAATAATTGATTTAGGACTTAAATAATTACATTTAATGCAATTGTTTTTAATTCTCCTCCCTTGCTATGACTTGGGATCAGGGAGAATAGCGGTCGTATAGGAAGGTGAAACATGCTCTGTCTAACTGCAATAACATTTCGATTAAATGTTCTATTTAATGATCTGCTAATATGCATTCTAAAACGAATACAATTATTAATCATGTTTCAAACATTTTCAAAAACTCTTCTAACCAACCTCTCCCTCTCCTGTCCCTCCAACTTACATACCCTGCCGCCTCCCCTTGAGGTTATTCACAACTGGTGATACAATGTTACCCAACATATCAAACCTACATTTACTATTGAATATAGGGATTAGTTGTTGCTCTTTTCTTGTCTCCTATATGTTACATTTATGGAACTCTATTATGCATTAGGATAAAAGCTCTACCTTGTTTTTACTTCTACAATTGTATCAATCTTGGATAGGTTGTGGACGGCTGCTGACTGGATGTGGACGAGTACCTCCATCAGTCAACTCGTCTACAATACTAGTACTGACCCAAGGCTTACTACGATCCCTGGGGATATTATTACTTAATCACAAATAAAGGTAGGCTAACATATTAACACTGAACATTTTTCCAATTCTCCGCTGTGTTTCATCAATTATAATCAAGGCACTTTTAACATTGAAACTAATAAAAATTCGACAAAAGTTTTACCAAAGATTATATCAAAAATTACATAAATAACTATTTTCACATTAAAAAAAAACAGTATTGCTGCACCCTATGCCCCATTCACTATATTATTAAATTGATGTATCAAGTAATAATGTATTTTATTACAGTCTCATTTGTTTACTTTCCTGTATTTATAGGGAATATCTGACTGCTCTTTCAAGTACTACATGTAAATGATTTGTAGTATCAGATTGTATCGTACTGTACTGTATGACCGACTTACAACTCTTGCCATAGTTATTATTATTATATTATAACCTGAGATACCCCTAGATGTACAGTCATGCTGTACTGCTCGACTAACTACTCTTTAGTTATTTACATACTTATATTTTATTATATCTCTAAGTCATCTAGTCTAGTTTTTTACTCTTATATTTAAAATTTATGGTAACAGCTGGAAGAAATGTACTCTAGTTAGTTCATAAAGGTATAAGATAAGATAAGATAAGAACTACTTCATTTATCGAATTGGACAGTACATATGATAAACAGGTATACAGACTTCTAGAGTGAGTGACTCCCCGCCGTTACCTTCTAAATTAACTTCTAGTTTTACAAGTTAAATTAAGATTAAATTACAAACAAGTAAACATAACACAATAGATATTGTGAAGCTAAGGCTAGGTCCCTTTGGACTTTTAGGTATAACTTTGCACATTTAGAGACAGACAGGTATACTCCTGTGTTTGGGTATCTGGACATGAAAATAGTATATAGTACATAAAACTAGATTTGAAGCGTTATAGGCAGGTGTGCCCCTGTGGACTAGTGATAAGTATGAATCGGGTGCACTCCTGAGAATTAACATGCCTTCGATTCGTCTAGAATAACAATTTAGTTTTACAGAGTAATTACTTAGCCTAGGTAAACAGGTTTTACACACTGAGTCAGGTGTACTCCTGATTGGCGGCAAGTGTCCCATACATTAATGCGATGGGTAAGATAGTGTAATATATCAGGTGTACTCCTGATTATTTACAGATTCAATAAGACAAATGAGGTTGTAACTTTGACATAGTGGGTTATACTGATATAGTTCAAATAATACACAGGTTCAGTACATTGACCCTTTTGTCTATTTATATAGTACTCGTTGGGTACTCATTTGTACTCACTGAAAAGACATATAAAAAACATCTTATCTTATCTTAAGACACATCAGCTCGAAAATTCAGCAACATGAAAGTAATTAAAGGAACAGTTATATATTCAAAATTTAAACTAAAATCACTTAGTTTGTAATTCTAACCAAAGAATGGGCTTTGACCCCAACGTTATATTGAAGTTAAGATGCAAACAATAATTTATGTAAAATTGTATTCTTGTGGCACCCCACATCTGATGACATGGTACTGTACACTACTTTACTGTGATGGAAGAAAATAAAAAATTCTAACTGTTTGCAGGTTCAAATGCACAGGGCTAGCTAGAGACTGGCGAAGGTAACCATGGTTTCACCGCCTGGAGCCCTTACTCATGAACAGCAATTGACTGGTATGTTTTTGGGTGACTTTTCATATTAAAGTAACAGGAAATGATCTTCATATAAATAGAATGTCGCCCATATTCATTTGTATACAGCATATTATTAACAGATCACATAGAGCCTGCTGTTGTGTAATATTAATTTACAATTTGACTCCACCCAATCTTTTATACTGTAATTGTAGAGTATACTGCATCTATACATGTGCTGATGATAATCTTTACTAATGCCGCCCGCAGAAAATTAAAATTTCATTGAAGTTCAGCCTGATAGTGAATGACCATATAAATATGTAACATAAACATGCTTGTGTTAATATTTCATTAACTTTATTTAAATCATAACCTAAGATTGACAAATACGATTACCATATTAATTATACAAAAACATAAAACATAGCCCCAATATTAATGACAAGCTGGAACTATGGTCAGAAAGCATACGCACAGTTTACCAAAAACTAGGTCAGCCATGTATTGCCTGCGAGCAATATTGCTTCAGTTACTGACCAGCTAAACAATATATAGAGCCTATGTTATCTCTATGCAGGGTATCCCAAATCGCTCAGAAATGAGGTTGCCCGGCAGGCAACCAGGACCCAAAAGCTGGTTGCCCAGCCATTAAACATGGTTGCCCGGGATCTTTTGTTAAAAGATGGTCATAATACTTGAACTTCAGGAAGAATAAAAAGTATTAAGAATATGACAAAACTGCATTAAAAAATCGAGCATATACCATTCATGTATATTTCATAAAAGAAGGACTGGCGATTGGTAGACATTGCAGGCACAGACATAACTTGATACGATTTCATGAACTCCAAACCAAACAAAAACTGCATGTTTCTTTGTAGTTGTCTGCTTGAACCTCTTATTATAGCATAAACATGGTGCAAGGTTATTGCTGCACTGAGAAAACAGTGGGTGAAAACTGGTCGCCCAACGGGCAAACTCATGTGTTTTCTTAGTTACCTGGACTGACGTTTTGTTTATCCCGGGCAGCAAAAACGGCGATTTGGCAAACCCTGATATGGGCTGAGCATATCAAGAAATAAATATGTGTATTCCCTTCTGGCTGGAAAAATATCTACTTTTATGAACTGGAAAATATAGGGATCTGTTTGACTGATAAATACATTGTTTTCTTTCAGATATTAGTAGACAG
Source organism: Sthenelais limicola (assembly GCA_942159475.1). Taxonomy (NCBI): domain Eukaryota; kingdom Metazoa; phylum Annelida; class Polychaeta; order Phyllodocida; family Sigalionidae; genus Sthenelais; species Sthenelais limicola. The sequence continues at coordinate 55,829,049 of OW804095.1, read as the reverse complement.
TATGCCCAACCATTTCTTGCTAGCTGCGGACAGGTGGATACTGTGTAATGAATTCCCAAGTCCTGCCCACAGGCCCTGCTCCCCTGGATTTGTTCCAAAGGTATGTTATAAATTAAATTATCTACAGGAGTTTGATACCATTTAAGCTGTAAGTGACATGGGGTGGGTGCATAATTACCTGCAACAACTCAGTAGTTAATTGTAAGCATTTAATATGAGGGTGTGTATACCGATTGAAATATACCAAAAAACTAATTTTTGTATTTCTTGCTCTTATTTCCACGATAATTGCAAATCCAGCATGAAGAAAATTAAGTACTGTAAATCAACATCCCAATGAAACGACATGACATGTACTTTTGATTAGACATGCAGTGTGAGAAATTAATTTTCCCACCAATTTGGCTGCTGAATACAGACATTTACCAGCCTGCACAGAAATTTACTGTCTTCTCAAATGGAACAGAGTTATTTTCTTTTTTATATTCCATGATTTGCAAATAGTTTCCAACTGTAATATTAGGCATATATAAACTTAACAAACCAACCTGGGATCTACAAATGTTGTATACCTCATACAATGGTGTCTGATTTTATTACAAGTGCTGGGTAGATAATTTCAAGTATTCAAATGATAACTATGTCCCCTGTTAATGATGTTTAATTTGTGACCTGGCCTTATTTATAGGATGCTTCCCAGAGCTGCTGGAAACAAATCAACTAATCATGGAGGAGCTGCAGGCATCTGCGAACACTTGTTTGGACTTGGTTAGAGTTTGATCAGCGATGGCTATATACTCATATGAACCTACTTGGCCTGGCAATTTGAGTAGAGAAACTGGGCAATCAGGATTTAAAGGATGTGTGACAACTATTTCAGCAGAAAGACCTGTTACATAATACCACTGCCCAATGGCACAGGATCCCAACTTCACCAGCTCAGGATCAGACAGCACCAATACACCAGGGAGCTGTACATTGGTTGTCCCATCCATGAGCAGAAGCTCACCCAATCAAGGCCTCAACCTAAGATGACCAACACCTAAATATGTGTAACTTAAAGCAAGAGTACTTAAACATGACAATTACCTGGAGAAATTGGATATACAGATCCCAGACAACTACAATGATCCCAGAAAATACACCTTAAATAGGAAATCTTGCTATAGACTGGCAATTCAAGAAATTAACTCTGAACCCTGCATTATTATAATACTATTGTTTCCTTATGGTGGCGTTTTTGTATGAGAAATTGATGATTCTAAGAGGGATTTTGGTTTTAAATGATATTACTGTACTTATCTGGTACAAGCTTTACAAATTTTGTTATCCATAGGTTAACCTCAATTTTCTGTTCAATCATAGATGGACCATATTGCATTATATTTTTGTTCAATCATATTTATGGACAGGTGAGGAATTCTATATAATGCTGTAATGATATACAAGTTTACAGTCAGTATTTTAAGTGTTTTTGTCATCAGGTTTGTAAACGCCTATATCAGAGGGTTACGGCCAAACAATTTACCTCATATTAAGGATATTCATATGGTATTGAACGCCAGGTATAAATGGAATTTTATGTCATAATGGGTGTCAATTCAGGGTGTTTTTGTGACACATTTTTGTGACACCGCCAGAAAACGGTGGAGACTTTTCTAATTAATTTTTGGTGGTTTTGCGCGCATGGTTAGACATGTTTTCTGAGACTGGTTGGACAAAATTTATGCATCATATTTGGGTAAAAAATAGGTCAACAGGTTTTAGGACTATATGACAAATTTTGGGTGTGTCCAATCGGGTATTATGCCAGGTATTTTTACACTCAAAATTTGTATTTTAAGGGATGTCCAGGCGGTCTAGGAAATGACATATTTTAGATTGAAGTTTTAAGAGATTTTGGGATCAGATCCTATTATCTGGTTGACCAAATTATAGGTTATTAAAGCATTTTGATGACACAAAGACAGCCTATTTCTATCTTCTAGGTATCGGCAGTCCAGTTAAAATATATTCAGCTGACTTTTTTTTAAGGGCAAGTTATATCAATGTTTATCAAAATTTTGTAATACAAAGTTCTTTCAAATATTTCTGGTAAACTTTCAGCACTGGACCATTAGGTCATAATCTGTCAATATTTGTAACCATAATGTGTCATTATTATTTGCAACCATATTCCCTTGTCTCCTGTAGACTTTCATGTAATCACAGGAAATAAAGAACCTAATAACCAAATAAAAGACGTTCATGTGCATTTCCTAGTAAGGAAGAGGCTTTATTATGTAATAAAAGCTGCAAGATTATCAGTAATATCTCCATTATTTAGTTGTCTTATATATTGATTGATGAAATCAGAAGTGTTACATTGGTTGACATCAGATGGACATCAGAGATCCCCGGACAGCAGCTGGATATCAGAAATCCCCGGATATTAGAGATCTACCAGATTCTGATGTTCTTGATATTAGGAACAATACTCCTATGACATCAGTTTGATTTCAGTTCCTGATATCAGAAATGGTATCGGTATGATATCGGTTCAATATCAGAACTGATATCAGAAATAGTATCGGTCTGATATTGGCTCAATATCAGAACTGATATCAGAAATAATATCGGTCCGATATCGGCTCAATATCAGATCTGATATCAGAAATAATATCGGTCTGATATCGGCTCAATATCAGATCTGATATCAGAAATAGTATCGGTCTGATATCGGCTCAATATCAGAACTGATATTGGAAATAATATCGGTCTGATATCGGCTCAATATCAGAACTGATATCAGAATAATATCGGTCTGATATCGGCTCAATATCAGATCTGATATCAGAAATAGTATCGGTCTGATATCGGCTCAATATCAGAACTGATATTGGAAATTATATCGGTATGATATCGGCTCGATATCAGAATTGATATCAGAAATAATATCGGTATTATATCGGCTCAATATCAGAAACTGATATCAGAAATAGTATTGGTCTGATATCGGGCCGATATCAGATCTGATATCAGATCTGATATCGGGCCGACCGAATTTGAGGGTGCAGTCTGATATCGATCGATATCAGATCTGATATCGGGCCGATGGAGTGTCTGATATCGGGCCGATATCGAGGTGATATCGGGTTTCTTGGTGGGTAGTAGCTTTAAATCACCACCGCAAATGCCCACTCACTTATAAAATTAGCTTATACTGGTGCTATACAAATTGCTTCGGTGATGCCAGTCAGATTAATATTTGTTATGCGAATTGTATGGGTCTATGATATCTTTGCCTAGGAGGTCAACAAAGTTCTGTTAATGAATAATCTTGTGGTTATGTAGATATACCAGACACTATCTTGTGTAGAGCAGAACTCATACGGACCAATGTTTCAAGCGACCCACACTTTGACTCGGAGCACATTACCCGCAGGTTACAACTAGTGGCTAAACTTTCGTAGGGTGCAAACATCTTATGGCTTGAGTGTGGCATTCACACAAAACTATATAAACGTGAGAAATGATAGCATTCAGCCACGTCAAAAGAAATATTACCTTCAGCCAAAAATTAGTATCCGAATATGATGGAAATATATGAAATGCTTGCCAATATATTGCAATCGGCCCCCTCTAAAGGAAGCTTGAATATCCAATAAAGATGTATGATAACACATATTGAAAGACCTATACAAGACTGTATGCCAGATGCCTGTAAAATATTCTGTAACATGGCTTCATCGATTCATTATCATGCATTTCATGTCTTTCTAATTGGGAACTATGAGACTACTCCACCTTATTAAGGGCAGTGTTGGTAGTAGTATAAATGAGCAGTCAGACTGACCTCTTGTCCAATCTCAGTCGGACAGAAATTGGTGTATTCGCACGAAGACCCATATATCCCCCATGCCCTAATCAATTATGGGGTTACTAGATCAGTGGGGAAAGCTGCGGGAAACATGACCCTCAGTCGGATATATATAACGACAACCCTCTCCCCTTATCCACCACACGCACTCTCTCTCACACACTCGCATATAATATATGATATATGATTGAGGATGAAGAGGATAAAGCACTGATTTGGCACATTTTTAGGGTTTTATTTTCGCATTTATATTGCTGCCTGTCTTACTTGCATACTCCCATTTTGACTGCTTCAGGCTTGTTGACCATAGATTATGCCAAAAAGGATACCAATAATTGCAGTTTTTCCCTTGGTAACACATGTTGCTAAGTCAGTTGTCGTTTTAGAGATTCAGGGACAGAGTAAAATACGTCGGTTTGTTACGGTAAACTCATTAATACATAGAGAGATAGGAAACTGTGTTATTTCTTTTGATACGTTTTATCTGTCTGTTCACGTTAAAAATTTCCATGATGTCTGTTCTTTTAGTCCTGCACTGATTAATATTTCTTGGGATTAATTGTCCGTCGCCCTCGTCCCCTGCCTCTTCTTGGTTGTTCAGGTTCATCTTAATCGATAAAGTCAAGAAAGTCTATCCGTTCTGGAGAAGGAATGTATATATATAATATACAAACAATACATAATATACAATATACAAATTGAATCCTAACCCAACATTCGCTCCCGAAGTATTGCCAAACGTAATGCTATACATGCCTGTGTGAACATTGATTCATGTACAGAAAAAGGTAAGGATATTATGGGCAGAAAGATCTTTAGTCATGCAGATCATGTATGCGCCAAAAATGCTAGACTGAGAAGTATGAAAGAGAAAAACAAGTAGTTCAATTACCATAAAACAGAATGGAAAAGAGGTGGGGATACAAGCATAACGACGGGCAGTACGAAAATGTCCCCTTTAGTAGCTCAGACTGAGCATGTGCGAGCAAATGGGACCCACCAGGCCCCCAACCATCACCAAATGACCTAAAGACCCGGCCTATATATGCGCGATCCCAAATTGGCCATCTGAACTGTTCCAACAACGGTTTTTGCCTCCCCATAGTCTTTCAATAGGAATGTAAGGATGTTATGTGTAATTGGGCGAGAGGTTGTAAATTACGCCAATTGGTATTGCAATGGTAATTTACAAGAGGGGCTTTATGTGAAGGGAGTGGGGGTGCAGTCTGACATCATGTGCCAGTAAGTGAATGGGAAACTGGGGAAGAGAGAAGCGCTGTATATGACGTATAAATTTGGTAGTCCTCAGCAGGCAGCACTCTCTCTATACTCGAGGAGGATAGTGACTTAGTGAGAGAACAAAGGGAAAAATTTACTTGCAAGTATCTGGAGTATACATTATAGTAGGAAGCTGTGCATAATGGGAGATCGTGAAATGGGAGTTGCGTCGAAGCATCAGGGCATCAAGGTAGCTGAGGTAGGTAAAGCGCTAGCCACCGATTCATGATTGTGTTAGTCACTGAATCTGATGCATTTATTCTGAACGTCGGACACGGTATTACACAGCTCTCAGTCCAGAGATACCGCCACATTATCTGGCCAGAAACTGACGGGAGAAGCCAGTGGTACGAAGCACCTATATATGTAGAGAAGCTGGTTACATAGACATCACACTGCTTGAGGAACCATTGGTACTGACAGCTAGTCCAAGGGGCGAGGCGAAGAGGGGGCTAATAGCACTCGCACCTGGTCGCCAGTCACCCGTGATCATATTATTGAGCCATTCGAAATGAAACATCGCACACTGGCTCTTTCCTTCTACACATATTCCCATACCCACTGTCTACTCTCCAAGACACTCCCAATCCCCTGCTTCTTCCCACTGAATAAGGTTCAGACCTCAGGTTTGGTTCCGGTGTAGCATCAACAACAGGACAGGATAGCTGCCTGCGCTACTGAAGCCACATTCGAAGCCATGGGTGAAGCCATTCATGAGACGAGCTGCTCTGTGGTGGTAGAAAAGTTGAGAGACGCTGATGATACCATGCAGTGTGGCTGAAGCAGTGAGACCTGCGGCATTATGACAAGCCTGCACAGGACAGAGGCAGTCCGAGCGTTAGAACGGGTGGCAGATTCCTAACATGGCTTCTGGCTATACCGGAAGCCTGCCTTTTTGAAGGTATTTCAGAGATAAAGGAGTGACAGGTCGAAGGGGAAAGCGAGTTGGAGGGGAAATGAAGTGGATAGAGTGCCCTAACGGAGTTGTCCCCTCCCTTAGGCTAGTTCACAGCAGTCAACCCCCTTGTTTTTCCGGTGCTCGGGCTCGATGTTCTTGGACCTAACTTCTTCATTTTGACCTTCGCAGGCTGGGAGGCAAATCATGAACAATGGTGGTGGAAATGGGGAAAGTGGAGGGCAACACCCCCGCGTTTCTGCCTGCCTGTGTTACAAATTGGGAGCTATTGACCCTGACGTAAAACAAGATTTACTTTCAGCGAAGATCAGACTGGTCATACATAGACACTCTTTCTGAGGACATAAAACAAAGTTTTTGGGTGGGAAGGCTTCGGTAGAGCTTTGATGTTTATGTGGTCGAGGTATAAAATGGTGAGTCTGCCTCTGATATCTCACCCTCCGTATGTCAATCTATGGCCTCTTAATACAGAGTTGTATGAAAACTGTCCAATTCGTATTAGTCCCTCATAATAGACATTCTACCAGTGATGTAAAGCTCCTTTTTAACCACTTCCATGAACTCAAGATTTAATCCCGACGCGAAGCTTATAAAGAGATTCCCCACAGAAATAATCATCCTAAGAGATATTCAGTCTGAAGATATTCTCAAGTAGGAAATCGTGTGTACCACGTCTGGGATTTTCCGCCCGACCCCTAAAATGCATTTACTGTAATGTATCAATAAACCTGGATCCTTGCTTGTAGCGGTTAGCCCATCAAATCTACCGGGGTAGTGCTGCCATAAGGCTTGCTCGGCGAGCGTACAAGCTCTAGGATTGGCACCATTTAAGTTTGATCACATGGGGTCTGTTGGGCTAAGCATTAAGCAGATTTGCACGATAAGCCATGAATAATGTCTGAACACAAATTAGGTTCTAGTGGTGCCACCTGCTTTTTCCCTCCGGTAATTCCCACCCTCACCCTGGACACATAACTCACCTATTTTCGCCCCTCTTCTTGGCGCCCTTTTCAACCCCTAGGCAGCCTTTTGAGATTTTATCACCGTCGTCATATACAGCTTCCAGACCAACGCGAACTCGCATCGCGCATTACTTTTGCTTTTCGCTGGACTGACGATGTTGTAAGGGTAATAAATGCAATGTAGAATCGTGAGATATCTGTCCGAAACGCCAGACCTATTACGGTTAAATGCGTTGTATCTATTACGACCGAGGCGTCGAGATATAGGCATTAAGCATTACTGCGATCTATAGGACGTTTTGTACATGATGCATGATTTGCACAACGCCACATAACAATTTAATTAAGACTTAAGGCCCTTGTCCACTGAGCTGATTCTCATGCGAGTCTCACGAAATGTAGTGCAAAAGGGTCCTCTGCGGCACAAAATCGCATGAGAATCGGCTTAGTGGACTGGGCCTATTACTGAAATTAACACAGTGGACTATAAAATGAGGATGATGTATCAGCATGATCTTAGATTCTTTAATAGATTAAAAGTAAAAAATTGGTGATTACGTCCAGATACTTATATGGTTTAGTTGTCACCTAAACGTTTACATGAAAATGGGTTTTTCTTAGATAACCTTGTCGTTTATGTCAAGGAACATAAATCCATTTTTAAGACTCATAATTCTTTGTAAAATATCTATTGCGTTCTTCTTATGAAAGATAGCAGGAGTATATATTTTGATATTGATGCTGATGCATCAAGAACAAAATATTTAGGATCGGTCGTATCCGATAGTGGAAGCAGCTCCAGTGAACTTTTCCATATATATAGGGCGTTCAAATGATAGATCAGTCTTGCCATGGACTGCGAAGTGAAAGAATAGGAATTTTTTTTTCTTGGGGTATTGGGGAATACGTTTTACATAGAGAAAGTCATATAGGGGACATATGTCGTTATTACAGAAGATTTGCTGTATAAAAATAATAAATAAAAAAAAGAAAAAGAAAGATGCTTAGGGATAACAGTGAATGCACCCGGTCTATTCTGAAAGTGGGTGAACATGCATGAGTAGCTGCACCAAGGCCCAAGATCATCAGATAAATTTATAAAGTGTATCAAATCAATTTAAAAATCTATACTTGTCAGTCAGTATATAGTTTATGTACTAATTTCCAATGTGGAAGGGTATCCCCCCGTTGCATGATAACAAAGGAAAATGAAAGGAACAATATCTTCAAATGATATGTGATAATCTTGCGAGCAAGGAAATGACCATTAGATAGCAGTCGTTCCGATCCCTATGTTCGTATTACTCAATCGAGAAGATGAATCATATGCAAGGATGCTGTTCCTCGACTTAAGGTTGCATGGGCAATACGTAAGTGAATTGACGCCTCATTCAGAGGGATGCACCCCGATTAGTTCGCTGCAAAAACGATTGAAGGGGGACAATTAAATCAAGTGTTAGTTCTCTATACATTCATATGGTTCAATGCTGACCGCCACCTCTTGGGGGTTAGAATTTCTGAGAAGTTCATCCAAACCTTGCCATCTACTTCCCATGGAAGAAGTGCGCCCTCTTCCGGTCTCTTTTTTGTCAACAACCAGATTTCCGTGGAGATTACAAATTCGATCACATCAAGAGCACTTGGAGGAAATTCCACAAATAGGGAGGCGCATGCGCGAGTAGTGTTAGCTGTGGATAACAGAGGGCGTGGGCAGACTGCGAGGTTTCTTACTGCCGGTCGAGAACGTCTTAGTATGAGCTTCCGCCGCTCTTATTGAATCTTGTGAGGCGTGAGGATTTCATTTGCTGTGGTTGCAGTCGCAATGGTCAATGCTCTTGGTGCCTGAGGGTCCATCCTGACCAAGGGTCAAAGGTCATAACCCCAGAATACATCAGTGAACCCCTGCCTCTACAGTGGGGACTTGATCTGCTCCCCAAACCCCGGGGATTATAATCTTGGCTCAATCCACAGGTTGCTGGAATCTAGCAGCAGCTACAGATCCTACAACGAATCTGTTTGGCACCAGATTTATACTGCGCAGAAAAGGAGGTCAACTAGTTGATATCTCACCGAACATCATTAGATGGTATGCAGATAATTATTCTTGCCTTTATATTCAAATCAAGAATATATAGATCTATGGGGGAATATATATTTAAGGTGAAAAAGAGGACGAAACATGCAAAGAATGGAGGTAGGAACATAGATAAGAAAGACGAGCCTTAGAAGGCTGAGGGGCGGGAGAGAATACGACATTTTTGTTTTATTATTGCAAAATCAAAGGGGAAACGTTAATCGAAAGTAATAGAAATAAGAATCTGAGATAACTTACCTAGAAGACACAACTGATGCACCTAAAAGACGAGTCAATGTGACTCTGATTTAGAGTCAGAAATGGGTATAAAAGAGTCAGACAAAACGAGTCGTCACTTGATTTGACTCTTTTTAGGAGGAGGTGGACTCGGATTAGAGTCAAATGACTCGTTTATGTTTCTCTGTGTACTTTTCTATTGATCCCTTCGATCCCTTCCCTGTCAATTTGGTTAAAGTGAAAACTACTGAATACTGTGACTCGCAATGGGGAGGAGTAAGATTTGGTTAACAAAGCAGGGTTGGACCCAGTTCTAGCCGGAACTAGAAGGGCCTTGCCAAGGAGAGGCAGGTCAGCCTATCCAATGACAAATCAGAAAGGATGATAGAAAGGAAGGAGTGCAAGAAGGAGCATGATGAAACCCAACATTGATACAACTGCCGCTTTCAAGTTGCCTTTAGGCCAAAGTCTTCAGAGGAGTCTGCGTAGTGATAGTTGCTTCCCTGATAATTGATCCCAAGAACCTGACCTTGTGGGGTCACAGCATTGACACAAGTTATGAGAGTGCGTCATCCTCGTTTTCCTCCTCCCAATCCCCTCTTCCTTTCCATCTCACCGCCACCACCGCCCTTGGTTGGTTCGGCTAGAGTTAAATATCAATAACATTAAAGAAAGAAGCCCTTTCATATCAGTAACATCTATTGAGACATAAATTCCCAATCTTCATCTCGTTCGCAGCTGTTCATGGCGGCCATAAAATGAGTCTTGCTACAATATGGAGCGATAAATCCAACGCGGAAGATTGGCAAGGCTTTCTCTAAGTGGTTGGATATTTTGTTGGCGGCTTACGCCAGTCCACTTTTGGAAGACTTGACAATAAATAAGAACGCGTTGTTTTGGTATTACTGCCAAAGATAGATGGGATAGTGAAATTAAACCCTGACTTTATGACTTAGCATTACATTTTAAGCTGTAATGTTTCAGACATTTCTTCAAATCAAATGTAAAAAGAATATGCAATGTATAATTACCAACTTTACTGCATATTCTTTAGTAAATATTTGTGTATTAGATACCTTCCTATTTTAGTCAGTCGACCGTTATACCTTGTATCTACTTTTTCGTGTCCATCACCGACAGAATATATCTGGGTATACAAATACAAATCATAGCAAAGACCTAATATTTTGATTATTTGTATTACTTTTTTGATACAGAATAACTCTTAATATTATAATGTTGAAGAATATATCTACCTAGTGAAAGATTAAGATTCCCAACAGCTAGCTGCAAATAATAAAACTGCTACAACAATTAATGGATCAGGTTCCTCCTAGTATCTCTCAAGCCTAACAAGACTCTTCATATTTATCTATAGCCCTAGGCTACAGATCCAACCATAGATCACGCAGTGTATCGAGGTAATGAGGCACGAAGTGAGTCTGCCAATGCTGGCAACTTAAAGTCAGCCGGAATTACTATTCCCCATCTCCATCACAAGTTTGACTATGCTTGAGGTGGCTCTCTGATATAGAACCACCCTCTCTGAAGTGACAGGAGGCAGGGGAAGAAGCTCAGAAGAGGTTCTGCCCTCCAGTGGGGCCGTGTCATAAGATGTAGTCAGTCCTTGGGGTAATGTGACATACACTGGGGGAGTATGCTTGCTCCAATGATTATGGCCACCTCCACTGGGTTCATCATTATTAGGGGAATCGCTGTCCAGTGCTCAAGTTAAGTGGTGTTTCCCTAGAACTCGGTCATTCAACTCTATCTGTATATCTTTATAGGACCATGTTATACCTTATTCCTATGTAAAAACATTAATGTTTCTCATAAAATGTGCTCCGCCGTCAATTTCCTTGTAATAATCCTGTCTGAATCTATTTTTAAGACCTGAAATTTATGGTATCAACCCAAAGGTTGTCAATACGTATCAGTACTATTCCTACATAAGGAGAATAAAGGAAGAGATGAAATGCCACTGAACTTGGATAATCATTGAGGTAATTTGACTATGTATAGATCATTTGTGAGTGTGATTTAACGCTCTAATGTCAGTCGAAATAAATAGCAGGGGACGATGTCAAAAGATTTCAAAATAAGTATAATAACTTCATTATAACGAGATATTATATGTGCATACTGCTTTTGGTATGATACATCATAAAGTTTTCTCGCAAATATCGGATTCTGAGGATTATTATACGCCTTCCCGTTTAGAGGCATCATTTATAACAAGAGGATTGGCCCAATTAACCAGGCCCTCCCTAACATGCTATCTATCTCCTCAAACAGAAGTGAGAAACTGATTTATAACCTCCTTATCCTTAAATAACTTGTTTAATGACGAGCTGCTGCTCACTCTGAACATTTGATTGATTCTATTTTCTATTTCAATTATATCATGGATTATATGCGGATTAAAATTCATGTTCGGATTAAAATCAACAACTCAAATCCAATAGCGCTGTCCACTTGATTTGAGTCGCGAAACGATGCCATTTTCTTGCTAATTATGTGACCTGATTTTGTCCTTGTTAACGATTTATTCAAATAGCCGCCTGAAAATCGGCAGCGTGTGCTCTGAATACGCTCGAGGGATTGTTGATTTAATTAGACAGATACAGGAATTGTGCCAGTATTATTTATACACCTCGTTTTGTGCATCCAAATGATACGAGTGCTTAATGTTTGCCTTACCTTAGGGCAGATGAAAGGAATGCTATTTGGCTGAACAAGACTACTCTTATTGCATTAGGCCTTTCCATTGCTTTTTCCTGAAGACGGCAATAACGTGGCTCGGAGCCTGTAGGCACGATATCGTGCGACTTACAGCGTGTCGGTTCAGTATCCAAGGAGTGGGAATGACTCCCCATCCACGCAATAAACACAACCATTCAAGCACAAGTTATTGATCTAGATCTTAATTCAGTGCCAAGCTGAAACAGAACTAACAAATTGGCTGGTTAGTCCTGGCGCATCCCGCAAGCCATAGCTATTGACACCATTTCGCGACAGTCTATTGAATTGTTTCCATGCCACAGGAACGATTTTCCATCCACAAATAGGCCTCCTCTTTGCAATGTGAGTTTTTTCTATTGATGAGACTTAAGTGTTAGGTCGAGGACTGACATTTCTTGTAAAGAGGATTGGGGTAACTTTGGGTCAGATCTGCGCAGATTCGTTTTATTGATTTTGGACCAAGTTGTTGGCCAATTCCAGGCACTCTCCTTTACGAATACAGCAGTCATTATTCGTGCGTCTTTAGGGTTCCATAATTCTTTCTAATGGTGTTACCAATGGCATTCTCTGATTTCATGGTACAATCGGATAGCCCTTTCACACTTTCTATTCAAGCAAACTAATATTCATTAGAGAGGTCCACAAACGCAAACAGGTGTCATCAAAAGTTGTCCTAGAAGCCAAAATTACCCCAGATACTTTAGTAAAGTGTCAATAATAAGGAGAATGTCCTGTCACAAAGAGAATTCTTTGATCACGTCTTAATTTTTATTTCGTGTACACACAGAAAACTCACTGGAAACCAAACCAAGATGACATCTAATCCATCATAACTTTGGTCGAAACTGTAGCAAGTTGGGAGGAAAAGCAAAAACAATAAACACTTAAAACAGACACCCTTCTTTTTATTTCATCTTATTAACTTCTATCTAAGATTTAAAGGGTCGTTGATTCATATTTTCTGTGTGACATTAAAAGGCATAAATATTGACATTTTAGCTGTCTACTGCAAGACTGATAGTACGCTTTTCTACGCATACTGTCGTACAGTGCAAATGGAGTTGTATTTCACTATTTTCTCTAACGCAGTTTGTTCATCAGAAATGAAACAAGAAATTCGGGAAAATGTGCTGAATAAATACACTCAGTAATTGCTGGAGAACTACAATTTTCTTAACAGTATTCGTAATAGAGTAATTAGTGAGTATCGGCAAGGATAAAGACCCACGTTTACCGGCTTGTGTGAAAAACAATAAGAGGCAACGTTAACAGTTTCATAGTCGGCGTATAAAATGACTATCCCAGCACATGTATGGCGAAAGCCCTGCCAACATAACAATTATACTGTTCGATAAAAGCTATATATCTTTTTATTTCGTATTAATCTGCAAGACCTGTTTCAAAAAAGGGAGTGCATTATATTTCACTGGTGTGAAATACCCGAGCATTAGATACACGTGTTACATCAACTTGAGTGTTCATTAATACCGGAGCATCATATTTAGAACATAAGTGATGAACATGTCATAATGTAACGGGTTCTTATGAAACTGTAGTGTTTATGAAACCATCACAATTTATGCCCGCATTAATATTATCCCACTTGTAAAATTAAGTGATAGTCTGTTGGCACTTCTCCCATAAGACTCACCATTGAAGCCAATGCATTTAATTTTCCATGATTCACCATCTTATTTAGTTGTACCTAAAAGCATTGTACAGAAAGGAGACATACATCGTGCTTTTACTACTACATCTACTTTTACTCTGTAATATTTATATGCAAAAGACCTGTGGGAGAAAGGTCTTCTTGTAGCGATCATGCGATTGAAATAAATGTATATCTAATCTAATTTAATTTAATCTGAAAAGTAAATTCCAGATCTTCCAGTATGTTCCTGGAGAATAAGTATCATTTTGTATGGTACATGGGAAGAGCGTATACTACGGTTTATATGAGGTACTATTTGGATATATATGTGCACAGTATAGTATGTATTACGTATGATGACAAGGGCAACACCCCCGGAAGTGTGATTGGTATCTAAATTACATAGGTAAACATGCAGATGCATTGTGAGTTGTGAAATAGGTCCATGAGGGTAGATGATGTATGAAATCCGGAAATAATCTATTAAAGTTTAGAAATCGATGTGCGTGTGACAGTGAGAGATGACAGTAAAACCGATTGTGACCTAGATCCAAATTGAGATATAAAGCGGAATTATGATAGATTTTCCCTGCTGCTGGGGTGGCTATGTATATATATATGTAACGAGTGGATTAACACATTCCCTCCTCGTTACTCATGTTTTGTGTTACAAGAACAGTGCAATGATTCAATGCACATGACCATTACGGCTCCCGATTAAGGAGCCCTCGTCGCAAGGCTTGCAACTAGTTGCTGGCAGGCTGACATGGCTACACTGTCGGTGCAATGGCCCGGTACATACCCTTTTGCTTACACGGCTTGATGTATGACAATGCCTATATTCGATGCCACACGGGTTTTTGTAGTGCCATAATGTGCAGGGTCGTAATTTATGCGCTCAGAACGAGATGAAGGGAAGGCTCACTTTGCCGGGGAAATTGAATCACCTGTTTAGTCTATGTCTGCGCTTCAGAATATGAGAGCAATATTAGCACCTCTGATGTCTATAGTCCCACTTCAGTTCGCCAATTATAGCATTGCATGGCCCTTTGATACATGTATGTTTATTGCTAACGAGGCATTATGAAGGCATGCAGGCTTCCATTGGCCGATGTCTGCATAACAGGAAGAAGGCCTTCCGGTTAGAAAGAAAGGTGCAAAATCTGTGTATATCTCATTGATTCAGGCTCCAATGTACAGTTCAAAATGTGTGGTAAGTCAAAGTATATTAGACATACATAATAAATATTACATCCCAAACCAACACTTCATTTATAGACTTACCAACATTTTTCAACAAAGGGGTTTCGAAAAGGTGTTGCTGTCGGCAATCTTTTTTTAAAGCGATTGAATTCGTTTGAAAAAGAAGTGAGTGTCAGATAGAACGTTATAATAAACGAGTCAAATCTCGTTACCAAAGTGGTTTAGGTTGGTGTTCGTGGGGATAGGCTTCCATGTCTCGAAAATTTGTTTTAATTAAGCTGTTTCCGAATATATCATTGACTATATAAAAATATACTTAGACACACATTATATATAGGCAATTCGATGGGGCGCATGTTTGAAATTCCCTTCGACCCCCAGCGTCTATCATCGGCAATCTATTAACATTCTAAAGTGCTAATGATTCTGATGTACAACGAACCATTTGAAGCAGTCCAAAGCATCTGCTGGATGGTATACCGCCCGCGGTGGAGATCAAAGGAGCTAGGCTCCTCACTCTTTGTTTTTTTTGCTTAATGGGCGTGATGTTCTTTGCCCTGGCCTAGGTGGGTGGGTACCCTGGCTCCTCTGACCTTACAAATCTAGTAGGCCAAGAAAACAAATATGTTGTTATGCTCACAACAAAAATGTTGAAAAAAGAGCAGATCTCCCAAATCCTACAAAACAGTGATAAATCTTCCCAAAGTAGCAATGGATTCATGAGAAGCCTGGGTTGTCTTTCTGGTTCAGAGGCTGTGTGCGAGTAAAGACCTCAGCTTAACCCCCCCCCCCCCCCGCCCCCGGCCTCTAATCACATGGCGCGTCTAAACAAGGAAGGCAACCTTAAGAGACCAGCTGAATTGCTAGTACCGGTAGTTGCTTGGCTTTTAATTGTTTAAGGCTGGCCCCTTACTGGTATTGCTTTTAGAGATATGTATGCAAAGCGTGGTACCAAACAAATTAGTGATGGTATTGTTATGTTATGTCGATAGGCCTGTTAGTGGTGTTTATAAAATGGTTGTGCCTTTTTGAAACCCAATAATTAGTGATCGACGACCTGACTGATTAGTTGGAGGTCCAGAAAAGTTGGTGACCAGTTTGCTGAAACAGTAACTGTTGGTCTTCAATTTTTCATAAATGTAAATATTTCGGACGCTACGGCCCACCCCTCCTCAGAATCTAGGGCCTTATTATTTTGGCATATGAAGTGTTTTTGTATGGAAGGATATGTGTGTGTCTGTGTGCGAAGTTTGACCCTATGGAATATTTCATTTTTAATCCTCATAGACCTGAAGGATTTACCTTGTTCAGAAGGATCCGCTATGTAGAGAAAAAGAACCTCATTCTGTCTTCTACCCTCACTGTGCGCTATATTAGCCTCGAACTAGCTTCACTACAAAGAAATCCATGTCCTCTACTAGGGAAATTGGGGTAGAATACGTGACTATGAAGCTATGTTTCCAACATTTGAAACCCTAAGTTCGTTGAAATTATTGTCAGATACACAACATTGCAAACATGACAAGCTTCCCCTTATTTCATTCATACCCTACCACATAATATCAATCCACATTTATTCTTAAAACGTGTATATCCAACCAATTTTTTCAAAACTGATAAACTGATAAGCTTAACACTTATGACTAGCCAATTTTATTTGATGATCGTGTTTTGCGCTCGGCCGCGTATATATGTATTTCTTCAATAGATACTGTCAGCAAACCCTCTACTCCTTGGTGAAAGCATTCCCCGCTAAATACCACAGGAAGCCAAATAGATATCAGCGAGATGTTGCCGCTTTCTTCAGGGTTAGAGAGTATGTCCCCTGGTGATGTTGTATGTAGGGGAAACCAAATTTCCTTTGTAGCCTGGAGAGTTGTCAGCAAAATGACGACATGATAAAGTAGTGTACCTAGCCTTTGTAGTTTCAACCTATAGACGAGAGGTATATACACACAAAGTACCGTATATACACCTGCCTATAATCTCCAGGGAGAGTCATTGCTGATCACTATTGAAAGAGTTCCTTCCGATTAGGCGATATCGACGAGTCTCCTTTCCCTTGACTATCTTATGAATGCAAGCTTCCAATCGGTTAGATGATAAATAAAGGCTGTTTTGGAGTCCCATGGTGTAGAAAACCATCTCCTATGTGGCAGGAACCCGAGAGCCGTCGGTACCTAATTGATGGAGTATGAGCACATGGGAATTGCAAGGAAGGCAACAATAAGAAACTTTCTCAAACCTTTGGTCCTGCCCATGAGTGAAAGGGAATGACGTCTTATACACCCACCCCTTATTTAGAATAAATTTCCATTTGCAATTTACTCCCCGACATTGAGTCTATACAACTATGCAATTAGTGTGTACTGGGGGAAAAAGTAATCAGTAGGTCGAAAATTATGCAGAATCAAAGCATTGGCATAACCAATTGGCATCGCTGAAACAAAACTGATTAGACCTCAACTCTGAACATTACGAAGACCTTAGATCATTTTAACACTTGCTGATTCCATCATAAATCAATTCCTATAGTATAGTACACCGATACATTGCCTCGATATATTACTTCAATCCATCATAGGCATTGACCGAAGGTCTTAGCTGCGCTATAATCCTTTGCTTTTCAATCGGCATTTATATTTCTCTTTTCTGTAGGACCCGCTTGAAAGAAGTTAGATGTTAAATGTCCATATATATATTTCTTTTCATTTATTCTTATACACATATTTCGATTTTACCTTAAATATCGTGTACAGCCAGAGTACACTTTGATTAAGAAAAGTTACAAGTGCATGCTACCTTTTATTCTATATGGTCTGCCGAGAAACTTCGGTCAACATCATATAACATTTAGGTGTGCTCCATGAGCATACTAACTTACGGTACCATTGATAATCTGTCACCCCAGAAAAACTCATTGACTAAGGCTGATCTAAATAGGCTATGCCCTGCCTTAGATTCTTCAATACTGCCTTGTTAAAACTCTGAACATAACACCCTTGGTCTTGTTGATACAACCTATATCTGTAGATATCCCGAAGATCCCATTATATATGGAATTTTCAGGGAATTAATAAAAGGCTTTCGATAGTGTCCAGTCGACTTTCCTGGTTGAGAATTTTGGGGATCTGCTTGTTTATTCACGCATAACTAAATGAGGGGAACACTCATGAGTGTTCCCCTCATTTAGTTATGCGTATATATAATGACGTCATTGATGTATGATACACTTTTACAGTGTTTGTCAATAGTAGCTTAGTGGCCAGAAGTATAGGTGCACCGATTTGGTGGTCACTGGTGATTATAAATAGTCAATTGTTTGACTTGCATCGGTATTTATAATCATCGAGGTGTCAAATGCTTATCAAGTCAAATTGTATGGCTATTTGATTTCACTTGAAGCAGTTTTTGTAAACGTTTAATGTGTTGGGCTTTCATGTACAATCTATATCCAATTGTAACCCTATGACACACCGAATCAACCCCTCCACCTTACTACCTTATTATTTAACCAACCTCCCATAGCCCCCAATCACTGTTTGAGTTGAACACATGCTCACTTTGACGTCCGCGCTTTTAGTTTATAACATACCTGAAATCAGTTCCCACACAAGGAGCCCTTTGATGCTCACACAGAGTGAAAAATGAATAACCGATCTACTAACATTCACTTTAACTTGATGATCCGAGTCAAAAAGTCCTCCCTTCTTTTTTTCACTATATAGCTATTCATTCTTCCTATTTCTTCACTGACCAAATAGACAAGGCTAACACTCCATCATTGATCAGAGTGGCAGAGCTAATCATTTGTAAAGATTCTCTTATCAATCTCTAATTTACCACTAACACTCCATCACTAAAGATCTGAGTGGCAAAGTGCAACCTTCCAGTCAACATCAAATTATGTATATATACTGCTATAACCTGTATCTATGTACATCTTTTCCCTGCTCAGTCTCGGTTTGTAAGACTGGGGCAGGCGAAAAACCCCGTTAGGGGACCTTCGACTCCCAGTATAAATAAAATCTTTAAAAAAAAAAAAAATGTATTCATGTATACATACAGACATAATTGCATGCATACATGCATGAAACATACATGTATAGGCCTACATATGGTATTATGATTCTTTAGTATAGGTTTGCACTGGCAATGGGTTCTAACTCATTATTTCTTAAGGGATGTTGAAATATAATACTATTTTACTTTATAGGAGAACCGATTTTGAGTTATAGCACATGAAAGATGTTATGTGCATAGGTTCCTGACAAAACTAAATATACTACACAATCGGCTTGCAGTTCAGCAATGTTTCATGCAGTAGGAATTAAAGATGCTATTACTAAATATACTGCACAATCAGCTTGCAGTTCAGCATTGTTTCATGCAGTAGGAATTAAAGATGCTATGACTAAATATACTGCACAATCAGCTTGCAGTTCAGCATTGTTTCATGCAGTAGGAATTAAAGATGTTATTACTAAATATACTGCACAATCAACTTGCAGTTCAGCGTGCAAGCATGAAACATACATGGTATGTATAACTACATGTATCATGCATGTACTGTCTCTCCTTACATTATTCCATAACAGGATCGCCCGTGGACATATCATACATATATATCACACATGATTGTCAGTTCTAACGTTGGGGAGAATTTTACATAATGTGCAATATATTTTGATACGATTCTTTTACGATAGTTTAACCATAACGAATGGCTTCTGTGGTGAAAAGGAAGCAATGGGCACCCCTATTATATGCATGATGAATATTTAGAAAATTATGGCAGACAAAACCCATTTCCTTACCCTTTTTTTTCGAGAGAGAAAAAAAAATGTAGAAGAATGTAGAAGATCTATATATTTTCCTTACTCTAATTTTATGTTAGTTCTCACTTAATTTTTAATAGTGCTGCAGTTCTTATGTCTTTAGGTATTGAACCATCGCAAAAAGAGTTTCTTTATTCATATATTTATTCTGGTTATGTTTAAAAATATGTTGGTGTAGGTAAATGCCACCGTTCGATATTATTTATACTTTGGTGAGGCTCAGAAATTAAAAAATAAACAGAATGTAAATATTCGCCATTATAAATAAGGACTAAATTGGTGTTTATCCTAAAAAACAAAGAAACCCCGGCCTTCAACTGGCTTTATTTATTCATATATAAGTAGTGAGATACCACAGAAGTGCTGTGGTGTAGGCAAATTGCCGCCATGCAACATGCATATTCATTAATAATTTCTCAGAATATATGTCTAATAAATTGATATCAATTGTTATCTATGTTATACCTGTTATGGGCCCTATCAACAACTGATGACCTCATATACAAGCCAGAGTTGTGGATTACTATTATTATCCAAGTAGAGTTAGCATACATGCTAAGTCAGCTATATTAATTATTTAAGTTCAATTATTTGCGTGTTTTGGGAGAAACGTCAACAATTGATGAATACTAAATTCGTCCATTATAGCCGTTGGCCGTTAATACGTTTTTAATAGAATACAAAAAAAAGGTGAAAAAAACAGAATGGCGCAATCCTGCAAGCTTTAATCAAATTGTAAATCAAGTGTTACAATTCACAAGTGAAGTCGGGAACTCAGTCTGTTGGAACCTTTTGATAGAGGCCTAAGGCCCCTGTAAAAAAAACGGAACGAAAAATGCAGAGGCGTATAGCTGTAACCCAGCCAAGAAGCTCCGGGAATCCTGCGTATCATTATATTGTATTCGTATTCGGTATGTGTAGCCATGGGAATAGAGGATGGACAGAGATGGGCTCTCTAACCTATGCATAAAAGTCCATTGTTGTTCCTTTCCCCTCAGTTCCGTGCTTAGCTTAGCTAGTGGCTTTAACGTACAACCATGTCAGTCTACTAGGGACTAATGCTGTATAGCTTATTTAATGCTGTACTGCATGCTTTGCATTCTGCATACGTCATTAATAATATCCTTCCTTTTCATTTCTTGGGCTTCCTTAAGCGTCAGATAGGTTACTGTTTTGTATATAATCCTTCGGCTTCGCCTCGCGATTTTATACCAAACAGTACACCGCAGCGCCTAAATGCTGGTCAGTAATCCTTTTATTCTCTGCCAAAGGTGGTGGTAGTCCTAACAGTCTTTCAAAGCAGCGACTAAAGTTAGGTTATTCAGTCCCTATTACCTGAGTAATTTCCATCACAATGAACGTTTAAATCTGGAGGCGATCATAGGATGTAGAAAAATAACTAACCCTTAGGAAGTTCACGCATAGAACAGCAGTTAAGAAAGTACGTTCGTGATGGCGTAATGTAGCAGTAAATCGAAAGGCAGTCGATGGGGACATCTGTAGCCTACAGAGGAGGAGCAGCACATAGGTGAAATGATAGCTAACAGTTTCACACTGTCTGTAATACTGGATAGGGAAAGCGTGTTTGTGACCTCAGGCCAACATACAGCTGATGGTGCTTTCATCCTCTCCCCAACACCCATTCTGGTTACCCATATCGTGACAAGGCCGTATAACATTGTCTTGACACTTTCCTTGTCACCAGTACATGGACACCAACAACTGGAGACACTCCAAAATGTACCTAACTCAATAATGCTAGTGGAGTAGTATGAGTTCAATGGCTTCCCCAACTAACACCTCCCCACAGCACAAGCTACAAACATGGCCTGACTTCTGATACTAGTCATGAAAAGTTATGGAAGAAAGGGTCGCCAGTAAAATTGTGGTCGGATAGTCGAATACACTACTCCATGGTTATACTCTCAAACTCTGTTAACTACTTACCTCAAGTCAAGGATCGTAGATGGAATTTCGAAAGGATAGGCAGAGCATGTTTCAGGAACAGCAGCACATCTAGACATCGTTTGCCTCACCCTTGACAGAAAGTCTATTTAACTAGGGTGGTAGTGGCCACAGGCTGGGCTTATATCTCTCCCCCTGTGTTCGATGTGCAATAGATCAGGTGGCGTGTACACAAAACTTACTTTAGAAACTTGGAATGTGAGATGGCACAATATTCGGGGAATATTAGGGGAATGCACACTGACAGTCCTGTGTGAAGGATTGCATTCTTCAACAATTACAGCGCTACATACTTGATGCATTTGGTGTTATATAATTTAGTCACAAAAGCCCTATCATAAGAAAGGTAATACCTCTCGCCTCTATTCATAGTCCTAAGTATTCAGTTAGTATCCATCGGTTATTGGTGTAGGTCTTGCATCTGGATACACATTGCGTAAAAATGGTACATTACGTTGCATATTAAAGCTATTAAAGCTGCATTCTCAGCAAACATCGGTCAAGAACTGAACATTTTCTACTTTTCGTTCCTTTCTTTTCCAACCAATCTAAAAGTCATTTGACCAAAACTTTGTCCAGTTGTTTTTGCTACGGCGCTTCTAAAATGTCCTCATTTGTATTTGGAGGACCATAGAACGGTGAAAACAATATTAACAGAGTTAAAGGCTCGTCATCATATTACCATAGCTGTCTATATTCCAAGCAAATACACTCTAGTAATTAGAAAAACGAATACACCACCCTAACGGGCTCAGGTATATAAATCATCGCCAATGCTTTGATTCTGCACAACCCTCCCTGATACATTTGGTTGCATATAGGGCTAGAACTCTTTGGTAAAATATCAATTGTGCTTAAATCGATCTACTAGGGAAAGAGCTCGATTCCTTACACAGGGTAATTAAGTAAAAGTGTAACGTTGGCAACGGGGGAGTAAACAGAAGCATGAACCCTAAAGTATCTGTCTTTGTGGAATAAGTACTTTCGGGATAATTTTACTCATTTGCACTATTCAATGAAAAAGAAGGGAAGATCAGAGGAACCCCGTTATCGCATGTTGGAGCCATTTTTCGGATATTTTGAGCATTTGGCAATCACATCAAGACAAAGGTTCTCATAAGGCTAACTTGAATTTTGTTTTGAACAGATCCATGGGAGGAGAAGAAATATAGTGGCATATATACCCTAAAGTGTTATTCTATTTAATTTCAATGAGATTCAATTCTATTTACTTCTCTGTGATACTTTAGCATGTTATACTTACAAAAATCACTGTTCATATATAGAGAAAGGCTCGTACATGTAATATTGAAGCTATTTAAGCAGTCGACCGCGTTGACTTAGGGGTTGCCTTCAAGGAGACAGCTTACAACTCATTTCATGTGTTGTAAATACCTTTTCCTGTTATCCCATTCATTACCATGCGCTTTGTATCACAAACAACAACAAAATAAATGAGACATTTGAATGCATAAAAGTTGGGAATTTTGTTAACCTAATAGCAGGATGTTTCAACAAAAATCTAAGTTCCACATTTCGACAAAAGAACACAGTTGTGTGTAATCCAATATATGCCCAAAGAGATAAATCATGTCCACTTTTTCCTGTCCCTGAGCGGACGAGAATCGTTGGGGAGGATTATATCGGTCCGCACGTCCTACTTTCCTGGCAAGATGAATGGTATAAATGGAAAATAACACGACTCAATCCGGATCATGCCCGGTCTTTAACATAATGAAATATGCAAATGCAATTAGAGGAGACACTGTTGGACTGTGATTGATCCTTCTAAAGGAACCGGCCTATTGCTCACTGCGTAGACGCTGTCTTTGAAGTTTTTCCCACGGATCCATGCAATCCGTTTGTTGGTAGTATTATAGAGACTACACTGGTCTCGCACAGAGTACTGTCTCCTGCCTCGCCCAGATAATAGGGTATAAACCCATCCAAACAGATTTCATCCCATTACTGTAGCATCACATGTTTGATAGATGTTCAAGAAACCAGACACGATATTTTAAAAAGAGATAATGCAAAGTATCCACGTCAATGCAATACTAATCCTCTTGATCGTCGCGCAGAGGCCTGGAGTCTCAACCTCCGTAAAAAGTCAACACACATCGTCCTATAAAATTAGGGCTGGAACTCGAAACAATTGCACATGAAAATCTCTTCCGATTTTGTTCTAGATGTTAAATGTAACAAATGCGAGAAGTAAAAGATATGTGGTTACATCTCCTGAATATCCGATTTGTTGTTGCTAATAAACAGCCGATATGATAAAGGATTTTGAATAGATTTAACTTAAAGTATATATTCTGCATTCCCTTTATTTTCTTTCATGTATTTAATTGAACAAACTTTGTTAATATACTATCATTCTGAAATGTGGTTGATAAACCATTAGACATCTAAATTTATAAGTCCAGTAATCTAAATAATTACATACTGCTAGAATTACTGTATTTCTTCAAGCACATAGGACTTGGTGCAATTATTTACCAACGCTTCAACCTTTATTGCTGCTACTTTAGAAATAATATCGTTGAATTTGAATTGAGATAGATTGTGAGACCAAAAGAGGATGAATATTTCTGCATAATCTTTTTCTAGCTTAAACCAATAGGGATCGTTTCTTTCTCCAAGTACACCGCATCTCCCTCCATCCCTTGTTGCTCTGCACTTTTTTATTGAAATATCTTTATTTGGCATTCTTTCAAAATAAGCATGATACAGTTTCTGTAATTAAGGCTAGGATGTTTGCATACAATCTGTCTCAGTTCCAAGTCTGACGAATCAAATACAGTTGAAAGCACGGTGCAAAAAGTAATATCAAAAGAATATTTTCAATACGTTATATGAATAATCGAGGAGAGTTGAAACAAGGACCTTTGTCATGAGTGATCTTCTTTTATAGTTGCTTAAAGAATCACATCAGTATCGACAATGAGGCATTGATTTCGGAAAATCTGCTTAAATACAGGAAAACAGTTAGGAATACATCCTCCTAGATAGTCAGGCATCAGAGAGAAGGTATCCTCGCGGTTTTAAATATATCCTACGTTAAACGCACATGTACACTGTTCTTTTTTGTATTAATTTATGCTTTATATGTTTATCTTAACATCCTTATCGACAATGCAGTTAAAACTTTTCAAAATATAACACTTCCTTATGGCTGATGGATGATTCAGTTGTGTCACATAGGTCATGTGGGATATTTGGCTGATGCGTATTCACTGAACTTATGAACCCGTTAAAATCTTGTAACACCTTTTATGGTCAGGTCGGAAGGCACCCTTTGCGTGCCAATTAATTTCTCTGTCACATTTTGCTTCAGGTAAGAAAGTACTACTTATTCTAGGATAGAGTAAACAAGATAACGGTAACAAGAAGCCATTTGGGTGGAGGGGGGAGGATCAACGAGTCAGTGGTCAGAAAAGTAAAGTTTGTATTTCCTCAAGAAAGTTTGAAATGGCTTAGACAAGCTGAACACTAGTTGTGAAACAAACGGTTGTTCAAACGGTTCCGATCTAGATTGAAGTCACGATATGTCTGATGGTACAGGAGAAGGCCCAAAGTAATGTGAAAATAAAGGCCGGATTGGGATCCCGAATTGGATCTCTGGGATGGGAAGTGGAGAAATAGCAGAGAGCAGAAGGAATAGGTTATGAGTCGGGCCAGCCACAAAGGCATGGATGCGAATATGAATGAGAGCCCCGTATCTCTGTCGAGTGTCAGGCGTAGTACATTGAGGAGATGAGCGACACATGAAGTTCATAAGAGGCAAGTTAATGCTGGAGGCCTTATTCATGTCAGACATATGGAAGTAGTAATCAGCTTCGAGGGCTCTGCCTCACATCCTCCTCCTGCCGGTACGGCATGACCAGGTGTCCCCTCCGGGCCGTCTCCATAATGCAGTTAGTCCGCAAAGGCAATCCCCCGGAGGACAAGACCCTCCTGGATGGGCACAGTCCTGGTTCTGATCTCTCAGATTTGCCTGTGTGGCCAGTGTCTTTGTTCCTGATGCTGTCGCGCATGTTAGTAACTCATTACTGCTTCTCGTCTTTCTCCGGTGTGCATCGCCAGAATCCCAACGGACTATCAATGATAACGCCAATAGACAACACCACATACTTTTACCATTTAAGAACCGCAACAATGAAATAAAATGTCAGCTAAGCCAGCACCAGTCTGACTTACGTATGTTCCAATTAGGGTGATACTCGCACTGAATGAATACATAATACCCTCTATCAAATGAGGAGATATGATAATTGTTATAAGAGAAAGACATTTATAATACATATCTGACTGATTCTCACGACATGGGCCCATGGGGGTCTGGGGAGAAATCTTTATCAACCTTCTTAGAAGAATATTTATGCAATAGGCAATCCCAAATATTCTAGGTTTCATACTAGAAAATCACTAAAAGATTGGAATATTAGATATCAAACAGCATCATTTGGAAGTTGAGGTTTACAATTCCATGGTAGCTACGCTGGGTATGATATTAAAATATCGCCTTCCTAAGACTAATCCTTCTATGCATCTCTAATTTCTGTATATATGATTATCAAGAAAACAGTATCTGAGACCTAAAAAGTAAAGTATTTTCTTCCTGCTGTTTTTTTTTACATGGGTAGCCTACAATGTGGAAAAAACATTTTCCCCAAAATTATTAGCTTGCAGATCATTATATGTGTTAATTCTTTATTGAGCTACCTTTTGGTGCTGCTTCATCTCAACTGATGTTACGCTGGGGTTACTGCCCCAAATACATTGCTTTGACTGTTCACCCTTTAAGGGGTTACAAATGATTGTATTTATGAGTTTCTCAGCTACACCCCGTAAAAATGCAAGAGTTGCTTCCTTTAAAAACAGGCCAGAATTTTACACCACTTTCCCCTTGATTTTCTCTTCGGCAAATAGGTAATTAACTTACTACAATGCCATTGTATTTCTCATTGTGTATTCTTTAGGCTCGGTGGATGGGGTATTTAAAGGCTTCTTACCGTTAACCCTAATGCAAAATCTCGATTAGGATGCCGAACACGGTGGCCAGCCATAAACTGTTGCTGGGCCAGCAGGCAGGAACCATTGAGGTTGCCATCTTTATGTACATACTGGTGACTTGGGTGATGCCTCTGTTCCTAGATGGCGTTCTCAACCACAGACATGTGTCATGATTACATGTCAGCCTATCTTAACAAACTCCGAGTGACTACCCTTAAGCATGGGCGAGAGAGGCGCGGTGGATACCTTAAATATGCAGCCACTTCAGGTCGCCCACATAGATTAAAAGAAAACTGCTCATTGGCTTTGTGGATCGTAATAGGTTCAGATCAGGACTTGGTTATCCAGGCAATTAGGAGGCGTCTATGTGGAGGAGTCCGATTGTTTTGTAACATCTCTGTGTTACTTGTAAATTCATCACAAGTTCAATACAAGTTGTCCGATGTCCGGAACTTGTATTTTGTTGTTCTTTCAACTCGATCTACCATGCAGATGCATTTAATGTACAACGGTGATTATAGCACTTCACTCAGAGACTAAAATGTACTCTAGTGAGAATCTTCCTGATCGTTTGAACTTTACTCATGGCATGTCTGTCGTTGGTTGGAGGTGCGAAGCAATAGTGACCAGTTTGCTGAAACATGTGAATTCAGGATTTTATCAATGACATTTCCTCTGGACTACTGCATTCATGTAAATGTGAATCAGGAAATTTCAATTTCATAAATGTCATAGAACGGCTGCATTAGGAGAGATTTCTTTTCGTCAATATTGTTCGTGCCAATCCGAGCAACATCAAATCAGAAACGTTATTGAAGCGGGC
The DNA here is from genome assembly GCA_942159475.1 of Sthenelais limicola. Classification (NCBI taxonomy): domain Eukaryota; kingdom Metazoa; phylum Annelida; class Polychaeta; order Phyllodocida; family Sigalionidae; genus Sthenelais; species Sthenelais limicola. The sequence continues at coordinate 55,801,482 of OW804095.1, read as the reverse complement.
CTCTTAGGTTTTGTGACCAAACCCATTCTAAAGGGGTTAGAAGTCGCGTTTTCTTTCTGTCCCGGGGGGAATTGTCCTCTGCCACCGACCAACTTCTCTTGGCCGTAGAAAAAAACAATGACCACGGGCCTTGCGAAACCTTGCCTTCTAACCCTTAAATAACGACCTAGAATGCTTATCATCTCCTGAGGGTGAAGAACAGTCCTCTGGGCCCATACAGCAGGTAATAGGACAGCATGTGGCCGACGAAAGGTTCCAGATACAAGTATAGTTCCAGTCTGTTTCAGTTAAAGTCAAGTCACAATTATACTTCTTGTGGTGGAAAAAGCAGTTTCGAACTCTGTGATTGCACATTTCTTTTAGTATTTATATCCTTTTACAAGACACCATGCAACTCGAAAACTCGTACCTTCACCCACCCCTACTTTTTGATCTCAAGAAACAGGATGAACTTATCCTGTGAGTCTTATCATCTCTGGTAGAAGGAAATCCAATCGACAATCCCCCTTTCATATGGACCGCGTGTTACACATGTAGTTGTGTGTACGTTAGAGACGAGGTTATAGCAGTAGAGTGGACCCATAACGAGCGCCTCCCAGCCTTTGTGAGGAGACCGACTCGCTCTGTCATCCTCCCCGTCTCATCACTCAAACCCTACTTCACAGAGGGACAGTCATAGGTCACCCAGCCATATATGGCCTGCATCTGTACCTCCTACAAATTGTATGAAACTTATGAAAGAGTCAAGCACTGAATTGAAAAAGAACGCATAGTTGGTATAAGTTGCCGAGAAATATTCTTATCCTTTCGTCAATGGCTATTGTTGAAAGAAAAAAAAACACACATAAAACACACACAAAATACACGTACTTAGGTACCTCATCGCATGTTTATATATTTTAGGTATACAACATCAAACGTTGAAAAATCTGAGGTTGCAGTATGCTCTTATAACCAGCTGTATGAGCTCAACTATTTCTGATAAAGAAAATTTGAAAGTTTTCAAGTAAGCCTGGTGGAGATTAACCACTGATTAATAAGTTTAGTTTATTTTGTCGTTTGTGTTACAATATTTCTCAGTCGTTCCGTGTCACATGTATTATAACTCCATTCTCGCAAGATGCTGCCAATCCTCCATTTTTCCATCATATGAAACCAAACAAATGCATTATAATACAGTATATATAAGGCCAAAGCAGGTACTTAGAACATATCAAAGTAAACATGCCCTATCGGTTAAGCCCAGTTATTCGATAATAAGTTAATAAGTTCATCCCACGTTCATATTCTGTCTTGCTATATATACATGTATATAATTTGCAAGCTGTAGGTCATTAACCGAAATGAGAAGGTACTCATTTTATATCATCCATTTTATTTTTACTCGGGTGAAATTATTTCTGAAACGAATATTCCCTCATTATCTCAGCCTTGAAGCAAGCAATCCCGTCCCTCCACTGATGTGGCTTTTGCTTCTCCCAGTTATATTGAGGCGGGGTTTGGGTAGACCCTGGTACAGGAAGCAGGGATGTATATACCAAATTGAAGGCACTGTTCTTTGGACGTGTGGGTTATCCAAAGAAATTCCCTTCGCCAGATATTGAGCAAAATATCCAAAGAATACTTCAGTGCCCATATCACCCTTACTGTCCTCGGGGCTCCGCATAAGCTTCCTCGGGCTGGCCCACTTAAATCCCGCCCAAGTCCCTTACCTCTCGGACCTCCGTCTTCCTTTTTAACGCTTTATGTTTTGCTTGCCTAATGGAACTAGCTTGAAGACAGAATTATCCGGGTACTTTGATTCCACCCATGGGCATTCCCCCTTGTACGCTACACGCGACCCCCTCGCGTCCGGCCATCTTTTGATCTGCTATCAGAGATACAGGCAATCGATGTCTACTGGAGGACCATGTTTTTCCTCGTTGCTCTGTGGACCTTCTTAGTCGCCAATATTTGCTGTCAATGAGTCGCTCGAGGAGTTCTTTTGCCACATTCCCTGACAGCTATGCACGGATACTTGCCTCGTATTCCCCTCCGCACCAAACTGACAAACCCAACACAAAGCCCTGATTGCCCATTCATATGTAGTGCAAATCCTAACTAACCTATTGCAAAAGGCTGGAAAGCTCGGGGAGCCTAGCTGGTCCTACAGGATCAGTCTATCGTTGCATCACTCATATAAGCACGCAGCCTACATTCTGCCTTATTCTATTAGAGGAAAACGTGGGAAGTCCTGACTTATATAGCTGGCAAGATTGCAAGTGTTTTTCTTTGCTTTTTCCACTCCCTATCTCTCTGTCTCTCTCTCTTTTTGTGAGGCGGAGAGTGGAACACCTAATTTGTGTAGCGATGTGTGTGTATCCAGCTAGAGTCCCCGCGGAGTTTCATTGCCTCCTATCTCGTATAGATTAAGATGCTATTGAATAAGCCGCCACTATAGTTCCATCAGAATCACCTCATAGAGAGTATAAACTAAAACGTACAATGGTCAAGGAAAGGTCGACTTGATTATGGGATATTTCAAGGGAGCAACTTGATTACATGTTCTAAAAATGCATGGATATACCATGAAAATGAAGATTGCTTAGTTTCATTTACCCTATTATGACCTCCGCTCTAACACCATCCCGACACCTTAATTGTTTATAATCCTTAGCAGATCTCTTCTGACATGGTGAAATCCTAGATGAGGGGGTACTTTCGATTGACTCAAATTTCTGTCAGTCGTTGATCCTGGTATTAATTAACTGGAAGTGCTACAATGAACCTTGTCCAAGAAAGCTACAAGAAGCTGATGTCTCATATGTAGTGCACATCCTTATCATCAACCACTTATGGAACCAAGTTCGGAGCGGGCAGGAAATGTGGAACGAGTTTAGAGGTGGAGTGATACAACACGAAGCCAAAGGCCAAAGTGTTGTATCACTCCACCGGAAACTGAGTTCTACATTCCCTTGCCCCCGTAGAACGAGTACCAGAAGTTTATTAGTATATATGTGCCCTCTTTTTCCTTTAGACGTGACATCATAAAACAAGTCCCGTCAATATAGCACTAGTTCTATATCAGTTCACAGATATGGAACTCTCGGTTATAGAATGCACATATATACTAATACTCTATTCAGTGTTTGTCATACTGCTATATTAAACAGCATGGAGCAACCACTGCTGGGGGCTGGGGGCAAACACAGGGACCTTCGATATGTATTTCCCCATTCTCCTCAATCCCCATGAGGAGAATGGGGGGATTAAAGTAAACCTAAAATGTGATGCATCAATGGCTATTCCCAGTGTTTATATGCATGTTCTCTACAGTCCACTATGGTCAAGTGGTTAGCACTTAAAAGTATAGAGGTGCATCCGAAAATACGGCCCTATGCGGCTCCTGGTTGAACTCTTAGCCAGTGGTCATCCTCATATATGAATCTATCAGCAGTGGTCCCCCCAGTGTCTTTTGTCTAAATCAAAATTCATTTCCACAATTTTCGCATAGGTTCTAGGGATTGCCATGACAAATAAACATTTTTCACTGTGGGAAGTATAATCACAATCATATCGATGCAAAAACCCTTTCGGCTGATGATAACACTCCATGTAAATGTATGAGTTAAAAGTCTGTGCAATGACAAATATCAATGTGAAATGAATGGCATCAGGCAGACCAGCCACAAAAAGTAGACTACATGGTCAACTTGAGAGGTCTCCAACTTTTTTTCGATCAGGGTAAGATATGATATTTTTGAGTCAATTTATTTTTCATTAATATCTTCACATCTGGAACTCGGTTTTCTTTTAAACTCACACATTTAGTTATTTATATTATTCTCTTTCAATTGGTCAAAGAATTAGAGAGTCTAAGATCGAATTAAGTTAGAAAAGTGAGTTAGATGGGGTTTGGGGATACTATGGTTTTCAGACCTATGCTATGGGTGGCGGAACTAAGCTTGTGTTTATTTTCGGCGAAGATGGTTTTCGCACAGGGCCACGACTCGTCTAGGAACCATTAGAGTGTAGGGAATGATGGAGGATCACATAGAAACATGCAACGCCTGTCCTATTAATGCGGGAGATAGATCTGCACATGAAGATGTCAATTTTAATTTTGCTGACCAGTATTGATCATTATACAAGTGTTAGGTAAGTTATTTAGATGAGGACATGCAAGAGGTTTCTATTAATTAAAACTCCTATTGTTGTCCTCAGCTGCCAAAGTTACAGCAACGAGTTTTATGTATACTCGTTGGTTACAGCGAACAAGATCAATTCCTGTCCCGTGTGTAACGTCATTAACCCATCGGAAATGAAGGTAGAGTCGGAGGTGAAAGAGTCGGTATATAACTTGACGTGGAAGTCTATTGGGATAAGTGTATACCACTCCGGTCTTTTCTTTGGGGGATGGAGTCGGGTGGAATGAAAATATCCGGAAGCATTAGGCTGGTCTATTAGTACATCAACCAAGCTCTTCATAATTAGGAATTGGGACATCGTTCCTGTTCTTTAGGTCAATCCCAATTATAGATCCTAATTACATCATCGGAAATACTCAGAAAATAGAGCATCCCAGCTGTAGTAATGCAAAGTGTTTCCTTTCTCCAATTGTCTATGAGACGGATCTCAAAGAAACCGGTTTGACTGACTGGATAGAGTTGGTTAAATGTTTCAGCATAGAACTTGCAGCTGTCGACAAATCCTGAATCATCTTGTTTAATGAGATGAAGAAAACATAGTTCCTTAGGCACTACAATAGGGAGTTTATTCATTATATGGAGTGTAGTTGGCAACTATTTGTTTGCTATCTAGTATATTTATTGGGAACATTTGGGAATGAGCTGTGTTTGATTACTATTTACCCGTATAGTATTTTCAGCAGCATTGAAGGATTGTTCAAGTATCTTTCCTGCATACCTCAGGGGATACAGGCCATCTTCCAGTACGCTTATGATGCCTGCCTCTAGGAGTCAGATGCCTGAAGTGTGATCACTAACTGATCACAGACTCCACAGTCAAGGTCTGACGATCACAGGAGGAAACAGTCAGCTTAACCACTACCCCCAACCCTCCTACTTGAATGCAGCCTGCAATCCAGGGTCAACCCAGGAGGCTCTGATTTTACTCCTGGGTCCCTTCTGTATGGGTCCTCCCCATCTCCCGGGTTTTAGCCGTGCCTCTGTGTTTAGGATCAATTTTGCTTGTCTGTGCTGGCTGGCCCAGTGGTGTTTTGCTCCCTTTTGTGCTGCTCGCTGACTTGGTTAGATGGTCAATGGACCGTAGCGTTCTGTGATTTCCAGTAATCATATTAGACATAGCTTCTCGCTTCATTACACGCCTCCTCGCTCGCCCCGTCATGAGGTAATATGAGTACTAAAACAATGAACACGCGTTACACGCACTTGCTTTCTCTTTTCACTTCTTTCTATCCATATTTCAATCATTTTATCGGCAAATTAAGTAGCTTTTACAGAGAGTGGTTGAGGCCGGTGAGGTGCTTTTCCTTAGTGTTCGCTGTACTATATATTGACAGACAAAGGATGATAATTGAGGCATTATCTTTATTTTTTTTAAATATTTGTATTGGCCTACACTGTTTAACAATCATGTAAAAACACGCATAACATTCTTGAGCTTTAAAATCAATCCTTGTTGCGGTTACAATTTAGAATTCAGTCCCCATCTTCAGAGCATCGTGACGAGGGTTGAAGACCTATTGATGTTATGTGAGGGTTTGGAAAAAATATTCCTTTGGTCAAAATAAAGGATTGCCTGCGATACTCTCAGCTCTGTCTCTATGCTTGGACTCAAAGATTTTAAGTACTCTCTTGCGTGTGTTGTTAAAATGGACTTTTAAAACACCAGCATAGTATTTACTCAATGACCAAATGGTTATGATCCTATACTAGATGTAGGGTATGACTAAAAGGCCCACAGCACCACTCACACAGCACAGCACCGCACAGCACCGCACAGCACCGCACAGCACCGCACAACACAGCACCCATGGTATGGTGGTTGCTAGTTGCGCGAATAACAGTAGACAAATCTCTTCGCAGTCAGTCACAGGAAGTAATCAATCTATAACCATGAGAATTTGGATTACTAATGGTAACAAATTGTTCTCTTAAGTATGTAAATATGAGGTATACTGAATAGTTTGACTGTAAATTATCTAACACTTCCCGTGATATTTAAATTAATTTTTGAAACACGTCTGATACACTTACATTGTGAATCAGTATGTCTTAGTACGTTTTGGGTAAATTAATTCATTACTTCAGTTTTTAACTTGACTCTTCATCGAGGTATGGTTGTATCAGCTGACTAAACGATGCTGCAAATCATCATAATTTGTGTACGTCATACATCAAGAACAATATGTGCTAACATTCCAGCTGTTCGTGTGACAGAAACCCGATGTATCATTTGCAAACAAGGATACATTGCCGACGTGCTTTCCTTCAGATCGCGACATCAATAATGGACACTTGGGTTAAATGTTCACCTAAGATGCGATTCTCTCTTTTCCCCGAGGCATGAACCAGCATGTTCAGGGCATCAATTGACTCGATGGCCAATAGTCATGCCTCAATGTCGTATGTATACGATTGCCGCATTGTCATTGTTGTATGAACGAGGTTGTGTCATTTGTAACAAAATACGGTCACTATTTAGGAGTACTTAATGCGTTCGTGATATATTCAAGCGGCTGCCTTATCGACGGTATAAAATAATTTTCTAGTTGTATATCGCCATCTACATTTTGATATTCTCGAGAGGAATGGAAAGCTCCCGTGAAATACGCCAGAATATATAGCTTCTTACTCCAACCGTCCATACCGTTTTTCATTTACTTTGGGTCAACAACGATAATGCCAGACGATCTGCGTAGTCATGGATATGTAGGGGAGATGGATGGAATGCATTATTATGAATCCCCATCAATTACCCACTAGAACCGGATAATGTTAACGGGATCATACATAATTAATAACTCGGGGAACTTATTCATGTAATCAGATAAGAATAGGGTGGTAAGCCGACGTATCACAGATACAGCAAAAGGTAGCATAGTCTAGGGCATGGGTTTACCCCCAGGGACCGTCTATTTAGTGGGCGAGGTTATATTTTATTGGATATCATCCCAGTCCCTATACAGTATGATGCAAATAGATGTTCCGGAATGACTTATTCGTAGCCCTACTCACTGACCACCATTTTATGTGTATATATACAAACCGTCTAGCACGGTTAATTTCTACTTGTACAGAACCTCCGGACTAGGTGAATAATAAATACGGAGATAGTTTTCCCGGCCTAAAAACCACTAAGGCATATACCATTGGTAGTCCCTGTTTAAATAAAGATATAAACAAATCTACATATAATATAATTAGAAATATAGAGAAGCAGGGAGTGGTAACAGAAGCAGATAGAAATAATCAAGTTTAATACAGGGCTTATAACTGCAGGTGGTTTTATGAAACCATCCAATTAGTCTTCTTGAAATTAAAACTTGTTTGAAAAGGTAAAAAGTGAATGAAATATTTAGAACGACGGATCTTATTGTGAACTCTTTATCCTTGTACATCATAAGAAGCTCTTTTTCTTTGGGATTGACACTTGCAACCTTGAAATAACAAAATGGGGTCATCATGCTCTCATATCATAATACACCGCTAGAAGATCCAAGCATGACATTGCTTCCTTTCATATAAATATACCAAGTCAGACCTGTACATAATGTGAGTTATTAAATGGAGCTAATAAGAGGCTGAAATTTGCACATTTTTATTTTTTATTTAGCATGTATTACTGCCTGGTTATATATTACAAATCTATGAAACCTATAGACGCTACAGATTAATCCTTCGATAACAAGTTATTATTATATGCGAGTTTTACAGTGTTAACGGCTTTAAGCGACATCACTCAGGGGAAAATGCTCTTGTCGGGAGGAATAAGTATATAAACACTCCTCTGTCTTTTATTGTGTTCCCCCAAAAGACATCCAATTAGCACATGTGCTTTTTCTTTTTAAGAGTTTAAAATTGTAGCACATACATTCCCGTACAAAGATTATAAGCCAAGACTGTAAGAAAGAAAACCTTCGATGCTGAAATCAAACAAAACTACACAAGATGTAACCCTGAGAATTGAAACTGAGAATAAAATCATAAATAGATATTAATATTCGGGTAATAACTCTAGATGATGATTTTACGCCGGTTCTGTAGGTATAGAGGGGAGGCGAGCATATTGGCACCAGTATAGATCTGTATTTAAAGTTGTTATTCAGAAAAACATTTCAATAAGATCATTGTTTTGCGCAAAAAAATGTTGAACCTGATTCGATTTAAAGCTATTAGAAAGAACACACTAAATCTCCCGTTGTTTTGATTATTTATAATTTCTAGAACACATAACTACATTAACTAATATTAAAGTCATAGTTACAGTAGGAGTTACAGGAGTGTGTTATATTCACAAGAAAAACGAGCATGGGAATATTTAGTCTGAACATAAATTCCAACACGGCAGGGTACAACATACCCTCAATACTGTTTTAATTTGTGGGTCCATTGACCTGCTATATTTTATGTTTAGCACCTCACTGGGATTTGATTAACCTATTCCACAGTATTTCTTTCTCATTAAACTTCTTTTTCAAGAGCTTTATGCGAAGTACAGACTCCAGGTAGATGCGGAAGTTAAAGAGTAAGGGACTGTTTATACTAGTATACTCTTTCTCTATATAATAGGGGTTATGTTTCCAGAAAATGTACAATGGGCCTTCACCAATCCTCTCAAATAACCCAAATGTAAGACGAAAATTAGGTTCAAAATACAGTTAAACATGACCAGACAGATTTATGGAATGAATACAATACTTATGACTTTAACTGTATACATACGTGTATGAGTGGTAACCTGCATATCATAACTGAGTACATGAAGGTATAGTCAAGAATTTCACATGCTTTCTACCCATTGCTCAAGATCAAGTTTTCATGATGAATGTTTTCAGTTCTCTACAATCAGAAATTATCCTCGTCCTCGTTGCACACCCCATAAGATGGTGTGTAAGAGGCTTTGATTAGAAAATGTTTCTTCTTACTTGGAAGCTTAAATGTAAGCGTTAAACAAACGTTATACTGCAGTTAAGAGCGTCTCATTTTCTCTGGTGGTGCACGAACTGTTGGCTGGTGTTAGTTTCCTACTCCAAAGATCCAACTTCGGGCTTGGTGGAGTGCTTATCTTGTCCCTCGAGCCCCTGACTTAGCCGTCTTTCTTAATTAAAGCTAATGATAAAAGATTTGTCAAATGCATCTAATAACACTTCTTAGGCTGTCTCCGGAGATCCTAATTAGCACACCCAATGCCAAGAGCCTTTCGAAGCCAGTATTTCCTGAATTATGGCAACTACTTAGACATTCTATATTCACTTCAGTAAAGTGAGCACCCTTTCTTATACAAAATATATCCGTTTTCAAAATGTACTTGTTACCTCTTATTTAATGAGTTTCTTCTTCTTTTGCAGGTATGTAACGTTTGCTGTATGGAGTGAAATGATATATCACCCAAAAGATAATATCACTCATAGTGCTGCGAGCGGGCTTTGGGTAAGGCTGTCCTTTTTCATCTTTGGACCAAACCAGCCTAGAAGGCTTCCACCGGATTTATCACGGATTGCGTTGGACAGCATCCTGCGACACAAATTTATGATTAATGAAATGGAGTTTCGTTGGGACCAGGGAGGCAATATCATTTACCAGGAAATGGAAATTACATACAAATGTGGGGGGAAATTAAGATAAATACTCCCTGGCCTAATGGAGGTATGCAGATGGTCCAAAACAGTCATAGGTTGCTCATCCATTCCAATATGCCTCTGATTATTATTTACCTCTCCCCATCATGCATTCATGAACTCAAAATGATGGTGTAGATGAGGTTCACTGGTTCAATTATGTTTTTTATGGAGCATTTTTCGATTATATGTATACCGTACGTATAATTATTACAAGTCGAACCGTACAAAGATTGATGATAAATAAATGGGTATGGTAGGTTTTTTCAGCCCTGGGTCCAGTAGCCATAGGCTTAATAATACTGGATCATACAATTTTCTTAGCGTCGTGAAAAAAACACTACGTTGTTGCGTCTGCTAGCTGGGCCGGCAATCCATCGCCGTTTGGTTATTGACAAAATAGTGAACTCCTAAGTGTTCCTTATATCTCCCTTATTTCTCAACCAATATCGAAAGGATTATAGAACTAGCAGAAGGAAATTGTCCTTTTGTCGATTTTCTACTATATTTTGATGTGTTCTGAAGGTAAATGGCCTGTCTGCCTTATTTTGTTGGCGATCCACGCACTCCCCAAATTTCCAAAATTTAGTTTGGCCGTGGAAGTAGTTCCAACAAATAGAGTCCTTTGATTAGAATTAATTAATATGCTATGCTGGCATTGAAAATGAAAGAAATAGGTGAAATGAGAACGTTTTAACCATTTCATAGTGACATTTTTGTCATAGAAAATAGGTTCCGATGTGAAAACATAACTTTTATACCGCCCTTCAACTGCTGTTAAGCATCGCCATCTTGGATTTCTGAAAAAACCTTTGCCCAAAGAGTTCTGTATTTCTATGGATTTTTTGTAATCAAAACGAATTTTAATCTATTGATAATTATCACTGTTTTGAGTTAGGGATCAAAACTGATTTAGTGCTTCGGATAACTTTTGTATTAATTACTTTATTACACATTATTACCAACCTTATAAATAATAGTAGTAGTAGTAGTAGTAGTAGTAGAAATATAATGGATGTGGTAGTATTAGCATTATAGAAAATAGGACACTTGGCCACATGTCTTCCTCGGGGTCTGCCCTGATGAACAAAATGTATGGGCTATAAGTGACCGTTTTATGTAGTAAACACAGGGTAAGTTATTACAGTGGCAGGAATATGTTTATTCAGTGCTTCTAGAAAAAGAATATTTCCATGCCATTCTGGTCAATACAATGTGCGCTCAAGCAAGTTTTTCCTACTGCTTCAGAATTCCGAAATAAATGCCCACTTTGACCTCTATTTCATGTATATACACGCTCAGTGAATATGTGACAATGATTAAAGTGAACGCATTCACGTCTGAAATAAACAATTTCAGTGGTGAACTTTGTGTCCTGGTCGCGAGATGGATTGAGCTAGTGTTCCCATCATAGCTTAGTTTAAAGAACCCGGACTGGATGATAAATAAATTTGAATAGAAAATAGTTTCTCAGACGGGAAAAACGTAGTAGTCACAGAACTTTAAATGGACGAATGTTTTGCTCGGGGGTGCTGACGCTTCAATTTTACCAATTTGAACGACAATTTATTTAATTCAGATTGAAGTTTTCTTAACTGAAATGAGATGAAATGGCACTTTTCAGGCCAACACTTCCGGGCAAAAACTTGAATGTGTATCCTCTGATTTATTCACTACAGTAGTCACATAAATCAACCCGGATTTCTATAAAGATAAACTTTAAAATATATGGCAGCTTGTTGCATTAGTGTGCTCATTAAATTCATTATCATTTAAACTCTATGAGAAATATTCATCAAACAATTTTAATGCAGGGCGGATCTGATAAACAAAAGGGAAAGGGACTCTTATCGTCTGTATTCTCCAACGCACTCAGCTGTTTGCTTTGTCGTAACACTAATTGATAACTGATATTGAAAAGGCTTGATTGCTTTAAATATCTTTAACTGGAGTCTCTGTCAGTCCATTAGAAAGAAATGGCGTTGATTTCTCGTTCCATTATGAATTATAGTGCAAAGAATCTCGATTGCATTGTTGATCTTTATTACTTTAAATAGCTAAGTATTAATTCCTGTCATTTTTTGAATGACATGCCTAATGGTTATAATAATGAATACCAAAAGAAAGGATAACAAGGCAGCTTTTACTATTGTGTGCATGGTGTTGTGGAAGTCAGTCACGTTTGCAACGATCTGATAAAGTCCTTGTCGACACTCTTGAGTCAGAAGCTGTCCGACCAAAAAAGGAAACACACCACAGATAGAAAACCAAGCGTGAAATACGCTGAGAAACCAGAGATGATTTGCTTTGGCAGACATTGTGACCAGGATGGCCCTACTCCGGGGGCCATTGTGAGCTGTAGGAGAGGAGGGTGGATAGCAGGCTGGTAGCTTGAGATAAACCCACCTCCTGGGCGTACCAGGATGACATACACAAGGAGGGTCTGATATCATGCAGTCGTCTCCATCATACCTGCCTTTCTGGGAGATAGAGCTTGGGAAGGACAAGTGAATGAAAGGCAAGCAATGGATGATGATAAGTCTATTGGAGTTTGATGACTCCTTCGCTAGGTTGGATACCGGAGGAGTATGTTTGTGTAGGAGATGCAGCGTCTGTATAATCTGGGAGGAGATTGTCAGATGTCTGATCTTCATCAGAACCCGGGGAGCGCTGCTGCTGCAACTGGTGTTGATGCCAATGATGCTGCCACTGCCCGCCTCCTCCACTACAACCAATGCAACCAGCTAGATAGGATCAAGATCTTCTTTTCTGGTTTGATTCTCGAAGTTGACGAGGCTAGTCCAGGTCACTGACAGAAAGATGCTACTGGGTGTACAACGAAAAACATCCGTCACTCAACCTTTTTTCATTTTTTTCCCGCCATATTTGATTAATCATCATCTTTTGATGATAGATTGTCCACCGGCCATTAATCTGAATATATGGGCGATTTGAAACGATGATAATTCATCTATAATTCATAGGACGAGTATATCATGGTCATAAAGACACAAACCGTCCAGTCTCCCCATTGTTACCAATTCCCTTTTAAATGTATTTCCTTATACCAAAATGTTCACATTTCTTATACTGGGACATTTTATTTCGCGAATCGGTGCTTGAAAGGCAAGCATCCATCGTACCAGCATGTAAATATACTTGACCTTTCTCTCGGCGTTGGAGCAGCAGAGAACGTGGATCGATGCATAAATCTCATGTTGTTCTAAAATTTGAATTCCAAATTCATCAATCATGATAATCATATGGTCATATATACTGTTCACACAGACCTTCGATGAATCATAAAGTTGATGGGGGTACGTCTAACAATTGTGGATACCTAGAAGGCTTACTTATTGGCATTGGCAAAGGTGTCTTTTCGATGAAAATCAGATGCACAGTAACTGCGTATTTCGGAGGGGTCAGAGCAATTAAATGTTAACCATGACTCGATTTACCCAAGAATCCTGCCTATACAGAATAAATATTCTAGTGGGCCTGGTTGCATCACATGGGTTTATAACACCCCATTTCCATCATTGCATTTCCATATTATGTAATCTCAACAGTTAAAGTTTACACTCTGTGTTAATAGTTTCCACTGTGCTTGCTAACTCGTGCAACAAGACAAGAAAATGTTTTAGCAGAATTCACGGACATTACCTGGATACGGCTGCCCATGTTAAACAGGGCTGTCACGTCCCAAGAGGGCTCGAGGGTGTTACCTGGGTAATAGGCTGAGGATAGCAGACGTTCTGTCTTCAGTAGCCACCGGGGGCATCTTCAATATGTCTCTGTGACAACCAAAAATAGCCACTGTCCAGCCAATGTATGGGCAGGAGAGGAGAGAACAACGGTCTAGTGGCGTTTTAGAGCAATATTCCTCAACATTCATTTGTATCCTTCTCCTATAATCAGATTTGAGCTAGATTACATTACTCACACTTTCGGCCGGAAGACACATTTGCGTGCATACATTTAAAACGTATACAATGTTTCACTTTTTTAGTTGAAAAACGATATCAAGACGCTCTATAATGTTAATGTTAATAATTGCAGAAAGAAATGTGGATAAATCTTTCCGTGATAAAAGAGTATAGTGAAGGCAATAAAGTTTCTCAATTCGATGTGGTATACAAGTAAATTAAATTTGTTAATGACTTGTAGTTATTGTCAAGATGGATAACTTTTAACCTTGGCATGGCTTGGTTAGAAATGCCTATCTCGCACGTTTTATTGCGCATGAAAATATGAACATACAACAAGTATCACATGATTGTGATTCTATATTACGAGGCTGGCAAGTGATAGCTGCCATCCAGAAGACGCATCGCTTCTCGTGTCATTGTTGGACGTTCCGGATTTTTTTTTGCTTCTGCCAACTGGGGTAGAAATATAAAACCGCAATACATGCCCGCATTTCAAGAGCCCATTCTCCATTCAGTGTTGTTATTCTAATAGTGTGAATTGCATGAAGCAATCGCTTCCGATATAGTTGTTGGCGTACATCTGCTTCTCTCTGGTACGATCAAGCGAGTCTTGTAAGAGGTTTCTACATAAATGCCCATGTTCACATGAAGATCGAGTAGAAACCTTTTTGCATATGTTGTCTCTTTTTATGGCGTATGCATCGCTTTGAGGAGAAATCAATTCCAAGGCTATGACGTTTGGGTGTGAGCTTCTCTGTGGGTGTTGTCTACCAGATATCTCCCACTTATATTAAGTGGAGATGTCGAGGGCGTATATAGAAGGGAGAGGTATTCTAACACAATCTCTAATCTTCTTTTTGTCATTCCTGGTTCGAATTTGTGCAGGCATCTCTTCCGGATGTCTTTCAAATGGACATTTTTTGTATGTATAAGCCCCCTATTTTCCCCCATGTTATCAATTATGCATAAGACCAAAACGCCCGAGAACAATTTTATTTATGCTTTTAGACAATCTCTGCAGGTAGCTACAATGATGCTTGTGACTTTTTTACATGTATGACCGAGGCATAATAGAACAGTTATTTTCATCAACATTTAGCCATCCCACCTCTGTTATATCGAGTATTTTGTGCAGAGTAAATCTCCTACGTAAGGGAAAACATGCAACTACCATCAGGCGATTCCAACACCACCTGTCCAGGCTTAATTTGGGGCAGTGTCTCCGTTAATCGACGAGAGGCTGGAAGACCATCAATCATTTAATACTTTATCCAATATGAGGGGAAATAAGAATGTAGCGCTTCCTTTTTGCGCGCGTATTACATTTCGCCCCATGTCATAGGAATGCTTTTAATTAATACAATGCATATGTGATGTGTCACAGGAAAATGAGTCACAAGTCGCAAAAAGGATATTTTTTCAAATGTTTCTTTCCGCAAGAACCCTTCGTAGAAATGTTTTGATCTATATATGAGATGTGTAGTGTCTCTAGTCGCATTAGTACATGTACACAATTTAGGACTGTATATTTAATATGTTTCTGCGTTTCTATGGTCATCTAAAGCAAGTATATTTAACTACATTCGTTGTGATTGTCCATCCAGAAATATTAGTATCTATTTTTTCAAACATATATATATATATATACGCGTATAAAAGTACTTATTAGATGTGCTGAACATATATCATTGGAATCAACTGTATGTTTTTGTATTAGATTTACTGGAACTGTATCCAATATCATTTAATGAATGATAACTAATTTTGTGATTATTCCAATGTAGCCATCGTCAAGAAGACCCACACCGAAAATTCGTTAATGCTTTGTACCACTTTCGTCGGGGACGAAAGTGGATTTGTTCACAGCCAAATATCAATGTAAGTACTTTTAAAAAGAGGGTTTGTAAACCTCCCATTGTTGGAGAACTGCCCCCTTATCGTGATTAAGATCGTAATAAACGTTTACAATACAATACAATCACATCTTATAAAATACAATGCTATTTCTAAATCCATTTTTAGCGACCATGGCCCATTTTCCTGTGATACCTCACATATATACTAAATTCAATGAAGCAATTCGGTCAAATGAACTTAAAATGGGTTCCGACGAAACGGATGGCGGGCCGCTATATGTCTGTGGCACAATTAAGTCTACACGAGATTTAGTGTAGCCCTACATAGATATAAGCAAGGCGCTGTGAGGTACTAGAGTATAAGAGCCTTCCCCTGGTCGACGTATATTGCGAGCCGCACTTCTGTCTCTGGTTCAGGATGGGTTGCCCAGGATATCTATAATGTTTGTTGTCATAACTACATCACTTATTATGCGTTGTGTAAGATTAAAAGTCCCTTTAAAAGTAGTATTTTTTCTATTCATTAGATGTTAAACCATTCAGCAAAAGTGTCAGGTGTCATTAGTATAAATTTGAGAGATACTCAAATGTCTTCTGGGTGAATAATACTTGACCATAAAACCTTTTCAGAGGGGTATATATGACATGTTTCATGGTCCCCTCCTGGTATTAATCATAAAAGGTCTATCCCGGGTTCCCTGTCCCGTACAAATTGAACACAATAATTTCAATATGACATTGTGATGTGTTTCAGGAAAATCAGTCACAGATCGCAAAAGGTAGATTTTGAGATATCATCATAATTGAAAAGATAAGACCAATGGTGGTAAACACTGGAACATCCAATAAGTGTTTCTATATTTTAAGATTGATATTTTTGTTTTAAAAAAAAGTTTGCAATATCTCTGAGTGGACTAGTAAAGTAGCTAAATATACTCCATAGGATGAGCCTAGGAATGCAAGGATTTATTTGATACACTGTCCTGGAATTTGGTATATGTATTTATACGACTAGGGGCATTAGATTACCAAAAGATGAGAACATTCATACAAAGAGATCAATACATGATTATATATATCTTATACGCTCGACATTGCCCACACTATTTCAGTGATTCGCTTTTAGAGTATGTTTTTTTATCCTATATTGAAAACCTGTAATATGCTTGTATCGTATTATAAGAAAAATGCCTATAAAACTGTAATTTAATTAATCATAACTTGTATTGGTTCGACATAATCTACTCCTGTAATCTTACTTACTATTTGTAAATTATATTTGGCAAATCAGGCTGTCCTGAAAATATTTGTACTATATGTATAAAAATGTTCAATGACCTGAATAAAATATTTCTAAATCTAAATCTAAAATCTACGTACAGATTCCAGCAGGTATATGTGTGTGTGATGTGTCATAGGAAAATAAGTCACAAGTCGCAAAGAAATGATATTTTTCAAATGTTTTTCCACATAACTCCTTGCTCAGGATATTTTCATGTTTTGCGCTGTTAGTAGCATCAATTTAAATATAACAAATGTCGGGACTGTGTACTGAATATATCTATGGATATAGGAGTTTATCCTAAGTAGGATATTTAACTACTTTATGAGTGATTGGCCATTAAGAAATATTGCAAACATTTTGTTCATGTATAAAGGATATAGAAGTATTTATTTGATGTCCTTATGTTTACCATCATTGGAATCGGCTTGATCTCATCTGTTCAAACATGATAGCTTCTCGATTATATATAGGTTAGTTATATAGGTGAGTTATAGGCGAATTATATCTCATTTTGTGACACATCATATATATGCATTTATTCCCTACTTCCCTCGAGATGTATGTATGTTGACCCTGTCACTTGTACTGAATAAATGCTATCGGTAGTTCTTTCAAAAAGGGAGTTATACCATCGTTGGGCAGGCATGTACGCATAGATTCGGAGCATAGGGAGAATCTATTATGACAAAGAAGACGACCATTTTTAACTTTCCAAGAATTCATGTCCAGCTTCTCCTGAATGCACTTGACCAGATGCATTTGACCAGATGATACATGGACATCATTAACATGCTATAGTACCGAGGACCTTAACACTCCCATCTCTGGCGTATACATATACAATCATTAACCTAACCTCACTTACATTTACCGAAATGGGGAAAAAAGTAGACGTAGACTAGAGAGCAATGAATGCGCAGGTTAGTTGGCAGACAGATTTTATGCACATTGCCAGTTGTGATGAATGAGAAGTCCACACTGCCCTAATAAGAACAGCCATAGAGACGCCGACCCTGACACCGGTCACTATGACAACGCTTAGATGGGGAATGTCCGAGGTCAGTAAAGGTCCGAGGGGCTCTTTCCATTGGTGAGCATTTCCGTGGGGATCTGTGTGCTCGATGGTATTGCTCTATCAGCTGCATGAGGCAAGTGCTGTAGGTATTGTTCAAAAGACAGCATCAATATCTGACCCGAGTCAAGCACTCAGTTCATCCTTGCCGCTAACAAGTGATACATAATTCATTGCAAGGCCCTAGCGCTTTCCCTTAGTCAAACGGTCGCAAAATACATTTCACAACGGCGCAGAAACTCCGCAGCAATCATGCCCGGTGATGGGAATGCTCATAAATATAGTTCCTGCTTAGAGCGGTGGTATATATCCCGTAGTAAAACCTGTCAGATTACTTACTTTATTGGTAATTGATATCAAGGACCAGAGAACTAGATGAAAAGATGACCTCGACTGAATTAGAGGAGAGGACATTTGAACCACGACAAAAACACACTAAATTGGAAAGTTGTCCTGGGGTCATAACTAGCCCGACTAGACTTAAAGCCCCCGCTCAAACATTGCTATCTCCGGGGTGTCCAATATAAACTGGTAATGATGCTTTTGGAGAGCCGTGTCCTGGGACCGAGGTCCTTTTACTGAGAACTCCCTATCTCATACTAAAATTACCCATGCGAAACGTATTACATTTCCTAAGAAGGAGATGGAGTCTCTGGAGAATTAGTTACAAGCTCATTCGGGGTCGTCGCCGATGGCACCGATATCATATTTACTTTTGTACTAATCCCTATAGGGTGATTTTCTGTCAGAAGTTATTCTTTGCTCTCATCTAAAAGGAGAAATGAGCAACTGATAAAATGGAATAAGCTGTGGACAGCGAAGAGGAATGATAACTGTGTATCTATTTTTATTCAGTACTTACAATATCAAACATTCGCAACTATTAATTCTAATTCACGCAGATGATTATTACAGATATATATATATATATATATATATCCGTCAATTAGTTCAATAAGTTAGAAAGTATTCAGGGTCTATTAGTGAGAAAACACTCACATGCTGATATCTGTATCAAAGGAAACTCGACCAATCTGTCTCAGATAAGAGAGACTGGAAACTCACTTATTTCACCCCTTAATCTGCTAATTGTGACGATCACAAGGCATAGATCACACATATAAAACTCCACAACTATCATGTCAAAATGGCTCAATTGTATTTTCACCGAAAGGCGTCCTTAGACATTGCAACATTATGAGGACAATATCCGCCCACGCCGGACCCTACTAGGTAAGGAGTATATGAAAATGGGGGAGGTGGGCAGGCCATAGGAGGTAGGCCGTAAGTAGTACATGCTAGGTTGACTTTTATTATGGTATTGTAATATACATTCGACGCTGTGTTACCATTGTAAGATTTGGGGCACTGGGTCCATTAAGTACACACGTTTAAGTGTATGCATGGTTGTATTGTATTGTAATATATTTAGTTCTGGTGTAGTATAATTTATATATACCAAGTTAAACCATGGAAAAGGAATGTTTAAATATAAAATAAAATACCTTCTGCTAATAAAAGCAGGTCTTTCAGGCCACCCTAATGTTCTTGTTAGCATTAATTGTCGCTGAGAGTAAATACACCAGACTCCTCAGGTCCCCACGTATACTAGTAATCGTAATTTATATTACATAAATTTGGGCGCGTCCAGTCTTTTCATGATTAAGCATAGAATGGTGGTGGTGGGGATGCGATGGAGAGAAGGGAGGTGGTTGAGAAGGGAAGCAAGGTGGTGTGACTTGTGAGGGCCATTCATATTGATACGAAAAGGCTGAAAAAGTAAACTACTAATCATTATACATGTGTGATTTTCATGCAAAATATGTTAATGACGTTATACACTGGGCCTGACAGATATATTTTGGACTTTTACTCAGTGAATCAAACCCAGATGTTGTTCTCACATGGTATTACAGGCAGTGAAATTCAATTACAGAATCCTGTCTTTCCAGTGGGGGAGCGCATATATACTGTCCGTTTTGAATAGGGTAAATAAAATTCTAGGTACAGATACAAGTCTTTCGGAATGAAATGGTATAGCATTGATTAATACCAATTGTAAAACCTTATTTTGTAAGGTTTCCTCTGCCGATGGGCCGAAGGCTCTTGTACTGGAAAAGCTTATATCATATTTACGTTTTTCATTTGTAATAACTATGCCAGTACGAAATAGGCGCACGGCGCTATATTCATGTCATCACCAGTTTGTTCAAACTAAAATATCATGGTATGTCTTAACTATAATAGTAGAAATCTCAAAACTATTTTATATTAGATGACTAGCTCGTCTAAATGGCTTTATTGATATTTTTACAGCACTAAGAATATGTGTAAACTATTTCTTAAAATGGTAAAATAAGAACAAAATCATTACTGTTGATCGAAATCTTTTGTTTTCTTCTACTTAAAGTTGTCTTAATTCTATTTTTTCGCTCGATGTTATCTTCACTCCCAGCAAAGAAAACTGTGGTTAAAAACTCAGAAAAAAAAGAAGTGACCTTTTTATATCCTTGGCTCAAGCATACCGAGCCGATGTACCTTAAGTACTAAGTACAGGGATCGCGACATTGACACCACAATTTACATTCTGTGTACCGGACAGAATCCTCTTCTATCCCTCCATGTATGTGTCCATCACAAAGGCTAAATTAGATGTACACCAGAGAGGTCCTGGTCTGCCGAGATCACCCTGCTTTGGGATCCTATCGCAGCAAACCAGTACTTACCCACCACTGCACTGTATCAGTACCGCTGATTCGGTCCAGGAATATATTTATCTCCCCTCATTTCCTCAGGCTTCAGCCTGCAAACCCTTGGTTGAATAACATTGCCTAATTATCTTTGACACTGACAATGTCTGGCCCCCGGGCTCTGACACCTATACCACTTCAGTCATACTTGTGGCGTACTTGATTAAAACGTTGTGTGTTAAGTTGCAATGAATATGGTAATTTACATGAGTGATAACCCCTCCTAACTAAAATTGTGGATGTGTATGAATGGGTTTGCACCTTGAAAATGAAGCTGAATATAATATATATTCTTTGTTTATTCATAACATGCGTTGAAAAGGTTAATTATGCAGGGTACGATAGGGTACAATTATCTGTTCACCAGCCAGGAGAACAGTAATGACACTTTTATGTAAATCATAGGTGAGGCCTGTCTGTACCTAACTATGGGAGGACTGCCATTTGGTCTCTTTCGTTAATAGTATCATTCTGCCGACCCCCTCAAATATTCACTCTAAGGATATATTAATATCTAACTATGGCTGTGTATCATATTTCGTCTAAAATAGCGCCATAATGCATTAGTCCTTCGTATATGCATATAAAGGTAATAGTACATTATTTTGATGGAAATTAAACAGGGGTAGCATGCTCCTTTGTTTGCCTTTTAATACAGCTATGTATCAAATTAGCATATAGGAATTCTACGTGCGCTGTTATTTCACAGGGGTGTACCATTAAAATAATGTCGTTATTAATAGGATTGCTTCCCTATGATCCTCTTACTGATATCATTATAAAATTGCATTGAATATAGAAAACACAAGTAGATATTTCTACGAAAAAAACTTCCGCTGAATTGCCAAATTGTCACGCAGGTCAATAATATAATGTTACACGCTCTTTGACTACGGCAACTATCCCCTATAATTGGCAGTGGTCAGACAAGTTTCATTTAATCCAACTGATCAGCTGATTTGGATTAGCAATAAATATGTTTATCTGTGAGTATAATACTTTCCATTCACAGCGCTTTCCTCAATGGATAGAGCTTTGTTGATATCGGCCCCTCTGTCGCTATATGCTCTATTTACGCACCGGACAAGGACTAATTGCTACCCTTGGCGACAGGTCTGCTATTTAAGAATAGACATCAAAGCTATCAATGGCCAGGGGTTTAACTCAGGTGAAGGGCTAGTCGTCAGAAAAAGTGTGTCTAATTTACAAGTGTTTTTTTTTCGTTCTACCAAAGAAGGTTTGATGCGATTGGCGCAAAAGATGCGGCTTTGACCCGGGCGTTAGCCGAGGTAAAGCCCTCTGGACTGGGATGAATGGTTGCTGTCAGTGGCCGGGCTGTGGGACACTCTATGAACTGGGAAGAGCTGAGTTGCTCGATATCAGCCAGGAGAGCTGTCCGAGCAATTGCAAGCCGTGGGCTTGTTGGGCGGGAATCCCTCCAACACAAATCAATTCGTAAGGCATTCTGCATAAATTCGACACGTCGATGTATTCTGACGTAGGGAGCATGTGAGCAAAGTATGACGAATCTTGTCCCCTTCCTTCCTTGGACGTAATCGTCAAATTTGTCATCTATCAAGAGCTGGCATGAGGCTAATGATGGAGGTGTTTTAGAGTTTTGCGTAGGGCGCGTAATATGACGTTAATTGACTTAAGATGCAGGACACGCACCTAACCTCTGACATCATCACTTTAGTATGATATTTCACTACCGCCAATTGCACCACAGACAGAGGTTTAGAGTATGGAAGTTCTTCTGGTTGCACGGAATGATTTAAATCAGTGGAAACTGCTTTCCTTGCCAGCTTGAATACCTCTAAAAGGGTGCTGATGATAGAAGTCTAACTATAATACAGCCACATTCACAGAATGTAGGTTCGGGGAAACTTAATGTAATAGTGAAGCATTTTGGGTGTCTTCTCCTACTTGGGCGGGTCGGAGCTCAAGAGGTCAATAGGCCGGTGGTGGAGATTTGCCGTCCCAGTAGCTATAGCACGTGCATGGGTGTCATTAATACCGGCGCACCTCCACACATAGAATGGGAGCTCTGATGGGAGGCAAAGCTTAATAGCCAAATCCCAATTTTTCTTCAATCTGCTCACCTTCCTCACATGAAGGGGATGATTTTTAAAATTCACTGTCGTTACCTAGTCTAGTATATCATATATTGGGTGGGACTCGGTTCAAAGTTTCGACCATTTACCCTTGATGAATTTTGCTGTGCGATAATTCTGACTGTTTTGCACATCTCAGTCTATCAGTAATTCTTTGAATGGATCTTTTTTGTAAAGCCGTTTCCTCCCACTGGTCATGTATCCTCTCCTAATGATTCCATATTTTGTTTCCTGTATAAAAGTTATAATGTCTACGAATACATCTGATAAAACCATATTATATACTCAGTCTTGGGTCGATTATCTTGTCACCCTTACTCTGAGACGTGTATCAATTTAGATTCAAATCAGGAAAAGAATTGGATGACCCGACGTATTTACAAGAAACCTCCCATCGAAGGTGATGCTATCCGCAAAAGGAAAAACAATGCATTGATGCTGTTGGCAACCGATATCATGTCTGTGATATCAGCCAGTAAGATGATAGATGTATGAATTTCTTCCATTTTCAACCTATACGATATAGCCTTGTAAGCCGAGTAAGTATAATATAGCAAGTTTCACAAAGGTAGGAGTAGGTATGAGCTTATGAACCTGGCCTAGAAAAGTAGAGGTATATAAAATCCCCATACAGTAAATTTAGATGACTGTAGGTCTTCTTGTTTATCAATTGTTATATCCTATCCCAGATATTTAAAAATAATATTATGGCTATATATTCTAGTGCATCGTCCTCAGTTCTCGCAGTCCCCCGCATTAATTAGATAGCTCCATCTATGAGTCTTAAGAATACAAAGATAACACAAAAATACATTTGTTACCCATGTTTTCCTTCAATTAAACCAATTTTAAATCTGGATTTTAGTTAGTTTTCCTCCCATCCCACCTGCGCATACTTCCGAAAACGAAAACAGCCGTTTTGAAAGACTTTTGCACTGAACAATAATGAGGTAGCCGATGATGAAACCACTCCATGCATTTCATTTCAAGGGTTTGTTAAGGCGATTGTACTACCATCCGATATATATATATATTATATATGGTATCATCTGGGCAGAACGACAGTAGCGCATTTTTACATTCCCCTATTGTGCTGGATTCCCGCTATGTATTCCCCGTATGCTGTAAAACATTGTTACAAAAATAGATCTATATATAATATAGATGCATATACATACTTATTGCAAAAGATTCGATGGTAAAATCACACCCAAATAAGCTGAGTACTTCGATCGTGTAGCATATGTAAATTGAAAGAAGCGATTTCATTTTTAGCCTATAATGGCGAGGTTGTCTCTGGGTAAGCTACTTTCATGACTTCTACTTCCCTGCTCCTTTTCTTTGTATTGCTTCCTTATCTTATCCTGTTTGCTGCGTTAGTGCTCCTTTGTTCTTCCATTATGACACACTTTGCATGTGATGTAAGGCATTAATCATGCTTCTTCTTCTCCCTAGGGGTAGAGTGACTTTTCTGTGCATTACACATGTCTCGCCTTGTTTGTTCTCGTTCAAATATACCTTTTGATGAGTAAAGACAGATTGTGTGATGGCACTTATAAGTGCTCTATCAATGCTTTCTCTTGTTCGAAAATCTTAGTGTGTCGTATGCCAACTTATTTCGCTTTACAGGATTATGACTTACTTTATCTTGTTGGAGCAGATTTATCTTTGCACACTCGTTCACAAGTTGGCAAGTTGGCGTCTCTCAATATTATGATGAAACATTATTTGAAATGGTTCTCATTCAGTATACCTATAACATCGCCTCTGTGGGGGGGGGGGGGGGGGGGAATATGGAAAGCGGGACCCATACATATCAAAAGTTCGGCCGAATCCCGAAAAAATAATTTCGGCGGCCGAAAAAAAATGTTTTGCGGCCGAAAAACTTTTTTTTTCGACCGAAAAACATTTTTTTCGGCCGCCGAAATTATTTTTCGGTCGCCGAAATTATTTCTTGTTAAATGTACTCCATAGGATGAGAAGCATAGAGATATATATTTAATACATGATCTGGTACAGATTTGGTACATAATTCGTACAAGAGCATTAGATATGAAATCTGATCCAGCAGGATTAATAGTAGGTAATTGGAATTAAGAAAGTATTAGAAGAATTGTTTTTGGTTAAATTTAATTAACAATAACAAACTGGAACTGGTTTCGTATTAACATGCATGTCAAGAGCAAATACTATATTCACACTAAATATTTGATACAGTCATATAACACACTCTTATGGTCAGTTATTATAATGATTGTCAATCACCATTTTGGACAGAAATGGGACAGGATTTCGTTCTCCCTCTCTGTTCTCCCTCTCCTCCTTGTCTCCGCTCTCTCTCCCTCTCTGTCTCCCCTCTCTGTCTCTTTCCTCTATGTCTCTTATATTGCAAATCTATCCTCTCATCTACCCCCTCTATCTCTCCTCTCTTCTCTCTCTCTCCCCTCCCTCTCTGCCTTTCTCCCTCTCCATCCCTCTATCTCTCTCAACCAATATATTTATCTATTAATGTAATGCTAATAAATCATCCCTTTTGCTGCATCCAACATTGCCACATACATATAATCCATACATATGTGCATGTGTAGGTACATACATAGGCGAAAAACCTAGGAAAAATGGCCGGCCAAACACTGAACAGAGAAGAGAAGGTCCAAGAAATACATTTCGGTGACTTTATTTAGCCTGGCAGTACCATACGAATCCACAACCAAAGTACATGCCATATTGTATACCTACCAAAATCAATACCATGCACTGTATGTAGTATACATACCATTTATACATACCATATATACATACCATATATACATACCATTTATACATACCATATATACATACCATAATACATTAATGGCTTATACATACTGCATACTATATACATACCACATACATACCATATACCATATATACATACATACCATATATATACACACCATATATACATACCAGATACATACCATATACCATTTATACATACCATATATACATACCATATACATACCATATTTACATACCATATATATACATACCATATACATACCATATATACATACCATACATACATTAATGGCTTATACATACTGCATACTATATACATACCACATACCATATACTTAACATATAGTATACATACATGTATACAGTATACAAAACATATGGTATACATATACACATATATACATATACACATATATACATAACAAGTCTCTGTTTCTGTCTGTCTCTGTCTCTGTGTCTCTCTCCATGTTGGTCAATGCCCCTGGCCGCTACCCCCTGCTCCCTATACTACTATATGGGAGTGAGTGGGTGGGTGGTAGGCGATTCTCATCATCTTCTCTCTCCATCAACATCTGTTCTTCTGTATCATCACTCCATCATCTTTGTGTATTTTTATCATCATCTTTGATCCGAATTATTGATATACTGCATATAAATAGTGATTTCTGGGGAGTTTCAATGGGAATAAGGACAAAGACTCTTGTGAAAATGTGGGGTCCCTTAACAGTACTGGGTAGGACCTTGACGCTTGAGGGCATAGACAACACCCATGGCTGTCACTGTCTTCCTCTTGACATGTATATACACGTATATATGTATACTTGTGCGTGTATAGATATATTAAAAATATATTAAGATAAAATCATATGTGATGTGTTACAGGAAAATGAGCTCATCCTATAGAGTATATTTGGCTACTTTACCAACGATTGCAAATAGAGGTACAAATAATTGCCCAATAATCATAAGAGATTAGGAAAGTCGAATAAACATGTTGGGGTATTTAATACAATTTAAATAGTGTTAAAGGCTTAAATGGTTTTTGAGTAATGAGCATATGTATTCGACATACTTTTAGACATTATATGTACCCTTCCCTCTCTCTCTCTCTCCTCTCTCTCTCTCTCTCTCTCTCTCTCTCTCTCTCTCTCTCTCTCTCTCTCTGTGCTCTGTCTCTCCCCTCTGTTTCAAAACTAAATATATCAAATAAATATATTTCTGGCGAAAAATTAACGCCGCCGAAAAAAATTAATCGGCCGCCGAAAAAATTATCGTGTCCGGAAAAAAAAAATTTCGTCCGAAATTTTTTTACCAAGCCCCGCCAAAACTTTTTTTCGGCTGAAAAATGTAAATTAATTTCGGTTACTTTTGTCGGCCGAATTTTTTCTGCCCGAAAATATTAGCCGAAATATTTTTTTCGCTATAGTAAAGTATGGGCGAATTTTTTTTTCGGCCGAAAAATTGATATGTATGGGTCCCGCTTTCCATAATAAAACCTTGTTTGGCGCCAGGCAATTTCGGTAGCCAGAAAACAGTGGGTAATTCACCTCATTATTCAAAAGGCCTCAAGCATTTGAACTAGTTACCTATTGTAATAAAAGAGTCATCACATAACGCATTAAATGTTATGACCTTTATGTTGTTTAAGCATTGTTATAGATGTGAGTCCCCTATTCACACTTAATGTTCGGTAGCCGAGGTTGCATCTTTCCGATCACGCCTATTAGCCTTGTTTAAAATGATGGATGAAAGAGGATCATAAGGCAATAAAACTCTCTCTAAGTCCTTAATGGGCCTTCCTTAATGATAACAATCAATTGATGGTTGTCAGCCGCCCATGAACATGAGTTTTTATCATTCTAGAAAGAAATTCTAAGAACCTACATGGGAGGCTGCAATGTGAATGAATCATAAAAAGCTCAATAGACCTCAGGCTAAAGTCTCTGATAATATTTCCTTGCTGCTGGACACTTTTCCCCTTCCCTTTAGCGCGCACTTTCTTCTATATGATATTTCTCCGCAGTGATTGTCAATATGTAACACTTACAGTAAAAATATATTGTGTCGGGACATGCGTTGAATAATACCAAGTGGAATTTCACCATCATTAATTGCTTGAAAACATTATCATTTCTGATTGTTTTGCAAAATGGATACTGCGTGTCGTCCAAACCTTTCGATGTCTGTCTTAACCTGAGGCTGACTTTTCTGCTCGACTTCTATGATTATATAGAGGGGGAGCAATGTGCACACACGTCACCTTTACTGCCCCCGGCCATTGCTGTCAAACATATCAGAAGGAATGATGTCTGGGATGTGAGAGCTTTTCCCACCCAGTGGATTGTAAAGCAAATAAACAGGAGATATTCTGCGATATATCCCATCGGATTCTGACTGTCGTATCGAATTAATGATACCGACTAATAACGCTACAGTACGATCTACATCATATTTGGTATGAAAAGAGTGATAAGCTGTATACTGCTTTAGCTTGGCAACGTTAAAATGGACAGATAAAACGATAGAATGACCAGACGTACGTACCAGTAGATTGTTGACTCCTTCCTATCGCATGCATATCTTCCTTCTAACCTTGACGCAATGCCATTTTCTCGGCTAAAATATGGAAGTCATAGTAGACACCATGGGAGAAATATAAACATTTACACATCGTTCCGCTAGGATACTAATGCATCCCACTATGCTGTGCCAAGGTCTGACTTACTGGCCTCGTGTAGGGCGCGGGAATTTCGCCATCTTCAGTGCTATATCATTTTTATCACTAGCCCCAGGCTGGAAATTTGTCTTAGAATTAGAGGGCGTGTGAGTCACAGTTGTGACGCTATTGACAAGCTATGATGGGTCATTTGTAGGGATTGATTCACTGGAGGAAATCTGCTCCTAGGCATGTGATCTCCCTTCACACCTCCTCCGGGGAGGGAGGTATGGATCAGAGGAGTACAGGGGCGAGTAAATATTGATCAGCCGTCTCCCACATAGAGGTACTCGTTGGAGTCTGTGTGTGGAGGGTGGGAGTGGGGGAGATATTGAGGAAGTGGGAGAAAATCGGGTTACAGGACGAGACCAGGTGTTATGACTCCAGTATATCCTCATGAATTCTCAGGGGAAAAAATCAGAAAAATAAACAAATATTACTACGAAGGCTTAACCTATACATAGTATTCACTGACGTCATGGCGCTCGCCATTTTCGGTGTTAAGACTCCAAAATGCCGTTTTCTGTCCGTTTTCACCTCCACGAGTATTAGCGAAGCTAATATGAAGTATGTTTATAGGTTAGATAGTTATTCTTTATTTTGGTATGATGGGAAAATAAGTTTATTCGCCAAGTTTTACCAAACGGAACGGAAAGGAAAGGCCTGCCGCTCTCTGCGGAGACACACAAAATGGCTGCCAGTGGGTTCAGCCACAGGCCCGTGGGACGTCATGTGAATACTATGTATACCAATGAAATACTCCTGAGGTTGAATGGTAGGAAATTACCATTCATTAGTCCAGATAGTGCCAAAATGTATGGTCAAGTCTAACACAATTGCAATGATCGTGTATAAGAAATACAAAGCTTGAGAACAAAAGGAAGAAGTGTGTTCCGAGCACTTGGAACTATAAACAATAATTCCCACAACAGACCATTCTCCAACACATGTACCACTTAGTGTATTCTCAGACGAAGGGACGCATGAATATATTATGTCAAATGCTTCTTTTAGTTTGTTATATGTTCAACATTCACATACCGTGGAATGGATTCCAAAACATCAATCACAGACAAGAGAAAAACATGACTCTATATTATGATGGATGACAATTTAAACTCGGCTTTTAAGGTAGAAAATCTGTTTAATTACAACGGATCGAGAATGATATAGTGCTCATATGGAGATGGAGGAGGGGGTAGTATTTATTTGTTCATCAATTTCGCCATTTCACAAACCCCTGAGTAACTCAAGTAGGTAACTTCAAGATGTGAAAGAGTTGCCCACCATGCTTTGAAGAGGCTCATCACTAGCAGGCCCCTTATGATAATGAAGAGTGATTAGTGCCGGGTTTTCCCCTGCCACAAATTAACTTATCAGGTATTAGCAGCAATCGAGAAGAAAAAGCCACAACTAATGTTTTGTCAATCGCCAGTACGACCGGACTGTTTTAAATGCAGTCCTCCGTTTTGTCAAGACCATTAAAGGGCAATTTGGACCTCTGCGCTGAGGGACCTACTGCTCCAATTTAACCGCGCCCATCTACATGCAGCAGGCCCAACCGTCAGAATAATCTTACATGTATTTGAATGAATGTTATGTATGCAAGACTGTATTTGAATGCATGTATACATGCATATATATAAGGTTATCCTAATGAGTATATTTAACTATTTATGATTGTGAGTGACCATCAGGAAATATCGCTAACTTATTAGTACTTATTAAATAAATTAGATTGCCTACTGTTTACTATCATTGGAATCCGCTTGATTTCATCATTTCAAATATGATGAGACCTGAAAATCCATTTTTTGCGAGTTTGGACTCTATTTCTGTTACACATCACATATGATAAACGCCAGATATTTAGCGGGCATATTATTACATATCATTGGATGATCTGTAGTTAAGTCTCTTTATACTTTCTCCACAGTAAAATTGACATTATATAGACGACGCAGCAAGGATCGGGCTTCTCTTCCTGAGCCCCTCCTGCAATGCGTGTCTATATCTTCCTTTTATCCTCCACGATCGCGTCAGCTCTATCTCTTCCCTCCCCTCATGTACCTTTCTTTTCGTTCTTGTCCCTAATCTCCACCCGTTTTCCTCCACTGTTCCCCTGGGTATTGTAATCCACTACTTCACCGCTAGCTCGCACCTTGCGTGTGCTAAAAGGCTCGGACTTCTATATAATCCATGAGTCGCTCCCGCCATTAAATACTCTTTGACGTGAGGGAATATGACCTAAGTGTTGGTATTTTATTGTAGAGGATCACGATTTCTCTGCTCGTGGCATGCTGAGCTTTTTGTAACGTGTTGATGTCGATATGAGGAACTTTTAAAGCAACCCAACCCCCTCCCCATGCACACACACACATGCACGCACTCCCATCCCAACGTTAAATCATATGTATCAATCCACTATGGTTTGGTTTTGCGAGCAATTGTTTTCTCCACGCGACTTCGTTATTACCAGTTTATGCTACCCCGTCCCCATTTCAAAGACAAGGGTTGGGACTATATTAAATATGCTAAAGTCATGATACATGCATATCATGTTACTGATTTCATGAGCACCTTGAACTAATAAGTATCTTTCGTCACAACATTTTTTTTCTCTCATTGGCAATTCTGTACCTAAACCACTGGGTCTTGAATAAGAAAATGATCGACCTATTTATAATGACTACACATCGTCATCTGTTTCGGTCACCAGTCTGACGCATTAGATCATAATAGGACAATTGTTGGTGATTTCATGATTTGCTAGGAGTAAAGAAGAAGAATATATGAGTTTGCCTTCACAAGTCCGATAGACACGTAGGACGTAGGTATATGACATATGTGTCTCATATTATCAATACATGAAGTATAAATATAATTTTAACTTTTGGTATTTTTTGCTTGAATCAGTAAAACTGTGTGTATTAGAAAAACTATGAAATCCAAAGTGATAATTTAATATTGGATGTTTTCTGCCACAGTTCCTTTCTCTATAATATATTATCCACTTGACATTTTAATTATATTACTTATCTTACACAAGTTCAAGTAGATACTAAATGTCAAATTGCATCGAGGCACGCAGTCCATGTTGATATTTGTACAGCTGTGTCTTTTTATTGATAAATTTGATTGCAACATCAATTCCTCGGTTTCTTCTTAGTACTTCATCGTGTTATATCTCTGGAATAGATACAATGAGTTCATTTTAATGTTGTTTCCAGTCCGTAAGTTTGATAAACACGTGTAGGTACAGGGTGTAACAAATAGATCGCACTGGGTGACCTTACTAAAGTTATTTTTTTCGTAAATGGCCTGTCACGTAGTATGATGACCTTCGGAAATGTTTATGTGCGAATGTTTCCCTCCAGGAAAATGAGTCCCTTGTCGGAGATTTAGAAACCACAAAACTTAGGTCACGTGGTCATTTTATGCACATTCGGAAGTGTCGCACGTAATGTGCACGTGGTCTTGACATGTAGCGCCAAGGCGCATTCTTGTGGCATCTTTTCGTTCCACTGAAAACTAGTATGTGTTATAGTCCACCACTATACATAATGTCAACCTGGGGGAGGCGGGGGGAGGGGCAAGAATCTTAGATCTGATCTCCATGATCTCGTTCCTACTGTCGATGTCTGATTTTGCGTTTAATGTGGGTTTACATATCGAATGATTGAGTTATACAATCTAATCATGGATACGTTATAAGTTGTCTTTTCGAACGCGACTATCCTGGTTATTATTTAGAATAAGTCGCCTAAGCGGATTACAGGGTTGTCATATATATCTGCGAGCCATATACCCACATAATGTGTCACCCACTTTTTCAGCATGAGCTCTCCTAAGAACAACGTCATGATATTATATCATCAGATACGTTCCAGAATATGATCTCCTAAGGCGCCCTATTATTCAAACTTCAAATACGAACTGTGGCTATTAAATTTCTTGATTGATTTCGCAAGGAAATACATCGGGCCTTCCTCTATCTAACCCGTTTTGTTGTCATTAGACAAATGATTGTTCGATAAATCTTCAGTGAATCTTACCTACCGGTTGGGGCCCCTAGGGAAATCACTGACTTCATTTTGAAAATACAAAATCCTCAATCACCCTCTTCGCAGTAGACTATATAGATATTTTTACGCGTGAAGACAAAATGCTTCATCCTCTTAGCCACATTTTAGATATTAATCAGAACCACTTTGTTGCGGGTATGGATAGCTCATCCGGAACATTACATATAACGAGCATTGGCGGCTTTTCAAATGTATGGGACAATTCTCCATAATGCCCGCCTGCATCAGGATATTTGTCGGATCAATTTTAATACCCACCTTATTGATTTGGGTATGAGTGTAAATGTGGGAAGGCAAGCGACTAATTCTTCCAGGAATTAAGTGAGAAATGGAGGGGAGTGTGCGGACCGTAGTGGTATGGGGAAAAGGATTGGTTATCTTCACCACTTCTTAGCCAAGAACTATATAGAACTGCTTAGTCGGAGAAGTCCATCAATATATCAGGGGAAGGCAGAGTCAGATGTTGCTGGGGTCATTTTCGGATAAATATTCGGAAACATTGTCCTAGAGTCCTACATTACCCAATCTAAATAGTGCGAAAAGGATAATGTGCCCTGATATAGTGTTGAAACTATTCGCTTCCTCTTCCATGCGACTATCTTATTAGGTAATCTGGTCGATCCTAAATACTAAGTTTGACTCTTGAGTTACAAACCAAAACACGTGAACTCAGAAAAGTAACGATTCTTTTGGTTACGATATAATAATAGTTTTGGTGTGCGTTTATGGATAATTGCGTCTCGTTTGGGATAATTCTTTAAGTGATTCTAAGATGTTTCAAAGAGGTGTTGTTATCGATAAATGATTCAAGTCTATATTATATAGTTTTAGGTCTATGATAAGGTCTTTGATTAGGTCTATAATAAATAATATAGCTTTGGATTGTAGATAATCTTTAGAAAACATTTTACTAATTTAAGATAACCTTGGTAGAGATCTCTCGCTGGGCCTATTAGAAGAGAGGAACCTCATTCACAAATATGAATCCCCTCTCTTTAATAACCTGCATGTTTTTAGAGACGAATCAATGGCACTAAAACCATTTGCACTGAAATTTAAAACATCTTTGATTGTTTTATGTAACCATGCATTAAGGGGATGGTTACATAAAACAATCAAAGAAAGCTCAAAGACTGAACTTAAAATGTTGTTAAAAACACGTATATTTCTGTTGTTCTGTAAAAATGACAAATTCTGAGAATTGCTGATTGGACACAGTACATGAGTCACAAAACAAGATATAAATACGGACTTTCTCTTGCAGTTTATGTATTATATGTTATGTAGGCCCTATACACACACAAGTTGCGATCCGTGCATGAGAGCTAGACTCGTAGCCAAGAGATAGTAAGAAGAGTGGCCCTTGGATTCGTCACAATTGCTTGGACAAGACATAGGCCTCTGACTACTTGAACTAAGCCGACGTAGAGCGTAACATGCTCGCAGTTGCGCCGCATTGTGCTTTAATTATTTCTTTATTACCTTGGCTAGTTCTCGGGAGTAAGCCATCCATATTGTATGAGCCTCGAATAGGCTGGCTTGATCGTCGGACTAAAACTAATTCCACATGTCGCTTTCCATCCGCGATGAAAGTTTCCACTCGGCTGCCGCGTGATGGCGTTCCGTGCGGCGCCGATGGTGGCGCTCTTCTAGCGTCCTCTCTTGGGCGATAATGGGTGAAAACTGTGGAGGCCGCAGACGTCATGTTAACGTTCGGGGTGTTTGGATCATTATTCCATTGCATGAGATCATGCCAAGTCGTTTTTTTGTATATCTCATGAATTTCTGATGAGTTCAGCAATAGTTTCAATCATATTAGGACCGTTCAATCATTTGATTTATTCAAGGAGGGTTTGACTCAGGTGATTGTGCGTTTTTATATGGTTTTAAATTGCATCTAGAGTATTGGATAATGGATGTTGTACAAAGGAAAGTGGAGAAAGCTGGTGCCCAGGGTATATTATATGTAGGAAAGAAACTCGACTTGTCACGCTCACCTTTTATATCAATGTACAAACGTTATGATTATCATCAGAGCTATAGCTCTGGTATTAATACTTGATGATAGGATATTACATGAACATGATATATTATTGATATTTATTTTTCATTAAATACCAATGTTCCATATATATATGTCTGTAATTATTAATATCTATAGACACACGTTACACGTTCCCACATGTTAACATACATGTAAATTATTATCTATCAATTAAGTAGCTACCTGATTTTGATTGGACATTATATTATTTCCACCTTACCATGCGAGCATGAATATCCAAACAGACGAATAAAATGTTGTAGTTCTCTGAACACTACAACATATAATTATACTTATCTCCAGATTTCATCAGTGGACTGGTACCCACGTACACATTATCATATTTAATAATAATGTATTCAACTCGCTCTACCATTATCGAAATTAGGCCACCCTGGTTCCCCAATGGGAATTTCTAGGATTGTTCATAGCTAGACCCCGAAGATGATTACCTATCGATTATTTAAGATACTCTTTATTTTATGAGGCACTTTCTTCCTGACACAATATGTGTATAGGCTCGGTCATTGTTCTACGGGCGATGCACATCGCTTTAAATGTGCTAATAATGTTATGTCGGTATATTATATATATTATCTATCGAATATCAACTTGATTAATTCCATTCGAATGACCTTCTCGAGAGGCTATTTCAATTGCACTTAGTGAATACCCTTGTAGCAGATCATTTCTGCTTAATGGAGTTTATCCTTTGACAAAATAATAACCCTTGATCACGACCAGCTCCTTCACATTGTCCCACCCCATCGTTCTAAATACCGTAACCAAGATGAGCAATCGCTAATTCACTAGGGAGGCGATCATTCCGGGGTTACCTCTCATCAACCTGAAGTCTCTGCTCGATAATTGGCTTTGCAAGCATGCTATCATCTTCCATCTGAGAATACCCAGGGATGAGCTTACTTCACTGGCTTGACTGTAAGGCTCCTTTAATACCACATCGCTTCCGGGCTTCCAGTGAGGCCTGATACTACAGTGCCTATAGGTGCGTTATGTATAAGTCCTTTGTTAAACAGTGGGTCGTATGCTGATCCAGCTCAATTTGGAGATATTGAGAGAGCTGCTGGTGTGCTAACTTGTGCCTTTCTCGTATCTATTACATAGGAATTGGGTATGGAAGCACACATCTAAAGTGGTATACGCATCCCCACCACCAAAACCACAGAAATTAAAAAGTCCACAAAATGGCTGTAAAATGTTCCTTTTTAGATTATGAAAAGCATTTATAAAAAACATTTATAATAAATCAATTCTTAGTCAGATTTATGTTTGTTTTGTTTATTCAGTTATTAACTACATAGTATTGCTCCTCTTTTCAGTGGTTAATTATATTAGAGTTAACTCACATAGAAAGCTTAGATAATTTTAGAGAGAAATAATGTAAGTCATGAAAGGTAGATCGGGCAACCATATTCCACAAATCCCTCCGGAATTTACTCGCATCTAACTCGATAAATAATAGAGCCTATTGTTCGTTTCATGGAGCCTTCAGGCTGTCGTTTATTGACCGAAAAACATAAAGTGAAAACAAAGAAGGAAGAAATATAAATTGTTTGGTTATGGCAATGATACGCGAGCCTGAGGCTGACCACTTAAAATTGCCCTGGTGGTCAGAAAGTAAATATAGGAAAAGGGGCCCTCGATAAAATTGGTAGTCAGGTCGACGTCAGTGTCCTGGGCCACATCCGCTTCGTTATAGTCATACACGCATTGCTCTGAAAAGAACCTATCTAGAGTGATTTACGCACAGTGCGTATTTCACTAGTGATTTACGTGCGGTTGTCATGGCAACCTATGTGTTTTTTAATAAGATTACCGGTAAAGTTCAAATTTATAACTCGATTTTCTTCTATTTTCATGATTGAAAGCATGTATAATAATATATATATAACCCCTATAAACCTGAATTTAAATCTCTTAAAATATTGCAATCAAATCTAATTTCATTTTCCAGTTTCTCTGACTATTACCTACACCAGCGAACAGACATTTCATGCAAAAGCATGTCAATATCAAATATATACTAGTTAACGTTCGTTGATTCTTAAAAACTCACGCGAGCACAATCCCAAGTGTTCAATTAGCCATTATGTGTCAACGTCCCTGTGCCCCCCAAGAACCCTCCAGACGACAAGATAACTGCATTTAAAATGTGCCCAGAACTTTATTACAAAAATATAAGCCGGTGAAAAATGACTATGAGTAAATCAATTTATAAGATCGAGCTTAGGTGGAAGTAAATTGTCTGATTTTCTAGTCCCATATGGATCATTGCAGCCCTGTATCAAGAAGAGCAGAAAAGTGACTGTTGCTAGGCACATCACGAAACTCAGCACCTGGGCTCCTGTTGTGATGTCGCGCTGAATTAGGATTAGTTGAGGGCAGAAGACGTGGTGGGGCATGAGCTGGTACAGGGGGATAAGACGAATATGCTGGCAAAGAGGGCGGGTCTCTAGCTGTCCCTTTCCTAATCCGAGCGCATGTTTGCTCTCGTAGTGTTACACCCCCAATCCCAACTGCACAATGACTACACATCACGAAGGATAAATCACGCAGGGAACGCAGGCACTCAGCTCTGAAACAAGCCCCAAACTCTCATATTAATTGCAGCGCTTAGACTACCAGATAAACCGAAAGAATCAAGGGAAAGCCTCAGCATGGTTGTTAGCAGTCATGCTAGGAGCACTCAGTTCTGTTACTACCATGAAAGCCACCATTAGTAAAATTAGCGCTGGGCACGACAAAGTGTGGCTCGGGGAGTGAGGGACCTGCTGTTTACAAGATTGACTCGGGGACTCCACCACGCTCTCAAATGCATTATTCAACAAGCAATGGAAACTATAATTGAAATAGGGAAGATATGGATGGTAGTTGTATACCCCATCCGACCTAGTTTCACCCCCTTCTAGTCGTCTAGCCTTATGAACCCCCCACCCTCTTCTCTCCCCCTTCTAGATGTCTCTGATTTTTGTTGATCCCAACCCCATTTATTCCACCAAGCAAGCAACCCCCTGCGCACCCTTTCCAATCGGCGGCTCATCCCAGATTGCAGCTTTGTCTTCAGAGGGAAGCTTTATCACCTTCTTCCTGGATTGCTTTTAGAAGAAAACGGGAGTTTGTATGGAGAGGGTGCTGAAAAAAACAAAACAAGGGGGATCAGATAGCCCCATTGGTGAACATTTTGAGGGGTTAAGATTGGGGAAAGTCGTAGCAGTGATTGTCCTGGGGAGATATGTTCATGTTTAGTCTTATCAGAGAGAGCCTTGCAGCTGAAGATCAGGAAAAATCCCAACCGTATCTTATCATTGCAGCCGTAAAACTGCCAATGTTATTTTTAATGAAATTTTTGTGCCCATGGTCTCAGTGTTCGAGTCAACAATCTTGTCTCGAATTACTTTGATGCATGGAATCATCTGGTTTAAACAGTGATTTCTATCGATTCTGGAGGTTAAGTGGGTAACTTTTCCCAGTCAATTCATCCTATTTCCAGGGGAGGTA
This sequence comes from Sthenelais limicola, assembly GCA_942159475.1. NCBI lineage: Eukaryota > Metazoa > Annelida > Polychaeta > Phyllodocida > Sigalionidae > Sthenelais > Sthenelais limicola. Next base: position 55,763,529 of record OW804095.1, on the reverse strand, counting down.
TTATATCAAGTTCAATGATTAATCTTACATTCAACCAGGCATAAAAGGCCTAACCGCATCTTCATTTTCATAATAGTCACAGAAGTAATATTTAAGCAACGGTTAATCACTTGTTCTTTTTGGATTATGAACTTGTTCTATTCGAAGGAATGGTTGCATCGGCGTTGATTCCACCAACCAATGCCTAGAAACAGTTGAAAGGATATAACCCAAATACTCTTGAATATGAAAGCTTTTAAAGATCCTAACCTTGAATTATGTTCCAGAACCGAGGGGGCAAGAATAGTATCATCTCCTCAAGATTCAATCGCGATGGTCTTAAGCATTGGCGTACTCTAAAAGCGAACCAAATGGAGGTCAGGAATTTATGACGACCATGAATCGTCAAGGTTCCAAAGAATATCTTTGGGGAATGAGTAGTTTTCCCAAAGCTTCTGAAAGGACTAATTGGATAGCGTTGAATCAGTTTTAATTGCCCACCTGTCTTCAATACCGGAATTCCAAGAAAATTGTAAATTATTTCTCCACCTATTTAGCACCACCTATTTGGTAATGGGTTCCTTCCGCACTCACCCAATGAAAAGGGAGGCGATAGAAGATCAATGATTTGGTCCCCCCTTCTCAGTTTCCATTTTATCGCCACTAACATTTCTTTTTTACTTGTCATAAATTTAATTTTTAGGTGATGAACATCGTGTCCTTCCGTCAAACGCCTTTTCCTACGGATCAATATGCCGTTAACGACAGTAATGAATTTCCATTGTCCCCTGGTCAATCATTTATGCATAGCTTATCCATAACCCTAGGTTATGTATAAAACCGCCATGCATGATGTGCCTGGAAACAAGACATGGCAATATGTACTGATCACCGACGTTCTCCTGGGGAAAAATATTCACTAATTACTCCATGCCTTGCAGTCTTTTATTATCCTTTCATCTCGTCCTTATTCCTATTATCAGAACACGAATGCAACCTTTACAGAAGAATACTTTCCCTATTCGGTTGTTTGTAATGGGAGGGGCTTTCGCGAGAACCTATAATATAATATCATATACCAACCATGACACAAATAGCGGAGGTCTGATGTCAAAGCTTCAATCCCGAGTCTACGTCATCTCCTCCGTTGTGACTTGGGGAATATGTGTTGTACAAGAAAATGAGTCATAAGTCGCAAGAAATGGATTATGAGATACTATCTTATTTGGAAAGATGAGATCAAGCCGATTCCAATAATGATAAACATTAGGCCATCCAGTACTTCGTATAGTAGTCCTATATTTTGTATGCATAAAAAACATGTTTGCAAAATGTCTTAATGGTCAAGCACCATAGTGAAGTACTATGTAGTTAGATTTACTCATTAGGATAACCACAGCTATGAATAGACATATTCAAAACACAGTCTAGGATTTTGGCACATGTATTCATGCAACTAATAGCACTACCCAGCCCAAAAGTAAAACCATTCTTGTGGGAGAACATTTGAAAAATACCATTTTTGCGACTTGTGACTCTTTTTTTTTAACACATCACATAATATAGTTTGTTCGCCCACGTGCTTACATACCGACCGAGAAACGTGTAGAAAGTTATGCTCGAAATGTTGCTACAAGATAAGCCTCATACCTTGGAGGGAAACACGGACGTTTTTTCTTGTTATCGAATTCGTTCAGATATCATTTTTTCCTATTCCTTGCGTCCCACAATCGATGGTCCAAGGCAGTAAGAGATGGATGGTTCCCCGGAGAACACCGTGATACAACATTGAAGATTGTGTCTATAGACTAAAATTTAATTCGAGCAAATAAAAATAACTCATCCCCATCTTGACTCCAGAATGCAACCGCTATTTTACACTTACGCAAATTTGATTTCGTTGGCGAATCGAATAAGAATTTCATTTATGTGAAATCTATATTATGGCACCCATATATCATTTTCAAGATAACTGGACACGGGGAATGTCAGTAGGCATTGGCGTACTCTGATGAATTCAGTTATGGTTAAAATCGCAATTCAATATCTATTCAAATTAATCACTTTCCCCTCCAAAAAGCAGTCAAATGCCAAATAGTCAAATGCCATGAACAGCAGTACCGCTGTCAAATTGTCCGTATGCACACATCAATGATGTATTGCCGATTCTCATGCACGAAAGTGGTAAAATATAACTATTTTCACACAAAAGTGTCTGTATATTTTGTTTAATTGTAACCGCTCATGCACTCAAACCCAAGCTCAGAGCTTTCTAGAACTAAGTATACAATGGATTCTCTTTATTTTCATTTCATTTATCATCACTTGTAAGCCGAAGTCTTTGTCATAACTAAAAAAAAACCCAGCGAACATCCTGAGACCGGTGCTGCTTTCACGTCCTCGCGGAGAGACCAATGCGTGGCTTCGCGTTGTCGTCGGTGAGCCGATTTCACCACTTTTCAGCAGTACAGACTTTACGCTTTTCCCCACTGCATTTATTATAGCCTCTCCGTTGTTTTACAACATATTGACATGACATTTTCAGGACATATGCCCAAAGGTTGCTTCGCCTAGGAATGGTCCACTCATATAAATTTATGTAATGATAAATACATAGATACCATTTGAAATTAATTTATTCAATACTCCAAGATCGATCAACTGTCAGCAACCAGAGTTGAGCTATGTATCATAGTTGTTGATATGTAGTTTATAAAGATATTTATATGATTCCTATGGAGACGAGCTAGGTCAAGGTCATGGTCACTGTTTTGTTTTGTTTACGATATGGCCCTGTTTCACTTGATATATTTGACCAGCTGAATAAAAGCAGCGTACAGATGATTTCCCATGTTCCATAGAGTGGTTGCCATAGCAACCAGTATCTGCATGTTGTACTGCTCCACTTAGTTTTAGATTTCAATCATATATCTTCTGTGTACACTACTAGTGCAACATTCATTCTGTGTTAGATATATATGTGTGGTGCCATAAAAATACAAATACCATACAAATGCCTTGTACAAATGATATATTCCCTATACTACTTATACCGCTTACGTATTTGATAGTGTATTCTGTGCGCACACTGTGCATGCATATCTCCATTATATTTGTATACGCATATTCTATTTGTATACTTTCCACGAGGTGGAGCTCATAAGCAACATCTTCCGTCTACATCTTCCTACTTTTATACTACATGTACTTCTCCTTACTTAATTTATACTTGAATTCATACTGCAATAATTCAGTACCTCGGTCAAGATTCATGTTCAAATCGCAAAATTTTGGTTAGTAAATAGGGCCTTCCACCTAGTTATAGCTCCTCTTCCCGTCCTGATAACAAAGGTCACAATGTTCCACTGCAGAGTCTTCTTCATTGAAGATCTCATAGCAACTTTGCTCTCCGAATTAAGTATTCCCAGCATGCACCATTCTCCTAGAATGGGGTCAAAGGCCAAAGGTCTCCCTGTAACTAAATCCCTCGAAATCTGATGAAAACGCTATATCTCAGTTGTCATTCATGCTATGGCATTGCTATTTGCCCCACTTATGCTTCTACCGGAGGTTCCTCCAGCTTCACAAAATGGTGACCAAATAGAAGACCCCTTTTCTAGGGGAATGCAAAAATATTGAGGTCCATACAAGATAATGAAACAAATGCATGAAAAAAGGAGTCACATCTTTGTCAAACTATGACTTGAGAACGAACAAAAACCACAAAATAAACCAAGATGTCACCATATTTTTTTTAGGAACTATTGAACCTTACGACACTTTAGAATTATGGTGAAAACAATTTTCTCATTTTTTCCAATATTTCAGACGGATGAATCATGTATTTCTCCTGTAAATCTCCCTGAACATAGCACATATAAAGGGAACAGGGTGTCAACATATTTTATACCTGTGTCGAAGTCAGCCAGATGGCTGTTTGACATTATTATTTATACTTATGATCAAGAATCACACTGAGTTTGTTTACTGGTATTAAAATAACTTAAATTACTTCGAGATCTAGGTCAGATTCAGTTGCGTTATGGGTAGGAGTGCACTGACAGAATACACTGTCCAGAATGCCCTGTCCAGGACCAGGGTAGTTCGAGAAATTGAGTCACTTAAGGGTGCTATTAAAATTAAATAAGTGAATAAGAAAACAAAGATAATAGTTCCTAGGTACAGGGATAAAGTAAGGGACCAGAAATACCTGAAATTAGAGTAGTATATCAGGGGCGAATCCAGGGACGACCCTCCCCGCCCTTAAAAAATGGGATCATATGTAAAAACAAAAAACCTATGGATTAGGTATGAAGACCCCTTAAAAGGTGCATTGGGCAGTGAATGTCCTGGCGGGGTCATGTCCCAGATGGTAAATGTCCAGTGGGTAAATAATGCTGGCGGTAGATGTCTGACGGGTAGATGTTCGACTCACGGCTGTCCTAGAACCGTATGCTGTGAATGGGGACAATTAAGGCCCCTGTGGCCCTCATGCCCACAGCTAATCCGTTGCTTTTAGTGATGCATCTTGAGGACCTTAGTCCCGCCTGATTCATATCCTTAATTCGGATGATTAGGTTTCAGGGGCTTCATCATATTACAGTGGCCACAGGTACCACGCCATTTAACAATTTATTAGTGTTTACTTGCATGAACAAGGACTTAGGACAAGGTAATGTCAAGAGGTTTAGTACGCACATGTCAATCCCCAATAGCGGGATCGAAGTTTGTGCGTGTCTCCCACGGCTAAATCAGTCCCGCTCAACTTCTATGTGTATTTCCACGGAAAGATGTAGCGACCGTCTCTGTCCTCTTAGTCCCATGATGACAGCTTTCGTTTCAAACTTTGCTCCCGTGCAAGGTACAAACTCAAATTATACATCATCATCGTGTACTTTCATAAAATTATGACTCTCCTCGCGTTCTCAAAAATCGAAATGGAGACTTTTATTATTTTTTATCATGGTCTATCTCGTCATTTCAAAGCTATTGTAATTCCAGCAAGAGGTGGTATCAGGTGGTAAGGCTAGAGGCAAAATTACATTTGCTGTCTTGCCGAACAGAGGCTATTGGCTGCCAAGATAAACATGTGACCAGTACCACTTGTACATGCTACGTACGTCCCATTAGATTCCCATGTACGGCGAGCCTCGTGACAAGTCATTCATAATAGAGTGTATGTAAATTTATGAATAAATGTCATTTCTCTCTCACTGAATATATCCTATCTGAAATTGTATAGGTGGTTTAGTTTGCATCGACAACAAGCTATCTTACGTGCAGGGGGACGCTGTCCATCCCTGACCTTGACAATTAAATGACACATTCCTGAATATGAAACTATCGGCGGGCGCATCTGTCGGGATTTTATTTTAGAGATGTCTGCGCTAAATATCAAGGTTGTTTCTATGGCGACCGGCCGGGAAGTTTGCCGTTCTGTACGTATGGGGATCTGGAATTCCCTAGTACTCACTAATTCAGCACGAAAAGGAGGTTTCTTTGGAGAATTCCCAGATAGAAAACTAGGACAACCTTTTGTTCTATGTAAAAATCTTATTAGGAAAGAAATTAATTAACCATTTACACGCTAATACAAATGTTGATTCTACTATACGGTATAGTACAGTACAATAGTTATAATAGTACCATGTTAAACGTCTAAAGGGAAGTGCACACACAATAATTTACTAGACACCAGGCTAATCGGTAACGGAAAGAAATGTCAAGTACCTACAGTGAGAGAGGTAGAATTTTAGAATGGAGTGTTCCACAATGTACTTGTCTGGAAGATTGTAGATACTGCACGAAGAAGGCTCAACATTTTTAGATCAGATTGAAATTCGTTTGCTCAAACAATGTTACAGATGTCGTTTTAATTAAAAAGAAAATAGCAATTTAGCAACAATATCAAGGTATATCTATGCAACTTACGTCAGATACCTTTTGGTACAATTTACACAAAATGAAATATAATTTACACAAAATGAAACTTCTTGTATAGTATTAACACTATCTAGTTCCAATAAATATTGAAGTATACTGTCAATAGTCATATCAATTAATGCCGCTAAATTCTACCTTTTCTTTCTGTACGACTATCAATTGGAGAGAGAACGAAGCGTACAGTTAGATATTTGAAGAAAACTGCAAAATGAAACATAATTTACACAAAATGAAACTTCTTGTATAGTATTAACCCTATCTAGTTCCAATAATTATTGAATTGTCGTCAATAGTCATACCAATTAATGTCGCTAAATCCCACCTGTTCTTTCTGCACGACTATCAATTGGAAAGAGAACGAAGCGCACAGTTAAATATTTGAAAGAAAGTTCCAAAACGATACGACGAATCACAGTCTCATTTAATACATTCCTAATTAGTTTGAGGTATCACTCGCGGTTCATCTGGCCTGCGTGTTTTGCAATTTTTTCTTAACAAACAGACATAAACCGCTTAGTTTAACACCAGAAAAAATATACATGCAATTCTTGTGTGTCTCATATTGTTAGACGGTTGAATCCACATGGCTATTTTCCCTACGTATTCAACATCGTCTTACATCGGCCGACCATTGTTACATACATGAAGAAACTGAAACATAAAAACCTATATAGATTACAATTATTTTATCGCTTTCGTTTCAATAATAGCCTACTCTTCAAACTGATGAAATTCATCCATTCTTATTCATGTGTTTGAAAATATATCCCAACTCTGATAACTGATCCTAAGAAAGCCAGCTATAGAGGGGCAACCACTGATAGGAAGCCATCCCTGCTTACATACTAACCAAAACGTATGATGTCAAATTACAACAATCACAAATGCACTGATAATGGAGATTCCATCAACCTAGTTTCATTATCCGTTGTTGCTGATGGGAGAATGTGTCGCCCCCGAGAGCAAATGGTATTTGTGTGTTGGATGCAGTTGTACAAATCTTAAGTACTGGTGTTAAATAGAGGTTGGTCGAGCTGGAAACCTAATCCCTTGCCTGACAGGATTGTTTCCTACTACGGTAGCCAGAGCTTCCCTGGAGACCTTTTCCTCCATGGCAGGTCTTGTTATGGTAGAAACCTCGTTAGGCCTCAATTAAATCCCCTATTAAATCCCTTATTTTTCAGTGTCACCTCACCTTAAACATTGGAACATATTCTGTCTCTTTTCTCTGTCTCTCTCTCCCTTCTTCTCTGTTTCTATTTCCTGGATATGATCATAAACTGCCTCCCTCTCAGCTCTCCCGTCCTTGATATAACCATATTAATGTTTTGATAAGGGCGTAAAGCAACCAATCTCACTCACTCACTCATTGAAGGTATATGGCTTCGTAGATTATTATACTTTGCGTCTTTCGAATAACTGAATACCTGTCAACAGTCTAGGTTCAAAGATGAGAGAGTCACTTCAAACTGAAGGAAAGCCCCTAGCTCCAAACCGCAAAGTGCCATTATAGACCCTGGGCCAGGAAACTCATGCATTCGCGCAGTTGGTGTAGCTGTCCAATCACTGACATAGCATTTTATCTGATCTGAAAGGCATTGAGCCTAGACTGTCAAGCTATTTGAAACGCTGAAGAATCGAACGTCTAATCACTTGTTTAAACACGAGGGAGCAGTCGGTGCTGTGGTACGAGCACAGAAAATGTTAGCAGTGGATACAGAAGAATAACCCGAATAGATGGTGAATCATCATATCATTGAGGAGACCGATTGTTAATTATTGTTGAGCTTTATAATTATTTCCACAGATACATGGGTGCACGCACATGTATGGGAGCGTACACACAATCATCAATCCCCGAGTAATTTCTTTGCCGCAAATGAAACCAAAATATTATTATTGATGCTCTCCAATGTAAATATGCCAGGCAAGTCATGCAATATTGTTCTGTGGAGTCAAAGCTTATTTTACACCATGTTGAGTGCACTTAAATTGTGGAATGATCTCCTCTGCGTAGGACTCATTAAATGCGACAAAGACGCGTAGATGCCACTTAATTGATTGCGTTTCAGCTCATAATTGAATTGTTACATCTACTATACTTTTCACAGGCATTTATATTTCGCGTTGTACATCAATTTATGATATTGATAGAGAAACGTCTGCTCAAGATTTGATGACATATTGAATGATTCGGTGTGTTTTTTCCGCTTTCTTATGGGAAGCCAACACTAGTATTTCTCCATTTTCTTATAAAATTCAGTATGATTTATAGCAATCAGTATCCCAGGAAACACGAACTAAACGGGCTGTGGAAACTTTGTATGAAGGAACATACCTTTTATATAGCCGATCGTAGCAAGCACTCAAGGTTTAGATCAATCGACGTTAGACTAAACAATATAATCAGCACGCAATTCACGAGTAACCGTTCCTATGGCATTCCATGCTTTATTAGCCCACTCCATGCAAATATCCTGGATCGGATTGCCGTGTCATGGAAACGAATTTAGTGCGTGGTAAGAGGTACTTTAAAACTTACCACCATAGTGTTAGTCAGCCTTGCACAACTTTTTCATAAGGGAATTCATCCGTTTAACTCATCATAAATCCATGGTAACCCTATCGCATATTCATTCAATGGACTTGAGGCCACCCCCATATGATCATGCGATTATGATATGATCAGGGGTAGTTGTAGCGAAGATTAGCACAGAAGAACGGTTCACTCCTATCCCGCGAGGGCTCGTCAATTTACTAACATTGAGGCAAGGCCATTGTGGTTCCTCCTCGGGCTTCCCAGTACCATGCATGCGGCTTGCCGAGATAAGAGGCTGAGCCGCCGATAACAAAGACATAAATTAGCCTTTGTTGAGTCTAAGATCATCAATAGCTTTTGTCATATCATCCAGCTAAGTTCTTGATATTGTAGACTACAGGATCAATACACTTGCCCCAAACCTGCATGCATTCTACTCGTGATTCAGCATAGGGCAGTGACTCCGGCTTTTGTTTACTATCTATATCTATAAAAGAAATGCTACTTTTAACCATACATTTACTACAGAAATATATGAATTTGGTCAAATGTTGTTTTGTTGGTAGTTAGTCACATGGTGTTACCATAAAGAAGCTATATATAAGGGTGTGGGGGTAACATATACAGGTTAACTAACGAGTTGATCGGCTGAGCGTCACTATCACAATGTGTTGCGGGGCAAAGATACGATGTTCTATACTACTTAGATTTAAGCTGCTTTATCTGCTTACAAATATTATAATTATACAAATATCTATATATACTACTAAAAATCATTTAAATGACGATATCTTATATAAAGCTAGCTGACCTGTTAGCAACAAATACTCACACATGCAACTGTCAGATCATATACTTATGTCATAAATGTATACATATAGATATGCATAACTAGTGAGTATAAGTTTGGTGCCCTCGTACATTTATAATTGATACGCATAATCTTCCATACTTATATAGCTCTCATGCAAGATAATATGATCCAAAAACAAATTGAGAATATGTTTGTGTGTGTGTAGGTGGGGGGAGGCATTGTCGTGGGTAAACAACGGGTAAGATATTCAATTTTACCTCACATACGCTGCCAAAACGAGTCCGTGATATAGTGGCCTTCTTTCCATCATGGAAACCAACCTTCTTAGAAAGCCCTTTCCACTTTCCTTTGTGCTCACCGGCCACCATAATGCAGATGGAAGATCGGAATCATCCAGTGCCAGAGGCAATGTGCAATTACACTGGTTCCAAATTACATCTCGAGCCATTGGATAAACAATGTTCCCTCTGTTATTTCTCAACTAGCTCTGTTATTAGCCACTTAGTGTGTCTATGATTTAAAGGCAGCCACAAGCTGCGTGCCATGTCCTTACCGATAAATCATATTTGTCAGGAAAAGAATGTTAGGCATAATGCACTTAACACCCTGAGCGCCTTGCGTGATATGAGCGCTATGGAAAGAGCAGCACCCTCTACTCTACTACTTACCCCCAAACTTTGCACTCTTATTATCGCACTAAAACTTCAGGCTACTCTTTATTTACATCTAAACTTTTAATTAATCCTTTCCTAATTATAATCCACGGGCGATTGGATTTGTCAAGACAATCCATGAGTAGGTGACAGCTTTAATATAAAATTCTAAGCGAGTGAATTTCCCCTAACTTGTTCACGCCATAGTGATCGGATAAAGGGCATTGTTAGAAACCGACATGGGGATAAGAATAATACTCTTTTCATCCACTCCATGCCGCTTCAATTATGGAGGTCGTTAACTCGAAGGTACCATGTGTGCTTCGATTCGAATATTAAATAAGTCCATATCTGACTGATACTTCTTCGGGAATGGTAAAATGTTTTCATTGCGTAATCACTCAAAGCAGGCTGCCTAGCCGATTGAATCTATTGTCTTGTCTCCTCAACTTGCAAGTACACACTTTACCCCATGCAATAACAAGATGTCCGTGAAACATTAAAACACGCAATCATCGTCCGATTCGATCATTTTTCCTTGTTAGCCTTTAATTCCACTAACCATATTCAATTGAAAAAAAAAACTTCAGACAAATCCCACTCCCAATCAATTTTCTTATGTTCTCCTACCTCCCCAACTTTGAATTGTCACTGGAGTCCATCTATAATATCTTCTTGTCAAATAATGTCGAATCATAATACCACCCCCAACTCATTCATTGCTATAAGGATGATGAGACGCTAGCATCCGTAACCGTTGCTTTATATACGTTTATTCACCGATGGTACATATAAGGATGTCATTGAAACAACGACTCAAATGGGTCCAGACAATTTTAAACGGTTGTAATACTAACTGAAGGCAATCACTGGGTGCAAGATTGACGACATTATCCTATGTAATTATATGCCCAAGTCATTTTTTATCTATAAGGAGATATTCACGTCGGGAAACAGGTATTATTATTGTAATTCCCGGTCTCGATCGAACAGTTAATGAAAAAGAGAATATGGTTCAACAATAATAATTAATGATTATTAAAGTTAAACGGAAAATGCTTCACTGGAAACAGTGGAAAGAGAGAGAGGAGTCATCGTCCTGGGATGTATTGTAAATGAAAGGTGAAAGACTGGCGGATAAGGAGATGCAAAATTAGTATCTCATTGTAACCCACATTTCGCAATGAAAAGTTCTTAGAGGGGCCATTCCCAGTGATCATGACTGGTTCATAAAATAGGGGACAACCCGCAAACCTCTGTTCAGGATACAATGAACATAATAATAGGAACGTATGAGATTGGTATGAAAGTATGCAAAGCAGCAAAGATATATACAATGCATCGATATCAAAAAGAAAGGCTAACTATAAAACATTCAATAGCTGGCAAAATATTTTAGGGTTGAGTGATGAAATATTTGATGAGGTGGATTGGAATAAAATCTTTAAACTGACCTATAGAGTCATCACAGAAACTAGACTGTTGGTATTACAATATAGAGTTCTACGTTGATGATAAATACAGTGAAAGGCAAACTAAGATGTGTAAGATTGACAAGTGAGACAAATGGGCTGTGATGTAACAATCATGTTTGGCATAACAGCAGATAACCCTTAACCCAGGTCTGAATGACCAGTGCTGTTGGGTTGGTCAGAAGAACCTGTTGACTGACCACTGGGGCGGGAAATAGCTATAAAACCTGTGTGACCTTTCAGTTCATTTTCATTTTCATCAATACCTAAATGATGAAACCAGGGGGTTTACTTATTAAGTCCCATTATATGTGTCTTTGTCAGATGTGGCCGTGTGTATGTGCGGTGGTGTGTACGTGTATGTCCATGTCATTCTGTCTTTTTTATTATGTTCTTTTGATTATCCATTTCTAATTCAATTTCAGGTAGTTCACAGTTAGCACATTGTGAGTTTTAATAGGACATAGTCCTTTCCAGGTGCAACTTGTTAAGACCTAGCGACGCTGAAAGTATTGCGCCTCCCGTTCACAAAAGGACAGCTTCCTCGAATCCTATAATCTCATTTTGCCTTTATCTACGTAGTATGGGATATGCTTCCTCAGCAGTGTTGTTATATCAGTATCCATTGCACAAAGTTCTTTACCTAGAGAGAAAGACGAGTATAATGGAAGCTATATGAATGAGTCGTATGCCGCAAGTATTGGCTCTTCTTTCATGAAGCTAGAATACTTTGTGCTTCATTATTAGGGGCCTACAGATCGCTTCAAATGCATCTCCAGTGGCATCTTTGTTATGAGCTCTCGCTTATGGCTGCGAAGTAATATACACCTATTATACTATATATCATACATATAAATAAAACATAATGAAATGCTGCTAATATACAACTGATGGCATTTCCTCCCCAATGAGAAGCCTTATTTTGGGTATAATAAATATATTACATTCTTTGGGTGGAAATATTAAACGCCCTTAATTTATTTATTACATTTCTTTTATTAAGAGTGATCTTCTGATAGAGCAAAAACGATTATCAAAATCTAGTGTCATAAAGCTGAGTAGGGATGGCAAACGGGACCCTTTTATTTATTTCCTTTGTTCCGATGCATCACTGATAATCACAGTCACACAACAAAGTTATTTCATACATGGTGATAAATGGTTGGGCTATTCTCTTGGATGACATATTTAACGTCTTAATTGAGCAGCATCCCAGTCAGCATTATTCTTTGAGACGGGAATCCGGGTATTTCCAGGTGGCGCTACGATCGGCGGCGGGCCCGTCTCAGCAGCGTTGGTGACAACAACAGCAATGGCCCATTGAACCCAATGTTAAAATACCTGTTTTCAACCCCTTTGAAACCATACATAAACGCGGCAAAATGATATGATCTTAATATACATCATTATAATAAGTATTGTTCATAGAGTGCAGTGACGGCCCGGCCCTAGACTTGTGGATGCACTGTCATGTCAAAGAATTATGGTATTTTATATCAATCCTTGATCAATGGACCAATATTCACCCGAAACGTTTGAACCCAATGAACTCAAACCCAAAACTCACAAACCCTTCATGTCCCTTCCATCTTGGGCTCAACCCCTTATACTGTAGGATTTTATATAAATATATAATAGTCAATGCTCATGGAACGTTAGCCACGAGTTCAGACCTCATAAGGTCAATATTTAAACTTCGGAATATGACCAAATATTTTTTTCCATAATAAACCACCAGACTGTTTTAGGGTTATTTCCTCTAGCAAAGTTATTAAGGATTTGTTCAGTTTTGTATTAAATGTAGTTTATTCAGCATTTAAATAGCATCAGGTGGAGAAGTTTAATCTTTTACACTTGCCCAATTCTTATGTTGATATCGTTTTGTATAGAGATTGGTGTTCATTATTTGATGCTTGCCCATTGGTATGTGGCTTAAACCAGTCGCGTCCTCAAAAAGGGCCCTGCAAACGTGACAACGGTTAAGAGGGAGAGAGAATAAAAATCACAGAAACAAATCAAAAGTTACTGCCACCAGGCCGGTTGCTCCCAGAGGCAACATAAGCCTAATCAGATAGGCAATTTTGATCTCCGACACTCTGGTCTTACATGTCTCTGTTTCTAATTACTAAATATGGGTTATCACAGGGGAGGTGTTTGCTGATATTTATGCCTTTGACCCATCCCCTAAAAGAGACTCTGGAGAGGAAGTCACCCAATGCATGTGCTCCTCAGCATGACCCCTGGATGGTAGACACTCGAGGAAAACATTAAATTAGGGAATACTGGATGTGGGCGTGGAGAGGTACCGGACCCTCTATGAGGGGCTATTAGTAAAAGCAGATATATTCATGTGTGCAGGCAACATGAAAGGGAACTACTGCATCAATAGCATCGTTAGAAAGAGGCAATTTTCTCCCTGTGCTTATGTTCTTTCACTTTTTTCTCTATATAGAATATCGGTGGGATATTTGTGCGATTCTAGATAGGGTATAAGACTCGAGACTTAACGAATCTCTTCCCCACCCGAACTATTGGATCCAGTGAACATAGAGGCCTATACAACACACAGTTTTATTCTTTGGACATGGAAATCTATCCATTTGGGCAATGGCCCAAAATGACCCTGGTCTTCTCCGGCCACCGAGCCTGTCCGGGTCTATCTGCCCAGCAATATGTCACTTGACCGCGCAGTCCAGGAACGCGTTTTAGTGTCCCAAGTTTTAGTGTCCCAAAGCAGCCTTCAAAGGAGATGTCTGCCTTGACGATTGCGAACGACACACCAGCACTTACGGCGCCACGGGAATTCACGCACTGAATGGGAACTCAACGAGAATCCAAGCAGCAAGGCGGGAATAGGCATTTTGCCTCGTTTGTGCCGGTTTCTAGGTTATTCTCGGGATATTGTTAGTGCAAGTGAACCTTTTTATGTGAATAGGTCAAGGATCAGACAGTCACCTTCCGCTGGCTGCCAATCAAGTAAATGTTAGTGATATGACTGATACGAGGAGGGCTTTTTCATGCGGGAGGGAGCCCGACTAAGTGTATTTGTATCAAGTGGTTATCCAATAGCTAGGGGATTCTTTGTATTAGGTAGCCTACATGAACTGAACCTCGCCCATCTGTGTGTTGCATTCTGATCGCTTCAGGTGTAGTTTTACAAGTCTGGATGCACGGGCATCTTGAGAGAGGTGATATTTCTTTTCGAATCTTAACGTTGCAAGCCACAGCCAGGCATTTAATACAACGTCCCAGCACCATTGCATTATCAAGGTTTCTACGTTCACATTGTAAACATCCGTTCAACAATTGAACATTTCCATTCTGATAGTTCGCATTACCACATGCAACACTAGAAACAGGTTGGTGTCATTTCTCTTCCCTTGAGCACAACAATACTGCTTAAAGCTGCAGTCCGGCTGCAGTCTCAGTTAACGTCGGTCAAAAACTAAATATTTTCTACCTTTTGTTCCATTCTTTTCCAACCCAACTGGTCATTTGATCAATAGTTTGGAGGAGCGTGTCTGTTTTTGCTATAGGGCTTCTAAAGCGTCCTCATTTGTATTTGGAAGACCCACCAGAATCCTTTCCAATGATGACTTCGACTTCTCTTATTATCGCTCACCAGCGGCCGTTTTCTCTCGGCGGATTTACCTTCAAACTCTTGTACATATAACAGCAGCATAATATTGATGAATTCAGCCTTATAAGTCCTAATGTGAGTAAATTAGGTAAGATTTCTCGGGTCGTAATAGCTGACAATGAAGCTTTAACTACTAGAGCGGATACCGACTATTTTAAAACTGCACTTGGACCATTGCTTGTCGTGTTGCCTTGGTGATAAGGACGTTTTACGGTGCCATAATTGACAGGCATTAAATGCTGGCCACCAGCACCTATTGACTTTAATGGTGGTCATTAATATTGGTCGCAGGCCTAGGTGCTTTTAAGGCTCACCAACATCTTCGTTTTTAATGAAGCTCTATAATGCCAACAAGCGGAGGAACCAGCTTGAGGCAAGTTGTCCAAAATCATAGTATGGACGATATAGCTTTGAACTAATCGGTTGTATTGCCCTATGTGCAAAGAGAGATTATTCAGCCTCGTGTATGTATAATACTCCTTCTCTTCGTTTTAAAAAAAAGATTGAAATCTGATGATAATATAGTCAACTATTAGGATTAGTTTTAATATAGCGAAGTAAATACGCGAATAGGCGCATACATTATTTTGACAGGATTTCTAGCTTTTGAACGCAGATAATTTGATTGCTGCTAGTTTTGGATTAGAGAATTAAGACAACATTTTCAAGATCCCTATATCCAAACGTAGTTTACTGTCCTTATATTAATCATTGGACTTTTCTAATCACTTCCATAGATCTATTTCGAACTATTTTTTGACGTTTTACGCACGGTTATACCAAGAACAAAATTAGTATAATGGTCATATCTGCCATGTAACCTAGCTGTGCATACAGTCCCATTATCAATATTCTATTCCAAGTCCGAAGTTCCCATTCACTAGTCTGGAGGAGAGTTGCTTATTAGGATGAGCTCTTTCTTGTTTGACTCTTTCATTTTGTTATACTCCTAAGAATATCTTCTGACAATCGCCGCCGACAATAGCATCCATATACAACTGTTATCCCAACACTCCATCTTGCCTTTTTTAGTGAATCCCTTTGAAAGAATTCCTCTTCAGAATTCTTCTGAATTACTTGCGCTCAAAGTTCCTCTCCGCCCCACGCCATCTTCCTATCGACCTCGTCTTCACTGTCTTTCCATGCCCGAGTATCTTTGTGCCTTTGACTAATGGCAATTCAATTACTCGCGGTGCTTTGATCTCCCTCTTTTGCGTAAGTCTCTTTGTATACATGTCCTAAAATATTGATCTTACTCATGTAGATGGCGATATTGATTTCACACCAACAAAATATGTTCTAGAGTAAGAGAAAAAACGCTTCTGTTGTCAGGTTATTTGGCTGTGTATTTTCTCATAGGTGTTGCGTGCATGTTTTGAGGAAAAGCCAAATAACATATAGTATTGCTTTCTTGCATCTTGAATAGGTGCCAGCTATTGATTTATACTGCTGAAAAAACGACCTGCTTCAGGGAAAACACTTCAATACCATCCTTGGAAGTAAACAATATATCATGACCATGTAACCCGTTTTCTGATAGATTGCCCAATGATACTAAATTCAAAATCCCATTAATTGTGAAACCATATTAATTTAACCATATACTCACGCAACCCCATTACCTTCTAAAATTGGTGCTATATGAGTTGACCTCTGTCTCTCTCAGGAAGGACAGGGAGAATCAATTTCTCGCTATTGGATATTATCTAGCTTATCCGAAACTTCTCGTCTCACATGAAAAATGGGTGAATATATAGAAAGAGGGAAAGCTAATATTGTGAACTGAGAATACTATTTAGGATCTAATTGATTATCCCTACTTTCCTGGTGCCTCCCTAGGCGTTATTGCGTATATGGCATAGTGAAATACGGTCAGGCTTTATGCTGTAGTACAATATATATCTCACATAGATCAAATATGCATAATATTCACCTACATGGGAAGCAGCTGTGCCTGCAGAAATATGACCGGCTCTGTTCCATTGGGGGCTGTTCTTATTAGGTAATGGCGACAGATTAGGTCTGCATGATCTGCTCTGTAACAGGTGTTTTCTGCATGGTCACAATCATTCAAGGCAATGAGCTACTCACCAGGAGTTGATACCTTTATGCCACTCTACCTTACCCTTTAGTCCACTTGTAGTCTTGCTATACATCTGTATATAATGATCTGCCAACCGAAATGTATTCATAAAGAGTAGAGTTACCTGCCATGATGAATATGTGATGGCTGTTTCCTAACATGGATCTAATAATACCGCTGATGTGTCCCTGTAGTTGATTGTTATCCTTATGGGTGTAATCAGTCTAATTTCCATCACAAGACAGGATGACATTAAATATTTAGGCAATATATGATATGTTAAGGCGCAGATTGGCTCAATGTAGCGGTGCAACTATTAAATCTCTCAGTGTTTTTTACATTAAATATTCTATATGAAAAGTATTTAAATGTTGAGAAATACGAGCGTCTCTCCCGTGAGGACCAGGTTCCTTTTATTATGGGTAGTTGTGTCTCGTGGGAAGTGGATGATTTAATCCCTACTTTGCGCCTTGTTACATATTAGGGAGCATAATATTATATGACAATGAGGGGTCCTTTTTCTAAGTGTACCTTAGATCCCCCAGGAATCTAATCACAACAATATGAACATCGTTTGAAATTAATGAAAGGGTAACTATTCCTTGATGTCAAATCTATGCAATGGGTATATTGTATATATTATGCATATTTTGCAATGCAATGGATAACGATTACCATATGTGTGTGTCAATCAACCCCAGTGCACCGTTAATGTTGCCCTCACAAAGCAATCGCCGCCTTTAAAAAACTGATCACATTCCCAAGTGTGAGAAAATATTCATCAAGTGTCATGCCTAGTGTCTTGTGCACTTGACGGGCGAGAATTCTGAAGCATGGGATTTATCTGTTTTCAAAGCCTTTTACGCAACCAAATGCATTATTTACTGGTAGACATCGGTTCCTTCTATAAAGACAAAAAGTATTATACATATTTTAGTGTGTTAATCCTAATGGTGCACCTATATATTAGCAATTTCAACAGCATGTTGGTCTTAGAGCCTAAGTGAGGCAATTTAAAAATTGTGGTTTGTTTGCGAAAAGTCGCTATATGTGTAGTTCGGTAGACGGTCTAGCAAAATTCGCCAGTGATTCGCTAGTATCAGAAGCCACTAAACAACGATTTCAGTGGCGTTTTGACGTTTTGACGCTGTTATCCAAATCATCACTGTTTCATCTTGTGGACGGCCTTCAAGGCTAATACATTATTTGGGGATAAGAAGAAATTGACGCTGATATGAATTCCTCTACTTTTCATCCATCTTTCTGCTATCTACGAAAGCTTTCTGAAGAGATTATATCGCACAGATTTACCTGAAATCATGGCCTGCTACGTATTTACTATTGCAATAAACATCCATGCGCGTGAGACTTTAAAAAGTGATTCACGCGACTGTGGTTATCATAATTAGGATCACATGAAAAATATCATCCTATGATTCATAGAGATGGTGCTTCGATAAAGGCATGATTTATCTGTCACCCATTCGTAAATTAGCGTGAACCCCTCTGCCCATTATGAAGTATGTAATTATTCACATCTTCCACCTTCAGCGATAACTCAAATGTAGGTAATATCTAGATAATTGGTTTTCTGTCAGCGCAAGTATAATGGTCTGCGGACAAACAGCATAGTCTGTAGACAACCATAGCTATGGCCGAGACAGGCTGTGCAAATACTATCCCTTCGAGAAAAAACAGGTGTGATGTTTTAAATAAATATTTTACCATTTATAGCTGTCGACTCTTCTGAGAAAATAACAGATGATTCTTCCGGATTCATGTAAAGATTCATAATAATGATAGAATGAAATGGAATTGAGTTATTGATACTGAGTATAAGCTTGGTTTGACAGCAACGCCTCCCCATGTGGGGTGAGGCGGATGGACTTGAGGTGAATAAGGGTTAATACTCTTTACTTCTCATGTGTTTTTTTTATTGATTTATTATTTTTTAACATGGGAAGCATACTATTGCCATAACCTTAGTCTTCTTTCACCTCCTTCGTTTCACCCAAAGCTGTAAGTAGGTATGTATGGATGGATGGACTGCCGGTCCTATTACAAGCCTATCAATTACGTTGTTCTGTATGTATGTGTGTATGGATGTATGGATGGTTTATATATATGTACACGTGTTTGTGTATACATGTATTTACTATTCACGCATTGCTCTGAAAACAACGTATCTAGAGTGATTTACGCATAGTGCGTATTTCACTAGTGATTACCGCTAAAATTCTTTATGATCGATTTGTTTCTATTTTCATTATTGAAAGCATGTATAATAAATCTGTTAACTTACTCGTTGGTTTCAGTCGCTTAGAATATTCACGCTCGTTCAACCAACTCGTTAGTTAGCCTGTAGATATGCGCGTAGTCAATATATATGGGCTATATATTATCAGAGGAAGAAGCTAATGTGTGTTGTTGTGGTTACTACGACACAAAGAGGCGAGAGGACATACAAAATGAATAAATGAGAAAATGTGTCGTTTAGTTTTATGGGAAATATCTTTACAATATGGAAATATCAACGGAAAATATGTACGAATATATTACATGACCATCGCAATGATCCAATGATAAGATGTCAGCAGGAACCTTTGTTAATATTATTTTAACTTTGTATTTTTCAGGTTGGCGTTTTAGACACCCCATCACAACTACTTCCTATTACACAAGTCCTCAAATCTCAGGTAAGAATTGAGATGTTTCTGCATTCTGTCCAATGCTCTTATTTCAGAAGCCATTTAATGCCTAATTTAAGTTTATATCTGTAATTAATAAACATGCATGGGTGGTGCAGCTTGGGCGCATCGCCCTTTATTGAAAGGGAGAAATATCACGTCTGGTTGGCTTGATAGGAATGTGAAATATGGCACTGGAATATGGTGGAGAGACACAGTTATATCATCTGAACAGCCAATGAGAAGGGAGCAGCAGGTGGAGCTAGCTAGCCGTCCTCTGGCAGACATATATCATTATGAATAAATGTGGCTTTGTTCAAATCGTTTTTTCTTTATTGTCAATTGAGTCGTAAATTACGTTCGTTTCAGCATGAATTTGTAAAATACGATTTGCATAATGTTTTGGAATATAACCATGCAAGATGCCTGCTTTATACAAAATATATGGGACTCAGTTAGTATATACATTTCGGGAAAATATCTTCCCACCAGAATCGGTGTGGCTTGAGTATCGTAACTTCTGTAATAGTAGCGCGGTTTGTATTACAGTTGCAGTTCAGAACAGTGTAAAGAGTACGCCGAGAATTGTCTAATATGTCATTTGCAGGCAACCTGATTGGTGACAATAATAGATGTAATGTGACAAACGGGGCAGGTAAAAGTGGAAGCTGCCCACCTCCCACCCGCCCAGATTGTGAATGCTCAATGATTGCAAAATTCTTAATTTTTATTTAAGTTATATATGTGTCAGGGGACCACTTGATGACCATCGAGTTTGCTATATATGTCCTAAGATGACTTTGCTTTATACTCATATGTTATTTTCATATGAAGCTACTTCTGGACAGATTTATCGGGATGTTGACATTTTAATGAATAGGATACCAAGATATGGTGGCTGCACGTATACATACATTCTAGCCCGTGATAGAGTTCCGCCTATAGCAAGTTACTCCTCACTTATCTTCGATAATAGATGATACTTCTAGCTGCGGCTATCTCACACATCGATCATTTATCATCTGATCTCTTCAACCTCCTCCTCTGCCTACTCCAACCCCTCCCAGTGTGTTTGCCCTCCACGCAATTTAATCTCTCGAGGCAGTGGCCACGGAATGGCGGATGATCGTGGTATCGGGCACTGTCTGGTCAATTGTCAGGATTATTTTCTCACTGGTCCCCTACTACAAGCAGGTGCCTCGTATTGACTGGAGAGTTATATAGAAATGTATGCAAGGCTTACAAATTCTATTGCGATATGTAGTACCGTGAAATATGAGAATATACAATATGAACCAGTGAATTTACCCGGGATTCCACTGCCCTTATACATTATATATGAATCATGAATAATGGTGATTCAGTCAAGTACTTATTTTGTCTTTTTATAGTCCCCAACACCAGTCTAGATCGCTCGATCTCTTGAAAGTGTTTCAGTTTATATCTTGAAGGATCTCTGCAAAATTCTTGGATCAAAGAATGTTAGGCCTGGAACTAACCAGGTCGGTTTACCCCCGTCCGCCGGACGTACGTCAGACGGGGATGCAACGGCTCTCCCGTCGTTCACGCACGTCTCACTCGGCGACGGGAAGCCTCACTGTAAAGATCCACTGAGTTGGATCGTCGGGGAAACAGACGTGGACGTTTGGTTCATTTATCCAGCTTAATATTACATTTTGATGTACATGAATATAATGCAGTTTGAGTCTATATCCTGTTTTTAAATTTGGTGGGAATTCTTGCGCCAAGATTCCACAAAAAAAGTCGCCAAAAGTTACGTGAAAACTTGTCTAAAGGCCATCCATCAATTTCACCAAAAATTACCTGAAATTTATCGAAAACAAATTTGTAACGCAACAAATTTCCTCGATAATTACTGAAGTGAAATCGTCAAATTTACAATAGTTCATATTTCCGCCGATTTCTCTAATTTTAAATATTACTTGGCAGAAACAGGATATAATCACCAAATAGAAAAAACTACCCGTGATTCATGAATTTCGATATTTTGAATGTACTACTAAGAATGGAACCTAGGATTATAGTGCTAACTAATGGGAATTAAATATATATACAGCAGCCTTTATGGGGAAAAGAGCAGCATTTATGTGAAACATAAAATGTATTCCTGTTGGTAACTAGTTGAACGGGAATGAATCGTGGTGGTTTACAAGCACATTGGTACGACTAACGTGGACATAAATCGGACGGGGATGTTTGAACGTTCATTTTGTCTGCAGTCCGACGAACGGGGGCTGCCCCCTCACGGAGCCAGGCCTTATACTCATAAAAGTCCCTTAGCTGATCTATTATTTGATTGTTTTCCTTATCAAGTAGATCGGATAATGATCCATGCAATTCGTTAAGGTGCCTATCTTGAGATTTTATAGTAAGATCAATATTATGTGCCTGGTAAGTAAGTAACTCGGCCTCCGGCCTCGTTGCTTCCTGTGCTTACTACGTGCGTATTGTTCACCATGCACTTGATCTATGACAGACAATCTTACTTTTATTCCATGATTTCATGAAAATAAAATCGGATTTTAGCATTTTATTATTTTTCGCTTATATTCTATCCAGAAAATTAAGAGTAAGCCATCCTTGTGATACATTGCAAATTGAAAAACACCTGAAATAATATTTCTCCTGGAGTAATTATTCTCATAAATCAAGTTATTTTGATTCTAATGAAACGGTCAATATAATATGTACCTCCAAGTGCCCTCTCGTCGCCCATGTACATTCGTTCGTCTAAGAAGAAAGGGCAGTGTATAGCTTAGCCAGAATTTGTCTTTCATCTGGGGAATTTCCTTTCATTTGGAACAAACAATTAGGTTTCACTCGCAATCCGGGATAGCTTCGCTTCTGTTCCTGATTATTTCGTCTTTTTCGCGCTCCTATAATGGTGTTGTTTTCGCTAGCTAATTGCATTGGGTCTTGTGTTGCGTGGTCGTGATTAAAAGTAAAGCATGCAACTCCCACAACGTCTGGAAAATACTGTGTTGGTCGGAAATGAAATGGGTTTCTGGTTAAATAGAGATAGGGCCCTACTATTTGTCTAGACATGATAAGTTGGTCCCTCTTTGCGATGACTTGGAGAACTCTGCAGCAAAGGTCATAATAATCGATGCAAGTATAATATTTGTTTTCCTATAGTGAATGTCGTCTGCTCTCTTGACCTTGACCTTGCTGCTAATCCATAAGCATTAATCCGCAATGATTCATCCTCTTTGAGCTTGAGCTCAAGGAATTAGAATAGCAAAAGGATATCAAATACTTACTGCTTGTGTAAATTGCCCCCTACACTGGAAAGCTCTAACATTGCTGCCGATTACTCTCCTGACAGTACAGATACATCCTATTGTGAGAGAAACATAACCCGCTCCTTGGTGCCCTCCTTTGGTTCGACTGAGGTTCAATCGTTTGATTTGCTGCTCTCACTTTGCGTGCATTCGGGTATATTTGGCTGGGGCACGCGGCTGTTTGAGGTGATTTTTAAGGATAGGGAGGATATATACATGGTAACTACAAGTACATATCTATATATAAGCTGGCACATTTGTAGCAGGAGGAGGAAAAGGAGAAAGAAAAGGTTGTATGAGCTGCCTGTAGGCTGACGGGCTGAGTAAAAGCGATGTAATACAGTAAATATGATTACACCGATATCTGTAAAGGCAAGGAAAGATAAATGGCAAATAGAATTTTTTGATATTACAATAAACCTCCTGCAGTCTTGCAAAAGGCACATGTATGTATGGCTAATGAATCATACTGTGATTTCATGCGGACGCAGTGAACATCATGCAGTAAAACAGATCAAAATGAAAATGCACTAGAGTGCAAGTGGGAAATACAAGTAGGAAATAATATGAGCTTTTGCTGTGTGAAAAGAAAACTCGGAGTAAAGGGATGAACGGTAGTCAACAGCAGTCAGTGCACCCACGGATACACATTAACCTAACCCATCTTAAAGCTGCACTCTCAGTTAACGTCGGTCAAAATATAAATTTATATTTTCTACTTCTTGTTCCATTCTTTTCCAACCAATGTTAAGGTCATAGGTCATATGACCAAGATTTGGGAGGATTATGTCCAGTTGTTTTGCCTCCAGGGTTGTTAAAACGTCCTCATTTGTATTTGGAGGACCCACCCAAATCATATCCTATGGCGACTTCACTTATTATCGCTCACTTTGGCAATTGCTCACGGCAATTCTTTCTAGGCGATTACACTTCAACTTCTTGTATAAACATAGAGCAACAGCAGAATATAGATGAATTTAGTTCTATAAGCCATAATTTGAGTAAATTTGATAAGATTTGTTTTGTTGAATAGCTGAGAGTGTAGCTTTAATTGAAGGAAACAGGAAATAGAATTAGATTGTTACTTGAGGTGTAAGACCAGCACTACATCCAAGATCCCCCTATTCTGCACTCAAGTAATTTGGGGAAATTCCAAACTGACACAAGGTCAAGTATAATTATGAGATTTCTTCTGTTAAACGTCCTACTTCACTAAATCATACACATCCTGAGATTCAACACTGACCAACCGTACACCTGGCAATGTCATTCCACGAATGGTTCTCTCGCCGGAAGTAAAACTGCTCCGTTTTTGCCCGGGGGATTCATATCCAGTGTTTGCCTTCTGTATAAGAGATGGACCATATTTCCTCATCTGTGTAGTGAAAAGAAACACGATGGGAGACTCAATTTTAAAAGACTCCCATGCAACAGTGATTACTGTGTTGAAATATTTGAAATACAAATGACTTTTGGCATGTGTATGACTCCATTATACATGACAATTTATAGAGTATAATCCATTCCAATGTAAAGAGAAATACGCCTGTTGTTGAATTTCTATCCCCACGCACTAAGAACAAAGGAGCTAATTTCAAGCAATTAATGATAAAAAATCAGTGACTAAGATGTAGATGCATTCGCATTGTGCCTTTCTAATGCGATTAGTTTGACAATGGCGAGACATGAATCGTGGATTCACCCCAGAGACAGATAAAATTCAGTCAAATACGTCACCACGGCCTTGCTTTAATATTTTTTTATCTTACCCCATGCCGTCTTTGTATTTATTATAAATAACCTCGAACGACCCCTTGCCGACACAAACATTACGCTTTCACAAAAGCCAGATCAATACTATTATTTGTGTGCATATTTCCTGATTTCCTTTTGCGGCTTTGAAAGCATGATTATGTGTTTTATGACTTTTCATGAAGGTTTAAATTCTCCGTGAAGTGAATACAATGTGGAATGAGAACGGCCGAATTCCCATCGCGTTGGTGTGCTTTCATCTCATCATGTTTAATCAAAAGAACACCGCGAACATATTAAAATTTCTAAACTTTATAACATATAAGGAAATATTTTGGTAGAGGAGGTTCGTTATTTGAATTTTTCTGAGTAGACCCTTTGGACAAAGCCCCGCATGGTACTTGAACCCAGTGCCCCTTAGAGGTTCTAGATCCGAACCCTTTGATTTAGACCACTACTCCACATCGACGTCCCATGACCTAATGATAAAATATATGACCCATTCTCACGAAAATGGTGCAGCCCATCCTAAAAGAGTCAAAATTAAATTTTGCTTGATCGATCTGAGAGTTGGTAGGTTTTAAGATAATATATAAACGGTAATATATCTGAGTTTGCCATTAAATCAGGCCATTATTTTTTGTACAGGAGGTTATATCATATTGATGTAGAAAAATTGGTGAAAAACGTCGCACACCCCTATATTTCTTAGTAAAGATCACTTCTCTTATTTAATTTGTATATCATCAATTATTTTTATCACCATTCTCTAACCGAATGTTTTCTTGATGTAATAGCCAAGAAAAGTTTTTCTTTCTTGTATAAAAAACCTTTTAAATCAGCAACAACAAAAAAGTCAGAAACTGGATTCCCATATCAATCAGGTGAAGTATATTATAATTGACTGTGTTTTGATTTATTATTCTCAAATCGTCCTATTTTTTCTTTTATAATATAATCAAATATCAGCTATTACCCCTGAGTGGGAATAGTTAGCCAGATTTTTGGTAAATTATTCATATTTAAGGCTTACAATTTGGGCGACGTTTTTTCTGAGTGAAAAAACGTCGCCCAATCAATGTCAAATTTAGTCAATTATATACAGCTTAATTGTTATTTTTGACGTTTTTAATACATGATTCACACCATTTAAGACCATTTTAGCATTATTTTTTGAAGATTTGTCATTCATCACAATATCCACTCAAGGATGGTGATGTTTTCATGTAGTAGAGTCATATATGATGTGTTTCAGGAAAATGAGTCACAAGCAACAAAAGTGGTGCTATTCAAGGTGATTAAATCATCAAATCTCTTTGTTGGAATGTTTTCATTTTTGGTGTGCCTTGTGCTAATGATCACAGCAATATGTGTACCAAATTTCAGGACAGTGTATTAAATCTTTGATATATTGTTGCATTCTTTTCAAAGAATAGTAACAAGAATATGATGCATTCTGTGATGTCCATACCTCTTCCATGTAATGTATTATAATCACTCATATACATAAAATATATTGATCAATCTTTTTTATTTTGTTATAGGAAGCTACCTAAGGAACTGTTCCTTAAAACTGAGCAGGATATAAACATCAAAAACAAATTATTTCTTGAGTACAAGGATTCAAATAGGGGCGACGTTTTTACGCTGCCAAGTCATATATTGAGTGATAATTGTAAAAACGTCGCCCAATCTAAAGTCTAAATAACTCACTTATTGAAACCTTGACAGTCACTGGAGATGATTTTCCACAAAGTTTAAGACCATATAATGGCAAATAAATGGAAAATGATTTAATTTGGCCAATATTTAGCTCATATTCTTATGTAAAAACGTCCCCATAGTGTGGAAAAAACGTCGCCCATGGGCGACGTTTTTTCCACTAATTTTTATGATCAGAGTCACCTAAGGTCTGAGAATTTTCCAATGGTGGTATTCATGTGTCTGCCAACCTATGCTCATGAAATCAGACTTCTTAGATGAAATTGATTTTATTATTTTAGAAAGCACAGCTATATTATCTGGCGACGTTTTTACACCTCAATTTAGCCATTTTCACATTAATTGACTTAGGAGCAAGAATTCTGCTGATATATTCAAACTTAATACATCATTTTATTCGGTTTTCAACCCTCCATTCTATGGCACACATTTTATTTATGTATATTCATTCAACTATATTTTTTTCCAACATAACTGTGAGTTTGGTAGTGATTAATTGGTTCTTTTCCTTGATTTGATAGTACATAATTAAAAAAATATACATCACAGATACACAAAAGTATATACTTTCATAATGCTTATGCCAAGACGGATGTAGTTAATCAATTCCTATGTATTTAAGATCAATATTGAACAAGATATTGACCAATATATGGAAAAAAGGGGGGTTTGCACTACTTTCGTGAGAATGGGCCATATAATTTTAGTCTTCATAGTAATTCACTTTGAATTGCGTGTATTCCACTTCAGATCAGGTCTTGACCTTTACATTTATCTCCCAATATACATACTATTTGATACAAATACACATGCACATGCTATATATAGAGAGAATGGGACGAGCCGGCAATAATCGAAAATTTATAGGACGAGATTCGTCCACATAAGCACGATGCCGTAGGCAGAGTGCTTATGTGGACGAATCAAGTCCTATAAATTTTTCGATTATTGCCGGCGAGTTCCATTCTATATTTATTATATGTGCATACAAATATATAAAAATATATAAAAAAAGTCACAGAGAACCCCACTGTCCCGCTGAGAGTCCCATTAGTAGGTGCCCTAGCTGTCAGTCTGTCTGTGTGTCTCATGCAATACATTTACTTACTGACATTGTTGAATTAAAACGTTCATATCATGGCCATTCCTTGAGCTACATTAATTCAATTTATATCATTCAAAAGAGAATTTAATGCTCTATTTAATGATGTAGGTTTTATGATGCATTTCTATAATTATAGTACCAGAATCACGGGTGGATTACTGATCGCGGGGATTTGTTTACATTCTCCGGGGAGAGCCAAAGCTCCGCGAAGCATAAAAACAGAGCTATTTTTAGACAACTACATTTCATATAGGACGCGTCCTATATGAATATTTTTATAGCACCCCACTTATAGCACGTCTCATATAGAATGCGCGTATAATAAATGTATATATATATACTTATGTACGTATGTATATATATGTATTGTTGGATACGGTATGTATGTATACATGTGAAGGATAATGTATGTGAAGGATAATGTTAACGATGACTGATATGATTTCTCGATATGGAATTGTTATGTTTTCTAAGGTATATGAAATAAGCAGATTTTGATAAACATTGAGATAGCAACGCAACAAAACATCGACAGAGTCCACACGCGTATTTGATATGACTGTTAAATGTAATTGGCTTAATTTTGAAATAAAAAAAAATGTGTGTGTATGTATGTATAGGTGTAGGCATGTATACATGCGTCTTTAGTATAGACGATTTCAAGAATTGTTACGTCAGCCTGGCTCTTTAAATGAGCGATTTATGAGTTCAAAACAAAATTAAATGCACTAGGACAATCAACCTTCAGTTCAGCATTTTTTCATGCAGTAGGAATCGAAATGTTTGTCAATTGTGATTGTCATAGCAATCATATCGATATTGTTTTTTCTTAATTTCCCAATTCATTGGAAAAAGCATTTTCGTCAAGAGATATGTCTAGAACTATTTATGTCGGGGCTATAAATTGGATTGTTTTTGTTAATTTATATAAAAATTCACAAGAAATTAATTTTGCAACATAATCACACAATTCTCATTAAATGTCTATGAATGTACATAGCTTTTTAAAGGAATAACGCATCACATTCCTTAATACCTCATTGGGAAGAGTGCTGATCCCCCTTTGATATGTGATATAAAACGTATGTATACATGTAAGTGTGTATTTCTCCTAATGTGAGAGAGTTGTGAATATCTGAGACGTAATCACTCATGTATAGGCCCATATTTTTAACTTATTTTGAAAAACCATAAAATTTTAAAAACTTTATTGAAGTTATTGAAGGTCAACATTTTATAAAAGATGTATAGTTGAAATACATGGGAATTGAGTTTCATGAATTTACAGAGTGCTAAGTCATACAAATATCATTTTACCATTTAAAAGAAAATAGACCATGAAAAACATGTTTTTCGGGTTTAAATCCTAGAAATATTGATCCCACAGACGCAAATGTATATTATAGCAGGATTTCTCAAGCTATGACCAATGCATCTGTCTGATTTATTTGTCTATAGGTGTAAACGTCACTCAGGTACAAGGCGAATAATGGCTGAAAAGGGCTGTGGGTCCATTTCGTGAGAATCAATAAATTATATATGATATAGCTTAATGTAGTTCTGGACAGCAAATGCTCAGCTATCTAACCTGATTCTATCTTAATCAAATTTAGATTCAATTTAGTATCTTTCTTTCCTATATAAGTTCGTATTGCGTGCTACTATGCCATAGATGTGGGCTCTATTGACCTGGTAATATCAGATACGACTTTCTAACGTTTTGATTGATTATAGACCCTTGAAAATGGAGATATTCCATGATCGAAAGGGAACTAAATGTATCTGGACTATTAGGAGATCTGATCGTATTTCATCATTAAACTGCCATCTCTGTTTACAAGTAATTGGACTTGGTCTTTCAGAATTGGAATCAATCCCCCAATACAGCTGCGCTAGCTATCAGACAACCATTAAGACTTACTGAAAATTTGATTTGAATCGCTTGGAATCAGACAGAATGACACGCAATTCTAACATTTTTATTCCAGTGAGAATCAGGATAACAACGGATAAATAGGTTCGATAGAGATGGTGATTTGCCACTGGTTTGTTGGTTAAGGTAGAAAGGTACCTCCTGTCATGCTCCCTGTCTTGATTCTTTGTGGATAACGATCAAGAAAATACAAATTTCATGATTTGAAGAGAGGCTTGGATATCATTAAAAATAAAAGTATACCGACGTTGGTGTAACTGTAATTTCCTATTTCTATAGCAAAAACCCCGACGCGTTCTTCAGATATACCCTTTGGCAAGGAGGCAAAGACCTATAATAACTGCAACAGAGGTACATGATGATGGAAGTGGAACCATGAAAAGGATTGATAGGGAACTAAGAGCAAGACTCAGCCGAGGCCTAGTTGAGATCCTCTGGGGAAGCTGGGAAAGTATTTCTCCTGTTGATACCTATTACAAGACTGACTAGATAAGTCGGTGATAAGTTGTACCGCCTCTTGGCCCGTTAAGGACTATTATTAGTCAGTAATGTGACCAAATGGTTTCAACCTAACCTTGTAAACCAATATGGTCTGTCCGTTTATTCTCCTCAATGTCATTTGGCTATCGGTAACGGCTCGGGTACGACGGTCGAGCGGGGTATTTGGTCACCCCCTTAAGTTGTCCATAAACACGGCCAAGGTCTATGAGGTTTAGCGGCACCATCTATGATCATATAAATTCATGACCTGGGATTGTCTCAGCTCACAGGGCCAGTTTTATGACCGAACATTTGAAATGAACGCCAATTCCTGCTATGCACCGGGGTTCGATACTAGGCTGCTAATACCCTGAGCTCCTGTGAAGCCTTGACACGCTCCTCGCAAATTATCCCGAGAGATAAGTGGGGTGGGGGGCACTTATTCATTTTTATATATTTACCCCATCATGAGTTTACTGCATTGAAGATTCGTGAGGCAGGTTATCCGGGGCGTTATATACATGTTAATTGTATGCCTATACCTTCACTCGAATTCCATTATTTCACGCGTTTACTGATTCTAATAGCATCGTCATTTTCTTCTACCTGAAATTTTCATCAGGTATATTATAACATGAATATCTCTTTAAAATCCTCGCATGCCTTTATACAGTATCGATAATTAACTAGATAGCAGCCTCGTAAAACGCGAACACGATTAATTAAATTGTGTGTAATAAAAGTGTTAGAGTTTTGCTTGGAGGAGCAAATGGCAGACAATTCCCTCCTTGCTAATCTTCAATGAATATGTTTTCCCTTCATAATCTCAGAAGTGATGTCTATATATAGCAGAATACGTCAATTACGACCTTTAAATCTACCCAGGTATCGATTAGTTCCCGTTCTATCAAATTGTAGTTGCCGCAGTAATTTCGTTCTTTTCCAACTTATCTATAAGTCATTTATAACCAAAATTGTGGAGGATTTTGTCTGGTGGTTTTTGCTATACGGCTTCTAAAACGACCTCATTTGTATTTGGAGAACCCGGCCGAATCCTGTCATGTGATAACTGCACTTATTATCGTTCACCGGCGGCAGTTTTCTCTCGGTCAACTCGACTTCCAATTCATATATAAACGTGTAGGGCCTATCAGTAGCAGAATATTGATAAATCCAGTTGTATATGTCTTAATATGAATAGACTTGGTCTGATTTGTTTTGTCGCAATAGCAGCTTTACGTCACTATTTGTTCTCATTTGGAAAAGCAAACTTATAGGGTCCACTAAAAATGGAATTAGTCTGATCATACAGAATCTATGGTCTGATGGACTTTTCAGAAACTCATAACCTCATTCCTCCACTCTATATGGGTCCATATATGAGTACAAGTATACCAAACATTATGAATTTTGCATTTCTGGATTTTGTTGTTACAATGGGAGGGAAAATCTACTTGACAATGCCAATATTACTGTCAGAGTAGAGTCATGCAAAGATACATTATAGCAAACATGAAAACTGAATTATCCCTTACAAGTTTTTTTTATATTAGATTCATGTTATACATTTACCTAATTAAAAATCTAATATACAATACGTATTGATCATCTTGGAAATAAAACCCAGGATTGTGATCCTTTTTAAACAGGTCCTGTCAAAGAATATGAGTCACAGCCTGCTTTAGGAGTGGAGCCAGGCGGTATAAAGTATTTGTTTCCTCACTTCTAATTACCAAGAAATGCAATTATGTATCAGGTGACACCGGAAACACCGGCTTTCCATTTCAACGGCCAGATTCGTGTTAGTTAGTAATTCTCTTTCCTCATTCAATTATGTATTTATAGCACTACCTTTGAGAATTACTCGTGATTTAATTGAAGCTATGTCATTTCCTGTTAAAGCAACTATACTAGCCCCATTAAATTCTTGTTACGGTATAATTTGTATCAAAGCTAAGTGTGCGTACATTTTACACCTTCTCCCTAATGCATGACATATGTAATTTACAGACACAAAATGCATACCGAAGGAGAAAAGTTAAATAATAGATTAACACCATGCAGTTGTCGTAACTTTCTCATTACATCAACAGAATCCAGTATTTGAAAGGAAACGACAAAACAATAGTTGAAAATGACAGCATTAGTAGTAGTGCCGCATGCTAGGGAACATTTTATTCAACCCTTTCTATAAATAAAGGGGGGAAAAGAGCTCCATCTAATAATGTGAGAGAATGACTAAGCAACTAGGATATGTATGTGGAAATGTGCGTGGTGGAAGCCTGGAATTCTCTTCTTCAATATTTGTGTGAATATTCATTGCCAAGTATGAGAACGTAAAAGAGTCGTCTTGTTTACTCCGTGTAAGAAGTGAATTCAGGAGATCATGACAAAGATACATTGTTATTAGCTTACGGCTGGTCTGGTATGAGAGGGGCAGTCTTTGCTTTAGTAGATCTTGGCAAATTTATAGATGCCGCCCCTGTCTACGTCTTGCTACCACAGGATTAGTGTTGATATGGCGGGACTTTTCCCACCGCCTTAACTCTGATTTCCTCTAACAGATGGAACCCATTACATCCGGTGACGAAGGGACCAAAATGCCACTTGGTCGTGACCTTGGCAAATTCATTCTGCCCTTGAACCATGATCCTTTTACTAGAGTGCGCATGTCGCGTGGACAGACGACATTTTTCTCTCGCCTGGTCTTCGCTTTTGGCGCGAATGAGGAGGTGGGTTGGTGGGGTGCTAACGGTAATTGGTATATGTGTCCATATCGCTCACTTGTCTAGTTCACTCGCATCTACTTCGTGATGTGCGGATTAGAACGAACTTCAAGGTCAGAAAAAGGTCGCTCGCGAGTCATCCTAGCGCTGGCACCAATTTGCACACTGATTGAATGTCACGCGATAGCTATTTATAAACATGGAATTATGTTATTCCCATTCCCCGTGACAGGACCGCGGTGATCTATGGGTGGTCTAAAACACCTTCCCCGCCACCGTGTCCCACAGATTGATATGCCTGCCCGGTTCACTGTTTACCGACCTGATCAAGCATTAATGATATTGATAGTCTCACAGTCCTGCTGTCTCCCCACGAAACTCCTAGAGTGTGAAACTTGCAGGCTAAATTCCCGGTGGAAGAAGGGGAAATTGAAATAGAGGCCACACTGACATCCGTTTGCCTTTCTTTATACCACTTGAAGTGCGAGAGGATTTAAATCTAAACCTTCAAGCATCCTTCTTTCATATTTGTCCTTGCATCGTATTTTCTTCTGCGCAATGACAAATCCCATGCACTCAGGAGTAAATGATGGATTATTGTTCTAAATCATCGACAAGCATTCTTGAATTCGCCCGCAGTTCATTCAATAGTCACACTTAGGGAACTATTGACAACAGAAACTTCTGCAAAGTAACTTCTCTGAGAGCGTCAGTAATTTGTTCTTGATTGCTATCACGATGGTGTGCCATCACCTGTCCAGTCAGTCAAGTCTGGTCTAGCCAATCCTACCCTCGTGCACTGATTTCTTTTATGCTTGCATGGTGCATATATAATTATAGCAATGATAAGGAAAGGCAATAATCACAAGCAACTTCAATTACATGAACATGATGATCGTTTTTTAATATTCATCAGAGTTGGTCTCCTTTACAGAGGGTACTTGCTGCCGAGTTACTCCCTCTTTTCAAATAAAAAACGGACAAGAGCACTGTTCCTGCATAGGTCGAGACAAACAAGATTCCGCCATGTTGAAAAGTCCTTCCCTGTCATGTTGCCCTCTATCTTCCTTCACAACACCCAATGGGATATATAATTCTTACAGGGATCTCGTGTCATGAATAATTTTAAATCCCCGCGGTGGCCGTGTTTTGTCCTTTAGTTCCGACCAAGGATGATTTTAGAAGTATAATTTTAGGCATGAGCAAACTCGTTCCTCCTTTCAGAATACCCATGGAGTACTCTTTCTACATTTTCTCTGACAATGATATAGATTGTATACATATCAATCCGTGCATGTCTCGCTCCGTGAAGTTTATATTCGGCCGTACATGGCATAAAAATACCAATAGTGAACAAGTGCAATTTGGACGCTGGCTTCTCCACTGCATGAAAGTGGACAGGAAGTGTCGGCCGCTTGTGCCTCCGTTCTGTGCCTCCAATGTTTCATCTTTTATTACCTCCTTCTGCGATGCATTCTCATTGATATCTCATCGAATTTATGTGTGACAATTTAGACAGTCCATTCAGACTTTCCAGGTTGAAATGATGGAGTCTCTATAAACCAATGTCATTTCTTGGTCCGTCTAGTTGTACCCAAGTATCTAGTGTGGTTGTTCAAATTCGATGCATGCAGTCAATAGCTTCCTGCTCTGAAAGATCGAAATAATAGGAACGCTGAAAAGAGAGATAACGTCACAAATAACACTTTCTTATCCACCAAGATTTTATCTTTCCTCGTGCGGTTAGCTCCATACTCTGACCCTTAAAGCTGCACTTTCAGTTAACGTCGGTCAAAAACTAAATATTTTCTATACTTTTTATTCCATTCTTATCCAATCCATCTAAGTGTCCTTTGACCAAATTTTGGAAGATTTTGTCTATTTGATTTTGCTATATATGGCTTCTAAAACGCCCTCATTTGTATTTGGAGGACCCGCCAGAATTCGTTCCTATGATGTCTTCACTTATTATCGCTCACCAGCGGCTGTTTTCTCTAGGCCGATTCACCTTCAAATTTTTGTATTAACAAATAACAGCTGCCGAAAAATGATAAATTCAGTGCTATAATTCATAATATGGGTAGATTTGGTAAGATTTCTTTGGTCGTAATAGCGGAGAATGCAGCTTTAACAGACTAGGACAAGAGTAGTTTAAATGTGCCCCGAGCAGGGAGTTGTCTGGCTCAGTCTAAATCTGAATTGCTGATCATCTTCATTTGCAAATTTGGATATAGATCAGGTTCACAATGCAGGTCAGGATGAGCCGAGGGTAGGACCACTCAGCGGATAGCTTTGAGGGACTCTGTCCACTTCATGAAAGATACATGAAGGTTGTGGGTATAGAGACCTCATCGCCTGGCTAGATCGATATTGGTGTGGTCGCTACCGATAACTCTTGAGTTGCCCTTAGGAGGGTGCTTTTTGCAAACTTCAGATACCATAGTTACCAGAGTAAACATGACCTTCTGGGCTGTAGGTGGCGCCACATGGCGTCCACAGCTCTGATATCGACCCGAATATCTCGGAGCGACTCCCGCCAGAAATGAAGCCGCTCACTCTGGTCAAAGGTGCATGTAAATGTGCGGGGTGGCCGTGCTTTAGTTCAGGTCTATTGTGTCCTGACCCCTTGTCTCTATCATGATGGGATCCCAAGAAGAGGTTTTATATCAGATGTTGTCTAGGTTGCTCATGGTTAATCAAGAGGGTTCTGCCCTGGGATGAAGAATAAACATCGATGCTGTCTATGAAATAACAACCATATTCCGAAGTTATCCTCATACTAGGGAGTGTTTTTGTCTTCTGTCGGTTTTTTTACCATGCATACACCATGCTAATCAGTCACAATTCAACGTAAATGCTATTACCATGTAGCATTCGTGTGACTTTAGGTTAAAGCTGCATTCTAAGCACGATAAAATCTTGCCAAATCTACCCATATTATGACTTGGACGGAATTTGTCAATATTCTGCTATTGTTATCAATAATTAGACGTCAAATTGTATAATACATTATATAAAAAAGTGATAGTACCTTCCAAAACATTGTATAAAACCCGAGTTATAGAAGTTATTGTTTAATATATTTCATTGTAGTATTTAGTTGAGGGCGACCCGGAAGGCCTACTGTGTAAGGATCTGTCCTATTCTGTCACTGTATACTGAATACAAATTAAATAGATAATTATGTCGGTAATTTAATAATATAAATTATGTAATTATTAGATTATATAATGGTACTATAAATCAAATCTTGATAACGATAATACTGAACTATCAATCTGTATTAATCTGCATTAATATGGGTAGATAATATGGGTAGATATATATGGGTTAATATGGGTAAATATGATATGATGATAATATGATAACTAAGAACATGGAGGCTAAGCCCGATAGATATTTACATATGATATTTTAGGATGATAGAATAGCTACCGAGAATTATACTTGATATTCTGACTGGAGAATAATAGGAATAATACGGCCTAACATGCTCATTTAATGTGAGGTAAGATAGAATAGGATAATGCTAGTTTGGAATGATATAGTATAAGGTTAGCTCAGCTCCTATGATACTTCAATATAGGATATGTTAATTAACCAAACACTCGCTCAATACACAATAACAAACAATGAAACAAAGGCAAATGCCCAATACTCTGGGCTATCCGAATATAATCTGATACACAATCAAGTCAAACCACAATTATACCTGAGAACAAATAACACAATGGGTAAAATATAATAACTCAAATATAGATAATACAAGCAATCTTACCTCGACACATCTCAAATATAGAGCCAGGAGAATGGAGAAAAGATCCAGCACAATGTCTGTCAACATTAAGCAGCAAAATGTTTACCGCAGGTAATTTGACTGTGCCCCTGCCACGTTATATAGGGAAACGCATATATGATGAAGACTACTAGAACACAGCTAAAACTGTTACCAATAAACCACTGTAACCGCTGTGAGTTAAGCCAGTCTATACGATGCAATGAAATGATCTACTCTCTCATATATTCATTCAACACTGCACGGGTCCCTAATATGCATACTCCCATGTGCATACAGACCATAATCCCATTAGTATCCCAATGATGTGTACAAGTAATCATATGAAAATATCAGATAGGTCACGACACCTCCCGAACTCTTGCTTAAACAAATATATATATCTGATCCCGCTGGCAGAATAGACTCTTCTATTCCCTTAGGTCATTTCATACCTCTCGATATAAACCTTTTCGTTGATGTAAGAAACTATATAGAGACGGACCCTCAGCTACTAGTCAGTCCTTCTCTTATCTAGGGTGGGTGTAATGCCTCATCTCTTATCGTTGGCTACCAGTGATCTCTTGATGACAGGTCCAATGATAAAGTTTGCCTCTGGAGTTATCAGATATCCGTCAGATGCCTCTCTTCAACTGAGGTCTGACATATGGTGACACCTAGCAGCCCAGGGCTGAATTGCTGAATTGGTGCTTAATCGAGAGGGTGTGCATATTTGTCAATCTATTTGGATATCTTACTTTTCTAAAGAAGGAGATTTCTTCTATCACATCGGCACATCGCCTATGGATCATGCCATACGCTCAATGGTATGGTTCTACCTTAATGTCAAGATGGAGCTCAATATAGAATGAAACTCGCCGCAGTGGAGTTGAGTTTCTTTTAATCCTCTCTCTCTCTCTCTCCCTCTCTCCCTCTTTCCCTCTCTCCCTCTCTCCCTCTCTCCCTCTCTCCCTCTCTCCCTCTCTCCCTCTCTCCCTCTCTCCCTCTCTCTCTTTCTCCCTCTCTCGCTCCCTCTCGATCTCTCTCTCACACACAAATACATTATGTATAATATCAGAATAAGGGGGCATAGTGTAACGTGTTCACTTACTCTTAATATACTCCGAGAAATTGCCACTTGTTACATCTTAAAAGAAATAAAAGAACAAGAAAGGGATTCCTTGGATGATGACAATTTTCTTGTCTCAGAGACATTACATTATTATGATGTAAAGTCATCAAATGTCTCCAACAGTATTTGATAGCAAAAAATGCAAACATTTCAGTTGACATAAGTAATATCGGTGTTCTAGGCTGACTCTGTTTGGCATCTATTATATGAACACGTGTAGTGGGCTGGTTGTGACAAAGAGGACTCGGTTTGACAGAGAGAGTAATGACAACATTTCCCTTAACTGAAAGATTGTGCGCAATGCAGTCAAGCAAGTACTATTGTGAAGCCAAGAAAAGGCGTTGCCATGGGTGTTGTGGACTTTTTGACTGGTGAGAGACTATTCATCAGATTGGAACAAAACCTGCTATTGGTTATTAATTGAATGACACCCTCCAATGCACTGGACCGGTTGATTTTGAATCGCCATGCCTTGATCTGATCGAGAAATCAATTTGTGTTCATTACTGGGCTCCGCCTTGCTAGCGTTTCGGGCAACCCAAGCCTGTAACAAGAGGAATGATTTCCTTGAAGACCAGGTTGTGTTCTTGTGGGATAGAACTTTAAAATTTCAGATGTAATCTAGAAATGGAACTTGCACACAATGAACACAATTCTATTTCAATTATTGTAATTCGACAGGACTGTCCTCAACGTACTTTGTGTGCTAAAAAGCGAATCCACTTTTGATTAAATACACCATAAAACAGATTGCACTGGCTTTGCTGATGACAAGCAGATAGACTATAGCATTGTGTTATATTTCTTATTTATTCAGATCATTCATTTCCATAGACCTAGTCAGAAATCTTCTATTTCTTCTGTGGTGAAGAAGAAAACTATGCTGTTTAGCGCCTATTTAGGACAATAGTAATTGTAGATAAGGACGTATATAATAAGTTAAGGTGTGTGTTTGCCTTGGAGCCTGTGGCTGCTCCTAGAATTGTTTTTCTCTTACCGTTGTACTTTAAAGTAGTGCATAGAAATGAATATTTTATTCTGACTGCCGCTGCCACCCTAGGGGCTGGTAAGAGTATATTAAAATGGAAAGATTAGATCCGCATGCATATCAAATAGGAAGAAGCTTGGGAGGGCTTTGGATTATTTCCTCAGGGATATCAAACATGTATTTCTTATTTCCTTCTTGACAGCAAAGTAAAGAACAGTTTTATATATTTGGATCAGTTATACGCACTCACTGGCAAAAAAGTGAAACGGTTCGTGTGAATATATCATTCACTTTTTGTGCTAGTGAGGTATTCTCAACAATAGTCATAAATACTGTATACTTTTCTTTGTCATTAAACTCATACATGGTTGTGGTTATGGAGATTGTGTGGAAAATATATCATTTTCGTTAAGAAAACAATCGTTTAAGTAGAATGATCAGGAGAAATATTTAAAGATAATATTTATTATCTAAATTACTTAAATGGTATCGTTTGATATTTTCAAAATAGCGAAAATGAAAGATATCAGTGCATGTCACACATGGTCCCATTATGACCTACATATTTCTGTGATCTTTCCACATGGGGGCTCTGGCAATTTGTTTGGTGAAGACATTTATAGCTTGTGGATCTTTCACATTATTAATAGCGTCGAGACTTGTTGATGAATATTAACTTTATGGATCTAGGTACAGGAGAATTGTAGATAGATGCTAGAAGTTACAATAGGGGGTTTGTACTGTGGTGGTTGAAGAGTATTATAACGGCAAATGGATTCATGACGTTGGTTTGACATTACTCTGATTTCAACAATCTGTTTAATATTGTTTAATAGATGCAAGCCTTCAATGCAGATTTCAACAGTTGTTAATGCTAGCAGTTACAATAGGGGTTTGTTTTTTCAATTAGTATTACATGTTAATGAATATCTCAAGTCATTCTGTATACACAATTGGATTGAATATTCAACATAAGTGTTAGACTTTGCACTTAAGGTTCCACTTAAACCTTACAATTAGATTTTTTTTTTTTTAAAAATACATTGGAGTCCAGCATACCGGTCATCTTGGTAGTACAACCAACGCCATGAATAGGACCAGTTTGACTCCGTCCCAAATTTTTCTCTCTATGTGATGTTTGTCATATACCCACAATAGCGACCCCTCTGACTCACTATGGCGCACATCT
Organism: Sthenelais limicola; assembly: GCA_942159475.1. Classification (NCBI taxonomy): domain Eukaryota; kingdom Metazoa; phylum Annelida; class Polychaeta; order Phyllodocida; family Sigalionidae; genus Sthenelais; species Sthenelais limicola. The sequence continues at coordinate 55,723,615 of OW804095.1, read as the reverse complement.
CATGATGCGATTACAATGTTCAAGTCCCTATAAGCCTTGTTCTCTCACTAGAATGACCACTTACCACACCATATCACCACTTCTTCCCAGAACTAGCAATTATTAATGAACCAGCTTTTTCATGTAGCCTATGTTCCCGATTGTCTTTGAGCAAATTCTTTTTAATCCATCATCACAACTTTAAATAATCCCTCATTCGTGTAAAGTCGACGTTCTATTTATCGTGCAAAAGTGGTATTTTTGCGCAACCTCTTTTACTAAATTTGTAGAAGATTGAATGATACAAATTCCAGTCATTTTAATTTCCCATTCATTGTCTGTAACGACTATGATATAAAAACATGTTACAAATATTATATCATCCCAACATCTTATATGATCTAATATCGAATCTCGATTGAGGAGCCTGTGAACTTGTTCTACTCTTACAGACAATAAGTTTCCTTCAACCATAGGCGTACTAGGAACTTTTATGATCATAATTACGGCTTTCTCATTTGGCATTAAATGAGACAGATTGTTCATAAACCAGGTGCGCTAATCACTACACACATTAACCTTTGGTGATAAATATATATGTTTATGCAGCACAAGTATACGGTCATTCTACATTCTACATTAACCAAACTAAAAATGTCAAGATATATATTGTATAAGTTTAAGTCGATACTTAAGTTGGTTTCTTATGAGAAAAACAGAAAGAAAGGGGTGCGTGTTTTAAGCTCCTACTACACTTAAGAGCTCTCGGCTAGATGCAAGCCTTCAATGCAATCAGTCTGGATATATAACCTAGCCCAAATCACGCCATCCCACTATTAGAGCGCCTGATAATTTTCAAGTAGAGAATAGAGCTTTATTTAAAAATAGCCCCTCAAGATTTTTTACTGAGTAGTCACGAGAAGTAAAGCATTAAGTGCTTTGGTCTGTAAGCGCCTTCCATGAGATCTGAAGGCTTCAAGTCTTGGATAGCTGTTGTCGGATCAGTTTAGATCCAAATATTTCTCTACAGGCTTTTCGTATACATATACGTAATGTGTCACAGGACAATGAGTCACCAGTCGCAAAGGATAGATTTGTAGATATAGCATCATTATTTGAAAAGATGAGATCTAGGGGATTCCAATGATGGTAAACATAAGGACATCTAAGAAGTATACTTTTATATTTCTTCATGCTTGAAAATCAAAGTTAGCCATATTTCTTTATGGTCAATCACTAGTAAAGTTGTTAAATATACTCATTAGCGTAACCTCAGATATGCATAGATATATTCAATACACAGTCTTGAGATTTGGTCATGTATTCATACTACTAGCAGCACAAAACACTCCAAAATGCAAGTACTGTGAGTAAGGTTTCTTGTAAATAAATCACTTTGAAAAATATCAATTTTGCGACTTGTAACTCATTTTCACATGTGGGTGTCATCATGATTTTATGAGAACTAAGACTTTCATGTGACATCTTATCACGACATATGATCTAATGTTTTGCTATGCGTCGAGGTAGTTAAAACTGCAAGGTATCCTCCAATATTGGTTGAGCTCCTGAGATCTCGTTTGCACTCGGCTGAAATCCACCTGAATCAAAGGCAATTTTAGTGGAAATCATTCCGATCCAGATATTGACAATTTTTAACGTTCCCTTGTTCGCACTAGCAGACTTTTAAATCTTGCTTCTAAATCATCCCCAAAACAGAACAAATTAGAAGATCAATTATAAATAGAATCCCCTACTCCTGAAATAGACTCCCGATGCTGGCCCACAGAATATCAGACTCAAAACATTTTCAAAGTTATGCCAGAGCCCAATCTATTCAGCCAGATGAAAACTGTATTGAATAGTTACAGCATCTGCATTGGGTGTTTAAACTTAACTTAACAAAACATTATTATTGTAAGGCATATTATAATATTTACATTCCATGACTGTACATGTATGGTGAATCGCCCTCAGTCAATGACGAGAGTGACATCGTTCACTACTCAAGAAGATTGTATGAGAGCTAGGAGGGACTGAAACTCTTATGCCGGAGAGATCCCCTCCAATAGCAATCGTTGCATGTAATAAGATATTTTCAAATTTAAATTCTTGCTAAACGATCTAATATCTACCTGAGACATGTCACTATTGCGTACTACATGGGGCAGAAGTGCAATATAACGTCCGATATAATGCTTACTATAATTGGAAATCCCTTCCACCTTTAGTTACAGACCACTCATGTAAAAGTGTGGGACATGCTTCAATTGAGGACTTGGTGAACATCCCCTGGTATAGATATATGAACTAAAACTCCATTTAATTAAGTGTCATTTCTGTTCAAAACTGAATTTATATTATGATCAATTTCGTCAGAGTAAACTAGAAAACTAGATTATCTATATGATATTCACATTTGGTCAACTGGTAATTGCCTCCGTTCTCATAGCAGCCCACTTATACGGACATAGCATGCAACCCTTGAAGTCAGAAGGCTTTTGGATTGGACCTTGTATCAATTTCCCCTTCCCCAATACTAAGCATATATCAATGTGAATTCTACTGGCAATTCACTGAGAAGCATATTTAACTCCCGAGTTCAATCAGGAAATAGATAGATGAGGTTTGTGGCGTCGCCCCTGATGCATTAATAATTTCTGTGGGCTTCCTTCTCCTCGATATCCATCACTGTTCTTCGCCACTGATTGTAAGGTGTCTGGCTGTAGGGTGCAATGAATTCTGCATAAGTTTAGGATGCTCTCTATCTCCTGTGTAGCCCAGACTGAGTCTCAGGTTTCAAAGCAAATATATACAGGGACCCTTTTACGAAGTTAATGTATCTGAAAAACAGGCTTCGGTTACATGCACGTGCATTATATGTAAGTGCATGTGTATTTTGGTGTTTGTGGCACGCAGTCTTGAATTTTCAACATAATTATTCTGTTCCTCGAGGATCGCAGGCCGACTTGTGATGTTGACATCTTTCGATAATCTTTGGCTTATTATCTTGCATATATCAATCCTTTTGGATTAAGTTCTTGTATCCATATAGGTTTAATAAATGCATCGAAATTTGAACATATGCTAGGCATGAATCAAGTATAATCGAGGGTTAACGTAATGTTATTATTTCGAATGACAATGTAGCAATGGCCATGGAATATAAAGGTGTTTGTATTATGTCAGGCACTGGATTAAATTCCGAGGATAAATGGTGCATCTCTTAGTTATCTTCCAGCTGTATACCCCCTCCTTTATAATTGCGATTAGGAAATATTTGGATGAAAGAATGAATACTCCCAAACCATTTAAATCATAGTGTAAGTTCCGTCCTAAATATAACAGTAATATTATATATATAGAGAGAGATTTATATAATAATGATTATATTATAAATGTTATTTCGACCTCAAATGAATGAAAAAAAATTAACAAACATAACATATCCCTGGTTAGTACCTGAGAAGGAACGCACAGAATTGTACAGAATTCCGAAATACTTGAATTCTTACCGCTTCTCTATATACAACGGAGTCCGGGTGGTTGAAAAACTGCCAATCTATTGTATTTGCCTCTTACTGCTGGTGAGCTAGATTCTGATCCAAAAGTCAGATACATTGCTTACCGCTTGGAGCCGGGAACGGAAGCCTATTGTGTGAGATTGGTATGCGATTGGCCAGGCGGTGTGAGTCCCTCATGGTCTGATGCACCATGGAAAGAGCCATGGTTGAACAGCAGGAGATGCCCGGGATGACTTCCTCCAACACAACGTGTAGTGAGATCATATCGCCTTAGATACGGACATTTCTGGTAGGGAATGTAGGCTGATATTTAAGATAGCTATATTGCTTATAGTATATATGTTGTATATGCGCCATATTCCAAGCGTGTGAAACTAACAAGTTAATTAACTGTATATGATATACATATAATATTATATATAAACTAGCAAAGTACCCGTCCTCCGGACGGTCTCCCTCTCTCCCCACACTTCCCCCTCTCCCTCTTTTCCCTCACCCTCTTCTCTGTCCCTCATACCTGTTTTTCTCTCCCAACCCCATCTCCGATTCTCCCCTCTCCCTCCCCTCTTCCTCGTGCATGCTCCCCCTCCCCGTTTTCTCACCCTCCCCTCTCTCCCTTCCCCTATACATCCTCTCCCTCCCCTCTCCCCCTCTTCTTCCCCCCCCCCCCCTCTCCAATACCCCTCCCCTCTTCGTCACTCTCCCACTCTTCTGCATGTAGTCGGGTCCCCCTGGAAGTGACATAGTATCTCACAGGGGCTTTCCCAGGCCATAAATAGAGTGTGTAGATCCCAATTTAAAAAAGGCTTCAAAATCACATTTTCACCCCAGATACCTTCACAAACCACAAAAAAATGTCCTCCAGGACCAAAAAGACAGATTAGGGATTAGGGATATTAAAGATAGATTGGGAGATCACAGATTCCCAGAACATGAGTGACAAAAAACCCTTCTAGAGCTTTATATATTAGATATGCCTTTAATAATCTATTAAGAAAGAGACCATTTGAAAGGAACTTATTTGAATTTAGTTCGAAAACGTGGCAAATATTGCATCGATAAATGGGCACGCCGCATAATGCTATGGTCCCGTCCTACCCAATGCGTATTATACTACATGTACATATATAAATATAGAACATCGCATCTGCTGCGAATCCAGATCTGCGATTTCACATCAGTTTGCAGGTGAAATCGCACATGTGTAGGGACTAAAAACCCAAATCGCAGAGCATTATTTCTGAAATCGCACAAGCTCCCCGCCGATTCGCACAGGATTTCTACGAATTCACATGCAAACGATCGCAAGTGCCAAATTCACACCAGTTTTTTAATTCGCCCCTGTGTAGACGGGGCATTAGGTGTGGCGCGTGGGCTGTGCGTATAAGAGGTAAATTGGTTCTGTATAGATTTGGTAGTGTTCTTTTGTTCTCTACAAGGTGGAGCTGTCTATTATGTCATGGCTTTTCTATTATGTTCTGGTCTTGTCTAAGTATGGATGTAGCATTATTCAATTACCTGCTCGGCATTTAGACATACATGTACGGTTTTCGCAGGTCAATACAGTTGGTGCTGCGGCTAGGTCTTCACCTTGTGGGGGTGACCTTGATTAAGTATGACATGTCTGCCCTGATAGCTCAGATAGTAGAACACCGGGAACGTTGCTGGTGTAGTGGTTGAACTTGGGATTGTGACCTGCTGAGGTTGTGCTTGCCGCGATAGCTCAGTGGTAGAGCATTGGAGCGTCAATCCAAAGGTTTGATTCTGGCCAGTTTTTTCTACCAAGGGTCACTAAAAAAAAGTGCAGAGAAGTGGCCTATGTATATATAACCGTGTGCCTTTTACTTTATATCTATACCCGTCTTCTTTGTACTTTGCGGAAATCCGCTGATGAGCTGTTTTATATTAGGGTGCAATTGTCGAGGTGGCGCGAATCACACTATAGGACCTGTGCCCATGCTGCACATAAGAGATACTTGTACTCTAGATGGGGCGAAGATAATATAAGGCTAAGACCGTCCACCTTTGTTGTTTCTTCTTCTCTATTCATCTGAGCTAAATACTTGAAACCTGGCGCTTAAAATAGGGCTTATTGCATTGCATTAATCCTTTTCGGTAAGTAAAAGGATGTGACCGACTGATCAAGGGAGATATGATATTAAGTAAACTGAGTGGTCAATATTTCTATATCTGAAATTTCAGTCGATATATATTTTTAACATGCATGCTTTGAAGAATTATTTTGGTAAGAGATTAGTCTCACAGGGCCAATAATCAAGACATTGCAGGGGTCACGCACTATGAAAGAGACCAAAGTAGAAATGTACATTAAGGCATATTTATGTTGCACTTGTGATGTGCTACCTACATGAAATCGGAGGGTAGGTATAGGAGGGAGAAGTACTTTATGTATGGGAAGAAAACCCTAGGAAGTAAGGGGAAGTAAGGACAAGATTGAAGTAATTAAGGTATCAGAAGTTGGGTTAGGTTCAATTGGGAATTGACTGCCATATTATTGTAAACCTAATTTTTCCTTCATGTCACGCTCTTACGCTATGACTTAATTCTTTGCTCTTTGGTAATTTCAACTGGTGAGCCACATCCTTTTGAAGCTTGTCATTTGTAATCCTTTCCCGGAATGAAAATACTTTTGCAACTATAAAGGCGTTGCAAATATCAGATAAAATTTAAATCGTGAGAGAGTTTGAAACATTAACCTCTTCATTCAAAATAAAGAAAACTTACTGGTGTGATCTTTCATTTTGAAGAGGCGTAGGCCTATGAGTCAATACTACGTGATGTTTAATACTACTTCAAGCTACTCTTGTGACTTAAGACTGCAAGAATTATAGTTTTATTTCATCTCTTGGAAGTTGCTCTCATTCGATCATTCATCATTACTGCTCAAAGTATAGGAGCACTTTGGAGTAATTAATTACGCATTGCCATGCTCTTAAAGAACAGAAATCTTCAATGATTGACTACATTGTGAAAAATTGGTAATTGAAAACGTTTTCCCATTCGTACGGCTGCCTTCCCTCTGCAAAATAATAACAAAATTCACTCTTCAACGTGTTGATCTCCAGCATGAGTTAAACATGATGGTAAAGTCTGAACGTTACGAAGACAAAATAGATCACATGGAAAGGGATTAAAGCAAGAAAAGAAGTGTAGTAGAGGCAATCGCCAATGAATTATGTACATATGCGGACAGTATCCTTAATATAGAAAATGCCCAGAACCAAGATTCATAAATTATATATAGAGAGAATCTGCAGACAGATATATTTGTATGCGATTATGCACGATTTGAAACTCCTCTACTCATATACTGGTTCATTTATAGTTCTCAACGTTGGGATTACCTGTTCCACCTTAGAAAGACAATATAAGGTTGCAGTTTCTTATAATTTATCATATCTAGTTTATACCTCTAACCCGAAAAACACCAAAGATAATTAAAAAGGGGGAGAAATGCCTGATTGAGCCTTATTCAGAGAGAACAACATAGCCATGCCTAAGCCAGAAACCCTTTCTTTAAATACCAGGCATTGTGTACCCATATGGTAAGTGGCTGCCGAGGGGTCTCACAGGCGGAAGGCATGGAAATGGGTAATCTCCTGCTAGTAACATGGATTAGTAGGGAGCTGTCTGATGGGAGCTTGGTCGGGTAACATCTCTCAATTTATGTATCCCCGTCTGCACCCCCTTAAATGCACACATACACATATCCCGTAAAGAAGCTTATAGGGATATATCTCATGAAACAACCCTGGAACCCTTGTTAGGTCTTACCCGTATAGCTGCTGAATGGGTTATTGTAATGCCTTCATCATCAGAAACCTTTTAGGGAAGCTATATCCCGAAGATATTTATCTTGTGACACCTTTATTTCTCTGCCAAGCTTACTCACGCGTTAAAATAGTACAATTATGTCTATTAATAAGTATTTATTAGTACCTTTTGTTAGGCTTGGCTTTATGTGTACATGTATAGGCCTATATGGCTATGTCGCATCTAGGTTGTGGTAGTTCAATAACGACCTAGTGTACAATGGTTTGAGGGGGACATCAGTCATTATAACGTATTTAAGGAGCTGTGTGGTTGGATGTGAACATTCATCATGCTGTCCGATCATGAAACCTCATCACAGCCAGTACATTATATTATTAACATAGCCATAATAAGATTTAGCAAGATCCCATGTAATGATACTCACGAGATATCGAGAATGCTCTGCTTCCTCCCCATGCATATCACTTTGCCCCAGTCTTTCTAAGTTACCTCATTCATCTCGGACATGTCTCGCCTTCATGTAATGAGAGTTTATGCATGGTAATTACATAGGCTTGATCTGCACATCTTGAATAGATATCACTATACACTAAACAACAAACGCCTTTCCTGTATCCTCCACCCCCACCCCCACATACAACTATTATACCAATGGTGTTGTTGGTGTGTTCGACACCTGCAGAAATTGACTCGATCCCATTTCTGTCATCGGTCTTGATCGATAACCAGCCGTACAGAGGGCCATTTTGTATTTAATTTATGTAAATGATTTGTCAAGGAGGCAGTCGGATTAATTTAGTATTCACCTTATTTTTTATTTATGCTGCAATCTATTAGTGTAAAACGGGGTCTGCAAGCTGACTGAACCTTTTGGTACTGGCAATCTTGCACCCCAAGCAGCAAGCCTTACAGACAAGGTATTTAACCAACCAGGCACCTTAGTGGATAACATGAAAGCATCCCCTATAATGGCACTGATAGAATGGGTATGTAATGAAAATGAAAATTGTTTGGGACAATGCTAATGAACTATATATCCCATCCATTGCCTTTCTTTCCACTAAATTATATGCACGCTAGAGACCTGAGTTTAACTCCACCCATCTACTCCCTTCAATCGATCCAACATTTGATTGTTAAATAATTTTATGGTGGTGTAAATCTCTAACTATTATGACCAAGATTAGATAGATGTATATCTTTCATATGAGTTATGATCTCATTCTATGGATAACATGATACAAGATAGGTAGAACTGCATAATTTGATTTGTAATGGTGGATAATGTTACATGGAAGGATTTTTTCCAATAGAAAGCCTTCTGCCTTCGGCTGCTCTTATACTACTGGTACAGACTATAGTTCCCCAATACTGTTTGTGTCTAAACAAGTTCCTCTAAACCCAATTTAGTCCAACGGTAACCTGGATGGTATCTAGACAAGAACTCTGTTCCAAATAGAATTCAATTAGTGTTTCATTTTGTCTGTAGAGATACACCCAATGATGTACATGCACTGATTGCGTTCGTGTTTCGGAACATCTTTTCCAAGAAGGAAACATTCGTGTAAGTATCCTGCATGCATTTTCAAATGCATGGAAGAGACACTAAGACATTACAACAAGATCGATAGAAATAACAAGACTGCTGAAGCGTACTAATGTCTAGTTCATATCTTCCACCGCTCTCATTTTCTATAATAGACTTGCTGATTAGAACTGACATGAAATGACAGTCCGGGGACCTCCACTGTTTACCATATGTGAGTGATAACTCTGCTCCAGGAACACAACCAGCGACCCCTCTATCCACTCTGTGTTGATTGAAGACATTAGTTTATGGATGGCTAATGTTGTTCTGTTGTCAAGCCCGTCTGAGTATGGAAATGCACCCCAAGGGTATACAGGCGGTCTTTCGTGGGTGCTGGGGGGACGAGCTCGAGAGGAGGAGAGGAGGTAGTTTGTGGGTCCGGAGGCGTAACCTCCTCTGAGGTTTCACGTTTTTTATTGCCGAATATTTCATTCTTATAACTCTCATTTATCTATTGTTGTGTATGGCGTTTGCTTGCTGGCAAGACTTTCTTGGCGCGCTCAAATAAACTAGATTTGTTTTATGTAAGCGCAATAACATCTTATAACGGTACTAACAGTAAATGTTGCGACAACTGGATCCATAAAACGAATTATTTTTTTGTGTGTAGCGCATGCCTCCTCTCATACGGTTCTGCATATTCTGTAGGTATTCTGTCATTTCCTTTGGGAGGTAACGCTCTACCTCACAACATACTAGAAAAAAAAGCGGCGATAGTTTGTCATCAGATCTCTCTTTCTTTCAAAATACTGGTCTGTATTAAAAGGATTCTGCATTTCTTCATATGATTTCTCTCCATATAGATGCGTTCATTTCCCCCTGTTGAATAGTCATTCCACTTCTAAGGTTATTAAGCATTCAGCCCATAAAAGTACAAATAAAATTAATGCACGAATAATAGGCCTCTTTTAAATGATAGATAAAATATTGTATCTCTGTTTAATATGTTGTGTTGTCATTGTTCCCAATAACTTTTCCGTCTATATGTTGGAAAGCCTTTTGGAAAAATACCCTCTTATCCAACAACTGGTTTTCCTTTAAAAAAAGGTTTTTAGCGGAGAACTATAGAGAAACACGATAATATCTTGATTCTATTTATTTGTGGAAAGTTCATTACCAGTTGGTTTGCCTCAACTACCTGACAACCAAGTATTTCGTTGATTAGAATACATTGTAACCGACTGCTGCTGAAATTATTTGCTTCCAACAAGTGACATCGCTACCAATGATTCTAAATGACAAGAACACACACGAGTGTTGTCATTTTGCTTGTGGACCAATAATTGTCAAGCACAGTGAAAAAATATTCGTGAAGTGTAAGGATACATAAAAAAATGGTAGTGCAGTGTTCATATATTCTAATAAAGCGAAAATAAATTGGTTTCCATATTATTTTGAATGGTTATTATCCTGTTCTACAGAAACTCTGTTAAAGCAATATAATGTCAAATAAAAAGTTTACTTGAGTAGCAATAAAATAAACAACCTCATTTGGAATGTCGTTTTGACTACTACTGTGCCTCACATATATCTCCTTATGGACTACCGGGCTTTCATGGAATACATGTAGGACGTTTATGAGATGTACAAAGCCTGGGTATCAGCCCCATGAGTTAGTGGGTCTAGATGTCAAAGACTTGCAAGAGCTCTAGCGGAGGATGAATATCTAGACAGACTTCAATTCATTAGTGGCTCTGTTTGGTCAATCTATGGCTCTACTCTGTTCAGTGAATTTCCCAAGGGGGCGGGTATTTTTGTTCTCAAGTTTCCTGCAGTCTCTACAAATTTACGGACACTGAAGTGAGAGAAATGAGCAAATGCTGTATCAGCTTTAGACCCATTTTCTCTGTGTGACTAGCCTTAGTGGGGAATGCTTCCCTATTGCTGAAGCACAAGGGCGGGGGGGGGGGGGGGAAGGGGGAGGGGGATATATCCATCCATGTTGCAGTTGCTTGAGAAACGATTTTGTGTTAGAACAAGTTCAACCAAAGAACATAGTAATTAGAACATACTATTATATGTTTATTTTCAATGTAAAACACACAACACCATAGGTTCCTTATTATAGTGTAAGTCATCACCAGTGTAATACAGATGAGTCAATGTGTTCAATGAAGCACATATATAAAAAAAAATTAAACGTGTTTATTTCGCCACAAATTCCATATAAACGGTACTTTTCATTTCACAATGCAAATACCGAGAAGAACAAAATATATATGACTGTACCACATATTTATTAGTATGGGTAAGGTTGGGTTCACAATGTATTTAGGAATGCATGGCCGGTGTCTGGAATCATCAGAGGTTTCGCAACTTGGCAGATAAAAAAAACATATGAGCATTTTCGCGGCGACTTAACGCGTGTTCACAAGCAGGGTGCCTCGGGCATGACACGGTGAAAGTTTCCAGTAAAAATGCACAAATGAGAGGCAGCATGTCGCATCTGTTGAGCGAGGCTACATTGCCACCAAAACACGCATGTGACGAGAGAGGCAACATCGGCTATGGAGAAAAGCAGCTGACAATTAGATGAAATAAAGGTGGACTAGGATCATTAGGAGCATCCCGCAATGATGCCGGAAAGCTTGATAAATCATGACACATCACAAAGGTAGAACATTCTGTTGGTGTAAACCTCGAGTAAGATTGTATTTCAGAGGTTGAGACATAGACACGCTCCTCTTAATTAAACGTGAATGTTTTCTTATCTTGTATACCAGTACATGTGATAGTGTTCCTCAGTATTGTGCATGCATTTGTAAAGCACACAGAAAAAAATGTGGGTTAGAAAGTTAGTCAAAAGGTCGAAGATTTTAAGAAAAACTTAGTCTTTTTGACTGTGCTTATTTGTCCGAAGTTTCTAACCCTTTTTTTGTCTAACCATAGGCCGATTGACTAACTTTGTTGAGAAAGGTTAGCTTTTTTGACTAGGGGTTGGCGAAAATATTTCAGCAGGTCCCTTCCAAATTTTACTACAGATTTGAGCACTGATGCAAAGCACTATTCCCTAATATATACAATTACATTAAATCCCAGTTATATGGCAAGAAAAGGCCAATACGATTTTCTACAGAAAAAGTTGCCTTCTGCCGTTCTGACGGAGAGATAAATTCTGAAATCAGGTATTTTTAAAACCAACAGTTTATTCAAATACATAGGCAAATACAGGATTGCAGTTCGCTAGTGAAAACATCACCACATTCATGACGACTATTAAACTAGTCACTTCTAATAAATTAGTTTAGAATAGAGATCTTTATATTATCCGTATTGAATAAACAAACAGCCTTGTAAACACATAAAGCTATCAAATTTCAAACCTGTCAGTGACTCATTAGCTCTAACAATCTGTGTGTGCTCCAAGTCAACGTGAATGGTTGTAAGAAATCCTGGTGTTCCATTAGTTGTCCTGTAAGTAGAATAAAATATAAGAATTAGGTTTCAGAAAGGAATCGCTCTGGTATGCAGGTTAACAGACGTAACTCTGTTCAATATTCATAATTATTGGAAATATACTTTTTTTTTAAATTCAAATAATATTGCCTTATTGTATACCCTCCAGCGGAAAAAAATCTACACACCTGTGATTTAATGAAGAAGTCCTCCAGGCTTTTCTTTAAAAGTGCTGCCAACCCAAAAATGGCTGCGTAACGAAGTACAGCTGGAAATTAAGATAACAAATTCAAACAAACTGGATATCTCTAGATATGGTAAATTCCACCGTTGGGGAGAACTCACCCAAAACTTTGCAGAAAATTCAAACTTTTCAGATTCTTGAAATACAATTTAATTCATATGGTACGTAGGTATGGTAGCCCAGGGTGCATCCTGAAAATCTGGTAAGGCTACTCCCATTTTTAAGAAAATAATCGACCCCTAAGGTTAACACTAGCCGGAATCCCCATAGGGAAAAGAATGATTAATATAGAAATATAAGCAGAATAGATTTTATTTTCATTGTTGTTAAAATTTGGATGTACAATTCATGTGACGTTTTTGAGAAATTTTGATTTCATCGACTTTTTCAATTATTACAGTGCAATATATCAATCTATTAAATCACTTCAAAAAGATTTGGAAACTTCGGAAATTTTAAAAAAAAAATGTGAAAAGGGGAAAATCTAATTTTCTGCCTAGTACCCCTGCCACCCCCGCCCCTGTGCCTGCCGCTGCCATCCCGGGATGATCACCCCTGCCCCCCTTCCACCCATGGCCATTTAGCTCCAAGAAATTTAGTTCCTGGTGGGCGATAATTAGGCAGCCATTGATACAAAACAAAAACGTATATTTTCATTTCATTTCATTGCAAAAGGGAAAAAAGAAGTATGTATCCTTCATTCCCATACCTTGTTCTGTGTATGGATACAAGTTTTATGGACGGATGGCAAATAAGAAGTCTAGATAATTTGGATTACTTACATGGAACTTTCTGTTGGCGATTGACCTCCATCTTCTTCCATGCTGGCAGTTAATTTCCAAAAAGGCCACTTGGTGGCGCACATAGTGGTCGGGTTGTCTAACCCCCTTAGAAACTTAGACAATTTTGACTACCCCAACTCAGAAACTTAGACAAATTTGACTACCCCACGTTTTGACTAAGATTTTCCTGAAATGACTAACCTTTTTTTTTTCTGTGCAATCCTACTCGGATTATTAATCTAGCCACGAACTAAATGATCTCCACTTCACCCATCTTCGGTGTATTTTGATGTATATGGCCCAGTGTTGTGTTCTTCACCGATATAGTATAGATTATCATAAACAGTCACTTTATCACTATAGATGTTCCCCGTGAACGGCACTTAAATGGTGCATGTTACACCTTTTCTCAGTGAAGATCGATCGTGGCTGAAAAAGGCGGGGGAGGGGGGGACAAAGACTATTAGGCTAAATAAGACCAAGGCCTATTCATAACACTCTGCACCTGCCTTGGCTTCCCTATATATTCAAATCCCCCTTTGCCCTCCTCATGAGAGGTCATTGAAGGCCGGTGACTGCTCAATCATTTTCAGACAGAGTTCAATGTAACTAACTAAAGTATTATATAGTAGACTAGCTTACAACTCGATGGAACACACCTCCCATTGTTTTATGGATGGGGTTAAGGCCTATTAAAATATTTACCTCCCATTATAAACTAATTTTAATAGGATTCTATATATTAGATCACAATAGAGTTTGGCCTGTTTAGAAATCTAAGCTGAGGCAGTATTGGACTATAATACAGTGAGAGCATTTGTCATAACCACTAATATCAATATAATATGGAGGTGAGGGCTTGCATCATGGCCTGAATAATGCCGAGAGCGAGGAAACCTCAAGGGACAAAGATCTAATGACAATGGGATAGTCTTTGTTGATGCAATGAATCAGTCAAGCATCAAGTTCGGGCTTCTCGCAGAATGGCTTCTGATTGTAATGAAGCCATATCTACTTCCATATTGGAAGCCAAACGAAGCTGACATGGTGAAAAGTCTGGGTCGGTCAGAGAAGCAATCTACTCGAAGCCCCGAAGAAGCTCGATGTTCCTAAGTAGGATTGGCAGGGAAAATATACAACGGAACAGTGCCGCTCTTCAAGTCTGGCCCCATAAAATCCAATATACTAGAACATAATTTAAAAAGATAGACATCCAGATTAATCCAGTGGTGCCTATTTTCTTTTCATATTATTTAATATTTTTCCTTATATGATATATACCCACACATGAATGCTATGAAATGAAGTAAAACCTATATATCAAGATTTACCCCCCACCTGACGGTCTGGCCTGTAGCAGGGGGAACGTTGAAAATAGTAAAACTATGAGATGTCGGAGAAACTAAGGCAAAGGTTATTACATATTTCGGTTCTATGATCAATGATAAAGAGAATTCATATAGATGGCGATTTGAATAATGTTTTCCTTCTCAGATGATTGCGGAAGAAACGGTCCCCTTTTTTCTGATGGTTTGACTTACTTAACCAGTATATTAATAGTCACAAGGTATAACATGGACCTGTTACTATTTAAACAACCTTCTATGTTTGGGCAAACCGGATTCTATTGTAAATTATTAATCCAATGACTGATCAATGGTAGTGGACTATTTCTAAGCTACGACCAGAAAGCCTGATCTTGTTGCCAGAGGAGTCCGATGGTGGAAGGGGACGATTTGGATTAAGTATGGGACACGTGCCAGGAATTCTAAAAGGGGATTAAAATTGCCACACCAACCTCACTGGTTACATGGCAGATTAATGCCTCCGGGTTCTCGTGAATATAGTTTTCTGCAACGAAATGATGATTAAACTGAGAGACGAAAAGATAGATTGAGACCTTGAGGTTGGTCAGGATGCCTGTATATAATTTATAGTGCCATGCTCTCCGTTGGAAAGGAACTATCTGTGCACGTTGATTGAATCTCGGACTGGACGGATGCCCAATACTTCTGCTGTATGCAATCGTAAAATAAACATCACTAACAACATGCCCGTATATATATATGCAGGCCCAATTCATCATATTTTCTTCAAAAACAAGCCCAACTCAAGAAATAAAGGGAGCTCCAAAAGCCGTGTTCCTGATGGTGTATATATAATATATACGATATATAAGTCCTCGCCTGGGTATTCTTGTGGTTGGGAAAGCCCGATAATGGCGTCGTGATTTGCGAACTAGTGTGGGTCCACCTCACCGATTAGACTTTGATGGGTCGGTATCTCCCGTGGGCCGGCTGACCGATGTCCGCACAAGACCGAATGCTCTACTGACCGGCCGAAATTGGACTCAAGTCTCAGATGGCATCCTATCCACACCGTCCATCTTGGCGAACACTAGACCCTGCAGCCACGGGGAAATTGACTTAGATTGAAATATCTTGGGGGCCTCGCTCAGTGTATTCAGTATGATTAACGTGGCGCAGAGAATTGATCAAGGATAGAACCAGAGCTGCCCACTTCTTGGCCCCCGTAGTCAGGAGAGGAGGGAGGCTGAGTTGGTAGGCTGCGAACTAGCTGGTTGGTGTCCCGGGGCATCTGCCTGCTTGTACTATCTTATAATACTAGGTGTCAGCACCTATCAGCTGAATAAATGTGGCATCATGAACATGTGTTGCCACCTACTGAGTACAATCCTTACATTATAGTTGCGATTAATTAATCTTCATCAAGTATACTTTAAGTACCTTCATAGTTATCATACATTTATAAGGGTTTTTATAAGGGTTGTTTTTAGTCGTGCCAAACACTTCGCATTAGATCGAATGATGTTTTGCCTTCCATTGTGTATGGTGTATAAATGGACAATAAATGAGGTCCATAAATGTCGTAGGATGACGCGTTCCTTGCAGTATTAATAATTATTGTTTCTCTTAAAATGTTGCTATGTACATTATTGTATTGACGCTATATATTCAATTACGTTTTAAAACCAGGATAATATTATTATCCTGGTTTTATCTACATTATAATAATCAACTCTGTTATAACATGGCTCTTCGGCACATTATTCCACTATACCGAGGTTTTATAATTCTATCACAATACCCATTTCACATCCGAGCATATCTCAATTACATAATGGGAAATAACGCCGCGTTATTACTCTTCTAATCATTCCATCGTCAAAAGCAGACGTTTTTGTGAATCAAAAGCTAATGGAAGTTTGGAAGGTTGAATGGGCAGTAGATGACTCAGTTGAAGCTATCCAGCCACTCGAGTGTCACGTCGTTCTGGATTTATGCAATCATCTCACCCCAAAAAGTTAATTGCATCTGCAAGTATGAGTGTGCCAGACCTGATATCTATGCCCAAGTACATTGCATATAAATTATGTCTGATAAGAGGCAAGAGACCTTTGATTGCCTCGTTCTGCGAACATATTAGCACTTTTATATGACATAGACACTTGGCTACAGCTGGTGAATGGATCGAATACTATTTTGATCTGAAGCTTATATATGCTACACATAACAGGCTAGAGAGAGGCAAGAGAGAGGGAGATGGAGCCATGTTGTATTTGGCTCTATATGGCAATAACTAACCCCCACCCCGTCCCGCTAATATCTCCCTGAATGGGTAATATCTCCCCGGTCAATATCAAATAATATCTTCCCAGGACAAAAATAAACCACTCTCCTAGTTTATGTGGTTTAAGAGTGTTGGGATTTTTAATCTCACAACTTTGATTAGGGCAATAAGTTATTAGGGAAATAAGGCTATTGCTCGTTTCATCGCCCCTTATTACAAACTCCAGTGTTATTTTTATTTAGACCGGACCTTCACAATGATTACGGCCCATATTTGATCGGTGCTCTTGCAGATGCATTACTTGAAAAGGATGCAAAACTCATATTTCATCAGCAGAGGAAAATGATTTCCACTTCACGTTTTTAAAAGTCAGATTTTGCAAGTATAATCTTTGTATAGGTTCTAATTGCTGTGCAGTTCTCCCATCACCGCACGGTTTTCTCTAGAATTTGATACTTAGTTCTGATTAAATTGTTGTTTATTTATGATGTTTTCTATCTAAATATTCTATTCCTGGGGGAAATGTGTACCATCATAGATACATTCTCCTTTCTTTTTCTTTTAACGCTGCATTTACATGCAGCTAATTTACATAAAAGCAACTTTATAAAACATTTTTTAGGAACGTAGGTTTTGGTGAATTTAGCTTGGAATGCGTCACTATATTCCCCTTCGCCCCCTTTCCGTATAGACAATTTCGATTTATTTAGCAAACATTTAGTCACCTACTTGGAATTAATCTAATGATAAATGAAGTAAAATATGGTGTGCGTGCTATTTATGCTAACACTTGCTTCGTGTGAGGTGGAAAGAAGTTCGTTTGTGTGTCGATCCCAACGCCTGATTTGACCAATGCCTGTCTATACTCCCCAATCCGTTATACTACTTTCACCAATTTGACCCACTTAACTAGAAGTCCCAACAGTGAGCGTTCCCATTATGGTGACACTTGATGGTGACACGTTTGGTATTTCATATGGGTTTCGCCTGTTTTCGCTATTCATCACGGGCAGGCAGTCCTCAAAAGAGAAGCTGTTTAAAGGCAAACGACAGTCTAAGTGTTGGTAGAAGCGTTGCCTAAGAGTTCTTCTACCTGCTAAGTGGTGTCATCCACCAAGGGTCACGGACGGTGCCTACCGAAGACCTCCTCCAGGGGTTGACAGGTCCCCCGATCTGATGGATGGGCTTGGTTGCACCAGGGGGCCACACAACTAAGTGACAGTGATGGATACGCACACTCTTTTGCGCAATTGTCGTCTGCTAGAGCGGAAGTAGAAGATTTGACGACTGTCTCGCGCGCTGAATGATTGCTCGTTCCTCTGGGTGGAGGATGAAACAATATATTGACAATAGGTGACAAAATGGCAAAACGATACGCGGAATGATCGATAATGGTCGACAAAATACTGACACATCCCTAGCTACGAATCCTCCGCTCTGGTCAGTTCCTCTAATAGCCACTAGGCTTTGATGGATAGTGCACCACTGAAAGTCGAGTCCGCTGTTGTCCTCCCTTCATATGGCCTGTTCCTACACAAGGTGGCAGCGCTGTTGTTGATAGGGAACCATAAATGGCCGTCCTGATATCATCTCCCGATTGCTTGCTATTTTATACAACACAACCTTAGAGCTCACCTTCACCTCTGACAAGCCAATATCCAGAAAAGAATTGATTGCCGTCAGAGGCCCTCAATATTATGGCCTTCCTATACTCCAGATGTAGGACTAATAACACATCAGCCTGTATAATTACATCAGGCTGGAGACCAGAGCTGCGCCCCGGAACTGCGCCCACTTCAGAAAGGGGATATTACAAACCACCCACCAATCAACTTCCCTACCCCCAAATGGTTATATCTTTATGGCGGAAGAGCCCCTAAAACAGGCCCAGAGGTTTTGAGGCAACAAATATGCCTATGGGAGCTATTTAGTAGGGGCACATGGGACTCGTTATCCCAGGCTCTACAGCCATTTTGGCTCAGCTTGCTGTGGCTCAGCGCACGATATTGAACCACTCCCTTTTCACCATTTATGCGCCCTGAAAGGCCGTCGGTTCCAGACGATCCGGTAGATGTCAGTAGTGTGTATGCCATGCCATAGGTCCTTAAGGTTTTCCATGACTTCATAACTGAAATGAAAGCTAACGTATTTGAATGTTCTTTTTCAAGTGTCAGTATATTATAAGCGCGTCCTGGCAAGTCGTTCTCCTCGGGGAGACATGTCTAGGCACAAGAAATATAGCTTTCACTGCGATTGTCACGGTGTCATATTTTTTAATGACTTACAGTCACTGCTATTTGTCCATAGATCCTCCCATAGAAGAAGCTACCATAGCATTCGTACGGTACTGCATGAAAGAGGGTTGACATGCAGAGTGAATTGTGGATTGACATGCAGAGTGATTGTTATATGATCCATCAACCGACATGGAAACGGTACTATGTAATATAATATAATCCGCATATTCCTGACAGTAATTAGATTTTTCCCATCTTGTTGGATGATCAATACCTTTAAAGCGGCTTTGAAAAACAACTCTAATATCTATTAATATGACCTATCAAACGACATGGAAATTGTAAATGGGTAATTTCAGGTATCATTTGGATAACTGGATTCGCCGTTTTAATTATTGAAGTGTGCAACATATATGTCTCTTCTTTTAATCCATGAAACATCATAGTTTTTAAAGAACTACCTCTTAACTACCGAAGGGAGAAGCGAAGCATGAAGATAAAGAGGCCGTTCCTATGATCGCCTAGATATTTTTCTCAAGCACCTATCTTGATGTGTATCTCATCTCTTCAAAAAAAACAATCGCCTTGAAGTATTATCGTAAATGGATAGCCAGTTTCATATCTTCCTTGAAATTATGCCTCAGTTTAATCCATTTATATCAAGATTATTTTTCCGCAATAAATCCCCCGCAACGATTGATTGTTGAGTTTAGTATCTGAGTCATTCGACATTGGCATGTTATTCCTTTCCTCTTGAGTTTCTCACAATCACTATATTTCACGCAGTTGCTCGACCTGGCTTAGTAGTAATAATTGTTACTTTGAATTGGGGGGGGGGTGAACAATATCCCTCCTGTCTAAGCAATGCCACAAATCTATCCCCGTACAACACAGACAAAGAGTCAATGAAGTGGTGGCAAAGAAATGCAACCTTATCTTGTACAAATCTCTGTGTCTTTTAAAAATTGAAACTTGTATTAATTTTATGGTTTCTTATCTTGGTGTTATTAGATGTATTTTAGACGTACCATCGTTATTTAAAATCTTATTCTGTATTTAGTTTTATGATTATTTATTTCATTTGATATTAATCTTACTACAGTATGTAAGACTCGTTTTCCTTATTTAACGATAAGGATACTATACGGACTCTTGTAAGTCACTACTTACATATATATTATATGAACTTGAAAACAAAACGCAAACTGCCGCCACCAGCGATTACTGTAAAAGTAGTTAGTTTCGCGCTTGCCTGGTGGCTATATTCGCGTTGTCGTGCACACCCTTATGTGCGCGAATTTATAGTTTGCCCTAATATCAAGTTGTTTCATTGTTGACATGGGAGGGGTTGTTGGTGTGCGAATTTATGTCCGCTCGAAGATGTGTGAAGAAGGCCAATGCACGAAAATTTAGCAGCGCGAAAATAAATAGGTTTACAGTACCTGACGACCTGTGTTCATGGTGAATCCGTGATTTGCATTATTGAACGAAAAAGTCGTTTCGGAGGACTTCCCATTTTTAATTTGCTGATGCTAGCATGTATATGCGTGGCTTCGATGTTTTATATTTGATAGTGTTACTACTTAGGAAGTTACGAAATGGATTATAGATAGGCTTTATCTTCCTCTTGCCACTCTAAACCCGACATACGATGTATTGATGATCAAGGCTGATATCATTACAGATTACTCAGTCATTCAAGAAACCATCCTCATTTACTAATTATTTGCCAATTCCCAACTGATTGGTCCATCATGGTGTGTATGAATAATAATAATGATAACAATTGCATTTCTGTTTTGAATACAGAGTTACAATGTAATACAAATCAAGAGTTATTGTAGAACCTCCGGACAGTCAGGGTGTACGATTGTATGTAACTGTTTGACTTGTGGTGGTTTCTTAGATGCTACAAACCTATTATATCTGGGGATTAGCTACAATATATCAAAATTAATGTTGGCATGCACAGAGTATAATGTTATAAATGAAAAGGAATGTATTGATCAATTGTTTTCGAAGAATCCCGTAGTTTTCCAAGAGTTGAATGCATTACAGCGGTTCCATTATAAGGCTTGACAGATCGTCTGAATGGTATTAGTTTACTCTTATCGCCACACATGGGAGGGTTACTTAATTACAATTTCCTATCCCGAGTCTTACAATTTTGATTAAATGAAAGCTTCTAACGGCATCGTTTTTTATCTTTGTTTCAGGTACGTACTGTGTGACGCTATACATTATTTTAGCTAACCTTGGATCGGGGTAGGTACCTTATAACCATTATAATGTCCATCATAATTCTTTGTATATGTATAGTATACTATAGTCTACATAGTTCACTATGTAGACGACCTTTTTTCCAAAAAGCGGCAAAGAAATACTACATGTTAGATTTTATGACAGCATATATCAGCTATGGTACTTTAAAAACAACGTATCATTTTAGCATATTAATATAGTTGTCGTAACATTATTTGTATCTGTGTTTATCTCTATTTGTGTTTTCTTCTTATTTAACGACGGGGAATTGGCAGAAATGAGGTCCATGCCCTTCTGGGGAATATTTTGATATGGCTATGATATGATGTATGAGAATTGCATAAACAGGTAGCATAAAATAACCCGTGACGATGTGGGCTATAACCAAATACGAGAAAGTTATCAACCAGGTTTGTGGTTGATCACCTTGCCTGAGCGCTTCACTACTGCCAATGTGTATGAGACACAAGTCGCAAAAAAATTATATTTTTCCCTAAGAACCCTTGTTCAAAATGTTTTGGGGTGATTTGCGCTCTTTATAGCATGAATATATGTACCAAATTTCAAGACTGTGAATTGAATATAATTATATATATGCATATCTGTGGCTATCCAAAAGAGTACATGTAACTACTTTACTAGTGATTGACCGTCCAGAAGCATCGCTAACTATTTTTCATGTATACAACATATAGAAGTACTTATTAGATGTCCTAATGTTTACCATCAATGGAATCGGCCACCACAAGCCACAAGAGAGAGAGAGAGAGAGAGAGAGAGAGAGCAAGTAGCCTGTACGTCAAGGTCAGGATCTGCGAAAAAAACAGCTTGATATTATTTGTGAAAAGAAACTGCTTATTAGTATGCAGAATGACTGTTCTGGATATATCAGAAGCATTCTACAGTTGGGGAATTTCTTTAACGTGAATACCCAAATCATACATACTGAAGTAGGCCCACCCATGAGCACCAGGTTATTTATTCCTTAATGGGTCCCTTATTTGCATATAGGTTTGCAAAACATCTCCTGTAATAGTGGGGCATAACCGTCTGGTGGTAGATGGGGTATGTTCTGCTATAGTGAGTTGTACAGTAGATCTATTCCCTCAAGCCCTTGGTGGATTGGACGTTCAGGCCCATGGGGATCAGGACGGGAGGCAGGGAGGAACACCCGGTCCCCAGCTTAATTAAGTTGTACATGATAAAGCTTTGGTAGAGGCATATTAGTGATGCAGTTTCTATTGATTAGCTTACCATTGATGATGCTACAGTTGTTCCCATGGACGTGTGTACAGCTGTTCCTCTTTGAGGCTCGTTGTTATAGCGCTGGTTGTGGTGTAGGTAGCACGCAATTCCCGTTTCATTGATGTACACGTACACATACTACATGGACATTGTATCACAATGTTATATCGTGATGGCTTTGATATCATGAACTATCTCCGGCACACTAACCATTACCGCTCCTCATCAATCGCCCAAGCAGAAAACAATCACTCACCCCCCCCCCCCCTACACACACACACACACACACACACACACCCCACCCCGCGACCCCACCACATATACACATGCAGTTCCTTGGGTAAAGACTAAAGGGTTGGTTCTTGGTCTCTGATCTTTGTTGCCCC
The DNA here is from genome assembly GCA_942159475.1 of Sthenelais limicola. NCBI lineage: Eukaryota > Metazoa > Annelida > Polychaeta > Phyllodocida > Sigalionidae > Sthenelais > Sthenelais limicola. Next base: position 55,700,586 of record OW804095.1, on the reverse strand, counting down.
TATACTATTATTGTTTTACAAGTTTTCTTTGGTGATCCCAGTAAGGTGACCATAGTTACACTACGATACGATATCTCTCATAACAGCAATATACACAATTTAATCAACTTTAGAAACTAATAAAGGTACAATGTGTGTTTTTTCCTCATGATCACTAATAACCCGAGGCAATCAATATTACAACTGACCCTGTATTTCTACACTTTTTGTAACTGTATTCTACGCGATATATAAAACTTCAATCCATCTGACGAAGGAAAGCAACCTATAGCAACTACAATTAGCTCTCTAAGACGAAACAATGTAATGTCCATCAAGCGCAATGGCATCAACGAATCAATCGTATAAAGCCGAACACAAAGAATGTAATGTTATTGTGGCTACTGACGGCAACCTACATACCATTACCGAAACGCTGGACATCATTACATATCACCAAAAGGACCATCCTTGTTTCTAGTCACCATATGTCAATGCTGTTTCCGTAATTTATTAAAGCTGATATTTCATCGCATTGCGTATTGGACTTATCGATCAATCAAGTATTAGGAAACTTGAATTATTAAAATGTTGTCGTATTGTAAGTATAGAAAACACGCTGCGGGCATCTTCCGATAGTTAAAAGGTCGCGCTCGTTCAACTAGTAGTACGTTGATCGATTGGAGTCGAAACACTGTCCCAGATAAACAAGGGATAAATACATCTAGATAGAAATCTGCTATGGTTTCCCGCTTAAATATGTGTCAAGGATACGAGAGAAATGTGCATGAGCGTGTCGAAGCAATCAGTCATTTGTGCATGATTAGTATAGACAGCCCAAGTACCGTCGGGATGTCACTAACGACAAAGAAAGTCCCCCATAAAAACCGAGGACTCGTTTATTTAAGGGTTCCTGTTCCTACAATACTTGCTTCTTGGTGAAAAAGAGGAGGACCATGAACCTGATATAACCATCCATCGGGACATTGTTGAGTTTTGATCCCTTTTATCTATAAGCCTTCCATTTATGATCTATCATACAAGCAGTAGATTTCCTTGCGATGTAATAGTGATAAGTCCGGCTTTTTCTCTGATGTATTGGTTGGGCTGTGTGTGGTATCTGCGATGGTGGGGTGATGGTAACGTTACATAAATAGGAAATTCTGAATGGCAAAGTTTTTATTGATGAAACGGGCCGCTGATAAGGGAATGTCATCTGTGATCCACTGAGATTCGGTGGCTTTGATGAAGCTGTGACGTTATCGATAACTATGAATGCACAGCCGGGACAGCTTTCCCCCCTTCTATTTTAGTTCTTTCATCATTCTCATCTTTTCCTTATTTTCCTTTCCTACTTCCCCACATAATTTTCAAGTTGTTGTAGTCTTTCGCTGCAGCCTGCATTCTTGTCAACACGAGAATAAGTTTCTTTCCTCCATAATCTCTAGCTCTCCCATTCACACAAACTCTCGTTTGTTCACTGAGTATCTGAACACTTCCCTAGCCCAGTTCCAAGGACTAATATCGATCTACTTGTGCCTCTCTCAATTTTCCTCTATCAGGCCCGTCCCTGATGTAGCCTCGGGGGATACATCTGATGTGATGTCCCCTTGTTTGGATGCTCCGCGGGTAGAAATTGGTCTCTTGCTGCCCCTTTTCTCACCGGGTGTTGGCATCCCTGAGTCTCAGATGAAGCCCGGAAAGCATTCTTTCCTCACTCTTCCTATGTATGTGATTGGTCCCCTCCGTCACTGACAACTTTGCAACCCTAGTAAAAATGACACTCTTCTATAAATGTAGGGGGAGGGAAGAGAGATGCTGGCCAATTTGTCGCAAGATTGATTGGACACAGTATGACAAAGTGTGTGGGATGACTTCCCTTACCCACCACCAGACGCCCATCTATGGCATTTACAAGCCAGTGCGCATGTCTGCACCACGAGAGAGAGGCAGAGGCCGGGATGCGCAAGCCTCAACTATCACCATCTACTCTGGCATCCCCTCACAAAAACCACAGCGCCTCCAAACTCCCAGACAAGATCGTAATTGTTATTCCATTGCAAAAAAAGATGTTATACTGATTGTCTCAAACCAATGCCCCTCACAAATCAACATGGTATCCCCTTCCCCTCAAACTGTGCATGCAGATTAAGAAATCTTAGATCTCAGAGTAAAATGCTCTGAGCTGACGCAAAAGAACTACCGGATGGTATCAGGAAGGAGGGTTGGATCCACGATTATGGATGTAAGAATTAGCGCTTCCGCTCGGCCGGATCAGGCTCTGGTGCCGTGGACCGTCAAGTAAATGGATTCAGATATGTTACTTCGGTAAGACCAAAACCCGTGTTCAAAATGTGCCTCCTTTCCCATCGAAATAGCTACTCATTAAATGTTTGAGATTTAAATGTCACATAGACACACCACCTTTCTCCTTATCCATTATAAACTTAACAGTCGCGAATCGCCCATGTTCACTGCACATACTGCATCATCTCCTTAAATCCGCAGTGTTCTAACCATATTATGTCGGGAGCATTCTGAGTGTATCCCACGGCCAAGGAGGCTGCTTAGGACGCTTTGTGAAACTGGCACACTTTATACACTATCCCCATCAATAAAGGTCTAGGTTCCAGGAAACGGGCCCGGGATGTGAGGCATGCACGGTTGAGGGCTTATGATGAAATACTTATAGCCATAGTATATCTATGTTCTTTTTGAAATACACTTCTGTCCCCTTGTTCAAATACACATACAAACACATAGAAATACTACATACACATTAGTCATATAAATCAAATACATGTGTTCCTTTCTTGACTAACAACAGAATTCAGTTTACAAAATGAAGGGCATGTTTGATCAGCTCTGCATTCCTAATTTTCTCTTTATGCATGCCTTGGGAAATTCATACATTATCGATATAATAAGTAATACTTTCACTTTCCCGCACAATATCCAATATGACAGTGCTGAGAGCAATGACTATTCCTAGGACATACAAATCAAATGTTAGAGCAGTGTCCTCGTTCTCGCCTCTAGGATCAAACCAGCAGACACCCCCGGGGAGGTTTTATCTATGGCTTTCAGTCGCATCGATCGCCTAGCTCCTTCTCCACCTCCTCCTGCCACTCCCAAGATGGGATGGCCATAATACCATAAAGTTCCTCCATCCCTGCCCTGGAGAAACAGTCCCTCCTGACCTTCACGAACCACTCCATGGGTCATCTCACGCCCTGCAGTCCTTCAGTGGACGTGATCAGCACCTGGAGAGGAGACAAGGCTGATAGGATGAGCCACTCTGGAGTAGCCTCCTGGCATATATCCCACCTTAACCACTATACCACAACCATCCTTCCATTTTCCAACCTTTTATATATGTGGGGAAAATAAACTTGAAACATTTGCAGCCTACCCAAATGCCAACCTGTTCTGATTAATTGTCTGCTTCATCTCGACGCCTATACTCGAATCTTACTCTTATGCTTCACCAACGAATGCAGCAATTTTATGAAACCCAGACTGAATTATAGAAGTAACAGAAATCACCTATCATTGCTATTTTAAAATATTGCGACAAATTCCTTCCCTGAAATAAATCTGCCCAGTATTCCAATCGATATCACTAACATGCGTTTTCCCTTCCATTTATTTTTATCGGTGAGTAAAGCTTCATACAGGTTGTCTACGGTAGATATCGTATCAGACAATTTGGTATATATATGGACAGCACACCCTCCTTCTCCGGAGAGCTAATCTCTAGCGTCTTACAACAGTGATTACACTAGAGAGACATGACCTGGACATGATTGGCTTTGCCCTCTCCTCCAGAACTGTGCCTACAGCCTCTACAACACCCTCAGATTCCTTCATATCATCCTGCACAGAATTGATGGACCCTCGAACCTTCAATTACAATGCTGAATAATGGGAGGTGTGATTGAGGCCAACGGAACTACACCTTGTGCAAGCAAGGAAATTGCTCGTCAGCCTTGATGAAAATGGCCTCGGATAGTCTTCTATCAGCTGATCAATGGAAATGAGGATAATCTATCGATAATATCAACCCATTCATGAGTTTATAACCTTTATCTATTTGTAGAAGCATTCATTTCGTTTTGTTTTGTGAGGAATCCTTTAACATCACTCAATTTAGTTGCGATATTCATGTGTCATGATGATTCGTATAGTGATAGAAAATACACATACTGTACTTGTAATGCTAGAAAATACATATCAGAGCGATGTGACCTGTTCAAGCTTTATGGTTCAAGGTATATTCATATCATATACTCTTCCGTTTTGGTTGAATATCCTCAGGTGTGCGATAAACGTTTCAACCAAAAGTATCAACCACAAGGGGTGCCATGGGCTTTCCTCCATGCATTGTTCTCCTCTAGCCATCGGAGCTGCTATCAAGGCCCTCCATTCATGGAAAATCCACTTCATAGAAATGTGGCAGTCCTATGTTGTGATCTCTATGAAGCAATTTGGGATTTCTTGGCCCTGGACAGCCTCAAATTGTGAACTGTAGGTCTCCCTCTTCACAATATGTTATTGGAACTAGAACCTCCCCGGGAGCGGCTGTGGCAGTTAGGTCGTAGGACCCACAGGATTTGCCTTAAGGTGAAGGGCCCTTCAATATGCCCTTGCCGTGGTTTTAGAAGATAGTGGAGAATAGGGGATTTGTACGTCCACCACCTTGAATCTTGATTCGCATGGAATCATGGGAGTGTATGTCAGTGTAAAAACTATAGAGAACATCCTATGTTTCAGCATGGAATATTTAACAGTGATCTCATGTAATCCATGCGTTACATGATTCCATAAAACAAGACTTCATCTTTCCCATCATGCATTTCGGTTCATAGATCATTTACACAATTAGCTACAATTACACATTTTCATAATAAAATGTTGCTAAATATTTGTATGTCAGATTTTAACTGAATCCATCCCAGCATGCACTGGAATAGACATTTGTATTTAAAGATTTTTATTCAGTCAAAAGCATTGTGTAACAGGTACATTATTCTCAGAATTTGTTGACTCTAATCTTAATGAGTATTTGTACAAAATATTTTAGTGCAGATGTTGATCAAAATTTCTGCACATAATTTCTTAATACTAACAGAAAAAGCATCTTTATCTTCCAGTCTCCTTATATTTACAGGTACAACATTCCATATAGTTATAATTCATGCGCAGTGAGACATGCAAATTCCCTATTGGATCTGGATGAAGTTGAACGATATTCCTAATGACACTAGGAACATGACATGCTATAGTTTAAGCAAAGAGATTGGTTAAGGATGATGAAGCGTCATTTAATTGTCTCATTAATCATCCGTGAAGTGACCATTAATAAGGATACTTTGTATCATGTTGATTCGATAATTACATTTCTTTTCCTAGCTTGTGATACGTTTATAAAAGTGACTTGAAGCGACTAATGCAAATGAATTGAATTTAACAAGCGGAGCTATATATCTGAGATTGGGGCTTCGATAACAGAAAGTGTTTAGCTTATTCAGATCTTACATGACCTTGACTCGACCGTGTCAATGATAAGCATTCACATTGCCTAATCCTACGGATTCTTGCGGTGTCCGGTTTCATATAGAAGATATGCTCTATTACCTGAGTGTTTGTCTTGTTTTAAATGGTTCATTCTGCAAAGACATTACGCCACGGGAACGTTATTCTCAGTATTACAGATTTATGTGGATATAATGTTTAACAAAGATATACATCGAAGTAATTTGAATCTCATTACCGTCAAGGACTTTAATTAATAAAATACAAGTACACATATCGATCCAATCAAATAGTTTGATTACTAAATCGTCGATCCAGTGAAAAGAACACTGATGATACTTAATATGTGTGATTTTACTGAATAAAAGTTACCTTATTATAAAATAAGAAATTAAGTACGAAGAATGAAAGCAACAACGAATCCCACCCTAGCGCAACGTGCTCATACAAGAGTGCCCATTTAAAACCAAGTAATATCGTACAGGTTCAGATATCAAATAAATTCATGCCACAAATAAAACAGAAGGAGATAAAACATAACATACACACATACATAACGCACGACCTTTGACTAAATTCTAAGTCATCACATAAATAAATAAATAAATCAAATCAAATTACGAAGGGAATAGACGCAGTAAGCTGGATTTTAGAATGATTGATAAACTCGATAAATTTGGCGAGATATTGGTTTTTAATGACAGATTTAAAGGATATAACATCATAACGTTTGCAATAATCATTAAACTACACTATTGACATAAAACTTAAACAAGCATTTCGTGTTCAAGAGCCTACCTCTATTTCCATAGTGTATCAAATTTACGCAGTGATTAAAAATGACAGCGCGATAACAAACAAAAATATGTATCCAGGAAGCTGTGTAACGGAAGTTGAAGTCTCTAAGGCTGACACTATTGTTTGACGTTTCAAGTGAAGAAATAGAAGAAGTCCCTGTAGTAAGGTTACAATAACAAAGCTTCTCACATTTCTTATCCAAGCTCACATTCAACATTTAATAAGAGTATTTTGCGTGAGAGGCAATGAGTATAAAATGTAGACGGGCATAGTTCTACATTCAGATTTTATAATAATACATCTGATCCCAATGATGAATTATTTTTTTAAGGAAATGGTAGGTTGGTCATATGTCATGTTGATCATATGTCATTGCGTTGACTTTTATCGTGTTCCTCGTTGCCCGAGCGATTTTCGAAAGTTTTGACCATCTACCTCTGATATTACAGAACCTGTGCATCAAATACCTCGCTAAAAGCCAGAAATTGCTTCAAATTATGGAGGTTTATGGCTTTAAATTGGCTTTAAAGCCAGAAATTGCTTCAAATTATGGAGGTTTATGGCTTTACAGGTGTAAACAAAATATCTAGTATGGCCAACTCTTCCCATCCATATCATTGAATTTCGTTGGGGATTGTCAAACAAAAAAATATATTTTATTCAAAAACATTAGTTTGTCAAAACAAAAGAAATATATTTCATTTAAAACCATTATATATATGGTTCCTTGAAGCTGTAGGTTGAAATTTTGGTGTCAACGCATGCTTACAAAGAAAAAGAGGTATTCCGGTTTTACCAATTGTAGCTTCCCAGATATTTGAGAAAACTTATCATATTTGACAGGACAATATCTCAGCATTGGGCGTAATAGAAATATCAGTAGGTACAAATCCTTTCTAAATTTAAGCCTGACTCTCATCTGTGACGCCGATTCTTTGGAAATGATCTTAGACTGTCATATGGGGCAGCAATGTAAGAGGGAAGGGCGCTATGGCGATTATTGGTGTATTGGTAGTTGTTGGAATGATTGATCGCTTGATTCCTAACCTTACATACCAAGGTGTGTCCTATTGAACACACAAGACACATAAATTCAGATATCATGAGGAAATACGGGATGCATCACCGACAAAAGTTCCTTCGGGGAGGCAACTTTTCTGTTGGTCGATTAATGATCAATGTTCTGCTGCTAAGAAGTGGTCTGGATTTAAGGCTAAGCATTGATTTTTAGTACAGGCTCCTGGTCATGGGGATAGGGGCCGTGTGGGGCACGAACTTTGGGTGTAAATATCAATGAACGGTAATGAGACTTCACAGTTGGGGGGACCTTTGCCTGTCCAGCCAAATGTCCAAGGTACTTGTTTCTAGGAGAGTGGGTTAGTTTATATATAGCCGTGTCAATTCTGAGTCAATTTCGGTGACGGCAGAAGTAGTGCCTCCATTAATAGTGTTTTTGTATAGGATGAAACCAGCTACACTAGTTTCGATATATATATAATATATTATGCGGAAGGGACAGGACACCAATGCCAGAATAATAACGTTGGGGAGGGCTGTTGAGTACATGTATACATGTGTTTTTAAAATATTACCAACGTTTCGACACTCGCTATGTCTTCACCTGGGTATAACTGTATATAAATATATCACCTATGTGGTTTAATCCGCTTGCCAGTAAGACATGCACGCTCTAAGTCCCATTTGTAGCAAAATAGTAAAGCTGCATCCTCAACTATTACGACAAAAAATAATCTTACCAAATTCACTCATAATTATTATGACTTATACTATTGAATTTATCAATAGTCTGCTGTTGGTATGTGTTTATACAAGAATTTGAAGTCTAGTCATCGAAGGAAACTGCCGCCGGTGAGTGATAATAAGTGGAGTCAATGCATGAGATGACCCGGGCGGGTCCTCTAAATACAAATGTGGACGTTTTAGAAGCCCTTTAGCAAAGACAACTGAACAAAATCCTCCAATTTCAAATGACCTTTAGATGGGTTGGAAAATATTGGAACAAGTAGAAAATATTCAGTTTTTGATCGACGTAACTGAGAGCGCAACCTTAACCTACCGATCCTTTCGTTCCTATCCGAACCTCTAATTCAATATATATGAAGGAAGTATCAATCGAATCACCAACTTGGTATGGTCTTAGAGTAATTACTCTAAGGTATGATTAAGCTCCTCCTGTAAGAAACATATATACGAGTGGTATGGATCATACTTTGTTATTAATTCCCTAGTGGCACATTGTGGAAGCTTTGGAATGGCTTCCAATATGAAGCCACCCAGACTGTTATCTGATAAAATCACGTAGCTGCATGGAAACTAGAGAAAACTGAATGTTCCCTTCAATCGCCTGATTGAATGAGACAGGTAATTGGGTTACGAATCGACTGGTCGTGCAGGAGAACTGGTGCTCTTTGGCTCTCCCCGGGGCTGTCTCATCAAGCCTGATTACCCTTGTGTCACAAGCCAACGGCTACGCACCTCCTCGTCCGGGACAAACGTCATGGTGACAGCGACGTTGCTAACACATTATGATTATGTATGACCTTTGCGATTCTTTGGCTCGGATAGACTGTCAGAGCATCTGTACTATTCGTGTGCCAATTCCCTTTGCTTTAATTGAATTCTTCTATCTGGAGCCTCTGACTTTTCAACTCTATTTGGAAGGCGTAGACAGAATGCTGTGCGCATGTGAAAGAAAGATTGTTTTGGGGTGCCAACGAGTGTATCAATCTTCCTAATATTTATAAATGTGCTTCCATAGTTGTGTTTGATCTGTCATGTAAGTCTTCAAAATATGGCTCAGTGGGGGACTGAAAATAACATTAAAGTTAATCCTCTAATCATAGCCTATACTGTGGTCTTTGGAGGTTGATTAGCGCTTATGTTAAATTTCGATGAATTGTATTTCAAGTTAAAAACTGTGTTGTGCTGTGTCAAATCCCCTGTCGGTAAAGTAAGTCGCAAAATATTCAAGCATCTAGTTTCAAAGTAACATGACTGTGACACTGAATCATCCCACCTTTTATTCCAATGTCAGATAGATATATGCGTAGATATATATTATATATTATATAACATTTATACATCTTATAAGATATATCATATATATATGTCGAAGTGAGACCATCTAAAGCTAAGGGGAAGGTCAGTAGCTCTACTCAAGCACCTCCACTAGTTTGACCTGCTGCCTTGCCCTTCACTCTACCTCATAGTCTAGGCTCAAATATATATTTAAAAACCCTTTAGAAGACAAAGACAACCTGGGTGTATGTATAGTGTTTAGTTTATATATTTGTTTCAGTCTATAACATTACATCAATGAGTTTATGTATTGTGTTTAGTTTATATATTATTCAGTCAATAACATTACATCAATTCCAAGATGTTATTTTCAGTTATTCATGAGAATTTAATATAGGTTACATCTATAGATCAATCACATTACAATCTATTATTAGTCCTATTCATTGGCAAACGATTATATTTTTTCTTACATCATTGTTTTATATTAATTCTCACACTTTGAGAACAATAGGGGGGGGAGCAAGTGTGGACGTGTCATATATCGTCTGTTTGAAGCTCTTAAAGAATAACCTAAGAATAGAGCCTTATTCCGCCCGAGGTGTAACATGTTTCCTTTAGCCTTCCGGGGAGAATTATAGCCATAGAACGAACTCTAGCTGGTACACAACTTATTTTCTCAGGAGACGCCCAACGGCTCACTGATTTCCAACCGAAATTCAGCCCGACGGCACATGTGCACTCCGTGACTCGCCCAAACACCCCCAACCTTAGCTTCGCTCAAAACCACAACGCTCATGTCACGCGCACTCAACGTTTATGTAACGTTCATGACGTATGCCTATTTGGCTGTCACTGTGACGTCATCATAGCCGACAAGTCGCTGTTTTTATGCGATGCCGCAAAAGGGAGCAATGGATATTATGTCAGCAGCATCAATGATGAAGGAGGACATTTCTCTCCTCGTCGTAACTCTACTTTGTTACTCTTATTTTGTTTTACGATTCTTCATTCGGTCTATGCACAGCGGACTTTCAGGGGAACTCCTGAAATACATGTATTGACATAGCACTTTCACGGGGGGAAACAGCATTTTAATTATTACTATTAATGCAGTCTCTCTCCATAGATATCCTGGTGTGTTTGGAAACACGATCTTCTTTTATGTTTAACTTGTTACTATTATATATATAGTACCTTTGGTGTGAAGTGAGTCTGGAATCTAGAGAATGCATGTTTCTACACCAATTTAACTCAACTAGGTTTGTTTGTCAAATGCAATAATTGAAAATCTCGGAAAGGCCTCATATAATATATATTGTACCGGTATATATATATATCCCTTCGCAAGGGAACGGTCTATCAGAAGTTCAAATCGTTTAATCAATATGACGCATTCGGCTTGCGCCTCGAAATTGCCTGATTCGAAAAAAGGAAATCATAAATTCCATACTCAAGAGCACACATCTGCTCAATGTCAATGCCTGAGCTAAATTCCACTCTTGATGCTCCGTATACTACTGACGCTTACTCCACTCTTGGTGCCTGTTTGTTGCAAAGGAACAGGTCACTGTCAAATAAAATATCGTAAAGAGATCCAGATCCGCCGCCTGCATGGCGCCTAGGCCCATTGCGTGAGATGTATGACGAATTCCACAGTAAGGAGGTCTGCCCACAAATTATCTTATAATATAGCTTTCTGCGCGCGATGCTCATGCTCGTTGTGTACTGTGCAGAATGGATCATAGGTCCCAGAAAGTGCGTGAAATTAGTACTAATCATTGTTGTGAATGAGTCTGGGATTGCTGAGATTGTTGTTGAAAAGTGGTCACCTTTGGCAAATATCCTCACCTCTTTACTTTTTTTTTTTACAGAATGCATTTAGCTACCGGAGCAAGCAATGTTTGTTCAATACTCAGATTTCGGTATTAGAGCTACCATTGTCAATCTAGAAAATAATGAAACAGACATGCGCATTCGCCCAAGTAATCCACACTGAACCAGGTAATTGTACCCCATACAAGGCCTCACAACTGGCTCTTCCCTTGATCGGGATTAATTTAGGGAATCAGCAGCCTGTTTAAATGTGCAGGGGGGTCTGTCGGGGAGCACATGTCATGTTCGAAATGAGTTTATGCCTCATTAAGCCATGGTATCAAAGGAAAGCCTAGGATATGATGGTTGTATTGTTAGCACTAATTATCACATTGTCGTGGAACAGGTGTGTATTCGCGGCCACACGAAGGCCTAGCAGATGTCAACTAATAACCTGAGATGCGTTATAAAGTCGACCTATGTATATATGCACATTACTCTATAAGTGAAGAGACTTCTCCGTAGTTCTGTTCAATGATCTACATGAGAAATTCATGTTCTGTTTATAATTAAATCACTCGCAACTATGGTCACTTCTTTCAGGACAAATCCGGTTGTTGCGACCTATGCAATAAAAGGTGTTATTAAATATGGGTAATCGACACTCTGAAGGAAGAGTTCATAATATATCTAATAATGCTCAAATCCCGGTCAGCTCGCTGGTAATAAATAACACACAGATGGCAATTGTTCTTAGTGAACATCGTGCATGTGGGTGTTTTTGTGCGGCTTTTACTCGGACGTGCGTCATCGCAAAGTGACAGTTCGTGTTCATTTCATTGATTTAACCAGCAATCAAGAATATGTACTGTCCAATAATGATGCTCAAGGGAAAAAATTCCTGAACGAAAGTAAAAAATGTACGTCACATATTTTCTTCATTAGAAATATAATTTATGAATACCGATTACATAATCTATGATGATGTACTAGCGGAAGTATAGAGTATTCATAGGTTGTGGAAACAGGTCACCCCCAATATAAAATACATTAAAATGTCAAATAAGTCGTGGCTATTCATGAATAAAAACTATGATATTACATTCCCAATTACTATGTCTTTTTACTTTCCATGTTAGAGGAAAATATGATTTCAAAATTTCTTCTTACTCCTGCCACATCCATGTCATGGATAAAACTAAGAACTATGTCACTCGCCACCATCAAGCAAGACGGATTTTAAATCAAAGCTATTATTGCCCTTGGGGTCTTCTTCTATGTGGATTTACGTATAACAGTTTATTATATATACGCATTGCTCTGAGAACAACGTATCTACAGTGAGTGGTGCACAGTGCGTATTTCACTAGTGAGTTCCGTGGTAGTCATGGTAACCAATGCGTGTTATTTCCCAAGTTTACTGCCCAAATTCAACTTCATGACCACAGAAATTATTCGTTTTATATCATTAAAAGCATATAGAACAGTTGTATATATGATATATACAACATTGTGGATAATTCCAAATCGATTTGAAAAATGTATGATAAAATTGTTAATTAATTAATTAAAAATATATTTGAATAATCAATGGTGCGATAAACGAGTCATGTCTTGGTAAATATATGAGCAGCAATACTTGTAGGTGGCTACTGCATGTTTTGGTGGTGTTTTTAGGGGCGTGCTGAAGCCTCGGGGTCGTCAGGAGTTGGCCATAAACTATCGATTAATGGCTACTCCCACATTATTTATTGCCAACGCTTTCAGCGGGAAGGGCCTGTAGGAGAGGAAACCTGTCCGCCGCTGGAATTAGCATGCCTGACTTTTACTCAAACCATGACACTTTTAAGGTGGCCAGAGAAGTCTGATAATGACAGGCTGTGGTGAAATATTGAATGGTGTTAAGCGAGGCGAGCTACCAACATTACCTGTGAACGGGGCCTAAGTGGGACCACTTAAAGCCAGAGCCCACTCCTTCGCATCACTTCCATTGGTCATCCTCCCAATATGGCACCCCCTAGCCTGTGTGTAGGACGGGTTAAAATGAAATCCTTTTATCACAGCCCTGTTTGTGCCCCGCGTTAGATTCATCCATACACGATGGCCCCACTTATACCTCCTGCTGTTAAGGAACAAGGGTCGAGAAATCGTTTGATGGATTATTTTCTGTTTTGTTGTTTTGTGAGTGAATGTAGTGAAATTGCGTCATTTTATGTTAGCCTCGTAACTCTACGGTCATTTTGTTGATGGATTATTTTCTGTTTTAGGGGTTTTTTTGTGAGTGAATGTAGTGAAATTGCGTTATGTTATGTTAGCCTCGTGGCTCTATGGTCATTTTGCACAGTCATAAAGTGACGCGTTACAAGGACTTCATCTTTAAAATTCAAAATTATACACTGGAATAGGGTTCTCCTGTATATCCCAGCGTATATTGCAGGACCTTGGAACACCTTAGGTAATTTGCGATCATTCGCATTGCTATCTATTTATTTAGGAAAACATTTCATTGATTGATTAATAAATTCTTTATTGTATCTTCACTTAATTTGGTACAAAAGGTTAAACATATATGAAATTAGTATCACCCTGTGTGTGCCCGTTACATGTAGTGCACTTGGTAAGTGTACTCTTACCGATGGTATACAGAATAGAAAATGGCGTGGGGCTTTTTTATTATTTTTTTAATTCATTCTGATGAAATGATGCGTGTCGGTTTTGGGTTTTAAACAGAAATGCTATAAAGTCTCACTGAAAATCAGCTCGTTATGACTGTAACACCCTCATATAACTCCAGCTATGTGCTGTGGCTCTAACATTATTCTATGATTTTGCAGATTTCCAAATACATTTTTCAATAACTGAAACAATTGTAGAACTAGTGTAGTTAGTGAATTAGTGTTTTTCTCATAATGAATTATAGAATAAAACCGTATCAGGTTCAATTGGAATGGAATTTCATTGTAATGCTGTTCCTAAATAACAGCTTTAAAGACAAATTCCATTGAAGCCCCCTGGAATAATATGGTCCACCGGGATCCATGGTCCGCCGAGTGCCATTCTAGCAGTGTTATATTACATGTGGATTTTCCTGTTTGAGGACGTGAGGGGCAAGGGGATAGGGCCGAGAAGGGATTCAAGTGATGAAATGCGAAAAAGTAGGATAAAACTATAGGTTTCCCTAGAATTGGGTGCAAGTAAACTAAATTTAGGGGATGTGGTTCGCTTATGAACTCCCCATTCAAACGATTAATGGGACTCAATAAAAGACCATGAAATATACGAATAAAATCTACGAGTCAACTTATTTTTAGGGATATTCTGTCGAATGGTTCAATGAAAAAATAAAACATTTCTTCATCTAATGTAACAATGCAAAGTTTGGAATGTTTTAAGGGTCGGTGTAGTGTGTGATCAAGAATGCTTTAGGTTGAGAACTTTCGATATTCCAATCAAATTAACACTAGAACTCGACAGTTCACGCACATAACCCCCGAGTTTCCAAGATCTAACTAATCAAGACCAAACATGCATAGAGTAGATAATTAAATTAGTGCCTCAGCTACTTATTAAACACCCTCCATCATAATTTAAGCAGATTGCCCAAGAGCAGAACATTATTAGCAATGTGGTAGGCCTACATGATCAACTAAAAAACCGCAACATTGTTGTTGAATAGATTCAGCCCTAGGTATGTATAATTTTCAGAAATCATAAATTTCGTAAATTCATAGATTTATTCATAAATTTAAAGGCCGTTGAAGCAGAGATGCAGAAGATGATCTAACGTATGAATAGGTACAAAACTCTTCGGATCACCGTATTTTATGGCGGGGTCAAAACCTGGTGTAGCGCCTTCGAATTCCACATCTTGGAGACTTCATTCGGAGCCGTTTATCATTAGCTACTGCAATGCATCCAGATCTATTATGCATAAAGGATCATGCAGAGGTCGCTACGATCTAAGCTGAGCTCTCCCATTACTGCAGGGGAAGAAGTACAACTTGCTTTTGTACCGGATGCAATCCGTGCTTAGGTCACACACTGGTGTCAGGGCAAGGCTTCGGGAAATATATGATGCGACCATGGTGACCAGCAGAATATGAAATTACATCTAAATCTCTCCTATCCCCTTATCTTCAACAAAAGTATTTCCTTCCATGCATGGTATATCAGTTATCAACTAGAAGAAATCTCTGAACATGTCATTAGTAGTGGATGAAGTTTCGACTGAAGAAGTTTCGACTTCCCGGTGGGAACGCAGACCCTCCCTGACCCAAACCGTTAAGATCCTTCCCGCCTCTCCAACCTTAAAAACAGCCGTCCAACGGACCGAGGAAAGACACTCTAACTAAATACTTTTACATCAGATTCGTACATTGATTTCCATCAATCCATTCAAGAATATTATTGCCTTGTATGTTCTGCGTAAACTCTTGGTCCATGATGGAGAAAACTAGCCCTGTACTGGGTCTAAACCAGTTGATATTGGCCAGAAGAGATTATAAAGGAGATGCTATTAAAGGATTAATGACCGACATGGAGGGGCTGCTGGTGCAGTATTTGGTGTGTAATCCCGAGGGTCTGCCACTTTTAAAGCAGGTTAAGCCTAGGATTGGTACTACATTGTATATAGTAGGGTCAGTTTGAGGATTAGTAAGGTTAGGACCCGTGTTTGTTTTAAATATTTAGGGTCTCTAGGGTTTCACCTACTAAATATCTGTACCGATAACTTATAAGTACCTATATGTACCAACTGTAAACAATATATTCCCCAAACATTTCATTAACAATAATTCGTCAATTTTGTCAAATACAATAGCTGATGCTATAGCTAGATTCGTAGCCAGGCCCCGACGATACTGTCCTGGCCACTGTCATATACATTGGCAAGAGCCAATTCAGACACTGTCAATATCAAATTTAACAAACCCTGAGCCAGTTCATTTCGACTAATAGAGCAGCATTTCCAGCGGAATGTGTGGGAAATGGAAAGATATTATGATATGGCGTGCCCATGCGAGAAATCTATTTTAGATGAAGGCATATACTCAGAGCAATCTGTTGAATGGAGGACCACGAGGCTATTGGAATATTTTCCAAGGATGTTCCTCGCAGAATCGCAGAGATTTCCGAGCAATTTGTACCAAAACATGGCGGAAGATTTTGTATATACTATATCTGCTGTCGTACCAATCGTTTACTGTTGGAGTTGGGTGGAAGCAACTTATACTTTTATATAATTTGTCAATATAACTCGACATGGAAAGTAAACGTTTTGGTTTATGATAATTAATTCAAATGTAACGTTATATCTGCGAAACTTATCAACCGAGCGTCAGGCTTTACATCGATATTCTTTCTTTCGTCATTTTTAGTGAAGCTCATTTATTTCCATTCATAAACATAGATTCAGATCAATATAACAATAACTTGCAATAACGTACCCTAAATTGTCTCCAAATTCTTTTTCAAACAAAGCTCAAGGGTGTCCGTCAACCTTAACATTCTAAAAAGTACCTTCAATTTATACGTAATATGGGGTTCCAAATCTACAAAGACTCCCATTCATTTTCCATATGAAAAACATTTCGCCCGTATATTGACACCATTATTTATTTCAAAACATCTTAGTTTTCTCTCACATTGTCTTGTACATTCATAAGAATGTTAGCATTCGGATGAACGAAAGAAACATTTGGCAGATGTAAACAAAGGTATATAAATGTCGGGAGAAATCACCGTGAACATAGTTAGGACTGCCCTCATTGCGTTGATTTGCGCAAGTTTACATCGGGTGAAATGCCAAATATTTAGGGACATTGAAGCCGCAAGCCCTACCTGATGACGATTGGCTCCTAATGTCACGTGACTACAACCACCGAGCAACCCGTGGTGGCCTGATGGCTGGTTACTGGTTAGGAGGAAGATTAGCTTGGAAATGGCTACGACGTTTCATGAGTAAAAAATACAGTGAGCAGTGCGGTGATTATGCGCCGAATTACCCACGATATAATGACAACCAATATTTCTCATACGCTAGAGCAAGTGTGGGGAAGCATCCTCGGCTCTTAGATAACGGCTCATTGACATGTTAACCGTGGAAATGCACATCAGGCCTAGCCTAGGTCAAAGAGATACTGAAGAGAGACCATGAAAGATGCCCATCCTGGTACCAGAAGCCTAATGGTAATGGCACAAACATTAGGCATATCTCTGTATTACAGTAATGTAGCTTCTCCACTGACTGCCCACTTTGCTGATATGAGCCAACAACACTTGTTTCTAGATGTTTCTTGTTGGTACCGATATTTTTATATTCCGATCGAATCTCCCCAGCTATTTAAAGCTGCACTCTCATTTAATGTCGGTCAAAATCTAAATATTTCCTATTTTTATTCATTTTTCCCCCAGTCCATCTAAAGGTCATTTGATCAAAATTGTGTCCACTTGTTTTGGCTACAGGGCTGTTAAAACGTCCTCATTTGTATTTGGAAAACACGCGCTCAAATCCTTTCCTACAATGACATAGCATATTATGGCTCACCGGCGACCGTTTTTTATCGGTCGATTTGCTTCCAATTTGCAGAATATTGATAAATCCAGTCCTATAAGTCACAATAGGAGAGAATAGGAGAGATTTGTTTTGTTGAATAGCTGAGAATGCAGTTTAACAGTATTGGAAATAATATATATAATTATATATAAAGAGATAGGGCCTACCCGATTATAGAGTTATCTTTGATTATGTCAATCATGATATAAATGTGTCACTAGATGGATGTGTTACTAGTTCATATCTCGAATAGGGATTCTTACCAAGGGTTCTGGTATAGGAGGAGATAAGTGAGGTCATGTCTCTTACCATGCAGGGTCCTTCTCCAAATTACACTTTTCCAGCACTACTCCATCTTCTTAATGCAGGCTGCCATGGCCGAGATGTCGGTACCATTTTTCTCCTCTAACGATTTATTTGCTTGATGAATGGGAGCAGCCGGTGCACAAATACTTTAACATTCCTTGGTGGTTATCGATAATATCCCATCACGGCTCTGTGACATTTTTTAAAATTATGGGTCGAAGGAATGAGGGGGCCGAAGAATAAATAAGGGTTGAGACATAAAGTTCATTCTTGACGGTCTCCTTACAATTGATTCTTCTATTGACTATCGGGGGAGGATAGCAAGTGGGAAATATTTCGCTGGTGATTGAATTGAATTGAATTATTTGACTAGATATCTTAACGACTGCTTAGCTGTGTGCCAATGAATGTCAACCTTCAATAATTATATTCAGATGAATTCAGGCAGAATGAATGATGTCTCCTGGACCCAATATTATATTATCTAATAAAAGCAACGACGGAAAGATTTCAATGTATGAAAGAATGAGAAAGAGTGAAAGGGGGCCAAGTGATTAACATCACAGAGATATGCAGCATTACTTTAAAAGGAAGTCTATTGCAGAATAATTGGAAAGTAAATATTTCGTGTTATTCAAAAGTGGTGCTTAGCTGGTCCGCTGGTATACCAATACAATGAGGGTTTAGAAGTGTGTGCATGTGTAGCACTGAGTGTTTTGGACCGGATAAAACGGATTATGGTTCTTGTAGCTCTTCTGTGTTGCATAAATGTCTATGGAGAATAGAATTATAGCATACGAAAAGGATTGACTAACCGTGTTTTCTTGTCACAATTCTTCATTTCATGGAATATCGGTACATAGCTAACATCAATTAGGAAATTTCATGCTTTGCAAACGAATAAGAACCCTTTCCAAAAGCTTCCGTTAATACATTGACATCATGCAGATAAAGCTAGGGAAATCCGACCTCCTGGTCACTACTACACAAGAGGAAATCACGGCACTTCCTTTCCTTTCCGAATAACTGGAAATTTGGTTTTAAAAACCCCCACGATCTAGTCATTATATAAGTGTCTCAAATGCAGAAGAAATTGATGGGAATAGATTCGAGTCCTACATAATAAGCCAAATGAAGCCATGCTGATTACATACGGAACACGAATAATTTGGGGGCTCTCAAATTCTGGAATGTAGAATTTGCCTCAAGAGTCATATCTCACACTTTAACAACCACGAAAAGAAAACCTGGAATTCGGTCAATCCGTTTGTGGGACTGTTTATGTGCAATGCGAATTGAACACATTATTTTGCATAGAGGTTACCCACTTTTGGATTTTTGCGGATTATATCCCTTTGGTCCCCACCTCACGATAAAACATATTAAAGCCAGATCTAATCTCATGATACGCTGGGTGTATTGACGCATGCATGGTGATTTGGAATGGGATCTGAATGTTTTCCCCAATGCCGTCGACAGATGAAAACAACATTTTGCCAAGAGACAATTAAATAACAGGGTATCTACACCGATTTATCTTCTAATCCGTATTGCTTGACACCCGATACAAATAGATTAAACTTTCTCATTGGGCAGTTGATATGATTCCACAAGCTTGTGCATGGATTTTGTCTCAAGCACGTTTATACCATAATTAGATAGCGCACACTTTGTTGATTGATTTAAATTTGCTCCTTCCTTCTTGCCTCGTTCGGCTTCCTGGCAAAGATATTGGAAATTTAATCTCTGTCGATCCAATGCCCTCTCAAATCATTGGTACGTACCATTCCCTTTTTAAATTAGCGTAATCATAATGAACAATCCTAGGTATTTAAGATATTCCAGTGAGCCAGTAGGAAATCGTGAATTTATTGCTTGGAACTATAATCATTTACAGTTGGTGCGTTTTCTATTTCTTTATTCAGGCAAATATCTACAGCACATTTCGGCGTCATTGAAAAGTCTTTATCACCCCTCTATATCTAAATTGAAAATAAATGAATATTCAATATTATAGTATTATCATCAGTATACTTCTGTCCTCTATTCTCAATTCTAATTTTCTGAAAAGATGGAGAAGAAATTTATATCTATGGGCATATAGTAGTAAATCATGTTAAATTATGAAACACGTTTTATGTTTGAATTATCATTCAAAAACGACTCACGAATAGTGAAGCTGAAAATGAGGCTGCTATTTAGTTTTGCGGAAAAAAAGCTAATGGTCGCATACGGGTCTCCCTGCCTACTATAGATGTAAGAAGTGTGTTTCACCTTGAACACTGCCATTAATTGGAGAGGTTTCCAGAAGGCCTGCTTGAGCCTTGATTGACAAGGGTTTTGGTGTCTAAGGTGGCAACATTGATTAAATTCGTTGTATAGATAGCATGTAGTCGGGCGAAGAGCTCCTTTCATTACCTTATATTACACGAATCGCTGAATCGCTACACAATTCTGTAATCGGAACGCGAGGAATCGGAGACGTCTCGCCTCCGCAGAAATCGCCAAAAAGAGATGCAGTGTCATCATAATAACATCAAAATATTTTTTTTAAATCTCGCATTTTGTTGCATTTCACTGATAAATTTTGTATGACGTTTTCCATATTTTAGTGGCCTGGTTTCAAAAAACAATAATCAAAATTCAAAAAGGAAGCCATCGTATTTTAAGATGATTCAAAGAGCACCATCGTGGATATTTTAAGTTGAAATCATATGGAAAGTCCATACAGAGGATTTTCTTCATCTATATTAAATATTTTGACTCGATATAAACGGACAAAACCTTTGAAGGTAACGTTAAATGGGGTTTCATCGAGATGGCCCGAATGCACTTATCATTGATGAAATGAGATCATCCGCGCACTTTTTCCATTTCCCAATAAAACAGACGTTTGAATGTGATTTCCATGGAATTGCGGAAATGGGTCTCAATTTCAAGCTACCGTCCGTCTCATATCGCTAAGTCTTTAATATTGGTGACTGATTACAGAGTCTTTCTACTCCTGACAAGCAAATGCCATCACGCTTTTGCGGCACTTCGAGGCAGGGAAGGGGAGTTTCTGAGGCCTGTGCTTTATAATCCAGTCACAACCAGTCGTCTATCACATACTTACTTCAAACCATGGATCTTAAGACCACACTGACTCTTAAAGGTCCGAAAGGTTCCACGTACTCACTTAGAAATTACTGACTAGACTTGCGATGAATGCAAACAACATATCCTGCCGTCCCACAGGTCTAGAGAGAGAATGATTTTAGCAGGCTAAAAGTCTTGTTTAGAATGGCTTCACAACTTCGCCAAATTTCTTGTTACAACATGTCTGCTGTAGACAGTGTACCAAAACAGCTTAAATGCATGCGATATATGAACATTGCCCTTAATGCATCAAGACTTGTCAGCACTTCCTAACATACATTTTCACAAATAGATAAATAAATAAATAAATAAATAAATATATGAATAAATAAATAGATATATGATATGAAACGTACACTGAACGGCATGTGAAAATATTTCCTTCCACTTTTCATACACAAAGATATATTAATCTTTGGGCATGGAATAATGTTGGTAATTATGTATCCATGGAGCCACGAATTGGTAGCCAATTAAATTGCTGGTGGAGAGCTGTCAGTCCCGTTACGTACTTATCTATTACATTTTTCATTAATCATCATATATATTACGTGTATGTGTGTATGATTGTTTAGTATAGGTTTGCACAGGCAACAGGTTCTAACTCATTATTTCTTTGGGGATGTTGAAATATAATACTTTTTTTTATTTCATCGGAGAACCGATTCTGAGGGATTTTGTCAGTCGAAGGTCGGCGTTGCTCATGAAAATGAGTTTTATGTATTCCTGACATATATATACTGCACAATCAGCTTGCAGTTCAGCATTGTTTCATGCAGTAGGAATCGAAGATGATGTACATGTATGTGTGTATGTATGCGTGCACATACATGTTTGTATACACATGTATGAATGTATGTGTATGTATGTATGTATGTATACATACTGTATAGGCTATGTACCGGTATACAGTCATGTAAGTATGAGTAGATATATATATTCATGCCTACATATATAATATATATATATATATATGTGTATGTATACATGCATTTTATATGACGTCTTGCTTAAAGACGAATGTTGTATTGGCGTCATAGACACCTTTATTTAGTACTGCACTATACAATGTGTTTTAGTGAACTTTATTGATCATACTTGTACATAAGGTTCTGTTAGGATGATTGACGTATAGTTAATGACATTCACTGGGTCTGCCAGCAGGTCCCACCTTGTCATGTCATCCAGACTTTACAACATTACATCTCACACCAATATGTATGTTAATACAGTAAAGCAGGAGACAAGGCAAACCCTGAGCTCATTTGACAGGGTCGCACAATCCTGTCACTTAGTCAACCAGGTTCCATATGGACAACTAGAATAAATCAAAACTTATGCCTTTCACACCGATGTTAAGGTAGTTGGTCCAGCATCTCGCGTCACGATGAAACATATGAAGTAAATATGTATGTATCGAGAAGATGGCCAAATCTAGATTCATACATATATTCTGAATATATATAATATATATCATGTCTCCTCTTGAACAACTTTGGACCCCGAAAAACGCTACAGCTTTTTTACTAAGGGTGCCAGTTGTTATTAGCTGGTCTGTGACTGCATACATGTCTTGCGCTTCCAATGTGACTTCCAATATGGCTTCCAATATGGCTTCTCGTATAAAGGGGGAAACAGTAGCTCTAGAACACTACGTTCTATCTTATCTCTAACTGAGCACAAAATAAATATCCATCTTTAGGCTTACCGTACGTTGTTCCTCACTAAGAACCTCTTTTAGCTGCCTTGTCATACCTACATTAAACAAGGTAACTTCCCACAAAATTGGAAAGTTGCTATAGCTACCACAATACCGAAGAAACAATTACTAAACCTGGATGAGTTGAGGCCAGTCTCATTATTAGTGCCACTGCCAGGAAAATTCCTCAAATTTTGTTCAAGAGAAAAATTGAAAATCATGTGGAGACCAATAATCTCCTCTGTGACGCCCAAGACAGTAGGCTACAGATAGGCTACAGATACTGCCATTTTCCACCTTTTATCGGATCTCTATTATGTCGCTAAGATAATAGTGTTGATGTATGTCTATCCTTCTATGATCTGGCTAGGCGTTTAACTACCTTTGACTACCCTGGTCAAAAGTTGTACACAAGCCATACACAATTCAGCGCGGTCAAGTTACAACACTCAATGGATAATATGTGTCTACTCATCACACCGAAGTATAATATGATTAAAACTGATAGACATATATTACTCTTGTATCCTAATTATTAGTTTTTCTAAACTAGTAAATTTTAAATGGTCACCTTTTCTTAACTAGTATGTTTTGTAGAAACTTTATTTGATATATGATATTTTGTCATTGTCAACACTGACAATAGTGCAATTTCTGTACAATGTCTTCTTGGCCAATTAAATACTTTTAACAAACATTTCCAATGGGGATTTACTTTGAACTCAACTTATAATCATTACATATACTTTCCTCGCTCACTTATCCCTTGCTTGTTTAATTCGGTGGATAGGCGAGTTTAAACATAAACCACACCAAGTCTACCCTTGCCAATATGGCCATGCGTGACGACTTCCTTATCAATCCCTGTTCCAGATCACAAGTAGCAGGAGCCTGATAGAGCTTCTGTCTAATATCAAGCCAGCCAATCTGGCTTCCTTCAATGTCCCCCGTAAAGCCACATGGATGCTGCAGCCCCACTCCTCTAGCTTCTCCATGTTCGTTCAGGTCTTGGAAATAATAATGGAGGAAGTAAATCACCCCCTTGGATATATATAGGAGATAAACCTGGGCCAAATTGTACAACTCTCTGAGAGACTGAAATAGAGGTGTCTGGGGTATTTTGGGTTATTGACATCAGTAGTGGTAGATATACTAACGGATAGGGGAGTCGCATTGCTATGATAAATTGCTAGACTATGCATAATTTGTTTTCACAGACATCAATGAGGCATTGGGGACAATTGAGGGCAGTTTACCCGGCTAAAATAAGTTATTGCCTCGGATGCGGTGTATTCATATCTTTCAGGGCAACCACCCTAAAAGATGTAGCTTTTCTTTGCAATACGCATGTGGAGGGAAGATAATAATAACCCAGTTTGGTAACCTTTCCCATATAGCCCTTTACCGAGTGCAGGGGCCAGAAATAATGTATCACTAATATATCCTACGTGTGTTACAACAGCAGAAACGAATATATGCTGTATGCAAAGAAAAGTGTATAAGGTGGAGATTTGCGAGATGTGGTTGAGATCTATTGGTATTTTGAGAATGATCTATAGCCTGTCCATGAGAATGACATCTCCGTTTTATCCTAGCGTGTTTACCTGACCCCAAGCAGATTTATGTTTGCGGAATATGAAGGTGCTCCTTGTTCCTATAGTATGATATAACCCAGACATCGACGCTGATAAAAACACACGCTCCTTTTCCGTTACCAACTTAAAGTATATGGGTATGGCATTAATCTTCAAAGAAACAACCTATGTTCTTTCTGCCATACATTAAGAATATTTAGTGTAGATTATGGCCTTTCTCGATGAGTTTTAGCAGAGGTTATGCTGGGACAAAAAAGAAAAAGTAACAGTTATCACTTGAAATGGTCATATTACTTTTAACGGTTTACAGTTATATACTGTTAACAGTCTCAGTTTGTTCTGGGGGTCTTTTTGTCTATAATGTATTTCCCCAAAGGAAATGTGGCAGAGCCAGTTAAATTACCTGTCTACTGGTTGCATTTATCATGGCAAATTTTGTGGTCTTATGCTGAAGAATGTTCTTGCCGAGCAGGAGGAAAGGTTATGTATTCATGTGTATGTCCAGTGGTATATGGACACACGTCAGTCTATCTGCGACTCAAACATTAGAGAGGTCATTTTCAGATGAGATCAGGGATGAGATCAGATGAGATCAGGCCGCCTTTGAGATTAGATGTAGATCAGTTAATACTTACATGTTACACAAATGTGCCAGAAATATGAATGGCATCGAGGCCCTACAGCCCCTGCCATAACAAAGAAGACCTGACGTGGGTCACAATTCTGGATATAATACAGTTTAACCCTAGTCCAAAAGGGACATTATAAATTGGCAACCATCTGTATTCATTAAGTGCTAAATATTGTTGACCAAGTTTATGAAGAAAAGAAGTCCCTGGTGTAAATCCTTCCCTTCCTGTCGTGCAATTTATTCTTGGATGCCATTTCTTTTTGGAGGGAGATCATTTTTTAAGACTCCACTGAGGAAGGTCGGGAGCTTGACGTCTTCTCGTTTGGCGTCGCATACACCAGTCAGTACCCATGGCGCCATCCATGGCAGCTTTAAGACGCTTAGTTCCCATTCGAAAATGGCCCTTTAGGCACGGCGTTCACGCCTCTCAAAGGTACAGCCCATAGGGCGGGAATATCGGACCCAGCAGTTGGCCTTAGCACATAAATGTATCTATTTTCCTACAGGCCCCTCTTGGAGAGACATCTTGACCCAACTCAATGATAGAACGATTGGGGACCCGAAAGCTACAGACATGAGGAAATTCCTTTGTGCAACTTGGTGCTACTCATGTTTCAATAGTACTCTGAAAAACCTCATTTCTGGACACACTTTCACTGCTAGGTTAGAGCAACGTTGGTTAGAGAGGCCTAGATGTGAGACACTCATTATTGCGCACAAGATATGTGTGACCCATCAACAAGGTACAACTTCTGAAATAAGTATTGGGTACATTTACAAATAGGAAAGATATTTTCATTTGGTTACATTTACGTCATTTGCTATGATAAAGCCATGATTTCTAGGGACTACTAGCTGTGTTTGGCGTACGCGCCGTAGTGACTCATTAATTTTGATAATATTGTGTGCCAAACTAATTAATTTTGATAATAGTGTGTGCAGTATTGGATATTCAAGGATTAATTACATTCAGGGGCTATTGGTGCACTGTTTAGGGCAGAAACCCGAGGTGAAACCAAGGAACATCAGCAGTCCCGACCATTCGGGACTGATTTCTAAGGAGTCAGCTGATTATGAATACAGAGCTTTTAATGGCCTGTGTATGCATGACCTGTGATAATACACGCCCTGATCTAAGATACCATAACTTGACACCCGATACAAAAAGATCTGGTCTCCAATATTATATCCTTGTGATTCTGACCAGACGACTCGAGAGTTGGGAAAAAATCATTTCTAACAAGAAAATAAGAACACAACTCCTTCTCGTAAACAATTGGAGAGGACTTCTGGAGTTAAGTAACTAATGGTGGGGCTTGCTGCTTTGGTCCGATAGTTGGCAAGGTCATGGCAGCTGAATGGGAAGAGGGACATCCCACTGTGTAGGACTCCAGACCCAAGGGTAGGACTCCCCCCATTTCTGAGACATTTGTGTCTGCCTTGATCTTAATTTGTAATCAAAGTGGACATGTAGGCGGCCTCTTCTTATACCGATTGCCTCAATTTCTGGGCCGGCATCCAAGAATAACGATGGAGAAAGAGGACTGAAAAGGGACAAGCAAAACAAGGATAAGTAATAATTGATGGCTTGGCTTCGACCCCAGCGAAATTAGGCCGGTCTTGGGTGGGGATCTTTTGGCATCGCACCTTGTTCAGGGAGTTTAGCAAGGTAGCTACGAGTCGCTAGTGAATTCAGAGTAATGTCCTTTGGGTAGGTGCTATGGTTAAGTATTGAGGTAGACACAGTGAAACGATTGGATGCAAACAGATTGCCAATGTTTACAACATATCCTTCCTTGATCCGGTGTAGTATAGCACCTTTCCAGTTGGCTCTGCCAGATTTTTGTGAGTCTTTTTCTGGATCACGGTATTGAATTTATTATGCTATCCCGATCCTTTTTTCCCAGTAACTGATATGTAGATTGTCCTTATGCCCCAACATCCGTATTATCCCTTCCCTTCAAAGTTCAGAAAGTATCGGAACTTTGGGTTCCCAGCGTATGAGGTTCGTATATATATGTGTTATATATTATATATGTTGAAAATGTTATAAGCTCTGGTGATGTATAGGCTATACATTGTATGTACATACCCCTCAGGTCAAATAATCAGCGGACACCTTGTGCAATGTTACTGTAGTTTTTTCTCCTTACACAACATGCTCAAATTCCGCTGTCCACAGGCGATTAATTTACCCACCTGAGGTTGCAGGTAATTTAATTTGGAACCGAGACCTGTGTGCTATACGACCCCCCTTTTCCCGGGTTCCCCGGCAGCTGGTAATGAATTTTTGAAAAGCCAGCGACTGGTTGGCGGCAATAGAATAATGGTCTAGACCCATATTGCCGGATCTTTAATCAACGATACACGCAACCTTGGCATACAAGCACCATCAGGCCAAAATTTAAAGCTAACAGTTACTAGAAACCCCACCCCATTTCGACCCCAACCACTTCCCCCAAGATTTCTCCACCCCCCACCATCCGCCCCCACCTCCTCATTCCACACCCCATAGGATAGAGGGGGCTTGTTGCTATAGCAACCTAGGTCTAAGCCCAGCCACCCACTTGGCGTCAAATTTTCCTACCTCCTCCCATTGTACACATGTATCCGCTGTAGAGATAGGCCTGTTGTTGGAATCCTCTAAGAGTTCAACAGTTGACGTGGGAGGAGTTTTGTGATCCCTATAGCCAATGTACACACAACGGTAGAGGGTAGAGATGAACTGTTAGGCACTGGACTGTTATAACATCAATAGCTAGCAGCTAGAGACTTATTTGGTGACTTAGAACCTTTGCCTTGGAGAAAGCCCCATTGCATCCTTTAACTCCTGAAACAGTATTCCTACTCCACTTTTAACTCATCCTATTGTATCTTCTATTGTCCTGGTGCTGGCAATGGCCTTAGTCCGGGTAAGTGTTATCTACCTATAAAATATATACAAAGCATACTATGGTGATATTGTTTTGTTTATGTTTCATTGATTTCACTATAATTATCAAGCTTAAATTCACCACACCATTATTGTCACACCTAGGTTGACTCAAGAGTAGATCTAGCACTCTGGAAATCTCAAAGACAACTGAACGGGTCAATGTAGTCACGTGGGGTAACTCACGTGGTCTCACGTGGTCTCACGTTCCCCTGTGGGGGGGGGGGGTGAAAATGTGGCGTATCCCTGGTGACAAACAGCCAGGATATCAAGAAGAGAGGGACTCCAATTTTATCATGGCTGGGGTGAAAATTACAATTCACTATCCGCTCCAATTGTGTGATCTGATTCATTTTTATGTAGCGGATAAAATGTTTGTATCCACCTCTTCCCAGCGTGAGAACAGATAGAGAAGCACAAGGGGGTTGGGTATTCAAGAAGCACCACTGTAGCCACAATAGGATCCGTGAGAGAAGATGGATCTTATTGATCTCTGTATTTACGCTTCACGTAACATTGCACTACCATGGCTTCTAAAAACTGCCTTGTCGTTCCCCTAGTACTCACCCATTTCGTCTGAAAAGATAAAAAGTGCCAGAAAAAGCAAATCCACGAAATGATCTTTTGAAACCTGATATTTTCTTCTCGTTTCGGGATGGCCGTAACTTAACTTCTTGTATTATATTTTATATTACTGATTGAAATGGCGATTGATAGTGCAGAAAGTGGACGACCATGTATATATGATGCGTCACATTACAAATCGCAGTTGAATAGCATTTTATTTTCAACTGCTGGAACATAATATATATCGAGTCATGCTGTACAATATTCTGTCCTCGGAATATAATTCTATACGTTCGATATGAAATCCAATACATCATGAACCAGTTTCTTTCATTTACTTTTCAGACGTTCATTATTTCACTCCCCACGCCTCTTTCCTCCTTTCCATGATTTGTTTTACGAATCTCCATGGAGACAGTATACTCTGCTGAGCATCTACCAATCTGGCCAAGCAAAGCAGCAAGTCACCGTACCACGCACTGAACTTCTGATCTTTTATATAATTTATTTTACGTCTCTGAATGAGATTAGCTTTAACATCTGACAACGATTTCCTTATTCTTCTTTCTTTGATTAACTCAACCATTTTTTGTGACAGTCCAACAACTAGATCGTCTCAGGCACTCAGTAAAACATGCACAGAAGGTGTTTACACCAAGAATGACAGGGTTGCTTAACAATTGCGATGGCATGGGTTGAGTTCCCCTCGTATTTAGCCAACCATTTTTGTGGGGCGGAGGGGGGGGGGTACAGAGACTTACCCGAAGCCTAATCCGTAAAGTCTCATTGATTACCGAATCTTACCCTGGAATTTCTTCGTTTAAAAATTCATATACTGGCAGTAGTTTAGTACTTTTCAGTAAAGCTTTCAGTACGTCCATGGATCTACACGGGGGACGTTGTTCGATCATACAATTATGCCCATAATTTATTATCTGCAATTCCATGAAACATTGCCTTGCCCCGAATGAGATTACGAAGAGCTCATAATAATAGGAAAATGGCAGTTTACTTTAATTTGATCATTCTGATATCTTTCAGTGATACTTAAGCCAATCATTGTTTGTCACCGATAGGTTTATGCGCAACTAAGTACTGTCAACCGACGTAATTAATTCTGCAATCTTAGATTCGTCCCAATCCATCACCTCAGAAAGATGGGCCCTAATTATGGTCCCAGGATCCCCCTCCGTACCACGGCAGCTATAGCTCTTATAGCCATTTCCTTTCACCGAATTACACTAGACCAATTCCTGATGGACCTGCTAACAGAATTTTAAAAGGGCCTTATAAAAATTACAGATATATATTGCATATGAATAGTGCATCCCTTGATGTTGTTTAAAAGTCGAAAGGAAACGGATCTTATGAAATATGTTTTAATTATTGCATCAACAAATGTCAGCGATCAGTGGCAATGATCCAGAAAATCTCAACTAGTTTTAAACAATATATTCTTATATTCAAGAGCCAGGGTTTCCTGTTGTCTAGATGGAATTTTCGCAGCACCAATCAACTATTGTCAGCCTTTGACACTAGCTCCTTAAAATATTAAAAACCGTCATTCAGACATCCGGCCAATAGCCTTTTAAATCCAGCTTCGATTGAAATCAGGGATGCTATGATCTGTAAAGTGTTATTATCCCTGGGATTTAACATGCGAGAGTTGTTCCAATTTTTGTGAGCTATTCAGCTTCATTGCAGAGGCATTCAACAGCCAAAACCATCTTGATCGCATTCTATGAAGGCTTCGGGAAAATGACGAAGTGTTCCCTCTACCTTAAACTGCATTTCTGCTTGAATATTGCTCCCATCTATCCGAGCGCTAATTTTGCCCAAGCAGGCTGTCTCCTCTGCGGGGAAACGCGGAAGCTTGTAGATGAGTTATTTCAACCAGATCCTTTCAATAATTCACTTTCTCTCCGCCTCGATGGAATAAAATTGAATTTCAATCAGCGCCTTAGTTTGTAATCAAGAATTGCCGTTAGAAATTAAGTGAGATGCTGCATGCTACAAGGGAATGATGTATTGATCTTGCCTGTGTAGGTTACAAGTTAGAATCTATAATTTACCGTCTATTACAACGTTCCTCCGTTAAAATTCCCTTCTACATCGACGACGAATAATACAGCACTACTTTACGTTATACTGGCGAATATAAAATGTATACAAAGCAATTGAACAGAATAAAATTGCTTATTTTGGATGTATGGGACTAAAATACAGCCTAGCATTTCAAGTGTTTCTAACAGCTGCCGGGGCATAAACTATATTATGTTTACTTTTAATCTATTGGTGGAAAGGCCAAAGTCTCCAGACACCTTTCAGACACTAAATAAAAATTATGAAACTAAATTTTCATGTCCGACATGTGTACAGCCAAAAACATGGGTATTCATATGCACTTTAAATGAATATTATGAATTTCCTCCAATTAGAGTGGATCGGTCCATAGGTACAACATTCAATGTTTCATTAAATATGTTAAATATGAGCAAGGAACAGAATATTGATCATATTTTGAAATATGATATCATCAACTAATAATAAAACCTCTTGTCTTATTACCTCCTAAATATTATTATTGGGGGGAAATTGCGAGTCTGTGAACTAGTGCTCATGTCTGTGTACGACATACAGTTGAGAATAGATGGCAACATGTGAATCTGTGAATACGATAACAGATTGGGGCGATCAAAAGTTTCCATAGCATAATAGTCATTGAAATCAAAGCTAAAATACTCTGAAATATATCATATTATATATGGACATGCAAGGCTTCTTTCAATGGGGATCATCCCGGAGAATTGTTACAGCCATAACGCGGTAATCGTTTTTATCCCTTTCATTTCAAAGTTTGCTCCTGAGTCAATCCAAGGAGTTCAGTACTGGGGACTAAGCTCAAAAAGTGTAAATGTATTGTAATTTTTCCAGGTCTTCCAATAACTGACAATGTGATATGTCTTGGCTCAATTATTTGAGTTATTTATGTCTGTTAATAGACAGGGTTTCAGAAATTTCCTGATTTAATGATACTTAAATATGGACCAGAGTTAAAACCAACATACAGCTCACGCAACATTTACCGATGCAATTCGACTACATTTTAAAATAATCACTCTCCACCCCCACACGTATGTCTAATATAAAACTCCCTTGTAGCTGTGCCTCTAAAGCCAAACATTAAAGCCCGAACTCAAAGTTCAAAACATTTTATGAAAATCATAGAAATCGGGAACATGTAATCTTCAACTTAGAAAATAAAATTGCACATCAGGAATTTCAGTATGAAGTCGTCGGCACGACATATTGTGATTGTTGCTTTTGGGGCTTTTTGTTGTTGAGTATTTTTCTGGGGGGGGGGGGGGTGAGGGGCGAGGGGGATGCAGTCCACGTGTTTACACAAGGTTTTAAATAATTCAAGCGATATTTTACGAGAAAATTCATTCGCGGATTTCCACTAAGTTACACTATATAAATATATGCATTTGTAAAATATAAAATGCATCATTGACATAGACATTTCTATTTTATGAAAACTCTGAGTCTTCGGTAAATATGTTTGATATAACCATATACATCGCATTCGTTTTGTATTAATAAACTTGTGGAACGTCAGTGACCAAATTTATTCCATGAATGGCGTGAGTATTGTAACGTTTCTAATAAAATCGCAGTTTGCACTACAGTTGCACTTCAAAATACTGTAAACAGTATGTACCAAAAATGGTCTTATATGTTCACATTCATACACACATTTTATCTATTTTGAACCTTGCTGATACTAGGTTCATGGCCTATCACTACATGATTAGGTTTTATATAGAATCATAAATACAAGCCATGGTTTATTATACAGAGTTTACGATATGCACATGTATACATGTTTATCAATTGAAGGTTAAATCCGTTCCCTCCTTTCCTCTCATGAGATCACAGATATGTATAGCTGTAACAAAAATTAATGTGTTTTGTACTTATCATTCCGAAGGATATAATATGATCTACCATCTAAAATGTTTTGACGAGGAAGCAACCTTTAAAATAACCTCTTAGAATAAGAAAGGCGAAGTCGAGAAACAACACAGAAGTCATAAAATGCAGGGTCCGGAAGTATCATCAAAGTAGAGTCATGTATGGCAATGTAAACCTAAGGCCCCTTTTCATATTTTGTTATGTTTGTCATTGTATACTGAGGCTAAGACAGACTTCCATTACCAGGTGTTATTAACACTGAGATATAAATGAATGAATTCATTATTTGAGACTACTAAAATAAGGATACATGTTACTAAAAAGGGTTTTCCAGCATATGGAGCGTATACAAGTTACCTTGTCTCTCAATAATCTCTGCGATATATATGCGATATATTTCCGTTATTCCACAGTCATATTTTTAAAAAAAATAATATATATGGTTGTGTACTTCTGCCTCATTCTGCTTAAATCATGTGTAGTGAAAGCACGTGAAGTTTGTCAGCTTAAAAGAGTTGTGCCACCCTCGAATGAGAACAAGAAGAGTACTTGTACTCGTACATCTAGACTTATTGTTAACAAACCTGGGCAGGTTATACAAGGAATAACCCTTAGACAAGCAGGGCACTTGTCGGGGGAATTCGATGCTACAGGAATTACCTACGTGTACTGTAGGCACCCGGAACCGGTAGCAGCTGCAAGTCTTGATCTGCTGGATCCTGGCAGCTGCCAATGAGGTCATTGTGACTTTGGTTTCCTCTGCGTGACCTCCAGGTTTTGGTTTCCCGAGGAAACGTCCTCGTTCCTTCTCATACTGGACCCCTGGCTCTGGAGTTAAGGGATCTGTCTCTGGATCCGAAGGGTGCTGACTGGGGACGCCCTCTGGGTTGGCTGCCTAGAACTAAGCCAGCCCTGGGTGCTGTGCAGCCTTGTGCAAGGCTGACACGCGGCGCGGCTGGGCACACTGCTTCTGCTACACCTGTTGGGCCAGCCCTGGAGGCGCGGATAGTGTTTTCCTACCTTTCTGCCTTTCATAAGCATTTGAGCACGTTCACTTTTTTACTTCATTGCTTTTTGTTTCCACCTTTTAATGATGTCTATAGATCAAGTGATCAACATCTATTCAGCTAGTTTTTGTCAGCAGAGGTTCTATCAAATTCTAATATTCCCTCGCTGAAATACATATGGTATGCAATGGCTTTTATCTTGTTTTTGTACATATAACTTTGTATGTATTCCATTCAATGGCAGCCGAACTGACGGGTCGCTTTCTGTGATTCTGTGTGTGAAAACTATGTAAGATAAAATACGGAGCGCGGCCCGAACAGATTCCTATACACAACCCGATCCAATATCATAGCCACCCAGGCTGCCGGCACGTATAACCCGCACACCATCCTCTACCTCCCTAATATTAACACCTTCTGGAAACATGATCCTCCCAGAGCAGCATCCCTTTTGAGTCTATACCACACGAACACCTCCAGGTCCTCTTTCTCCGACCTGGAATCGACTCCAAGTTGGCGGGAGATAGGAGAAGTTGCAAGGAGCCTACCAAGGGGGGTCCATATCACTAACATACCCCTGTAGGCGGGGGACAAAAGTGAACAAGGCTGTCATGAAAAGATTCAATTTAAGTGTCAGAAGTTTGATATGAGGTCCACTGCAGTAGGACATTTTCCCTCATAAAAATGACTGATTGCTAAAGACAATAAGGTTAATTCGCGTGTCCAGAGCAAAACTCCTACATCTATGCATAGATTGGCTGGACACTAATTTTGGTAATGCATTGGTATAGAAACAATTAGATCTACTTGCCTAGAGCCAAGATATTATTTATGTTCATGTCCTTTCTGAATGATGGATGGATGGCAAGAGTATACAGTTGTCTAAAAGCACCAAGGTTGGCTGAGTGAAACAGGATCCCTGGGTGTCTGTCGCTGACAGAGAGCAGTATTCACCACCAAGCCCGGGGTGTATTTCCGAAGTGCTCTTCAACCAGAAGATCCAGGATTCTGAACCTCAGATACCAATGCAAATCATGTATAGAAAGTCCTCACATTGATTTACAATATGAACAGTTTCTGAAATTTTACATCGTTACGTAACGGCTGTCAGAAAATGAATTCTCCGTTGTATTACATATGTTTTATCAGAAACCAATGCAGGCGTGATTCCAGAATTCTATCTTGTGTATCTAGGAGATCTGCGACATCACCAATACCTACTCCAACAGCATTTTCAAATTATGCCAGAAAGCAATACTGGCTTGAGCGTTGCCAGAAGAGACCTGCATTTAGCCTAGGGTAATTGGAGCCTTATGCATAGGTCAATACAAAAGATTTACAAATTCGTGGTTCCTCTCAACCGAGTTCCAACAGTGCTGTGCCGTTTACTCTCTATACCTTCGTTACAGACCCGCCCGAAGTGTCAAAAGTCATTAATAATACGTAATTTAACAGTTTATTGTTAGTAATTTTGATAGGAATACCTGTTTTGGAGAGATCAAAATATTGAATTACGAATGTAATTTTGAAATTATCGTGGAATTGCCTTTCCTTGATATTTTGATATGGGCCGTCTTTAGAAATGAGGCTATCAAATGCGTCATGATAAGTTAATGTAATGTATATGAAATTCTCATAGTAACTGTCTAAATTGAGTGTATTGTTTCGTATGCCCACTTCGTAGAATGGCACTATCCTAAGAAGCGAAAGAGCCTCATATGTACTTGACATTTTATCAAAGTTCTGGGTGATATGAGTAGAGTATAACAGATAGGAGACCTGGATGAAATAAGTAATTCATCCGTAACTTTGTAAATGACACGTATCTGCGGAATATCATCTGACTAAAATGTATTATTCAATGTGTATGCAAGGAACAGACAAAACGACTCCATTTCATGAGTGTTGCTTTGCAATATGCCCCTTATAATAGATTCATTCAGAAAGTAGGTTTTACATTTAGAAATTGTTATGCCGCATTTCCGAATATCATCTTTCAACACAACCTGTATAATTTTATCTGTATCCGCGATCATCACTCTCTGTACTTCTCAACTCGAACAGGAAAATTCTTTAAGGAAACACTCTTTTGTTCCTTCCTTTACATTATCTCTCCCTGGCCATTCCTCACAGAAGCATGAGGTGCTTGCCTTCCGGGAGTCGCTCCCCGAGTTCACTAGGGTCGCATCCATCATGACATCGTTACTTGTCTTTCTTATTTAATGAACACAATATTACACCGACCAACAGAGTCGCTTCTTCCTTCCCTTTCAGCAACTCTTACTGCCTGAAAATGCAAATGATATACAGTTCTTAGCCTTTCTCCTTCTAACTAGAACCTTCCTCATTTTAAAGTGATGACCACAACTTTGTATTGTATATTTTGAGAAAAGATGTACGTGGGAATGGCTTATTGGTGCGGTTGCTATAAAGAAATATTTAAATCCTTGTTTGAATGTACACACATTGCTTAAGACTAAATACTAGACATGGTAGGATTGACTGACACTGGTTTGATTAGCTGGCCAAATTCCGCTTGTGATTCTGCTGTCCACTTTCGCACCTGTTGTTACAATCTTCATGTAGACCGCGTAAAGTATAGGCCTACATACCGGATGGGGCGGGGGGTCGTTTTTTCAAATCCAATTATCTTCGTGATCTCCACGATATAATCGTCCCATATTCTATTAAAATATTGCACCCACATTTCCCCTCAAGCATTTCCCTCGTTCACCAATAGTATGCTGTATTCTCGCAAAGCTACGAAATGATCCTTCTCATATTAAATGTTCTCGTCGTTTCTAATTACAGTGATGATACCTTTCCATCCGTGTGTTCATAATTAGCCTCACTAGGATATAAACATTTTGAACCAGCACAACGTGATTTTGGCATGCGAAATGTTGCGCTTAGCTACAGTTTCTGATAACATGTCCTAATGCCATGCTTATTAGTGTGTCAATAAAAGACAGCTTATTAGACGCAAATGATTAGTTACGGTGAAATGGAGAAGCGGAATATTACGCGAAACCA
Source organism: Sthenelais limicola (assembly GCA_942159475.1). Taxonomy (NCBI): domain Eukaryota; kingdom Metazoa; phylum Annelida; class Polychaeta; order Phyllodocida; family Sigalionidae; genus Sthenelais; species Sthenelais limicola. Next base: position 55,663,984 of record OW804095.1, on the reverse strand, counting down.
AAATAATTATTCCTATTTCATCAACATGGAGAAATTCCTTTCGTTTCGACAATATCCAATGGAAACAGATTTAGCCCTTCAACGACCAGCAACATTGAGCTTTCTTAAACTGCAGACGAGAAGCGGAATTCCTACAAGATAATTTCCATCGCATTAAAGAGGACTTTGGAGGACAAATTTGATTACATTTTACCAAAGTTTGATTGATGTTATCAATATTCCTATAACCTATATTTTCTCTAGCTTCATATCTTCCGTTTCTGCAAAAGCACCGGGAGGTATAGACAGTGTAAATTTGCGCCCGAAAAATTGATTTTGTTTCCTTGAGGCCTTTCCTATTTCATATTGGATTAGCAATAATTGCAATTCCTGAAGACGAAACAGCCCTAATGTGTTGCGTTTCAGTTGATGGCGTCGCAAACGCGTCAGGATAATCAATAAAAATGGCTGCATATCCAAATAACTTTCACATTGTCAGGTTCGAGCGTTGAGACGATGGGCTTTTTGACCTCTGTTCTTTCCATGAAGAAAAGCACCCCTAATAATTGCTGACAGACTGAACTATATCTCCATGACAACTCATGTTCTGACCTTGTCAATATAGCCATGTTTGTTGGTCCAATTCCCCCGTGCCCAATGTGGTTATTGGAGGGCATTCGTCGTCTCCGGGCAGGTTTCCCAATCAGGGAGCAATTTTCTACTCGGAACATGCAAATACCTTCATTTACAAAAGGTGGAAAGTTTTCGAATATTTGAACTGCAAGGGGCCAGCTAAGAAATAAAGAGATGTAGGAAGTTGATGGAAAGGAAGATCAGCCCGGAGGATAACCAGCACTGCTTGAAGACGAAAGAAATCCCTAGCAGGAATTGGTAAATGTATTTGTGATCCTCCTTAATGGTCTGACACACGCGTCTGCTTTGCAATGTTCTTGGTATTTGACCTTCTCTTCCGGATGTGCCTGAGTTAAGAGAAGATTTATTTTTACCATATTTACTGGATACGCCGGTGAGCTTTCGATCCTAATTTGATTACCAATTAACACACCCCATTTACCCCTGGCGTTCGATTCGCTTTTACCCGTTGGTTTTATGTGTGTATACCATTACTATTACATCCCCTCTTCCCAGTTCTTTTGTCTACTCTCTCAGCAACATCATTCATTCCTCCTTGCATCTCGTTTTGCCTCCTCTCCTCTTTTCAACTGTGACCTTCCCCTCTCCCCTCCTCTTTACCATTCTCATTAACCGAACGAGAGCCAAGATAAGCAGCACCACTACGCACTGTCAATGGGAATAAGTGGCGAGCCATTTCTCAGGTTTGAAATTTAATTGGCATTTCGTTAAGGTGACCAACATTTATTTTATCCCAAAATGTCTGGAAGCGACTTATGCCATCCTATCTGAGGAACTGAAGGTATTAAATAATGTTAAACTGTCTGTGACATTGCCTCGTCATGAATTGCCCATAATAAAGAAGGCGAAGCTCCTTCTAGTCGCCCAGGGCGTAGGGATGAAATTGAGTTCTAATATGACTACTGCTTGCTCAACTGTTCTTATTAAACCTGTTCATATAATCCTTACTCCAAAAAGCATATATTTATATATAAACTCATATATACAATGACATTGGTTTCACCTCTTGATGATATTGCCTCGTTCATGTGTAATTGTGACAATTAGGTACAGACTTATGTAACATTTGAACATTATTGACCTGACATTACCTGTCTATGTTAAATATATAGAATATTATGAAGAAGATTATGAAAATGATCGAATGCATGTAAACCAGGCAGTAATCTATGCAAATAAAATTCAAAAATTGCAAATGAAGGGATTGAGCCTCCTAAGTGGTCCGGCTACTGTCAACAAAATCGTCGGCGATGCGCTGGCGATGAGTAAAGCAGTCCGGCCTCTGTCGACAAAATCGTTGGCGATGCGTTGGCGATGAGGTAGTCGATAAGAGTTTTGTGAAATTTAAAGCATCGTCTTTGCATCGACTATCCATCGCTATGCCTTCGGCAATAGCCTGCGGCGACAAGCGATGAGTGGGCGATATGAAAATTGCATCGGTAAGGGTAGCGATGAACATCAAACATGTTTGATATTTCCCGGCGATGAGATTTTGCATTGGTGCATTGTCAATGGAGGTATGGGCCGTGGCGATGCGTTGGCGATGTCTAGTCAATGAGATTGTGCATGTAAAAGCATGAAAATGGTTCTATAGTTGCCAAACTGTTTCCCCTTGTCGATGCAAAGACGATGCAGTCACCAATAGCCTTCCTCATCGCCGGCAATTACATCACCTTTGCATCGACACCGTTTTGTCGACAGTAGCCAGACCGCTTAAGTGAGTAGATCACAGTTTCGCTTGAGGATGATTTGAATTATTAGCCTTAGATATGTTTCATCGAATAGTTTAAGTGTAAAGGGCTTCAATGTCCATCCACCATTCCTTGGCGGCCCAGGTAAAAGCCCATTCAGATTTTTATCGTGATGCTCGCTAACTAGGTTTGCAAAACACGAGTAAGATATAGACTATATTCCACGTTTGTATGGACTGATTCCCCCTTGGTGTTGGAGGCGTTCATCAGAAACATAGTGGGAAATGAACTGGTTCTTTCCTAGACCCTCAGCCTCATCACCATCTAGCTGCATACTAGGATCGGAGATGCCGAAGGGACCCTGAGTACATTCATGCAAGGTCCGTCCCCGAGGAGGCCCCCTCACCATGATAAAGATGTCAGACTGTCTTCTTGTTTCCCCACGCTTATTTCCCAGGAGATATTTCACTAGAAATACGCTGATAAAGTTTCATGGCGACTTTCAAACGAACACGAAGTCTTGGATTGTTGCTTCAGCTAGAGGATGCTGAAATCGGGTCAACAGTGGGTATGGTGCCAGACGTGAAAACACAGCATTGGCCCTCGTCCTGAGTGAAATATTATTTGTCTGCCATTTGGGACTGCGACTCAAGCCTCGGGAGGCTAGTGCTACTGGGGTACATTTCATTCCCATGTTTAGGGAAATTAAGGTCCATGCCAGATTTCCTCTGCAAATTGAACAACCTCTTTCGGAAGGAGCCTAGTTGAGCCATACCTGAACAATGTTTCGAGCTGCCCATTTGACCTGGGGAGATATTCGAGCCGGTGACATGTGGCTTTATAGCCATGCAGGAGGGGCCCTGCAGAGTAAGCTAGCTGACCTTCCTATTCCGGTCTATCTCATACAACATCAATGAACTTGGGATGTTTAAGGCGAGAGTCCCACATGATGTATAAGCGGTAATATTAATGATCCATTGGTTTATGGCGTCAAATCTGAGTGACTTTGGCCTCTAAGTATTCGCCATTCTAACCATAATAGATGACAACCATTAAATGTTAGACTCCATTTCAGGGGAAATTCTTCTAAAGGTTGTCATCTTGCGCATATATATATGCCAGTTTAATAAATCATGTTCAGATCCTAGTGCAAATCAATGAAACCGTTTTCAAACCGTACTAATTGTACCATCTTGTAATTAGTTGAATCAAAACCTGTCGCATCATGATAGAATGATTTGCGTCTTTTTACTTCTCATGTGTTTTTATTAATTTATTATTTTTAATATGAGGAGTTTTGTATATTCGCATACTTTTTAGCCTTGTATTACCTCCCTTGATTTCCTTTCATCTCCCTTACGCTGTACATGTATGGTTCTCTATGGATTGCCTGGCATAAATATGCTACGCTGTCCCAGGCATTGAAGCGTGAGTCTACGATACTTATGGCTAAAGTCTTATACAGCCAGTGTCATGTCAGTGTATGGGGGTAAGGTCTGACTGAGTCGGTTATGAAAATTATGTTTTTAGATTAGCATTAATTAAAGGGCCTTTATTCACATAGTATTTAAGTGAATTTACCTCATATACAGTATCATTATGTATACATATGTAATTAGTAATTACGGTATACATGAGTGTCTTACTATGCGTATTTTTATGATAATGTATACCATTATGAACGCATACATGTATGTTTATTTATTTTATTTCTACAAGTATTAGTACAAATATGAGTATATTATATATGCCTATGTGTATGTTGTATATTGTTAAACATGTAGGCTATTACAAAGCGTATATTTTATACCTTCAGTTCATTACCTATCTGTAAGGATATTCTCCTTGAGTGCCCTACGTCTAGGTATAGCTACCGGTCTAAAAAAGAATATACAAATACACGGGAAGAATTGACTTTTACCCTCACTAGGAGGAACCACTGAGACAGAATGAGCAACCTCCAACAACTTTATCTTCATTTGCCTACTGCGCCGCTGGCCTTTCCTGTCAGAGAAGCACAATGAAGAATTGCAAAGCACCGTAAAAGAAATGTGACATAGTCGGTTTCCGATAAAAATGCAAGGTGTTATTTTCCTGTTTATTGAACCTCGATTTTCAATGACAATTTCTTCAGGAGAGTTAATCCCTGTCATGTGTATTTCCTAAAGGCTCTTGATTATACTCGGTCTTAGGGCCATTTAACACTTTCCAAGAGGTGGAATACGAGTAACTTGATCCAGCTTGAGGTATTGCAATCTTGGAAAGTTTTGTCAGGTGTATGGTGGTCAACTTTGAAATGTTTCGTGAATATATTTCGAGACGGAGCAAAAGCTAGGAACCAAAGTCCGTCCTTAGACATACCATCCCAACAGAACAAATCAAGAACAGTAAACAAAACACAGAGCTCTATACGTATGATGCTTGCATGACATTCAAACAAACATTCCATCTATATCCGTAGGGATGTCCTCAAACATGAATCTAATATGACGGTTTGATTCCGTGGCTTCAACCCTACTTAAACTGGTGACCCCTCAATGTATCATAAGGACTTTCTAAGGACAGATTGTTGATCAGGGACCAGCATGTCAAGGCATTATATGGGCTCAATAATTAATTCAAGCATATTGGATTTCACCTATGCGTGCACACTAATCCCAAGACCCCATGATTTGGAATCGGGTATTATTCAGTCGGAGGAGCAATAGTCATGGCCTATGCTTGAACAGTCCGGTTCCATTTGCCAAACCGGAAGTACACTTGCCATGCATGGACTAGGAAAGTCTAACGCCACGCTGACATCCAAGGGGGACGGTGCATTATGGACGTTGGTAATTAAGTCTCAAAAACCAGGCCTTGGTAATGGTTGCCAGCACAAAGGTTATTTTCTAGCTGGCTGGAGACTGGATGGATAAGGTTTACCCTGGCTCTGCCTGAAGGCCTTTACTGTGAGCATGGGCTAGTGGCTTCCTCGCCTTTCCACAACAACCGTATAGCTCAGACAGCTTGTGTCGAGGTATTGATGTATAGCGGTCTTTCGAAGAAGGTCATTCTGTGAAAAGGGAGTAGGCTATAGCTATTGATGTTAATATTTCTGTTTGGTCACCCCAGTCAACGTCAGGTTTGATAGACGCCAATATTCTATTGATATAATTGTTTGTGATTAGGTATACTGATCATTTGTGTGACATTTGTGTGAAGATTATTTATTTTTATGAGTGGTTAAATGCAATGTTTAAATGTAAGTTCCACCATCATGTTGTTTTAACATCAATAAACATTTCCAAATATACTATTATAAGTATATCTATGATCAAAAGTGCATGTCGCTTCTCAGACACGAACAGGCGGCTTATTAGAATAAATTACCCTATTATGTAGTATATTCAACTTACTCGATTTCTATAGTCACTTTTTACCATGACTGATTGTTTGTAGCAATTGAGGTCCGTCGTTTCTACCCTTATCCCCTTCGAAAAGCTCCGATCTTAGCTTAATAATCACAATAAAATTCTGACATAAATACTTCTATATCATTATTATTGAACCATTATATTTATATATGTTCTATGTTGCATTTCTTTAGTTGAATTTCTTTTCTCCTTAATTGTGCAGTTATTCCAAATCAAACTAAATAGCGAGTACTTGTATCATATGTTTCAGTAGTAATTAGATCTTCAAATCAATATGAAGTCCGTCAGGAATATTCTCAACGATAAACGCCCCTATAAATTTGATTATACGTTATCTTGATGATTGGGTAAGGCAGGACAAAATGGAGTCCGCGGTGTTTTAAATTACAGTCGGATTGTGATATTGCCATCCTCCATTTGCCGGTTTGTCGCTTGTGAAATTAGCATATCGCCGTGCTCAGGATCCAGCAAAGGTTTCTTTTTCAATGCGTTCTAAAATCAACCGACCCACAGCTTTCGTCCCCCCCCCCCCCCTACCTAGAAAAACCTTACCCTACCTAAAAAAAAAATTTACCATACCTGATTTTTTCCCCCATCATATCTTACTTTTTTTGGATTTTTTGACAAAAAAAGCTTATAAAAGCAGGAAAACGGGTTTTCCTAACCTGGAACTTTCAAAAGGCACATTTGCCATGTTCAAAACAACTATTGTTATGAAAAAGACATTTTTTTCAGTTCCTGGGAGGTGGTTTCCAAACAAAAAAAAATAACAAAAAACAAAAAAGAGTTACCCCCCCCCCCCCCCCAACCTAGTTTTCAGCCAGATAAATCGGAAACACACCTATTTTTTGGGGGGGGGCCTTATCACCTGTTGTGTTTCTAGAATTGTCTTTTCCACGATCCTGCTGAATTCGGAAGGCGTTCCAATTCTGAAGCACGAATGTAACTGTTTGACTTAACACGTGACTTCCCCTTTCACTGGAAACCCAAATTATTGTTTTACTAATGAAGAGGCAATTAAGAGGCGAACAGTTTTATTTTGAATAGTCCGCAATTAAATTTAATAAAGTTCTGCTCTCCCAGGGGCTCAGCAAGTTCTGAGTTATAAACTCACTAGCTCAATTATCAGCTCAACTGGGCTCATAGTCCGGAAAGCTGCAGGACGTTGCACAAAAATGGACACAGCACCTAGAAAAGATTTAAATATTTCGAGAAACTAACAGTCAAGTAAGTGACCCACATCGAGAAGAGAAAGCTCTTGAAATTGGTGACGCCATGGAAAGTGAATAATCCCGACGTCTCTAGTAAGAAAGAGGACCCCGAAGTGCCTTACGTTAAAGGTCAAGTAGCGAAGCAACCGAGGCAACAGTTTTCCAAGACCCAATTTGATTTGTTGTAGAATTCACTGGGGAATACGTCCTGTCTTAGAAAGGAATCATGTTAGATTGGCTTCAGTCGTAATCTCACGCTCACGGAATGATGATTGGATACGAGGTTATTCTGTTTCTTGGTGTGAGCAAATTTGATCAGAGTCTGAGTCGACTGTGTTAGCGATGGTTAAGTCTTCTGGGGTGGTGGTTAGGCGGGGCTTGTGATGGTACATCACGCCCTGAATATTATATAAGGCTGCCCCTGCTCTCACTTGAGAAAATGGTAAAGAGCCCACCGGGAATCAGCTTGTCCCTAGACCCATGCTAAAATAACAAGCCACTGCATAAAACTCCCCCTGTGATGGCAAGCGCATTGTGAATGACTACATCGCGAGAAGGAACAATATAGCACCAGCAACCAGAATACCAAAACATATTCTTTTACCCATCTTGATTCCGTTCATAGAGTAAGTATGGAAATCACTGCGACGCGGTCGGGTTCTAGGCGCTAGCTTATTTATATAAGAATTGGGATCCTTCTGTTGTGGCTCACATTCCTCAAAGATGTAATATTCATCAGGACCACCTACACCATGCTGAACTTAGCTTAACCCAAAATGCCGGTGACGGTATGCAGATACGGAGATGTGCGAGTAAGGGGTGTTAGAGCTGAGGGAAATATACCACTGATCCAGATTTCAGTGTCAATCTACCCCTCAGAGCCTGGCCCTTACTGGGGGTTGAAACAGCTAATCTTGTAAGCGAGGATTGGGGTTGGCAGTGGACATTTTATGGATGTTGACCGCTGGCCTCCCAAGAATTCATACCCAATAGAGTCAGTTTGAGTACACCCGGAGGGCCTCCATGGTGTCCCCAGGAGTCATCTTCCATGCGGTCCACTGGTCAAACATTTACATATTCCGATGCTATCTACTGGTATTGATGTGGCATTGACCCTGGATGGATCTTATAGTGTCTGGAGGACGCCTGATGCGTTCCGGGTGTAGTGTATATGGACTGACCCTCCCTGGAGGCTACTGACACAAAGGAGTTATGAGAACTTTCCTCAAGGTCCAATGAGGTGCTGGCATATTGGTTGTCCATCCCCATGTTGTCCCTGGGAAATCTCTGTTGTTTTTGGAGAGGGTGAATATTGGTAAGGGTCAATTGACAGCAACACTCCTCGTCATACCCTTGGGTAATGAATTATTTACGATCTGAGAAATCAAGATTTTTTTGTTATGTACGGCCAACTCTCTAATGGCAAGTAAATACAAATCGCACAACCAAGTTTAAGATAATGATATTATGCTTTATGACGTAAACAACATTTCATTGTGCCATATATTGTTGAACTGCAGCTGCTCTTGGTGGAACTAAAATATGAGGAAATCCAGAATAAGTCTAGTTGTATGCTTGGTGTTAAAACCCGTACATATATACTGATTTTTAGAATTAGATTAAATTCTCTATCAGGCATCATTATAGCATCTCTCTAACAGCTCCGTAAATATCAGGATGTGTCCAATTGACATTTGATAAAGGTACATTTTATAAAGAAACATTGTCTGTATAGGATAAAATGCGACTGAATAAATAAATACAAATACAAATACACTCATTGGTCTTAGATCTATAAGTTCTTAAAATGCAACTGACAATTGAGTCTTCTCTATATTGATCTTCAAAATGTTAGAGCCAAGCATATGAGCCAAAGGACTTGATATGATATTGCAGGGAAAATAACTACCCGCCTTAGTGACGTGTTCATTCTCTGATCATTTGCAAAGATTCAGAAAAAGATAATCTTCTAAAAATGTCTAGAAATCAGTGTATTTGTTATGATATGATATTATGGATATTTCCTTTGCGATGATCTAACTCGTAAATTAATTTTAACTCATTGATTGAGATATCCTTGGATATTTCTTGCTTTCTTAAACCTATGTAATATCGTACATTCTGTACATTCCAAATGTCTGGAATCAAGGTGCTCGGTGTAAGTTAGAGTATATAAATATAAATGCATTTATTGATCAAGCTTCAGGTATAGTTTGTTGTCACCTAAGTTCTGTCACCATCTCATTGAAACCTTCCGCCGCCCTGGACTGCATGAGGCTCTATAGGACGTAGATTGGTGAAATACATACATGTTGCAACCGGGGTAACCATGTTGCAACAGATTTCGGTTGCTGGAAAGGCACAGTCATAACGATGATCACATTAACCTTGAATAAGATTGTTATATTCTGTACATGCTATGAAATGTAACGAGATCCCATGTTATGATAATCACATTCTCAGCCACATAAGCATAGCTGATCATGTGCGGAGAAGTGCTTCACCCGTCCTTATAGGTTTGTAAAAGAAACCCCGAGAGTTGGTTGTGGTAGGGATAGTAACCCGATTCGGGGCAGCATGCAATAAAAGCCAATAAAAGCCAGGGCATACTCGCAGAAACGACGTAGACATGCCCTGGTGAATGTCCACTACAACCTACAAATATTATGGTCTAAGTGGTTGTGAGCGTTCAACAGAAGCAATCAAATCCCAGTTGATGAGTGTCAATAATCATCAAGAATAGTATTTATTGACATTGAACGGGCATGGGCTCTGTATTTTCCTTTAGAGCATTGACTTTTATTAGTATCTTCGGCTTTGCTGGGTCTTATCGCAACCGTGCCCTCCATCTCTATAACTGGATTGATTAATGATGACTGTTCATACCATTTTCAAAGTGCATATATGTTTTTATCATTATTATTTGTGTGTGTGTGTGGGGGGGGGGGGGGAGGTATAATTCCAGGGAGACATGCAGCACCATAGTAAACAGCTTGTGTCTTGTCGTAGGAAATACAATCGAAGGTCTAAGGACAAAATCCGATATCACACTACGCAGTTCCTATACTTAACTGGTGATACACAGTTCCCAGTACCTATTAGATATGAAGATTAAGTAGCAACAAGATTTATGTCTGATTTGATGCTTTATTATTGAACCTCGTTTTTCCACTTAGGTCTCTGGGATATTAGGTTCAAGTGAGTAATTAATCAACGCAGTTGATCGTTGAATAATGTAAGCGATATATTTCTATATCCCTCATGTCAGGAATTCAACCTATATATATTATTATCAAGCAACCAGCTGTTTCAAGATAGTCGTTTCACACGCTTCATGTCTGAAGGAAAGTACAAAATAATGTCATAATTAACTGCTTTCTAAGATCTTTCGATATGTCCAAACCACCGTCGCTTTCATCTTCTGTGCTTCCAAATACAACTTAATACCAGCCAAGGAACCTGTATGACATAAATCGACATTTATGTCGTAAAGTTATTCGTTGGCAGTCTTCATTTTTCTCCTTCCATAATGCGTCCTTTTGCGTCGAGGATCATCGGCGTAGTCATGAGAAATTGAAGGCAAATAAAGCAATAATGCGCGAGAATTACGCTGGGTATAAATGTTTACAAAAATCCCGTCCGTTTTTCTAGCGGAATGCAGCAGAAGCTTTGTCCTATGGGCAGCTATTCCCATGGCAGGGCTCAGAACTAGGTTTGTAATGGAATCCATTGACTGCTATCTTTCTGTAATATTACTCTCTGCACTCACCAGTGCCCGCCTTCCTCACATGCCTCACTCATTTACTTCCAATCATTCCAACTCAATAGGTTTCCTCATGGGACAGCCAATAGCGTTCCTTATCTCCAGCATGCGAAGGGTCGCTCATTCATGTGACCCCTGGGAGCCCACGTGACCCCAACCTCCAGTCTGTCTCCCGGTTATAGACGGGTCACGGCAACATGAGTCATAGGTTACGGGGCATCCCTACGTAACATGATGGACTATTCCCGAGACCATATAAGGTATGTGGTCTATTTTAAACGAGATCTTGTCTCGTGATGAGAAACTATGAATTCAATACAACTAAATTATATCAGATTTTTCATTGAGTCCTTTTAGATTATTCCTTTGGGGAGATTTACAGGAAATTGCTTTGGGTGGCAATAATTCATTTCCACTGCACACAAAAATGCCATGCATCATCTTCTGCCTATCTATTTGATCTGACTTCTGACCTGTGTCTCCCTGTCTCTCTCTCTCTCTTTCCTTTCTCTCTCTCTCTCTCTCTCTCTCTCTCTCTCTCTCGCTCGCTTTCCGCTCTCTCTAGAGCTCTCTCTTTCTTTCCTCTCTCTCTCTCGCTTTCCTCTGTCTGTCTTTTTCTTCCTCTCTCTATCCCTCTCTCTTTCCTCTTTCTGACTCTCTTCAATCTCTCTCTCTCCCACACAAACTATCTTCCCCCAACTTCCAATGATCACCACAGCCTCTTTTGTGTCTTTGTCACCCGTCTCGCGTTTGTTCACTCCCGGCTGCGTCTTCGTGCTCTGGGCCTGCCGAGCTCCACTTTGGGAGGTAGTATATAAAGATGGGCGACTGTCGCAGGTGACGGGCCTCCAAGTAGCGGCCGGAGCCAGTGGTGTGGAAGCCAACAGTTATACTGGAGGGAAATGATAAAGTCAATCCACTCAATCATCAAGCCTTATCAGCTGGTGGGGCCACCAGGCTCGCCGTTTGCCATCGGTGTAACTTTCAGACTACAGAAGCGGTGGCAATATAACCATCACGCCCTGGCGTGTCCGTCTGCGTATCCGCCTCACTACACCCCCATCGTCCATCATTATCCCCAGCTTCTACGCTTTCTCCTCCAATGCACACATTGCCTCACCTTCCACCAGCATTATTCTAGCTTATACTGGTATCCCAACAAGTTCTGCCCTGCACGCCTACGATTAGCACAAAGACCGCGGCGTAGGAATTAACATGGTTTCATGCAGCTCTGTTTCGATTTATGACCTTAAATATGTGCATGTGTAACACACACATACATATATATATCATTGAATGTGTTGTTCATCAATTAGTCAGCCAATCAAGAGTGGTCATCTTAGCTGTCTCTTCTAGTACCTAGCCTTTCCTTCAATGAGGTCAAAAGGGTCATATATAGAAGACGCAGGTCCGACGTGACATTTATGTTGATGGTGATGTATACGTGATAACCTGCCCTTTTAAGTAGCGACGAAGAAATCTTAGACATTGCTGGTTTTCTTATCCATCACTTCAGCATGACCCTTTATGTTTTCATGATAGCTATCCAGTTTGCTGTGTGTTTGTTATAGCTGGCAACACTTCTGAATGACACGGGATAGACATTTCGATTCGATGTAGATAGATCAAGTTAACAGATGTGCAAATATTAAAAATGCATTTTCATAACACCCATTCGCTTGATAGATTTTGCTTACAGTTATCAAACCCAAAATGTGGTTCACCTTTTCCATTTTTTATCTCGACTAGAAATTATTTACCGTGGATAAAAACCATGATTGATGTGCCTGTGCGAGCAGACGGGTTGGGACTACTTTAATTCATTATCTTGGCAATTGGATCATGTTCATATAACTTTATGGCTGAACGCCCTCTCCAATGTCGGTAGGGAATAACATGCATCTTTTACACGACTCAAGTGTCTGTCTCCGCCAACACTTAAACGTAATTTACTTATGGTGAAATGCAATTACGTATTTTAATATTTTCGGGTGATCAATTTTGGCTGTAATTTCATAATGCATTTGTGCTATAACTCAGCACCGCTTTGTTCGTCAGTGCCGAAGTCGGCGAGTAATTAGAATGAACGTCTGCAAGTTATCTAAGGAGACATACCCATGAATAATAGATTCTTTTGTTCCCTTTCTGAAGTTTGTTTATGTTATGTTTTCTTCAGGGCTAAATTAAATATATCCCAGAAAATGATTGCGAAGCTATACTAATCAGGAGAAGTATTACCTAGTATCTCTACATCACGCAATTGCTTTTTAAAAAATATGAGGCACTGGGTCCTTATAGGATTTTTAATTTAACGTTATGTGTGGTCAATTGTTAAGAGGACTGTTATGCGGACTTCTTAAACATAATATATACATGCTTTGTTTAGTGATAGATCGATGCATGTTACAATTTTAGTCCTTATTTATAGCTGTGGCTGTAAAAGCAGACAGTTAGAAATTAGCAACAGGTACTGAAAGCTCGTGAACCTATCCTGATGGTAAAGAATGAGATAATTACGGTTTATAATGATATATGATCGAGACAGAAAATTCATCAAAGCCCATTCCCGGTCAAGATTGATGGAGACCATTACATTGATGCATGTTCCCCTCCAATTTTCTTCTTTCTTCGTTTGATTTTTCATTTGAGGATTTTATTTTCACTGGGAAGGTACAATTCCCTCAAGGATGGTTTGTCAATTGGTCCCAGCTCAGGCAAAGAAATCAGAATATACCGAAAACATGCAGATTATAATCTAAGTATGTCAATCGATATCAAGATCATATACATAGAGAGAAAACGGGGGACACTGATAGTTACTATCATACATGAACATAGGCAATGATGGGAACAAAGTAGAGACAGTAGTATGATTACCATACGATCTTTTAGAATTGGAATAAACCGTGACTAGTTCGTGACTAAGAACACTAGAACCTCCAAAACGGACTTTATTGACGGTATAAAGACTTATAAACTATAATGGCTACACGAATTAAGAAACAAGGCGCGATGCTTACGGGACTTACTTCGGAAGAATGAGTGCCATGTGTCGGAGCAGCCCAGCCAACTGCCTCAGCCTCTAAATCTCAGAACGAAAGGACGTCGCGATGGTACATACGGGATTTCTGCTTTTTAATATTACAATGTAATTAAGATGTAATTAATTAAAGTGCCCTTCATGAATCAATGCGTTAAAAATGACTTCGTAGTATGTCATCAAAACAATCCTTTCCGGTACAGTCACGACACGGTACTCTCTTAATTATAGTGGGTCTTTCTAAGTTTTTAAAGTATGGTGGGTTTTTTATTATTCATTTCGTGAACGAGTAAGGAAAAGACACAAAATGTTGAACCCATGCTAATATGTCAGAATGGAGTTCTCTGGCGATAAAGCAGTATCAGTATAATTAGTGATAACTTTTACCCTCAGAATTTCAGAACAAAATTGTAAAAAGATGTATAGAGGAATATTGTATTCTATTAAACCGATTAATTGTTAAATGAATAATATAGCTGAGCAGTTCCAGCTCCTCCACAATCCCAGCTCCACATGGTATTTAGCTCTTCTAGACTGAAGTGAGATATCACATCCCAGTGTGATGTTGTGCACGAGAATATATAACGGTAGTTAGTCCCTTGACACGAGATGGAGCTCATAGTTGGGGTCGAGGATCAAAGAGAGACAGAAACCAGAGTCTGGAGGAGGACAGGCGTGTGATTGGATCCCGGTTATGTATTCATACCAGGCCCACTAAAATATTGAGCGAGGGCCAAAGAAGGATGGCAGAAAAGAAACCAGGCCACTTATATTCCCCCTAAATGGTTTTACTAACGAGGGTCATTATAAAATAAACCCAGTGCTATAAAGGGCATGATAGTGAACGGTACATGGTCGAGGGTGACTATTATATATGTGTAAGCGATGTTTGCCTATAAATGTTAATAAAACCTCCTTTTCATGCGCCATGAATGGACACTGGGTCTAATACGATTTTTCGTATGTCATACCAGTTAAATAACTCATTTATGTAGTTGATATATTCGTTACTTATGAATCCGTTCCAAACGGCCCATCCTTAATCTGGCTGACACCGTTTTTACTATATAGTATATTTGGTATCTCGTTCCCTAATATCCATAGCACGCGGATAAACGTTACTAAGAATTAGAAAAATAACAGTATATGTACTGTCCCTAATAGATTCCAAGAGTTTTGGGGCGAGACATTTATGAGTATTTGTGATTCACTGTAGTAATTGTTTTAATAATATATATGCTTCTACATATTGACATAACTGTGTTAACTTCGTTAATGAGCTGCAACTTTATAAGATATCAATTCGTTTCGTTTTATTCCATTACTTCATTCCTTTCCCAACCGCCGCCCCCACATTAACTTCAATGCTATCACATCATTATCCTATTTAACCGAGATAATGAATTGCACCTTCTAAAGAACATCGAGACCAAGAGGCATAGAGCACTTACGAAGAACCCCCCACCTCTCTCCCGCCCCCTTTCAAAAACGTGCCTCCGATGTGTCGGGAATGGGTTCGACGAAATAAATAGTTCCCGAAAATGTGCACCACTTGTATAGTGAGAGAACCCTGGCGGTAGGAGCAGCTCGTTTGTTTATACCATAACCTCACATACACTAATTTCCTTGGCTCCCACTTTGAGCGTGAGTCGCTCAGGTGTAGACAGACTAATGCGTCTAGTGTTAGTCATGTAAAGTGCATTCCCCAGTACATCACTGGGGTGAAGAGGCGCTCTTACAGATGCGTAGGGGCTCTGGCAGAAAGAGGAGTGACTCTTATTTAGATGCAAACCCAGGGTGATGATTACTAGCCTCCAGAGCTGCCTCGTTCACCTCATTCCATCAGGTACAATCAGGTCCCGTTTCCAGCCAGCCTGGCAGTATTTCCTAACTACCTTATCATGCTGTATTCGCCATGGAAATACATGATTAGCTAGAATCAATTTCCAATGCTATATCTGACCTTATCACCACAATCGGGATATCATACCTATTGACCTTTTATTAGGTCTTTTTGTGCTTAAATCATAATTTTTTAAAGCTTTACACCATAATCAGATCATTCATGCAATGTTCTCAAGCCTTTGATATAAATTGAAAATGAATGTCGCCAATTTTGACACATACTCATCATATCAAATATATTAAATTCACAAATAACAGCTTCTTTTTTTGTCAAATCCTTCATTTTCCATACATCTGGGTTTAGCGATTAACTATATCTGTTTGCAGGTGGATGTATCTACATTGTCCCTTTCTGAAATGAGATAATAACTTAATACACAAATTGTACAAATTAAGTATTAACTGTATTAATTATGTGAGATAGTTTGCAAACAGTAGATCAGTTCTTTTTGAGTATTGAGCTTATACGAAGTCTAACTCAGTGTGTTTGTTCGATGTGAACTGCTCATCTTTTGATACGCAACAGCATCTGTCTGTTTGGGGTGAATGAGCCCATAATTATCGAGTGCATGGTAGGGCAACAGAAATGGAACTGGAATACTGGACGTGGGGATTCGATGGTTAATTTTGTCTCTTTCCTAACAAGGGCTTAGAAGGCACGCACACAAGCCTCTAGCCTTTTTAGTAGGGATCTATTTTAGATCTAGCCCTCGCTGCTAATTCCTACCACTACCAGCATTGGGAATTCAGTTAGATCCCCTGAGATTCTGCTGAAAGGCAAAAGACAGAATGTAAAAAGATAAGAAAGTTCAGCGCAATACAAGGTGTTGGAGTGAGAAGGGATTGTTCCCTCTTACTTCAATGACCACACGGTCTGTTCCAAGCCACCAGGAGCTTTCATTTTACTGTCAGGACTGGTAGATAGCCCTTTAAGAACAAGTCTAATTCATGCAAAGTGGCCTTTCAAAGCATCGGCCAGTCGTTCCCGATACAATCGTCATCCCCTTCCTTCTTGTTCTGCTCCTATAGATATAGAGCTGGTTACCCAACTCAGGGCCTGGGTTCTGAACCGCGTCCTTCTATCCCAGCTTTGATTTAATTTCCTCTTTCGGACAGTGCACATCCCCTTCAGAATATAGTGAATGAACTGGTAGGTCTCCCCCAGTTGCTCCAAAGAAAGTCCGGGTTCTTCAATCCCTATCAATCCCTTGCCAACATGGAGTTTTCAGTTTAATTAATCGATGAATAATACAACGGACAAATGTTTCCAGTGGTATTCGTAATCCCATTAACAAATGCTTACCTATCTGATCCTATGCCAATGTCTTATTGAAGCCTTTTGAAAATAATTGTGGACCACTTGCGCCTACCAAGGGCATCTCTGTCAGTGCCGGGAGCAACATCTCAGGCTAGTACCAGTAGGAGGCGCAAACACACCAAGAGACATCACCAGCCTTGGAGACACCCACCTATGGATGGTAGGCGGGTTATACCATCCCCGCAAGGAAGCCACAACTTGGCCTTTCTACTTCAGTTTGTGCTGTAACACACACAAAGGTTATGACATATATTAGCCACATTGAGATTTGTATAGCACTGTAAATACAAGTTTGGAAAAAATAAAACCTTTCAAACGGGAGGTAGGATGGTCTGTTACATTTTGGGGCCGTGAACCAGTGGGACTTGTGTGGGCAGGGTGATGCCTGATAATGTGAAGTCTGGTGAGACCACTTCCTTAGATGGGAAGAGGGGGAGAAGATCATTGGTCTACTTTCAATGATAGATTGCTGAGTGTGTCTGCTTGGTAGTTAAGCATATAAGGAAAGTAAGACATATTCAGTATGTACGTGGAAATGGAATAATGAAAGAGGCAAACTTACCCCCAGGGAGGTTTATTCGTAGCAAAAACACCAAATGAGACACAGCGAAAATGAGAAAATCGTGCCCACCCCCACTTTAGATTTCATGGAAGGCTGAATAAATTCGAATTCACATCCTGAATGGAACTGCCTTATTTTAACATGAGAAAGAATTGAAATATGGTGAACACACACTATAAATAATCTTCTTCACAAGTCCAGTTGCAAACACTGGAAACTTCTTAATATGAATATGGACTTTTTTGGATCCAGTAGACTGGACAGAAACGCTTGTTACCATAATCGACACTAGGGCGTGGTAAGAATGAAGGTTTTGACGAGCACATCTTTATATCCAAGCCATAGCTATTGAAACATAGATCCTCCAATGGAACCGCAAATGTGGCTCATCTATTGGCCCTACATATTCAAAGTAGAGTCCTAAAGTAAAAGTTAAAATAGATTGGTTACATGGAATTGTGTGTTGTTATGTAAACCTTATATCATATAGGCCATAGGTTAAAGCCTCGTGATAAAGTTTATGTCTGGTATATAATGATTGCCCTGCGTCATTGGTGTCTCTTTTGTTGCGAGTTCATCAGTTCTGAGTCTTGACCTAGCTATACATAGATTTTCCGTTTTAATCTTGTATTTACCAGTTGTAATGTGCCTAAAGATAACCATTCTTGATAGGTTAGTTCATCTTTCTTGAGTGTGGTATTACTCAAGTATCCACCATTTTGAGATACATCAGCTTTGTTTTGATAACCAGGCTATAGACGCAAGGGAAGCGCTAGCCATGAAGATGGCGGCCAGTGGACTTCCCCAGCCACCCAAGAATCCTCAGTGACCAATACGATAGATGGAATCAGGTCTATTTTCCCTTAGAGCAAAAGGTAACAATAAAGTAGAAGATTATTTATAGTGTGTTTTCACCATATTTCGTATATTTCACCATAATATAGTCGTAGCTTGTTTAATCCTATTTCCAGTCCTGAGCCATCATTAAAATCCAGATATTTCTTCCACCCATTGCCCCCCCCCCCCCTATTATGACCTTTGTGCTTTACCTGATATGTCGTGAAATGGGTCTGATTAAATTTTAAATTAGTACTGTATGTATATCGTCAACTAGCAGTTAATACCATTCAACTGAGTGGTTGGATGGAATGTTCTGGAAACTAGATAAGATACATATTATATAACTGCTTGCTACTCATCAAATATTGGTGTAAAGGTGTGTGAGAACCCATCTACTTGATTTGAGAAAGAGACAAAGTCACTCAGACCTATGTCTTTATCTTTGAAAACTTCTATTCTACTTTTGAGGAAGATGTATTTATGTAAACACTAGATATCCGAGCAAGTGCCGAGTATTTTTTTTCATCACGCCTGATTGACATGCACTGGTCGGTTGAGGCAATTGCTTGGAAAGTGAAGTGAGAGGAGAACCGCAGGCAGTCACGATACATTTGTAGAAAGTGAAATTTGAGATTGTTGGTACAATCAGCCCCCACCCCCACCCCTTGAGGTCAGTGTCTTTAAACTTATATACCTCTGTTTAATATTCCATACCGCCAAGGTCCATCATGTCTAACATTGTTTCTTTTAGCAAAAACGTCGCTGCATGTAGACGATTTCCGTTAGTATTTTCGTAATGTACTGCGAATGGAATTCCAAAACCATCGTTATATGGTATGCCTATTCAGTAGGCTAAGCATTTTGTTACGAAGAACATATGGTCTCATAAGAAGAAGAATTCCGTGGAATAGCAAATCCCATGTTCCATTCATCATATTGGCTCAGCTAAGCTTAAAGCATAATTGAGTGGTCTTGCATAGTATGGTCCTTTCAGAGGTATCTTTTCCTTTATATGTTCACATTCGCACATCGATAAGAGCAGCAGATATCATCCCTTCATTAATTTCATATATGGAATTGCTTCAAAGGCTTCTATTCTCTGTCTTGTGAATTGAGCTTATTCTTCGTGTGTACAATGCACAATTTGGATGTCCTGAGGCAGGTGCTTTTAAAATCACCAAAATGCATTATGTATATTGTTCATGAGGGACTGACAGATAAAACAACAAGCAAATCATACAAATTGGGATTAGTTTTCACACTCTGCAGGAATCACGCATATTAAAACTATTAAAGCAGAACTACAGGAATTAAATTTCAAAGAGGTCTGTTCTTGCCATACACTCTATTTCTTTCCTCATTGTGTAATGAATTAATATTACATGATTTGAGGATAAGGGAAAGAATGTGTTAACTGCTAGGGATTCATTCCGTTATATATTTCTTGAACAGAGAAAATTACGCTCGAGTAATAACGAAGATTAAGAAATATTCCATTTATGAATATCATTCCTCAGATGCGATCGAGGACAATGTTGTCGGTAGGTGGGACTCGCATTGGCCGTGCCTAAGGCGGAAGAATACTGAATACTGAAAGGAAGTTCGTGCCCGGCAAAGAAGCAACATCAAAGAATTTGGAAGTGAATCCCACTGAGAACGGACACACGCCGGCCTAGGGCGACAGACCAACGCCAAAGAACATAGCACAAAAACATACAGCTTCCTATCGGATCCAATTAAAAACGAAGGAGAATACCCACCGCTCCCTCATTTAAAAAGGGTTGTTCCCTGTTTCAGTAAGAGGTTATCTTTATTATGGGAATGGGTGACAGTTTGGAATAAGGCGAGGAACAGACGGGCGGTGGGCACCGTTGTTTTGGGGAAATAAAGAAAAGCGGAAAGGAAAACACGCGGTAATGAAGATTAAATGCGAAATGGGGCAGGCAGAGTGATTCCTGTCATTTATCAGATTAAGCGGGATCCCGAAAAGATTCTGATCGATCGTGTTACAGGCTGGAAGATCCCCCACCTTTTTTGCAAAGGTAATATATTGCACGGGACAGACAGCAATTGGAAACCAATAGGAAAGAAATCAATGCTGTATGCATTGTTTTCCCAACAACAGAGTCAAAAGTTTTGCACAAAAAACATAATTTTGTGATGGTCATAATCATTGAAAACCCCATTAATATCTACATGAGTCAAAGGAGCTGGAAATTCCAAGTAGTCCATCATTGTTGACTTAATTCCTGTTTTGGGGAATGTGTGGCAACCTGTGCGTTCTCAAATTGAAAATGATCATACTTAGATCTTTTTTTCATATCGTTGGCAATAAACAAAACAGTTCTCAAATTTCACCTCGTCATCGACTCAGTCCATAGTGCGCTATGTATTTTATAAGCACATGTACAAGGTAAAAAGAATGTACACAAATACAAGCGTCAGGTGCATGCCATAGGAAAAGGCCCGCAGAAATAAACATCGTCAACTTTGAGAAAGCGAATTCACATGGGCAATACTTCGAGTATACATCGAGTTGGAAGCTGTGAGTTGACGTAAAGATACTATGAAAGGTAGAGATAGATGACAGCGTGCTTTCATATAAGTCAAGTACAGACACACATACTTTGAACTATAATATCCCAATCACAACAGGATTGACTCACATAAATCGGTGGTGGGCGATGGCTACACTTGATCTTAACCGTACGTTGCTCATTTTACTGACGCCATGTCCGTAATATGTATAGGCCTAGCACATGTAAGTCAATATTGCAACCTGGGGCTAATCTCTTTGTAATAATGATTATTGTAATAAAAAATATAATTTTTGTTTCCAAATTACATTGTATTATTGTGAGATAGGTGTCACAGCCCTAGCAAAATACAGTCTAGTGATACATCTGTCCGACAGGAGTACCATACAGTCACTGCACAACCGACGCCGCATGACGTCACCTGTAATCAAATTCAGCCTGACACTGGCCTCCTTCTACAGTTCCTGTCCAATGTGCCCCCGGCCTATTGTCCCACATTCTACCGGAAACGGTTGACACCTGGCATGCGTCAGATAACTGTATATAATATATATACCAAGTAATGTTAAGGAATTGAAAACACCGTAAGTTACTGAGTATCAATATTAATGTTTAGATATTCTGAATGTTCCTTTTCTCTGTCCTTTTATGGACTAACAAACACTATATTTAAGTAATTGTGCTGTCTGGAAAGTGTGCTTGTGGAAAGGAAATAAATCATGCGACCAAAATGTTAACTCATTATACACGCCACAACTTACGACTATGTCTCGGATGCCGAACCATTTCTGAAACTGCTTTTCTGACCAGCTTTATTTAAATATTGATAGCAACAACTATAAGATCATTTCACCTACCGGTATATTAAAGCGCACCAACGTCTAAACATGAGATTGATGTTATTATGTCACATGCCTAAGTGCTATAATCAATAATGATTTTAAAGACAGTACAAGATTCTAACCTTTTACATATTATACTACTTTAGAGTTAGACACCACTACCCGGAGTCACCTGAATTGGCCTGTTTTTAAAATGTGTTCGGAATGATCCATTTGAATGTTCCCCCATGTGTGACTTGGTTTACTTTACTCGATTTGTATAAACGTTTCTTCCTTGTCACTCCCTAATGCATTTTCCAATGCGAGACGAATGCGGTCTAACCCCAGATTCAACCAGGGTTTCCTCTTATATATAATACAAGGTTTTGTGAATTCAAAAAGCTAATAAAAACAATATGTCACCGGGTTAGTTTTCATTTCAGGGAGCCCTGAAATTTAGGATTGTTCACTATAGAAGTCTATAAGAAAAGGACAATTCTTTTTGTTTTTTCAGTATAAAAAAAAATTGAAAATAACTTTTTTTCTAACAAATAACAAATCTCTATAGACATAGCTAACATATTGCTTTACCCTTTCAAGCAATAAAAAATGGGGGTCAACGACTTTTAAAAAAAGTTATTCAACTAAATCTACATCCCGATGAGTTAAAAACAGGAATATTGAAGATTTTCAATGCTAAATAATATCTTTCAAAATATGTTGATGCCCTGTTCTTTCATGCATGAGGGTAAACCTGTATAGTGTCTATGTTTAGAAGACATTTCAACTGAAAAATGTTATTTGTCTGTCTGAAATCTTGGAAAAACTGAGAAAATATCCATTTTCCCAACAATACTAAACTTTGGTGGTCTCTAGAATGAAAAAAATATATGCTGAGATCCATTTTTTTTTCTTTTTGTTATCCCCCAACCACCTCCTTTCTCAAGACGAAGTTTGAAAAAATTATTGTCACTCCTTATTTTTCATGCATAAGTTCCTTGAACTCCCACCTGCAGCAGTGCATATGACAGTGGTTTATCTCTTTAATTGTGTGATTGAAATCCCTTGATCTTCTTTCATTGAGGGGTAATTAGAGGTCCGATAAATGTCTGTGTGGGCAGGTAAACTTGGCGGGTGAAGAAAAAAGTTAATTTCACCCACTGAGTTAGGTCCCCCTGGACGTAGGTTGTGGGAAATGACGTAGTATCTCACAGGGGCTTTCCCAGGCTATAAATAGAGTGTGGTTATCCCGATTTAAAAAAGGCTTCAAAATCACATTTCCACCCCAAATACCTTCACAAACCACATACAACGACATCCAGAGAGGGGGGAGAGACCTCTAAAGATGAGTAAAGTGGTTTGTAAAACAACAAATTCCGAGAACATTCTGGACAAAGAAAACCTTCTTTCTACCATTTCTTTTCTACCTCCTTTCCTAGAAATCGCTCTAGCTTTATATTATATGGATATCCACTTTCTACTTAGTCTCAGTAGATTAGATAGAAAACTCCACATCACAAACCAGATGATTATATATATCCATCAATGTATATATGCATACACTCCATCTGAACAGCTCTAGACCTGCACTCTGTGCAGAAGGTCGATCCCATTTCCAACAAAAGTGTAATTGTATTGTTAAGGAAATAAAAGATTACTATTATTATGTGCCATACAGTTACGAACACACGTATTGTATAGATAGTATCATACGAAGCCTTGAAACAGTCGAATACATGCGCCGAATAAACTAGTGGATTGGGTTCATCTATTTATATTAATATATACATATCCTTTTTACAATGAAGCTAACAACAATAGGTTGTATTCTACCTTTAGTCGACGATTACCATAGTCCTTGGGCCTAATGGTGACCAAAGAGGTTATAGTTTGATATTGCCCGGTCCGTGGATAGAGGTCATAATATGCATGTATTAGAACGTGCTCTAACTTTGCTGACATTTATTCCGTTGTCCTCGGGCTAGCTTGTTTCTGAGCCCCTGTTAGTGTGATGACTTGAGCCACACAAAAAGGATTTTACTTTAAATAAAATGTTATCAAATAATTATTGCATTCGTGCTAAATTTCTATTTAAGGCCATCTCCCACCCTTTGGAATCAAAAACGTTTTTTGTTATTTCACGAAATTGGGATTCAGACGTAGTAAAAGTGATTAGTGATATTGACTGGCCAAAATAGCTACAAAAAATCTTACTGCGCACACCGTACTATGGTGCGATTCTACTTGCTTCTTCTCCATCTTTATTTGGCGTGTATGATGGATAGGCCTACATCCCATACTAGAAAGAATGTAATTGTGATCGCTATTAACTTTTATCAACTTTCTACGTTGTGATTTCTCAGCAACAAGCTGTTGACTTCCAGGGGCCGTGGCATGGTACAATTTTTGGATAAATGCTATACAACCGCCCTAGCAGCCTGTTACCGATTAGATATGCCTCTGGCCTGTGCTGATTCGTGCAGAATATTATTTTGTGTATTCTTTGAGGAAGTCTATTTTTCAAATATTCTTGATAATAACCAACATTTCAACAAAGTAAAACATATAATTTATTCAGTTCAGTCATTCGAATCTACTTAATTGTGTGCCGATCGGCTAATTAATCGGGCGGGATGTCGAGAACTCAAGTTCCCTAAATCTATATTCATGACCTTGAGAAAACGATGTAAATATATATGAAAATTAATAAATATCATTATATATCTCACTAGTGCCAAAGACATGATGGTCTCTGCATACATCTGTAGAGAAACCTTTTCACTTAGCTGAAAACAGAAACAGATATGTATAAGAAGGATGGCGCACGGAATTGTATTGAAACGATTGCATACCCCAAAGCGATAGATCGGAGTCATAGGCATTTCTAATGCTATTTCCTGATACATGTGATAGTTTTTATGTAGATGTACCGAAGAGGAGGAGGAGAAGGAGGAGGCCTACTGTCCGTCCTGCCCCTTCACTCAATGCCAGCTGGTACCTCCAGGGGAGTACCATTTTGACCTGACATCTTTCAGATATAGTCCAACTTCTCTAACAGGAAGACTAGGAAGCATCTACCAGCGCCAAACTCTCTTCAATTGCCCCCAGAGATCTAACTCCCTCAACTAAACAAACCTTCCATTTGCGAAACACAGTCCGTGCACAGATTTCAGCAGGACTCGGGTGTTTGAAGTGAGCACATTTTACCAACTCAAACCCCTCCCGTGATTACTTTACATCTCTTGTGGGCGTACCTCGCCAGGTGTACAGAGAATACAGAAGCAATATATCCTGAAGAGTTTCTAGCGGTTAGTGAGGATAATTCCCACTGAACAGGAGTTCCGTTAGCATTTCCGTCGGAGAAGACAACAGTGACTCAAAAGAAGCGCTCTATTGATCGGTAGATTTATTTGAGTCACTCAGAATTAGCTACGGTCATTATTCTCCTGTATTTTCGGATATCCCTCATTATATCCACACTTTTCCGGATGTTACAGCCAACAAACTCAACCCCTGTGTCCAGCCCAGCTCCTCCTCCACGTATGGCTCTGCATCTCCTCCATCAGGTAACTATGACAACGGCAGCAACACTAAGGCAACTGGCCTATGGTATCGGTTGCCATAGATATCATTTTTATTCTTCCTTCGTATCCAGATCAGTATTTCCCTGATTTCACACCAGTCATCGCCTTGATGACATAGTGAGAATTCAAATACACGGACAGTTAATAACATCCGATGGCGCATCCAAAAGAACCCTGTTTTTTCATATTTCTTTTGCGATTTTCCATGAATTATCCGCGGGGTAAGTTTCGTTTATCACAAAGAAAAAAGGCTTGGGAATCCCCATACGTTATGCTATGAAAGGCAACAATTAAGAATAGTGTAGTTTCTCGCGGGACCTTCTTTGTTGCGACCTCCCGCATTTCCTAGTGATGTATTGATGAAGCTTATTCATCCGACACCTGAAAGTACGAAGGTGGATGCCTGCTTTCTACAATTTAAAGCCTTGCTTTTTATGTATAAATTAAGTACAGCTAAACAGTAGACGTTTGTCATTTCTTAAGAGTATGATACTAGCATTAGAGTTTGGATAGCCCCCCTCTACTGTCTCTTAATATGCGGCTATTGGGAGTTTTAACAACCATTACATGATTATTTATGTTCTATAGTCTTTTTACTCGGAATTGTAACTATAAGACTATGTCTTATCAATTCACTGGTGAATAAAATCATTAACACTATTTTTATATTTTACAAAATATTATTTCCGACCTATCCTAAAAGAAATGAAAAGTCTATACTACACTTACTTTGAGGTTAGAAGTTTGTTCTCAGACATAGCATTGGTGTCTTTGGTAACAAATAATCAATGCTAACGTCACTGATCGAGGTCATCGAAATGAACAGTAACGTATTTTCGATCGCTGAGAGGGGGACATGCCTTTTACATAAATTCATGTGCACATGTCTTTATTCCACTGTAACTTCGTAATGTGCATTAATGATATCCATTTACAAAAAGATAGATTTAAGGTAGATAGGTGCGGGGGTAGCCTCTTTGTTGTCTTTTTCACCGATGACTGGCTATTTAGGTCATTCCAACTCAAGTCTTAGATCTTTGCCATCTGTGGGTCTACCTTAACTATAGGCTCAGAAAAATAGGTTTAAGTTGAGAGGAGGAGGGGACTGGAATTTCTCAACTGCCAGAAGAAACGAATACATGTCATTTTTAATGTAGCCATTAAGCACGGCAAGGGGCCCACCTACGTCCCACTACCAGATGTTGTGGGTATCTAGTGAATATCTATTTTATCTTGAAACTCTCTAATACTACTATAATACATGATCATAGCACATGGGCATAATTCATCTCCCCCAGTGGTTCAACTTAATCTCCCCTAGCGGCACTTACATATCCTAGACAAAGATCCTGGGTAATTGTCTTACCGCCAAGGGGAAAATAAAGGTTGGTGTATATGTTTCAGTACTTTGAAGATCAGTTCAGTGGACCCCTTGCCATGCTAAATGATCATAGGGATGCCTGTACTCCGCCTTGGTCCAAGTATAATAAACAATGAGATATGTCCATCGGGAAGAGAATGTTCGAATAGTATACTCTTGGAGCTAGGTGCCTCCACATTTTACTCGTTTGTATCATAAATTAATTATGAATTTACCAGAGCACACAATGATATTACTTTTAGCTTGGATGTCCTCACCTCACCTTTATAATGATACAGCGAGCTGGGGACGAAATGGAGGTCAGCTCACGTGAAATAACAAAACCACAGTGTTATACCTTATGGTTACATAAGGCACCATACCTAGAATTTTCATTTTCTCTACTACAATAAACTACGCTACGATACTCTACGGTACATCTCCTTATCAATTTGTGTTACACTACGTATAACAACAGGTCATATACCAAATTGTAGCTAAAACGCTCACCGATAAAGATCTGATATTAATTATGATAATATTTTGCACTCTACGATATTAGATTCAATTAATAGTTCCTTGGCCTGTAATAAGCCAACATATTGAAAGAATACTATTTTATGGTCGATCCTGGCCCGTATTTGAAGTAAATGATGCTCCACTGTGCATATTCTCCAAGGCTCGTCCTTGCTGTTGGAAGGCTGGGAGATTATATTTCCACGAGGTATACTGAAAGGCCAAAGTAATTGCACTGTTAGCTAGCTATGGCGTCCTGTAAAATCGCAGAGTCTACCCTATTAAGTTTGGCTTTCAATACGTTAGCAAAGTCGGCGAATATGTCCTACAGAATACCATGATTTCTAAAGTGATGCATGTGATTGAGGTGACATAAAATTAGAGCATCAACAATATTTACATACTGTATATTATATCAGCATGGTGTCTCCTGCCTTGAGGGATACTTCTTTATACACATGTAGGGCATGTGGATGGGAGGGTTTATTTCAAAAGCTTGTAATGCGGATGCAGATGGCCATAAACACCCTTATAACTCGCGAGTGGCTCTCGCAGGAGGGGAGGAAGCCATTTGGAATGGCTTTAATTAGGCAAGATAAGTAGTACCTAGGCAGGGCAAGTGCTCCAAGAGGGGCTATGAAGAGGCCTTGGCGACCGGTGCGCTTGCCTGGGGCGGACTGATGTCTGAATATTAAACCATTGATAGGCATTATCCGTCACCTCTAGAAAGGAGCTAAGTGTATTCAGACGCCCAACGCAGGCCCTGAATATATATCCCCCAGTCATATCTACCATATATTTACTCAGCCTTCGTTTAGCTCCGTACATCTGGGCCCTTTGATGGCGGATAATTTGATTTTAAGACACTCATCCCACATTGAGAGAGTGGTGCAACAAACTTCATAATTATGATTACTCATGTTCTCTTCTCTAGAGTATGAAATATTATATATTTCACGTTTTATCATCACGTTTTAATCGACAAAGTTTCTTCTTGTGGACATCCAGCATGTCGTCTCGCCTGAAATCGGTGGCATTATTTGTCCGAATACTAAACATCGTGAAAATATTTATGAGAAAGGTTTCCCTACTTCAAATACACAACCATAACACTTCCCTGCATACTACCAAACGGTAACAAGGTACATCTGCACTTTGTAATGCTTTGGCCAATACAAAATAATGTTTTAAAAGATGCCATAACGAAAGTATTATTATATTACATTCCAACTGTAATACCAATACAAAACTAATCACAGAAGGTTGCCTAAAATAGGCTCATTGATTTCAAAATTATATATATGGCACATGGCACAAAAGTGTATCATAAGGATATCTACTGCTATTCCAATACCAGAATAGTTGCAACATTTGTAAAAATTTTCATCTAGGCTAGAAATAAGGAGGTGTCATTCAGAGATGGAAAGTATATGTTATCGTGTCTTGGTTTGCTCGAGGCGATGTAAAAATACCAAGCTAAAGGAAAGAAGCGGTGATTTTAGGTTGAGGAGAAGGAACAGCTTATCGTTATCTATCTTTGGTGGATGTATTGCATTTGTTTTGGATGCCACGCCTGTTTAATGTGGAAGCAGGAACCAGCAGTTGATGGAGAGCACCCAATACAAATAGCCAGGCCTGCGCAAACACAGTCTATGCACATCTATAATGATATCAAAAACTCACATCTCCCTCATTAGTTGCGAAAGCCAACATCAAACTCCTGATGTTCCAATAGAAGAAAAAATAAAACCACGATCTCCTTTATCATCTTCTAACGTCCTAAAACCCTATCTTGGACTTACTTTTTCCACCTCCCTGTGGTTCAATATATAAAAGGGAGGATTAGTAAGTAATGATAAGTTTTTAGGCAACTGTCACTCAGGGGAATATATCTTTGTTTGTCCAAATTAGAATAAGATTTGGTGAGAATCTAGGTCTGCTTATAATTGTGTTCCGTTGTCTCCTGGTTCAGGTTGGGGATTTTTTATTTTCGTTATCCAGGTGTGATTACATTCTGTTCATTAAGGCATATCCCCAGGAAATTATTATCTTTTAGATAGAGTCAATGTCGTGCACGTGTTCCGCCGACGAGTGACAATTAGAGCCTGAGGCATAGATTCAACTCCGTGGCATCACTCCAGAATATCAGGCGAACGAGAATTGTTTTTGCCTCTCGTCCATCAGACACTACATAGGATATTTGTTATGATATGAAATGATCATCTTCCTTGCATCCAGGTGTTCCATATCTGAAATAGAAGAAGAAATCATTATCTTTCTCGGCAATGCCTCCAGCTGCTGTAGTCATTATCTCTAGCTATATAGATATATAGCTATATAGCCGGAAAGAAAACTTTTGAGTCAGGAAAGTAACGTCTAAGCAGAACTTTGTGTGGACAGGTGCAGACTGGCTAGGTGTCGGTCTAGCGTGGACTGACTGCTGGTTGTTTCTAGTGTTCTTCTCTATCAATGGGAGTCATATTTTAGAGAACTATCCTAACACACATACTAATAATTTACAAAGATCCGTATAATAACCAGAACGTTGGTAATAATAATATTGATAGAAGCAAGTGATTAATACACAAATTATTTAAAACACTAAATCAGTTAAGTGTATCTGGGTAGGTAGCCCCCCCCCCCCCCCCCGCCCTCCCTCACCGGGCCGAGGCATTATAACATTATATGGCAGTACATGTAGTAGCATACACCGCCCCCCCCCCCCGCCCTTCCTCCTCACCCCATCCCACACGCACCCTAGGTCTCTTCACACACATGGGTCAGATTTTCAGAAAATGTACAATTGGCAGCTGTACACATTGAGTAGATTCTGCTAAATTAGGCTGCAATTTGATCAATATTAGGTTAATTCGAGTATATTTGGCATTGCATCGATGCTACTAATCTGTTTGGTTAGGTTGAACTGTATTTTGAACTTTATTTTCATCTGAAATTTGGGTTATTTTAGAGGATTGGTGAAGGTGAATTGTACATTTTCTGAAAATCTGACCCACATGTATACCCTCTAACCCACACATGTATTGTATTGCCCGTGAATCATATTGGCTGGGATTTGCTCTCAACCCAGTAAATGACCCATTCTGAACTTCAAACCAACGATGGAACAGAATAGTTGCATGTTACAATTAGATCTTGTAGATATACATCACACAATGTATGCGTCCTGTGAAAAGCCCATTTATAGTCGAGGCAGGGGAAATTTTACTTATGCCTATGGTGTCCTAATCCTATGGGGGTCTAATCTTGGAGAATGCTTCTTCGCATGTAATAACCCCGAGTTACATTCCCAGTAGTGCACTTATGGAAATCAAATCAGGTTATGTAACAAGAAGGATGGGGCCTTTCAGTTCTGTTCTGGCAGGTTCATCCCATCAAATTGATTTCCATCGCTCCTGAGCGCCACATTCTTAGAAATGCGAGGAGGGAGATGCGATTGTAACTGATTGGTTCATGAAACGCTAAAATCAAATTGTTCCAAGGTTTTGCATTAAAATATGTACTGAGGACTTCATGTGCATCACACAACGAGCAGAAGATCTGAATGGCAGAGATAGAAATAACTATTCTCAGCAGCAATTGACCACCGGAGTCACTGCTAATATGTTCCGTACACATGTGGGTATACATTATGTAATTCCCCATTTAATATGAGTCACGATAATTAGGCGTAGCGATTTGCTCGATTTCTGTTAGCCTGGTTAAATATGGCAAATTGCATTCAAGATTTACATCAGTCTCTTCTCTCGATTTCCTCCCCTCACTCTGTAACTAGGTTGTTTAGTATTCCAATTAATTTAGAATCTGTTTCGGCTCTTTCAATTCATTGTGCAGTTTCGGGAAGTACTGAAATGTATAATGATGCTTAAACATGAATCACTGCTCCCTGGGAAAATACCACATTCTCTGGACGATGTTACTGTATATAAACCTCGCTTTGATGCGTTCGACCATATCTGAGAATATGCACGTATCATTTAGAAGCCATTAATTTCGCTTTTATTTTCGATAAATGTTAGCCCTGTGCCAGTTGGATATTGCAAGATTTAGAACCTTCATGGGAGGATTGTATTGGAAAAACGCCCCCTTGGCCAAAACAGGGAACGCCCTTAAAGCCTTTTATCCCTTTCACATTATGCACAGAGAGGGACCTCGTGGCAAGGGTGACTAAATCTAATGAATATGTTGATGGGTTTTAGTAAAGAACAGGGACACCATTCTAGAGCACCAAACTCTTTCCCCTTTCATTTATAGATACCAGGCCGGTATATAGGCGATCCCAGGACTCGACCGTCCCGATATTACCAATTCCAGCACTGGTCTAAGTTACATAACCTCACCTAACAGGGAAACCCTTCCTTTACAAGACCGAGAGCACATTAATAACCCTAATCATCTCTCCAATAGGCGGACATAATTCATGGGATTCATAGAGAGTGACATAATAATTCGGGCAGACCATCCACCGACTAGTATTGAACCATGGCAGTTTGAGTCACTGTTCATGAATGGTTAGCCGATTTACTCAGTACCACAACTACCATTTTGCCGTGACAAATGAGGCTCCGTTTTTATGGAATATGGTCGTTTAATATGTAGAAGGGGGTATTTCAAGCGGGGCAGAGTTTTGCCTCCAGCAGCTGGGGTTTTGTAGTGAGTAGTATATGAATTGTACATACAACGCTGGTATCTGGCGAATGGTCAGACCGTCTAGTTTCCTTTCCTACTACCTGCTATCTTAATGATATCCATGTTCCCGTTTGCTATATTTATATCGTGTGACTGTAAAGACAGGAGGAGTGTTAATTGATTAGATGACTCCGGCTTGACATACATGTAACCGGTGATTGCTGAGTACACATACACACACGACAAGGATCGGCCACAGCATATATGGTTACAAACCTCCCCCCCCCCCCCCCCCCCGCCCCCACGCAATGTAAACAAACCATTGGATCATAAACTGAGATTACCTATATGCACACAGACGAATAATCCTCGTCCTAACCGTCGGAACAAAGGTGTAAAATAGTGCAAATAAAGGGGTCAGCGTCAGTGTTTTCCATCAAAATCCGGTTCCCTTTAATTGATTCGTCTTGGATATTATAGTTTAAATAATCTGTCATAACAAATAGTGTTTCTTTGAGGGATCTTTACTTGGCTAGCGCTAATTAATTGTTATTGTCAGAGGGCAAGCCAACGACAGGTGGTCCGTCAAGAGAGTGGGATTACAATATCAACATTTACCAATACCCTAAATCAAAGCGGACAGTGGTATCATTGATTTTGAACAATGAAAACTGACATAATGATATGTTGTAAACATGAGGATGGCTCTAGACTGAAGAGGTATTGGCCTTGATTCTACTGGTTGTATGTATTCTACCCTATAACAATGCGATTAACCTGTGCGTGTTTGTGTGTGGGTCACAGGTCGGTGAGCATGGCCAATGGCGGCAAACCCGACCAGACAACAGGATGGCAAAGTGAGGGCTGTGTATGTAGGTGGTGCAGAAAGAGAGAGAGAGGGGGAGAGAGGTGAGAGATAGACATTGAAAGATTGACAGCATTGAGAACAGCCCGCGTCTGAAAGGACAGTCCAGAGGGTGGAGAAAGAGAAGAAGAGGAAAGCACGTGGTGGTATTAGGTTGTCAACTGATTATATGGGAGAAACGCTTTTATAACAACCTGCAGCTTCGGGGACCAATGCATATTCACAGTGAGACATAGACAGACACACTGTGGGAGAGTGATACCCACTCTCCTCAGCCCCGCTCCCACCGACCAGAGATATAACAGTCAATAGTGAACCGCACACCAGGCAGTTCACCCGTAGGTCGCTGTCACCACTGTAGAGATACAGCATCAGGGTCTACCAACTGCGCAACATCGAGTTGACAATCGCTCATCTGGCCAAACAAGCGGATAAATATCTTGGATTACTTGAACGGAACAGCCCCGGAAGACTCGGCAATTTAGCAATATTAAAATTTATATATTATATTACATAGTTGTGTCAACGCTAGGACGGTGGTGACGGTGTGAGTGTGTGTCAAGAGAGCAGGGAGAAGCAGCTGCAGTTCTGCAGCGGTGGTGGTGGGAAAGGCTTGGCTGTGGTGCTTGGTGTGGATTGCCGGAGGAATAGGAGTAAGGGAGGAGGAGCGAGTGTACGGGGAGGACCATACCGAAACGAAGAGCACTGCTTCCCGCCTCCACACAACTATCGCCGCGCCGTCAACAACAACTGCTGCTGGTGCTAGTTCTGCATGTGAGACGAGGGCTGCAGAGGAGGAAACAAAGAGAGAGCGAGAGCGCGCAGAGGAAGTCAGCCTCGATGTGAGTAGTACTGTGAATGGGAGCGATTATTATGCATGTCCCTGACACCGAGGAATGAGGAGCACCATCAGTGAAACAAGAAAGCCATCACTCCCTTCTCCCTAACCGAGGAGGAGAAGTAAGAAAGGATCTTATATGTTTCATGATTTATAGTGTATTGAATGTATACAGCAGTGTCGGATTGATGCCTTTTTGGATGAAGCAGTGTACTACTAGCCTGTAGCGCAGCAGCGATCGCTGGGAAAGGCTGGCAGTTGAAGGAAGGAACGGAGGCCTATGGATTGAGTATTAAGAGTGTCTCCCTGCTCGGCAGCCCGAGAGACAGTGGTTCAGGAGAGCCTGCTATTAGTCCTCTTGCAATTACGGTTCTGAATAATTCGTCCTCGTCCATCAGAACAAGCTTAGGTCACTGTGAGGGTCCAGTCACTCTCCAGCCCATCTATTTCTTCCTCATACATTAATATCAGAGCTACTTGTGATACCTTAAACTAGACAGGATGTTGGTGGTACGACCAACCATGACCATGCCTGGACCAACGTTAGCTTCGCTTGGACCTGTCATTTCAGCGACAAGCCTGCAAACAAAGGTAAATATTGGACACAATCGTAAATATTGTTTTCGACTTATATTCCTCATCATGCTTTCTCCAGCATCGATAGACCAATCTCTCTTTGTTCACAGGTTGACCTAATTCTGGTGCCTGCAGCCTCTGCTAGTTGAGCTGTCTGCATCAGCAGCGGTCCCTGCCTGCAGCAGAAGCTGTAGTCGTAGCCCTTTTATACGGTGGCTCCCACACAACAACCATCATCCTCCGATCTATAACATCTCTCTTATATTCCCCCACGTACACGCGTTATGTATGTATACTGCATAACTGACCCCTTACCACGAGCCATCCAGGCTCAAATGTTGGATAACATATAGGCCCCGTATTACCGTAGACGTAGGTCATTTGCTGTAAGTGTAAGTGTAAGAATACTATGGATAAATGCCTTACAGCTTCTTATGCCATGCAGTAGGATATTGCAAGATTTAGAAACTTCATGTTTGAAGATGTACTAGCTAACCCATCTCGACCTGGAGTTTAGATGCAGAATGGCTCCCTCTTCATAAGGTTGGTCGTCGGGATGAGGGATTTTATCGAGGTGAAATAAGGGAATGTGCTGGCAAAGGAAACTAATGACCATCGAAGAGAAAGTGAACCGAGCCAATTCTGCACATGCCCCTCGAGAGCGAAGGTATCGGGTCCCGATCCTTCATCGATCACAGCGACATGCCTCATTTCTGACATTTACCATATCGTAACGGTAATTCTACAGACATAATCGATGAAAATTTAAGCTTTAGAAGCGACAAACTCAATCTATTTGGTCAGACATAGTGTTGTTTATTAACCAGTTAAAGATGCCTTTACGATGACTCCACGCAAGTCTAACATAAACCAAGCGTTTGGCAATTCCGAACGATTCACTTGGGAGTGCGACAGTTTAAAATATTGCTAAGGCAAACATTTTAAATAGCCCTTATCTATCTCTTGAAAGATTCACACAGGCATTGTGGAAACTATTCTTATCCGAAGGGATAAACTTAAAATAAAACTGCTAAATTTACGAGCAACCAGGTTTTGCATATATATACATGTATACTATTAAAGTGCAAGCTCATACCTGGGGATCGGCAATTCTTTGGAAAGAACCTTATTTGAGATCCCCTTTGTAGATAACTGTTTTCCTGTTCTCCCTAACAAGATTCAATCGGCCCCCAAAATAATTCACTGGGCCTTTTGTCCAGTATGGATCTATTTCTATCACTCTCAAAGCAGGTGTGAGCCGCATGGAAGTAGTGGAAACGACCTGGCCATAGAATGCGGGAAGGTGAAGTTGGGAGGGAGGGAGTCTATGGTCTATTCTCAACACTGACACCTACAGTAACTTCTACTTAGAGTACAAGCAAATATAGTTGAGTCTTGCAAGCAATATTTAATGTCACAGAAGAAATATCCAGCCTTCACGTGTAAACAAGCTTAAATGAGCAACTGTGTCAACTGTGTCATAATATATGCCGGAGGTGTAAAAGTGGCCTTCCTCGCTGTCCACTCGGTCTCTTATTTATATGCGCTGATTGGAGCAGACAATGACATATTGGGCATCAATCTAAGTTGGAGAGACTGTATCCACGGAAAGATATGGGTCACTGGATGACAAGAATGTCTCAAAGTACAAAGACAAGAAGGCATCGAGCTAGTATGGGGGCTAAGGTATTAGAGAGAAGTATGTTACATCAAGCATATAATATACACTACACAAGGCACACTTTCGATACAAACAAATATTATTTGTTGACGGCGTTGACGGAGTGTCGTTTGCCCCAAACTGTTCAGTTGTCCTAGTACAGTCTTACTTGGCTTGTCTTCATAATTTAAGGAAGCTTCCAGTGGTGTCTCCCATTTTAGCCGCCCATCAAGAGGGATGTTTCCCTTAAACTTCAGACCTGTCCCAAAAATAAACGTAGACCGAGATTTGGAATGTAGCACAGTGGGTACTGTATACATGTATATATAATGCTAGTATACCCCTACCTAGAGCAGGAAAATGTACGTGTATTATATGCCTCCAAAAGCACCAGTGTACCAGAAATTCCGATAGGTGATACACGTATATAGCTAGATAGATGACATATAATATAATATAATATATTATGAGAGAGAGGTGTATAATATTCATTGAATCGCCCGCACCTCTCCATCCGATGTGTATTAGCAATATATATCCACCTGACAGCAGCGGGGATGAAAGCTGACAAGCGACCCATTAATTCATTTCGTATTGGGCTATGGATTTTTTGATATGACTTGTGAAGAACCCGAATCCAATCCCAGGAACGATCTACCTCGGGACTAACTTGATTGATGATGCTATTGGCAGTTTTCGATTACAAACATTATTATTTCACCACCATTATTAAAACTAAAACCAGAACTTTCAGTTTCACTCCTTTCTTGAATAACAGATTGATGGATATATATTATAGTGACAATCCATGCGAGGCATTAAGTTGCTGTGCTCAATTTAGGTGACTGTTATGATAAAACATATATTAATTTATATATAATATTACACTCTTAATGGACAACCCATCCAAATGGATAGATTAATAATGATGATATGTTTATAAGAATGATTAATTGTTTGATCTTTTTATGCGAGTCCAGGGATAGTCTCCACGCTAGCTGATCTATAAAACGTCTTTATCGACGTAATAATGTCCAATTTTACAGATGAGGAGGCGCTCGATAGTCTCCATATTAGATGCATTCATTTCCCCTACCATATTTTACGACACTTAACGCTATGTGGTACAATGTCGCAAAACAAAAGGTAACGCGCATGTATGGCATGTTATGTCCATATCTCAACTGTTAGTTCTCCGCTGCGTGTTGATGCATAGAAAATATATTGCAATTTTGAATATTGATGAACAATTATTATGAAAAGTTCCTAGGAAACAGTGACTGGAGAATGAGTAGGCGCCGCGAGTGATGACGAAGATCTCACAGCTAGGGTTCGCGAGGCGATGATCAGATCATGACAAAGCGCAAGGATGACTCATTTCTCCGTCCATTCCTTCTCCCCGCAAATATACAATACATGTACTGTGTCTCGACTGTGTGTTGCAAGTAAAATGAGACATGTGGAGCTATTCTCAGGCATTTTCAATTGCATTATTCCCGTATATCTCATCCTTCGCCCGTCCACGTACTCATTGCCATTGAACAAAATGAAGGTTTTTTTCTTGACATGCAGTCAACAACGAAGTATTTCGAGGGTTGAGAGCAGTAACACGTTTGAAATTAATGCGTTTCCCACTGAATCTGATGTTCCCTAGTCCGTCGAGCCTTTTGGGAATGAGTGGCGAGCCATTTTGGGAAAGAGTGGCCTCTTACGTACTATCGATACACCTCACCCAGCCCCCACCCGGGGGGGGGGGGGCTAAACTACCCCAGAACAATTCCAAGTGTTTTAATTGTCATTTTTTAATTTTAATTTCCATTTTGATTCATTCCGGTGAGTCCATTGCATAGGGTTCTACGTATACATTTGTGAAGATTCTACCCCTAATGATATGCACTGTATATGTCTGAATGCTCCTCCCCTTTGTCTAATTTCGGTGCTTCAAGGTCTGTATATCAATCCTCCCACGCGCCGACCCAATCCTCTGACATTTATTGTTATCTTATCAGTGTTTGTTTAATTTATAGAGTTGGCTCTATCAGCGGTATAGTGGTTTAACAAAGACCTAATCACGGCGTCTTCCTCTATATCAACTCCCTCCCCTCCATACTCCCCTGTAGTCGCAACATTGTTTCTGGGGCAGGTGTTTGTCACACGTTGCCAGATGTTTGTTATATGTGAGGTGGGTTGTATATGACATGTCCTTTTACTCTGAAGGTATGACTATAACACTACCAGCGTCTAGATTGACATCCATTATGTAAACATGGTGGTACGTCTGGTGGTACGCAACGAATGCAATTGGAGATATCATTACTGCATTTTCTTCAATACAACACCAACATAGTCTACAGATTGCAACTAGTCTGGCTACTTCTTGTCATTTTTTCACATCTGACAGGCATGAAAAAACATTTACCTCCTGACCTAAAAGATGTAGTGAGGCGATGGGCTATACACAGCTCAAAAGGCTTGGGACCTAAAGACTTCATGTATTCAGAACATATCTTGACCATCCCCAGACTTAACTTCCATTACATTTGTATCCGTGACCAATCTTGGAATAGTAAAAGGTGATAAAAGGAAGAATGCGACACTGATGTAAATAAAAGAAATAAAGTACCATATCTGGCTGGAAGATGATCTGCCATATGCTGGTTTCGTTCTTACAATATCGTGACTCATTTTTCATTCAAGCCCATAAAACGAGAAATAAATATAGGGAATAAATGTTCATAGTCCATAAAATGATGGTCTCAAGTTTTCAGTGAATGGTAGTACAATCTTAATGATTCGAATTAAGCACGTCTAGAATGAACCTGTCTTTGTTGAAATGTTCTCTACGTGTAAACGAACAGACATAAACACAAATAACGTTCTTTTTTATATTCAAAATGACATTCTTCCCCTGGATTAGCATTTCTGAGTATTAGAAATCTATAAATGGTCCTGGTTCTAACTTTTCCTAATTTCCGCTATTTGATCAGTTAAGTGCATTAGTGTCTTCTGGGATAATTACAGAAAATAAACAGTATTTCTGATGGTGTGCACACTAACAAACATGTCATCGGGATCCGCATGACTTGGCAAACATTTCGGGTATATGAAGCCTCTACCAACTGTCCATAATAGTTGCACTCGGTGTGAAAAAACACTAATGTCAAGTACCCTTTAAATGCTAGGATGCTTTTGATATGTGGTCTTGTTCAATATCCATCACATCCGTAATACGGGCTTGACCCTGTTGAACATCTCAAATATTTGTCTTTGCTACACACTGTTTATTCACTCTCGACTCCCATTTGTTGGTTTTTCGCATTAACCCAGGCTCCGCACCCCCGCCTTTAAGAAGACACAATGATGTAATATTATGAGGAGATACGTTTCCCCTTAAGTTCTAGCTTAGAACTATCAAATGCTGCCGATGCAGATGTTTACCAAAAAAGATGTTTACAGGGCCGGAATAAGACTCAAAATAATTCTCAAATTGGCTGATTGTTTGTAAATGTCATCCTGGTTGAGGAGAGAATAATGAGTTCATTGCTTGCCTTATTTAAAGCAACACGGTGTATTTAGTTTCGATCTTGCATGGATAATGAGAAGATCCTATATATGAATATAGGCACGACAGCTTTATTCTTCATTGATAAGTCAATTAGGTGCCATTTAAAGAATTATAAAATGCAATTTTCGTTATTCGCCTCCAACGTATTATTATGCTCCGCTTGCAATATTCGCCAGGGAAATGGTCGTCATGCATGTTATCTCATTACATGTGAATGGAATTAGTATTTGAAGTGTACACTGACAGATTGATTACATAGCATTTTCCCCGCCTCTCTCATACTACCGGAATCACACATCTGACGAAATGTAAGACTAATTCTCAAAATGGGTGATCAAAATTACAAATCTAAAACACATTCTCAAAATGGATGATTATTCACAAATCCGCTGTGGTGCATGATTTCAATAGTATTTTCACCCTTCCTGGTAGTCTGGGTTTGAGAACTGTAATATTTATCTCAAAGATTCTATTATTACATTGCCTTTTTACTGTCTTACTTTGTTGCGAAAGCAGCTTCATCTCCAAACCTGATAAATTTGGATAGTATAACTCAACGATTGTGTACCTATATATCCCACATAAAACAACAACTGGCATAACATGCTTCTAAAGTTGGAAGACCTGTAGTTTGTACCTGAAATTCATTACACCAGCTGTACATTTGAACTACACATGACCGTCTCACGCACGTCCTCCATATCTGACAATGCTGCCAGAGACTAGTGCTTGGCAGTCTACTGCTAGCTATATACACTCATAATATCATGGCATCAGCAAATCGCAGGAACTGGCGTGCAGCATGCTATCCTAGCGTGCTAATTAAAGTCATTACCATCCGCCCTTCCTCCCTCTCTACAATACCAAAGACTTTTCATCTGGGAGAACGTGCATGGGCCTCGCATATATTTGTTTAAAAGCCCCGCGGATTAGCAGCTTTTCCGAAGAGATTAGTATAGGGGACTACAGTACAAAATAGCTTACCCATTCAAGTTACATTATGAGAGAAGTCAAATAAATAAGCTTATAATAAATATATCTATTCCCAATACTTGCACAACTTCATCGATCAATCGATCGATCCCAAGATTCTTTTTTTAAAACATGCACTCGGTCATTCGCTACAATATTGAAAGGAAAGTTCAACCATATTCCAATACAATAAACAGAAAATAAGGATAACTTTAGGTATCCCTAAACTCAGATGCCCATTATACATGCAAATGCATTCAGAAGATACCCTGGCAAACGCTTTGATGCGAATTAAAGTAGTGGAAAGCTGTAAATATTTGACTGTCTAATCAATCTCTCCGACCATATCCATCTTTCGACCTGGGTGTGAGGAACCCTTGGCCCGGAGGAACTGTCTTCCATGAATAAGTGTCACAAAGAAGGTGCTACCCCAACGTGACTAAGGCATGCTATGCTATCCTAGCGTGTAGCGTCTTTCAACCGCTTTTATAGTCATCCGTTGTCTCTTAATATTTGTCTCGTCTGTGCAGACCTTAACCATTGGATTAACTCTCATTCCAGTGGGTTCCACAGTGGGTTCCACAGCTATTTGACCATGTTAATATCACACTGAGTATCACACTAAGGAATTATTATATGTATCATAGGTTTTCTACAGGGATGCGAATCGTCCATATCGTGACAACAGACAAATTGCCACATTTTATTCTTCTTCCGTGCAATGCAATATCTGGGTTTATACCCTTCCAACTCCAAAAGCTGTGACGAAACAGTTTAGTCCTGGTCTGAAACATGGTAACTATTACAAGGGTTTACTAGTTAACCATATTAGTATGTAACTTTTACTTAAAATTCACTCGAGAGACGCAGTGAGATTCAACAATCCAACAACAAATGAATTCTGTGGCGCTTAATTGGAAATCGGTGCTTCCAAATACAGGGAGATCGTTCCATTAAACACTATGAACGTAATGATTTTCATTTTATTCCACCATCACAAATCAACGATAGTATATATAATATAGTACTGCTGGTATTTGACCTACGTGTGTGCGGTTGCCTGTGGATGTATTGAATGAATAAATTACTAATACATGCTGGCCTGCTCAGGCCATCTGTGCAATGATTTGGACGCTGGCGATGCTCTGACTCGAGCTCTGACTCGCCGCCAACCCCCACCACACCTCCACGCCCACGGCGGCACTGCTGCAGGAGATCCCAAAGGGAGTTGGACAAACAATAGCTAAAAAGACTAAATTTAACTTAAA
The DNA here is from genome assembly GCA_942159475.1 of Sthenelais limicola. Taxonomy (NCBI): domain Eukaryota; kingdom Metazoa; phylum Annelida; class Polychaeta; order Phyllodocida; family Sigalionidae; genus Sthenelais; species Sthenelais limicola. Next base: position 55,622,399 of record OW804095.1, on the reverse strand, counting down.
TTTGGGAAATTTAGATTAGATGTCTCTCTATATATACGTTTAGGTTTGCTAATCATCTGACTTCAAAAGGTGACAGTTATTATATACCTGATTATAATATAATATGATATATTATCTGTGTGTGTGGAAAAGTGCTAATTTATGGGTGTAATAAATTTGAGGTGAATTGAGGAAGGAACAACCTGTACCCCACTGCTCACCTATGACCATAACCATCATAGCATGATGTCGCTCCTGCCCACACATTCCCTAACAGCTGCGGTTCAATACCAATGTTTTCCCGGGTTGTCTATATTTGCTCGGAGAGTTGACGGTGGCAGACAAGCAGAAATCGGGGGAGGGAGATGGCTCAAGCTCTGCCATAGTTCAGCTCTTCTGCCCGATTTACATCATTGAGCAACTCCAGACCGTAGCCACTCTACAATCCCTATAGTGTTTGTATACATGGGCACAAATTTACTATACAAGCCTAAATTGTATTGATGAGTGCTGGTATGTGTATTCTCTTGGGCAGGTATATGGGCACATCTATGTATCAGTACGCTTCTATATACTAGTAAATTATAGGAGATATATGCCAGTTTTTTATACTGAGTGACTCGAGCGGCTTTATTATAAAAGCCATCCTCATTTCATGACCGAAAGAGAGCACCATCGTTGCAGGAGATATAATGATGTTCGATCCGCGTGGGATCTGCCAGGGGAATCTAACCAAGACATAAAATATATAAGTTCCGGGCCAGAGACACCCACCAGCGCTTCACGAGGGAAGGAAATCTCCAGTTATGGACAAGTAGTCACAGGGCGCATCAAGGGATTCAGCAGAGGGGCCCTCCTTTCCTAGAAGACTCATCAAATATCCCTATTACTCACTTTATCTCAAACTGCCCCGTCTCCCCCATAGCAATTCTTGTAAATGTTTGTACATATTGAGGTTGAGAAATACTCTAATGCTAATTAATGATCGATGCAGGATGAATTTCCAAGCTTTATTTGCTGTCATTGGAGGGGAGGGCGTTATTTAAATTTGTTTAACTTAGTTAATTTTATTTCCTATACCCTTATCAATATCCATGTTCAAATATTGCAGGTCAGAAAATCTGGAAATTGGATAAGTAATTTGCAATGATCTAATGGTGCCAGATGTGTCACATTTCTTTATTGAATAAAATGGACCATTGGGGCTCCCAAACGTAGATCTGAAGTTGACTGGAATATACTGAGTTGTATAGGAATCGTCTAGCTGACCGAATTCTCAGTATAGTCCTCAGTGGAGGTGGCACCCACCCACGGCGTGGTACTACTGGTAGTAGACACCCCGACCATGCCATCGATTTTTCCCCTCCATCCTCTCCCAACCGAGATTGGAATGGATCCTCTCCACCTCCATCCAGGCCCTCCAGAGCCTTGGTCACGTGATTGAGTCCCTCGGACATGTCCATAGAGTATTAAAGCGAGCTATTCTCTCTCAGTTTTCCGAGCAAGAGGGAAGGGGTTATATGCATGCTTTAAACGGTGAACTCATTGACACTGGGTTTAGAGGGCTCTTTGCTGGTCAGACTGAGGCCTTGTTTTTACTATTTCTTAACCTCGTACTCTCATCCTCGTCAGATTGCTTCTTCCTACCGACTATTATAATAATACCCATCACTCCAACACACTCTTTTCTCAATTATCATGTTTTCTTTCACCTCTCTCCCCTTTAGTTCCCTGTGTATTTGATGTCCTTTGCATTGTGTGTATCAACGTATTTGGTACTGAGCTGAATGTTCTTAGATTATTTTAAAACATTCTAAACATGACTTTTTAAGCCCTCAAATTACAACTGTGTGAGTTTGTGCGATAACACCGTAATTTTAATCAATTTGAGTTCGATCCATCCGTGATCGCTCCAAATGTGCCACATATTTAAGAGTTATTTCAAAACGGAAAAGGTTCATAAAAAGAGGCTTGTCGGATGTTAGTCAAATTGTCTCACGTTGCTAGTTTGGCCAATTTGATCCCCACCCCTCGCCGTCCCCCACCCCCTCCTCTTTGTCCTACAGATTTTTCTGAAGTCTGAAGGGGAAGGGTCGCTTAAGAGGGTGATTAGAAAGTCTTTGACTTTCAGAGAAGCCCGTTGGTCCTCCATTCGGTATTCCATCATGATGGCTAGGAACTGATTGCATGAAGGGGAATATAATCAGTCAGGGCGTGAAGACGCTGGAGAAGACACCTTCAGATTCTCATCCCTCTCTTCTGGCACTCTCAGAGTGATGGATGTGTGGATTGGGGGCGTGGGGAGGTGAAGTGATTCACTTCGCTTCCACCAGTTCTCTTCTGAATGCTATTAACTTGGTCTCAGATTATATAAACCCACTTGTTCTGTCTTTCTTCTCGAGGAATAATACCACGTCTGTTCGAGGGAGAATCATTTGACCTTTTTGTATACTGTGAAAACGATTTTTGGTGCAGAAGGGAAATATAGTAAATTTAGTGTTTTTTTATCAAAGCCATTTAGCTTAGTTAGGAATGAATCCAAGCTGCGTAATTTGAGCTTGGGGAAGGAAAGGTACCGTAATTATGGATAATGAAAGAAAATAGGGGATGTCTAATGCGACCATTTTAAAGTAGTCGCTAACATTCCCCCATTGTTCACTCTCAGTCGGCAGCAACAAATCACCTCGTAACCACCAAAAGATACTTCCTCTAAAGGATCAGGAAATATCCTTGGAGATCCGGTTATTTTATCCATCCTGTTTAAAAAGTGAATAAAATATTTACGCACCTGAGCATTCGTGGGGAACACCAAGCCCGTTTAATGGCGCCACGGTCTCAGCCCGAGTAAATCGTTATAGCAGCCGCCTGAATTAACGAGGACCCATAAAAAATTCACGACACATTCTCTATGGAATCAAAATTGCTGCTTCCTTTGAATGGGGCTGCTCGACTCTTTAAGTTATTATGTTATCTCTTGCGGCTTCGGGTGTATATATGCATGCTTACATAGCGTGTGTACATCATTGGGCTGGAAAATTGTGCAATTGGTAGCACGTGGGAAATGAATAGCATACTGCTGGTAGAGAACACGCATTGTAGGTACATGTAATGGACACACGTGGGTGACCCTTCTGTATATACCTCTTATATATATCCTAGCATCTTAAGCTAGAACTACGTCAAGCTATGTATAGAGGCCACCCATGTGTCCATCCTTTCGCATCTACCACATGTCTGGAACCCCCAGTATATTCTCCTCTGCTTTACAATAGGTTGTCCTTATTTTATGTACCTTGTTGTCGTATTCATGTGTCCATCATCCCACTCCTTTTCATTTTCTCTTACATCCTTTATGATACATGTATATCATATATATAGGCTGATGTTAACTTAGCTCCCAGTTACATTACATCCTTACGGTTCCTCCTGTTTGTTATGTCATTGTGTACTTTTAGGGAAATTACTATATTTTTTTATAAATGAGAAGTCTTGTTCCATTCTTCTAAATGATATATGTTTATTAAGACCTACGGATGCCAAATACCCACTCGAACGGCATAAAAAGGCATAAAGGAAAAGATAACGCCATACTCCTATAGTAAGTGGTTTTCCCTACTTCCCTACTGCCTCCCTGCTTCCGTCTCCAATGCTCTCTGCTTTCTTGCTCCCTTTGTGAGGCAGGCATTTATGTATGGCAGAAAGATATTGTATACCAGTGACAGCCCAAGGGGCCTGCCACACTGCTGCAGCTGTCAGTGGCCAGGTGAGAGCCACAGAGGCCTGGTAGGTCAGGACCAGAGGTAGTGTATGCCACACGGGTATAATAAGTCGCACCAGAACAGCTGTAGTATTGTAGTGCGCCTTTTCCTTAGTGCTCTCCCCTTGTCCATTCTTTATTCTTATTCAGTCCATTCCTCTACGTCAGATACGCTATTTATGTCATGTGAAATGCCAGCAGTATTATTTCGAGCTACTTTCCCATACCACTACAAAAATACCTGTCTAAATGATTGATTGATAACAATATTATATTTATATGTGCATATATATGCATGTAATCGCTCGAAAGAGTTATACATGTTGCTACCCTGAGTATGTTATTTATGGATGGAGGTATCCCTGTGGGAAAGGGTGCTGATAACGGTGTCAACTTGGTAGTGGACCTAAATAGATTGTTACTAAATATACAGAGGTTCCATTTTAGTGGAGGTCATACTTGCTTTGCCAAGAAAAGTGTTTTTCGCAGGCTCAGCCAGCATGTCGGTTTTTAAGAAATGGGGCCTATTGTCACATATGGCCTCGATGCCCCTTCAGTGGGCGGGGATATGAGATTGGGCCTGTGAATTTTAATTTCAATGCGACTATGGCGGCAATATACTATGAATAATTCAAAACTACTTTTCATCACAAAAGATAGACGGAATGATAGCGCTATTGAAATTCGTCAGACCAGCACACAAGACACATCTTGAATAATGTTATGTCAATGACAAGGACTGTTTTCTGAATATATCCCAATATCCACAGACGTTATAGTTCTAGCTGACCAATTTGATCCAGAATAAACACGAACATATGGGATCGTAAGGAGGGGCTTTTAGAAATGTAAGAACTATCTCATGTGTATATTTATATACAGGATTCGAACCCATTTATCCCGGTCTTGCATGGTTAATAAAGCTTGGAACATTGATCTGCCTCTTTCGACAGGGAGAACCCAAGTTCGTACGCTCTGTTTGTTGCTATCAGATTCATAAAACCCCCTTCTTCCAATAATAATCCAGGTCGTAATTCAATGGATATATAGTTTGATCGCGAGTCCTTTGCCCTAGGATGAAATCCATGCGCGTCTTTCTGGTCATTTTGCACGCAACGGTGGACTTTTAAATAGATGGCTGTTTATAGCAGGTACCTCTTTGGCAAATAACAAAGACGTAAGTATGCTAGTATTGACACTGAGAAGCCATTCTATTGAACAGGAGACTTCGTGAGACGAGTGAAACTAAATTGATTATAACTAACTTCCAAAATTAAGTATCCCTAGAGACACCTTAAGAATCGCCCCAATAAAACAAGAGCCACCAACTGGGCTCTCATACCAATAGGTATTTGGCTCAATGGCACATACAAGAAACAGGCGAAGAGTAATGGGTGGCCATAATGAGACCTTAATAAGGAGCTTACCCCATGTACACGCCTGTCTCATTAATCCAAACAAATTAATTTGACACTGAGGACAATACATTGCCATCCTTAATTGAGTCAGATTCGGTCGAACCATTGGTGTAAAAAGGCCTTAACAACCTTTGTTATTTTTCTCCCTAATTGAGGTCATATCTGAGCTAGGCCATGGTGTTGCTGGTTGTTGTGTATTTATAAAATGATGCACTGTGACCTTCAAATGGATTCATTTTTTTTGTCTTTTCCCTTTAATTTTCCTTTGTCTGATAACTTACTATCGTTAGGAGCTAATACCTGACCCAAATGTCATGTCAGAAAAAGGAACGGTTGAGTACAATTCTCGGGTGACATCGATCCCAAACGAGGGAGAGAGAGAGAGATAGGACACTCACAGAGATCTATAGCCTTGTTCCAGTCATGTAATTCGTAAGCATATATGAAGAGAATGATTCTAGGAGTACTTTGCTCGGCAACTAATTAAGGGATGTGTGAGAATAAAGTCTTTAGCATAACTCCATGCATCAAAAGGAGATTGACACGCTTAGTGGTTACGGCAATTGCCTAGCTCCTTTGTTTCTTTAGTGGGAAAGACGCTCTGAAAAGGCCTGAGCTGTTGTTAAAAATGGTCATCGGAATAGTCTTTGATCGCAGAGAAACAATCCAACGTGAAGAGTTAATTATTTCGAAGTTAACTGGTGACCCGTTTCTACTCTTAAAGATGAGAAACAAGCGTAATACCAAAATTAATGGAAGGGATTTTCTGTTTTCAGTCCAACAAAGGAAAAGTAAAGGCATGGTGTAAATGAGTTATATTTCTTTGCCTCCCCTGTCCATGCGTTTTTACTTCTGAAATATTAATGATGCGACCTGCGCAAGAAACGGGAATAGTCCAATCAACGCCAAGGCAAAAAAAGTCCAATCCACAAAGACTTGATCAGCGCCCGACGTTAGCTAAAAATAAAACCAGACGTCAGAGATGGGAATTGAGGAATATTTGAACCACTATGGAATCATTTTTTAAAGGAAATTATTTGTCAAGTAATTTTCGTCTCAAATGGAAATTTCATAATGGGGGATTCTGAAATAACTTCGTTTCCAATGTTTGTTCCCTTCATTCATTGACATTCCTGTCTGATCTGAGACCAATTGGAAAAATACGAGGATGTATGATTGCGCTCGTCTTAATTGCACTTCAGAATTCCTTCTTGATAAAATCCGTTAAATTGTTTTACCCCTCGTATCAATTTTGTACGTGTTGTAATGTCTTTGGGGTATCTTCAAATAGGCCTTACGCAGAATGATAGGCACAGTTCAAATGTAACTAAAACACTCGATGGAGATCTTTTCATAATGATATGCAAAATATTTTTCCTTTATTTAAAAATTGAATCTATCTTTTCTTCTCTTTGCAGGTATGTGCCCATGAAAATATTTCAACGCAGTTCATCGAGAAGGTAGGATTGTTCGTAGAAATAGAAAGCATGAGTATATATCACATGTGGTAGTAATTAAAACACTCTGACTTCATTTTAAATTGTAGTATGTATAGGACCTTTGTTTGAGACTATACTGTTTTTAGCATCATTCATCAGGTAAAATGTGTGTACGGATGAAGTTCTCAGTTTGGTAATACATCTGGCGATAAATGAACAAATTTAATGATCTTAATTAAACAAACGCTTGGAAACGAAATATAATTGTCGGTCTCATTGATGTAATGATGAATATGATTATGTATATCTTGAGACGAAAACTCCGGGCCATTGTCCTTACCGAAATCTGTCATTCTTTTCATCTGCTCGGAGGAGCAGCTCCCAGTATCTGAATGCCAACATGCGAGACGCCACAGTACTGGTTGTGTTCCCTTTATATCTTATATGGAATTTATGGCACACAGGGTTCAGTCCTCGCAAGCAATATAAAGTAGCAAATGCTCGGTAAGCATTACAACCTGGAGCTAATGGGAACTGACCAGGAAAACAGGCGCCATCAAAGTGGGGGAACAAAAGCAGGAAGCAAACCTTAAAGGTCACCAGCAGGGGGAATTTTCCCCGACTCAAGCGATGGACATTAGGGAACTTCCCCCTCTCACAGAGGGCCCTAAGGATCAAAGCAAGAAAAAAATCCATTATATAGCTTTCTCATCATATAAAATGATGTGTCCATCTCACTACCCACAGCCATTCTTCTTGTTATCGCTCAGGAGAACGTGACCCACAAGGTCCATGATTACAAGCTTTCTTATATTGATTGTAGTCATGCGAGAGCAATATTATTCCTTTTCATACGATATCCAATTATAATATAATTATATTGTATTAAATATACCTTTGCTTTTAAAAGAATACGATTTAATTGGCAGTACCATGATGACTCCTAAGAGTTATTCTCCAGCTTGACAACCGTGTATGATTTCTGACTGAAAGGGGCTATAGCTGGGATTGCAAATTTGGCCCAGATTTGGAAGAAAGCGCATAGACAGGACTGTGTAGGTTCATGTCTGCTGGAGCGTAGTACTCTGTGACAATATTTGCAACAATTGCGACATAATAATAGTGTTGAGAGCATAAGGAAGACCGGTGTAGTATTTCGTGAAAGTGAAAGTTAAAATGTGCCCGTTAGCCTTGTGAAAGTTGTTTTAGACTCAGAGCAAATAAATAGCCAATGTTTATATAATGAATATAGCTTCACAAAAGGCATCGCTACCTTACTGTGATCTTTCAACCTGTATAATTATGTCACAGGGTGTGGTTGTGTTCTAAACAGTCTAGTCTAAAACATAGAGAGAGTTCCTTCCAACTGAGGGAAAGCCTATCGCTTCAAACCGCAAAGGGTCATTATAATTTCAATAGGACCGCAAAATGTCACCATAATCCCTGATCTGAGAGGCTTTGAGCGTATAGACTGTAAATGCAGAAATATAATGTGTTCTGATAGTCAGTTGATCCGCGCCTAAGCTGTCGTGTTTCCAATCCGGATTATGGAAAGATATTGTTATACTAATTTCCCCCTCTAATGGAAGTGATAATTCGCTTATGCTCGCATCATTATCACCCAACTTAGATACTAACCACAAATATTACAAACGAAACAAACGTCAACCATTGTGAATGTGTTCGCCAAATAATGTTCGCAACCAGTAAAATTAATTATGTGCCAAGATATATTACATCTGCATTCAATTACCATTATAGTCTCTGTGGTGGATTGCTGGTTCTTTCTTTTAAAACCTTTTATTTTGGATCGCCGTGCATTCTAATCGCTCTGTGAAGGAGCCCAGCACTCAAAGCGGTCAATGGCTACTGCCATCGCCACTTATGAGGATTGAATAATAGTTGAAAGGGAGTGATTAGCATAGCTAAGTGACAGAAGAGAGATAGCATGAGTACACTCAAGTCAGGTCCTTGAGATAAGCTGTCAGACATGCCATCTGTGGCGGTAGTAGAATATGAAACCTTTGGGATACCAGCAGTACTCAAATATTATTTCTCCTCACATGTCCTGGGCGTTTCCAAAAATTTAGTTTGCCCACTCAGATTCTAAGGCTACAGGGTAGAACCAAGAACAGTTAGTCACTGCCTTGAACAGTCCAGGGGCTATAACAACTTAAGGCAAAGACTAAACAGATTAATAACCTCCACTTTAGGCCTGCTGATGCACTGTCTGGTATTATCCCAGGGCTTCGCCCCGAGATTATACACCAAACAGTGCACCAGCAGCCCCACAATGTCAGTCATTAATCCTTTATTATTACTGAATAATAGCAGTGCATTTAATATATCAACAATGATACCTCTACTGGTTGCTGAAGCCTGAGGCATGGAAAAACTGGCAAATCTTGGTGCAACGCACCCTAAATGCACTGTCTCACACATCACCTCCATATTCAACCTCTCTCATTCCTAAAACAGGACAAAAGGCATCGACCGGGCGCAGAGCAAACATTCCAGGCAATGAGGAACAACAAGAAGGGGAAATTAGAACCGCTTGGATCTCATCTTAAAAACAATAGATTGTCAGTGCATTCCCCCTTTCGTTGGTATTGACATGCAGACAGTTATGGATGCTTTTTCTTGCCGATGTCTGTCACATGACAGAGGACGAAATCCAGATCCATTGCCTCTGCCTTCCAATATTAATGTTTTACTGAGACTGAATAACAGGCTGGCGATGGAAATCCCCGATATGTTCTCGACCTACATCTCCACTTTGTGATAAAATCAAAATAATGAGATTGGTACTCCATAATATAACTTGGTCACATGCACGATGAATTATTACTCAGGTCTCTGTGTGACTATCAAAAGATGCGCATCTTCTGGACATGAAGATCTCTTGTCTATGTATATATAACACACTATACTTAGAAAATAAAACTTAAAACATTATTGGATAAGCTTCGATTGGGCAGACTCTAGTATTGTAAGGGACGAGGCACCGCCTTGCTTCCCTATGTAGATCAATATCCTAGAGCCGATAAATGAATTACGCTGCCTGTGATCAATACTAGGGCTAGGCCAATTTGTCCTCCATCGACTACTGACCTGCCAGTCATTTCCACTGCCGCATGAATACCCATTGCAGTGCGAAAAAGGAAGTGTTGATGATTTCTCCATATATTATTCATAGCAATTACGCTTTTACTGAGAAGGCACCAAGCATGGGAGAGCCGTGTCTCTTTGAACAATTTTGACAATCTACAGTCAGGCAGTTGTTGATAGGGACTTGAAGGATAAAGTAAATAAGAATTTGGAGACAACAATGCCACATTGATTACCCTTTGTGGTCCTGTCCCTATAACGATTAATCGGTATTCGTGAGGGACTAACTTACCATGAATCCAATCGGAAGTTAAGCCAGACTCACAAATATGTATATATTTATATCAATTATAGTATGTGTGTGTTCCTGACAATGTAGGACGGAGGAAAGGTCTTTAATAATAATAGAAAGAATAGTGAAAACGCTTTCAAATATAGGATCAACTTTTAGATCAAGGCTCAGAAGAAAATTAACATAAAAAAAGACCTCACCAAAATCAATGAAATCATTAAAAACACATACAAAATTCATATCAGAGACAGTTTAGAGATGAACTAGTCTTTGGTACAAGAGAAACCCAAATATCAGCAATATATTTCATCCAAGCTCAATTGAGAGATATGCAATGTACAATACATTTGGTTAATAGCGTTTTCGATTCCTACTGCATGAAACAATGCTGAAGTGCAAGCTGATTGTGCTGTATATTTATTTTTGTCAGGAACCCATATATAACACTCACTTTCAAGAGCAACGTCGACCATACTAAAAAGAAATCACACACACACACACATATTATATATTATTATGTTTTCCTGACAATGGTAGGAAAGGTATGTTAATAATAATAGAAAGAATAGTGACAAATACAGAGTTGTATCAGACTGATTGATATCATATTTTGACAACCGGCTTTTTGGTTGGTGGCAGAGGTCTACTAATGCTCAAAGCTGGAATTGTCATAGAAAGGGGTATCATATATGTGACAGTAATATAGCATCAGATATCCAATGATTTCATCTGAACGGTCAACTGTTTCGATCAATGTGGTCCGTATTAGATGCGAATCAAAAGATGAAATATATTCAAACACAAGTGACTGCTGCAGAAGGTTATGGTAGACATCCACTGTGTTACGCTCAAAGATAGATTGTTTTCCTTTTACTAATATATTTATTTTTAAGACCTTAACAATTAACGACGGTAATTAACACGCCCTTGCTATCATTAGAGTTTGATACTGGTAGATTGCTGTGTGTGGATCCGTTATATAAATGTTATCAAAAGGTGTGATGGACGAAGCAATTTAGTTCGAGGCTAGCGTCTATATTTAATCCGGCATTCTTGTTGGTTATTGGTATAATAAATGTCATGGCAATGGAGGGGATGAAACGGGAGCCCACAATGTTCTGTAAAGATTAATCAAGACCACTGCTCCACTGCATGTGTATATTCAGCCCGGGGTAATGGGAGAATTGCATGATGCTTTATTGATACAGGACATGAGGAATGACCATCGAGCATGGAGTGGTTCCTCTCGCACAACTACCAACTTGAACCTGCATCATTGCGCCCCGAGTCTCAAAGGATATACCGAGCAGATTGAAATGGGGGACGAGCCGAGGAAATGGTTGCTTCGGGGAGTGCTATGAAGAGGGCTAGACAAAGGAGTAGGCTAGGATATCCAGTGTGGAGTTCAGTTCTCATAGACTTCATGGCCTACGATCCTAGCTGTCATAGCCATCTCAGCTGCGAGAAAGCATACTGGAATAACAGTTGCTACCTTCAAATAGAGATAATTTCAAATATAACAGTACGTGTATGGCAATTAGTCATAAAGAACAAGAACCGCTGTTGTTTTGGGGAACTACAGCTTCGCATGTTTACAAGACATAAAGTCGCTTTACTTTAATGATGAAAAAGAAAAAGCTATCGGAAGCGTGACCTGACCTGACCTTAATCTGATGCCTGTTGAGGGTTGTTTGCGTGAGAGCGGGTATAAATAATGCCCGTACATGATGCATGCATATAATCTCAAATCTAATCATCCATCGTATTACATTTTATTTCGGATCAATAATGTTGCCCCCCACCCCCACCCCGCTCCATCGACATGTCAAATTCAATTCATTGTGTTACATTTCTCCTTCAACCTATTCCATCTCATAATTAAGGGCGAGCATTGGAAGACCTGCCTTTATATCAGAATTGAATAATCCATTGTACAAATCTCTTTACAATATAATAATCTATCTACCTGCGGGTCTTTTATCCCGTTCATTTTATCCCGTATAAATGGGTGTTATTTCCCTGCTAAACATCAATTTCCCTTTTTGCACATTTAGGTAAATGTATCGAGATCAAATAACTGACCCACCTAGTTCTGCATACAATTATATATGCACTTTCTCTGTTGATCTTTGGTGTATTAAATCTAGGGTACGGTAATAGTCAAGTCCACCTAAATGGCTTTTGCTATAGACTGTGCCCCTAAATAACATTCAATATGTATGTATTTGAACACGAGCGCTTGTTATTAGTTTTAACATCGACTTGTATTTGAGAGATATGAACAATGCCATTGGTATCAACAACATGATAATTAATTCGCATTATCATGAACTCTATTAGCTTTGAGCCATTTGTGACGTCAATGTTTCGTGCACGATTCCATATCGATTTCCGTAAAGCACGCGGTACGCCCTAACTAGTTAAAGTGTAGTCAATATGTTCTTGTTTGAAGTCCTGCGTTTGAAATCAGTATGTATGTCTGCTTTGTAACATGGCTTTGCAAGGTTTCGTGAAGGAAAATTGATCGATCATCAAAAGAGTTATCAGAAAGGAGGCATTTGAAATGAAAGCAACACATATATAATAAGTGTTATATGCATATTAACACATTATACCCATCGGTTTTCAGTTCCAGTATACGAATAATCATCCGAGTATAAGAAATACAGTGAAAGGACACCTGTTGGCTATATGAGCAATGGGCAATGCAATGGGCAATGCAAGTTTTCCACTGCCAAACAGTCTTATACATCCTAGTAAAATTATGGAATATAATAACAAAATATAGCCTTAAAGGGGGAGGGAGGGAGGAGAGTGGCCTTTACCCATGTAGGCTCATGCAGTATGTCAAGAGTGGATTGAAAACTGATACCAAAGCAGGGCGTTTTCAATCGCAAAGCTCCGCCAATCATTCATGGTCAACTTCGGTTAGTGGAGGAAGAGTAATTGCAGACCAACCATGCATAAATCCATAGCTGGCCATCTGTGCTCTCGGGCTATATAGCTCTTTATTAGCAAGATATGCAGGAAATCTATCTAGACGAGTGTCAGCCGAGTACACTACAGGAGGAGGTTTATTTGGAAAAGGATCTTAAAGTAACCTTAGAGGAACAAAAACCCCTTGAACTTCTGAGTATTTGGGAGGGATGTTCTTGTGCTGACAGCTCACATGTCCATGCTCTATTAATGATGGCATGGTAGACCTAGATTGATATTGGTGTTATATCTGTGTGTGTTCTATACATTGCATTAAGTCATTGAAACATAAGAACTCAACCGCATTTCCTGTGGTAACCGGCATTAGTGCCTGTAGGCTCTGTCTCGTCACATAAAGGTTGGGTCTTATTTTGTTTCGAACCTAATGATTTGTCATTGAGAATACCACCCGCGGCACCTTCCTTCCAAACTAAACATCCATATATAAATATAAATATATTATATAATATGATAGCAAATGTGGTGGCGGAGTAGGATAAAGATATAATTTTACTCTGGAGCAGTTGATCTTATGTTTGGAGTTTTAATTCACTTGTAACAACCCTCTTCCGACCCCCAACCCACGCGTCCACCCCCGGGGATAATGGGGAATGTCCTGGACCTTTGTGGAACTATGAGGACATCAGAAATTCTTGTAAATCCCCGACCCCATGGGGCACATGTTTCGGTGGACATTTGTTTAATATCTATTATTGCAAATAAAAACATATAAGCCCCATACCATTATTACACCCTGGAATTTGTGCAGACGGACGTTCCCCCACCCTGGGCCACCTCTATTTGATAGTGCGGTAAACCTTAGAAGTATTATATTACTCCTAAGGGTAAACCCGGGGAAAGACTCGCCTGGGTTGTGGCACACTTTCTCGGACATTCCCCTACAATTCCCCATTACCCCCGGGGGTGGGGGCGGGGGTGCCTAACAAAGCACCAAGCAAGTCTGACGCTTACATTAACTTTAGTTAGCTTTCATTGATGTCACATTTACTTATACACAATCCATATAATATACCCATTTCCTTCCGTTCCTTTGAAGTAAATAGCCACCCATTCTGAATTATAATTATATAATGTACATGAACCCATGCGAAAGATGAATCAAAGGCAACCGGGGAAGTTATCCCCAAGACTGTCTGTTATTCAATTCTATGCATTTATCAGACCAGCATCTTTTAATTGAAGCTTGCCTGTTGGGTGGTTTTACAAATACTTATATCTCTATCGCTGTTTGGTTTGCTATCGGTCTACTTAATGGAATTTACCGAGCCCCGTGTGTCCCATTGCCTTAATAAAGGTTATATCTACCCACAGACTTCACCGGCACTCCGGAGAAGACATGCCATCCCTTCCAAGTATTGGATATTGCTCACGCCAAACACCCTTGTCACAATCATTTCTATCTGCATTGCTTCAGGATTGCGACAGCTTTCCAAGCAGAATCTAATTACGGTTCATATATCATATTACGGCCGAGGCTATATAGGTGTGTGCCAACAACACTAAATCCATCCCCAGTCCAGGCCTTCCCCTCCTTCTACTGCATGTGCTCGAGAACCAGACCTGCTGTATGATCCACATTGGGGTAATATCATGGAGATGTTATCAGGATTACATTATGGCGTGTGCTTTTTTTTTAGAAACATGTAGCCATTTTGAACATATATAGTATCGAATAAAGAATTCATATAGGATTAGTGTCTCAGAATTTATATCTGCACATTCGCAGGACAGAATAACAAAAAAAGGATAACAGAATATGAATAAAAAATATCTAGCATCGTTTCTCTCTACATATTCCCATAACAATTATAGGGAAAACATATCTTGGTGGTTTTAAGCTTGAAATCGTATCGATTGTACATGTCTCTGAGGTTTAAAATAAGGAAGTAATCAACCACAATAACAATGCCTATAAGGAAACACTATCAAACCTTGTTTTTACTAACGAACCATTCATTCAGTGGAGAGTATAGGAAGGTCCTGATAAATATTCATAAATCATCTTTATTTCTATACCGGCCTTTAACCTCAAGATTCAAACTCCGGTAAATGCGTGCTGGCCAATGCCGACTAGAGTCAGTTCTGGCAATGCTTCCACAAACATCACTGCTCCACCAACCGCAATTACATACCCATCCCTATCATCTCCACTGCTATGACAGCTTTCAGCCCCTCCTTTTACACTGCCAAATCACACATTGGACCAAATTTTTATGGTCGTACAATGGCTATCAATTAAGCCTAGGAATCAGGACAAACGGCGTAACTCAATACTAGTTATCAACAGCCGTAAAAAGTCACAACGACCACCCATGAATGGCTACCCGTGGTTAGGCTTGCTTTACAAGAGAACCAATGGAAGTAATCAATCGTGGCGTGTATGAATATCAATACCTTTTGAATGGGATGTGTAACACTGAGGAAAGGTACTTGGGGCGAACGATCGGAATTGTGTTCTAAAACCAACAACTGAAGGAAATTCATTCTAGGAGTCATACGATTATACAGCATTAAATCATTTCAGATTATAATTTCTTCTTGATACATACATACAGAAGGCGTTTTTCTTTTATTGATTTTTCTCGTACATATGAAGAAAACACTTTCCGGTTCCCTTTAAATTATGGGGGAGTATACGTATACATATGGGCCTCACAAACACATAGGATATCATGCGATAGGCAGATTTACGTCTAGAATATATACACACAATCAATCACTTCTGTAATGACTCGGAGATAGCACCATTATTTGTCGTGGGCTCTGGGCAAATATAGTCGGGTATTTGATCCTTTTCAAACAGAACACTGTTGATTGGAAACTATCAATCTGCGGCGATGGCTACTGTGACATGAAGGCAGTGGACTGATTGCCTTGGATAAATCTAAGAAATAGAATTACACCAGGAGTGATACAGCCAATGTGTATATGTTGTACACGTAAAGCTTGTCCTTATCTTGGGCCTACACAACATAATGGTATAATCTCATCTCCCCTTGCTGTATATTTTGCTGTGTGACTGATCGCATTTCAGGGGTTTTAAGATAAGGGAGCCGAATGATATCCAGGAGCATGTTTTTACATTCAATGGTATCCGTCATGTCATATGAAATCAGTCGTCATATCATGAATTGATCCTGTTAAATATTCCCATACGTATTTCATTAGGATCAGTAAAGAACCTTACTACTTCATTCAAATTGGTGCAATCCTCCTTTAGGGACTGATGCTCTTCTTTGTTTTAGATAATGTAGTTCGTGTTTGCAGCACTGTCTTCTTAATATCCATATCCGAATCGTTTAAAGGAACAACAATTGAAATGTTATGCTTATCCGCACTAATGTACTATCCTGATAAAATATATCATTCTCTTATACTACTTGGCAACGAAGTACGGAATTATTCACGTCAAAATGATATAGGATTATTTTCATGAAGCTAAAGTTTAAATTCATATTTTCAATTTAGTTTCCCGCTTCCTTGTTCAGATCTGTAACCGGATATCAGTCTATTAAAAAATTGCATGGAAATTTCAGTCGAAATTGATATGATTGCTTCAGAGTTGAGGAGTCTTTGTTTTCCTTACGTGTAGTTACAGTAATATATATTACATATTATTGCCCTTCTCATTCGACATATTATATTAAGTATTTTGCTGATGGTAATCGTTCCAACATTCATACTTCAATCTATGTGGGTTTTTTCCATTTCCCATTATCTTCTCGTCCTCACTGCAGCCTTGATTATTATTACATTCATTCTTCACAGTCCAGTGTCTTCATTCTTTCTTAAATCGGTTTGGCATGGAAACGTTTTATTCTTCAAATTGCGGGCACATCTATGGTGATCTATCATGTTTCTGTCTGTAGTCATTTCTTACCATACGACTTAATTACACTTCCTTTATAATTATATATTTTAGATAAGAATCTTAATTTAAATGATAACTGATCTATCTTCGAATTATAACGATGGTGTGCAATATATTGTACAGTACATCTCCCGCCCCTCTCAATAAATTAAAACTCTCCTTTCACTAGTGGTAAAAATAACACGAGTATGATATGACTTACAATTACACTGATTCTATTGCTGAAAGAAATGTGAACAATCAGGGATTGTGATATGGATATATGAAAGATATATCATGTTTGTCCGATGCTGAAGGATTCCGTGACTTGAGAAGCGTGACCTTTTGTGAGGATTGCTTCCGATTGATGTGGCGGTCACGGTTATGTTGAGAAAGGACTTCAGCAAAGGGAACAAAGAGATGGATATGGCTGCAAGAAATGTGAGTAATAGGAGTTCGGGTCATCGGGAAAAGAAGGATATATCCATCAGACCAATTATCGGCGTGATAAGACAGCAAAGCCTTCTAAGTAGTAAAGAGGCTGTTTTTGTGAAGGTACCAAAACGACCTTCATAGCGACCAATGAGAATATTCTCGATGTGCCAACCGACAGTATTAACATAAATGGGCCATAAATAGAAGAAAGGAAAGGGCAACAAAACAGCACCATGAGCGGTTTATGTTGTTGTTTTGTTGGGGTTTCGGTTGGGTTTTGTTGTTTTTATCACAGATGAACATGTGTTGCTTCCCTCCTTTATAACATATACCTAGCCAAACCTGTTATGTGTCGTTCGCATTGAAAGGAATGTTTTGGTTTCTGTCTAGACTGCCTCAATATCTTGGAAATTCAATGTATTGAAGGTTCAAATTTACTCCACCCAATACAATACTCTTGAAATCTCATATTTGATAACACAGTTTCTACCTCACAGGAGAACAGGATAGTATAGATATGGATAGTTATATAAAATGTGTACTGGTGCATTAATTTTCCAGTGCAACTGATTTTAGGCGTCGCGTGTGATGTGGAAGATTTTAGGTTGTCTGGTATAGTTCACTGGCTCAAGCCAAGTACTTCCTTTTTATATCTCCAGAGCTGATGTTGAAGTTCTTCAAAGATGGCCTTTTCATGGTTTATTTTTTCAAAGCCTTGAAGGTTGGATAAGGAGGAAACAGGTGCCACTATATATGTGTGTGTCTATTATCTAATATTTTAATGTCTGTTCTGTGGTTTGAATTTAGATTCCGGCGAAGCAAATGAATTGGGGAAAATCCAGCTATCTGTCTATAGCTAGATCCTGAATCTTCATGGCATTCTGGACAAGTGAGTGGATGCCGTACATAAATAAACTAATCTCTAGTCACTAGGCTACTGGGCCCTCTCTCATGATCGTATCTTTTCAATTGTCCGCGCCAGACATAAGTTGTCCAACTTTTTTAGGACAGTGCCAAAAGAGCCGGCCTCGCGATTATCCCCGGGCTCCAGTGAGTAGCGAGCGTGTTGGATAGACTCGTTTTGCAAGTATAGCGGTGGAGTAGCGTCGAGTGGCTAGTGCGTGGTGGAGTGGCTGGCTGTCCTAACCCGTATCCTAACCCGTATCCTAACCCGTATCCTAACCCGTGTCCTTTGGCCTCTCCACTTTTCTTAGTTAGTGCGTTTGGCACGTGGGGGCAGTGTGGAGGCCACTTGTGTTTCTCAACATTGTACCCGTTTTTGTCTTCCCCGACTTGACCACACACAGAGATAGGAGAGGGAGGGCAGGCCTTTATAGCTGTGAGCATACATACATGTATGTGTATGGTCGAGGCATTATACTTTACTCTAGGCCTAGAGCTCCAGCTTAATTTTAAGGGGGGGCGGAATGAATGTTATGACATCAGAGACCATCTTATGTGTTTAATAAGGCCAGTTTAATAAGGCCGAAATAAGGCAAAATAATAGGGAGAATATAGGTATCTGAAGCATAGGTCTTAATATTACTCTAAGCATAGGTGTAGGATGTGTAAAATGTAATGGTATGGTTGATTTGTCAACGCGAGTATGTAGTGGGACATTTTCTATTATTTTGATGTATGTTTCTTGAAATGTTCTAAATAATCTATGTGCATAGTGGGTAATGAATGGAAGTGGTGAAGAAGCATGGATTGACCACGATAACTTCGCATGGGACTATGACGTTATCTAAATGGTCCATCCCTAATTTCATATATAATTATTGCGCAATTATTTGCACCTCTATATTTCCAATTGTTGGTATAGTAGCTAAAAAATATACTCTATAGGATAAGCTATTCGCCGAAATAATGTCTAAAGTTATGTCTGAATACGTATGCTCATTACTCAAAAACTATTTAAGCCTTTTACACAATTTAAATTGTATTACACACCCCGACATATTTATTTGACTGTCCTAATACCATATGATTATTGAGTCATTAATTGTACCTCTATTTCCAATCGTTGCAATTTGTATTTTTGGGGACCCCTCTCATCCTTATTATTGCTTGCTTGTATACAGATACACAATAACCTATTTCCAAGTAGTACGGGTGGACCGGCGTTACCATGACAACGCACGTGGGTCTTGGAAGCTGAAGGGGTCAAAGGGGTTACACTGACCACTAAGGGGGCGGTGGGTTATAGATAAGATGGTCACCCCAACAGCACTAGTCCTTCCTTCATGCCTGGCCGGGATGCCTGGGCAGTGGTGTATGGATCACCTGAATATTTATGAGTACTTGATTGTTGTTTCAATGCAGACATTGACATATGATCCAAGTACAAAAATAACAAGTATGCATTCAGTCTAATCCATGTGATGATGTAATAATACATTTGTAGTAATAAAATGGACCCCCAAAATTAATAAATATAAGAACTATCAATTTACTGTATTTGTTATAGTTGGAGTAGGAAAGTCAACTCAATTAAATACATACACCTGTTATCAGTTGTTACGTAACTTGCAAAGCAAACATACACCTCTTTCAGGTCCGCATCAAGCACAACTAAGGGTATTGAAACTTGTTTCTGTCCCGCCCCCCCCCCCCCCATTTCTTACCACTGCAGTCCCACAACACCTATAATGACGTATGTGCATGCATACTCCCAGGTCACAGAGCTACATACGGTACTCCTCCACCCCGCTCCACCCCTGAAAAAACACACACTGGCAATCAAATTCAAAGTGTCATTGAACGTCAGGTCGCATTGGAAGATCACCGTCCATAATCTGTCCCCCCCCCCCCCCCCCCAATATGAATTCAACACGGATGGTATGGCTCTTTTGATAGGGACACCTATGTTACATTACTCATTACTCGTAAAATGACTGGTAGCTCTATTTGTCCTCCCTTCACACTATTATTAAATATGAAAATCCGAAATAAGGCCGACCTTTCCGTGTAAATACTGAACCGTACCCGCACCAAAAAAGGCAAATACCATAATTTTAAAAGGAAAGAAAGCCTATAAATCCTAACTTAATATGCACCAATCTGAATAAATCCTGATTTATATCAAAGAACAGAACCTCCTTGCTATGCATATTTATGGGGGCCAAGTGCCCCATCTTTGATAAGGGGGTTATCAGGGACAATGCATGGGTGATAAATTTTAGACCAATTCATCGTTCACAATTGCTTAAATATATGATTATTTATTTGATGTTTTTTCATAAATTAATCAGGGTCTAACTCAGAAATCGTTATGTCTAAAAAGTAAGCTTTTAATGTCTCCTACATCATCCAATTGGTTGTTTTAAGGTATTCTAAAAAATGGAATTTATGTGAATTTATGAAGAAAAAAATAGAACATTATAATCATACTGGTGGTCTACCATAATGGCTCATTCTAATATCACTAAGCATATATGAATTGCTTCTTATGTGTGGGCAGGTGGGTGGTTGGAGTAATCATGCATGGTGATTAACATATAAGGAAGAGCGGGTAGAGGGAGAGGGAGAGGGAGTGAGAGGAGAGAGAGAGACAGGGGGAGAGGGAGTAGAGAGCAAGAGAGCGAGAGAAGGATGCATAATTGTGTTAAGATAAGATAAGATAAGATAAGATAAGTGGTTTTTTATTTGTCTTAAAATGAGTACAAGTACAGTAGTAGTTGTGGGTTTTTTTTATGAGAGAGACAAATTGGTCGACATACCATTTATGATCTGCAAGAGTTCATATTCTTCCGGCAGTTACCATCAAGTTATCAAGTTAATCAAGTATCATACATCGCCTTTCCATACCGTAATTCCCATCCCGACCCGTCCCGAACCCGGCCGGGTTATTCTGAGAGACAGAGAGGAGAGACAAGAACCTTTGCGTGACTCGCCGCAACGCACCCCAACCTTCCCCTATACTTCTTCGGGGTTAATTATGCGGATATCGATATAGTGTGCAATTATTTCGGAATTCTAGTTTGGTATTCGGGGTTTGGGGTTTGGTAATTTTACACAATTTAAATTGTAATAAATACCCAACATATTTATTTGACTGTCCTAATACCATGTATATGATTATTGAGCCATTAATTGTACCTCTATGGGGTTTGCATACATGACTATGGTGCATAAATGCTTCGCATTTGGACAATGTATCTTACAATCAGTTTTAGTGTTATAGGAATGCACCACAACCCTCCCCCTGAATCCCCCCCCCCCCCGATGGAGATTAGTGAGGGCAGGGAAATAGCAGGGAAAGGCGCTATTTCACAGGTGAGGAGTAAGGGGTGAGGCTTAGCACTATGGGCCCGTCGCATGGAGGGACAGAGGGAGAGAGAGAAAGAGAGCGGAGGGAGGGATGACCACCCGCCCAGGATTACATAAGCCTATGAGGTAGCAGACGGGTACATCAATTCCTGTACATCAATCCCCTTCCTTTCCCTGTCCCTTATATACTATGACTGAATGGTTGATTCACTTCGAGCGGGAAGAATACTCCAAATTAATGTGTTTCATCATAAGACTTAGGAATAGTCTCATTTATTTATGAATTCAGATATCAATATATTATGTATACATGTATAATACATGTATTATGTATTCAATTATATATATGTGTGCATACAGTAATCAGTATGTGTGTATGTGCACATGTATACAGGTGTGTGCATGCATTTACACATGCATGTGTGTATAGGTATATATGATACATTATATAGGATGAATATGTGTATATGTATGAATATGTGTATGTATGTATAAATTTATACTTAGATGTTCATGCATGTAGCCCATTGCAATTTTATATGGCGTTAGGAATAGCTGTAGGCATAGGTAATATAGGTGTCACGAGCAGTATGGTTCCCGTAATTATAACAAAGGTATTACATAGGATATAGGTACAGGAGTAGGCACAGGGGCAGGTATTGGATTTGATATGGGAGGGGGGGGGGAGCACAGGGACAGGTACTGCCTGAGATATTGGAGGAGGCACAGGAGCAGATGGAACTGGGCAGGGACTGGATGAGGTACTGGATGAGGTACAGAAGAAGGTAGGGTGTACTGGAGGAGGCATTGCGTGAAGGACTGGATGAGGTACTGGGTAAGGTACTGGAGGACTACTGTAATAGGTACAGGAGGAGGTACTGACAGAGTACTAGAGTGGCTACAGGGGATACACAGGAGGAGGTACAGATTGAGGTACAGAAAGAGGTACTTGAGGAAAACTGGGTTGGGTACCAGTGGGGTACTAGGGCAGGTACCAGAGGGGTACTGGATGAATACTACAGGGACATGGTGTGGGACAGTTGATGGCTAGAAGTATCAGATTAGGGAACTTCATGGTGCAATGTGTGTGTGTGTGGGGGGGGGGGGGGGGGGAGGTACAAATAAGGGTGATCTCCTGAGAGCTAGGCTATCTATGATAAGCTAGGCTATCTATGATAAACTATGTTTGTGAAATTAGAATAGAGGTACTGGAGGAGGTACAGGAGGGAATGCTGGAGTAGGTGGCCATGGGTCATATGTGTCGGGGGGGGGGGGGGGGCTGCTGTTGTTGATAGGAATAGAGGTACTGGAGGAGGAACTGGAGTAATTACTGGAGTAATTAAAGGAAGAGGTACATGCAGGGGTAGAGGAGGAGGTACAGGAGGGAGTGCTGGAGTTGGTACAGGGGTAGGTAGAGGAGGAGTAGAGGTAGAGGAGGTACAGGAGGGGGGGGAGGTACAGGAGGAGGTACAGGAGGAGGGGGGTACTGGAAACGATACTGGAGCAGGGCACAGAGGGAGGTACTGGAGGAGGGTACTGGAGGATATATAATGTAGGAGTTACTAGAGGATGTACTGGAGGAGGGGGCACTGGAGGATATACTGGAAGAGGTATTGGAGGAAGGGTATTGGAGGAGATACTGGAGGAGGGGGTACCCTGGAGTAGCATTAATTGTGAAAAACAATGATAATACCACCGTCAGATTTATTATGCACTAAAAATAGTTAACATAGGTTTGAATGGAACTCCAATTGAATCCTATGTTAATTCTTACTGCACAATTTGTTGTTGCATAGGTTTTAATGGAGGCCCAATAGACACCAGTGTTATTAGTGTATCATTATTTCTTGTGAGCAGTGGAACATATGGGGGGATAGTGCATGTTTTAATGGCTTTCCCAGCCCTGGAGTAACCACAATTTTCCAAAATTATTCATGACACATTTTAGCAGATTAGACTAAATCTGGGGGGTACTGGAGGATGCACTGGAGGAGGTTACTGCATGAGATGAGATAACTGCAGGAGGTAAGTGGAGGAGATTACTGGAGGAGGTTACTGGATATAACTGGAGGAGGTTATAGCAGGAGGTTACTGGAAGGAGATTACTGAAGGTTACTGGAGGAGGTTACTGGAGGTAACTGGAGGACGTTATTGCAGGAGGATATTGAAGGAGATTACTGGAGGAGGTTACTGGAGGAATTAATGTAGGAGGTACAGGAGAAGGTTACAGGAGGATACCTCCTCCTGTATGTCCTCCTGTACCTCCCACTGTATATCCTCCTGTATATCCTCATGTACATCCCCCTGTACATCCCCCTATACATCCTCTTGTACGTCCCCCGTACCTCCTCCTGTACATCCCCCTGTAACCTCCTGTACATCCCCCTGTACCTTCTTCTTTACATCCCCCTGTATGTCACCCTGTACATCCTCCTGTATGTCCCCCCATACCTGTTAAAAGTGGTGGAGGAAGTTACCTGAGGAGGTTACTGGAGGAGGTACTGGAAAGGGGTATAGTTGGTTACTGGAGGAGGTTACTGGAGGGGGTAATGGAAAGGGGTATAGGAGGTTACTGAAGCAGGTTACTGGAGCAGGTTACTGAAGGAGGTAGTGGAGATTACTGGAGGAGGTAATCATGGTGTGAGGTGGGTCAGATCATTGATTCATTCATTCACTCATTCGGCACTGGGAAATTGGACACCATGAGGTAGGACACTTGCTTACATACTCATACTAACAGCCCATACAACCCTCATCACTATATCCCTACCATACAACCTTCTCATCTTTCAACCCTCATAACTTCTAAACTATTAATTTTCCTTATTATTTTTTCGCTCTCATTATAATTCTTATTTACCCCTCTACCATTTTCAATTAAAAATTCTTTAAAATTATCAACCCTCCCTATTATCGCTCACCTTACCACTATATCCCAACCATACAACCTTCTCATCTTTCAACCCTCATAACTTCTAAACTATCAATTTTCCTTATTTTTTTTTCACCCTCATTATAATTCTTATTTACCCCTCTACCATTTTCAATTAAAAATTCTTTAAAATTATCAACATTCCCTATTATCGCTCACCTTTTCCCCCCCCTATACAACTCCAACCTACACTTATCTACACTACCTCCCATTACTTCTACCATTACTTCTACCATTACTTCTACCATTACTTTTATCTCATTTCCCCTTTTATCATAACCAGTGTTATTAGTATCTCTTTTCCCCCATCTCTTATCTCTCATTCCTCATCTCTTGTCCCTCATCTCTCACCTCTCATCCCTCATCTCTCACCTCTCATCCCTTATCTCTTGCCTCTCATCCCTCATCATCATCATCTCTTGATATCTCTCCTTCTCACACTGCCTCCCTCTCTCTGCCCCCCCCCCCCCCCCCCCCCATCCTGTCCCCTTTCCTGTCTCTATGAGCCATCTCGCCCTCCCATGCCCTCTCTCCCCCTCCCCTAACTCTTTCTCTCCGCCCCCTCTCCCACGGCACGGGGGGGGAGGTACTGGAGGAGGGTACTGGAGGATATATAATGTAGGAGATACTAGAGGATGTATTGGAGGAGGGGGCACTGGAGGATATACTGTATTATTTCACCTTTGGCTGTGGTCAATACGTACGGCCCATTGGCTTAGCCCTGAGACTGCAACTTAGGCCTGAGGCCAATACGACGGCCGTATCAGGCCTGAGGCCCGATACGGAATGAATATAGTTCTCCAACAATAATAGTGTCAGCGCCTATAAATGAGTTGTAACATTTAAGAAAATAAATGAATATATTTATTACAGTAATTTACTGCATAGCAGTTAGTAAAATAAATGTACATGACAGTACAGGATTAAATAATTTTGCGTTCTAAAATGTAGTTCGACCCACGCCGGTCGGAAAAAACGGCGCGTAGAAATACGCAAATGCGTCATGACGGGAGTCGTGACGGGCGTCATGATGTCAACAAAGTCGTCGATGTCAACCAAGACGAATATAACTTAATTTTACCAATACATTTATCATGCCCGAGTACACTTTAATAAGAAACGGCGAAATAAATACAAAAAAATCCGCGGAACATAGCGGGAAATCCGTATCGTCCCTTGGCTTCAGTATCCGACCGCGGGTGCTACGCACCCTTGGTCGGATACCTCCGCCGCGGGACGATACGGCTTCCCGCTATGTTCCTTGGTCATTTTTGTCTTAGGAATAACTGGAAGAGGTATTGGAGGAAGGGTATTGGAGGAGATACTGGAGGAGGGGGTACCCTGGAGTAGCATTAATTGTGAAAAATAATGATAATACCACCGTCAGATTTATTATGCACAAAAAATAGTTAACATAGGTTTGAATGGAACTCCAATTGAATCCTATGTTAATTCTTACTGCACAATTTTTTGTTTGCATAGGTTTGAATGGAACTCCCATTGGATCCTATGTTAATTCTTACTGCACAATTTTTGGTTTGCATAGGTTTCAATAGAGGCCCAATAGACACCAGTGTTATTAGTGTATCATTAATTGTTGTGAGCAGTGGAACATATGGGGGGATAGTGCATGTTTTAATGGCTTTCCCCGCCCTGGAGTAACCACAATTTTCCAAAATTATTCATGACACATTTTAGCAGATTAGACTAAATCTGGGGGGTACTGGAGGATGTACTGGAGGAGGTTACTGCATGAGATGAGATAACTGCAGGAGGTAAGTGGAGGAGATTACTGGAGGAGGTTACTGGATATAACTGGAGGAGGTTATAGCAGGAGGTTACTGGAAGGAGATTACTGGAGGAGGTTACTGGAGGAGATTACTGGAGGTAACTGGAGGATATTATTGCAGGAGGATACTGAAGGGGATTACTGGAGGAGGTTACTGGACGAATTAATGTAGGAGGTTAATGGAAGAGGTACAGGAGAACGTTACTGGAGGATACCTCCTCCTGTATGTCCTCCTGTACCTCCCCCTGTATATCCTCCTGTATATCCTCCTGTACATCCCCCTATACATCCTCCTGCATGTCCCCCCGTACCTCCTCCTGTATGTCCCCCTGTACATCCTCCTGTATGTCCCCCCGTACCTCCTCCTGTATACCCGCCTGTATGTTCCCCTGTACATTCTTCTGTATGTCCCCCTGTATATCCTCCGGTATATCCCCCTGTAACTTCCTGTACATCCCCCTGTACCTCCTCCTGTACATCCCCTGTATGTCACCCTGTACATCCTCCTGTATGTCCCCCCGTACCTGTTAAAAGTGGTGGAGGAAGTTACCTGAGGAGGTTACTGGAGGAGGTACTGGAAAGGGGCATATTTGGTTACTGGAGGAAGTTACCTGACGTTGCTGTGGGAGGTACTGGAAAGGGGTATAGTTGGTTACTGGAGGAAGTTATCTGAGGGGGTTACTGGAAAGGGGTATATTTGGTTACTGGAGGAGGTTACTGGAGGAGGTATTGGAGAAGTTTACTGTGGGAGGTATTGGAGGAGGTTACTGGAGGAGGGTACTGGAGGAGTGTACTGGAGGAGATGGCTGGAGGAGGGTACTGGAGGAGATGACTGGAGGAGGTCACTGAAGGTGGTTACTGGAGGAGATGACTGGAGGAGGTTATTGGAAGCGGTAAGGGAGGAGGTTACTGGAGGCGGTAATGGAGAGGGGTATACATGTTTACTGGAGGAGGTTACGCAAGGAGGTACTGGCAGAGTATTCAGCATGGGATACTGTAACTCCTCCTGTATGTCCTCCTGTATATATAGGCCCCTGTACCCCCTCCTGTGTGTCCCCATGTTCCCCTTCCAGTAACCTCCTACTGTATCCTGTATCCTGTATGGCCCCCTGTGCATCCCCATCCTCTAACATGTTAAAAGAGATGCGTCTGCATTAAAGATTGCTCTCACCTGTAATGAAGCGATTACATAAGATAACATGGCAGTATATACATGCTCCAATGGCAGAACTATAACAAAAATTCCATAAAAATGTAACACGTCCCAAATGGAATCCCTGATATATAAATAGTGTATGTTAAAATCATCTGAATGATATTCATTTCTTATATATACAAAATGGTCATCATGTTTAATGAAATGATGCTGAACTTGGATTGGTATATACTTTATTTGCCAAGTTACTCACACTACCCCCTGTAGCACATATTACCAGATATAAATTCCTGTCAAATTGTATTATGTTGAACTTGAAATAAACAATATACATGCATACATACACATGTACACACACATACATGCATACATACATCATCGAATACAATATATACATGTATACATACATTCTTACATACATGCATGTATACATACAGATATGCACATACACATACATATATATGTACATGCATATATATACATGCATGTAGACATACACACATACATGTATAAATACATGTATACATAAATACAAACATACATGTACACATACATACATGTACACATACATACATGTATACATGTATGTACACATACATATATGTACACATATATATGCCTATTAATCTCCCTTTCCTCCCTTCACCCTGCCGCCTTCTCTTTATTCAATTCAATTCAAGATGTTATCTATTCATGTCTAATGAAGGATGACATACACATACATATATGTGTATGTATATAATTATCATATGTATGTATTATGTATATTTGTGTATATGGATAATTTTCATTTTCAGATCGGAAGCATTTTGAGGGAGCTATGAGCTATTTAGTGGAAATCAATATTTTTCAGTTTTTACAAGTGGTCATGGCCCGGCAGAACCAACCCCGAAAAGGGGAGTCGGTTACCAAGTTGAAATAAAATCTTTAAAAAAAAAAAAAAGATTGAATGTATGTACATGTATATGTATGTATACAGTCATTTAAAAGGAAAGAAAGCCTATAAATCTTACTTTAATATACACCGATTTGAATAAATCCTGATTTATATCAAAGAGCAGAACCTCCTTGCTAAGGATATGTATGGGGCAAAGTTCCCCCACTAAGCCCGAGTTCGGTATTACCCATTCCGGTCTACCATACTATGTCTCCCATACCTCTGCGGCAGACTGAACTCAACGGGGCGGACCGGACTTGCGGACTATGAGGGACTCTGGGTGTGTATGAGTGTTTGGGGGGGGTGGGTGGGGGAGGGGGTCGAGGTGGGTCGAGGGGTGGGAGGCGACATGGGCCACCTGGAAACAGGAGACGCATACTCTGATTAGGATACTTGGTGTACTCATAACATTGAGATGCGTATCTCCAGCGCGGTGGTAGCCACGCCTCCACGGTCATGTGACCCACTTTTGCGCCTCGGCCCACAAACAAACCCTCCCGCGTGGTAGACTCAATGCATAAGAGTAGGAAATGTACCATTTTCCTGAGGCGGGGAAGTGTTAAAAGGAGGCAAAATAATTTGAAGAAAGATATGCTTAAGGTGTAGGAACATGTTGGAGGTACATGTATATACATATATTCCCTTTAGACATGCATTAACTTAATTGTGTTCGAGTAGTGTTTATTTCAAGGTAGACATGTCTGAACTTTTAATGTATTCAAGATGATTTTTCATACCATACTCAAACTACTATCCTTATGATATGAAGGTTGGCAAGCAACCTCATTGGTTGAAGGGGTGGATATCATAACCACATAACATAATATGGTTACAGTATACCAACGAGTTTATACTCACACTTCCTATAAACTCGTTGATTATACACATAACATTGGATATAATAAACAGATTAATAAATGGAGACACTAGGGACCCAGACCGGTTTTAAATTAACTATATCGGTTGAGTTGAGATATCAATTAGGATAATACTTAGAGTGGTGGTAGAGACTTGGTCGTTGGTAATGTGTATATGGTACACCTGAAGGATTGCTCAAAGGAAATATGAATATATTTGAATCATAACTAAATATGAATCATAACCCAGTAGTATGACCAGAGATGTCCCTAGAAATTAGTAGAATATTTAATTAAATGGCCGTTCAATACACAGCATATCACATCACCTTCATTCCCAGAACCGAAAAGGATAGGAAATCTTTATTGTATCAATGCGCCAGGCCCAGAGATTGGAACGATATTAACCCGTCTTTAAGATGACTTGAAGTACCAAAAGTATTTAGCTTGGCATTGAAGCACCACATTTTACATCGTATGTCCACTAATTATATATGCAGGGATATTAGTTGACATTTATGTCAACTAATATCCCTGCATATATATGATCTTCTTTTCTTCTTTCTATACCAATGTATGATATTATAGTATATAAGAATTACATTATAACACATGTCCGGTCTCATCCCTATTGTGAACATGTCACGGATACCACTCGCCTAAAACGCCGACGGGAACTACAAAATATAATTTACTTCCCATTTTGCTTCAATTCCTGCTTTTGCAATTATAAACTATATCCGGAGAAATCCTGTCGTTATTCTCTGACTGTTTCTCTCTTGATTCTTTCCTCTCTTAAATGCAAGTGATAATCCTGAACGCAGCTATGATAGTCATTAGAGCAACGGAAGTAAATACAAAGATTCTCCTTTGGTAAATACCCATTTCACTCTCGTTGCTTAGGAGGCAATAGTTGACAATTAGAATACAAAATTTGTATCTTCCAGACAGTTTTTGAATGTGTATTCGTCGGAAACGTGTATTTGTATGGATTCTTTTCATAGAATTAAAATTTACTGATAGAGCAATGATGTTTGAATCATGAGATCGGGAGAAAATGGTTTGAGAGACCTCCCCCGTCGGTTATATGTGTGTGTGTACAGTACACACACTGCCCTCTCATGGTTCACACGAAAAACACAATTCGTCAGGTCAAACCTGGTCAAAATCTGGTCCCGTTCGGGACAGAGCGTGCGGTAGTAAGGGATTGGCTAGGGATGACTGGATAGCTGGACGAATTTCACGCGAGTTAGCCAACTCCGCTCGGATAGCAGTTGGATAGCGGCTGACCTATCCTAATGCAGGGGCCCGCAGATTTTGGGTTGTCCCGAGGATGCGTCCCAAATCAATGTCTTTAAAAAACCACGATCATGAGAGAGGGCCCTGGCAAATGGACGTGTGATGGTTTGTCGATCAAATACATTCTATCTTATATTGAGGAATTGAATTGTTCCGTGCCTTACCGGATATGTAACGGAGTGGGGCGGAATTAACCACCGACAGATAATCAATGTACGGTAAACCCGACCCCCGTCATTCCAACGAGGTCCAGTTGCTTCCTCAGCACCACAATTGGCCTGCAAATGGGACTTCTTTAACGTTGTCCAGAGTCGATATCAGCTGTCTTTTAGCTCGGTTCAATCGTCGCGTCCGGAGGCTATAAGTGACACAAGGATTTTTTCGTTATAGTGCTTTTATCCAATTTCCTTGCCTTGTCGAATCAAGGAAGGATAATTACAAAACCATGTCTCAGAACGGGCATTAAATCCATACTGTTAGACTCGAGATGGTGAAGTAATTGAGGGTAGTGATAGAGGGACAGTAGTTAAAACAGTCGCATTAAAATATGTTCCTTTTAAGATGTGGATAACATGAGTGTCCCCGTCCGCCAAAATGTCCCTCAGAGTAGAGCTCAATATTGGGATTGCTACGTAAACCAAACAATGAGTTGATTCTTATCGCAGTTTTATGATTCATGGGATATATTTTAATAATATTTTACCTCGGCCCAACTAAACCATATTTTACTATACACAAGGTCCATGGTCAATGGTGAATATTCGGGACTAGAGAGGGCGGTGTGTAGTCTACAAGAGCGGTAGGAGGCGGGATGGTCATTTCTAAGCCCTACACATACTCGCAGTATAAATTATGACGGTATCAAATCTACTGGGACAGCCAGGTTGCATCCAACTCGCGGTCAACCTAGATAGTATGACAGGTCGGTGGAATTTGTCCCCCACCATTAGCCTGGCAGATTTTCTCGTGTATGTATAGGCATAGGATGTCTATTTCAGCCATGGGGATAGAGAATGAGAGACAGGAGTCTGGGAGGAGGATGCTTGGAATATTTATACCAGTATTGCCTTCACTGATAAGCGGGTGATATTAGAGTAAGGAGACCATTCATAGATGGCGTGAGTGTAGCGGTCATATGCCAGTTGGCAGAAGCAATCCACTGTGAGCGCCTGACGTTCTGCACAAAGGCCAGTCATACGCTGTCATTTTCCCCTACCACGAGTCATTAACCCTGCCAATGGCCTCCCCAACAGGTTCCAGACAGGGAACATTGTAAGGGAATTTAGCTCAAACAATTTATGCAATTTCTCCTCTGTGGGTATTCGTCCTTCCTGCGCTCGCTATTGATTCAGATGGGTGATAGCTTTTTAAATGGGTTTAGATCCACGCAATTAGACAAGCCATCAAGGCATGTTTTCAATTCATTTACTCAATCGGAGACATAGATCTATGCATTTGCATACCGCTTATGGATACATGTATTAAGCGCAGCGCAAAATATCGCAATCGTTGCAAATTAATTTGAGTTTGCAGTGCTGCATTCTAATTGACCATTTTCTTAAAGAATCTTTACGGGAGATGCCATTCCTGCATCTGAGACAAATCAGTTCCAAACAAGGTAGTTGTATACGGTTTAGCAATGACCTTTTCATCTTCTCGTTTACCCCCTCAGAATACATAAGGACATCCAACTCTGAAAGGGTTAAGGTTGATTTATTGCAATAAGTACATGCTGGAACCGTCAATCATCTTTTGCACTCTTTCTTCATTCAATGAGACAGTTGATGAAATACCATTTGTTAATAACAACATTGTTCAGCAGATACATTTCGGTAGTTCAGTTTTCCTCTAATGTTTTCCTAAGCATTACCAAAAGCACAAAGGGTTATGGGTCGTACAACTGAGATGCGTTTGGGGTGTTGAACGTCCCATTGGTCAGATATGAAGCTATATGAGCTGAGTTCTCAGGTCATACATCTGTTAAAAAAGGGGCGGTTGCTGAGTTGTGGAGACCCCTTGTGCTTCACGACTACCGTCAATACTGTAGCAGAATGATTTGAATAACTCCCCTATGAAATTAAGACCGTCATCCCTTCATTACTGGCAATATATCCTTGACGATGCCTGGGGATTTTGTGTGATCGGGTTTCAATGTCATGCTCCTGAAATGGAAATGGCTACAATGTGAACGTTGCCATTCTTTGGCATCTTTAGGGAGACTCGGACCAGGAAAGCTCTATCGGAAAACCAATCGTGAAACAAAATCTACAACTGGTGCTGGAGCCACAGAGCACAGTGGGGAGTTGGCCGTGAACCAGTTTTTATGTAATAATTACAAAGGATAATGCTGATGACGAGATTAGCCATATTACCGGTTGTCGGAGAAAGTCAGTAGGTTGTCACTCACGGGTTGAGTTGACATGGCAACAGGAGACAATGGCGCTGAGCGTTATGGGATTTATTCTCATGTGAGTGACCACAGGTGGGCACGATCTACAGGTAGATGTGTGTATGTATCAGTCACCTGAGATTTGCACCTGCCTATACCTCTCTACAGGTAGGGATCTCATGACTCTACATCACCTGCTGTACTTGATATGACATGATATGATATAAGGTATCACACTATCATATCACGTGTATATAGAAGACTGTTACATATATACACGACCTACTTTTCATTAATATGTATGTACGGGGATAATTTCATTATAGGCCTATACAATATTTAATTATTGTATCATATATAGAGAGAATTGAAGGGAGAGAGAGAGAGAGTGGGGATTGAGGGAGAGAGAAAACGCGTTATTCGCCATGGGTGTTTTCAAGCGCTGCCTCTTTTGAATTAAACATATCTGACTAAAACATTCACAACTCCTACAAAATCATATACAGTGATATATATTTTCTTCCCATAATTTTCCCATTAATATACAAAATTCCTAAACTACTCTTACTCACTCTTGTTTATGTGAAGAATTCTCTTTTCTATGAATCTGGTGTTATGCTATTGTACGCCAATTTTTCGTTTACATTATGACTAACCACATTTTCAATGCGTCATGTTTGATCGTAGTATGTACCATTAAATGTCAACTATTTATTCCTTTGCTTCGCTCGCAACTAACATTTCCCCTTTTAGCCCTGATTTGTCAGCAGTCCACAAATGATGTGTGGTTGTGTGACTTTCAATACATTTGTGAAACACTGCATTTCCCCATCATTCTTCGTCCCCAAAACTACTGCGAATGCTGGAACATCGACGGGCACTGGCCCCACCGATTGAATGATATAGTGTGATTTGGTACTAGCTGTGAACACTGTCTAGGGAGTACCGAGCATTGTCTCCGTGGGTCTGGATTAGAGAGGGAGAGGGGGTTAACACTTCATTACCAAGAGAAAATTTAATTTTCCCTCCACTAGTTTAGAATTGTGTTGCACTTCTCCGTCCCCGTGTGTCAGAGAAACAAAAAGGTGGCGTTGTTACTATTCATCTTCATTACTGTCTCACCAACAAGCCAGCACTTGACCTTCTTAAAAGGATATAGTCATAAAAATATCTCCCAGGAGTAATTACTCCAATATCCAATTAACCATTCATTACTATGCTCCCATATCGGCCTGAAAATGTCAAACAAAAATCATCCGCATCCAGTGGCGGGAGTAAATTAGCAGCAGTATTTTTCTAGCTTGCTCCGCATCTCCCCGGTAACCACTAGCCTTGTATGGACACAGTCCTAGTTTCATTCAACAGACAAATAACATATATCTTAAGCAACGAATGTACTCGGTATATTCATAAGTATTGTATTTGGCATTACCGTTTGGACCAACTGCGGTTCTATAAAAGCCCGAGGGCCACCCCATATATATACCCATATTATATAATATATTATATACAATAAATTATATATGATTATGATATATATAATACGTAGTGACGATAGTCAATAGACATATTAGATATGCGTGTCAATAAGTTTGTTTTTATTTCATTGCAGGTAAATATTCCTATAGACAGAATGCTTTGATATTGTTCGAAGGTAAGGTAAGTTGCTTGATTATCCATAATGAGGATGTTACGCGACGAAGTGCCCGTTCTGAAATGGATGCAACCGAAGCATATGATCTTCGATGGCAGGATTCGGCCACTGGCAATTCGGCTCATTATAACGAGGCGAAAACGAGACAGCGTTGAAGTACATCTATTATATATTTGTGGAAAATCCTCAGTAAATAATCAATGTCTTAGAAGATCGAAATTAGAAATATTCCATTTAGTGTAAGATTGTTGATCAATTGTGTTGATCAATATGTAATATGTAATTTAAAACTAGGTTAGAATTAAATTAATCGCCGTATTCAATGTAATAGGGTTCAGGGTAGTGGGTGGGCGAATCACTGGATTGCTCCCGTCCGCAGTAACTATTCATCCTCGCCGAATAACAAGATAAGTGGGAGCATGTGGGACGCATCCTAATTGGTATATATTCATACAATTGCATACGTTCGCAATAGTGCACGAGTTGCTAGCGAACACATAGCGAACATATAGCGAACATGCGCTCTACCCCGTTTGCAAACTGATTCGCAACACAGATTTCACGTTGCGAACAATTATGACGTTGGCAACCATTCGCTCCCGGGGCCACACGTGGAGGAAGCAGGGACGAAAGTGAGCGAATGGAATCTTCATTCGCATGGGTTCTCATGTGCCATGTTCGCAAGGGCATCATCCCCATGACGTTCGCTTCTGTTCTCAACCTAACGGAGTACCCACACCACTCGGGAGAAGTTATAAGATCTCCGCTTTTCCCGTAAGTGTAGAATAAACTGTTCTGATAAAGCATTATAACTCCAATACTCGTCAACATCCAATGGGAATTTATCATTGTTGGCAGCCAGAGTTCGCCTCGATACTTAAAACAGCACAGAGTCATTAGCCAACTTTGAATTCACAATATCTCTTGATCATACTGCAGCACACTGTATGTATATCACACTATATGTACTAGAAAGTGTTAGAAGCTCTTATTAGGATCCACTGCTGTCCTAATTAGTTCTAGGACGTTCAGGGTTATCTCAGTCGTAATACAGCTTACTAATTCATGCCATTCTTATCTGTAAGTAGTCCCCAGCTTCAGTGGGTACTTAATTATCGAATATTAGTCACAAAAGACTAGCTCTACTACAGACGGATGGGTGGGACGGTTTCCCACTAACTTCCAGTAATCATATTATGGTGGAGGCCATTGCAGTGATTAAATACTGCGAGTGGGACTTTAATTGGAATAATATATTGTATTTGGTGAAAGCAAAAGCCATGGGATATCAGAGTGAAGCGAAGCACTCTTCCTTCATAATTGAATCATAATTTTTGCGTTGATATCATATACTCCAGCACCGCGTCCCCTAATTCAATCCCGAGGGAAATATTGTTTGCTTTAAATCAAGATCCATTGCCCATCGAAGTCTGGTGCCCACTATGCCATAGTAGCTTCTAAACGCTTAAATCGATTTATTTACTTAAGCTCGTTTTATTCTGTTATCGATACTATAATTTGTTTGATGTTTGTTTCCCTACCCGGCAGTCGGTCTATGTTGGCCGGCGTAGTACCTACCCCGCCCCTCGAGGTAGTAGTCTATGGAAAGTGTCCCTTGGTGTAGGTATCATATCATACTAAGATACTAACAACAGTGTAGAGGCAAAGGGAGCCAAGACTGTGGGTGATTTTAGAGCATCGTCCAAATCTACTATCCTATGAACTTCAATCATCAACAACACCTGTATTTTCGATTGGACATTTATTTTGTGAATAAGTTTATCCTTGAAGTGTAATACCAACCCATGATCGTCGACATTTGAAGCGAACATAGATTCATTCATCCTTTAAGCGTTGACACTTTCTTTATAAAATCAATGCTCCTTTACTATTTGATGATATGCTTCATCTAACCTTCCGCAATACCGACAGATTTCCACGATTCAGATCTCGCCTTCCGTGTAAGTGGGGGATGTAATGTAGCACCTTTTTGTATCAGCATTGGGGAGGCGAAGACGTGACGAAAGGTGGTCGCGTTGTGTTGGCGATGTCTGTAGTATCGCATACCAACACAGCACATATTTGGGGTAAGCCCTTCATTATACATCAAGCTGACAGCTCCTATTAGGCCCCGATACTAAGATGAGTTTCACTCTCCAGTGATCTTCTCTCCTCCGCCGCCTTTCCCCTAGCTATAGTCTTCCCAACCTCTCTACACAAATCTTCCTCTCCCCCTCCTAGCAACCGACTTGTCGCAGACTACCTACAAAGTCCTAATGAAAGATGTGAGAGCATAAACGGCCAGACATCCATATTAATTAACCTGCTATATGTGCGAGTCATAGGTTCCCTCTGTTTTCATAACTTACACTGTACTCTCTGGCCGGAGACAAATATGTATGCCATAGAATAGTGTGTTATATGGCATAGATAAGCTGGAGGCATACTTCACGAAAGCTCATGGGTGAATTCAGCCAATTTGACAGTCAATCATGTGTGTCAAGATGATTTACATATTTACACCAATGTTTGGAATAGGCAGACCCGTATTTATTTTACCCTATTGTCTATGTTCTCCAGAATCTGTCCATCGAAATTCACACAAAAACTAACTACGTAATGATACTTCATTAAAAGCTAGTTTCCTCCATTGATTTCCTGGAACATTTGCATCGATTTTTTTCTCGCTCACAGTGAATTATTTTCCCCTCCTGCGCAAGGATATGAATTTTCGCCAAACAATACATCACATCAGTATTCCGCCTATCACCGGCTTGCTCCTGTTCCTTTCTTGTTACCAAACCCGCTTCATCTTCAAAGCCCAAGCCTGATTCCTATAGAGTAAGTGTCGTCATAAAACCAAATAAACTTCTTTGGATGGTCAATAAGCTATACATATATATTCTGTGCAGTTGAAGTGAGGAGGGAGTGTGACGAGAGAGATACAGCGAATGCTCTGTGCAGTTGAGATCGACTGGAGTCGAAGATGGGAAAAGGCGCCAAGAACTGAGTACAAATTCTGGTTATCGCTGGTCTCAAGTGCATGTTGATTAATTTATCTCCCATAAAAACGGTCTTACATGAAGGCGCCAGTCCACGCCTACCCCTATATTACACGATCCATGAACCTTCTCAACTCCCTTCGTCCAGCTATACGAGCGCCATCCACCGAGTAAAGTAGGTATTACCACATGTTACACGGACACAACCTATTTCTCTTGACCATCTCTCTGCATTGAAACAGACACAAATGTAAAATAACACTTCCCTTCCTCATATCGCCTGAAACACATCGTACGAATACCAAGACTGTCTCAGATATCGTCCTTTCCAGAGTGGCCTGATGGTATCTTGGTTTGAGCACCATCGGCTTTAGAATAGGTAATGTTTGAGACAGCTTCTCCTTTTCCCAACCAAGTCACGTTTAAACCTCCATATCCATGGACCCAGTCAGTTACCAGTGTTGCATGAAGGTAAAGTGTCTCCATCTATGAGACTCTGCATATCCTTTACACCATGGGTCGATCACTCTTAGCGTAAAGGATATGCATAGTTCTTTTCATTCCTTTCGTTATTTACTTCCTCGTGTTTTGCCTTCGATGTGAAACTATTGTGTGAGTAAACCGAGCAAAGTGAAAACCGAGTCAGGAACCAATTTATGACCGTTGCCCTACTTTTAATTATCAATGCAGCTTCTATTAAATGATTAAATTGGATGCATTGCACAATTGGAGTGTGGGCTTCTTTGTTTGGTTTCTCTCATGCAACAGTAATATGCAGAATATTGCCAGAATAGGCAATACATTGTCATTGAAATATTGGGTAATACATATGGAAGAATTGGTTGTCTTGTTGCGCATTAAACACGAAGAATGGCCTTCGGAGATTGCATTCCCCTGTATATGCTGGATTTGATCATTACATTCTCGTTGTTAAAGATAAGCTCTATTTGTTTAATAGATCATCAAGGGATTTGGAACCATCTTGCTCATGCACCAGTGGAGCTGGAATTGAAAGCAAACACGCGTTTAATTTTGATATCAAATATTCAAAAGAATAAAAAATAAACACTGTAAATTGATCTCCCCGCAGGATGTGATAGTGTCCTTGTTGCTGTTGCTGCGCATATGACGCCATAGTTGGCTAGAATGTGTGTGATCTGGTGGTCCCAGGTGAAATGGGAACAGATGCTGAAATATGCATATCAGACATGGTGGGATTGCATCCATCAATCTAATTAACCGCTCGGAGACGATCTCTTGGGGAAAGATGATGGAAGTTTTGTGTGAGTGACTGAGCCCAGCTGTTGTAACACAAACGATGTAAACTTCGTCTGAATCCTTCTACCTACCAGTGTTACACAGGTTTCCATTTGAAACAAGAGCTCTTTACGCACGCTCATCGCAGGTGCATGTTCATTAGCATTGTAGAACGAACAGTTTCATTATCAGATCTGTGCATCTAAAGTTTGCATTTAATCAGGCAACATTCCTTGGATTCAGTTGCCCAATGACTGCCAGATAATATCGCGATTGCTCATACAAGCCTTCCTAAAGCTTCGTTGGGGCACGATACTGGACACTGGAGGATATATAATACAAGATAGGTGATACAAATTACCTTTGTGTTTTTAATTATAGCCCCCAGTGTTCTTGATATCCTATGAGTTGGGTGTCTGGAGGCCCTTGACCTACCAGTGGAACCTATTCCCCACCGACAGAAAGTAATAAAGTATCTGTTTCCCTTAGTCAAAGCTTTAAGTCAGAGGAGAGTTAGTTAGGTTGTCCCTTATGCTTTGCACATGCAATGGTAGATGCATATCTTGTATTAGATTAACGCTTGGCGCGTATACTACATGAGAATAAGGTCTCGCTGGGTGGTGGTGCTGTGGTAATTGCAGTTGGATCCTAGTCCCTGAGGTGCCTTGGGTGCCAACCGAGACTGAATATAAGATCTGGTCAGGCCCGGGACCTGGTGTGCAACATCCCTTCTCTGCCCGCTGGGTAATTACTCTCTCATTACTGTAAGAGGCATGTACGGTGCAGGGTGCTTCTTTGTTTGCTGTGTCCAGCCTTAGATGAAGGTATTATCCAAGCACAGGTGATTCTGTATTCGGAACAAGTTTGTTGTGTCTTGTGTTTTTGGAGCTACCACATCGAGATAACCAACACACTTTACCATCGCCCCTAGCGTCATCCCCAAACGGTCGGTTTGTGTGTATTCAAAACGGACGTCTCGACAGAGGAAATCACCTCACAGAAGGTCATGCAAGCCACAGGCATTGGGAGTGGTACCAACATGGTCGTCAACAAGGACGTGCAGCAGGCAGAACCCATGACTGTGACAACTGTGGCAAGTGTCATTGTTATTTCACTATCCTATCTGTATATCTCTCGTCTATGCCAATCACTCTATACGCCTTTCAGCCTTATCATCCAATATCATTGGGAGAGAGAGCCTGGTTCCATTAACTCCCCCTCGACAGACTTGTTTGTCAGAGACGCCATGTCTGACCTTCTCATCAATACGGAACTATCATACAGGAAAGATTTGGAATGTAGGCTAGTACATTCGGAACCAGATAATATAGACTACCGGGAATGGTATTTCTGCAGTAGTTGTTTAGAATTTAACTCATCCTATTGTGGCCAATACACACTGGCTTATTTTGTTTTTTATACTAAGGAATGGTTATTTCCAATACTGCAGTATAGATAATAGTGTGCCAACAGAAAGTAAAATACTCTAAGGTGGCACTCACATTTACTGGCAAAACAAAAGGAAATTTGTTCAAGCAACCACCTGCACAGATGGGTCAGGGAGAAAGGTCACCCTGTCCTGGCTTGAGGGATAATTGAATTAGTTGCCAATATGTGTGCCAGCAATCATCACACCCTGGCTTCTAAGTGAGAAATAATTCAATCAGGGTTTCGTTGCCATCTTAACAAATTAAGGTCATTCCTGTCAAATATTTTCCAAGCTCACATCCTACTATTCCCAGCTCCCACTCCCTTCCTCCCCTAAATAACTGTTCCTAACTCGCCAGGGCATTATTTCAAGTGCCTTGCAAGTAGTGCACAAGCACTATTAGACTAGGATGTGGGTCACTATCTATCCAGGAAGAGTGGCTGCTAGTGTGGCCGTGGAGGCCTGTTTTTTTCCTTTAGTTGTACCGATAGCCCTAAGATCGATGGGTTTATCTGAAAACATTATATGTACATGTTGTTTCTCCTGCCTTTCCCATTCACCAACAACCACGCCAACCCACCTCCCGTCGCATAGAATGACATAGCATCTATGCGACCCAGAAATAAAAACAATGCCTGACCCAGGCGAGGCTAGAACCCCCAACCTCTGGGCATGAGGCGAGTACCATACCACTGTACTATGTCCCCTTGTGGTGAAATGGAGAGCTTAAAGACCCATTACAAACACAGCCTAGCTGGGATAGCAGAGGAAGGGAAAACGTCCATATCTCCTTTATTCATGCTATGATGACTATATTACTTTAAAACAACGATCTAGCAATATTCAGGGGGCGTTCTGTGGCAACAGAAATGACCAAATATATGAGGTGACTGTAAAAAGGTGATCGTGTGCCGTTTTGAGCATATAACGTTGCTCAGAGGTGGAGAGACTGAGGGTGACACCTACGGGAATTAATGTGTACCTCGCGGCACCGTACGGTGGCCACAAACTAAGTCACCGTGGCGTCCAGGCTGGGTTGCAGTCGTCGTGAGTCATCCCGAGCTTTTCTGTACAGCATCCTCTCTAAATGGCTGGCTGATCAAACCAGGAGACGCGTACATGTATCAGAGAATAACATTCCAGCTGTCTCCTTGAGATTAGCCACTGTAGTCAAAAGGGACCAGTACCTGGGCGCTCCGAGAGTCTCTTTGGGCAAGATAAGCCATCAAATTCTTCTTGTAGGTTTCCATGGAATTAGATGTATGTGCGCCTAAGTCTAAAGTGCCATCCCTTATTCTATAACAACAGGAATGTGAAAGGGACCCGACGAGACGTGAAAGCATATAAACGTGTAATATAACTTTATAACATGTACAATATAATGATTTTTTGCATACCCAAGCACAAGTACAAAAAATGTGCATATATAATGATATATTATATGATACATTTATATTATAATCTACGTATAGTATACACTTGTGCAACGTGTGGACGTACAACGGACTAATGATAGGTTTGGAATTGAATGATTTCTCATAATTATATCTTTTTCTAGGTAACTTGTTTTTGTCCTCTCCAGACCAGGGTAACTTAGAGGCTGTAGCAGAATACCTACATGTTGGTAAATAAAAGTATGTCGATGGCCTTTCGTATATATTTTTGCATTGTGGATGCTTAATACCTCGCCTGGTTAGCCGTTCATTTCCTTGCTGTCTAGCAAAGAATTTACGTCGGTTCCATGTACAATTTTCTTCCGACCGCTCACTTATTTCGAACTACTACAACCTCATAGAAATCCCTCCCTGAGGCTCGATTGGTTTCTCGAGATTTCGGTAGGAAGAGGATAGTAGGTGATAAAGAAAAAGAATATATATCTATCCCGAAAAAAACAAGATGGGATTGCCTCAGACCGAAGGAGGCCAACATAAACACGCCTGTCGCTATGACAACTGCATGGAACCATCAGTACCCGATAAGTCTTTCCTTCTTATTCTTTGCTGGGTAGGACGCTATCAACTGCTAGGTTGTCAGGAAGGAGCAGAGGACAATTCCTCTAGAGTGGTACGCCCTATTGGGATTGGAGTCACAGCTGAGCGCCATCGGAGCGCCCTCCAATGGGGTGTGAGAACTATCACCCTTGTCCATCAGTGAGAACATAGCCTTGAATAGTATTCATGAGTGTAACACGCTGGGTCTCACCTTTGCTATCTTCTCCTCCCGGTGCCTGTATTATTATTCTCAGTGCCATTAGTGAAGTGTGGCATTTTGGGATAAAATGGACATGATCAAATTACAAGTGATCATGATCCTGCTCGAGGCAACTTGAGGCATGCAATGCAGGGACTGAAGTGTATGCCTAGGCTTGCTGTCATGGGTAGGGTGTGATGGAAGCCCAGGACCTGTAGCTCCAATGCAGGAGAGCGACTCGTGCCTCCAGGGCGGTGGGTGTATCAGTGAGTCACCTCGTGTTCCTCCAGTCCCTGGAGGTATGTCAAACCCAACACTGACATCATGCTGGTTCCATAGCGCTGCGTTTAATATCCCCCCATCATTTATTCGCCAAATAGGACAAGGCATCCGACGGAAATACATGTACATTATATTGGACCTTAGAGTAAAAGATTGGACCTAGATCGGAAAGGGGTCGCCTCAGCATTTCTACAGTTTCCACCCTACAGGTTCTTGGTTGCATATTCATGTTTTCTGTGTAAATCGCATCTCCCGTGCTGGTACTTTGGCTCTGACATGGCGTGTTTCTGTACCTCATTTAGCCGTAGGTCCTTGGATCCATGTATTAACGATGACGTGAAGCGAGATACTGATCCATAATTGTACACTACTTTTTTCACCCTCAACACACAAGGTGACCCAGCTTGTCCTTCGTCATTCATGCCATGCGCTTAGATCTCCGCTTAGGCTTCCGCAAGGACCTGTCTGACATTTAGTCCTCCAATAATTCAAAATACAAATGTTCCCATTCAGTACAGTTTCAGAAAACAGTTCCCCACTTTGTAATTAGAGGCATTCCATCATGAAAAATTCATTAGACATAGATGAAAATATCCTAAGATATTCAAAGCAATAATGCTCTCTGTTCTTTATTAACACTTACGATTTCGATCTAATGGGAAAATATAAGCCTGTACCAGAAACAATGAATCCGGTCCTTATTATTGTAACCATGCAATTCGTGTGGGATGCTTGAGTATTGAACATGGGAGCTTGACATGCTAGCTTTATTTTGTTAGTAATCATAACAGTTACAAGAACGGACGGTGCCTTGTGTGCTTTGTCCGAGTTTCACATTCTCCCCGAACTTGTTTTAATCCACTGTGATTGAAATGTAATGCACAGGACCTGATAATCACGGAATGTTTTGAGTTAATTGCATTGATTTGAAGCCGGTTTTATTGCCGCTCACAGAGAGAACAATTGTGAATGATGATTATGTGTCCTTTGGCTTAGGGCAAATTCTTGCATGCTCACGGATACAGTTTTATGCTAAGATTCCTCATTCGGAGTGCAGAATTTTCAGTCCGTGGCTTTCAGTTTCTTCAGTTGATTGGATTTACCAGTGTAATAATCGATGGGTCAATCGGCTGACAACTTCATATATAAGCAGTCTCGGTTCGAAGTTGAGAGTCCCTTCAAACTGAGGGAAAGGCTCGATGTTGAGAGAGTCCCTTCAAACTGAGGGCAAACCTCTCGCCGCTCCGAACCGCAAAATGCCATTATAATCCCATTAGGACCGCAAAATGCCATTCAAATCCCATTAGGACCGCAAAATACCATTATAATCCTTTTTTTAAATTATTATTACAAATAAGGCCAAACATTTAAATTCATCTTTAGGAAAATACGCGTGCCCACGAATTAGGACGCCTACTTCTGGTCCACAAATGTCATTAGCGCAGTAGTCGTCCAATCACTGACATACCATTCTTATGGGATCTTAGAGGCTTTGAGCCTAGACTGGAAGGGTTATGTTTAAGAAAAGGTTTCGACTTCCGGTTATAATTTTACGCTGCCTGTCTGTCATTGAGTCTCACTTGAGGTACTTCAGCTGCAGCTCTTGGGAAGATAGACCCCTACATCAGAGATAACGTTGTTTCAAGCATTTTCGCCTTTTTCCCAATATCTTCATTTTGCTGCTCTAAGAGCCGTGAGATATAACCTCATCATATTAATAGTGCGATATAGCCCCAGCAATGTACCCAGGACTGCATATTGGAATACTATATAGCACCCTGTGCTCACAGAATTTTTGGAGGAGGGATGCTGTGGGAGAGAGGGTTCCAATACGCTATCGTGATATATTTGAGGACAAAGTGAGCAGCTATGTATAGAGAGGAGCTTGGGAATCAATAATGTGATATATGGCAGCTATATTGGTTTGTGGCAGTGCAGGATGGTGGCATCCCATGTGAAGATATATCGGGTAACCTGGCCCAGCATGTTCTGACGGCCGCCGCCGGTCATCTAATGGTTCTCAGTTGGACTCCGCAGAATGCCTGTTGAAAACCCCCGAGTCAAAGTTCCTT
This sequence comes from Sthenelais limicola, assembly GCA_942159475.1. Classification (NCBI taxonomy): domain Eukaryota; kingdom Metazoa; phylum Annelida; class Polychaeta; order Phyllodocida; family Sigalionidae; genus Sthenelais; species Sthenelais limicola. The sequence goes on along the minus strand of OW804095.1, from coordinate 55,577,607 downwards.
GCCTTCCAGCCAAAACAATGCCATTCTTTTACCGAAAGGAATTGGAAGATCTGCTTCATTCCTATTGGCTGGGATCCCTAAATTTCTGTGCACATTACAGGCTTTATCGTAAGCCTCAACATATGTAGGTAGGATTTGTCAAAGGAGACTGGCCTTCGTTTTAGATCTCCAGATCTCCAGTATAAATTTTCGGTAGTACGTATATAATACATTAGTGTCGTTGATAATACCTACCATAATCAATCACATGTTCTAGGTCTGCGCGATTACGTAGCATTGAATACAACATCCAAATGTGTATAACTTGTAAAAGGCGCTATTTTGTTATTCCTGTGTGTGCTCACCTCGCCAATAACTAATGACGAATTGTGTTCCTATTTCCATGTTAGTGTTTTGTTTAGATATTAGATTGTACAATAGTTGGCAAAGACAAACAACGTACAAATACCAATCTCTTTGCGCGTTCCTTTTAATATTGGTCTCTCTTTTGAATATTGACAGAACAGTTATGACAAACAGCATGCTTCAGTAGCAATACTATTTCGTATTGCCCTTTTGCAACCATGTTTCGCTCCAGTGGTATTCCACATAAGCCTGTGGCTCCTGTGCAATCAAAGATAGCTTCCACGTGATTCCTTGGCTCATGTGAAGCGACTGGATCGTATGATTTCCATACCACTGACTGTGGTGCTTAGATGCTGTATAGAGATTCATGCGGCTAGAGCTCCAATTGACAATATTAGCCGGGGCGGGGGGTGATTTATAGCCATGCGGCAAAGAGCATGACATCGGGGGAAGGCCTTTCTGACAGCACCATCAGACAAGTGTTTCCGTAACCAAAAGCCAAGACTGGCCCGGTAAAATGACTAGCATTCCTGATACTTTTGCTGATGTAATAGTGGCTTCGTCCCTCTACGTTATTCCAATATGAGCATCTTTTCCTTGGAGCGGATAGTTTGATTCTGTTCTTAAGATGTTACTGCAATTCCCTTCTTGGTATGTATTGCTGATCGAATCGGAGGAGAAAACATAAAAGGGGTGTGAGTTAGTGGTGACAGTTCAAACACAAATTCTCAGTCCTTATAGCTCTCGAAAATAAGAATCGAAACAATTTGTTTATCTTGTTTTCTTCCTCATACTCTAATGTCAATATTTGCCCGTCGTCTCTCCTTTCTGATTTTACTGATCAGATCTATAACTATATATCCAGCGTGATAAATCACAAGGAGGTTGATTTTACGACTGTTCTTGTTGAAACCAGAGCTATATTATATAGCTCTGATAAAAATCTTTGTCTATGAGATAATTCTCTGGGGATAGGCTTTGTGATTCATTCACGAAGAGTCAGACTAGGAAGTGCAGTGCTGAGGCTAACCATCCTCCCTAAGCAGGCCCTCAATGAGTTAGCCCTACTCCATACTATGTAAAGCAGACAGGAACGGGGCGGACACACTGACATAGGGAGGATGGGGATGGCCTTTGGTGAAATAAAGAAAACACTAGTCCTGCTGCACGATCACAATCCATGCCCAACCCTCAAGTTAGTGCTGCCACCGCAGCCACCATCACCAGCTCATCTCAGTAGGGATCTTTCACTTGTGATTTCATGCGTACTGGGCTTTGACTGGCGACTACGAAAAGTAGCCAGTGGCCACCAACCAGCCCTTGGGCCCTAGTTTCTCAGGCCTCTTCCTTCTTGCCTTCTCATGGGAACCAGAGCAGGGTTGTGGCAGACTGTGGTGGAGCCTCTTCCCAATAATTGGATGCCGCATTCATGGAAAGTGTGTTTGCAGGAGGCCAGAAAAGACAGGTGGTAATGATTGGTTTGGGTTTAGTAGGCGAGTCAGGTGCTGCTTCCACGTTGAATTTGATCAAGGGAAACAAGGAAATGACTGGTAGACTTGAGCTCCATAACAAGGTCTCTACCATAATGGGGTGGCATTCATTGCATAGAAACGCTACTTACATATCCTATGAGGTATTGCTCTGATTATGATATTACACCATGTTGGTTGACCGAATAGATGCCATTTGTAGAATACCTGGGTTTAATAGAAATCTACTGTTTTGTCAGGACCTTGATCTCCTCTATGTAGATCTGACAGATCTATGCGAATTCTACCGGATCCCACCAATCTAATGCATCAGCCCCAACTGAGATTCCCCTTTCAAATTTAAAGGGTAAGACCAGCTTTTAATTATTTGCTTCGGCTCTAAACTAGCTCTGGGAAAGATTGTAATTAAAACCACGCCATTCTCGGATCAAGTAAATGTTAAACCGCCATCATGCAAGCCAGCCCCCACCAGCAAAATATTTCAAGAGCGTGGAAACCCATTAATTGCCGACCTCCCCACCCCTGCCTCCATATTACAATTTCTCGTTTTCACGCTCCTTCCTAGTTTGGATTCGGTTAAGTAAATGAAATCTGGTCTCATTGTTGGGAGCAATCCATTGCTGGATCCCATTTGGATCGTTACATTATTAAGCTGGAAGAGAAAGGTTAAAGATCACAGTGAAGGCACTGGCTGCGCTGAATTGTTCCCATGGCACTAGAGCTCCTTGCGTCGGGAAGCGGAGGGTAGTGATGATCCAGGACGATTCGGTTAGGTAATGGTAAGATGCGCGACCTGTCCTCTGTCGGAGATTGATCAGCTCTGAGGGCAGATATTCCATTCTTCAGATGGCTAAAAACATAATAGTCCGGGAAATGTACTTTTATAGGGGCGCGGAGTTGAGGGAATTTGATCATGTTCGCTCGTTCCTAAATCTACCATCTCGTCTATGATTTGAGATTGGGTGTCCAAATATTCCACCCCTCGATAGAGTAGATGAAAACGATTCAGGCACGGGAATGGAAGTGTTGATTTAATAATCACTGTGTATGGATGGTGAGTTGGTATTATTAAGTTAGGCATCTGTATAACACCAATACATGGCTATCCGGCGTCCCTTGTAGTTGCCGATTTTAGTTCAAAACATATCATTAGGTATAGATATAGCAGTCGCTCAAGCGCTCCATCTAATACTGAAAGGATCATGTTGCTGTTTTATTCAATTCCTTTAATAAAAGCACTGTACATCCATAGCTGCTGCACAGCATTTTCAAACATCGTGTGTTTTTTTCTAAATTTATTAAACGTTTTATTTCCATCTCCTATTAAACAGCTTTTATAAATATAATGTATAAAACCCCACTTAACCAATGTCCCCCAAAGGTGCTACCATTACCGACTGCTAACAATGAGAGAATAATGTTTCAGTGGTCTTCCCACTCATCAGAATTGCCTCGGCATACATCGACGATCCCTCTGGGGACGTGTCAGCGACATAGGGAGGGCACGTTAACAGAAAGGTTTCCACCATTTTAGTGCTCGTGCCAATCGTGGAATGGATACTACAACATCCCACAATCCTAGTCGTGCCTCACACCCCAAACTGTCGTCTGCCTCACGCCCTAAATTGACGTCTGTATCGTGCCCTGGAATCGTCTACTGGTCTTTGATGAGCAGAGAAAAAGTCGCTGTTTTAGCAAACGGTACCTCTGGCTTCAACTTATGCAGGCACGTCCTATTATTTTAATTTGTCATCCAATCAGATAAAAAAAAAAGAAATATTTCCATTCAAAACTTCTCTCCCTGTTCTAATTTGGGGGCAGACAGACATTTTCTTTTCTGTATGAAGCGTAATGCAACAGTACCAAGTTGAGGTCAGATAGGAATGTTATTGTTTAAGAGAATGATACACTTTAAGGATCAATTTATTGGATGGAAATCTGGGTATAATTTTTGATGATAAGAGAGAATTGTCAAATGATCCAATAAGATCGAGAAGTAACTCCAATTTTTCAAACATTCGTGTTAATGTTAGTAGTTACATTTTGTATTTCCTTTTAAAATGTAATTGGTTTGATGACACATAACAATGTTTCGACATTGACAGTCGGGGATGTCTATTTCGTGTTGCTGGCATTTGAATATAATTATTTTCGACTTCCTCCTCCGCCCTCTATGTCTAGTACATTTAGAGTTTCGAAAAAAAGAATGACTTTTGGGGCTGATGTTCAGATAGCTCTATCCACCTTATTGAGTTCAGCCATATTTCACTGTGCTGTTTGCTGCGCGCATACAAAGGAACGTACAATTGCCTTGGTGGACTCCAATGTCTCCATTTACTAAGATTCCCAACCCCCAACTTATTGGCACTTCGGGGATGAGCAGTCACTGTGATAACCATGCATCCAGCTTTGTACATTTCTCGAAACTGTTCGGGAAGGGCACATGTCCTCATAGCTGCTTTCAAAATCAGACTCGAGGTCAGAGGTACACGGCACTAGCATGGTAACCAGTTACCAGAAGGAAAGATGTTTTCTACTTGAATCCACTCAAATAACTAATCCGCATAACTAATGGTATGTACATATTTTAGGATGCATCGAAACAGTTAGTTTGGATTCGATTACAAATCGTTAGTGTACTTGACAAATCATTTATTGTTATGTCCCTAAACTAGAGCAGGGTGCCTTTTTATGTGGCGGTATATGACCGGCTTACAAATAATTATAGTGTTAATATGAAGCCAATAATTCTTTAATTAGAATGATTTATTGTGACCCATGGTTAACAAGGGAAGCTACCAGTGTCGTTTCAGCTGTCCAACTGCAGCAATTTCTAACATGCAATGTGCTACTAGCTTCTGCTGCAAGTATCTGATATGCACCATAAACCTTTCCCCAGCCCCAGCAACCACTCTACCCTCCATCTCCTGCAGATGCTACTTCTTCCTCTTTGGTGCTGCTTTCAGCTTGCTGCATGCTTTCAGGTCTTTTCTCGATAGCCACACGGCAGCCCGACCCATCTGTACCATGGATGGCAAATGGCAATGCGGACACTGATCTTCTATTTGCAGATGCTTAGCTATATGTGCTTGCTACTGCTACTATCCATGTAGGTGCGCTGTAAAACTCCTACTGCAGGGGGACACTGAGTTAGCAATAAAGTCCTCCGTATGCACTGTTCGGTTTGGTTCTTGCCACTACTGCTCCCCCTGCTCAGCCACAGCATTTCCCAGGACTAATTCTAGTACTGGTTTGGATAGAGTGGCAGCTGCTATAGAGCTTTCCAATCTAGCAGCTGCCTCTTGGGGGAGCTGCTCGGCTAGATGAGGAGGAGCAGATGGTGGACAAAAGCTGCTGCTGCAGACGAGAACAGCTGCTGCGGTTCGCCGCCACTGCTTCTTCCTTACAGCAGTCTGAAGGTCCTGCGCAGTACAGCCACGAGGACTGGGAGCTGGAGACGACCGTGGTGCTGTGTATCAAGCTGCGGTTTGCACGAGCCCGATGCGGCCCTCGCGGTCCATACTAGTTATTCTTGCCTCTAGTCCCATGCTAAAGCAACCACTACCGCAGAACTTAACCTCTTCCTTTACTTATCACCAATATAAGACTGCATATTGAATAGGACTACATTGTAACAGTACGTATGTGATAGGATATTTAGTATCAAGACCTTGTGAGTGACACCGAGCATTCGATTGACATAATAGTCTCATCAAGAAGTTGTGTATTCCATTGGACCTTGGTTTTCAATCGATGTCAAAGCCAGAGGCTGTGTTACCATTTCTTCTTCTTCTTCCTCCATCTCTTCTCCTTGCTTTTCTTCTGTGGCCAGTGGCTTTCATTCCCTAGGCAGGAATGCCAGCAGTCGCCCCACACAGAACCGTAAGTGTGTCTTAGCCAACTCTCCGTTTTCTTCGCCAATATTAGCTCATTTCGATCTCTTTTAGGGGATTTGTGAACAGCAATGAGAAAGAACCACACTCTTGCCATGTCCCTCGACTTGGACTATAAGGATCAAGAAGGCCCCTTCGTTGCGAACGTTTTCCGCCATCAACATGCTGACTGTCCCACTAGTCGCCGTTCTCTTTTGAAACAGTGATGATATGAATTTCATTCACACGGTCTCTTCAATCTTGGTGTCAATGTCGTTCAAACATCCAGGCAAACGATCTTAAGTTTTCATCTTCAATATTATTGTAGCTTTGAAAATAACCAAGTTGATTGTTGCATCTATTTCGAGTCGCGCATTGACGTAATAATGTCATTCTCAATGCGATGTTTATACATATGAAAGGATTCTTTTGGTAAACCGCTAGTAGGCTAAGGTAAACATAGCGTAGGACACTCGAATGAAGTAGACACACAAACCGTGCCCCATTGAAGAACGAGCTCAAATTGACAGTGTCAACATCAGCTGAACAGTGCCTGGTTATTTAGGCATAACCATGTGAGGTGGTAGTTGACTCGCATGGGCTCTCATGTCCTTGTATGTATATCAGGTTAAAGGGAAATTAGCAATATATATGACGAACACGAAAGGGGAATTGTTGACCCTCTACTACATTTATGACGGTATTTGACGGTGATTGGTTATGTTGCTCCACGTGATATATAATTGCATTATGATGTTGTATTTAATTGCATTGTATTGTCTTGCACATGTTTATTAATCTCACGTACAAGTCTGTATGGCAAATTATCAGCAAGACCGTATGAACATCGAGTTAGTTCACGTTCAAAGAGTATAATTCAATTTCGTCGCATTAATTCCATTCCATGGCATTACTCTTCGTAGGAACCCTTCAATAATTTGTGCAGTGAATATGTATAACCTCATGTCCTGTGGACTTTCTTCTATGTACGTTTGGACGATTTTTTATTTGGTTTAAATTAGTGTATTGCCAATAGTAGCAAATCGGGTAGAGTACATCTGACTATAATGGTCAGCGCTTTGCCTTGAACTAGAAGGGAATACATATCTCCTTCTAAATATCGACCAAATATAATAATGAATATTCGCCACCAAAGTCCATGGATACATCTATTTACCATTTATATATGAGGTAATGACTCCCATTCATTTCACACAGGTGAGAAACAAGTTCGTTATTCGCGAAATACGGATATCGTTTAACAATGCCAGAGAAAAATATTATAGTTTCATGTTTATTTCCAACTCTCAATAATAACAAATGATTAGATACAACAGGTGCTCCATAGTGTTGAATGCAAATACTCTGAGACATAACTACCCCTCAACTTTGTAAGGGTTTTATTACAAAGTATGGACTTGACTGCAGAAACATTGAAAGCCAACTCTGTAATTGCTAAAGATTTGTTAATTGATCTTCGTGGTTATGCTGTGTATATAAGGAAACGGCTGGGGACAAAATTATCAAAATCATCTAAAAATCCTCAGTATGAATGAACAGTTATAGAGGTGGTTGAGTGGTGCCTTTGAGCTTTAGTTTCGTAGAAGCTATGAACAGTGTACCTAAAAGACGTATACATTTGAATGCTCGTGGATGCAGTCAGTAATGGACATTAAGAATTTTGATTACTTTGGGTGCAGGATTTATATCATGGCAGTCGGTTTTATGTTTGCATACACGTGTTTTACTTTCATAACATCATCTCATTCGTTCATGCTAACAAAAAAGATATAGTCTTGTCCCCACCCCCTTTCTATATACAGCAATCACGCTTTTCTCGGCTAATACACTGTATTACATACCTGTATGATTTAAACGCCGCCATTCGTAGCTGGTGGGATATTTTGCATTGTCCTATGTAAAAGTTAGACAGCTCATCGACAAGAAGCAATAGTCACACTGACAAGGCGTGTTTCCATTGGCTTTTGCATCAGAGAAGCACTTAGCCATATTGCATGTCTGCGGATTTCTATAACATCTGTTGTTTCTCCGGCTATAGACATCAAGAGAAGCAAATGCTTCAATAGTAGTGTTGCTCGGCTCCAGCAAACTCATATGCCCATAAACATCATTACTTTGGCTCCCACCCACCCACCCTACTATTGGACATTTCATACACGGAAGCACCGAACAGAGCCATTCGTAGATGGGTGAGGAAGTGCTTCGTCGAGTTCCATCTCTTTGTGGGCTTGGTGCACAATAATATACTGTGGGAAAGAATCCACGTATGTTTGCTGAAGCTCGGTGAATGAAAAGCCCAGGACAAAGAAAGCTGTTGGGCCTTCCTTTCTATTACATTACATTATTGCCCACAAATATACTCACCGTAATCAAAGGCGTGCTTTTCTGGAACGAATAAACAATAACTACGAAGATGATAGCCCAAATCAGTGATTTTCAGAATTATCCAGGATTGTGTATTCACATTTGAAGTGAAGGATACGGGCGATTTCCATTGACTTGTTTGGCTTCAGTTTATCAAATGATCAGGCAGGTCTCTGGAGACAATTGAAATGAATATTAACTGTTGCGTGCCTGTACGGTTGCCTGGATGCAACACCATTCTAATGATGATTCAGCAATTGTTAATGTGCATGTCTAGGTCCTGGATAAGCCCTTATTAGGCCATGGGGCATTCTTCTAAAATTGGACCCCGATCAGTCGCTGTGAATCTGGCTTGGCAAACCAGATCTAAGTTGTTATTTTTTTTTATCTAGGTAAGATGGAAAAACTGGCACATGAACGGATACAACCACGGTGTTACATCCTGGCTTGTGAGTGGACGCGTTTCCACCTTCGTGTTTCCAATCACATTGCATGCTGTGGCTGAAGCCCATATGCCTCAACTTACCATTGCAGGCTAAACCTATTTCTATCGATTCTCATCTGTTCGTACGTACCGTTTCTTTTGCTTCAATGCATTGCAAGAGAAGAATTTGGGAAAACCTTCCCGTGCAAAACCGTCGAGTAACGGAGTTATAACCCAATCCAGCTCAGCCTTGGCCTGTTTCACCCGTACTTAGCGAAACGTGCGTTAATCATTGTAATGTTGACATCGCATGGCTGGATGGGTCCCCTACACCGAAGTATAGATGTAAGGACGTTGTTCTGGTGCTGCTAGCAATGTGAGGGCTCCAGCGAATGTCACCAATTTTTTGGTTGGATGTCAACTCCTTGGAATCCATCAATCAAAATCCATAGATTACCGAACAACTTGCATCTCGTTTAAATATACCTATTATAATAATGATGATATAATTTTATTATAATTCGATAGTTATAATATTTTTCATTTTAGAATGACTCTAAAGAGACCACCATATCAAATTGTTATTACACATCTAAAAGATTATCCTCGTCGTGAGCAGTCGTAAGCATTGTGTAGGCTTCGATTATTTCAGTGTTTTCACGGGTTCTATTCGTGTATGAGGCGTATAAATTGCTATACTGTTTTAGCAGGTCATATTCACCACTTGGTTTTAATGTCAGCCCCAACGCTCATGTCGCGCGTCAGCGCATGTCAGGAAGAGACCTTATATCAAGCTGATTGGAGAGGACCCCGCGTTGGGAATGTCACCCCAGGGACCATCTGTATGCGGTGTGACTGTTTATAACTAAGTGCTTCAAATAACCATTAGACGCTGCTGACATAAACAGTCATCTTTTCTTGTGGCGTGTATGTCAGAAAGTGTTACTCGCGGTTCCAATGCCATTGCTTTTATCGTAACTTTGTTTATTAAAATTGAAAGAGGCTGTGTTCAATATTGATCCTAAGAATCACCGCCCAGTTAATTTGTCTAACTGATGTAAAGCAATCAAGCTTTTTTTTATATATAAATTTTATATATAAAGTGTGAAAGCATAGATAGGTAACTGTAATTGGCCAAAGTGCATTGCATCATTAATTCATTGGCATATTACAAGGAAGTATAGCCTCTGCTTTATCACTATGATTTGCTTTAGCCATCAAAGAGAGATCATTTTACTATACTACTCACATATATGTGCGCTCCAAACAGCAACTGTCATGTCTCACTGTCTCCACCTCCCCGGCGTCATGCATGCAAAGACCGGAGCATTAAGCTGGAACAGTATTGTGGAGAACAACTAAGCGCCTAATGCTAAGCTCTTGAAATTAAAACCTTTCTTGCTTTTGACACCGTGAACATGCCCCAAAACGCTTTATATCTTCCCTCGGGATAGATTTCACAACGGCACTGGGGAGGATGAAATCTAGGGTGTAAAACGATATCATGATACGGCGGCTTACACAAAGGCTTATGAATATGAGCAGCAGTTCTAAAATGGGCCTTTTTTTATCAGAATCATTTGGGTGAAATTTGTTCGTGGGAATGTCATTATACACTTTAATCTGTGATATATTCATCTGTAGGTTCAATTCAATGAAAAAATCTGGTTGCGAGTGCCAAATATTAATTAACATTTTTTCTCATGCCATATTATATCATTTTGTCTCGCTGCCTCACAACGCTAGAACGGAGTGGGGAACAGATGAGGGCGACCAGGTTTCGTCCTGGTAACCAGAAAATGGAAGGATCTTCTCATCCTCCAGTTTGCCCACAAACCGAATCCTCTTCCATTTTGAACTACTCTTTCAGGTGACCCCGATAATTGGTCAATGACATGTGTATTTCACAATTTGATCCAACCTTTGATATATACACAGAGCCCAAGAAGGTACCCCAGTCCGGGTTTTAAGCAGCAAAAGCCCTCCCTGAAGGCAAGAGGTTCAACACTGCAATCCATCGGAGCTTGGAAATTCAATAGACTTGGATTGTAGTGGCCACAGCTGCTGTGGTACAAGACATGGTCAGAGGGAGGGTCCAGGGCTTGGAGGGGAATATCCTCATACTCACGGCTAAAGTACACCGCAGCCTCTCCTAAATCACCATTCCCAGAATCTGGGAAAGAACACAAATATCCCCATCTGCGTCCTAATATTCTAGTAGACAGTATGAATCCCTCTGTGGTACTGCACTAAAAGTGAGGTACCCTTCAGGGGTCGGGCACAGTGTTCCTTAGTAATGCAGTTCTTTCTCGCAGGGGTGTGGTTACAAATGATTTGGTTTTATTTAAGGAATTTCAGCCTATTCTCGCAACTGCTTGCCTTTGCCTAGTTCTCCCCGTGGATCAATCTACAGAGTGCATAAAATGCCATGATGTAATATAGGAGTATTTTATTGTAGGCCCTATACGAGCGGCAACAACTTCGCTATTCGGGCCTTAGATACCATATTTTGATTGCTGTGCTCTGCCAGGAATAACTTTACATTTCCAATGTATACTGGAACTACAGCAGTGCTAAAAGAATGTCTTCCCACAGATTCCATCAGAGTTGGTTATTCTATGCCGTTGAAAATGCATTACATTTTGAGGAAACACAATCTATAAAGGCTGACACCCTCATAAAGGGGGTCCGAGTTCAAATACGGTCCGAAAAGCTGTAAATGTATGCAAAGAGGGTGATATCAGTGATATCATAGGCATTGACATACCACATACCGCGAGTTTATCCATAGATTTTTAATCTAGAGCGCTTAGGAATCGTATTTCCAACATTCCGATTCAACAGAAACGTATTAAGGGTGGTCTCCACTGGCTGCGGTAAGCGCTGCGGTAAGCCTTGCGATGGTTTGTGCTGGTTCTGTAGGTGGAGAGGAATGATATCGCACTACCCAACAATCACTATTATTTAAAGAGGGAAAATAATTTAGTCATATTGATTCTTAGGTTAGGTAAGAAAACAAATGTTGCGCGATAATCTGGATTTAGATGTTTAAAAGAAAGTAGGGGAACCTACCTCTTTGAAGTAGTGTATTAATGGTCTTTACGAGATGAGAGATTTGAAAAACAAAATGTAGACAAAGACTTAACCATGGTTAAAATGAAAAAGAGAAAATATATACCATAGATAATAAAAATTGTGAAACCATGAGTGCACCAAGGCCGTATACGTGTTCCATGCATTCGATACATATCATCGCCTGGCAGAAAAAATCCTTCAAATGTATCATTAAGTCCAGAAGAAATGAATTCTATTATGAAGTTGTATGAACATCACGAAGGGGCGAGTGTATGGGCGAGTGTTCTTTAATATGAACATGCACATTTTCAATTGAAATCATGGAGCTCATGACAACACTCCATATTGGGATAGTAAACCTATACTTTTTTTTATCTTTAACGTTCTTAGCTGTGGATACATGTTAGACAACAACCTTAACGATTGTTGATTTCCCCCGAAGCCTTCTAGCGAACAGAGTCCATATAAGCGAATGGAACGGGGTGGCAGATATCATCCTGTCTCTTATTATAGGAGGATACATTTTTTTCATGGGCATTATGATGTATTTGTGTAGAGAGATTCCATCGCCTACAACTACGTCCGGTAGCATAACACAGGCTCTGAATATTAAAATATTCTCTCTGATTAGGTTTTGCATAAATCATCTCTAAGCACCAACTCATGTGGAAAATAGCACCGGTAAATGTTGCCAAACTCGGTGAATAAAGAGGCATTTTCCCTATTGATGCTTTAGTCCTCTGTATATTCCTTATGACTATCATATTCTGCAATAGGTTTTTCTAGTGTTAACACAGTAGGGATGATTGGTGATCAGTCTTTGGGACTTGTCATTCGAAAGTCAGCAAATCCTGATCTTGAAATAAATCAAATAAATTGGAATAGTTACATAGACGGAGTGGTGTTGTGCCAATACATAGTACACGGGTGATTGAAGTCTGCTTCCCCAATTCCACTCCCCACAACGAGTGTATTAGGGAGGCTCACGCAAGAAACTGGGGGCCATCTATCACTAACCTTTACACGGACGTCACCCCAGCATTGCACATGTGAGAAGGTTGGCGTAGGGCTAAGTTGGCGTAGGGCTAAGTTGAGCAGCAGCAATAGGAAAATACCATCTCCTTAGCCAACTCCCCCACTTTCCCTAATACACTTTTCTAGACTTCTGGCATGCTCATATTAGTATTAGATTTAGACATGATCATACTACTGAATATAGTTATAGACATGTACTAAATTAGATAGATTACTGAATCTGAGGATTGAATTTAATCTCCTCGGCTTCCAGGATATTAGATATGCATTTATTTTTTCCGCTTCAAATAATCCCATTCACCCCTTACGCCCATGCAACCAGTCGAGTCGAGTTTTTACAGTCGAAGGTAATTTCTCACGGTCCTGAGATGAAATGCAATTCATTATTAGCCAAGGTCAGAAAGAGTGAGTGGCTTTCTAGGACAAAATAAAAAGAATTAAATAGTTTAAGGTCGGGTATTCCTTGTGGACTTAAAACGTCCCTGCAAGGAAGCAATGCAACGAAAGAATTCTCTAACCTACGTAGACTGAAAACGGTTGTCCATTGATTTGGCTGTCAGCAAAATAGACGGATTCTGGCTCTCTTTGAACAAGAATTCCTTTTGAAGATACCTGTCCCGTTTCATTTCTGGTTGGGGGTCTGTTTGATTGCCGCCATTTACTGCTAAGCCTTAAATATTAGATGTGATGTCTCTGCGACGTCACTTACGTAATGTCACTTAAGTGTAGGGATAAATTTTGGATTTGTGGAAAGAGTCAGACAGGCAATCCATTGTTTCACCATAGTCATTGACTTCACTGATTCAATGGAGTGCCTCATTCCTCGTTCAACAATTTCTTGTTTCCTACACAATCGAGTTGAACATTCGCACGTGATATATTGAAAATTTCGCTAGGGAATACTTCTTCGTTGCTCTCTCATTACCGGCCCTCTAAGAACCATATTTGTATTATATGATATAGTATCTTTATCCTTGTAAGCACAGAGAAGTGAGGAGATCCGGGGTGAATAAGCAATCGGATGCTGGAGAATCTACTGACCCCCAGAAACCCTTCTGTTTTCGTTTCTACATAAACAACAAAGTTTGACCTTCAAATTTAATTCATACGACTTTCACCCAGCCAAATATTTCTGGGAGACTTTCAGAATCTTGGCCTCGATGCCTGTATAATACACATTATTCGATCAAGGAATAATATATATAATATCATAGGTTTTTCGGTTTGTATTGTGCTGCTGTTCCTGTCTGTTTCGATATATCTAATATATATTAACTTATGTCTTGTATTATTAAATACAGTTTTAGTTTATTACCTTTTGTGTCGAGGCACAATACAGGCTTAAAGTTCTTGTATTCGAAGAAACACGCCTTCAAGCCTATATGCTTCAACATACATAATAAGTGTGTAATTTCCTCACTTAATATTCCACTATAGGCAATCGGCAGACTCCTCTGATACGGCTTTAGTTCTTACTAATATTTTGATATACAGTGTGATAACATTACTTTGACCGTCGATATGCGACCGTCGGACGTAAAAAGAATGAATGCAGGTTGTATTCACTATCAACTGGGTTAACCGATATTTGCCATTCATCGTCTAGTTCAATGACTTGGACACAAGATGGCGTGTGAGGAGCTAAAGAGCTACTTTCGATCATCTGCTGAGACCTACCTCTAAATCATTACATCTACCCCTGGTGTACATAAATTAAAAGACACTGTGAGTGTGAGAGTGTGAATTGCTCCAAAGGTTCGAATTAATGATTCGTCAGAATTTAACATCAAGCAAGAAAATATTCATAATTCATTTTTGGACGAAAGAGGTCTGCTTTCACCTAGTGTTATTTAAAACGTCTTGTGGATGTTTTTTCTCACCAATACGAAACATGGCCCTGATGGGGCATTGTCAGATGGTCGTGGAAGATGATAGATCAAAGAGAGTGCATGTCATTTAATAGTGATATAAAACAATGACAAGAATTTAATGGAAAAGTCTCCATACGATGATGGGGCTGCCATCGAATATGATTTAAGATTATTGAGCAGCAGGTCCCTACGTACTTTGGGGGGGGGGGGGGCGGTGGAGTGGTTGGGAGCGTCTTCATTTTCGTTTTACATTTCCATTCCAAATGACATGAATAAATTGTGTCCGATTACAATATTGGAAAGGCGCTGCCAGTAAAATAGTCTGAAGATAGTAGGTCACAATTCTGTCGTAGAAGCGTTCAATTTAGTTCTGGATTTACTATGTACAATACATGTAGTGCCAAAACATTTCTAACCACGAGCGCCCAAAGGCAGTGGAAATTTCCTCAGACTAAATACGGCCAAAATGGCTAGAAGAAAAACCAGTTCACTGCAATTGTTGGATCAACGTAAACAAATAAAATATAATTTCTTTCCAGTGCAATCAGCACAGCAAGAGCAGTTAAACTACAGAGTAGGTGTGGTGAGTTGACACCCTCAGAAGCAGAAATGTTTTCTTTGTTTTACATATTTCTGTTCACCTTTTTTACCTAGAGATAAATTCATCTCCGACTTTTCTAGTATTTAATTAAATGCAATATTGGAAGAGGCGCTCGACTCCCCCTCCCCTTCCCCTTGAGCCCGCCATTCCATGATCCCTGGAGAAAGATGTTGAACGCCAAGAAACTGTACTAGTGTTAGTGTAGGTCTATCATTTCCTTGGCCTTAAGAGAAAGTTCAATTATTAGAACTCTGACCGTTTAGGGTTGTCATATTATGATTGTTACTGACGCTTGTTTGCTAAAGCGTCGATTGCCGCGTACGTGTCTGACCGTCTATCAATGATGTAGATTTCACTGGCCGAATGTCTTCTGCTTTTTCTCTAGCAGCGGCACGCTCAATTGCATGGAATGGGTGCATGTGCACGGTTCATAGCGTAACATCTAACATCATCTTATCGGATTTTAGTGGGAACAGGACATTCTTAGCTTAACCCTGACTAAAAAACTGCATGCTGTACGTCTGAAGAACTCGGAGGATATTTGATGTCGCCATTTTAAAGCCAAGAAAAAGCTGTAATTAAGCGTTGATTTCACGGGAATTTTAGGGGCGACAGGCCACGACAACTTGGTGACCTCTGAAACCTGAGCAAGAAAGTCTCTGCATGCCTCTCTGCCTCTGTACCTTTTCACAACATCGCGTCTTTGAAATTATAAGTCAAAATGTTTGGATTACAACAAGCGGATACGAGGAATGGAACAGAGTTGCTCTATGGTCTTAAATCAGCCATTTTAGCGGAACTTTTGCACAATTTGAAAGACATAGTTTTAGACGATCAGGACTGGCATGACATGAATGAAGATATTTGGGTAGGTTTGTGTGGATTGAATCGAAATGCCAGTGGATATAATTATATATCAAGGTTACGTAGGAAGTAATTGAGGGGCACAATAGTTCTCCAAGTGGTTCTACCGGATCCTCCATCTTCTGTAACTTGTACTTTTATAGTCGTGTAGGCCCTACCGCACATTATTCTTACGGGGACTTCTCAACTTCCCTGTTACCTATGCTGTAACTTGTATGATTTTCAAATAGACTGAGGCTACTATGTGCATATTCCACGTAAACTCTAACTGGACTTTTATAAACGTTTATAAATATGATGTGCGAAATTGTTGCTTAGCTTTGTTTCGGCCACTCCGGGCCCTGTGATAATATTTAACCCTCAACGACACTTGGCGAGCCACTGGTGCTTTGACCCTGGCGGATTCAATGCGTAACATAATATATCGCAGACTGGTATTTTTGACTTTATTATATTATCCGGTATATTATTGATTTTATTATAGTTGTTACACGAAATTGTGATCGGTCGGGGTGGATTGTCTTTGATTTTGCCCATATAGGCCTATGTAGCATGGTGTGCTGTTTGCCACTGCTTAGGCCTACAACAGTTCGCCTGGGTTGGAAATTACGGTATACATATATGTATTTGAAGATAGATATATTTAAATCTATATTTGGTATATTAATTTTTAAAGTTGATCAGGTGAATAGGTATCGAGTTGGTCCACACCTATCTAAGGAATTAATTAAACATTTTTATCCTATGATCCCGTGCAAAACCCCTCCTTTCCTCCCATTATCAACCAACCCTGAAAGAATACTGCTCCTTTCCCTGCATAAACTAAACCAATCAATCTTTAAATGACATTTGTAAATTGTATTGACATATCATTCTTTTTCTCTTTGCAGGTACGTATTAACTCGGAATCTGTAACATTTCCCGTTCCTGTTTACGGAAAGGTAGGACTAATACACTTTTAGACACTGACTACCGTGCCTACATAATATCGTTGAGGGCCTACCGTACCGTAGCCATTGAACATCTTTTTGCTTGTCAGTGTTGATTCTACCCAACCGGAATTTGTCCGAGGGATAACGGCTAATAAAATAAGTATGAAATAATGCATAAAATATGAATCAATTAAGTGAAGTATTTTGGACTTTAATTCTCTACCGACTAATTCAGGCGTAGGCTATATATAAATACTTTGGTGCTCTGGCAGTGAGCGTTAATTGTGAGTTGATAATTTGTTACTGACACAATTCCAATATCATTTTCAATTATTGTGCAGATTTGCGCTTATTATTTAATGTTTCTTCATTGGGCGAGTATGCGTAGGCCTATACATGTGTCCAGAACACGTCGTGTTGTTTACAAATGAAAGTGCCCAATATGATGTCAGACACATGCAGCGCCATCTAAAGTCTAAGGCTGAAACTATTCTCCCCGACGTTATCATATAACCTCATCTCATCAAAACTGATTTCAGAATTAGTAAATCATCTTAAAGCTACATTCTCAACCTAACTTTCGACCACAACTGCTGTTCTCAAATCTTTAATAATTGGAATCTAGTACTGTATAAAGAATGTTTTAGTATATTGAAAAAAATAATGTTTTGGTATTGAAAATGAAGGGGAAAGCTGAGAATGTGATTTTAATCTTCATATTTAATTCAAATTCTACGTTGTTCCTTGGGGGTGCCTAAATTATAATGAATCTTATTTTGTCGGAGTTTTCGTAGAAAATACAAGTGCACTAATTATATATTAATGTTAGTCCAGGATATATATGTAATTTGTAACACCACTGCAATCTCACTGCATGGTGATTCTCTAGCGGCACCCTCGCTGCCTCTTCGTAATATCCATTCAACTTGAAATGACTGGCTCCTTTCCATTTTTTACCATTTGAGTTCCATACTACTACTAGAAGATATTCTGTTGCACTTTAACTTAGTTAAAGTACCCCAGTGTAATGCCTCACTTCGTCCAAAAACCTCTTTATAATCAGCCCTCATAAACCTATTCATCGGCCCGGTAAAGATTAGTAAGATACCTCTAAATATAATTATATTTGCAACTGGTACATATAATTCTGATAGGAGTAGAAGATCAACACTGAAACGCCCTGACCGATCAGGGTCTGGCACACAATGAGTCTACTACTATTATAGTGAGTCCCGCCCATATAGGGCCACATCTAGGGCCACATCTAGGGCCACATACAGAATGAGTGACTCACAGTGAAGGGCTCACTCAACTTAGCTTTGCCGAGTTCTCTCGGAGAACAACATTGGCTGCCAGATGTGCTGACCTATAATGATACAGGTTACGTTTCATCGAAAGATTTTCCACGGAGTAATTACTTATCATCAGCCTGGGGGAAGTCGACGCTACAACACACAATGATGATGTGGGTACCAGCAAATAGTGGAATCATGCCACAAATGGTAATTAGGTTTAATTATTACAGTACATGTAGGCCTACAGCCCTTCCTTGATTTTGCACACAACCCTCATGCATGGTGACTGTATCCTTGTACCCCTCCACAGATAATGGGCATGAAAAAAGCTAGATAATACATTGAGATTAAACGTACCCGTACGTCCTCCTTAGTCTATAGTGATATAGCTAAGGGCTGGTCATCAAACTGATAATACTAATACAGGGAATAGGCCCTTTGTAAAAACATAATTTAATCAATACCCCATCCGCTTGGATATGGCAAGGAAAACATAGCTTGCTCGGTCGCGGTAGTGCCAGTTGCGATTTCCACACTGATCTGACTCTTGAGTTATAGATAGATGGAGTTATAGACCTGATAGAACTAAGAAGTCTGAATATATTTGGCTTTTGATCTCACATGAGATTGATTGTCTATGGTGGTATTATGGGCGTCCCAGTGTTATTGTCTGTTGCAGAAGGTACAGAATGTGAAGTACTGTATGGTATAGTACCCGAGAGAATCCATAAAAAACATTGTTTCTCTTTTCGCACACATGCATTGTCAAAGGGACCTTAGAGTAAGAGGAAATAATTCTAATATTACTCTAAGAAGGGACATAATACACCGACAAGATCTCGAGTGACTGGAAATTACAATAGGCTTTGTGATTGTATTATCATAATTACAATAATTGAAGTTCAAAATGTATCTGAATGGCAGCTTTATAAATGTCATTTTATGAATTAATACCGTTTAACTTTTAGCCAAACACAATAATGTTACTGCACACATCAGGGTGACATTGACTCACGAGCCAAGTGTCATGCGTCATGGTGTATAATATTGGTCGTATTCTTTCTAGCAAGGCAGTATTTATAGGCTCAAGCTGAGAGAGTCCCTCCAAACTGAGGGAAAGCTTCTCGCTCTAAATCGCAAAATGGTATTATAATCCCATAAAGACGCCTTCTCAAGGGCCAGGAAAGCCATTAGCGCGGTAGCCACAGTAGGCGTCGAATCACTGGCATACTGATCTGAGAGGCTCTCGGCCTAGACTGAAGATGACATTGTCTGGCACAGGTACTGTGCATGGAAATCATTACAATGGGACACTTGCCAGTGTCATGAGACAATAGTTAGGATATATGTAGGAAATATTTATAAACCATGTATAGCAGTTAAGCTAGACCTCCAAGAATCACAGATACTGCAGCGAACAAGGTCAGCTATATACAATTACGTGTATGTCCCTATATATATACCCTATCTATGTACCAGGATGCATTCTAAGGCATATCTTACCATTAATATTGAGTCAATATTCAATATGGCTTGATCCGTTTCGTTCGCTAATTAATATGACTCAATGACACAAAGATATTAGATATCTTTTGTCAGGACCATATGTAATATATATATATGGGAATCGTGATCCCATGTTTTCTTTGTCATTATTTTGTCTCCCTGTTGACAACTTACGAGCAACATGTGACCTAGCATGAATATTACCAAGCTTGGTCAAGGTGGTGGGAATCACCCGTCGATTTCTGCCTCATGACGCTATACGACATGAAGGGTATTATCCATATGACCCCTCAGGTTTATTAATACATCGACGATACCATGCACCGTTATATGTAATACCGTCAGGCAGGGCAGGGTAAACAAGAGCGGCCCCTCGTTACAAATGCATCCTAATTATATCCTACAAGCAGGAATTCAAGGGTCAGCCGAGAACTGTTGAAGCTAAGAATGGGATTTCACTGAATTACAGGCAAATAGCTGACAGGCTTTACCAGCAATAAGTGGGCCTTGGAAGACGCCGCCCGCCTGAGCCAGAGGAAAAGCCCTGTCTTATCTTCCCAGCTACAAGTTAGAGGAAACAATAAAAGAGATATTGAACAATTCCTCGACCACATCATCCGTTGGTCCCTCCTGTGCGTCAGGATCAAAGCCAGGATGCCTTCTTGGATCGGCCTGCTTGGTTTCCATAGCAACCAGACGTCGGAATGATAAATTGCACGTGTTTGACTCCGGTGATGCTGGCAACTGTAAGAGAAAGTGTGTTTGTGGGAAAGTGTGTGTGTGCGGGTGAGGGGGGGGGGGGGCGGTGTACAGAGGGACGGAATGATGGAAAGGGCATGGGCAACTCTGGGTAAGGACGTGGGGAGGCGGGAGGGGGACCGGGGGGGGGGAGTGTTGGATGGCTGTACCCTCCTTCAAACATTCCTGGTACCCCCACGATTTGCATGATAAGGCATGGTCGCGGGGGCACTGGGCGAAAACCATGAATGATCGAGTGGCCTGTGAGGTTGATCAAGGGAAAGATCCTCTAACCCATTACTCAAAGACGTTGGGTCTAAGAGTTCCAGTGTTCTTATCTAGAAATAAGAAACGGTTTCTCCTCACGTCTCATGGGAGGTCATAATCCGGTTTTAATTCAGTACACGTTCTTTAAAAATACAGTTGCAACTATCATATCTGAAAATAGAACTGCTGGAATAGAGAAACATACGTATTTATCTCTTTTTTTACTTTGATGATAACTAGCGATGTTTGCAGGACTAATATTTATTATATTCGTCCCTGAGTCTTGTTGGGTCGTGGGACAAGGGAGACGAAGCCATGTATGTATATATGACTACCGGTATTGTAGACTATGACTTAGCAAGACCTAGCATTGCGTCTGTAACAAATACTCGGAGTATGTAAGCTATTATACATAACCAGACATACTGCACATTGAACCTTTGTGTTGATGAGCTGCTCCGGCTTAAATAGGTCAATCATGTTTACACTGCTGATCCTGCCTCTGTCTACCATCTCACTCGCCATCAGGGTTATTTACTCAACCTCCAAAGACACATTACATACGGAACCGTGACAGTTGGCCAAATGCTGCGTATATTCTGTTTGGCTTAGAACTCTGAAGGGGAGCATGCGGGCCAGATATGAAAACAATATGGGTCATATCAAAGTAGTCAGTGTTTTCTGCCTCCTACCACTCGTTTTGCCTTGGCTACCATATAATATGATTGCAGAATTTGTTAATTCAGTTAAGAGTTAGTCCAGTGTCGTGATTTATTGCCTGGTCTCAGGGGATTTAATATCTCGCCAATGAAGTTCAAGCTCAATATAAATAAAGAGCAGTTATAAGAGCTTATAAAAACAACGAGGTCTATAGAATGCCATACAATCGTTGATAGAACCTCAGAGGAAGAGGAACTACTCTAGGACTAGAACCAATGACCTTCCAACTAAAATAATAATTGTACATTGGTAAATTTATACTTGTAAGAATGTGTATTGAGTGTATGTTGGATCAGTTTATCTATCTGTCTCACTGTTGGAAGGACGTGGATATAAATGGAGCAAAGGCGGGACAGAGGACTGTATTTTTAAATGAAGTGATAGGTGGATGAAAGTCAAACTGAAGCCCTGACCTTTGAATCGAGCACGGCCTGTGATCCCGGATTGACCTTAAATGGTTAATGAGCTTTGAATGAATGGCACGCTCGTTATCCATAAAATGGCTGTTAATCGCGAATTCATTCACGTTCCAGTTTCGTGAAGGACATAAGGGTTACTCCACAGATACTGTATTTAACAGTTTTCAGATAATAATTAGCACGGGGAAAACACAACCTGTCAAGAGTTGTGATTTTGCTATAGTCTGTCTAGAAAGTAGTTGACACGTGATTCCTTCGTCCCTTTAAGGGGAGGGAAAAGTGGGAGATTTTGTATTTCTATTTATGACAAGGACTTGTCAACCCTTTGCCCAGCGAGTCGCAAAGGCCGATGTAAAAGGTTCGCCCAACCCTCTATTTCTTTTGGTATCATGGAGAGTACAAGTCTCAAAGCCTCTCAGATCAGATAATTAAGAATGGTACACTCTATACTCGTCCTGTAGGCAGCGGCGTGCCATAGAATTAACCATAGAGGGCTTTGATGTTTACTGCCTTCAGGACGCGTATAGAGTGTATGTCAGTGATTGGACGCCTTCTGCGCTAATGGCCTATCTGGGCCAGGAGTTGGTATCCTAAAGGGATTATAATGGCATTTTGCGGTTTGGAGCGATATGCTTTCCCTCAGTTTTGAAGGGACCCCTTCAACTTTGAACCTACACTGAGTAGGGTACAAGTGTGTATACAAGTAGATAAGATGCACAAACCGTGTAGAATCTTCAAGGAATCAATTCAGTTTTACTTGTACTTAGTACTTGCTTGGTTCCCACAGTTCTATTTTACGCTGAGCTCGGCTTCAACTCATACATAGTTGTTTATAAATATTCGTTCTATCCAGAACCTGTTCTTCTCTAAGAAACACTCATCATGATCCTCTATCCCATGGGGAAAATGCTTAGAAAAAGCAGCTACGTAAGAATTAAAAATTAATAGTTCATTATGAAAAGTATTAAAACACCAGTGGCCGCTAGTCTAGTTCAAGACTAAGTTTGCAGTCCGAAATTAGAATGTAATAAGAATCTGAAAGTATGCAGCCATGCAATGTCGCAATTTTCCGTGAACTCTATGGATTAGTCCGGGGTATAATGGGAAAATACCAATAGACTCAGTGAATTAACTTTTGTCGGAACCCTGAGACAAAGCGCTTGAAACAAGACTACCTTCCCGAAATCGAAATGAACAACTTCATGATTAGGTACATGCATACATTCATTCTTTGGACTTGCATGTGGCGCTCCTATCAAATTTCTTGTTTTCACTGACTTGAATAACGAGTGCAGAATTCGCTTTATCTTCGACTCACAATATATTGAATAATGGATGATCTCAGGGTTTTCTGGTAAGTCTCTTGTGTCCTGACTCATGCCAAGTGCTACTAGAGCTAGGCTTCGCGCCTTCAATGCCCCTTGCAACTTAATTAGTTTTCTTTCAATTACACGCAGGTTTGTGCGGCCTGGAATATTGAAGCGCCGCATGTCTGATTGGATGCCCGATTTGTTGGATGCGTGTTTGACATATGACTTGGGGAAAACATGGGCCTACTTTAGAGAGAGAGAGCGATGGATGAGCTTGCCCTTGGAGTGCATTGAAGTTTCGTTAGGCGATTGTTTATTTGTGAAAATTAGATTTTTATTTGTGAAAATTAGAATCAATGACGGTCACAAAAAAACCTCTTGTTTAGAGTTCACGATTGTGTTTATATGTTAGTACGGAACAGTCTAGACTAAAATCAGATAAGAATGGTATGTCAGTGATTGGACGCCTACTGCGCTAATGGATTTTCTAGCCCAGGAGTAGGCGTCATAATGAGATTGTATTGATATTTTGCGGTCCTAATGGGATTATAATGGGATTTTGCGGTTTGGAGCGAGAGGCTTTCCCTCAGTTTGAAGGGACCCTCTCAACTTTGATCCTTGACTGGGAAGAGTAATTAGGCAGGAGGGCCATACATAATATTATTATTATGTTGTTTAATAATGATGGCTCGTCTAGGCGGCATGTATCACCAGCAAGTTCAGAATGGCAACGAAGTTGTCTCATGCATTGCTATGCCTCCAGGTTTCTTTCTCTCAATCTGTAAATTGATGTGTTCCTGGTAGGAGTTTGTCACCTCGATATAATCCTGAATTTACGTTTTAGTGTATCTTTTTGTCAAGTGTTGTTCCAGTCCTAATATTATTATTAATTTCCCAGATAAGTGCCTGGTTTAATTTATAAATACTCTACAACAAAAAGTACAAATCAACAAATACTCTTTGGAAGAAGACCTGTCAGCAATGAGCTATCGATTTCCATTTTTGTGAAATAAAGAATGCAAAAAATCAATCAATCAAGTCAATGCAGAAAAAAACGTGACACGTCAATGCATTGTTGGCTTAGAAAGCAGGAGCAATGGAAATATTACAAGAAGTGAGGAAAGTCAGGCTCGGCCAGGGATACAGCGCAGATCCATGGGAAGCGTCACATGGTAACACTGATGGGATGCACCAGGTAGATAAATGACAGAGATACTATACATTGGTCCTGGCTACGGTTTTCCTCACTGAGGGCCCATCACATGTTCTATTACAAGGCACCAGAAGCCCCCAATGTGCCATGGCTTAATGCTAAACATCCCTCCTGATGCAGTCCTTCCAAATCAAGCAGGGGCGTGCCCTCTCCCTGCCCCCAACGACACCCACCCATCCTTTGGGAGAGGTGAAGCGCCACAGGCACGGGCCCTCATAGGCTCCTGCCATTGGCCAAATTTGACTAAAACCTGACCCAGACTAGGATCCCAACCTCAGATCACTTACACCGGAAAGAGTCTAGGGTTACCGACGGTTTTCCAGCCAGTTCTCCAGAGAGTAGCGGGGCAAGAGAGTGAGTTTCCCACTAACCACACCTCCAAGCAACTCACCGACCCCCTTAGCAGAGCCAGTTCGCTCAGCCTATCGCCCCCGTACGCTGCCCCACTCCATTTCGCAGAGGTTTACCCAGGCGGGCCTCTTACTCCAGTACATCGACAGGAGAGCAGAGTTTGGACCTCCAGTGCCTACAGAACTCCACTTTGGTGAGTGCTGCACCTCCCTACCATACACACATTATATAGGCCACACAACTACACCATCCACCATCACTTCCCAAGCTGGACCCATCTTCGCCGCTTCAAACAGGATTATCCTTACGGCACTCAAAAGCTTGGCCAACTTAGTCTACTTCAGTCGCAGGCTTTACAGGAAGTTTTGACTAACATCACAGGGTCAAGACGGGAATCGTAATGGTTGGAATAACACAGTCGCCATGTGTACCTTATTGATATCTTCAAAGTGCCTTTAGACCAACTACCAACGGATTTACCAGCTTGTGTTAGCCATAGTCACATCTGCCAAAGTTTTTAAGTACAGCCAGGCAGGGAAAGGCGTCTTAGGGAGGATTTGTTGCTTCATGGTTTAAATATTCCCCCTCGTCTTAAGATTCTTCTTCCAGTGTGAATAAGTTAGAAAGTGTGGGAGGTTGAATTTTACTTTGGCGTCAGGCTACTTACTTCAACCAACGCCATCATCATCCTCCATCTTGTCTACCAGCGCCTCCACCATCCGCCTCTACTCAGGGAAAGTGTGTCAGCTCACCTCTCTCCTTGCCCACATTTACAGTGCAGAGTTTTGTCTCACTGCACCCGTCCTTCGCGTCCATCCGTCCAGCATCCCGTCCACTTCATAAACACTGAAGCGGAGCTGTAATTAATAGAAATCCTTACTATTTAAGGACACACTTTCAAAACTACCACAATGATGCAAATGGTATACCACCCAGCTCAGCTGGCGGCTCAGGTAATATCTTGTTTTACTTATATTTAATTATTCACCTTTGATTAGTCATTTGTTTCCACTTGTAGCCGCACTTTTTCCTCTGGGAAAAGTTTGCTGGCAGCACCCCTCTTTTCACGAGGAGAGTGCTCACGGCTCCTGGGCGATGCTGCTGCCTCCACCACCACCGCTGTGGGGGTCCCTTTGGTGAAGGAGGAGGAGGCAGCGGTACCAGCAAGTTTCACTAGTTTCCCCACTGACATTCTTTGTGTGCGTGGGATGCTATTTTGGCCATGTATGTTTGTAATATGAGATAGTTGGGAAATGACTGGCTAGAGACGGTTCTTCTAAAACTTCTTCTTTCTAAGACTGAAGAGACCATGTGTCACGAAGTACGGGGCTAGATGGGAGGATGGCGAGGGAAAATTTGGCCTATCGCTATGTCTTGGACAGCCGTGTATCGACAATAAAAATATAGGACAGTGATTGGCCTTGGGCTAACTAGGTGCGCCAGTGCTACTATGGCTGCCCTCGAGCTATGCACAAGACCGCTGAAACATACTCTCTGTCGAGGCTGGCCGATTCAATTCATCGCCTTTCTGAATATTTACATGTAAGGCCCATATCTTCCACATTCTCCTTTTGTTCTTGACTATCAAAAACAAAAGGAGAATGTGGAAGATACGGTGCATACAAGTAATGTCCATACACTCCATGTACATGACCACGAGCACGAAGCGCGATTCGCGGTCAGTACATTTCAAAAAGATACAGCGTCAGTGAATTCTCATAGGTCTCTTTTATTTGTGTATTCTCGTGACCACAATTGATCATGGATTTGATACGGAGAACAGTACGTATGTCAGAGTGTGAGAAGAGTAAATGTATTATTTGTGAAATGTGCTCAGCGATGAGGTCACTTACCACACAATGTAGGAGGGGACGCTCTAAAACCATAGTAGAAACTTGAGATATTGGTTCTATGTTAGTAATTCACATAATGTATTATATCAAGATAGTTTAGTATCTGTTGACCCCGATATAGCATAGGCCTACTGTTATTTCTGTTTGTTTCTTGACCACTTTAGATATTGGGATTATGTTTAGTAGTCAGTTGTGAGGTGAGTATTGTGTTGATTCTTTTAGAAAGTTCACTAGGACTCAAATAATCTTGGATTGACTCTAGGCCAAGAACCTGTGGGAAAATACATCAGTGGTGGGAACATTGGTGCAGCTACCAAAGCCATACATATGGTGTATACATGTATGTTCCAAAGATGTATCCTGTCACATGCGCTCATCGCTATGATGAGTGTTTGATCGTTTTGGTTTTTGCCAAAATCAATATTAAAGATCACCTCAATTGTACCTTTACAGTCAGTAAATATGCTCTATGTAAATTGTTTCATGAGAAAGAACTCTGTAATTTGATGTTTCAGATCAATAATTCCTACTATCAGGATATTTCAAAGTTAAGGGTTTGCGGGTTGCTCGCCCCTGACTCGAGGCTGGGGTATTAGGTTAATCGTTATCAGTGCGGCAGGCCATGCGGTCCCAGTCCCAGCTTACGTAACATAAGGGACTGCTGGGGATGTTCAAAGGCATACACTCATATTGCCTTTAGATTCTTAACTCAGTCTTAACTGCTGGGTTTCTTTGAGGACACTAGTGGGAGGTCATATTGAAAGATGCCGCGATAGAGGTGTGCACTAGAGTTATGCAATATATTAGGGCGCGCCAAATACCAATCACTGCTAACACCGTTCTTCAAGGACAGAAACTGAGAGTTGAGATATTTATTTTTATTTTCCTCGTGAGGCAGGGAGGGGGTCCGAAACGTAACCATTGGGTTGTTTGGGAGGTTTCTTGTGTCGATTGCTTCGTAGATATTGGACAACTGAACCATAGCAATTATCCATAAGCCAACATCTGTTTCTTATACCAATCACAAGACAATAATCATCATGTCCATTAATGGACAGTAATATTATGTGTAGTGAGATAGAAGCGGTTAGTAGAGTCAACCAGAAACTACTTGATATATGTATTACATAAAAATACAATTTGAAATGTAGGATAGATTTATCTGAGCAATAAAGAGGTATATTTCCTTCGTATTTTAGTTAGTCCATAAGCAGTTCTTGCGGCGTTATGTAGCCTAGAGCTTGTCCTGGTCCAGTCAAATACGTGTACCCATTGCAACACATTGCCTTATTATAATAAATGGAAATAGGACGGTTTCTCTACTACTTAGTAGTACTGTATTGTCTTTATCTGATTATTCTTTTACCATTAGAGTATATACTAGCAGACTATTCATACCATTATGTTGGTATTCGGGGATTGGACAGTCGTCCCCTAAAGCTTGATCTGTCAGTGATTATGTTGTTCAGCTCTCCCAGTGTAATCTTAAACCAGTTTGGAACTTTGGTGGTGCGTAGATGTCATTTGTTTTGGACGGTGGGCAGTGACTCCGATGGTGGATATCGGCCATGGTGACATGCTGAGTGGGTTGATGAATTTACATGATGTAGCTTGTGGGAACATGATACTCCTCGCTTTGGAAAGCATTGTGTTCCCATTCCGATCATGCCTATCTGTTTCACTGCTCCTCCGGCCACCCAACCATACCAAACCTTCGATCTACCATGTTCAATGTCAGTTCCTGCGGCCAGTATCGTAGAGCGAAAACAAGCACTGAAAAAAGTAACTGAAAAAGTCCTTTCTAGTCACACATATATAACTATTATATATGATATTGTATGTCTCTCTGGCACGTATTTGATCTTTAATTATCTCCTGTCCCAGTAATTCCCCCTATGATTTAATGCAGGCCCGGGACTGCTCAGTCGGACCTAGATGTTTGTGGAACACGAGTTGTTTATCGTCATGTCTAAACCGAATGGCCTACTTCTAGCCCTCTTGTCCCTAAATAATTATAAATTGCACCGATGCAGCCAATGAAATAAATTGTTTCGGACATGGCGATCGTGTTGTTCAATTGAAAATGTATAAATAGACTTTCCTTGACCTTGGCTATTGTGAGGTTAAGCCATCTTGTGGTATCTTGATAGACTGGATGCCTACTTCTCTAATAGTAGAGATACAACGAAGCCAGACGAACGAAGTGAATATTTTTAGCGAAGTAATTACTTATTGCCAAGGTTAGTGTTTATAAAACCTACTTATATTAAACCGTGGTTTTTGACCTGTGGGTTTGAGGTCAAGCTACACTATCTAGGTCAAGCCAATGCGAATGAGAGGCTGCCAGACCACTCACCACTCCCGGAGCAACGAAGGACGGGGACCGGTTTAAGAGAGGCTGAGCGCCGACTGGTCCCTCCCTGTTTTTTTTCTAAATTCTTCTTAAGTGGTGAAAACCTATTCTGTACCCTATGATTATTGCCAAGATGCGTTTTCATGTGTAAAAAAATAGCGGACATTTCCGTCAATTTCCGTCGTCGCATTGTTTACTGTTGCGCAATGCATGCACTGGGAAAACCCAAGAAAACCCTTCAAAGGTCTATGACGTCATTGATATCTAGGCTTATGCAATCGCAGGAACACCCCTCCTCAGACTGCAGAGTGCGAAATTAGCACCTGCCCGCCGCCAAATGCGGGTACAAATTCGGGCGGGCGGGTAAAACCGCCAAGTTACCCGCCCTCCTTGGCGGGTGAATGAAAATCAGCTTGAGATTATAGTGAAGATGAACATGACGATAGAGAGATGGAGGCAAACATAACATGCCAAATGGAAGCATTTCTGTAAAACCACATGAGTAATTCTCCCAATAGGGCATCATTTGATTTTCCAGCCTAGGGTCTCTACAACCTGTATATATTGGGATGATCACACATGATTATAACCATTTTATTTTGAATTTCTTATGGCAATATCTTCGCCGCTATTGTGATAAAAGGGCTTTAAAATAAGTGATAGGTATGGAATTTGGATATAATTACACAGGCGTATTTAGAAAGTATTACTTCTCCTAGAAAGAATGGTTTCTACACATGCACACAATGTTCGTTATCATGAAAAACCCTACTACATGGATTTATGTAATAACTAATTTAGACTGATTTAGGAAAATATTGTTTTGGAATATTTGTGTCGCCGTTACGACATATATTGGCTCCAAAACAATGGAATACTCCAAGAGTAACTATTAATATCAAATTGCATTTCGTTTTTTTGTGTGGGGAAGATATGCATGCATGTGTAGATACAAAAATAAATTGAGGAGAGCTAGTGTAGTCATGTCGCCGTTATGTCATAGTGTCCCCGTTATGCCATAGTTATTGTAAATAAAGAGACCCTCCTATTCAAACTCAGTGATTTTATGGTAATAAAATCGATATATTTGCCTCAGCCTTCCCAAACTTAACCTGCATTCTGCTGATATCCCCTGCTATAATTATGTATACCAAAGATTGCAGAGGTTCAACAATTTTTATTTTTTCTGAAATTAAATGCTGCCTCTTGGGAAAATTACTCATATATAAGTTTTTTTTGTTTAAAGTTTGCTTTTTTTTAAAAACCTTCGGATTCAACTTCATTTGATGAGTTATGTGACATGTGTATCACAAATAAAAGTGGTGAATGGTATCGAAATCTGTTACTATATTATTTTGGTACAAAGAAAGAATGGTATTTTATTATTTACCTGTGTGATTGAAATCAGCTCCGACTTCTGTCATTAAAGTGTAATTTGTGGGCGGGTAAATTTATGTGTGGGCGGGTAAATATCTGCATTTACCCGCCAAGTTGGCGGGTGGAGAAAATAGTTAATTTCGCACTCTGGCCTCTGCCTTTCTCTCACCAGTACACTACTTTCTTTCTCAAGAGGCGAACGGCTGGGGTTACACACATTACACACAGTCACAGTTAAACACACTCTCTCTCCCCTCCCGTCCTCCTCCCCCTCCTCCTCCTCCCCGTCCTACTACCTCACTACCATACCTGTTAGAAAGGGGGAGTAGAAGGAAAATAGATAGATGTATGGGTCAGATTTTCAGAAAATGTACAATTGGCAGCTCTACACATTTGGGAAATTCTCCTAAATTAGGCTGAAAAATGAAGAATACTGTATATCTGAGTATATTTGGGATCGCATTGATTTAAAGTATTAGTTCTGTTATATGTTAAACTGTATTTTGAAGCTCATTTTTGTCTTAAATGTGGGTTATTTGAGAGGATTGGTTAAGGCGAATTGTACATTTTCTGAAAATCTGGCCGGTAAAGGTATGTGTGGTGGGGGTGCGGGGGGGGGGGGGGGTGCAAGCACTTCAATAAAACCCTCTTATATCTGTCTTTCTCATCTCTCCTCTCCCTCTTTTCTACTCTCCCCTTTCATCAATTGTGCTCTCTCTCCCCTCGATCCCTTCTTTATCTATCTCTCTCCTTTATCTTTTATCTCCTAAAATTCTTAAATTCTTAAAATGCTAATCTTAAATCCTCATTATTTCTGTTTTCAAATAGGTTTCCAGTGTAACATTTGCAAGTCTAACATTCAAAATAATGAAGGTTTCGTTCCATTTCTTTCTCAGAATATACCCAGAGAAAGAGGGGGAGGGGAGAGGGTAGGGGAGAGTGGGAAAAGAGAGAATTGCAGACCTAACATGTTATATTTCAAGTGCCGAAGGCACTTGTGTTTATAACGACGTGCATATGGGACTGTAGATGACTGTGAATGAACATGTCGCTGCGCTATGACTATGTATTCAGTATCACCATGGTGATACTGCATCCGTAGTTGTGGTGAGGTGTGACTGTATAACTATAAATGAGGCACTGTCAGCCTTTCTCCATGAATTCCATACTTTTCTCTGGGGCGGGATAAGTGAGAATGATAACAAATAAATAGAGGACGTTGATTTATTACTACTAATCATCATTACTGTTATTTATATGTGGCACAAGGGTGCTAGATGTGTCTGGACTTGGGGGTTGTGCAAGTCTCGCTGGATATTTTATCCAGCTTCCCCTTCAACTCGTAGTGTGATCAGTAGTACATCATCATTATCCTCCACATGGGTCATGGTAATAATAATGGCAGGGATAGCAAAAGTAAGTGTAGCTAGGCTTGCAGCCTCCATCCAACACCACCAGCATAACCTCCACCACTTCCATGACCATCACCATCCTCATCACTTGTCTAGCTTGGAGCCCTACGTAGTTGACACAGAAAACCATAACTCTTTCCTCAACAGAACCCTCAAGGGCTGCTCTGTGTACTCCCTCCACATCATCCCATGGCTGGCATGGAATCCAACCCCAACATGCAGCTAACCCTGGACACCTCCCGCATGGATACAACTACTAACCAACAGCCGCAGCAACAACAACAACAGCCACAACAACCACAGGGACTTGGGTCTAGTGACAACAAGGATCAGGTTAGATCTGAGGTAAGATCAAGTAAAACATGCATCCAAGTTGTAAAACGCCAAGTACTTCTTATGGCGGCTTCACTTCACTCTCTTCAACGCACTGCAACTACATACTATTTACTAGTCTGTCTTAAAAGCGATGGTAAAGTCTCAAGGAACTGCAAAGTCGCAACTTCGCCTCACAACCACAATGAATGTGCTATGTTCACTGGGATCCGATTTGTCGAAATGTTGACTTCGAATACTTCCAATGGGAAGCAACGTAAACAAATACTATGTACTTACATTTTCAACATGTTTGTATGAACACCCAACAGTCTGCTGTTGATACAGTTATCGAGCACATGAATTCGTTGCAGAAAGAATAAGAGGCGCTGCACCCTTCTTTTTCACCCATGCTTATCTGCTGCTTTATGTCTCATGGCATGTTGAATGTTGCATGATTATTTCTCTACACAAGGCTGTGGATATAAGAAGAAATGCGGTACTCTACTCCCGTGCTTTTGTAACTACGCACTAACTATCTTTTTTACGTGGAAAAGTGCTGCACAGTCATAGACATTCAAAGCATGCCTTTTGTGATATTTCCTTTATCGGAAACTGCATGTGCTTTGCCTATTTTATCTTGGCGAATATACTAAACTTCGGAAAGCATTGTGGACTTGTTGACAGTGATTAAGTCTTACATTATTCGCCGGTATTGGGGATAATATGTTTCCAGTTCTCCAGGGGTTCAGGCTAACTAAAAATTCCTTTTACCTTTTTTCCCACTAGTCCTCCTGGGTTTCACTAGTCCCCACTGGCCAGATGGGCTCACAGAGTAAAATGAAATACGATGCATAATACGCATGAAATACGTTCGTTCATTGCCCAACTATAAAAATAGGACACGTTATTCCAATAACGAACAAGGGTCATGGGGTCTAGAATTTGGAACGAAACATACTTGTGGTATTTGATTGAATCATTAGATGAACGGACCCATGGTGGTGGTGGGGGGTGGGTGTCTCCCCCCTTGGAAAATCTGAAAAATAATTTCTTTTTTAGCTTTACTGCTGTAAAGTTGATTGATTGTTTTTTTCGTCTTGATTACTTCTGTCAGTTCAAAGGGCCGCCCCTATTCCCCCATACATGGCCCAAGTAATGCCATATGACAAGGTGGTCATATTTCCATTGTATTAACGTCCAATTCTTCCTCTGAGTCTCCCTCTCTCTCTCTTCTCCTCTCCTCTATTTCACTCCACTCTGCTCCTTCTCTCTCTCTACTCTCCCCCACCCGCTCTCTTTCTCTTATAAATTAAGGGTATACGTTTCTTACATTGTGTAATATAGGTGTCACATAAACGTGTGACAATGATTGTCGCACATCTGTCAATACCTGCTGCTAAACAATGGCTGGTCTCCTCGAGTGGGACAAAGCCACCACATGTCCGATGATATTTCTCACAGTCCTGGGAAGTATAATTAAGCAGTGCAGTCTAGCCTCACAACCTCTCAGAACAGATTAGAATGGTATATCACTGATTGGACCCCCACTGCTTTAATGACTATCCTGGCCCTGTAGTAGGCGTCTTAATGGAATTATAAGGACATTTTGCGGTTTGGGGGAGAGAATTTCCCTCAGTTTGGAGGGACTTGCTCAAATTTGAGCCTAGACCGAGTACTCAGTAGGCCATGTTTCATATTTAATTATGTGTACAACAGTTCATCAATTAGATGCAGAACATTGTCCTTTTTGCATTCATGAATTGAATCAAATTTCATCAGTTACAGCTCCGTTTTCTCCTCTTCCCCGGTCATACTGGAAGTCATGGAATTTATATCAGAAGTATGACTCCGTTTTGTACGTCATCCTTAGCTACAAATAAATAATATCTTGAATTGAATCAAATTTACGCTTAGGTTTAGATTCATTCAGCCATTAGGTAACTTTCATGATTTGGTTTGTAGGTACAGGATACAATATTCGCTTGCTCAATGAAAGAGTATCGTTTGACAATCGAACTTAAGTTAAACTCGGTGCATTACCGGAGTGAATAATTGCCCATATAGCCTCAGTTAATGTCGTATTGTAATATATGCGCATCATGATTCTCGCCGGTAATGTCTTGGAGGTAATCCAATGGACAAGTAAGGACAATAGTATCTGATCTCATCCTTTCCAACTGTTCTTTATGTATGACCTTATCATGGACATTCAAGAATTTTAGTCACCCACATATTGCTATAGCATACATGACATTTATTCTTTTGATTCGTGTGGGAAAATTGAATCGTTTATAGATCTTCTCATGGAATTAATGTACCTACAGTCGGGTATATTTGTCCAGTCCGCACCAGCTCTAAATTACGGTACACTAAATATATGAAAAGAAAATAAGTTGTCGATGCGATGTGGGGGCTGGGGTTTGGAAGCCGTGTTTAAATCACAGTGATCTGGGGTTCAAGAGGTCCTTTAAGGATATATAGGTTTGTGTTGGGATGCCTGACACAAAGACTCCTGACCAACTCGTGATAATAATGGAGTGGTATGAGGTCCACTTGGACCACGCATAATGTGACTTAGCCATCCTTTGATGCGGACCTTGGTCCTTGTAGGAGGTCAAGAGAGTTAGGGTCAGATGAGATGTCTTGGCTTTTGGAAGACTCACTGGCCCTGTAAAAAAAATCGACTGTTGGGGGTAGGGGGAGGCGGGAGGGGATTCCCAATCTAGCTGCTCAACTCATGCCACTCGCACCTCCCTCTCCCTATGTAATACTTAATCTTGATTCTTTTATCCTGATCAATGGAAATTTGCATCAGAATTGATTTCACGCGTCCATTAACGCTACCAGCCCTTTACTGCTTAAGTGGTATGTATGTATCCTTCGTTATTGGATTCTTAAAGATCCTTTTAGTATTACGTCAAGAGGTTAATAAGAACAATTTAGCCAACGCCCATAAGCACTGAATTTAATAAGGCTGCTATGGATTCAGTGGAATCATCATCTGTGTGATGCTCATGTTTAAAATGATTATCCAATAGTATGTTTAGAGCACTTATTCTTAAGCCTTATTTCCAGGTATATTCACTCCTTGAATTGCCTAGGAAAAAAAATCATAATTCTAATCATCTTACTACTTATCCGGTAAGTCTTGCCAAAATTCTAAAAAAAAAAAATAGAAGAACATTTGTCCCCAAATCTAGGTGAATAGTACAGAGACTCACTGGGTAGACGGAGGAGTGGTGTTTGCGTGTAAAAAGTTACGAACAGTCACCCTGGAGCGCAGGGGAAGCTGTGAACATGGGTGGGCAAATTGTTGAGGAGTTCGAGCACCCTAGACCCACCCACACAGACTGGGGAATTTGTGGTACCAGTTATACATATCCTTTTAGTAAAATAAGGTTTTTTCAAAAGCTTTTGACAACCCTCATTTGATATTCAGTATTACAAATTCATGAATTCTTACCAAGTCATCAATTCCTCGCTTTATGAGGTATTCAGTATTCTATTCATTAATTCCTATGCCTCGAGGTTCTTCCTCGGAAATTAGTTGAGCCTTAGTTGAGCCTTAGGGAAAGAGGCCATATTACTCTGAGGTTGAGCTCAAATGGATGCATGAAGAGGTATCGGATGCCATTGACCCTTTAAGTTTGGATCCGACCTAGGGCGATTAGATTTAGAAACATATCGTATATGTTTTGATCAGAGGCAGAGTTAATCATGTAACCTAAATAGGAACAATCTACTGGTTCAGAATATAAGACTAAGTAATAACCGATATATATAGGCAAGATTGTGGACAACGACCCAATAACGTTATTCGTGATGGTGCTTTGCTGGAAGGAAGGAACGAGTGTTTTAAGCTCCAGGTTACTTGAAATCATGACCAGCTGTTCGTCCAATGGCAGCTGTACGCTCCTGCTGTCATGTTTATAACCTCGACCGTCATCCGTCAGGCATCTTCAGCTTGCCTGCCTGATCCTTCCGTTCCCGGCTACCAGCCCCATCAATTATTCCTGGATATTTCTTTAATCTCCTCGGTTTGA
Organism: Sthenelais limicola; assembly: GCA_942159475.1. NCBI lineage: Eukaryota > Metazoa > Annelida > Polychaeta > Phyllodocida > Sigalionidae > Sthenelais > Sthenelais limicola. Next base: position 55,541,541 of record OW804095.1, on the reverse strand, counting down.
GAGAGGTACGAATGTCCCCCAACACACACGAGTCAGGGTCATGGGCGTGAGTCCTTTAATCAGTTGCTCCAGTGGAAGGGCTCAGGCATGATGAAATATGTCCTCCATCACTCAAAATCTTGTAAATGCTAACAGGGAGAGTCACCCATCCAATTTTCCTTGCTTATATATTTAAACAAACTTTAGGGTTGCGGCCTTCGGATCTTTGGCAGGGTTATTGTCTACCACAACTGCTTTGAAGGAACAAAGGATATCGGTCTTGCACTTCACTATCATCTCCGTATGGATATATATCTACGCCCTCTTCATATATGCCAGTATCTTGTGACTGAAGTTGTATTATCTGCCGTTAGCATACATTACGTTGCAGTTAGATATGGGCTCACGTGCGTAGGCGGGGATTAAGGGACTGGGGGAATGGGCTATATCTGTTTGCACTACTCATTAGCACGGGGAAGCGATATTTGTTCAACGTATCTAACAACATCATGAATTAGATCGGTCCACTGCTTTGAAGTTATCATAATTTCGGTTGTGACAAACTTGTACCTCTCGCCTATAATAGCTGTATCCGCATGCCTAGTCCACCACACGAAATTAGTTCATCTTCGTGTTAGTTACTTACCCCTGCCCAGCTAGGTACATCCCTACATGCCCCTTAATATTCTTGCTGAACCGACTGAATATCATGCTCTGTTCCATGGCCATGCTTTCTTTTCATCAATTGCTAGAGGGGGAATCGTCATTGTAAGATAAGGTTGCTATGGATACCATATATATAGCTTCAGGGGTCAAGGCCACTGCCTCTGGTGGTAAAACGAAGATGCCTTCCCTTTCCTTCTGATTTAAAATCTAACTAACTAGTCTGTATATATTATATAGAAACTTTTACGTGCTGTATGATGTATATATACCATATGTTTGTTATCAATGTCGTAGTCATCTTTCCTCTTTATAACCCAGCCCAAGTGTTGATTAATATTACTTGCCACTCTTACCCACATTAGGGGTCTCCCGCCAGTATCCAGTCCCGGATATTTGACAAGATAATTCACATCGAGATGATGACGGTTCTGACCAATTACACACTTTATGATCAAATAATAAAGCTCTTATAATGGCTGACAGTAAGTGGGTGTCCTGGGCACCAGACCCGTAGAAATGATGAGGCACTGGGAGACTCGGAGCAACTGGACGCGATCCTGGCAACAGAGCGATCAATTTTTAATCGCTGGCTGTCTATGGATGGTTATAGTGTGGCTGTGTTAAATAAAGTCAATCCAATTTAAATTTGACATCTACTCGCTCTTGGTAATAGTAGGCCTATATATTTGTCTCAAATCACAAATGTCCTATCGATTGGCCGATTGCCATTAAAAATATATACCCAGTTCATTATTGCGTAATCGATGATGCCTTGTCAAGTCTCACTGAGTCTCGAAGCTGGGGAATGTTTGGTTTCTGAGATAAGGTTTGACTGGTTGGAGTATAGTTGTTTGTAGCATCTATGGGATGCGAAAGAGGGTGAGCTCGGGTCACTGCTCACTACATAGCCTCCCTGCCGCCTGACACCACCTCTATACCTCGGCCCGCATGCGCCCTCCCACCCCTATACTTGGTTGTCCACCCTCCCTCCCCCACCCCCACTACCCACACACACACACGCATTCCCCACCCGTCTGTCCGGCCGGCCATGCTTGCTAAGTGCTGCGGGCACCAGCTCCTGCTACATTAGGCGGCGAAGGACAACAAAGCCTCCTCACACAGTCATCCAGCCACTCTGAGGGAGCATCACTCTCGACGGACTGCCTCGCTGCTATAACCTTAGTATTTCGCTTTCCAATCGCAGTATTTGTGTGTGTACGAGCTTGGGATACCATGGAGCAATACACCTCGAGTTTTCTCTTCAGATTTGGGAATTTAACCGGATAGTTAATACTTTATTATTGACCCAAATACCTCAGTGTGGCAGAATAGCATCTGTTGTTGTACATCATCAGTATTCTGCAGTACAAAGGACAATACACATAGCATATACACATTATCGCGCGCTTCGATGGTCTCCACTGTCGGCTCTCCTATTCACGGAGCTCTTCAGGTCTCATTACATCCACCAACAACCATGCCTTGTTTCGAATCGCCTCCTGTGCCTCTTTTGGTAGGTATATCTCTATGGTTAAACTCAGAGAAATTTCAATTTAGTTAAGTTACAGCTCTAAAGACATTGCTCTGGTGCATGTCCAATGGACCTACTAGTAGTACTAGTCTGTGTGTGTGGTGTCACATACTAGGAAGCTGTGTGTATTGTCATGGAATGAAGGAGATGAGGCCAGGCCCAGGGCTTTCTCTCGACTAGTCAACAAGATTCTCCCCTGCTCCCATTTCAACAATCGTAGTGATTGTGTCACTTGAAACACAAATTATTTATTATGTCCATTGATCACGTAGGAATATACATATTCTATGATATTTGGGCCGATTTATGATACTGACTGGTTGTCAATGACTTTCCCATCCTCAGGCAACCCAGTCACATTAATGGTGGTTGTGCGCAAACCATTCATCATCATACGGATGTAGTTCGCCCTGACCTAGATAGAACTCGCCATCCTCCCAACTCTTGTGTACATGTATTCCTGTCATTTTATTGTGCACAAACTGCGCCTCCTTTGGCTACACAGTGGGGCTATATTACTGGACTTGGTGTATAATATAAGTTCGCCTGGGTTTTGTTGATCTGAAATACCTTAACGAATGATTGTCTTTCATAGAATACATGTATACTCGGAACCTCATAACATATTCTCCATGATTCGTCCATCGGCATCCCTTGGAGCCAATCGGTTCATCCTTTATGCACTGATTGATAATTTACGCTCGTTGTTGTGGGTCGCTGCGTTAGTGGCTTCCCAAATTACTACACTTAGTTCACAGAGCATCAAATATAAAAAAACTTTTTAGCAGGCCAAGGCGAAGGGCATCGATCTGATCCACTTTTTCACTTGGGATGTTGCTTAAGCCCGAAGTTGCAACATCGGTTTATTTTCTCATGACTGTGTAGACACAGTCATGTATCCAGTAGGATATTACTCTTGCCAAACTCGGCGTCTAGCCTCTAGGGATGTATCTTGCTTGCACGACGGCCCTAGTGACAGCGACAGTTGTCAATCCTTTGTTTATACAGCTTGGGTATAGGGCATGTATCAATGACAATAGACCAATTACTGCGAATGACTCGTCCCTGCCTTTAATAAAGAGGTCAGAACCAGCCTTCCCTCCTTTGTCAGCTCTACCAAAACACCGGCCCCCTTACACAGTCTAGGTACGAACCCTCAGATCAGATAAGAATGGTATGTCAGTGATTGGATGCCTACTTTGCTAGTCGGTTTCCTGGCCTAGGACTAGGCGTTCAAGATTATGGGATTATAATGACATTTTGCGGTCTTAATGGAATTATAATAGCACTTAGCGGTTTGAAGCGAGAGGCCTTCTCTCCGTTTGAAGGGACTCTCTTCTTTGGGCCTAGACTCTACACGCGTTGATGTTTCCCATTTTCGTTGTTTCAACTTTTTTTTCCCTTTATCAATAACGAAATTTTGTAAATACAGAAATGTTTTTGACTTTCTCGCCCCCACCCCAACTACGCTCTTGGCACTTTGGCAGTGACGTATTATGTTAACTGCACAAATTATGCCCTGACAAGTTATGGTGATGATCGATGTTCTTGGCTGAACTCCTTGGTTGACGCTTGATTTATAATCTAGACAAATAATGTCTTGTGTGATTGGTGCAGACGGTCGGAGCATCAGGAGGGGGAAGTGCACCAAGGCTATATATAGATTGATGGCAGACAGTTTTGAGTTAGTGTTGAACAGTGTTGACATCTTTGATCTCGCATGAAACTCATAATATTATTTTCACTATATCTATACAACCTCCTCTGGTTAATTGCTTTTAACACTTCGCTATTACGCACTGAACTCTTCACATTCCTACTGTAAGACCTAACACAAGTTAAGAGTCAAAAGAATTACGTTTACCCTCTTAAGATTTTTACTCTCGAAGACAATGAACCTAGGTTGGTTTCCAGTTGTGAGGACCAGTGGATATGTTATGTTGCTTCTGTTGTTTATTCTTCCAAAGATAGACCTACATTTGTGTAGCCTATAGGCATGTGAACTAATCATAATGAAGGACTGAATTTAATATGTGATTGAAGGACATTAAGTTTGAATGAGGTGGAAGATGCAATTAATTATACTTTGCATCAGCCTATAGATATTTAATTATATAAGCATCTTTGTACATTGTGTTCCCAGTGATCATGCATCAAACCTGGAATGTGTAAGGCCCAAGCTCAGTGATCATGTTGTTCACGCGAATGATGCCTGAGTGAGTTAATATCCAAGGCTTAGGCATCGTGTTGATATATTCAGGAAGGTTTCATATAAACAAGTTAAAGTAGTTACATTCATATTTTAATTAGTCAAATTTAGTTGCTAGTTAAAACATTCGCTTCCTTTAAAAGTTCATGTATCTCCATTTCATAAATATAATAATGGCAATCATGCAATGGCAGGTATTTTCCTGTCGAGCCTAGGTTTCGATAAAAGATCATTTAATTCAGTGTTAGGTGTATTCAGTCTATGATAATGTCATCCTATAGGGGGAGGGGGAGGGGTGGAATCGCGTAGTGGACAACGATGTGCGGGATATATAACATGCATACAAATGTGCAACATTTGCCAGGAGATAGCGATAGGGGGCAGTGTGGGGCGGCCAAAGTTACACACAGCGCGCAACATTCACGCTCCTTTTGCTGTTTTGTATATTGCCCTTTAACCATGGTGAAAAGATTGAAAAATCAAATCATATTTATGTAATTTATACATATAAATAATGATTGCGTTTGTTTCTTTCAGCACATGGTGCAGAACCAGATGACTCCGTCATACCCACAGACAGTGCAGTTTCCACAAGCCAGTATAGATGAGTATCAACAGGCGGCAACGGCTGCAGCAGTGGCAACTACCGCCGCTGTCACAGACCCCGCAGCCCAACAACAACCCTACAAAGAAGGGCAAGCATACGCCCAAGCACCCGTAACACAAAATGGTGTCGAACAACAAACGGTAAGAGTCCCATGTCCCATTCGTTATTTGGCAAGACCATCATCATCAGTCCGTATTACCACCGCTGCTATCGATGTTACTATTTATAAAAGTCATGCATTTTACAGAACAGACAAAATATGACACACATCTTCCTTCTATTACATTTTGTATGACATCATTATTATTAGTGGTTATTACATATCTTGTAGTAATTGTATATCTCGTAGACTTATGTTCTAAGCCCAAATTTGTCCAGAAATCTGTTTTATCCAAGGTAATACGCTCAATAGGCCTTGTAATATAATGATTTCTACTTTAGATTAAATTAAATGATAATGTCACTTCATGTGTAGAACTCTAACGCGTGCTCTCTGTAAGATTACCCTACGAATTTTATATCATATCTTCCCCACTATTAAATTAATTTGTAGTTCGCTGATTTCAAGCGGAGTGTTCATACAAATCCCTGGGGTGTTCGCCTCCTCTTTATTTATCTTTTTAGATACATAAATAATGTTTTCCTTCAATGAACTCCATTATCCTTTTATCTTGCCAATTACTTCTGCCAATTACTATCTTATGATTCCAGAATATTCTGTTAATTCATATATCGCTATAAATGAATGGAAACAGAGTTCTGGAAAAATTTGCTCTTACTGCTCGCTCCTCCTTCGTGATTAGCCCCACCTTCCCCTCTAGTTATCATGTCAATGTAATTAAAATATGTATCCATGTCTGACTACAGAAAGCAGAGGTAAGTAATTGATCATGTGTCGTCCAGGTAGGCTTGTGATATGCTGTCGTGCACAATATACCGTCTCAACACAACACTTAATTGTGTACAATGCCTGCATGAACTACTACTACTATACTACTCTAATACTACTACTCTCACTGACTCCCTTACTCCTCTCTCACAGTAACACACCTTCCTGATGATCATGTAAGATATGGAAAGACTCCCTTTGAGCATTGATTAATATGGGGTTTTCTTGAGCTCTCGATCTGGATAGTAAGACTGATTTAAGTCCTGCCGTCGAAACATCTTTCCTATGAATATATCTATCGCATTTCCCCTAAAAAGATATAGTTAGTTGTCACCTGTCAAATTTTGTTTATTTTGACCCTATCTTTTTTTGGTTTATGATATTATTTGTGGCGCACACAGTTTTATTTCGAAATATTTCTCGTGGGCACCAGGTCTCGAAGTAAATAATGACCCCCATCGCACATGTACCCATTCATTGAATTTTCAATGGTGAACATGAGAATAAAGGATGGAAAGGGTTATGGACTGGGGAAAGAAGATCCCGTGGTCTTTGGCCACCGCACGCATGATGTACTATAAATTACAATGTGTGGTACATTAGCACAGACATACCATCTGTACAATTGACCTAGATATTAGTCCTATATGGAGTCTTTACATGGCGTCGGGTCAAGATCACATCGATTCTTCCGTGATTGTAGCCCTTGAGTATGTAATTGACTGGTTTACATGGGAGAAATAGTGGTCAATAGTGGCCGATGTTATTTTTATTAGTACGTGTACACGTACATTGTGTTTGATCCCCCACCAACACAATACTATGGAACATATGTCCCTTTGCGATGAAATCAAACAAAGTCAATTTGGCTGTTTATTCCATTAAATCATTCGTAATGTATAACAGTATTAGCTCTGGCAATTTTTTCGTCTTACCCATATGATTACTGGACACTTGGATGTTATACCACCGAAGTAGGCAGTTTCCTAGTTGATACACCCAGGCGAAGGATTAACATTCCCCACCAAGCCCTTTTGTTCATCTGTGACCTTCCAGTGTAGGCTCATGATTCTGAAAACATTTTCAAAGAATTCAGGAGCAATTCTATCCCTTCTTTTGAAAACCTTCCCTCCAATTGGCAGAGACCTTGCTGCAGGATCCTCCAATCTCATCCACACTCTCCAAGTACGTTTCTGTGATGTCGTTGTATATGTGGCTGTGTGACATAACATGTCTTTACATTTTCATTGTTAGACTCTACGAAAATGGTCTCCAATTGATGCCGTGGTAAAAGTAAGTTTGCTTTTGAAGTAATAGTGGTAATGAAAATTAAATTTGCTCCCTTCAGCAGATTAGTTTTCTATGGGAACTCTTTGATTTTCCTTGCTGATCCTACGTTGAATAGTTGAACCAGAATTGTTGTTGCTGGCAATTGGTTTGATTAGGATCAAAGAAGGACCTTAAGAACCTCTGATAAAAATAACACTACCTACCTATCAGATTTAACATCAGTGTGTAGACGCTGGCATTATTTATGATGCAGTTCACTATTTGTTAAAGTGTTTTTGAATTTAAATAGAACGAGAAGTGGATTAATTTAGAGCTCTTTACCCTTACCCCCAGCTTATTAGTATTTCTTTGTCACTTGCGATGATATTGTTGCTTTTCTGTGACCATATCATTATCCTTCTATTCCAATGGAGTTTATGTGATTACAGTGATTTTCGCCTGGAAATTTGAGAAAAAAGTTTGTAATATCGGAGACGCCTATTCCGTACCTTGTAGTCAATCAGAATTGAGACAGTGTTGCATGAATAATGGCGAAGTACCTTCCTGGTCATTGAATGCCCAATCTGGCATACATAATGTCATCATATGTGTATTGTCTATGAATAAATACTCCATCTATTATTCACTGCAAGCATAGCCATCGATGAATGTTTCAATGACTTGGCTCCTCTGAATTAACAGAAGCCTTGATGGATATATTACTGATCGGAATAAAACAGCCCATTGGAATGGGATTGACTGGAATAATTAAACACCAGGACTAACCCCTTCCCAATCTACTGCAGTAAATCTGTTTCCATAGTACCAGAATAATTACAAAATTGATATAATTTCCGCGTTATTAATAAATTCACGAGTTAATCTCGCCTTATTACCCCCCGGAAATCAACGGACATACACTGCTACTTTATTCGCCATTTGCTATAAAGGAGATATCATCATCCACATATTATTATTATAAGAGTGGAATACCGACACTGTATTATCCGGCGGGTGGATAAGAATAATGGTATTGAGGCATAGGTCATGTCCTCTCTCCCCATGTTGTCCTGCACAGTGCGCGCGTCACTAAATCAACGCGTCTGTGATAAACACGCGGCCATGTGACACATCTTTGGGCTGTATAATGCGCATGAGGATTTGGCTTACAGATTACCCATTCTTGGCCAATGTTAAACGTTGTCGCTCTCAGTTGATGTCCCGATCCTTTTAATATGCAGCACATGGAAGGAACTATCTCGAACAGTGACAACACTCTTGGCAGGGCTCCAACCCTGACTACGCCCATTCTTTTCCAAACGAGAGAAAATAACCCTGGCGGTTCACCAGTGTGTTCATAATTACTGCTAATTACTCGAGTAGTTGCGTTTATCATAGCTTTGTATCATGTAGGATAGAGATTGATGCTCGTATTTGTACAACTAAATTACAGGAACCGGTTGAGAAGTGTGGGCAACCGGTTATGCAACAAAATTAATAAGGCTATTGGTATTTCCTTTAACTGACCCATACATTGGAACATCGAAGTCTTGGAGGCAATATTTGAGTATCATTCTAGAAGTTATTGGGGGGGGGGGGGGGCAAATTGGCATTGTTAATCTAACCATGGTTGTTGTCGTGTACACATTCTCGGTTAGTTTTTTTTGTAAAATCCCTGTTAACAGCTCTGTATCTTGTCTGTCTGTTTTGTAGTCTCTGTCTCTCCTCTCACTCACTCTTTCTTTTCTCTCCTTTCCTCTCCTCTCCTCTCCTTATCTCCCCTATTCTGCGGCATGTTTACTTTGCTTACAATTTCTGTATGCTAACCGTTGCATGGTTATTAGTATTGCTAATTTTGTCATCTGTTTTCAACCACAGCCTCGGGATAGAAGGATTTCATCAAGATGTGGCTGTTAGAAAACATAATACCTACTACTGTGCATTCTGATTATGACGGTGCATTCAGTCCCGTGTGCCATGTTTGTTGACTTTCATACAATTATTCCCTTCTAGCTTTGGCCCATTTTTAAATGCATGACTATTTTATTGGCTTGCTGTTCATTTCTTCTGGCCTGGGATAATTTGTTACAAATTCCAAAAATATTTTCTTAGTATCGGGACCGAGACCTTTCCCTACATGGGGTGGTGGGTGGTGGGGGGTGGGGTGGGGTGGGGTGGACCTCCCGATCCCACAGCACTTGGGCCGGCCAGTGACGTGGACAGCGGTCTAGCGGAGGCGGAGGTACACTGCTGATCGCTCACTCCCCCATCTCAGACGCTCTATTGAGTAGAAGTACCCAATGTAGGTCACGTGCTGCTCGGAAGATCCACTGACTCACCCCTCCTCCTCCTCCACAAGAACAAGATGGAGGTCCAGCCGTTAGCACTGATCCTACATGGCAGCACGAGTTAGAGCATAAAACATTTACTTTGGATATGATCATCGGGATAAACCATGTTTATCATGGTGATATGGGTTTCATCTGGAAGGCTGCAAATGCACCTTCGTCACGCTTCCCACACTGTGGTCATAGACATGTAATGCTGTATAAGAGTCGCTACCGGGGTGGAAGCATATATAATAGTATCTTTGGTGGAAGAACCGGCCGTAGGGAATTCTCATTTAAAAGAGTATAGTCTGACTTACACCAGTTATCGTAATAAATATGGTCTTCCTGTGGCTGGCCCTGCTTGGAGGAGGCGGGGCCATCCATGCAGGCTATAATCATGACCATTAATTACTTCCCATTTCCATTTATTACCAGCAGATATTCGGAATAATGGGACGGTAAACCGTCATGTAGCACATGAGTAGTGTTGCAATAGATTGCAATAGGAATGATAAACTAGTCAGATACAAGTGCTGACCATATCCATATTGCCATTTACTGTCCATTCTTTAAGGCTAATGTTTGTTGATGTTGCCCTTGATGGTTTATTTATTCAGCCCCATCTGTCACCTTCATGTATGACACCTTCTCGAGATGTGTGTCGGATGAATCACCAGTGGTCTCAGGGCAGGACGCTGTATCAAAAATAAACCACATAATAATATACGGTGGTACCCAACCTCGACGCCACCACCCAGTCCGTCCATTTTTATTGCAGTACATGGCCATGGCTCATCCAGTGATTCCATGACCAGTATATTAAGATGTCTGGGCGAAGTGGGGGATGTGCTGTGGTGCATTAGCAAAAAGGTCCCTTAACTTCGCTTTTAGCCCTGCTTTGTCGGGCCTGAGTTAGTCACGTAGGACCTGCCGATGAACCCATCGAGGGAGCGAATCCCGGTAGCCTGATCGCCAGCTACGTGTTCTAAATCTACACACGAGCTTGTGATGGTCTCGTCAGCTGCCAGTCACTTGGTGGTAGGCCTACTCATTCGCTGGTCTTGCCCAATGTTGGTATTGGAACATACACCCCAGGTCTACTTCTCACCTTTTTGGGTGTAGATAGATCCGCTTTTTAATCAGGAACGCAATTATAACATACATGCGCATCAGAAAGGTCGGATCCATGCTACACATTGGTATTGACACCAGAAACTGACTCGGCATAAAACTGATAGCCTGACAGTGCTGATAATCCCAAACCAAAAGTCTTTTATCTTCCTGGACAAGGATGACAAGACGGCACTTATGGCCTTCCTTCCGTAAATTAAATTTGAAGGATTGTCGATTGGGAGGGTGTCTGCTCTGGATTGTGTCCAGATAACGCGTGGCTCCAGGGATCTCTTGAAGATATTGTCTATTTGAAGAACTGAAATAGTATTAATACTATCTTTATTTGTGACCGGCAGAGGAAGGATAGATACCCGAAGGATAGACATAATCTGATAACCCCATCATTTCTTAACCCTTAAGACACATGACCTTCTCTTTGTAGGTTTCGTTCGGTCTGTCTGAATTTAGTGTATTGGAATGTAATCACAAATAATTACCAATAAATAACAGGACGACTGCTATTTAGAGTCCTTTTAGCCCCGGGATCTACGCAGGAGGGGACTCTTCTCCACCGTATCTGATAGCAAATTACCATTATAAGTGATGGCTATTAGTATTCTGGCTTAATTAATGCTGAATACACGTGGGTGAAGTATTGCATGTGTTGCTGATTGAAGTATGATGCCTAGATACAAATATTTGCTTCTTGGTGTATCTATTCCATGGTAGAATTAGGCTAATAATGACCTATGCAGCACACGTACAACTACATATTAAACGTTGCAGATTCCGATATTTGATTTCAGGGTAGGGCCCTCGTCCAATTTAGACATGACCCATCACGCAGATCTGCACCAAAATTGCTAAGTCCGAATAGCAATGGCAGTATTGATTACCATGACGGCCCTTTTCAGTAGAGGGGACCTTCTAATATCGGAGGAACTAGGGTGTCAGGCCCGGTGAAGTTACCACCATGGGCTGCTATAATACCCCATCCTACCCTGTTGAAACTAACATACTATATACTAGTAATATCTTTAAACTAACACATTCCATTTTCAACAGTGGCAGACTGTCTAGATCATCTTCCCTCTAGCACCGTCAGATGGTGTCTCTGTACACATGAGTGGCCCACATCTCTGACAGACGACTAACTACTCAATCTACTGGCAAGTAGGAAGAGCAGTCGCACGAACTACCACTTGTGTCTTTTGCATGAAAATTGAAAACTATTTTCGGCGAGTAGAGCTTGGTGTGTGTGTATATTTACGTATATATTACATATATATTCTCAGAACCCTGGACTATTAGTACTCATTCTCAGAAACCTGAACTAGTAGTAGGCCTACTCAGATTGGGTGAGAAGGATGGTATCGAGCTGGTTCCCATAAGAGATGCTATCTTTATTATTATTTGTTTGTGTCTCCAAATAGTTTTCTTTACTTTTCTCCAGTTATATTTCACCCTTTGTAAGGCTGGGGTTTTTGAAGCGATACATTTTTCAGTGTCGATCCCATTCCCCTACCGTGGCTCAACACAGAACAGATATGGTCATGTTTTTCGTCGGTGTGTTACTATGATAGAAGGCTACTCGAAAAAACAAGAAATATTAACCAATTAAAAATACACCCAATGCGGGATTTGGGACTTTTCAACTTTCACAGGCCTCGGGGAGGTTATGCGATTGATTAATAAGAGATGGGTTTTAACTACAGAACGCCCACTGTTGAATGGTAACGTTTGCATGAAATGAGTACTGTTTAGAAATGCACGGTGATTCTAGATTATAAGATATTAAGTTAGTTCATGATACAGGTGAAGAGTTGTTGTATTTGCACCAATAATTAAGTTTGAACAAATTCTCGTTACGACGACTTAGGTATTTCAATCAATTATTAAATTTGTCGATGTCTTATCTATCCATATAAATGTGGTTTCTTGTCACTATTTTATACCATTAGTACACATTTATTCTGTTTAATAACTTATAAATGAATATCTTATTAAAACGCTATACGACGATGAGCATGGATTTTTGTGAAATTCTTGTATTATGATAGACGTTGTTTTAGCTTCTCCTCATTGTTTGTTGTTGTGTTCTCTTCTGAAAACAGCAAACAGACTTAGAAAGCGATGCCCCCGCCACATCACCGGGCTCTTCAGGACAAAGCTCAGGCCCCAAAAGACTACACGTCTCCAATATTCCTTTCCGATTCAGGGAAGCCGATTTACGTAGCTTGTTAGGGGTAAGTGTTCCAGATTTCTATCCTTCCATCATCCCTGAAACGGCTCTCTCCTTAACCAATAAAACACTGTCCAAGTTCACCGTTTCATTTCTTTTTTAATTCACAGTAACACGCCATTGATTTCTATTATTGAGGTGACGCTCTATCAGGACATATTTGTATGTGAACAACGACAGTGCGCTCTCTGTCGCTTTCTCGAGTAAATGATGATGACGGCCAGCTCTAATTTACCCCTTCTGACAAGAGACAACCTCTCTACTGCATCACCTTGATATCTATTTACTATCTTTTATGCTACCTGGTATATGCCATGGGCCAGGCTCCTTTGAAGATAAAAGCTGATCTCTGTCTCTCTCTAACCCTTAGTACACATTTAACCAACGAAGCCCGAGTCACTTCTTCATTTGTACATTGAGTCCGCGATGGGTGCCTTCCTGTATCATATGTTACATCTTACTGCATATATATGTTTTTATTTTTCTTTGTCTTTCTGACTCCTTTCCCCATTACCACAATACACACAGCCATTATAAAAATTAATAGATCTGGCCCGATGGGTTAAGGTGCTCCGTTTAGCTATTCTATAAATGATCGAGCTGTCATCGCATTGAGTGTACCCGCAATGCAGGGCTTCTTCTGGTAATACATTTCACTTGAGGAGCTGGCTGTATAGCCTTGTCTTCTTTAAGTCGCTCTTAATAAAAAAAAATCTAGGCCACAACGCATGTCCAGTAGTAGAGTCCAACATTTTACCGCCAACCTCTTTTACCATGTTTGTGTAGCATTGGGTATAATCCAAGTCTAATATTAAAACGTTCATTTTTGGCTTATGTTTCGTCTGTTGCAGACGGTGAGTACCTTCAACAATGTATGTATGTATTTATTGAGAAATCCGTATTGGTGCCCTTCACACACAGCCGACACTTTCTTAGCTCAGAAATAATAATCATACTCATCATAATCAAACCGGACAACTCTTGACACCTACAAGGGTTGATTCCTTGAACCGATGACAGCTCTCTTGAACCAAGTCCCCTTGTGTACATGAATCCTCAAGCCACTACCACCAGATTTGATCATTTTCCCGAATGCCAATATTCACAAATATAAGACAGCATACATAATGATCAATATATTGAATAACATCATAGATTGCCTTCCCCACAACCTGATCTTAATTAAGTATTAAAGGAACATATAGATAAAGGTTGGGAATGAATTGTGCTGACCTTAATGACGTGATTCTCCTTGAAGCCTTCATACATGCTGAATATATATCTATGTGGGTTACCATATAAATAGGAGATATTTTAACCGTCGATAAAAGCGAAAAACCCATACTTAGAACCTTTATCGTTTCGGTCTTCCGTTCCAAAGCCTTCAAAATTCCGCATTTCTCTGAAAGAAATCCATTTTTGAAAAACCGTTCCATTAAAACAATCACCGTGCTCACGGTGAGGTCATATACTAATGACCTTCTGCTTAAATCATTTTGAATTATGGGAATTGAGGATTTGGGTAACGTAGTGTAGTCGCTTGTTGGTATTCGAGATGAGGTGGATTCTGATATGGTCCGGTCGCTCACTTAAAATTCTTTGGTGTTAAACCTGGTTAGAACCAGTCTTAATTTGTGCGAAAAAATAGAATACCAGCCCAGAAAAGTGTACGTCTGGACTTATAAGATATATACAAGGGCTTAGGGTTCCCCTCGCAGACTACCACTCCTACACTAGGCTTTTGGTCCTTTAAGCCGCACACCCAACGTTGTTGGAGCATGTACGTATTGTATATATGCATCTGCACAGAGCATGATCATTTGCCAGACCTTGTCTTATCTCGTCATTTTTGCATGAATTTTAATAAGTCCAAAGTTTATTCGGCGTCAATGGGGTATTATGATATAAAAAAGAGCGTCCGTGTAGAAATATTACTGGCGCCCCTCCTCTAGCAGACATTTCAAGGACCAGGCAAATATCGCTACGATACGTCCCGGTGTGTCGTTAGTCATCGTTTGAAGGAGTAGGCTCCATCTCCAACACTAATAGCATAGTCAACATATTAAAAAACCTCTTAAAGGAATAATTATGATGCTTATATTAAGAATATGTCCGATGATGGACGTCCCAAAACTATTTTACGGATTACCTGATTAATAGATATAACCCTATGCAATTCCCGAGAGCTTCATCCCCACACAATATAAAATATTCATCAAGCTCCCACGATAAGTGGGTCGTGTAATAACTGTATGGTTTGATTTTAACTTAATCTTATCAAGGAAAGCAATTGTAATCCTTGCGCACATTAATACGTTTTAGTTTTCTACACTGGTATACTGGATTAGTGTTACACACTAAGCGTTGATTTTGTAGTCTCATTATTGTTTGGGTGGAAGTTTTACTGGATAAGATATATAAACACTGTGATTGTAACATGAAATGGAGGAATTATCTGGGCAAATTTGGTCAGGACTATTTAAAGACATGACCGTTTTGAGGTTAATCTGGGGATTTTATTGAAAATATCATATATTTTACTAAGTCACTGAATTGATTGACGTCTTTCTAGGCAGTCATAGATTTTATATGAAGTAAATAAAAATAAACCTCCACTCCTGTTCATTTCTACTGTCTGCTGCTGTCTATTTGGGTTCTAAGGTCTTTATGAAGGTAGAAACCTCTCTCTTCACAATGTCTCTCAGAAATTGCTTGCGTCGTATCACAATGACAATCGGTTTAGTGGTGCAGGTGAACACATAACGAGAACAGACACTCCGTGTAGTTGTGGCTGAAAATGCTCCAATTATTGCAGGCAAGACGAAGGAAACTCCTTCCTTCGTCTTTCATTTTTGTCCACCTGTTATTTCCCCCCCCCCCCCCCCCCCCGCCTCTAGGTACTTTAAATTAAGTTACATTTGGCCAACCTCTCCCGTACTCCCATTTTATCTTTAGATCATATACTAGTAATTTCTCCACTCGCGATCTTTTAGGCAACCCTGGTGTGTATACATAATCCTCATAAGACATCAAAATCTCCTTTAACGATCAAAATGACTAAATACATGTAAAGTTTTCTCATCCGCGATCTAATTAAAAATTACCACAAAATTTGTTCCAAGTACATATATGCTCCACGCTACTTAATAGTATCGTGTGCCCAAAGCCTTATATATTCATTCGAGATACTCCCATGATTTCAAAAGTCGCCATTTCCATCTCCAAACGTCAGCACCCGCCGACCCAGAGATCGCTGATGGCGACAGATATTATTATCATTAATATTGCCCCGTTCGGGTGTCTGACCACACCGAAACATTCCTGCATTGATGTTTTAATACTAGCATGCACATGGCAGAGTTTGTACTATTACATCCAGAACATTTGGAATTCTTAGGGCTGTTCACCTAGCATGTGACGTGTACAGTTATATACCGAAGATCTAGTTGGTTTCTTTATATATATTAAAATGATAAGTTGGAAAGCGGTGCCTCTGTCATGATTACTGACTGGTGGCAGTTGTCTGTGGTGTGTTTTAAGTATTCCCATCCATGTAGGTAGAAAATACATTTTTGTATATTTCATTTCTTCATATGATGGTAATCCAAATGCGACTTTAATATCCTTTTTAGACCCAACCAGTGATATATGCATGGATACAACTGTAATGTATTGATATTTGTCTGCCCGTTATTGAGATATGATTTGATACTATTCAGCAAAAATAGCTGTTGACGAATTTATAACGCGGAATATTTAAAAGAAGATTTCCTTTTGCTATCTTTAGGCAATACGCTTCCAAAAGATTGAATCACAGGCTGAAAATTATAGCAATTAATTTTGTCATGTTTGTTGGCATCCTGATACTATTGAGGCTTTCAAATTGGGGTGGGAAAAGAATCTTTGTACTTTTTCTCAAATCTATGGGTCTAGTATAGACGAAGAAATGCGCGTATTGGTATTATGCCATAGCCACTTGTATTATGAAGATGTTTCTAATTTTTGCTTACCTTTTCAGCAATTTGGGCCTATCCTAGACGTAGAGATTATTTTCAATGAGCGGGGATCGAAGGTAAGTTTTCCTATCACATATCATATATAGACATCGATTTCCTGGATTATCATACTAGAGATATAATAAATGAAGATCGTTGAGTAATAAGAGTAACTTTAATGAGTAATGTATATACTACAGTTTCTAGAGAAACGATCGAATTAATCTATATAAATACCTTTCTAACTAATACAACCTATTATGTGAATATATAAATTGTTCCATTGCCAATTGATGAAATTCAAATGTGGAAGTGTATCTGATATATAGCCTGTGTAACAAGGTCGGCACCTCTAACCTGACTCAAATGGAAATTACGATCATCGTAATTAATAACACCAGTAATTCTCCTTGCCTCCTGCGTGACACTGGTTTGACGTATCTTTCTGCATCTTCGAAAATCGTTAAATTAAACAAATGTTTTGTCAGTATTGAAGAAGTGTTATGATAGCAGTGATTAATTTGAAGAACATGTGTTAACATATAACCAAACCATCTATACCTTTGACAAACCACCTTCATCATATTCGATATCATGTGTTGAGTCGATAATGGTCTACCTTGGTACACACGCTTTTCTCTTTGTTATTGACCTATATGTACGGCATTAGTAAAGATCATTGAAAGTCAGTGACATTGAAGTTGTGTTGGGAACCTTTCTTTCATGCAACACATTAATTTCATCATTAGTAACAGACGTAAGATTATGATGATGATGAACGCCAGGTCTTCTCAAGAGACTCACGCACTGTATTTAGTACTGCTTATCATAGTAAATAGTGCTTGGCTTTTTATCAACTGTACAACAAGATCTGTATATCACGTGTATCTAATAATCACTTAACATCGGGAGCCAAAATATCTTAAAAAGTCATAAAATCACTAATACCATAGATGGGAAATGACTGTACTATACTAATATCTGGCAACTTCGGGATGGTTATGAGTAAGATGTATTTAATTATGTAATGCCCGCTGGATTATCATCACTATTGTTTTAGTGTAATTATAGTCGTTGTAAAATGTTATGCCTAAAATAATTTACTCCTGGCTTACTGCTATGTTAATGAGAAAGGTCCCCAAGACAACGAATCTGCCATTGTACCAACTTGTTAGGTCTATTGACTTGATCATGCCATGAACATCGCACATTGTACTATATATTGGCTTACCTTTCTCTCGTCCCCTTCTCTCGCTCTCTCTTCCATCCCATTCCATTCCGTTCTGACCATAGACCTAAATTATTTACTCGACACAACCTCCCTCATCCGTGTCATTCATCTTTTCTATGGACGTTCTTCTGAAATTGGCTCGACGCTATCATCATCACCTCGCTTTTACCTCCTCGAATTACATAGAAGATATAAGAAAGAAACTATGATTCAAGTGTGGTCTTACCAAATTGTCCACTGTCCATAAGCCCCGATCTCCCTCTCCTTCCCTTAGCCTCTCCTTCCTAATATACCCAATCAAATTCTAATGTCCATGCTCACCCTGGCACTAACCTATTTTTTTTTATTCCTCCTACTCTTGCCTTAAATTCCTCCTGCTTTAAATCAAGGTCTTGTTCTTTCCTCCCTTCGCTCCTTTCCCCTTATCTACATCCATCACCTTCTGTTTCTCTGACACCTCAATCACTTATACCGCGGCCTGTAGAGCTTGCTGACTCAGCCTTCCACGCGTATCATTCCCATACTCCCTTTCTTATCACTGCTTTGATAAGGCTAAAGCTTACCCATGCCTTACACATCATCTTTTGTAATACATTTGAGCGGATACTCTACACCTTTCTGCTAGATTCTTTAAACTATGGAAAACGGTACATTATGTGTGCCTGTTCTGTCCACTTGTAAGATATTCTGTATTTAGAAAGCCCCGGTTTCAATCATTTCCATTTGACGTACTCGGAACTCAACTGCTTCCCATGATGTTTTTAAGAGCACGATTTTCGAACATCTAATTGTAAATTCGTCAAACGATAAATTGACAATAATTGTAGCTACCTTTCCTAGTCTGAGCCTTGAATGATATCGCCTCCTTTTAAAAAGGTTTTTCTGCTGAAGAACTTGTCATCTCCCTCCCCTACTACCATGTCTTATAGATACGCTTCTGGCATTGCTCATTTTCATGTTATACTAGCGATTCTTTTGATTTTGGATTAATCCAATATTATATATCTAGGCCCACCGTCCTTGTTCAAACTGCGGCTGGTCTTCACATTTTATGGGTACCTAGTCCCAGCAAATAGTTCCTCAAGGTGATTAGCTATCAGATAATGGAAGTGTTATAAATGATGGTTTCATACTTTGAATATAATTTGCAAAAATTCTCATTATTGAGTTCCTATTCTAAATATTTCCTCCCACTGCAACCCCTTATGATAGTATTCCATAAGTACGAGCATCATTATAGAAAATCACATAAGTTATGGTAGTGTCCTTTTATCATGCGTATACTTAGCACATCCTGCCACTACTCTTGTAAAGGTTATTCGGTCCATATCTCTTGGCTGATCCTTCGCGTGTTGCTCTTTTCGAAACTACATCTGCTGCTTTTGTGCTGCCTCTTGTCTTCGTCTTTTTGTGCTTTTCGGATGCGTGTGTGCGTTTGCTTGGTGGATGCACGCATGCGGCGAAACTAGAGAGCTCGCATGTCTTCTAGACCCTCTGCCTCCTCCTCCCCCTCCTCCTCCTCCTCCTCCTCCTCCTCCTCCCCACCCTCCTTCTCTTGTACCCCTCTTACTCTTGTACCCTCTTTCTCTTCCCCTCTACCTTACTCCTGCCCATCTAGCTCTTCAGTCCTCTTCCCATTCATGAATATGTACTTATGCCCGATCATCCAATCATATTGTCTATCCTGAGCCAATCAACATGTACAATTGTGCATGTGACCAATTATTGACCATATATGCCAATGTTACGTTGATTTGCACGTATTTAATGCATGCTACTTATTATTTTCATGCATGCAGGGATTCGGTTTTGTAACTTTCGCAAATAGCGCGGATGCCGACCGAGCACGAGAAAAATTGAACGGCACAGTGGTTGAGGGACGAAAGATTGAGGTGCATGGTTATTTACAATTTGTGGTAGCACACACATAATGCTAAGTTACATAATCTTTAAATGCCGCAGTATTAAGAAATGCCTGAACTGTATATTACAAATACCAATCCGTGTTAGATTTTCTAATCACTGGTTTGCATTCGATTTGACCTGTTAAAAATCCTAAGTCGAAAATTTGATGTATGTCCTCTCATTCTGTACTGTATTTTGACACACCAAACAAAATAGCATTACCATTATAATCAACATATTCATCTGACTCTCCTCAAAAATGGGCGTTGTCATAGCTACTAGTCTTCCATGTTGTGCTGAGAAATGAATCCCAAGCCATTATTGCACAGTTGTGGTCGTGGTACCAATTCGTGACACTGTACCGATTTGCATTTTTGTGACTGCGTGAAAAAGATACAAAAGCAATTCTTGTTATGTAAGTGGTGGCTGGCATTTCTTGATGCTGGTATATATTCCTTCTTGTCATCCTCATTTAGTTAGCTATGAGATACTGCTGATTTATCCCAGCGTACTACTCATCTTGCCGAGTTAACAAAAACAAAAACCAATAGCAGAATTAATTATTTACATTAGACCGAACCCAACAAGTTAGAGACACCACATCTGGGTTTACCTGTTTCATTCCATGTAGCGTTGAAAATGGCCACAAACAACTGCAAAGCAACCACTTTAAACAATATGTATGTGCGGAAATGCTGTTTAAGGCTGTATGTATCGTAGGTAGGTGGCGATATTGTGCCCGTTTCCTCCAACCCTATAAAAAGGCTGCATCATTCACTCATGCAAATGAAGACCAGATGGTCAGTGTCTCCCAAAATTCTGCCAGTTTCTTTTCCACTATCTTTTGGCTTTGACCGAGAGCGCCTATATCCCCAGCTCTTGGCACTTTTTCGTTCTCTCGCGCGACCGTTTACTGGTCGCTGTTGTGAACGGGATGTAGGGCGAGCCATGCTTCCGGTACACGGACCAAGCTACGGCTTCAGAACAGTGAACGTGGCGACTTGTAATGGACCTTAGTAAGAATCGATTTCATTTGGCCTGATGAAATACAATCAGGGAATAGCAATGATTGATGGAATGAGAAAGCACTATCCTTGGCTATCGCGCATTTTATCTATGCATTTAACACCCAAGGCGTCCGTAGACCCTATCCATCCACTTAAAACTTGATCACCTTTTTAAAACTAATTCGCGGGGATATTTACTATCAATGGGCACCCCTACTATATTAAATGAAATACTATTGTAATCCGGTTGATCCGTATTCTCGACCATTAGCAATCGAAAGATAGGGACCTGATCACGATACTTCAAATTTCAAATCTGAGAAAAAAAACTCAACTACTGGGAACGGGATTTTTAATTAAATTTAGGCCATATCAGACTTACTCAGCCACCGTCATCCCCTCTCTCCCTTTCTGCGTTAATATACTCGTGGTCTCCATTAGAGGGAGCTGTATGGCGGGACAGAGATGGCTAGAGTCCGATGACAGGTTTGCGGGGCTGCCAGGAATAGGTTTTGTAAATATTTGTACTGCTCCCCGGTGGTTAAGAGTGGGGTGAAGCCAGGGCACACTGACCCCACCTCCCTGCTAGAAGCTGCTGCCACACACTCAACTGCACTTTTGCTGTTTGGGCCAAGGTTAGCTATTGAATTTGGCAATTTTGGAGTGATAGGCATTAACCAGTTCTGAGACCAAATGTGCTTATCGTAATGTGTTCCTACTTCTAGTTTAGGACAGATATAACAAAGGACAGTTTCCTTATGCATTGTACTGTGCATGAATTGTCGAGCTGGAATTTTTTTTGTATAGATATTTGAATAAATGATAGAGAACGTATAAAGCCTTTGGTATCAACCGGTTCGGTGAAACAAGTCCCTTTTAAATGAATAGCTGTCACGCATGCTGAAAATCTCAAAATTTGTGGTCAATAAGCGTTTAGGTTACAAGAATGGATTGAGCTGTCGCGGCTTAAAAATGCCTGGTGATAATTATTGTGTAATGAGACAATGATATTGTTTTTTTTATCTGGATCTGGAGGAATTGATAAAAGATAAAGTTCTCTGGCCATACCAGATGTAATGCACGCCAGTAGGGAGTCCATTCCTTTCTCTCGAGTCAATGCCTGCCACGCCATTGAAAGAGGCATCTCCATTACAGCCTTAATCCCATCTCGGTGAACCTTGTTAATTAAATGGGCACTTTCTCATTATCGTCCTGTCCATTAGGACCATGAGAGAAAATCGAAGCCCAAGTCGTAATCTGAATTAAGGCAAAAATGCTTTTATTTCATGGTGAAAACTAAGAAAAGAAGGAGGAGAAAACATACCAGCAGGGCTTAAAACCTTATGAATTTATCAAGCCTGATATTAATGTGAATCCTTCCATTCTGGAATGTATTAAAAACACATCCCACGACTTGGGAGTCACTGTCGGTCTTGATCAACCAAGAGACAGTTGCAAAAGAACTGCAGGTTTTGGTTCTATATGAAACAGTCAAAGCGGCATTTTAGGTAGAATAATCAAAACAGTTAAAACTTAATATTCTGGAAGACATTTTCAAAATTCTGTAAGAATACGTAGGAATTGTAATTTAAATGTTTGCGCTTTGTTAAAAACAGCAGGACAAAATTGATGAAAAACTTAAGTGATCTGAATTTAATCATATTTTTCGAATCATGCTTGCGCTAGTACGGATTGAAGCAATATTTAATTAAATGGAAATTATTTTCATCATTTTCAAAAGCAGTAATACTTTTCGTATTAAAAAATAGCACTCTTTGTCCTGCTGAGTTTTCCTTGTTACATTAGTGTTGGTTAATGGTCTGTCAGGTTCAATGCAAAAACAACAGAACAAACGATCTTTGAGAAACAAGCATACATACGGTATACAAAAACCCTATCTGGCCAATTCTTTACGATCAAAATCCACAAGGGGATGGATGTAAAGGTTCCTTCCCTCAGAAATTTATCTTCGTCTAAGTAGCTGCACTGAGCGAAACCTGGCAGAGCCTACAACCATTTAGTTCATTTCCTTGCAAATAGAAACGACGTGTCCGGTGATAATTTGAGAAATTTATAATTCTTCAGAGTGAAATTTTCGATGAAAATAACAATTACATTCCACGTCTTTTCTATTCGCTACTTGATCCAATTAATGTCCCCCAGACAACAATATACTAAGGGTTTTAGGAAATATAAATATCTTAAATAGTGGGCTAACCGTAGAATTATATTGTAAATCTGTAAAGATAAGTTCTTATATATGTAATGTTATAGTAATACCACACATGTCGTTATCGCTAAATATAGTACTACCGATAGATATCTTCGTCTTTGTCCACCGATAATTTCTTGAAATTGTAATGCTTATCTCAAGTAACCCTTATCTTATCTAACGTTGTAAAAGAAGCACCTTAAGTAAAGTCAGTTATCGAGCCTTGTCTGGGGGATGTTTTTGGTGCAACCAGCTTTAGGCCCGCGAACAGATTATGAATAACGTTATTTCTCTCCTCCTGTAGGTAAACAATGCCACCGCACGAGTTATGACTAAGAAGAGTACGACTACGGCAGGCGCAATCCCCACAGGTGAGTACAAAATCATCTCGAGTATAACACAACCTTATTTGATGAACAAACGCCTAGTGTTGGTATTTATGTATGAACTGCCCATATTCACTTTGGGTTTGTCTGTAAAACATGATCCTCAGGTGGCTTGTGCGTGTATGTCTGTGGTCGGCGGACACCTATACTCGATGGAGCTGGTTCCAGGGCGGGGGCCTGGATAGCGAGCTCCTCACGGTGCCCAGTTCCTTTGGCCAATTGTTATTCC
Organism: Sthenelais limicola; assembly: GCA_942159475.1. Classification (NCBI taxonomy): domain Eukaryota; kingdom Metazoa; phylum Annelida; class Polychaeta; order Phyllodocida; family Sigalionidae; genus Sthenelais; species Sthenelais limicola. Next base: position 55,517,741 of record OW804095.1, on the reverse strand, counting down.
CTACTAGTGTAAGGCCAGTGAATGGCACCGTTTGCAAGAAGCCAATAGCGAAGCAGTCGCCTTTTGGCCTGCCTCCCCATTATGTATACCTGTTGGGAGTTTGAAACGACCGGGTGTTCGCCTGAATGATGAATGCCCATTTGTATCTAAACTGACGCTCGGTTCTGTAGGTCATACTAGTAGAATGCCTTCATTAATCTTCTAGGCAACTAAAGCCCTAGAGATGCATCGGAAATTTCGGTTGGTTAATCGATGACCTAACTATCAGTCCGTTAATTTCTGTATAAAAAAACGAGTAAAACTACATGCAATAGTTTGAGTATTGATGAGTAGCAAACACTACAACTCAACGCCACACCTTTCTAAATTTTCTTCTTATCATTTCCATTTTTTGCAGATGCCATCTTAACTGGTAAATATTATTTGCACTAAGTTCCGATTGATGAATGTATATATTACATTATATACTACATCTGTTTATGATCAATATGAATATTATTAGGAATTGTTAGTGGACGCGTTTCACTCTTGAGCACTAATCTTGAGCCGGGATGGATTGCCGCCTCCTTATCCACATTATCTTTAAGAAAGATATACTTACACCCTTCCCACATTGCTCTATTATCATGTCCCATTTTATCCTTAAGTTTTACGTCTTTTACTTCAATCATCGTGATTCTCCTTCACGCCATTAAAATAAATATCTTCTCGCCTGTTAAATGATCTTTAATCGTAAATTAAGTTCCTGTTAATGATTCTAACACTATCCAACACTGTCATATCAAAATCAGGTTAGAAGGTCCTTGGTCCTAAAATTATTTTCTGCCCATTAACTCCTTGTGACGCTTAATTATCAATATAAGTATTAAATTCAATTCAATTTCGTAAGATAGTAAGCTATTTTCATTCTTCAGATTCTTATCATTCCTCTTTGTGCTAGTAACGAGTCCTGTACCGGTATTAATAAGTCTACTAACAGAGCACGCCCCATTACATAACCATGAAAATGAAATGCAAAAATATACACGTACATGCTAGGGCAACCCTTATCTTATTTATGCTTTAGTGCGAGATAAGTCCCATGTTGTGGAACTGTACTTTTTTACTTAGATAACGTTGAATAGGCCTACACATTAAATAAGTAAATCATACTCGGATCATTCTAATTTCATTCGAGTCTCGCCGCAAATGCATACATGTCCAAAATCTCAAATCATAGGCCACGCGTCTAGTGTCCCCGCTTCTATTATCTTCTGTTCTATTGGATGTCAATGTAATAATCATCCGCTTGGCTCTTGAATAATAAGTGTCAATGGCTTGATAAGCATTTGCTCTCCAAGTCTTGTGAAGTCGTAGTAGTATTCCATTAGTTTGGTCTCTTAGTTTCATTTTGTTGCCTTTAATAGCTATTTGGGTCTGGTCTATTTGCTCATCTTATTTGATTTTACCCCTGGTTATGGTCGTAATGGTCTCATTTTTCTCTTTACTATTTTCAGTGTATATCATTACGTCGCATCTAACATACATGTAATTGATTCTGTATTGTTTCCTTACAGCCACTACTCAGTTATATGACCATACTAACCTTGCACACAGTAAGTAAAAAAAATGTCTTCATCTCCTTTGTGCAATGTAAATCTTCCCAACGCAGTATAAATATTGATTAACGCAGTATAAATGTTGATAAGCGATATGTATGTATACAAAGACTGCACCCCAAAAAGTTGTATTCATAGAGAAGACGTTACTACCAGTAAACCCGACTGTTTCATAGAGACGTGTGTCCTTTTTTTGCAACGTTATACCAGCCGCTATGAGATTGCAAGGGCCCGGAAAATGAACGCTTTTATTTGTTTTGAAGCTGCTGCGTTGAGAGGTGTTGCGTTCACGAGGGGCCGAGCACGGGGAGCTTACACCGCCGCTGCTGCTGCTGCAGCCGCCGCTGCCTTTAGACACCCGGCGCCTCTAGCCCAAGCAGCCACAGGCTTGCCATACACCGCGTAAGTATCTGCACCCATTTCACAAACCCTGCATTTGCACACATTTTACGACTTTGCGAAAAATGGAACATTATCTGTATACTGGGATCGCTAAATTTCATATTGAAATAGGTATTATGGGACACTGGCCAGGATAAGACATAGTATATCTTTATTACGTCGATCAGAATGACGTATGGAACTCGAAGCATATGGACACAGTGGAAACAAGTGGGGGAAATGGGGGTAATCTGTCCCGGAGGAACTGACTGCATACACATTATATATATATATAAATGCAGCTGATAGTGCACGTTTGTATGCTTACTTTTGACATTTGAGAAGGTTGCTGCTGGGAGACCTTCAGCCTTTCGTAAAATATACTGCTTTCTGCTTTCCAGTGGTGTATACCAAGACCCATTCCTGGCTGCCACCTATACAGAAAGATATCAGGTAGGTTGCTTGTTGTAGTGGCCTCAGACCCCTATAACATTCACTTACCACCTTACGTTAGCTATCAATTACATGGTGTGTTAGGTTAAGCCGATCCTATATTCACAATCATTGCATGGAGAAATATTTCAAGGTTTTGTGGAAGGTCACATCTTCAATTCATATTTGTATAGCTATACATCTCCAGCAACTGTCCAATTGTCGGAATGGATTTTTTTCTGCATTTCTCGTAAAAAGTGAAATATATATTCACATACTGCCACTATGTGTATATCTATAGGTATTGGTCCTGTTTATGACCAGTCGCAGTAAGCTTACAGCATTTGAAGAATGTGATCCATGTTCTCTTTTATCTCATCCGATCACGGTATCATTCCACCTCGCCTGACCATGGGCATCATAATGTAGAAGACTTCAAAATCCCTTTTTGAAAGCCTGCCTATTATGTTAAGTTGTTTTGTAAAGTTATAAAAAAAACTGATGGGGATCTTTTCCATTGTGATGCTGAATGCGCAGTATCCACTGTTGGTTCTGAGGCCCCTATAGGTTCTGCATTGGTGGCCATTTTACTCCACTCTTTTCTTATCAGAACACTTTTATGTCAATACATCGATGACGTAGATATGACCTTCCTCAGCTACTACTGCGATATTTGGGAGTTCATTATAAAACCAGTTTTTATACTTGAATTCTGTTTCATCTTCCATCTATTCCAATTTGTGAGGGGTTTGCTTAGGGCAGATGATTTTGTATCCGCAAATTATTAATCATAATATCATTATTGGATTCTTAAAACAGCTTTTGAGATTAATTATTGAGGTTTGAAATGAAGATATTAACCAAATGCGTGTGGGTGAATGTCAATTGAGCCCTGGGCTTTTTTATAAGGATCGGCTGGTTTTGGGATTTAAACTTGATTGTTCTGGGTTATCTGTTGAATTTATTATAACAAAATAATTATCATTATGTGCTCTTGGGGTGTAATGAACCTATTTCACCCACCTCCTCTACCGTTGTTTGTAAAGCATCAAGACTTCTGGTCATTTGACTATTTAGACATGCGTCCTTGTGCACAGGCTATTTTAATTACGTGATGTACAATTATTAAACCAAGGTATCATCTCATCCTGTGCATCGTGAAGTGGATCTTGGATATGGGCGTGTATAATTTACCCCTCTAACATTAGAAAACACACACAGCCAGAGGAAAAACTCCTAGCCTCCTTTTGATTGTATGTCCCCCCAATGATTAGTAACCCAGGCAGAGTCAGATACTAGATGAATGATGCAATGTTTTTTTATAGTATCGTTCATATCACTAGGATACGATTATGCATGTGCCTTTTAATATTTCAGGAGATTGTTCGATATAATTGATATAACCTCTATCAGTCAGAGTGGTTATATTACTATGATAATGAGTATGGTTGTATGCCCTTAAAGAATGACGTTATTACCACGAAGCTCATGTTGCTATGCCTCAAAATAGCCTTTCTCGGTTTGATAAAAAGGAGCATAACTTTGTAAGCCTGGCAGATATGTTGCTTTGATAAATTTTCCCTTTTCATCGATCAACATTTTTGCCAGTATTTACAGTTATTCACTATCCTACTACCACCAAATTACTTCACTAATAATGATAATATTACCCTCGGCATTGGTATGTGTTAAGTTCTGCTACTACAGAAGTGTTACAAGATTGATTGGTGGGAAACCATGGGCGTAACTTCATAGCGGGAAAACCTCCCAAACCCTTTTCGGCATCTCAAGGCTGGTATGTGAAGATATATCATCTGTATGGACTTTCCCGGCTTGGAAAATGTCCTTACTAACTCTTTCTAGATCCCCTGGTTCTTGACACTATCTCAACGCGCGTGGATCGCGCCTCTATGGTCCCCCTATTCTTGATAAATTATGAGCGATCGTTCCCAATCTAAACAACACCTGTGAACGGATCATGAAATAATGCCCAGAACGTTCATTCGTAAATCGTAATATCAAAATGCACATTTTTTGACCATGTCATTTTTTGGACGAAATGAAGAACATGTTGTTTGTATTGAGTTTCGTTTCAATATTTCAGTTCCAAAAAAAAGTGTTTTCTTATCCCAATCACTAGATAGATGTTTGTTCTAGGCTTAGTGTGAATACGTAACATGACTTTTTCAAATGTGCATCTTGAAAATGCAATGGTAAAACTGCACATTTGATGTCGTACGATTGTCTTACATGTCAGTATATGTGTGATTATCGATGTGTGCATTTTGCAAGTTATTGAAACCCTATGCAGATCGAATTCATTGCAAGATTTGAATGTTCGCTAAATTCTAAGTATTCTCATTACAAGTAACCCCGGACATGATTACACAGATTATTTTCATCCAATCCACTATACACCGAAAAGAACCTGCTAAGACCATCCACCAACTGCCTCCACTATTCCAAGTAATCATGCCCAACCCACAATTATTTCTTATTTTCTGAAGCCCCGAACATTCTTATTTTATTTGAGTCAAACATATTTGTATATGACAAGATAACCGAGAGCTCCAGTGATCGACTGCCTGCGAATAAGTTGTTATGCCCAGTTCTTCTGCGAATCATTTTTTATTTTATGCCCAGTCCTTTCATTCGAAAATGTCGTATCCGGAAAGTCTGACTATCTATGCCCCCCCCCCCCCCCCCCCCCCCCCCCCCGTCAATGTTCATTCATGATGTCATATATTTATTTTTCATTTTAATCCTCAATCCGCCCATCTTCTTCATACACACTCTCGCTCTTCATTTTCTTTCACCTTTCCTTACCTTTTTCTAGCTTTTCCATTCGTCCTTGTTTTATACTCCCGTCCCTCTCCGTACTCAGCCTTGGATACTTTGAGTTGGTGCGACTGAAGTACATGTGTTGACATGAGTGAAATTCACACAACCGAGAGGAAAGAGACTTTTTGTTCTTCTAATAAAGCGGGCATTCTTATGACTTAAACTTATTTCTTCTACTAACCAGTCGGGTGGAGTGGGCCATGAATGATCCCCCCTTTGAACGTTCGTAAAATAGTGCTTGCTTGCACATGTCAATCACTGTCCACATAATACGGTGAATACTCAATGAATGATGATGGATGATGGAGGCTACTCATATGCACCCGTGATGGATATGGTTTAGTATGAGATAACTTGAGTATTTGAATGTTTGGTCTCTTTTGCTTTGTAGCCTTATGCTGCAGGGTATGCGGCTGCAGCGACCAGATATGCTATCCCAACCGTAGCCACTGCGGCTACCTATGCCGCCACCGGGTATGTCATGTCCCTCCTTCGTCTCAACTGTGTGCACCTTTTGGTTTATAGAGACATTTTAATGACTCCAAACAGCTCCTAGTTTTTACCTTGTTATTCCCACTTTAAGTTTATTTGTTAATTTATCATATACATATCTATCGAGCTGAACGTTTTTTTAATAGGATTTAGTCTGAATTTAGCTATATTTGTATGCTGAAGAGAATGTAGTACTAACATGCATGTTTCGGCAATGTAATGCAAGGAATTGATGGCATCACAAAGTGTTTGCACTTAAGCGAGTAGATTCTTATAGATTGCTGCATTTTGTAATTTCTTCGAGCGGTGATGTAACTACCATTAAATATTCCCGCTTGATCTTTGCACTTTTATTGCATGTAAAACTTACGAATGATGTTTGGTATCGTAACGGTGGAATCAGTCAATGCATCTCTCACTCACCGACATCGTACCATATTTGGAACTTGGATATAAATTCATAATTCTAACTCGATCCCCTTTAAAGTGGGTTTACGGAAATATATATGATTTTCCTTAGTTTCCGGGACCGTATTTCTCATCACCGTTGTGACTACTCTCCTTATCCCATCCATTCCATGCGAAATACCGAGAGTGCATTCTTTAATTTTCACACATTTCGGCATTAAAAGACGATGTGGAAATCTAAGCAAGAAATATCACCAATATGGTAGGCCGTTGAGTAAGTTCTCGTACCTGTTGATATCATATATTTGTGTGGCTTGTTCTACCTCCCTGCATGTGCGTGCACTGTTATAACTTTTTGTGGTCCTGTTATTTCCAGTTATGGCCGTGAGTACGCTGCCGATCCATACATTGGACATAGTATTGGCCCCGTCACTGGATATGGGGTTAGTATTGTTTGGTACCCTAGACAAATGGGGCTTTTACCTTACTACTTCTATATCATATATTTATACAAATTCAACTGTCACACCACTCACATACCCAACCAAAACAAAACAATACCCAGTCTCATTTCTAATCCCATTGTAGTATATGGGTCTTACTTTAAGTAACCCTGCCACATAATTCAGCTAGTAGTAATGTTAATTATGGGTGAATCACTCCTAAGGCTTTCTAAATATAATGTCCCTCTATGATGATAATGGAGGGTAATTTGCGCTTTTATGTATAACTTTACGTGAAGCTCAATGCTGCTATGCCACCATCTGTATGTGTAACTAGATTTACCAGTGAATTTCCCAAATGTTATGTTTGAACTTTTTCAAATTAAAAGAAGACGCCTGTTTTATATTATGTAGTTATTACAACCGATGTTCGTTCTAACTGTCCAAAAGGCTCATCTCGTGTTACACGAATGAACAAGACGCATTAGACTAGTAAATCGTTTGTAAATTTTGCTCTAAGTGCTCTTGTAAATTTTTTTATATCGATTTTACCTACTGGGTATGATATTTTTTTTCAAGTCTACACATTATTTCTCATTGATTATTTCACAGTCGCAATCATGTCCCCTTACCTATTTGATGGGGCAACCTAACACCTCTGAGGTAATTAAAAGATTATAAAATCTCGTACTGATATTCTACTTCTTGGCATTTAAATGATGTTGGTTTTAACCACTAAGGAAATATATCCATCCTAGCATCAGCAGCTATCTTCATTATGTAAAAACATGGTCTAACACACAAGATATATTTTTACATTTCTCTCAACTTATCTCTGCTAAGGCGTCGACGTTTACATAATGAATACTATTCATTATAACAATAACAGCAAAGTAGTGTTAACATTTACCTTTCTATAAAGATTTCGTAAGATATTATTATATTTATGGTAAGCTGTTCTATTGCTGATTTTGTTTCCCTAACTGCATCTTTTGAAGAGCCACACTAACATTCCAACATGTAGCCTGATGATGACCCTATAGTCCTGTACACCCCTATCCTACCTTTCCTGTTCTACTGCCCTTTGAGTTAGCGAGAGGAGGCTTGAGTCGCTCATGATCAACTCCTGCGCCTTCTCATTGAACTGCTCCGGAAGGGGCAGGGACAGGAATGTCTTCTCCCAATGTTGGAATGTTCTTCGTGGACGCAATAAAAAATTGCACAGAGCATGTTTATGTACTAGAAATGATCATTGGCATACAGATGTTGGCATGCAGTTTCTCACATTTGTTCATAGAGCATATAAATATACATTCCATTCCAGGGTTTTCGGTTTTGGGGCTCCTTATAGCCGTTAGTTAAGGGAAATCTTTTAATTTGTGTTGATGTAACATTCAAAATTCAAGTCCCGAATATCTGAAGCGGTTGAGGTGAACTGATTGATTTCGATTCATTATTTGGTTTTTTTACAAGGTCACATATGTGTGCTGCTTTTAAACCTAATATTCCCCAAAATTGTAGAGCGGTGCTTTACGCAAATTTGAACAAATCAACCGGTGATGGAACCCCTGAATCGTTAAATGTCCCATGTTCTCGATTGGCTCAGGAACGTTGTACCGGGAAAAACATTTTGTCTTCCGTAAAAGTCATGCTCCCTCATTTATTAATTCATTTGTTTCATGTTGCAATTATCCAGATAAATATTAGCAGAAACACTTCATATGATAAAAATCACCTTCGAAAAGAGTAGGTTATAGCATATATTAGCGTGTTTCTTCTCAGCAATCGATGGTAGTATTCTGCCACATGAGTTAGTCTATTACCACCCATAGGAGCTGAACTAAATTAGCCTGGTAAAATTGCACAACAGAAATGTGGAAAACTGTATATTGAGCATTCATTGAATTTTAATAGTGTAAGTATTTGATGAAAGTTTTTCATGAAGTGCCAAGTAAAAGAGTAGGCCGTATTTTCAACTGAGCTGTATCCCCATTTCTATTATTTATTTTTGGGAGAAAAATATTGCACCAATGTGACGAACAATGTGTCTTAAAATGGGCAATCATCATATTTATAACGCTAGATACTGTGTGCTTCTTTTTGTACATATAGGTCCATTTCTACGAATTATTATCTTCCTCTACACTCTTATTTAGCTGTCTGTCCGTTTTGTCTAGGCTTAATCCACGATTATTATCCATAATAATCATTTTGCTGATTTTGTCGTCACCGACTTATTGTAATGACATAACGCTTGACAGATCTAGAATGCATATATTTTATATACATATTATATACCAAGCAGAGGTTTTTTTTCTGAAATTAATTCCAAGATAGTAGCTCTCCCAATCTTTGTACTATTGCTCTTCTTTTTCCCCTTGTCGCTAGGTATTTGGCTCTCAAATTGTGTCGTGCTCTTATTGCCATGCAGCCAGTGTTTGCTCTTGTGTTTATTCGAGTGTTGTTGCTGTATTGCAGGCTGCCGTATACCGAGGTGGATATCAGCGGTTCGCTCCGTACTAGCCGCCGCAAGTACTACAGGGCCGCGTTGCCAGCGCCGCCATTGCGCCAAGCCAGAGGTGAATGGACTCCACAACAGTGATACTGTATGCGCCAGCGAGGGAGACTGGGCAGACAATAAGAATCACTCCAAATATACCCAATAACAAACTGTCTGAAAAAGTTTCATCTCTCATCATGTCAAATACTCACCTGCTTACCGGCGACTACAGAACGTGTATCGACGGAGACGTGAACGTCTAGATGACGACAATGTTGACGTTGGGAACGTCTTTCCACTGTTATCTACGACATGAAATAATACAACACAAGAACAGCCTTCCATGATTTTCTAGATGAGAAAGGTTTTCAGTTTAGAGTTTATTTTTCTTACCAGCCGAATGATTTAGTGACTGCTTATATTGACACAGAAGAAAGAAAAGATAAATGAAGTTGAGTTGGTGGTTTCCTGCAACTTGGTGACGATGCGTCATATGATATATATACACACACACATATATATATATATATATATACCCGCGGCATAATCCTTCAAACTGTATTGACTACTAAAATAACCCAAGTCAAGTAGTGGGCATCTAAAATAATCCTCGATCCTCTGTGTATGGTAGAAGAGAAGCAGAGGGTAAGAAAGGGCGGGGTCATAGATCATCCGTCATATTTGTGTTATGGAAGTAACTGCGTTGCAAACTACCAACAACAGTCAGTTGAGCGGTGGATGTGTGAGTCTTTATTATGATATACATATAATTGTAATGTTCACCCTGTATATTTCACCTGCTGGGAGATATTTTAGAATTATCAATCGGAGGCTGCAGTTGCGAAATTTTTTGGGGGAGGGCACCCCTCCTTTTTTAGGGTATGTGCCTGATGACAGGATATATAATATGTTAGGAGGTAAGTCTGCAGTAGTACCTCTCCAACTGATATCGACGCATTATGGCCACCACCAGCACCGCCACCACTACCACCACCTTGCCCTTGCCCCCTCCTCCCTCTAGGGATTTGGTATAAACGAGGCTTGAGGATGGGTGACCCTGGTTTCATGGTGTCCTAACTTTTTCACACGGTGCTCATGGTATATAATTGATACCAAAATCATGTGCAATGACAAGCAGAGGACTAGCTGGTTGTAGCTCAAAACACTCTTATATATGAAGCATAAAAGCATAGGAACAAACTTTGTAAATATAAATAACAGCTGTAGTGTAGCATTTACAGTAACTTTAGACAGATTAGCTTCATGAAAAAAGATTTAGTCGGTTATTTTCAGGATATTACAGTTAACATTTCCTTTTGTTTTAACACAGGTGGATATTGTCATTGTATGTATAAATTTATAACCATAAAGATCCTATAAACATTGAATCATATACAAAAATGTGCCCTCATTCATCTGAACTCCACTGGCTGAAACCCTATGGTAAGAAGATTAAAATGTCGAAATGTGTTTGTATACATAACCTTCGCTGTGGACGGAGGTCCCAGGAAGCCTTTGTAATGTGTATGATATTATGTATAATGATCATCTCACGGTATTATTAATATCAGTAAAAGTTTAATAATTATGGTAATTAATAATTGTAAAATGCGTGACTGCCTAAGCCATCCTAGCTGAATGAAGGCTCGCACGCTAGCTGATGGTATTTCTGACACGAGAACTTGACTCACTCTTCACATGATGTGTCAGTGCCCTTAAGGTTTCCTACACTGATTATAATCAGACCTACTTGATGTAGGGGTATCATTCTATGTTCTTCCAAAGATAGTACATTGTACCAGAATACATACAACATACATATAGACATAACTCAATATTGTTGAGTCGATAGGGAGCAGAATGATGAGAAGATATGTAAGTTGATATAAATGTATTAGCATCCGTAGTAGATTTAGCCAGCAAAGAGAAGTGCCCTCACCATTTCTTTGTTCTCCTTTTGTTTGACTCAATACCGACGTCCGTTTGTGGACCTTTACTTCGGTAGAAGAAATACCCAAAGAGACATTCTGTGCTAGATGTCAGCTGTTTTGCCATTTTGTGTTCGGTCCTGACAATTTAAAATGATATTTGGATGCTATGGATATTCTATTACTAAGATTCAGGAAGAACACGTTGTATTTCTGTCATAATAATCATATGAGTATATTATTTATTTATTGAAATACCAAGTTGCCGACTATTTTTTCAAGCGTTATATAAACTTTAGTTGACCCTGCATCAGTCTGTAGTAGTGCATAAGAAGATGCAAACACGGATGCCTTGCACACACTTACTTTTTGCCAAGGTATTGTATTTGTTACCTCATTACGCCTATGATATTTCACTATATTATTATTTATCCATTACCCAATCTGCTCTGGAGTGTTATTTTGTCTTATCAAGGTGCAAAAGAGCCCTCATCCATCACCACAAAAGATGAAACTTTAACTAGGTGAAGATTAAAGAAAGATGATGTTGATGATGAAAAAAGATCACTCAAATGCGTAGGTGCTTCTTCAATATGAATCAAAATTTGATGCATATGTTAATGGCCATGTTTAGGGACAATCTGGGAAACCCAGCTGTCGGTTCTTGCCAAAAGTATAAAAAGGTATTATAGGCATGGGTACTTGGCCTGGCAAAATGACCGGTACCCACTTTTCTCGAAGGAACTAGTGATGCTGGCTAACATATCGGTGCCTATGTGTCAAGCCCAACTATTATCTCAATTGGATGATAATTATTACTAACAATGATATATGGCTAGTATACACCGAAACACCTCTTGGAAACTGGGCAATGCTGTGTGTGTGCCCAAGCCAAAATTTTAATTCACACTCCGAAATATAAATTGGGAATAGCATGCTTCTCAAGGCAGCTGTTGTATAAAAATTCAACCCAATCCACCGAAGGGTCCTCTCTCTATTGCCATATATATGAATTATCGTGCTCCAATACTATGGCGGATGGGCTTTAGCCCTTGACCTTTGTACGTTTATGGTTAACGTTCAGGCGATATTTATTGTATTCTTTAAATTGTTAGTCGCCATAATAGTTCTATGTATTGGTTGAAGATGTTATTATGTACGCAGTTAAATATGATGGTCTTGATTTCATCTTTTTGTATTAGAATTTCTCTCCATGTTTAATTCCCTAATATAAGCGTATAATTTTTATGTGGGTTACTATTCATACTGCTGTCCTCCAAATTTGTGTCGATGCCATATTAGTCTCCTGACAATTACCACCTTCCTGGGCTTATTATTATTAGTTCAGTGATACAAATGAGAAGAATTGGAATATTAGTCGACCACGGCGAGTTCTACCACTGATCAACTCTTGTTGATTTATATATGCTATAGAAATGACTCTGGTTAGTCAAATTTCCTAATGTTTAATGATACGAAGGCCGACATTGTATTTGGTATACTATACTGTCCTAATTATTGAATACTGTAAATATGAGCTGCTATGATTGAAGTTGATTGCCGTTGTCGGCCCTCCCTAAATGATCAATTGAAAGCGTTAACTTGCCCAACATTGACTTTGGTTCAAGGAGGAGGCTGGAGACTGACATTGTTTTCCCTGGTTCTAATTGCGAAGGCCTCTGCCAACAGGTTCTTGGGTGCTTCAGTTGTTCACTGCCAGGTTGTCCGCCACTTCTTGTATCTGTTGGTACTGAGCCTTGAACCTGAACATTTTAATTGATAGAAACGATAACCAATTAATCTTAGACAGCTTCCCGAAGATGTGTCCCCAAGATGGCCTGCTGATGTTATCATCTGATGTAATGAACAACTTTTGTATTATGACGATGATGTTTGTGGACTAAAAAGATCTGAGAAAGGATATTTAGGGTACAATGTATATAATATATTACATGTATAATTATGTAGAGCACAAGCACAGAAAACCTTTGGTAGATGTTATTATTTGATGGCTGTAGAATTTTTGCTAGTGTGTACTCTCGGACTTCATAGCTCTTGAGGACCGTCGAGGTGGGTCGATGATCTGATACCAGTATTTTACATATACTACTCCCGAAAAAGAGATCTGGGATGAAAAGATCTGACAAGGTATGCTTGGTCAAACTCTCTTATCATTGAGCAATAGGTGTTATTACTATACTCTTACTGTTACTAAAATTGCATGTTCTTAAAAAGGGGGATCCTGGTTGTCTCGCACTGAATGATGCCTGAAGGATGTCAGTGTTATTATAACCATCGATTTAATAACTTCTTAGGCCCCGGTTCTTAGCATACATAACCTGTGAACGTTTGTGAGTATGCATTAATGCTGCACATCCGAGATATATATTACCGACCACCTCAATCAATTACCACCTCTGATCCTCTCCCTGAATCATCCACTCTTACATTTTTACTTTTGTCTTTTTGTCTTATCTCTCTCAACTCTCTGAATACTATTATCCTTCCGTGAAATGTCGACTTGAAAGCTTAATTTCACCTACCAGAAATTTAGATCATGATCCCTAACTAAGGACAATTTTCAAAAGACAAGTATATGGTAGAATCGGGCCCCCGCCCTGAAAAATCATCCAATCCGTAATTAATCCACGTTTCCTTTGCCGCCGTTTATCATCTTTACCTATATTGTGAGACAGTGGTGGCTTCTGCCCAGACTCGGCCTTTTCTCTTCTCTCATATCTTTCCATTCCTCTGGTCTCCTGGAATGCCTTTGATTCTATGATACCCAGACCTGTGCATGGATAATAGTGCTCTTTGCCTGTTTAGTCGCTGTCATGTGCACCCACCGTTCCAGTATGATATACGAAGAAACTAAAAGCAGAGCTGAATTTCATACCATTGTGCTTGTAGTGTTGTCAGTATCTAGTGCAAACTTGTTGTCCATCACCAACTGAGAAATACAAAAGAAATAGCCTTTGTACCCAATACCCTTTTCACTTGCGTCGTTTGGACCGAACCAAAAAAAAACTAGTCAGGATATGTATTATTTATGACAAAATGAAAAGCTGATGTGGGTGGAGTTCCGTATTCTTCCATGCCAACAGCTTCTGCTATGATGATCGATGAAGAAGAAAAGGTTTGGGAATAATTATCACACGATTAGTTTCAAACAATTAAGGTGAAATGATGGACGCGTAGAGCTGAAATGAGATCGAATCCAAAAAAGAACTTGCTCAATCCTCATTGGATATAATGGTGTAATTATGTTCCAGATCATTGTATATTGAAATAGTTTTTATATTTCCAAAACGAGTATGAAGATCTCTCATTCTAGCGCTACTCGAACGTTCGTTATTTCTCACTATCACAGAGTCATTCGCTGGGGAGGAACAGCGAGCGCAACCACAAACGAAGACTTTAAGTAGGAAATCTAAAACCCGCCTCTTCCTCGTCGTCGTAATACTCCCAAAGATATACCCCTTAAAATACTATTCAAATGTTTGGAGCACAATGCAAGAAGGGCATCCTACCTAGGCATCAGAAAAAAACCAATGATCAGGTAGTGGTTCTGGATTGTTTGGTTAACCTGAGGCCTTTTTCTGACGAACGCTCGAGAAATACTTAGAAATATTGTAAGATGTTTAAAGACGATGTCCCTTTTTGCCTCGCGCGCCCGCTGGGTCGCTGCTGTTTATAGAAAGTGTAATGTAAGATTTGGCTCCCTCTTCGCGGTGCCATGCCACTGCGTACCACAGGAGCAGTATTATGCTGATGACATTTATATACACATACTTTGATAGTTTAATTGCACATCAAATTCATAATCGTTAAGTTTACTTTTTAGAAGCCAAAGTCTTTGGTTTATATGCTTCTGAAATGTATATTGAACACTTTGTACCACAAGTATAACTAAGTATATAGGTAATATCATTTATATCCATATTGTATCGTTGTTGCATTTAATGCAATAAACTGTTATAAGTGGACAACAATAAATGGGTGTTATGTTGTGAATTCACTGCATTTTGAAGCATGCTCCCCTCTATGCGTTACACGTTAGTCGTATTTCATAATCTGTCTATAGGTAGATTGCGATAGCTCGTCCCCAACCATGGAATGAGCACACACTTGCCACAAACAGCATGATATTGTAGTTTCCATCAGTTGGATGCTGTTTTACTGTTGGCCAAGCCATACCAAATCCCCCTTTTTTCTACATTTTACATAATAACCAATCAACATTACAGCTACATGATGGAGATCGGGTTCCTAGAGTTCCTTGCATATTTATATATACATAAGAGGACCTTTCCAAATAAGTATTATTTATATTTTGCCTGTTGATAGGTCGATAATGATTGGTCATTGGTCTGATCGCACGCCTCTAAGAATAATTATAATGTATACGTGGCTCTAATGGAATTTGTAGATACATATATATAAATCGTTATACTAGTATACTGTTGCAAACGGGGTAGGGAACCTTGTACATGATAATTGGATGACAATATTTTATAAGAATAAAAGTTATTTTATACTAAGAATGTCCTGTGGGATGTCATTTACAAGAACCGTTGGAAATCAAGAGCAAAACGCATGTGACTGGACAACTTATACGGCTTGTGGGGACCACCCCAAGTATATGGCTGGAACATTAAGCGAGAAATCAATGATCAGACGTCGATTGAAGAGATTTATACTTCTTTCAATACCTTGAACTTGCTAGTGGACGAGTGTCGGTGAGTGAACATAAGTAAAACCACTGCAGCAAAGAATTTCTGCGGGTCACCAATATAATAAATTATAGTTTAATGAAACCCTGCAGCAAAAACAAGGTTGAAATCGTCCACAATTTGGTGAAATGAGAAAAGAACTGAGAAAAACTTGTTTTTGATCGACGTCATACAAGTCTGAATCGACCTTCGGTAGATTATTATATCACTGTTTCATCCTGTATTTGACGAAACTTTCCCTGTAAATCAACCACCGAGATTATATGGGTAAATTCGGGGTAGTCGTAGTTATAAATGTATTCTACGACAATACACAAAAATGGATACCACTACAATAATGGATGTATCGTTCTATCAAGGTAAGTGAGATACGCCCCCACCACCCCCGATACACACAATGCCCTCAGACCAATGTCTTGATGCCACCTTCGAAGAACCATTTGGGAATAGTGGACGTTCGGCTTGATGGTCCCTTTCGAGGTCGATGTGAATTGGCCTTAATCTTTTGTATATACATCAAACCGTTTTTATTTCGTGAAATAGACAAAAAATAACGTAATACCTCCTTGTACATCTAAATATAGATAGGCGGTTTGTCAAACTGAGTTAAGATGACAGTTTGTTTTCAAGAACCCTACATGAAACCTACACCCAACATGTTGTCATTGATGGGCTCAAGGTGAGGCTTAGAGTAATTGAATATAATGAGGCAGTGCTGAAAAAAAAGAGTTTAAAACAAGTATGGACATCTATGATTAACGAGTTGAAGAAACTTGTTTAGAGCGTCGACAAGAGGTTCAGAGACAAACGACTAACGAATTGGCCTTGATTAATAAGACCGCCGCTCGGGAAGAGGATTAATATTTTTCGGGCTACAGATGAAATACAAGCAGAGGTATACCCAAACCTTGGACCCAATAAACTTATATCGAATCAAATTGAGAAGAAATTATCTGCGAGTCGTAAAGAGACAGGGTAAGGAGACTTGTCCTCATCAATATTACGGTAGGCCTACCTATAGATAGATTACAATGTATGGGGGTAGAAACTACCGTCCAAGAGCCCTGGGATCATTGTCATAGCAAAGATGTCCGATAATACAACACAGCTTTTCACGACCCATCTCCAAAGACATAATATTCCCAACTCGATCATATAGCCAGGTTGACCGATATGTTAGTAGTGCATGGAAATGGCCGCCTGGTTCAGAATTTATGAAGGCATACCAAGGAAGACGAAGTTTTCATGCGATGGAAAGTGAAATTTTGTTTTCATTTAATTTTAAAAAGATCATATTCATTGCAAGGCTACGGGTTTCATTCAAATGATTCTAAAACGGTCTTGCCCTTTTGTTCCTTAGCTGTACTGATCGTAAACAGTCCAACGTGAGCGAGTCCCTTCAAACGGAGGGAAAACCTCTCGCCTCAAACCGCAAAGTGCCATTATAATTCCCTAGGTAAAGACCGCAAAATGCCATTATAATCCCATTAGAACGTAGAAGTCCTAGGCCAGGAAACCGATTAGCGAAGTAGGTGTCGAATCACTCACATACCATTCTTATCTGATCTGAGGGTTTGGGCCTGGACTGTAAAGCCGAAATTCCCAGTTTAGGGCGGACCCATGAGCTCAACAAAAAGTACTAAAAACGAATCTAATCCATGTATAGTGGTCGGACTAATACATGACATTAAAATCAGTCAAATCGTTAGTCTGCATTTCATTAACTAATGACGTGAGAGCCGAACAGGTTGAAGAGCGGACATTTATAGGTCAGACTAAAAGGGAGAGGCGCGAGTTTAAGAGGTCATGTATTAGTAAGTAGTACATGTAGGTAGAATACCTGTCAGCTACCTTATCGTAAGTCTCTCTATCTCTCACATTAAGCATCCTCTGGGTGTCCCTTTACTGTGGATCATGATGGATGTAACGCGAGTGGGGATGTCCCGGACGGACGATCCTGTCACTCGATACTGGACTGTTGAGTATAAAGGCCATCGCTGTACCGCCACCTTATACTGAAACGAGTATTTATAATCCTCGTGGGTTTAGCCATTGACGGAGATATCTATATTGAAATGACTGAATAGATAACATCCTTTAATCATTAACTTTGTTTTGTTTTTGCGACGTCGTTTTACTTTCCTTCACATGGACATTAATCAGATAGGTTTACATCTAGCTGTACATACAACCCATTCAAGTGGACCTATTCACGCGTACACAGTAGCCAGGTATAGGGTTGATGATTCGGCTAGTTTACATCCAAATCAATATACTTCTCAGTCCAGACAACCTTAGCCCCAAGGGGTGGGGGTGGGGGGTTATATTACCTTTTGTAAAAGTCCACGGATTCTGGCTTTTGAGCCATGTTCGCTACCGTCTGGCTCTGCGCACAAAACTTTTACCTTTTGGTTTAACTTGTTCCCAAACATCTCTATTTCTGACTACCTTAAAGGTATTATTTCTAACATTGGTTGTTTAAGGGTTTTTTTATGTTTTCAGTTGATCGATGCATTTTTCTATGTCTGCTACCAGACGTTTCCACATATTTTTCTCTTCTTTTTTACTCAATATTTATTATTATTACTTTTTATTTATATTAATCTTATAGATAACGTAATTTATTTGAATAGGGTCGCGATAAATACTGACCATCCAGTTGCATTTTCCCCACTGATCCCCATATAAGGAGTAATTTGAGGAGTCGTTTGTTTTACAAGTAGGTTGTCTATTCTCTATTCAAAAGTGCGAGGCACCTCTTGTAACTCGGGATACGAGAAGCTATAGATATTTTAAAGTTGAGAGAGTCCCTTCAAACTGCGGGAAAGTCTCTCACTCCAAACCACAAAATGCCATTATAATCCCATTAGAACCGCAAAATACTCCTGGGCCAGAAACTACATTAGCGCAGTAGGCGTCCAATCACTGACGTACCATTCTTATCTGATCTGAGAGGCTTTGAGCCTAGACTGAACATGGTATGACGGTAAACACCTGTACCTCCCCTTGCCATTCACAGTCCAAGAAACTTGGGTGGAGGATGGATTCTGTGTACTTACGGCGGGACTTACAGTGACCCCGATCGCCCAGCCTGGTTCCTAATAAGCATTGTGATCTTACCAATTTGCCATCAGAAGCTGGCAATGGCAAATTATATTCCTCTACAAAGCATAGTAATCCGCTTTAATATTCATAGAAATGCTATTTGTCAAGGTTTGAACCGAACTTTGTAACTTGACAGTCTCATTACATCTGATAAAATCAACGACTTGTATAGGGGATTATCCGTGATTTACACATTCATATAATATTATATACAAACTAAAAGTGGCCATATCATCATAAAACTATTTAACATTGGATAATGCACTCACGCGACACCCCGATGCAAATGTTATGTATTGTAGAACAGGTATTAAGTTAACAGTATTGATCTATTTAACTATTGATCGATTTAACTTTACAATTAGTGTGAATTTAATGTACCTACCTGGCGTTTCCAATGGAAACCTTTTCTCAGGGTCAACTACTTGTGTGTGAATTATAAAATATAAAAAACTTAGAAAGTCGATATCTCATAAATATGTTCAGGGTGACGATGAACTGTTGGATCATCATATATATGTAAACTTTTAATGACAAATTGGTCATGAAGTTGCGACAATATATCGGGATATTCATATTCATATAATAGTCTTAATAAAATGCACAGACAGAGACAAAGAGAGAGACAGAGACAGACAGAAAGACATACTGAAGGGGAGAGTGGAAAGTGTAAAAGCTACTGAGGGTTACATTCATATAAGCCTATGGTGGAGATTGGTGAGAGATGGGCCATGCTGTACAGCACTGACCAAAGTGGTGGAGATAAAACTAAGGTTGTAGGGAGACATGAGCAGCGAGGCATGACGAGGCGTGATTTTGGCAGACCTATCATGGTTGTAGGACCATATAGCTAACTGTCAATCAAGTCTGCATGGGTGGGAATGGGATGACTGTCAATCAAACCAGTTTCTGCCTCACTTCAGTGTACTATCGTTGAAGTGCGAAATGTATGACTGATCAAGTGGAATAGATAAGGCAGGCGAATTGATGTCATTTGATTTCACATGTGTTATAAGACTGGATCTTTGTCATATCTGATCAACATCCCTAATCAATGATTGGCATCCATCATATAAATATATTATGTATATATGTATAAATGGATTTTGAGATACCATCATAATATATTTGAAAAGATGCGATCAAGCCGATTCCAATGATGGTGAACATTAGGACATCTAATAAGTACTTCTTTATTTTTTGTAACCGTTAGATATACTCCTTAGGACAACCTCAAATATGCATCTATATATTCAATACACAGTCTTGGAATTTGGCACATGTATTCATGCTACTGACAGCGCAAAACACCCAAAAAATGAAAATATTCTGAGCAAGGGTTCTTGTGGAAAAACATTCGAAATTCTTTTTTAGACTTGTGATTCATTTTCCTGTACGACATCACAAATGACTCAGAAGATAATTACTGTAAGCATCAGATTGTTCAGTGGCTGCCGTGTTCATTAAAGATCAACTGACAATGTCTGGTGCATGGTTATGTCTGATTCCAACTGTAACTCAAATCTCCACGAAACATAAGATTTAGTCCCCGTTGGTTGGTCTGAGCTGGCTCGTTATAGACGCACAGAGTGGCCAGCGGGACCGGTAGTGGCCACTGGCCCTCTATGCCTAGAGAACTTCCGGTAAACAGCCCAATCAACGGGGACTAAAGCCATTAGAGCCTTCGTTTATTGTCCTCGCTGGCCCTCTAAGCCTTTGGGAACCTGTCTCGGCCTCCGGCCTCGACAGGATTCCCGTCAGGCTTAGAGGGCCGCTTGGACAATAAACTCAGGCTCTAATTGCCCAATACGATTCTTACAAAACAATGCAAAAAGTTATCAGTAAAATTCCATCAAGAAAATTAAAAGGAAACCAGGAATCAACATTTGAAATAGGAGTTTCGTATATCATTATGTATAACTTTTATTTTCATCCTGAAAATAGGGCAGGTCAGATTTCTGCCCAACCCGTCTTCCAACTGTTGCCAAAATTATACATATTCAACAATAAGACATTGACAGCATTCTTATCAAGTTATTTTGCTTGTATTTCAATTATTGTTAGCAAGCTGGAGCTTGGTACCTTATATACATCATCTTCATGTGCTATGACCATTCTTTTATATGAAATATCATTATTCCTTAAGGTGCACCCACACAATACATTAGCGATTTTACGAGTGAATTGGGCTTAGCACAAAACCGATTTCATGGTTTGCTAGCGACAAGTTGTTCATGTGTGGAGATGTTAGCTGTTAAGACACCTATCATTAAGCCCCCTACACACATAAGCGATTTCACTATACAGAATCGGGCTTAGTGCCAATTTGCAGCAAATTTGGATTTGTTAGCGCCAAATCGCTAATATGCGAGGAGCATAACGACACATCGAATATCCCTAGCACCAAGTCGTCATTTGTCATTATTGGCAAGAGCGGCTTTCAAAAATCCACTAGCAAAAGTCGCTCGGACGCTCGTGCATACATGACCTGAACATGGGCACACAGTTCCAAATCACAATGTAGACGTTGTGGATGTTGTTTTGTTGAGACTAATTACTTTGGTTTTGAGAGAGGGTGGTTAAAAGGGTTTATTCTTATTTAAATAAATTACTAAGGCTTAATGACTGATGTCCATTATCATTATTCATATTATTCCCGTTCACATTTCTTTGAATTCAAAAGTGGGGAGGGTGGTGGTGAGTGGCTGGCTTCTCTCCCCCAGTGCCGTATCAGGGCTAATTAGTGCCCCCACTCCCACCTCCCGATTAAAGCTGCCCACCCTGCTTAATCGACCATTGAAACTGTTTGTTTGTTTGTTTTTTATTTGCAATAAGCTCTCACTGATTTACAATGATATTTCCAGCTTAAATTGTCAAAAAGAGAAATCGATTACAGAATTAGAATTAATCTCTTTCATACCACTAACCTTACATTACGTGTCTGTTCATTTAAACTACACATAAATCACAATATCTAGCCTTTATAATAATGCACATGAAAATAGTTTTGGGGTCTGTCTCAATATAATAATAAGATCATTGATGGCATATTAATAAAGACATGACGAACATGGTGATAGTGTAATTCATAGAATCCCCTAAGCACTTTACATTAAATATAACATTTGAGATATTCTAGTGACCGGTATTGGAAACAAGAATATGATTCACAACCATGTCCATCTATTTAAGCCAGAAAATAACAACAATACTCCAGAAATCGTTTCCAAATTCCACCTATGTGTGAAGGTACAAATCGCTCAATTCTGAATCGAATTCAATATAGGAGTTCCTGAATTGTTCCTGAATTTAATACAGTCGTTGCTAATGACCTCGTGTCGTTAATTAGCGGCAATCCAACATTTTGGATCGCCATTGTATTTCGTTTTGTACACTTGTACAAACAATGTATTTTCACCAACTTGATTTTGTAACTTTTATTTTGTATGCTTCGATTCAAACATGAGAATTGATTTGTTTTAGTATTGATGTAACAATGGTAACCATGTATGCTTATCTCGTATGTTATGTTACCAATCTGGCAACATTCTATGCTGAATATATATGTCATTTAACCAGGAATAAATTTGATAAACCTGATAAAATAATTAACCATATACATACATGTATGCATCACCGATGTCTTGGAAAACCTAGCTGAAATTGTCATTTCTTTACTATTTCGGTTCTCTTATGCTTTGCTACAAAGTTGGAACTACGAATGCCTGCACCAACAGAAGCGTGATTTAGTTCTTTAATCCGAAGATATCACATTTTGTTCAGGGGAACTTGTGACCACACTAGTATTCTACTAGAATAGCACTCTTCGAAGTATCAGTGTCCTGCCAAGGTAAAAAGAGAATCATTATCTACTAGTTATATACTAGCCGATATCGGTCTCTATTACTTCGACGGACACAGGTCTACTCTGGCTACGAAATTAAGGTTTCTAATAATCATTATTGTCTGTCACTAACATATTCAGATGGATCATATTTGCCGAAACCATGTCCGATGTAAGGATTAAAATACACAATGATCGGGGCGATTGCCCTACCTACGACCGTTGTCAAGCAATTCAGCATATTACCACTCGCATAGATTAATGTGTTCCTCTAGATAGTTGTTGGTTATTTCGATAAAAAAAGGCTGGGTTCCTGTCAATGGGAACACTATAGGTATACACAAGGTAGTAGACCTATAGTCCTATGGTAGATCTATGGTAGATCTATATCACATTTCAAGACTCAAGAAAACACGTCGTCTTAAGGAGCTTCCAAACACATGATTTGGCCCCATGAACATTCTTTTGAAGATTAGATCAACGATCCTCCATAGATGTAATCACGAAAGTGACACAATTACTTCTCTCCCCAAAATATAGTAACTATAGATATATCCTTGCATTGCCTCTATTGTATTGAAATATCTGAACAGGGGGACTGACTTTACCATATCTCACTTTTGATCATCGGTTTCAGTGCTAACACTCAGAGAGCCAAGACACTCGTGAACTTGGCAACAGATAATTCACTTTATTATTAGCATAGGTTTCGTTAAAATCACAAAAATTCTTAATGTGTCCCTTATCCAAAATAATTTCTCAGTCATGAATCTCTCGAGAAAACTTCCTCTTAACGTACAGTTCCCTAAAATCACATCGTTTAATCATCCACAAACGAGGCTAGGCCCTGTGTTTGTCTGGGCGAAAGGATTTCGAAATGAATCCAAATTTTTTAATGGTAAATTAATGGAGCAGCTTCAGCCTGCCTTCATCACTACTACATTTTCCCACTCATCATTGCATCATATCTTAGCCTTGTTTTGTACAAAAGCCTCCAGTCCAAGTAGAAGCCCCATAAATCGTATCCACATCCAGCGAGGTCCATGTACTCCGTCTAATTCCAAGGCTTTCCCTCCAAAGCCATAGAGGATCCAATGAAGCACATGGCTTATACTTCGTTCTTGGCTCCCCAAGCAGTTGCCGCGGGGGACTCAACCCTCAGACGATGCATCAAATACAGGATCTTAGTCTCCAGTCATTGGATGCAATCAATCCAATACATCGTCCCAATGTAGCACTAATTCCCTGCAGTAACTGTGTTATAATTCTCGGCCACTTGCCCCAGTGTTGCCGCAATTATGGACATGAGATTCGACCGATGCCACTTTGATAGGAGCAAGCAATGGGCCCTGTTATCGATTTCAGACCTTGGCCACTGGGTACTCTTTTTATAGAATCGTGAGGGGAAAAATAAAATGTATGGGTCTTGTCTCCCGTTACACCCACTAAACATTGGAAAAAAGACACGATATAGATATTAAGTTTTATCCTTCCTAGGCAGGGTGAGTTGCTGGCGCCCGAGTTAGGCAGAGGGATCGGAGCACTGTCACAGGAAGGATGTTTTGTATGGGAATACACACTAACAGGGAAGGAGACCCACAGGACCAGAAGTGCAGTGCAGCACATATTTGTACTCATTTTATAAGGACATATAAACATTAACAATACCACTATCATTATTTTTGTTAATTTCCGTTATGCTTCTTGTATTTCGTCCTGTAGAGCTGGGTCCATACCATGGTCCTGAGACGCTAAAGGAGGGATATTACTTTGTAGATAGTACCCTCCTGAGTACATAATTATGAGCTGTTCCAAGGAGGGGGACATTCTGAATTTTTGTGATGTTGACGTTGCTGGGGATTTTGTTGGTGTATTTTTCCAAGCCTTTCTTCACCAATGCTAGTGAGTGTTCCAATTACTACTGGCACTATCTGTGTCTTCATACTCCAAATTTTGTCAATTTCAATTTCTACTTGTGATTTGGACAGTTTTCCCACTCACTTTGACTGAGGTGTTTCTGTCAGATGGTACAGACATGACGATTCATGTCAAAGACCCCAAACTTCCTGACATTCAATGGGTAAATAAAATGAATATTCTTGTCACTACACTGATCTATCCCCGTTCACGAAATGAACTAAGTAAAGTCAGTTGGCACTGGGAAGTATTCAAAACATCTTCACACATTGGAAGAAAAGATCATTGTCCCTCAAGGGAAAGGACTTAATTGGTGGTGGGTGTCTTTGCTATTCCCAAACTCCAACATATTCTCTAACTTGATCAAACAAGTACCAGACCTAGATAACGACTTTATAGGCTTATGTGGGAAGGAAAAGCTCCAAAACTTAGCAAAGACGTTTAAAATCTTACAATTAAAATCTATAGCGGGATGATTAGGGCTCAGATCTATTATAGAAGTAGTAGAGGCTAATAAATTAAAATGGATCCAGAGATTCATTTATATAAACAACCCCCGACCAAATGGGTAAAGTTCCTATATATGAGAGCAATAAGAGAGAGGCAAAAGATATCTAGAGGCCGGGCTAGAATAATCCTTAACATATTTTATAAAAACATTATCAAAGCATTGGACAAATTAGAATAAAAGCCATCAGGTTAAGCCAGAAGATAAGAATGATAAAGGTTAGGGCCAAGGTCAAACAATTTGAGTGTTAAACATAAGAATAATGCTTCACAAGGGCATCTTAATTAATGATATTTCAAAGATATGTTTAACAAGCAACAAGGAAAGATAGGTAAAACATAAGCCATACACATTGTGTAAAAGAATAGTGTGACACACGATTAATAAGATCTAGATCGATTAAAGAAGGTTAAAGAAGGTGAGACAAAAGGAGGTATGAGGGAATGTATAATTTCTAGATTACTGTGGACTGCTCAGAGAGATGAATTTGTTGATAGACTGAATAAAAGCCCGGTGCTGCATGGGGAAAACAACCAAAAAACAACCTGCTCAAGGGACATAGGATTAATCAATGCTACGGAGAATAGACACATGATACCCTGGTTGTAATGATCCTCGAGTGCTTTAGCGGAAATTTGCGGAGGAAAGCACCACATCTCGAGGCAGAAAGAGGGCAGGAAAAATGCTCAAGTGTTGAACAGAGGAGAGCGAAACAGGTATAGGAAGGGGGAACCATATAGCATATAGATTTGGTTAAGGGCCCAAAATGTTCCAACACGTCTGTAATAAGGAGAGAGGGTTCTGATCATTTGAGAATTGATATATATTGAGCAATGGGAAAAATCCCCCTATATATGGTTGCAATTGACAAGTGCATAATTATAAAAGACTAGCAAAGTACCCGTCCTCCGGACGGTCACACTCTCTCCTTACATTTCCCCTCTCCCTCTTTTCCCTCCGCCCCTTCTCTGTTCTCCCTCCCCTCTTCCTCCCTTTCTCTCCCTCTGCTCTCTCCCTTCCCCTACATCCTCTCCCTCCCCTCTTGTCCCTCTCCTTCTTCTTTCCCTCCCACTCACCCTCTCCCTTTTCCCCACTCTCCCCTCCTACAACCTCTACCTCCGCTCCCCTCTCCAATACCCCCACCCTCTCCCACCCCTTTTCTTCACTCTTCCACTTGTAGTATTTCACAGGGGCTTTCCCAGGCTATAAATAGAGTGTGTAGATCCCAATCTAAAAAAGGCTTCAAATTGACATTTTCATCCCAGATACGTTCACTAACCATTTACGACGTCCTCCAGAGATGGTGGACAGAACTCTACAGGTGAGTAAAACGGTTTGTGAGAGAACATATTCCGAGAACATGTGAGACAAAGGAACCCCTCTTTTCTACCTAAAGAAACCCCTCTTTTCTACCTCTTTTCATAGAAATCGCTTTTCCCGTATATTATATGGATGCAAGGTCAATGTCGCTTGAACTCTAGAACCAGTTCTTTCCCTGAATTGAAGGTTTCAAGAATTGCCCATATTTTATATTTATATATCATGTATAATGAACTTGGTCAACGGAAATATAAAAGGGTGATAGCATTCATCTATCTAGCGATAACGACCTTCCACCTAGGAGATGTAGTAGCAAGAAATTTGAATGTTGTGCACTTTGGTCAGATGAAAGCATTTTTCAGCTGCGCATGCGTGAAAATATCCCCGCAGTTCACTGTCTCTGAGGAATTCTGCTACCATAGTACCGGCCTCGGCAGCAGCCAGCAATACTCAATGTACGTTTTTGCACAGGAGTTAATATGTTCCTCTTTAAAGGGTCACAGTCCATTAAGCGACCCAAACTACTCCGAAGCATATGGCCACTTATGAAGCACTAAATATTCTATTATGCAAAAGTCCGCTTTCTCCCTTAAGCGCTGACCTGGAGTGATATTCTTTCAAAGATATGCACAACCAACCAACGTGGAGGAAAAGGCAAAGCACATTTTGCTTGTAACTAGTCAATTCTGTTCATTCAATCATAAAAACGGTCATTTGTCAAAGATGACACCAACTATTCGGTACAGAACATAATAAAAGGGAAGAAAATCTCAATGTTGGTAAATAAAGAAATTGGCAAAAATAATAATCTCAATGTATTAAACAAGTGCACAAATGAACAAAAGAGTTCCAAATAGAACAAAGTTCATGTCATTTGGTATAAAATTGGTGAATTTACTACCATGTATGAGACAGTCAGAGAATATACAAATATATACATTGATGGATTAATTATTAGCTAAATTACAATAACATATATTATTTAACTGTTACAGAATAAAGTAAAATATAAACTATACAATCTGAATCGAAACAGAGATGCTTAGATAAAAAGAACCAAACTCTTAATATACAAGGTAGGAATACTACCCAATCTGGAATATGATGATAGATCTACCATGATTCTACAATGAAAAATAACTTGAGAATTCGAAGACAATCAATCTTAAATTCTTTTAATAATCTTAGATTGGAGGATTTGGGAATTGGCATTACAGAATACTCCTTCCATTCTTGTGGTGTTTTATACATACGTTTTAGCACAGATTTTCAGGAGCTTCGTGAAGTGCTTCAGTATTTTAGAGAAGTACGGCCAAGTACGTCAGATGTATTCTCTCTGCAAGTGGATTAGACACTTGTGACTGCTTCTAAATTAGCCGCGATGCATGTCC
The DNA here is from genome assembly GCA_942159475.1 of Sthenelais limicola. Lineage (NCBI taxonomy): Eukaryota > Metazoa > Annelida > Polychaeta > Phyllodocida > Sigalionidae > Sthenelais > Sthenelais limicola. The sequence continues at coordinate 55,489,900 of OW804095.1, read as the reverse complement.
ATGTGGACAAGATCATGAAGACGGCTATGTGGAAGGATGAAAATACTTCCAGGCGGTTTTATCACAAGCGCATCAATGGGACAACCACATTTTCCACTCATTTACTTTCTGCTTTTGCCATTTCTATGGCTTTTGCCAACAAGGATAGAGGCAAGAAGCGTGCCAAGACTGCTTCGCACAGTTCTTCAAAGTAGTTTTGTTTTGTACTAACTTTAAGTCCTAGTTATGCTGTCGGAGCCTTACAGCAAAAGGACTATTTTCTTCGTCTTAAGACTTCAGAACTTTGTAGGAGAAAGGACATAACGTGCTCACATTTTGTTGGTAAACGGAGGAATTGAAGGTTAAATATCTCATGTCCAATCAAATCTTTCATAATTTCGGGCTACCCTTTCGAACTCACTTCTAAGTAGAGTATAGTTTCTTTTGATAGTCACATAGGTGGCATACTAATCAGAAAGATGATAATCAGAAAGATTATGTTCATGGCTCCCTTGCTTTCAATATACGGATGGTCTGCCAAATATATAAAATTAATGAATAAAGAGATGTATGGGATGCAAACGAAATTTCATATAAAACAATCTCTATAACAGAGCTGCACCCAAAAGAACTCAATAAACGTTTGTTCAATCCAATTTAGTAATCCGCGTCTCTGCGCGACCTCTGGACACGGACATGATAGTGCCACCAAAGATAATAGTACGTCCTACTATTATCTTTGGTGACACTGAGAAAGATGACATGTCCTTGCAAAGCATGCAGGGTGTGCGACAGAACTGTCAGCCCTAGGGCACATGCCACCTGAGCTTATAAACGCTTCTAAAGCTGCTTATAACCGTAGCAAACCGTCCATATGGTGCATTTTCGCTGTGGGAGGCGCTCAGAGAAAACTTAACACCCGTAGTGCTCTCTCTTGCTCTCCCAGGAGAGTAGCCTGGTCCTGGCACTTTTGCTTCGGGCCAAGTGGCTGTCGTTACATCATATTTGCATTCTTAAAACTACAGATAGTGCAAAGGTCTAATTAGGAAGTTCATTCAGGAGTAAATAACCTCGGCTAGCAAGGAATGCGTCATTAATCGTTAAAATTTAACCATTGTCCTTGCCTTTTATTTGACATATCAAACATAACTCTGGGAAATCATGCTTTCCATGGTAAACGCAAATGTGTAAAAGAGAACCTTGGAGTAACCGACCATTGGTCCTTCCCCTCATGACGTCGAGGCTATACAAACAAACCACTGAACCACCATAATAAGGGGTTAGATCACGATGTTGGTTTGACTCTCGACTACCAATCTCTATTTTCCAATAAAGGTAAAACATATATGTGCCTTTAATTGAGATAATTAGGGATTTGACATGTTTGACTGGACCATTTTGGCCAAATAATCATTGCTCTGCTCTGATCACACTCTGATTCAGGCTCAATGACAAAGAACTGAGCTCTGGAAGCTAAACTGCACATGATTGTAGACTATATGAGGGTTTTGTTTTGATCATTCTTGCCACTAAAAATTACCAGAAGAGGGGTGGGGGGGGGGGGGGGGGGACACTAGTCAAATGATAATGGGATGGTTTAAGAACTAATTTTTAAGAAAAATTAATTTGTTGGATTGATATATTTATTTTTAAATTAAATGTTCTTCCTATCTCCAGTCCCACTTGGAAAGGCATGGTCCTGTGGTTTCTATATAATATCTTTTCGGTTCATGATATATGTAAATTCGTTAATGCAACGATGTACTGTGGTAGTTGTTACATCTTTTTAGTTACAATTTACCATTAATTTGATACCATTGCAAATACAATGTGATCTATGAGCACTACAATATATTATATTCTTCAAAACTTCACACAATTGATTATATTTAAGAAAGCTGCTATATCGTCATTGCGCAGATAACACCTACTGCAATTCTCAAGGCATTTTAACGTATATTGTAATGAACAAACACTAATTTTAATGATAACAGAATAGTTAAAGAAGCCCCTAGAAAATATTAGAAATGTGATTAACGGTTCATTCATTGTAATAAATGTTAACGGTATATTGTTTAATTAAAAACGGTATCAATGAACTCCTGAACCTAATGGGATATATATCTGCTTAGAACTTGATTGATATCTCTATGTTTTATATAAAAAGAAAATCATGTGCAGTTGGCAGATACCATATTTTAATTGTGGAAACTACTAGGTGTAATTAACTTTCAGAGAAGAGTCACAATGCATTTCTTTTTATAATTATGAATGATCGATATTTTCAAACCTAACGAAACAATTATGTGAATTTCTCGGAAAATTTCTTTTTCCTTCGATACAACTTTGGCATGTTTTGGGACATTCAACATTCTGGTATACACGCTTTGTCTGTTCGCTTAGCAAAGCTATGTTCATCTAAATTTTTCCTTTCACAATCTACTTATTTGCATTGACAGGAGTGTATTCTTTGGGGACATAATCCTCTAACATAATTGCCAGGCCCCTGTTATATATATACTGAGGAAAGTAATTTTCTTATGACAATTCCTTTCCCTATAGGGAGGGAAACAATTCCTTCCTACGTGTGAAATTCCCAGCTGGTAGGAATGTCCTACAGACTCAAAGGTGGATAGGAATTTATATTCCAACCCATCGAAGGAAGGGGAAAGAATCCAAGAGACAGTTCTTTCTTAGATCACCGCACCACGATTGGCTTTATAACATTTATGCCCAACAGCACACACTCATTATGACACTCACTGTATTTATTTGTAAATGTCTTCAGTACCTTGCTATAAAATCACAGCCTTTCATTGGATTATAATGGTATACGGTAAATAGCATATATCTGATTGAATAATACTGATTAAAACCCAGCTGCACGCATGCAGGGGACGATATATATGTCATTCGTTAGCATGCACGTGGCCCTGTTTATTCAAGTGGTCCACTTTCCGTGGTCACGACTGAAATATGATTCTGTTATCGCGATGATCGCCTATCAGTATTTTGTTTGGATTGGTTTGCCTCGCTCAGCCGTTTTCCTGCCTGGACCAGACCGGATAGAATCTGCCAGAGGATTTCCAGACTGTGGCTGGATATTGAGGCATGGGAGTGCCAGTAGTACTGGGGCAGATAGAGAGGGAGAGAGGGAGGCAGAGAGAGAGAGGTCACCACTCGCGTCTCTAGATCGAAGGGATCAAAGGGCCCTCACTCAGCGCAGCACAGTAACATACTAATCTGATATTTTGCACTGTAAACACAGAGTTTTGTCGCCAGATGAAAAAATGAACACCCTACCCACACCGCCCCCCTTTTGGAAGGTGCATTCCAGTCCTGAAAAAAATCTAATTTGTGGTGAGTTGATTACCAAATATTGGTGACTTGAATTCTATCTAATTCTTATTGTAGTCGATTTATACGATTTTGTACATGGATTGTGAGCGGTACATATCACCTCTCAATTAGATTAAATATATATGTAAGTTATTAGTGAATTTCTTGGACATGAATACCAAATAATTAATTATCGAATGTGAAAAATTGTTCTAAAGAATATCCCCCCGGATCGACTGAAAATAACATCCATAATGTAATATAATTTCCCGAATAAAAAAAAGATCTAAATCTAAATCTAGGTCTGACTCGTGGTGGCTATCTGTAGATGGAAAGATTCTTTTGCTCTCTCTTACATTACATTCGGGCTAATAAACACACATAATGCAAATATTGTGCCCATACGGAACTGTTTCATGAATAAATAATGGCGGCTTAGATATCATTGGACCGATATTTACCTAAAATTCAGTAGACTCATTTTACAAAAAAAGTTCAAATTCATCCTAACCAAGCACTGGACAAGTGTACAAACTATTAATTGGATAAGTCTAATGCCGAGAAAAGCATACTACCGTTAGTAATGTAATGCATTGCATTGAGCTATAAAACAAACAAACGCGCACTTCCCATCTGGGTCCGGAGGCGGCAAGGGTTCGACGTAGACTTGGCACAGCTTGAAGACATTTTCGCACATCATAAACAGGCTTACTTCCGCAGATAAAGTCCTATACCGATAACACAAATAAATTGGATGGAGTAAACGGTGATTTTCAGCTTGGCACTCAAAGGCTTTAGATTTGTTACCCTGAGAAACCTCCAAAATCAGAATCATTTATCCATCTAGCCTTGATAGAGCACAGGTTATGATATCTATATGGTTTGTTTTGTTTTTCGTTTTAAATGGTTTGATATTCTGCACTCTGGTTCACTTCATTCAATTAATTATTTTCTGATTATAAGACCATGCTACATTACGTAATAAAATCCCTCATAGATATACATGGTATAGCGTATCGTAGACGTGTATTGCAAAAAGGCGAAGGAGCTGGACATATATCTAACATTAATATTAGGACAATTTATATATACAAGGCGTGGATCAGATTTTTTTTAAATAAATTTTATTGGGCTAAGTTACAAATTCATGCTATTTTCGTAGAGCCCATAAGAATGGTATCCCTGCCTAGAACAGAACTCGGCGTTTTAATGGGAATATAAGGACATTTTGCGGTTTTAATGGAATTATAATGGCACTTTGCGGTTTGAGGCGAGAGGCTTTCCCTTCGCTGGAAGGGACTTTCTCAACTTTTGGTCTAGACTGGGTATTATTTATGTTGATATTGACAATGTCACTGTTGTGAAGCATCCCATGATAATTGGGAAATTAGTGCTTTGGAAAGATATATTATTCGCAAAAGTATGAGCAACACAGTACAGATTCGGTTCTTTGAGTATGAAAATACAGATAATAATAAGCTCCATCACCAAAGCCTTCCACGATCCAGTTTTGACACAGGGGTCGTGAGAAAACTAAGAGAGCGATTTATTCTCTGCGTCTGAGCCAAACTGAGACCATGTAAAACATATATAACTGCTGCTGTGTAGTTCACCTAGGGTTGGGGGAGGGCATAGATGGGCATCCCCTTTCAAAGCTTTTAGATTGGCCTGTTATTAGGCATAGTGATAGCGTACATGTTGGCAAAAGTAGATTGGAAGGCCCTTCCTCCAGAATTAAGATGGTCCACACTTTGAATAACCAGCAAACAGGCAAGCCAGATGACGACATTAAATATTTGTAAAAAAAAAAAAAAAAAAATGAATATGAATATGAATATATGAACGATTGTATCCTGCAAGCCCATGGAAAAGACGCCGTTTTATTTACACCGGCGAGTATAGAAGTACGAAATGAATTTTGCTAACTGCAGTATTAAAGCGAATGATAATATCTGTTTCAGAAATCTGTATTTATACCTTTCACTTATATTAAAGTTAAAATTGACTGAATGAAATATTTTTCAATTCAAATCTAGCCAGCAAGTTGATGGGAGACAAGGGTCAGATCGTCGGAAAATGAACAATCTACAGCTCTACACTTTTAGTAGATTCTGAATAACTCTGAAACATGATAAATAGTATTATGTTGATCTTGGTGTGTTTGGTATTGCGTTGACTTAAACAAATCTGTTTGTGTGTGAACTGTATTTCATATGACTTCATTTCTCTCTTGAATTGGGGTTATTTGAGAGAATTGTACATTTTCTGGCGATCTGACCCACAACCATCCTGATTGCTTACACGGGCGTGTGAGAAAAGCAGGAGCGCGTAAATGGGCGTTCATCAATTGGCTGGCGTGACTTCCTCCAACAGTGCGAGTTCTTGGAAGCAGTTCGTCCATGCGCCACGAGGAGGAGTTTGGCAGCGTATAACGCGTTCTATATTGACACGTGCTTGAAACGCGTCACGTGCCAATGGCGCGTGCGCACAGCGAGTGCCTGACCTCTCAGAGATAGATCTACGCAGGCCTACTATCTGTTCGTTCATCAGATATCACAAGCCCCGTTCTTCATATGCGTCTTAGAAATACGGTAAACGGACAGACAAAGCAGTTTTGATAAGACCCAACCAAACTTTCCGAACTTTCCAACGATAGTTCGTTTGAGATAGGACATCGGAAAAAGACGGAGGGCTGACGGGACATCAACTCCTTTGATTGGAAGGTTATATAGCTTGGGAACTAACGTTACGGGGAACTACAACGTATACAGATACCATATCTTTGTTCAATATTCATAGCTTGTGGGCAACCTCTCATAAAGCATTGCCTCCGAGTAAAGGCTATCGTAACCCATTCACTCTATCTGATGATTTATAATTGGAAGCACAAATTAGAAATAAGTCTACTCAGCACTAATAGAACATCAGAAGGCCATAAAAAGGGCGCTAACGTTTAGCTGTGACAAGTCCATGGGAAGCTTTTTATTCGTGATGACTGTATAAATATGGCTTAATTACCGTATTTCATCGAAAAAGCGATGTATCCCGAATAAGAGCCTGCCCCGAAAAAGTGCATGGTTATTTATTTTTGTACTTGAATCAACGGATGAGATCTCTTATGTAATAGTTCCTTAAGTTTAAGCTGGGCTCGTTTAAACTAAACTTGGCCTGTCCGGGAATAAACATCTCCCAGTTGAAATAAAATCTTTTTAAAAAGATTAAAAAAAAGGAAAGTAGTTGTGTTTGTTGGTCAATGGCTTGCTCACCCAGGCTATTGAATGTATGCCTGAGACAGAGAGCACTACTATGTCACAGTATGTGTCCCAGTGGTGGTGGAATGTGTACAGAGAAACAACTCACCAAGTGATGTTGCAATGTAAATAAATGTATCTATGGAATGATATCACTCTTGTTGGCACCTCTCATACATGTTCACATAAAGATCGGCCCCCATATTTATTTTGCTATACTTGCATGCACTGCACACTGTGTGGTACCCTTCAAACATCACAAACCCTTAGAATGATATCACAGGAATGAGTTACTCAGAGTTAAAGAGATATAGAAGCATGGTTTGTGCAGGCTATGCCAAAAAGGCTTAAAAGAAGGAGAAATGTACAGGGTCCTTCCTGATAGTGGTTCTTGAAACATTGAATGCTCCCTCACGTTCCAGCCTCGTTTTTATACTGGTTCAAAGTTTATGCAGACTCTATCGACGTAGAAAGTAAATCGTGAAATACAATCAGAAATACCGGGTAGAGGGCACTTTGAGGAACTTGGTATATACATTATTAAAAAGGTAGAAGTTCATTGGAGCAGACAAAACCTGTATAAATGTGTCACGTTAGGCCCCACCCAATGGCCAGTCAGTTGCTTTTTGCATTCGACCATGACAAAACATACAGATGTTCTATATAGCAGTGTCTCTGTTCCCATTGATGGCCGATGGCAAAAATATTGACATAAAACCGTATGTATTTTGATGATAATTAAGATATATCACATGTGGAAAATTCAATCAATAAAATTATTTTAAAAAAACTTGTTTCTTCCCATGATTGATTGCAAGGGTCACTCACTGGGCAATGGTTTGACAGGACATAAATAGAAGTCAAAAGTCCCCAACTTTTCCCTCTTCTTAAAGCCCGTTTTGCCCATGTCAAATACTTCTCACCAATACTCTGGGCTACCAAAATATAATACAATATACAATCAAGTCAAATCACAATTATACCTGAAAACTAATTAAATAATACAATGGGTAAACTTTCAAATATAGACCGGGGAGAATCTGATATACCCCTGTCACATTTCCAATGGGGAAACGCATAATATATAGACAATGAAGACTGCTAGAACACAGCTAAAACTGTTAATAGTAAACCACTGTAACCACTGACAGTTAAATCAGTTTCTGTCACCGTTACTCGTATAGGTGATTACTGGCCTTGCAGGGGTCGATGGCCAGTTACTCAGGCTAAGAGAACGCATGTACATATCTTTAATCTCTGCCTTGAAACTCTTGAGGCCATAACCACCTAAGGCAGTGATTAAAAAGTCATGAATGAGAGGGGTTACCTCAGTTTGAAGGGACTCTCAACTTTGAGACTAGACTGTATACATGATAAACAGTTCTTGTGTGATAACAGGGAAAATTTGAAATCGAAACCGGTAAAACAGCTGAATTCTTTTTTCAAGGGTAGATGAGTATCTGCCAAATTGCAGTGATTAATTAACGTCAAAAACAAAATATTTTCTACTTTTTGTTCCGTTCTTTTCTAACCGATCTAAAAGTAATTTTACCAAACTTTTGGGGGATTTCATCTCTTCGTTTTTGCTACAGGGCTTCAGAAAAGTCTATTTTTATTTTGGGGACCTGCCAAGCTGCTTTCCTGGGATTACATCACTTATTATCGCTCACCGTTGGCCGTTCTAGCTCGGCCGATTCATCTTCAAATTCTTGTATTAACATATATAACATCACCAGAATATTAATAAATTATCATATGTCAAGTCATGACATGTGTAAATTTGGTAAGATTTGGTAAAATCCTGAAAATCAGTCTCTTATTTGTTATTAGTTGTTTTGTAATTTCCCAGAATCGCTAAAATAATAATTTTGGAGAGTTCTGCTTATGGATTTGCAATGCTAAATGTAAATGAGTCTTGGTCCTGGTGAGCCCGAAACATCTGGTCTGAAGTATCATTAACTCCAGTGGGAGACAGTTCTATTGCCCATCCTCCAACATGATGACGTTTCCATCCTCCAACATGATGACGTTTTCTGAGAAAATGACGTTAGTAACGCGCTCCTGCACTATGGTAAATTAGCTCCCTTTTTTCAGCCTCAGCGTTATTGGGTCTCAGGAACGTAAGTTGGAAACATCAAACCTTCATTGACATTGAACTGCTTTTTCACTTGTATGCATAGGCCTATATATGTATTCGAAAAATAATATGCTTGTAATTATCTCCTTAGAGTAATACTCTAAGGTATCTCAGAAAATCATAATCATGATGAATAAAATGAAGATCAATCAAACAGCATTTTAATAATCTTTATAATATCTATTTTTAGATGTTTGGATACTATTGCCTATTGGCCATTTTAAAGTTTTAAATTGTTATTTTCAGTCATTTTCTTCTAGGTCAAAACCTAAATTTCTTGTCAAAAGCCCACAGAAGAGTACTTAGGATTTAGGAGGAGATGCTATCGCGACAGCAAACTTTATTGTTAAAGCACACATGCTAATTATCCGGTCAAACGATAAAAGTAGCAAAAATGAAAATCCCATTGTGGATGTGTTTCTGCTGATTTAGCAGATGTAGCTAGATGTAACCCAGCGGTCCAACCTCAGAGCTCTAAGCCTAGAAAAAAAGAGGTCCAACCTTGGAGTAATAGGTCCAACCCACAAGCAAAGTCACCTCACAGTTCCATCTCCCATCCAAACTCTTGAGGCCAAGGGTTGCCCACCTCTGTACTTCCCCCTCTTGTTTCCATGCCAACTGATCCCTTGACGAAAGACATCTGGTGGGCAACTTTGGCATCATGACCTCCTGCCGACCCCCACAGACTTAGCCGTTGCCATAGCAACCCTCTCTATTCTAGGCTGCATGGCATGTCTGGGCCACACAGATGCTAAGATATATATCTACACTCGCGCTGCCCTTCAGTAGGCATTTTTACACATTGAAATGGTTAGAATCAATTGAATAAAGAAATCATGGGATGGTGATGGCGATTGAGTGAGAGTTCCCCTCGAGTTCCTAAAGAGGAAGCAATCTAAAAATAGTTTACCTCCTCATTTGTAATGCTGCGGGGGCCCGAAGGGCAATGCATCAAGTCTGGGTCATTGCGTGTGTCAGTAATGCGCTCCACAGAGATTGTATTTAACACCGTCTTAGGACTTGCAATAAGACTAATCTAACAGTGGCAGTCACTGATTAGGGTACACCTCTTTTGTTTATAACAAAAAGAGTCTGAATGATGGAAGCCTTTGAGGATTCTGTTAATTTTCTTGACATTGCTACGGTTAGACACTAAATTAAGGGTATAAACTAAAGTCTGGTCTGGAGAAACCTGGATACCGGTAAAATAATCCTGTAGTCGACCTCGGTGCTTGACCTGGTTTGTGTCAAGCAAGAAGGGACGATCCTCTATTCCAGCAAGAGACTAGCCTAGCTACTAGTGTATTTTCTGGCCACTCATTATAAACATGTCCAGTATTCTAGATAATGTAAGACGTTTCCATGACAACCAATCTACCGGGCGGTCATGTCACACACTCTGTCAAGTGAGTATGGTAATGCTCCATCTGCCTGTATGCGGCGAGAGGTTTGGGACTGTATTTTAAATGCTCATAAAAATATGTGAGCGGAAATTGGTTCACCCAAGAATTTTAGAAACTCTTTTTCTATAGTAAAAACTGTAGGTGGCAGAGGCATTGTCAATCCCATACACCATGTCCGTGTGGACAATGCCATGTATTTCTGGCCCTCAGAATTAGATGCACCATGGGCATGGCAGTACGCTATACGTGTACGGCTATACGGCCATTACAGGGGTATATTAAATATTACAAAAGTCAAGCCCTTTAGGCATAGAGTCGTAAGCTTAAAAAACTTGTAAATAAATATGTAGATTTGCCAGAAACCCAACAGTGTACAGGGGATGCATGGAGAATAACAGAACTAACCTTTACAATTATTCGGCAGACAAGGCCGGGTATTGTGTACCCCACATATAAATCCCACCACATTAGCAATGCCAGAACATAGCAATATAAGCACACACCGGCCCATCATATCTCTATCTAAAATTTAAGAGTTGTAGTTAATAAATATTTATAAAATCGTCAACTTGTAGTTAGGATTATGCCCCTCCCCCTTCCCATTATGTGGCTACTATACTACTTAATTACTATAATACTGTGCTACTTCAACGTGCAACGTGCCCATCAAAGAATAATCGACATATAATACGTGTATAGTGATTTGTGAGGAGGACGTCATATATACTCCCAGTCTCATATTTGTTCATATAATATAATATATCGTCTGTGTCTTGGCTAACAAACGCGCGCTGTATACCCATCCTAACTCAAAGCCCGAACAGCCAAAGCTTCTTCTCGGGAAGTAAGGTCCCACATATCGCATACAACAGCATGGAGATGAGATGAAACACTCTCGATAGTGATGCCACGCGAAAAACGATCTACGTACTACATACATGATAAGTATATTGCAAATGCCATTATCGCTATTGCCGTTCACATCGTCTTTCAGGACCTATACATAGACGTGTATTAAAATATATCTGTAAATTGATAAAGTACCTTTTTGTACAGGATGCAGAATTCGTATGTCTAAATTTCAGACCAGCAATGTTGTATTTCAGAACATATAATTCTCCATTGCTGAAGAAAGAATGTAGTTTTTGAATATTACATTTGAATTGACCCAGTAATTCGATTGCTCAAACTGTATTTACAAATATTGAATATTATATAATCTAATAAATACATAGCTGTGAAAACCCACCAAAATGGCCGAATAGTCTGAAATTTTCCATTATTTCCAAATGGAATACTTAATGATCTTAGCCACTTTAATGAGGTGTTGCAATGCTTTAATGCAACGGTTAATTGTAATTGGTTTTAAGGTGTGTCCCTTCTGGAAAGTTGGATGCCACACAGAACACCTTATACACGCCATACCCACACAGCCCATCCTTGGATTAAAGCTGCATTCTCAGCGATTACAACAAAACAAATCTTACCGAATCTATTCACATTATGACTTATAGGACTGGATTCATTAATATTCTTCAACGTTTTGTATAAGAAGTCAAAGTGAATCAGCCGAGAGAAACTGGCCGCCGCGATAATAAGTGAAGTTATCACAGGAATTACGGGATTAGGGTGGGTCCTCTAAATACAAATGAGGACGTTTTTGTATCCCTGTAGCAAAACAACTGTACACAATCATCCAAAATGTTGGTCAAACGGCTTTTATAGATGGGTGAAACAAAGAGTAGAAAATGATTAGCTGATAATGCAGCTTTACTATGAATAGGATACCGTGCAGATCTATAGTCTATTTCCCATGCAGGCACCTGGGCAGGACCAGCTTATGAACGGAGAAATATCCTCCAGAGGGCATCCTAAGTCGGGAACCCATTGACTCCAGTGATGGATCTTCTCCCCTTCCCGGCCATGATCAGCATCATCATCATATACCAACACAATCCAGGCCGTAACAATGGACTAGCATTAAAATAGTAACGTAAAGTAGTACTATTGAAAGCAGTTAAAGCAACATTAAAATGTTTAAAGCTATTGTTACTATTTAGAGCAGGTAGATATAGGCTAACTGAAATATCATTTTGGCATGAAAGTTATTAAATACCTTTATACAACAGTTTCAGCCATATTTGGGTGTATTTTCAGTAAACGATATTATGTATAAAGATGCCTGTAAATAAAAATGAATTGGGTAAGAATATCACTGTTGCATACAAAGTAGATAAAACAGGGAAAGTAGATAAAACATAATTAATTTTATTATGAGTACAGCCTCTCTTGCGCCAGCTATAAGGCGAAACTAATAATCTAACGGCCAATTTACTCCAGTGAGACAGCCAAGTATTATTTGTTTGTTTGATTGTTTGTTTGTTTAAGTTGTATTATAAGCTCTCATACATGTATGGTATTTTCAGCTTACAGTCTATCTTTACAAAAACGTTACCTTGATATACACGTAAATTACAACATCAATTAGAAGCAGATCGTATATAATTAAGAATCTATATGTCCATAACGACTCATGAGTGTATAATATTATTGAGAAGCAGACTCCTATGTATTGATGCATAATAATATAAGAGCATGATGAAAATGATTATGAATATGACATTGTGTTGAATGTATCTGAAATTAACACATAGACAAATTGATATCAGCTGTCTGATAATATAGTTACAGTATGATAGTGAAAGCATTTTATATCAAAGAACCTGTCACTACAGTAGAAATATGGTATCTTCTCAATTATTGGAAGATTTATATTCACCATAACATAACAGTAATAGGAACTTATAGACAAGGAAAACATGAAACTAATCATAACTCAAACGTCAAACCTAATGATGATTTACAAGTTATACTTAATTCGAGTCAATAACATTGTGAAATGTCTGGAAGAAGCGCCTCTGGCAAATACCATGTAGTTGTACCAGTTTCCATTGTAATCATATGAAAGGAAATAAAATTACTTCGCCTACGTACGACGCCCAAAAAGGGTCGCTCAACATTTTAATGTTCAATGTATTGATATCGACTAAAACAAGTCAAGTGCACAGTTTTGTGGTTGGTTTTCCCGGAGCGGGTATTCTCGGACAAAATAGTTATCTCATTCGCCGCACCGTGGCATCAGGGCTTACGCTGGATTCATAGGTTCTACTCTAAGAGTCTCAAAGATGGCGCTCAGTTTGTGGTTTGGGGAGCGTTTGACGTGACACCTTGTGGAAAACATATATATTTATACTACATTAATTTCTTCTTCATCCCCGTCTTCATCTCTCACCTCTTCGACTTCTTGTAATACCATGACACTTTCAAGACTGCAACCCACTTTTGAATCCAGGGCACAGCGTCTGAGCAGGTAGATATAACTGGGGAGACGCCACAATTTGCCCAATAACCCCAAATAAAATGGTACCTTTAATATGCCTAATTATATATATACCCAGTAACTCAACATATAATTATGAGAATGGATTCAACCACGAGTTACAGTTGTACCGTGGCTCCGTTGGTAGGGGAATCTCACCATTTTGCCACTTCCCCGACCACTAAACAAACATATATGTTTGAATGTATGAGCGTTCTAGTTTTTTATGACTATATTTCGAACTTAATAACTATGAATAATATGACATTTGCCCCAAAATGTAAAGCATCTCCACACTATTTCCGTAGGGGTACATTTAGATACAAAAAAGTGAGGTAAACTATTATAGTTTACCTCACTTTTTTGTATCTAGATGTACAGATCTTTCCAGAAGTAGACTCCTATGTAAATAGGGTTTTCAGTCTCTTCCCTTTGCTACATATATTTTCATCAATACAGTAAGACTAGTTTTTATCTAACACCAGAACTAAACTAAACATGTATGGACATATTAAATGAATAAAATTGTTCAAGTATGTCTGTGATATACAATGGACTTTTTGACAGATGAATACAATGTTTACTTTGTCTAACTCAAGTGACTAGCCAAATGGGAAACGCGTCTTGGAGTGACCAAGCAGGCACATTTCCAATCGTTGGTATGCCAGAAGATAAGAACTTTTGAAATGAAACGATTTATAGGGAGGGGGGGGGGACTGGTAAAAGGAGGAAGACTGTGAAAACAGAGAGTCAATGAATAACATGTTTGCGATACAAAATGCATGTTGGGATCAGTTTAGTATAGTATATCCATAAGTAGCCTATACGAATCATGAGTAACGTTACATATAGCGCTATTGTATCGGTGTTCACGCTCGTTACCACTTGAGCTACAATTTTGAAAAACAGGTTCTATATCACTTTTTGACATTATAAGAAAATGAAACCAATAACGAAGACTTATCTGAATATCAATTATTAACGGTATGTGAATTGCATTGTCACTATTCCAAAGTACCATTTGGGGAGGGATCGGTACCTAAATCTATTTGACAATTCGTTGCATGTAGCCAAACCTACCTGGCCTTTCCATGGAAATTGAATGCGGTTCCGAAAAAAAGAGCAACGGTATTTATTTGACTTTCCCCACGAAGTCCACTTGGGATTGACATGTCTGTAATTTTAATTTGCTTTCCTTTTGAAGAGCGGATGTTTATTGCTTACGATAGTTCATATATTTTTCATTTTACGACACATCTACAAACATTTTGCTATACCAGGTTTTGATACAATGACAGTCCCTTAGGTCTTCGTTAACATTTCAATATACTACTTGGTGATGTTGTTTGTTTGTTTGTTTGTTGTACTTTTATTGGTTTGTACCATATCAGCGGATCCAGTGCTCCCCAGTAGTGGGAGGTTCTCAGACCCTGCTGGACACGATGGCTTTTGAACATATTAAATGAGAAAACAATCTACCAACAAGTCAACGCCTTGTTGGCATATCATCAGTATATTTAAATTATAGTATTAGATGACGATCATACTTGTATACAAGACAAACTTGTCATGTTTACATACAGGGAATACATTAAGGGGATATTGGGTAGACAGTTACATAAGTAACTGGGTATCCAATTAATCAATACAGGAATTTTTCGTCCTGCCATATACAATTGGACCATCTTTCATTTCTTTATTACTTCTTTGTTCACCTCTTTCATTTTGCTGGTACATAACTCTACACAACATCTTACTCTATCGTATCGTATAAAGCACTTTGCACATCTATCTGAACTTCATGGAATAGCTTCTGTCTTTGGATAAAAGCTTTAGTTTGTAGTGCAACACAGTTTAAAGCTGCATTCTTACCCGGGATTCTCATGCAGTTAACATCGGCCCAAAACTAAATATGTTGGACTTGTTGTTCCGTTATTTTCCTGTATACCCATTCGAAAGCCACTTAACCAAACGTGTGGAGTATTACACCCAGCTGTTGCTTTTGATGCAGGCTTTTATCATAAAAAGTCCGTAAAAAATCCACATCTTCATTTCGATGGTACGTCTAAATCAGTTCCCGTTGTAGTTTCCTTTATTATCCTTGAATTCCTGTACAAACATATAACAGCAGCAAAATACTGGCAATTTCAGTCCTACAGGTCAAACAATGGGTACATTTGGTGAGAATATTTATGTCATCATAGCCTATTATGCAGTTTTAGCATGAGACTCAAGTGCTAATATTTGTGATGGCTGAATCAGGTTTGCCCTTTTCTGGAGCTTCTGACGTAGATGCTGTCATAAATCTATGGCACCCTGCAGGGTGGTGTTTTACAGGCAAATAAGTGTGTACAAATTCTTCATCATTGTCTGAAGGCGAGACACACTCTTCCTTCCGTTGGTCCTCACCGCCAGCTGATTTAGGTGATACAGCACAAAATCCAATATGCCTACCTCCTGATCGTGCTAATATGTCCTCGCTCGGTCTCAGACCCCCGATAAAATTTCCAGGCATGCGCAGAACTGTTCTGAGAACCTCGTCACGTCTCGCATCTCTTCTCGCATCCTCGAGACCCATGAGAAAATCATTCACTTCCGAGTAGTGTGTTTTATAGAAGCGCCTCCTTGTAACCGCGAGAAGAAGCATCACCATAGACATGCTATAAGTTAAGATAACACATATTATGAAGATCGACTCGGGCAGACTTTGGCTAGGTTCCCCTTTGTTTTCCGGAACATTTTCTTTATATGAATAAGTACTGTTCTCAACGGAAGTATTTCCTGAAGGGTTGATCGTAACACGCATGGCCATTTCGGTTCACACTCACCGCCCCCGCCGCCTATTATATCGATAAATTAGCGGTTGAATTGGATTTGCAATCGTCCCTCCACATTGAAATATATCCTGATAGAATCTAAAGTTGATACTTTCCTCATGGTCCTCATAGAAAGGAAGTTAAAATACCCATCTCCTGACCTAACAGAACAAATACGCACACCATTCTAATAACACTAGGAAGTAGCTTCCCATGTTCAGGTTATTGGTCGACATACAGTAGCCTACGGAGCCTACACTCAAGATCCTGTATTTAAATGTATGTGGTGGTGATATATAATAGAGAAGGATGGAGAGGAGTGATGAGGACGAGAAGATGTAGCTTAATCAACCGAATTCTCCAGAAATATGTTTTTCTGTCTTCATCGCTCATCAAAATCCAGATTCGTTGACGTTTTACATGCAAATATTCAATCAATTAGGTCCATATCCTTCGTACGAATCCAATGTCCGTCACTAGAAGTGTGTGTTTATGCGATAAATGTCCTGGCAAAATGTTGTATGACCCCTTGAGGCAACTGCCAAGTTATGTTTATAAATCCGGGTGGGTAATCACATGACAACTTTGAATCTCATTGACTTCTAACTTTTACCGTCTATTTTACGACAGTCGTCTATCCAGATCAAATGTTCCCAGATCAAATGTTAAATGATTTCGGATTTTCTTGACTTTGCAAGAATGCAGTCTTCTATATCCTCTGTTTCCCAAGAATGATCGCACCCTTAGTGTATAGTCTCATGGATGACTTCTTAATTTTGAATGTTCACAATAATTAATATTCTGACAGTGACCAGTGTATTAATTAAAGCTGCACTCTCAGTAAACGTCCGTCAAAAACTGAACATTTTCTACTTCTTGTTCCATTGTTTTCCAACCCATCTAAAAGTCATTTGACCAACATTTTGGAGGATTTTGTCCAGTTGTTTTTGCCAAAGGACTTCTAAAACGTCCTAATTTGTATTTGGAGGAACCAATCGAATCCTTGCATGTGATGACATTATATACCAGCTGCAGAATATTGATACATCCAGTCGTATAAGTCTTAAAATGAGTGAATTTGGTAAGATTAACTTTGTTTTATCGCAATAGCTGAAAATGCAGCTTTAATGGAAAATATGAAGGAACACGTCCCCCTCCACACACTCACCATCGCCCGCCCTCCTTCACTTGGTTGAAGGAACACGTTTATACTTGACCTCTGATCTTGTTTTTACATTAAATCTTTGATGACCAGCGTCGCACGGATATAATATTGGCCGGACACACCAAGTTTCAGGAGAAAATCTCCTCGGCAAACATAAAGACAACCGTAAACATTTGACTTATAGGTGTAAGTAAACAATTTATAATTGAAGGCTAATCATTTGGACTAGGTTCCCATACCACTCCATGTGTGACAATAGCACCAGTAATGTTGGCATTAAGGACCGATTTAATCACTTTACCCAATAGTCGTGTAAGAAAAGGGAGTAGCGGGGGTATGTCGCTGGATGTCTCCCCCTTATTGAAAAAATAAGAAGATTGCAATTATTGGCAATGTTCATTTTGTAGGAGAGCTTTGAATCATAGGCACGAAGATATTTAGTTCAAATGCCAGGACAGATTAGTCGAAATCTGTCACTGCATTTCTCCACAAAGATAAAATTAAAGGGAAATTCGGGTTGATGAGACATGTTGGGAGAATTGTGACGAGACTAAAGGTTCAGTGGCAGTTCCCGAGCATGTCAATAACGTTTCTGGTTGGCTGCTGCTCAAATTAAAGCTGCATTCTCACAGCTATTATTACAAAGAAAATCTGACCAAGTTTACTCATATTATGACTAATAGGACTAAATTTATCAATTTCCTGCTGCTGTTAAATGTTTATATAAAAATTGGAAGTGGAATTGGTCGAGCGAAAACAGCTGCCGGTGAGCGATACTAAGTGAAGTCATCATATGAAAGGATTGCGGTGGGTCCTCCAAATACAAATTAGGACGTTTGAGAAGTGCTGTAGCGAAAACAACTAGACAACATCCTCCAAAATGTTGCTCAAATCGCTTTTAGATGGGTTAGAAAAGAATGGAACAAATTGCTTCAAGAGTGCAGTTTTAATACATTTAATTCACATGTTTCGCCTTTTAAAATACGGAGAATACCCCCCTTCTATATGGCTACCTAGTAGCAATACAAAGTTTTCAATATCAAAAAAATATTGTTTCCCATCTCCACCCACTTACAGGCTGACTACCAATAAAATCTTAACGTCTAGGCTACGGGGTCAGTAAAGGCCAACACATAATTCTTATGGAAGGTAGGTAATGAAATTGACCTCTCCTTTATGTGACTAGTGCATCGATCCAAGCAAAATCCATGTCGAACAGGACAACCACATCATTCAAAGCAGATAGTAATAGGCCTATGTGCCCCCCCCCCCCCCCTAGTTCTGGACATGTAGCAGGTTTGCTACTCTTTTCAAAACCCACAGAACATACTCTATTTGATTTGCTTTACATATCCACCTGTCTCTTAACTACTATACAGGCTGAATTGAAATACGGTACTTTCCTACTCCTGGCATTTTCTATGTACTGGAACCAACGCGCAGAGGTTTAAGGGCGAAGCCCTATGGGACACTAGCTTTTACAGCCGTCCCTAGGATTATGCACGGGAACTATTCCTAAGCTCTCATGTTTGTTCGTTTCGCTAGACGGCAGCATAGGATGCGATTGGCTGTAGTGCGAGATCCCCAGTTCGCGGCGACTCTTTATGAAAGTTTAAAAAGAAATCAAATCTATGGACACACGAATTGCTTACAGATACACCCAATAAATTATATGAATTATTTTATCCTCAGCTCAACAGTATGTGGCACCTGATGCAGTTAGTAAGGAAACAAGAAGTCTAAATACTAAAATAGTTATTTTAAACAAGGGGAGTATACCTATCAGTGGTTTTCTGGTATACATTTGATTATTTTTGTGAAGAAATAGAAAAAGAAGTACCGATGGTGCTTATGCAAAGATATTAATGCTTCCTTCATGGGATCACCTAGTTTGGTGCAGAAATTGTGTACGAGCTATCAATAATAATGATAATTTAAAGAATTTTCATTTCATGTAACGACTCTTTCTCGTTTGTTTCCTAGAAATACTTTTGTGTGGGGAAAATGTTCATGTTCACGTTTAGTTAGATAAGGCAGCCCTGGTAGCTCAGGTGGTAGGTAAAGCGCTATGTAGTCAGTAACAGGTCTGCCTTTTCTACCCTGGGTCACTCCACCCAAACTAAGGTTTCATTTTAAAGCTGGCAATACGACAAAATGGTATCCCATGATTATGACACAGCCCGGATATTGATCTTTAATCTTACACTATGTCTATTATGATTTAACATATACTTGCGTACTTCTGTAATTGTGCTATATTATTTTCTGTATAAAACCTTTCTATATCTGATTAAACATCAGCTTGTGCTGAGAATAATATATTATACATAATATCAATGCTGAATAAAAATGATTAAAACAAACGAGTCCCCAAATGTGTACTACATCATGTACTGATGTAATCGTGCAATAACGATCTAGGCAGGTTCAGTTTTACGCATATATAAATGTCTTTATTTCACTGCACAATGAATCGGTCTTCGTATAAATTTGTACAAATATTTCCAACAAAACAAGTATAGGGATCATTGTATCACACTGGATTTATTCCGTGTAAGGTATAGCCTATAAGAATCAGTTCTTGTAGTTTGGACCAGAAAGGAACAAAAGATACGCATTCAAGTCTAGCCTCTGTAAAAGGGAAACATGATTTATATCTATGATTATTGAGTATATATATACAATGTACTTCTGAATTTGAAAGCGACACATATGACTGTCCTGTATAAGACACTACATGTATACTCTGTTTGAGTCCTGTTGGCAGTAAACATCAAAGCGGGCAACGGGCACTCAAACCGAGTGTAAGCGATGATTTATTTATTTCACTGGTCTTACTATTATAATGGTTCTCTAGTCTCTTTATAAATGAACTGGTTTGATTACCTTTTTGTATAAGTATAAATTAGAATAGAATTTATCAGCGCATACTGAGAACAGTATATACGTTACATAACGTTTGTCTGCTAAATAGAAATATTAAATACATACAGAATACATAAATATACCGAAATCAATATTCTCTGGCCAGGTAAAATTGAGATGCATGGTGGAGAGGTGATGGCAAGGTGGTTAAAAGTAATTATTGGAAATAAAAAAGTACGTTATTGATAATAACTTTGCCCATGATTAGACGTCCGTCATAGGTCAACTGTCACGAAGTTAGAATTAACTGTATCACACTGAGACTAACAGAAGCACACGGAGTATTCGAAGGGTATGAAGCGATGGCAAATATAATATATTTAGTATGTACAAATAGCTGTCAACTACCGTTATTATTATGTAATACGTGGATCTTTGTATGGAAATCATTTATTTGATCTCGAATTATTTGTATTTTGGTTTGCCGATAAATTCAAAGTTATATATACATATAGGACCAGATTACATGTACACATATCGATGTCAAGACAGTAACAGATATATTAATGTAGACTTAAACCCATAGTTTTGACCTATCCCTCAGGTGAAAGACAATAGCAATAAATAGAAATATATATCATGTTTATATATACAAGTACACATATATTGCTAGTTTATGTTGTCCTATTGCCCCAAATTCATTATCGCAGGCCTACACTGTAAATAACATGGATGTGAGGCATGTATAGTGTCATTTTAATATTCAGTAATTATTTATACAAAAAGTCGACTCCCCCACCTTCTATTATTGTGTAACATCTATTTCCTCCTCTGCCCTTTGTATTTGCGGTGTTATAACCTTAGGTTTGTAAATAATAGGGTAAACAATATTTCTCGGGGGGCTGGACGTGAGGGGAGGGGACAAATTGGGGATCTTATACGGAGTCGAGGGAGGGGACAACGTAGGCAACCAATAGGGAGGCAAGAGGGGAGATGTCCCAACGTAGGATCTTCTGAAATCATTTCGTAGGTTGGCTAATGGGTCTATGGTGGATTCTCCACATAGAAGTCCATGTCTGTGGGGTAGGACGGCAGCAGCCTTGAGGGCATCGCTGTAAGGAGTTGATGTACCATGCATGCGAAACTTGAGAGAAGGCGTTGGGCGGTAAAATGCTGACTGCACACGCAAAACATCTGAAAGCCAATTAGAAAAATCTATTAACTATACGAGGTAATCAGTATTTGTATTTTAAGATTTGTATTCAGCTACTAACTTTATGTAACAGGTAGGCCCTACACTATTTTCAGAGAGTGCTGATGCGTTTGGCAGGAAATAATTATAGTAGACACAATAATGAAGTACTCACATACAGAGACATATCGCAATTAATATAAAAACATCTAAGTCATGAGAGTGTAGCAAATAGTCATAATTGCGAGTATACATCAACGAGCTGGTGTCAATCTTAAAAACACAAAACAATCCTTAATTGCATTTGATGGTTGATATACCTTTAGGTATATATCGGATTATTGATGTTTTATGGAAACGATTTATGTGCAGCAGTACTTCTCTGTTGTAAGCCAATACATCGGACGCCAGGAGTTACATCTAGGCTAAGTAATTTAAGAGTTACATGTTGAGGCTGTACTTACGGTCAGAACACGGGTTTGGTTGGGGAGTCCAGTACGGAGACATAGAGCGGAAGTCATTGCACTTTGGTCCTGTTGTTGATTTACAAACACTGCAACTGCAACCCTTGAGCTTCTCTCCCTTATCTGGTGATGGCACTGTGGAGGAAATGAATGTTTATACACATTTCGTTCATTGAATATTTGCGATGTGTTATAGAAAAATGAGTCATAAGTCATAAATAATGGATTTTGAGATTATACCATCAAAAGATGAGATCAAGCGGATTTAAATGATGGTAAATACAAGGCCATCTAATTAGTACTTTTGTCTATGATGTTATGCATGAGAAGAAGGTAGCGAAATTATCAATGGTCAATCACTAGTATAGTTGTTAAATATCCTCATTAGGATAACCTTAGATATGCATGAATACATTCAATATACAGCCTTGAAATTTGGTACATGTATTTATGCGAGTAGCAGTACTAAACACCCAAAACGTGAAATCGTTCCGACCAAAGGTTTCTGTGAGATAAACATTTGAAAAATATCATTTTTTTTACTTGTGACTCATTTTCATGTGGCACATCACATTTGGTCTTGGACCCGAGAAAAAGCCATAGTATAAAGTCATTCATTTATTGAGTGCTTCATGATACATCAACTAGATCACGGAAAACTATCTAGCGATGAATATTAGGCAATATCTTGTGTCAAGATGTTTCAAGATGTTTTTCTGTTTTATATATGCTCACCCAATTGTGGAGCAGTCTAGACTAGATTTAAAGTTGCACTATCAGCTAACGTCGGTCAAAAACAGAACATTTTCTACTTCTTGTTCCATTCTTTTCCAACCCATCTGAAAGTCATTTAACCAAATTCTTGGAGGATTTTGTTCAGTTGGTCTCCTATAATGTGCTGCAGGGCTTCTAAAACGTCCTCATAATTATGTATTTTGAGGATCCGCCCAATTCTTTTCAAGCCAAGACTTCACTTATTATCACTCATCAGCGGTGTTTTTTGCTCGGCTTATTCGGCTTCAATTCCATATGATATACGGGAAGACCGATTTCTATGAAAAGAGGTAGAAAAAAGGGGTTTCTTTGTCTCACATGTTCTCGGAATTTGTTGTTTTACAAACCGTTTTACTCATCTGTAGAGTTCTGTCCAGCCTCTTTGGAGGACGTTATATGTGGTTTGTGAAGGTATCTGGGGTGGAAATGGGATTTTGAAGCCTTTTTTAAATTGAGATATCCACATTCTATTTATAGCCTGGGAAACCTCCTGTGGGATACTACGTCATTGCCCGCAACCTACTACATCATTTCCAGGGGGACCTAACTACATGCAGAGGAGTGGGAGAGTGAAGAAGAGGGGAGGGAGAGGGTAGGGGTACTGGAGAGGGAGAGGGTGTAGGAGGAGGAGAGTGAAGAAAAGGGAGAGGGGGAATAGGAGAGGGGGAGGGAAAGAAGGAGTGAAGAAGAGGGGAGGGACAGGGTGGGGTATTGAAGAGGGAGAGGGTGTAGGAAGGTGAGAGTGAAGAAAGGGAGAGGGTGGGGGAATGGGGGAGGGGGAGGGGAGGGAAAGAAGAGGGGAAAAGAGGGGATGGAAGTGTGGGGAGAGAGGGTGACCGTCCGGATACTTTGCTAGTACATGTATAAACATTATAGCAGCAGCAGAATATGGATAAATTCGATCTTGTAAGTTACAATATGTGTAAATTTGGTAAGATTGCTTTGCCGTAATATCTGAGAATGCAACTTTAAGTCAGATAATATCTTAAATCATATCTAATTGTTATCCTCTACATGGATATGCCTTTCACTAATCCGTAATTATGAGCAAGGCATTATGATAGGTTACCCTGTAGATTAATAACGTGATGAAATGTAAATAATATATCATAACTGTAGTTCATTTTTAGTGGCACGTCTAAAATCACTTGTATTGGTGAGACTGCCGTAAAATATCCGAAAAATCAAATTGAAACTATAATTATTGGCTAAGTTAAATATACGACAGACGAGGATTTCCGCTCCGTTCGCTAAGGGAAAGAGGGGAACATGTATGTACATGTTCCTGGGAAAATAAAACTTGAATTCATACTAACTTTTAAACTCTACTTAACGAACTGGGCAAACTGGGCATAAAT
The DNA here is from genome assembly GCA_942159475.1 of Sthenelais limicola. Classification (NCBI taxonomy): domain Eukaryota; kingdom Metazoa; phylum Annelida; class Polychaeta; order Phyllodocida; family Sigalionidae; genus Sthenelais; species Sthenelais limicola. The sequence goes on along the minus strand of OW804095.1, from coordinate 55,465,778 downwards.
ATCTTAAACAATCACAATACCATTATGCAAGAGGAACATTCAGGGATGGCAAATTGGAGCAGGGAGGAACAAAGATGAGAACATTTTCGTCTCATATATTTCCTTTACTTTCAACTAAAAAAAATCAAAATCCACATGCTTATTTCCCCTTGAGTGTAACTCAAGTTAGTGCACTGAAAACACTCCCTCTGTAGGATAGTTCATGATTGATGTCGGTGTCGCCGAATGCCAATACTGAATCACGCATAACGGTAAAATCAGCTCAAATGAATTATTAATTTCTACATCAAATGAAGAGACAATGTCAGAGAGAAACAAGTTGGATCGGTCCCAAACACTGTGTGTGGGATGCTGCCAAAGGGATGCAAAGTACTGACATTCACAAAGCATTCCTGCTCGCACCGAATAATCGCTTCATTGATTAAAATGGATCGTAGTTCTGTGAGCAAAACCAGTTGTTAATTTCCCACTGGACCCTCACCGTCTCTTTTCTCCCCCCTCTTTTTCTGTCGTTTGTTTCCCCGTGCAAGCCTGTTCGCGTGGAGAGTTTTTTCTTCAAGCGACAAATTGAGGACATGTACATATATATACATGCATATCAGATTAAGTTGTTCATTTTCATATGAACGTGCCGAAGCATAATTTTCAGTTCAAACAACTATTTGACATATGCTACACTAATCTTTGCATAACAATATTTTAGGCGTTTCAGCCTTATTATAGTCCTTGGTGGTGAACAGATATGAACAGATATACAGCACACATATTTCAGTATACTTTTTACGTGTTCTCATACATCAGTATAGCTCATTCGTCAAAATTTCGTCGTGTTATAAATACCTAAAGTTAATTTCAGTTGTGGGAATGTGGACAAGACCATCAAACACTATAAGGTTTCATGTAAACTCGTCTCATCCGTTAGAGTCACATATACTTTGTTCCATTTCATACTGTGGTTCGATCCATACTAATCCTTTGTATGGCGGGAGCAAATTGTAAGCAAGATTTCTGGCTAGATTTGCGGTTGCTTTTGGGCGGAGGTGGCAGTAAATCCCGAAGGAAATCACACCAGTATTGTATCCAGTGGTAGCCCGCCTTAATGCGCCACTCAGTAAATACACACCTTCTCCTTTGTACTAGTTGGGATCGAAGACGCCAGATGGCACTGTCACACGCCGCCGCCAGTCAATGGGGGCATTCGCAAGTTCCGGACTTTGGTACACGAGGGCGCCACGTGTGGCTGGTCAGACGGATTGAAAGCGCATGTGCGACAATAGTCAAATTGACTGCTAAATTACGATTTCTTTTAGGCGTTTTGTGATCAGGTCTCTCACATCGGTAAAGTTAGTATGTGTTCAAGTTTTAACTTTTCTGAGGAACATGTACACACATCCTTCCCTACCTTCCCCCCTAATCCTTGGAGCGCAAATCCTCGCAATCTTTAACTTAGCCAACCCTTGCCCTCATTCTCTATATATCTTGTTTGCAAGTATTTATCAAGACTTACACGAGCTGTTTGTGTCCTGAGCCTTGAGTCCTTTGATTATGCTCTGGAGGCCTTCTTTTATTGGTACGTGTGTAAGCGAGGTGAGTGAAGGATCAAGGACGTGGGATGTAGGATTCATGTTGTAAAATAGAGGGCCAATTTTATTGACCGTTCGACTAGCCATAGCTATGGGAAACACTTTACACGCCACCTGTTCCTGGCCCCATAACCTCCAGAACGTCTTGATTAAAGGATCTGTGGCCGGACTCTGCAGGGTAAATGGTAAAGAAGTAATTAATACACGATGTAATGTAAAGCATGTGCTTTACGTGTATCATTGTAGATACAGGATTCAAATTTGAATATCAAATGGCTCGGGAATTCAATTACATGTATTTTCGGAATTATAGTAATACAATCGTTGCCGGTTGGAAACCATTTAATGTAAACTTATCTGCTGGACTAGTTCACTTATTGATAACTAAAATGTATATCGTAATTATTTTAAAATGACAATTGTTTTTCATACTAACCTTCATCATCATATCAGCTTTCTGGTAATCAACCGCCGTGCAGCCAATGGAACGCACGTGGTCTATTATCGCAAGAAACCTCTCCGGTTCCACCGACCTTAGTTTTGAAGCCACCTCTTTAATATGCGTTTGTAAATGATCCTGGTATGTCCTTATATTCGGATTAACCATCTTTTCCTGCAACGAATAATATGTATAGGGTATGCATTACTGGTATTTTAGCGGCCAAGAGAATAACGCCTCTGACATACACCATTGCCACAATAGCAGACACGACCCTATTCTGAATTTCCATGTATAAATAACCCCAGCTTTCCAGATGAGACAACACCCACGCTTTACTGCTATTGAATAATTATCTTATTTCAGAATACACCTCTTTCTACCCTTTCCCTGCAAGTTCACTGCCTATGCTTAGCCTGTGATTGTGATAAGGATGAGGAATGCCTATAAGTGTTAGGGGCATAACATCAGGCATTCCGCGAGTAGAGAAAGGGCTTGGTATGAAGCGGGCAGCTCCCACGCCCCTTCCTTCGTGTACGCCCCGTCAGGGCCAGCATGTCGTCCTTCTCACGTGAATCCTCTCACGGATACAGACTTGCTGAGGTCCCAAAGTTGGCATCTTTTTTTTCCAGTCCACACTTTTTCTACAATAACTTAACTCCTCCTCGTCGCAGCTATCCCAAGATGCCCGATTGCATCGCCCTATAGCTCGTTCCCAAGAATTTGGAATCTTATGATGCACTATTTATTTGAAATCACACGTATGAACTACTTTTTTGTATTACTTGATTTCTTGTTCGTCGCAGTTAAGTTCAGATATATAGGTGATGTCAATTAATACCCTTGAAATAGGAACAATCTGGATGGTATATAATGTAGACACGTTATTAGTAAATTAGCCACATATGCAATCTACAGCAGTCCGATTCGCTGATTGCTGTCCCTGGATTCTTCTCACATAAGTATTATTATCAGTGTGATATCAGTTTGGCTTGTTAGATTATCTGTGAGAGATCAAGTAATACTAAGATTTCTGACCTTCATTTCAATGGGATATTGAATTATGTTTACATGATGTTTTTAATGAATAAAATGGGAGTAGAGTCTCCAGAAAACAAACAAACAGACACTTCATTTACTCCATAACAGCCTTATTTTAAATGTTATGTGACAGTCTCAAATCGTAAATCGTGTACCACACCTACAAAGTTCCCACTAGGCTGGTTGGCCTCCTCCCCTTCAAACAGTCGCCACTCCTGTTTATGCCTCAAGTTTCCCATCACCAACCATCAATGTAAAGACTTTTATATGAGATTTAATGTGAACTTCCCACGGGCTAACAAGTCGCTAGTGCCACCTCCAACTTCACTTAATACTCGCCAAATCGGATCGAAAGAAATGTCACTGCAATGTGCATAGGGAGATAGGGAATGGTATGGACTTGGGCCTGGAACGAAGGGTGTGGGAACGGGTACCTGTGCGTGCGAAAAGCTTATGTCAAAGACATTTAGCAATGCTCGAGCGAGTTTATAATCGAGTAAAATAGAAGTGTTGTCTTTTTCAAAACTGTGTGATAATACGATTGGGGCATTACCATTACAAATGGCAACACACGAATATTAAGACTAATATGCGATTTCCAGGCATAACTGACTTTAGTTGAATGAATCAAATATAATCTCAAACCGACACTAATCATTTACGATACATGAATCTGTCCTTTTCACTCTTCCATCTTTACTTTTAATAATTTACATAGTGGTATCTCATTTGGGTACGTCCTCGCGTGGGTCTAACTGAGCTCATTCAATTTGACGTCTCGTATTTGTATTTCAACTAGGTGCCAACATTATATTGACAGCTCATTTTTCCGGTTAAAGGAATGCAAAAAATACCCTGAGAGACGTCATCTGGAATAACCATTTTTCCACTCAAAGGGAACGGATGGAATTTGATTGACAGGCGACCATGTACGTGGTCTTTGCAATCTCTGTAAACAAGGATTGCGAGAACCATGCAGTGAATGTTAGACATATGGTATATACATGTAATAATGTTTCACTGATATGCATATATATATACGCATACGCATGCAGACACAATCCCCATTAAGGCAATATTGCCCGTGATATCATGCATTAAGATAGTTACAGAAGTTATAGAATTCATTTGGCCGTACTCCATTAATAAATCAATTCCTGCAGTCCATACAAAAGGAAGAAAAAAGCTTCTCATATATCTAACAGGGAAAGTATAATTAGCCTGTGATCTTGCGCAGATGTGGTTGACATGCTCTGATTGGCTGAGAGGCCTTCACTGATATCAATGTTTGATTCTGATTTCTTCAGGAGCCCTTCGTCTCCGTGCTGATAGTTCTTCAAAGTTGGGAATGGCCACCTTTTGTCATGAGTTGGGTTCTTAATTATGATTAATGAACTCCTAAATCCGTTCTAAACATAGACATGTGCACATTTAATGTCATGCATGCTCATTGCTGGCCTTTTTGCAGGCATTTGTGTGTGTTTCATCGTCAGGGACTGGTTTCTGGGATACTATAGGTTATTCTGACTCAATTTCCTTGAAGATACTCTTTATTGTGTGTCTATCAAGCGCACTTAAGACAACGTACCATGAGAATAGGTCTGTAGAAACCTCTCACATATACAGGTCTACACTATGCGGCTGCTAATTTACTCATTCACAGAATCCGAAATCATGATTCGTAGGCTATTTATTCTCAGGATTTTAAATGATGGGACTTTCTTTAATTCCGTAGCCCAACACAAACAATATAAATACTCGCCACTGTTGGCTTGGCATACATTCCTCATCCGCATGTTATCCAATTCCCGATGGTTTCCAGATGATTATGTATAGTGTTTGCTGTTGCTGACATAGATGGTTTAGTAGTAAGAAACAGTGATTTCAGTCTTAACATTATTATCCCTCCAAGCCATGATCTGAATTACATCATAATCACTCGAATTATATATATATTCCCACACGTTGACCATGGAGTTTCTCATGCAACTCCACCGGCCACACGTTGTTCTTTACAATAATGACGCGTGGAAACGCGGAATTAAGGGCCACAGCATTGAGACAGTTAGTCCTTCCAAACACAAATACATCATCGCCAAACAGTGTGACAGGAATATACAAAGAATGGTAACAAACACCTGCCAGACGCTGATTAGACTTCAACATTCTTCAGCATTAGAACATCACCTTTTAAAATATCAGTCCCGGGGGACCATGCTTCCATATAGTAATATATTGTGTCAATATCAAATGTTTAACATTTCATGGGATTTTTAGAGTTAAAAGAACTTTACCATACCTTAATGAATTGTAGTAGGTCCTCTTTTGATTTCTCAGGGAAGGTATTAAGAAGATTTTCACTCTGAATTTCTAGGATTGTCTGAGCGCATATGTCTATGGCAGCATCCATTACCTGGGAGGGAAGCTCAACCACAACCAACTGCAAAACAGCAATATTTGAATTTTGAAAATATACCAGTAATATAGAACGTGTATCGGTACTGCGTCAACCATTTGCGATGTGTTTCAGGGAAATGAGTCACAAGTCGCAAAATTGACATTTTTCAAAATAAATTACTTACAAGAACCCTTGCTTAGAATGTTTTCATTTTTGGTCTTCTCGGAGCTGCTAGTAGCATGAATACAGGTACCAAATCTCAAGACAGTGTAATAAATATATCTTGCATTACTAAGTTCATCTTATAGAGTATATTTAGATACTTTACTAGTAATTATCCACCCAAAGATATTGCTAACTCTCTTTAAAAAAAATATAAAATATAAAATATAGAAATACAAGTTTATCAAATGTCATTAATGTTTACTATCATTCGAATCGGCTTTGATCTCATCGTTTCAAATATGATGATATCTCAAAATCCAATTTTTGCGACTTGTGACTCATTTTCCTGAAACACACCATATTTTTTTAAAAGTAAAATACCACACTCCTACTACTAAGATGAATAGCAAGTACACCCACCGGCATTTTCCAAACTGATAACAGTGTCTTTGTGTCGAGAAGTACCTTGATGAGAGCCTCAAAATGACGCATGACCCCTTCAACACTATCTCGTTGATATAGTGTAAATATTCCTATCGGTAAATTAGGCCTGAATAAATAAAATATATTTAGCCAATTATTTTGAAGATTGAATTACTTCGAATAAAAAGAACCAATGTGATGCAAATGAGGTTTATCAAAAATCCAACTTCAAGGTAGAGGCATGATGTTATAAAAGTACTGAGTAGTTTAAATAATTAAATTGTATGTATTATGGATCCCTTTCTTTTTTTGTGATGAAATGTATCACATAATTATTTGTGAAAGTCTCGGGAAATATAAGTTGTTGGTTGTTTTTTTTTTAAAAAAAAGGTAGGTTTAATTTGATTGTATTATTGAGTGTATTCAGTAGAAAATGGCAAAATTTGGTGGTATGATTATAATACCGCCAATATCTGAAAATTAGAAACGGATTTCATGCATTTACGTCTTTTAATAGGTAAAAGGTTAAGAATATATCATTGTGGTCACTGACTGATAAGTACATGACCAAATACTGCAAACTTTCCAATCGTTCTCATCAAACTCAAACGCACCTGATTCCCATATTGAGACCCCGCACAACAGAACCATTTCCCTATACTACTATACTATACTACTAATATGTCTGCATATTGTAAGTAGTATAGGGAATGTGACGTATGTCCCTGGGATTAGTCCAGAGTGTAGGCCTACTGCACAGTACTTAATTTATTGGTATAAAGCTTATAATTATATTGTACTCGCTTGAGCGATTGTCCACAAACAATACAGTAGAGTAATACATCGGTCTCAAGTATGTATTAATTCACTTGATAACAACCGATGCATAATCATTTTTACGTTTTCTTTTAAAAAGAGACGTAATGTCGCTTTCTCCTTGGCATAAAAGAAAGGTGTTTAAAGAACTATATGGTTGTAGATCGCATCAAAATGTGACTAACGCCTTTTTTCTACGGACTCCCAAAACCCTTGAGGTACAAGGCATTATATTCACTCTCCAGGCCCATTATACCAGCCCACAGATATGCTTTGATCTTGAATGACGCTCCTATCACTGCAAGGGTGATCACCAGAGAATCTTGATTGGCTATATCACATAACAAAGGCGAACTTCTCAGCTGACTTCAGCCCTTTTTCCTCACCGACTTAAGCAAGTAAGTCAGATCAGAGACGGCAAAACGCGAATAGAGGCTGGAGAAAGGCATACGTGGCAGCGATCTATGGAATAAAGCGGCTACCTACTCCAAGGTATTGACCGCTTCTCTTCATGCTCTCCTCGACCACTTCTCCATACAATACTCAAGCAGTTCTCTCGTGGCATCCTCCACCTCGCGTTTGTTGGTCTGAGTCAAAACTGTTCAATGCGCCCTTCTTTTCAACTTGGAAACTATCGATAGCCACAGATGTCTTGCACCCATGACACCCGAAAATTCAAAAGCACATGCGCACAGAGGAAAGCGCTCAGGTTGCTTCCGGTTAGCCATATCGGGTTGATGCGTGTAAAGATCATTGAGCAGGGCGCTCCATATTGTAAAAGCATAGGCTTGATTGTTCACTGGGCCAATACTTCTAGTGAAAAACGGGCGCTGGTATTAATCATAGACCAGTCATTCTAAGATAGCTAGTATCAACTTATTAAATCAAAGTAGTAAATACTCATGACTCGCCAGGCTCATGCACGAGAATATAGGTGAAAACCGAAATTGAGCTCAAATAATATTCTTAAAAAAATAGAATAGGCAAACAATATTTTTGAAGCGTTAAATAAATAACAGAAATACGGCATTACATAGGTACGTCGTAGCTCCAATATCGAAAAATAGATAATGACACTAACCTGTCTGGTAGAGGTGCTAATGTAACAAAGCCCTGGAAGCCACTGACTATCTCTGGACTTAGATCAAAAACTAAGGCTGGTGTGAGGCAGTGCTGAGGAGAGATACTCATATCTGTCAGGTATGTGTCAGGCTTAAATTTCCGCAAGATATCACTCATGAAGGGGAAGCAAAATGTAATGTGCTGCTTTCCAGGACGGATGGAAAAACTTTTGATGGCCTGAAAATCAGATAATCAGTATTTATTAGAGGTCCAATCTTTACGCATTTTACTTTTCTAGTCTATGGCGATAAGAGATAAGAAATAATAGGCATTTGTTTCTTTCACAGTAATTATTTCGATATATTCATAAATGAGTTCGATCAACTGAAGTAACGCCACGACACTAGCTATAATACTATACGTAACATCTTTATTGGAAATCCTATTAATTGGGTTCCTTGGGTTTCTTTCCATATACAAAGTAGAATTGCATTGACCAAAGGCGTCTTCATCCTTGTTTAATGTCCGGGTAGTCGATACTTTTACCAACAATTTCTACGATTAAGGCAATATATCTATTAGTGCGTAGATGGTTACCTGTTGTACATTGTCAGGTAGGCAGCCGATGATGCCCATAGTTAGTGAACTCCCTGCCGCTTCCCTTAGGATCTCGTCCGCCATGACCGCTCCTCTCCTCCCGTACCCGCCACTACCTCCGCCTCCACCACCGCCGCTGTTACTCCCGTATAGACTCTTTTGTTTCGCCTGAAGTTAAAATGCATTTGTTTTCTAAACTCTGTGTGCCATCTGACTTTACCTGATATTAGGGAAATGCTCCGTGGAAGAATGCTCTGGGGCAGAATTTGATAGAAAAGAATATACGGTATATAATGTATGCAATGTATTGCGGCGACATAGGTAAAATCAAAGGTATACTTTTATCCATACATGAATTGTCTTCGCAAACTTTGTTTGGACAGTGAACCGTTAAAATAAATGCTATTATATTCTTAAAGCCATAGATGACATTATTATCAGAGCGCGTGATTTCTTTGCCTTGTGTCGTGTTACTTTACCCAAATCCGTCAGGGGAATATAACAGTCCACATTGGTTTCCTCTCTCGACACTCTAAACGAGGAAAACATTTCAAACTATTGTGTCCTTGGCTCGTGTAAAGAGAATAGGTAACATAACCACTGGCAAGTCAGCCAAATTCAGACGCTGATCAACCACAAAAAAGACTTGGCCTACAACAATGGAAATGTCTTTGTTGGCCTTATCTATTCTCTTTGTTGCGCTTGTTAACTCCCTTTTATTGGTATCCCTCATTAACTGATCAAGGAGGGTCAATGAATCCTTGGCTTCTTCGGCATGGACACTTACCATTATTCCTGGATTATTCTGTTTAAAGTTGGCGCAGAGATATAGGTAAGTGTTTTGTGGAGCGGAAGACATACCGTCTTAACTCTGTGCGTAAGAGCACAGTGACAGTGATATCAATTTCTAAATGTACCATTTACGCCAACTAGAATGTAACACACGATACGGTAGACACTCTTTCGTTCTGACAAGAATCTATTTAGATGTCTCGGGCTGTCCGAGGTTTGGCAAAGAAAGAGATCTTGTTTCATTTGCGATAGTCACATAGTCCGATAGAAGGCCCTGCTTGTGACAGCGATCTGAGGGAATGGTTAAAAGGGCGCAAAGGATATTTGAGACAGAATATGAGAGAAGAAGATGGATTCCTACCTATCCTACATACGATCATTTCTTTGCATTTGACTTGGTAAGGCAACGCTGTAATCCAAGTTATCTATGTATTCTTCGCATCAGTGAATGGACCTACGAGCTACCGTTAAACATAACATATGAAGGCTTTAACTTCTATCTTCTGATGTACTGTTTTAATTTACAAGTAGAAAGTATAAGCGCATATTCTACCCCTAGGTAATATATAACTCAAATCAGGAATATTGTCACAAGCTGGACGTCCTGGGTTAAGTAAAGGGCCTAGTCCACCAAGCCGATTCTTATGCAATTTTGCGCCGCAGAGGACTCCTCTGCACTAAATTATGTGAGAATCGCATGAGAATCGGTTTAGTAGACTAGGCCCTTAATTCTTATATCAAAATCGGGTTTGCTGGCACAGCATGGGGATTAATGCAGACTCACCTATATATGCAGGGATAGGCCTCAACCCATGCATGAATAAGCTTTTGGGTATCTTCATCTATGATTCGAAACCCATTGACACAGGATGAAGTAAAAAACTGTGGTTACCGCCATATATATAAGGGCAAAATGCAGATAGAAAGGGAAAGGCCCCATTATACGGGACTATTCTCAATCCTTTGCAAAGACATTGATAGATCAGGGAAAGAGGGGGGAAGTAGAAAGAAGGTGATGTGCTTGGACCAGGTGCTTCTGGCACAAATCGTTCTCAAACAACATTTTCACCGCCGGCATTAAAACATCAGAACTGTCAGAATTTAACCAACACAAAACGTTCTGACAAGCGGTAAGGCGTAGGAAATTTATTGCATACACATTATGCATATAAATGTATATGGAATGAATCTTAGCTTCTAGCAAGGCACCTGCCGATGACAGGGCTAATGGAAGATATGCACAGGGATATCTTCTAATCATTTAGCCATGTCGTCACTTTGATTAGGCAATGATAGCAGTAGCTGAACATGCACGTATTACCTGATAGCAGTAGCTGAACATGCACGTATTACCGTCGGGTGACTCCTCTGTTATTAAGAGATGAATCTGAAGCAAAATTACGAAAAACACATTCTTCTTAAACTTTAGATAGAACGTAGAACCCGATGCCAACACAGGCACGGTGCATAGTGTGCAATACCAGTACCGATTCCACCTGCATAAATCTCCTAAAGTAGAAGGACTCTTTGCAACTTGAAATTTCTTGAGAGTGATTTTCCCATGGGCGGACTTCCGAGGATTGAAATCTCTCATAATGTAAAATGATACCTTCAGGTTCTCTTTAAGCTTCTTTGATCGTGTTTCGAGTCATCATAGTGCATTACAAACAGTCGGCCGCGCTCGCGTGAAACGACATGAGGAGCAGCCAGATAAAACGCATCGTGAAACCCTTGGAGTTGGAGTGTGATTTTCAAATGAGACTGTATTTTGTCGGTTTAAAATGTCTTTGAAACGCACAGAACATAAAACATTATGGGTACGTTCCTCCTTTTAACCGAAACTGCCTTGCCAACGTTTCTTTTGTCTTGAGGAGAGCTTCTAGCCGGTGATATAAAAAGTGATTTTCTTCTGGCAGAACTCATGAATATCCAACATGATGTTTTGTGTCTCTTTACAAAACGAAGGAACATTAATTATACACCAGGAAAGGATGGGATAAGGGGTTCGCATTACGCAGGGAGTTACCTGATATTGCAAGACACGGCGGAGATTCTTTTAAAGATTTCGCTTTTAACAGTCACCCAAAATAGAGTGCTATTTGAAATTCAACTCTTGAGTGTTCACAATTCTCAAAAACCTATAGAAATACTTCTGATACTCGCAGATAATTATGTACGTGTTAAAACTAAAATAACTTAGTTATTTTAGTTGCAATTAAACGTTAAAATAGTTTCCACGATACATTATGCCCTATACTTTAAACAGGTATTTGAACAATTTTATGAAGCAATAGTTTGATTTGATTTGATAAAGAGGTGGATGCTTTCCAAAATAATAATTAACACTCACCATTATTGAACTATGGAGGTTCTTAAGATTATAGTTATCCGTGTGTATGTTGAAGGGTGAATTTACACTCCGACCGATTCTTTCTCACTAATATTATGAACTCCGGGTCAGTGCATTACATCTGGAAATTTAGTCACGAATCGTAATCGCTTATCCAAATATCAGTATTTCGTGCAATGTGACACGATGAAATTCTCCAACAAATGCTGAATATTAGCGGCACCAATGACATAATAAGATAACTCCAGGTATCATTGGCTAGATCCGTGCTTGATTCCCGGCGATGTAGATGAATGATCAGTTTGGATCTATATTAACAGAGATCGCCCCGCCCCTGCGCCTCCGGGCAGCCATTTAAGCCAAAGATCACAGCCCTTTGATCAGAGCCTACTTGCTGGAGCGGTGGAGAATGGCTCTTTTGGTTACGACCAACAGCACCAAATCAGTTGATACAGTGATGAGTGACAGCTGCCTTTCACACAGAGCCCCTCCCACTTGGCAGGAGGCGGCAGAGGGAAAGACCCACCTGGATCCAGTTGCATGGAGCGATGAGATGAACGGTTGGTTAAGTTATCGATTGATAGATGCTTACGGCTTTGTTGTAGAGACTTCTACGAGTCGGTGAAAGGGTAGCAGTGGTAATGTGAATATGGTATGAAGGGCAAATCATTTTGGAGAGAGGAGGACAGGTGATGTGGAGGGGGCGGGGTGGGCGGGGGAACTGACGCTCTTATTGCCCGTATGTGATAACGTAGGCTGGAGGAAATTCAGAGGTTCGTGTCAGCTCAAAGGTGTGTTGATTTCGATGCAAAACATACAACGATATGTTTCTTCTTCAGTATGCTTTCATAACATTTATTCGGGAAACGATAAAAGAACCCGAATTTAAAGCTAAGTAATTTAATCGAAAATTATGAATATAAAATTGTTATGAAATGTGGATGACCTACCTTGGTACGTGTAGTTGCACCAGGGTCGATATTCCCATTGGCTAGTACGGGAGAGTCTTGGGCAGAGACAGTTGGAGGAGGAAGTAGAGAATGAGATGGTGGTGGTTGCGAGGGAAGTAGATCTTCGCTTGTCCTGAAATACAGGTAGAGCTATTTACCATTTAAACTCGTGAATCTCTGTATTTATATGAACTCTCAATTTTCCCAACATTCCAATGATGGCTTATATTATATATGAACATTGGTATCCTATTAGACAATATACATTTAGAAAATATTATAATAATAAATGGGTGATAATAAATAATTAATCTAAATATAATGAGCGTTATAAAATGTTACGTAATGTCTCACAACACCACTACTAGGTTTGGTATAGTTCTCTTCTTCAGTAATAAAGCGAATGTTTGCTAAACGCGGCAATGATATTCGACACTTTTACCAGCCAAATAATTAATATCTCTTGGTCAGAATCCAAGGCTCAATCATCAACTTGCTGATAGAAAAAGAAGGGGCATATTCATACAAATGATTCACACTTAGTCAGCTTTACGTGAGTGCCAAATCTGTCGCATTACTTGAAAGTCTTTGATCTCTACCAACTGAACGGTGGCATCGAAAGGGGAAAGAGAGTATTGCCTCAGGCAATCCTTCGTGTTGCATACAAATTTGATTTAATCCCGTTTAATGGCTGTTGGATAGAAAAAGCCTAAACAAGGACCAATATTTCCGATTATATAACTTACGATTCAACTACTGAACTATAACATTCTAGGAACTAATTCCATGGGTTTGAAATTCACGGACACGGGCATCAATGTATGATTGAGCATTTCAAACGTGTCACCTTGCCAAGCTTCTGATAGAAGTACAGCTATCCTATGCTGAATTATTGCAACAACATGGAGAGTACACACTGTAATGTAACAGAGTATCTAAGTACACGCCTACGGGAAAGGGTAGTGGCATCCAAATATCGTATGCCCTGTGGGCCATTGTCAATAATGGAGCATAGACTATATCATTCAAAGGGATATTGCGTGGCTTCCTTCTTTTGACCGAAGAGTATAGTTGAGGCCTAGAATGAACTCGAGCTTTTCATGAATCATACAAAAACCTATTAATAGGAAAACTTCAAAATATGAACTGATCCCTTCTGAATGTTGTTATGCATTAGAGGAGGCATACTACAATATTGGCCTAAGAAATGGCGTGATTTATCTTTCAGGACTGATAATGTTTAAGATCCTTAGACATACACATATCCGTATCTTTTGCTTGCAACAATCTCTTAACACGGTGCAATATAATATATGTACAATATCGGGCTTCGTTGGTCAGGCTAAGGGTATTTGCCAACTCTATGGATCTGAATTTAGTCTAGTCGTGCAGTGAAGATAATTAAAGTTGCTAAATGCATGACTCCAAGCAGAAAATAGCTAAGGCTGTTTATTGGTACAAGCGAAGTGACAATAATTGCTGAACTTGCCTTATATTAATACTATTGCCTTTCATTCACAGGCGCATGGTAGCTCTGTATGTCTGGATGAGCCAGTCGGTTGACAACGCATAGAACTTTATCGATGTGTTTGGAGAATGCAAATAAGAGTGAAATGAAAATGATTGTGGGGTCTATAATTTTAGGTCCCTCTAAATTATTGTTAAAATTATCAGATAATATACAATATAAATGATTATTTTTTGTTGAGAAGTCCATGTACTTCTTGGATTTTACGGAAGCCTCTTCAGTGCTATGCATACCTTTACTCTTATTGATATTAATTTCCATCCCATAAGAGTATTGAGACTGTTCCAGGGATTTTACTTTTCATGGTTGCCTCCATATTTTCCCCACGGTTCTCATGCAGTCCCCATAATCAAAACGACATATCCCATTCACTCATCCCAGAATGCCTGTGGTGAAGCCTATAGTACATGAAGAAATCCGGATATCTAGGGCCAAGCACGGCAACTTGGATGCATATTTCCGGCGTAGCTCGGTTCCAGGCTCAGTCAAGACTTAGCCAAAACTTCCCTTTGGCAACGTTGTCTTCATGATTTCAATATAGGTTGTTTGGTACCCTATTTATAAGAGTCACCGCGGATAAACATACAGTGGATATGCCCAGGTTGTTACTGTATTAAGGTACATGTGCTAAAATTGTGAATTTCCCTATACCATGAAATTCTGAATCAATCACGTGGGTATTCCCCAGATCCCCATATAAGCAGTATTAAAGTAGATTTAAGATCTTTCCCTGCCACGACCGCCTTAAATGCCCTATATTAAATTCAAGACGATGTATATATCTACTCCATCACCAGAAGCTCATTATAAATAATTGAAGGTGGTTGGTCCTCACAAATAGGAATTTTATGCTTTGAGAAATGAGCCTGGGGAGGAATATTTTCTATGAAAAAAATGTAGAAAATACTTAAAAGACATAACGATACTTAAGATGTCACGGATACCAATATATAGGCATACACTCTAGCACAAAAATATCCTTTTTACAAGCTGCATGGCCAGGTCTTTTCACCTACACCTTCACCTACTACCACCTCGATGGAGGCGCAACATGAACCACCTCCCCTCCGGCTACATCTACTTTTTAAAGGCAGGTTCTAACTCGAGGCCAGTGAATCATGTATGGAGGAACTTGCCACCCCTCTATACCTATACAGAGCCAGCTCACCAACAACTACTACGCCGGTCGATGATTAAATATTTCACAGTTTCCACTTCTTCACCCCAAGTGGCCCACTTATCTCTGGTGTGGTAAAAAGTAGAAGAGGAAAGATAAAGGCCTTTATCTGAGAAGATAGAAAATGGAAGAGGTTTATTAAACAAATTGTGTTATGTGGGTCCAGAGGATTCTTCTGGGCAGAAATAGTGGGTGGTTCGATGCCCTAGAAGCCCACACAGGTAGAAAAATGTGAAGGTGATCTGTCACCGCCCATATTGGTTGGGAGCTTGGCAACGTATCTACGCCACGCCCCCTTCCATGGTGACGCCATACGTCATAGTGCACGCCCCCCTTCCATTCCAATAACAATAACACTTCCAAGCCCATTTCCATCCGCTTCACACGCGCAAATTTTTTGAGGAGATTTTTTGCTATATTTGTGACGGTTTTAATTGGTAATCATGGGTAAGACTCCGAGGTATTGTGATCATTGCAAGACTACTCATGAAGGGGCCATTGGTCGACATTGTACAAACGAGAAAGTTGACGAATTACCTTTGGATTCTGATGTAGACAAGTCTCCCGGTGCCAGTGCGAATCTTGAGACGGGTGACAAGGCTTTGTCGCTCCGTGTAGATGGTCTCGAAGGGATGATGCGGAGTATCTTGTCTGTTGTGGAGAACTTAGATAAAAAGTCTGATTCAGCTTCCAATTCCACATCTGAGACTGAAGTGAACTTCCGTCAGACGGCTAGGACTTTGTTCAAGGAGAGTGGGGAACAAAAACTTCGTGCTGATAGTGTGGAGAGCTCGATCTATGAAGTGCCAGTCCGTCGTCGTAAGGCGAGCTCGTCCCGCAAGAGAGTTGGGCCGTTCGACCGAGAGCAATTTCTCGATAAGGGTGAGACAATTGAGAATTTTGATACCCTTCTCTTGATTAACCTCCAGTTGTTGGAAAGAATGATTAATGACTCCAGGCCATATGAGGAATTGTCTGGAGTCCTCTCCCACTGCATAACGATGACCGAGAAAGATTCTTTGTCGATGTATACCTTGAAAGCATCCATGCTTTATGACGCAGCAGTCCGGGTGAGAGCGAATAAGAAGGGGCTGTCAGCTTTCGGTGACACTCGTCAGGAGGAGGTTTTGAGGCGTTACTCCTTTGAAAATTCTCGGCGAGCTGTATCTACTAAATCTGCTACAAGTTCAAACAAATCTCGTAATGGGAAAGACAGGATTTGTTACAAGTTCAACGGTGTGGGGTGCAGTCGTTCACCTTGTGATTTCCCCCACAAATGCTCTACGTGCGGGATGGCCGACCATGGCGCCAAGTCATGCGGAGTGACAAAGTCCGGCAAATAGGATGAGGCGGAGAGTCGGGTAGGTGTCGATTGTGGCGACGACTTGTGTGTTTCTAGTAAAATATCATGTAGCTCTCTGGTGTTGGAGAGTAGTAACGATGCCAACATGGCGGCTGTCGTTAAGGAACATGGAACTGTGCTTGCTTCGTCGATGGATAATTCCCCCGACTCTCTCCCGGTAATGAATTTTCATTATTCCTGCCCTGGTAACTGTGATTACAGAGTTACATGTGATGCTGTCGCTGAATTTTATCGTACTGGTGTTTCTGATAATGTAGATTGTGTGGTATTTACGTCTCCTGTTTCTGCAAAAGGCTGTTCGGTCAAAGTATACGATAAATGTTTTTCTGGCGAATGTGATTGTATCCATACATTGGGTGGCTTGGCCGTTCAACTTAAACCTTGCCGCTTTGCTGCTTCGTTGTTTAACCAAGGTTGTGATGTTTTTTCTAAATTTCTCGATGTGTACTTATATGTTATCGATGGAATTGATGTTGTTGATATGCCAGTAGAGGCTTACGATTGTCCTAATTATTCTTCCATTTTGGAAGAGTCAGCCCGTGTAAAGATGGACAAAATTATTTCAAATGAATTGGCTGAAGGTTATGTTTCTGTAGTAAAGGAAAAGCCTGCTTGTATCCACGCCCTTGGCGCTGTTTTTAAACCTGACGGGGGAATCCGTCCGATTACGGATTGTTCCCGTCCGGATGAAGAGTCTGTGAATTTTCATTGTTCTACCTTGATACGCAATTTCTCGTATAACAGTATTGATGATGCCACAGAGTTGGTATCGCCTGGTATTTATATGTGTGTCGTAGATATCAAGGCGGCTTACAGAGCAGTAGCAATTAACCCAGAACATCGGACTTTATGTGGATTTCGCTGGACTATTAATGGCGTAGAGCAATTTTTAACAGACAATAGACTTTGCTTCGGCTTACGCATAGGACCTTGCATTTTTGATAACATTTCTAATTTTATTGCCGACTCAATGTACAATATTTATGGTGTGCCTGTGGTTAATTACTTAGATGATTTTTTCCTATCATCTAGTTCCCTCCAATCCTGTACCCTGGCCCGAAATGCACTCATCTCCTTTTTGAGATATCTAGGTTTTCACGTCGCATGGCCCAAAGTCACCACGCCTTCGACTACTTGCACCTACTTGGGCTTCAATATAAACTCTGTGAACATGACGCTCAGTCTCCCTCCGGGTAAAATTCAGAAACTTCGCCTCTTGCTGGAGTCAGTCAAGGAGGCTAGCTACATCTCCAAGAAGGACCTGGAAAAAGTTTGTGGTTATCTGGCCCACTGTGCCTCAGTATTTAAAGGTGGGCGTACTTTTTGCAGAAGGATGTTTGACTTGTATAAGGTTATGTTGAATAAGAGGTTCACTCGTTCGCCTATTTCAAGTGCCTTTCGTAGTGATATTGACTGGTGGCATGCCTTCTGCAAGGTGTTTAATGGTGTCGGCTTACTATCTAAACCAGAATTCAACTTACCAATGGTGTCAGATTCCTCCAGTAAGGGGTTTGGAGTATTTTTGGGGAATGACTGGATTGCGGGTGCTTGGGGTACCAATTGTATACCATGGACTGACACTAGTTGCTCTCATATTGCCCCAGGACCAACTGAAAATGTTAAGTGGGATAACATAAACGTGCAAGAGTTGTTCCCGGTTCTTCTTGGAATAAAGCGTTGGATGCATCTCCTCAAAAACAAGAAACTCCACTGCTTTATCGACAACACTCAGGTGGTTGCTATGCTAACTACTGGTGTGAGTGGTAACAGCACGTGCATGCAGTGGTTGTACGAGTTGTATTGGGTCTCATTCATCTATGGCATTGACCTAATCCCACATTATATTAACACTAAGAACAATGTTGTCGCTGACTTCCTATCAAGATTACCCTACATGAAACTCCCTGTCGATTTCTCCATTTTATCCAATGCTGGATTGTGCTGTTTTAACAATACTGACTATTATTGTGACAGGGTTAACCAAGTGGATGACCAGGGTGAAAGAATTACAAGCATTATCTGTCGCACCGTCGACGCTTCAACAGAGGGACCGTCAATGGAATGTGTTCCAGTCATTCATCAAGCATAATAACTTATCGTCTTCGGCTATCCATATAGAGACAATGTGTATGTATGCCGCCTATCTGTCAGCCTATATGAAGGCCTCGTCTGTGTCTACCTATCTATGTGGAGTGACATTTGGGGCTCGTCTGAGGCTCCTGAATTGTCCACCCATGTCCCACCCGGCGCTTAAGTCAGTGTTGAAGGAGATAAGTCGCCTCCCAGGCGCCGCGCCATCTCCCTCGGATCCTCTACTTCCTCGCCATCTGCTCAGGATGTTCAAGTTTGTTGACTGTACCGCCCCATCGGATGTCAAAATGTGGGCTATGATAGTATTTCTATTTAGATCACTTTTACAAGTAGGTCATCTCGTAGTGTCACCTCATGCCCTCCTTCGTGAAGATATTACCCTCCTTCCATGGGGAATGGTGATTAATGTCAAGTCGTCCAAGACATCTTCTACGCCCTTCCGGATCCCCATTGTAAAACTCAAGGACCAATCTTTATGTGCAGTGCACTGGTTATTGAAGGTTTGGGCTTCTAATAAGCTCCCGGCCTCCTCTATGCTATTCGCATCTCGTCGCTGCCCCAAACCTACCTATGATGCCCTCAAAAATTTCTTAGCCCATTTGGTGTCATTATCAGCTTTGAAGGGCTCCTTTTCAACCCAATCATTGAGACGTGGTGGTGCCACCCATATGGCATCCATTGGCATCAATATGTCGGATATCAAATCCCGAGGCCACTGGGTCTCGTCGTGTGTGGAGTCATACATAACTCCGGACTTGGAACTTAAATTAAAGGTGGATGCTTTCACTGCTAGGAGCTTATCTGACTAACTTCTTCGGTTTGGCCTGTTTTGGTAAATAAAACCCCATTTCATTGGTGGTTCAGGCCAACCCTTGTGTTACACTCTCCTCATTACAGATATTGACTTCTCCAGCGGACAACCAGATATGTGAAGGTGATCTGTCACCGCCCATATTGGTTGGGAGCTTGGCAACGTATCTATGCCACGCCCCCTTCCATGGTGACGCCATACGTCATAGTGCACGCCCCCCTTCCATTCCAATAACAATAACACTTCCAAGCCCATTTCCATCCGCTTCACACGCGCAAATTTTTTCTTTATTCTCTATTGTATATGTTTATGGTAAATAAAACCCCATTTCATTGGTGGTTCAGGCCAACCCTTGTGTTACACTCTCCTCATTACAGATATTGACTTCTCCAGCGGACAACCAGATATTGAAGACATATTTTTTATCGAGATATAAACCGAATAAACCCCTAAATGGGTTCCAAAAAGAGATCTTTAGAATCTGGAATAATGTGTTACAGGCATGCTCCAAGTGATGCTAATCAAATCGTGTGGGATCGATTGTGGTTTAATAGGTTTGTTAAACTTAGAGGTTCTATGCTCCATTGGAAAAGATGGGATGAACGTGGAATAACCACGGTTGGTGATTCTACATCACTCAGGCTTAGGTCATCTTACCATCGGTTGAACTATTTGCTTTTTACCTTTCTGCTCAAGATCAATTGGTTATAGGTTTGTTTAGCGTTACATCGAATAATATCAATTTACATACCTTTTACATTTAATCCAATTGTGCCATTATTGTGGCAGGGCTCATTCTCTCTAATAGTTTGAAGCCATTTATCAGGTATAGCTTTTTTATTTCGATTCTTTACAGTGCATTAGGTTGGAAATCATAAAACTTGATGATATCCCACGTGGGTAAGATAAATTCATTTTTTTAAAGTCTATAGAATGTCAACTGAGTCGAGATTGCAAGTGTTTCAGTATAGAGTCCTTCACAGGACCATCACCTGTAACGAGTATTTGTGTAATATTACGATCAAAGAAGAAACAAAATACAGCTATTGTCAATGCAGGGACGACATCGTTCACTTTTTGGTAACATGCAAAAATCTTCCAATTTATGGGAGAATGTGTTTGAATGGATAAAGGATGTAGGTTACTTGAATGCGGGGAAGAGAGGGGAGAAAATTATTCATACCTGGGAGGAAAAGTTGCTATCAACAAGACCCACATAATGTTGGGCATCGAGCAGGTCAACCTCAACACAAAAATCATAAATTGGTTATTACTCCAAAACAAGACATTTATTCACAGGCAGAAGCTCTTTGACAACGGATCAATCCCGATGTTTGACAACGGATCAATCCCGATGTTATATCTAATGAGTGAATTAAAAATGAGATGCACATGCAGTAACTTTACATACACATGAAATTAATAATGTTAGTAAAGAAGAAAATAGGCTGTGGAGAAGGTTGAAAGAGGATATAATTGAATTCATCAATATACTAAAGAAGTGGCTGTTACATTCAGCTAGAGCTGTGTCAAAGGGTTGAAGGTATCGCTCAGTCACCTAACCACCACAGCGACGAGATATGCTCAAATCCACAAAGATTTCAGTTTTTTAATGTGTGGACCCCTGTCCCCGCCGTTCGTAACAATGTTGTATATCTCCTCGCTCCTCGCCTACTGTATAGCATAGGCCGTGTTAAAAATGTTTCACTCTTCTCAGCGGTATACGATTAATATTGATTACGGTACCTTTGATTTGCTTCTTTAAGAAGAGGGGAAAGTGAGGGACTTTTGACTTCTATTTATGTTAATCCCTGTCAACCCTTTGCCCCGCGAGCCGCTCTTTGCGATCAACCATGGCGAAACAGAGCAAGTATAAACAGCTCTTCCTTCCGTCTAGGCGAAACACAGCTCCTGAACGTGAAACAGAGACAGCACTATATAATACACCTGTATATTTCACCATGGTCGCTCGCAAACGGCGAGGGGGCAAAGGTTTGATTCTTAAAGAAACCCGTTTTCCCCGTGTCAACTACTTTTCGGACAGACTATACTTAACTCAGATACACCATATCTGTCTCTCTTGTGGGACATCCATGCAGGGGACATCCATGCAGGACTGTCTCCTCTCTTCTCATCTTCTGCTTGTGGCAAAGAATAATTACCTGCCAATTTCAGTATATCAAATTCTATTACAACATCCAAATCCCGATATTTCACTACAATTCCATCCATAGTATGAATGTATATGGGCTGAATTCGTGCGATTATTCCTTTAGATATTAACTTACCCAATTATAACCCTTAGTCTATTTTTTCTAATGATAGTATAATGTTCTGATGGACTTGCCCCATATGGCTTGTATTTCAGGATGTCAATGTCTTCTTGCACTTTCGCTTCCATCTCAGCTTCCCCAGAGAGCTAATGGAAAGACAGTGGTGAGCTGTTAAATCCAATATCTTCAGGTAATAGCTTTATTAGCTGGGGACTGCTTTTCAGTATCGTGAGGTGACTGACCTTTCTTTCAGTTTTCCCATTGTTTTGCGAAAACATCACTATTCGATACAAGGCGAACACTGCACAAAATTGGTGCAAACGGCGCCCACTGTTGGCACCTGCAAGGGCGAGCCTTCTCTCCTTGAGATCCTTTCTTTGGGCCTCAGATGAACAGTCACTGGATGAATGGTTCTGTTACTTTGTGAAAGGCCTCGCCAGTACAATACACCAAATAGAGGCAAAGGAGCAATATTAAAACATGCCACACCTGTAGAACAAAATGTATTGTATGAAACCTGGTTTTACTAAAGGATGTAAGTATATCGAAAGTGTATCATCCATCTTGTCACTCAAGGCCCCGGTGCTCCATTAGCATATATTTAATGGTGAGTTGTCAAAAATCGTCTTATGTTACTGTCATGCTTTTGTTCTGGGTAAAACACATCTTAATGGAACAACATCGGGTACTACTTTTTGTCTCGTCAGAAAAGGTGGTAATGCAGCGACCCCGTGCGGATCGATTGTGGGGCTGCGCTGAGGAGTAGGGAGAGCGGTGTGCTTCCATTCCTTCTAAATCAGGAATGTGGGAAGTTTTTGTCAGTCCCGCGTTCTTGAATCAAGTGCTTAATGAATAGCATCCCCCAGTGTAGGAGAAACCGCCTTGTCGGCGACACTTCAAAAGATCTCTTCGTGCTTTACACCAGAGGCAGATACCAGGACAATACACCTGCGGAGAGGGGGACTTTGAACGGGCCAGGTGTAGCATTGATTCATGTCAGAGTATTCAATAATCTCCCTAGAGAAAACTTCAGCGGCGTGCGCTTTGTTCCAGCCATTTGTTGATCTGCAAACTGTGCTGACAGTGAAAAGGCCATCTTTTAAACAAAAAAAAGCCATATCGAATACTATTCCATGGGGATAAATACGTCCGCGAATATTTTTGTATAAACAACAGTTTGCGTTTTTTTTAAATAAACAATATTTTTACAGGATAGGTGTTCATGAAAAACGTGTACCTGCTGTAGGGTCTATTTTTATAATGTCAATTCTTGAGTATTATGTTCACAATTATATAAACTGCATACAGCATACATGATGCACACTAGCTAGGCCTCACTGCATACAAATTGTTAATGTTATTCGGATAACATAACTTGTGGAAAAATAGTTTTGCCTAAAAATAAGGCAAGTAAGGCTATACTGCTGAAGAGAATGAGAATGAATGCATCATATAGACCACCCAAATTTCTTCTTTTTTCTGCGACATAATATTTAATTAATGTAAATTTATTATTAAAATGTTTATACTGCTGACGATAAATATAAGCCATACATACAACATACTATTATAATTGAACTTGTTAGTAGGTCCTATGTCATTAATAATCAAAATTCTTTTTCTATGGAGTGTGCATATAGTATATATGATATATACAATAATATGAATAGATAAACAACCTGCACGCTTCTTGAAATGAAGGATTAGAAGAATATTTAAGATTTCCTGTCATGGATAAAAGGAAAGACCTAATTTAAATTCATCGTATGCTACCATCTATAGAATGTCTCAAACATGAATATATGTGTCATTTCCCAAGCTATATCAATACTGGAGACGGATGAAACATAACATGCATGGCTAAATTATCTGAACTTAATATGAAATGAAAATTTCGTAACACCAAAACTTGTATCCCAGCGGTTTTTGTAAGTTTTGAAGTCTCATTTGATGTTGAGTATGTAAAATGTTCCTTTATATTAACAGCCTTAAAAGAGGAGCAACATATTATTATATAGATTATAAATCTGAATAATAAAAAAAAATCAAAAAAATCAGGGAATATGATATAATATGTATTGACTTGCAATGTTAAAGTCAACGCATTAATAGATCATTCGTATCTAATGTGTTTAGAATTTTGACATTTATTTATGAATGTTGCCCATCTGCACCAGGGAATACTAGAAATAAAATAGTTATAAAGTCCATAGACTAACTAATTTTTTCCCGCCAATCTATAATGGGAGTCCATTACCTAAAGGTACGTTATTGTAACACCACTCATAGCGATAGAGGTCGGGGGATATCAGAGCAGGGAGGTCATTATATAAAGATATTTGAGTACAAATAGTTTGATAGATAATCATATAGATCCGTAGAAACGGATATTGTGCCATTGTTCATTATAATATTGTGTGTATACATGCACATTATGCAAGTTCCTTCTCCGAATAATATTCGACTTACCAATAATACCAACTAATTAATATGAAATATTGAGCTCGTATCCTAACTGACTCCACCGCTAATCCTCGTCCATGACGATCGTTCAGGTTAGATAATATAGGGAGGGTCATATTCACCACCTTCTTCCCAACTTGTAATTATCGATCCTGTTTAAAAACTCATGATTTTTCGCCATAAAATAGCTTCAAATGTCAGGTAAAGATTGATTGAAACACCGGCATTTTATTTGGAGAACATGAGTAAATAAGTAATTTCACCTCAAACATCAGGGAATCCATCAATGGTAAAAGGGACAATAGCATTTGTTTTCTGGCATTCCCACGAGCACGGAGAAGGATTACTAAGAGTCGGAATCTTGGATTGTCTATACACATGGGACGAGGCGACAGGTTCCCACGCCTGGCAGTTCCACCTCCGAATCCTCCTTATGTCGTGCCCTGAAGCATTCTCTTCGAGAGGCCATCTTGCTTAATCTGATTTCATCATTCGCATCCAGCCTAACAACTTTGCCTTTCACTATTTCAATGGGGTCAGTATGACATATATATATCTGGTTTATGCATACATACACCAGGACAATTATCTCTATTTCTACTTCTGTAGGTTTTGCGAAATATTTGAATAGACGCCAAAGTAACAGAGGAAGAAAAAACGACAAGCATGTCTGAATATACCATGCAGCTAGTAAACAACATCTTCTTCGATTTTGGATGGGCATCTTGCACGACTATATTATTTAGATATTATATAATATAATTAATACACATACATATGTAATATACCTGTACATATATATGGATGAATGTATTTGATGATAGTTTCTAATGCTTTTATGCGTGTGAGAGATAGTATTCCCCTTTGATTGTTCTTTACAATTTCGATGATGACATGGGAAATAATGGCATCTGTGCAGAAGGATGGGCATGTCCCAAGAAATGTATTGCAACTATAGTAGGAATGTTAGCTGAACTTTTGTAGCCATAAGGCGAAGAGCATGAGTTTGAGCCGCTAAATATTGTAAGAAACAGACCGAAGAGCTCCCACTGTGCAGAAAACGGAAATCTATACTTACAAAGAGGTTAGCTACTTTAAGCTGGAGGTGTGACAAAACAGGTGTTGGTGTGCATCAAGGGTTTCCCTGACTATTCTTGCCTACCCTTCTTAAGACGTCTCACATACTATGATATGAGTTATAGACATAATACAACCATGACAATACCGGCCCACCTTTTTGTGAATTCAGTTTGCCAGTATGTCACCTATTTTGACATTATGTTAATCATCAATACTTTTTTTATTCTTTAATAGATGAGGGTCTAATAAATCAGATCGATATAATAAGTTTTAATATGACATTGTTGTATCCAAGTGACGTTCTGATTGACTGATTAGTGGCTTCCTAAATTGTGCTAATTTCGCCAGGTAGGCATCGATCAATCACAGGGGGGAATAACCGAGCGATGGTGTAAAAGCACACATCTAGTTTTGACGAAAAGGCCTTTTTGATCCCTTCAAGGTTTGACAAGGAGTCTCAGTGCTTGCTGACCTTTTGGGTCATACCGTTTGAAAAGGTTTTACTCGCATAAATCTTTTAAAACGGTAGAAGGAGGATATTATTTGTGTAGGGTCATGCTGGGCAATTGATTGATATAACGTTTCCCAGAATCGAGTGTAGATTCACGTAATTCTGCAATCATGTTGCGCAAACGGACCAAGCATGGGTACCATACAACAAACAGCGTTGGCGCTAGGATGAGTATCACTGCATGAAGAGTGATTCAGAAGCATGCATATTGTGACCTCACTGCATTATAAAATACAAGACGCAGTAGGCCTACAGGTCGTCTGTCCATTTTCTGTACCAACTTTATATTCATGAAGGCACTCTTAATAGCAGGTTTCTACTGTACTAATTATTATTATGATGAATAATTACCCTTTATTAATGATGTTGTCAATAGTGTAGGAAAATGATGTAGCCAGAGACTCTGTGCATATATTCCTTGCGCGAACCACCCCGGCAGCCATCTGTCACTGAAGGCCTGTTAACTGCAAAAAAGATAAATATTAGCACGCAATTAGTCTCTATTTATCACAAAAAACGTGAACAAAGTAAATTAATCGCATGAAAAGGACAACGAAGTAGCACATTCATAAAAGGTCCCTTCAAAACCGCTGGAGCTGCAACTTCTCAGATAATTGGCCCGGACAATCAAACGATCAAAACTAGGAAATATATACGCCGGCCACAGTCACACAGCCAAAGGATTTTCAATTGGTATACACAAGGAAGATTGAAACATTCGATGAACCGCTGGTCCTTGGGTCATTGGGGTCATTTTGGTCTGGGTGTCTGTCGTCAAGACATGGGAAAACACCTCCTGGTGTAGTATGGCTTGTTAGTAAAAAGGCATAAAGCCAATAAGAAGGTCATCTATGCCAAGCCTTGCATAGCCTACAGTGGATTTCCCGCATCTGCTTTGCTTTCTAGCTTCCGAAAACTCCCGCAAGCGAGCTCCAATGTTACCTTAATAAGTACGTCAATTGCAGTCCAAGTATATGGAAAGACTTTCATGGTATTACCTTCCTTTGCAATATGTCGTAATAATCAATCGCAACTCTTTAACCATAGTGAACGGAAGGATACTCCAAAAATCATCCAATTTTAGTGATTTTAGTAAAATTAATTGTATCCGGACAGTAACAATGAAATTTTAGCGATGGCGCTGAATCAAACTACAAACGGTATTTTAGGGGAAAAAATTGGCTGTTCAATGCTGCATGGTATCAAAGCTACGAGAATCAATGAGAAAATGACAGAAATCGCCGGAAAGAGTCTTCGATTAGAAGCTGGAATCTATTAAATGATGGCCGTGGAAAGTGCAACCATCATGTTTACCCGGCGGAAGTTTGTTAGTCCGGAACAAATTTGCACAGCTCGCCTGTTCCCATTGTTCGGCCAAGGAGGGATATGTGAAGACTTTAGGCGGTACTCTTCCTACCAGAATAGCTAGGCCTAACTGTGCCAAGGGGATGAGTAACAAATTATGTATGTGATAAAGATGTGCGTGAGTGAACATAATTATTATGCTGTCTGCTTCGAGGTTGGGCGGAGAGAGACTATTTTCAAAGTGTTTTATTCGCAAGATAAATTTGAGGGAATCATTTCATTTTTGGAGTGCATAACGCTTTGTGTAGCATACATACATGTACTAAATTTCAAGACTGTGTATAAAATATATTTATGGATTACGAAGGTCATGTTATAGAGAATATTTAAGTACTTTACCAGTAAATGTCCACCCAGAAATCAAACCTTTTTGTTAAAAAATAAAAATACCAAACTTAAAATATAGAACCTTTTAACTGTCCTTAATGCTTTCTATCATTAGAATCGGCTTGATCTCACCGTTTCAAATATATTTATATCATATG
Source organism: Sthenelais limicola (assembly GCA_942159475.1). Taxonomy (NCBI): domain Eukaryota; kingdom Metazoa; phylum Annelida; class Polychaeta; order Phyllodocida; family Sigalionidae; genus Sthenelais; species Sthenelais limicola. Next base: position 55,438,015 of record OW804095.1, on the reverse strand, counting down.
TTCTTATTTTTTGCGACTTGTGACTCATTTTGCTGTAACACATCACATATGGTCGTCGCATTCTAAATACATCACATCATGTTCAGACCAATAGGTAGGCGTGATGAAGTTTCAAATACCATTTAGTAAATTCCAAACAATGGATATACTTAAAATGTACTGATGTGCTTCACACAATTAGTATTACTAATATCTCTGATGTATTATGTGCTAAAAGATGGTACCATAATTTCATTCGACCTGCCGAAGTATCCAATATCTGGCAACGTTCGTCTCATAAAGAGTGTGGGAATATAGGTCGAGACATTTGTCAAGGGTGAGAGCGCCTTGGCTAGGTTACATCATCCAGCGCCCAGATCTGGATTGATCATATAAGGATCTGTATAATGTGCCCAGACACAGAAACTAGCAAACTGGATTCACAAAATCTACATGCGTGAAAGGTTTGTCTAGAGCAAATATTGACAAATTAGAACAGTTATACCCTCTCCTCTCAGCCCTAGAAATAGTATAGTGGACATTATATGAGCACTGTTTATCATTGTGGTTATCACATGCCTAGAGATACAGACTGAAACGCATAAGATCACAGACCCACAAAATCATCGTATATTATTATCATGTTACTGGATGATAATGTACACGAAATATGTAAGTCATCATGACAAGAGCTTCTCTCGGCCATTCTCTTATGATACACATTATGTGTATCTTTGAATAGTATTTTAATCGAAATGAGAAAAATTACGAATGTTATATGTTCGAGAAATAAAGTTTTACTGTGGTAGATCTAATATCTTAAAGGCTGATAAAGTGACATAGCAAATGATCATAAGAATACATAACGGTGTTGACATAAAATGGCAGACAGTAAAAAAGCAAGTAATGGAAAAGTATAATGTTAGAAAGACACTCCACCTGGTAGTAAAATGCAGGAGTTAAGTAAAAAGTGAACAATCTGCATGATCTACGTAAGAACGCCCCGCGTACGCGTCGTGCGTATATGCTAGGTAGATCGTAGTGGTTAAAACATGTAAGTAGTACATGCAAAGTTGCCTTTGGCTATGGTAATACAAATACAACAACTCCATTAAAACAGTGATGTTTCGGCTTATCTAGCACAGTACGTATACAATATAGTTCGTCAGTTGTGTTGAGAGAATAAAGGCACAGGTGACCAGAACAATGAATTCGAACCTTTTACCAATCTTTCTTCAGATTCTTGCATTAGCATAACACCAGCAGAGTATTGATACATGCAGTCCTATAAGTCACGATAGGAGTACATTTGGTAAGATTTCTTTTGTCGTGCAACTTCTTGGATTGCAACTTCTAGCCAACATATATCTGACCCTGACATTAACCGACAGTGATGTAAAGGTCTTAAAGTACAATAGGACCTAAATATTACCTAAGTACCTCTCTATAAAAATTGTAACACTGAGCCTAAATCATCGATGAATTACTATGTAAATCAAGATATATGTTCGTTTTCATTTTATTTAGGACACATTGGAAGACCTGCACTGTAGAATTGTATGCCCTTTTCATGACTATGTAATTGTTAAAAATTCATGAATAAAAATTCAATATATATATATATATAGAGAGAGAGAGAGAGAATGGGACGAGCCGGCAATAATCGAAAATTTATAGGACGAGATTCGTCCACATAAGCATGATGCCGTAGGCAGAGTGCTTATGTGGACGAATCAAGTCCTATAAATTTTCGATTATTGCTGGCGAGTTCCATTCTATATTTATTATATGTGCATAAAATTTGATCATCATCAGATATCACTGAAAAAGTATTAAAGAACTCTCAGAGAGCCCCTGCTGCCCCGCTGAGAGCACCGTCAGTAGGCTACAACGGTGAGCTGTCAGGACTGTGTGATCATGCAGTGTTTACTTACTGACTTGGTTGAACTAAAACGTTCATATCGTAGCCATTTCTTGAGCTACAATAATAAACCTTACATCATTTGATAGAGAATTTAATTCTCTATTTAATGGTGTGGTGTTTATTATGTATTTTTATAATCACAGGTGGATTACCGATCGCGGGGATCTCCGCGGGGATCTCCGCGGGGATCTCCGCGGGGATCTCCGCGGGGATCTCCGCGGGGATCTCCGCGGAGACAGCGGAAGTGCTGAGTCAGAGCTATTTTTAGACAACTACATTTTTATAGGACGCGTCCTATATGACCAATTTTATAGCACCCCACTTATAGCACCTCTCATATAGCATGCGCGTATAATAAATATATATATAGATATGGTCGCATGAAGCGTAACGTTAACAAAACAAAGAACGTAAACCAGTGCATTACTCGCTTGCCCTCCAATACCATATTACTACCATATTTCTATATCGGCGTCTCCTCATGCCGGGTTGAAATTGATTCTGACCCTCACAACCTCGTGCAACCTGAGGAGACTCAGTTTCCTTCCGCAAGCGTCTGCAAGATCAAATACACGGTTCTTCGGGAAGTCCTCATATTGTGATCAATCATGGCATCTGATCCCTTCTATATTACATACATATATGTCGATTAGACTGACTTACCCAGGTGTGAATCCATGACCACCCTATGATATGTCCGGTGTTCATACATCGGAGCTGCCCTTCCCCTTCCAAATCAGGAAAGATGCCTACCGTAGTTCTGTGTGAATGCCCGATCAGAGCACCGTATGAAGTAACCCAGTATTGTGACGGTTGGCTGACCCAGGCAGCAACTCACACCCTTGAACTCCCTGCCCAGTGCCCTTACCAACTGAACTATTTGGAATGCCCTGCCTTCCGATTTATCCCATGGCTACTGACAGATCTACTTCGAGAGAGCAATTTGATGATCAACAACGTAATGCTTGTTTACAAGTTTTGAGTCACGTATGTTTACAATGCTATGCACCTTGTAGCTCAATTCAGATTGATTCTGGTTTTCGATGTTATACAACACCGGAGAGATCATCTCTCTATATAGTTTTAATAACATTTTGTAATAACGTTGTTGAAGCCTATAGTAATGATAATTGGTCTTATTAATGCTATAGGTTTCAATTGTCGAAGCAAATGCAGACTTTTCATTTTCCAATTGGGATTTCATTTTCCAATAGGCAGCACGTGAAAACATCCTCGTACGATATTGTGTTTTTTATGTAACCTGTACTACATTTATATATCATTAGCCTGAAATGAAAAATAAAATAAAAAAATAATTCGAATTTTACTCATTAAGATTCAAGTCCCACTTTCCCAGCCCTGTTCAGTACCTGACCCTGACACTAACCCGCCATCGTGCCATTTACCTAATAACAGCCGCAGGTAAAACGTTTCCGGCTAGATAAAAGGGCGCGAGAAGTTTGGCGTGACCTCAGCTATTTTGACCTTCATATTTTGCGAAGCCATCGCTTCTTTGGCTTCCCTGCATTCACTTTCGCTTTCATCAAAGCAAAGTTCGGCTGGCACTAGGTCTACATTTTATTGGTTGGATGGGCAGCAGGGGTGGAGGATCCGGACATTCCGGCAGCGCACCCGGCGACACTTGTGGACAACTAGTTGTCTATCTCAGCTGACATCCGCTCCCGGCGCTGACGGGAAGGTCACGTGCTATGACACGCAGCACTTCAGTTTGTTGTTAACCAGGCGACCTTGGAGCGACGCCAATTGGCTGTTTGGCCACCTAGAGAACTTAGCTATTAAGGATGCGACAATATTTAATTTGAAGAAGGTTTCTGAGATCCGGATCAGCGGGTATTATCTTTGGATGAAGGGAACCTCGCTTAGCTGGCTGTTGGTACAGCCAGTCCATAGATATAGAGCTCTCTGACCCGCCATTGCATTAAACTGGCTTGGTCAAGTAATGGAAATAATGGAAATGAGATATTCCAAGCCCATGCATATACGTGTATATATGCAGCCTATGTAGGCATCATACTCAGCGTGATAACAAATAGCACTATCCGAGTGCTAGGAACGCAACGGTGCATGACTCAGACGTTTACGCCTCACTTGATTTTGCTCCCCTAGGGGTCAGAACTATGACTTATTAATAAGATATTTAGATCAAAGCAGTGGTCCCACTTAGTGTTCTTTCGTGATTTGCGTGTGACTAGTGTGCGTTTCACAAAAGGATACTAATGGACCAACAAATTTGGACGATTTAAGACAATGCAGCTATAGATAACCCTCCTCATCGCCACGAATTCCATCGTCAATACATTGACAAGCTTTTGTCGACAGTGGCCGCACCACTTTAGTCAACGAGGGTTTTTGAGGGTTTCGGGCATTACATGGATATAGCGTCTTCAATTGGGGTTTAGCCCGAGGAGATGATTGTTTCAAAACCCGAGAATGCCGAGCTGTCTAATACTTTTAGTATACATTTACAACGATTCAAACTGACCCTCTAACATAATTATTTCTAAATTCGCCAAACTATTGAAATTACATTTGTTTTCTCCTAAAACACACTGATTGCCATTCTGTAGACTAGTGCAAGTCAGTTAACTAGCGTTATTCAGTTATCTATTTCAGTTCTCTAGGCACAAGATTATTTTCTCTAACAATGAGACACAAGTTCCTTATTTCCCTACTCTTTTTGCAATGGCAAAATGTTCGGTCTTCTATATAACTCCAATATTTTTTATTCGGTCTAATTGTGTGTATCTATTTGATTTTGAGGCACCTTGAGCTGAGATACACACTTTATTTACAAAGAATGATCGAGAAACTCATATTAACATCAATTTCGACTTCTAGATGCTTGAAATATTCTACATATTCTATACATAAAGCAGACACAACCTGTTACTATTCTTGTTGGTCAATAGATAGATACTCAAGCCTTTTAATTGTCTGTTTGTATAGGGCATAACTATGCAATTTCTATTGGTGAATATTGGATAGAACTCTCGAAAACAATAATAAATATCATTTGCATCTTAAGCTGAGAAAAGCATTATCAAATATCATGTTTATGGAAAATAAAAAATAAGATAAAAAGCCCAACTTGGTGCCAGTCTAGCCAGTATCATGGAGCAATTATATGGAACCAAAGATCATGTAGACTGGTATGGGTTAAGTCAGATAACATTGCACCAAACATACATAACATTACTCCACGTTGATGTATGTACCACATGCTATTTGTATGGGCGGGAGTAAGTGTGGTAATTTTCACCAGTTCAACGCGTGTGGTATGACTTCCTGTCCCCAGTAAACATAGCCATATAAGATAAGCATAACAATGTGGGAGTAAATATAGAACCTAAATTCGAATGTGGAACTGATCAGGACACTATTGCACTGTCCTCGATGTTTTCTTTGTAACCCACTCGCCTATTGGGCTCATGGGCCACGAAAAAACAAACATCTCGGAGAGTGCAATAGAGTCCCTTCTACCACATTCTCATCGGGTTCCATCTATTGACCAAATATACTCAGATATGCCAAATACTTATCATTGCTTTAATAAATGTGTAGAGCTATCAATTGTTTATTTTCTGATGACTTCAACCACATCACAAGCGCCACTAACACCATGACGTCATCCATTTTCATCAGGCCAGCAGAGCGCTCTATAAATTTAGTACAATCTGGTAAATCTGCCTCAAATGATGAATACTGTGAATATACAGTAGTGCGTTGGTTAAAAGAATCTTTTTGGTATGCTGAACTCTATTTTCAACCTCATGGTTTCTTGAGAGGATTTGTGAAGGCGAATAGTACATATTTTGGCGATTTCACCCACATAACAAGCACCATTGTGTTAAATTAACGCACCCCTCCGAATCGTTGGAATGTGTACTAAGAATGCATTATGTGCCCTTCCTTGCGGAGGAATTAGAGCAACATGTATTACTTCCTACTGTAGTTTTTCGGCAACTGGTCGTTCTCATTTGCCTAAAATATCGTATTACGCCACTGTTTGGTCTACCTCCTCCTACAAATAAAACACCCTCTGCACAAGGTCTGTCGCAATAGCCGTGCCTCTGAATATTTTATATTTTTCCCACTAGGACTGATGACAGGTAAGATAAACGATATAGATTCAGAGCCAAGTGTATGAGAAATCCAAGCCATGCTACTCCAGATTATATATGAGATAATTGGTTGATAATAGGTAGAGATATTTTGATGGCCATGCCGTTTTGGGAATGTGCCTGATAATCTAGGCGGTTTCCCTAGGCTTAATTCTTAAGACATGCACTTAGTAATTCACTTCAAAACTGTATAGGCCTATGTCGCGAGTTTCTGCTTGTTATCAAAACGGCTTATTAGTTATGATATTACAGAGATGAGATACATCTTCCTTGGAATCTGTTGCTAATTTAGGTACGCCCCCTGGAAATCCTATGCATGTTATTAAAATGCTGAATTATGTTTTTATTCATCGTCATATATACAATCTTAATCCATTGACTCATATGACCCCCAACAATTCATGATTGAATGACGGAATCTCCTGGTCCATTTGTTTCCTCAATAGCAGACAAAGCGCACCTGATATTGAACCAATATTTGACGCCTGTAATTTCATACATTGTCTCCATGTTTGTTGGGTATTATTTTTATGTCAGCAAGCGCCTCCCGTTATCAGAGCGCGCGACGCACCGCCCCTGCTACCACGCGCGAGGAGGGATCTCATTGATTAGCGGAGGGTTACATGGGAAGCACACCACCTGTATCACTACGCCGCCTATTGACCAACGATTACGCCTGATAGGCCTTAATTGGATCCATGGCAGGAGGCATTAATCCGGGCCACAGTTCCAACCTTTCACTAAATGTTCTAGCCCTCATCGCCGACCTTAGGTTGTGGTTGGGGAGGTGTCCCCGAGGCCAAGAGCCGACACTCTACGGGCGTTTCGGCAATGGAGACCCGATAGATATAGTTGCCACAGACGGGGCCAAACTATAACTTAAGAAAATGACGGGGCATGCGGCGAAGGAGCAACATTTGACTTGGTGGTGTATGTGATAGAACGCCACAACCAACCCTATTCATTGCGTCGTTATATATTATATGTCAATATTATTGTTTTAGTATTAAATTATCAAACGCGGATTATACAACAGCATTTTGACAAGACAAACCGCGGCAGAAATCACAATTCATTTCATGTTCCTAACTACGATTAATTTCCAGATGGTATCAATAAGGATTAAGATCCATTGAGGGAGGGATATAGAAGTTAAAGGTGTTCATTCATGTCCTTGATCAAACGCAGATTAAATCACATGGAGTCAGTAATTAAATTAAGCTATTTTAGATAGTTTGCTTACAAAAGTAAAAGCCCATCATAGTTTTTTGACAAGTCACATGATTTGGGTGAGTATCAGTTACCAACACCTCAATAGTATCGGATCCCTTCCTTTTTATTATTCTTGTTAGGTATAGATGGGGATGCATGTGCAGTAAACAATCCCCGGAGTCATAAATCTCAATTCAATTCGATTCAAATCAGTTTTATAATGTGAGAGAGGTGTACAGAAGGGAGACACTGAACATATTAAGTGTTCTTTCTTCACAAGTAAATTTTGCCCAATAACCAAATGTTATTAATTGTGATTGCTTGTGCTAACTGCCCTGGCCCAATGACAGAGGAAGGTTTACATTATCAATTATCACTTCGGTCTTCACCCCTATTATGTTGCTGTGCACAGGTGTGATTGTTTCGCAGCAGGCTGTTATTTAGCCTAGCGTCGCATGTCGTTTATGTCGCACCACCTGACCGCACTACGCTGCAGTCCGGCGAGGCTACAGTGATATCCCACCAGGCCATGGCATACAGCAACTTTATGTCTGACAGCACAATAAATTGTTGGATAGTCACTACAAGGCCCCTTGCCTAGACGTCTAGGCCCCACAAAAATAGGTGTATTTCCGATTTATCTAGCTGAAAACTAGGTAGTGGGTGGTAACCTTTTCTTTAAATGATACCATCCTCCAGGAACTGGAAAAATGTCTATTTCGTAACAATAGTTGTTTTAAACAAGAGAAATGTACCTTTTAATGGTTCCTGGATAGAAAAACTGTTTTCTTACTTTTATTAGCTTTTTTTTGGTATATTAGGCATGGTCAAAATCTTTTTTTTATGAGGGGTAGGCTTTTCTGGGTGGGGGTGGGGGTAAATCGGAAACACACCTATTTTGGGGGGCCTATTTAATGGGTCTGGGGTGGGAAGGACTGCCCCAAGTGCGTTTGATGTATCCAGTCGTCAACCCCACCACACAGACACACACATACAGGCATCAAATCGACATTTTGACGTGGGACACTTTACTCAAGTAAATGGTTCACGTAAACGGGAGGTCCTCTACTCCCGTTTACTTACAGGTGGATACCGATCAATGCTCCCGATGCTACCGATGTAAACGTGCATGTAGAATCAAACTCTTTTTTTACGGGACCATCGGTATCCACTTACGTTCTAGCAAGAAATGTTTTGCCTGGGTATTAATTGTTATCTATTATTTCTGATTCCTCCTGATCTTTGAGTCAGAGAGATCTCATATATACAGTATGCACCAATTACGTTATAAATTAATCTGCTTTATGAATTGGGCTGTTAATGACACTACATTATTCTAGTCAGGTTTCCTTCTTCGTTTCCTTCAGCATCAATATCATCAATAATACATTGCAAAGAACTCATGAAGCAGGTGGTGTCCAGGAAAGGACAATGGCAAACCCCTCTGATCTCAAAAGTCGACCTTCTCCACCTGGACTAAGTAGCTCCCTTTCCCTGTAACCTATACAATCTTTGACCTCGGATAGGAAGAAACATAGAAGGTCTGTTCCGTATCATTTGGCTTTCTTTTGCCAAAAGTCCAGTCTGACCTTGCCAGCTTGGATTCCATCTCGACCACGATTAGATTGTTTTTGCGTTGGGGCCAGATGCTGGCAAAAGAGATCTAGGCTTTCTAGGATAATTTTTTTCCTCAGTGAATAAGATTGACTCTATCTACCTGCCAAATGATATTACGGTGCCAACAAGCGTCTGAGGGATGGGTGGTCCTGCCGTATTCATTGGAGCACTTGATATTCTTTTGGGGCTTTAATTATATATAGCCCAAACGTTCTGGGTCCCCCCTGTCCCTCTGCTTAATATAATAGCAAACAGGGAATCTATCATTCGATACTCAGATAATTATAGATATAAAATATAATAATATGATAAGTATCATTACTTATTGTGATTAAATATTATATAAACTTCAAATGAATAAAAAATAATAATAACACACATATGTATACATGGAACATAGAACATATACACATATATAATGCATTTCACGAAGTCAATGCAAAAATTACCCAGATGTAGGCCTAAAGGTCCTAGTCCACTAAGCCGATTCTCATGCGATTCTCACAGAATTTAGTGGAAAAGAGTCCTCTGCAGCGCAAAATCGCATGAGAATCGGCTTACTGGACCAGGCCCTTACGTCTATCATCTCCTTTGTCCACCAGTTCTACATCTTACATGTCAAGCCGCAAGAGGTTTCCGTTATATAATATAAATAAGTGAAGGTTTTGAGGTTTTGGCCGAGCATAGTTCTTTTGAAGTGGAGCCATTTTTAGGACTTGCATAACTTACTGGTTTTCTGGGTAGAGTTCATTAATCATCAGGACCACACCCCTGGTTGGACATTTAAACAAGGCACTTAAAGCATGGCTAATCAAGCGTATAATTAATTATAATAATGAAGTCAGCCTAGGCCAAAATGGGCAGTACATCGGTCTATATTCTGTCATCTCAGGAGAAACCCAGGGAAGCAAATAATTTCTACTCAGATGTCTGACAACATCTTTACCAGGACTGTGTTCGTTTCACTGTGGAGGAGATTTCCGTTAGGACAAATGGATGCCGCCCTAAAAGGTCAAACATGATCCAAGCCATGACTCACCCGCTGCGCCCCTTCTCGTGGCCTTGTGTAGTTACCGCGTTAACCAGCGAGACCTCGCTTCAACACACGTGACCCGTGGTGAACTAGGAGGTCGGACTCGCGCCCCCATGCAGCGCCAACTAGTGTTTAATCCGCCCTGTGTCGCTCCCTGTTGCCCCCATTCTCACGCGTTGTTTGCCATTCTTGGTTAGCTCTACTTAAAGGGTCCCCTCAGAGACAAGATATACTTCGCTTACTTTTTTTGCCGAGGCAAACCTAACCTATAATATTTTGATTGAATAATTATGCCTAGCCATGCGGATAGATGAATACCACCTCGAAATACTTTAAATGTCAGAGATGAGACTATTTTTGTCCTAAAACGTATAATCCCCAGTGCACTCAAAGTAACATTTGTCTATACTACTGACTCGACAATCGACATTTCCACATACTACTAACAGTTGTGCCTATAGTATTGCCAGTGCCTTGCAACACTGTTAAATACTTTTATCGCCCTCACATAGCCTGGGATACAGCACACTACACATGGTCGATAATATATAGTCTTGGTCAAAAATCAACTGTTCTTTTTTCAGCTAATTGTATTTTATACCATGCAGGAGTTAATAACGAAATACTACCCACCTGAATAAACAGTGACAGGTCTGATCATTTGAAGCTAATAAGATCTCGAGGTAAGTCTGCTTATACCGAACCCAGTAGTGACCTCCGCAAACTGCTTCCAAACTGGTGTTAATGCATTTCACCTGCCCCTATGGTAATGCCATCTGTGTGGGTCCAAGATAATTGTAGCGATGCTGATATTGGTATGTTGGATTGTTAAGAAAATCCTATATACTCCGTTATTCGTGGTTAAAGTGGATCTCAGTGTTGAGCATTCTGACATGCAGGAGTTGGTTGGCACAACACTAAGTGAGAAGTGAAGGAGTAGTAGAGGCAGAAGGCGGATAAGAAGAGGAGGAGTATAGAGGGGGCGAGTCTACCAAGGCCATGCCCCGCCCGACCCGACACACCACCCCACCAGAGTTTCGATCCTAATGGGAACCTAACATATGGCTTCGATCGTCGCTCCGGTCCTCGGTATTGATACACAAAGGTGGCGATCGGATCGCCTTGCAACTCCACGAGCCCTCGCCCATCTCCCTAACACTGGATGTAGGCGAGACTTAATTAGGAAGAATACCAGGGTTGTGTGTGCCAAGTCCCTCTCCAATTGCGTAAATCAGGCTTGTTTTCTTCAAGCCGAATCTTGTGGTAGATTTTACTGGAAGAGAAGGGTGGATGAGAGGAGGAGGTAGATAGTAAAATAGTAAGCGGTTGATAAGAGAAGGTGGCTATAAGACTCGACTTAGGTCGTAGCAATGGAACATCGAAGATGCACTTGGCAAGAGAAAAAAGCTGTGATTGAATATTAAATCGAAATGGAACCTAGGCAGACACTATTGAGGTAATAGTTTCTTTAAGTTGTTATAGATCATAAGACATTTAACAAGGTGCAACTTGAAGGGGGATCTTGATGGATGCGGAGGGATATGATATAGTTTATATATTATATATCATATATCATATCATATAAATCTCAGCATGAACGGTTTTTGAACCTTGATGTAAACCCTACTATATTCGACCAGGAACAAGTGCTATATTATAAAACAATATTTCAAAGATAATGCGACAAGAACATCACACAAATCTATTTCATAGTTTTTAGAATATTTCCCACAAGGTTATTTTTTTTAAAACAAATCATATACATTCCTCTATACACATGCGTAGGGGAGGGGCAACATATATTTTATCTTGATTTTGTTTATAAAAAGAGCATCCCATATTTAGAGATGCCTTTCATTTTTCATATTTAGTTTGAGGTTTTGCGTCTTTTCCTTTTCCTTTTGGCGCAGCTCCCTTTCCTCCTTCCTGCCTCCTTCAGGCCCCTCCCCGTCCACCAGCACTCTCTCACATGACCAATTCCCACGGGTCCCTTTCACCCTGCGCGTGTCTCCCCATGGTTTACTCCATGGGAACTAGTTCTCTTCTCCAGACGAGGCAAAAAATGACTTGGGTCGAAGCCAACTCCAGCATTGATTGCAATTGGCCCAGTCCATAATCATATCAGTATTTTGATGCTAAGTTTTGAAATAAACGGGGTCAGCTCTATGGCGTCTCTCCCGAATTTATTCGCAACCATGAATTCTTTTTTCGCGGATATAAAAAAATGTTAAAGTGCTAAAGTTGTGGAACTACTGCAACATTGATTCAGCAATAACATATGAATGGTCCTTCTCCTTGTGCCTGTGAAGGTTTTACAAAAATTACGTCTGCACTTTCCAGCTACTTAGAGAGCGTAGCTACTCCAGTGCAAATACGTGCTCATGGACGAATGCATGACTTGAGGTATAGACTTGGGCACATTTTCATGTACGTTGTTTAGAAACGATATATCCTCGAACCACTCCGACAGTAAACGCGCAAATTTACACATATTATAACTCATAAGACTGAATTTATAAATATTCCTCGGCTGTTATGGGTTTATAAAAGAATCTGAAGGTGAATTCGCCAAGGAAAAACGGCCGCCGGTGAGCGATAATGTCAAGGATTCAAGGATTGATGTATATTTATCGGAGTATAAATGCCGAAGTGGCTTGTGTCGCTAATCACCGAAATGCCTTGTTCCAATGACTGACAGTTTATATTTAGACCTTGCTTCCCCGACCAGCAATCCAGCAAGAGTCATCTAAACGGGCAGGACGTGTGAAAACTAGAAGAAGGACTGAGATTGTTTTTTTGGCCTACGGGTAGTTTTATTATGCGAAAACATTTTCAGCCATATAATATTATATTGAAGTTAGAAGTTAGAAATTAAGATTAATAACATAATTATACCTAATATTAACCATTTCTCAGTCCAATTTTAGAAAGAAATTCCTGTGCGGGCACACGCGCTATGGTGGTGTTTTTTTCTAAAGAATCAAAAACCTAATAGACTAAACTGTTGATATTGATTCCTAACCCTTATGGTCGTTAACTTATACGAAAATATAATATGTGTAGGCCTCTGATATTGACAAGTACGCCGTTGTGTATGTATCACGTATTGTGTATGTTCAGTATTTGACTTTCGTTGGATTTTTTTTAGATTAGTAAAACTACATTTTCGGAAACATGAGAATATCAGCAATCAGAGAATGGATGATGTCTTTTGCACCGAAGCCTATTTTGCGAATTATTATTGTTTTTTCTAAAAAGAAAAGTGAACAATATCATTTTTAATTAATAAAAACTTCTAAACCATTTGGAGATTAGTAAAACTATACATTTTTGGAAACGTCAGGATGTCAGCAATCAGAACATGGGATGATGTCTTTTGCGCCGAAGCCTATTTCGCAAATTATCGTTGTTTAAAGAAAATGTCAGCTTTTGTTTTATTTATGAATACATGCACACTAGCTACGACGAATGTTTTACAGGAGGTGTGTATGTATGCATGTGTAATGACCCTATATTCGTATGAGGAGGAGAATAAACAACACCGATAAAAGTCTAGTATCATAACTCTGGTTTTTAATGAAGCATAAGGAAACCTGACCAGAATGGTCAGTCACATATATATAAGAATGGGTAGAATAAGTACAGAAAATATAGTAAGAGTATACTATGTAATGGTTATACAATATGTAAGGGTTGCGGATCTTGCGCGGGTCAAGGAGTATTGTACATTTCTATGTGAGTAGTATAGGGAAAGATCTGTTTATTCCTGGCACTACTGTAATTACTTAATTAGGTTTACTCTCACCCCCCGCCCCATGTTATGTATAAATGCAATGATTGTGGTATAAAGAAGCGGATCTTGTGATCTATCAATGTGCCAGAGTAAACTCACGTATGATATTATCAAATCAGAAACATGTCACAATATATAATTGTCGCCTACTGTGCTAGGATACAAATGTCGCTGAATTTACTTAGTCGCCGTACCGACGAGTATTCTCGATCCAGGTAAATGAATGTACCCCAAATGTAATCTTTTGCAGGTATTTTGAACATGTGCAAAGCCAGCCCTCTGGATGAACGTCCAGGATTTCTTAGTTACATTGCAGCCATTGAAGAGGTAAGGCCAGAAGACATTACAGACCCTCTGCGTGAGATGGAGCCACGTTCCTTCTATGTCACTTACGTGTTCTATGTAGTAATATCTGCATCCCTGCAATAACACTCCTAATTTAACGTAACACATATCTATAACGGTTATTTGGTCGAGAGAATTTGTCATTAAGTTCAGCAATCAGTTAAAAGTTCGTCGATTAAGTTCGTCATTATGTAAACACATTTGCTGAACACAAATAAGTTATAAATTAAAACCATTTAATGTCATAGGCATCGGTTGAGGATTCTTTCAAAACTACCTGAAAACCTTGAACTGCACCTATGCATGTGCTCTTAGATAATGTCCCTAGTATTCTATAATATTCAGAATCAGAATCTATCTACAATGATAGAATGCTAGAGACATTTTTTATGGAAAATATTAGACTTACCGTATATTAATTAATATAGCTCTAGCTATAAGTCAACCCCTAAACATAGTATATTGCATCAAGTTATCGGGTCATGTATACACTTCGCGCTGACTAAACCAATAGATGAAGGGCCTACACATCTTAAGGAATATCAGATAAAAAATTCTCTTTTTAGGGGCACATTTCCGAGGGTGAATTTCTGGATAGTTGTTATTAGTTGGTTGTTATTAGTCGGCTGGTCTTTATTTCTTTTCCAGCGCATTTGTGCGCTAAATTGATAAAACACACATAACTTATATTAAAATTTTGATTCCTTGTATGAAAAAGCTCTCTATTACTATATTATTATTACTACAATGATCGTTGAGTCATTATGTCTGACAATGTTATTTTTCATTCATTATATATATATATGTTTTTTGTTACATATCCCATAAGCGCTTAAACTAAGCAAATCTCACAAACTTACCGGTTTTAGCACTCGCTTTATGGCCTTGATTAAGTTCGTTTCGTCTTTAATGAGGCAAAGTACATTGGTGACAATAACACCGTCAAAGGTGTTATCCCCAAACATTTCTAGATCTCGTGCGTTCTCATGAAGGATATCAATTTTCGACTCCTTAAGATACTTCTTGGCACTCTCTTCAATATCTTGGTGAAATTGGGGTTCAGGTTCCACACAAGTCACATTGCATTTTGTTGGTAAATATCGAAAGTTACTACCAGAGCCAGTACCGATTTCTAGAAGTTTTAAGCACCCTTTATTTCTGGAAAGTGTGTGTAAATCAGAAAATAAATTCTCTTTCAATTGTTTAAAATGGTCTTCTTTCTGACCTTGTAGGTATTTTGTTAACAGCGCATACACCATGCCTTTGACTGTCTGGGACTTTTGATACAGTATTATTGCCGTTGATGCAGCAATGATGAATGATCCGATATAAATCAACATCTGAAAGAAGGTACATTTATAATTATGGATGGGAACCTGTAACCCGAACAAGTTAGGACACACCGATGCGTACAGCTTATCTGGGTCACAGCTGTCTCTGGTCGAATGTTTAATACGAAAATGCTCATAAAACGTGTGCTTCAACCATGAACTAAGGAAGCGTGGCGATATGATATGTTTAGATTTTAGGTATAAATTCAGAAATTCATTTTGTATTGAAGGCATACCAAAAAGCGCAGTGTACTAAATTATGTTGAGCCCACCTTGATATCGATGTCTGTAACTATTACGTAGTAACAGTGTCACAGCGGTATGGCGACTTGTGTACTTGCATCCATGCAGCTTAGTGCGTGTATATACAATTTACGTTATGTTCATCCTCACTTGCTTCTAAAGGATTCATACTTTACAGGTGTAGGTCAACTGAGGCTACCCATTGATCCCCTCCGTCGTGTATATAACATACATATATTACTAGCAAAGAGGACGGTCACCCTCTTCCTTTCACTCTCTCTCTCTCTCACCACCTCCTCTCTCCCTGCCTCTCCTGTACTCGCCTCTCCCCCTCTTCTCTCTGTATCCGCTTCTCGCTCTCCCTATACGTGTTCCCCCACCCTCTCCCTCCGCTTTTTTCATTCTCTCCCTCTTTTTCCCTCTCCCCCCCCCCATCCTCTCCCTCTCGTCTTTGTCTCTTGGCACAGAAAAGGCAAAACATTAAATCTTTTCCTTCGTTCACAAACAATTTTGTAATATTATGCAAGGAATATAGACTAATTGTTGGAAAATGAGATGAAATGAGACTTGCCAACGTTAGACATATGAAGTTTTGAAGTAACATGATTATTTGTTTCCCCCAACACCGGGTATTTATTCAATCTTTCAACAAAACTTCGCCCTGGAGCTGTGACATCTAGATTTACAACAAGCCCTTATCATCTCTCTTCCTTTGTTCTACTTTCTAGTTTTGTCAACCTACATTATATAGCACTAACCAATTGACATACAATAGACATACTTAAACTTCAGTTTTATCAAGACCTTCGTTCTTTTTTTTGTCGTCCTTCTTTATGCATCACGCTTGAACCAGTCAGTAAAACACAATTTTACTCACTCAATTAAGGCAATACAACTTTGCATTCTCTACTTTACTCGCTGCTTATCTCCTGTTTAACTACACTTATAGGGAATTAATCAGTCCGTCCCATATTTTACGATCTTTCATATATGGCAGGTTTATTTTTGCACTGTCTCTAAGAGTTAATAGTCTGAACTTTATGTCTCTCAGGAAGTCGAAAAAATATATATCATTCTCATGAAACAGCTTTCTTTTATAAATATAGAATCTCGCATAAAGTAGAATATAGTTTATTCAATTACATCTGCCATCTTTCTCTGGAATACCTAGAAGTAGATGGACGACATTTATGGAACTTATTACTTCACCTTTTAGGAATTTGTTGGTTTCTGCCCAACTCTTAAGATTGTGCCAAA
Source organism: Sthenelais limicola (assembly GCA_942159475.1). Lineage (NCBI taxonomy): Eukaryota > Metazoa > Annelida > Polychaeta > Phyllodocida > Sigalionidae > Sthenelais > Sthenelais limicola. Next base: position 55,421,139 of record OW804095.1, on the reverse strand, counting down.
CATCGCACACTTTCTGGCAGTCTATGAAAAAGTGAAATATATCATCACATTCATCACAATAAATACCTTATCTGTGTCCTTTAGACTCATTTTCTCCAGGTATTTATTACATACAATTAGGCGATTCAGAATTCTATACTGAAAAGGTTGCAACCTTACATTCCTGGTTCTCGTACCATACATTTGTTTCAACCTCTGATATGTCTAGATCTTTTTCTTTGAGCATTGTGATCCACTTTTTGTTCTTGTCCTCTTTCTTATCATATGACTTTCTTGTTACCTCATAAATCTCTCTAGAGCTCGACTTTATCAGGTTTATTCTCTTTTCTCCTATTTGGCAAAACAGTTCCTCCTCAAAATTAATCTCGTTTTCATTCATTTGCTCTTTACTTTTAAGTTTACCGTCACACACCAAGTCTTCTACATGTTTTAACCCCCTGCCTTGCCAAGCTTCCCACTTCCCAGTCGTGGCTCGTATATTTTTACGTGCGTATAGCCATAGTCAGCTATACACATGATTATACACATATTTCTGATTAGTGTTAAGATTGGTATCTTTGGTGAATATACCTGATTTTTCTAATATTTTAGCCAATAATTTTATGAGGCCAATATGTTGTGGCTGTTTTAAATTCATTTTGGCATTTCCTTCTGAGTAATTGTAAGGTTGCAGAGGTATATAAACTACGCTGTCATGCAGTTGCAGGGTCTTAGTACTCTTGTGGGTAGATGTGGGATCCATGCTGATTTTGTAACCTTAGATGTTTTAATATAATCTGTAATTTCAACTACTCTACTTCAAATACTGAACTCATCAAAGGTGAAAAGGTTGATGGAAGTCAATTGATTTTATTACATTATGTCTAATGTTTTTAGCCAAGTTATCTCCGACAGTAGAGAAGAAAATTATTAACTAAATTTTGAGGCTCTAGCATGATTAATAGATTAATGGTTTGATTAGTTTTCACTTTATCACTGCTAGGTGTTTAATTGTATCCAGAAGCACTTACAGATCTTTGGGTCTTTCATAAGTTCTTGTCGTAGGTGACCATTTTTTAGTGTTTTTAATTTAGAATTCACCTGGGTTCTCAGTTGTTTCGCTTTAATCCAGTCATCTAAAATATTTGTTTCTCTAGATTTCTTGAAAGGTTTGTCTCTCACCATTTAATTAATCATGACCGTTCAATCAACAAAGGTTTGAGCAATCGAAAAAACACTATAATCCTTGCTTCGTCATATACATCTTGCTTCAATTATACTTTATTAATTACACAACTCATGATTATACAATGGCAATCACAATATAATATGGCTCTTATGACAATTTATCCTACCCCTGGGTATGCCATGAGGACCGAAGTAGCTAAGCGAAGAGTTGGTTTCCTTGTGCAGATGGTATGTTCTGCTTGCCATCTTAAGGCTGGTGTCTTCAAGTGTAATGGCAATGCTTGTAGCTAGGCGCCGCATACTGGAACTGGCTGGCACTGGCGATGGTGGCTCCTGACTAGCAAAGGTGACCTCGGTGGCCGCGTGGTGGTAACAGCGATTCTTATCGACGGACGGACTCCTACACAGCCCCTAGTCAAGTGTACCTGAAGAGATTGGGGGACATCTTGATGACGTATAGGGTCCATCAGGGAACCAAGGAAGTGCTATACGAAAGTCATATATCTGTGGGGCCCTGACTTAGTGCAGCCACCATGGCAGCCGTAAGCAGACGCAATAAGTTCAATACATGGTAATCCATTGCGTCCAACATTAGTCACACACAGTTCGCACATTATAATATGGCTGTGTAAGCTCTACATGGACTATAATCATTAAAATACACAGATTTACCAAGTACATGAACAACCACTGACTTAGTAACAACTAGTTGCAATGATGAGACACCAGTGTTACTGCTGGGTACTAACCCCTATTGGATAAAGAGAGTACCAGGACATGTAGATTCACCACACCAAATATTAACGTGATGACCTTAAAGGATTTACATAAAGGATTTACATAAAGCATTTACATAAAGCATTTACATGTATAAATATTTTCTCTAATACACATTAAATTTACACTTTTCCGCCAGCAAATATCCCGAAGGACAATAATATATGGGGGATCTGGGATGGAAACGCTGTTTTACATCAAACCAATAAATGCCAAGACAATCTACTGACGCAATCCCATTATTGTTGTACATGGTTTTCAGCGAAGGTGACCATGCATAATGATTGATTGAATTCTTCAATTCCAAAGATATCAATCTTAATTTAAGACTATAATATAATACCGCTTATAAATGCATTTACTCATGTACTACTTTTCAACGAATATCTAAAAGATGGTAAATCTCCAATGGACCTTTTGTTAAACTTCCATTAGACAGACATTTTACATCAATACATTAATTAGTTATTTATAACCGTACCGATTAAATTATCCCCTTCTTGGAAATCATCACCATACGCTCCACTAAGAAATCCTCTAATTCAGTTAAAACAGAACACAAATCATATCACCTTATTGAACTAATGTTTTGAGTGCATTTTTATGTAAATAAGATATATGCATTTCAATGACTTTAACCCCCCATTCTTTTCATGGTGATTGAGGCAAATGGGGAAAATAAATGGAGTTCCATGTGTTAGCCACAGGCGATTTAATTATTCAAATTATCATAAAAGTATAGCGTGCATCTGCAATCTATTTCTATAATATGGCAATACAGGAATGTCCAACTCCGCACCCTTCTCTGGATCTATATTTCTTTTTACTATACTATCGAAATTTGTCAGATATTTCAAATAAAAGAGGACGATGGGACTCCACAGAAACCGAAAATATGTGATACTTATAACATACAATGGACGTTATATTCCATGAGAGCTACACCAGGTTCACGAATTATGCAGCATAACTATCCATTAAATATGTAAAAACAAGGATTTTTATCAACACCAAATTGTACGCTTTTTAACTAATATCATGAAGTAAACCAACCGTATAGCCTACATATTTTAACGTTATATATATGCTCGGAAAATTAGTCAGACGTTGCCTAACATATAGTAATGCTATGAAAAATATTTGTTAGTCTCATGTAAATATAATAATGAGATTTATAAGTTTACCCATTTATTATACGCTTACCCATTAAAGCATTCCCTTCTGGGCAATGATCAGCACCATGCTCTCCGAGTCCTATGAAATCACCAGATCAGCCCCAATAGAATATGTTTTATCTGATTGCTACGTGTACTGGTAGGGAATCTAAATGCATTCTAGCATGGATCTGGTTCAAATCACAGTATCGTTGGATTACTCGACGAGCCAACGTTGTTAATATCATATGGAAAATTAGCTCCCCACAATACATCTGCTCCGTACCCAATCCCAATATATCTGGGAGAGTGATCCTATTTTCTCAGAGTCAGGGTAATATTTAGTGATTTATCTGGTACGGTGAACACCCGATTAAGCATTCCTATACTTTCCCCTCTGTAACTCATGCGGAAACGCTGAACCAACTGGAAATGACAAGGAAAATTCAATCAATGCTAGGTCTTAAATTAATTTCAATAGGTTGTGAAAATAAAATCTACAAAACAAATCTGTCACAAAAATTCATCGATAGCTAGAGAACCGAAACATCATATCTATATACATATATTATATACTATGCTGATTCGACACAAATTCAAAATAATTACTTTTATTATGGCAAGGTAGATCTCCTGTTCGGCGAATCTCCGACCTATACACATCCGTGATCCAAAGCCGAAAGGTAACATCACAAATGCTGGGCATGGGCGGTAGGTGACAGCACCTTCTTTGAGCCACCTTTCCGGCAGGTACCTCTCTGGATCCGGGAAGTATTCTTCACTCATACACATTGTTTGGTTGTTCATAGCAATTAACGTCTACAAATGTGAAAATTCATCTTCTCTTTAATGCCCATATTATTTTTTTACATTTCTGAGATGTGTTCTAAGCTTACCATTAAGAAAATCCATTTATAAGCTTTCTTTACAAGTACTGTAAAAGGTAACAAAGTGATTCAATAAAGCAGACATAGCAAAGTGTCACATACTTTGGCCGGAATTTCGTAGCCATCCAACTCTAAAGGTCGCTGTAGAATGCGAGTTGTACCTCCCTCAACAGGGAAGTTTAATCTTGAACGACATATATTAAGTTCGATTATGGGATGAGGTTAAGAGATTTAAAGTTAATTCGAGTACAGAGCATTATTAGCAGGCTTATTCTCAAAACCACTATTATTGACATTTTCTTTTTTTGAAAACAATATTATTTCTTTATTGGTAGGGCCTATTTGTTTTTAATAGAAAAATGTCATCATATAACCCCTCCAAAGCCCTTAGGGGGACCATGATTTTCGACAGATATTTTACATTCTCTCTGTCGTCTCTCGGGGCTTCTTCAATCATAGGCCAATGCACTTAAGTAAAATCCAATAATGCAAATATAGGAAAGCCTTGTTGGTCCCATTTACGGATTCACGTCTATCCCATTTCCGGAGCAAGCATATTATTTGTTCAAGACCACAGGATGGAATCCCACGAGTCAACCTACCGAAATGACTCTTTGACACAGGCTTTCAAGTAACCCATCTTTTGGATGGCTTCGGGGGTGACATCACTTCCGGGAGGAAGGACACGTGCGATCTCGGTGGCGAGAATATCCTGCTTCTCCGGATGTCGGGCTAGGTTGTAGACTACAAAGCTTAAGGCATTGGCTGTCTGAAGTGATACACACACGAATCGTTCAGTAATACGCCTACATAAAACTTATTCAACAAACTAATGTATTTAAAATGTCATGTTTATCATTCCTATGTGTAATGCATGAAGCATATCAGTTTAAATTATAATTCCCAGACAATTGTTCATCGAGGCGATATATAGTCTTTAAAATTATAGGGGCCGAATTAGTTAGTTAATTAATTAATTAACTAATGAAGATATCAATACTCATCATACTCTCAATAGATTTTTTTTTAGAAAAGAACCAGTTACCGAATCGATTCCCGCGTTGAATAAGTCCGTTGTGATACCCACTACCTGCTCCGGCCCAAGACGATGAGTGGAAAGTAACGTTCGCAGGAAGTTTGGTGCCTGATTTAAGATGTGCTTTTCGCTTCCGACCACCGGACAAGATTCATTATCGAGAGCATCCTTAATGTGCTGAGATGCGATTCTGTGAGCAAGAGTGTGACAGTTGTGATAGCCGAAGGGGCAATGACAGAGTTGAGGTACATGTATCATGCTGGATACCAATGCTTTTATAATTAATATAAAATTGAGAGAATAATGTGCATACGTACGGTATAGGTTAAGTTGACTATTACATACCTATCAAAAAGATATCATGTCAAAGTCAATATTCCTGAAGATATTGTGTAAAAACGTTATGAACGCCCCCCCCCCCGCCCACACACACACAAAAGAATTGACCATCGACGACTTCAGTCGTATATGTCAAAGAATGAGTACAATTTATGTGGGAAGATATTTTGTCGTTAGCGCGCGTAGTCATGGCCGCCAGTTCCAGGAAAGCAAGTGCAAAAATCCCATAAGCTCAGCATTGGTAGTAAGAAAGGAATGAAACAAGACAAGTAGTTGAAAATCTTCGATGTTTTAACTAAGAATGCAGCTTTAAGTGGAATAGATTGTTAAAAGAATCAATTGTTGCTAGCCAAGACGAAATTTATTTTAACTGATATCAAGTTTATGACTGAAGTAAATAACATACTAACCCATCGCAGATTTTCTTAGCTTTCGTGAATTGTTTATATAATGCTGTCCTAAAGAACATGTACCATGGAAAGGCAAATGTGGTTCTCTGAACGGCCTCAAACATCGCTGTCGATGACTGAACCATATCGTATGCAGTTGTTCCTTCTACTAACTCAGAATCGAGACATCCGAGTCTGGCATTAAAGCAGACCACAGCAATAGCTAGAAAACAAAAGGGGGTTTTAAAACCTTTGTTTGGCTATGGATAATTTAACATCATCCAAATTTAAATAAACTCGCATAACCTTTCTACAAGATTTTAAAAAAATAGATCCATCTTTAATAATCGATAAAAATGTATTTCCGGTATCTAATAATATACGTGTGTGGTTGATTCTCACGATACGTTTAAATTTATTTTGTAATTTGAATGGAAACATGTTTGGTTAATTTCTAATTTATTTGATCATCTTTATAGCGATATACAGAGATTTCATTAAACCTTGTAACAGTGTTCATGACATAATGCCATTCGAAAGATACACCTACATTCCATCGTGTATCTAGTGAGGAGGGCAAGGAAATCTCTAACCTCGCCGTTTTCACCTTGCGTTTCTTCAAGTCTTGTTAGAAAATCATTTGCCACCGAGTTCTGAGCATCGAGATACAATGATGCGGCTCGTGGATGCATCATTGTTTTCTGGACAGATTTTCTCAGGTCGTACCAAGGTTCTCCATTTCTAACGCATGATAGAAAGTAGAAAGAAAATGTGCAAACATTCAAATCATTTATCAACATTATGATCACGCCTTATGGATAGTATTTGTTATGTATACAGTGACGTGATGGCTACTCGAATAGTTTCGGGTCCCTTGTTAATTTTGCTTAGTTCCGCTCTCAATTACTCCGCTGTTCCTTTCTCCCTGCCTATACATGTGTCCTTCCCTCTTCCCCTCCCACTCACCCTCCTTCTTAGCCTCCCTCTCTCCTCATATATCTCTTAACTATCCCTCTCTGTCTCCTTGGCTCCATCTCTATTTTGATCTTTCTCAGTCTTCCTTTGTCTCTTACACCTCTCACCCTCACATCCCTCTCCTCTTCCCCTCCTTCTGCCCCTCTCCCCTCCTACTCTCCCTCCCTCTCCGTCCTCCGTCCCCCGTCCCCCCGTCCTCTCCCACCCACCGCCCCTCCCTCCCTCCTACCCCCTTCCCTTCTCTCAACCCATACAAACAGGGCGTTTGTGACGTCAGTGATGTAGGTCAGAAAACCCCATTTAGATCATGCATGATGTCATTCAAGAAGTAGTTCAGGGAAGTCTAGGGCAAGAAATTCACGCCGACCTTTTTGCCCCTTTTTAGAATTCAAACAGACGATATTTATAAATGGGCCAAAGTATATTGAAATGTTGACATTTTTTCAAACGGACTTTAGAATATCATTCAGTGTTATTCTGAATAGCCCATACCGTCCTGCAATTGGGAACAAATTGCCTGTGTTTAAACAGCTCAATTAGGAGAACGATTTGAATTTTGACCCCTTCAAACCCTCTTTTTGAAGCTCAATATTGGGAAAATAACAGTGAAAACATATTAAATCAATCAATTATCATGTACTAGTATTTAGTTTTGAAAGGAGTTGTGTGAAAGGATTTTGATGTAAGTCTTTAATTGGGTCTGCTATCAGTAATAGCGAACGAAACGAAAAATGACAAAACCACATATTAAAATTCACGCAGTTTTTGTGTTTTCATGTACCTTGTAACTCCTTAATGTTTTTCTTTCAGTTTAGGGGGATTATGTCAAAAACCCAAATGCACGTGTAATTATATCATATATGATATCTTTTAAAAAATTACAAGGGAGTCTAAATATCGTTACGGAAATTACTGCCTAAATGTCTAAAATCAACAAAATGGCAATAGTAACCTCTAAGATAAAGCCATAATTCTTTCAGGAATAATGCCTCAAAACGTCCTCTCTTCATTCATACCATTTTCATGAGCATCAAAGTTATATTTTTGGAAAGGGGGAAATATCCTACAGACAAATGCGAATTTTTGCTCCTTTTATGCACCTCTTGCTCGCAGACAACACTGCATGTACAGGGAGTGAAATTAATAAGAACTAAATGATACATACAGTGATCCTAGGCCCAAGGGCAGACCATCTTTTTTATTGGCGGCAATAGTGATTGGTAGGGGTGGACGAAGTGGCATCTTCCCGTCAGCTCTGAACACCTTCTCTGAATCTTCGGGTCGAAAAACCTGTACAAGTAAAAAAATATCACGAATAATTGGATAGGCGATCTAGGAATAATCAGTTCCACACAGTCATGAAGCCTGCTTCTCTGTACAGTCAATGAGATATCAGGTAGGATGTACTGTCAAGGCCAGTATCCGCTCGCTATTATGCACTGAATGCCTTGTAAAGATCCATTCCCATTGCCACGACCAGCCGGCCGACTGCAATACTTTAACATTGTGTTTTTGCCGTGCGGCGGCCGTACACCAAGGCCTTATTAGGTTATGTTAATTGGGATCAAAACTCAAATCTGAGGAACCGACCACTCTTACCTGCACAATAGTTGCTGGTCCAAGTTTTTCTTTGTAAAGAGGGCCGTATTGCTTCCGGTTTATTCGTTTGGCTTCGTGCATCCTTTCAAATGAAAACCTTCCTGAAAGGTGAGAAGCGACTCACATAATTTCAGGGACTTACCACGCTTCCGACATCAGTGCGATTTTTTCAGACCACAATTAGCTTTTCATCAGTTATGATATTAATTCGCCTTGGAAATTATGCAATATTATACTGCATATAATATAAGGTGCATCCATGTGCAATACTTATCAATCAAAATAGTGATCCTGTCGTTTGCCATTCCAACTATATGTGATGTGTCACAGGAAAATGAATCAAAAGTCGCAAAAAATGGATTTTGACATATATATATATTATCATATTTGAAAAGATGAGATCAAGCTGATTGCAATGATGGTAACATTAGGACATCTAATAAGTAGGCCTACTTATATATGTTTATGCATGAAAATATGTTCGCAATAGGTTAATGGTCAATCACTAGAGTATATTTTGAATTATTATTTAGAATAACCTCAGATACGCAAAAATGAAAACATTCTTAGCAAGGGTTCTTGTGGAAAAACATTTGAGAAACATCCTTTTTTGCGAGTTGTGACTCACTTTTCTCTAACACATCACATATATGTAATTGAAACGGAGGAGACACCCGTGTGTATCCTACTCTATACTCTATCTCAAACAAACACTTGACCTAAACATTAGCAACAGAAACGAAGTATAGATATGAAGTACTAAGCAGTTGGAATAAGAGGGGCATAGTTACAAGCTCATGGATGCATAATTTATAAACAAGATTTTAAAATATTATTTCAGCCATATAGCAACCTACCATTTTTGGAGTAGTCAAACACGGAACCAAATATCGGCAAGCCTTTTGGGCCGGGAAGCAGTTTGAATGGTTTGGGCATCCTGTCACTTGACGTTATCAAAAGGACTGAGCGTTTGTTGCGACTGCTATAGCATCATGCGAAGAGGGAACTGAAGAACTGGCGGAGAGCTCACGTGGTTGACTCGCTGAAGACAGCACCGATATCGACACAACTAGCTGTTATAGTAAACACTAGACATGTGCAAGTCTTTCATCTGTTATGGTTTCAAAACTCAAGAAAATCACATTCGCATAACAATCTGCGAGTAGTTTTTTCAGTGTTAATTTTGAGCTCCCAGATTGTTATGCAACGGGGGCAATGTATTAGGCCACTGGATCTTATCCCAGCCAGGCCTTCTTAGCATGATGTGGTCATTGCCTGAATGGCAGACGTAAGATGGGGCAGGGCTAGTGTAAATTTAAAGGCGAAGGACAAAGGCTTGACATTTCCCTTCAAGGTTCGCTACAATCATCACCATTTTCACAAACATATGAAACTCAGGAAAAATGGTTTATGTGTACTTACCGCGTATCGTCATGTATAGTGATCGATGATACTTAAATTAAAGGGTGTACATAAAAGACATGGTATTTGCATGCATAAATTTATCCTTGCAATTGGTTGCAACTTAGAATAAGGGGAGCCCGGGAAGGGGAGGTTACAACTAACTTAAATCTTACTAGTTACTCTAAAAATTGCAGCGTATCTGTTGTAAGAACCAGAAAGAGCAAACTCATACCTGGTTCGTGCTAGCAATTACTCGTATTGGTTTCTGAGGGCTTCGGAGGGATGTGCACCACGCCGACAGCTTGACTGAAAGAGATGCCTTCTGCAACGACGAGTGTGATCTACAGGCGAGGGGAGAGCCTTCTGACTCTGAGCTCGCCATGATTGACCCATTTCGGTAGAAGGTTACTGGGGCAACACGGGATCACAGACGTTCACAAAGGCGGAGGCACACTTGTGACAGGTTTTGGGAAGTTTTTTTTCAACCAGCTAGAATACATAATAAAGGATTAATTGGCCTATTGGAGTCTATGGGATTTTTCTAATGATTGTGCAAGTTTAGTATAAAAACCTGAGATATTCACTTGCTATCCCTGCCGTACCTTGGCCTTGGTGACAAGCACGCTGACTCAAGATTGTTTTGTTCATTTTCATGGGAGGGACTCTAAGGCCTCTCTGATGGGGTGGCGAAATGAGATACAGGGAGAAGGGTGAAGCCTGAAGAAAAGAAGGGAAAACTGAGAGGGATACAAATAGAGAGGGAGTCAAGAAGAGAGAGGGATGATCAAGAGATACATATCAGGGGAAAGGGAGGCTAGGGAGGAGGGCGAGAGGGAGAAGCAGAGGGAGGGACAGATAGACAAGGAGAAGGAAGGGAGGAATTGAAAGAGTATCATGGGAGAGGGAGAAGTGGAAGGAGGGTGAGAAAAGTGGATATACTGTACATTACAGATATTCAAAGATTACTATTAACAATATGTGACCCTTTTCGTTTGACAACTGTTGTTGACAGGTCATGGCTAGTAATATATAACTCTGTTAACTAACGAGTTGGTTGAAGGAGTGTGACACAAAATTTATATTTTAGCAAGTGAAACCAGGTATATTCTGAGTGAAACCATTATTAATTTGAGGTATAGTTAACTCAAAGATGCTACATGTAATGACTCATACATTATCTTTGGTTAACTGGTGTATTATTGCTGTAATAGTTTTACAAAATGATGGAAACACATGTGCATCCAGTTACATTTGAATAATAGGAAAGAAGTTGATTTTTTCATTATATTTTGGGGTTTTGTGACACTTCAACATTAACAAAGGTACTGGCAGCTCTGGTGATGGGATTCTATAGTAGTATGCAATATATCTCACTCTAGATAAGTAGTTTTATATCAATAATGCGTTTATAATAAAATTGTTTAAATAACTTTCCAAAATATTGGTTGCAATAATTATCACGAACATTATTAACAAAATAGTCCACAGTCATTCACTTGGCTCGTCCACATGGGAAAGGTTTTATCGGGCGGTAAATGTGTTTGTAACAACTTGAAATTTATTAATCCCATTCAGCACAAATGAAAATACTCACGGTCTGGACAGGATTATTTAAGCCTTGATCCGAGCTGGTACTGATTTGAACGGCCTCGGGTAGAAATGAGTGTTTATCCAACGGAAATATATATATACAGAACGCAGGTACTCCACAGGGAATCATTTAAAACCAATGCCATACGGAACATACGGTTGGTAATGGGTATTAAGTAACCTTGAAGCAGGAGGAAAGTCAAAAACAACATGCGATAAATTCACCCGATGAATAACTTCTCATATGTCACCTTCTTCAAATAGAAGTGCATGTTGATTGTTTACATCTGTATCGGTGATTGACGATTGTAAACTTTGTGAAATAGTAACTATATAAAATATGACAACTAGAATGTATACCTCCCTAGAATGAGGATTAATCATAAATGTCACCAGTAAATGTGTAAAGAAAAATGGATCTAAGTATCTCCCACCAAGAGCGGTATATATATATAATTATATATCCTAGATAGCTAAATACATTATGCCCCGTATTTGATCACTGTACATTGTATCTTAATTTATTTCATTTCGGACCGAATGGAAGATCTACTCTGTAGAATTAATATCCAATTCCATGGAACTGTTTCGACAAAATGGATAATTTGCTGGTTGTATATAAGATGCACTAGGATAGGCGTGGCCGTGAAGTTGAAGTTTAAAATTTGTGGATCGCTAAATTATTGACTGTCCCAAGGGTTTAACACAGCTACCGGAATGAATTGGAGAGCTCTGTGCAGAAGCAGCGCGCTTTCAATTGCGAATGCTATACTTCTGAATTACAGAATTTAGGAAAGGGACCATGTTATCCAGAGGTTTCAAACTTCTGGGGAAAAATCCAAGAATGGATGCTGCCTTCTACCAAACTTTGCAATTTTCTTGTTAAAAGATACAGAATAGGACTTTAACCTCTACATAGTATGTTTATGCTAACAAATAGAATGTGTTGTTGGGTTGTCGACCTTATAAATTGGTTATCCTTAGTGGCAAAGTATTCATAATGAATAACGAAATTCATAATTTATAATGAAAATAACATTCTTTTCAAAGCCTCTATTAATGAACTCAAGGGGCATCGAATACAATGATGCAGTGCTGAAAAAAAAAGTTTAAAACCAAAGAGTTGAGATTATGATTAACGGGTTGGAAGAAACCTTATAAGGAACAAGCTGTTTGGTTAGAGGGTCGACTAGAGTTTCAGAGAAAAGAAAATAGTGGAGAAATAATGCATGTTTACAGTGTTCTTGAAAACAAACGGTCATTTTAACCCCGTTTGACATACCTTTAAACAGCCTCTGTCTATGTATATGTATAAGGAGGTATTGCTTTGTTTCTGTCTACTTCGAGAAATAAAACTGTTTGCAAAGAGAAAAATCTCCCGATGGCCCGATGCGAAGGTGTTGTGAATCATTTTTCATATAAAATATATACTGGAATTAATCTTCAATATGGATGAGTTAACCTTATTTGGTGACAAATACATTTATTTGAAGACTGTCATAACCGAGATAATTTTCTGTTGTAATCAAATCATAACTATCATATATGATATTCATTTAGCATTTGTTATTATTGAACTAGTCATATTTAACACAGCTTGCTTCCTAAATCGATCGAGAAAGTTCACCAACAATTTCTCTAATATGCCTCCCCATGCTTAGATTATGGATTATCGGATGAATATGTGAGGGAGGGGGTGCACGACATGTTGCGCATGACCCTGGCCTATCGAGGCTTCGTTAATGTGTGTATGTTAATACCTTCATATATACATGTGTATTGAATGACCGAGGTGTGTGAGGGACTGACCATCGCAACCAGTTGATCATCAACCCCATGGAGCAATGTGTGAAATATAAAGAATGGTGACCAGTTGGACTGTTCTGCCACGGCGGAGGAACTCGCGGGGATCCTGGGCTGTGGAGGAATTGGTGGTCGACGTGAGGACTGGCTAGCAGTGGTGCGACGAGGCAAATCCATGAGGATTCCATGGGGAGGTACGTGTAATCTTAACATATATAAGATTATTCGTAGGGTTATTCTGTGTTGTGGAAGAAATGAAATACGTACATCACTAGGAGAACGATACACTTCAAGTATAAACGAGTGCATGAATCGAGGGGAAATATATACTCATATAGTGAATATAACAGTCAGGAGTAACAGCTTAACTTTTGTTTAATACTCAGTGGACCGTTACCTGAATTCAACCGCAATATCTGAATAGAGCCAGGACTTTGGTGTAGATAATAACTAATAGCTTAACGTATGAGCCATGTTTCCATTGCCAAATAGCAACCAGACTAAAGGATATCCCTATCGTTAAAGATTGGAGTATTTAACATAGTCGGAATCTTTCAGGATTATTTTGCTGTCAGGATATCCGATGTAAGTATCGTCTCAGCTGGAATCGTAAATATATCGTTCTAACGATAACAGATTAAAATACAAATTGCGACCGAGTGATCGGAGAATTTCTTCGAACATCTTTACTATACATTTGAACTTTCATGGTTTGTACCCTCTCTAGATTCAACAAATAAATGGCTGAGACGTCTGCTCTGGATCGGTTGGAAAAGGTGATTGACATGTCGAAAAGAAGAAACCTCCCCCCACTCGGGGTGGTCGCTAGGGCCCCAGCAAAAGGGAAGAATGTCTTGATACCCGAAGTGCCGGGGCCCATGCTGGAGGGTGATTTATGCCATGTATGCAGACTGAAAGGGAGAAGGAAAATATCAAATTCCTACTGTATGACTTGTGATATGCAGATGTGTAAAACATGCACTGATCAACACCGAACCACTAAAATATCGGCGGAGCACCAAATTGTTTCTAAGAAGAGGGCAATGAATGTGCCCATGTGCACGACTCACACATTTTCACCCATCAAATATTATTGCGACGACTGTGGTGAATTTGTATGCATTAATTGCACCATGATTGACCACAAGGACCATAGCATTGTGGACATTAGAGACAAAATTCGAAACAGCAGGAGGTTTCTACAAGCGGCGGTTGACACTTTGGATGGGAAGCTCCTCAACATCAACACTGAAATGAAGAAGATAAAAGACCTTGAAATAAACATTGAACAGGCTAGAAGAAAAATGAAAGTGAAGGTCAATGAGCAAGTAAATCAGCTAGCGCAGCAACTGAAAAATCAGCATGAAAGTATGACCACTCAACTTGACGACCATTTCGATAACTATCTTGAGACTATCACACACAGAAAGGAAGACATGAAAGCCGATTTCGATCAGATCAACTCTTTGAGGAGAACAGTTGAACATGATCTTAGTGTTGGGCGGGATGACAAATTGGTTGTTGATGCAATGAGATTGGAAAATCAAGTGAAAGATGCCATGAGCATCGATGTACGACCAGTAGAACTGACTGATTTCAGGGCTATGGAATTTGTAATGACTAACAATGCTGTACTTGGAAGTATAGAAATCACTAATGAGCCCGTTGTAAGTATCCACAAATTCTTCATTGACGCCAGTGAGAGGGGCTCTATCATCAATAAACTCTGGTCTCGACTTAGGATGGTATATCGATACAAAACAACAGCCTATCTGAAAGAGCCTTCGGGAATAGCTATTCTTCCCACTGGCAGATATGTTGTGTCCGATTACGGAAATCATGGTCTCCTTATCTGTGATAAGACCGGTAGATTCCAGCAAAGGGTTCTCCTTCTGGAGGTTTCCAAGCCCAGTGGTGTCGCAGTCTCCAAACATGGAGATATAGCATTAACCTCTGACAGGTGGATCAAGACATTTAAAGCCGCTGGTCTGCTCGGGCAACTGGGACAATTCAGCATTTATCCAAGCCCCGGCTCTTTTACCGTCGACGACCAAGGCCGCTACATCATAAGTGATATCAGAACCAAAAATGTATGCATATACGAAGAAGACGGGAAACTTGTATCCAAATTTGACACTGCAGACAAATCTGGATCTGCCCCAGACATGTTCAATATTTCGGTACATGGGGGCCATATTGCTCTTTCTTATCAACATGGGGCATCAAACTATGTTCGTGTCTATGGTTATGATGGTACGGTTCTTCACTCCACCAAAGTCCCTTATCAAGTTACAGGGTTGTTTGTTGATCGAATAGGAAACTTACTTGTTGGCACTCCAGAAGGTGTATACATTGTACCATCAGGGGGCAGGGTAATGCAGCCACTTATTATCCTGGAGAAGAACGGCAGGACATTTAAATTGAATCCTAAACTACTTGGACTTACACCAGAGGGCAATGTGCTCTGTGTGCATCAGAATACTCATGCTAATCGCTCTGAAATTGTCCTTCTTCAACCAATTGTGGCTGAGAATAGGATCAGTGGATATAATGAGATATAGGACTTCTTCACCTACCTTAAATTCAACCCCATCACATGTAGAACCATCTCCTACTTGCTGATGTAATAATTATGTCTGTTGGGAGGTAAAACTGGCTTGTTTGTAAGCATCATAGATAGTCTTCGTTATTCCAATCTAATAGAGTTGTCTCTTTACTCAGTTATCTGTACCGTTATACACCGATCCTCGCGTTTTAGTGACTATATTGTTAAAGAAAGAATACTGACACGATAGCTCGAATGAGTCTGCAGATGCTATGGGTCATATGTATACATTAACATTGGTTATTTTTTAACTTTATCTTTAAAGAAAGTTACGATTTGTTGTTGCTGTAGTTTCGGCCACGCATATAATATATGTACAGGTGCGGGTATACGTACTTAAAATGAGGCATAACATGATGACAATTCATTGAGAAACAAGCACATACACATGAATATAACATGTGTGTGTACCTAAGTGCTTCTGTCATGGTGGGTGGGGACCTTAAGGTAATATTTTTAGTACAGTTAATCGATGGAGCTGAACGCAAGGTATAGGACTGTTCTATATAATAATTTACCTGAAGCACTGGTCCTATATACTGGTACGAGGGGTATATGAGATTAGGACCTCGGAATTCCCCATTCAGAAGATTTCAACATGTTGTATCGATTTGTATTCATTTGAGGCCAATATAATATTGAATATTTACATTACCAGGACACGGATAAGGTGGAGGTAAACGATGCGTTCAATGACATAGATCTGATTTCGATTCGGCAATCTTGTTTTATATATTTCCTGTGAGGAATCAACATCTCTCAGTATTAATACTGGTTTCCATCCGTAGCCTACGTGCTTTAAATGGGACAGATTTTCAGAAAATGTACAATTGGCTGCTCTACAAATTTGGTAACTTCTGTTAAATTAAGGTGAATTGTGCATTTTCTGAAAATTTCACCCAAATAGGTATTGCTAATTGCAAATTGTATACAACATAATGGTATCCGTTCATATTCTTTAGTTCGGCTTAGATTGTGCATTTCATTTTATTCTAAACCATATGTCGTAACCTATGAGAAGGAAAAGTAAAAAATGTAGAAAAACAGATCTATAAGTGGAATTGCTCTCTAAAGATTATGCAGAGTTCACTATGGCAATAACCATGACAATACATTATGTAATTGTGATTTGAAGTATGATTTCTATGTAATCACCGTGCCAATTTAAAGGGATTAAAATAACACGTTAATGGTTGGAGAAACATGACAAGCACATAGTTGTTTTTATGCGCACAGTTAATCATATTAAAATATGATTAATCATGTCGCCATATTATAGAACCTCGTACATGCCCACATTTCAGTAGCCATATATATGCTCGCACAAGGGATACTTGCGCTAATCCTTAAATATTGACTCTGTTGGATATCGTTATGTATAGCAGGGATTAGCTCAAACATGCCAATGTCAAGATTTCATACCTATGACCCTGAGGCAAGCCAACCTAACAGCCAAAATGACGGACTCTTGCAAGTTTTTCCTGGTTCGCTGACAATATAGAAAGCTCACATTTGTTTCGTTGGACATCTGGGGGATACACGTATAATTAAATGTTAAATGTATTGGCCTTAATTGAAATTAAAAAAAAAATATGGTCAATAGACTTTGTGAAAATTTGAGAAGTTATAGATTTGTATCATCTTTGATCTCCAAAGCCTCAATTGTGAAGTGTTGCAGGAAAATGAGTCACAAGTTTCAATTTTTTTTTTCAAAGTAATTGTCCACCCGGAAATATTGCAAACCTTTTTCAAACATAAAAACAAAATCAGATATAGAATTACTCTCTCTCTATATAATATATTCCCTAATGTTTACCACCACTGGAATCCGCTTGATCACATCTTTTCAAATATGATGATATCTCAAAATCCATTTTTTCCGACTTGTGACTCATTTTCCTGTGACACATCACAATGGTTTACATGTGTCTGTGTCCCATATATATGCAAGGACTACAAGACATATATAATGAGCAGAGACAGCTTCAAGCAGTCATGTAAATGAAAATGTTAAAGGACGAAGTCGAATATGTCTTGTCTTATATTAAAAATAAACCATAGGATCAAAAATAAACACGATGAACAGCAGAAAGTAGGTATACGGGTACAGATGATTAGTGATGGGGGATGTGTGGTATCATTCCTGCATAGTGACCTATACTGACACTTTGCAACGAAGTGATATTTTTAGAATTTAGCATAGTTTCTGTTTATTTCACAGTGGCATCATGATAGCTAATTCACGTCTATGTGAAAGGGCTAACAGTCCATGCATGTAGACATTTTCCTAACCACGTCTTTATAGGGATCAAGAATCGATCGAGTAGCAGTGCGAGTCGGGCGGCACAGAAAATGCGACGAATCTACTTATATATCCCGATTATTGGGATTTAGATAGCTTTTAATTAAAAGTTGAATGTGAAAGGGCTAGGATAATTTTCGTAAGAAACATGTTTTCATCACGCAAGGGCTCAAAGTATATACTGGTAACCTATGTAAGCTACTGGTAACCATGTGAAATATTTGGGATGTATATTTTCGACAAAATCATGGTGCAAATATCAAGGACGCTCCTTGACATCTATCTCGCTACACCGTAGAATGTTTTCCTTTTACGATAAAATAATGCAGTATTGTAAACATCAAAACTATCTAAGAGTTGGGGGCCAAACCCAAATATGGTATTAAGAATTCAATGGTACGCAACAATGAAAAGCAAAAATGGTATTAAGCACTAGTGATTATTTCCCATATCAATAACTCGAGACGTTTCTTATCGTTTTATATAATTTTATTTATATAAAATTGTGTCTTCCCTGATGTTCATTACATTCTCTTGACTGGCATCATTCTTAAACGAGTTTTTCGTACAATATCAAAATACGATGTCCCTCAATACTTACAACTATTGACAAGATCATGAAAAATAAGTTAGCAAAAATATAAACATAACTGTCCTTGGGCGTCGACTGATGCCCAATACCCCATCATGGTGCATTGTGTGTGTGTTTATATATATATATTCGGGTGTTGAATGTGTGAAAGATGCGGAGTGAAGTGTGACTGGTGGCGGTGCATTGGGAGAGGAAGTGCAACATGTCATTTGAATAGGTGACAAAGATATTTATCATCGCTACAGAAAAACGTGGTGGTATATTTTCCGGCTTTTCTAGTGCCAAACCACTGTGTTGAAACTTGGAGTCCAGTAACATGGTAAACACTACAAGTGCTAGGCCCAGGCTCGAGACCTTTTTTTATCACAACACACACGCACGAACCATATAGTAATAGATAGATTGTTGGAAAAATTAATTTGTCGTCATAGATTATCAATATTAACCCATCATCAATTGAGTGAAGGGCTACAGCGTAATTAATACTCTTTTGGTATACCATAGCCATACATTTTGACCATGTATGATCGTCTGTTAGATAGTTTGACCCATAGCTTGAATAGTTAATTGTCTCCTTCGCATATTTGACTGGTCATTTGGACATGGTCAATAAAAGTATGGTGTGTTTATTACAACAACCCTATTCAATCCAGCATGCGCCTACACCGAGATTCCCGTGGTCAAGGAATCCATGGTGATGTCACGTGAGCAATGAACACTACGTCATCAATTATATGGCTCCCAAGAATGCCCATTGACGATGACACTACGTCAGAAAACATCTAAATCGAAAAGTTGCAAGTTATTAATAAAACACGGCAAAATACCATCAGTTCCTTTTCAATGTTGCAGTACCACCGCACGAACCACACTCTTATAGACCTAACATGGACTAAATTCTTACAATAATTCCATTTGAAAAAAGAGGAACGTTAGTAGTTGATGAAAATAACCGTGCAGAAAAACGCACTATCTTTCATCATGTATACGCGATCCCGGCGCTCGGTATGTGTCATACGAATCCAGCTTTATAGTTAAATTGTGGAGAAAGCACGGGAACGCTGTCTATTATTCTACGCGTTCAGTAAAATGCTACTATTTTAACGTATTCAATGTCTGCTGTAAATATATATTTTTTTTCAATTATTTCAGTTTGTGTAAAAGCAAAAGTCAGTCGATAACTGTGTATATAATAATGAAGAAACAAATGCAAACACCAGAGATGACAATTATTATTTTTAGTCTGAAGAAAATACAATGTTCTCTGAGTTTTCCCATTGAAAGTAAACTTTGACATTTGTTTCTATATTGGGGTCAGACATCTTCAATTTTTGAACAATGCAGCTTTTTTCGTCAACCAGCGCGGTGAATATAATCCACTGCTGCAGTGCACAAGGGACATTATTATAACAATTCATGATATATATATATATATATAGGAACAGAACCATACTTTTCGGATACCTGTTGTAAAAGCATCTCTTAAATAAGACTACTCGAGTGGTTGAACCACTTCTGGTAACTAAATTACGTGAATATGATTCTGTAGAAATCCTGTTACGTCAAGAGGTGTTTGTTTTAAGTTAACAGTCGATCACCTCCACTTAATTATGTGTTCATTTACACTGAAGAACCATATTCTGAATAATGTATATTATATTACCTCAATGGTTATCATTGACACTAAAATTCACTTTTAAAACTAAAGCCATAACCACACATGGACTTGACAAGAACAGAACTAATAATAATCATAATATCATGACAGTTATAATAATCATAATGTTGACGCACTCGCATATCACGCAAACAGATGAACATGATATGTCTCTGGGTGTGTTATGAAGCGATATAAGTTCATGCAACTTATGTAGTATACTACATCACAGTTCAGTAACAATGCATATTCATATTTCACAATATCGTCTACAGTCTTCTGTGCGATAAAATTTATGATCTTTATATAACAACCTTTTTTCATGATTATTAGTTTCATTTAACATATATACTCTCTCACACTACTACAGTGCAAGTTAATTTGCATCCAACATTGATAAAAAGTCCATTCATTACTATTATCAGTATTCATACTGAATGTGACCAACTGGAACAAGATGGGATGCGTGAAAAGTGAGGGTGCACGAGTGCAGATTCAAACGCAACAAGGACTACCCTAAACAATAACGATTAATCCTTTGCCTGCATATGAATAAAACAGCCACCTTTAATATAATGAGAGAGATTAGTCAGAAAGAGAGGAATGCATCCTACAGTGAACTTGCCTTACACCTAGGCACGCATTGAGTGGTTTTAAAGATGGAAAAATGGTGCGCGGTGGTAAAATATGGATAGTAAAGTACGGAGAACGATCGTTCTCGTTTAACATAGCATCACAGTCGCTTCAGTCACTTCCCTAACATGTCTTAACATATTGGGAATATATTCTGCTCACTAACTTACTATATATTCATCATATATACTCAACATGTTTCACTCAGAGGCGGCTTTCAAAGTGTTTCCTATTTTTTTTTTTTACAAATAAACTGGTGAAACATTCATTTACAACTCACTACACACAATAAAACACCGTAATATTAAACGTATAGAACTTGGAAGTATTATATTTGTCAAGATTAAAATGTCAACCATTGCACAATTATCAACAGGCACAATGATACAATACCATCCAAAATACACCCCATCAAAATGAATACCAAATAAAAAAAATAAAAAATATAATCATTCATATCATAGCAACGCACTTAAAGTGCTCTTTACACATAAGTATATATATAGATATTCTCTTCATTATTTAGTCTATATCATTTTCTATAAGGATCATTCTATACAAACTCACGATGTGCACACCGAAACCGCCAATGATATATCTGCTCCTGCTTCCAGGCAGGATAGTAACATTTGGCACAGTCCTTTAATTGTATAATTCTCTTAAAAGTTGTGTTATATTTTTTACAGTTCTGTTCCTGGCACTGCAGCTCGTAAAACTCTTATGATAGACATGATGCCAAGGAGGCCCGACTGTTGCCTTCATTGCCCCACCCCATTACTATTTCCCTTTTACGTAATATTAAATGTGCTGTACAAAAATAAATGCCATAGAATGAGGGTTGCCTTTCAGTATAAACCCTCAGTAGTTTCACAGAAATTTTATGAAGGGGATTGAGTCCGAACATAGATACGTACATGTTACATTGTCATTTTGTCATTGCTGAAGAAGAATTGATCACTACCAACGGAGTATGGATGATACTAATCACTGAATAAAAGCTTTACTACGTACATGTTGTATCTGAGAAGAAAAGGACAGAAAACTCTGCACTATAATGAAGTTTGGAAAGAAAGGAATGAAATTGTTATTTAATGCTCTCCGAGTTTAGGCATTTCGGGCACCGGTTCCTTTCAAAGAATATCTAGTATGAATCCTACTGTCCAATACATTAAACCAGTAAAGAATTTTACAAGACGTAATCCCGATTAATTGGTATTTATGATTAATTCTAGTTACTTCGGTCTCACATGACTCACCCTCCTTGTATCTGATGTTAATAATTTGCATGTTCCCCTCCAGATACCAATGATTCATGCAAGGCATTTCTGATTTGGATAGTATATAATATATAGCTATATATATAATATACGTTGGTCCATATATGAAATATCAAACCTGACAAAATTTGTAAATACATCAAAATGCATTTTATTGTTTGTACATTGAACTTTACTTCCTTATGAACCTTCGCAGGTCATAATTATTACCTTTCGATACTTTCCCTCTCTAAAGTGTAAAACAACGGTATACGCTCTCCCTTTGGATTAACACAACGTTTCCCCCACATTCACAATTATGCTTACCAGCGGCCCAAATCATGAGGGTATTCAGGGAGATAGAGGTTACGGAAATGGAAACTCTTGCATTAGATTGTGAGGCCGTTGGAAGCTACCACTTTTATTAAGATCTATGTTTACTCTATAAGTTTGCATACATAATTAGCACGTATTAGTGTGCGCCAGTGAAGAATATGGATTTCTCTGAAATATATCACAGAAACCCCAGTCTTGATTTTAGACTGCTATCGGTACCCGCTTGCATTATTGTTGCTTTTATATCATGCAATTCTAGAATTTAACCAAGAAAGTAAATAAAAGGTGTGAACAAGAAAACTTTTCCCTGATGGCTCTGGCCAACATATCTGTATTTACTGAACCAGCCCCAACAGACTTGCATGCATGTCAAATCATTATTACTTTTATGTTATTCTCAGTAACCATATTCTTCCTGGATATTGATTAACATGGATATATTTTACATGGTTAGGTTAGTAATGATTGGAGCAGCAGGAAGATTGATTACTGCCCAAGAAAACCTCACAGGGTCATACACATTGTCAAAAGACAAAATACCTTCATAAAACTTTTCGAACTTTCCCCTCTGCACCAATATATATATATAATGTATCTTATATACCGTACATGCATTTGTCTTGTCCTCAACTATAAACCTTCATTTGCATTGTTAGAATGCTCTTTTATACATAACCGCGTCTAGAATATTGATACACACATACAAGTCAGGCAATTCCAAAAATATCATTGGTTTAAGAACTCACAACAGACACAACTATGATCTATTCACACACAGAACTCTGTGCTTGTCTAGAGAGGATACCGTGTGTCGACGTCCACACACCACACTTAATCTGAACACTAATGGTAAAGTTTGAAACAAGGTTTATTTTACAGCCACAGCCTGCAGAACAATCCTCCTGCGCTCCGTGATTTCTTTTTCATACACCACGAATCATC
This sequence comes from Sthenelais limicola, assembly GCA_942159475.1. NCBI lineage: Eukaryota > Metazoa > Annelida > Polychaeta > Phyllodocida > Sigalionidae > Sthenelais > Sthenelais limicola. Next base: position 55,397,696 of record OW804095.1, on the reverse strand, counting down.
ATTTAGTTACAGGTGTAAATATAATATAACCAGAGTAACGTTAACAATCGATATCTAGACACTAATTATTGTAATCATTATATTCAGGTTTTGAAGCTACACTTTGTTTCATAATGTTGAAAGCACTTTCTATTTTTAGGTTCAGAGAACCAATATGTATACGCTAAACTTTCCCTTTCTTCTCATCACTGTCGGCTCCGTCTCCATATTCATCATCATCATCACATATTTTCAATTTAATTCTGTTTCTGACACTGAAAGACTTTGTTACTTCTTGGAGTGCCACACAGGCTCTTACCACACAGTCTTCAACTTAGCCACAATCTAATTCACAGACATTTTGCATGAAACATGAGTTCACATGACCTTCTGTGATATGGTTATGAACCATTTAAAAATGATTTAATATGACATACATATGCATACATATATGTCTATACATATATCTATGCATCCCAGGGCATGGATCAACATTCAGTAGTGTATTCCAACTAACAAGTAGAAATACTTTATCCCATTCACTATTGCCATTTTGACATCGGTGGCAATACGCTCTTCATAAATGCTACCAACACTAAGCCTGAACAGGTGCTTTCAACTCAGCTAACGAACAAGCCTTTTGGAAAAGGCTCAACCCAACTTAAAACGACCAACTGTGTCTGTGCAGAAGGCTGGCTTCTTATTGTAACAGCTGATAATACCATTGTCCAGTTTAAGCTAGACATCATGTGCAACAACAAAAACCCACGCTAAACACTCAACCCTGTGTCATACATAATGAATGTGTTCGTCCGTAGTAGTTGGGTGGGACTCGGAACAGTGGGTACCCGAGTCTGGAGCCACAATGGAAATGTTTGGTGCGGTAGTTTGTTGTTCAGATGGTCGCGACTCGTCAACCACCATATATTTTTGTGAGCCATCATTTGATGTATCTCTGTCATCAGATTCATCTACTTTTACATCTATATCATCCACAGACGCGATACTTCCTTGGTTTACAACATCAGCTATTTCCAGTCCTCCTGCTGCTGACGTCAGCGTCGGATTTGGAGCAGTACTAGACTCGTCTATAGGTAGCTGGGACTGCTCATTGCCTACTACTGCTTGATCCGTCCTGGGACAATCTCGGCTTGGTGAAGAGACAGGGGATCTGTCGGGATAAAAAGCAGTTTGTTCATATGGGGGAGGACTGGGGGTGGTACAAGCACACTGAGGAGGGGGAGGGTCACCATTACTTTCCATACTTGTGGGTTCATGGTCTCCTGCACTCGGGTCAGGTAGTTCCACATCATCATCACATGATTCATGAGTATTGTAATCATCCTCATTAGCTGAAGATTTCCGATGATGATCATCGTCTACATCAGCCTGGTCTAGTGATAACTTAAAAACATTGACTACGCTAGGATTTTCTGTCTTGCTGCTAAATGCAGTCTTCTCAGAATTCTGATTTATCATTTGAAGTTGTGGTTCATCACCGGAAGTGGTTTTGACTTCAGCTTTACTATCTTCTACGCTGATCCCAAGAATAGCAGCTTTGCTATTATGGGGTTGTGGTGCATTCTCATCATTGTCAGTGTCATTCTTGGATAGCACGCCTTTCTCCTCTTCCTCTACATCTTCCGATACTTTGGGACCATTGTCAGCATGATATGACTCTGGAGCACCATCTTCACGTGGGGCAAATATAGTATGAGGATTAAGGAGATCTTGGTCACTTCCCTCATCACTTTCCTCTTCACTGTCATCATCAATGTTGAAAGTAGTGAGAGGAAGCATCTGGTGTTCGTAGATGTCTTCCTCTTGAAGAGGTGGTGGTATTGTTGGGAAGTATTCATTAGTATGTGTAGAGTATCGGTGTTCCGCAGGCGGAGGAGGCGGTATAGAAATCGTTGCATCATCAGTAGTATTAATTGCAGTAGATCTTTGTGGTTTGTCATAGCAGAAAAGGCTAGGTTGTGAGTGGTGTCTCATTACAACGAGGTCCTCTCCCGAAGCACGTGCGCCAGCTATCAAATTTGGCACGCTCCCGTGGAGGTTTTGACTCGTGGTGCTGTCTCTCGGCACGAGGTGAGAACTAGAGCTGAGTGAAGATGCAGGTTCACTAATAGCAGATGCCAAGCTGCCGCTGCTACCTTGTAACAGAGCGTCTTGCCTGGGCAGATATCCCAGTCCCCCAACTTTAGGCCTTGGCTTGAAGTGGCCATTTTGCTCTTCGATAGATGGCGATCTGTATTCATTTCTGGGGATGTTTTCATGGCGAGGCCAGTCGTGGCCAGGCAGTTGAGGAACTACTAGGGTCAGTGGGTAATCATCATCCAAGTAACTCGACGCTTGCGCTCGCTCTTCTAGCTCATTCTGGAGGGCTAACTCGATGGCGGAAGGTGTTAAACGCCAATCTAACAAAATAAGAGTAAATGTAAATAAGTAAATATCAGGTACGAAGTGAATGTCGTGGGTTCATAGTGTAAGGTGTTGGTATTCTATGTGATATCGCCATTCCCCTGAATTATTCGTGCACATTTCATGCAGTGTTCGGCTTTTTGACTAAGCTTTACTGCATGAGACTGGATACCAAATAGACGGCTCCTATTTTCATAGATATTGCTGCAGGGAAAAAGAAGAACTTTTCAAGTTTTTGTTCGATAGATCTATTTCATGAATTAGTTCACATGGGGAACAAACAGCCAAAAACGAATGTATTATTAGTATGTCTAGGAAGGCTATGTTCTTGCCCTACCTAAACAAAAATGTTAAGCGACAATCTGTACCTACTACAAGTCATACAACATGGTTATGGTTAATAATATGAAACTGGCGTTATGATAGGTGTCTCTGTGCAATGTTATTGGCAGAATCAATGATTGCCTCTTCCCTCACATGCTTGGTGCCAATGATTGGGGCAAACCGAGTGTTTTGATCAGATAATTATGGTCACAGCCAACTGGCAGTGGACTGTGACTGCAATGGCTCTGATTACATGCATTTTCAGCAGAGTGCTGACACTTCAAATAGAAATCTTGATAGAAAAAACTGTGAAGTCTTTCTTCTGCCAATGTATGCTTCACAAATTGGCATTGTTCAGACAAGTGGAACTTGGGCTTAATAGAGATTTAGATGAGTATTATGTTTTCACCTGCCGGTAAGCAGCTAGTTCTCATACTAATTAAACAATCTCTCAATGCATTGAATTATTTATTACGATAGACAGATAGGTATTGTAGTTTTTTCAACACCTGAAAAAAGACTTATACTTAATAATGCTTAATTAAATCCGACATCATTTTGTCCATTGTTTGACAATTTATTCTTACCCAACGTGATTGTTGATTCTTACAGGCGATAGCCCTAAACCCGGTGATGTGTTCTATTGAATATTTGTGCTATTATGTGTGCTAATATATTAGTTTTTACTACATTGCAGCTAAATACCCTTGCTCTCCCAATTGTGTATTCGTCTTTGTTATAATATATCTATTTTATCTACTACTACTACTACCTACTAATTCATGCAGTAATTTGATATTTTTGTCATTTTTTCTATCACATAAATTCATCGGAAATACTGTCTGAAAAAATACCTCCGACCACACCCTGGTTGTTTAAATAGGTTAATGAAAATCTACTTTAGAAATATGGTTGTTCAATGAGTGTGTTGACAAACCTATAAGAGTCTGATGGAAATGGTCAATGTCTAGACCCACTGGATAGGGGCCTTTTAAAGCTGTAAAAATTGGTATAGACACATTACATCTACTCTACCATCTTTGTAAAATGTTCTCTGAGATTAGACATCATCCAGGTCTAATCTCAGTCTAATTACATTTAGTGTAAAAATCCAAGCATACAGTCTACAATATAACTAAAAACAATATATTACTTATGTCAGTGACAATTCAAATAATATTAACATCAACACAACGTTCAAATAAAACAGAGAACCTAAACGAAGCTAGATTATAAGGAAAAATAATAAAGAAATCATGCACTGAAGATATATGATCTACGTTTCACTCAAATTAATCATTCAGAGTAAGACATTTATGAATATACGTTGAACACTAACATGTGATAGAAACAAAGTTGAATACATATGATATATAAATGATAATTATAATTATGATTACAACTAATTACATACCATAAATGTCATCCTCCAGGCAACTAGGATCAGGACTCGGAGGTCGTACGTTGAAGCAGAAGTTCGGAGGAAGCGACGTCTGCTTGGATAAGGCTTTTCGTTTGGCTGCCTCATCCAAAAAGGAATCGTTGTAAGCGTTCTAAATGAAAATAATATACAACATTGCATCAGGGCTAATATTATGAGGTGCCAGAAAGAATGCTATGAACAATATGTTTACAGATATTTGATGTCATAAAATCGATATGCTAATTGCGAATCCTAGATGGAGATTACAATATTTCAATGTTCAATATCAATTTAATCGAATGATTAAGAGGTTGTTAATATAATACAAAGAAATCCGAAGCATGTTGTGTACTGCTAAGGGACAGTTCAAACGGTAGGAAATTCAAAGGAACCTGTTCGGGAAGATTTGGCGTATTTGCTGTACACCATTGACATTGACGAGGGAGCTTAATAATGCTCCTGTAACAGTACTTGCATCACAGAACAAACGGGTTGGAGTTATATGCAAACGTTTACTCATCATTGCTAACTCTTATTTCTTATAACATTACCTAACACTGATAAAATTACGGTATTTTCCAAAGTGCATGTTTGCTAATTACATTTTTTTAATTAATTAACACCAAACCAACCTTTGTCAACCTTTCCTGAATGAACACTGTGTCATGCCAAATGCTATACATGATATATCCAGCATGGCATGGCAATGTATGCATGATACCTAGGACTGCGACACTATTTCAATTATCACAACAATACATCTAGGTCCCGAAAGTTAAAAGCCTGTACTGAATGTTTAATCTAGAAAGTTACTGAACTGTAAATGCTCTCATATAGACTGTACACGTTTAGCTAGTGTCCTACGCCCAGAAACGTATGCACTTCATTGAAACCGTGTGCCAACGAACCAAATTGTGCCGCAGTTAGCCCAAATGCGATAGAACACATGGGGTGAGAAGATGTAGTGGTAGAAGTGAGAGAAGAATGTAAAAATCACATAGAAACTTCCTCCGAATGCGAGAAAAACCAAAGATATTTTGTAAGTCTTGTCTCACCCCTTCTTCTTCACACCAGTTGCCCTCTGATTGGCCTCCCTCGGCTAATAACTTTTCGTTGGCCTTCTTTTCTTCTTCGCCGTCCTTTAGATTGGCACAGGAATAATAATAATTTCATTAACTTAAACTCGGAACCACTTATTAGAAGAAAACCTTGCCCATCTAGACCTAAGGCAGTAGCACACCTATCTCTTAAGAATTCAAAAGAATTGTGAGTGTATTTGCATGGCTTACACATCCTATCTCCTCCGCTGTTTTGACCGTACAAAAGTGGAATCCGTCGTGAGAGTGAATCATTTTTCCATGCAAAGAAAGGCCACTGCGTGTCGACCACCAAAAGTGGTTTGTGATCAGGCAGTGTGCCTTGGTGTTTAAGTAGTGAACAAACGGTGTGAATAGAAAATAAAATAAATCCAAACCCAAGAAATCACTTGAAAATAGTTCCAGGGCGTATGCCTCCCTTTAAGTATGTGTCCACATATCTCTTTACTCGATTTGGTGACCCAGACTTTGATTTCCAAAGAAGCAAAGCGTGGAGCAGCCAAACGGTACTCGGTTACTAATAAGTCTCCGGGGTCGAGGAACCATTCAAAAGCAACGAAAACACAAATAATTCCAACCGAACGCGAATGAGGTGTTTATAACAATTATGTTACAATATTTTAAATTTTGCCAGGTGCCTGACAGGTTATTCCAGCGAAGTGGTAGCTAGTATCAAATGAGACCTTCAGGCCACTGCATTCACCTTTCAACGCAGCGAATGCTCATGGACATGACTAGCATTATAATTATAACTCTTCGGAATGTCCTGTGAAACTCCCAGCGGTTATTGAAATTTCTAAGATAATAAGCATGCACATGCTGTCCTTGAATAACGCAAAATAATGTACAGAATATAATGTACAGAATATGTTCATCTAAAGCTGACCTGCGTGAAAAAAATAAACATTTATACCCACGATGATTGATACCCAAATTATGATTACATATATGCAGGTGAAAGTGACATTGTGTGACCATCGTGATCGTGGTGGATGGTGTTGATGATGTTATGAGATACAAGTGACGGATGATAAGCTGTATCATCCTAGTGTGTGACGTCACAGTTACAAGGAAGTGTTTTGGCGCTTTACGTGACCGTGTGAATCATATTGACTGGTTCTTTTTTTCCTGAAAAATGGAAATTGAGAAGGAAGGAAAGGAGGAGAAGGGAAAGGGAGGTGGTATAAGCGGGGAGGAGTAGAATACGAGGAGTGGGTGGGTGGGTAGTAGAAATGGAATATTGGGTTTCAGGTCAATGGATGGGGGCCCGCTGGTTTCAGACTTACATCCTCTTTTTCTCGCAGGGCTGCCGCCTCTTGTTCTGCCTTTAGGCGAGCCTCCTCTTCTATCTCCCGCTGGATTTCAGCTTCTAGCTCCGCATCATCGTCCATCGATTTGTGCGACTCCTATATTGATATAACACCAGTCGAGATGTTTTCTTTCAGAAACTTATTCAGATAGCAAGACATCAAATGACGTACCACTTTCTTTCATATCTTTCGAATCATTTCTATATCTTCAGAATAGAAGCTAAAATGGTTAACTGCCAATACCGCGCTGGGGTAATATATAACCAAAGAAAGAGGTGGGGGAGGGAAAAGCAAGTTGATTATTTGTTGCCAAATAATGTTCTATAGGCCGTGTATAATGTTTTTCATGAAAAACCAATGTTCATTTGGGTGAATGGTAGATCTGTTCATAAAGCCTGCATATAGGTTTAAATGAAGATTTAAAACTTTGATGGTTGAGGTAAGTACTCTCTCAAAATTCCAAAAAACAGAACTTAGGTGCTGTCTAAAATACTCTAACTGTGCATAGGAAAATGTGCCGAAGGATTCAAATGTGAATGGCAAGAGTAAAAAGATAAAGATAAATCTTAAAGTCTTAACGGATTCACGTCAAATAATACTTAGTGAAAACTCGCTTTGATATGGTAATTATAGAAGAGGTTCCAATGTGCTATCAAACTTATACTCTAAAATATGCTAAAAGTGTAATATAAGAAGTGGTAAAACTCTAATTTACGTGGTAACCTATAGCTAGAAATTCTTAACAATTCATCGTTTTAATTAAAAGTCACATTATTTAATGATTACATATTTCGACAGTTAAACGGGAATCATTTAAATTACGCTTATCAATACATATCTATATTTGAAATTCAAGATCTAGATATTAAGAAGTCCCGAATGATATAATATAATTAGTTAATAAGTTGTTGAAATTTCAATACTTGTGATATAACTTAGCATTCTGCAAAAAGATAATTAATTTATCCGTAAGCTCTCATGTATGAGAGTTCAAAACACTTACCTCAAGGTGCCTCATGAGAACAGCGACCACGACGTTCACAAGAACGAACTGTGCCATAAGCACGAAAACGACGAAGAAGACTGGTGCAATGATTGGACTAACACAGCAATTTCGGACACAGTTATCTGAAGGATCGCAATCCTCCCGTAGAGTATCTTTCATAATTCCATTCCAGTTATCACCAGTGGCAACACGGAATAAAGTCAGAAAGGCCATGCCGAAATTTTGGAAGTGGGCATGTTTGCCCAGGCCCTCACACGGATGATCTACCGAGCATTCTGCAATGGAGAAAAGAGATTTGGTGTTATGAGGTATGGTGTCTGACTTCTAAAGTCTGGGGGTACATTGAACTGTTTTTCCAGTCTAGTAAATGGGACGCAGACTCGCTTGTTAGGGTCCAGATAGTGGACACAGCTAGTGGACACGCATCACCACCTAGCAGCTGACCAGTCTTTTCATGTGTCAAGATTGGCCGCGTCCAATCGTCTCTTGGGCCCCAAAGAGACCCGGCCAATCTTTAGTCTGCTCAGTGAAACCCGGGTTTTAGATTTAAGTTCGATTGTAACAGTGGTAAGCAGCATAACACAATCGAAAGTCCGGCGAAAATGAATAGTTTTTCATTATGAATGCATATTTTGAAACATCTTGAACAACACAATATGATAAAAGAGCATACTATTATATATATATATATCTAAACTGTAACATGAGAGATTCATGCCGGAGAAAACCTCACCTAATCGGCCGAACAGCTCCACGCCTAGTGCGGCAAATATGAAGAATAGCAAGAAGAACAGTAGTCCCAAGTTTCCAACTTGTGGGAGCGCCTGGACAACCGTGTCCAGAAGGGCTCGTATACCCTTCGCCATTTTGAGCAATTTGAGGACTGAAATGGATAATTCATGAGTAAGGAGACAACTGACAATTACATTTAATCATTTAGGAACTGCGGTATAGATAGTCTGACAAAAACATGCCAAAGTCATATAATAGCCACCATCTGTTTCACGGTACCAATAGCTTAATTTACATTATATTTGTTTTCATGTGGAATGCTTAAGTCAAATTAAAGTTTTAGAAGTCTTTAATTTCTTCTTACCTCTGGCTATTCGAAGCACCCGCATTACACGGATTATAGTCGGATTGATAGGAATAACATTAGATTTCATTTCCTCAAGCACAATTCCAATAATAGATAATATGACAATGGCAATGTCCAACTGGTTCCACCTAGAAATCAGGGGAAAACATCAGTGCATACGGTACATATTGGAAAACATGTTTAAGATACAAAATAACAAAATTAATATCTTGCCTTCAATGTATAGCACCTAAGGTCGGGGACAAAGTTTTATGTGTTTGTGTTAGGGTGGTAAGGGAGTTTTGAGGTGGACAATCTTAATCAATTACAGAGTGAGTTGTTAAAAATAATAAAGTGTCTTGAGGAACAAATTCTGTGTGCCATATTTTTTTAAATGTGAGAAGTAGTTTATAGGAAGAAATCTTTATTTGAATATCTTTTTTTTTTATATAAACAATGTCCTGAACATGGGAATATTTACTAGAAAGGCATACAGATTGACTAATGCCTATTTTCTGTGGGAATTGACCCACTAATTTATCATAATGCCTGCTTCGGCGTCAAGAACACTGCCGACAATCAACGATGCGCTTATGCAAAGCATTATCAGTCAGGTTATATAAATTATTCCTTATGAATAGAAGATGAACGGTAAGTCTTGACGAGCATACTTGAAACATATTCGTTGGAGGACGGGTTAGATGGTTAGTTAATACAATCTATTCAAATGCAAGGCCTCTGAAACAAAGGCTAAATTTTCATGGGAAAACAAGAATCAACTGTGACGAAAGCTTCAGATCAGTGTTAAACCGTTGTGATTCTATACAAGGTGCATAGACGAATTCTTGAGTTAGTACTCTAATGTGTGCTAGGATGAATAAACACAGTGAAGAGAAAGTGAATCATATCCAGGCTACATAATTTGGTTTCATTGATGGCTATTTTTGATACACTCTAGGCACTATCTCGGACAAACTAGGTTCCTATTTTACTCTTTCTGTCAGGCCACTGTTCATGACCTTGTTGTACACTATAGTTTTGTGTCCGGCGTTTATAGAATCGCGTTTTCCTTTTCGGAAGTTCCATGAGTAATGTCTCGTGGTTATTCATGATTAATGCTCATGTTTCATGTTGTTGAACATTCGATGGATTGTAGTGATTGATGTTCCATATGATATAATATGTAGTCGGCTAATCATGTATGATTATAATGCTGTGGAAAGGATATCTTTGTCAGCTTTTCGACTATTGCATATATATCCAGAAATTATCTATTATAAGTTTCCTAGAGAGGTGGAGAGAATGGATGAACAACAGCAAGTTTATGACATATAGTTAAATCCTTAGAGAACTGTATTAAAGGCAGAGAAGGGCACACAGAGAGTGAAGGTCAGCGAGGGGAAGCCGTGCATTGGTGCTTTGGGGACACATACTCAAGTGATGGAGGATGAGGAGGATTCTGGGATACGGAATTCAATCATGCTTGGTTAACAGGGCACGAACATGCAATATATATCAACATATATGTTTCTGTCTTATCGTATATTAGTTCTTTTGTATATATCAAAAATGACATTTGGCTGCATTTATTGAGTTAAATATATTGTATCAAAGTAGACAAACTGGACTACAAAATTTTCTCCTCGTTGATTTTCATTAAACACTTTGCAGACTGGCCTATTTCCCTAATGCTATTTCCATAAACATTCAATTTACTTCTCGTTAATTAACCAGAAGAATTGAACCAAAATGATGCTAAGAAATGAGATCATGATTTTCAAGACATGCATACGATGTATGGCTCTAGCTCACTTTTAAGAAAACTGACTGAACCGAGAAGCAAGTCACACACCCAATACATGCTGCTCACAAATCCTAAATAAAAAGAATGAGCTTTGTCCTGCATGTTCTAAGATATCGATATATCGAGTGAGTTCCGACTGAACATGCATTGTTTACATTAGGATTTAGATTGGATCATTTGCTTACACACACGGCGTAGTGTGAGTACAGCACAACACACCAACCAATTAATTATTGAGAGTATGTTAGAAATAGTTTCTTAACATCGAAAGAGACAAGAGCAAACAATTATAGATTAAACATTATTTTACATTAGTCTTTTAAGAAGATTCAGCCAAATACATTTATAATCACTCTGAATAAGAACCAAATCAAGCTGTACATCCCAAACAATGACAAAAGCCAGTGTTTGCTTGTCAGTGAGTAGAATAGGTAAATATGTAAAAGTTGTAAGGTTAATATATATAGCACAATATATGATGTAGTAACAGAGGTGGGATTCCGAGTTCCCACTCATCTTTACCCTTCACTGTTGTGTGGCGGTGGCAAACGAACGAGAGGAGAAAAACACATTTAAAGAGGACTCGTGGAGTTTATGCAAGAACTCTGGTATATCAAATATCTGAGTTGAGCTTGCAAAAGCAGTGATGTTATAAGGTAGAAAGACATAATACGTACATATATATATTATGTATGCATATGACAATGATCACAACCATGTGATTATTGTACGGGGGGCCTTAACATCTTTGCTGTGCAAAAATTATGAATATATGCCTTGAAAATTATCATTGGCCTTGTTTGTATAATCAGCTACAGAAGCATCAATATCACTACAAGCAGCTATGAGATCTAAATCAGATGTATTTAGTGACACTATGTGGGGGCACACATGAACTACGTGGGGTTCGGTTAGGAAGTTCAGTGGCTCTACCTATGGGTAGTGGTGAGAGGGGAGTGCAATGTGTGTAATATACAAATGTCTATGGCAATGCTGGCCTCACAATCTTAGGAGGACATTGGCGGTTAAAACTGGCTCCTCCACACCAAACTCCGTATTTAGTGATATTTTAAATCTAAATTATCATTTATATGAAACTAGTTGTGCTGCTTTTCTCTCCAGCCTCCTATTACGTATTGCTTTTATTGCATCCACATATGAGAGGGCTCACTGGACACAAATACATCCGCGAATTCCGTCGATGGATCAATGCTATGTGGAATACTATATCCATTGATGATTGTTGGATCAATTAACTACGTTTATAATATGTGGTAACTAATTTGATTGTATCAATTTGTTCTTTGTTCACAAAACCATCGCAATCAAGGCGTTCCTCTCCTGTTTCAATCCACGATGAACCAATATACTGCATGTTCTATATTGGAACTAATCAATTGACTTTGGACACACAAACGTTTTTCCTCGTACAGTCATCCAGCTCGTTAAATTTACCATGAATCTCAAAATGCATATCAATCACCTCTATTGAATACCAATGGTGAAGTAAGTAGTCTCAATGAAAGATAAAATAAATCCTCCGTTCCAGTGCAATATATTTCTAACGGTGTAGTGTAAATCACCACAAAAAAAATGTCAATATTATCGACCAAAGCGAAGCATATCATAAGCATTAAGATGATTTACTTCGATAGAGTGAACAGAAGAATCTCAACTACACTGCTGCACGGCGTGCGTTTAGCAGAAATCAACTCTTTGTTCGTATATGAAATTGCAAACTGCACTGGTGTTTAAAGCCCCACAAATGTTTCATGAGCACATTTTCATCACCCACTCCCAAAACACACCAATTTCGTAAAGTTAACAGACGGAAGGAACACTCGGTAATGCTCTGCAGAAATTGAACACATGTTGTCCCTCTCCTTTATCTGCTCTATTCGCCCAGTGCGTTTACACTTTTAAATTATAATGTTAGTGGGGATGTTAAGAATAAAGAAGAAGGGTTATCATCAGAAGTTTCGACATAGTAAGAAGGTATCTTATCAACTCATACAGATGCACAGCATTCCTAGAGAATTTTAAATGATGAACATGGACAACCCTTAAAATTAATACATAGAACACTCAATCCAATTGAAACTCCAACCAATTTGAACGAGTCAAACAAGGGTAACTTAATAAAGGAGTGGGACCCTTCGTCCATTAACCTGCATACAAAGGGCACCTTGACCCTAAGTAAGTAGGGAAGACATTAGATCTAGTCTATTTATTTTTTATCCTATATCCATCCAGACTTACCCGCTAAAAGGTCACCAAATACAATAGTAATCAGTAAAATGTTATCTTATGTCCACATTTTTCAAATCAGAACGATGATAAGCATAGTAAGGTAAAAAGATAATCAGAATTCTGATATTTCAACAACCAGGGGAATTTTGGTACATATTCTTTTGAGAATTGCGGTTATGGATTTATGGAGTTATTAATAAAAAGTTCCCACTGGTACGATCGATCTATGGTCTAAACTTTCAAGCAGGCGAATATTATTTACACCAAATGCAGCAAATGCTATTTAAATGCACTTAAAACAGAACATATATAGTCAAAGAACACTTGGGCGAGAATTACAGCATCAGGTATAGAGATTCATTTTAGGATGGTTGTATAATCGGGTCAACGGCTAAGGACAAAACAACATAACTTTCTCGAGTGAATCAACCATCGGGAACAAAGAACTATGATGTAGATGAAGATTTCCACAATTGTTATCAACTAACAGCGAGTTGCAGGTAGGGCAATGCAATGATTTTGTTGTATAAACTTTACATAATCATAGAAATATGATTTGATCAATACATACCTGTCTTTTATGTAGCGACAAAACCCTAATGCGATAATTTTGACAATTGCTTCAAGAATGAACACAGATGTGAAGAAGTAATTGAATATTTTCAATGCGAACTGTAGCTCCTGTAACGAGTAGAAAATGGCATTCATTAGGAAGGTGGGCATGTCCCTACAGACGCTTGATCATTATATTAATGTTCTGCCTGACGATAGCGTCTATTCTAACTTTCATGTTTCCAATCTTCTCACCGATTAGACACTCTAATACATCGAAGGCATTTGGAATGAGTATGTCCATATAAATATTATTATACCATGAGTTGTTACGTTGACAGCAAAGGAGATCACAGAGACATGACTCCGTAATAAAAACCGAAACATATGTTACTGGAAGAGAGACAGAATAGGGTGATATATGTTCAGTTCCTACCTCGGGCATCATATAGAACTCCATGGCCATGGTTATTACGTTGAGTCCGATGACTCCCGCAATGGCAAGGTCAAAATATTTGCTGTTGCAGACGGAATGGATGAGCATTCTGCAGGTTGAATAATTGGACCAATATGGCGGCTCTCGCATCTCTGTTTTGAAGCAGGGCAAAAAGCAATACGCATATTATAATACATATTCTAGAAAGTAAGGAATAAACGTGGAGGAAAGGTTCATTCACATACATTATCTTCTTCAAGATAATATATACAACTTATGTATAATATATATTATATGTGTTGATAATATTATTTCTTTAAACAACCTTAATTTCCCATTAACTGAAAAGCTAATTTAGACTATACCATCACAAATAGGAAATGCAAAATGAACCAACTTCCATCGTATGCTCGATTTACCAGGTTTAGTAATAGATAGTTGCCACCCCTCACCAGTTGCAATATAGGTAAGCATCGCGTACATTTTTTAAAGTTTCATTCGCAAGCTCAAAGTTTGCGTTAAAAAGCGCGGCTCGAGCTACTCTCATGAAAATGCCTTAATGTTTGATTTAAAAGATGTCCTACCCCCACCATGCAAACCTTGTTGCCCCCAATAAAAGCCCTAGATAAGGTTGGGCATAGTCCGATAGAAGATAGTCGCAACTCTCCTAGGCAGAACATTCTCAAATCCAGAAGATCAAACTTTTATATCGACTTGACATTCGGTGCTTATCTATATTTCAAATGTCATCTATGCAACAACTTTTCACATGGTATGTTCAACACGATTCACACGCATGTCCCTGTACATAAAGATGCATTTATGTCGTGAGCTGCATTAATATGTTAGAAGGTGAATCAGACATGGTCTCATACTTCAGAGATTGTTTATCTTCAGCCGATCATGGAAGGGATTCATAAGCTTCAAATGCATGGATAGGGAATATTTGTACCATGGATTTAGCATTTTAATTTGAAGAAATCATTAGATAGTAAATATCGGTAAGGGTGATCACATACATATTTGGTTTATAAAAATCAAGGTTGAAAAAAACAGAACAGTTTTAAGTCAGGGGTCAAACAATAATATTATTTGTGGACAATACTATTTGCCGTCTCACTTGAATTTCCGTTCTCATAACTTAAATATCGGTAAGGGTGATCACATGTACATGTTTGGTTTATAAAAATCAAGGTTGAAAAAAACAGAACAGTTTTAAGTCAGGGGTCAAACAATTTGTGGGCAATACTATATGACGTCTCACTTGAATTCCCGTTCTCATACCTCTGGAAAATAATCTACATGACAAGCTACATAACTAATAACATTATCTGAATTCATCTTAAACTAGGTACCTTGTGTAGCATACTTCTAAGGATATTCAGGTCTATTTATCTTGTTTATAGTTCAAGATAATCAAAGTCACGGAAATATAGAAAATGGCTGGCTACGTCGGTGGAAATGTTCTTCCCTTGGTACTGAGTCTGGCGGTGTGTTGTCTTTACAACAATGAACACTTCATATTTAACAACACGCACTCAACAGGAGATACAAATATAAGTAACGAGGGGAGAGTAACACGGTGGTAAGTTAAACGTTGACGAAATATTATTTGTGGAAATGATAGGCAAATCGTGACGAACCCAACTGTCTGCATTATTGATTGGTACAAGAACACTATCGCTAGAATTGTACTTAGGCTACTTTAGGTTACTAGATTGGGCCGAATTTACTTATATATGTATTTAGACGTTTATAATATAATAGGAAATGTTGGGGTTGGCTTTGGAAACGTATACGCCTATCAAAGAAAGTAAAACTGATATTTGGATCATTTTGATTGGTTCGTCATGATCCTGGGGATAGATGTTTGAATGCATGCATTTTTCACACGTGGTCACGATACAAAATACAACAAACACTAATTAAACTGATATCAATCATCCAATAATTATATCCATAACAAGCGCTACTTAATTTCGCAGGACACGAATCCTATCTTCTACAAAATAACTTGTAAAACATTGGAAAATAATGTTAAATAAATAAGCATCTTTAAATCTAGAAATAGAACAGCTTAAGCTTTGGCGGTCCAAAATCCACGTATCGTTATGTATAGTATCGTGTCATACTATTATGTGTGTATCTGAGGTCGCCATATGCTATATACGCAGTTCTCAACTAGAAAGACTGCTTTTAAAAGAGCTGCATGGGTGATAACATGCAAAATTAAGTCTGTAGTAAATATCATCTACAGGTACAAAATCTAAAATCTGCTGCTATCACAAGACGTACAATACCATTTGATATAAAACGAGGCTTCCAGGCTATTAACTCACGTTCTTACGACAATGTTCGAAACGTGGCTGATTGTTTGGTGTAAACCATTAAATAGTCATGTTCATATTCATGTTCACTATCTTCACCGCCACCACTATGGCTTTGAAAAGAAACTTTTAATTTTCAAATAAACAGTTTTCCAAAGAAATATTGATGCCCAAAAGCCATACTCTATTTAACACCCGGATTAGTAAAGGTATTTAATGTGGTATCCAAAGCAAAAGAACTAAGAACCAAAGCAATTTCATCATAACATTCGTTGAAGGAAATTTAGTATCCAATTCATAAGCCAAGAAAGGGTTAGTTTCAAGCTTTTCCCAACACAATGCAGGATGGAGGCCACAACCATTTTAATTAGCATAATTAGCATTAATTAACAAAATGGTGTGTCAATATTTGTTCAGCGGAAGAGTGAAATAGAATGGATTCCATTCAAAAACCTGGTAGTGTAGCAGCCTCATCATTTGCGCCAGACTCAGTACACATGGAGAAAGTGCCTTTCGACTTTCCACTATCACTCTCAGAGGAGGATGAGGAGTTCATACTTCGCCGCTTCTTGTCCAGCTTTTTGGCCCGTTTGGCAGCTCGCCGGGCTCGCTCCTCTTGCTCCTGACTCTCGCGACATTTGTGGAAGTTTTCCACGACCACGCCGACGAACATGTTGAGCACAAAGAAACCGACAAGCAGCAGAAAGGAGATGAAGTAGAACAAGCGCCATTCCGAATAGTTCTCTATGGGCTGACGGACAGAAATACATACAAGGGGTCAGTCAATGTTCAACACATGTTTTCGTCAGTGGCTTATCATTTCTTCATAAAGTTGTCTTTTTGAAATTCGACATTGATTAACTCACTAATATATAAGAGCGACAATTGCGTGCAAGTAATTAGAGTAATCATTTCTCTATCTTGAATGTTGATTCATTTACGATTTTCCAAAGCTATAGATGATGCGTATCACAACTTGTGAAATTTGTGTCAATAAGATTTTAAAAAAAAAAACAAAAAAAAAACAGCCCTACCTGTTGGTCAACTCCTACCGCGTCCAGTCCTGTATACATAATATTCACCCAACCGTCTTTCGAGGCCAACACAAAAAGAGCCATCAGTGCCTGTAAAACATTTCCAGAACCAGTCAAGCATCGGCCGAATGGCGAAATTCAAAGGGGAATTAATCATGCAATCAAAATGCAATCTAATGACAAAGAACATGGCTTCCGATTAATTACTCTTAAAATATAAATCGGTTTATAAGACACCGATTTTAGATTTTTCTTGCTACTGGGTCATAATGTTTAAAGTGGGGTCTCCAATTGGCTACGGTAAGCTTTGCGGTAAGCCTTGCGATGATTCTGTAGGTGGAGAGTACCAGGTATATTGAATTTTTATTCCATCATCTTATAAACAGTTACAACTTACCTGCCCTAAATTATCAAAATTGTATTTCCTATTGACCCACCGGAAAGGTGGGCCTTTATTGATGCAGTCTGTTTTATTCTTGACGTCATGGACATCTGGTCCCTCACAATAGTAAAATGTCCCTTTAAATAACTGTAAACAGATTTTTTAATTATTATTATTTTTCATTTAGGCCAATATAACATTTAATCACAGTTACATATAAAAAACGCAGTTTCCTACATTGATGTTCTCACGCGTTGCCTTCAATAAAACACTATACTACTATTACAGCTAGATTCTATAACACATCATTATTTTCTGACATAAATTATGTTAAATACTATTAATTATGTTAATTACATTAATTTGATATTTAAAAAATGGAATAGATAAAGTCCCTTAATTGTGTTTCGCAATGCTCCGCTATTATATCATTATGTGATGGAATAATTATTATATCCATCATAATTAACATTTTTTATTTCAATAATATATTTACATTATTAATTTGGTTCCTTTTACTTCGATCAATAACCAAGGACAAACTTTACCTGTACACCTAGGATGCCAAAGATGATGAAGAATGTACAGCAGATGAGTACAATATTTCCGATAGGGCGAAGGGATGATAGTAGAGTTTGTACAACGAGCTTCAGCCCAGGAGCTCGGCTGATCACCCTACAAATCATCACCAAAAAAGAGAACAATAGGTTGAAAACGTTCGAAGGTGAAATATTCATTTTCCGGTTCATAGACTGCCTGGTATGAATCGATGTCGTGCTGTCATGAACATATAATTTATGAAAGTCATTTAGCAATGACTATCGTATTGACTATAATGGATTTTGACGTGCATTTTCAGATGCATAATTAATTGGCATGTCGCTCAAGGTATGTTCATAAAGGATACAACAACTGCCTCATCTTTTTCCTAACCAAGAAAGCTGGGTGTAATCAATTTAGAATACAGAGCCCTGAAACTGTTGATGACAGTATAGATTGCTTGATCAGCACTATGCGGGTGTTAGAACATCGGAAGAGCGTTCCACTATCCACAAATTGGTTTCTATTTAGATGAATCCCCAGAGGCAAATGAGCGCCAGTCTTTTAATTATAGCTGTATCAGTTTGGCATACCCAGTGGGGATGAGCAACCTTTACACCCTTACATCCTCCCTCCTTTCCTTACACCTTACACTGTAATTTCTCTACAATGAAGTAATGCCATTCCAATCGAAGCCAAATAGCCTGCCCGTCTTCCAATAACACAACGGTGGGGTTAGACAATATAAAATCAATCATGTGGTTGTCCAAGTTCTTGTAAATCAGGAAATCAGGGACGTTCTTGCTTGCTAAATTAGCCAGGGATCAGATCTATACACATGAGCCCTGTCTACACTTTGTATCATTATGTTTTTGTGCACCAAAATACAATTTGCACCATCACTGACATGCATCAACGAGAGTTCACTCCCGTTGCATGCATCAAACCTAAAGTATTGCACTTTACGTATGTAAAGTTTACAATTATGATGAGAGTATCAAGTTCAGAATAGAATGTGTACTTGTCATTTTGAAATTGCAAACCTTTTTTTGTTGTTTACCTCTTATCTGTTGATTAGAGAGGTACTGTAAACGTATCAATGTTCGCGCAGTATTTATTTCCGCTATTTTAGCGCACCGACCTTTGTGCGCGAAAATAAATCCTGCGCGAAAGGTAAGATTATTGCATAAACAAGGTGTCAGGCTTCCTTGCTGCGTTGGTTTAAATCCGAAAAGGTGTCAAAGTACTAACTGCGCGGAAATTTATCCGCGCGAGAAATCGGAGAGTAAATACGTTTACAGAATATATAGGTCATATCTTCAATAAACGTACGGTTGGCCTTGACCAAACCTCTCAAATAACCCAAATTTAAGAGGAAAATCAGCTTCAAAATACAGTTCAACATAACCAGACAGATTAATTGAATGAATACAATACAGAATGTACTCAGATATACCTAGTATCAATTTCCACTCTAATTTAGCAGGATTTGAGAGATGTGTAGAACTGTAGATTGTGCTTTTTCTGAAAATCTGAACCATATAGACAAAAGAAACGGTCGGTTTACCTTAGCGGCCGTAATGTCCTCAAAAGCCTGAAGACTCTGAGGATGCCGAAGATCCTGGGACTGCCAGAAGTAGCAGATACTGATACAATGATGTCAATAATGGATATGAATACGAGGAATCCGTCCATGACGTTCCAGCCACTTTTAAGGTATGTGCGGGGACCCAGAGCAAAACCAGATGCTATAACCTGTGACAAAATAGATTCAGTAAGTTCGTATGGCAGTCAACATTCTATCTCATAAATCACTGATTTACTAAGTATTTTGGATGCACAAATTGCGCTGACTGTGATACAATGTTGTTTTATTTCTTAATAGTACCCTTTTCTTGGGAAATATCATAACAGTTACAATGCTAAGGACATTTATATGACTTACTTTTACGACCATTTCAAATGCAAATATGACGGTGAACAAATAATTTGCGACGATGAGAAACATTCTTTCCTGCAAGTGAAAAGAAAATAGGTATTTATTGCATGAATGCCCGGAATTCAGAAACCGAACAATAAATGTAGAAGTACCACTAATATATACCAGATACTTGCTATATTTGTATACGGGAGATGTTTTATCGCCACCAGACATATATAATGCAATCTCCAACTAACACTATATCCGAAAGTCTTGTCCGGTGGTTAATCATAGATATGACTTTACGTTTACTATCCAGCGAATAGGTTTCGCAAAAAGACTAAATGAATAATAGTATAAAGCAGTATTGTATATAGTGAGGGAATTTGAGACGGTGGAAGATCTTACCACACTACGCCTTGGAATATCAGGCCGCTCCATTGCTAGCGTAATGCAGTTCAATGCGATGAAAAAGAGCACTGTATAATCGAACCATTTTTTTTCAATGAGGTCGCCACATTTTCGTCGTATATAACTCTCAGGGGGGATGACGTAAAGAGGCCAGTGACGGCGATCGTAAAAGCACCCGGTGGGTTCTGGGCACCACTTGCACGGACATTGCTGCAATAGAAATAAGTAAAACAGGAACATAGGAAGAGTATATTTATTTTGCTCGAAGCATGATATATTAATTACCTACAATCCATGCACATATCAACCACCCAAAATCTCGCGAACCACTTTTTTTGAATAGTGAAAATACATCGAAATACAAGGCAACGCTGCAGTTTCTTTTATCTCACTATTCCTTGGGCGATTTCTTTAGCATTTGAAAGGTACATGACTCATAAATACCTTGTCTTCACCAATGTCCGTTTCATCTTTCTCTCCATCCTCGACGGGGGCCTTTAGATTGGATGTTCCTGTTAGATTATTAGGTTTATACTCATCCTTGGGCGCCCCACTGCCTATTGAATTCTGAGGACTCAATGTCCTGTGACTATTAATGGAATTCTGGCGACTCAGGCTGAAGGAATTATGTCGACTGCATCCTTTGCTGCTTAGGGAATTCTGGCGACTCAGACTCTGATGACTCTTGATCGAGTTCCTTGGACTTAGAGTATGATAGCTTTTTATGGAGTTTTGAGGACTCAAAGTTCGCTGATTATTCAACGGTGCATGGCCATTGCAATCGCTAGAAAGGGTAGAAATGGTACACACAAGAGTGAATACATCTGCTCAATGTTTCCCTACTGGGGACAAGAAACACTTGTGAAATGTCACCAACACTACATGTCATGACCACTGGCATGCGGTATCACTCAAGCAAATCCTCATGCAGTACTGAGTTAGATTGAAGAGCGGTCAAACAATGTGCACAAGAATTGTATGTGCCATCTCGTACATTATAAAGGAAGGGTAATTGATTACAAGTAATTATCAAATATAGATTAGAGTTTAATCTGATTATAAAATTAGTCCTTGTAGTAATAGTACGTGCTCGATAAGGTTTCTATCAACAAAGGTCTTGTAGCTGGAGCATGCTTTAGAATAATATTGGATGCTAAGTGATAAGCCTAATACTTGGAACATTTATTAATATCAGCATTTCGTTTGCATTTCGTTATTGGTCAATATTACAACAAGCAATAAGCCATGGGCAAGGGTAGCCTGCTTCGTCAGATATTGTTTATGCCATACACATGCATTTTGTGAATAATGTAGCATGGAACATCAGTAACACTCTGAGTCAAGATGAACAAGTTAAATTCAGTATCATGCTGTTCCTATCATTATTAGAAGTTGCTATACCTTCTATGAGTATCTTTATATGTATATACACATATATTATATAAGGAAATGGAAGGAGACCGGGAATCACTTAGGGGTCCTACATACACCATCTTGTATCAATAGGTTTGGGGTTTGAACAGATACTCAGGATGCTGAACCTCAGATATGTATAATCGCGACCACCTTTCGTTTTTTCAGCATAATTGCTCAAAGAACCTTTCAAAACGATATTTTACATCTTTTTTTATTCTTTTTTTTTATTTGAATAATTTATTTCCAGAATTTTTCACATTGTCATATTTCTCATTTCGAGAGGAACCGGAAGCCTCTTCACAGACGTTGAGAGTAGTTTTACCGATTGAGTTGCAAAATTACCAATTTTAAAAGATGGATGATTAAAACTTTCTACTCGGTAATAATCTACAATCGAGGGGAGTGATATTGTTGTTTAAATTATACCATAACTCTTGACTTAATTCTGTGTGTAAAGGAATTTTCGAGGGACCACATCTCTCGTAACACAAAGAAGCACCAATTTGGTGTAGTCCGTAGAGAAAATTATTGTCCCAAATATAACAGTGCTTTCGACCATGGGCTGAGATTCTTAAGCATCCTGAGGAGAAGAACAACATTGATGTTCATGCCCCAAATGTAATATATATATATGTGTGTTACACCAAAACCAAATTAAAGGGAAGGATGGTAAAGGTTTAAGTCCTGCAGTCTTTGATCTTAAGTTTAATGTATACGTATCAATTAAACAGTATGCTTGCTTAACACGAAAAAAAATTCTAGCAACAACCATGTCGACAAGTCCTGCTAATATATCATTACACTGATTTATCACATGGCTAATACAATTAAGGAAACAACGAATTTTCTTCATGATTTCGTACAAATTTTCTTAACATTTGTGTGTATATATTATGTGGGCATAGATGTGTGTTCGGGGGTTGCAATGGATGAGGACATCCCTTCCGTCTAAAACAATTTCCAAAGGTAGTGTAAGACAGTCCCTAAATAGGGGGAGGGGGCGGGTAGGAGCAAGGGGGCATTAGAAATCAGGTATTAAATGAGATTGCTATTTGTGAGGGTCGGTAATCCTTTGTCCGAGGGTTGGAGAAAATATACAAATAACCACATCAATATAGGTTAATTATCCTTATGAATATACATGTTAAAATAAAATATTCGTATCGTAACTTAGATGGGAATATGAGGCTATATACACCTAAGGCAAAAAAACTTAGGGTTTAATTATGGATTTAAATAATGTATAATAATGATGATTCTAACAGGTAATTAATTCTTTGAAAGGAAATGATCACATCGATGTATAGGTATTTACAAAGAATTTTGCGAAAATCGCCAAATCAAAGGATAAGGACAGGCAAAATGATAAGATATGTGAATAAAAAGTCAACCAGGGGAAAATGAAAAGATTCACTAAATTCAAGACGATAAATTATCATAACATCACATTAGCCGTACTCAAATAAATAAAAGTTAAAGGGGATTATGATGTGGGAAATATCAAACCATATCACCTAATTGGACTCCATTCACTAATCAGCCAATCAGAGTGAGTCGAAATATCAACCAATCACGGTTTTTGGCCATGCATATTCATATCCAAATGAGGGGAAGGGTCAAACAAAGACACCAGAGGTGTGCATATAGAGATATATAATAGAGAACGAGTTATAAACCATCAATCAATAGTTCTACCTATGCGGAGGAGGGCTTAGGGGTGTCACTGGTCGACTAGTGTAAATTAATGAATATTTATATGAGTCTTGTATGCTCGAGGGGACCTCAAGAACCATATATCGGGCAGGAGGCAGTACGGGGTGCGGCAAACTGTCAAAAAAAGAGAGAATCAGCCGTTGATTTATTAAAGGCCAAGTTGGAAGAAAGCTGGACCTGCACTGTCACTTTTACCTGTAGCTGGTGATTTTTTGTTGCTTATTTTATATTTTTATTCAGGGAAGAATGTTTTTATGTGTTATTGTAATTGCTTTATGGTGTGATTATGATGGTTTTAAATGTTTTATTTAATTTATTCTCAGTTTGACTTTAAACTTTTTGCTGGATTTGTATTAGGTATGATGTGTCGTGTTCGGCGTTTGGATAGATTGGATGGATTGTTTGGATGATGTTGGATCATGATCCGTGCATAGCATGACACGTCAAACATGATATTATCACATGATGATATCAAGCGTTTGTGGTTGGTGATTCGTGGTGGAAGTGGTGGTGGAGAGAAAGAAAGGGATATATATATGGGTTCATAAATATGAGGTTGTTCATGGGTTTTGGTATATAAATGAATTGGTGGACACCATTCGCGGAAAAAAGTATCCTCATTTGTGTATGAAGAGTATACTGCGAAGGAAGCAATCAAAGTTCATACCTGAAAACATAGGTTACAGAGTAGCTGAAGGAGAGAGAGAAAGCACATCGTGGCCAGAGTCAGTAGGCAGTCATATCAAACTCTTTTAAGATGAATAACATTTGCCGTTGGCTTTGTTTCCAATAAATTATGATATTTATCATAAGTATTCTTTTTACGGATAATGAATCGGAAGTCTGTAAATTAGTTTACACGAAACGAAATATCAATGAAATCCAAATTTCCCCACTATTGACTATAGGATGTTCTGAAAGTATACTCGGAAAAATAATACAAAAATAATGCCAGCTGTATCTCACGGCAAACATTGATCATCGCGTTACAAGCATTTCGACGACATTTTAAACATAAGAAATCGTAAATGATCTTA
This sequence comes from Sthenelais limicola, assembly GCA_942159475.1. Lineage (NCBI taxonomy): Eukaryota > Metazoa > Annelida > Polychaeta > Phyllodocida > Sigalionidae > Sthenelais > Sthenelais limicola. The sequence goes on along the minus strand of OW804095.1, from coordinate 55,373,232 downwards.
TCTAATAGTCAGAGGTCCAGCTCTAGTAGCTTTAGACCCTGTAACCACAACTCTATCAGGCAATTTACAAGCTAATGTTCTTGTGGGCGTGGCAGCTAATTTCGTTGTTTCCATTATTTAAACCATACAACAGTACAACTTTCTTTAACACAGTGCACAAGCCTATACATCATCTGCTCCTACAATTGACAAATTAGATTTTTTCCAACGTAATTGTATATATTCATTTTAATTGGTTATAGATGTTGATGTATGGAAAACCCCGTTTAAATAAATATAATAAAAAATAAAGCGTTATGGCCCCAAATTCCTTTTAGAACTATTTGTAAACGATAGGAACAAAACTAAATAAATTTGGGATAATTGTTTAATATGTATAATATAGATTAACAATTAAAGAATATCAAACGAGTAAAGTAAAAGGCTGGGCAATGTTATAATTCTACATAATAAGGCCATGCGGATTAGTTGATATAAAGATCGCACTCAAGGCATCGCAAAACACAACCAGAAGTCCAGTAGAATCAGAGGACATTGCGCTTCTTGGGCCGTTGTGTGTTTATGTAACATTGTTTGGTATTATACTGATTTGTAAGTAATTATAATAGAAGTATAATCAAAGCTGTAGCTATGAGGTAAAATGGATTCATTCGGGCAAGACTAAAAGTTGCCCTCATGTTAATAGTGCAAGCAAAAAGGTTCAAAGGAACAGTATTCGGGCATGATAAATTATAGAATAAAATTGTATGATCGATTCTTTAATTGTAAGATTCAAGTAAAATTGAAATCAACTTTTTGTTGACCTGCATTTGGATACATTAGGATAAAGAATGCAACAATCTCAATGCTAACTTAAAAACTTCGAATTAATATAAAATCTGATATGGAATATCCCAAGTAGACTAGTTAAACATAATTACCAATACGATTTCTACTTTCTACGGAAATCGAGATAACTGTACCAAATGGTACAAAAAGTAGAAATGTGGAAAAACGAATGTGAAATGTAACAAAATTAAGAGAAGCAAAGATCTTTGCTGATAATATTTACCTGTAATTGTTTGCTGTTGAATTTCTTCGAGGCAATGCTTTATTGTTGTTTGTTGCGTCACCCTCGCCTTCGTCACCGCTATCTGATTGGCTATCCACTAAGCTCTTGTTATCCTCTTTGTTTTTCAAGATACCAAGCCACCCTCGCTGACTTCTGCCTGTGCTCTCCTTTCGTTGAAGGCCAGGAGATAGTTTGGGTGAACTCCTAACGCTGAGGGTAGACTGGAAAATAGTTTGAAAAGAGAATGAAACACATGAAAATGTATTATATAGGCAATTAGGTATCTTTCGGTGGACCGCGAGAACCCCCAACGCCATTAGAAAGTGAGAATGTGATTCTTCTTTAATGACATTCAACTATATGTGTGACATTAATGAAAATAAATTGTTGCTAAATTGTTCATTCTAAAAACACAGTAAAATATATTTGATGTTATATCATATTACATAAGTAGAATGCAATAGTGATTAACCACATTGTTATCAATAGTATAACATTTATTATGCGTTTTGCAAATGAAAGCACAATGAAGAACCGATTAAGTAGTCCGACCAGTACATATAGTAGTCTAGACAGCTATACAATTTACCATGGCGTAACCATTCAGACCATTCAACAAGCATGAGTTTGTTTGATTTTACCATCGTTTTTTTTGTTTAGTCCGAGCCATTCGGGCCAAAGGTCAGAGCGGTTGGACAGTTTGATAAAGCATTTGAATTCATACTGTCGGAGCCAACCGCCTTCACCCAACTTCAGATGAACTCAGTGATCTCTGAGAAAAGTGCAAAATATGTCGCCGAAAAAGATGCATAAACTAAACTTGTAATTGCATCTCCATATAGGCCTAGTAAAAAAGTTACCATTCGCCTGATTAAATTCACCGAATATGTCTGAAAATAGGCCTATGCGAAAGTGGGCCCTAGCATCGTTGGGCCCTAACGTCTGTAGACCAAATACCTATAGAACAGCCTGGACACTATTACCAACTGTTTATTATCCACATCCCCAATTCATTCTTCAAGGTTGATTTGAAATGTTGATGTTACAGGAATAAATACAGATTGAAAACAATCTGGCGGTGCCTTAAAGGGCCACTAAATCGGTTTATTGTGACTTTTGGGGTAGAAAACGTTATGGATCCATGAGTACACACCCAAGTTTCAATTTTTAATATTTCATTTATGACTGACTGACTTATATGAACTCAGCGGGGCCAACTGAGAAAGTTATGGTCAGAGCAGGGCATTGGGGGGTTCTGTGTGACATACATCAGAATGTGGCGCCTCAAATGTACATGATGCCCCTCCTGACTTGTTAGTATATACATTGCATGTTCATTTCAAGATTTAGCCACATTATGACATAGGTTAACAGTGGCTCCCTGAATGTCAGGTGCCACTGGGGACGTTACATCTGAATAATTGCAAAGAATATGATTTTGAAATAATATTTCGGGGTTTAATGACCCTTTAAACAAAAACCAATAGTAGATATAGGCACAAATCTGACTGAATGAAGAAGCATTTTAGGGAGAACGAAGTTTAAAGAACCAAAGACTCTGCCATCATCTGACGAGTTACAACAACGGGTAAAAAATGGGCGGAGTTTGGATCACACAATGGACGTCTTGCCATCTTGATGTAGATTTCCCTTCCATGCATTAAATAGAATCTACTGAAGTAAGAATAAGGACTTACCGAGCTTTTGTCTATAGAGTCGATGGACAGAGAGCTTATGTCAAATGCTCTCGCCACAGAGAGACTGTTTTTCATGTCTTTGTTGTTGTTAGAGGCTTCATTAGGGGACCCTTGTGGAGTATTGGCCGGGGTAGCCGCCGTATGCGTGATGATGGGAGGGTTGAGAGGCCCACTGTCAGGGAAGTTGACAGCCAGTGACAGGGGCATATTGACGTTCTCGTCCTTTGTGACAGAAACGGATGGAGGCAGCCCGAGCATTTTCTTTTCTATAAAATAAATAAGAATCAGAGGTCCAGCTTGTTAGTTATTGGTTGGCAATCAACTCAGAATTGGTGTGCACGATCAAGAAATAAAATATACAAAGCAACAGCAAATAGGCCCAAACAAAATATAAATCAAAGGTAATCAGAACAGGTTTATTCCCTGCACAACAGCGTTTGTGTTAAGTATGTACAGTTCTTTGTTATGAGTTATGATATAGTTTCTTAGCAAATATCATGATATTATATGTACCAGTTTTTGACGTCTTGCGAATTTATCATGTTGTATGATACTGATACTATTTCGCAACACATGAATTGTTTCTAGGCCACGTGAGGAGGATGAATACTTTTATTCTTTGTCAGTTTACACTTCCAAGAACCAGAAAAACCATGACAACAGCTGAGGATATATGTTAAATTTGTTAAATATTTTTTTCTTTAAAGCTTGTTTTGATGTAAATACTTGAACGTTACAAAGCATGACTGAATAGTTCTTAATTTGTCAGGGTTTGGATCCCAGGAATAGCATGATGCCATGAGGTCAGGTTCACATTTGGACAGGTATTGTGGATAAAATTATCACGACCTCGTCTAGCAGCGGAGTCTGGCTTAAATATTGATGCCTATTTTACAGACTATCTGCGCTGGCATGATCCTCATATGGGACCAGATTGCACTGTTTGTGCAAACAAAATCATACATCTATAATTTTAAGCTTTTGTATTTAATTAGCGATTAAAATATGTTTTGCAAGAAGAAATATTTGAAAGTGAGAATGTTTCATTTGTAACTCCGGATCAGGTGGTATTGGATTCACTATTAGGTACTCGACCTGGTGATACTATGTTTGTTGGATCCAAAGTTCAATCCTCCTAGACTTCGATTGGAAACAAAGCACAAGGGCCTGTCACACACCGATTGCGGCCACTTGAATTGGTACTCAAACACAAACGAACATGATAGGACGCATGATATTGCCCTTCCATAAAATCTTATTCATTTTTTCTGTTGGTTATGCTTTCATTCAGCAAGAAGTAATTGGGACTAGAGTGTCCTGTTGATGTTACCGTGTTTTATCATAGATTATCATTCATCTATTCTGATTGAAATACAAAGACTAGGCATAGCAGACAATGAAAAATATTTCAAAACCTTAACCATTAGCAATACACCGTATACTCATAGGCCTTCTTCAGAGGGGTTAGATTATGAGAAATAGGGCTATGACTAATAAATAACATTGATCCAGCCATCCCACGCCCTTGATTTGTTAAGTCTTGTTACATCGAGGCACAGCCGACCCCTGTAAATCGTCTAGTTAATCACAGTGACTTCTATAGAAATATATTACAATTTTTGACTATAAACTTACTTGAATCACCGTGCTCCTCTGAAGAAAAAAATAAATATTTTGAAGAGAAAGGAAATATCTAAAGGTTCATAATCATGTTGTTCTGCGAACTCTATTATTCACTATAGGAAACATTTCTTCTTACAAACGTCTTTTTTTTAGAGGATACATAATCACTGAGACACCATTTCTTACTTCACTCCATTGCAACGTACGAATAGACACTTCTTATCCTTAATGTGATACACCGAATCAATACAAATAAAGGATTTCTTAGAAGCTGGAGATACCATGTCCTGGAAATGCAATTCAATGGATTAGAGCTTTCCTTTTTCCATGGAGGGAATGCCTCATAGAATGCACACTGGTCATCTATCAACAGGGTCTTGCCAAACAGGCAGCAGTCCTACCACACCTTCTACCAACCCACCATTGATCAAGCGATGATGGTGCAGAGGACAAACAATTGTTCCTAACAGGCCATATCCTCCTACAAGGCCAATTGCTCTATACCCCAAAGACCAATACCTAAATTGAGCTGGTAATATCAATTGTAATATTTTCTCCTTACATATCAGTGATATTGATGTAGGGAGGCAATATTCTAAACATAACGTTCATAAATTAGTGTATTATGCTCCAATGAAAACCATGTACACCACGGGGTATGGCATGGAAATAAAATTTAGTCAAAAGATCATTTACTTCAGAGCTAAACCTTCAGAATGTGTGAGTTGAAATCTCTATACAAACGTATACATGTAGAATGTTAGAAAAAAACCCCTCAGAAATCTTATTTTGAAATCGCTGCATGCTTGCTCAATATAACATTGCATGTCTCCCCCCATTCGCTCTCTCCTACTTCTTTCTCACGTCGCCTTCAATAAAAGGCGGTATTACCAAGACATGGGATTCAGTTCCTGGTATAGATCTGATGCATGTCTTGGATTAGCCGCCTATTGTAACAACGATGAGTAACGGATCAATGCCCCGACTGAAAACAACCTCCCCAGTGTTTAAAACACACGAAGCGCCATTTTCTTCTTTGAAACCTCAGTTGCTTTCTCTCTTGCACGTTATTAAACGCTGAGCAATACGGCGTGTCATGGCGTTCACAGTGGCAGTATGGATCATGGGGGTGGGAGATCTCAGGGTCGAGGGGTAGGGGTTTAATGATGGCCTACAGGGAAGTGCACATGAAAAAAACCTAAGTAGCTGTCTACATGCAAGCAAGACCATCCCTATTGGCAAACCTTTTCTTAGCTCCCCCTGTCAGAGAGGGATTTTAGGGTAGGCTGGCTTCATCAATAGGGTATGAGTAGGATGAAAAGGGTCCAAATGCTGGACTCTAGTCGCTGCGACCATGTGCTTGTCTTCAACAACCCTTAGTGTGATTAGAAGGGCCCTCAACCTGTATAAATCACCACCCTAACAGTGCCCTAGTCCATAAAGCTCACCAACATTTGCCTTGCTTTCTTATAGCTACACAGGAATTCTCTCCTCATAGACATATGATGACCGTATTTATTTTGTCACTACTGCTTCATCATCCAATATTCCCCCTCAAATGAAAGGAACAATATAGCGGAGGTCTTATATTTGCGGGCGAAAACTAGCTAGGACTTTAAAGGCCTTGGAACATTCAATGATTTAACATGAAATGGCAATGGTCACTCTTTTCTACTATTGAGAATCAGGGAAAGACCACTGAATTAGATGATATCAAACAGGTATTTTATAAGAAATGTGTCTTACCCTTTTCTTTGTTATTCTTGACATCATTTGGGTCTTCATTCAGATCACAGCTAGGGTCCTCGTTGACCTTGACGACCTTGTGCTTCATCACATGCTTATTGGTATCCTTCTCTAATTTCTTCGCCTCGATCGCGGCTGCCTCAGCCTCCTTTAGTTTCTCCTTTTCTTGCTCTTCTCTCTTTTTCTGGTCTTCTCCCTATGAGATTCAGATGTTTATATTACAATAGTGCTGATGATTAATCTTCCGAACCCTCATTCATTTCACGACCTCCAATCTTCAGTTGTAGGGTCATACTTCTTTCTAGAAGATAGACCGTCGTTGTTCCAATTGCTTTATGTTAACTGGTTTATACTGTGCACACATACTCAAATACACACACATACAATATATAGGTATAAAGGATATAACGTTTTGAGCTTTCACAAACTTAGAGATTATTATGCACCAGGGATGAGAGAATATTGGTTGACAATTGGAATGCATGTCATATAAAGAATATTTCTAGTTATGTATTTTTTTCGAAGCCAGTGAGCTTCATTTTGTCATTATTGGCATTATCCTGCAAAATGCAGTTTTTGGTTTCCTCGACGACAAAACAGAACATAGCAACAATAACATCAAACTGCAACCGTCCTTTGACTGTGAGAATAAATCTGTATGTAGTACACTGAGAGACATTTTCTCGACATGATTATTACACATGACATAGAATTACAAGGGCAAAGTGTATGTGGATCCTGGAATTGAATCGCAAGCATTAGTCATAGAAGCCAGAATTAAGTATGCTTGAAAACACACGACCCCTGCTGAAGTTGCGCAAGGGTACACGTTTCTCAAGCTATGCTTTAAAATAAAGATCTAAAACAAAATATAAATATAAGCTTTTATGATATATGACATTTTATTCTATTGCAATTCGGATTTTCATTACCTCTACAACCTCTTTCTTTTCCATTTGGTATTCGACCAATCTCTTTGCAGTTTTCTCTGCGAGATCCAATGCTATTAGCCCTCTATCCTCTCTTTCCTTTTCCTAATAGGAAAGTAGAACATCATGCACACATGCAACCTTCGTAAACGAAATTCCAGATTCTAATCTCATTACTTTCTGATTTATTCCTTTTTACATAATTAATATTTTAAAAGTAAAAACACATAGCATTCTTAAATGTAGACTGCTATACTAGATGGTCACTTAAGTCATGAATCAGACAAGGGTTTCTAGTTAAGGGGAGGTAACGTAACATCGAATTTCATTCAGATGCAGACTTGGATTTGATTTCTACAGATGCAATCCATGAGGTAAAATAATATCATGATAAAAATACAAATTACCCGAAAGCCTCCAAATTTTAATGACAATGTCGTGAGACTATCATTCTTACTTCGTGATGATTTATAGGATTGAATTGGGTGCATTTTTATGTCAAACATCAAAATCAAAAAGGCAGTCAACGCCCATTCCCTACCAGGGGAAAAGATTGGCATGAAGTGTAAATATGCATCAAGCTGTAACTCAACTTGTGCGCGTTTGCAATGCCCAGAAGTGAAAGAAAATAAGTGACAGCATCACGGTCGAAGTGTCAGGAAACTAGAATCTAAAGCATTGGCTGGTTTTGTTCAACATTTGCAGAGAAATACACTACACTCAAAATAAAACGATGCCAATACAACACAGCATCCTCTCAATTCTTAAATCAACCCAGAATTTATTGATGCCTCATTAAAAAGCTCAATGCAAAGACATTTTCTAGGAAAAGAGAATAGTTCACTAAATATGTTACGAACTACTCTCCAAAGTTTCTTAAGAATTTATGATTATCACTAACTGGCGTACAAAATAATAAAGCGAACTGAGGATAAATCAATATTAAAAATCCTAGTTACGTTTATATATATAGACAGTGCAGTGCAATCCACATCATATATTATATATTACAGACAGGTCTCTATAGCGTGGTTGTGGTCGCAGTCAGAGAAATTAGTAAGGTCAATTCTCTGGCTCTTTACTTCTCCCGGAAAACAGAAGTAAGGGGTGGGTGGTTGGATAGTAGACGTCTGTGTTCTTGCAGGATGTATGCCCTGTAATGGTCAGGCTGTGCACTATGACTTTGGCAATTGGAAGCGTGACCTTCAAAACAGAAACCGCTACTTCGTTTCTCAACACCATGCTAGAGGGAGGAGCATCCTGGTGGTTTATCTTAACCCTAACCTCATTCAGTAACGACCTACTATTTCACATGTATATGCATGGATTAATTCAGACTATTTCTAAGTTGCTTTTTGCCACATTTTTTATTGGGAGAAAAAGACATCAATTATCAAAATAGAAAAAAGATCTTAATAAGAACATAATTATATATGGAACTAAATAGGGCGTAATTTCTAGGCCGCTATTCCACTATACGAGTTAAATAACTGAACGAGAAATGTATCCGCATAGTGCATGTTGCAGATAGGATGTTTTTTGAGTATATACATGTGATTTAGTTGGCGTAGTGTACATTGAGGGAGGTCGGTGTGACTGTAGCACCAAGCTGCTGCTTCTCATCCTCAATCTACCTGATTATCACATTGAAACGAAAGGATAGATCTAGTAGAAGTATAGGAGTGCTTCCACGCATGGGAGTGCGTGGTGCTTGCTAGTGGATACCTGTCCTGTCCAACCAATGGATGTATTCTTTTCTTCGTCGTCCTGTTTTTCTGTCTCCTCTCCCTCCTCGCCACCTTCCTTCTCCTCCTCGTCAATAGAGCCCTTTGCCTTTTCATCCTCCTTTAAAGATCAGGGCAGCTCAGTTTTAAACGTGATCTCTATTTACAGCGATCAATTAGAGGACGAAGGGCAACAGAACAATTGTTTAGAGAGGGAATGGTAACCGAGGGGGTCGAACCGTTACTACTCCTATGGGAAAATGGGATTAGGGGGTCAGAACCTTTCCCGTCTGAGGAGACCAATGCAGAAAGATGGGTTTATATCGATCTGCGCAAAGTCCGTTGGAGTACCAATATATAGTGTCAGAGTCTGACCGGTAGATACACTGGAAGAAATCTTCTCCTTTGGTATAAACAACGAGACTATCCCAATGTATGCTCGTTGGTATAAATCCCTTTTCAGGAGTCATTCGACTCTTTGCCCTTAGAATAATATTGTTTTTAATGTAAACACACAATGCAGAACGACCAAGTTGATACGTATGATCGGTAATATAAAAATCTAAAATAAATACTCGGAACTATGGAAAGTACATATCCTTGAAAAGGTTAATAGCAAAAGCTTGTCAACCAGGCATTGCTTGCCCCAATGATATAAATGTATACAAAATGATAATTGTACAAAACCCCAACATATAGACCGACAAAGAAAAATGTGTTTGTGTTATTTGTGTCAATGTAACACATATCTCGTAATTTTAGGGGATATAATGAATATGAGAATGTTGCGCACAAAGAAAACACTTATAATACGTTGCTTCGACACGGTTTAATGAATTCTTTTTCTGTTTGGGGCAGAATACCTGCACATCTCACCCGTTTATTTCAACTTCAAATAAAAACAGTCATCATATATAATACGTGTGTTCTCCATTTAAACGGGTAACAGCAATATACAATGTTTCTGCAAGGGCTCTCCAATTTATTTCTTAATATAATTAAAGAAAGGGACAAATACAATAGGAATATACTATCAAGATATTTCGCCGCAGCAGGTGTTCCATTTACCTGTTGAAATTCGTGAGACATTCAGTGCTGAATTACATTTAAACCTGTATATTTGGGTTGACAGGATGTATTGATTTTTTAGTCTAAAGGTTGAAGGGTTTCGTCTCTAGATCAGGCACACCTGCTATGTTCAGGGACAGTTACCTAGTAACCGCCGCTTTAGCCACGCTCGCAATGCTATCTTAATTCCCTTTCTCAGCTAGACCTTGCCTTAATGTTAGCGCGCTAAAAGCCATGATGACACAATTCATGTCGTATTTGCCGATGGAACCATGAGTAATGGCATCGTTAACTCCTAGACTTTTAAGGACATGCTGAAGCTGGCTTGTTAAATTTACAAGGTGTAGCTAGAGCATGCGTTCATTCTGGGTAATCCCCACCGTGAAAGCGATTTTCCTCACATGCACACCTTGTGTTTTCGAGTATAGCGGAAGTTATGGGACATAGTAGAATGAAAACCTACTAATATTTTTGCAGTGGGAACACCAACGAGACTCCAGTTTCATTGGGAAGCCGAAAGAAAGATTAATTTGGCACGAACAAACACCACATTGATGTCAAAGTTATAACGTACAGCCCTGGAACTCATAAGTAAAGATTATTCAAATACATTTTTATCATCGAGATTCTTTTACTCCCTGTAGGCTACTTGAGATATTCAGACATTCAGAAACCCATACTTTAAGCTGAAGAGTGAAAATGAAAACCCTGTCAGACAGGATTTCTTATCCACTGCATAAATGAAAGGAGGAACAAAACGTGTTATATTGGGAGTCGTATTTAGCAAAGTGGAGAAAAGGAGAATTTCCCTCAAGAGATCTCCGCCTAATTGGATATCAATGATCAAAATTTAACCCTTTGATTTCTTGGAAATAATCCAATGTAACAACATAATCCAGAAACCTTTCATAACTCAATTGAAGCTTATCGATTCACAAACCCGTTAAAGATTAAAGGAGAGGCCGGAGTGCGTACTAGCTGCGAGGACAGACAGCACAATCTTTGGCCATGCATTCTTTAGAATATCAAATAATCATGGATTCAACAACCTTCAGAAATCGCAACACATGATGAGCTTAGTTGAGTGTACAATGCCATTGATATAATATATACCATATGTGGCATAAATGGAGACAGAGGCGCAATAATCATCAACATACTTTAATAGAACATTCAAAACAAAACAAAGGTCTTACCTCAGTGGAAAATCCTTCTACTAGAATGGCAACCAGCAGATTGAAGAGTACGTAGTTGCCAAACGTCATGAGGGCTATAAAATATAAAGCTGCCCATGCGGAGGTCTTATGCATTCCATTGTATAATACTTCATTCCAGTCCTCCTGTGTCAGGATCTAAAGAATAACAGACAGACAGGATTATTATGTATTTCTCAAAGACAAGGATTTATCATTTGATATTGAGTGTTTGTATTTATAGTAACCGTCATTTAATAAGTTAATCTTCATTTACGTTTGCTCTCACTAATAGGATATTTGTGATATTGATAACCTCTTGTTACAATAATGGGTACATAGCACCGTGATAATATAATAAGGTAATATAGCATACGTGCAATAAGAGACCTAGCACTGGTAAAATGAGTTTTAGTTCATGGCCACGCTCACGTCAAAGGGCTACATCTATGTTTTTGCCTCATACATCAAATCTGTAATACATTTTATGGGACAATGGTACTGGAATGAATGGTATTACACCATCCCATTACTTAGGTCATACATGGGAACTACTAAGGACTTCTGTATTAATACCCCGATGGGCATTTCAGGCAGGAGGAGGTCACATGCCTCTGGGGATGTCCCTAACCACATTGTTAGTGTCATGGCTAATAAAATTCCGCTTGCTCAGCATATTTTCTCAAGAGATGCCACCATACCTTTCATTGCCTCCACAGACCTTGATGCTAGCAGTTGGAAAATAATTCTTCTCTGGTCGCTCACCCCCGTCACTATAGTGCATATTCGGGTAAAAACAAGGGGACCTATTCATTTCTAGCTTCGAGCTTCGCACGTGGTGGCTGCGATGGAAGGGTGTATCAATGAGGAATCTATGGGTTCCGTATGATGATATGGATTTTCATTGCATCATGAGGTGCATTGAAATGGATTTTTGAGGTTGTATGTGACCACAGAGAGCGGCTCACTTGAACCACTCGGCTGGATGACTAGATTAACAGAGGGGAAGTACTGTTAATGTTATCACTTTCAATGCCATTATTCTCGCTTTCAGGCCTGGAAAGTCTCCCCTCAAGGCACGGGAGGAGGATTATCATGAGAAGGGCAAACCTACAAAATACCCCCAAGGATTAGGGTCACCAGGAAACCGTTAAGAATAAAAAGTATTTTATTATTGTTTTATTTCCTTTGTCCTTGTCTGAATTGTTCTACTGAGAAAGGCATTGGCTCAGACGCTTTCCATGAAACGCCATGTACAAGTGATTCCCTGTACCACAATCAATGCCACCCGTTGAGTCCCTTGCTATCACGCGTCCTTTGTCAAAGAAGCTTGGTGAATAGCGTCATTTGTTCTATTTGTTGATGAATCAAACCCTTAGGGCTGATAGGCCCTAGTAAATCACTATGGATGAATGTAATTCAGGGACATCCTGGCATCACTGATATGCTGCAGGCATCATCAGGATTTTTAATGCGTTGACTGCCAACCAATTGGACCTATACATTTCTATTGGTTGACAAGTATTCACCACCTCCAACAACAACTACGTTGTCTGATAGAGAACTTACTTGTGCAAATCTGAATGTTGGAGTATGGATTACGTCAAAACCACAGACTCCTGTTCACAGAGATCCAGTCTGACAATGCATCTTTCTTAACCCATTCAGCGATAATTCACTTATCAGCTTTTAGCCAGAGGTAAGTGGATTCCATGGTCTCGCTGACGGTAGCCAGCTGATGCTATTTGCAAGAGGATGCTAGGATTCTGATTGAAAGGCTGCAGATGAGCTAAATGTCGTACCTAACGGGATTAGAAAGAAGCATGGAGCCAAATAGAATCTTTGAGAATCTTCTCCATCTTTCCGTCACCGTCCACAACTGTGCGGCTAACGCGGCTCGCCGCTGTTATCGGCGCCTATTATCGCCTGGAGACTCAGCGACAAGATACCGCATATTGTCATCGGGATAGCAGATAGAGAAACGGATCAAAATAACCGGAAAATGGTCTTCCTATTGGGACACTTTTCCTGTCTACGACGGACATAATGGTCTTACACTACTCGGTACTAGGCAACTAGGGCTCATGCTTTAAAAGCCAATACGCTGTCAATTGAATAAAGCAAGCTTTGGCCCATGTGCATTATGTACACATGTGATAATATTATTGCTTCTGGACATCGCTAGGGTTTATAATCAACGCAGCAGACAACTCCGAAGATAGATAACTGATATGCACATTTCATATTAACCGATAACATTATATATCATAGTAATATTGTCGGTCAATAACATGTACTTAAAATAATTTCCTGATTGGTAGAATTCAAGGTAATATGGGCTACTATATGCAGCCCTTTGACATGGGAGTGGCTTTTGTGAAAGTATGGTGTGATATCATTCCTTTCGTATCAGATATTGGGAAAATACCTAGGCTCCTAGACGAATGAGTGGGGTAACAAGGAGCTAAATGATGAAACAATTTACATTCAAAAAGCATTCTCCACATGAGTTATATATAGATAATTACCATCATCCCACGATATGTATTCATGCATTCTACATACTTGCTAATGGAGATAATGCATAACAATATTCACGACAATAAAAATACCTTTCGCTAATGCTGTCGTCTTGAAAATGACTTATATTTAATGACATTTTTAAATACTTTCGATTGGGGGTTGAGTAATTCTGATTATAATTTCGCTAAATGTAGTTCCTTTATGAGTATCAGGAATATCGATTGTTGGGAGAGTTAATCCAGAACAGAAATGACAAAATAATAGTAATTTTTGCTCATTAAAATGGTATGATTACAAATTTCAATGATAATAAGAATTTCCTAGAGAACTATCAGTGTGCAAAGTCTACTCATTCTAGCATAATAAAAACAGGCGGCAATCTTGATTATTACTAGATCACACACTTATTTGTAATGAAAAAAGAAACTTTTGACTATTGCAGAAGAATGTGCAAAAACTTTAGATGAAAATTAACCATCAAGATGATGTAAGAGTGATTATTATTGTTAACAATCCGTACGTGTTAAGATACTTAAATAGAGATCTTTTACAAGCATCCTGACTTGTATTTTCATAATTACCTGAAATACGGTTATAAGGGACCAAAGAAGTGTATCAAAGTTCTTGCGGTCAACCTTGCATGAAATGGTGCCATTTCGGATGTCTTCACACGAGCAAGGGGTGCCATCGGGCTGTTCACAGAACTTACCGCCAAATAAGTGCATGCCAAGTACGCTGCACATGCAAACAAAAACAACACCTTGACCAAAATGAAAGTTGATTACACAGAATTGACCTCTGCGTTGAGGAAGGAGGACAACGCTTGTTTCATTGCCTCCTCATGTCAAGTACGAATAAAAGGAAACATTGTTTATGTGGCTGATGGTATATAAATATGTAGGACCAATATTGACAATAGAATAGGGAAGGTGAAGCTGAGGGGAGGATTCTTTGTACATGGTTAATATGCAGGGTTCTGCAAGCCGAGACTGGCTCAACATCAAAGGCGGTATAAGGAAGGGAAAGAGGTATTAGTTAACAGAGGGAGAAGGATGAGATCATGCGCAACATATATATACCATGGGAAAGCAATAAGGGATTATGGGAGACATCGATCTAGATTATGACCGGATATATAAGCCTTTTATAGGCGTTCCTGTTGCAATGGCTTCAAATATGAATTACATGCCGGTTGCTATGGCCTTGAAATTTCTTTGTTACACAATTTAGACCCCTTTATTTTAATTCTTTATGGTATATATACGATGGGCAAGATCCTATCTCAGATTACAAAAATAGGACGAAAAGTCTTAGGTCAAAATTGTCAAAATGTTTCTCTACAAATATACTTTTAGTAACTAGACCGGACGTGCCAGGAATGAAGCCCCATGTTCGGACTGAGTCACTCTGAGTCATGTACGAGGGGCATCATTCCTTGCGACACAGCAAAATTCATGTCCTGTGAAAGCAAAGAAGACAAGTGTTGAGATTTTTCCATCGGGCAAAAAACCGACAGTAGTTAGATTTCCAGGTTGGGTCACAAGGCGTCAGCGTGAATCTACGGCACTCTGAGAGGGAGTCAAGGAGGGTTACTCAACTTAAGCGAATATGATATTTAGTATGTACAAGGAGGGGGCATTCACAAAATTGCAAGGCATATAACGTGACACTACAGTCATTGCGTAACCACAACCCTTTTCTCTCTCATTCTACAGTAGTACAAACACGTCTTGAATAGTAATAGTTTCACCACGTGTACGAACTGAAAGGCTTGGAACATCTCACTGTCACCTACAGTATGTATTTTGTATACGGACAACAGAATAACCATAAAACAAGATAATGGAAGTGTTTTACATATAAAAAAGGTATAACAGAAAGGAGGCCAGAAACCAGACAAATATAGATTGAGCGGTATTTGCACTATCAAGTGGCAATACGGTTCCTGCTCATCATGCAGAGTGCGGGCCGAAACTAATGTGCCCGAAAACTTTACTACCTGAAATACAGTCACTATTGCCCATAGTAACGAGTCAAAGTTCTTGCGGCCGCATTTTACTCGTCCATATTTCGTCTTCTCGCAAAACTTGCACCCAAACAGGTTCATACCCAGAATGCTGTGCAATGCAACCGGAAGCAGACAGATGTAAGTAAGCATAGTTGGGTGCAGGTATAATTGGTCTTTCTGAGCATGGGCTTCACATAACTGGTTATCCCCGGCAAACTAGGCTTCTTTCTTTTACCAAGGCTTTTTTTCATTCATTGTCTTCGGTACACGAGTCTTACTTTTTACTGAAAGTAATTTAGTTGAATCATTCCAGGAAATTCGAGAAAATGAGATGATCAAATACTACCGACTGCATGGAGTTTCCAGGCAGAATGAGGTTTATATCAATACTGTGAGATATTACTGCGACAATACTGCGAGACATGTGTGACCAATGCCCATAAACGTGTTGTGCTACGACAGTGATGTAGCACTGAATTAATTAAGGGAGTAACCTACGTCACAGAAGCCCGTGCATGGAAGAAACTTAGTTGTGTTGAACATACCTCTTCCCAGTTGTTTCATTTCACTTCACTACACTAACTGTGTAAATTAATACCTGAGGTGCCCAAAATTAATCTCGCTCGACTTTTGTTTACACTATATTCGTAAGGCACACGTACATGACGATAATTGCTTGAAATACCTTGCGGCGACGGATAATACTCAGCAAATCGAACATATAGCATCATTTACATTTCAAAATCAAAATTCATGGTACGTAATACTTAGTGAAACTGGTTAAACTAGTCATTAATTCATTTTAAAATGTACATAACAGTTGGAAAGCTAAAGTAGGACCAAGCAAGTTAGAAATGAGAATGAGGGAAGAGAACGAGCTATGGAACAAGGTGCAGAAGAGAGAGTTATTCTTATGCCTGAGTCACTATCAAGCGGATATCAGCGAGGGACCAATATTTCCGCATTGGGAAAAGAGGGAAATATCACTGCATTTAATTCTCCTTTAATCATTTTAACAATAAAAATTGTTAGTCCTATCTGCAAAAGATTTTACCTAAGCGTTAATTTCACAAAACAAACTGGACCTGATATGCCTATTGACTATAGGTTGGGCGTAAATCATTAAGTTTAGTAAAGGGCTTGACAGTGTTTAAAGGATAAAGGGTATCCATGCATTGAAGATCTCCCTGAACGGAGGGCTAGTGTACCACAGTATTCATCCAAGTTCTCTCTGAATTATAAGGATCATTACTGGGTATCGGTGCTCCCCGGTTGAGGGATTCCTTCCATTAATTAAATTAGGGTTCAGTAATTACATCTAATTTGGGATATAAGGGTAGACTTAATCTAGGACTGGTGTATTGTTTTATATTATATGATGAAAGTTAACACTTCATAAATGACAGTTTACAGAATTTCAAGTGCACTAAGTTCATGGAATTAAGATTTATTTCTTTTCTAACTTGAAGGTTGTATTGATTCATAATTTATTGAGATGACTATAACAATACTTGAATATCTTTTCTCAGATGGTAACAATATCTATTACGGTATAAGAATATATTTTACGGCATAAGAATTTGAACTTACCTAAATATAAATATGAATAAGATGAGCAATGCGAAGAATGTGGCCACGTTATCCATTGTTCGTAACATA
Source organism: Sthenelais limicola (assembly GCA_942159475.1). Taxonomy (NCBI): domain Eukaryota; kingdom Metazoa; phylum Annelida; class Polychaeta; order Phyllodocida; family Sigalionidae; genus Sthenelais; species Sthenelais limicola. Next base: position 55,356,011 of record OW804095.1, on the reverse strand, counting down.
ACTACTAACTGGTATCGCAGTGCAGGCATGAACCGTACTAGCTTTAAGATTCTTAAAAGACGGAATGTTCGGAGCACCGATAGTCCTCCGGAACCGCCCTCAACCAATTCAACAAGGCTGAAAGGGAAGAAAAACGAGATAGTTAATTAGTTTGACCAGTTAGTACATGTGACCTGGACAGCATGAACATAGAAATGGGAAACATCGTAGATAATCCTCAAGTAGAAAAGAATTATAATTATGACTGTGTGGATACTACCAATTGGCTCTAAACTTATTAATTTTGTTGTCATATCATGGTCAATTCCCACATCAGAATTTCTCTTTATTTCTGTGATTAACTACATCTGTAATAGAAACATAGATGTGTGTTTGTCACCTAAGAACAAGCTACACTTAAAACTGCCTTCTTTTCCTCAAATAACCCCGAACCTCGACAGATTCGAACACTGATGTTAGAAGAAAAATCTGTGTTCATTTTTATACATTAACATGTTCATACGTTCACCATTGTCTTCGCATTCGGAAAGACATGCCCAATTTGGTAGAAAAGAATGCCAATCGAATTTATAGGTTTCATGGTGAATTCTCCCAGTATTAAACATTATTCTAATTCCAACAATATCATTAATGATTTCATCCATTTAGCTCTTTGGATAGGGACATACATTAAGAAGTAAATGTTATCTCTTGGTTTTAGAATGCAGCTTTCAGAGTTCCAGTTTACTCAGACTGATTCCTTCATTGTATTTACATCCCCATTCCCCACCTAACACTAACAACAACTAGCCAAGAGGGATAGGATTGCATCGCCAACACCATGATTCTTCACCACCCCACCCACTCCCATCACTGTCCTTTCATCTTAGGGATGTATAGCCAGTTCTGCGATGCGATAAAAGAGAACGATTTAGATCTACGATATCGCACGGTCTGATCAGTGAAGGTTCTCTTTGTTACACCAAGCCAGAAGCCTTCGTAGAACTATGTCTGACGACAGAGCACGTTCAAATTAAGTTAATGGACGCCCTTTGTTGATTGGCTGGATTCGTACATGTCATAACCCAGACATAATATGGGCGAGTGAATAGGGATCCTCGGCTCTAATCTCCTATAAGTGCACAACATGGCCTGGCCTGTTTTTCATCCCAAGTCATCGTTCATTCATGATTACTGTACCAATCAATCAAACATTCAATAACAGTATGCAGGGCACTTCAAGTGACCCTGACTATCTCCATGCCATTTTCTATGGGTATAACTACCTCTTTAGGAGAAAATTAGGAGGAGCTGACATTTTAAAATGTACACACTTTGAAAAAGCTGAGCTCATTAACTATTGCTTCGTATAGATGAGTACTTATCCCAAGCAAGATTTTATTTTTACTGCTCCTAATTTAGAATGACTCAATGCCATCCAGTCTATCATAGTACCTTAAAATATTCAATAGCATCCGCCCAATGGACGCAACTATTCTAGGAATTCAGACACAAATGTTTTAAATGAATTGTTGAAGGCGATATCATCTCTACTAGGCTACATAAATAGAGGTTTCTGAATTGGTTGGCTAATAGTCCTTTTTAAAAATTAATATGCTTTCCTAATCTGTCCAACACACTAAGATAGAGGCATCAATTTGTAAAAAAAAAAAAAAAGAAAAGAAAAGAAGAAAAAGAAAAAAAAGCAAGAACACCCCCCCCTAGAAAAAAAGAAGAAAATTACCCCCCTTCCAACGATTAAAATATAATTTATGCATGTACTCCAGTCATGATATTCTATGAAACATGCATGTGTCGGGCCAGCAAAGTGCTGCCGCGTGCCCGAGTCGAAAACAACATTCCATATACTACTCGCATTGACGAATTTTCGTCCTGCTACGATGTAAGGGATACTATATCTCTTTGGGGGAGATCTTGTGCAGGGCAGTGGGTGTTGGGTGAAAAGCCCTACCGGACAATATATCCCCAGAAAATACACCTGGTATCTACCCAATAGGATATAATACACCCTGACACCAAGTTGAAGTAAATGGCAAGGTTTTGTTGTTTATTTTTCGGATGAAAAATTTATATTCATTTATTTTCACTTTTTTTTTGGTTCAGATAATATTATAGTGTACTCTCGGTCTTTCAGCCGTTTTCTGTCCTACCCTAAGCATGTATCTAAATACTATAATTATAACTTTACATCTCAGATTCTGTATGATTTATAATTAAGTATAGGTCTGCACTGGCAACAGGTTCTAACTCATTATTTCTTTGGGGATGTTGAAATATGATACTTATTTATTCTATCAGAGAACCGAATTTGAATCTGATATGGGTTCCTGACAAGACTGAATATACTGCACATTCCGCTTGCAGTTCAACCTTGTTTCATGGACTAGCAATCAAAGATGAATACACGATCAAATATGTATGTACTGCACAATCCACTTGCAGTTCAGTATTGTTTTATGCAGTGGGAATCAAAGATGAATGTACGATCAAAGATATACATGTACTGCACAATCCGCTTGCAGTTCAGCATTGTTTCGTGCAGTAGGAATCAAAGATGAATGTACGATCAAAGATATACATGTACTGCACAATCCGCTTGCAGTTCAGCATTGTTTCATGCAGTAGGAATTAAAGATGAATGTACTTTCAAAGATGTACATGTACCTCACAATACGCTTTCAGTTCAACATTGTTTCATGCAGTGGGAATTAAAGATGCTGTAAACTAATTAAACTTCAATTAAGTTTAGATGAAACTATAACATATTACTGATAGGGAAAAAGGGCCAAAAGGGCAAAATATGAAACCTTTTCAATCGTTCTGTGAGGTATACAAATTATGCCCCCTAATCATGTCTTATTTTGTTTGTGCCCCCTAAACAGATTTCACTTTATATTAGAGAAGATATATATGTCGGAGAGGAGGGAGATGATAATATTACGGTGAAATCGACCTAGGTTATCTATTATTTCCGACCCACAGCAACATAACGATTTCAAGTATCATGGTAAATTACCCATCCCACAAAACACTTATCCAGAAACAGGATGAAGAATTGATGTTGTAAATTCTATCAAATGGCGATCAATAAATACCGTGTGACATCCAAGAATGCGCTCTGTAACACACACCCCATAGTGGATGGACATTGGTAGCACTCTACTTGCATAGTAATGGCGACAGACGTTGGGAGTTTAATAGCCCATGATTACAAATTGCTTAAATAAAGGAATGCCCCTAAGATTAAGTAAATGCATCTGTCAGTGTAAGTAATCTCACAGAAAGGCGCCTTTATAAATGTTATAACTTAGAATATAACCCTGTCCCTTGTGGCTAGTAAAAGAATGCTTGTTTCAGCCTTGGCATACTGGGGCCACCACATAGAACATATCGTTGAGATTATGATCATAAATCAAACATGATAGTGATAAACGGCCTAATAATGTGACTGGCTGTGATGAACGATGGCATGATTATGATCTATAATAGCGATTACATGAACCTAAACCTACACACTATAAGCTGATATAAAACTCGACCAGGTTCCACACAAAATACTTTGGAATGAGAACCTATATTGCTGCCGAGGATTATTCTGCATGCCGAGGACTCAACTACATATGATATATGAAATGGCTATTCCATAATGGGATTTCAAGGTCGCCTCGATTAAATGTCCAGTATAATTATTCATCATTCCACGGTATCCCCTAAATAAAAGGACTGTGGATCGAAAGTCATAGATCTATTGTCTATGTATATTGTTAAAGCTGCATTCTCAGCTATTACGACAAAAGAAGTATTACCAAATTTACTCATATTATGACTCATATGTATTATGTATTAACTGATGTTAACAGAGAGTGCAACTTTAATCCATAGGCACCAAAACATATAAACATATTCCATGCTTCTTAACCACGATTACTCACCTGAGAATGACGATGAATCCGTCAAATACGTTGAAACCATTTTTAATATATCCAAACGGCCCTTCTGCAATGATTTTCATCAACATTTCTAATGCGAACAATGCGCTGAAGAAGAGGTTGCTGTATTCTAGCACCAATGTGAGAGTGAGGGGCTGAAAAATGAAATGAGGGAAACATTGAACAAAAGTCAAATGGCAAATGAATTATTGTAGTCATAATTCGAACAAAAGGTAGTGTTCTTCTAGGATAGCCCTTGCTTTCAAATAAATACATAATCAATAGCAAAACTCCACTAGAGGAAAAACGGCGGCAACAAGTTTTGTTGTTGCCCACTAACAACAGTTCATTTCATGTTTGCAATGAAAACGCAAATGCATGAATGTCAGATGTGTTGCCACATTCTCTGGGAACTGTTGTTTCTGTGTGGAGGTTGTTGCAACAAATTAGTGGGTAACAGCAAAACTTGTTGCGCCGTTTTTCCATCTAGTGGATTTCCGCTATAATGTTCCATCAAATAGTTTAAGAAAAGACAGTGCAGTTTAGAAGCCTTTAGCAAACAGGCACATGTTAAACACGGCACACATTGTATCGAACGTTCAGCCTCCCCCTACCCCCTACCCCACCCCACCCGACCCCTCCATGATGCATCAACCAAAGTCCCCCGCGACTACGCAAAACTGGAAGCGTCGAGAGAAAAGTCACGACCATCCATGATTCTTACTTTCGTCGGGTTCTCTTAAAAATGGACGATCACCAACTAGGCGTAAGCTGTCTTTAATACTTAACGTGAGAACAGAGGGGAAAAATCAAGATCAAAGTATATGGATATTAATAGGGAAGGTGAGCGATGAGTGTGGGAGAAAGGGGAATGAGTACACACAGTACTCTGATTAACCATGACAGCCAGAGCTGGGCGTTTTTCTCACGCCATATAGGCAACCGTTCTGATCTATACTACATACGCACTGTATTTAATAGTACCATGAACCCATGCACATCCATTTCACTAATATGTGAGAATATATGGTAGATAATTTATTCACGATTTTATTTAACTGTGGGTATATTTTAGCTTACTACTTTCGTAACTATCAATTTTCTAACTGCATGTGTAACAATCTTGTTTCAGTGATTATCCCATCATAGGATTTTTTACCAGGCTGCCTGATTTCAATGCCATAAAAAATCCTTATAAATGTAAATATGCGAGGTTTGTCATTGAATCTTTACATAAACTACAATACAGTAGATTATTGGTGTTCAATTGGGCTCCTCGGGTGCAAGATTATTTGCATATTCTTGGTCGTTGCATTGCGGGGTAAAACAGGTAGACATCAAGGTTCATTGACTTCCAGTATAAAAATCACCCTTTTGCTACATTTTCAACTACTCTGCAAGACCTCGCAATTGCATCCATACAATCCGCTTGAAGATAATATCATCAGCATAAAAACATATCATCATAGTAATATCCCACTTGAATATAATATCTGTGGGTATATATATAGTTATGCTGAGCATTATAAAATGCATTATGTCAATCATGGTTTTGGGCAGGGTCGTAACGAAGTACATTTACAATAGATTTGTTCTATCTAAATATTGCTTATCAATATGATTACGTTTTATCTCCCAAATTGAAATAACTTGATAGGAAAACAATTGATGACTCCGCCCTGAATTGAAGCAAAACGATTGCAACATGAAGTCTAGGGGGAAAGGAGGAGAGATTACTACGTATTCTTATGAAGTCAAAGTGCAGCTGACTACTAATCCGTGGACCTTCCTTTTTAGGCTTCTCCAAAAGCACACCCTTGGTGCTGAATGTCGCAAGGACAAAATATTGAGTAGCTCACAAATTGGAGGGAGCTGCCTTTGGTCCCTTGCACGCGAAGCCAGATGGCACCAGAGGAACCCAGGGAGGTTATGGCATCAAACATGCAATATTTCTCTCTGTGTGAGTTGTTTAGGGTGCTTGTAGAGTCTGGAGAGTAGCTAGGATAAATGGGTCACCATTGCCATTTTGCTCCCTCTGGTAACACCAATGCATCTCTCTTCAGAGAGGGTGCCACAGCGGACTCCTAAAATACTCGATGTCTTCACTGATTCGTTTATTATGGAGGTAAATGAATTAACCCTTTCAGGTGGCATTAACATAATACCCTTGTGATGCACATCTTGAATAAATGATACAGAAACAAGGGAATGTCGTCCATGACATTCTTTCGCTACATTCCCTAGACCCCTCGTGACTGTGGACAGGATTAAGGGCCTTGTCCACTAAGCCGATTCTCATGCGATTCTCACATAATTTAGTGGAAAAGAGACCTCTGCGGCGCAAAATCGCATGAGAATAGGCTTAGTGGACTAGGGCCTTTAGGCCTTTCATGGTGCGTTCAGTCATTTACAAAAGGAACAATTTGTAATTATCATACTAGATAGTAGGTTATCGAGCATCAATTAGCGGGATTTTGAAAAATGACTTACCTGGTTGTGGTATTCGATGCCCATACCAAGTGTATTGACTAAGATGGCTATTAATATTCCTCGTTGGAAAAATCGGTGGTCAACTATTGTTTTCACATACTTGCGAAACTGTCCCCACCAATCTGTTCAAGAAAGGAGATAAAATTAGTTATCACACAAAGTAAAAGAGTTCCATAAATATTAATTGCAGGTTTAGGGTTAGCATGTTGCACAGAAATCCCATTGTAAAAGGTTAACAGAAGACAAAGTAACTCGGTTTTTTATCGTCTGATAATATGAAATACTAACATAAACGTTAGAATAAAGAGAAAAGAAATAAAGTCATGGTTTAAATAGTTATGTAGTTAAGATATGCAGCTTAATTGTCGAATGTCAGAAAATATTGCAGCAGTTTGACGGTCCGCTTTTGGACGGTCCATAGAGAGCTAAGCTAGAAGAATGAAACTTAATTAAGAGAAACATGTAATTTATTTCTAATCAACGGTTTTGTCTTAGCAAGCACCTGAGAAAACTGGACAGATTTAAATCAATTGGTATATTATAATTATGCACAGCAAATGCAAACCTTGCATCGTTCAAATCGGTCTCATTTAAACAGGAGAACTTAAAATAAGTTTTAGCCCCGTTTCATTCACGGGAATTATTCCTTCGTAGACAGTCATAATCCGGAAAAGGGACATTGGGTTACAGATTAGTAGGAGATAGTAATTATGGATCACACTTTACTTGGAATGTTGGAAATGATATTTAAATAGAGCATTGAGATTCAGGAAAAACCCTATTGATATTGGAAAGATCATTTTGTAATGAAATAGTATATTAGTGGCCAAGACAATGCGTAACGTAAAAGATAAAAATTCTTAGTTTTAAAAAGATTGGTCAATTAATATTGGAGATCTGCCGCGCGATCTCCATTTTCATTAGTGGGAAATGAAAAAAAAGAAACAAATAATTAATGTATTGTCCCCCGATGCAGGGGTTTCATCGATAGTTACCATCCATTTTTCTCTTGATGAAACCTAATTAAGAAAAAGAACGTTTATAACATCATGGTATTATGGTTGCGCTCATGAAGACTGCGATTATGATAAAGATTATAAACGGACGCAGGTACATCAGTATATAATATATCCTTGTAGCAGCTGCACAAGGTTTACATAGAAGGTTGTTTATCGGAAGCGCGTGCGGAAGATATTCGTGCTTTGTTGCCTAGTCATAGCATTTATGCCAAATGAATCAAACTTAGAAATGAAGTAAACAAAATGATGGTTCGGGTATAGCCCGAGACAAAAGCCTTTAGAAATCGAAAGGCATCTTGTTAACGATATTAAGTACTACCAATTATCGGTTAATCAACGTTCTGTAAAGCAAGCCATTTAAATAATGCCTCATTTGTTGTCTAGGCAAAGCATAGTCTATTTAAACAAGGATAGGACATAGAGTGCATATTTTAAAGCTCAGTTGTATATATAGGTATTTGCTTTGCTCTCTGGTAAGTTATAACGGCGATCTACGGAAGCTAGCGGTAGGCTACGTAGCACATTTATATATTATGGTATATTTCAAAGCATATCATCCTACTACTTCGGGTAATAATAGGCATAACCACATTCTTATCTTCTGGCTTTGCCTCATAAGCTTCAATAGTTATAAAAGCGTATTCTGTCAGAGATTTGTCTAAACACGATTTGCGCTCGGTTCGCCCAACATGCAGTATTTGCCTGTTACTACATTGGCTGCGCTTAATACCGGCTCGCTATGATCCGATTACTGCATCCATAGCCCGCCTTGCGACCCAAGCGGAGGCACGCGAACTAACCATAATTAGAGTCGGTAGAGGGCGCCATGAGCTGTCTCCTGGCAGTTCCCTTGTGAATTAAAACATCAGCTACAGGTTTGCTTCTCTGCACGGATCTTTCACTCTTTAAAGACCTCTGAGATTCGTTAATGTCTCCTTCAATGACAACACAAGTAATAGGCGATTTATTGCCAAGGAGAATGCAGTGAAATGACATGGAGCATGGGCGTTTGAAAGTATCCGAGAAAATAAGCATTCATGAAGGCCCATGCCGTCTAATGACCTTCCTATGACAAATAATACTTGGTCTGAAGAGTGCAAAGTAATCTTGGGTACACATGTACGGTCAGCCTTGGGTGCATCTGAGGTTGCTCATGTTAAACGAAGGAGAGAAGGGCACCTCAAAATTAATAAAAGATGACCTTATCATCAAGATCCACGAGTGCAGGTAATGTGACCGTGATATGCCAATCTAGTGTATATGTATTGGTTTAGATTGAAAGGAACCTAATAATTAAAATTAAACAACCAAATAATGAAAAATTAGAGATAGAAACAAAAACAAACGTTAATGATTGTCTATTCGGAGGTGGCAACTGTCGCCGTTTTCGCTCATTTGAAATAAGTGGAAGCGAACAAGGAAAGTCTTGCGGGGGAACCGTTGAGAAGTATACAGGTAGTAGTCAAATCTTGTTAAGTAATTATTAGTCAATTTTTGGTGAAGCCAGTGATCCTAGGGCTGTAAGCGGTCTCTATGATTTCCTCCTGGACCGCGGTAATCTGGAGCTATTGTTCTAGCCAAGAGCCTGGAGGCGCTAGCTAGTCAGTCCCAACCCGTGGAGGCCCCTTTCTTTGATGGATTATTCTGAGCCAAGACACCACCTGGGTGTGATTAAATACTACCAGTTTGTCCTCTTTCTCTTCCTTCCCTGCACTCCCACAACTGGGAATCTAAAACGCCTGAGTTGCAAGATACTATTCGCAAGAATGTATTATATTAACCATTTAGCCGTGTGCTGCAACTGGCCTATAGGTAAAATGTCAGAGGAGGGCCTTCTTTACAGGTTCCTTATGTATAATTAGCAGTGCCTAAAATATCCTTCGAGTTCAAAATCTGTACCAGAAGCACATCTCCTTCTTGTCTTGTCTCCAATTATGATAAATAATGAATGAATTCATTCAAAAGATGAATCACAATCATCGTATCCAATTTCCTGTAGTAATGTAAAGTTAGTGAAAGGGGAGTCGAGAAATGTAGGGAGTAAGGTAATGTAGGCCCGATTAAATTGTAGATATATATAACTGCGTGTACACAGATTTTCTATGGAGGGGTGTACAATTCACACAATATAGACACTCATACGTGTCGTGATTTACGTTTATGCGTGTGCAGCTCTGGAAATGCATCTATTTCGATAGTTATTTGCTTCATTAGTTTTGCCATCAATAGTCGGTTGGATAATCATGATCACTGCACCACCAGATAATTTGTAAATGGAGAGCCCAGCAATAGTTGTCATATATAATGCATTAATTTGCCTGAATAAGTGGAAAACTGACAATCTTCTCCAACCTAAATGTCTCTTTCGTCACCCACATGAATCTCAATTATCATGGAGGTTTCATTGTACGAACCATCGACAAGTGCTGCTACCACCTGAACTCTACATCTAGCGAGGTGAAAATGATATCTACTTAAGAATGGGGTTATGTAGTGATAATTGTTGCTAAATCTCAGATGACAATATGTGTTATTGAACAGGTAAACAATCTAGCGTTCTTGATTCGGACCATCAATCATAAAACCTAGCTGAGTAACGACTGTCCTTATCCATCTCTAAGCAAACACTCTGAAAGAAGTACAACCAGATTCCCCCCAAAATGTAAAGGCTCTGCAAGGGTTGTGCAAACTCTCCGCGTAACCGAATACCCCGGAGCGTCAGATCGTGCTGCAGTCAGAGGTGAGCAGGCATTGAGTAAGAGCTAGTCCGTTGGTGTCGCTGTCACTCAGACAGGAAGTGACGCAGAACGCTGCGCGGATGCCCAACACCTTCTACATGAGACTGGACATGACAAGTCCCCATCGGGACAATACATTGCCGTGGGAAGCGGGGCTCAACACCCAATCCATCAGCTATAAGTCATCTCAAAATACTATGCCAAGGCTGCATTAAGCTTAGCTAGTAGGTCCTTCATGGTCAAGCCCTTCGAGACACTACGGGGAAGAGGGATTCATAGACAGGTACATAGAGAATCAGTTGAAGGCCAGGGAGTATATATAGGACGGAGAGAAAAAAGTACAAACTGTCTTGATTAGTATGATCTATTGTAGTATCTATTATAGTATGCAACGTACATGGCATCATATTTACAGCAGTTATATATATGAGTCGACGTAGACGTACGTTTAACCCTCAATCTTTACGAATCAAACGTACATCGACACATCCCACATTGCTATCTTAATCCAAGCATTGTTAGTTGCACACCAAGTATAAGAGAATGAAACACACTGTTTGGCTTTTTGCTATTTTAGCACATAATTATCACGATAAAAAGCCATGAACATTGTTAATCTTTACGAGAGGTTCCTTTGCTGATCATTTCTACATACGTCACACAGTGATTCAGATTCAACCAAAACTTGATCAAAACGTGAAATTTCAAACAAATCTTCTCACACCCTGTGAACACGTGAAATATATATTTTCGTCTTCAACCAGTCAAAGTACAGGCCAAATTGTGTTTTAACATAACTTAATTACAAACCACTGAAGATCAAATTAAGGTATATTCAAATAACATTGAACCTTGTGAACCATCATAATATCCAGATCAACAACGTTTGATATCATACCATCTAAATGTAGATAATGTAAGAAAAAGTGTAATTTTTCTATGTCATCTAATGATAATGAAAATCACAATTCCAATGACTTTGTGAAATTGGTGGTATTAATTTGATGCATAGTCTATTAGTCAATGCAACCCAACACCTGCTGCAGAAGCTAAGTGAAAGCAGACGGTGGGTATTTTCCACGATGACCAAATATGTAATATGTAAGTCTACGGACAAAACTCATGTTAGAAAAGACCAATTCGCTGCTGCCCTCATAACCGTATCATGCTCCACTGTATAATGTCTATGTTCACTGCCAAAGAGATAAAGTAATCGAGAGAAGCTCGGGGCAAATGTTATCGATCTTGAGGCTAAATTTAGAGTTTATCACCAGTTGTTTCAATACAAATCTCATTTCACCTTCTTCCTGGCAGAGAGATACTACCTCCCACTGGGCATGGGATGCATTCCCTTTCTCTCAGGAATCAGTAAAAACAACACAAAATTTTCATTTCCGATTAAGACAGATGAAAGGAACTTCACTCCTTCTTTCGCCCACCAGTGCAGGGTGAGTGAAGTTGGTGGGGAGGAAAGGGATTTTTGAACATGGAAGCATGATGACGTCATAGGGCGTGATTTGAGGCAGTAGCTTTTGAATACCACGAGAACCGTTACTCACAGGGAGTCTCTCGGTTCCTACAACATTGCGGTGTGCACAAGGTACACCATTGGATCGAAGCTTCCGAAGAAGCAGTCGATCTGGACAGGTTGTCCGGTTCATCTTGCCATTCTGAAGAAACACAGTATGCATAATGATCTCATCAGAGAATGTTCCATTAAAATAAACTACATCGAAATATCACACTGAATGCTTATGGAAATTGTTTACTATTTGTTTTACTAAAGATTATTTTCAAAGGTCCGTCCATATTGGGTTTCATCGATTCGTGTACTAGTTAAGATCCGAGCATTCCTCATTATCGAAAAAGAATTTTTCATCGGAACAAGAAATAAGCATTCTCGAATGTCTCTCTATTCATATTGAGTGTAATGAATGATGAATAATATCTCAGGTATGACTGACTATGATTTCCTAGGTTTTCTAAGCCGGAATAGAAGGAATGCATAAAGTGGACAACATTTCACTCAAACATATACTGCAATGACATTTATTTATTGTGGAAAACAACGCTTGATCTTGAGAAATCAAGCATAGAAATATTTAGGTCTTTATCAATCCTTATATTATATCTATCTATGATCCTTTTCAGGCCAGGTCAGGTAATCATTTCATCAGTATCATAAAGAATCCATGCAAATAGTTTAGACCTCCGTATTGAAACCGTAATATATGAAACCGTTACTACACATAGAGAAATGAATGAAACGAATGAGTGAAATGCCGACGTCAAAATCTAGCAAGAACCTACATATATGCGATTGTATCCGTTAAAATCACATTGATATGAATATATTACATGAATGTCGACACTGACGATTGCATGACACACCAAAATACATCTTTGATATATTCCATTTAGAGTGAGCAATATTCTCTCTATAGATATATAAGACCAGATAAAAAACAGAATACCCAGGATATAATTATAAAGATGTTGTGACGAACATGCTTCAAACACCTCTTGAACTAACAATAGGTGCAGTCCTAGAACCGTTCTTTCTTCTTCCTACATAGACAGATCTGAATGAAAGGAGAGTGAGAGAGGAAATAGAAAACAGGAAGTTTGCGTAAATTCAACTTACTCAATGGCTTTCGCCTCGGTTCCTCGTCTTCGTCCTCCCAGTCGGAAGACGATTCAGAGTCAGACTCGCTCCAGTTGCACTCAGATTGACTGTGTGGATCGTAATCACTGAAGCTTGCAGATCGGCGTTTCTCGACAACTAAAGATGAAGAGCAGGACAAGGACATGAATAACACCTATGCTTCTATGAAATATGAATCTTGCAACAAAGCATTCAACATATGATTAAGGTTACTGCCGTATTACTGCTTTGGGGTATTCTGCCTGAATATAAAATGATATGCCATTTGATGTGATAAACCTTGTCATCCAGCCCTTTTTTTATTATTCTTACATTTTTTTTACCAAGACTAAAGCACCGCAATGGTGGTCTTCCTCTAGTACCTGGGGGAAGAGGTGAAACTGTACCCACAACATGCTTGCTACTCATGAGACTGAGCCGACCACCTGACCACCCCACATCCCCTCTGGCTCATTGTGTGGCAGGATGAATGCGATGTTTTATTCCTGGTAAAAGGTATGTATAACGATGGAATACCTAGATACCTCAGTCCCTCTAATGAGACCACCCCGCTATGAGACCACAAATCGTTCGGTCCCAAGGGTGGTCTCAATAGAGAGGTCCCACTGTATACGAGATCAGTACTTAGATCATTGGTAAGGTATGTATAGCGAGAAATAATAATAAACATAACATAGCTATATATGGAGTCATTGAAGATAGAATAAAGTAATTTAAAGCACTGATAATGAAACATTTACATATCAATCTGCTATATGATGAACAGGAATACTCCAATCTCTGATAAAAAAAACCCAACCAGAACCGAGTTGTATAAAAGAAATAATGTATTCTGATTAAGGCAAATAGGTAGCCAACGGCACAAGGCCGATGTCATTGCCCTTTTTGTTATGTCTGGTACGCATTGTATTTATAATATAATTTATTTTCCCTAAGCTGTCAATGGGTTCTATGATCATATATGGTAATTACCTTCTGCAGTACAGGGGTGAAGTCTATTGTTGTCAAAATCAGCAGTTGGAGGAGGTTGCTGGAGGTGTCTTGCTCCATGTGCTGTCACAAGATCCGGCGGTGGGGCTGGGTAGTCCTTACTACTACTGCGACTATTGAATGAAGACTGTCTCCTGACACTGACAGTCAGTGCACCGCCGTTACTTCCACTTCCTATTCCACCTCCTCCGGAAGTACCTCCTGCTGTTGCACTTCCTACCCCTGGACCACCTGCCCCCATCGGTGGGGGCAGTATCCCACTACCAGGGGTCATGTTGTTGTTTGGAGACCCCTGGTGGTTAGTGGATTTTAACAGGAGCGGGTCATGGGGCGCGAGGCACTCCGTCATGTAAGTCACTGTGTGAAGTGACTCAGTTGAAGGATTCGCACTCCCGTCGCCCGCTGTAACTGTCAGTTGATTGGGCCGCCGAGGCGACGACACTGGGTCGATGTCGGATACCTCTGGACTAGCCCTAGGAGCTTTGGGGCTCATCTCGGCATTGCTAGGATGATTGGTGATGTGTAATTGTTGTTGATGAGGGTGAAGTGCTTGCAGTTGTAGTGATGTTGGGGGCAAACCTTTTCTCTTTTTCTTCCTCTTGCGTCGTAAAGATATTGCACGTTCGGGGGTGACTTTGCGTTGACGCCTGCCAGTTGCACGGCGACATAATCTGTTTATTTTCCTTTTTGCCCGCCGCCACAAGTGTGCCAAGTATTTTAATATTTCGTTATAACAGCCACCAGGCTCAGAGTTGCTAGCAAGTGTACTACTAGAGTTAAAACGCTTACGTTCTTGCAGCATCCGTTCTGTCTCTCTCTTTTTTGTCTCTGAAAACTGTGTTGCTATGACAACTAAACACAGGTTGATCATAAAAAAGGCTCCAATCTGAAAATAAGATCATAAATATTCACGAGTTAGATCATATTCATAGAACTTCCCATTTCTTTGGTGGTCAAAACATGAAAAATTATTGCAAAGGCATTCTTGAAAATTGTAAGGCAAAATCCAAAACATGTATTACAACCTATACAGGTACAACGCTACTAGCAGTGTGTCTATTCAGTCACACACCATGCTAAAATCAGTGAAAGTCTGTGTCTCTAAAATATTCCATTTGAACCGGTGCATGAGACGAAAAGTGACGTGAAGCCCTTATAAAGGGTCGTTTGGGGACTGATAATGCCAAACGCGATGGACATTCAGGTGGTTCTAATGTGAAATCCTCTCATATTGTTGCCTAAAAACAATCAGACTCACTTGGGGTATAAATCGGCGAAGCAAAATGTTCACACTTGGAAAAATTGATTCACAAATAAGACCTCTCAGCCTAGAAAAAGTTTTCCCCAAAAGATAAGGTCCCAGAGATATCTTCCGCAAAAACAAAAAGTTGGCGGATCACGGTGATTCTGTTCAATAATATCCATTGCTAGTTCTTTTTAAAAGTTCATGTAAAAGTCCGAGCATGCATAGAGGTTGGTTTTGCTGCTGTCTTTAACAATCTACATCTTCATACACCTCAGATCTAAAGGATTCAGAGCTTAAAATATCCTCAGAATAATTAAATAATGCTTGTATATGTACTTTCTTAAACTTACCATTCTACGACAATACAATTCTTGATCAACTTACCATTCCCCTAAATAGGCCTGAATCTCTAATTCTTAATTGTGACTCAGAGTAGGATTTCATTGGTTTATACATTCAGGAAAATATTCCTACAACTATCATTTGTTATAATTACATTTGTGAAATCAATTTAAAAAATCGAATTTCCAATTTTGAATCATATTATTGTTTTATATAGTTTCCACGAGCACAATACTTAATGAATAATAAATCATTTTTGCTTTGTACATCAAATTAGATATTGGAAATACTGTTTCTTTATAAACATGTAAATATATGGATATCTATAAAACAATAGGGTTTATGTAGATTGTTGGGCACTAATAGCTATTACAAACTTCTATTTTTGTAAATCTTAAAATTAATTATCGTCGAAAGGAATTGATCGAAAAGAAGCCATCTAAGTGAGTTAACCTACACTTGAAGCAGATTATATTGAACGCAAACAAAAGTGCAAAACAGCATCTTTGTGAACTTAAAAATTATTTTGAGATGTTTCAATATGGCGCAAATATTTGCATTACTCAAAGCCAAGCAATGACAAAGAGTGGAAACATCATAACGCGTACATTACATTAAGGGGCGCAGGTCTACGACAAACTTGCATTAGGTTTTTATGGCCGTATTTGATTGTTACTGAGGAAAGGAAAACTCTCAGCAGTAATTACATTAGGAATTTTTGGAGTCGTGACTCCATGCATTCATATCATCTGATACCTTTTCATTTGTTATTTTCCGCATTATAGTTTCATAATTCATATTACATTTAGAGTGCACTCGTGGGATAATTACTATGAGTATCATGTTGAAAGAAATTAGTTCAATCCTTAGTATGGGTATGCAACATGGACAATTGAGACAACGCGTTAAATTGTAATATTATTATTAATTGAAAACTACCCTATTGAACAAATGACCGGAGTTTTCACCATGACAGAAGAACCGAAACGAGACAAGACACAAACCAATTATTGTACATCCTTTCCCAAAACCCATGGATGAATGGATTTGGCAATATTTCGTCAGAGACTACATATACAGTATATAAACCGACTAGAGAATCTTTGTTCAGAGGACATAGACAATCCTTAGGGACTAGAGATTTTCCTTTGTACAAGAGACAGGAACAATACCAATATGTTCAGTTGATAGGTCACCAAAGTCACAAGGGTTAACAAAAACCGGAACCGGAACCTGGTTACACATAGCCACGCAGGTTCTAAGGCTGTAGGTCCAAAAAATCTCCAACAAAATATTTTTGCGATGAAAGGAATATATTCCTGTAAATCAATTTATGTTGTTAATAATTTCAATGTGGACTGTTCCTTAGATATGCATGAAGAGGGTTGTTCACAGGTATGTCAAGGATTAAAAAATAAGTACGGGCGAAGTACGGGTTCACAAGTCGGTGCGTTGCTACAATTCAGCAAAAAAGTGTGTAATAGAACCAAAATGCGGCAACTGGTGTTGGTTAGGGAGCAAAATTGGGCCCTAACGATGGCGATGACGGAGCTAGTCATTTGAACAAATACCTACACAGCAATGTCTTATTGAGTGTTTGTATCAGTCAAGTGTAGCGAAAGGAGAAACAGTTGAGCCAGGATGATAAAATTCAGGCAGGGCTGCATTGAGGGGCATTGAAGTGCTTACGATTAATCAAATGTATTATGCAAGAACATTGTTTTCTTAAGATACCATGTTCCCACCGTGGTACCTTATAATCCAATGCTTGATAATACTTGATAATATCAGCAATGCGTATAGATTCTGAGCTATTTTACACAGACCAATTTTTCACAGAATCTATGTCCTTCAGAATTTCATATTTTTATAGGTGTTTGAAGGCAGTTTTTTTAGGCATGCATTCCTCCCTATTTTTGAAGATTGTCTAGATAGATGATGATGGCAAATTAGGAAACTGTGCTTTATACGGATAATAAACATGCATGCAAAACAGTGCCATTGCATTAATGTTGACCAGAATATTGGAACACGCCATTGTGTTATAATTTCTTAGTCGAGATGGAGTAATGATTGAATATGGATATCTCACAATGTTCGTTGGCCTTCTCTAACATATCATGCAGTGGTCGGAGGTCAGAACAGAAGGGACTGTACATTTAGATTGAGATGGAGAGTGTCTTGGGGATGCAGGACCCACGCATAACAGGTTCAAATTTAACCGAGGACAACTTAATGAATATGAATTAGTATTGGTCTGTCAATGTTTACCAGTGGTATTTCATGGAGAGAAAGGATTCTTACATGTCTCTGGAGGAGAGAAATTGCTCATGTTAGTAAGGTGGTCAATGTAGGGAGGTAATTGAATGCGTACACGTATCAGGGGGTCAATGCATGGGAGTGGTAGGTAGATGGAGGTATACACCCTGGATTATGTCATTCGAGGGGTCACTGCTGTTTACAGGCTTAAGTAGCACATTGAGCGCACTTTAGAACAGGGATAAAGCAGTAGCAGGAGAAAAAGGCTAGGCGAAAATGAAGGTGAGAGCGGAGTAAGAGAGGGTAGAATAACGGAGATAGCGTCACACAGCACACACAGGAAATACAATGCAAGCTGTCTAATGCAACTGACATATATAATAAGTGCATATCATTCGAAAACAGTCCACGACATGAACCAAAAAGCATCTACTCGAGCCTGATGGTGAAGCGATGCCCAGCGTTAATCAACATGGGGACGCACCAGAATACCATAACCAACATCCCTTGTATAGGTGTATGCGTAAAGTATATGTATATAATATATATACAGGCCGTGACCAGGCCTAAAACCCATACACAAGAAGGGGCAATCTGCTGGTTGGTGCTGTTCTAGCTCTTAAATTGTTCGTAGGCTGGGTGTTTTCAGGATCTTTATCAGACTAAACATTAGATAATATATAATGAAGAAAAGTAATAAAAAAAGATTGAGAGAGCATCGCTCCAATGCTCTGATAATTGAGTTGAAATGCTTCTAGAACTACAGCTCTAGGATTGTGCTCTCATACATGTATGGAGAACGGGGACTCCATAAACAGGATGCAGAAGAACCATGCCATGGTATCTTACTTACCACAATTAGTGAAACAAAATATATCCAATCCCAGAAAGAGTGTGCATCCTGTACATAATACATTATATTTACCCAGCCCGCTAGGCTTATGACCTGAAAAACAGAAAGTGAATAAAAATCGATGAAAAATCTAAGTTAATGACAGCAGTACTTACCACGATAAGTGCCACAAAATATACCCAATCCCAGAATGAGTGGGCATCCTGGACAAAATACATGATATCAACCCAACCTTCAAGGCTGATCACCTGAAAAACAGACAAAAAGAGCAGAGGATTGAGGTTAAACACTTGTTAGAAGACGCTGTTGAGGAGGTCTAGAGATCCATTCCACTAAACCTAGTAAGGGATCATTGAAAAACATTGCATCTCTCGATCGCATAAGTTGTGGCCCAACATCTTACATTGAACCCAACAGAGTGGAATTGTTACCATAAGCATACTAACTTGCAAACTATGCCTCTATTGTATATTTATGTACTGATACCTGTTGACAAACAGCAGTCAAAATATTAAAATCTTCAAAGTATGTATCACTGTGTGTATATTTTTATTTGGTTATATTGTGTCATCAAAACAAAAAAATAATCCATAATGTTGTACTGTTGAAAATGTTGATTGTTAAATATATTACAAATAGGGCTAAGGGTTATTATATGATACAAGAGTTTTAGTTTTAGAGTGCTTCGCAGGCAAGATGGATGGAGAAATGCAGAATGTAGGATGAAAGGTGTAATTCTAGGTGCATGATATTAAGCGAGTGAAAAAGATTTGAGTCTGCATTGGGCACTTGACATTCCCAGTTAGAATAGTAAGAGTACCACTGCACGTGGACGACCGGAAGTGTTATATATATCTTTTATTTGAGCCAGAACTACCGCGACAAGAATCTGCCAGTGTTTTGCCATGATCGTTACACCGGCCCACTGCACCAATGGCAACTGAAAAAGGACGAAAGTACACAGTCCAATGGAAAAAGAAGAAATCAATCAATAAATATATGACCAACATCCCACAGCTAGTATGAATAGACAAGATCTTACCTTCCATTGATTCAACTGAAATAAATTCTAGTAAGGAGGGCATACGAAGGAAAAGAAGGGATGCCATAATAATAAGAAAAATCACATTGACTGACATATTTAAGGTCACAATCAACCACCATATTGTAATCAAAATGACTATGGTACGGAGTTATTTGTATTCATAATTAAACATATTGCATCATCTTTAGAGATCATTATTTGAATTCCTAAACATAATTTTATTCCTGAAATCTTTTGAATGATGGATCTTTAATTAGATCGTTTGACGCTAGCCCAGAATGGTAGTAACATTCGTGAGTAGGGAAATGTTGTAACAAGGTTCGAAGACAATGCAATAGCTATTCCATCTCATGCGTTCAATAATATGGCAGCCCCACAATACCCATGCTGTTGTAATGGGCCATATTATATTCCTATTTAACAGTAATTATCATTAAAGAACATCAAAAATTATATCATTAAAGCCAAATGATGAACGGTATACATATAATAAGTACTGGCCCACAACACTGCAATAGGAAGACTACAATTATATAGTTTTCTTCGTTTGAAATAATAAACACATTTACATATTGATAAAATAAATTTAAAAAAATGATAATGCGAATACAATATTACAAATATCTCTATAATGAGGGGAATGCAATTCCACGCCGCAAGTTCCAATGGTCTGCTATTATTGTATGATTATTTTAAAGTCCACCTACATCCAGGTTTTCGGATTTGAATGGGAAAACGAACTTTCACATGTTTTGGCACAGTGCAAACTGCATGGCAGCCTACATAATATATCATTTATATCCTTGATACTTAGGCCTCAGTATGTATAGCTATCCCGCTAACATATCGAATTATGAGGACACAAAAGATGCTATGCTGACATGGGAAACCCTGATGTAATACCATGGACTTAGCGATTGAAGGTCGTTAGCTAGCCATCCCGGGAGAGCCTCCAGTACAGCAAACCTCCTGCAGGTGTCAGGGCAAGCCTGCCACTTCACAGGGAATAATTCAGCATCCTCGCACTCAATTAATTATTGACTCTCGCTTGGGAACACTGTCTCTGCTTGTGCACAATAGAAAATACCTATAACCATGTGTCAACTATCATACCGATCAATGATGCAAAGGCCCAGACTAGTGCTGACATGGCAGCAATGGATACCTATCCGAAACACCACAAGGTGATTTCGTTAGCACTAGTTCATTGCCACGTCCAGGTTTATGATTAACACCATGTTATACCTCATCATCGAATATTAGCTCAATTAAATTCCATGACATGTGGGTATGAAGAAAGTGCTGAGACAGGAATAATTTTGAAGACACAATTCTTGCCCTGTGCATGAATGAATCCGTTCCCTGCTGGACCTATTTGTTGAATTATTTAATGAGGTGAATGGACAAGAAAGAGTGAGTCTTGGAGTGATATATGTTACAGGTGGCGTATGACTCCATCCACCATTATTCTAATTTCGAACGTTTGTTCCATTAACATGGGGAATCTTGTATGCTATTTTGAAGTGGGCTTTATGTCAGAATAGAGCTACATAAATGGTAAGACATTATGATTTTACAATCTATGAGTGCCCACAGTAGGCCTACTAGGGGTATAGTTCCGTATATAATTGTGTGAGACTTGATCATTAATTTTAAAGAAGTGGAGACATTATAAATGTCACCTCACCGAAGCCGACAGACTTAAGCTTGAGAAACGTATGATATGACTCTATTAAAGCTATTTAACATAGGCTTTGCATTTGTTTGTAATTTAATTGGAGATTTTGGATAGGGAATCATTTGAGAAAGGTTTAGTTTAACTAATCCCCTTGCTCGGCTGTGCTATTGGGCATTGACAGAACTTCTTAGTACATACTAAGGCATACGTTTTATTGACAATAACCAGTTACTTTCGTTGCTCCTAACTGTAACTGCTCCGAATAATCACTAAATAAATGGGAGAATTATGTTTATCCATTCTTATCCCATCCGAGGTCATGCACAGTAACATAACATCTCTTATATATTTTATCAGCTGATAGCTTTTCAGAGCGACGGATCATGTACATCAATGAGAACCATTGCTTAGAATCCGGCCATTATATGCGGTGGAAATGTCACTGATGCCAACATTTATATCGCCACGCAGAAAAGCCCAGTACAGAGTGTGTACATTTGGGGAAATACCCAGCGCAATAAGTCCTTATGAAACTCGGTTTTTCAAATGAATTTGGAATTGCTGACCAACATAAATGACGGTTCAGTAACAATAGCAAAGTGGCGTGAATGTTATCTAAAGTGGTATTTATCCATTAGAAATTATATTTTTTTAAAAACTAGATTCACAAGAAGCAGCTAGCCAGACACCATATGTGTTCTACTGGCTGTGACCGCTCCGAATAATCACTAAATAAATGGGAGAATTATATTTATCCATTCTAATCACAAGTGCCTAGATTCGGGTAAATTCGAGCTACTCCCCCCATCACCAACCATGCCGCTATCATCCGCATCCTTTGGATAAAAATTATCCTATCAATGGTTGCCATGGAGATTCTGCATCTCCCTGTCCCATGTTTTCAATCAATGGGCGCCAGGACGGGGAAACTGTTGTCCTACTAATGCTGTAATAATCACTCTCGCCCTCTGATTATGCTTCGACAAGCGGTCATTATAAATATGGCATATTATGTTATTCATATTTGCAGGTAAATATGATATATATATGACAGGAAAAATGGCATCATTTTGTTGGGGAAATTGTTTTCAAAAGCGGTTCAGTTTCATGTCGAATGCAAAAAGCAGCGAACAAAGGAGGAGCCGAATAGAACAATTTGTTTCCAAGGATTATCTTTAATTGATTCTACATTGGCGACAGATTATACACGATTGTAGTCTCAGACCTTAGAGTCTAAGCATTCGTTTGTATCTCAAAGTGGAAATCTGACTTGTGTGTGCTGTATCCGGGATCGGGAGCTAATGCAACATCTGACATAGGGCGTTCACATCGATGTTTGATGTTTTCGCCTGAGAAGAAGGCCTCTTTGATTATGCAAATCCGAATTTAAGCGTGAGGGGTAAAAGGGAAATGGCAAGCTACTAGCAAATGTTGATATTTCCGTGTTAACCGGCAATTTTCTGCATCATCCAATCGCTGTAAGGACTAGTTCAATAATATGTCAGCTCCACAATACCAATGAATGTCATTTAGTTTTCCCAAGGACCCACGTGTATTGTTATATAGATATCAACGATCTATTGCTCGTGTTCAGAACATGTGTAATACTCCCTCCTTCTATAGGTGGCAATGCGAGCAGCATGTTGAAATAGGGATTCATCAAGATAATTCTCAAGCGGCGGTGGTGCTTATTTATTGTATTGCTTGAGGCATGGAATTGACTCCTCAAATGTCCAATATTAACTCGATTAAAATTCAAGGGTTCACTTCTATAAGGAATCAAACTGTCACCTAACCAGAAAGGCAGAGATTACAATCAGATTGCTCCTTAACATTTAATCAGAGTTCCTATATCATGTATTATCATGTTTTCAATACTGGACTGTATAGGGATCAGTACAGAAGATAGGTGTCCAGAGGAATTAAAACGAAGCACGTAGACTTATGTACATATAGTCTTAATATTAAAAGAAAGTTAGTAAGCAAGAATAAGCTCTTAAGAATTATTGGGTATAGATGGATGGAAATTCTAGTTTCAGAATCATGCATGCATCTAGAGTGAATTGAATGGACCTACCTGGAAAATGGCAACCCATGCCAGGCCTATATTATCAAAAGAAATAGCCCCTTGAAAGGGGTTCTTGACACCAGCTTTACAGTCCGTATAATACTGATTCCAGTTAACACATGAATCGTTGGTGGGCAGGTTGTCGGAGAATGGTGCCGCACTCTCGTTGCACCGCCGGCCATTGTGTATAAATAGTGGTAGGTCGCTGCACTGCATCATGCCCCCATCTCCACGACGGGCACATATAAAATCCTTTTCGTTTATAGGTATATAGTAACCCCGGAGGTTTCTGTAAGTATTAACAAAATAACGATTAGAAATTAGGATAAGTACGTTGAACGCTATTAATTATCGTAATCAAATAGGATGTTATAGAAATTATAATGATTAGACCATCATTTCAGCCAACCTTTTGTCTCATCAAGCTATAACAATATAACTATAACTATAAAACCACTAGTTTTGTCTAGCTTATTCTATATATGTACGCTGAAGGATTGATAAAGCATTATCAACCGGGATTCCTTTGTCATTCCATAACTGAAAGAATTTCAAGAAATGGTAATGGATTATGACATCGGTTGCAGCGCATTCCTGATAATTTATGTTCATGTAATATTTAGACGTTGTAAGATTTCAACGTTGCGGAGATCGACTTAGATAGTCACATTCGGTTGAATATAGTTGTGCAACTAAATACAATAGTGTGTAACGGACGGGCAAGATGCACGCGTCGTCAACACGACGGCACTTAAAATCATTCCATGCCATTGTTGAGCGCGGTGCGGCCATTGCCGTTGGCTGTGCTGGAAACAAGACAAGGACAAGGAGTGTTGGTTCTTGAAGGGCAGATCATATGGCACCAGTCCACTACATGGGTCTGAGAATGAGACGAGACCCATCAATAAGCATTGTAGGCATCTACCATCCGAGACTGAGCGAGCAGTTATCACATCCCATGCTATCCAATCAATGGTGTTTTATGTTTAGAAGTTATTTAGGTATGGAACACTTAAAGAAGAAATTCTAAGTTTAGGAAATTGAGTATATCATAGAAAAAGACAAAGAGCAGAGCTTTAAGATTTCTCCACTATGTAAATAAGACCTTCACTCAATTCACTATATATATATATGGACCAATAACTACCAGATTAGAAGCCACTTGAAATTTGGAAGCCACTTGGTAGAAGTCACAAGCAAAGTATGGTATGGAAGCAAGATGCCGGAACCAGTCATGTCCTCTTAGTATCAGTACTTTATCATAAAGTTTGATTCAGTATCACTGGGCATTGTTCCAAATTTTTAATCTAGTGTCCTCGTTCCGATTCCCTCAAGAGTTATTTTGATTCGAATAGTATCACTTTCCTCCATCTTCTATCTCATACTGGAGACAGCCGAATCATACTAATCTTTCATTTTGATATTCTGAATCAAACACGTAGGACTAAGAGCGTTTCACATTCAAATGTTTGAAAGAATTTCCCATGGTGCCGAAATACCTTGAAATATCGTTTCATGGCGTTGAGTGGAGCACAATCCTCATGAAGAATAAGCCTCATGGGAGTGGGCGACTGAAAAAGTGACTTCCCTCTAAATCCTCATAGCAAAACGAATGTACCAGATGCTGTACCCTAACCTGCTCTTAATTACTTCATGAAAATGTTGTTATCGAATGCTAACATACACGTTGAGATATTCTATACGGTTTACATTTCCTTGAATGTCAAAGATATGGAAAGAAGAGCAACTTATGTTAGATATAATAATCAAATCCATCGATTCTGAAGTGCAACTTGAAATTGAATTAATTGCTTCTATTATATATTCTTTATACTGTCCTCCAGCTGTATTTGAATGGTCAGTAGAGCCAAGTAAAACCCTGGCAAACTGTCACTCGACTGACTACTGACTATATTGATAGAAACATTTCGGGAGCCCCTTTTCGTTTTCTGTTTTTGGTATTTTTTGCTTTTTGTCTATATTATGTCCCGCGCTCTACCACCTGAGCTTCGGGGGCCAGTTGGTAGAAACTTTTAACAGTGTGAAGACAGTATTCCCTCTATACGAAAAGTGCGGGTGATAAACTCATGATCAGTCCTTAAGTTGTATATGTATTCGTAGTTGTATATGCGGAAAGAATAGCACTTTCAGGAAAGGACCCATGGAACGGAGTCATATTATGTATAGTATACGTTATGTTGCTCGGATTTACTGCTGCCGGATCTCTTACATGGATACTTGTGATCCTCAGTGTTCATGCCCAATGCTATCCTGTCTGCTAGTATCGATTCAGTCTTATCGAAAAGGGCTTGTCCATAGGATGAACACAATGCTATAAGACGATATGCTTGATCCATCGATCTGCCATATAGCTTTGTATACACAGGGTCGTGCCTTGCTTGGGGGATATAATCGCAGAAAAGACCTCTCACTGACCTTTGTCAATATCACGAATCCAGATTAGGTTAGAATATAAACTGTCATAACGCAAGGATTATTTTTTTACGGGGATTCTTTGCAACGCGCCTATCTTTCCACTCACTGGCTTGGCATCTGCCTAGCATTGGAGAAATTGCATTATGGAACGTGGCCCTGTTCTTATAAGACGATGAGTTGTTCATAGGCATAGCGAGAGGGTGACAGTCGCGGTCTGTACTCCGGAGCTAAACCTATATTCTTAGAGTTCCGTGTCCCAAACGTTGAGAGTGGAATTTCTAATATAGATGTTACAGAGCGTACAGAATAATTAGTGGAACAGCAATGGGCTGTCGCGACTATCAAAAAGCACCGTGCATGAACAAACTATGAGTGTTTGCTACATGCTATGAAACCCCCAATTGCTGAATTTGTCTGCGACGATATAACGCGAATCAGGATCTTTTTACATTGAGGAATTAAACGTTATTCGAACGGCCCAGAATTAAAAGAAAATAGGAGCGAATAATACTGTAGGGTGTTTCATAAGAAAAATAGCGCGCGTTCGTTATGGTAGCACAACTATGGGTCAGATAGCCATACATTTAGCGCACGTTCGTTAATTGTTGGCCCTTAGAGCACGCTATGTTAAAATATGTCGTCCTCATTTGGTAACGACTGTCGTTAGGTGCTATAGGTCGTTAGGTGCTATGCCATTTTTTCTTATGAAACGCCGCCCTGTACTTATAGGGCAAGCGACAAAATTCTTAACATGATATACTTAGGAAATTGAAAGTAATACTCACACATGTGTTGGGAATGAGATGTTGACAGGCATCTCCAGGAAACAGCGATTCCGTAGAAGACCAGCCCACAGCTGAACGCCGATGATACCAAAGATAAAGAAAACGAAGAAGCACAGCAATAGGACGTTTCCGAGCATAGGTAAGGTGTCTAGGAGTAACATTACAAGGATTCTCATACCTGTAAATAAGAAATAACACAAAGGGGTTAATGGAAGCAGGGTTTGGGGTTACTCTTGAAGGGGACAAGATACCAGAGATACCAGAATCATTTAACATAGTCTCTAACTTATATAATATATATCGTATTGTGACTATAATGTGTTTAATTGTATTATGAATCAACTCGATCAAAAATGCTCGGATTTAATTTTTAGTGTTTTCCCGTTTATCCATAATCTGGAAAAAACAATAGTTGCTTGGATTAAGGTGCATTTCATAATTTTAAATGTCTGACAAACTCTATGAAGGCAAGGGAAATGACCACATTCTGTACAAGGAAAGATATCTTGCCTATGCTCCCTTTCAAGCTCAAGGAAGCTGTAAAAAGGAATTAGAAATTCTACAGGCAGGACCTGCAGGTAATTAAAGATCAATGCAGATGAGGGCATGCTGATATACTGGTCGCAACAGAAATTGCAATCCTCTGTTATTCCTTTCGACTTTGCCCAAAGCTATTAAAGATCTTAAGGCCCACATTGATATGTATAATTGATTAGTTTCTTTGAGACGAAATGGCTAAATTACGGCCCTTAAATGGACGTCTTTGAAATAGTTTCACATACTGATGGTTTTTGTCCGCCAGCGTAAGAACGCAGCGGGACTACGGTGCATGCCGCGGGCGACAAGATGGATTGGAATCTTTTCATGTTTTTCATGATGATTGATGAACAATCAGTGGGAAGCAAACAATTATTGAAGACATAAAATTCCTCGTAGTTAGGATGCGAAAGATGCAAGGACCTTGCTAAATGCTGGTGAAGTTTTAAATTCTGTTCAGTGCATTCCCCGCCTGTTAGTTATTCCATGGTTTCCTGCGTAAGCTCCCATTCCTCTCTCATTTTAAAATTTCTGCTTCTCCCTGTCCCGCCGAAGATTTTTCGTCCAACCTTACATGGCGCTCTGTATTCGTTACATTGTATTGGCATTAATTAGCAGTTATAGTGCTATCCAACCAGAACAACACGGTCGCATTTTATAGCTATGAAGGTTCTCTGGCTGAGTGGAAGCGAAAAGGCTGCTGTTGGTGCTTGCATTCTTCCGTCTTCTCTTTTCATCTAAATCTTAATCAATACAGGGCATAATAGGCTCCCTCTGTCTATGAAGTCGGCAGTGGGAAGGAGGGCTTCCATATAATATGTATATGCGGTAGAATGGATAGTGCCCAGGGGAATACAGTTCGATACCCCAACTGCCCCGGTGTTTTCATCGATCCAGTGCTTTTAGTTGGTCCCCTTGAAGTAAGATATTATAGTGGGAGGCATTCAACACCCCACAAGGGCCCCGAGAGGATGCTTCAAAGTTCTATGTTGACTTTATGGATCGACTTTCTAATTTCATATGTGTGTGATGATATGCGCGGTGTTCAGAGTACACCTAGCCAATTACATAGCCAATTACTTGTAATGTAAGTATGTATCGTATATCTATATATTATTATTATAATATATATTGTATACGTATGATATAATGATATAGCTTTATATGTAAAATAATATGTCTAAATACAATATGTGAACAGTATTATTCCATATGCATTGCATTATTATCCAGCTTTTATGTCAGGTACTAAGGCACACTAAGGCAACAAAATGAGGCTTTTTAAAACTGTGCTCTCTGTTTATCGGACCAACGCCTGTCCAATGGGATGCAAGCAAAGATGCAAAGTATTAGTTCCTGTATAGATGAGTTATTCCTGCAACATCTTATATTGAAGTCTTTCTTCGCATTCCCATTCCGTCAGAGGAAGCAGTGTTGACAAGCTCATAGCAATGACTGATTAAAAGATTTTATTAACATATAATGTGTCGTGTGGATTATGTTTTCTTCATCTACTCATTCCGATCTTTTTGCTTTACGGCCAGGACGCCTTCATCATTATATGTTGTGATTAGTGTGTATCTTTTCACTACGAGATACATGCTTTCTGAAGTAATAACAAGAGGAAACTACTTCTTTCCTTTCTCTCTAATCTCGCTTTCGTTTCCCACACCGACATTAGCTATGCAGATTGCCCATTCCTGATTAGATTTTCCTTGGAAGGGTTGGCGGGTCGGAATCGACCAGAAAACACTTTACCTCCCAGTACCTGCGCAGAACAGCCAATATAAGAGGATTCCAACATTTATATCACGACTCGTCATATTGAGCCAGTAATATTGGCTACTTGGATTGCCATTTAGAAATGATATAAAATATCACTGCTTTCACATGGGTAATTTCTTATTTGCAAGCGAGGCATGTTGATAAAATCTGATTCAGGCAGCCTAGAAGGAAGCCAAATAAATGGACGAAATGTCTTTGGTTTTTAGATGTCCCTGTTTTTTCCCACCAAAACCTCCATTCGTTATCAAGGCAGATACCGAGAAAAATCGTTTGGGGGCTAGCGAATATAAGTCTGGTGTTTGCAATAACTGGCTCTCCATCGTTTCGTTGTCATAGCTACTTTGACTGGCAGAGACAGTAGAGGTTGACCTTTTGCTTAGCAGTGATGTGAGAGTTGTGCTGAATTCTGCCAAGCGCCATTGAAAGCTATTATGACTCGAGCACCGTCCTCACAATGGTACTTTGACATTTCTATTCACTTGGCACAAATGTCAGTCCCTCATGAAGATGTGGAACCTTCCTAGCTCTTAAATCACAGCCCTTCCCTCTCTCTATCTTAGTGAAGGTGGACCATCATTTCTCTTACCCACTTCGGCTGTTTTGGCTCTTAGGAGGCAGTACTGGCCAATGTTCTGGTCAGTGCATAGAAAAACATTCGACACTCAACAGCCTCCTCACTAGACATTTTCTTCGGATAGCTTCTTCAATGTTGTTATGGCAAAGGCCTGGCCAAAACCAGGAATATGCCTTAGTGCCTCATATCCGTCACTAGGCCTGTTTCTGTTTCCTTATGATACACTGAGGTAGTACTTTCTTTATTGAATTGAATTCCTGTAGACCCTCGACCAACGGCTACTTTGCGTATATTGGATTGGTAATCACCTAGTAACAGAATGCATGGTACTTACTTGGGATTCTATTGATAGCGCGGAGTGGCCTCAACACTCGAATGGTTCTAATAGCTGATATGCTGAGGTTTTCATTGTTCATCCCATACTCGACAGCCCTATATAGGAAAACATATAGAAGAACAGGAGAACGGCATCAGAATTATCCTTATTTTCATACAGTTAACAATACGGCATCCATATTGGTATAATAATTGCACTTGGTATATGGAGAGAAAAGGGGATATAAAGGCTGCATATTAACTGGTAAGGAATAAGAAGGAATAAAACATAAAGCATCGAGAATTATTGCATGATCCAATGATGAAAATTCGTCACTGAAGCTCTAAAAAATGGAAATATATAATTGTTAGATGCTAGACAAGAGTCCAACAAGCGAACATTATTAAAGGAACTCACAATATATTTTACTTGATGACAAATGACAAATGTATGATGCCAGATGAAAACCAATTTGCAATTAACGAGTAGAGATTGGATTCAACAAAGACTGCTTGATATTGGGGCAGGGTGAATAATTTGAATACTCATAAGGCGTAACCTTTGATTTAAAATTACATAGTGTCGAACTGAATACACAAGTCTTCATGAAAGATATATATAAATCATCATATGACACATAGATGTCTTAACAAACCTACTTGCTCATACTTACTTGCTCACCCACTCAAGGTTATGGTTAGCAAGCTTAAATTTAGTGTTACGTCATCTTAAGTTAATGTTATGAACCAAGATGCCTTTGGCGCTTTAGATTGTGCTTAATGCCAGAAGTCATACTTAAGGATCAGCGCAAACCTAGGCTGAAATACATGAGAATTTACGGTTTTAATCTACTATTAATCAACAGGTTTCGAGGTAGATGTTCTTATGTAGGATAGATAACCTAACAAAAGAGAACGACAAAGTGATCAATCCCTTTTCTATCTTATCTATTATCGAACTGAGTACATGGAATATAGTGTATGCAGTGGCATATTTAATATAGGTAGATTTTCATTCTTTTAGATAGGGGGAGGGGTATTCATCTTTAGGCCCGCCTTTTGTTTATCCTCTGCTATAGCCCTGCTAGTGGATTACATGGTGGGTTAGCAAGATCAAGGTGAATGATATTGGTTAGTTTTTAGGAACATTCAAGGAGATGGATAGTTAGTAGATACTGTCGGTAAAGCTTTGATATTGGTTTGGGTTGATGCCATTGCAACCTTAAGATACTATTTCTGCCACCATGGCATTAATGCCTTTAATAGTTGTAGAGTTTTAACTCAAACGTGCCATGCTCAAGCCAATGAATATTTAGACTCTTATTATGTAAGATTATATTATACTCCTTAACATCCTTAATTAATAAATAGAGTAAGATTAGCATGTGCTTACAAATGAAATCTCAAAGTCTTATACCTAAGACACGGTTGCTATGGCACAACTAAAGATAAATTGAATCGTGAGATATTAGTGCGTCTCCATAATACTTGCGAAAAGATAGAGATAGAGTTTCTACACGCCGAGAATAGAACGAGAAAAATCGTACCAAATACCCGACAACATTAGTAAAATCGCAAAGTTCTTACTTCAGTTTCATCAGATACTCCACTGTGCTACAATATTAGAAAGGGAAAAAACAAACGACTTGTATAGACCTCTACAACTAAGAAGCGTGGAGGCGTGAACGAAAAACAACTTTTACAATTTTATGGAACAAGGCATCTTTTTATATGGAAGCATAGAAGAAGATTTACTGGGATGTTGGTGATGATAGAAGGTATGCACTGTTGGTGATGAGATGAATGTATCCATATTTTTGAGTGCATATGTTCTGATTTATATACGAGGCACACACCATACATTCTTTCTTCGCAAAGGTGGTTCTTCATATCTAAGATATATTATATTTCTAGGTGTTGTACTATGATGCCTAGACTATCTAGATCCATGAACTTTGTCAATTGGAGTATGCCGTAGTGATCCATTCATAAGCACAGGCTTATATTCCGCTTAGGCCCCTTTTGCTCCGGCTTGCAATTCAGACAGGCTATTATTTCAAACTATAAGGGTAATTAATTTAGGTATACAGATGAATTTGGACTAGGTTGGAGAGGTTTTACTCTCAATGGTTCACTTTTAGAGGGCAAAACTGGATGGTAAATGGACGTTTTGTTCAATATGATTTAGTTTCCAAAGCTGAAATTACACAACTTTGTTTTATGGATCTGGTGACATAAAAATTATAAATATTCTACCAATTAAACAGATTAACTATTTTAACTATTTTATAAGGTATTGCATATAATCTTAGTAATTATGAGAAGTGTCAAAGGCCTTTTTAAAGTTCATGAAGTCTCCATTGTGTGCATGGTTCAATGAGGTTCTTTAGTGTAAACATCTGGTCAATGCACCCGTCTCTTTTGTGATCTTACTTGCTCACACCTCAGTGTGCTATCAAGGGAGATGTTTATTCTATTCGGGAGTAACTGCAAAATACATTGCTAGGGATTGAGAATAATCTGATACCTATCACAATTTGTCACAATTTCCTAGGTTTCCCTTATCAATTGGCTTCAAAATGAGCCCTTTGGACCTTGGGATCCTGTTCTTTTCCCAGATGTTGCAGAAGAGATCATGAAGTAAATCTCTTGCATTTCTGAAGCCTGCTTTCAGAACTTTCATTTCCGTATATTCCTGCTGTCTTCACCGTTGTCATGGCTCTGATTGCCTTGACTATATCTTCTTTAGATGGTAGGTCATTGTTTATTTTTAGGTCTTCCTTTAGAATATATAACCACATTGAATGCTTACTTACCCAAACAATGAAGACTGGTATACATAATATTTTAATGCTTTGATAATTATACATAGAATGCAGTATGTAATGTACACTGTGAACAAAAGTGTAAAACGTATAACAGACTGTGGTTGGACTAAAACATAAACATGAAACAGTATCCCTAGCTCAGTAAAACACACATTCAATGGCATATATGCAGAATCAAACTACCATAAATATGTGAATACATTTTACAATGACCATGGAAATAACCAATCAGAAAGGCTTCTGTTGCCAGTCAAATCATCATATTCATGATAGTGTTGTATTCATTGAGCAGAGAATTCAATACAATTTCAGATGTGATTTATTCATAGCTAAGGGGAACGTACACATGGGAGCCATACTTCAGAAAAAGACTTTCGGTAAATCTATAATTCTTGGCTATTAGGAAGAGGCATCCTCTATAGGTGTGCTAGATCAGTCGGTGGTTTTGCCATCATATCAGCGGAACGCCAGCTCCTGCCCTCATAAGACTACTAAAGCCAGCAGTTGGGCAAGAACCAGAAATTGAACAAAAGCAGAGACTGGCACATATAATACCTAAGCCAGCCTCAATCCTGAAAAACATGTGACTGTTGTGATTGTGAGAGCCAAAAAAAATAAAAACAAAGCCAAAGGAAAAAGGAGACAATAGGCCTTTGATTGTACCATGTTCCAGCTTAATGTTAATGTAAATAATGCTGAAAATCACAATGTCAGCTATACAATACAGAAAGACAGAGCTGGAACCAGTTACAATCAAAGGCCTGTATACACTAATGCCCTGTGTCCCATAAACCAATAGAACTCCTATGATGACTAAATCTGGCACAAATAATAGGAGGATCATCTTTGATTTGTCATTTCCCAATGGTATCAATCTTTATTAACTTAAACCACTCCTCCAGGTATTGCTGTCATTGATATACAACATGTTATTCATCACTTCCTATTTGGCCCCTTGACTGGCACTTCACTGGAGTGAAACTTCCGGATCTGTCATATGTGACTAGAGCCTCAACATGTGATGCAGATGATTGCTAACCTTTTGGCGAGGGCAACTGCCAAACAAAATATCATCTCGTACCTTAATGGTATTATTCTTATATGTCGAGAAACAGTAGAAGATCAACAAATTATTCTTGCAAATCTTTAATCACTTAGGATTGAAAGTGGTGCACAAAACACTCCAGGGTCCAGCATTCGAGGTAACAAAGCTTGGAATCATGTATACAAAAAGATTAATACAAAACCAATATTCTCACCACATATCCTCCAAAAGCTAATCTACACATAAGGGTGATTTGCCACAAATAATTCTAAAGGACACCATATCAACCAACACAACGCAGAGAATATTTGAGAATGTCATACACATTGCCAGGAGTGTTTAGCCAACTTGCCTATATGCAAAGGAGATAGACAAGTTGGCTGAAGGGTGGTTGTATTAGAGCATCAACCACAGTAAAATCAGAACTGCTGGTTCTTGAAGTTTATGATTAAATTCAATGGCAAATCCAAAGACAGCGGTATAGTAGCCCAGTGACAGTGGCAAATGGACACTACACTACAATATTGTTCATAGGACAGCAACTTCAAACATCTTCATGGATGCTGGTTGTGTCCCTAAAATGATCCAAGACCATGAGCATAATAGCAGGTGCCATTGATTGCAGTGCCAAAAAGTATGGATTCCCCTCTGTGAGGTGAGAATTATTTCTCTGAGCGACTTCAAGGTTCTGCTTACAGAAGGACCCAATGGATCACCCTTCTCTGATTCTTGGCTTTCAATCATAAAGAATTCCCACTATAGTGTCAAATGCGGTTATGCGTTTAATGAAGGAAGAACAAACATGGGCTTCCGATTTGGTCCGATCCTACATAGGACCCGCATTAAGACCACATCATTGCACTCTTCACCTTGGGCAACGCAATCCCAGGCCTCTTGGGAGTAAATCCTCTACAAAGACAGTATTAAAACCCACTGTAATAGTGTTTTAATAATGTTTTTTTATCATTTAACGAAAGACTCTCACATCAAATTCATCTACTCTTGGATTAGACTGAGAGACTTATTTTACCCAAACTTGCATATTAAGATAACATATATCTTTTGATTAATTGACGGTCTCCTTGTTTTAATGCAGACAAGGTACTTAAACCCCAAGTGCCTAACTAAAGTCTTAGGAGACATTTTAAGTAGGGATGTATGCCACACATATATGTTGTGTTTGGACTTTGAAATGAGAGTACAACTCTCATGAACAAGGTATAGTTGCATATCACTGCACAACGTTTAAGAACCATCATGAGTATTCTTTACAGTTTTATAAATAATGTCATAAATCAATGCTTACTAAATGCCGTAAATGATAGTGAGCCTAATATGAATTTAAATTCTAAACATTCTTTTTATTTATTTATTTATTTATTTATTTAAGGCCAGTACAATATTTAAGAAATTCACATGAAAAAACGCACTGTCCACCATGGACGAATTAAGGCGTTGCCATTCTAATGAAAAGGTGTTTGGTATTTCCTAGTGCCAGAGCGTTGAAAGTATTCTCTCCTACTTGCTAGTGTATTTGTAGATTGGCTATAGACTTTCAAGAATTTAACGGTTCATGCAATCAGGTTTTCTATGAGTCACTGACACAAGTCATTAGTTCAGGAAAACGAGAGTAACATAAGGTTCAGATATTACAAGCCATCCTTTTCACCGAGCCTGAGGATATTCCAGGGACAACATTGGTTTGCTGACATACCGGTCCACCGTAACTAATATTGAAGCCTCTAGGATAATAAGGCTTGCTTATTTAAGAAGCGCTGAGTGGTGTCATCGTGCAGCAAAATCACCTAGGGACAGTGTCATAATCATTATAATTAACGTACTACAGATGGAAAATAGAAAGGTTCGGCAATATTCTAAGCTTTATTAGAGTCGCAGGATCCCCAGGATAAATCCTCGTGTACATGTATAGTCACTACATTTGGGAGAACGGATTTAAGCAATTATCCTCGTTTTACTGTAAGTCTCTATTTTTTGTTTCGTATTGATCTGAGATTTGGAGTGGTTTCTCTGGTCAAGCAACTGCTGCCTTTCCAGTTTCCCATTTGAATGTAGCCTAACTGTTGGCTTAGGGCGATAGCCAAGACATAACATGTGGCATCTGCTGATTCATTCATTATAGCAGTTTGTTGTCGAGGATATTATGATTATTCAATAATGGATTCCAAAGGTTCCTTTATTTCACACAAAATACACATGTATACATAATGAGTTATATTTTTGGCCCCGGGATATTACTATGTGCAGGGTAATACGTCAAATACAGACTCACATACAGACTCATGCCATTTCCATCAAGGAGATCAGCATTGCGGGGATTTGTAAGTCAACCTCTAAAAAGAATCCTTACGACAGAGAAAGAGACTCTGTGAAAATCATGCTGACATTTAGGTGATAATAGCTTTCCTGACTGACTATTAATGGTTTTCTCTCCCTTTTGAAATAGGCGCCATTTTCGATCACGAAAGCCATTTTCAATGTCTTAAACAACCCCGAAATGGTTCATTTGACTTTTTACGCACATTACATGAACAGAACTGAGGAAGGAAACCAAGTATCTCATTATGAAAATCTCACGTCGGAATGACTTAAAATCTGATGTCATGGGTGTCGCAAGTTGATGGTAAAGGAAATTTCTAATATTCAGTGATGGAAACGTATGCTTCGTAAGGACCATCCATAAGGAACAGTAGGGCAGGCTTTGGGGCAAACAAATAGAAAAGGGGAATGTCACATGATAATATCTATCGTATATGTCAGCTTGGGTTGAGTGATATTAGAATGAATGGAGAGGACAACTGGATGGCCACAAAACCTAGCGAAGCTTGGTTTTTATTCCCAATAATATGAAAACATAAGCAAAACAATAAAAACAATAAAAGAAAAAAAAGAATCAAAGATAACATAACCGCTCAGTGCGACTGATGAGAAGAAAGTGTCCATGGAATGTCTAGTCTGTTGAGACATCGCCATGGAGGTGGGCGAGGCAGTTGCAACCATGTGTGCCGTCATAGTGGGCAGAGAACGACTCTCCCGCCGAATATGGGCATCGAGGGGTCGATGTCTATATAATATTATATATATATGATACGTAAATATGAAGGAGTTTAATTTTTACAACGTCGCGAAATGCGTTTAATACTCCTGAAAAAGGAATACGTGTTATTGCAGTATAGTAAAGGGATAATATCAATCACTATCAAAGCAATAAGCAAATACTAAATGAATTAACCAGATTTGATCAGCCTAGAACCTATGGGACAAACCACCATATATATAGAATTACATACCAGATGTAAAAGGTAATAACAGAAAGAGGGATGCTATAAACTATAGACAATTCTAAGTATACATGCTGGTAAACAATTTTCATGGGCTTAAAACAAGGAAGGAAAACGATATTTTTAAAAACTTCCGATGAACGATTTATGTAGTAAAACAGTCACTAACAACATGTCCAATTAAAAGAAATCCTACTCACCCCGCTAGCACGATAAACATATCCAGTCGGTTCCAGGTCTCCGACAGGTAGGTATTATTCCCCGCAAGGCCCATGGCTAAGACTTTGATTATCATCTCGATGGCGAAGAAAGCAAAGATGAAATGGTCGAATCCCTCAAGGACTTTACATCGCATTGTATCACACACATCGTCGTTACATGGCTGATACATTCCGAGTGTGATACAATTCAGTAGTATGACACCCATGCTGATCCTCTCAAACCATGTGAACATAGTTAAGGAATACAAATGTATGCATGAATGAAAAGCTCGTATAAAAGGTTAACATAATATTATGGGTAAGAACAGGTGAACATACATCATGATCTGTCAGAACTTGTATTGTCTTTATAATATACCTACCTTTAATAACCGCAGACCTCGACGAATTAAAGAATCTGATTATGTAAGAAAATCCTCACCTTGATCAGCATCTTTACCTAATCGCTCACAATAAAAATTAAATATGTCACGGACTAAACTGCTATAAGAATGATTAGATCAACGTTGTTTAACGATTAAACATATACATTCATTTTTGCGACCTGTTTGGCGGCACTGGAATGCTTTTGTTGATCATGTGAAATAAGACCAAGGGCAATTAATCATTAAATTCAGAGGATGCGGTTCATTGTCTAGTCATTGAAAAGGGTCACTCACATCTGTACTGTATCTTTTTCACCACTCATTTGCTGTGCAAACGGGAAATAAAAAAAATAACACTAGGTTCCACTCGATTGCTTTGAATCAATGTCTTCCCATGCATGTGTTTTTTCCGCCTTACTAAGGAGGGGCTAGATTTTGCTCAACGATCTCAAAATGCTTCCCATTTCCAATGCGCGATGGAGAAAAACGATAAATACAGCTGACATTAAAATCCGCCAATCATCGTTAGCTTAAATTTAAAAAAGAAACCATTTGAAACAAAACATTTGAAAGTTATTGGCATGATCCGCCAGGAACAACAACTCTTATTTGCATATTCGCCTGTGTCTAACATGACGATTAAAATAAGCTTTGGCGTTGCCTGGTCTTCGAGGACAATGGGTCTCTTTAGGGATGATGCCCATCCCAGTTTCGTTATATAATAATTCGTTTTCCTCCCCTTTTGCATAAGAGCCTATAAGTCATTGTACAGAGGTCAACAATATAGACTAATCCTCAAAGGAAAGTACGCCAACAACAGCAGCTACTGCTTTTACATGTCAAAGAGAAACTTCAAACAAATATCAAAAGCAAGGCGATAAGAATCCTTTGTATTGAGTCAGTCTGTGAGAGATAAATCCCTACTGAAAAACTATAACTTGCGGATGTTTTTTTGCTGAGCGGGTAAGAGGGGGCAGTGAGGATCATTAATGGATTGAAGTACATGTGTACTAAAGTTGAATCTATCTGTGTAGGATGTGCTGACTCTTTCATCGTTACATCATTTCTAATAAACTAATCATTACATCAGGTTAGCATAATTGACTGAATTGGACAGGAGTCAACAAGAGTCGCTGTACAAGGCTGCTTGATTCGATAAACATCTTGTTTAAGTGAGAGCAAATTGCCCATAAATACTAAACAATACAGCATTAATGTAGCTTTTATATTCTATCAGATTGTTATTTTCAGTACGAGTCATTTTGATCGAATAGACTATCTACACTTATATCACTATCACAATCATTTAATTCCAAAATAAAGGGTTGCACGGGTAGTGTACCTTTGTCAGAACAGAGAAATAGACCTCTTTTCTCGGGTCAGAAGTATGACATTGACATAATGTACAGGCGAGTAACATGGATATTGATGATATAGTATAAATAATCAACACAATAATATTATGGTTAAAGCAATACAATATCAATCTAAATAACTGTGCTTCAGAAAAGCCTTAGATTCTTTCGATGCTGTGCAATTCTGGCCGTCAAGTCTACAACGTTTCATATAATTATGTTGGTGTGAGAATTACTATTCTAATGTATACCTTTAACCTGATTACTATTCGGGTTCCTGATTTATTTTTTGTAGTAATTATAAACGATTCATTCATAAAAGCTACATCGACATAAGATAGGAGCCATGAATATCAATGGGTTGTTTTTCAGTTTTGCTAGAAATTTCTGGCTCAGGGCACGAACCCTTGGTCTTGAACATGTACCAGAGTATTGAGATAAATGCATTTTTGCTATGCAATATTATAAATGCTTGAATTTGATCAACACCTGAAAGACCTTCGGGAAATATGGATGTTTCTTATCTGGATCGTTATGAGGCCTGTACGTGCTCTTGTTCAATACGTAGGTCTTTCTAGTTAAGAATGCTTGGTTTTAGCGTCGTCATGTTAGAAGAGCTGGGCCCCACGTCCTTCAACGCTGCCAATAAAGTATGCTTTATCTTCGAGACGCAGACCAGAGGGTCATGGAAACGGGCGACTTCAGCCCCAGGCAATCTGTGCCTAATGCTTTAAAACAGTACATATCCGAGAATTCCAAATGCCTCGGAAGGGGTAACACAGAATTTCATCGCTTTAATTTATACATACAAAACCGAGACATTAAAGATGACCTGCATGGGCTGTAGCTACATGAATCGGAAATCAACCAGTACCTGAGTAATGTGTGAAGGGGTATGTCCCAAGCAGTATATACCAGATGTTTAACATCATTATACCTGCAGAAATGCCCGACCTGATGTTGATACCTGATGTCGTCCCATAGATTTTACTTGATGAACTCTAATCAGTGTATTTAAAGAGTAGTGATTGATACCTCCTCATAGGACTCTCCAACGCCCACGCACATACCTCCCTTCCCATATCTTTCGACCACGAAGGTAATAGATCTAGTAGTAAGAGAGTAGTGAGGCGGCAGTATGGAAAGATGAAAGGAGAGAAAAAAACGCGCATCTATTTTTCCACAGTCAGTAGACGGAGACTGGGAGTATAACAACTGCCCGATCCCAGCCACCATGTGCTGACCACTGCCTCGCCAATGAAGCTGGGTCATAAATTATCAAAGGAAAGCATGCTTGGTTTGATTTCATCACTGACCTGTATAGACCTTCTACGTGTGTTAAGCATTTTTTCTCAGACGCAGATATGGTCCCTGGGTTAGACACGAAAGCGTGAAAGTTTCATGTTATTTAATTCGGTTTAAGATAATTGTATACATGTATCATGCAAAAAGTACGTGGATTACATATTTTTAAAAAGTTGAGATTTAGTACTACACGCATCTGGAACGGTCAAATAAAATGTGTCGTCCCTCGGTAAATACTTCATTCTTAAAGGATGAAACGATAGTCTGAGCTATTTAAAGCCAAAATTTTCCAATTTGTCTCGAGGATTGTTACGAGTAATAACTGGAC
Organism: Sthenelais limicola; assembly: GCA_942159475.1. Classification (NCBI taxonomy): domain Eukaryota; kingdom Metazoa; phylum Annelida; class Polychaeta; order Phyllodocida; family Sigalionidae; genus Sthenelais; species Sthenelais limicola. The sequence continues at coordinate 55,315,511 of OW804095.1, read as the reverse complement.
TCGTTTAAGAACCCCATGGAAACCGTCATTTATATGTAAATTTGCGTAATATTCCCGGAATCTCTTAACCCTAAAGAATTGCATAATAAAAGGTTACGTCATATTCCTGGAATTTATTTAAGGCCTAACAGTGCGCCCGAAAAAAGTGCTTGACTACTATCAGGTTCAATATCAGGTTGTTTCCATGTATTTTCTGTATGGTTTTCAGAGGTATGGTAGAGGTTCTTCTATAACTTTCCCATGTAGAGAATTCACTTTGATTAGAATTAATGGCCCATACACTAATGTCCCGTATGGACGTAGCGTTCTCGTTCGACTGAAATATTATTATTTAGGTATATAGTGTAAGAGTTATTACATCTATAGGTAATTATTAGTTAGCCATACATTTTTCTGTATTGTATTGTACTTTTGTATTTCCCTTAAGGAGTATACTGACTGATTACAATGACATTTTGATTACACTATTTTGTTAAAAAGAGTGTTAATGTCTCAATCATGATTAGCTGAGTACAGCAACCTTTTGTTGTACATAATGCTTTTGCTGGCTAAATACATCTTAAGCCGGTAGTGAACATATTCAGTGGTTTTATACCTAAAGCATGAATCATGAGCATTGGCGGAATATTACCATTACCCTCGAAACAAACTATCAGCGATGCGCTTTGATTAATCAAAGGAATGGTAGAGGGGGAGTGTTTCGCTTATACTGGTTGGGGCTGTTCGTTAAATGATGAACTCATCCAGTAGGTATCAAAGTTGTTGTTTGAATTGGTTTATTTCACCAGCTTTCGGACTTTATGTGCCCTTCATCAGGTGAGGTACCGTAATCAATAGAATGTTGGAATAGTCCCAATGGACATCTTTAATAAAGGCCGCTTCAAGACAAACAATAAGGATTACAAGAGATCCTAAAATATTTATCCCATGAAATATTATGTGTAATACATTAATAATGGAAACAGCTGTGATGGGGCAAATTCCAATACATATACTGCAGCCCACTTTGATGCATTGATCCAATGGCGTCAGCCGTTTGTCAACACATCATGGCCGAACCAATATCAAACCTTAGATGACCTTGGAAACACATTTTATGCCGGGATTTGATGAGGGCAAGATACTTTACCATCAGCATTGGATCGTGGGCACAGATAATGTTTGTTCCGGCATATATAATGTATTACACATATGATATATAATATACTCTATTGTATTCTCTTTTTGCATTGTTATGTTAGGGGGTATGCAGATGGTACCGCTAATACATTATAATAGTTCCTACCTATGAATATATGGCATGACCTGCTCCCTTTAAGTACTAAAGTAAGTCTTAATATCTTACCGACCGTTGGAAAGAAAATATCTATGGATTATATATATCCACGATCTTCCATGAAACAGCGGCAATATTGGATAAGTGATCAATTAAGTTGAACACTGCCTCACTGCAAAATAATGTGTTCCGACTTATGTACTTAGAACCTATTCAAAAGGGAAAAAAGGGGATAAGGGAACGAGGGGGAGGGAAAGAGGGGGAGGAGTTTTATACATGAATGTTTTTGTTAGGAATTTAAGACTATAATGCATTACTAGAAACCTAGCTAAATCTACTTGTCCAACTGATTCAAGATTCATTAAAGGTATAACAATGCTAGAATAGACAAAAAAACATGTAGATGTGAACAGGTATTATATCAAGGTATCTTCAATATGCTAAAACAATGGTGACTTGGTGGTAATATAGCATGGGAACAGAAGTGGCTGGAATTATAGAGAGAAACAAAAGAAAATCGGTTTCTTTTCCAAGACTAAACATATTTGATGAGAACATATCAGTCATACTCATCATACCATAACATCTGTATATGCCGTCCCCCGGAGAGAAACACCTTACGAACATAGGTAAAAGCCTTTCATGTTCCATTCTAAATTTCAAAGGAGCACTGCAAGAACAAAGGTAATCTGTACGTGAATCTGGTTCATCCAGTCACCTACTCACAATAGGAGTCAGAGGGTAAACACTGGCATAGAGCCAGGCAGCCCATGGTTAACAATGCGACACATTGAAATCATTAACTCTAACTGCCATCGTTTACTCCGTGATTTTCAGCACTGGTATCATACATGGAAACAATATAAGGGTTCGATATAGTGATCAGTAGTAGAATTGGTTCCTTGGCTACAAACTCGGATGAGCTAACACAAACATTGCAGATGATATATGTACACCCACTTGAACTTCCACCACGATATCTGAAGAATAGAAGCAAAACTGTGAAGCTTTGCCATTAAAATGTTGCCTGTTGATGGATTGAATCCCCTCGGCGTTATAATAATCCATCTTATTAATTGGCAATGCATTATTAAGGGAAGTAAATGTGGAGGGTACATAGCGGTTGCAGTGGAAGTAGAATGCACATGACGCCAAATCTATCCTATATCAAATATTTGTGAAGTCGACACGAACATACGCCTCAGAAGAGGAGAATCAAAGGCTACGGCAGATCCTATTTCAATCATCTGACATTTCGGACCGCACCAGAATGAAACATGACCTTCAAATTCATGTTAAAAAGGAAAACCTATGGTCATCCCCGTGCCTGTGGAGACACAGGCACAAAACCAATCCATCCTTGATGCCAAAATGCAATATTTCTACAGGTTTCCATATCATATTATGATGAGTAAACGAAGCAAATATTTATACGTATTTCCTAATGAACTTGAATGAACGCCGCGATAATTTTATCGTCCAACAAATTATTCGCCGTCTGCATAATACCTAAATATATATTGCCTGCGGTCGTGTTGCTGAGCGGAGGCGGTCTAAGACCAATGATAGATGCTAAATCTTATGAGGCCGTCGTGGGGTGGCTGTGGTCTTAATAATTAATTCAAGGGATGGTTTGTTGCCTGGGCCGTAGCTGGTCGTGTGCATTGGAGACAGCAGGCTGGTGCTGACAGAGTTCAGGAGAAGGTTCAGACCTCCGAGCCCAAGACATCGTGTCTAGCTTCTGAGAGTCGCCTCTGGCTTAGTATTCACGCTGTCACGCACAAAGCATGCCATTCCCTTAATGTGCAAATAAACCATTAATTAACAAAATTGCCTTCGACAATGAGTGGATTTCGGTCATCATGTGTGTGTATAGGGTTAGATTGTTCGGGGAAGGGGATCAGATATATAGGGGGCGACTGAAGCCGAAGAGCAACTATAACATCATACCACACGGAGACAACACCTATAAAACAATGCGTTTGACAATGCTTTGAAATATGAGTTCGATCTGTTCATTGTGCTGCCATATAGTTTGTTTTTATCAAAGATAGCGGGCAGCATCTAAAAATGGGTTTGCAATCGCCTAGAGCCTAAATATGATTTCCCGATTCGCGCTATATATCCTGTCGCAAAACCTTTCGGGGTTTCAGATCTCCTTATTCCAGTATTTGCAATGTGAAATATCAAAAACATAATTTCCCATGGAATAACCATAGAATAACCATGCATTTGAAACCAGTCAATAACATAGAAACATGTAAAAAACACACGTGAGGACTAGATGTGAATGCTAATGCAAGACCCCGAAAGCCACCTCTATCAGCGTATGTATGACAATATAAGATGCACAATGGCCTCGAGATTCGAGACGAGGCAAGTGCCCGTAATGAAGATGAAGAGGGTGACATGCGAAGAGCCACCCGCCATGCTTGTGACGTCATTCCCGGAAGCTGATGGATGGACACCTACAACAAAACGCGCTCCTGATTGGCTGATTGGTGATCAACGCTAGGAAGGAGCTTGATGGGTAAACAAAAAGGCTACCCAAACTCATGAGAACTGGCCTATACACGTAGCCATGAATAGGGATTATAAATGTTCCATGTACCTTTCAGCGGACAGAACTTTCATTATCGCCGCACAAAAAGGTGATAGATGCCTTGAAGCAACCCGATCTAATACTCACCGCCTCTTAAGCATCTAATTTGTAGGTCATTCATTGACACAATAGCCGGTCGGACACGAGGGGTTACGGCGGACAAACATGGTTGAATCCCCTTGATATAATGATTGACAAGCATGACAATGGATCTTAATGAAAATTATCAAACAAATTACCACCTTAAGCATATTCATCCCATCCCTTCCTCCTCCGATCGTCATCTCATCGACTCCATGTTACGAATGAACACACATCTCTCAAGAGGAAAAAAATCCTGAATGTAAATAAAGCATAATCGAATGTGTGCCTTTCTGATGAGATACTCATAATACCATCCAACAAGGATAATCCATTTCCTCCAGTATGCTCCTTTGTGAAACACTTTTAGGAGGATCAATATCTATTTCTGTTTAATGATTATCCATCGCCGCGCCCAATCCTCTTTCTCAACCACATCGATAGCAATTATTACATTACCATACTAAGCAAATCCAACTCAAAACTTGCGATCCCTAAAAGATCTTCATCGATACATGGACGTCGCTAGCTGAAGTAAATATTGAAGCTGTGGTTAACGATTACAAATAGTTCTAATACAAAGTAAGCACACTTTCTTCTGCTATAACTCCATGTCTTCTAATGCCGATTATGAAAGTTACAAATGTTATCTGATCGGTGCAAAACACATTTTTATGCAACTATTTATTATGGTCATATTATGTATGGTCATTGAGTCGTCGGTGGTTCTCTGGCAATGCTCTATTCAGGACTACAGACTGTATATTCCAACATACACATTAATCGAGCATCTAAGCTGACGTTTATATAATGCGGGAGTACTGCACTTCCCAAGGCAGAACTCATCTGCTAAAGTCATGCTAAATCAATCATAATGTCCTGATAAAGGAGATATCAATGATGGCATCATGATCGGTGATAATCCATCAACCCGTCTACGGAGTATTAAACCTTGCATATGGATCGCTGCTAGAACATGGATCTGGGGGGAAAACAAGATCAACTCCATTTAGGTCATCCTTTCATGAACTGCAGAGCATGCCTTCTTCACATAGCTAATACATGATTACTCTATTTCAAATGTCAGAATTGTGAGATGCCTGTAATCGCTGGCCTTGAGCTGCCATAATTTATGTTCGTTAGACAAGGTAAGATAATTTAATAGGTTGTTGATATAGTATTCCATTCACACATAACATGATGATGGTACATAACATTACGATAATGAAAATTGAGGTGAGCACGAATCGGATGATGATTCACATTCCAATTACTTCTAATCCACTATATTTAGTCCTTCCAGAAAATACTGCAGAGAGAAAAATAAACGACTAAAACCTGTTTCCGGATGGTCTAGATTCTTTGTGTAGATAAATACAAGTAAGCCTAAAGAAAGCAAATATCACACCAGCATGCAGCCCTGAACTCTAGCTCGGCCCTTTTCCCTGACATAAGATGGCTGGTGATTCTGCTGGGAGTTGGAAGCATTCAGAATTCCAAGCATTCCCCAAAGCTGACCACGGTCAGTTAAAAGTGTAGAATCTAATGACAGTTCTGGCAGTTAACCTGCTGCCAATGAGGGAGTGCGCCTGCGTTTGGAACTCAACATAAATCAGCATGTGTGGGCTACTGGTGATTGGTTGTGATAGACTTCAAATACTTTTCCTGTGAGCCAGCAATGTCTTAAATCCTGTTTGAGAGATCAATCGAAGGGAAAGATCTTAGGCATGGATAGCAAGATAATTGAAGGAACTTCAGGTGTAAATAGGTAGCTCGTAATTTGGAAGTTATGTACAAACACTGAGGAATGATAGTATACATGATATATCGATTACTTTATCAGCACATGAATGTATATATAAACGGGATAGACTCAAGTCGTTAGACCCTTATAATGCAATTCCAGAATGTTTCATCATTAACAAAGAATTAATGGTTATGAATGTGGTGAGCGTGAATACGTGCATGGAACATATACATGAGTACACATACACAATACACATGCATCTATGACATTATTCCGTGCAGTATGTCATATACAGTGTGTCTTTGTGTCTTGGTAATCGTGGAATAGTCTATTGTAACCGAATTTAAGACATGAGGTAGGACACAATTCGTTGTATGGTCTCGAGAAGTATTATATTTTAGCCGTGCACGGGAATCACCATTGGACCTCATATTCGAGTGGGGAAGGATGGCGGGGAAGAGTTGATTGTAGTGTTACTTTGATGCCCCGGCCCATTTGTCATGTTCCTGATATTAACGATAATAAACGGTCTAAACTCTTTGGCATAGTGAAAAAAACATGTATACATACGAAAATGGCGATGTTCGATCTCCAATATGTCAATAATCACTTTGTCACCTGTTTAAAGTAAAATCACATGTGCTTGGGAGTATTAAGAAACTAATAAATGTCAGTCTGTGCCTAATTCGAAGCACGGTTAATGCTTTCCCCTATGCCCTTTTGTATACGAATGCTGTAAAGCTATCAGTGCACAATTTAATCAGATGAATAGAGATACCAAGAGACCAAGCCCGTGAGCGTCGAAGAAAGATGTTTAGTCAAACTCTGTGTTTACCTGACCTGATCAAAAGCTTTTAGGATTTAAGAAATAAAGAGGGTTCGTCTTCATAAGTTATTCACTTAACTTCCCGTGGCTACGTTTAAATGTCAATTTCCGTGCAATTACCCATTGTTTTTTTAGCATTCAAAAGAAAAAACTCTTACAATAACAGGACCCCATGCAATATTAGATAAAATACATTATGCTGCAATTATGTTGATCGGCAAATTACTAACTATGAGAGTACTCTAGTAGTGAATGGTACTTCATTCCTTAAATAAATAGCCCTGGGGGCCATGACCGATTGTCAGTCAAGACATTCCCTTGTCATGGGAAATTGCAGCTGAGGTCTGTGGAGGTTATGTAATGGTGGACGATGTAATGCTATAACAGCGGATCCTCTGCCCTTGTAGCGATCAATATAGGCGAGTGCAAAGGACTACAAGTTTGGCCTTACAGGCTCCTCTCCCAGCAGGCAACGACTGAGACGCCCGAAAATACCATGGCCATGAGAATAAATCAGATTTTCCCAGCAAAGAGGCTCAAGCCTCGAGGTCTAATTGAATAATATAACTTAGATAAGGTTCTGCAAGAAACGATGATCATGACTAGGAACCTCCATCATCTATAGTCAGGATTATATTAAAGTCAGGATTGCAAATGTTTATCATGACTTAGACTAAGATGCTCCCACACTGTCTTTCTATTCCGGGGACGGACTCCTCCAAGCAGCAGAGAATTCTTAGACTACAAAATATGCAATGAGCTGGATGATATAATTTCGATTGATCCTCGGCACACAGATATAAAGGCGGCCCTGCGTTTGCAACTGTCGCACTGTCACAACTCACACCTAAAGGCTTATCGCTTTACATGGACCTTGCTATTATAAAATGAAAATTATGTTCAAGTATTTCTATAACATTGCCTAAGCTAATAAGTTTATGTTTCACGTATGCGCAGACGACCATGGTTTCTGGTTTTATTTATTCTGCCCAGCGCAATACTAACAAGGTATATGTTACCTAATCAATATATAGAAAATCGTAGTTCTATGGAGAACACAGACCTTATATTCCTGCCTTCACCTCGAACCCCTCCTCTCCCTCTATCATGGTATCTTATAAAGCAGAAAGCTCCGGCAATACACAACTCGTGCTGCGAAATTTCACAGGGATGGTGCTAAAAGATTACAGAAACGTCCAAGAGTGTGTAGATATCCCATCTCACACCTAAGGTCCAATCTGTTAACACGTGTCGTGCAAACTGATTACCCAAAGGCGTTGTAATGTATGAAGGCACTGCATGGTTCCAGCACTGCCAGAAATGAATATCATCGTTAAAATATAACTCGCATTAAATAATATAAAACTAACAATGAAAGAATGAGCATTCTAATCATCAATCCATCCTCCCTCATGCAGCCAACGAGGCTCAATGTATTACATTCAAAATATACATGTATCCGATTACATTGCTGCCAAGTTTCATGATAGTGTTTCTCTTGAATCTAAGCAGGTAGATGCTTCTACTTTAAGGAAGAAAACATGTTTTAATGCTATCACTTCTATCACTTATCCATGAGGTTCTTAGTATAGGTAAGAGTTCTAAATGGCGGCGGCGGGGAATCTGTAGGGCAGAGGGTGAGCGCAGGATGAGGTACCGCCATTATACCATATCCATCACCCTAAGTACTTTACATCGTCCTTCATTTAATCAGAAGCCTGTAACCCAGGGGCAACAGTTCTTTGGCCTTCTAATGAGACATACTGGCACCACTTCTTAGAGTGCACTTTCTACTATGGCTGACCATGTCCCCACACGTCAAGCCCCTTTATGGGTTCTCCTGAGGCAGTTTTAATGTAATTTGGAAGATCCGGGCCCCATTGGCAACCCCAAGCAGTGAAAAGTTGCGATTCCTCTATTTGAACATTCGTAATTGCACCCAAGTGATGGTATATATATGCAATATCTTAAGGACTATCCTTGCCGCCATTACCAGTAAAGCCACCAAGTATGTACATTGTTAAAATATATATGAATAAAAGGCAGATTCTGAACGGTTACCAGGCCCTTGTTTCTAGAGAGATATTCCTTTATTCCTTTATTCCCCTTTACCTTTGTACTTAATTAACATATGAATTGGTACATGTGGGTGACAGTATGCCTGATCCGCACAATGCTTTAACACTAGATTCTGGCCATAACCGCCAAGACTTCTTATTTTATATACATACTACTCAGTAATAGCTAAAACATAGCTTCACAACTTGGTATTCATTTGGGAAAGACCGATAGCTCTGAAGATATGTCAATCTTAATCGTTTATATTGCATGTGCAAATCTAGCAGATTTACAATCACAATTTTAATCCATAGTTCGGTTAGGCCGCCAATACACTGTTGTTGCATACACTATTTAAAAGGTTTTAAAAGATATTCTTGATTTCACTACATTCCCGGTCCCCAACGGTAGAATTGACCATTATATTGTTTGGTTTCTGTCATTGGTTTGAGTCTAGTACAACACTTCAGGATGTGCCACCATCCTGTCTACTAGGATAGCAATCAACAACGTATACTTTGCCACAGTGACTAAGATACAAGATCTCCGTTAGGAAACCACCAACCCATGTCTTTGTTGTTTAACAATAGAACAATGAGGTAAACCTTTATTCCCCTGAGCCACTCTTGCACTTTTAATACACGGATGCAAATCGAACTAAGGCTAAACAACCATTTTTATCGGCATCATAAGTTTGCTGAGAACAGGACCTGCCCAAGAGGAACAACCTTGATTGTACACCAAAAGGAGGTCTGTTAGAGCAGTGGCTTTTGTGGGATGCTATTATTCATTCCTATGTCCTTTCAACATTGAAGCTTGCTTATCGAATCTGATACTAAGTGTCCGATTCCTTTGAGAGGAAGGTAGGGCAGCACTATCATTCTTCCAATATGGGCTCGAGGGATAGGCTTGAGAGATGCAAGTCTCTCCTGCCCGGCCTCTTCCTCCATTATATTCCTTGGTTACAGGTTACTATGGCATCTTCACAGGGCAAGGCCAAAATTCAGACTGGCTGATCGCTTTCTGTGGTGGCTGCGCGCCCGGTGGAGACTCTGTTCACCGCGCTAATGCAAGTGAACGGTGACAATAATAGCATGCAGAGAATCGAGGCTGAAATGGCAAACCTCGTATGGACCTGATAGCATTGTCAGGGTTATAAGGGGCAAGGTACTAGACCCGCGCTTAATTCTCAGCCACAAAGGAACCTGTCCGTATACTATGAGCTCCAGCGCCCGCCAATTCTATCCGATATTTCTGAAGAGGACTTTTCTCTGCAGATCCATAAAGTGGAGGTTGGGGTGTAGCCACGAGCCATTGTAGGATCGGGCTGAAAAGTATGTTATGTATTAACAGGCTATTTCCAATTATAGATCCGTTCATCTAAGCCTCATCGTGCGTACAGGGAACGCTGGCCATCAAAACAGAACCCTACGGCCAAGTACTTTTTCTCCCAAATCTCGACGCTTGGGTTGATGCTTACTGAAATATCATTTTGTCCCGGAGTAGTTTTTTAAGATTAGTTTGTAGAAAAAAAGACAAATTCTTTAGATAATGACAGGTAATAATGCCTTGATGTAGAAGGCAATGTGGAACGCGTTTTCACCGTGATATAAGATGGAGGAGCATCAGGTCAGTGCAGGTCGAGTTGGCTGATGCTCATATCGATGTTGCATAAAGAGTGGGGTCAGTAATCTGACCAGGTCTCCGACCACCTGCGTCCAACCACCTACATATAAGTCAAACTGGTCTTTTCAACCATAACCGTTAAGGTTCGAAATGTCAGAGACTATAATTATAATTCTATATAACTTGAAAAGCTGTTAAAGTTTCCTTTCGATTAAGTAATAAAGGAATATGACACAATGCCGTGATCCAAATAATATAACACACATTTAGTTCCGCATGTCATAAACACACACTCATATCACCTGGGAATTCATTTCTACTAGTTCTAGTACCAAAGTTCGAGTCGAGAAACACTTGACATAGTCGGCACAGTCGCAAAATGTCTAATCCGAATGCAACGCCCGTGCACCTGTCTCACTTGGGCTTGCAGAACTGACTCAGATTGAAACATTGATCTTATATATATATACGTCTGTCCTAGCACTTGGAACTAACATAACTCAGTCTGGCATTCTATGGCCGGTTACTGGCACTGAGAACGATGTAAGTTGGCAGCAACTGTACTCCGACGCATGGTGGTTGGGAGGGATGAATATCCTCGCTATATCCCATACATAACCGACAAACTCATATTTCCACAAGATGTATCCCCCTCCACTTACCCCCTCTCAGGATTCCTCCCCATGATTCCCATAGGATGGTTCAGGAGATGAATGCTACCATAAAAATGAAATATGTTACAGGACGCAATATATTTCAACATCATCCATATGATATTTGTTTGAAAGAGCAGACGCTATATACTCTGTCTCCACTCTAGATAAAAACATGGATGGGGATGGGGAGGGGGCGGGTTGTTTGCATATTTATTATGCAACCCCAAAGTAAAAAACAACAACAAAATAATTGTCGTCTCGACTTGGGAGGTTAGTGTTAGCAAATCGTGGCAGTTCTCCAGCAATACTCTGCTACATTTCATACTACACCCGTATCCGTAAATTAATATCTACGGTCTATTCATTATGTAATATTTCAAACTGAAGTTAATTGGCTGACATTAGAATATTTGAAATTGATTAGTAGACAGAGTTCATCTCTGAGTCTTCTATTAAATTGAATCAGATCAATCATTGAATAAGTGATAATAAGGCGATTCTGTGGCTGTCTGATAGAGCGAGATAGAATAGCATATTGATGGGAGCTTAATGGCGGCAGCGTTTGGTACTAGGCCATGGGGATCATCATAGATAAGCTAGTGATGACAATGACACGAAGGGCGCTCATAATGAACTTCTAGGGTTTGATGTTTGGCAATGTTTAGGACCTGTCCTCGAAAAGAAATGTTTGAGTAGGGAGATATGACTGCTTGCTAATTCTTCCACTCAAGTGAATTACATTACTGAATAAATCGTACGATATATTCACTGTTTATGATGAACGCCGTAACGTAACTATAATTGCAATATTTTGAGTTAAAGGACAAGGTTATTTGCTGAAAGGCCTGTTTAAACTACACTTGCCACATTAGCACAGAACTCATTTACTTATCGACACCATACATCAATATTTCTGATGAATAGACCATGCTGTAAGATGGTTTATAATGCCATGAAATTAAGTGCAAATATATTAATAGATCAATTGACCCATTTGCACCCGATGCCCATGGCCTTATGCGTTTTAGTTCAGGGGAGGTCTTCGTATTTCAAAGTAGGAGAAAAGGGATCAGCAAAATAATCTATACATTCTCTTATTCAAGATCGATCAGATTCCAGATCTTTCTAATCCTCGCATATCTGGCTACCCTCTCTTTCAGAAGCACTTAACTGCGAGGTGAATCGCCTGGCGACTGTGTCAAGCCATTAACGAATAGTAATCTGGTAGCACCCTTTGCAAGTGCTTAGAATAAACATTAAAACGTCACCCTTTCTTGCTGTCAGGCAGCCCAATGTTCCTGGGGAAGTAGACAAATAAAATAAGATTTTACTGACCTACGCCGAACGTATATAACACTAGATTATGCGTATACCGAAAATATATATTAGAGTATGACTTTTTAAACTAACAGAAACTGAAGAAGAAGTATTTAGCTAGTGGCGATTTATCATGAAATTGCCCCGTGCTTACGAGAGCTACACTCTCTTGGAAAAGCTTTCGGCAATCAAAAAGATTAAGCGAAAGGGGAACTTAAAACATCCATGCACCACAAGACCAATCTTTGTTCGAGTGAATTCCCCATTGAAATAAATCGGTACAGAGGTCCCCGCCGCCGTGAAGGTCCCCTACGTACCGAGTGAGTAGCATATGGTAAAGGGAGAAAGACTCGGGACAATGGGGTCAAAAACTGGCAATACTAGCTGCTCCGGAGGCGTACAAGCCCTATAACGTCCATCATTCGCACAAATACACAAAATGAGTAGTTATAAATGGGTTTCGCCCTCTCCTGCACATACTATTCCTCTTCATTCAACATCAGCATTCACCTTGTTCTAAGCTGGGAACACATTTCGCCAAGGCCTGACCCTGCAATTGTTCCTCAGCTGATGTCTCATTGGACAATCACATGGATCCGATGGTTTACACCAACTAGAGTGGCCAACAGTAAACAGATGCGATCGCCACCCAATCAAGTGTGCTCCCCAACCATGCTGGCCTTTTCGGTGCAAGTAGATGACCCGACCACCTCAGCCAGTTGTGTCAGTTTATATAGGGAGATGGTACAAAGCCTGATACATGTCAGAGTACTTTATGGGAGGTATCCCTTCCCAGATACATCATTCAAGGGCCAGTGATGCGATTCCTACCATTGCGAGCTGAACCTCCTAAATATTGTCCTGACAAATGATACCCGCAACATCCGTGGAGCAAATGCTATCATGATCAATACGATATGGAGAGGAATAGTCATAATACCGGCTGTATAGATATGTGGCCTATTCGTGAACGTGATCTCATCCTAACTTGGGGGTAGGGAGCAGTAGAAAGATGGTCGTGGAGGTGGGTGTTTTGCGAGGGAGGCAGGTCCTATGCCCCATGGGCATTGGCTTGGGTAAAGGTCTTCGTTCAACATCGGTCTGATTGGTCTGACCAGTAGCAGTTGTAAGGAAAGAAACCTGTCAATTGGAACTAGTAATAACAATATGCGAGAACCAGATGAATAATTTTAAAAAAAAGAAGGCAATCCTTAACGAAGTTCTGCAGTTGATACCACAATCATATTGACATGCACAACAATATGAAGCCTTCCCTTTATATTCAGTTGTTTACACCAATAGAAATAATAGTCCCTGTCATAAATCGATAGGCTATTATGGCACATTTGCCATATTTTCTGATTCATGTTTTTCTACTTCAAGGATGAAAGCAACCACATAGACGCACAATTCTGTGTCTGATGGGTTCAATATACCAAAGCAGAACTCAAGCAGGTCCCATCCAATTACCTTTTCCTGGACGAATAGACAGGTAAGTAGGGCCCTATTCCTGAACCCACGGAACATGGGATGAATCCAATTCAAATATAGAATCCGAGGTAACAGTTGCCGTTGGCACTGCTATACCTTTTCTTAATTTGCTTCTCGAACGGGCTGACATGGTAGTGTTTTACCAGCAATATCTGTCATTTGGTCTGAGGCAAGATGTAGCTCGAAGCCACATCTGACAGACCTGTCAGAATGGAGACAAGTGCTACTTTCACTGTCTTTCACACAAGACTTCATCCCCGCTCTCTAGATGCCTTGCTGAATAGACACGGTTTTAATTCATTTGCAACACGCGTATTCGAAATTACTTTCGAGTACCTTCTCTCCCTCTTACTTCTTCGAAACTCCGCCTTCTTCATTAACTTTCCGGCCTTCTTCTCTAGTGGTTATATTTTGTACATTCTAAGGGAACTTATTTATTTATTGCACAAGATGATGGTAACAAAACAATAACATACTGCTAAGATAGTTATAGGCCCAAGGCGTTTATAACTTTTCCCTCAAATAAGGGATTAACCTTGATTAAATTCGGGATTATCAAGGTCACTGTTTGTTCAATTTAACTTGAGTAATGCCAGTATGTATACTTCTAGCAGGGGGGATGGCATCACATTTTCAAGCACGTATCCAGTGTAGAGTGACACATATATTGAAGGACTTCCCAAACCGGTCATATCTATAGAATACACAATAAAAACTGGACGACCTAGTCTCTTAAGGTGGCTTCGACTATAGAGGAGGCCTCATGTCAGTATGAATTTTATTTGCGATATAGGTGCTGATAGAAAGGTTTTGAATCAGGGGAATTATGCAAATTTGCACAGCAGCATAATTAACATATACATGTACATAAGAGAGGAATAAAGTCGATATGATCATGCTACATCTTTAAAACTGGGCCTATCAGAATTTATGATATACGTATTTGATATGGCAGTGCAATATATTCAACGCTAGGTGTAAATGAGCAGAAGGTGCCGAGACTACACCAAAATTCAACTATATGTGACTTTAAGATATTTCTCTTTAGAGTGTTAAAAGGCAAATATAATAAAACAGTTAACTAATGAGGCGATCGCAGTAACAATTGCAATATTCTAAGCGACTGAAACCGACGAGTTATTTAACCTGTAGATATTATCGATTATCAAGGTTCAATATAGAGGTTATGTATACATTTCTATCTTGTTATCTGGGTTGTCTTTTTGTATACTTTTATACATTGTATCAGTATTGGAAACCAGGGACAATCGACGGGACCAGGTGACTAGACTAGACTGAGAGCAATTTGACCTATTAATTATTCACAAGAATGCGGGAGGGAATTCTAACGTATTCTTCCTCATATCTTTAATCGATGTAGACCTAAGGAAAACAAATGTCTCAATCCAATGGGGCTCCTTCGATTTTCGATATCTAGGCCATGCTTTACCTATAACGCTATGTATTTGACGTGTATGTTTTAGTGCAAGATATAAATAATAGATGTCTGACCTCTATAAGTTACCGAAACACTCATGTCGGCAAAAGACCCCACGCAGATGGGAGGAAGAAAGGATTACACATCAAATACTTTTATATTCATTTTAGGAAAAACATTTTGCTAGAGTCCATATATAATAAAAACTAACGTGTATATCAAGAAGTTAGATTTATAATTTCATTCAAATAGCCTAACCCTTTTGACCTTCTGCTGCTCATGAATGTATTATGTATACCATGAAATGCGATGGTGAGGTTCTTCATGTCATCAAGCAAGCCTAATCAATTAGTTTTTTTATTATCCCGTTTGGCAGGAGATAGGTGCAGCTGACACTGATTTCAGACAGGAAGGGGGACCTATCTGAATGAATCATGCACTGCTCACATAGGTCTACACACGCCACATTCAATGACCTGTTAAGGGGTCGTTCTGGTATTTGTGTTCCATAATTATTAAAGAGAAATAAAGTAGGAAGAAAATTCTTAGCTGTTGAATGTCTATCTTTGATGTGTCTGGAAAATACGTTGGTGCATTTGCTCGATGTAAAGTTGATTAAATCAGTTCAAACTAGCTGTGCTTTGTTTTGTGTGGAAATGAGAAGAATTGTATACCAATCATCCATGGAAAATTGTCCAATATGTGTTAGCTTCTCGGAGACCGTTGTGTACCCTGCTCTATTAAAATATAGATTATAAGGAGATGGTTAGAAAGAAATATGCGCTGCCCATCAATGAGTTGCAGGTATACATGTCAGGAAAATATTATCATATACAGCACACCGCTGAGCGTCTGGTACTCAAACCACAGGTTTCCCCATCTACCTTCTTTCTCGCACCTTTTCCTATCGGCTCGATTGGGAAGCAGTGTTGTATTGTTGAAACAGGGTACAACCAGTCATACCAGAAGCAGTGCACCTCTAAAACGTTGACAGTTCCAGTAGACCACCAACTGAACCAACGGGACAGTGCCGTGGTAATTCTACAACTAAATTAGACTGAACACATCTCATTGCTAGTCGGTTGAGAACAAACCTTTTTTTCCGATAAGAAACAGGTTGGCATTGGTTTATTTCTTTTACTTGTGTTATGTTTACCATAATTCTTTGGATGCATCCTCTATATTATGATTATTCTAGTCCCCGTTCCAGTTATCTGAGTTAACTGTTGAAGTTATTCAAATATAACCCAACAAACCAAGCCCTATCAAGAGAGTCAATGATATGTCAAAGATGCATAATATCACTTTATGATTTATTTATATATAGCACTATCAATTTCCAATTCTCCTGTTTCCTTTACATAGCACTAATAGAAATGATATATCCTACTTTCGGTCAATAATGTTTAATACGTCTTGCCTTCTACTGCACATGAAATGAATACCAGAAAGGAACTTAGAAGTTACCTCGAAATCATCAGAAGTAAATAGTAGAATGAAAAATAACCCATATACAATTATTGAAAGGGTAATCACTATATAATTATGTCATTATTTGTTTTAATCTTGATTTTTACTCTGTATGAAATGCATCTAAATTTAATGGTAACTCTGCCTTGAGAGAGATGGTAACGTCTGGGAGAACTGAATTTGATCTAGAAGTCTGTACACCTGTTTGACTGTATTTGTCTATTTTTGTCTCTTTATTATGTACAATGTGAGCTGGATGAATAAAGTAGTTTCTTATCTTACCTATCTTATCTAAATGATACCTTCGCATGCGAGATATATTCATCTCTTCTCCAACGCTATATCTAAATTTACCATTTTTCCAAGGTCTAGCCTGGGTATTGTCTTTATTAGTTTGAGAGTGCCATAAAACCAGGTATAATTTGTGAAGCTATCTGGAAACGTTATACTACTCCACACGTAGGCCTATACTGTTATGTATGAACCCCAATTATACTCACGGACTGAGGTAATACCTTTATTATTGTGATTTTTCATCGTAATGTTTATCACCGGCCAACAAAAGCTAAACTAATTGCTTTGAAAGTACCTCAAAATAATTGTGTTGTTGGATGTTTAGGTTTGTCTGAATTGAACGTATTACAGAGATATCTCCACAACCATGGGCAGGTTATTATGGAAACACAATAGCAGTACAATGTTCTACGTGGTCAAATTCCTCCACATATCGTACTTATATACCGCAGATGTTTTTTGTCCACCCCTTTACTCCAAACCTTCACCTCAGGCTTACTTTATCTCACACTAGTGCTAAAATATTTCGGCAATATTTATCATTCGTGTAAGAATTAGAGTATCGGCGGTGAAGAATTCAAACTGTATATATTCCAAGAGTGACATAGAAAAGACATTGACATTCACGTCTTTTAAATAGGGCTAATACTGCTGAAAATATTTGAGTCGAAAATTTGCTTATACGGCTTTCTCATTCAAACCACTATCCGCAATTCTTCTTTTATTATTAGAAATTTGGTGGATTGACTTATGAATATTTGATTTGAAAAGTCAAGGAACAGAAAGCTAAGGAAAATCTATGCATATAATTGACCATCGGATGGTCATAAATGGTTATAACACTACGGTATGCTGACTGGCTGGTGTTTGCGGGCCTTCCCTCTCTCTGTGCTTATAATATATTATAACACATCATGTCAATGGGATATTCCTGACAAGTAAGTCAGACCATAAAAATAGGCTCTGATACATTCTTGAACTTTGCTTAACTTGTTCGCATTACCTTTTTAAAATGCCGAGTCGAATCTAGTATACAATGCACCCAATTGCTATAGAAATCAAGTTTTCCTTTATGTTCCTAATGTTGCTGTTACAAAATGTTCGTTTGACAATTCTTACTTCAACTAAACAGGAGTACTTATCACGCAGAAGAAAGTCAGCAAATCTGGGGAATTGCGGCCTGGTAATCTAATAAGGACATAATTTTAGCCTTGAATTGGACAGATCCCCAGGTTCTTTAATTGCCTCCAAAGACGAGACAGAATCCAGATTGCTTCAATTTGTAATCGAGGCATGTTTCTATCTTAATATCTGCCATTTTCCGGAGAATATTACCCATTCAACATTAATGCACAATGGAAATCAGGCCTAATCAAATATGGAAATACATCCTGTTCCTCATTAGATTTGTAACAGTGTGTAATCGACCGAGAAGTTGTTCCAATTTGGACCTTTGTTGTACAAGATTCATTTTTAAAATGAGGAGAGTGAATTAGTCCCGAGAGAAATACCTTCCCAGTCACGGACCAGAATATTTCCTTTCGGGGGAATCGAATGGATTTAATTTAATAGAAGCAAGTCGATTTTTATAAACTCACCAAGTAGGCCTATGTAAAGTCATCAAATACCGCGAAAATTACGAGTGTATTGTTGAGTTCTAATTTAATCAAAGTGTGCTAGTGTGCGACAGAGTGTATACAGTCACGGAATACCTAAATCCATAAAGAATTATTACTATCAGCAGAAGGGGAAAAACACCTGCGTGGCCTTGACCTTGGACTGGTCCGAAAAGGAAATAAAGGGTTCTGCCCCGTAGAAGGCAATCGCAATCAAGAGCTAATTTCAGGACGTACAAAATCCCCTAGTTAAATTGACTGAATATCTGATTAATTTCGACACCATTCACAGCCTTCTGGGGTGTATTTTGAATAAACTGCTGTTACAATCAGACAATTTATATCAATAAATAATCAATAAATCAGCAGCCACAGGTCCCGTGCCAATTTCCGGTGTACTGTGGTATTCATTATACTGTAATGTATTTTTGATAAAATACAACAGAATTACTATTTGAGAGACAGAACAGTCGTTTGGTCAACAATATAAAAATGATAATAGGCAATAAAAGAATGAAACACTTATGATGTGTAAGTGCCAATACCCAGTGGCGTACGAATACATTTATGCACATGGATTTAAGTTAAATAAAACGGCAAAGGGGACGTCTTACTTCCTAGGTAAAGTGTTGCTCATGATGAATTAGCCTCGGGTTCTTAAGGTTGAAAACAAGACTTTGAAGCCTTTTGGGTCCACCACTTAATTTTATTCATAGCTCTAAGCTTCAGCAGGTGTCATCAGTTGGTCAACAACATAAAAATTAGATAAAGATGATAAAAAGCATCTTCAGTAAAGAAAGGGATCTGCCTTATCCTCTTTGGTTTTGAGGACACTTAAAAGACGCTAATGCCAACAAAGGAAGGCAAAAAGACTCTTTATCCATTAGAGGGAACAGAGGCACCCCAGAGGCACCATAAATGATCATACTTTTTGTTGTTAAGAAGTATGATGTTATCATTATGAACATTCAGCCAATGGGCAGAGCACGATAAAGTTGCAATTGTGAACCGGAAGTAAATATCGAAGTTATTGAGGGGTATTCAGGCATGCAATCTTAATGATATAGAGAAGAACTTTAGAAGTTGAAATTTACTTTATATGAATGACTGATATATTAGGGAGACGTTGCCGAAGTCGAAGTAAAGTCATACCATTATTCTGGCATGCCAGCAAGCGATAGCAATTCCAGAGCTTCTTGACGCACCAACGTCATCTAAAGACCTTTGGGTCACTGCTCTTAGTCAGTAACGAAGTCGTACCAATCCCTACAGGTCAATGAGAATTGTAAGCCCCACCTGGACGTCCACCGCTTTTACCTTTTTGTGCAAAACAATCAACCTTCTCGACTCCCAGCCTACTGCTACCACTGTGTGTTTATGATGAGGACAGGATGAGAAAGAGCGAAAAGAGGACGTCGAACCGTGGCCCCCTTGTTTTGTTCTAAGCTGTTGTATTTTTAAATTATAACCGGTATTTCTAAGATTTCAGCCAAAGATATTTCTATAATTTTTCCTGCAATAGCTTTGATGGGAGACTGAAGCTAGATTACTTTTTAACTCGGGTTGTGGAAACTGGCATAAGCCACGCAAGGCTGTGTGAGAAGTACAATAATATATAACTTACTAAGCAAATCGTCTACAGTTATTCAGCATTTCCCCACCGAATAGAATCGTTCAAATATTAAGATAAACCAGAGATTATCTGAATAAACAAAGCGCTTTGGGCATATGCCAGTCAAATGAGATTTAATCTGCACTAAAATACCCCATTAAGATAGGTGCGGAATATACCCCGCCGGTGGCAATTTCCTTCAACTTTATTCAGAATGTGACCACGCATCAATCCCCCACACTGGCCTAACGGATTGGAAAAGAACAACAAGCCATCCTATAAAGATAAACAAGAGTAAACACAACCTAGTAAACGAGGGCAGATACTCTCCAGGCCTTTTGTTTACTTTCTCCCATTGTTTGACCGAATATAAACATCCATTTGATGGAGCTTCAACTACCCTCACTCCTGTATATGGAGGAATCTGTGTTACTAAGTCTAAGGTTATTTTCATATTAGAATCCAGCCCTTTTCTGAGGGACACGATTCAGCGTAAGGAAATCATCTATAGACATCATATTGGAAGGTAACCGCCAAACGTTCACATAATTATTGTCTATTTGGTGAATAAACATATTGTATGTTAATATTTTGTAACGGTTAAGTTCCCCTTACTCCATAATTCTGACTTATTCCAAGGGATTCCAAGTACATAATATTTTCCAGGAATATTTTGTGGTTGCGCGCCAAAAAAACAAATTCATACAACAAAGAGAGAGGATGCCATAAATGCATTGGAAATTCACAATAGGTGGCATATAATATTATATACACATGAAGAGTTTTCGACCAACAACTGTATTTGCAGATTTTCCTAACATGTCCTATGCATGGGTAGTATTAGTCATGGGAGTCGCATGCTGCCATGTGGTGGCATAAAATATGCAAATAAAAAATTTAATATGGAAACATTGTAAGATGATAGCTGCCTGTCGCGAAGGCTGCTTTCAAAATCGAAGAACATCAGTATATTATGACGGCAGCATTAATAGCCGGAATTAGAAATAACTGTAGGTTTAAATAATTTGAGACAAGATCCCCCTTCCCAGAAATGTAACACAAATAGAAATAAACGAATATCTGCATTGCTTCTGCCGGAGGTGTAACTGAACATTAGCTGCAGGGCAGCTCACACAATACAGTGACTCATGGTTCAGGGAAATTGCTTACTCAGCACTTTGCAAAACCATCCAAGCAAAGCTCATCGCACTGCCTCCATCCACTGAATATGAGAGACAGCGCCACCTAAACACAAATGATCATCGCTTCCAAAACTCACAAAAGAAAGAGAGGAATCCATCAATGTTCATAATATAGGTCGTTCTGGAAGATCTGTAATTAAGACCGAAGAAATTGATCTATTTCCTTGTTGTGAGAATGCGGATTGAAGCAAAACTATGTCAATATTCGGTCAGGATAGGGGGGAGGGGAGGGGTCTAAAACTCTGGTTTTAATTCCAGGGAGTCCAAGGGGTACTGGGTTCCAATCCCATAACGGGCGTTTCCTTATACTCCAGTCGGATTGAAAACCCCCGTATAATATTTCAGCACTGAAACAAGAGGTGGCCGGGGCGATTTGATGTTGATGCAATGCCCAGGGAACCACGGTCCGCCATTTAAAGCAAATAAGGTAGAAGGATTTCAGATGTTTCAGTCTCCAAAGAGCTTGTAGTACCTGCCACGGAAGGCTTAACACCATTAGCTCACACGCCTTTGATTCATATCTACTGCTTTCCATTTGGCGTTCCACATCGTGGACCGCCTTTCAGAGATTGTCATCAATTCCATGGGCTGAGCCCCGCGAGCAGGAGGGATCAGAAGCAATGCCTCAGACCTCGTTTATCCCTCTTGCTCCGATCCGCACCACCCGGAACCACGACGATGGAACCTTAAAATAGAGTCAGCCCTGGTTGGGCAGTCTCTCCTGGTCGTCCGTAATAGATCTAATCCGAACTAAAGCTGTTAATGGGGGCGTGTAGAGCATCAGCAACCACTTCTACTCTGTCCGTGCTAAAGACCCTCAGACTGTACTATTTGCACATTAAAACATATATACATGGGTGTACGACGTACCAAGGTGTACATACATGCATGTAGTGGTGTATAGATGTCAGAAATAACACTTGGTATGTTAATATAAGTTCCTTTGTATACCTTGTATACCTTGTATACACGCATATACATACGAGGGTCGTTTGGGGTTGGGGATGGGGGCTTTTTCAGATCGACCCACATAATTTAAAACAAACAAGAAAGTTTTTAAACGTTTCTTACTTAGCAGAGTGTCTGATATATGAACAATAATTCCAGGATATATGAATGCCAAAGACTGAAGTAAGTACCTAGACAAACCAGTTTGGGTTGGGTGTTTGAATAAGATGAGAGGCCAATATACATCAGTGTCTGCATGTCTACATGGATGCCCCCCCCCCTGATACACACACAAACATTGCCCCCATTCCTTTAATTAGGAACCAATGTGATGAGACGGACCTCTTCAGCGATTTTTACAAATAGTTTCATGCCACTCGAACACAATTCCTTCGAGTGGTGAATCGGTGAATCACATGCTTGATCAGGTCTGCTCCCCCACATAAACTAATCGATGACAGCTATTGATTAGGAGCTATCAGGGAAGCACTGTCGATGTGGGGCGGGGTTGATTCCGTAAACAATTATCCAAGGGTCAAAGGAATCGGAAAGAATCGGAAGGAAGCCACGGAAAATAATGAAAATCGTTCCCTGGCAGTAAGATTTATAGTGATGAATTTCAGAAGAGATAATCAGGGGCTGCATTTTTTGTTCTTTGCTTCAAGAATAAATACGGACAAGAGGAAACAAAATTGTGCTCGTTCATTGAGCTAATCCCTAAGTCTATCTATCCGATACTTACAAAGTAAGACATACTTAATGGTAGATTGCAAATATGCATTTCTGTCATGTGAATAAGGCTAACTTTAATATGTATTAAACAATGAATAAATAGGCATTCAATAGTCACGTTTACAACCTGTTGCATTTTTATACATGCATCTTATCCAAGGCATTATAGCTATAATTACAGATTTATTTAAAGTTTAACACCTTTAAAAAAGATAAATATAGTAGTTTTTGCTCCGTACCCAATATATACAAATCGGAATTATAACTCTCTAAATGATTAACAACATGCTGCCCACATTCAAGAATGGTTTCTTTTGAAAGGTGTCGGGGAAAGATAACATATGTTCCTGGTCATATGCCCCAAGAACCAAACATGAAATAGGACTATTCTTTGAGGCCCCTTTCAAAAAAGGGAACCTCGTTGCCGGACGATTAAACCTGCTTTGCTCACTGCCATATAATAAGGCGTGTATCGCCAGGCGGCCTGATTGCCCTACGGTCCGTTTCCTGCGGATGGAAAACTGCTGTGCAATGTATCGTGAAACATGGACTATGGTTTGGAGGCTGAACCTGACAGGTAGGAGGAGCCCATGGATCTAAAGAAACCCTTACGAATATAAGTTAAATATAATAAAGATTATTGTCCCATTACCAGCTGAGAAATGAATATGATTATCTCACCTAACGGAAAACGAACATTCATGATTGTTAAGGCCCATATATACATGTTCATTGCTACGGTCAACCGGGCGACTTTTAAGACAAGGAATGGTCTCACCCCACAGACTTAGAGGCAATGAAGATGTAACTAAATCATCTTCCTTATTCAGGTTATATACCATATTATATAATATATGTATAATTATTATTACACCATAATTATACCATATGGTACATACATCAGGTATATATTATGACTTCGTGGCGTTTTTCCCTTCTAGTAGATGCCCTCCACAATTCATGTCCTAAAGGAACGTTTCCCCCGACTATGTAAGTGAGCGGGTTAGAGGGGAAGAATCCAGTCCAGAATCCAGTCCAGTCCACAATCCAGTAAATACTCATCTGTAAGAACGTGATTCGGACTGATATGCAATAAAGCATAGATTCAATACAATCAATCCATGAATCAATAGGTTTTAATTTGGCGGGTTTTGCAAAGCTTTAATAATAAAAAAGGAACGTCAAGATGTAAATTGACATTATGATTGATGTAGCTCGCTTGTTGCACGAGTAGAGTGTACTATTAAACATAATCGATGTATTCTGATTTGCATACATTCGAATAATTGTGTACGATGGTATGCCTAGCTATATATGTGTGTATACGTACAGCGCATCGTATAGAGACAGACTATAAATGTTACGGAAGGCGATACAGAAGACATCAGACAGGCCTTTCCCAGATATCCCCTTCCCTATGCATCCTGTCATCTAAGGTAAGGCATAGGGAGGAAGCCATATTAGGAGACGGTTTTACTCGGTGCTTTTCCTCCTAGATGCTGCGTACTGAGAGCTTTGCTGCTCTCCAGCTAGCTACAGAGCTGATGGCACAGTGCCGATGTGCACTGTATCATGTCAATTCATTGCATTCCGGGCCTCTCTCTCTCATTTCATATGAATGTCTACGCGCATGCAAGCATGTTTGCATAAATGTACATGTTGTTTAACACACATTGATTCACATATATGTGCGCCAGGGTGAATAGACACGAAAGGATTTAATATTTTGTCGTCAGTATAAATGCCTCTGTACCAAAAGGCAGACATACGAATGATTGTCAGCATTCGCAAAATCTAAGGCATAACATTATAATTATTTTATGATTAGTTACTAAGAATACCAGGGCCTGCGTTCATAAAAAGCTGGTGCCAGGGCACTGGTGCCAGGGCACTAGTGCCTGTGACTAACCCGGTCTTAGCGGCCGTGTCCATAAACTTTTAATCTGCGTGACAGCCAAGATTTTTCCGTGACAAGATGGTTGTAATGGAGGCACATGAAAGTAGTGACAGAAGGCTAACTATATGAAATAATATCACATCAGTCATTTTTTATGAACAGACAGCGTTCTTGTGTGGACGTTTAGAAGGGAAAGGGAAAGGCTGAAAACAAATCACAGGCCTATAAAGATACAGATAACCAGAGATAAAAGGAGGGCGCCACCACTTTATTAGGACTACGGATACTTGGAGAGAATGGGCAGACAGAAAGCGCCAGTCGAAAGGTGGTACAAGAACGTAGAAAAATGACCATGTGAGAAAGAAAATCGAAAATGCAGAGAAAGAGATGAACATGTCTCCAAATGTCGAAACAACGGCAGACACACATATGAACAGAAAATAAGCAACGTTGAGGAGGAGGAGGAGGAGGAGGAGGAGGAGGAGAAGGAGGAGGTGGAGGAGGTGGTGGTGGCGGCGGCGGCAGTGGTGGTGGTGGCAGTAGTGGTCGTGGAGGAGGCAGGTGGGGTGACCAGGTAAATGTCCGTCTTGCAGCACCACTGCCGCCACCACCACCATCATGCAGTTGCACCATCACCACCATCGCCGCCGCCACCACTACAACCCGCGCACCTACATGCCTGCCTTAGCCAGTGTTATCTGTGGGTACAGCATGTAGGCAGCGGCCTACCAATCATAACGCCAGAGCTCTGAAGGAAGCAGGGGATGGAGAGAGCAGTAAAGGGAGAGGGCAGAGAGGGAAGAGAGAGTGGACCAGCAGCACCATATACACTGGGAACGGCCAATATAGGAAACTATGGGATGCAGAGCTATCTGGTGCAGTCCGGTCGGGTATTCATACTTGTAATTCTTCACATAGAGAGAGAAGGTAGAGGAAAATAAAAATCCCATTATTTCTGACTGCCAAAATATAAGACATCTCATCGGAATGTATTTTCTTTAGTTTAATGTGATACATGTAATAGTTTTCACAGTAACCACCTCCGTTAGGAAATCTCTCGATATGTGATTTCGTGGCCACACAACATATTCACCTAACTGAAATCAAACATCTTCGTTATAATATATTATATGCCTCACGCCTAGACTCGCTAATTATCCAAGGAATCATATCGCTTCCCATAGGAAACCATTCTGCGAGTGTGACGTCAATGAAATCGGCCCTGTTAGTCTTAGCAGGAAAAAGTTCCATGCACATGCCAGATGGTTGGCTACATTTTGCAGGAAGCCATCTCTCTACAATGTCAACGCTAGAGGTGGTTTCAGAAACCAACAGTCTACGATAGCCATGAAATACATTAGTACATTTCCCTGAGATATTAATGTTTAATGCTTATGGGTAAATTGATCCGCGTAATATGTTACCTTTGGCGGCACAAATGTATATTAACATTGTGTCGTATCTAAGAGTCTCAGGAAAAAACGTTGTTCCCAAGATAGAAATGGGTCTCATTAAATAAACAAATAATGAATTAGTAACAAGCATGGAATTGAGAATTACATGAAACCAAAATATGTCTAAATACGTTCAACTTCCTAGAGAGGATGCGTAACATAAAGTTGAAATATTTTGCAAACATATCATAATAGTCATTTTCTCAAGCGTCGCCTATATAAAATATGAAACTCCTACTGATTGTATAATACTATTCTAATATACTGATATAATACCGTTGCTGCTTTATGCAGTCAAAATGAAAGAGAATTTAGAGAATTTATAACCTCTCATCATGCAAATATCGTGAGAATCTTCACACTTTCTCAGCTCAACTACAGACTCTCTCAAATCCTCAGCGTATGTATCCAGACTATGTACAACCTGGCATATATTTGCTCCACAAACACACATATATATGAGGATGTCGAGTCTATAATATGAGGACATTTTTAAAGTATTTTTCTACCACGAACAGTGCAGTGTTACCTGGCACGTGAGGTGAATAAATGACCAAGGGCCCTGGAACAGCAGTCGAGCAGTCATTGTGATATCACACGCAGCGCCACAGTGCTATCTCTATGGCGGCCCAGCTATATTCGGTAACGTGACTATAGTTACCTCCGTGTACATGCATGCATTTCATATATAGTGAAGGCTGCAATATTGGTTGCACTTACTACACTAATCTGCAAATAATCAAACACAGCGAACCTAAGGAAAGTCCTTGGTGATAATAGGAATAGCATCGTGATTATAAATGGAAATAATTATAATTATAGATATAATTAAGGTATGTTTAGCCTATTATTATCGTTTGGCGTTGTTTTACTGTTAATCATTTGAATCTCAAGCGCATTTACTTGCAGAAAATATAAATCCCCCCAAAATAAACTAAACTAGAATCTTATTCAATTCCTATTGAATGAAGCATTCGGGGGACCAAATAAAGGCTTAGGTTGAAAGTTTCCAGGTGACCAAGAACAGCTAAGAATGTGTGCAATAAATTTATATCATATTACGTACATCTATTGTTCTTGCGTGCAGTTACATGGTGAACATAGACATGCTAACCTGAAAATACGCTTGGTTGGTTGGTTGGTTGCCATGTCTACAGATATAAATCGCGTTTGGAACAGAAATATACAGATGGGAGGAGACAGGTTAATATGTTATATCGACTGACATACCTGTAACATTTGAGACATTTGACTATACCTGTTCTTATTAATGGCTGCATATTCTGGCAATCAATGGGATGCCCGAAAGACGCATCATGAGATGAATGATTCAAGAGTTCTCAGTTTCCTTGCACAATCCAAAGACACTAGTCTATATCTACTAGTATATAATTTTGACCAGTATACAGAAACAATGGCAGCTAGGTAGGTATAGAAGCCTTATCATACTTTGCAGAAATCTACAGCAGTGCTTATACATTCATGTAGGTGATAGTCAAGCATGGGCATTAGGTTTGATATTGAGTGTGTAACATGTATTTTCAACGACATCGAAATTTTTCAGCAATCGGTCATAGAAATTGATAATGGAGAGGTAAAATTTCTTATTAGTCAGAAGTATTTTGCTCAGACGGGGTTTGAATATTTTTTTTTCATGACATGCTCGGGCATATTGAAGATGTGACTGATTATGAAAACGCCTTTATCTCTGGTGTTTCTTGATCTGTGGAATATAGATTGAATGCGAGATTGGTGACCAGGGCGAGAGACTTGCCAAAGTGACCATACAGTTCAGGAGATTGAAAGGCTAAAAAGGCTGAATTTTAATCAAGGAAGGAAAAGGGGCTCGTTGGCGGGTCGATCTAGTGTTTAAAGCATACCGCCGGAGTGTTGGAGGAACTGATTATGAGGGATGAAGAGGTGGCCGTGGCAATCTTTCCGTCCTCAAATACAGACGCATGAAGATTGCAGGGGCAAGAGTGATTAGACAGCGAATGAGCCAAGCGGTAGGCCCTCTGCAGGCGCGAGTTGCTCTCGTCTTCGTGCTGGGGCAACGCAAGCAGCTACGCTTGTAGGTGGGATGGGAAAATGCGCGTAGCGGCAGAACCATATTGTAGGGAGGGTAATTTACACAGCTACCCAATGCCTGAGGACGAGGGATATCGTCAGATTCCAACCCAGGTGATCGGTAGAAGATGAAGATGTTGAAAGGAGAAGTGGAAAAAAAAGTCGTTCTGTTTTTTTAGAGTGGACATGAGAGGGATGTGAAAGGTTGTAAATGCAAAGGTCTCAGCTCAGTAGCAGCTGGTAATGTGTATACATTAAGATGAGACGGGATAGTTCACACAAACTCTGGTTTTATGGCTGATAGAGGGACCAGCTAGTCCCAGACTTGCAATTCTCCCAAGTCTATATATCCCGAATACGTCTTCAAATAACCTTTCCAGTGGAACTTTTGTAGAGCGTGCGAGATTTTGATAGTACTGATCGAAGGAGAAATTTGACCAAGACGATTGGAAAATCTCCTATTTGAAAATATTCAATGGTAGAAATGTTAATTCTTATTCTACCCCTCGGTATGCAGGAATGATTTGGAGAGTATCAGTCGAGCTGCAGTGGAAAACCAGGGGATACTAGAGAGGTAAAGTCACTGACAGATTTAATAAAATCTCATTAATTTTATTTCCATTTTTAAAATCTTACAAACATATAGAAATTGGACGGTCCCATCAGTAATCGACAATTCTTTCTGAATGCCCCGGGTGTCCATGTAACTCTTGATACCAGTCTCTCCGAACCTGTTGTTTTATTTTTACATCAAGTGAAATCCATTGTTCAGTGTCAATACAACGCTTACCTAATGACCAATATTGACACCTCCGTGAATTAACGTTTCTTTTCTCATCCGTTTTTCAGTAGTAACTATTAGTGGTATATATAGTATAGTAATAAGGAACGCCCAACCATACATGTATACGTACCCAACCAGACTATCATGGCCTTTACCTCTGTTCTCTGTATACATACATGTGAAGTCCATACATTTAACCAATTTCTCTCTTAAATTCACGATGATATTCAGGATGTCATGGTACGTAACCTATACACATCAGTAGATATAAAAAGTACTGCAAATTGTATAATCTAACTCTAGAGCGAGGATCTCTATAAAGAATGAATTGATGTTTTATCTCAAAGGTCATTAGACATAGCGTCTGGTGAGTCCGAAGTACTGGGGATAAAGAGCTACAGGGAGCTACATTACTGTTGTCAATATGCAT
Organism: Sthenelais limicola; assembly: GCA_942159475.1. NCBI lineage: Eukaryota > Metazoa > Annelida > Polychaeta > Phyllodocida > Sigalionidae > Sthenelais > Sthenelais limicola. Next base: position 55,285,887 of record OW804095.1, on the reverse strand, counting down.
TTTCCAGCCCGATTGCTTGCCTTTAATGTCAGGCCTCATCCCTAGTTCGGTAGCTGGAGGGGGGATGAACCAACGTTGTCGCATACATAAAATATATACTTCTGGTAACTGTAATGTTAGGGTTATCTCAATGGAGGGGATTTTATATCTCTAGCTTTTTATACCTGCGTCATTTTATAACATGCATTAACTTTTATTTCGACGCTTTGAAGTAATAAACAATAGGAACCACCGACTGATTTCACTAGCGGCATGACATTGCCGAAGAACCTACCAGAGATGTTTAAAATTTTCATTTCAGACCCAAGAATAAAGAGATGTACCAATAATAAAGAGATGCACCAACCAAAGTGTCAAATTTAAACAAAAAATAATGGACGGTTCCAAATTTACAAAAACAAATCATGCGAATTTGTTTTTCCCACAGCCCCCGTGTGTGTATCAACCCCAGGATAGTACCCGTCCATTCCATATGCCAAGTAATAGTGTACGCGGAGAAGTGTAGGTGTAATATGTGGCTGAAGTCATACCTCTATACGTAAGGGTTTTACTAGTGATCTGTTAATACAGAACTCAAGCAGCGTTTGTTTCCTATTACTGTTATGACACATTACCTAATATTGCATAACCTCATTATATTTATAAAGATATTATAAGACCTTTACATTACTATTACTAGATCAATGTTTAAGGAGGATAGATTCATTGGGAATATGTCAGAATTCATTATTCTCTGTGCTGTTATACACCAGGTCGTTGTTATGGTTGGATGTGAAACATCAGTTACCTTTGAACATCCGATTGTGAGTGGGCGGAATCAGAGGAAGGACTGCCTGTATGTGATATGTCTTTTGTGTTGTTCTGTGCAATGTGCCTCGTTCCCTTTGCGAACGCATCAAGTGTTCTACCTTGTAATGTAACACGGGGATGGTGCCTTGTGTGTACAATATGCTTTCATCATAAAAAAATACGCTTGAACTTTATGGAGAAGGCAATCATTTGAACAAGGGAAAATCAACATCGCCTATTACAGCGGCCCTGTTCCTACATAACTTAACATATAGGCTACTTTTCTGGGAATGGCATTCATGTTCCTGAAACATATATATGAAGATGAAGATATATACTCCACCAGCGGAAAACCTGATCCCCCTTACTATGCATGCCAGAAATGCCGGTCCAGTGTAGACCAACCTAGTGTAGGCTCCAATTCAGAAGCCACACGTGAAGCCAATGTCCTGTATAAAACCCACCGGCTGCGGTAGTGGCTTCCCGTGCAAGTCACTCATTCCACCTTCTAAGTTATGACTTGATGCCAAAACGGAATGCGATGTATTTGGTTAATTCAGCACCAGCGATGCTTTATATACACAAAGTTCAATATTATATGTTTTATGCTTCATTCAAACCTTTAACTTGTATTCGACATTAATGAATGATTAAACTTGGTTTGGGATCAAGGATATTTCAAACCTACAGGGTCAAGATATGAGGGCAATATTCTCAACAAATCCCAGTTTTGAAGAAATTGACCAAAATTTGGGCAAATATGTGAAAATACTTAGATACCGGACAAATAATTAAAGAAAGGAGCGAGGGGAAGACATTCAGGGACCCGTAGACGACCAAGAAATGGTTGACAGAACGCAGTGTTCTTGCTCTGCGAAATGCTGCCCACCCTGCTTCAAAGGCTGCTCGACCAACGCCCCCATGTGATGGTGTATATGTCTGGGATGGATAATATTTTGTGAAACACCGCCCTGGAGCATCCTTGAGGACCTTCAGGGCTAATCCATTTGTAGGGTACTCCTGGGGATCAAGCATTCCATTCAATCATCCAATCTCAGCCTGGGAGAGTGAGGGAGAGGTTTGGAGGAGGAGGCCCGAGTGGGGCTTGGCTTGCTTCCCTAACAGTCAAACGCCAGCTCCACTGCCTCCTCCTCTTACCCGCTTCTTCCACTAGATCCAATTCCCATTAGCCTCACGGGTATCAATCAGCATAGACCCTTGTGACCTGAGCCGTCTGCTATCTTGACTAAAGCTGGTTGTAGAAAATCCCTTTCTGTCCACACCAAAGTGGCCTCTTTTCTCCTCCCAGACTCTAAAGCAGGGTTATTTGTGAACAAAGGCCCTGGGATTATTTAGGCATCTCTATAGTGTCTGTATCTTAGATAACAAGATGAGTACATCTTGATAGATCAGTTAAAAGAAGCATGTATCTAAATCAAGGAGGTATTGCAAGTGCGAAAGTGAAATCTGATGACTGCCTCAATATGCGTGCACATATTCCATCTCCCTTTTATTTTGCGCTAGGAAATGCCATATTATATAATAATGATAATCGATATTCTTCCATTGCTAAATACCCCTTAATTGGGTCTGTTAAAATCCCTGGCAATTTTCGGGAGAATCCAAAAAAACCCTTTGAACGTGTGCATAAGGAATGCAAAATAGTCCAGTCCAGTGTCTCTCTGTTTGAAATTTGCAATAACCTGTTACAAAACCAATAATGTTGAAGGCCATGGATGACGTTTCTCCCATGATATCTATAAAATAATCAACATTCGTTTTCCGCCTCCATTCTCCCACGGTGTTCACTCATAATTTTAAGCAACACTATAGATAAAAATGAAGCGTTTAAAAACGTTTCATTTTTTTATCAGATGGATGGCGTCGCTCCCATGCTATCTATTTATCTGAAGACACATTTATTCTCGGAAGTAAAACAACTTCAAGAACTGAATGGCAAGTTGAGTCCATTGAGGTAAATCATATATATTATTATCTCCAATTTATCTGATAATCAGGGATAAAATCACTCCAAATTATCAATTTTGACACAGTCAAGGGAAATGTGCCCAAAATGTTTTGTATTTACTTCGATAGTTTTGCTTATACAAATATGTATATCAAGTGTAAGCAGTCTACGTAATGCTTAAATTAGATTCCGTAGGTAGACGAGGACCGAGCTAGCTCTTCGACTCCAGCTGGTTTAGCAGTGCGGTGGAAATAATGTTTCACACATTCTTACAAGCCATGGGTCTGTACAAACTTAAATGCTGAGTACAAAGTACGGTAACACAAACCACTTTCAATAGCTTCCAAATATCAATTTTGGTGAATAACGAATAGTGTATAATTTGCAAATAGGTTATTTTGGTATGTGCAGATCACTTCATGAAAGGGCTTCTTTGGAGTTTTATTACAATAACCTATTTTCTCACTGGATGTCCGATTCTATTGAAGGAGAATCAAAGCAAAGCCAGAGCCTGTGTTCCGATTCAATTTTACTCTAAGCTCATCCTGGCATGCACCCTTAGCTATCGAGCGCAAGATGTACATCTGGGTACTGCAGATCGTGAGAACTTCTGTCATAAAGCAAACCGTTGATGTTAACCAACACGTCCAAGTGTGTTTGTTTGAAATATTGTTAATCAGGTTGCGACATTTTATGAATTAATACTTTTTAAACTGTTTTTACATAAATTTATACACATTTTCGATAACTCGAATATTCTTATGTGTTATGACTTCCTGCATTATGTTGTAATCATGTATGATATCCTTGTTCCCATTGATAAGTACCCCTTTGATAATTCTAAACAATACGACAATATGGCAATAAATATTTTGATTAATTGGTGGAGTGTAACTAACTTTAAACTTGTCTCGGTTAACGGTTTTAGTGTTATTTCGGCTCAGTCAATCATTTTCCATTCCTACAACACTGGTTGATCAATTTGTTCATTGTTGTACAACTATATACCCCATGAATGCCAATTAAAAGGATTGTTTGGAGGACGTTTACAGAGGGTAAAAGCTTTTCCCCCAAAGCTGTTTAAACCTTAGACATTCGGTGGACGTGTACCCCAGTGGTGAATTATTGAGAGAAACATTGTATACGGTTGTATATTTTCTAGTCCTCAACACTCTCAATCCTTTGTAGCAGCAGTGAATGGAACCATAACTTCCGGGTATCCTCTTATCTAGGCCAGAGGTGCCATATGTGCTCCTGATTGGCATAGGGGGAAGGCAGCCGCGCTCGACCCCATTCCACAAGCCACCTACCTCCATGGCCTAGAATTCCAACTAAATGGGGACATGGGTCTGGAGGTGTCTAGAGAGGCAGAGCAGAAACTGGGAGCATGGCTATGTAGACAGGCAAATCTATAGCCAGTAGGCTGGTGTGTTCGGTACGTACGCCTCAACCAAGTGGCGATCTTAATTCAGGCTTTGTCTCTGAGAAGTTTCGGTTTATCAGAAGAATATTCGATCTAACAATGTGTTCCTATGCATAAGATGAGGAACACTTGCCTCTCCCCTTTTGAAACCCTGCCCCTGAGTTCAATGCTGCTCTTGCATGCGCAGCCATTCAGCACAGGAATATGATCGCCAATGGAAACAGAAATCCGATCCTGAAGATCAACATTGTCAAATCATGAGGATCGAGCATGCTGTCATGGTGTTTATTAACCTGAATCCTGACCTAACAATATCTCCTCTGCTATCTTCCCATGGCACAGTGCATAACATATATGGCTCCCCATTAGGTCAGCAACCAGAACTGCCTCTGGAGTCATTTTTTGTATGCTTCCAGAACGGAAACTGAGCGAGATACCTCTATTTCAGACCGGATCTACTTACTTCAGGACTCGGTGAAATAAAAAGTCTGAGTCACTAGATGAGAGTCTGCGTTTAGGGATGTTGCCAGGTTTCAACATCGACCGTTGAGATCTGTGACTGCAGATCGCAGCAAGGGCATCATCATCATGCGATATTCCATGAGGCTACACATCTGCATTTGCACGATTATGTAACTGGACGTGCTATTGACTAAGTCAGTGCGAATCTAGCCTAGCTGATCCAGACTCAATAAATGGCATTGAAGGAACATGGTTATCATCTCCTTGTCCAAGGCATCAATCATGGTGATGTTCAATTAATGCGCCCAAGGTATTAAACTTCTATCGAGATTCATAAAAATAACAGTCAAAAAGTATCAATGCTTGGGATAGATTGGGGATGGAAATAGCCTATACCTTAAGTCTTGGATTATTTGACTTGAGCATGCATGAGACAAACACTGACCATGAAGAGAGGCTGCATGGTCTGCTGCGTCATCGGACATGATGTTCGATTCCGGTCGACTGCTCATTTATGGATAGGGGCATAAGATGAAGCCAGGCTCATTACCAACTGCGCTTTCATTTATGAATGAATGGAAAAGGACGTGAAAATATCTAGAAGACTATATATGAAGTTACTAGAATCAGGGGTAATGCAGCTCTATTGCTATAAACAAAAATAAAGCAGGTAGTCGTAAATCCGGAGAGAAGCCATCGCACCTTTTTAGTTCGGATATCACGATGTGAATTCCAAATCGATATCAAGGAGCCATCACGCCCGGATACTTCATACCAAATGAAAATGTCAACACGACCGTCTCTGTCTTCTTAATGTCTATGACTTTGCGGGAATACTTTTAAAAGCATCACCGATGTACAAGAATTGAAAGTACCGATGCAATTAAAGAAACAGGACTGGTACGTTTTTCTCATTCATCATAGACACGGTATCGTCACCTACCACATTCAGTAAACAAATCACCAATTTCCCTCATAGTGTATAGCCAACATGGAGTGTTTTCCTTCAATTGCACCATGTTTCTCCTCGGGAAAAGAGTAAGATGTCTCTCGCCAATATAGCTGCCGTGGATACCTTGCCTAAGGCTGACATTTCCTCCGAGCATTTGTTGAGTCTTATCTGTTCTGGCTTCCGTCCAAGACAGATAGCTTTGAAGCCATGTACACACTCACACACTTACTCGTCCGCTACGCCACTCACTTTCAAGCACTCTTCCACTACTACCAGTTAGATCAGTGTGAATAGAGAATTCCGAACATATGACAGCGTGGTTTTGATATCACTGCAGCATACCTGAGAGGTTGTGGAGAGAAACATTTCGCAGTTTCGTTGTAGCTAGTATCGCTTGACATCCCATTACCGTTCTTGGTATCAGTATTGGCAATGCCTCAAAATGATAGGAGTTAATTGTCTTCACTGGAACACATACGGTGGTTATCATTAGTGGATTGTATATTGTTTTTACTTATCGCGAATTTGTCCACAATCACTAACCCCCCCCCCCTCCACCACCACCACAACCTTCCCTCCCCCAATACAGTCTAGGCTCAAAAATGAGAGAGTCCCTTGAAACTGAGGGAAAGCCTCTCGCAAAGTGCCATTATAATTCCATAAGGTCCTCAAAATGTAATTATAATCCCATTAGGACGCCCTAGTTCTGGGCCAGGAAACTCATTAGCGCAGTAGGTGTCCAATCACTGACATGCCATTTAGTGATCTGAGAGGCTGAATATAACAGATTTCCTTCGCTCTTCCCACCAGCAAGTTGGGACCCGCTTGCCGAGGCTCCAGCCCTCGTTGCTTAAATGGCGAAATGCAGGAAGAAGCAGCATCACCACCGTCTCAAAGATTTAATGGAGTATTCTGGTTGCATTTGCTACAGGAGACGATAGGTTATTTCGAACTTGAATATGATCTGATTGTTATCTACGTCCTCATATTATATATCATAATCATGCCATGTAGGAGCCTTCATAATGTCAAGGGTTTGTTATTAGGGATAATATCACCTGTGACAAAAATAGATGTGTCTCCGGTTCAAAGCGGCTGAAAACAAGGTAGCGTGGACGTGGTGACTATTTTTAAGAAGCCACCGTTCAGGATCAGAAAAAATGGTAATCCGTAATGTGGGAACAATAATTCAAAAAATCAAATATTTCTTAGGCGGGATAAAAGAATATTTATGTGGGATATGATTTTCTGTAAGGGGTGGACCCGGAAGCACAGCTATTGTTTTGCCGTCATTTGTAGAAGATTCTGCAGTGAGCGTATAGTGACCAACTCCAACCAACCAACTCCAAATACTTATGCTTTATACCAAAGTATAAAACTCAAAACTGTATGAAGCGTCTTCGTTGAATAAACTATATTTTCAACCACCTGCAGGTGGTTAACATTAATAGATAAGGCTACATGGGCTCTTAAAAATATAGGGATAACAGAAATACTGAATTTGTACAGAATGTGAAATATAGATGTTATTTCATACACACATGGTAACGGGACTCGCGCACGCCAAACACTCAGCCTTTGCAACAAGTGCAATATTACGAGCGACAAAGACCCATGAGCCATTTACCTGATTAATTATATGCTTTATATTAGGTGGAATAATGTGTATTTTGCAAAGAAAAATCATTACTGTATTGCAGTTACAATAATTATCTAAAGTAGTCCCAGAAAATATGAATCATGGTTTGCTTAGAATTAATAGATTGCATTTGTGTTTCGCCCCTGTCAGGCACTACAATTAACACCACTTGTAGCCTGGCGGTAGTGCCGCACTGTTTTCCCATTTAACTACATGGTGTAAAGTGGTTTACGAATACAACGTAACCCATTCTACAATACATTGTTTCAATATTAATGCGTAGGCCTATAGAACATGCATGTATCATACTGATATGGCATAGTCTAGGTATGAAGAATCCCATGTATTTCCGAAAACCCCAAATGTTGGAGAACACCCTCGAGGTCTGTGAAAGGAATCTTTATTTCTAAGAGTGGAGCGAGTAAGTCGGAATTAATGAGAAGCTTTTGATTAGTTTAGGTCGGGCTTATTATATTTATTTTGGCGTGTATACCGCAATGTAACGCGCTTCGACTCATCATTGCTCTGGATGCACAACAATCCATTGCTTTCCGGAGGCGTTTATTAAATGTGAGGTCACGTCTACTTAGTGGGGCGGGGAAGAGATCTGATGAATTTAGAATAATCTGAGATTTCTGGAGGCACTCGAAGAGTTTGCTGTACAGACGTTTACATTCTGTGCTTAATACATCTGATGACCTCTATCTTTTGATTGGATTCATAGGCTCCTCCTCCTTCTCCGAAGTCGAGGTTCTGAATTAACCTACATACATATATGTGAGAGACTTCATTTGTATAAAGCTATCCTTTCCATAAACCCAATCCCTTGATATGATTATTCACTAACATTATATACGACATCCGACACACCTTATAAGACACATGGTTATTTTTCAAAACACTCACACATTGATGCCAATGTCATCCTTTGATTTTCTTGTGGTTCCAGGTTGTGTTATTGGGGAAAACCTGGCTAGAGGCTATATACTCAGGGTCACGAAGTCTAGCATTCGGTAACACATTAATGAGTGTGAAACATTCAATAATCAATAATCGACAAGCCCCCGCAGGAGTGAATGGCTATAGGGCCTGCATTATTACATAAGTTGTGACGGGTGGAATACTCACTGCATGCGAGCCCTGATGGCATATCCTTGGTTTCAAGGATGTGTTATTGTGATGTTTTATGTTCTGCAGTCATCCTTAATTATTGTTGTGGTGGTCTTACAATTCACACTGGCCATTCAACTATATTAGTATAACGCATTGATGTATTGCCCTAATTGCTAACTGGAAGCACACACATATATCCATCGTACTGTGCTTCATCTTGCACTAGAAAACGGGACAACTGTTGGGTAAAACAAATCACTATGATTAGGAGATACAAAATAATTAATATTTTTCTCCCCCATGGAATAATCGCCTCAGACACCAGTACAGTCTTGCAATTAACTAACCTCATTCATTGAATTCTTCATTACTCACATAATTTCAGATAAAGGATGGCCGGTATTTTCCATTAGTTGTTCTATATGTCAATAATCATTCGGCGCTTATCCACTCGGATGTTCGCATAATGAACCAGCATACTTTGTGGATGCTGTCCTTGTTCTACCGGTGTCAGTGGTCTCAATTGACCTACCCGAGACTTCCCCAGGAATTCCCATGTCATTAAACATCCCCCAACCCGGTAAACCTGAAGTAAAGCGCAAATATCAAGGTTAATTAAGACTGCATGTGGACTGTGGAGACCGAAGCCAGCACCACCGAGGGATGCAGCTCAGACTATCGATATTTTATCGTGGAAAAATCCCGTGTATCACGAGAAACAAGTAGCTGAGCTGAGCTGTCTACCTCCCGGAAGTATAGCAATCATATTTCAATGATCCCGGGTCCTACTTCCGCTAGAGTCATGTGCTGTGGTGCACAGAGTAGGAAGCCAATTAAGGTCATGGAATGATAAATAGACAGAAAGCCCCAATGAGTCAAAAAACAGAGGGAGAAGATCCCTAATCATTTCGCCGGACAAAACTTGTGTGTATGTGGTTTCATGTGGGTAGTTCGAGATAGAGAGCCAAAGGTTCTTTGCATGAAAGTTCACGAACGATGGCTATGGCTTGACCTTTTAATAGGCTCCTGGAGGGAGAGACCTTCAAGGTAATAATTAAGCAGCCAGGAACTGGGAAGTCTTGTGGGGGGAAACAAGAGGGAATTGTAATCTAGAAAGATACCTTTGAAAATCTGACACAACTCACAACAGGTGGCTAACATTTAGGCTATTTAGAAAGTATGGAAAAGTGTGCACCTGAAGCACATATGGCTTTCCTGGTAGCAACAGGATCCGAGTCAGGGTGAAGAGATGAAACATTGCTCAGACTAGTCAGAGGGTGTCCAAGTGCAAATGGCAGGGTCAAATGCCATACGGCTGAATCGACTGAGATATGGTGGCTGCCTTTTCCCTCATCATGACAACGTTCAGTCTACACTCTCGGCAAGTACAAAATCAAGAAATAACTAAAGCCATAGAAAGTAACTTGGAATTTCAGCTGGTAGAATATAGACCCAAGGCAGTTCCGGTTTATCTTGGAGTAATATCACATGTGATATTATTCCAAGGGTTTATATTGTAATCAATATGACTACCGTGAACTTCCCAGAAACATAATTCTTTTGCTATTTTCAATAAAAAGAATTATAGAAAATTACAGGATGTGTGACTGCAAAGCCAAGACTGTTCATCTGCACAAAGTAGCAGGTGTGCTGACTACGTGAATTCCTCATGTTAGGCTATATTGCAGATCCAATGCAAAGTATAAGTATTTCAAGGGGTCGTTTGCGGTACTTTACTCTTGTGAGTCTGCACCTTGAGTATCACAGAGAGCCTTTATCCATTTGATCGCACTCACCTTCTGTGGGAGCATATGTTTTCAACTGGATGAAACCACACTCTTTAATGGACGGGGACACGCGCACTATCCGACACTGTCCGGCTACCTCAGAGGGCGCATAAATTGACATACCAACATGGGCAGTACTTTTCGGACAGAAAATGGGTTTTCTTTTTCAATACAAAGCTGCGTTTCTTTCCTAAGAAACCTCATCTGGATACGATGATATATATTGGAAGTGAAAATAGAATATTAAATAGCCGTTTCACTATGTGATATAAATGTAATCTGGAGGAGTAAATCTGCATGAAAACGTCCATATTATGAATTACTATATTATGTAATTGTATCTACTTAAAATATTTTCATCCTCACATCATTAATATGTGCGCTCGGTGTGTGATAAGATGTGAATTCACTCATATTCACATTTCAATAGGGAGGAACATTTGAAGGCCCTATAGCATTTCATACTGGCGCCTTGAAGATTGAAATAGTTCACGTGTCAAATGCACAAACAGATGGTCAATCTAGAATAGAACACCAATTGATGGAAATGGATGCTAGAGGTTTTTGTCCCTCAAACTCAAAGGTTTTTTCTATTTACAGGATGGAGACAAAGGTCATTCAGGTGATCAATTATTGTACACATACATATGTTTAAATGCAGGGCAGACCGACAAGATCTCTGCCTCAACGGAGTTGGAAATATTCGATGTGCTTTGACGCAATATATAACAGCTGTTGTCCTTTTTACGTTTTATTGATTTTAGATAGAGCATTCGCAGTTAAAACGCAATGTCGTTCTATAGAATACATTCATTGCAAACGCATTTGCCACTTTGACAGACATATCTTTTGTGAAATCATAATAAATACATGGGATATATTTGATATGTTATTCTGGATATTATCTATGAAAAAGGGCAACTGTTTTGATTTACGTGTCGTAAAGTCGAACACTCGGTAAAGTAAAACAATGACAGATCTATATCAATCTTACAATTACAGAAAACGGGAACCACATCGGTTGTCGATCCTACACAAAATATGGACAGAGTTTATCCGGAAACAATATATTGATTTACTCATAATATAACTGTAAAGAGAACATGTATTTGTACTATTTTTTAAATTTCGATATCATCATCCAGCATAATAGTGTATATCAAATTCGTAATTAAGTAGCCGTCATGGGTGGGCAATACAACTGCATTCATTGACGTGAGGAAAAGAGACATCCCGGACTGGTTTAATACAGATTAGCAAGTGTTATTGAGCGAACTGGGAGAGGTTGCAAGCAGAAAATGGGGGGAAAGTGTAAGGCCAAGTGCATCGGTCCCAACTGATGAGCACCATTATGTAAACAAGGCCAATTGCGAGGAGTTTTCCTATATCGAATATTCTCTTGCCACTACCGAGGGTCGTGAACTAGGAACAGTAGCGGTTGGTTATGTGTGCCAATGGTAAGTAGTATAAGGATAAGGGGTTTGCAACCGGTGCTATTACAGAGAGGCAAGCTCCTTACACAGACATAATGGAGTCAGAGGACAGCACTCAACAACCTTCTTTAAGTTTGATACACTGCGGCAGTCCCACCTTTGCAAGGGGAAATGTATATTGCATGCCCGTGGAAAACAGGCATTTCATTTCCGATACTGTAAAAGAAACCGCGTGGACAAGAAGATTTGTTCCACCTGGTTAGTAATTATAGAAATTTTGTTAACAATTCACGTCTTCACAATATTTCAGAATGCGCCTATTCGCATCCATCTTCATTTGACCCTATTGGCGTATTTTTTTCATTAAGAGCATGTGGACATAAAAGCCTTATCAAATTAACTATGGACGACTATCCCTTTTTTGAGAATGCACTTGTGATACACATGTCACAATGGTATCTTTGACCTGCGCCCGCCTTTCCGCCGCCCTTTAATCCCCAAGGTGCTCGGACACCATTCACCCAGCCGCGGACAGCAAATATATCGTCAGCCCCGATGCCTCATCAAATACGGGCCCCCTTTCAGAAATTTCATTTAGGCATTTGCAATGATGGGCCAAATTCAGAGTACCTTTTGTGGCTCCCGCGGAGGGTAATCTAGCATGGTACGGGAATTCATTTGCCTCCAGAACAGACTACCTGGGTCTTGGCTATCTGCTCATCCAACCCTGGAATCCTTTGATCCTGTTATTGACATAGCTCAATATTGCAGGATCCAGAGGCAAATCCTCTGGGCCTTGGTCCAGGGACTGCGGCTGTCAACCAAGCCTTCCATGCTATGGATTGAGCCTATGGGCTGACCAGTGACAACGCTTTATCTCCGTCGATATTTTATCTTTTACCAGATGGATTCCCTCCTTGCAAATCTGATGACTTAAAAGGTCTTAATATTGATCCCCGAGCGACGATGGATGTTTCTCTAGACCTCAGGTCAAACTAACCCTTTAGGAGATGCATGTACGCCAAACGCCAGACAATGTAATGCAGGTATGAATGTGTATTTAGAGAAGACTCAGACATTTCTTCGCGTATCTTTCTTCGCATTAGTTTGTAAATGTAATGGAAAGAATGACTGTTCCCTCATTTATGTATGTCCAGTGTGGGAATTATATGTCTCCTAATGCATTTGGACATGATCTTGGACCTTGCAGTCGATGCAAATACAAGGCTCTCAGTGTTCATCAAAATTAGGCGTGGTCGGGCTTGTCTAACCTAGTTCATTGATTGATACTGACTTCCAAGGTTTGTTTTCCCAACTGGATAAATAACCAATGGCAGCAATATAGGCGCGGAGATAAGGTGCAAATAAAAACATATGTTTCGTTCTCCTCTTATAATACTCACGACATTCATAAAAGAAATACATGCATCTGGTCATATGAGACATACATACATTAATTTATTGAGCTATTAAGCTATAAATATTAAATGGAAATCGCCAAATAAATATATAGAATTATATAGAATTTGCAAGAATGTACTCTGTGCCCTCAATTAACTACTGTCCTTAATGAGTTCAACTAACGCATGTCAACCAAATGACCGAAATGGGGATGTGTCACGCCTGATAGAACATCACGTGCTGATCTCCTAAAATGTCGTTAATCTAAATCTAGCAGGATTGTCTAGGTAGTAATGCACGAGGAATGCTTGCTCAATTCCAATCCAACGGATGTCAATGGCTACTCGCTAAAGACGAAAGTCCTTTCTCACAAAATCAATGGAGATATGGACGGTCTATATATATGTGTAGTATCCACACTACCGTATCGGTCAAAACGTTATATAATGAATAACAGACAAATGATAATTTTACTTTATTTTACCTTTGTTTGTGGAATTAGATGACCAGAACATTATCAATGAAATGACAATAGCCTAGAATAATGTATACGATACTTGTATAATGGTGTATGATATGGATAAATAACCATAACAGTTTCTGTTTACGAGTATTGATTATGCAATATTAAGTCAATGGTTACAATATTTTCCCGCATATAATCGGCTTTGTAAAGGGTAGTTCGCTCGATAATCATATGAGTAGAACATATTATTTTTTATATATTTTTATTGGCCACACATTTAATACATTACAAACCCCTAGAGTATAATATAATATACATCTTTTTCTAAAAACATAAGGTGGTGACGGTCTCACTTGACCAACCAGAAAAAAGCCTCCAACATGCAATTTGCAGGCGATTCGATTCGATTGGTTGCTCATTTTTGGGATTGATGAAACTGGTTTGATTCTAGCTGCTGTGTGATCAATCCATCGGATGGGCCAATGGTTGGAATCGTGCGTAATAACAAGAAAAACATTGAAATGAGTCTTTTTAATTTTCTCTTTATCGTGTCAGTTGGGACACGCATCATCAGTCTCTTTATATGCAGATTAAACGAAACATAATTTGTCCAAGAGGGAATTAAGGATGCAATACGGAAATTCAGTGCCAGTGAATTGGGGAGAATTGGTGACAGAGATGTCCATGGCCTGTTTTGTGAAGGAGGGCCCTGCGGCTGTGGGATGGCAAATCACAAAAGGTTCAACCACCTTTGATTTCTGGATCATATTATTCCAATGCAATCGATCCGAAGAGGGAAACCCTTGAACATTATTGATCGTGCTTTATTTGAGATCAGACTACTACTCGAGGTGCACCAATAGTCCATGAAGGATCACTTATACCAGCCGCCTATTCTCTCCTGAAAGCCGCTGTGTTATCCTGCGATTCATCAAGTCATCAAACTATGTATATCTCGGTACATCTCATTTCACGTAAGAATTCAATCAGGATCAGAATGCACAATGAACCGCTGACGCAGACATAATAAGAACAGAATACCGCGATTGAACATGAAACTCCTATTTGATGTCATCTTGACAGTTCTAATATAGTACAACGAATGAGGGCACAATTATTCCCATTGGATAATAACTTTGTGCTGTGCCAAGTGCATTGGATGAAATTGGAGGACGATTCTACGGTCTTATGCGTTATTGTTATGACAATGATACATTACAACGGAGAAACTGCTGACAACTCAAAGACCGCTCTTCCTTGGTTATGTTTTAGTCACTTATATATTTGGCATACAATTAGGTATGATCGAATTGCAGTCACATAATGAAAAGATTGACTGAATAAACATATCCCAAACTGAACTAATATCAGCTTTTAATAAGGTCTGCCTCAGTCTCCATTTTCCGGGCATAAGTAACAGTATGCCCCAAATTTCATACATGGCTTCATTTCTTAACTTGTCTAAACGAAATAGAGCCCATCATTCCTTGGGTCCCTCAGGCGTCAGACCCATATATAACCCAACGTCCTCAGGGTTCCAGTCTTGGATCTATTGCCTATATACTATGACCCTCCACCTCCAGTGTTGGACTCCAGTGTCGGACATATAACAGGGCTCCAGTCTTTCTGGATCTATTTCCTCAATATTTCATATTTTCTACATCTATAGGTTTGGAATTTAGGACATACCGGTAATCTCGAGACAAAGGGGCTCCATTTGTCATGTTGGCATCATCACTCCCATAACTAGTATATCTCAGAGGGCAACATCGACTCCCTCGGTCCTGGGTATGACCATCAAGTGCCTTTTTGTCTCTTTTTCTCTGTCTCTCTCTCCCTTCTTCTCTATCTCTATTTCCTGGATAAGATCATAAACTGCCTCCCTCTCAGCTCTCCCGCCCTTGATATAACCATCTTAAATGTGTTGATAAGGGCGTAAAGCAACCAATCTCACTCACTCACTCATCGACTCCCTTTGGTTTGTCATGAAAAAGAGACAAGATGGTATGGAAGGCAGTCCTGTGATTGGGGTGGGATTGCACTAGTTGTGACCCGGCTGAGGGCGATGATGATGTTCGCAGTCTAGGTCCAAATCCTCTCAGATCAGATAAGGATGGTATGTCAGTGATTGGAGACCTACTGCGGTAATGACCGTTCTGACCCAGGAGTAGGCGTCCTAATGGGATAAATAATGGTAGTTTGCGGCCCGAATGGGATTATAACGACATTTTGCGTCTTGAATCAAGAGGCTTTCCTCAGTTTGAAGGGACTCTCTCAGCTTTGAGCCTAGACTGTTCACTAAAGCTCGTGTGCACCCAATATCTTATCTGTATTTAAGACCAAAAATAACTCCGCATGGCCAGGTTTTATGGGGGATCACCTCAACTAATTGAATAAATTCATTTCAACACGTGGCCCATTTGTTGGCAGCTTCATCGTGCAATCAGATAATGATAGATATCATCGATCTCATGTGTAAGTAATACATACTGAGGCTTGGGTTCATTAGGACTATTAAGCAAACCCTACATGCTGGATGGACAAATATGCCTATAAAGAGAATTCTTCCCATTGATCAATCATATTCAAACTCGGGGTAGTTAGAAGGGGGTAATTAGTTGTTATATCCCAGTGAAGTTCCCATTCCGAACAGTGACACTGTTTTAAATCTGTGAGTATTTTGAAGAAGACTCAAGCGATTGCAGAGCCCTTTGTTGTCGAGTGAAGACTTAATAGGGTAGTTTTCGCTTCCGCTTCCGCCTGCAGAACGGGTGCGTGGCGAATGAAAAGAAGGATAACAGGGAGCTGATGGGAGTTGGAGTGAAGGGTAATCTCCCAGTGCATCATTAAGATGATCAACAGGATTTTAGGCACCACCTGCCATTAAAAATATTGCCACATACAGAAGTCGGATACACATAAACTGAGCACTGCTATAGGCATGCATGTAATTATTACCATCAGATTCCAAACCTATAACCATAACTTAATCATGATAGAAGAGTGTATCTCCAATTATACATCTAATTAACCTATATTTTTTAATTTGGTCTTTTTGGACGGAGGAGAAGTGGGAAAACTGCCATGTTGGTAGGTGAGAGGATAACCTAAACAAGAGGCCATTTTACCATAGCGCCAGGCTCTCAATCATCATTGTGTCTTGTCAATACAATAATAAAGCGACTCTACTCGCCATATGAACGTGGTAATAGCTTAATTTGTATAGCATCATGTAAATATAGAAAATGCATGGTTTGTATTATTTTTTGTGAAATATATGTACAGCTTAAACTAAAATGCTCTCGCAATATATTACCTAGTAAATTGTCTCGTTACCAACGTTAGCTCGAACTGCCTCCTTTGTAGGAGAGGAACGTCATTCAACACACCAAGTAAGTCTGCCGCTGATTTGTAGACATAGTGACCATGAAAGCATTTCATTCATGTTCGTTTCACCAAACCAACCATAGTAACTTGGCATTCCATAAATTCTACCCTTTGCCATTATCTATTCCTGACTTGCCACTGACTATTCTAAAAAATCTTTTCAGATATGCACAATAGGATATGTTATAATTATTATATAATACATTCAACGCATCTGAGATTTTATGTATCACTGAATAAGCTTATGGTAACACGATAAATGGTTCACTTGTATACCTACACCTCTGTCTCTTACTTTATTCAGGTTTATTGATTACATCATGTACGATAGACATGTTTATGCATTGCATGCCAATTTGAAACATGAACGGTTCTGTCTCCTGCTCCCACCGCCTCCATAATCTGCGTATGTATTCAACTAATCCTACTCGTTCTCTCCGTTACAAGTTAATTCTATGACAATTCCCTTCTGATATATACACAGTGATCTATTTGCATAGCCTCAGCACATAGAAGGATGTCGTATAAAGCAAACAACGTGATCATGCTGATTCTACAAACTAAAAGCTATAGGTGGGTGTGGAGAACATAACATAAGGTTTGTCTGAGAGGGGAGCGGTTAAGATTAAATGTTTGGGAAAGGGGTGATGAGCGAGCCAGGCAGGAATAATGTAAAACTGGGAGTGCTGAATAAGGTAAGAGCCTGGAGGTTACATCACATGGGGAAGCACAGTGTATGACTATAAAAACTGTGATGTGTCACAAAAAAAGGAGCCACAATAGAAAAATGGATTTCGAGATAATTATATATATTAACATATTTGAAAAAATGAGATCAAGCAGATTCCAATGATGAGAAAACATTAGGACATCTAATCAGTGCATCTATTATTTGTTATGCATGAAAAAAGTGTTACCTATATTTCTTGATGGTCAATCACGTGCACTGGTAAAATAGTTAAATATACTCCTTAACGGAGTACTTAGGATAACCTCAGATATGCATAGAATGAATTAAATATACTCATTACACAATATTGGAATCTGGTACGGTTATCCATGCTACTAACAACGCTAAGCACCCAAAAAGTCAAAACATTCTATCAAAGAGATCTTGCGAATAAATGACTTTTGCAAATATCAATTTTGCGACGTGTGACTCATTTCCCGTGACACATCATATAAATACGTTTAGGCTTAGGGACACGCTTGAAGTAATAATCTATCTACGCTGAGATTAGAATATCTCTGATTGGATAAGTAGATATATTGAACGCAGCAATAAGGTTTTTACTGGCGATGATTATTCTGTCATCAATGAAATATAGGAGAGAGAGTGACAGTGCAAAATATATTGCGTGGGTGGGTAGTTTAGCCTTTAGGGTGCACTACACACGTGACGATTGCATATCGCGAAGTTCGGAAGGAAAAAGAAGATATTTTACTTTGAGGTGGGAGAAAAATCTGCATGCTAGCCACACTGCATATGCAGCGAAGAAAGTATGGGCTTAGGTGCAAGCATCACCTGGGAGCCTCCAACAACTCTTGTTAGCAAATACCTATGTCAAATATACTCCTCATTAACTAGCGATATATAGTATACATCAAATACATATACTGATTCTTCCCTTGGTGATAATATATCTCTCTTAGCGTTTCTGGATACACTTTCTATATATAATCTAAGGGAGCTATTAGAATAAAAAGCATTGCATGATAAAGTAAACCTCTGTGTTGTCCAATCGACATAATGATCCAATTGTCTGGCACCAAATTGAAATCTACACGAAAGGGGTACGCTTTGAGGGGAGTGTTGGTGGGCTAGCAGCATGAGAATGTCTATAGGATTATCGTAAATTCTTGAAATGATCAGCTCTAAAAAGTTATTGCTATGGCGCTATAGCACCATTGAAAGAATCAGCTGCATGTGTAGCGTGTATTTAGCGTTTCCAATATTCTGACATCATTAACAGCTTTTTGAAAGGTCACGACACGTGATATAAGAACTAAACTTCGGTTCACATGCTTTTAAAAAATAAAGTCAGGAAAATCAGTTGCTCTGCCTTCGTAAGAGAAAATGACTCATTCTTCCCGCCTTTTCAGACTAACCGCGGAAAGGAGCTTTATTCCCGTGAGGTAGGTCTTGTTTGGTTAACATATTAACCCTGACTGAACTGCTGAATTGTACCCTGTGCATGTCATATTGGCGAATAAATAGAGAGAGTAAATAGCGGGAGTAAGAGCATTTGCAGGCCAACCTAGTCTAGCATTTTCAAGTGCCAATAAAGGACATCTTGTTGTCTCATCGCACGAATGATGTGCTATTACAGGATGGAGGACGATGAAGGATATTGTTAAAAGCTTGTCTGGATTTTTTTAGTGGACAGCTCCTGGCTAAAGAAAAATATAATACAAAAAAACAAACATGTATTCATATGAAATATGTCAGGGATAATGTCAATACAGAAAATACTGGTGAACAATGCACAATAAGTACGGATAAGAATATTTGATATATATATCATTATTATTCTTTGCACTAGGAAGAGAGACATGTTTGATTGATGGAGCACTTCTGCGTCTTTTAAAATGTGTATTGTTTGAAGGATAAATCAAATTATTATGTTACTATGAATCTGTTCTCAGACAGGAAGTTCTGGTCGTACTTCTTTATTTGCGACAGATGAGAGATTGGGGCAACAGATAGATGTAATCAGAGCTTATCCGAGTGAAGTGTTAATAACGAATTTGTTTTTTAACATTTCGTTACGTCCGAAGACAGATCGTAAAACAAAAAGGTATCAGGCTGTAAGATTCATCGCGCATGAAAAACCCTTTTCATGATGGATGAATACGGTCATTGACCTCGCGTGCGTGGACCTCATTTATGGGTTTTAATTCTTCAGAGATGATAAGTATGTATAATCATATATATACATATACTTGATTTAAGTAGTAAGAAAAACCGCTGTAAATATGTCAATACATGGTCGACGTGGTTCTCGTATGTAGGGTCTAAATATTGTATTTAGTTAAGGGTTTTAAATATACATTCATGTACGAAATACTAGACAGAACATGAAATCAAACGGCTATACGCTTCAAAACCTTTTGTTAGCAACATCACGGGTATTGCTGAGAATAACGGACAACTAGTGTATTTCGTTTTCGATGCAGAGCATGAGACTATTTTTCCAGCAGTGAGACTTGCACACACGTCACTTATGTCAATGCTATGGTTACACACAAAGTCTCGATAGGGATCACAAACGTTATGCATTCAAACCTGCGTTTTATATATTGGGATAGTGACGACCATAAGGAACAATGGCGTTACATGGATTTGTATATTATTACCTCATGGTCTAATTGGTAGAGACACTTATATGTATAATTCTGAGAACACATCATATATGCAATGTCATTTCAAACACATGTCCTGGACCTTCAGGCATTTTCATTTTCGGCCGTTTGCCAAGGTTAATAAGATGAAAGTAAAGGAATGATTGTAAATCAGCTTAACAAAAAAGTGTCTACCAATTCAATGCAAACTGTTAATCTTCAGAAAAATTAGTATACGCGATGTCGCCAGGATAACACATTCCAGCATATGACGAACTCCATGTCTATTATCGAAGGAGAACTAGTCGGATCACATATAGCCGTTGACATGTGCAAATATATCACTCCTGTCAGTCTTTAAAATTTCACTTCTAGCATTTGGCTCCCTCTTCGTCGTTGTCAGACATGTACTTAATATTTAATGTGGGTAAAACATGTGTCGACATCCGTTTATGTTGCCACGATAAACTTTGATCCATTTTTAGGCAAGAGACCTTGCAATATTAGAGATCGTGAAACATCAATAATTTAGAGAGCTTTTGCCAAAAAACGGCGCGTCTACCTATAGTTCAAAATCGATCCCTGTACATTTTTAAAACAAGCTCAGGTACTGCAACACTGGGTTCGTGTCCAATTCAATTTTTAATTAGTGACATCGTAAAATGTAAAATGTCAGGTCGAAGCTATTAGATATACTATACAACATGCATCTTTCCACTAGCTTTTCATGTTCTTTTGAGTTTAGATTCACTATTAGCATCTTTATAACCCGATCGATTTTAATAGTATTTATTTCAAGCCCTTGGAAGACGTAAAGCAGATGTATTGGTGAGTCGATAAAAGATCGAAACAGAGGCCATGTTGCAGGATTTATATATATCATATTTATAATATATATCGTCCATGATATCTATATTCAGATAGACATTATGGGTATATGGTCGTAGCATTTGGTATCTTCTGTTGGCAATTGAATATAACTGTACTGCGATACGTTCCTTGCTTGTTTATCATGCAGGCTCATCAAGCTTTTATTTCACCTTTGAAAGTGTTCAATATGCATTCCCATTGCCTCAGCACTGGGAGCGCAAATCAGTCCTGCGGCCGATACGACGGCCATATCAGGCCTGATGCTGATATGGAATGAATACAGTCCGCTTACGATAATAGTAACAACACATATAAATAGCATCTTTTAAAAGAAATACTTGAATATGCGTACATGTATTAGAGAAATTTATGGTCAAACAGTAAAGCAAAGTAATCATGCATGACAGTACAGAATTAGGTGATTTTGCACTCTAAAATATCGTCCCATGGCGCGTAGAAATACGCAATTGCGTCATAAGCACATCGATGCCAACAAAGCTGAACGGATAACAACGCCGTATCCGTCCCTTGGGCATTTTTGTTTTAATAATCAAGGGACGCTTTGCTAAGGTTTTGTGTAGGGAGAGTAGCAAATGCTATCAATGAGAATAGGTCTATATGCCTGATATTTACGAGGATTAAACTGATGCCAGGAACTTGTCGGCTAATCTAAAACAATCGATATCACCATAGAATGCTAAACGCTTGACATCGACCCATTAACTATGTCATGTTATAATATGTTTGGGCCTTTTTGGGCCCGATATATAGGTCAATAATTAGAGATCGACGACCTGCCTGTGATTACTTGGAGGAGAGAAGCAATTAATAGTGACCATGCAGTTTGCTCAAACAGGTAAACTAGGTACTTTATCAATGAAAATATGACAGGACCATTGCATACATGTTTAATAATGGCAATGCGATAGTTTAGCTTCCATGCATGAAGTAGAACGGTTTTGTCAAAGAAATGTATTTGTCAATATTGTGTGTGCTAATTTGAGCCGCAGCAAATAAGAAACGTTATTGAGGTCTGCTTCCTCAGTAAGAATCAATTTTAGTGAATCTCAACCAAACAGAAAGTCAGTTGACTGTTAATGGTTCATATGTATATATGTCAATTGTCCATATATACATATAATGTATGTAGCCCGACCCTTATGTATTGTTTTTTCTATGATCTCGGCCGAAGGCATGGCCATAGAAAAAACAATGCATAAGGGTGGCGGGGCTAGTGATATGTCCAATGACTATCACAGATATTTTAAAGGTAATATGACATCTAATAAATCATATAGTATCTAGGTAATATGACGCCAATTGATTGATTTCTATTTAACTAATAAATGTTGATACCGAAGATGTAGTCATTGTATATTATGCACACGGAACACTTCAGCTCGGAGGATATTGGTAGCCCTTATGCATGTATTGACAAAACACAGTCTGCCTCATTCGCATAATTATATATATTGACTGACCACAAAATATAGACCCGAATACATAGAGATCTGTCGGGCTACATGTGACCTTGAGGGTTCGAGGACTTCCTATTGAAGACCCACTTAACCATCTATGCGAATCCTGTCTATTTTCAGGCTACTTCCTTGAAAAGGGGATTTATAAATCAGGGTCCTTTTCAGTAGACGTACGATCAAATGTAATTTTCTCTATCACAGAACCGAATTCTGACTTCTGGGTCTTCTTCACTTTGTTTTCACAGCCAGAATAATTCAACCAACGGACTTTTCGGCGTGAGTTCTGTGCTAGTATCTACCTGTAGTTACCGTATAATGGGCGCTTATAAAATAGAAATATGCATAAAGCTACCCAGATACTAACGTCTAGAACAGAGATCTATAACTGGGCGGGTGTCCAAGCATGACGATATAAACATTTCCAGGAAACCACTGTATCATACATATAATCCTTTACGAAAATTAGTTACTAGAGTACGGGATCTACTTCCTGGGAAGAAAACAATCTGAATTAAGCAGTTCCCATCATGTGTATGCCCGCTAATGAAAAGTAATGTTTCTCTAGCGAGCATGTCAAAATTGTTTCTCCAACTTTTGCAAGGGTTGTGTTTTTATGACATGGCCCCGTCAGAGAATCTGATAAATATATGCATCCTTGATTGACACATATTTGCCCATGCTGTAATAATAAACCAAGGTATGCCCGTCGTCCACAAAGATCTTATATAGTGCCTATATATACATGGAGCATACCTGTGCCTTGATTACGTCAGTTTTACTTTACACACCGCGGGTATGTGACAGTGCTACATTGTTTCATGCCAATACTGAGGTGTGTTTGATAGTGTACCTGTTCTTTCCCACATGGGCAGGAGGTATATAGATGCAACTCGTCATCATCTTTTAAAAACATTCCAATATGCGTCATTGCCGTGTGGTTTCAGGCGATCGAATAAAGAACATGCACGTCGACTAGCTGATGAAACTGTTGAGGAAGTAACACATTGTAATGATTCAACGATGTTATCAATCGTTGTCGACCTTGTTCTCAAAACATGTGTATTGGTTCTCTAGTCACAAGAAAATGTTTACGTAATTACTGATTTTGGGGTTCTTATAGCGGAAAACGAAAGAGTGAAGACCTCTGAAGGAACGTCTATAACGAGCGCAAGTACTTTAAAAAGGCTCCTACTTATATTGTTCAACTCTTTCCTCGTCCATACATCTGAACTTCTCTTTTAATTGTTACGTTACCAGCTCTGTATCGGTATCATCTATCTAGTAGCTAGGCATTCTTCTTTATTTCTGTCCCCATCCAATACTCCCTTTACTTCCATATCTCCCCGCCGGATGCTGGTATAGGCTTGCTGAAATTGCCTAGTTTTGCAAATGTCAGCTTGCTGGTGGTGTTATATTAAAAACTCGCGGCGTTTGATACAAACTCGTGTATTATCAGCTACAATGTTGAGGGTGTGTTTGCCTCGTTGCCATCAACTCTCTTTGTATTTTTCATCAGCGCTGATCGAAGTCGGGCGATGGTCCAAAATATGACATTTAACTGGGATTGACAGCGACAGCATGCGTCTGGACAAAATATCTTTGATGTCCAGAGCTTTTATTCTTTTTTAATTAAGGAAGATTTTATATTAGCTGGTGCTTGAGTATGACTTAAAAAGAAGAGGTTCTAAATGCTACCATATCGAAACCGGTCGAAGGGGATGGGGCTTTTCGTGGTTAAACTACCGCCACCATTCTTTTCCATCAGTTTGAGACGATTACATCAATCGTTCAGTCAATCAACAACAGTTAATATGAATGAACATACATGCCCCTTATACCCCGTCGAAGAAATCATTATCATGAACATATATTTAAAGCAATGACTTCACGTAAAGCATTATCATGAACATATTATTTAAAACAATGACTTCACGTAAAGAACGTTAAGTCATATTTTAAATAAGACTAATTCATGGATAGCGTTCACCACGCCCAAGCTTTGCAAGATGGTTGCATGTGTGAGGCAGCCATTGTTGGAGAAATCACATTGTGGACATCACATATTCATGGAAGTCTTTCAGGCACAGTCAGTTCACCCTGTCACGACTTGCCGCCACCATTTTGTGTATTGTGGCCTGGTTGATGATGCACTTGACGTGCATTGTTGTCGTATTTTAGTGGTTTTACGATTTAGTATTTGGGTAAAACAATCCACTGTGCACACCGTACTTAGGAAACAAAAACCAATGAAGTGATAGATAAAATTTCGATCGATATTTTAATGTTCCGTGTGCTATCGTGAATAATGCTAAAGAGCTTAATAAAATCCTGAGAATGGATGAATTCATTTATTTGCACGCAATTGTCTCCGAACAAATCTCACAAATACTTTGTAGCTTTACACCTAGAACGTATTGCCTTGCACTTAGCGATGCCCAACACGTCTGGGTAGAACATTAACCATAGCAACGCCTGAAAGAAAGCACAATGACTTCGCTAACCTTGGCAATGTCCTTGAAGTGTTTGAAAGCGACTGGACAAATTATGCTTCCTCGGTCATAGAGGATTCATCTTAACCACGCAGTAGTAGAGACAGAGATTACTCCTGTGATTTCTTTGAATGGCAAGTCATTAGACAATGCGCACTTAAGCCACTGAGCCTCTGCATCTGAATGATTACCACAAGCACTTACATGCCATATTTCATCACAAAATTTCATCCCGAGGGACCTAAATGCCAAATCGCCATTATATAAGGTTGTGACACTAGTTCGAGGGTGAAGAAGGCGTTGTGAATCATATTACCTCGGCCAAATTTAGCTGTGGCTATCTCATATGCTAACCCTCTGATGTTGGTTGCTATAAAAGTCTTTCTTGCCCAAATTCCCCCTTTCTCCACCACCTACCCCTTGAACTTTATCCTTTCTCGAGGACAACATTGGATGAGTCCCTCCCCTTCCGGAGTCGACAGAAACCAGTAACCAATAAGAATAGAGCAATATTCGCGGGGCTGGACTACAGCAGAAGTGCAGCCGGAAGTTGATGGCTGACAATGAAGGATGCCGGGACCGCTGGCTCGCATATTACACCTGTGACTTCCGACATTCGCCTCGGGACTGCAGCGATTGTCGCCTCTTCGTCACAAGAGCGAAATTACTTCTCTGTGAAGGGTGTGAGTGGGGCTGGTCGTCACGAGATGTAAACCACTCCCATGGGTTCACTTACGAAATCAGCAGTTCAAAGATCTAATTCAGATCTGTGTTTTTGGACCATATCACTATTTTGCGGACAACTCTCCGAGTTCCTCACCCTCGTCAAGCTTAGGATGCGCACATATTTAATATGTATACATCCTGCATATTTCATAATTCTCAACAGCAGTGTCTTTGCTCGATGCCAGTAATTAAAATAAGTGATATATAGATAGCACCATGCCATCCAACGGACCTCTAATATGAAATATGTACGTGCATATATAAGTGTTTAGAAGGTAGGAGTTCCCTTAAATCTACTGTGATCTCGACTCTTTCTATGAATTAAGCCTACACAAGAGTTTGAAAAGAACCCCTTCACTGAGGCCTCAGTCCTGAGAGCATGGACTCGCCATCAGAGCCATAATGCCATTATATACTTTAGAAGAGGATCCCCGGGCATTAAAGATTCACCGTGGGTATGCGGGGATCGACCTGGGCTGGCAGCCTAAAGCATTAATGACTGGGCGATGCATTATGCCTGGCTTTCCTCTGATAGCCTTGATGGAGCTCTAGCAACCCCGGGAGGGGCGATTCATTACCTGACTTGAGGGCTATATGATTCCTTCTAGAGAATATTTACAGATCAAACGAATCAGTGATTTTTTTTATAATGAATATCATAATATTATATATGATATTATATATATATGGGAATAGCAAATCGACATGTCTTCCATAATTATATGGGGCTTCGACTCACGAATATCATTTTTCTTATCTATAAACTATGCTAGAGACACCGTGAATTACTAATCTGTTTATCTGAAAGAATATGTAATTTCTTGATAAAAATATCCTTAGGAACGTGGCGTCCAATAGTAAGTATGAATCGAATCAAATGACAAGAGCTGGTGCAGAACAATTTAAGCAAATTCCTGAAACGTGATTATAGCTCGGTAATTTATTTCCCCCTCAGCCTTCTTTCTCACGTTGAGGGATTCGTCCGGCTTTGGAGATCACACGTGTACGTTGCTGGCCTTTTGAAACCCTCCATCTCTTAAGGAAATCCCTTTTGCGCGAGGGCACAAAATCCATGGAATTTTCTCTGCGTGGAATGCTGATAGTTCCATCGGCAGATTTGGAGGAGATAGAAAACAAGCTGCCTTTGTGTTGATGCAAAGGGAAGACAATGGACGCTACTGAGGTTAAATGGTGAGTTAATTTGACTTGGAAAAAAGGCCCAACTTCTGTTTGGTTTCTACGGGTAATATCTGACTGGCCTCTCATGTGATCACATATATTATGACAGGCCGTTGGTTTATTGGTCGAGATGGATCGTTTGTTGTCCGTTAAAATGAGGAATTCATCGATAAGAGCTTTGGATACAAAATCATCCATTGGTTATTTTAACAGGAACCCTAAAAAGGAATTCAGAAACTCCCTAACCATGGTTTTAAGAAATAACCATGGGATGAGTTAATTGGGAAATTCCAGCCAAAATATCAAAGGTTGAGTGGGCGATACAGAATGGAAATTAAGGTTACGCCAGGCATTCTGATCTTGGATAGAATCATGAAGAATCCACATAAACCAAAGGTATTGTTTCAGTGCCTGTACTTAAGCTATCGAACGATAATAAAATACGGATACAAATCCATCAATTTCCGTTTTCTATCTCCAAGAACAAATATTTTCTATTTCACCCGCGTTAAAGTTTCAACCCTTATCCAATATGTGCTCCTTTCAGCAAAGACTCCCAGGCCAAGATTTTGAAGAAAGCGAGGGTCAGTGTACAATCCACAATAATTTTGAGAAAAAGGACAATTTCGGAAAGCAATAAACCACCATTTCGTTGTATCACCTTGTTTTTATGTCCAATGCAATGCATTAGTAGATCAGAGTGATATTTTCCATGCACGGCTACAACAACTTAAAGACTTAAGCGACAAAAAGATTAAAATTGCCCTAAATATTGCCATTTGATCTATACTTCATCTTTAACATATATCAAATATTGACTCTGAGTACAAGAAACTTGGACTACTGCCACTACAGTCTAAACGAATTCTACATTTGGCGGAAGACCATGGATATTTTTCATATACTACCATGAGCCCATATCTCAATGACCTCAACTGTATTATAACTGACAATGTACAACGTACATGTATGCCATACTGTAATATCACTTGTACTGTCTGATGATTGCTGTCTAAACATACTAAATTTAAAAACAAGAATTAGTTAACAGTGATCAGTTTACATTTATTTATTTCCGGTTCACACAGAAGATTGTGTTTCCAAGGGAAACAAGGATTGATGTCAGTTAAATTAAAGTTCGAGAGGGAGGGATAGTAGGAGGGAGAGGAAGGGGAGACAGAAAACATGAAATCGCTATCCCATATCTGACTGGTCACTCCATGTAATTCTGTTGGTCCCTTTAACACCTTTGCATATGAGGCATCTTACTTCTCAACTTGCCACTTTAATTCGCACATGGTCTACCTTTTAATTCACACCTAAACGCCATCCCCTCCCCCTCCCAGCCATTACCAGCATGATTCTGATCCAATCTGCTGATATCAGAATCAACAGATTCTTCACACTGATATCCAGGATGGAAGGAGCCAAGATGCTATCAATCTACTTAGATTAATGTTATCTCATCAATCTAAAAATATATATATTGTGCTGTATGGTTTCAAACTTGTAAACTCTCACATCTTCAATGCCCACCTTACCTTACGGTGACAATTATCTTAGTTTTAACATGTTCACACCCGTTACTGATTAGCTCTTGTTAGTAAACAGGACCTCGCCACCTCTTTCTAACCAAAAGGAAGGATTGCAGACGTATACGTTTTCGAGTATTTACAAATGATATACTTTCTACCTACAGAGTCAGCCCAAGAACAACAGCAGAAACAAAATAAATATGCGTTCTTCTTAAAATTTAAGGACTGAAAGCGTTTTGATTTGAAGACAACATTAATCTATTTCCTCTACTTTATTTCCTATAAAAAAAGCTCAAAACTTGTCACAGGTTTAAATAATAAGACCACAGAAGGGCCGTCATCCTAATTCAGTTTCTCCTGCCATTAGGACCTCTATGTCCTGCCCACCAATGATATAGAGCCTTCGACATGGCAGACGCCCATTCAGAATTGACCCTTGCTTCCTCCTGCAGGTTGATACCACATCCTCTCCACCTCCTCCAGGGCAGCTGGCTCATATAGGCGAATGTGGCAACTAGGAGTTGGATGGGTTTTTTTGCAAATCCTTCTCGGTGCCAGGGCTTTGCTTCCAATAGCCTACTTCTAACCCAACACATATTCTCTTCTGTACTATAGAGAATAAAGGACAGAGAGAAAGGCTTTCTCTTCTCCTGCGAATAAAAATAAAAATATAATAATACTTCTAACAATGTCTTGACTTTCAGAAATGCTTATAACAGAGCTAAATATTGAGTAATAAGATATGTAATCAGATATTGGTTTTTTTTATCAAGTAATCAGATGAGATGTTGGAATGAATGGGAACTGGTTAGATATAGAAGGTCTGAAAGTAAATATATACTTTCAAGTTTTCCGATTAGGGTGACCTTATAAATTATACATATATATTCCTGGGTGTTTTCTTCAAAATGCTGCAATGCACAGGCATAATCAATCTAACCAAAAGGAAGGATTGCAGACGTATACGTTTTCGAGTATTTACAAATGATGCCATGGCAAAGTGTTATGTACCGGTCGATGTGTGTAAATTATTTTATGGAAATTATTACATACGTATGTGATTACACAGGGCATGATTCGGGGGTGCCATTAGAAATCTCGTATCACATACGTATGTGATTCGGGTTGTCATGGAAGCATGTGACCCAAATAACGTAACATCATTGGTTCAAGACGTCGCGCTTCTTAGCGGCAGAAGCGTAGCGCTGCCTTGCATGTTTCGTAATTTGTCAAGAAAAACAGTCATATAAGGTAAATATAACAAATAAATCGATAAATCAGTATGAAATAAATACCGAATAGCCCTCTGTCGATGTCAAATCGATCTCGACATCGGGTCAAAGCGCACTCCACTCCACCCCGATTTGACATCGACATCGGGCTATTCGGTATAAGAGTCAAGGCACCCAGCTAGTGTTTGATACCTTTAACTTTACGCTATTTTGAAACAGTTCAGAACGAGACGAAGGAACATTCTTTATACATGGTTTTCTCCATGCATACCAATAATTACTCAGGCCTACGAACTCGGTGATAAGTGTCACTGATGATATATGCCACAATGCGTTGTAATTATGCTCAAATATATACATATGCGAGTGACCTTACATGACCCAAGGACAGTCATAGACGATTGTTTGTTGCTGAAGGGGTCTGCGCTAAGAAGAAGCCATGTGGCTTGCCTCCATGGGAGCCACATCTCCCTGGTGACACTTACACCAGTACCAACGTATGGTAGGCTTATTTACCTCATACTGATTGATAACACTATTCAACCTTCCTTTGTCAACTTCGTTCCTCCACTTCCCTGGCCCTTAACTATCCACTTACATCTATCACAACTAATCCATCTTTTCCAACTATGTTCCAAGAACTGCTGTATCTAGAGATGTATACCTTGCCTGAGAAACATAGTATGCTTCAGTCGCTCTTTAGAGATAGACAGTTGAAGAAACGCATGAAACGTTGGAAGTATAATTTCCCTGCGGGTAAAATCTCAGAAAACGGTGCATGAACTGAATTCGTGGATTTGAGCTTTGTTCCTTTGAAACCCCATCAAGGAGGAATCGTGTATTATGATATAAGACATGTATGTTTCCACTACCTCTAGAAGCAGCCATCCATTACTTGTATACACTGCCTGTGGAAACAGCTATTCATTTATGCACTGCCTGTGAAAGGTGTCGTTCATTTATGCACTGCCTCTGGAAGGAGCCGTTTATTTATGCCTTATATTAATCATTATATATTGATCAATAAACACTGTATAAAACAGAATACATTTTTCATGTGTGTCCAAATTGTTGCATATCAATTACTTATGGAAAATATCCCAGCAATATTCGGCAAACAAATTTCCACAATAATTCGTGATATCGATCTGAGCACAAGTCGTTTAAAAATATTCATTTCTTCAACACCGTTCTGGTACTTGATAGTACAATTCAACCGTCCTCCGTGAACGTCGGCATTACTGCTGCTTACTTAAGAGCAATCACACGGTTAGGGATGACATTGTCCCCTAATAAATTACATTAGAAACGCATTCATTCATTGACAATATCATTTCCCACTCTCAACCCGCATGGGTTAAATGAATTTGATAAATTTGCTTCATTTTTGAGAATGAAGCAAATCACCTATTCCGGGAGAACCTATAAATTCTCCATGATCATATGAATTAGTTATTGAGGTTGATCTTTATCAAATCTTGTTTGAATGTTCTACATAAGATTATCTTCTGCAAAAGTAGAATATAAGACAGCAGTTTCAGATGTAGTTCTAAATACTACTAAAAAGAATACGGTACGTTCATTGCTACATACCCATATATCATATTGGAGGCATAAGATAAAGTCATAACTTGTGTTATGGACACTGGGTTGCCATGAGCGCGCTAAATAGAAATTGGGCCTAGCCATGCATTTTATGCACTCAGATAGATTATTGATTTGAAATACGAACTGTCTAATGTCAATATGCGCTGGGATATTAATAGCACTGTTCGGAACCTGGCGCAGCAGATTGGCGGGTCTAGTAAGGATGGAGTGGATGGCGCCTGGTGATGTTATTGGATCCTCATGAAGTTTTTATCCAGTCTCTAATGCATAACTAAATGAGCATATCCTAGCCATAAATCATGGACAAAGTTGTGGAGTGTAAACAGTGATCAAGGCTGTAGGAGATGGTCGCGAGTTGATGGCTGGTTCCGATATTGGAGCAAGTGGGGTACGTCTGCCACGAATTATATATCACCAGACGAAATTACAAAGTAAATGGCAAGTTATTGGATTTATCCGCCAGAAAAAACACGATTTGAATAGATTTGAAATATTCCATATGAATATGGGAAACAGACATTCATCATTATAATGCTGAATAGATGTATGGAGAGTCATCAAACCAACTAATATTCTCAAACTAATTAGCTGGTTTTAGGAAATATGACACAACAAATGAAATTTATTCCCGAATTTCGATTGGCATTTAAACTGCATTTTCAGCTATTGCCAACTTTATTCATATGAAGACTTATTAGACTGGATTCATTAATATTCTGCTCCTGTTATATGTGGGTACAGACATCTGAAGTCGAATTGGCCGAGCGAAAATGACCGCCGGTGAGCGATAATAAGTGAAGTCGTCACAAGAAAGCAGCTCGACGGGTCCCCGAAATATATGTGGACATTTATAAAGTCCTGTAGCAAAAAAAAACTGACAAAATCCTCCGAAATTCTGGTCAAATGACTTTTAGATTGGTTGATTAAAGTAATTGGAGAACATTAATGTTTCTGTTTCTTCCCATTATAGGTTATACGGATATTGCAAGGAAACATGCTGAGAACTAATTCGCATTTATGAATTCGATATTTATTTTTGGCGGGATTCAGTCCTTGTCTTCTACTCACCGATCCCATTACCTTCATATTCAGCTCCTCGTGTAAGCTGACATCCAGCAGTTCTTATACGGGGATAACGGATTTAACATGGGGACAGAAAACCAGGAGGGCAACAGCTCACAATTCATCTTGTGGTTGGCTGTGATAGATTTGCTTTGTTTACACGGAGTCTGGAGCACTGACAATGGGAAGCCATAGGAGCACTCCTGGCGGGCTGATGGTGGTGGTGGTGGTGGTGATGGCTTGCACCACCACGAGGACAACCTAGACACCGCGAGGCTGTATAGGGTCGGATAGTCTGCTAGCAGGGGGAGAGACAGGAGAAACATACCAATACATTTGATATCGGATTTTAACACAATCATCGAAGGACTATTTGGGTTCTGTGAGTACGAAATAAAAAAAGTTATATATAACTGCCGATATTGTTGGGATAAAGGCAGGATCCGTTTGACATGTGGACCAATGGCACTTGCTCGATCTATGGGGTGGTGTTAGTGCAATTTGGTAATGGGGGTGCAGAGAACAAGTGTGACTGTCTGGCACAACTGACGGAGAGTCTACGGTTGTTCAATGAGAGTCAGCATATACATGTATGGGATGGTTTCAGTCGCAGTTATTAAATGCAGTTCAAGTGTACATATATATAGTTTCGTTCCAAAACTTCGAATTTAGATCCACTGCTTATTTGGCAAAGAACCATATGAAATGAGTTCGAGACTGAAGCTACCCCAAGGTGACTCGATAGATAACATCAGGCTCAATTATCATGATTTAAAATGCCTTCGTTGTGACCAGATAAATGCGAGGACACATACACTTTGAACATTAGAGTTGTAGGAAGGAATAAGAGTGATAGATTGACAATATAACCAAATGCTTCTCCTCTCGGGGAGACAATTGCCTCGTGTATCGTTGACGTCATCACCGATATATCCGGTCAGACAAAGATGGTGATATGTCAGCTTTTCCACAGGAGAGTGACACACATTTTATCGTCTGCCGCAACTAGCTCGATTATCGCTCTCTCTAAAAGCTCACCTATCATGACGTCAGGTTGCCACATGAGCAGTACCACCACCAATGCGCCGCCGCCACCGCCACTACCACCACCGCCGCCACCACTCATCTTTATATAGATTACACTGATAAAACCTTACACGTTGGAAATTGGGTGATAATTACTTCAACAAATGCCTCACGCTCCTGCAAGCAATCTTCAGATGCGAGCTCGATAGCTACACCGGCTGCCGATCTACCTCAAGCGGCGATGTCAACCCTCCCATCTCGTCATCTCCCCTCATCTCACGAAAGAAATTCAAAGCGAGAGACGCCCGCTTCGCACCAGAAAACAAACACTGTATCGAAAGCACACTATTACCCTGTTTTCCTCAAATAATATTAGTCAATTATCTTGAAAGAGATGTGTCGATGAAAGGTTAAACTATGTGAGTCCAAATAGCAGGAAACAGATGCCATAATATTATTAGCATATAGATACAATACACAATTCTCTCTGTCAAATGGATAATAAGGTTATATAGGCTGCTTAGAAATGTAAGGCATGAGGAGGGTATTGGATCAGAAAGAAAGCAAAGTATTTAATAGACATCAGTTGCCAGATTTATTTATGCATCAACTCATATTATCTGAGCTATGAAGGAAAGGTCGATGCTATCATGCAAGCTTTGAACCGAAGAAAGAAAACGTTCTCAAAAAGAAGAAAACACTACTGTAACAGTGTTGTTTGTCAAGGGCGGTTGAACTTCATATACATGGCTGTTCTCCTCGCTCTGTAATGCCCGCATTGCCAACGTCCAGAGTCCATGCCCGCAGAATCCACACAGATGGATGGACAACTGGACTCAGTCCGATAAATTAAGCCTACTACGACTTGGTTGTTCCAAGGGCTCGGGAGCCAGTGCCAAACGTAATGCAGGGAGGAAACTTGCAGTACCTGATATATTGTCCAGCATGTAAAGGGATGACAGGGGTTGGAAACGCTGGTCCATAAGTCCACGACCAGAGCTTTCTTTTACATGATGTGTATGGTCAATGGGTTGGGCGCTGCTGCCTAAAGAAACTGGCTTTCAATGTGGCTTCCCACAATGGAAGCCATGCTGTCGCTTGGCAGGGTTGATCTTTAGTGAATCTTTACCAATGGTTCTCTGTATCTTCTAATATCCCAAGTACCTTATTTCAATTCATGCGGCATTTGAACATGCCCATATGTATAGACAAGTATAAAAGAAATTACCCTGATTAACCTGCGTCCAAGGGATTAGTAGGCGCGTGGCTCTAGACTAGTCTAGTATTTGCTTTAGCTCAACATGTATACGGAATACCACTGAAACCAACAATCGCAAATGAATTGCGATAGAAATTATATGTGAGAGTCTCAGCAAACCTAGAGCTATACAAGCATCTATAACTTGCGTACCCGGGCCCTGAGCAAGCTGGCAATGGCCGCTGAACTGATGATCAATACCTACACATTCTGATGGATTAAACTGTAAATATTTCCCAATATGATGTATAATGTTAAGCGTGAGTGTGAAAAGGCCTGGGGAGAGTGGCCTAAGGGTCGGGCCTACAGCTCTCCTGCTGCTGACAAAGGATAGATTTTAGTGGCGACTTATCGCGTGAGGGATATGAAACCATGGGGTCAGGGTTCCCGCTCACTTGCTTTTACTGCCCATAATCATGGAGGCCCTCTTTTATGTTGCCGAATACTCAGTCTTACCTACCGGGAATTACGACGTGACAAAACTGTAAGATTTTTCTTAAAGGGTAAATATGTTTTTGACATAAGTTTCCCCGTTGGTATGCACACTTGTTATAAGTATTCTTCCTCTCCAATGTTGCCCTGCTTATTACTGCCTCCAAATTGATATTATTATATTTTAAATTCCATTAAAGGCCAATATTATCATTTAAATATATTATTTCAAAAACGCTTATCCATGGATGTTTTAGACCGTTGCCCTATATATATCTTTACTATATTCCTAACTAGGCTGTTATGATATGCTTAACAATGTCCCCCGTCTGATCCTCTCTCACCTGCACTCATACACTTGCCCTACCAATATATCCCTCCCACCATATCTGTTTTATCCTCCACTCTCAAGCTCGAGTCAACCATCCTGTGCTCGTTCATCACACAGGTCTCCCCCCCCCCCCCCCCTACGCCACACACACTGGTTGAAGTCCCTTCTATCTTTGGGCCAATATGAGGGTGCATGCATAGTCCTTATCATTATTCACCCCCTCCCTTCAGAACCTCGCTCCAAATCCTTCTTTTCTCTAAACCCATTATCAGAGAAGGCCAGTTCAAGACTAAAACATATTTTCTCCAGGCAAGAGTGGCTTACCAGAGATTTGATGGATTAGTGATAATGCGGTAGTGCCCCCTATCGCAGGCAGGTGCATTCTTATCAACGTCTGCTTGCCATCAGCCAAGGACTTTCGGAGTGATTGATCAACATATTGGTTACTTTGAGGCCAAGACTATATTATTTTTCTACAAATTACGATCGTACCCCATTGCAAATCACCATTATGGCTATATATTTTACCACAAGCCTGCGACTTCAAAGCATGCTAGGCGTAGTCCACCATTGAGCAATGCCTTTGTAAATGACGTAGCAGATGATAATTATTTAACACCGGAGGGGATGGACGAGGTGGATGTGTATCACAATGGTTGTTGTTGTATGCCTTTCACTTTGGTAATCCCCGCCACAGTACTTTTGAAGGGCTCCAAGCTGCTGCCTTCCGTGTTAAGACAAGCGCCTCCTCGTTTCTACCCGTGACTGCAATATGAGACCCGAATCATGTAGACCATACTTTTGCGCGCAAAGTCACCTGATACAGTCAGCTACAGTCATCCTTTTAATAAGTGAGCTTGAAAGGGGGGCTGATGCAGAATTATAGCAGTGAATACTAAAATATGAATGCCTTTATTTTAATCAAATACACGAACTCATACATTAATAACTGTATGACATAATGGTATTTCCTTGTCACTTAACACCATATGCTCGATTCGAGATCGGGAGAGCTCCGCATCCCGACTCCTACACCGAAACGCGCTGGATCCATATAGGCGTTGTGATCTTGATTCTTTAAATCGTGGCCCGGTGGGCACACATGCAGTGTGATTCGGTGGACTGGGTGGACGTGCAAATTGACAAACGGTCCTCCCGCCAAATTTCTGACCTCCCGGTTCTTACACCGCCAGTCACCCGATGCCAACGGGCAAATAGCAAAAGTAAACAGCTTGTAGTGCATAGGCGAAGTGACTTGGATCCCCTGGATCCCTGAATTCCCGCTGCTTGGTTTCAGTATCTACAGCTGGTTACCATCACGTTCTATGGATAGGGCAGCATGCATGTACTATTATACAGTCTAAGCGAGGTTTGGGATAGATCTAGCGAAACCATCGCCCTTCTATCCACCTTGTGATGATTTGCCATGAGTGATTGAACACATATTTCCCCCATATGAACATCACTGGTATTGTTCCTCGTAATCATTTTGTTACAACAGCATACAACCTCCAAGATATAACCAACATCTTGACAACTATTAGCGATCAAATCTTGGGACTGTTGCAAGGCTACTAAACACAGTTCCCATTTAATTTGATAATTTTCGGCCAATGCTCCTCAATATTATCTTCAATATGTATTGTCTTCAAAGCAAATGCGCCTGGCATAGCAGCTTGAACAGGGAAAGAAGGAGGTGTCTGCCTCGAGATATAATTATATATTTCCCAATACGTGTCGAATGTATTTTATGTCATGTTGATGGTGCCATGTACTGCGATGGTAGAACGTTTCTGAATGTCGATCACATGGGTAAATAAGATAATCCATAGTGAGCACAGCAAACGGCACGATATCATGCTGCATTCCTATCCTCTTCTAAAGAGTCGTACCATCGCTCTGTCGAGCTTTGTGAAAAATCCCCGCAAGGGCCAGAACTGATGATAATCCATGAGATTATATTTCGATTACTCAAATTTTACTTCTCGTAAAATGTCACTATGCGAGATAGCCTGTGATTATTGTTATCTTATCAAGGACACGCGCACACACATACAAATAATATATGTGTAACATACCTACATAATAATATATCATGTTATATCATATTATTATTAGAGACTCATAATAATATATATCATGTATCACCGGTCAGAAATCCAAATGTTACTCAGAATCGATTTCCCTCTCTGCTTGGTCAGATTCACAACCAGGTTGTTACGTTGTGTATACATATTGGATCCTTTTTGTACTTACGTCACAAATAACAAGTAGGTCACTGTAGAAAACAAGCTGTTTCACGAGGGTTGGAGGCTGTTCTTTTCCATTCGTATTGGTTTCCTGAAGGCCTGAATTCGGAAATGATTCATCTACAATCTAGTGAGAGTCTCCAGGCATTTTCAGCAAAGACAAATGATCAGATATTTAATATGATCGATGTACATATCCGCAACTTTCCGAAGGCCCTTATCCGGGAGCGTCAATTGCTCCACGGCCCTTGTCTCTGTCACTGTGGATAGTATGGTCCAGTCTTGGCGTTTTTATCATAACAGTGCTTCATTACATTTGGAATATATTCCAATGCATACATTTATCACGGGTTTCTATGTTAACATATATAACGTTTTGATAGATCGTGTCAGTCCAAATTTAGTTGATTGAATGGTCCGAATTATATCTAAAGGGGGATGGCGAAATGAAATTTTGGTTTCACCGCGGTGCTGCATTTCTGCTGCATCGATTATTGGATCTTACTGAAAAAGCAATATGCGCGTACGTCATACGAGGGATTAAGAATTGTCACAATATGCATGATTAATACCTTGCTGATTTGTGATCAATATTTTACGTCTAGAAACTAGATATATTGATTTCTGTTCTCAAGTAATGTAACACCGGTAAAGCTTTCATCGAAGATATCTCTTCATGGCCATGGTCGTTGATGACGCATACGTCCACATTTAAGTGGCGCTAAGTGAGAGCGAATCTTCTGTATACATACAAACACTAAGCCTCTAACCCCCAAACCCTTAAAATGCTTTCCTCTTTTTTAAACAAGTATTGTTTCAAAACGTGTTTTCAGTGCCTGAAAGGTCCTTTGTTAATTAAAGATAAATGATAATAAAAAGCTACCCCCCTACCTAATTTTCATCTCCTTTGAACCGGAAACACACCTATTGATTTTTGCCCTGTACAAATACACCGGCAGCAGAAGATTATAAATTTTATTGTACCTTTTATTGAGCGCTTTTCTCCGGAACTCCTTGGTCTTTCCATTTGTCTCCCCGTGTCCTTCATGTATGAAACGGGGAGCCCGTTGCCCAACCATGATAAAATCCAGAGATCATCGATTATCTTTTGGATTCTTTTTCTGCAGAGGAGTTATCATATGACTGATTTCGTAATATTCTAAATTATGTCTCATCTGATTTGTAATCGTAAAATACTTCTGACGCAATAAACTGTGGTATCCCTTTTTAAATATACAGTGATAGATGACATCAATCTGCTTGTATCGACATATCCTTAATCATACGATGGGATTGGTTTGGGACAAAAAAGTTAGAGCTTGATAAATAAGGTTAATCTATGATCTAGGCCATTTGTATTCTCGACTTAAGCTATGGCCTCACTCGGGTCATGAATAATAGGGCCAAGAGCGGAAATGGTTGTCTGATTAGAGAAATGAATCATGGCCCTAACAGTTCTCCAGGTGGTGAGTGCACCAGATACAACTAGCTGGACCAAGGTCTAATCGCAATACTCTTGAGTCCATTTGCCGTGCAGGACCGCACGAGGTCAGTTCTTGATCTGCTCAAACACATAACGGGCTGATTTCGGAAATGATTCAGGGCAATCAGGGCAATCATGGTCAGTGTCTGATATGTTCTCATACTGTAGCCTATGTATTTTTAAAATACAAATGTTGAATGCGTCCTATTATATAACAACAGTCGCTTTGTGATTGGGAAATAATACACCACACGATATCACTAAAAACCTTGTTGGTACAGCGCATGCACTGCTCGGGCTCTGAAGAAGTTCCCTCTGTAGACTTCCGAATATTGTTCCCAGAGAAGTAAAGGATAGCATTGGTCTGATTCCATATGATATGCCAGACAAAGAAATGTACCGATGGTCTGGCCTCAATCTATATTCTAACCCCACAGAAAGGCAACTACAGGAGGTCAAGGCTATATACAAGGCTTCCCTGGAGATATCAGATATTGAATCGAAGGATGCATGGAGGACGTTGCACCCAACCAGTGAAGGTTTAGAACCAGTGGGATAGTTTCTGCGTTAGAAATAACATTCCAGTCCATAGGTAATGGCAATGTTCATGTATTGTAAGTGAATAAGTTCCACAAGTATATTTCATAAGGTTTGCATTTATTAATTTGTCAGTGTAGGTAAGAATGGTTGAGTACACCAGTGGGTTGGTTGCATAGTGGAGAGTTATACCTCATGCTAATAATGGGTGGATTCTAGAAGGGTGTACTGGGCGAGGTAAGGTGATGTGCAAACGAGTAGAGCCGTGGATTTTGAATGGATTGGTGCATGTGCTAATGTGTATTGGGAGAGAGGAACAGGATTAGAGTGCGGGAAACGATAACCCATGAGGGAGACCACGCTAGGACTCAGGCGTAGAAGAGCTCGTGGCTTCATCAGCATGTTGAGGAAAGCTAGGCTACATGTAAAGAGAGAAGAATCCTCTATGTTCCAATATCAACAATAAACAAAGCAGACCAGAGTCCCTTCCGAACCTAACACCAATCCGCATACCACTCGGGTGAAACGCACGGTACGCATATCATACTCACTGCTGTATGTCTCTACCAGCAATAACTTTCTCGTGTGATATACAGACATATACTTGGTAAAGGGCTTCATTCTCAGGCTATTGAAAACCAAGAATAAATGGGAGAGTCGAATACCTATAGTAGTAATGATAGTTAAAATATGCAGCCCCTGATACATTATAATATGATTTATTAGCTGTTTCGCATACTGTGAGTAATGTTTACTCCATGTTAGAGGATTATGGGGTGTTGCTAGGTGTAACATGATGTTTTCGGGGATTATCCATTTAGCCCACGTCTTGTCCGAGTTGGCTATATAGTGCTTTCTTTTAGTATACCTTTTAATTCTAGTAAATACCTGGCTTTGAAACGCTTCTCACTGAATCCTATTATCTGTCAAGCCATATTGTCAAATTAATCCACCCCAGCATCCCGCTAAAAGTGTAAATTTATCGATCACCAGGAATGCAGGCAAGACTTCAAAACTCGCGCAGATTATCGCGGCTCGTATGGGATAAAATTTGGCCCAAGAAGCCGATTGCTTTCCATTATTATGGACGATCTCTATATCAAGGCAGTGCGAGAAATGCCAGTATCTATCGCCTGATCTAAACTGATGCATTTTCGGGATCAATGGCACTAGCAGACATGGGGCCTTCCTTGTATACAAACTGCCAAATGCCTCTGGGAATCTTATCAAGCCTTGTATGAGGCAAGATAAACACCCCCGTGAGTCAAATCGTATCCACATGGTACCTGCTAAACGGGCACAGGTTCTTTAGTCCGAGGAATATGATAATTATGCTGGCATAAAGGCGAGGACGAGCATCCTGGTGCAGCGTTTGGTGCAGGATTTCGTACTTTTATTGGATTATCATTGGCTACACCCAGAACACATTAATGTGATTATATGCGCGTTCCTTTCAGTAACTGGCTTTAAAGGAAGGTAGGCTCACTACATAATCATACGATATATGGGGAATTCGGGGGTCTTCAAAGAAGGAAGCCTTTGTGTCGTTTACAAAGATAGAATAGCTTCTTCCCATGATACTTCGAATTTATTCAAAGAATGAGACCCTTTGGAGGACTCCTTTGAGGGTCTCATGACAAGGGGGAATAGTATTTCTATTCACTTATACCGACGTGTGCATATCGGGTTGAAAGAAATCAACAGTAACTTCATATAATATAGGTTCATATTGATATTGTACCAGGTTGATTTTGTTGAGATCCTAAGGATGGTATTCCACTAAACCTTGGGTAATTCACGACAGTTGCAAACAAAGTGGCCGCTTCCATTAGGGTCTACATAACGTCAAATTAACAGGCGGTATGTAAGAACTGTATTATCTTTTTTCAACAGAGTCGGTGGTACAATATTTCCCAAGTTGTGAATGCCAATATTTCCTTATTAAGTTACCAATATTATCACGCAAAATCAGGATAACAAAGTAGGAGAATATCGGATATGAATCATCTTGTAGGATATGGACAAGAGGATGTGGGCTTATGTTTATTTTACCAGTCCGTTATGTCTCAAAGAGGATATATACATGGAACCTATTATTTTCTATCTCAATGTAAACATACATGACAAATATCCAAACTTGTCTTGTGGCATGTCACAAGAATTAGCCCACGCATACTTTATCGAAATGTTGAAAAGGTGTTTTATCCTATACAGTGATGATTCGGTCTCCAAAATCATGGGGCCGCACAAAGAATCGTGTTATGCTTTCTCTCGTCGACATTGGGATTGCTTCGTGACACGTCAGGAGCGTTCTGTCATCTTGGAAAGACAAACATGCAGGTCACACTTACTCGCCCCTCCAGGTAATCCATGGTTTTATTAAACAAATTCAAAACGATTGCTATTCTAGTGAGGTTAGCACCTTGGGTGTGACTGGAATGAATCGGAGGATATGATTCGAAGCAGCAGTTAAACTACCGCAAACCTGAATCACATCTATGATAGAGCTCCAAACTCAACATCATACTATCTTATTACACAGATGTATAGTATTTTCAGTCAGAAAGAAGAACCCACAAATATGAATGAATTCTATCGTTCATCCTCCCCACCCTCCCCCCGGGGCCATCTCATAGCCACATCCCATGCACCCCACCCCAAAAAAGGAAGAAAATCAGGCAAAATCAGATAGGAATCCATAATTTGTCTATGAAATCCATGTGGGTTCAGAGACCCACCACTCAATGCCTGGGTATGCGAACTGTGTGCATTGGCACACACCGTGCAATAGTTGACAAGCCCAAGTGTTGTGCCACTTTCACGTGAAGCTACTCTCACCCTGGGGAATTCAGACCAGTTTCCAGACACAATACCAGAACCAATATTGGGTTAGGACCCTGAAGCTTTGAGATACGGGCGTTCGGATAGTCCCTCCCCCTTCTACTTATTTCGCTACACATCTTGCGAACACTCCTGTCTGTCCAGCTCGGAAAACACATCGATTTACTTTTCTATGCACATCATTCATATTTGTTGTCACCAAAAGCTGCCATGAAACCCACATAAGGCATGGAAGCAGGCTCAATTTCCCGCACATTGCTTTGCAGTAGACTCGTGCTGGGATTTTACCTCATCACGGAGGTCATCACATGTTTTGTTAAGATAGCTATCCTCCTATAACTATTCCTTTTGTAAAAGATTATTCGACTGTAATTGGAAATAAATCCTATTCTTTGGTGTGGTTTCGCCCATTCCTGTTTCATTGTTTCGCAGCCGTAAATAGCTATATATGAATAGAATGACCGCGGTCCTTTTCCCTTCCTACGTACTTGCAGCAATTGTCCATGACCAGGCTCTAGACTCAAAACGGATTTGATACATAAGCCAAGCCCCTCAAACCCAGCTCCTATTGTGGACATGAGCCATTTTACACTGGCTGTTTGCTTTGGTGTCTAATGGCAAGATCCAATTGCTGACGCATGAAAGGATACGGAAGAACCTGAAGCAAATAATATGATCACTAGTATATTTTTTATGAAGAAGCCATGAGCCTTCAGCAATACTTTGATACAATTAGGCATCCACTACAAAAGCTTTTGGATGTATTCAGCAAAGTACAATGCTTTCATTTATTTACAGGAAGTTACAATGAAAAATTGGATTGTATACATGGGCCCCGGTATATATCCTCAAAGACAAAGTAGCTAGTAATCCCAACTTAATTACTGGGGATGGTAACGGATAGCCCAATGTCATTAATACTTTAGATTTCAAAAAAGACATAGACACAGTTTATATTTTCTTCCCGTGCCGTAGATATTTTCATTAGGACAGTTTCCTTTCCTCGTTCTTACAAGTTCGGGCGATTCAGTGATGAAAAAAGATTTTCGACAGTTATGGATGAGCCAGAGTTCTTTACTACTTATTACTGGCTGCGCCCGTATCGATTTTTTTTGGACACAACTGCATATATAGAAACATACATTTGTTAAGGCTAAT
Organism: Sthenelais limicola; assembly: GCA_942159475.1. Taxonomy (NCBI): domain Eukaryota; kingdom Metazoa; phylum Annelida; class Polychaeta; order Phyllodocida; family Sigalionidae; genus Sthenelais; species Sthenelais limicola. The sequence goes on along the minus strand of OW804095.1, from coordinate 55,242,230 downwards.
AAGGCCTTTACTCGAAGGAAAGTTTTTTCTTGTGATAGTACTATCACTTATTACATGGAACCAGGGGTTTTCTGGTCCGGAGAAGAAGCAAGGAGAACGTTATCAGGACACAACAAAACCACCAACCAAACAAAACAAATAAAACATAAACTTCGGTCTAGACAAATCCCAAGCGGGTCGCCGGTGCTTATTGGTATCATCCATGAAACGTAAGTTTGGATGGTGGTTATGGACTGAAGATATTATTCATGTTTATCCCATTCATCTTATGAAGGATAATGATAAGCACAAAATAACGTGTAATTCTCGATATTCACTTAGCTCACGCATCCTTATTGGGTACTTCGTGAATTATCAATTGGTAAAATACAGGGATTGCGGACCACCACTTTACTGGTTATTGTTGGAGCTCAAAAGGAAGCCCTCGCGATCTACGTGTTCCATACTAGGCAATTGTGCTTTTGGGGACATAGGCAAACCCCCTTTTTACTATACTGATGACCAGTTATTAAGGTGAATAACCACGAAGGTCAGCGAATACTCTCACAATATTCATAATTTTAGTTCTGGCCTGAGTGATCAGGGAAGTGTTTTCATCCTCGGTGGATTGACTCCTGGCCTTTATGGCCGCAAATACCAAAGGTAAGGAAGTAAAGGATTGGAATTATAGTGTCTTTCTTGTTACATGTATTATACTTGTGTGCACTGGCAATTAATTGGTTGGATGATAATTGACCTATAACATAGTAATACAGTAGGTGACGGGCCCAATTAAGTGATTGAATATTTGGCACTGAATATAATTATTGAGTAATATTCATGAACGGTAATTTCCGGAAGCTCTTGTATAACACGGAATTCATTTTCAGATCGATTAGCTGTCTTATGTCTGGGATAATATACAATAGAACTCCTGTATTACCAGAAGATAAATGTATTACATTACTTGTGTATGAATATTCATAAGGCTCCAATCATTCTACCTGTATATATACATCGCATGGAAAACAAATATGTCAGATTCATCGATGCTGATTTGAGTCAATAAACCATTGATCACAATCATCAGCTGATCATGAGGGCGTCTAAATTGATGAACGTGGGTCGATGTGATATATATATGTATGTGCACCAGTCGATCTGCTGCATGCTTGCTTCAGTAACTGAATTTCTAGTACATCAACTTGTAACGCAATATTTAGAACCAACGTATGATGTAGCCACTCACGCCTTCGCTCCAGTTTATACTTTATGATATTTATGGGCGCTTCAAATCTCAATACGTCACGCCAGTCTGAAAAGTTGCAGCAGGCTACTATCTATAGATCTATCATGATATTTGGCACTAGGTGGAGGTTTTTATGTGATATTCTTAGTCAACTTCTACTTTTTCCATGATACATGCTTGTTCGAAGCTAAATAATACTTAAATTCTTCTCATGTATTTCGATGTAAATAACGAGCGACAGCTTTCCACTGAGAATAATGTACTATATTGCATAATGTGAAGCTGAATAAAAATCTTTAAATACAAAATGCTGATTCATAAAAATACAGATAATACCTTATACTGTTCTGGTCTTGGAAGCCAGAACTATCAAACAAACATTAATATATAAAATTGTACAGAAATCCCTGTCTGTAGCCCCCATCGGTTGTTCCGGTGACACCCCACCCCTAAACACGTTAAGTAAGAATTGGTTCAGTGTCCACTATACCAGGGACCAGAAACTGACAAGCAAGTTAGGATTAAAGGCTTAAGCCGTGGACACACGCAGCCGATTTGGTTCCCGATTGTCCCCCGATTTTGGTCTTCCAATGAATCCTAGGATTTCATTTCCAATCCTGGTTGATGTTATTTCAAAAAGATAAACCAGAACTTGAAATGAAATCATAGGATTTATCGGGAGACCAGAATCGGGGGGCAATCGGGAGTCAAATCAGCTGTGTGTCCACGGCTTTAATTAGCGTTAAGCGTCTACCACTTATGAAGGCATACATTGCAAAAATGAATAAATATCAATATATTATATATATTCGAAATGATTATCAATGAATACACCAGAATATCAATCTATGACGCGGGGAAATAGCCATTGCTAAGCTTATATCAACAAATATATATACACTTTAACATCTAGCTACATGCCTGACAAACAAACTTAGTTAATGAAAGAGACACATAGTTATTTCGTATTGAATAAGGTTAAGTGAGATCCCCAAATCACACAGGAATGGGGCCCTCGATAAAGTGCATAATACAAGGGGAATATTAGCTTGCTTTCATTTCTCTCGTTGTATACAGTAATGATATATTTCTTGTTGTTGAAGAACCAAAAGAGTACTGACTTATGAGGACATAATATAGATTCACGTAACCTACAATCATAACATATAAAAAAAATGTTCAATTTTGAAGATTATTTAGAAATTTAGCAATTCCACGGACCAATGGCAGTTAAAAAAAACGATTTTTGCCCCCAAAATGGGATTTTGAAATTTAAAAAAAAAAATAAACTGGGCTAAAAATGCCAAAAATGTGGTTCCACAGGTTGGTAGAACTGTCCAATCAAAAAAAAATCCATTTAATGGTAATTTATTTGCATTAAGCCCATTTAATCACTTTCCACGGTTGGGGGCCAAATGTTGTCAAATTGGTGGAATTGACCATATAGATGTCAACCCCCGGTCGGTGAACAAGAACATCCATAATGCTTATCTCCCTTGTAAAGGACGCGATTTTGGCTGGAAACTATACGCCGGAAAAAGCTGGAAATCAATGTCGGGAATTCCAAGCAATTGAAAAAGCCACCTTCTGACCTACAGGAAAGAGGGGTTATCGGTGATTGGGAACGGATAAAAATAAAACCTTCTTTGCACAGGCTACACTTGGTGGTGATAAATGCTATCTTGTTATTTTCGTGATTGACATTGCTGTCTCTGCGAGCGGGTGATCGCGTTTGGTTTATCCAGCTGACATGCGCGGAAAGCGTAAGTGGATGGGAAACTGGACGAATAATATAAAAAAGGAAAAATCTTATTCTCTTAGCCCAGCGAGCCTCCCAAGTGGGTTGAATTGACCGGCATAAAATGCTAAGGTTTACTACCAGGTCTCGTGGCTATGGTCATCCAACTGAGAGGAGGCCAAATCCAGAAACCAATATGACACATGCAATTTTATTTAACCATTCCTCTTTGCGCTTCCCGAGACTGCTATCCTTGAACACTACACAGCAAGGTGCACTTGAATAGAGTTCTTTGTATGAGCACGAACTCGTAGGAGTTTCATCCACGCAATGCCAATGTTAGTGCAGTAGGAGTTTCATCCACGCAATGCCACTGTTAGTGCGGTTACATGTTTGGCTAGAGACGATATTGGGACCATGAGTTTGTAATAGAGTAGAATGAACTCAATCTCAAGCCAACAGCAAAGGGTATCTGTCTCTTCATATCATGCTTTTTCTCGGAATTCCTCGAATGCTTGGTATTGCCTAGAAACAGATTATACAATTTATATTTGTGTAGATCTTGCATGGTCGTGTACTCAGTATACATTTATTGCAGTGGTATCCTTGATTCTTAATCATGATACAATGCCCCATCGATTGAAGAAGATTGGGCCTGTGTATTGTAGTGATAAAAAGAGAGAAGCTGGGGTTGCTTCATTATGGTTGAGGGCTTTTCTAAGCGTAATCTAGGATTAGCGGAAGCCTTTGCTTTCTGGGGGACTTAGGTATACCTAAAATCAAGATTGAGAGACGCTTTTTTACCATCATGTAAAAAAACGACATATTTTATGGACGGGACGAAATGGTTCCATTCTCATATCATAAGTGATGCCTCATCTCCGGAGTTCATTCGGCGACCAGAAAGAGTGCAGAATTTGTGAGTTTGCGAAACCGGGTAGTGACTTCTCCCAAATCTATCGGAGGGTCGTATATAATCCCACATTCTGATTGGTCTAGCTTCACCACTCGCTCGCACTGAAGCTAATCTCGCTTTCTGATTGGCCGTAAATCAATGTGGCGGCCACCCACGTGCTGTCGGCGCCTATTATTACAATATCGGCGGTCTCCAGGGAAGGTGGATCAAGGCAAGTCTCCGAGAGCCATGATAGCTTTGGTGCGACCAAAGAAGTTGTGAGAATGACCTCCGAAAAATGCAGAAATCTCTTGGCTTTCCCCAGTGTATATATACGTAGCTACACCACCAGAGTACTATACTCTTTGACACCATGTTTTTCAAGTGGATCTCCAGGTAAACATAATGTTCACAGCACAAACTACGAGAAATTCCCCTCCTATTGCTGCTGGATTGGGAATGCTGTTCTGTGATTTATCTACATTTATTGCCAACCATCAATACTACTTACTCTGCACCAAATGACACTCATTTCACAGGTTAAAGTAAAGTAAAACTTGAGTTTTGGAGCGCTTTCCTTCGACTATATAATAATTATTAATATACTTGGTTACTACCTGCTCAATAGCCTCTATGGAGGGAGCAATTAAGCGCCCGTAATGAGTAGATCTATGACTCTCCCTGACCTGATCATGTATCCTCTCCTGCTTAAGCTAGTATGATCTCCAAAGTAGATGGTTAAGTTCTGTATGTTTTATCTCGACTCTTCCTCCCCCAACCCCACCCCGAGTCCCCCAGTCAGTTCGACTGAGTATGTCATAGTAGCACCTGTTGTCAGTCAGTACAGTTCGAGTGAGTACGTCATAGTAACAATAGTGCGATATGCTGTCAACTCTTCTAGTAATAGTTCTTCATCGATCATCGCCTTAACCTTGACTACTTGGCCCAGTATCTGTGAGAGGTATTCCCTACCATGCCCTTGCCAAACAAATTGTGCGATAAAGTTATGTACATAGAATGTATAGCTATGTATACTAAAAACAGGCAGAGGGGCATTAGATTAGGGGAATTTCCTGAGAGATATCGAACCCAGTAAGATGTTAAATTAGGCAACTAGATAAGATAGTGTAAAAAGGATATATTTTATTTCATAGCGTGAATCATCCCATATGTTCCGTTAAATGATGCTAAGTTAGTAATAGATTAATACCCACCAGATGATGTTTCCTCGGGAAAACAGAAAATGCACTCCAAACTATATCATGGTCAGACCATCAACCCTGTAATCATATCCTTTCTCTATGATTGGTTCCACCATTATTGAACATTGATTCATTTTATAGCCTATAGCTACCTGGAGGGATAGCCATACAGAATAGGGAGGACTATTTATATAGTTTCTCAGTAGTATAATGATTGTGACTAAACATTGGTACATTTATGTATGTATCTATGTTGCTGGTTCTGTAGGTGGAGTGGAGTGGCAAGGTCCTACCTACAAGGCTCAGTGGCCAATAATTTGGTTAGAACCTGAATTAAAAATTAAAGTAGCCAGTTCGAGGTAGAGGTATCTATCACCGCATTTATATAGCAAACTACATGTATATACAATTCCACTTATCATTTTCTTAAATGCCTATATTTTCATATACTAGAGATACCATCAATTATCCATTTCAGGAGAGAAGAAAATAGAACGCCTGAACTATATATGGGAAGATATGAAAAGATGTTATGATAATCACATAAAACTTCTTTCATAATTCTATTAGATTTATGTTGGCAGTATACGTTGGGTAATCCTCAATGCTTGGGGCAGGGTCATCTCTTCCTACTCTTTGCGATCGCTATCCTGGACTTTTATAGCACATGATGCTACAATAGACTATAAAATATTGATCCGTTATGAGACCAGGTATATGTGATGTACAAGCCCTCCTCAAGTACTATAGTCTACTCAATTAGATGTGAGGTCGGCTCTAATTGTCAAAACAATTCCTTAACTGCTTTTGATTACCGGGAACCTTGTTTATTCACTTTGCCTATTGACATCATTTATACCCGAAGAAAAAGAGGCAGACAATATTTATCCAGTGTCTGCAAATTATCGAGCAATTTCGAGATGTTATCGATCCAGTGAGCGTGTTTGAGATGCCATTTACAAGGAGGGTCATGTTAATTTGGAGGAACAATATAGCATGGAGTGCTACAATGTTGCCTATAATTGGCCCTGCGATGCTATAAGGTATTGACCCGGAGGTAAATAATCCAAAGCCTCAGTCTATACATCATCACTCGACCACCACCGTTAATTTTCCATAATGGCAGTTCTATTGTGCTAAAATGATTATGGTAAGACCTCTAGGTCTCTATACATGTAGGCAAGTTCATCTTTATTCGAACAGAAATGAGAAATAGCATTGTAAAGCCAGAAGGAACAATAAGAAACAAGTTATAAGTTTATTAAGTTAATCAATCATTTAATGAACTATTTTTCTGTTTAACTTTATAATCAGTTTAAGTTAATGTATATATTGTGCGTTTCCAAAGGAAACGAATTCTATGGTCAACTATTTGTGCGCAATGGCTAGATTATGAATATCAGACGTACTGTAATCTGAATACTGTAATGCCTCGAATGTCTGTATTAGAAGAACACAGGAGTGGAAGTAAAATTCAGTTTATTAACAACTAGGAAAGTTGCACGCTCCCTGTTTACAAAGGCAGTTGGATAAACATGAAAGTACAATGCAAGGGAATTAGACATAAGACATCAAACAACATATCGTAATCTAATAATACACAATTGTCTTCTTTGCAATTCCGAGCTTGTCTGTTTCCAAGACTTGAAACCCAGAAATCCCAAAGGGTGTAGTAGGTGTAGATCACTCAGATTCAGTCATGGGTGGTCCTCTCTAAATGGGTTCCTCTCAAAACCTATACAGTGGCCTTAAGTGGCAACTTGTCAATCAAACCAAGATAGCCAATAGAATACAACAAATGTCAACCAATAGGATGTCACACTGGCCTTCAGGGATTTACTGCAGAGATGGTAGAAGGTTGTCAATCAAGCAGTCCTTGCATAAGTGCAAAGTTAGTAGTGTTGGCGTGAATTACATCACACAGAGATGGGCATCCAAATATCCTCCCAGATAAGTGTCCACACTCCTCACACCAATCCTCAACCAACACCCCAAATGTATCACATGAACTTGCTACTCAGGATGATTGACAGAATGGTACCCAATTCACTAACATTCACGAATTTTTTTTTTTTAAAATACCGTAGAATGTAAAAACTGAAAAAACTGAAAAGCGGATTCGTTGACAAAATATTCTATAACTGTAACAAATAGCTCAAAAGGTTTGTGCAAAAAGAACAAGGTCATCCCCAGTACTAGTATTTCTTATCGGGGTTATTGTCGACGAAGGTTATGTCATCATATCCTACAATTTCTGTACACAATGAAGTGCATGGTAATTCAAATCCCACAATAGGAAAAAATAACCTAAAGGAAACTTGCACGTGTTGTGACCGGGTTTACTACCTCCTGGTGTTAGGTGCTCTCCTTCGGATATCTTGAGCAATTTCAAATATCAGCCAATTGTGATTTACGCTCACAAATCGATGAGTTATAAAAGGGAGAAACTATCCTGAATTGCCTGCATAGAAAAGTTGTATCACAGTTTAGATAATAGGATTGAAATTGATCTCTATGCGGCTGCATTTTGACATTGATGCAGTGAATAAAATAATTATATTCTCCAAAATTAATACACCGGATGAAGAAAAGAGCATGTAATGTCGATATCTTGATCCGCCATGGCAACAGACGGCTGATATTATTTCAAGACGGACCAAGTACACACCATGACTTTGCATACCATGCAGTGTGATAAGTCATTCATATATGAATACTGCATACATATGGAATGGTGCACATCCTATGCGGTTTCCTATTCGCAAAACCACCAGACGTATACTTATGAAGGTATTTGCGAGCATGTATGCATGCTATGCGTTCTACATATATATAGAGACTATAATCTACCTGGTACCTAATCGCCATCAATCCAGGACCAAGAAGTCTGGTATGAGTGATGTATTACACGATTCACTATAATGGCCTGTTTACAGCATTGATCCCATCCCCCCCCCCCCCCACCACCACCACCATGTATCGCATCATTCCCGGGATATAATCGATGGCCGAATTAAATATTCTATATTTCATTAAGCGTATGCTCCAGAATTGTGTACACGTGCATGTCAGAGTAATTTTTCTCGATTGTGTCCTCGCCGGGCAAGCACCTTAAAGTTCTGTTGTACTCATCTTTACTACCTTAAGGTTTTCCAACCTTAATTTGCTTTGTATCTTAGGTAGACGTTTGTTGATTCGTCTACTATAGGAGTAGTTCCAGGCTCTAAGCCTCCGCTATATATAGCCGCTCGAGGCATACTTTCTAATTTGACACGTTTTTCCAATCTACTATCTTTGAATGTTAAAGACTTTTCCGAATATTTAGCCTACCTTGGTATTGCCGCTAGTGTTTGTATGACCATCTTGGCTAATTTCGTTTTCTCAGTTAGCGTCATTGGGCCATTCTTACTACTACTACTACCACTACTACCACCTTCGCTTGCCTAGGTATGTTGTAGGCCTACACATGCGAAGATACCCCGTTTGCCTTTATTTTTATGCGCGATATTGTTGCCGATGGCGATATTGCCATAGAATAAACGCCTCATTTGATCTGATTCGCTTTCGCCAGTTGCACGCGATAATGCGTACATGAGCTTTTATTTCTAAAATACAATAATTATTCGCACATGGATGATCATTCATCACGCTGTGCTATTCACCTACATTTTACTGTCTTCCATATTTAACCCAAGGTGCCGTTTTAGGGAACGGTTTCTCCGGTCCTCTTGGCACGGCAAATCCTTCCTCCCCCTAATCCCTAACACAAACATATATCAATTAGCGAAATCTCGGAATGACCCTGTATTGTGAATAATAAACTAGGATATATTCGTCACGGATTCTATCTTCATTTAAGTATATGATATATAATTTATGTATATGATGTTTATATTTATAGATACCTTAGGTATAACTTGCAACCCTCGTGGCTGAGAAACAGGGGCACAGAGCTGGATAGATCATATTATCAAAGTCTATGGACAAGTGACAATGAATGGCGAATGTCATGCGCCCACCCACAGTTGATACAATAGTCCCAGCTCATAGTCATAACTGAATTAAGCCTAGGCCGGCAGTTCAGCCACATGTATGGATGTTGGTATTGTATTGGCCACTGTATAGAAGCAATGATAATACTGTCCATATCCTGCAACGTCTAACTGTGACATATCTGTCATCGGCCTTGCAGGCCAATGTGGTGTTCTCCAGCCGGTCTGGCAGACTCATATTTGTGATCAATGGACGCCATCACAGCACCTGCACACAGGGCAAGGTGCAATGATATGTTTGCCAGCAGCAGTGCAACTTCATGTCATTGCATATAAAAGGCAGCACACTTTCCCCGCAACCCAGAGCCAATCGGAGTAAAAGAACATGATGGCAGCATCAACAAAAGATAAAAAGAGATGCAAGAGCAGCAGAAGCTGCTGACACTGCTGCTAAAGTGTTAGCAGGCAGACGGGATCCGAGGTAACCGTTATGTGAATTTCATCGCAGCAGGTGATGGCTTCGAATATGGCTTCAGTGTATGGCTACATGTAGTGTCTTCAGTGGTGACTCCGACCATTGACCGACAGGGTAGTATCATCGATGGGAATATAGCTAACAACATAGAAGATGAGTTTAGTATATGACTAGTGACCACTACATTGTCAATTAACGTGGTGTATATCAGCGCGTGAAAAAGACACATCTAAAAAAGGTTGGGTAAATTTATAAGGCCCCTATTTTGATTCATTATGACCTAACATTATTCATGTTCGCTCCACCAACACAACATTCTCATGCAGACTTTAGATATATAAGATTTTCAAGTTGATCAGTACAGTTACACGAAATGGACAGGAGCCTCTGCGAACAGATCTTCCTGGTCCGCCCATCAGATATACCTACTCCAATCTCCGGAATGATAACAATAAAATACAAAATACCACTTCTGGATACATTAGTCATCAAGTTGACTTTGATAGTAGTATAGTTAGAACCGGAGAATGAATGATAGTTATCATGAATATTATACCATAGACTTCAAGAAGGCCTTATTATTTCAAAGTTTTGGGTGAGCAATGATTGGTTCGATCATGTAATAGCAGAACAGCAGTTAAAATGACATTCCCTCGAGACTCGGATGGAAATTAACAATGTATGAAGGATTCAAATTTCAGTATGCTCCAACCAGGGCATTGAATCATATGTCCATAACATGGTCTTTCATATTTTATATAATTGGGCCACAGTAAATGTCAGCCTCATTCTAGAAATTCAGAAATAAAATCCACCCCTAATCCGTTCACTTTTAATGCATGCATGGTAGGCTATTTTGGATTTTTTTTCTCCCATCGGAGTGTGTGGAAACTGGTCACTGGCCCCTTTGCTATCCATATACCAGGGGTCTGTTGTATAAGCTATAAGGAAAGGAAAATTGTGGATGGGAATTCTTATAGACTTCTCCCCCTTCCTTCGCTGAGTAGGAATTATAAAAATTGCCTACCCCTCATTGTGTGTATCGGCAATTCCTACCAGCTGGGAATTTCACGTAGAAAGGATTTTTTCCTTCCTACAGGTGAAGGAATTCCCACAAAAAATCACTTTCTTAGCTTATACAACGGGCTCCTGGCCTACCTCTGCCTGCAATATGGGATACAATCTGAGTGATGGCCCCAATGAGGGTTGATTCATTGGTAATCAAAGCAATAATTTCATAAATACAAGCCGATGGCTTTAAAGTTGTCACTGATACAAATCAATCCTTTATTTAAGCAACCCATAATCCCATGCTAATATCTAAACGGACCAAATGAAATTAGAGAGAAGCAAGAGACGAATCTCGTTAATCCTTCCTCTCGCCCCACATCGCTATCGTTTTCGCTCTCCAACTCTCTTCCGGATTCTTCAGGAGAGAATGCATTAAATGAGAACTGCTGATATATGCATCTTGTCCTTGTATTTGTCCGTTCTGTATATAGTGCTGTATCGATCTAGAGTGTACAAACGAAAAACGACAGCAATTCAATGAGTGGGGTGATATCAACTCTGTGATGGTCGGCAATATCTTGTGTAACATTGTAGAATCGAGGAGGTGGAGGGACTGGAGCATGGGTTTTAAGAGTATGTACACGGTGGCAATATCTTTTTTTATAAGCACGTATTCACATTTTTATTCCCAAACAAGACGTGCTGCAACTGACGAAGTCCTATTTTGATCAAAACATTCGTCCTCGGTTCTGGTTTCTCATGATTATTATAGACAGTATTCCCACACATTCAGAGTGACATTGATTTGCGGAATTTAGCTTGAAGAGAGAACACCGGTGTGGGCCCTGATTTAATTAAGCCGAAGGGGCAAGTGTTCCACTCCCAAAGCCCAAGTGTAATTTATTCAAATAACGATCTACCAAGGCTTGTAATTACGTGGTTCTGGCCACCCATATATTGTATGAATATACAACGCTGAACTGATTTATAGTTACAGTGATATCAGCTGCATCCCGGAGGTCTTACTAGTCAGAAACTATAATTACCTGAGCAATGCTCAAGAGAACATACTGCACAGCTATGATTTTAAATATTGTTCTTCAAAGTTATTGTTCTACTAAGATATAATTATGCGCGAAGGGCCATACATAGTTTTTAACATGGTGTAAAAGTGATAGTCGTAGTAAATTCAATTGAATATTCTATTTAAAACGAAGTTGTAGGGCGAGTTTTGGTGAGTTTTGCTCAGATAAGAAGCTCCAAGACGTCATTTGGTTTGCCTAGGAGGAATCCGTCCCTATTCAGGTATTGCGCTAGATCGGTAAACAGAAAACTTTACGAAAACGTTGAACCTCTGGATTGGATCCATGCTCTTCGTCATGCAAAAGAAAGGGATCATTGGTTTACAGATCATGCTTGAAAAGAGCTCTTAGATACAGTATATAGTAGTATCCACATACCCTAGCTCTGACTTCAATCTTTTCCTTCCACGCCAGAAGATTGGGCATCTAGTATATAGAGGTTGCAAGGACATGCATCCTTATTGATCACGAAATCCTTTTCCATCCTATTGCTGAATATTCACGCTCAGATAGATCTTGTCTTGCACCCACACTGCACGATCTATCTCGGTGTGTTAACCATTCGCTCGACCGTGTTGGATCAATTATAGGAACTCCCAATGCAAATAATGCCCCTTGCATGCTACTTCGTCCAACACCAGGAAAATAAACACATACCTTATAAATCTGCAAGGTGTTAAATGACAAATTATTGATCGTACATACATGAGGGTAGAGATTTCTATATAGACGAGCCTGTTCTAAAGCTGCTAAATTGGCGTAAACTATTTCATTTTTTTAGTTATTTTTTTTTGTTATCTCGAATGGAAGATTCGAATAAAGAAAATGTAGACATATTTATATCATATGATTGATTCCATGGTTTGAATTGAAATTGAAATTAAATAACTATTAATTGTAGTCAATGACTGCTATTAAGGGGAACTCTCCGACAGATGGGAGGTGTTTAGTCCCTTCTAGCATATGGTTATATTTTCATGATTAAATTTTGTCTTCTAATCTACAGTGGCAGTTTGGGGGAAATACGATCATTAGTGTAAGTTGTTGGCCTCTTCATGCACTTATCTATCCAGTGCTATCCTCACATTTTCAATTTCAGTGAGGATTCCCAACGTTTGAGACGATAACAGAGAGTCAGATTGAAAAAAGTGGAATTTCTGAAGGTCACTGACATGAATAATTTGGGAGATAATGAAATATTGCATCAACAGTCTAGGCCCAAACATGAGAGAGTCCCTTCAAACGAAGGGAAAGCCTCTCGCCTCAAACCGCAACGTGCCATTATAATTCCATTAAGACCGCAAAATGTCATTATATTCCCATTACAACACCGGGGTGCTAGGCCAGGAAACTGATTAGCAAAGTAAACTGACATACCATTCTTAACTGATCTGAGGTTTTGGACCTAGAGTGCCAAGCCCCGACCTTTGTACGGGTCGGGATACAGCACGACCGTGACATTAGTTGAGAATGAAGCTTTAATTGGACAATTATATATTTTGTAGGGATTATAAAACACCTCTTAATTCCATGCTATTTGTCTATTAGCATCAAGCTAGTGACCGAAAGGGGATAAAAATAAAGCATATATAGTGACTGGCTGCACTGGCTGTTGCTGAATCCAAATCCCACTACCGTTCAGTCTGTTCTAAGTTGTGCATTTTAGCCCTAAACAAACCCTTGTAAACACCTTGAGTTCCTACGCTAGACAAACGACCCTCTATACTACAATAGTCCATGTTATGGGAGAACATGTGTGAAGCAAACAAAGACATGTAAATAAGGTCAAACGAAAGTGAATCAAAATGACAGATGAGAGAGTCGGTAACGAGCAATGGAGACTTAATGAATGGGCGAGGGTGATTACAGGTGGAAATGCTTGACGGAATTGTTAAGAAAAAATACACTATACAACGAAGAATACAGAGGAAATAGTAAAGCATTCCAAATAATTATAATGATGGTGGATAATGATGGCGGATGATAATAATAATAAAAATAATAGTAAAAATAATCTCTGAATAAGGTATATACGTCCTCGGGACAGTCATTGCATTAAAAGCTTTGTAGGGGTTCATGCTCGCCAGGCCCTCCCCGTTTGCTGAGACTGTCTGTGTGTCCAATATATAGTGTCAATGTCCAGTTTCTGCTCTGATCAAATGACAACGGCCCACCTCCACACATCTTAAGGTACATCTTCCCCTGACATCACCTTATTTGATCCATCCGAACCACCTTTCCATATAGAATGAAAGTCAGGGAGCGTGTGACAGCATTTGATCAAACGGGTGTACTACCATGAACCACATGCATACCAACACGGAAGGAAACTGAACTATGAAAATATTGAGAGTAAAAAAACATCACCAGCCATCTTTCCAATTCCAGTCCTTCCCGCTTCCCTTGTGTTTGTCCCTTTCCTCAGCCCTCACTGCTTTCTAGTGCTGCATCTGCGGTGCTCTCTGCTATTGTCAATCCCAACATCGAGCAACATGCAGCCGCATCAGAAACAGACCAGGTTTATTACAGAAATCAAGACGGGCTAGTTCTCCCAAGACCAGGTTCCAAAAGATTCGCCATGGAGAGAAGCTTAGTAGTTAAGACCCATATAGCACCTTAAGGGATAGTATTTGTCAGTAGGAGTGAGCCCAAGAAGTTTAGAAGCTGCATATATACATGTACTATGCGAACTGCTTGCGTGTACGTAGGCCCACAACAAGTATTTTCATCCAACGATTTGGGATATTATTCCATGATTTAGCGCATTATTACCGGTAACAGTCACCATTGAGAATGAGCATTTCAAGCCCACCTATAGATAGGATAGTGCATGCATTTTTGATGAGCATGATTATGTACAATCAGGGTGCTCGTGCCATGACGCGGTAATTCCTCCTTCGGGAACTAGCAGTTTTGGTTTCGTAAAAAGGTGTGTTGAGTTTCGGTAAACAAGATGAATGGGAATAACCACTACTCACGCTATGCTACAGGGAATCCGAATTAAATTGGTGCCCCATATCATGGCCACCCTATGCCATTCAATCAATGTCAGTCAACGAGAACATAAATGTATGCGCATATATATATATATATATATATAGTCCAGCAATGTTAATGAGGCATCGAGATATAAATGAACGAGCAATGGAGGGAGGAAGTGCGCAATAATACATACTCTGCATGGATGTATCAGAAAGACTCTATATTAAAACCAGTTGTTAATGTTTCCTAAAGGTAAAGACAGAGAGTTGTATTTACCACATATTACACTGTTGTGGTATATAAGATAAGTGGAGTAGCCCAGGAACAGGTCTCGCGTGTTTTAAGCAGTTTGGAGTGGTGCACTGGTTCATGCCTGGGAACTAAGACAGCTGGTGTCAGCGGGAACCACAACACCAATCCCACTTTCTCTCATTCATTATCATAATGTTGCATTGAAGAAGTCCCGTGCTTCCATGCTTCACCCGATTCAAGCAGTATCTCTCGGCTAGATATAAAAAGAAACACATTTGTGAGGACGGCCAAGAGTGTATACCGGCGGCTTGCTTTACAAGATACTGACTGATGCAATTGATGGCGGTCTGGCAGCGGATGAATGGAGAAATCTCATTATAAAAAGATTAGGCTAAGGGATATGGTCTTTTAGTAGGACATTGTCCTTGCTTCTGGACTAGGTTGAATTTATATGATGCTGGTCCCTAAAATGCATCGATTCGCTTATTAAGTGGATAATGCTTCGCATGAAATAACTAAAACAAAACGCGGTGTTTTACGTCGCCTGGTTAAATTTCTGCCATATCAAATCATGTCCATAGAAAACTCGATATGCCACTGTATCTGTTCATTAAGAACCTACTCGTATACTTAAAAGCTAATTAGAGAATGTGAGGGAGGTTAATCGAATTCTTGAAATCTACCTATCCATACAACCACATCCTATTTCTACATAACTTATTACGAATGTAGATGGCCTGGTCTTTTCACAATTTATTTACTTTACTTTACTTTTATTTTCCATACTAAGTCTAGGAACATACTAGAATACTTGGAAGTGTGTGTGTGTGTGTCTGTGTGTGTGTGTAGGAGGGTGGGGGTGGGGCATTTCCACGTTTGAGAATTGATGACAGTAATCATCTTGGATAACATGCATGTAAGCACTAATTATCCTGGTACACACTCGACTGAAAATTCTCAAGGGAAAGACTTGGATCGGGTGGAATTATGAATTTATTTCCAGTTCAGATAACGTTTTTGTCATTTATTCAAGGCCATTAAAGAATTCAATTAGATTCTGGACATTTTTTCAATTTGCTGGACATCGAATGTGCAGGTACCAGACTAACATTATGTTCTTCTTCTTTGCTAAACATTGCCATGGTATGGATCAAAACAAATAGACTATTTGTCGTGAATGCCGAAGAGAAGGTTCTGCAAATCACAATGGACAGATCAATTAGTTATTCATGAACGGTATTCTCATCTCTCATTACACACAATGGGGAGGCATGATCATAAATCGCGGTGGGTAAAATACATGTATATGGTCCGAGATCAATAAGGACTTTTATCAATGGATGTCGTCATTAATATTCTATTTAATAACCTCAATGTTAATTCCCATGTTTATCTGGTATCCGCAGACGAAATGCGGTTATCTAAATATTTGCAATATAAAAAGCGCAGAAATAATGAAATGTGAGATGGGAATGGGCAAATATGATTTTTTTGTTCAAAGGCATGTTTCGGATTAGGGCTTCACTGCATATGGATATTGGCGTAGTAGTGTATGAAGATGTATATTATATTACATACCAACGTTCGGTACATGAGACTTTAAACGCATTTATTATTCATTTCCGTTATTGCCTTCACTGCTTTTAGAGAATATCTGGTCCTGCTATGAAGGCTATTATCAAATGATGATATTTTCCTACGCCTTATAAACAGGGCCCGAGTGGAGTTGGATGAGTGCTAGCACGAGTCAAAGATCACATAAACGATTATGATAGGGTATAAAATACCGCTTTTATTCGTCCTGGTATCTGCATTATACCCCAGCTCTACTTGGAGATTGGTGCTGGCAAGAATCACATTGGATTGCCGCCAATTTATAACGTGAATCCAAGCCGAAGCAACAGTGATCTCCATATCTAAAATACAGTCATATGAAATTCAAAATAAAAAAAGTGAAATGGAAAGCAGGACGGATGGGCAACATCCATGTTATGGCATAATCCTATTTTCATGTTTTGTATGAGTTCGTGCTCAGTTTCATAGAGCTGTTGCATGAATATATTCAGTTTTCAAGGATAAATTCCCTTCTGATAGTCATTGATTCAGCCAGCATTGATAAACATGATATACTTTGTAACGGACAGCCTCCCATGTTCTTTAAGGCAAGGACTATGCCTTTGATTTTTGGAGTATATCGAGACAGAAATCCATTTTTTCACAGAGGATGAACTTCAGAGTCTATATACAGGCTAAGTTATGTCTGAACATACGGCCCTAGTTTTCGTCTGTTATTTCTCCATGTAGATAACTGGGGAAAAGCAAGGCTATAAATCAGTGACATAGAAGATGTGTTCAGGCACTTGTATCTACACGTTTGTATGACTGGGTAGGGAAGGGGGAGGGTTTCAAGGCTCAGAATGGGAAAGGATATGCTATGTTTATTTTTCCTTCATACGATTCCGGGCCCTTCTTAACAGTCACACTCATGTTGCACTTGCCTATACTTGTTCATATAGAGTGATTATAACGATGTGTGAAAGGGTCATCTGTTTGGTAACCCTCCTGGAGTCAAATTATAGTTAATTCTCTATCAATACTGATTATCTGCGTATTGAGGAATAGTGATATAATGATTTGGTTTAAATGAGTAGCACAATACCTTGTCTCAGTGACGTATTGTTTATGTTTCTTGCTGAATGTCATGAATGAAACGTATGGGAAACCACTGTATACTCACCCTGCTGACCACAAGAATGTAATCTTTTACTAGGCTGTATTAATACTCATTACCATCAATTTTTTTAAAACTCACTCATAATTTTCTATCATTAATTTCTATATTTATTTTTTTCAACTTTGTAACATTAGAATAACAGGAACAATTCTTCCATAAGGTGTTAAAGTATCTAGATATAGTACAATCCTTCAACGTGTACATTTTTGCTACGATTTACAGGGCACAACGAAAACCACCCATCTGGGGTGAGCGTGCAGCATTTTGTTACCAAACCTGAATAAAACTTTGTTTAAAAAAATATGCATTGATAGATAAAACAACCCGTGAGGAGGATGGGATTGGCAATTGTATTTGAGCACTGCATTCCACTCAGCCCCCTAAGTTAGAAATAAAAAACTCATACTAACTCATAGTTTTGACTGACAAAAATTGCAGGCATAGCAATCATATGGTGAACGAATATGATGAACAGCATTTATGATGCCACAGCGCTGGTGATAACAGCTTCTATTTATCATGCTATGGGGCCGTATTGCATTTCTGACGGAACGGATGACAGCAACATTGTGACCTGATAGATATTTACTACATAATCATTGCCGAATCATTGAAAGCAGCGACTTAAGGTTCCAATTCACAGAATGGGAATTCAAATACATGCGGTACCCGAAGCAATTCGTTTATTGAGTAGAAACAACTGTAAAAAGTCCACATTTCATTCCAGAATCTTTGTATTGTTGCCGGTCGAGCACTTCTATTACTCCTACATTCGGCACAGACAGTTCTTTTTGGTATTGAATTGAAAAGCATTCATTTATTCCATAAATGGGTACATCTTCTGGAGTACATATACTAAAACATTCTGTCCGCCGAACAGTTCCTGCAAGCATGTATCTGAAGAGAAATATATGTAAACTGTTATTTTTTTCAATTTCCGATGACAATAGTTCGTTGTACATCTTTTCAGGTAACCAGTTCCACAGAATTTTTTCTCTTCCATTTACTAATAATTGAGGATGAAAACACATTGATGTTGTGATGGTTTTTTTCCAGTTGCTCGTAGCCCATGTGGTGAAAATGTAGGCCATCTTCTTTGTCTGCTCTGATTGGCTGAGGAGCTTAAAGACTAGGATCGAGTTGAGGGCGATGCATATGGCTATATATTGTGCATTAAGGGCCTAGTCCACTAAGCAGATTGTCATGTGATTTTGCGCCACAGAGGACTCTTTTCCATAAAATTCTGTGAGAATCGCATGAGAATCAGCCTAGTGGACAAGGGCCTTTTTGGACTGTGACCGTGATCAGCATCTTTTTCATGGGGATGGAAATGATTGTAGAACATTCTCAAAATGAATCGTGGGTGTCCTGAGTTGGACGAAATCTACATTACTGCACGCCTTCTACAGCTGTACATTCCTCGACCAATCAGAACAGATCATGAAGGTGATTTACATTTCAAACTCCTGTCCATGTTGCAATGGTGTGTGGTAGACAGTGGTGGGTCAGCGACTAACTAGCAAAGATACTATATCAGTCTTTGCAACGAGTTAGTCAAAATCCTAATGGTGGGCATACACCAGTTGTAGCTGATCTTAAGCTCGCTCTTTCTGTACAGATTTGTATCAACTGTTGAGATGGAGCGGGGCGGACAAAATCGTGTGGTGTCCAGAGAGCTTTGTATACAATCAGACCCCATCAAAATCGTTAGTGTACAGTGAGCTTAACGAGCAAAGAAATTATGGGTTAATGAATCAGGAATCATACTTTTTAATAGACGCTGATCGATGGAGGCTGAAATGTAGAATTCAAAATGTGCCCTATCCTGTAGTTAATGGGTTTGGCTAACTGAAGTGCCTACTCATATACTAAAAGGTTCTTATCTCCTGTAAGAGTATGCAATAGTCATCGCCTTTGATATGTTACTTACAGTACTACTGCATACGTATGTGTTTTACCAATGGTAATGTAGGGTAAGAGAAGTGCGGGACTGGCTCTTGGTTGGATGCAGTTATGTTAGTCGGTTTTACTTTCATATGGATTAATGATCAATATTGAGGGCTGATTTAGTTTTTTGTGCATAATCCCGAGGTGAAGTCGAGGAACAGTGGCCATACATTGACATCATTAATCCTTTTAGTCTCTGCCTAAGGTGGTTATAGTGCCAAGACTGATAAAGGCAGTGACTAACTGGGTATAGATCGTATAGCTTTAGGTAGCCCTACCGGTGGATACAAAATATAGAGTGGAAAGTAGAAGCTCTTCCGTCTAATGTTTTGAGTTGATGGTGGTGCCAAAACCCAATATTGCCAGAAGGAGCTTAAGCTTTGATAGACGGTTTTGTTTAATCGAAAACACTTTTGAATCAGCAATATGCACCTCTTATTTTTCTGATCTAATGTTAGAACACTGGCAGCAGGAATATGCTCAGTATTTGGAAACCCGAGCCGAAACAATGAGTGGAGTACTACTTGTATTTGACACATCCGTGTGCAGGAACACTTTAATACAATTGGCTCTATCTGGCTGAATGCCAATCCTAAAGCCTTCCCCCAAAGCCTCCTGGCTTGCCCGCTTTATCTCTTTCTTCTGCAGAATGACCATGAAGGCTATACTTAAACGATGGTTCATCAATTGTCCTCTATATTTTAGCTTCTTTTATTGTAATAATGTCTAATTATTAGAACTAAAGAGAAGCTCTTATTGCTCTTATTATTATTATTATTTATTTACGGTTTCCCTCACTATTGTAGCTATATCCTGTTTTGATGGGAAGAGGCCTTTTTACGCTTAATATGATATTACGACCAGAAATCCCGCACCCGAGGACAAAGGAGCATGTGGTCACCGACAGGGATAGAAGAAACAATAATAAATACAACACGTTTACATGGCGTCGAGTAAAAGGAAACCTTGAGTCAATACCAGCAAACGCAATACATGTACACGGGACATTGAAAAAGAATGGGAATGAAAAGAAGAACGGGGGCCATTTGCAGGAAGGATAAAATATTCTAAAGTGCATTCAGTGATGGGGCAATTTTTCTTAGTCCGGTTTATTTATCCCAGTGGGGTGAGACTTGAGTAGACCCGGCTGAAGTTTATTGTATCGTTCCTAAAAGATAGGAAGCCTGCAAATTGAATCTGATGTGCCACCGTTGGGAATGGTGGTTACTGAAGAAGACAAAGAAGTGTCCCCCCGGTGTCGACCCGAAGAAAGAGAGACAGAGGATGTGAGGAAAGTATAGGGGTATGACTGTATCGTCTCGGAAACTGTAGCCATGAATTGCTATGTACAACGAAGCCCACATAGAATGCTGAGATGTCAAACGGTCTAAAGCCCTGTTTACCAACTATGTCCTGTTGTTTGCCTTTTGAAAGGGCCTTTAAAAAAACCCACTCCTTCCAACTCCCTCCTATAAGCCTGATTAGTATTTAGTGTAAACAGGAATAAATAATGGGCTAGTATACGTAGGTAGCATCTAATTTAAAATGTAACGATCATTGTATTTAAAATGATTGCGACGCCCTAGCATAAAATAGATCGAAACTGATAATGTCTCAAGAGAAATATTGTTAACAGCATTACCACTTCTGCTGATGGAAAGAATGGTATGGAAGGTATGAAAGAATTAACTTAGACCGAGAAGGATTTAGGCCGGAATTCTCCCACTGGACTTGGAATAGATGAAAACATACAAACTCAAGTACTGCAGTCACTGATACTTAGACCACTCGTCGGTCATCTGTGAGTTTCTCAAGGCAGAAGCCATATGAAGTCAGATATTTCAGATATAGGCAACTAGCAACTATGTACATGTAGATTATGAAATTTCTTTGACGTATTACTTCAAGAGAAAGAAGGATAGCTAAGAAGATATTCAGAGTTCATTTTCAGCGGAGTTGGAGACGGCGCTAATGTAGATTTCATGCAGTGTGATAGTATATACTTAATGACAGTTTCAGTCATGATCAATCTCTCACTATGAGAAGGAACGAAAAGGCAGTATCAAGCATAGCGAAAAGCGACACCCGAGTGAGGAAGAGAGAGAATGAGAAAGGTAGGGTGGTGAGTTGCAATAGAGAGAAGTATGCGCTAGCAATGAATATGTCAGGGTACCAATGGAAGCAATAAGCCAGAGGGAGACACACGTTTCAAGACTAAAGGTTTCACGCCGTGCCTTCCATACCAAGGACTTGCAAAATAAGAAAGAAAGATTTGAAGATATTGATGGAAAGAGTGAAGATTTAAAATACATAAAGTACGCATGTAATCGTCAGGTATCAATAGTTGAGAACTCAACATTTAAAACCCACTTTCTGCGAAAGATTTACGGTAGCTCATTCTGTGCCTCTAATTAAAACGTTTCCCTGGAATATTCTTTTAGAACTACGATGTCATTGTTCGTCTAATCTGGAGCGCTAGGTCAGAAAAAAATCGATGATGGTAAATATTCGCCAACTTGATAATGACAATGTTTAATCGCTGAGCAAATACAGCTATACTCTGATGAGAGTAGGTGAGCCTCGAAAGGATGTCAGTTAATTTTTAAAAATTAATTCACAGGTGATTGATATAAATGTGTAGCTGATGACCTCACAACCGCATTTTTCTGCTTATTACCTATTGGTTGGCCTATTGTAAACGCCAAAGAATAAAATCCGATAAACGGATGGGTTAATCTTCTATTTTTCATGGATTTGTTAAAATTCTCTTCTATCTTCATGGAAAAAACTTTTATCAATTATATGTTGCTAATCATGTACAAGGCATTTAACGGTTTATATTATAATAGGATAGGGCCTATATGATGGAAAATAGAAAAGGATAAACCAAAATATCTTAATAATACAAATAACAATTATGTACACATATTACAAATATATGTTCCGTCAGTATTTTGTCATATTCATTTTAACCTAAACGATTTCGAGTCATTATGGCCTCCGATCATGAAGAGTTGTACTTTATATTTCGCTTCTTTAGAGCATCCATTACAGACAATAATGTATAGGGACGTCCCAACGAGTACATATAACCGTTACTTCACTTATTATCGCTCACTGGCGGCCGTTTCCTCTCGGCCGATTCAACTTCCAATTTTTATATAAACATAGTAACAGCAGCAGAATATTGATCAATTCAACCCTTTAAGTCATGACATGAGTACATTCGGAAAGATTTTGTTTGTCATGATAGCAGCTTTAACCTCGTTCTTTTGAAAGGAATTACATTAACATCACCCAACCACGACTTTCACTCGGTTATCAGTATTTACACCCCACTTTTTACAAATGTATTTTAGTCTCTGCTAGAAATGCCTGAAGCGGAATACCGTCAAGGCTAGTGAACCACACCTGAAAAGATGGGAGTGTCCAGTCGAGGATAGACCAGCCCCAGACTATACAATCGGAGAAAAACTCCCTCTTTCAGTGGTAGGCTATTCCTCACTTGGAAATTATATTTGTTGATTTTATTGATTGATAGTACTTAATATTTTACCGAAATGGATCTTATATTTTAAATGAAATGATGATTTTATTATATCAATATAAATTTAGCCTGATAGTCACAAATTCATTTACATATTTTCACTTTAACCCAGCCAGTAGCTGAATAACAATGCATAGATCTACATACGCTCTTGAATAGACCAAAATACCGCATAAATTAAGATCAGTGTTATTCTGAATGTCTACATCATTGCTACCAGTCCAGGTTCAGTATTCTGTGGTTAGACAGATCAGTTTTAGGAGTATTATATATCAGTCTTAGACAGTTGATACATCTGTCTTTCTATATCTGTCTCTCGCCAAATATAGAGGTTGGGAATTTAAAGGTATTTCAATGTACTGCATGCATCGTTGGTGTCGGCTATTATAAGAACTGATGGGTATGTGAGGTCAGTTGGCTAGATGAGAACCAGGGCAGGGGTATATATAGGAAATACGTGTACAGAGGTCATCCTCTTCTCTAGCATGGGGTCTCCTTGGTACATTCATTTTGCCCTATTCAACCTCTGTGACAAACAAGAAAATAAAGAAAATTCTGTGACCGATATAGTTTCACTATACATCACCTATTCAATGAATATTAAGTCACTTATTCATTCTGGCATCACCCATACAGGGCAACGCAGGCGTATGCTCTTCATTTGTAGCAATGAATTGTTGATCACTCCTCAAAGTGATCTTCTAACTTCTCAACCAAATATATCATATATTCTGGTTCTTCATTGTGGGTCTCTTGTCTTACATACACCCTACTTATAGAGGGTTTTACTTCCTAAAGGAAGACTATTTCATTTAAGTCTACGACATTATATTGTAATAGACGGAGAGCAGGCAGCATGGATTATTACCTGTTCCAGTTGGACCCGGTGCATTATAAGATTATGTAATAGATATCTCCACACAGATTAACAGCAAAAGGCAGGACTGCTTTTCGACATACATGTACCTGTAACATCGGTATTCTCTCGAGTAAATTGCGTTTAATATAAGCTGTGTATTATGAATGGGAGTGTTCCTAGAATGGGAATCAACCCGTAGCTTTTTCAACTCTATAAAATACCTTCGGAACTGGTCACATCTATTTCAACCACAATTATTATGACTTGTGTATCCGTACGTTTTTACAGTTTGTCATGGTTAAATGTTCGTCTTAAGTGCAAGCCGATATTGCATAATAGCATGCCGTATCTAATTTGAAAGACTTGCGGTCCATGGACAAATGTAAAATGTTAAGAGAGTGTTGTCCCCAATATTCATCAGACCCTCGCAAATATATTAAATCTTATACAACCTATTGCTCTATTTAGCATCTAGCATGTGTACTGGTGGATATGGGGTCAAAAGAGTCAGACACATGTAGAAGGGTAACCGATTTCCCCATCCACTTTAATTTACTTAAGTTCTTAAGCAAGTTACTATAATGTATAATATATATTATCCATTGGATCTCCATTGTATGTATGGTTATAATTATATTAAATAGATTATATATAGAGAGAGAGAAAGAGAGAGAGAGAGAGAGAGAAAGAAAAAGAGAGAAAGAGAGAAAGGGAGAGAAAGAGAGAGAGAAAGTATTATCAAGTACCATTTTCTCAGAGGAAATTGATCGAAACCTAGAGAAATAACGTTGAACTGAGGAGCACTTCGATCTTCCTTAGTAATGAATTATTTTTCTACAACTGAATTAGTTTTTGTACGTAAAATCGTCTTCATTCTGGAAGTTTCGTATCTGCAATTAGCTTGCACCTGCAGACCAATCATCTATCATCGATGTAAAGATCCCTCAAGGAAAGGATTAGTGATTGCCTGGCTTCGCTTCTGCCCGAGGAACCCTCTGCGGAGATAAGGAAGCCTACAGGCAGCGATAAAATATAAGCGTCCCAGAAATGTATGTTGAAAAATATGCAGCAGCTCTAGTTACAGTAGACGTGAATACCAGTAGTACATAAGTATAGTACATACAGATGGACGATAATTAACTCAAACTAAGTAAAGCTAAATACTCTTGGACAAATACACGTGTAATTATATATTTGGATACCTGTGCTTGGATATAAAATAAGGTCGACTCAGGAGTGGATCCCATTGGCTGATAGGAAGATGGGGCTTGGTAAAATCGATAAGGTAACATCCCTGTGTCCAAATATGGGCATCGATGTGTCGATTGATTCAGATGTCCATATGAAATGTCCCCCTTTCACAATAATTGAGATTGACTTAATTGTCAAGCCAGCAATGCTTCTCGTGGCATACCCCGGACCCAGAAGAACAAATTCCAAGATCTATTACTATTAGGCACGTTTAGCCTTTATATTGGCCAGTCTGGGGGCTATAAACACATGAGATAGAGACTAAAAGTATTAATAAACTTCATTGTTCAGGTGATGCCCAAACAGCGCAGGGTCAACAAAGGTACGGAGCCGGGACCAGAGTTTTTCAAAATTAGGGATATTCATAGTGATAAGTTAAGCGGTGAGGTTGTCTGTAACGTGTGTACTGACCTGTGAAGTGCTAGCAAGAATTTAGATTACTTTACTATATATATATACCCAATACGTAGGCGCTATGTTATTAAAAATGGCACAAGGGTATTGCGTATGCAGGAGAATTAATCCATTGATTCCAAGCCGACATTCATTAATTAGATTAAATATTGAGATACATGCTATATCTATGATAAGCCGTCTGGTATCACTGATGAATTAATGCATTCAGAAAGAGAAACAAGGACGTGTTTCGTTTTATTCTAAGTAACACAGGAGCGGGGGGTTTATAGGATTGGGGGGTTCATGTCCCCATTCCTTTATAATATAGAGGAGTTCCGGAATAACTGGATTTCAAAAATCCAAATATTAAATGGTTTGAGGGACTTTGAGCGCATAGCGAAGGGAAATAGAATGTATAGTCACTTTACGTGCCTCAAGAGCGTTTTTATCATACGCGACATTGGGGTTCACTTGGCCACGTCATTTTATCATTCATAAAGGCTTGACCTGGATGCGGATCGTAAAAAATATACCCTTTCAGCCACACCCTAGTAGCTTCTGTAATCTCATCGGCAGACAGGTCATAACATGAATATGAGATGTATATATTCAGATTTCCTCATTCACAGGAGTCCAATACCATATAATAATTCTATCGAAATAGATCATATAAACCCTTTTATCTCCCTTAGTAATATTAAGTCACTTGCATGCTAAAGAAAGACGAAACTTAATTTGTCACCATACAAGTATATAATTTATTATGTTCTCGCACTAGCTCCTGTTGACCTTCATGGTTCATTCAACCGACATGCAAACATCTTAGGATATCCTACTATCCTAATTTCATGTCTGTTATATTGCACCTGAGGAAACCATGATGCGTGGAATTTTCATTTCACTGAATAGGGGAAATATAAGGTGTCAATGTGATGTAAAGGAAGCTCCTAGAACGAAAGTACGTGAATTATGTGTGGCTAGATTGTTTAATTGTCTGCAGCACAGGAAACAAATATTGCGAAACGTTGTGTCAGAACAAAGACTGCATCCTCAGCAGTCACAATGATATAATCGTTATATAGATCCACCAAACAATTACAATCTAGGGAGGAACCTAACGCATATCTAGGCTATTTGATGTTTCTCCTGATTATGCTACTGGGGGTTGCTCTTCACACTAACCGGCGTGTTTCAACTTGGCATTGGGAATAGCACTTTTCCAAAAGTGTTATTAGCCGATCTAAATGTAGGTTTGTCTGTGGCAATCGTCCCCAAGACAAGGTAGTTTGTGGGGCCCTATTGAAAGTCAACTACTCTCCATTCATTCACTGATTTCTCAGTCGAAGGGCGAGTGACCCTAATGACATTAACATAACATGATAGTTTTCCAGATTACGTTATATAAACAAAAAATATCAAAGGCTTGCGCAAGTCTAAGATTATCTTTACCACTGGTGTAGCCTTTTGTCATAGACTACTCGCAGATCATAGCCAGATATCCACACACCTCCATACTCAATATTGATCATTTTGACCATTAATTGTTAGCCTATTATTTAAGCAAGCTGCTTACATGCTAATGCTATTACATAACGTTAATTGTGTTGGGGTGCGTACTGTGCATCGTGTAGAATGGAAGGTTCTATTCGGCATGCATTATATATATACATGTATATTATATTATAAGATGGTATAGATTTAACATGTGAGCATGTGAGTGTTGTGAGTTCATACTCCGCCGTGTGTTCTCCTCCACCCCAGTTCATGCTGACTTGGTTACCAAAGGTCGGCCGTGTGCATGGCCGTCTGTGGTACTATGCACGTTTAAGTTCCTTTGCAAATAAACTTCGAGTGGAGTAGGATATAACACCCTTTTGCGTGTTACCTCTCAGCAATAGGTGATAGTATACTATCACAGGAGTTAGTGGAAGACGAGTAGCTATATGAGCTGGACTGAGCAGTTTGCTCAAACATTAGTATGCCGCATATGCATGATTCAAACTAGTTGGTGTGAGAATGGAGTGATGAGGAACCCACCAGAAGCTGTGCGAATATTTTAGGCAAATCAAGTTATTCCAGACATGTACGTCGATTAAATTAAGGCAAATTCCTTTGGAGAACGGATTCAACTGCCTCGCCTCCTTCCTGCCTATTCGAGGTGTCACATTGACCTTTAACAGCTGTCTTTTCTGATAGACACCAAAATGATCTTCCTTAATTGAAATAGCTTTTCGAATGACAGGACAGTCGGGTATTATGGATACCGTGCCCATCAGCACTGTATATATATCGCTCGACCTGAAAGGAATTTCTTTCATTCCCGTTTCATAAAGATGTCTGTTCAGCGAGCTCTGGATGTCTTCCCTGCTCCACTCGTCTTCTCGAATATGGTCAACACTATCTATACTGTGGGCCATTAGAAGGTGGAAGAGGTTTTGGCAGGGAAGTTGCTTGTGAGGACAGTGCCATGTATTTGAAGGCAATATGCACTATTAATCACACTGCTTTTAATTGAGCTATTACTGCTACTATTTTGAATGAGATCCAATTACACATCACCAACCAAACCATAGTTATAATCTCATTGAATGTGGATCATTCCGATGATGTTATCAAAATAATATTGATCTTCGTTATTGTATTGACTAATCCAAGGATGGGCTGCACTCAGTGTTGGCGAATCCTTTTCACCAGAACTATAATCCCCAAGGGAAACATGACATTGGTAAAGGTATACTTGCATGGCCATCGTGGAAACGTTCCATCATGCACTTACGTGTCCTGTGGTGCGCGCGAATCTACATAATACTATGTTTGATCACTACTGCTACATACAACCAGTCGATGAAGTTAATATGTATTCCTTTGGGTTGGGCCTGTGTGGCATGAGAAATATATGACATGGTGATGGAAGTGGACTTGTTTGTTGGATGTATTGACTGGTAACAGGTGAATAATAGCCAGGTGCGCGGCCCGACACGACTGGCAGAGGTATCGACACTAGCCTATATTTATTGGTGAATAGCTTTTAATAATGTGACAAAGCAGGGCGATTGAGTGTCACGAGTGGGAAGACTGATGACTATTTGGTAAACAACACAAACATCTTCGAGAGTTATAGTTATTCTCCTCACTACGCTTATTGATGGCAATCCAGGGCCACTCTAATCTGTGCGTGTCCAGTAATTAGTGCCACAAGACGCTCAGAGCGTTGCCCAGGAATCCATATGGCTCCACAATGCTCAACTAGCATCCATGCCACGACTTTGCAAATTGGACTTTGATATCATATAATATACCTTTTTTTACATTCGGATGTGGGACAAATGCATTCAATAATAATTTTCATAAATATATAAACCAAACATATTTTCTAATTGCACCTGAACGAAAACTAGCTATAAGTTTACTACCAATGTAATATATATAGAGAGAATGGAACGAGCCGGCAATAATCGAAAATTTATTGGACGGGATTCGTCCATATAAGCACGATGCCGTAGGCAGAGTACTTATGTGGACGAATCAAGTCCAATACATTTTCGATTATTGCAGGCGAGTTCCATTCTATATTTATTATATGGGCATATAGCTCGCACGGAAATACTGCTTTGATATCCTCATTTGGGGCCCACTTGCAGCACTATTTGTGACAAAGTCGAATTTTTATAGGACGTGTACTATATGAATATTTTTATATCCCCCCAGTCATAGCACCTCTCAAGAGGAATGCACGTATAATAAAAACTTGTATGTGTAGACGTGACAATGGGCCGCAGCCGACCGCAGTAGAAGGGCTTTGTTGATGCCCTTCAGGTCAAAGGGCGTTTCGGGCATAGATAGTTAGATAGACAGATGAGATAATTGTTCTAACCATCTAAATGTCCTCAGCCTTAATGATTAACGGGGTTTAAACTAAGCAAAATGAAAAGTATGGAAAACACATTTCTCAAACTCGATATGCTTTCAGAAAACTCACAAAAAGATCACAATCACATTATCATGAGTGTCAAAAGTGTCCAGATTCCTGGGAAATACGAAAAACTGAAAACAATAAAAATATGAAACTTTCATCCTACCTGTCATAGGTAGCATCTTATCTTGGAGTGTCGAGCAAATGAAGCCTTACCTGTACCACATTCGCCTTTAATAGTGGTCGTGTTCCGAACAACTTAAAATAACTTTTACACTTTGGCTCCTCTGTTATAACTTAGTGGTGATAATTTTTTCGCAAAAAGGATATGGCCAGTTGATAATGTGTATACAGAGCCGTCTTATAGGGTTCATCTGCGTTATACAGACTAAAGCCTTTGGTACAAAACCCGGGAATGGTAGGTCCTCGTCGAGGTAAGCATTTCCATCGTCTTCCTCATCATTTTCATCAAGATCAGAGTCCGGTTTTGGTAGGGGCAAATGTCGGGCACGAGCTAGTCGGGCCATCGTCTGCTCGGCGGGAGCAGATTCCCTCCGGGCCCGGAGATTGCGCCGATACCGCCATGGGTACTGCCTCCTAGGAACATAGTGATGCTGGTGGTGATATTTCGCGCCAGCGGAACCGGAACCGTTCCCCGAGCCAGTGCTCGTGACCGATCCCCTTCCGCTTGCTCCACTCTGCATTCCACCACTGTTGCGCCGATCAAGACCCCCGCTTGAATCCTCCGCCATTTTTATGTCGTCGCCTCGGGGGTTCGTTGCTTACTAACTCCCGGGCGTTTAAAAAGGTGGCGCTTCAAGGAGAATGCTATCGTCGTGTTCATACGCACAGCACATCATCAGTTTTGCACAATCCTTTTGCACATGCGCCAACAATCCGGCCATCCAGCTGCAAAAATGCTTGCGGGCCGGAGGTTAGTATTTCAAATAGTAAGCGGGGTCAAGTACAGGGGGCGCCGCAGCAGTTTATGACCGCACGCCGCCCTGGCGGTCCAAGATCCAGAACCAGTGTAGGAAGCAAGGTCAACTTCCACTTCCGCCGCCGATGATGTGACCACAGATGTCGGGCCAAGTGTCAGGGCAAATTTGTTATTATTTACACTGTATAGGGGTCTCTGTCCGGGATCAAACAGGCGTTCTGATAACAGGTCTTCTTTTCCTTGTGGATAGGTGCTTGTGAGGCCTTCACCTGATACGCGCACAGCAAAGATAAGCTGGATCTTATTGTATAAAGGTTCCTCGCCCAGGATCTGAAAGAAGCCAGACGCTATTGAGTGGCTACTTTGGTTGTGCACCACCGGCATGCCTTCGTCACATCCAATCGAGGAGGAGCTCCTGCTGGGGGAGATCCTCTCTGTAATCACAGATAATTATGACGTGTATTAATTATTCAATTTTTATCTTCCGAGGTGTGAATAGCCGACACAGCAAGGTAGCTAACTGTACATCTACATATATATGTGCACTTTTCATCAATGGTCTTCATATTCAATTATTGAAGCAATCACAAAACACGCACACACTGAGGATCCTAACTGTTAATACGTACAAAGTTGTAAGGTATATATATAATGGATGGGACAGCAGGCTTTATATGTCCAGATGTATGCTGAATATTGATAAATCCAATTGAATCCTTGGGTAAATACACTCACGTTGTACTAATCGGGAGGCAAGAGGATAACATATTTTCATTATTATTCACACGTGCGCTACTACCACTGACGTCTAGGTATGTACACCAGATAAATGGCGGTAGGTGTTGCAGGACTCACAGATATCGTACACACGAATCGAGCAATAAAAATAGTACTAGCTAGGTCAAATGTATTGATGCAGCTCTTGTTTGCGATCTTAGACAATTGTACTTATAACAATGTCCAATCTCAGTTTCTATTCCTATTGATTGCTACGTGTAACAGACTGAGCATTTGAATTGCGGTTGGGGAGAGGATAACTTAATGTTGTTTGGTTGTGTTGAGTGGGCCGACGCAGAACGCCAGGTATGTGTGCTATGTGTAGAATCGGCACTCTCACCTTGGCTAGCCGGATGGTCATGCTACTATTCTTCAGTACATACATCTAGGTGCCTGCACTCCTTCTCTCTTTCTTATTTCGCCAATCTCACCTCCTACTCCGCTTTACTTCTCACTTTTTATTCCTTCGTCCCCGTGCTATCATATCCTTCCTCCCGATGGAGAAGAGCAGGCGCATAACACCCAGGAATCCAAGGCATATCCATGGGGTGATAATGATCCGCCAAAACGCATAACATATCCAGTGTACATATATGCGCACCTTGTACACATCTCAACTTTGTATGATCAAATCAAAATTTATACAAAATCATTTCCATAATCTCCAATGGTGACCTCAACGAAGAGAAGAGCGAAATATGGAGATCCCGGCTATGCTTGAAGCACACGTAGTAAAAGGATCGGGATCCAAATGCAGATATATTTTCCAAAGATCCCTTTTCGGCTCCTAATCCTTCCTATACTACTCAATCACCGATGTGTAGTGTCTTCATTATTGGAGAAAATTAATGAATGAGGGGGAGATTTCCGCAATCATTATACATTATTCAGTATATGTATACCTTTGATTTCATTCCTACATGATATTATCCCCAGCATCTTGAATTTATTTACTTTGGTCGCTAGTCTGTCATAGAATTGTCCGACAATGAACAATATCCTATTATTAAAGAACACAATACATATCGAAGAAATCCGGGAGGAGTAAAGATGGTTTTCAAGGCAGTGAAAATTAGAGCGCACGGCGCAATCACTGGGACTGAGTGTTGGCTTGCTTGCTGCAGGAAAAGTCTCGGGTAATGCACTGCGGTCTTCGTCGTCTAGTAACAGCCTTCAGACCCTACAACTGGCATTGGCCCGCAACGCACATCGTTCTCCACTACCTATCATCCATCGCGGGGCTTTTCCCGTGTTACCCCGTTTGTTTCCACTTTTAAAAAGTCTCAGTCCACTGAGCAGGAGTCCCGCTGGTATTAATCCATGGTTGGTCTGTGGGTAAGTTATTTCGCTGGATATTTGGGGGTATATATCCCTGGCCTGTCTGGCTGACGCTCCTATATGCCACCCGTGTGTTCTGACTGCAGTGGGTTTGGTTGCAGCCCGCTACTACTACAGAGGCTGCTGCTGTTTCTCCTCCCGCTCTGTAGGAGCTCTCTTCCTTTCTCTCTCTCTCTCGCTCTCCTCCTACTCTCTCGCTCTCCCAGTTCTCCACATTCCGTCCTTGACAGAGGCCTGCCTGGTCGCCGCCACCGCTCCGCCACACGCAGCAAGGAGAGAGCATGAGCCCAGCAGGCCACGTGACCAAACAGGTGAAACAGATTCTCTCACAAGAGGGCGAAAGAGGCTGGTTGTTGGTTAGATGCTTCTTACTCAATTCCCTAGAGATGGTATAGGAAAGAAAGGAAGAAGGAATGAGACTGAGAGAATGAAAACACAGTGTGCCCTTTTCTGTCCCCATACCTACACCCGAACATTCACGTGATCACAAGTCATATATCTCCCCCACCTATACCTGTATTTTCCGTCTCTTCATATATTTTCTTAAAATAATCGTGTCATTTTATGTCCTTTTTGTCCATTTCCATTTCCATGAGGTGTTTCTCACAAAGCCGCTAGCCCTGTAGAAAAACGATTTATTCTCAATTTTGGATAAATTCGATAAAAACGAAGAAAATATTGAAATTGTAATGCATCAAAAGGAAATAGAAAATTATACGAATCCCAATACCAAACCGCGTCAGGTCCGGTATCAGCAATCCATTGATCACGCGACCATAAATGAAGATGAGGTCGGGGAGAACATTACTGTGCATGAAGGGGGATCAGTGAACACAATTATGACAAGGGGGTCACACCCTCGTCACCTACGACCTAAACTGCAGTTACCAGCATTCAAAATGGCGGAAGGTGGGTCCCCATTAGAACAAACAATGTTGGTTTTTACCTAACAAAAGCCGTTTTCAGTAGCTGTCATGTTCTGTGGGTGTTTACTATAGTTGCATTTAGGTTCGAGTGTTATCAGATACATGTATCTGGCTTATAATACAGTGTAATCTAGGTGAAAAACATTGAGTGGTATACCCGTAACTGCATTATACAGTTACGGTCATAGTGGAAATCAGTTGGGGTCATACAGTGTGTTATTCCAAGTACAAAATACAAGTAAACTTCAACCCTGGTACATTATTTGAACCCATCACAATGGTGTCATACCTAAAAGGAAGAGATCTATCGATTCAGTTTGTTATATAAAGTATTTTTAAGCAAGATTTCAAAGAAAATCATCAGTGCCAACAACAACAACAATGCTGGTAACTGCAGTTGGGGTCGTAGGTGCCGAGGGTGTGGGGGTGGCAAGGCTAAACGCCGAACAATTATTTTGCAGTATGACGTCTCCTAAAGGGCCTTGTCCACTAAGCCGATTCTCATGCAATTCTCACAGAATTTAGTGGAAAATCGCATGAGAATCGGCTTAGTGGAGTAGACCTTTAGAAAATAGTGTATAGGCTTTTGCCCATATTTTCTGTAAATAACATATCAATTGACAAAATAGAAAATTGTTGTTCCCCGGTGTTTAACACTCCTGTCCCGAAAATCTGGGCTTTTTGTGTCCGATAGTTACCTTATATTTCTTTGATAATCTTGATTATTATTTCCAATTGTAATTATTGTTTTGTTTTTATTTAATTGCAATCATATTGCAAGTACAATTTTGTTGGGCATTTTGAAGAACATAATTTTAAACCAGGAAGTAATAAGATTACATATGACATACAATAGAGAAATATGATTAGACTGTTCATGTGAAATGTTGGTGTGACATGGTTATGATGGTATGTTTCATGTCCTTAATGTATGCATAATTATGATTATGTTTATTCGATCAATTCATTTGATTTGATAAATTATTTAAACGTAAAAAATACTTGTCGCGGAAGGAGACCAAAGGGCGGTAGAATAAGCATTGGAGGCCGGGTTGAACGCCCACGTGATGTCCTCGGCGGTTGCTATCAAGGGACGTCATTTTCACACAAATCACTATGTCTTTTCAATAATGCAACAGCTTCAAGTAGCCCCTTGCCTTTTAGAAATACGTGTTCTTCATGGCATCTCCCATCGCATCATCGACCATACTTTAAAGTTTGTGTTATATTATTCCCGGAAAAATCGAAACGGAGGGGTACATCGAACGGACCTAATGTATGTATACATGTATGTGTACTTAAGGTATACATTATATACTGTAAACGTATTTATTTTCGCGCAGATAAATTCTCGCGCACTATGTACATTGACGCATTTTCGCGCGGCAAGGAAGTCTCACACCTTGTTCATGTAAGAATTATACCTTTCGCGCAGGATTTATTTTCACGCGCAAAGCTGAATACGCTAAAATAGCGAAAATAAATATTGCGCGAACATTAATACGTTTACAGTATGATATACCTGTGTATTGTAGATATATTTACAAATCATTCATTACTGTGTATGATCTATTTATCTTTTCGGAGATTGACGCATATATGTAAGCCAATACACACTACTGTCTATAGAGGAATTAATTATTAGTCTGTTTCTAATCAAGCCTTTGTCTATAATAGGATTTGACTTTAAGCAAAACAATACACATAAAGAATGCCTGTTCCCTTAATTCACCTCAGCCACTAATTCAGATGCGTGAACGTTTACAGTCGCCTCTGCCTAAACCGAACCCGCCCACGCATAGATCTACTACTCTTTAAACAGGCATGAAGATGACAGTTCGGATATTAGAAGGGCGCGGATAGATCTAATGACTCTGAGAATGAAAGAGTGTGCAATTTGGCCTGTGGGTTAAATTCTGCCTAAAGCTGCACCCACAGACAAGCTGCACCCATCTATAGACAATTGAAGATTGGGTGAGAATCCTCTTCCGATGTGATGTCTGTGTCTTCATGCGTCGAAACGCCGATATTTCATACACACTTTCTCCCCTCTTCCTAAACTCAAGGAATCTTTACCTTGCTGATGAAAGTTGGAGTAACTTGTGCGGATGAACTGCATCAGTAATCTTTCCAAGTTAAATCTTTAAGGCCTTAGTCCACTAAGCCGATTCTCATGCGATTCTGCGCCGCGGAGGACCCTTTTCCACTATTCTGTGTGAATCGCAGGAGAATCGGCTTAGTGGACTAGGCCCTTTAGTGTTGCTAGGTAATTCGAGAATGGACTGGAGAGAAAACTACACAAATATATATTTGGGGCGGTGTGTGTGTATGTGTGGTGGGGGGGGGGGGCTGAAGTAAAGTTTTTTTCTTCATACCAATCATATCATCCTATGGGTCAGATTTTCAGAAAATGTACAATTCACCTTCTCCAATCCTCTCAAATAATCCACATTTCAGACGAAAATATAGTTCAAAATACAGTTCAACCTAGCCAAACAAATTGCTAGAATCAATGCAATGCTGAATATACCCGAATTTACCTAGTATTTACGAAATTCCAGCCTAATTTAGCAGAATTTACTAAATTTGTAGAGCTGTCGTTTGTAGAGATGTAGAGCTGTACATCTTCTGAAAATCTGACTCCTATATAGATACCAATGTGTTGTACTTTGTATCTGTCCGCTATCGATTTCATTGAGATCCACTTCTCTTTTCGTTTGATTTCAGCATGATTGCACATTCGATTGCCGTCTCTGACATCGTCGGTTGTTGTAGTTTCATGCCATTATGTATACTTTATTACCCTTACACACTAATAGCTAGTAGGACACACTCCTACTAGCTATACTACATTAAAAGGTTTCCTCACTGTGCCGGAAAATGTCCTTTATTGGTGTTATAATATATACACACTAATGTCTAAAATAATCTTGAAAGGCATGCAAGGCGAAGGCTTGCAACACTTTGTAGCATACATACTTATGGAATTGTTGTGCGGTGAAGTATTGTTCTCATATAAACGGAACACCGATTTGCACTCAGTATTATTGATCACATCTAATAGTGCACACAATGGACAAACCGTTCGACGTGATGTTTCATACTTAAAACCGTACCCGAGTCGCCGTTCATCAACTTGACGCTATGATCGTGTGCATAAACTAACGACTCATTAATATTTTGGGTTTCTTCTAATTATGTTGTTGGTACCCATGTTTAATAGGAAGGTTATTTTTATTCCAACTATATTGCTTTAATTTAAGAAGCATTTAGGAGTCTAGAATAAATTCTTTGGATCGTGAGAATACGTGTGTCCCGGTGTACTGGTCTGAGGAAGGGTTACCTCCACCTGGGAAGAGTATCTGTAGAAGAAATAGCTTGTCAGTGGTACTAAATGGTTCAGGGACGGAGGGTAGTTCCAGTATATATTTAGCCCTGTGGAAGAGCACCATGCAGGCATGTAATTATACTGTAGGAAGTTTGGATTGAACCCATTTTAAAAAGGTCGACCGGTTTGTTTATTATCTGGGTCATTAAAGTACTTAATTTGATGACAGTTTAGTTAATTTTTCGTTAACCATCTGTTTCAGATGATAATGTTCAAGGACTGAGGAAACAGTGGTTTCAAGCAATAAAGGACTCAGATCGGGTTATTTAAATAAACAAGTAAATGTGCGTATACAATGAAATCGGAGCTAAACGCACGAATCACCTGCAATAAAACAGTCATGGGAAATGTCGGCGTAATAAGTATTATATGATTCTTATAATAGTGACTCATTAAATACTTCTATAATCTAACTTATAATAAGGACCGTCCCTAGTTCTGTGGTAAATACTACCGAGAACCTGGCCTTAATAGCAATTTCTAAAAAATAAAAAAAAGAGTAAAGAAAAATCAGTAATATAAAGAATGCCTCAAGAAACTATCCAGTAGTATACCAAGAATTTTACAATGGTATAATTCCACGCAGCAATAGAAGGGCGTAACACGTATGTAATTGCCTTGAACATTTTTATTCAGTTATCACATTGCATCAACAATTTGGAGTACATAGATATATTCACTCTAAATATCATCCAGAAGATAATTGCCCCCAATTGTATGTCTCGTAGCCCCGTACCTTTTGCTAATTAGACTGGCAAAAATAATCCACTTTGTCGTCACGTCCTCCACCGCAATATGTTTTGCATAACCTACTTAATTAAGTACTATCCTTAGCAATTTATTTGGTGGTTGATCCTGGGTGTATTATTAACATGCTAACTTCACCATGTCATTTCAGTTAGAGTATTCGCCAGGTAAAAAATATAGAAACATCATGTATTTTGCATGGCACTATTCTAATCTGCTGCATTCTACAAATGAAATGTAGAAACTTTTAATCATCGAATTAGTGAGTTTTCTTTAAGGGAGCAGTGGTACCGGTGATGTATATACTAGGAGGATTGAAATCTGAAATCCGCCATATTTCTTCATAATTTGGATTGGCACTAGCATGGCTGAAAGGGAATTTTCTCAAATATATATAGGAAATTGCCACACCACCATTCTGAACTGTACACGTATACATATACCAATGCAAATAATTTGTAGATACCTGCTGCTAGGCAGTTTTCCCTCTCACTATTTGAAGTAAGCTTTAGTGAAGGAGGATACACTTATAGGATATGTCTTAGTAATGCCTCTGGGATTAGTCTTAAGGGGTTTGTTAAACCCAACCTTTCAAACCGTTATATTATTTCATGGCATGTGTTGGATCATAAAGAACTGCACACCAAGTGGTCCAGTTTGGCAATCCCGATGTTCAACCCTAACATACAATAATATTGTATTACGGAAAAGGCAGAAGCTTAGCCGGATGCTTTTCAACTTATATTTGTACACAAATGGGCCCTTGTGGCGGATCAAAAGCAAATGTCCGCAATTGTGTTTAAGGGTTTATTAAGTAAAAAGGTGACCTGCTGAGAACAGGTGAGGTGATACTCTGTGATCGGAATAAGCTTAGCGTGATTAAATGGCATTAAGAATTTGCATTTTTGATGCACGGCGTCACTCTGTGATCAATGTCGTCAATTTTCGTCCCTTATCTGTCCTATCATCAATGATCTGACAGTTATTAGAAAATTGATTAGAAGCTCGATGTACTGTTAATGGTATGATAGCGATTAATTGTATTCTGTAATCGATCTTTTTGCTACTTAGTACGTGTAAGGCGACACTATCTTTGTATATGACGGATCTTATTGCAAATCAAAAACAAAGAAACAATGAATAGTTTACACCTGCCTGCTTATTTTGTTGGCGGTTCATATGGCGCAGTTTACCTGCCGACTGAGTGACGTTTTACTTTCAATAGCTGTGGCCGGAAGGACGAATAGTGACCAAGGCCAAAAACCATGCCAGTTTCTAACCAGTTTAGGATATATTCAAACCGTTTAGGGCATGTTTGGAACACAAATTATCTTATACACATTTATTAAATCATTCTCACCTTTATTCCATTACTATTGGATCCAGAGCATATTAAAATCCTTTGGTAAAATTCACAGCGTGGAAGTAGCCGCCATTTAAATAGCCTTAATTGCTTACTCCTTCACACATGGGGTATTGACATACATATGGGCAATTAGCAGCTAATTGACTTTCCGATTAGTTGAAACTTACCTAAATTGAATGTCACGAGAGTAGCACTCCTCAATGAAGTTTTTGACTTGCTGCCACTCAAATTACCATAAACAATATTGACAACATTATCTCTTATATGCACGTCTTTCTCTATCATGCATATTAAAACTTAAACAGTGACTCCCGTAGCATTTTCATTGGCACAGTCTCTAGTTTACCTGCTTTAGCAAACCGGTCACTTTTCTAAGTTTCTATTTTAACTGGGTTTCCCGACATCCCCGGGTGAGGTTTTCCAGTCGCCCGAGCTTCACAAACAAACAGCATAGTAGGAAAATATAGTGGATTATTCAAGTAAATTTTCAATAAACCTATATCAGTATAGTTGATCTAAACCACATTAAAAACAGAAAGACATCATATATCACCGTGATGACCTTGTTTTCCTTAAGCTTTTTACTTACATGTACTTTATTGAATAGTGGATTTTAACCACAATTGTTGTTTCGACTTAAAACATTCATCTGTTCCAAACATTCAACTATTGCTTCTGTTCCTCCAACCAATCACAAGGTGTCGATCACAGGTCGTCGGTCACTAATTATCGAATTGTTGACCCGAATATGGGTACCCAAAATGCCCAAACATATTCACAGACTGTTTGTTTGCATGGCCGTTCATTTATACCTGTTCAGGTATTGACGGCTGTAAGGGTATAAACAAAGTACATATAGCATGGACCATGTTGCATGATCGGTGTGGACTCTACGGGTAATTGTAACTGTACTTGGAATATGAATAAACACTGGAGGAAGCTGTAGACATGCCTTTGTGGATCTATGTCTTGGGGAACCCTTGATCAGATCTATAAGGGGTAATATAACTGACTGGGCGATTGGGCGAAACGGTGTCAGCACAGGGGTTATCTGGTGGGCAAAACAAATGCATTCCTTGGACTTGGGGTTCGAGTCTGACATTGTAGACATTTTGTAGATTTTATGGTGAAAGTTGGGCCCCCTATTCTCTTTTACATTTTTTTTAAACAGACCCATCAACATAGGTGTGGAATATTTGAATATTTGAATATTTTCACATTTATTTATGGTTTTTCTTTGTTATTATTCAGTTTGAAGTATAAAAAAAACATGTTATTCCCCTTGTTTATCAAGAAATTCTATCAAAATTAATTAAACAAATTGTTGTTATTGCTTTTTGATGACAACTCAATTTCCACGGTGATATTTTTGACATGGCTTATATGGCTATGGTTAACCGAATTATTCGGGACTCCAGGAGCATAATCATTTTGCATCTATTTGATCATAAAGTACACTTGATCCCTAATGATCAATATATAGTTTGTATTGCCAACTTAATTATTTTATTACCATGTAAAATAGCTTTAAAGTCATATAATGGTTTCCTCTGCTTCTTCTTTGTGTAATATCTTTTTCTTCTCAATCCCTCTTTGAATGAAATTTCCTCCCAAATTCTCATTTACAATTTTGATAAATATTTTGGAGTAATGATGAATAACATTCTACATAGCAATAGTTGATAACTCCTTATTAATTCTAAGAACTTGTATTTGTCAATCAGACATATCTACATTCTACATCTGGGAGAATGCATTGTAATTAGAATGGTAACAGGAGTTTGAACGGTAACATTAAGATCTATCTTCGTATGATGAAGTCGTATTCTGTGGAATAGCCGGGTACTACAAATGCAATGTTATATAGAGATATAGAATAAGCTAATACCATTTTAAAAATTAAACATGTTTATATATAAACATGTTTAATTTCAGCGTCCATAAACAGGTGACCATGACACCCTTACACAAAACGCCCAAAGGTGTTTCTACAGTGATTTCCACTGATCATTATAATAACACTAGTAATGAAACATGAGGAAAGGGTAACAATATATCTATTGTTACTAAGTTCATTTCTTAGGGAGCAGTGTCATCATAACCCTCAACCTCGCTCACGACGAGGAACAAAAGATGTTACCACCAAGAATAATATTGCAGAAAAACGGTTCATGTAAATACATTCCATCATTGAAACATTTTATACATGCAGGAATACACAATAATCAACGTCTGATTTCCAAACTATAGGTATGAAAGCTCTAGCTTTTTGTGGATTATATTTCTAACCTTCATATATTGGCAGTTAGATACGTAAATAAAGATCTATGTACATGTATTTAAACTAAACATACCGGTAATAACAATGTTATTATAAAAAAAAACTAATTTTTATAGCGCAGGCATGAAAATAGTGTGGGAATGTCTTCCTCCAGTGACTGCCCTCGAAGGAAAGGGTCACATCCTTCACCCCTTCGGTTTATGTGTTGGTCTGTCTGTTTATTATTTACAGAAATGTTATACCCCTTCAGCCTCACACTACCGACATTTTTGCAGTCCCCAATTCCTGACTGGGGCCAGTGTGTTGTACAAGAATATTGACAGCTCATAAGTGAGATCCCTTGAATGAATGGTTAGATAAATAATATTATTAGTAGTACTATGGCCAGGTGTTATGATGTGATGTGGAAGGGCATAGCTTGAATGGAAGAAACACACCTCTGGATAAGAGTACGACTATACTACCAACACAGTAGTAAATCACAGGCAACGTCAGTGCGATGAATGTGAATATAATAATATAGAGAGTTTAGCCTTTTCTTGCGACGATCTGTAATAATAGAATAACTGAATGTGGACACTGAATAATTGTACTGTTTGGATATTTGATCTCCAACTTACAATGTCTAACAAGTTATTTCTAAGCTACTATATGAACTATAGGACTCTACA
Organism: Sthenelais limicola; assembly: GCA_942159475.1. Classification (NCBI taxonomy): domain Eukaryota; kingdom Metazoa; phylum Annelida; class Polychaeta; order Phyllodocida; family Sigalionidae; genus Sthenelais; species Sthenelais limicola. The sequence goes on along the minus strand of OW804095.1, from coordinate 55,200,292 downwards.
AAAAGTAAAATATATTAATTCGGATACTTTAGGTATATAATAATTATATATCCAGTGGTACGAATTTCCCTTTGAGTCTGCGATAGGCATAACTAGATAATGAACACTCGTTGCCATCCTCTTCCTCACTTCGCGTAACTAACATATTATAATTTACATAGAATAAACGTTTATCCTTTTATTTGGTCCCCAGAGGATGCATAAAGATCAGCTAATTCATGCAACCAACAACATCCCCGCCCCTACCACCCTAGCCCCGAGAAAAAACACTCAGACGACACATGCACTCAGTCCTTTTAACGAGAATTATGACTTTACAATCCAGTATATCTCCCTAATTATTGAAGATGAGAAGCGATTATAACATATTATGCATCTATAGATGCCAAGGATGTCCAAATGAGGCATCTCAAAATGAAAGAATGTACATATCCAGTAAAAAATATTTTTAAAATAAACCATTATGTACCGTTACAGATTTATGTTATTTCCAGTCAAACGTGTTTATTATTCTCAGTAATATCGGTATGTTTTCGTTCATTCAATCCTGGCTGAACAAAGTTTATTGAAAAAACATATATGAGATCACACAGTTCAAGGAAGGACCTTGCCGCCCCTTTCCACCCCTTTCCACCTACAGAACCAGCACAACAACAACCACTAGAAAGGAATGTTTCCAGAACGGGTTATACGGATTTCCTCTGTGAAATAAGTGTTAATCCAACTTACAAACAAGACTACAATACCGGCCACGACGATTCCGATAATGCTTTGACTAAAGTGTCCTCACATGATAGGTCATGATTCAAATATGCATACATAATGCATCCTTGGCCTAGTTATTGAATTTTTTTTCCAAACATTTTATTCTGCTATTGAGCATGACCGTAAGACGCTGCGTTGTTCTTTTTAGATAAGTTCATTTCTGGCATTGGACATAGATAGAACCTGATGAGAATGTGGTACAAAGGACACTATTGCACTGTCCGAGATGTTTGTTTTTTCATGGCCCACGGGCCGATAGGCGAGTGGGTTACGAAAAAAAACCCGTCGAGGACAGAGCAATATTGTCCTGAGTTCCACATTTGAATTTAGGTTCTATATTTACTCCCACGTTGCTATGCTTACCTTATATGGCTATGTTTACTGGGGACAGGAAGTCCTACCACACGCGTTGAACTGGTGCAAATTACCACACTACTCCCGCGCATACAAATAGCATGTGGTACATACATCAACGTAGAGTAAAAGAAGGTACATATTGCGTGGCAAGCGAAAGTGTTTAAGTTATTTAGCCACCTATTATTACCTCTAATTCATAATGTAAAATAAAAGGTACTCTGCCCCGGGAGAGAGACTCGCTGTATATTGGGTGGGCTGGCTTGGTAAGGTGATGTGATAATAGAGAAAGCGTAATAAACTTGATCTTGTGTTTATTGAAATTTCTCGACCTTTCGGGCGACTTGCCTTTCTTCAGGAGTGTGTGTATTGTCAAGTAGCATTAGCAATGATATGTTTCTTTGTCAAGGTCTGGACGGATAAGTAGAAAATGATTGACCGGTGAATAAAGGGTACGTCTATATTTCATCTTAAGAATAGGCATAATATTAAGAGGCTGCACGATATGACCTATAGGATCTTACCCCAAATACCTTCCCTAGATCATTGTAGATGGCCTTCCGGGCCTGCCAGCTTAAATGGTTGTTACCAGACCTAGGTATCGGTCAGATTTTCAGAAAATGTACAATTGGCAGCTCTACACATTTAGGAAATTCTGCTGAGTTAGGCTGAAAAATGAAGGATACTGGGTATATCTGAGTATATTTGGTATGGCATTGTTTTAAAGTATCAGTTCCGTTATGTTAAACTGAATTTTGAAGCTCATTTTTGTCTTAAATGTGGGTTATTTGAGAGAATTGGTGAAGGCGAATTGTACATTTTCTGAAAATCTGACCCATATAATATGAACCATGCCATCTTTCTTCGGTTTCCGAGAATGTTGTTTTTGAAGGAGATACTCGATTATCCCCCTATACCCTCTCCATGCAACCTAATGCGTATTCCAGTATTTCATCTTGGGGACGGATAAAAAGGGGTCTCGCGCATGCGCATGCTTAGATGAACCTATAATGTCTGGCCTAGTGCAGTAATACCGAAACTCAAGCCAAGAAAGTGCATGGAAATCTTTCCAATGGTTTTCGATTCTGTAATGCGGCAATTGGACTAGACTATATTTACTCAGGCCTTATTTTCCCTCTTGAGATGAAGGGTGTGGAAGATTCTATCCTCAAACGATGTTGGAAATAAAACCAGGTTTTGGCATTTTTTTGCCATTGACGTCAGATTTAGACTCAATCAAAAATAATCTCCCGATGAATAGCTATGAATCACTGAGACATATATATCTTGTCCCAGAATCATAGAAGACAGATTTCAAGAAGCAATTAAATTGGGCTTTATATTATTTAGAATCAATATGCAAATCATAAGCGGGATAATAAATAGATTTGCACGTGTATGTTGCACTACGTAACGCAGCCCCAGGACATTTTAGTGGTTGGATGAAATTGAAATTTGGCGTAGCGAACCATATTATTTTAATAATCCGGTCTAATTTGTCGGACATCAGACTAGAATTCTTGTTGGGAGAGGTGGACAAAATTAATAATAATGATCGTTGATGAATCGTTGATGTATGAAGGCTTTTAATTCAATTAACCATGAAATGCATATAAATAAATGAATACACATATTATGTTATAGCAGATTGGGTTAGGAATTTACTTAGGGATTGCCTGATTAATAGGAAACAACACGTTAGGCTAAGTAAAACGTTAGACGTAAAAATGCAAGCATTTCCACGCCAGCTATAGATGAAGATGCATACATATGCAGTGATCGATTTCTCCGAAGTTTTCGCTTGTCTAGTTGGGCATGGCCTGGTGATACAACTCTTGTTTATTTTGTTTTGATGTCCATCCAAATCCATAAATTTTAAATTGCATCTCCCGTACGCCTTTGGGTAACACCTACAGTAAAGCGAGTTCAAAGTGTCGTCCAACAGCGTTTCGTGCTTTATGATTTTTTCACTCATAAAGAGGCCTTGAAGTTTATTATGAGTCTTAAAGGGGAAATAAATGCACCGGGCATGATAGTCTTTCTGTAAAAGCAACAGCTAATTGGATGGCTACATCAAATATAATATCGTTTCAATCATGGCTTAGATATCCTTTATTCGCCCAATTGCGTTCATTGCCTCTGCCCTTTATTCTTTATTTATTCAGTTTTACTCTTTTCCCCCTGATTGCCCGAATAAAAATATTTTAACAATTAAGATATTGAAAGATTGGGGGAGGAAGGTCCAGAAGACAAAATCGACACATAACCACATTGGTACTGCTATACATGGTTGTGGATTTCGCACATTCACAGGTCTACACTTCCATACAGACATGTGTGCATATTATCTGCGAGGTCCTCTTACAGATTGTCAGATTCCAAGTTATTCTAGGTTGCAGTCTTCCTCTGGTCGTGTTCGCTAGGTTACAGTAATTACTGTTCTAATAATCGGCAATACGTCCTTCATTTTGCATGTAATGAGTTTTGTTGATCGATCAATGGGGCGGCTTCAGTACTTAGCAGCTACTTTCTGAATGGTCAAATTCATTCTTGCACTGGTTATAACTTCTCGAAAAGCATTACGGTCAAGGTGACAAGCGCAGGTAAGTACATGCATTACTAACATAACACAGGTACTTTGATGCACCTGTCCATTATACAAAGTCCTAAACAACTATAATAGATGATCACGCGTTGTCGGTTTCACAGAAGATGTATGGATGATGCCTCAGCAGGCAGAAAGTGAATATTGATGAAGCATCCACTATATGTGAGAAATTACCCTGTAGCGTGAGTGTACTTTCTCACCAACTGTATCTTGAGATGCCCATTCTCACGAGCACAAGGTTAGCGAAGAATCTTGTGCAGGGGAAATCGACCCAGACATTGATTTGGATTTTTCATCTCTTTAATTTTAATTGGAACACGGCCAGTGTGAGCCAGTGTGAACCTAATAACAATTGAAAATTGCTCTCGGAGTCAAGAAAGGGGATTGCCGACTATCACCTTCTCTATTCCCTTTCCCTGCCCACTCATCCCTATTGCAACAAAACCACGAAATGCGTTCGTGAGCTAAAGTGTGACGGGAAGGAGGGATGACAAATCTGTTGTCAATATTCCGGGGATGATGATTCCCTCGACTTCGCGTCCGACTGTTTATCTTGGACGTTTAATCTTGGCCACATTCTAAGTTCATCTGCGGTTCGTCATGTCTGCTCGGCCTTATTCAGCTATGATCAAAGGAGGGGGACTGCTTGCCCACAAGATTGCTTCAGACCCTCCATAGATTTATCTTCTATGCTCACCAAAAACTAAGTCCTTTAATGTTCTTCCTGGGTATATTGCTACTAGATTAGAGAGTCTTAGTCCGCCTATGTAGCTGTATGTTGTAGTACAACTGGGCAACTAGATTGCTTTCCGAATCAATTAGCAAGGTCGATACCAAATAGCAATTAGTGCATTCGTATCTGTGCTAATGATTACTAATATAGACACTAATGATTAAAAGTTTACTCGGTGGGAAATGTAAGTGATTCAGTTATCCCAGGCAAATGAAACGGTTATCGAAAAACCATTACTGACATTCAAAGGAATAGATATCACTCAAATATTCACAGACATGCCATGGATATTGATTAATTGAAGATTTTTATTCTGAGAAAAGCATCTGGTTTGATGTTATTCTCAGTTATCACAGTTGACAAGTAATGTATTTCTAATATAAAGCTTTTGACATCATTTTGAGGTTATATCGAGTTGACTTGTAAGTTTCTTTTATATATCTTTAATACTTTTAGGACACGTTTGCAATGATTCCTACATTTGTCTATGTCTTATTTTTTTGATTGATTTGAATTTATTTCCATGACTCTTTATCAATGTTACATTGGAAATTGGACAATCGGTCTATTTGCTGTTACATTTCTTCCTCGCGGACCATCAATAATTACCATATTTTTACGTTAAGTCGTTAAGAGCATAGAATACAATAATAATCATCATAAAGACTGAACTGTCTTTCAATTAGCAAATACTCATTAAGAAATACAATATAAGTGACAACCATATTTGGAAGTGAAAATGATCATCTTATTAAAATTGACAATACGCTTTAATAAGAAGTTATACTATGATGGTATTTCCATCTTTTCCAAGACTTACATGCTTGATTTAGATCTTATAATTGAAATAAATTATTGAGTTGCAGTATAACATTAATCACAACCTGTTTTTCTCTTTTGGAGGAGTCTTCACTATATAATAAGACAATACTAGCAAATATCCGTGCTACGCACTGGATTTGCTAGTGGGACAGTGGGGCCCACATCCTCATCTCTCTTTGTTCCCTCTCCCACTATCTTTCTCTTTCAAGTTGTCTCTATAACTTAGTATCTTCATACCACAAATGGAACCCTGTTTAGATGCTTTTTTTGGTCACTGTTCAGTGTTGTGCTGTTGTTGTGTTGCCTGTCCCTGTCCCTGTCCCTGTCCCTGTCCCAATCCCTCTCCCACTCCCTCTCCCATTCCCTCTTTCATTGTGAGGTAATTAGTGGGTGGGTAAATTTCTGTGTAAGTGGGCCTTGTCCTTGTCTTTAACCTGTTCCCTCTCCCACTCGTTCTTCCTCTCTGATTTCACCTGCCAACGTAGCGGGCAAAGAAAAAAATGTTAATTTTACACACTGTACACAGAGTGCTGAAGACTGAGGCAAAGATTCAACTCTGACGATGCTCTGTTTGGTGGAAATATATCGACTCCCATCCCATAGTGGAGCAATAATGTGCCTGTCTATGACGTCATGCTTTGGGTGACCCAGAAACCTGGTGTAGGGGCACTGATAGGTTTGTTTCCAGGCAGTGCTGGAGGCCCTGGATGGGGGTGCTCAATGTAAACCCATTTCTAACCCCTTTCCAGCCCTAATTTGTTAATGAAACATAGTGGAATGGCTCGGCACCATTTTTGGCAATGTGTATGTGAATTATAATGGAGATCTGGCCAGCGGTTTCAGAGAAGATAGGGGTTTAAGGCTGCGTTTCCACTGGCTCGCTCTTTTGGCCCGCTCTTCATACGCTCTTTTATTTTCCCAGAGCGACTAAGAAGCGAAGTTTGAGCGGGACCAGAGCGGTCTAATAGGATAGGTTACTGCGCTTTATATACGCTCTTAAAAATTGACGTTGTCGCTTCTTTTTGACACTGCGCTAATATCTGACATGTTTGATTTGAGCGCAGCAACACAATGCTCTTTCTACCTGTTAAACGAGCGGACCAAGAGCGCAGTGAGAGCGCACAAATGCATTTGCTATTGGTTTCATATAGGAAACAAGCGCACCAGTAGAATCGCTCTGCGCTTGTATTGCGCTAAAAATATTAGCGGATGAAGAGCGAATGACAAGCGCACTATAAACAAGCGCAGCAAGAGCGAGCAATGAGCGCAGATCAAGCGAGCCAGTGGGATCCCACCTTAAGGCTTGAAACCCTTATTTTATTGATATAGAGATAACATAGCTTACAATAGTATTATAGGTCCGTCACAAATATATTGATTTTCTAGGTAATTTCTGTAATTAAGCAGGTCATCAACATATATGCATTATTTTTATCATAAAAAGAGTTCCATAAATGAGGAGCTGAAATAATTATTGATCTTTTTATGTATAATGTTAGTTACTTCGGGACTATTGGATCATTGTCAAGTTGGTATAGAGATATTCACCATTTATTTTGTGCACTTTCCCGATGAAATCCTGCCTGCAGAAGCCATCTTGTTTTTGTAGTTCTGCATTAAAGCCAAAACGTCATATAAGAAACACAATTTTCTTTTGTGCAAATAGCAGAAACATTTTGGTCTTAAGAGTACTTGTATACCTTTATAATGTTCGACATCATTATTTACCAGCAAAAACATAAGAAAAGATAGTCTGCTTCTGTCTTATAAGAAGGCAGACATATTGGTAAGCAACAGTGCCACTTGTGGCGATTTCCATTTATTGATGACATCACTAGCCCTCTCTATCTGACTAGTTACCCTACTCGGTATATATGTAAACAAAGATCGGACTGACAACAGTTAAGATTGAAGCATTGATACATAATTATATGATGTATATATACAGTGAAAAAGGTTTGGATATTAATGTTAGTATATGCCTTAATTCACCCAAGGGACCCCTAATTTGTGTGTGTAAATATCTCCCTGCTACTCAGAAACTGAACGCAATACGCTTAATATGGCGGCGACGGAGGCAATGTTTTGACACCTTCACTCCTCTCCCCTGCCTCACCCTAACCCCCTTTAGCTTTAACACCTTCCCCAGCATTTGTTTATAGCATGTTCAGGCTCAAAGGCAACCCGTTGTACAATGTTCATCTTTCGTTTATACAAAATATTGGCTTAAACCTATTAAAAAAAATAGGTCCACTCAGACATGGCAGGGGCATAGGCCTGCACCTCGTTGTGAGTTGTGGTTCATATACGTCATCAGAGGTCACATGACTTACAGCAATGGCGGCACTCATACAAGTTGTCTGCTCTAATTAATTTGATGTAAAACAGCTCCCCATTTCTTTGATAGATGAGAATTTCAGAAAATACATATGTGAGATTGTTTGATATGATTTCCCCTCCTAGAAATGTATAGATGATATCCTATGAAGTTTCGGCTTTAATAGTAAGGTGGCTCATTGGCCTAATGTATGGTTGTAGTTGCCATGCAGAAAATGTATAATTCGCTTTTACCAATCACCTCAAACAACTAATAGCAATTCCGATTAGGCCCCAGATGCAATTAAGTCTGGCATCAGCCTGGACCAGAGGTGTTGCAGAAAAATGAGTCACAAGTCGCAAAATTGATATTTTTCAAAGCATTCCATCCTCATATTTTGGGTATCTAGTGCTGTGAGTCGCATGGATACATGTATAAAATTTCTGGACGGCGTACTAGATATATCCTTGTGTTAGTATGTTCAACCTATTTTAGTTACGTTACAAGTAATGGACCACCCAATAATATTAATTGTAAACTTTTGTTTCAAACATAAACAAAAATCTAACATAAAATATAGAAATATTTTTTAGATTTCTTAAATGTTAACATCGTTGGAATCCGCTTTTAAATCTCAACATTTCAAATATGATGGTATATCTCGAAATCCCTTATACTATACGCCCGGAGAGAAAAGAGGAGATGATATATATTCTATTCCTCATTGACAGGGACTACATCTGAGACAATAAATGTTGAAGCGACGATAGAGTAATAAATCAAGAAAGTGATTAAATTCAAATTTTAAGATATTCAGGCAAGGAGAAGATGTGCATCTGTCGGCGGTCGGGAGATGAGTGAAGATTCGAGCGACTCGATCCGCGCTGTTTATATACTACGCTGTCAACGTCGTCAACGTCACCTCAAACTTCCGATGAGCAATAATATAACAGATGAATTCGGATCGCTTCACCCACACATTATTCGGTGACAGAACACATATATATGGGCCTGCCTCTTGTTTTTACAAATTTATTTATTGGATAATTCTGCTGACACTAGGATATTTCCTATTTTCAGGTCTAGCAGTTGTAAAGAATACCTAAATGATGTTCTAATAAACAAAAAATGTATAACAATAAGTCATAGCACGACGACCATCTTATCTGTTTATTTCAATTCAATTGTATTGAATCGTTAAAAAATACCACTAGAAAGAAGATCGAATGGTTAGGAATTATGATTTATTAAATATCTCTAGATAACAGATGGTATCATCTATTCTTCTAATGACATGACGAATCCATAATTATTGATTTTCATTGATTAAAATATTCTTATGGTGTTGCACCCCTTTGGCTATTATTTTGGACAGGATTCTACAGTCAGTGTTCAGCAAGGTTAAAATGACCTTATTGTATTCAGTTTCTTCACAAATATTCATTAACTGCTTCAACACCTTGATCTATTCTTTTCTCTGATCAGCAGTAGGCATAATATTATTATACATCTATAAATGAGTTTTGCTATCCATTAGATGTATGACAACATACATTATCTCCTGTTATCATCATTATGTTCCTTTAATATTTTAACATCAATATTCCCGGAAAATAGTATGGATACACCTCTTTTACTTGACGAAGCATGGTTTGGAGTTATATTTCATTCCCATTGGCTTTTCCATATCACCTCGTCCTTCTCCTTACTATGGGTTTCTTGGAAGGCATAGATACATTTCTTAAGGTGTGTAAATACGTAAAAACTCCTTTCTCATTATAAATATTCGACATATCATTAATATTAAATGTGACAACAGTAATACATTATTCTTTTCCTTCCATGACTGGATTCAGAGCTGTCCTGTATCACTTCTTTCTACACTAAAACTCCCTGTTCTCATGCTTGTTTGGGCGTTTTCTTCATCATCACAGTTGATATCACAAAAATTAGAGCTTTGCCTAATCTATTGCTGTCCACTGGCCATTTTGTAAGGAGAAGCTTCTCCTGTGTCTTTCTGCTGTAGCTAAGAGATACTCATGTATGTCCTTGTTTGGGGCCTTCAGCCTAATAACGAGGATGTCCTCCACCTTTTTTCCCATTCCTCGTCCTCACCTAACACGTTCACTATGGTCTTGTATTTCTTAGGGTGAGTGAGTGAGATTGGTTGCTTTAAGCCCTTATCAACACATTTAATATGGTTATATCAAGGGCGGGAGAGCTGAGAGGGAGGCAGTTTATGATCATACCCAGGAAATAAGAGATAGAGAAGAAGAAAGAGAGAGACAGAGAAAAGAGACAGAAAGGCAGACATTTTTAACAAGTAGAATGCTTTCGTATGTTTACCCGTAACTTTGGCCTTGCTATGGGCTAAATACTGCCCCATGCTTGAATAGCTCACATCTTTAATCTCAAACACTGACGGATGTTTAAAAGGAGATTTTCACAAGTAAAAAAGGCAAAGGCCTTGCCGTTCTGTCTGGATGACAACTTGATTAATGAAAATTCCTTAGGCACAGTTTCAAGTGCATGAAAATTATATCTTCTATAATCTAACACAACACAACCATTAATGTTCATCACTCGCTCATAATGTTGTGACCTTCGAGCCGCGTCGACGATAGGTCTGGCCCTTTGTACTCTGGTTCCAAATAGCTTCTGGCAGGTCCATTCTAATCCACATGGGCTTCTTGCCATTGACCTCTTCACGTTTAGCAAGGGTTGCTGTTTTTTCCAGACTTTCTCTGCATCTTCCTTGGGTTTCAATTGCAGCAGGGAGGGGGAAGGGCAAAAATTGTCCTCTGCTCTCCCCATTCTTGATATTTGAAGGTCATAAGATGGTACAATACAGGACTTAGTATCGTCACCTGTAAAATAGGTAGGAAAAGCCTATTTCCCGTAAAGACTATTTCCTGTCAACATCGACCAACATGTACATATTTCTGGCCACGGGCCCATTCATGATCTCAGAAATGTTACTATTGATCATACAATTCACCCTTCAGTTATAATTAAATAAAGTTCGTAATTGGAAAGACCAGTATTTCCTACACCTGGATATGTATAATTTTGGAGTAATTGGTGTAGGAACAAATGATAGTTACAATGGAAAACAAGAACAAATTTTAGTTAAATGGAAAACAACAACGCAATCTAGCGGCCGTAACTGTCGGAAGTGAGCATAGGAGCAATTCCACCAAAAATGCCACATTTGGCCATCCAGGGCTGAAAATTCACAATTTGTTTAAATTGCTTCCATTGATTTTATTTTCGTACATAAACTAGATATATTGCTGCTAATATAGACGAAATTGGAAACGTTAACAATGAATATAGTGGTCAGGGCAGCTTGAGAGACACAGTGACCTCTATTCTAATAGTAAGGGGAAAGAGGAAAGGTACATGTTTGTACATAAATGAGGATTTAAATTAGAAATAAATAATAAAAATATATGCATAATGTTTTTAATTACGTGTGTACGTGATAGGTCTTTATATAAGTGTCATAACACTCTTTAGTTTATGAAAATAAGAAAAGTTACAGCTAAATAACCATTCAGGAATGGTAATAGTAATGGCAGCGGCACAGGTCAAAGGTCATTGACCCTCTGGCCCATTATACACATATAACCCATTATATTCAGAATCTATGCAAAAATATAAATAACACTGTTTTCACCCTGTGTTCCTGTTAAATTGGCCTTAATACTTGTTTTGGTTGTTTATGAAGGTAAATATAAGTTATGTCTAAGTATTTAGAGGCAAAATTAGTGGGGGAAAAAATAGAAAAATAGTTTTCAACCCCCTCCAGACTCCCGCCCCTTCTAGACCCCGTTACGGCGACATGGGCACCCTCCAGTTACGGCGACATACTGTTTTTGCTTGTTGCTACCATCTCAGGTATGACAGAATTTTTTTTGTATTTATTTATTTTCCCTTGTGTTTCTTATGCATTATAAATCTTATAGAAAATAATTTATGTAAATATTTATTTATTTATTAATGAAAGCTAGACCCCTGTTACGGCGATAATAATATTCCCCAACACCTTTCTTAGTATCTAAAACCCAACTATTGACCTGGAAAGAGTTTTCAATGAAGAGTTTTCAATGAATACAATGTATGTACTAATTATAAACAATGTTATAAGTAATGGTGTTAAAGATTGTTTCATTTAAAGTTTTTCTAGGTCTATATATTCCTAAAATGATTTAGACCCCCGTTACGGCGACATGGAGCTACCCCATAATCAACTTTACATAATTATCATCAAGAAATTAATTGAAAAGTTGAAAATATTGATTTTTTATCCATGTACTAGTAAACATATTATTTCAGAGTAATCATTGACCCTCTGGCCCATTATGCACATAAAACCCATTATATCGAGAATATTTATAAGTTTTTCCCCAAAAAATACTGGCTGCATTTTTTAAACAGTGATTCTGAAAGGAAAACCTGCGTTTTTATGTGTGATTCTGGCAGAAAAATAAGCATTTTCTTGGCCTCACGATTAAAAAAAACAAAAAACATTGTAGGATACTTCCCCCTCGGCGACCTTTTTCCCCTGGATCCGAAAATACCAACGAAAATAATCTCAGATAAATATTTTAGCCTCTGGAAGAGCTGTTGTATTTTAACCCAAATGATGCACTTTTGGTGGAATTGCTCATATATATATGTGGAGAAGTGCTGGATGTGCTTTTCCTACCTCCTTTTGCCTCTGGTAAAGAGCCAACCCGGGATGTCCATATTCCAACATTTTCCACCTTGTTTACTAAGGCCCCCTTCTCTTCATTCTCTGTTTGCATGGCCCCATCTAACATAAGATTTTTCTCAAGAAGAACCATTAATTTTGCTGCTTGCAATTTCCGTCTCTTAACTTTTTTCGTTTTTTTTTTAAACACTGATTTTATTTCGTGAAACCTGCCATCTTGGCTTTTACAATTCTAACGCATACGCGACGAAGAACTTTATTTGACTCTTAAATGTTTAATTGGTACGATGACATTTAACTCGTTTTTGTTGTTGTTTTTTATTCGAATTTTCTCTACCACCTTGATGCCTCTTTTATGTTTGAGACCTATCCTTATTCACTCTTATGAAAACCTATTGTATTTGAACAGATAGAAACATGGAGAATTGGCTTATCTTTGCTTTGTGGAATAAAACTGAATTTCAATGCGAATTTGATTTTTTCCTTCAATTATTAAGGAACCGATCACTCAGATCGTTAACAAATGACTTCCACTTTTCCCTCCCGTTTTTAGATTTTTTTTTCTCCCCGTACTGAATCGCCCTAAACGTTTTGAATGTTTTCACTTGTTTTTTTTTAGCCAGGTTCATGCAACTTGCAACTTGCATCATCTTTTTTGACACAGGAGCTCTTCACAGCCTGTATCTCTTTCTCCTGTTTTTGCATTTTTGTTTTAAGGGCGGTAATATTTCTGTCTCTCTTAACATTGTCTTGCTGTAAGGTCAGTAAGCATTGGTTTCATTTGCCTCACTATGTGTAACGACCGAACACCGGCGTCACTGAGGCAGCCAAATCTGGGCCAGGTCACTATAATTATTGGGTCTTTAGTTCCTTGAATATTGTTTTTATCTCCTCATTAAAAGTGAGTCAATTCTTTTAGGATTAATGTCTGAACTTAATTTTGTTTTTTTCTATTTGGCGGTAAGTAAGCCGATTGAATCGTTTCTCTTCCTGATACAACTCGATCTGTCTTCTTACTACCTTTATGATGATCGTTCATTCCCCTAATCAACGCATGCACGAAAGTTCAGAAACTGGGACAGCTTTAGCCATTCGAAAACTATCCATCTATAATTATAAGTTATGTTGCCACTAGTGCCAACTTTTCATTTAACGCGTTGGTCTGGTAAGGATTTTATTGTATCTGACTGATTTTTTTTTTTGCACTTTTATTATCATTGATTTTATAAGATCAATCTATTTCTTTCCAGCTCGTTCGTGTTACCTTCTTGTTGACTGCTTATATATAATATATTACCTTAACTTGCGCATGAGCAGTTTAGTAAATCTATGCCAGCCGATCTCTCGATTCACTTTTTCTTGCATAAACAAAATTACATCGCTTCTGGGTATATAAATTATATCTTTACTATTTCACTATGGCAATATTTGTACAGCTTTTAAAGTCTTTTCTTAGGCTCTGATTGTTGGTTTTAAGGGAAAGCCTTACCCTGACACCTTGCGTGGTGTTGCATGGTGTTGCGTGGTATTTTACAGTCCACAATAACCGGAGAAATAAACCTTTTTTATTTGCTGAGAAAAAAAGTCTGGAACTCAAGCAACGCCTCTCTGCAGAAGTCATACTCTTGTTGTTAAATTTTGTCCTGGGCTACTGACGAGAATATGGATTGTTTCCAACTGATGTATCCTAATTTATGATTAAACAAATGATTCAAATAGAGTCAAAATATATAAGAAGATTAGAACTTTTTGCTATCCTATCAGATGATGATGGAGTACAGTTCTAACAGATTTATTTCTTCCTTAACGCAGCGTTCGGAAAATATCCTTGATTTATTTAAGCACTCCGGAACCTTTTGTTTATTGTTTGTTTCCAGTTTTGATTTCAACAAATAAATATTATACCTGGAAATGGTTGTCCCCCTTCTATGACAAGCATAGCTCTTCCTTGTATCCCTCCAAGCTGACGAAAAGTCTCTTGACTCCAAACGGCAAAATGACATTATAATCCCCTTAAGACGCCTACTCCAGGGCCAGGAAACCCATTAGTACAGTAGGCGTCCAATCACTGACATATATACCATTTTCATCTAATCAGAGAGGCTGTGAGCCTAGACTGTATCTGTCTTAGTTCTTGTCTAATCATTACATGCTGACTTGTTCACTTCGACCAACCTTGAATATTGTTTTTATCTCCTCATTAAAAGTGAGTCAATTCTTTTAGGATTAATGTCTGAACTTAATTTTGTTTTTTTCTATTTGGCGGTAAGTAAGCCGATTGAATCGTACATTTAAATGGTATGTATATTGAAATGTTTTACGAATCATTGCCACCTGATTATTCACCCCTAGTTGGATAAAATGATTTGAACTAATATGCAGCTGTATGTACTAATACACTACCTATAACAGAAGTAAGAGATGCATTTAGTGCAAATCACTAGAGATTATACGGCGGAGAAAGGACGTGAGTAATATAGAAACCCCGTTTTGCCTTGTGTCCCTTTCCATAAACAGAACGCCCTGTTGGGAATCTCTTCAAACAAACCCAGCGCATGCTCCGTGCGCAAGTATAAACCACATTCATTAAAGAGAAACAAACAGTGATGAGTAATATGCCTGCCCCATTCTTCTTCTTCTTCTTCTTCTTCTTCTTCTTCTCTGGCTTCAACGCCTTCGACCACTGCTTATCGGCAGATCAAGCCTAAACAAGGGGGCGTCAGGGTCTTCGTTGATACAAGATCCTCGCTGTGCAAGGCACATCATAGCGCTCGCACTGGCAGAGCACTTGAAAGTAAAAAATATTTAACACTCAAGTTTCTTTGGAGGTGTAATAAATCATACTGTCTGACTCGCGATTTAAATCGAGTGCCTCTCTATTCTTCACAATCTGAACCAAGCTAGGAATATTTTTTTCTGGGGAGAAGATGAGTCGAAATTGTAATTACTCGATGATACAGACATGCAGTTTTCTATGTTGTGAATTCCCTTTGCAAGTTCATTTGAATTAAGCTTGACTGTCGCAGCAAAAATACATTGCATGGGGATGCACGAGCAACACTTTAATGTCCATTGTGAAAACAAAAATAAACCGTCGCTATTCACTGCTACTACATCTATTATAGGAGTAGCCTTATTTTCACCTGTTGCTCTTACCTCGGAACGAACCCAATGTTTGTATGTTGATATGCGATGGATACATGAGGACATGATCTAAACTGCCTCCCTTTCAGCTCTCCTGCCCTTGATATAACCATATTAAATGTGTTGATAAGGACGTAAAGCAACCAATCTCACTCTCTCACTCATCGCTGAGGACATGACCTCAATTTAGGATAACATGATATAAGAAAATAATTTGCGATTGTTACCGAAAAACGTGGTAGTACTTTAACAATCTCGTCGTTTGCAGAGATACATCATTCTTCAATTATTGTGTATATTTGCGCAGATCCATGCCTCCTTATTTCATTCTTTCGCTGTCCATTTAGATCATTCCCATCCTATATTAACCTTGATCAGGCTCATCATATGAAATCCCCGACAGACAACATTCCCCGTTGATAGTATACCCCGTTTAATTATTTCATTAGCGCGGACCATGTTGACACCTTAATTACATCATTAAGCGTACTGCTACTGGTGCCAGATTTATCCGTGAAGTCGGCCGAGAAAAACGAAGGCTAAGCAATTATTCTCTAGGCATCGTTGGAAAAAATGAGGCCGGGCACGCCGAGAGCGACACTACGCGGCAGAGCAAGGCTTTATGGGACTCGTTTATGGCAATTAGTGGAGGGATCTTTTGCCGTGTCCGTAAAACGGAGGATCAAACACATGGGAGCAGGAGCAGGAGCTGGGGCAAGAGAGAGAACGAAGGGAAGAGCATAGAATAAAGCGATACATAATAATTATGCATGTCGGGAAGGGATCGAAATGCCAAAGCTATGTGAGAGTGTGCTTCCAGTGTTTGGAAGACGACAAGGGGGGGGGGGGGGACTGATGGTATAGATGTCTGCTGAATGAATAGAAGGATGATATAGCCGTTAACAATGGCCTACGTGCGCATCATGAGTATACAATGTTGTTTCTCTGTAAAGACACAGAAGAAACAGGAAGAAGGTAGTGAGATAAACAAAACGTTGCGTGAGGGTTGCGAGGTTGGGTCGCACCTGCTAAATTTTAGACTGAACATTCTTTTAATTAACTTGAAGGTATGAATTATGAATGCAAGAAGACACGATTGCAAGATGTTCAAGTTTACAGAGCACTGGATTCGTGATAACGTTGCATTGAATTATACCATGAAAACATCATGCAGACTAAAATGTTGATATGTAAAACATCTTCTGATTATCAATGTTATATCAAATGATATTATTGCATCTCGTTACACGCAAGCCCATAATACGGATCTTATTAAATTACATATGCATAGGGAACTAACTAAGAAACTTATATATTTATTGTATGCGCATTCCATATGAGAGGTGAAAGACATGTAAAGGCCAGACTAATAAGCGGGGTGCTATAAAGATATTCATATAGTATGTGTACTATATGAACTACTTCGTCACCAAGTCGGCTACTTTTTTCAGATTTTACACATCAAGTTTTATGCCCATATAATAACGAAAATGGTGCAGTCCTTTCTAAAAGGGTAAAAATTAATTTTTGTTTATCGATCTGAGAGTTGGTAGGTTTAATGGTAATATATGGGCGGTAATATGTCTGAGTTTGCCATTAAATCAGACCATTAGTTTTTGTACAGGAGGTTATCAAAGATTGGTGTAGAAAAGTTAGTGAAAAAACGTCGCACACCCCTATATATCTTAGTAATGATCATTTCTCTATTAAATTTGTATATCATCAATTATTTGTATCACCATTCTCTAACTAAATGTTTTCTTGATGTAATAGCCAAGAAATTTTTTTTCCCCCTATATAATAACTTTTCAAATCAAGGACAACAACAAATGTCAGAAACTGGATTCCCACATCAATCAGATGAAACATCCTATCATTGACTGTGTTTTTATTTATTATTCTCAAATCGCTCTAGTTTTTCTGTTATAATATGATCAAATATTATCTTTTACCCCTGAGTATGATTAGTTACCAAATTTTTGGTAAATTATCCATGTTTTAAGGCTTCAAATTTGGGCGACGTTTTTTCACTCAGAAAAAACGTCGCCCAATCTATGTCACATTTAATCAATTATTTAAAGCCTGATTGTTATTTTTGATGTTTTTAATACATGACTGACACCATTTTAGACCATTTTAGCATTATTTTTTGAAAATGTGTCATTCATGACAGTACCCACTCAAGGATGGTGACGTTTTCATGCAGTAGAGTCATATATATGATGTGTTTCAGGAAAATGAGTCACAAGTCAGAAAAGGGATGTTATTCAAAGTGGTTAAATTGTCAGATCTCTTTGTTGGAATATTCTCATTTTCAGAGTGCTTTGTGCTAATGATCATGGCAATATCTGTACCAAATTTCAGGACAGTGTATAAAATATATCCTTGATATATTCGTGCATTCTTGTCAAAGAATTGTAACAAGAATATATGTTGCATCCTGTGAGGTCCATACCTCTTTCATGCAATGTATCATACCGTAATCACTCATCTACATGAAATATATTCATCAATCTTTTTTATTTTGTTAGAGGAAGCTACCTAAGGGCCTGTTCCTTAAAACTGAGCAGGATATGAACATCAAAATCAAATTATTTCTTGAGTACAAGGATTCTAGTAGGGGCGACGTTTTTACACTGCCAAGTCATATATTGAGTGAAAACTGTAAAAACGTTGCCCGATCTAAAGTCTAAATAACTCACTTTTTGGAATCTTAACAGTTTCTGGAGATCGTTTCGCACAAAGTCTAAGATGATATAATGGTAAATAAGTGGAAAATGATTTAATTTGGTCAATATGTGCAGGTGACCCGTCATCGATTATATTGACCGAGACCTTGGTGACCGATGCGGTAACCACGCCCCCCGCATCATTTGACGCTACGTCACAATACACAACATTCGTTCCCCCACGTCCATTCCTCACTCCACGCCCATCTCCTGACCCGCACGCACGTCAGAAAATTTTTTCTGCTATTCTGCTGTCATTTGTCTGAATTTTTTCGACATTATGGGTCTTTGTAATCATTGCAATACTGTGCATGAAGGTAAAATTGGGAAGAATTGTACGAGGCCGAAAAACAACGACATACCTGCTGAAATGTCTGCCTTGGAGAAAGCTGACTTGTTGACGGGGCGTGTCAACGGTTTGGAAGGCATGATGAAGACTATCTTGGACACGGTCGAGAAGCTGGACAAGAAATCCACTAATCCTGACGCGGCTAGTTCAAGTTCTTCATCGGAGGTTATATTTAATACTCGTACCTCTAGATCTATGTTCAAGGATGATTCTGACGATAGACATCGTGATGAGAGCGTGGAAAGTTCCATTTATGGCATACCTGTGCGTCGAAGGAGAAGTTCATCTAGGAAGCGAGTTGGTCGGTTTGACCGGGAGCAGTTTCTTGACAAGGGTGAGGTGATAGAGAACTTTGACTCTTTATTATTAATGAATCTCCAGTTGTTAGAGAAGATGATTGGTGATTCTCGTCCCCATGATGAACTTTTGGGCGTGTTATCTCACTGTATAACCATGACGGAGAAGAACTCTTCGTCGATGTATACTCTCAAAGCTTCGTTGATGTACGATGCAGCTGTTAGGACTAGAGCAAGCAAGAAGGGTCTGGCGGCGTTCGGGGAAACTAGGCAGGAGGAGGTACTCCGCCATTACTCGTTTGAAAATTCTCGTCGGGCATCGGCTACAAAATCTTCTACTTCTTCTACTAAAGGCAAAAGCATGAAGGATAAAGTTTGTTTCAAGTTCAACGGACTGGGATGCTTGAAAAATCCTTGTGAATTCCCTCATCGCTGTTCTTCTTGCGGTGCGTCAGACCACGGTGCCAAGGCTTGTGTGACGGCGAAGGCAAACAAATAGGATGCGGTAGAGAATCGGGTAAGTGGAGGTGACTGTCGGATTGATTTTGAACCATCTCTTGTGTTGGAGGCGGAAACCTGTGATGTATTGTCGAACTCTCTTGCTAGTGAGGCTTGTATCGGTGGCAAGATGGAGACCACGGTCGTCGAGATTGACAATTCCATACCTTCGACAGTTACCTATTCCCCTGATTCTCTCCCGGTAAATGCTTTTCAACATTATTGCCATGACAAATGTCTTTATACATCTATTTGTGATCGTATTGCAAACTTTTATCGTGATGGTTTTTGTGATAATGATGAGGGATTGATTTTTGTCTCTCCTACCTCTGCTAAAGGCCGTTCGGTCAAGGTATACGATAAGTGTTTTCATGGTAGTTGTAGTTGTATACATATTCTGGGCGGATTACCCGTTCAATTGAAGCCGTGCAGAGTTGCTGCTTCTTTATTTTATCAAGGTTGCGATGTATTTACAAATAATCTTGATGTTTTTCATTATACTATTGATGGTATTGATGTGGTGGATACGCCAGTAGAGGCGTACGACTTACCCAATTATTCTTCGATTTTAGAAGATTCCGCACGTATCAAAATGGATAAGATTGTTGCTAACGAAATACTGGAAGGTTATGTTTCAGTGGTAAACGATAAACCCAAATGTATACACGCCTTAGGAGCTGTCTTTAAACCTGACGGTAGTGTCAGACCCATAACTGATTGTTCTCGACCAGATGAGTCTTCGGTTAATTTTCACTGTTCCTCTCTTATACGGTCTTTTTCGTATAAAAATATTGACGATGCCACAAGTATGGTAACAGCTGGAGATTATATGTGTGTCGTTGATATTAAAGCTGCCTACAGAGCTGTGGCAGTTAATCCAGACCATCGTACTCTTTGTGGATTTCGCTGGACTATTGATGGACATGAGAAATATTTAACAGACAATCGCCTATGCTTTGGATTACGTATTGGTCCTTGTGTATTTGACAATATTTCTAACTTTATCGCCGACTCTATGTATAAATTGTATGATGTGCGTGTGGTAAATTATTTAGACGACTTTTTCCTGGCGTCTGATTCCCTCCACAAATGTTCCCGTGCCCGCAATACCCTTATATCATTCTTACGGTCACTTGGGTTTTATGTAGCATGGCATAAGGTTACCACGCCAGCTACTTCATGCACATACCTTGGATTCGAAGTGGATTCACTCGCCATGACAGTTAGGCTACCTCAAACCAAGATCGACAAACTTCGTCTTCTTCTAGATAATGTGAAAATGTCTAAGTATATTTCTAAGAAGGAACTAGAAAGACTATGTGGCTATTTAGCCCACTGTGCATCAGTGTTTAAAGGTGGGCGTACGTTCTGTCGTCGTATGTTTGACCTTTATAAGGTGATGTTGTGTAAGAAGTTACATCGTTCAATTATTTCAGACGCCTTCAAGAGGGACATAGACTGGTGGCACGCCTTTTGTAAGGTATTTAATGGCGTAGGTTTATTGTCCAGGCGTGAATACCATCTTCCGATGGTTTCTGATTCATCTAGCAGAGGCTTTGGCATTTTCATGGGATCAGACTGGATAGCTGGAGGTTGGGGCGTACATACTGTCCCTTGGACTGACTCAACTTGTGGTCATATTGCCGAGTCTCCTTCAGAAAATGTTAAATGGGATAATATCAACGTACAAGAACTTTTTCCCATATTACTAGGTGTGAAGAGATGGAAGAATTTATTCAAGAACTGTAGTGTCCATTGCTTCATTGACAACACCCAGGTAGTGGCCATGCTTACCTCTGGTGTCAGCATCAACCGTACATGCATGCAATGGCTATATGAACTGTATTGGGTGATGTTTATTTATGGAATCGAATTAATTCCTCATTATATAAATACCAAACATAACATTGTGGCTGATTTTTTATCTCGTCTGCCATATCAAAATCAACCTGTCGACTATTCAATCCTGAACGAGGCTGGACTGTGTTGTTTTAATAATGCCTCTCGTTGTAGGGATGGACAAATGGATGATCAGAGTCAAGGAACTTCAGTCTGCGTCAGTAGCACCGTCTACCCTGCGTCAGAGGGAACGCCAGTGGACAGTATTTAAATCTTTTCTTCACGCCAACGGTCTGTCGTCCTCTTCAATTAGGCTAGACGCCTTGTGTATGTATGCCGCCTATTTATCCGGATTTATGAAAGCTTCTTCTGTGACGACCTACCTATCTGGCGTTGTCTTCGGTGCACGTTTGAGACTGATTGACTGCCCGGCGTTATCTCATCCAATTATTAAGTCGGTTCTCAGAGGTATCGGTAAACTTCCAGGGGCAAGTCCCACGCCTGCCGACCCTCTTCTACCGACTCATCTTCGGAAAATGTTTCCATTTGTGAATGTGTCGTCCAAAAATCAAGTGAAACTCTGGGCCATGATCTTATTCCTATTCAGATCATTATTGCGTGTTGGCCACATTATATCATCGCCTCACAGCCTTTCAAGGAAGGATATTACCTGTGTACCATGGGGCATGATAATCAACGTCACATCATCTAAGACTACTTCTACACCATTCAATTTACCTTTGGTGAAGCTAGGTAAACACCCTCTCTGCGCCGTATATTGGCTAAATAAGTTTTGGGCTAGCTCACCTTTACCTGATTCAGCCTTGCTATTTGCCACTCATGGGATCCCCAACCCTTCCTATGAGGAAATCAAACATTTTTTGTGTGACTTAGTGTCTAAAGCTGGGTTGTCTGGAGTGTATTCTACACAATCACTTAGACGTGGAGGAGCGACTTATATGTCGTCAATTGGTGTTAATCTTTCAGATATCAAAGCCAGGGGACATGGGTTATCATCGAGTGTGGATTCATACATAACACCAGACTTGGACTTAAAACTAAAAGTTGATTCGTTCACTGCTGATATGCTCTCTTCATAATCTCTTCGGTTTGGCCTGGTTTGGTAAAATAAACCTCATGTTATTGTGGTTTCAGGCCATCCCTGTGTTTGTCAACTCCTTCATAGATATTATATTCAACAAGTCGAGAGTCACATATGTGCAGGTGACCCGTCATCGATTATATTGACCGAGACCTTGGTGACCGATGCGGTAACCACGCCCCCCGCATCATTTGACGCTACGTCACAATACACAACATTCGTTCCCCCACGTCCATTCCTCACTCCACGCCCATCTCCTGACCCGCACGCATGTCAGAAATTTTTTTCTTTAATTATGTATCTGTTTATGGTAAAATAAACCTCATGTTATTGTGGTTTCAGGCCATCCCTGTGTTTGTCAACTCCTTCATAGATATTATATTCAACAAGTCGAGAGTCACATATTTAGCTCATATTTTTATGTAAAAACGTCCCCATAATGTGGAAAAAACGTCGCTGGGGGCGACGTTTTTTCCACCAATTATTAGGATCAGCCCCAAGGCCTACTAAGCCCTAAGGTCTGAGAATCTTCCAACGGTGGTATACATGTGTCTGCCAACCTATGCTTATGAAGTCATACTTCTTAGACAAAATTGATTTAATCATTTCAGAAAGCACATCTATTTTGTCTGGCGACGTTTTTACACTTCAATTTAGCCATTTTTACTTTAATTGACTTAGGACCATAAATTCTGCAGCTATATTCAACCTTAATACATCATTTTATTCGGTTTTTATGCTCCATTCTATGGCACAAATCTTATTTATGCCTATTGATTCAACTATATTTTATCCCAACATAATTATGAGTTTGGTAGTGGTTAATGGGTTTTTTCCCTTGATCTGATAGTATATAATTGAAAAAATATATGTCACAGTTACACAAAAGTATATATTTTAATTATGCTTATGCCAAGACGCATGTAGCTAATCAATTCCTATGTATTTAAGATCAATATCGACCAAAATATTGACCATTAAATGGAAATAATGGGGGGTTGCACTACTTTCGTGAGAATGGGCCAAATATACAATGGAACTCGCCTGCAATAATTAAAAATCCGTCCGCATGAGCATGATGCCGTAGGCAGAGTGCTTATGCGGACGAATCAAGTTGGCTCGTTCCATTCTCTATATAATGTCGATGCACACCTATATGTCATTTAGTGATTTACAAAGAATATGGTAGTATGTATAGGCTATTGGCGAATCTACGAATCTATTCAAATAAACAATTACTCTTTTTTTCTTTTTATATTTTTTTTTACCAGGACTAGATCACCGATGGTAGCAGCACTCGGGTTCGAACCCACAACATGTTACTCATGCTACTGGGCCGACCCAGCACTTTCGACCACTCGGCCACCCCACATCCCCATTTATTTAACAGTATAATTATGGTCGTATGTAATATAGTTATTAAAGCCGCATTCTAAGCTATTACGACTAACACAATCTTACAAGATTTACTCACATTATGCCTTATTATATAGGGCTGTATATATCAATATTCTGCGATAATAAGTGGAGTCATCGCAGGAAAGCATCTCGGCAGATACCCGAAATATAAATGTGGATTGTTATGAAACTCAGTCTGACGAAATCCTCTAAACATTTAGTCGAATGACTTTTAGATGGGTTCGAAAGGAACGGAACAAAAAGTAGAAAATCTTTAGTTTTTGACCGACGTTAGAGTTACACTCTTTCAGTTAACGTCGGCCAAACCTGAATATTTTTTACTTTTTGTTCCATTCTTTTACGACCTATCTAAAAGGTCATTTACCTTTAAAAGAGCTTCTAAAACGTCCTCATTTGTATTTAGAGGACCCGCCCGAATCCTTTCCTATGATGACTTCACTTATTATCGCTCAGCTCACCGGCGGCACATATCTCTCGGCGATTAGACTTCAAATTATCAAATATGACTTGTATCTTAGAGGTCGGTTTATTGTACTGTATAGGAACCTCTAAACAAACCTCTTTTTCTCTCTCACTAAAACATATTATTTTTTCCCCTCTGAAGTTATGTATGTGTAACAGGGATTTCTGAGAAAAGCATCCCATGATGGAATGATTTCCTGAATAAAGAAATATAAGTCAATTTGGTAAGATTTGTCTCGTCGTAAAAGCTGAGAATGCAGCTTTAAGTGACGGTGCAGCTTTAACGCAAACGGGAAAGTCCCATGTAACTATACACTCTGACATTTATCTTCTATATAAAGGCCACTCGACCGATTGCCAAAAAGGAATGCAAGACAATATCCGGTGACCAAGGAAGCAATACTTGACAGAACACTTTACAAATGCATGGGGTGGGAAAACACACAGATTTAATTCCAGTTTGAGAATTCGATTTTAATGTTTTTAAATACTTCTGTATTTTCTGAAGCTTGACACACGCCCTAGGTGTAGAATAAATCCTATTATTATTGGTTTTACTATTTTTGTAGTTGGTACAAACCAGGCCATGGTACAAAGGCACTACATGGGTGACATGACTCCAGTGAAGATGCCCTTTCGGGTATATGAGCTGTTTCCACAACAAAGGTATTAATGTGGAATTTGATAATATTGATATTTCCAGGGACTCTTTTGGCATCTAAGTCCATGGATTTCTCCACAAGTTTTAGAGGTCCGATGACGGTTGTTATCATGCATACATAAATTCCAGGGGGAAATATATATGGCACGGGGGGCAAAGGCAGGTATTTTCTGTACTTGAAATGTAAGGAGAGTTGCAGACAGACAATCAAATGATGTGAAATCGAGTCACCCAACCAGAATAGTCTTGGTTATAGGGATCCTCCCAGCTGGGAAGCGAGAAGCTATGCTTCTTGCAAGAGGGCTAATCCTCTGATGATGAGGAGCTGGGTAAAAAGTCTGAGCCACAAAGCAAACACAGTCAGTAAAGGCCAGACTAATAAATCATGTATTATTACTCCCCCATACCCCATGCTCCATTTTATGACCCACATGCTAAGAGAACCTAAAAACCTTGGCCATGTAACATCGGCTGGGCAACTAGGTAAAAATGGTTGCCTTTTTAAAGACCCTAGCGTTAATCTCTTATCTGGTAAAATAGTAATAAATTACAAAATCATGTCTGTTACATTGGGCTGGGCCCAGATTAATGGTTAAGGTTCGTCAAGTATTTTGGAATCTCCATGCATGCACAAGATGCTTCATTTCCTTATGACCACATTTAGGTAGGAGAATTATCTTATATATTATGTATGTTGTACATACTCTATTTCTTACCTCGTTCGTTCGAAATATTTGAACCCATTTATATTGTCTTCAATGAAGTATAAAATTACTCCAACTTAAGTTTTTATTCTTAAAATATTTTCATTGAACTCGAATGGTACAACATACAGAGCGGGACAATCTGCGTCCAGTGTGGGCCAGGGTTTACGGTATAAATTTGTCAAAGAAATAATTACTCAGATAATGTGCTTGGGACTTTATTTAGTAACATCAACAAAATACAGCATTTGATTAATTGGATCTCAAACAAAGATACCCTAACAACTGACGTTACACGATACCACCATTAAAGTTGACAAATTCTAAACAACACGCATACCCTTACCATGGAGACCAACCAACCGTGCGACCTTCCCGACTCATCACACACCAGCCTATCTACTACATCAATCACCGACAACATGAAAGGATCATTCCATTGAACCGCTGCGTTTCGCACCTTGCTTAATGACATGGTAAGGAATTACCCTGATTTCTGCGAGCAAACGTAATTACAGGATCCTTTAGGTTGTTAGAAGCGCCTTTCTTCATAAGTTAACCCGCCTTGTAAGAACCATCCGTATAGAGATCTATGCTTCCAGATGGCCATACTATGTGAGCATAAGATTTAAGATATTTTTATTCAGGAAAACAAGCGTTACGCCTAGGACGCTATTTTCAGCTGCTGATCCCTTTGATACAAGCCCTCTTGCAAATTTTATTATTATGTACAAAAGCTTACATCAATAGAGTAAGACTTTTCTACGACAATAATATCTCTTTTCAACACCTATATAACGAGGTTAAAAGATTAAGTATAATGGTATAAGCTCGAAAACACAACCCGCAAGCCAAGCGAAAGTGTAGGGAGTGGAGCAAGGTAATAGATAAGTGGTAAAAGAAGTAACGATATAGTAATTTAATAAGAGGTCTTTGTTATACTCATGTTGAAAATCTTACGTCGTCTCTGTTCTACCTTTTTGCTCTGTAGTGGTCATCTTATCATTACACTACAAACCTATGGTGGCTCCGGGTAGAAGGGGGAAGCCCCTCCTCACTATTTTCCATGGTGTCATGTTTATAAACGTCATTTTGTGTCTGTACATGGGATAATCCATCTTTTGTACTTTTACCAAAATATAAGCGCAGAAACAAATTGTTTATTACTGATGTTTTATTTTGTACCTATTAAACGCATGCCTTACAGAAGTAGCAGGGAAACGATGCGGCAGGGCAATAGAGGACTCAATGTAATTATCTGGTGTTATTGGTCCCGCCGACGAGAGCTTTGTTGACATATTGAATTAAGATCCGGTGTAGGAAAAAAAAAGTTTCGTCGGTAACTATACAAAATATAGGAAAAATGAAGACAAAAATGATACAAAGATTTTCACGTGAGGTGCATACTTAGGGATAGTTCCGTTTGGCAGTTGATTTAGTCGAGGAGGAATAATTAAAAGCTAAAGTAAACTGAGATATGCAGAAAGGAATCACCACATTTAGCAAAACGAATGTGATAAAGCATTGTACCATATTTGTAGGCCTACGCTAATGAGGACGACCTGTAAAATAAGGTTCTAGGACATACAATAAAAAATGGATCTCTAAATCTTATAAATATTATATTCATAATATTATAAATAATTTGAGTGTATCAGCTCTCTCTCTCTCTCTCTACCACTCTGTCCCTGATTAAATTTTAGATGTCTAGACGCCAAAGAATCATGATAATTGCTGGATTCTCATATGTATGTACTGATAATTTATTTGTAAAAGTTCAGTGGGAATTGATCATTGTCAAACACAGAAATACGATTCTATTATTTGATGTGAATGAATGAAAATAACAATACTGGGTGGAATTGGAATTGGTGGAATTGGTTTTTATTTTCTTAATATTCTCTCTGCACAAATACAAAGGTACTACATGATTTGCGATATAAGCATTGAACTCCAACACTACAACATAAATAATCGAACATATTGTGAGGAATATTACTGGTGGAGCTGTTATTATATGTGTCTCCTCTATACTCTAGAACGAGTTCTTCGAAATGATATTATAGAAAATAAAATATGAAGCTTTTTTAAGCCCTTACATTTCGCATTAGGATTATTTTGAATTCATAAAGATGTCAATTTCGATATGCCATTATGGGAGCCTGGAGAGAAGGAAAGACAGTGAAATTTACATACATATGTTAGAATTCAGACAGGGAAAATTAACCTTGCAATGCATCATGTAAAAAACAGAAATTGGCAGGGAAATTGACGGCCATTTGGCGGGGAGAATGGCGGGTTGGGAAAATATATAGCGGGGAGAAAGTCGGCGGGGAGAATGTTGGCGGAGGAAACGCCGGATACGGTAAAATAGACTATGCTAGGAGGGAAGCCTAATGGAAATCGACCAAAGTAAACTCCTGGTACTATGGACTTAGGAAATTTTAAAAGGAAGTCTAAAAACTTCTTTTAAAATATTTGAACTCTGAAGCAAGAGAAATAATTTTGTTATAATTGTGCTGCTGTTCATTTGCAACATTTAAAAAACATTTACTGGCCAAATCAAACTATATATTAAATTAATTCAGGCACTATCATCCTGGCTCCACTCTGGTAACGAGAGGAGCTCCCAAAGTTGCTCGGGTGTATTCACTGGTAAAGAGCAGGCGTAGTTCTCACACACATACGCAGTGGCTTTCCCCTCCAATCTCTCCAACGTGGACAGCACTGACAGCTTGCTGTAGAGGTAGCGATCCTGGCGACCGTCTGCAAGGATGAGCACTGCGTTGGGGAGGTAACGCGAGCGGACACATTTCAGCAAAGCTCGGGTGTCATCCGCATCACGATCGCCAGTAATAATAATCTGCAACAACACGAAACAATTGGTTCACTTTAGATATTACATTCACCTCCTGCAGAAAGGCAATGGGTTAACTATAGTGTGGGCGGGGGAGTGAACAGAAGGGATGATAGTGGAGAAGTATATACAATGTAGTGATATCTGCGAGACTATAGCAAGTCTCGCGAGCCCTCTCACTATACCTTCCCTTTCGCCATTATAATTAGATACTAGAGCTGCAAATGATGTGATTATTTGTACGGCAGCCGAATATATTAATTTTAGTCAAACTAATGTAATTGTCTTTCACGAATTTGTTTGTAGTTGTGTGAGATTATTATATATATAGAGCAAAGACGTCCCTTGCGATCTTATTAACAAAACTTTACAATAAATATAAAGTATGATAAAGGCGCCAAGGTTTGACTAACACAATTTTAGTGATTGCCCAATTAACTAATCTTTTGTTACAATTTATAGGTTACAATTTTGCTGTCGATATTTGACTGAGTTGTATTCGGGATCATTGTCTCTGATGCTGACATGAATGGTTCCCTGGTGAAGTAACGCAGAAAAGCGTAACATAAACTGATAAGTTGATTGGGGAAGAAAATATTAATTCATTATGCTGAAAGCAAATGGGACACCTTAACGGGAACATGCTTCTAAGAACAATTTCCCATTCATATGTGCTGGCCATTTAAGCACGGAGTCGACTTCACATCAATCCATATACACTCTGTTTGAGACCTACTTAGAGTAAACATCAAAGCGACCCAATGGCAACCCTACGGCGAGCCGCTCCAAGTAGATCTCAAATAGGGTGTACCATCTGTAGAGGATGGTACGAAACAACTGCACGAAAAGCTACCCCCACTGCACTGCCGACTGTGGGTGCAGAACAGAGCGCGTTCCAATGACCAATACTTCCACCGAGAGGGCATTCACTAATAAGTGCCAATGAATGGAACATGGAATCATTTATATCATAGGCCTATTCTTTAATAGTACACAATTCCCACAAGCGATTTAGTAAATTTTTTTTCTACAGAGATCTACACCCAAAGCATTTTCCCATTCTTTCAAAATTATAGAATTTTCTCAAGATTAGATCCTATATGTTAAATTAGACTAGATAACAGTTCCACTAATCGATAGGTAGAACCAGAAATAATCAAATAATTGTAGCAGCTTGGCCAATCAAAGTCAGATCACCTCAGCGGCAACATGAAGTCCAATAAGCTGGGTCATACCGGTTGTTTCCCCTCCCTAATCCCCATAATGACACTGCCTCAAGTTGTGTATAGAACATTAATCCAGTCTATGTAAGAGTCAAAGTCCCAATCGCCTCAAGCATATATACCACGCAGAATCCCAGTGTTAGGGCATATCAAATGTCTGTAGAAGCGACACGGTGGTAATACAGAAATCATAGATTCTGTACAGAATCTATGCAGAAATGAAAGAAGGAAAAGCATCCATACTCACTCATAATTATAGCGAAGACAGTTATCCTATATTTGTATGACATTGATCCATGCAGAGCATCTTAAAGCTACATTCTCAGCTATTACAACAACACATATCTTACCGAATTCCCTCATATCATGATTTAAAGGACTGGATTTATAGATATTCAGCAACTGTTATATGTTTATACAAGAATTGGAAGTGAAATTGACCGAGAGAAAACGGTCGCCCGTGAGCAATATTATGTGAAGTCATCATAGGAAAGGATTAGGGCGGGTCCTCCAAATACGAATGAGGACGTTTTTAAAGCCCTGTAGCAAAATCAACTGAACACAATCCTACACAATTTGGTAAATGGCCTTTAGATGAGTTGAAACAAAAAGTGGAACAAAAAGTAGAAAATATTTAGATTTTGACCGACGTTTACTGAGAGTGCAGCCTTAATCGGGGACGTATTTGTAACTAGACACATATTCAATAAATAATTTCTCCTCTTATTATATTCGTTTATAGGTCATGGTAGGGTTAAAAGGTCATTTATGGTTCCGATGAAAAGAAAACTTTAGACTTTTGACATTTCCATACTTCCTATTATGTTTTCATTTTATTCTGATAAAGAAATAAGACTGTAGTTGAAACTACTGTCCGTTTACATGTCCCTATGGCCCTTAAAGCCGCTGTGGGATGAGAAGGAGGGGCTGTATTACCCTAGAATGCTATCTTAATGTACTAGTGCATGGAAAACGAATGTAATAAATAAATATAGGCCTATAAATAATATACCGTATATATATAAGGCCTAATAACTCAGGTGAGTTATAGTTAAGCAAGGTAGCAGTGATAGGTCAATTAATGGAATCAATAGTGGTTATGATGGACAGGTATAAGCCATTATGTGTTCAGTTTCTGTGCACCGCCCGACTAATCGAAGCCGGTCAGTCAACTCTGTATAGTTGGCACGTATATGTAACTCCATTCTAACTGACAATCTAAGTTGAAGGAGGCATTCTGGACTATTGATTCGATATTTCTAATCAAAAGCGCACGTACAATAGAACAACGATGTATATTTAAAGTGTAGGATAATCCCTGAAATCAGCCAATGTATTTGATTATATAGAGGGTTTATAAACTGGACGCAATATAGGTGCATTCGCATAATCTCCTAAAAGTGCTGCGTGAAAGAGTCATGGATATGTGGCACACATTATCTTCAATGCTGAAGCGAACAATGCTTTAGTTAGTGAGTTATCCCACTGACTTTCTGATTGGTTGAAATTCACTAAAGGGCCTAGTCCACTAAGCCGATTCTCATGCGATTCTCAAAGAATTTAGTGCAAAAGAGTCCTCTGCGGCGCAAAATCGCACGAGAATCGGCTTGGTGGACTAGGCCCTTAAGATTGATTGCCATGAGGAAAGCGCACCTTAATAGTATTTCTGATTTGCTGCCACTCAAATTGTCACGAACAGTATTGACGAAGAATCTTTTCTGCACACCATTCTACTTCAATTATGGAATTGACACTTTATCAGTAACATGTACTTAGCATGCATGGTGCGTTTTCGTCGCTATCGTACAAATAATTTATAAGGGACTAGGCCACCAAGCCGATTCTCATGCGATTCTCACAGAATGTAGTGCAAAAGAGTCCTCTGCGGCGCAAAAATCACATGAGATTCTCACAGAATGCAGTGCAAAAGAGTCGCAAAATCGCGCCTGTTTCGGGACACGGGTCACTACTGCTTCGGTGCCAACCAATCAGGCGGGTCATCGATCACTAATTATTGACGACCCTTGTATGGGGTCCTAAAAGGCCAAACATATTCTAACGAACGACCAAGACTCGCCTCAGACGTCCAATCGCACAGGAAAACAAAACACGATGCCTTTGCTGCTATGGATATCCAGAATGAAAGATCACATAGAAGATAAAGGGAAATAAAAGCACCAAACACCCTGTCACATCGAAGTAATTCTCAACGTTGATGGGACACTTGCATTATGATAAGTTATGCCGTTCAATTACCCCTAGCCCCCCTCAATCGGCCAGTAAGTCTATAAGGCAAAATCAAAGCATTGTATCATTTTTATAGCATTGTGTAATTTGACACGACGTGTCGGGGGATGCAATACTCTGCACCTCAAGACACCACCGTGCGACGATCGGTCGAAACAATTGACCGGTCGGTTCAACCTATGCGATTAAACTCTTGAAACATTGCACTGATCGCTGCAACATATGGACGACGGGTTTCGTCTGTCTTAAGGTGCATACATACAAACTAGAGGGAGAAGCCACGAACTTAAAAGTGGAGGTCGTAAGTTATTTTTATATCCATTAAGCTTCCCTCCTAGCATACTGTCTCCAGCGTGATGACGATGTATGCGTTAAAATATATTAGCCTCTTTCCAAGCAGTCTCTCAAAGATTGGGTTACAGCATCAGAAACTATGCGCCTTCAAATGTGGATCTGAACATTTCTGCTAACACATATTCAATTAAGTATTAAGCATCATATGATGATTCACATGCTGTATATACACAATCGATTAGATAAAAGATTAAAGATAAATCATATCAATAAACGCAGCAGGTAATCAAGACATAATAGTATTTGTCTATAAAATCGGACACTTTTTTGTTTAAAGTTACTATATTTGAGACATAACTAGTAGTCCATTCAGATACACACTCAACACGTACCTCATCAAAATATACTGCGGGACATTAGCACCAGGATCTGCGTATCGAGTTCTACATTAAAACAAAAAACGAATGAACCAAGGACGGACAAGGTATCGGTAAACTCCTCGGCCTGTGCAATATGGTCATGGTAGACGTATGGCAAAGATAATTGATTTCTCCTGCCGTTCATAAAAACGAAGCTGGGTAGGTTGCGCCAGAGCTTGCGGAATTAGTCCCGCCAAGCCCATATATCTATGCAATCCAGACTCCTTCCATTGACAAGAGAATGTTATAGATATTCTAGAAAGCAACACGCACAGCTATTTAACATTAGAATCAGAACCATACTATTTTGTGTGAAGGATAAACATAACAATTTTTCACAGAATGATAAAGTCATGACATTTTGGCATGCATGTGTATACTTTGGTGGTGGTGGTTAAAAGACTAAACTAATTAACATTAAAATCAATCCAAACGGGGGCTAAAGTTCTAGAGGGCAGCCACAGCAGTAGAGACAGCCTAAATACTGGTCAACAAGTTATTCCATAGCTATTCAATTACCCACCATTTACTTCTAATATTTACTTCTAATATACACCTGATGAAGGGAGTGTTTCCCGAAAGCTTGTGAAAGAATAAAATAACAACTACAACACTCGGGGTTTAATTCCTAATCCTTAACGACCAACATCATTTACCACACCGGCCAACCCGATATACCACGATCTTTTCCCACTCCACTTACTTCTAATATAAATGCTTGATTGAATTCCAAGTGAGTGAAAACGATGCATTGGTTTTCAGAGAATGGATTATTGTATCATCAAGAGTTGATGTATCTGATGGTGGAGAGTAGAGCAGATTACCAAAGGTTAATAAGATTATTAAATCTGTATAGATACAATTTTATAATCAACAAATATTTCAGAAAAATATATCCACATATCTGAATATACTGACACCATTTTTCACATACATAACCAATGATAGGCCCTTAACATTGATCACATGATTTGA
Source organism: Sthenelais limicola (assembly GCA_942159475.1). Lineage (NCBI taxonomy): Eukaryota > Metazoa > Annelida > Polychaeta > Phyllodocida > Sigalionidae > Sthenelais > Sthenelais limicola. Next base: position 55,166,758 of record OW804095.1, on the reverse strand, counting down.
CATCTGACCCCAATGTTAAGGTAATCCACGTTCATCAATAACAAGAAAAGGCTAAGGCATTTAAGTTATGTGGACACAGAACCCTTAGGAGGAGCAAGGAGAGATTTAATCAAATATTGAGTGCACCCAGTCACTGAAGCCAGACATAGGATTTAAACGATTCTCCTTCAAAACTTTGTACCTCATACGTTTTTAACATTGTAAAACAAAACCTGGGAAAGCTAGAGGATTAGGAAGACACTATTGTAATTCACTGGCACTTCACAAGCAAGCTCATCAGCGCATGATGAGCACCAGAATGAAAAAGGTCCTGGCCAGCCTGAATGCCAAAACTCTAACCACTATACTGCGGATTCAGCTGATGTTGAACTCACAACTTATGACAACTGATTCAACCTTGTTACTCTCGGTCATGTCATGTCAAGATGGAGCCAGTATAATAATAAAGAAACCTTACCTACCAACTAGTATCATTTGATAGAAGACAGGAAGATAGAGAGTGGGGAGGGGCAGACGGACAGAGAGGGGAAAGAGAAAGAGAGAGAGAGAGAGATAGAGGGGGGGGGGGAGTTAAGCGAGAGGGACGGATTTGGAGGTAGGGGGTGGGGGTGGGGTGGGAGGAGAAAGAGGCAGAAGGGGGAGATATGTAGAGGATAGGGAGAAACAGAGAACGGGGGGAAGAGATAGAGCTGGACATTGATCATAATTTTAAGAAGTGATTTTCCCTCCAGCATTATATTCTTGAGAGCATTCTTGTGTGATATATTTTGTTTTACCTTCCTCATTTCATACCAGCTTCTTCAAAAAGACCCAAAGGCTATAGAAGAAAGTAAACAATGTTTTTAACTATGGTCTATTATAATTATGTGTAGTACACCCCCGCCCCGCCCCCCCCCCCCCCCCCGCCCCCCGTTTCGTTCAATAAGTGCTATATGGGTTCATTTTCACACCTTGGTGCTGAGTTATATCGTTGGATTGAAACATTTGAAACAGAACTGTCCTCACCAAACGCCCCACTACTGGCAATACTAAATGTATTTAGTCCTTATGCTCGCTAATAGAAGTTGAATAGTCATTCTTACACACTTATATCACACGCACAGTCAATTCAACATATCAGCAAGAACTAAAACGGATCTTGAATAAAAAGAGAATTAGTAGGCAAATTCGATCGAACATTCATTCATATGAACTTGACACACAACTAAGATCTATGATATTCTTATAACGTAAGCTGCACATCGTAAACGAGACCTTTAGATTGTCATCCACTACGAGGAATAGGTGACATTCTCTTAACTTGAGAGTGGAAAAGTTTCATTTCAAACCCTGCTTTATGCTATTTCAAAAACATAAACCAGGATTTTAAATGAAATCCTAAGATTCATCAGGAGACCGAAATCGTGGGGCAATCGGGGGCCAAATCGGCCATGTGTGCGTCGGGCTTTAGCAGAGAATGCAGCTTTAATGCGGTCTCATATGTGCACACGTTGCTAATACTTCCCCCGACAAAACCTGTTCCAGGCACGTTTGGAACATGTCTGGGACGCTGAACAAGTATCTGCACTTCACCCATCAACAATTTCTCATCCCGTAACCAATGTTCATCCTAGATCTCTCTACATACTCCACTCATATGGTGAATAAATGAAGCGACTATCGATAAGAAACAACATCTAGGCAGAGGGGCAATAGTTTTAGTTAGTTCAGCTTTAAATGGCAGAATCAAGTATACCACGGTCAATCAGATAAAATGTTAAATAAACCACAACAAACAGCATTTTCTGCATTATAAATGTCAAATTGAAATGTTCCACACACCCAGAGTGTCAGGCATTGATTTTAGGCCAAAGTTTGATAATAAAACCATGCACTATACACACGATGTGCAGCTAAACATTCAGCTGTAGTAAATACTTAGGAAAATGGTTAGATTTTGCAAATAACACCAATTCAAAGAAGGATTATGCTCAGGGTGTACATGGAAGAACTCGAGAAAAGTGGTGAATCATTCAGGGGTCTCTGTTTATAATGCTATCTCGTGTCCATCTAATGTAACTAAATTTTAAAAATACTTCTTTTCACCGAGTTAAAATCTTTTAATGATGTTATTCATGCATTTCTTAGAATATATTGCACAGCCATATTTTCAAAATGGCCGACAGTGAGGTTACGTACGGTCACGATTGGACATACTCTTCTTTGGGACTCTGTGCTGTTTATGCATTGGCAACTAGCCAACCCCAAAAAGATGAAATATTTATTTTAAAAGAAACCCTTAAAATTACCAGTTTGTACAATAAATGGATGAATTGTGTTATTTTTAAAATCTTGACAAATTGATGTTTTCCCGATCAAAAATGACCAAAAAACGATGGTTTGGGGCGATTGTCTTGGCAATGTCTGACCCAATCACCAAAAATATAATGTATCAAATTAAAGCTTTGAATGAAATCTAATTAACAACAAAAGGTAAAATGTATTTCAACTCATATAACATAAGATATAAGCCAAGACCAGAAATCGGTAATTGAAACGTTTCGTGAGAATTGACCATATTATATATCATACAAGGACATTCACAAGGAACTACATCTTGGGGAAAGCACTGTACAATGTTAAACTGTTAAGCAACACATTTTAAAATGGATTCGCTGATATTGATTTGCAAATTAATTCGGAAGCCAAGTTTGATTCTATTGACGAATGTTCATTGGGAGTCACATCAATAACATGTACACGCCTTTAAAAGCAGGAGAATAACAAAGAGTAAGGAAGATGGATCGTACGAAGCATTTCTTAATACGGATTACTTTTCCTGATTATATTAAGTCTGCGGGTTATGTGGGAAATTAATGCACCCACACACGTTTCATCATTCAGAGTAATTCTTAGAAAAACATCGCGAACAATGTTCTCCATCCTAAATGACAGGGCTTTGGGGCTGGATTAGTGAATCGCCGCAGATAGAGGACATATTTATGAAGAGGATAAGAATTATTTTCCATCGACAACTGTTCCAGAGATACTATGACAACTGGAAAATAATCCTCCGGAATTTTGCTAACATCAAAAAGCATCAGACTCGAGGGCGAACATAAGTAATTGTGTAGCGAAGGTATTGCAGGTCAGAAGCATATATATAGCCGGTGTACTAGGGAAATATACAGCATAAACGATTCTCACATAATAATATTTAGTGGAAAAGAGTTCTCTGCGGCGCAATATCGCATGAAAATCGCATAGTGGACTAGGCCCTTTAAGGTGCAGCCTATTGAAATAGGTTGCACATCATTACTAATAATTGTATGCACTAGCTGTATATACATGTTCATAGCAGAATACTTTCATCAAAATATGAAGTTATAATGGTCCATGAAATTATGTGCTTTATATTATACTCAAGCTGCATGTTTTACTTTTATAGCTCCAGCATAATTCCATGGTTTTAAGCTATTGCATGTGCTGGTCAAGTGGACACACTCCCTCCGTAATAAATCCGAGGACGACCATAAACAATGGTGATTATGCACATGTTTAGTCAACGGTTGGGTCATTTCCCAGGCCAATATAACGTAATATCAGACAGTTTTGTGGTTTTCTCACACCATTAAGCAACAACCACAATCAATAATTTGGTGTTGACTAAACCAAATAATGGTATAAGATAGGGAAACTGTCAAAGTTTCTCAATATGGGTTAGTTTCCCCCATTGAATTAGGTGGGGATCCTGGAAAGCGGGAGATAATCCTAGACTCCATCAATTGAATTTGTGGGTTCCCGACCTGCAATGAGCCGTGGAGAAATTTCCTCTGCATGGTCCACGATTTGCAATGTGCGCGGAGGGTGTGCAAACATCAGATTGTCTCCCTGACTGACACCCTGGAGACACGGGTAACTACACATGCATGTGCACCTGAGTAGGAAACCTGTCTTATGTCAAACACATCGAAGGTAAAACAGCTCACTCCTCGCATATCAGTATATTATATATGGTTGATTCTCATGAAGCGGTTCCAAATGGGCATTTTTGGAAAGGTCATTGAAATGAAATGAAATGGCTAGTATAGGTGCTCTAATTCACACTCTTCTAAACCCTGAAACTGTGCATCTTAGGTATGAAAACTGTTGGAAATATGCTCATAAATACATTTCGTCACAGACGGTGAGGGTCACAAAAATATTTGTAGTCATTTCATTCATTAATAGAACCATAAAACGATAAAAAAAATTGCATGATTTCTAAGAAGAATAAAAGCCCTTTCAAATGGTATATGGGATATAGACCTACTCCTATAGGATCATTATGAAAATCAGTGAAGAGAAACCGTCATTGACGGTGACTGACAAAAGACTTCCGCATGTGTAAACCAAAGATCTCAAGATCAATTAGGAATCTTGACAATTTTTTTCTTTCTGTTTGAACATACAGAAATAAATTTTCGCATAATTTTAGTGCATAATTTTGTTATGAATTAGGCTATATAATATTAGTGTATCGGCACATATGAATGAGTAAACAAATATTTCCATGTAATCTTAAGTAATTTTCAGGATGATATATTCAATATTTTGGCCTGAAGGGTTATTTTCAGCATATTTAATGGCTCTAATTTTCTAAATATCCATCGTAGGTATTGAAAAGTGGGTACGCATTTGTTCAGAATATAGTCTGATAGCATAACTGCATTAATTATAAGGTACTACACAGTAAAGATCTATTGAAGAAAATATGTAAAAAATGTAAAAGAATTTTCCATTTGGAACCATTGCATGAGAATCGACCATATGCGACGAGTGAGCTGTGTACATATCCCTGCTCAAAAGGTGGCCTGCGAATATACGCAGGCTACCTTTTGAACAGGGATATTTACACAGAAACTTGTCATGTTGACTGCTTGCTGACATATAGATCTAAGTATCACTATATTAGCTTTATGTCAAACAACATTGCGGACCACCATACAGGAATTCATATAAATGATGGCCGGATACCAAGCCTTCCCGCTTGCAGTACAGTATAAAGATGATGCAACTCATACTCATAATATGCTTCCTTGTTGTAGTTCAACCTGTCATATAATGCACCAGAGGAGTTGTGGAGCCAGTAAGGGAAATAGTGATGCTTCAACCACAACTAGAGATCATTTATATCAAATGTATAGGCAATTATTTGTATATAATTATTTGTACCTATAGCAGAGAAACACATTCTGAAAAAGCTCCCATATGACTCAGCCGCTGCAAGACACGTTTAGCAGATACACGCAACAATAAATGAGCGAGAGTGATGGTCGGTCGACTATAGAGATTATAAATTTATAGATTCCAAACGGTTGCGGTGTTATTAGATATCCTTGTGTTACACCGCATACCTTCATTATATGTAGGGCAAAACAAACAGTAGGGGTTGCATGGATGTAATTATGAATATCGTCTATAGTGGAAGTGCTTTCGAGATGGAACATACCTTCCTCTGCTTTTTCTATTCTTGAAGCTCTAAGGTGGAGCTGAGCTGGGAGATGGCCCTCACCTGCCCCGCCTTGGTTGTTCACACACTGATTTACTGTCATAAAATATGCATAGAGCGCAGTGCTCACAACTCATTTCTTGCCCACTGCATGGTACCAAGGCTACAACCATGCCTGTACGTTCTTCCTGCTGAATTAGATTTGGGGGGAGTGACATTGGAGACAAAATATGTAAATCCAATATTTAACAAAAATATCCGGATAGTTAGAAAGGGTGGAATAGAAACAGGGGGCAAATAAGAAATATCAAGTATGAATAATAACTAGAGATTATAAATTGACTCGATAAACAATTGGCAGCAATAGTTAATGAGCATTTACAACATACACATGGATGTAAACCCTTTATCAAATTTGCGAAGGAGCAAAGCCATAACATTTACCTTGGGAAAATAGTTAAACCGAAAAAAACCCAACAAAGTTGCACACTATATACATCCGATTATTTTGTGATTAATTACTGATGTATCCCTGGAGAGATATAGATATTGCAGGAGAGAGGTCGCCGCTGTCCGCTCGGACGCAAAGCTGACCTTTATAAGGTCTTATAGATGACTCGCGTTGCCATGAGATCATTAGAGGATAACCATTCTTTTCAAGAACCTTCAACCACAATTTAAAATGCTAGACAATCTAAAGTGAAGCTTTATAATTCGAAGGGACAAATTATATATAAAAAAGATACCAGTTACTCTAAACCCTCGGACACTTGAGTCTTGAAAACAAAGAAAGCTGGTATTTATAGGCCGGAGATGTAGACAAAATCATGCAAAATATTCCAATAACTACGATGAAGGAGCATTAATTTTAGTCCAGCAATGTACATAGCTCAGCAGGTAACAGCAGAATGGCGCTGACACAGGCGACCACAGGTGACCACAAGTGACCCCACGTAACCATATATATATAGAGATCACTCCAGCAGTGCATTAGGTTTCAGCAAGCTAAATATACATACATCAGTCATACTTAGGAAAATATGATACAACATATATTATATGTTGTATCATATTTTCCCAAGTGTATTATATATATCTCTGTGCGTGTGCTTGTGTGAACATACAGTGCTGGGATGGTTAAACCCCATTCAGAACTAGTGTGATTTTACCAATTGGTCAAATGGGCTGCATTTGACCTTTGAAGATTCGACATAGCGTAAGGTTGGTTGCATAAACTTCAAGTAACAGTGACAGTTATCAGTAACAGTCCTTGAGATTACTGTCAGCAGTTACAGTGGTTTACTGTTAACAGTCTTAGCTGTGTTCTAGCAGTGTACATCGTCTATATGCATTTCCCCATAGGAAGCGTGGCACCCGTCTACTGGTTGCATTAATTATGATAAACATTTGCTACTTATGTTAACAAATATTTTGCGGGAGCTGGGGTGTGTTACATAAAAGTTTGTACCTAATATTCTATACCTAATATCAGACCAGAAAACTATCCCCTTGTAGTGAGTATTTATCAAGTGTGTATTGAGGATGAAATGATGGAAGAAGAAGAAGAAGAAGAAGAAGAAGAAGAGGCGGAGGTGGAGGAGGAGGAGGAGGAGGAGGAGGAGGAGGAGGAGGAGGAGGAGGAGGAGGAGGAGGAGGAGGAGGAGGAGGGAGGAGGAGAGATAGATTTTGGTGAAAAATTGGTTTTATTTGCAGACGATGCTGTAATTACAGTTGTCGGAGATGTTGAACACTGAATGGTTTGATATATTAAATAAATGAAAAACTAAATTCCAAATCTTTAGTAATGGTCGTGCAGACGTAAGTGTCATACTGAAATTTGAAGATGAAGTTTTGGAGAGAGTCTCTGTATTTAAATACTTTAATTTCAAAAACTTTTCGACCAAGGTCAGAGAGAATGCGAAAGAGTGCTTACTATGGGGGGGGGGGGCGGGTTCGCTATGAAATAACCTTCCTGGAGAATATAGAAATTGTAAGGATTTAATATCATTTGGTAGACTATGAATGAAATGTATTGGAAGAGGCTTATTGAATCGATTGATGTCTAAATACTACATCAGATAGAGTTACATTAATTTGTCCCTATTTTATGTAAAGCGATTGTGTGCCCACGGAATAGTATGCCGAATATTTGCTTTCTCATTGTTGAGTATGATTATTTATGTAGAATGAATGAATATCTTCTTGGTAAACTTTGTATATTTGTTCGATTTAAAATGGTGAATTATAAAGGATGTTGTAAAATTTCCTAGATAGCAGTAATTTGTAATATTGTTGGTAAATGATTGCTGATTATTATACTGTGTAAATGGAGGCGACACAAGAGCCCATCCACTTGGTGGGCATGTTTTTTGATAAAAACATTTAAATGTACGGCCTATTTTGTAATAAAAAGAAATTAATATTGTAATTCAAGGTTATTTAACCCTATTCATACTCCGGTTGAAAAAGGCCACAATGCCTTGAGGCATTCTCAGGACAAGTGCAGCACTTTCTTGTAGGTGTCAAGGAGCTAAAATGTTTGTCACAGAAAAGTTCAATGGCATATATATATATTATAATGTATTCTCTTAGGCCAGTGGCCCAGGTCCACTAAGGGTGGGGCTTGTGTTGCTGTGACACACCCCTTGGTGATGATGACATACAGTATTAATACGTTCCCGGCGTCGAGTGGCAGCTCCTTGCGGAAAATCGCAGCAAGGGGGACCAGTATACTAGACAGGCCTGCCTGGTCCCCGGTTTTCCTTCCCTGTTAGAGAACTGGAGGGTCAAACTACGCGAGAGAGCATGACTCTGGTTGCATTCGGGAATAGGCTTATACCAACATAGCCAATATACAGACCTTAGTGGTTGCATTCGGGGAGCATGTGTACCTAAATCGGTATTTTTGAAACAGTATACATGTTGTGTAATTTCAATGCCAAAGTATTATAGGAATGGGAGGAGGAAGAAGGAATGGGATCGAGGCAGAGGAGGAAGAAGAGGGGAGGTGAAGGAAGGGGGGGAGGGAGCTAAAATTGATAGATGTATAGCCTACTATAGGTGTGTGTGTGGGGGGGGTGAAAGTTCATACTCACCTCTCCTCTTCCTCTCCCTCTCTGTCCCTCCCTCCCCCCTCTCTCTGTCCCTCCCTCCCCCTCTCTCTGTTCCTCCCTCCCCCTCTCTCTGTCCCTCCCTCTCCCTCTCTGCGTGTCGCCATTTTTCAAGTTAATAGGATGAATTGTCTTTCCTGCATAGATGTGACGATTTTAGACCTTCCACTCTCCCCTCTCCTTCTGTGAACTTCTCTCTCTCTCTGTCCCTCCCTCTCTATCCCTCTAAACTCATATCCTTCTCCTTCTCTTCCTCCTCCTCCCCGTCCTGCTACCTCTATACCATACCTGTAACAAACCCCTCCTCCTCTTTCTCCTCCATCTCTCTTCCTTCTTCTGCCCCACCTCAACCTCCTCCTGGGGGAGGGCGGAGTGAGGGGAGGAGAGAGTGAGTGAGATTGGTTGCTTTACGCCCTTATTCCCCATATATCTCAAACCATATAAATATGAATCTTTATGTAATAAGTATAATGGGGAGGTGGAGGAAGAGTAGGGGGTGGAAGGGGGTGTAGCAGTAAGTCGGAGAGGGGGAAAGGGAGGGGGACGAAAGGGAAGGAAAGATGAAAAAAATATTATTCGTCTGTTTACTGTCTGACCTCTATCTCCAACTCTCGCCCCCCCCTCTCTCTGTCATTTCTTTATCTCCCTTTCCCTCTCCCCGCCCCTCTCTCTCTCTTTCTGTCAGAGAAAGAATGTACCCATCCACACATTACAGTAATTCTCTGAAACGGGCAGCATTTGATTTCAGCAGGTCATTTTTTTTAAAAAAAAATAAAAAAATATATGATGTAGACCTATGTGGGCTCAAGTGGCGAAGCCGCTTGTGACCGGTGATCATGTATTCATTAATGTCTGTTGTATTGTTATTTTTTTCTGCGAAGATATTAGTTAAAATAAAAATATGAAGATCAAGTAAAGAGAATTTTTTTCAATCAGCGGGATTACTTTTTCTTTTTTTTTACGGAAAGCTTTTGCCCTGCCCATTTATTTCCGAATCATAAGAACATCATAAAAGTAATATAACACATAGTCTATATTACCCGCTAATTTTTATATGAGTCGCAGTGCCATAAGCCTATGGGCATATCATACCGACCTCTAGAAAGGTATAATTAAAACCTACACAATGAACAATTATCGTGAGGAACGTAACAGAAATATATTTTAGCCAATGAAGAAATACAAAAATAAAGAAAGAGTTATTACATAACGATTAATCACAATTTAGCATTAAAACGTTATATTACAAAAAGGTAATCTATTCGAAGAATTTTGATGGCATGCATGGTATACAGCTAGTGTTACCCAATATCAATTAAAACAAAAATTGCTTTTATGAAATATAAAAATTGAGTTTGGAATATTATGAGATTCCTCCAACAAGCTACATCACATCAGATATGAAGGAAAGCTCTATCATATATAGACAGACAGTGTTTTACATTTACATCCTACCAATGTCCCACTTTACAGACACTTTCATCGCGAAGGCCGAATGCTTGGGAGGGGCCCACGTGGCCGCTGGCTGCTCCCACAGCAACTGCATCCAAGCGAGAGACACTGTTATTTCAACATATCCATATCCCCTTGGGACATCAGCGGGTAAACCTGCAATGCAGGCCCAGGAGGGGGATTTCATCTACTGCCATCAGTCATGCCGGCCACCAGAATCTTCCCAAATGCACTCAGAAATATAATCACCCGCCTTCCGAATGCTCACAACACACCACTATTCCCGAGTTAGTGGGCCAGCATGCGTGTCGGGTCCATGTTTAGAAAGTGATGCACTAATATTGAGGGCAGAAAAGGGCAAAGGCAGCAAGACCTAGATTGCGAGGTTTTAAATGTGCATGAAATTTAGAAATATAAAAAGGTATGTATACATATACATAGGCCTACTAGTATATGTCTTTTTGTGTTAAATTAATGGCCTTTGTTTTTTTCAAATATTTGTTTCATTGATTGTATTACCAACAAGCAACACTAGGCTTGCTCCTTTTTTCAGGTTATTGGTATGCAAGTTAATAGACTAATTCTTTTCCTTGAATCTAAATGAAGTAGGAGAGATATTTGCAAAGGATTATGATACATTGAGTGGTAATTCATTTCCACGTTTCACATTGCCTACAAATGCACCGAGGAAAAGGAATAGGAAAGAATACAACATTAGCAACATTTTTATCCAAAATTGCAATAATGCTTTCACCAATATCAAAGCTTGTATAAATGATCTATTTAAAAAAAATGCACGATGGGAACGAAGGAGGCTTGTGCTATGGAAGCATGCGTACCAAATGGATATTGACATTGGAAAAATAGTCCATGCTGAGCATGATTTGTTTTCTATAGATTTTATACTGACATACAACTCCCATAATTCCATGCGAATCGAGGTTCAAGATGGCGGACATGCAAGTCCCCTATTAATGAGTAAGGAATATATGCAGAAAGGAAATGTCGGCTTTATTCCTTCGAGTGAGCTCCCGATCTGTGACCTGAGAGGGTATATCTTTATGAAGACACCAGCGTCTCCGACCTCTGTCTTGTTCCCACGAGATGATTGATGAGACAACATTCGATGGAAATACGGGGTGTTGTTGGGGAAGAGAGACACTTAGCCAGAGCAGACATATAGGCGGTCCTAGTATATTTATTCCTACAACACACGACGTTAATAATTTATAACTGCACGGAAAACACCTTCGATTGTTTGGCGTATTGTGACACGACTTGTATTGACACCCGGGGACACACTAGTGGTTTCTTCTTAGTCGCCATCAGGTTAGATTGGTGTTTGAAATGTCATCACCAAAAACCTTGTGAATTAAATACCCTGTGATGATAATGGTGGATGGCGATGGCGGATGAGTGATGGCAATGGTGGGTGAAATGAAATAACAGTTCAACATTGAAGATATATTATATTATACTTTCCATAAGGAAAGAGCTTTTTCAATTAAATGTTATGTTTGATGCCTACGATGCACGGGGTCATCATTATCCATTGATCCAGGGATTCTTTAATGCGAGTTCTTCTATATCCTTCAGATGGTACTTAAGGTAGTATCACTAGTATATAGTTCGCTCGATAGTAGAGTGGTGACGAGTAATTGAATGGTGCTAGTGGCTGGAATCATAAACATAGAAAACAATTGTCTGCCTTCTCTCTAAAGCTACCACCTAGTACCTGATGGACGAAGGAAGCAATTCGGAAAGAGAATACAGCGGCTGCGTTTTTATCGGAAAGATAAAGAATTTTCAATATCATATGTGGCTTTGGTTTAGAACGTCCCAATTTTATTGGGAGAATATGGAACGTGTTTTGCACCAACATCGTCGATGTGATGTAGGTTCATTAAAAAATATTATTAATATATTGTATTTCTCGATGTCACTCGTTTATAAATGATGCTCCCGTCAGTACCTCCCCCAGTAGCACACTTTTATTCCTAGAATGTTCCCTCAATGTTTGGTTGTTTGTTAGCTTAATGTTTGAAAGTGAAAATTTATTGGATGTTCCTGGAACATGTGTTAGGGGAACGTTCCTACCTAACATTAGTAAAACGTTCATCATTTATGTTTTTCTTATGTTGATTATCAAACATTCTTCCACTTATTTTATAACAATACTAGAACATACTTTTGTAACATTATCCTAAGAGTGGAAAAAGAGCTAAAAAGATGTTAGGAGAACATTCCCATCTAACATAGAATTAATGTTTTTAACTATAATTCCCCCAATGTTCAATTTTAACGTTTGAAAAACATTCCTCTCAAATAATTTCCCCAAAACATTTTCTTTTATTAACTCAAAAAATCATCATTTCATCATTTTGATTCATCATTTTCTTCCTATCCTGTTCCGTGGGTATGCAATATCTTATAAATGGTGAAGTTGGAGCTTTGCTGGTCTAGTTGGCCTGTAATCATGTGAATGTTTATTTAAGGGATTACTGAGTGACACCAACAGCCACTTACAGTCTCTACCATCAGATAGCCTCCCTTGTGTCTTACATGTAATTAATATCTTCCTGTATTTTCCCGCCTGTAGCATCGTCATCTGTAACCGTTTTCTGTACTAAGGAAATGAGACAAAGGGTGTAGGTGTCAGGGGTAAAGGTTGGACGGGGCAAAATCATGGGGTTGCTTAATGGCAGACTGAGGTTATATGAACTTAGGAAATCGAATATTTAGTCAATTATACAGTTGCAATTATAGTACCATACACAGAGCCATAGAGATTTCATATGTGGCTGTTTCATTTCATTTCATATGTGTCCTATTAGAGACATTTTAATACCTCTCCCCGATTTGATAGTATTATTAACTTGAAATGTTACACTTATTATGCATGAAGGCAAAGAAATGACAAAATATACTTGAACAGTAAAATAAACAAATACCTTTGCAATCCTGTATTCTGAAAGATAATCCGTATAAGTATACAAGCCTTTGTCCAAACTTATACTACATCAACTTACTTAGCAGCTCTGTAATAATACCCACTCCTAGAACCATGGAAAGGCTCCAACTCTTTGGAACTACATCGTCCCATGGCTACATTGATGTAGATCCTGTAAATAAAAGGAAAATTATTGATTATATAGCATCTAGTACAAACAGCTATAGTAAAGGAAAATTAAACCAAATTGTACCAAGATATAAATGCCTGTTGGTTGTCTATAATTCAAATATTATCTTATCAATGCAACTGGTGCTATTAAGGGAGCTTAGTGAGAGACTGAACTTCAACATGATAAAACTAATGCACACTTTTAAATATTGATAGAGATAGAGGATTAGAGAAATGAATAAAAGGTAACTTACCCTAGCAGTCAATTTCAAGTGTTTCCTCCTTGGAGGTTAGACGGTAACTAGGAGAGTCCAGTGGCTTAGTGGTTCAAATCCAGTGGTGTAATCCCCTGGAAATCCCACTGGTGGCGCCCTCTATCTCCCAGAGTAGTATCCTACCATATATTGTTGAGAGGAAAAATGCTAACGGGTGCTATACCCTATGCTGTTCTTGAATATTATCAATGGATCACCATGCATCACATTTAAAAAGATGAGCTCAAGCCAATTCCAGTGATTCTGTGACTCATTTTTCTGTGACACATCACATACATATGAGCTTATAATAATACTAGATTTGTATTTCCATAAACGTTTACAAAGTGTTATACATGGCACAGACTAGAAATTGAAATGAAATACAAATATGGAAAAAGAAGTGTATTTATATATATAAAGATTTTTATTCGAGTTGATCAGTACAGTTACATGAAATGGACAGGAGCCATACATGTTTACCAAATACCCCTGATGATGCATAATCGTCATGCTGAAACACATTATATCAAATATGTCATTGATTATCTCTTGAGAGATAATGATTTGAGAACGTAAATTTTAAAATGTTCCTTGAATGTCTGAGAATTACGGTTTGCAGGACATAATCTTATATGATATGTGATGTGTTTCTGGGAAATACTCACACATCGCAAAATTGAAATTTTTCAAAGTGATTTATTCACACATTTTTTTTGAGGAATGTTCCCATCCTTGGGACTTTCCTCTACATCTACCAAATAGAAGGGGGAAGAAATGCATAATTTTAATAATGTTACTTGAATGTCTGAGAATTACTGTTTGCAGAACATACATCTGACAACGTTAGCAGAATGTTTGCAAAACTGTGTTCTAGGAGCATAAAATACCAATGTTATATTAAGGTTACACTAGGAACTGTAGGATAACATATTTTCATGTAATGTTTGTGTGATGTTCACACATTAATGTTTGGGGGACATTGTTTAATGAAACGTTCCTGTACTGTATGGGAATTAATGTTCCTTGAACATTTATATAAGACTGTTAGTTGAATGTTAGCTAAAAACGTTCCAGGAACATAGAATACTAACACTCCTAGGATGTTTTGCTATAAACATTTTCTTGGTGTTTTCTATATGTTTCCTACAAACTAACACAGGAGGAACACGATCCCAATGTTCCCCAAATGTTGTGTGCTACTGGGGTCTTGACGGAAATGTATTACACTATATGTTTTTTCTTAATCCATTAGCATGACTTCAATTCGGTATCAATCGTGGTACTGACAACATGTATAACAAATTGCATGTTCTGTGGTCTTTACGCCTGGTTTTGTCATAAACCAATCCATAGTAGCAATGATTTATGTATGGTATCATATTAAGCACTTCCTTGAAAGCCAGACAGATATTCATATTTTTCCCCATTCACAGTCGTAAAGATTTTATCGCGAAATTTCCACGAACACAGCATCATCATCCACTGACCATATCATGTCCACTGTTCAAGTGAGGAGGAGCGTATGTCTCAGTGAATACGTCACACTACGCAATGCTGCTTCTATTCCATGGTTTCATCAATTCTTTAAGCATTGGACCTACTTTCAATACTATGGTCATTTTAACAAATTATCTCTTTTTAACGGCAAATAATCGAATTTAAACACAATCAATCGTCGTATTGGGTTACGACAGATGTTCCTGAAACCGCATACATGTGTGTCATTGTACTTTGTCAAGTTTTTCCACATTCCCATGGCTTGTCAACGACGGCGGGCAAAATAAAGTATGATGGGATTCTAGATAAGTCACTGCATTCTACCATACGCATGAATTAATAGATTGTATATGATTTCCGATGAGCTCTGATGATGCGCACAGTTCATGTATTTTTATTGTGGCTGTTGAGAATGAAGAGGACACGTTATACAAAGGCAATAGAGCTATTCCTAGGAGTTGCCGGAAACAATACTTGATCAGGCCTTTGCGTTTAAGAATTGTAGGCGAGGAAACTAATTGCTTCCCGTATTCGTAATTAATTCGCTTGGTTTGTTTAGTATAGATATTTCTTTTTTTCACAGGTGTAAATCTTTTTAATTGGAATACCGGTACTTGTGAAAAAATAAGTTAACACAATGTGAAATGACTTCGTTGAACGAAATGTATCAAACTAATATTGTATGGGGCACGATGATTAAAAGAATGTGTTAATACCATCATGACTACAGTGATTCCCATAATTCATTGAAGATAATATTATAACCTGCATTCGGTGCCTATGCATCTGCACTATAAGTAAAGTTATGTTGAGGGGGTATTCTAAAAGGGTATAGCATGCTTAGGTAAGTGAGATAAACATAGCTCCTTCGCAAACCATGTGAAGGCCCATAGCCATGGGCTAGGTATTCCAGTTGAGTGACCTCGCCTATATAGTGACCACGCCTAGAGCAGGTGTTATGTAATATGTTTCTAGCCTAATTACCCAAGGTATGCTTTATTTCGGAAGCCAGGTCCCCTGCGATATACATTATCTTAACGCATTATATATGGAATACTTTTCATGTTCCATTGTGTAGATGTTTCAGCCACCAACCCCCATGAAATTGCCCATATAATGTATTGCTAATATCAGATTATGTATAAATAGACTTTAGCAGTGAGTAAGATTGAGATCAAATCACCCGTTCAAACATTTGTCCTTAACAAGTACTAAGTTAAGAAATTATCAAGTTAAGTTTGGTTTATCTATTTAATATTACAATGAGTGTCAACTTAATTCATATACCTGGCGTTTCCAATGGAAACGATTTCTCAGCCTCAATTACTTATGTCCGATGTCAGGCAGAAGACCTACCTAGACACCTGTCTATTTAGAATGCTGGACCACCTCATTGTAAACATTCTATTCTATTGCAATAAAGAATTCTTGAATTGAATTGAATTGAATTTATGACCAGTCACTGAGGACCATTGAAATCATGAACTCTGAAACATGTAGAGAAAGGGAGAAAAATGATAAACTTAGGGAAATACCTACGTAGAAATAAGATCCACTAGTCCTCCTGAGTTTCCACTAGTCCTCACAGACCAGAAGGTAAAATCTAATATGGCACAAAAGACATACAAATGTCAACTAGACTAGGGTTTATATACACATGACTTTTATTTCCACTTCAGTAACTGTAACCAATAATGAATAACTCTGCAATAGCCAGGGCTGTAAAAAAAAGTTGGTTGAAAAAAAATTATCGTTGAAAAATAGTTGGTCGGAAAAAAAATTGGTCGAAAAAAAGTTGGTCGGAAAAAAAAGAGTTGGTCGTATAAAAAGTAGTAAGCTAGGCTAGGCTAGGCTAAATAGTTGGTAACATACTTTTAAAATTTAGAAAATGTGTTTGGCAGTGTCCATTTGAGCACCTGAGGCAGGTGAGGGGGGGGGGCAGAGGGATGGTGTAGGAGGTGGGAGGGCCTTCTGCAGACCTATCATGGTTGGAGAAACATCTAACTAACAGCCAATCAACTCCCTTGGCTAAACCTAGAAAGGCTGTCAATCAGCCTTCAATAACATCTAGGTGTGAAATCTATGACTGATTGAAAGGATTAGATATGGCATCCTTGCCTGATGTCACATCTAAGCTTAAACACCTCACAGACAGTTAACTAAGTTATCAAGATGTAGATGCAGTATCAGTGATTGGCACATTTCATAGTGACCCATTTGTTTTCTCAGCTATAAATAGCTGAGAAAACAAAAATGTGGGAACAATACAATGCAAATCTATCGCCAAGGTAATCTTTTGCCAAGAAACTGTCTGATATATATTTTTTTTTGGACATTTCTTTATTCAGGTAAGAAAACTGTGGCATGTGCCAATAATCTTATAAAAATATACATGGCTAGGGTAAACCCTGTCTCCCGCCAGGCCCTCATTTCATAGATTTGATCTTCAAAAATAAGGAACATTACTGATATTGAGGGTTATTTCGGATATTAACTGTTATTCTAACAAAGGTTTATGTGTCATAGTTAATTTTTTTAAGGACAAATCTGAGGAGAAATGTGGTTGGCAACTAAATTATGTAAAATCTAGGACTATATGTATAATCAGTTTTTGTACCAAGAGACAAATTCATAATGAGTACTTGCTTTCTGTTATATATATACCTGCTGTCTGCCTATTTACCCCTAAAAATGTGGGGAAAATACCAGCCATCGGTTGCCATGGAAACCGATTTCATATTTCAAAATATGACCTCCATCTCAAATCATCGAGGATGAACAAATTTACCTCTGTACCAAATTCCGCGGAATTGTCCAAATATTAGCATTTTTTGCCACAACTAACTCCACTGTAAATGTCTATGAATGAAGAATGCGAAGGACAGGCGTGGGCTCTCGGAGTAGTTTATTATTTCCAGAGCAAGCTTATTCTGCCCCAACAAAATACTTCAATCAACTTTTACAAATTTCAATCTGCAAGGGAAAAAAAGAAAAAGTTTCTGTGCTCTACTCCGCACCGGCTGGTACTGTACTGTTCGGTGACAGTTGCCTGGCATTTGTACATAGGTCTTCTCAGGTGCGCCGCTGGTCCATGCCTTTATACATACATTTATACATAATTATATTTCCTATATTTCAGAACCTATTGGAGAAAATTTCACCACATTTCTTTCATGTACTCACAGTACCTTTATCATCGTTCTATTAAAGTTGATGATTGAATAACTTATGCAACCTTCGGTTTAAATAGGTTTATTACTTAGGAGGGGCAGGGTCGGGTATATCTATAGGCATATTGAAAAGAAAGAAGGGGAAGCTTGAGAGCTAGATAAAAAGATGGATAGAGAGAGAGGTAGCAGGAAGAGGGGGAGAAAGAGAGGAGAAGGGGAGTGAGGAGAAGGGGAGTGAGGAGAAGGGGAGGGAGGAGAAGGGGAGGGAGGAGAAGGGGAGGGAGGAGAAGGGGAGGGAGGAGAAGGGGAGGGAGGAGAAGGGGAGCAGGAGAGCAGAGGTGGAGGGAAGAGGAGGAAATATTGCTTTCCACCAGCTTGCTACTCTGTTCCTCATTCCATCACCTATAACCAGTGAGGGCTGGATATGGAAGGTACAAACCATTTGCTGACCTTCTATACACCACAGAGGTCGGAGCATTAAGAGTGACCACAGACGGCGCTTGTTCTGCCAGGTGGGTGGGAGGCGGTGAGGGTACACTTCTTTCACACATTTATCGAGCTATCTATATGTACTTTCTAGACAAAAAATATTCACTGCTTCCCCACAGGGACATTTGTCTCTTTTATTGTATACGTATCGTTTCTAACGACATCCTATGTCAATTTAAGTATGCAATATTAAAAAAAATGTTTGTAAGTTCGTCCATAAAAATAGTTATAGTTCAAGACGCTAATAAGTACAAATTAAATCCTTCCATGAGTAAAAGTTGTCTAGATATTTAAGATAGTTCAAATACTTTTCGAATGACTGTTCGGAAAATACTACGTTTATCTCTTGAATCTACCCTTTACCACGCGGGAATTCTAAACGATAGCGTTCTGGGAATGCCCCCTCCCCCCGCCCTGTCCTTGACCTTTCTTTTTAATGAGTCTACTGTCTTTGAAAAGACAAATTACAGCTCTATGTACTACCGTATCACTATCTCTACACCATAGAATTTCCCTTTAAATCCAGGATTGATGTGTTGAATAAAGAAAGTCTCCTGATAATTCGCTAGGAGCTCTGTCATTTTACTTGGAAATGAAACATTTTATATTACGTTTGTGGCACATAGGCATCATTGGTCAAAGTAGTTGTGCGTAGTCTAACCTGAGAGTATGATGATGACCATTGAGTACCAAGGGTACCAATGGTAACACCAGGTATTCAAACATGCTAATAATCCTGCCTGTCTGGACTAGAGATACTCCAAAATATTTACGATAAAAGCAGTGTCGGTGCAATTAACCTTTAGTGTGATAAATGTATTTTGAATATTTGACATTTTAGGATGGAGCTGCTACATTTTAAATGAATAAATCGGAGCTAAGCAAGTCTACAATCAGGGAGTGTACTTGTCGGGCTTGGCCCTGGATGCCATGCATTGTAGGCCGCCCTGGATGGCCATCCAGCCGACTCTGAATGGAGACCGCCTGTTTGCTCAGATAATGACACACTATCCCCTCAGGGGGGCGCTACATTCGCGTGTTTTCTCGGCATCGGGACCATGTGACCAATGACGTGAATGTCAGTAGCTCTTTGGTGTTACATAAGGGCGGGGACATGTTAAATGACGTTCAACAGATAGTATAGACCAATAGGAGTGTCCTGGTGTTACTAATCATAGTCTGCCCCCCAGACACTGTAAAATAGGTCCTGACCCATGGGGGTACAAACACAGGGTACACAGCTGGGGTATTTACCTTATAGAGTCAATGGCGTGAGTTCAATACGCGTGTTTTTTACATGATAATAATTCATAATTTCATCATGGTCATTGCAGAGAGTGACAACAAAATCAAATCCTAACTATTTCCCCAGATGATAATATTCATAGTGAACTTTGATGGACTTTTAAGTCTGTCTGGCACATCGCCTACTGACAATTGTCTGCTATAATTTTTCTAGGTTTTACAGTTTTAGGTCTTAGGGACAGTTCTCACTGTCTCAAACAAACAGATCGCTTGGTGTTGAACATGATCTGGTACAACAGAGGTAAAATAAGAAGTAGTAAAAGGAATGACATGAGGTAATAAGCTCCACCTTGTGGACATAATTAAAACAATAATGATCGCATACTTGCACAGATCTTGCACGTAGCCTATTTTAAGAGATGGGTTTAGACTAAACCAATGTCAGTAGTATAGGGAAATAGCTCTCTCTCCCAGGCACTACATAATATATGTACTATAGTTTGATTTGTTGTTATCCAGAATTGAATTCTAGTACATGTATAAAATATTCAATTCTTAGTATTCCAAATTCGATTCTTGATATCCATGGTTTATATCCAAAATGCAATTTGTGATATCAAAATTGGAATAGAATTATTGATATTAAGAATTGAATTATGGATCGGGTTGTAATTATACCGATGGCATTACATAATCATAATTATATATCATATATATTTATTTTAAACATTGAATTAATTTTCCTTGGCAGGTCATAATAGACTTTCCTTGATTTTGTAACTATCATATGTAACCTTATTGAAAAAATTACAAACCCAAATATCACAAGCATGGTGACAATTGATATGAAAAATATAAAGAACCTCCGCTCCCACCCCATAAGTATTGGTTCAAAATCCCCATAGCTTTTATAGCTATTTTCATATTATCTAAAATATAGTAAACAGACTAGTGGCTTTCAAATTAATTTGATTGAATTTTAATGAATGATATTAGTACTAATGTAGTGAAAAAAAAGTAAACTAAATATTCCACCCCAGTTTATAAAATCGCCACTAGGACAGCATTGTAGCGTTTGCCTTTCAGGGTGTGGTATTGGTGTGTGTAGGGTAGGGGAGTATAACCACTAATTAGCCCTGATAAGAAAAGGTACTGATATAGAGAAGGGGTTAATTTCGGCGCGCTTGTAGCGCCATCTGCGTGCCAGCAAGGGAAGTCTTACGAATTCAGTCATGGCAATCGAATAAAATCCGGTGTAACGGAGGTATAAAATATTGAGTTGCGAATTGTCGCAGAGGTATTGCGAATTATTGGTAACAGCTTTGATGATGTCCAATGTTTACAAATTAAAAATTATCCCACATGAGGCCGTTGAATTCGTAGATGTGCCTATAGGGAAATTTATCACATGTAAGTACACTTAGTATTGAACGGATACAATACGCCCACACTAGTCTGATAAAAAAAATCCCATCTGCTTCTGTGCAAATGATGATACTAGCATAAACATCCTAAAGAGGATTTCAACGGAAATAAGATCTCGCACTGCATTTAAGTCATGATAGATAGGACACGAGACATAGGATCCCATCACTTAAAACTTGCTTGTTATGCCGTAGACAGAATTCCTTGGCACTTGGGGGAAGGTTTTAACGATGGCATCAGCCTCCTCAATGATAAAACGGAACAACGTTGCAAATGAATAAGTGATAAAAATGGTTCTTCGAGTTTGGTATATGCTAGACAAAGGTTAGATCTCTGAATATTTCATCAGGACCGGGTCCTGTTAGAGTGACTTATCTAACGTGGACCCTAAGGAGCCACAACCGCAAGGAAAGGTCTTTTCCATCATTCTATTAAATGATCTTAAGACCATGCGTGCCAACAACATTATTATACATTGTTATGTATATTATAATTATATAATATAATCACCCACACTTGTTGAGCGGCACACATATGTGATGTGTTCGAGGAAAATTAGTCAAAAGTGGGGGGAAAAAATGGATTTTGAGATACCATCACATTTGAAAAGATGAGATCGAGCCGATTCTAATGGTAGTAAAACTTTGGGATATATGATAAGTATGTCTATATTTTAAGTTTGATATTTTATTTTTTCTTAAAAAACCAAACTGTTCGCAATATATTTGGTGGACAATTACTAGTACAGTACCTGAATAAAGTCTATACGATAACCTTAGAAATGCATGGTTATATTTGATAGACTGTCTTGAAATTGGGTACATGTATCAATGCTATGAAGTGCCTTAAGCACCCCTAAATTAAAACATTCCTAAATACATCTTGTGAATAAAACACTTTGAAAAATATCACATATATATATGTAAGTCCAATATGCAGATACTTAATATATAGGGCAATGGAATGAGTGAAATGAACCAGGTGAACCCATGGTAAGTATTTCTTTGACTATAGATATTCCTCGGTTGATACAAACCCAAATATCACAAGCATGATGACAATTGCTATAAAAAAAATAGGAAAAACCCCCGCTCCCACCACTTAACTCTAAAGGGTCGCTTCCAGACATGGCTTCAATTTCTTAGTAATATCTGATAATATGATTTTTTTTTAAAAGTTACCTACTGTATACATAATACTCTACTATTGTACTTGGACATATATTGATCTGCAATGGTACATTTAAATTGGAAACTTTCTATTATGGTCATGCCAGACCATTTGAATGAAATGTGTACTACTCATGTAATATTCATTCTCAACTGAGTTAATAACAAGGAAAGGATTATAACTGATTATGTCAGTGTCTGGATGGCATTAAGCATGGCTTCTATGGGTGTATATTGTCATATTTCCCTTTTGGCTGAACGAACAAATCCCCTCTCCCCATCCTTTAAACAAATCCTACTCTCCCCACCTCCCTATCTCCCGGCCCTCCAGCCCCCTTCTCTTGATCCATCTCTTGAAGATGTACAGGGGTTTGAGGTCAAGATATAATTTGCAGGTTTAAGCGATGACTGGCAAAATCATGTCAAGGCAGATCAGCCTTATGGATCACGACGTATATATTAACAACTGGACAAAGGACAGTGAGTTCGAAAGAAAGGCCTGTAGTAAGCCTATAATTGGTGGTCTAAAATACTTTTCTGTCTTAGGTTTTTTTAAGGCTTTTATTTCATTTTGGATTACAGATCCCCTTTGCGTGGTTGCTCATCTGATGAGATGTTATAGATGATAGATGATAAATGTTATATACAATTCCGTTGTGTGGTTTACAAAATTTACTTGATGTAGTATTTGAGAATTTTATACAATGATGGCGTTATCGATAGAGAGCAAAATAGATAAGTAAATAGTGATAAAATAATAAAAATAATAAACACAAATAAAATGAATCACTTGCCACTCAGACCTGTTATGGTGATTTGCGCAATTTCATCCTTTGCCGCAAAAAGTATTTTAATACTTTGTGTAAGCATATGTTTGGAAAATGTACTCCCTTGAGTAGGTTCATAAAGCTAGAAGAATTAAAAACAAAAAATTACATTCAAGTTATTCGTTCAATTATTTTCGAGATTTCCATTTTGCTTTGCCACAAGGAGTATTTTGATGTACTCTGTGATTAGCAGCGTGGATTACACTAAAGTTAGCGTAATGTAAGAGTAGTATAGTAACAACATTGCTAATAATTTTATCTGGTATGGCACTGATAGAAATTGCATGGGTTTGACTTTGCAGATGCAATTGCATAGGTTTTGTGGTGAAACTCGAAAGTTTTGTGAAACCTGAACGTTTCGTATAATTTGAGTTTCGTTAACGTTTCATGAGACCCGAAAGTTCCATAAAAGCTTTAAGTTGCATTAAATATCCACAGATGTCTATTCGACTTCCTAAAATGTTGCAAGTACAATATTGTATTTTGAAAGGCCGGATAAAAAAATCATGGACTGATAGGGTTAATCATTGGTAAAATAACCAACGTATTATAAGCAGCATGATTTCTCATTGGGTTATCATGCCAACTGGCAATTCACATTCGAGGCAACTATGCAAATCCACCTATTGCATGACAAGATGGGGTGGGCCAGTGACATCTAGAGTTAATAAATTGTCACCAATGGCAGTTATACTAGACTCTAGCATATATGGAGTTTGCCTTGTGTGGTGCATGGCGCCTGCAGCATAACTTCTGCGTTTACGCTGCAGAGCTAATAGGGGATATAGGGGGATTAAGGGGATAAAGCATCTAAGGTACATGAATTCAAGCGGCGATTGAGAGACGGATTTGAGAGAATAAATGGTCTAATATCTTTTTTAATATGATGTTTTAGAAGAAAAGCATGGTGTTGATATGCTCAGAGTCTCAAGTTCTACCCAAAACTCCCCCAAAAGACAAAATCGGCCGACAGGAACTTGTTCATTTATACCGCAATGTATGCAGGGCATTTTAACCATAGTGGCAGTAAAAGCATGGCTTCTTATGAAGTCATATTTTATGTAATCTGTTATTTTCGCAGATGAAATAAATCCCAAGATTAAATCTTTCAAAATATTCCCATCAGAGATCCATGCCTCAGGCTCAAATGCAGGAATACAACAACAGGCCCATCTTACTTAGGGTTTGTCGTAGTGGAAAGTGGAATTTTGAGGTTCAACAAGCACGTCAACCCAAACACCATGCACATCGGCCCAAGGAGGGCCGTATTGAGGCCCATGTAGTTCCACAAAACAGGAATCACTTACATTTAACAGGTCACAGTTCATGGTTATTCATTTTTTCTGCTTTACCAAAGGAAATGATGACTGACTTCAATAAAATGCAAAGAATCTGCGTTTCCAAAGGAAACGATGACTGTGTTCAGTAAAATGTAAAGGATGGCCCTGTAAGACTTGCACTGTGAGCTCGATCTCTCTTCTGACTTGCCCCCTCAACCCCCCCCCCCCCCCCCCCCCACCCCCAACCCTCACCACTCTCCTTAGTGTATGGGCCAGGCATCTGATGCCACAGGCTAGCGTTTGCCTACCAAAGATGGAAATCACAGCCAAAGATGGGGATCAGCAATGATTGCATTAACTTTCACACTGTTAGTGAGAAGGAAAACGTCATCAGTGAGGAGGTAGATGGCATATTAGCTTGATGAGTTTGACAGAGGTATGGGTAACTTAGAATATGTCTGCTTTATGACAGTCATGAAAATGGGATATATTCATCTGCGGACCAAGGCCCAGCCCTTGTTGCAGACACAGTTCCTCCAGCACCACTAACACAAAGTTCAACTCTGTCTAATCAATACCCAAGAAACAATTGGACGCAGCCAATCGTGTCTACCAGACTGGCAATTGCATGAAAGGACTGGCCAGATGCAAGGCAACCATGTGTGTCCACTGGTTAGATCCTAGTGAGTCCTCTGCCCTCACAAGACTATAGCTATGCGGGCTATACATACACTAGCTGGTGCGATGTCTAATGTGGCACTACCTCCAGAGGTAGCATTGGATTGCTTCATTGAATGTCCTTGTCCAGATAGGAGAAGGACATAGGACCACTAGGGATGCGCATATTAAGTCTCTCGGGTGCCTCTTGAGACGCTAAGCAGCTATGTGTGTCCACTGACTGGACGGTCGGCACCCCCGCTTCTTCCTTGGAAGAAGTCAGAATGACTCTATTTACAATTTCGCACGGTGCACAGACTACTAGTGTCCAACGATATATACTCTTATTCCATGTGGTTACTTCTCTGCCTGCATTCAATAATTTCCCCGCTGAGAATGTCTATTGATGCATGGAATACTTAGTTTAGGCCTATACCTACAACCTAGCGTACTTACATTGTCGATTCAGGCACTCACACTTCCACAATCCATTTTCGTTTCAACCTCCACACTCAACCCACACAGCTACATCCACGCCATTGACCATTCCGATCCCTTGTTCCATTCCGTACGAGCCGGAAGTCACTTCAACGTAATCAACGTAACCGGCAAATGGGATTCGAAATGGATAGCAGACAGCTCAAAGCAAAATGTTTGCAGACGAAAACGGCTGAAGCCTTGCCTTCAAGGCTTCGGCAAGTCTCCCGGGACGGGCACTGATGGGGGGGGGGGACGGGGGGCATATTCACGGGACGGTTGGGTGGACGGGGGTTCGTCGGCAACTGTTTTTCTTTATTTATACAAGCAATAAGCCTAAAAGTCAGACCCCCACACAACCCAATCCAGCGGTATGCTTCTGGACTGTATCAAGCGAGTCTGCAGCCCTCTAAAGACAGGAAAAACGGCTATATGGACATGGGGTCTAAGACAGTTGTTATGAGAGGACGAAAGGTTATGGGAGGATGAAAAGTTATGTTATGGGAGGACGAGAGGTTACTGGAATTTCAATGGGACAACATCTACATAGTGCATTTAACTTCTCATTGCAATACCCCCCCCCCCATTATTGTTTATGCACTTGTCAGTGTCCAGGGTGGGGGAATGTCCAGGTTTATATTTTTTATTTGCAAATATAATGCGAAAAATGTGCCCCATGGTGTCGGGGGATATTACAAAAATGTCTTGCCCTGCAGGGTTGGGGATTTCATTATATTTCCCAAAATGCCCAGGACATTCCCCCGTAACCCCACCCCACCCCCACCCCCCACCCACCCCACCCACCCGGGGGTGGGGGTTGCAATTTACAAGTGCATTATGTGAAAGTGTGAAGTGGCTTGGATGACGCTTGGCCATCAATCACTTGCGCACTCATACACGCCACCTGTGTCTGACCCTTGTCTCAGGGCTCTGTCTTCACTCACTGACTGATTGTGGGAGGCAAGCAGCAGTGGACGTACATGGCGATAATGATGCAATTAACTGCTGAAACACTGGCCTAAAATTAAGGTATTAAACGCCAAATATTCTTAATGAGATATGGTCTATAAAAACTTCCATTCAACTTTTATGATTGCAACAGAAGTGCAGAAACAAGCCTTAAAAGAAAGCTGACATCTTTTTAATTACCGCGGCTGGTATTTGCTTTATATTTGTTATTGAATCACCAATTCGATCAATAAAACATAATTCCAAGGGAGGTTCTTTTCGTGCATGCCTTTACAGTATCGCGATCCTGCATAGGGGGCATATTGTAATAAAATTGGTGTTTATCATCAATACTACAAACAATCGTTTCGACCATGTTGAGAGTGTATCTGAAGTGTCTCACGGTTTTGACCATTACGCTTAAAGCTGCAATCTCAGTTAATGTCGGTCAAAAACTGAACATTTTCTACTTTCTGCTCCATTCTTATCCAACCCATCCAAAAGTCATTGGACGAAAATTTTGGAGGATTTTGTCCAGTTGTTTTTGCTAAAGGGCTTCTAAAACGTCCTCATTTTCATTTGGAGGACCTGGCCGAATCCTTTCCTGTGATGACTTCACTTATCATCGCTCACCGGCGGCAGTTTTCTGTCGGCGAATAGACTTCAAATTCTCGTACAAACCAGCAGCATAATATAATATTAATATATCCAGTTTATAGTACTATAAATCATAATTATGAGGGAATTTTGTATGATTTATTTATTTTTGTAATAGCTGAGAATGCAGCTTTAACATATATGGAACCTATATGGCCGCCACGCCATGGCCGTTACTATTCCGCCCTATTTCACTTTATATTTAAGTCGAAATAAAAGAATTAATCAATCAATCAAATTACTTTCAACAACTTTCTAATTAAAAGTGCAAATTTACATTCACCACAACACTAACTGAAGAACATTGATTTTTACCGGTCGATATTTGCCCCCAGTGGATCTATCTGTTTTGTGGCAATACCTTTGTATGGAGACATAATTAAATAGACGAATTTGCTGACAAGATAAACCTCTCTGAAGCTGATCAGGGAAAGGAGGTAGGATAAACCTATCCATCCCCAGTAGACACGTACTCAAGCTGATCTCATTGACCAAACTTAATCTTATCGCCTAAATTTCACCGTTGAGAAACTTAGCTGTTTGCCTGTCGTCAAAGGATAATTAACAGTGCTATAAAATCACTATATCGTAAAATCAGATTTGGTTGGCGTTTTCATAAGTGCTATTCCAAAGGTTGAATAAAGGACAAACTATTCATAAATATCTTTATCATGTCGGGATTGTGTGGATAAGGGTGAGGCCAACAGTCCATGGGTAAAGGGATTAACCCGAGTGTGTGTCTCTGCATTTCCGTCGTGTTCCTCAAGAAATCGATCTGGGGCAGGTGGGAAAGGTAGAATTGCCAATGTCCCTATATCTCCATAAAAAAGATTGTTCGTTCTCATTCTGAATCCTCCCGGTTTAAATACAACAAACAGTGGAGACGTATACGGATGTTGGATAGTAATTTCTATTTCTTATATTACTACAGTAAATTAGAATTATCTTATGTATTAATTAATTGATACGTAATAATTGACGAAGCTGATGCTCACGCTTACGCTTTGTTTTATGTTTGGCGGCAAGCTGGTAGTTTCTGGGTTCTCCCCGAATGCCCATTGATCGTAATATGTTCAGGTTCTACACATGGGATTGGCTGCGAGCAGGGGAAAGGTGACACTCAAAGGATTGTTTTCGAGGCCTGCTACAACCATTCATTTTTCTGCACTACTCACCACGACTCGGTATCGCGCCTTATAACTGCATTCATGGATATTTTGCAACGATCCTTCTTCATAAAGGTCATTGATTTATTTTATTATATGGCATGCCATTTTATCCATACATACAACTTAGTAGAAAAGAAGTTTCCAAGAGTGCACAAAACACAAAGATAATTTAATTAGACACACATTGACAACAGAACAGAAATATATTTCGAGATATCATTACGAGAGGTTATTATGACATGGGAAAACGCCTGTCCTATAATCCCCCACATAAGGGCATGGGCATTTGATATGCTCAGGGTAATTTCTTTCAATAAATTTCTTTTGACAACAGAAAAGTATTTCGTTCGGTCGATACACTTGGTTTCAATGAATCGCAATAGAGATTTCTCAGTGTATTATTTCAACTGTCCACCAAGATAGGAACTACCTCGTGTCATTACCACCTTTCTAGAAATGCGAAATGCTTCAGTATAAGAAAGAAAGGGGAAAAACATGACATTTTATGTTACAATAAAAAACGGTTAATGTGCTCTTGATTTTTGAATGCTTGAATTAGAAACTAATATTGGAATATTATCTGTCCTATAAAATATGAAATTGTAGGCAAACATTCTACTATGCACACTGCAATGCTATGTAATACCAATGATGATGTATATGACCGTGAATCATGGACCATCTCAAAAGCTCAGAAAACAGTATAAATGTTGCAGAAACAGGGTTGCAACAAAGAATACCAGCGAAAAGGTAATCAGTACAAGCAAAGACAATATGAAAATAAGTAATTGCCGTGATTATGACTCCAACCGGTTCTCGGCTGGGGCATCAAACCAGCATCAGACACTCCTAAAAATCAGTGAACAACATAACGAAACACCACCCACAAACATGTAATAGAAGAGAGTCCCAGGAATACCTTGTAACACCAACGGGACAGATGGAATCGTTTTAAATACAGATATACCTCGATCCCAGGTTTTATTTGATATATGACAGGGGATTATATCGTAAAAGCTCTTCTAATTATGTCAAAGCGAATAAAACTAACTTAAGTATTAGCCCTTTAAAGAATATCTCAAGGGGGTGGGGGGTACCGGTATATGTAACATTTCCGGAGCGAAAACGATAGCATTTCAGGAAAAAAATGCAGCCCATAAATCAAAGAGAACTGGATACACATTTTTTAAAAAGTGCCCGCCAGTTGTTTTGACAGATACAAATCTGAAAAATCAAAAACCCATCCATTCGAATCAACATTTATTAAAAAAAATGTTCTCCTCTTTACTATATAGGATAAAGGAGCGAGAGCAAAAAGCTTTTCTTCTTCTCCTCTGTGTGATGGAGGAAGGGAAAAAATTAAGATTAATTTATACAATTGAGCTAAAATGTAAGCCATGGTAAAAAGCTTTAGGAGCCCTATTTTCTGCTAAGAGATGCATATGGCATACGTATCAAGCAGAAAGATTTTGGAATGTTAGAAGCAGGCTTTTGAGGGAGCTAAATCCAATGATTATTGAAAATGGGGGTTGGCTATATGAAGAATTATGAGCTCACATAATGACTAGCTAGAGCACTTCCAATGACTAACCTTTGATGAAAACCAAACTTTCCTTGATACAGATGGAAATCCGTCACTCAGGCCCATAACTTAAACAACAGAGCTCTTTAAATAGAAAAGCCGCAACCTCACAATGCAGATCGATATTACATACACACTCAGGACCTTGCAAAACACCATACACAATTACTGTAGTAGCACAACTATATGCATAACAAACCTTCTGGCGCCCTGGTGTATCAGCGGTTAATTAAGTGTTTGGTTCCCATTGGTATACCCGAGGTTGGTATGAAGGGATCAGGGGAATGGGAGGATTGCTTTTATCAGCCCAGAGGCGTGAAGGGCAAGGATAAAGCGACTAGAAAGGAACAAATGCATATCAGCATATTATATCTTAAGAAACTATCTTACATATATATAAATAGCTTTGATATTACATTATATGTGATATACATATAGGATCCCGATAGAAACTATTGCAACTGATATCTGAAAAGATCCTATTACACGCTAAGGCATAAGTTAAGTAAAATATGTCACATTAGATAACTGACGATGGTGGTCAAGTGTTTAAAGTTAAACCGAGAGGCACCGAGTATGTTAATTGTGATGGGTTGAAATAAATATTTTAAGATTCAAGATATTTTTATTTAGGAAGAACTATGCTATTCTCGGTAAATCCTGTTAGAAATTGATTGTTATCATCTTGGTGTGGCAGCAATTTCACCTTCTCATCATGAACAAAGGGAAGACCAGCTGAATTCTGGTAAAACAACGCTTAAAAATGTATTATCAGAGTATAATTGCTTAAAAAAATGAAGACTGACATCCAAGTTTGTGTTTATGTATCCTTCAGATCTATTCTATTTTATACTACCAAATACACGGAACTTCGAAGTATTTGAGACTTATCAGGGAATTTAAAATTAAAATATTATTGGAAAGGAATTGCGAGGAAGCAGATTTGATATAATAACTTCGAATTCAGATTCCATTTTTGTTTAGCCTAAAATGTAAGCACTGAAATAGTATGAGTCAATATCATAACATGGAGATGAGTTGAGTTCCAATCTTATTTTGAAGTGACAAAAGCTATTAGAGTGCAACAAAACAAGTCCATTTTAGGCACAAGAGCGCTGAGTGTTCATTCCTGGCAGTAAAACCATCTCGTGTTTTCACAGCTCTTTGACATGTAATGACGGGGAATTTACTGCCTTGCTCAGCCAAACAAACCATAACAAGTATAAGGGTCTGCATAGAGAATACCGGTGTATACTTCGACAATCCAAACAGACACTCTTATTATAGCTATGTACCCATCTGCGACAGGTGGCAGTCAAATGGCGCCTGTCAAGCGGATATTGTGGATAGAAATATTTAAGGCATATCCCCTTTTCTCACCCTTCTTCCGCCCCTCCCTCTCCACAGAGCTCTACTCTTTCAGTTCCTCCCAACTTTAACCCTGTCTATCTGCACCTCCCTCTTCCTCTCCCTCTCACCTTCCGTACTAGGATATACATCTCTTGATCATCCCTCTTTTTCTCCTTTGCTCCCTCTATATTTTCATCTCCCTTACTCTTCGTTTTCTCTCACACACCTCTCATCACCGCCCTTCTTCTGCCCCCTCTCCCCATTCGACCCTCCCTCCCTGCACCACCTTGCATCCCTCCACCCCTTTGTCTACATCTCCTCATTCTATCCTCCCTATACCCCTCTTCACCTTAAATATCTCTCATTTCGCCCCCTCTTTCTCCCTCTCCCCCTTCCTCTGTCCACCCTCCCCCTCACTTTCCTTCGTACCCCTCCCTCCCACTTCCTTCCCATCTTAACCTCCTCGCTCTCCCTTGATATATCTTTTGATCATCTCTCTGTCTCTCTCCTCGGTCTCTATTTTCATCTCTTTTTCTCTCTCACACGTCTCACTCTCCCTGACATCCTGTCTCCCTCCTTCTGCCCCGTCTCCCTATTCTACTCTGCACCCCCACCCCACAATAACATCTTCAAACCCCCTTTTTTTCATCCCCTCATTCTACTCTCCCTCTATTTCGATCTCGCTCTGCCTACCAATCTTCACCCCCTTAAATATCTCCCATTTCACCACCACCCTCCACTTCTCCCTTATACCCCTACCCTTTTTATCATCCTCCCTGCATCACCGACCCTCCTTCTTCTTACACATACTACATCCAGAGAGTTTAGGAAGTATGTGACGTCAGGGAATCCAATTTAGAGCATGACATAATATCATTTCATCAAGAAATTAACCGGAATAACAACATATCATATCAGAATAATGAGGTTTTTTCCACCGAAATTACTGGCTGCATTTTTTAAACAGTAGTTTAGATATGACAACCTCCGTTTTATGGGTGGTCAGCCTCTGGGGGAGCTTTTGTTTCCCAGCCCAAATGATGCATTTTGGGCGGATTTGCTCATATATCTATATAGACATAGCTATTCTAAATTGGCATTACATGGAACCATAGCATCGACCCTGACTCAATGTGACGGTTAATGTTCCCAGGGCTTTCTTTTGTTATAAGTGGAACTTCAACAAACTCTTAATTAATCCAAAGAAAAAGAACTATGTTTAAAAAAATATTATGATAAATCATTACAGATATCAGTGTATTACATGTATTATGTTTTGCCATTAGTAACTTTAGACTACTAGACACAACTAGAACCACAAGTTCTTGGTCATTGCCAGCCTCTTCATCTATGGTTCGGGGGCGGTCTAATACTGGGGTTAGTAACCGACAACGAGCTCAGGTGGATGAAGCCACCTCAACATATTACATACAAAGTACAAAGGGTGTTTGGATACAATACAGAGTAAACACAATAAGCGCCCGGTCGTTTTTTTGTGTGAAATACGGTATAAACAACAGCATCTGCTTTTGGCTGGCACCTCATGACGTCACACTCTCTCCGCCAATCAAAATTCACCAAAACCAAGCCCCTTCGATAGTGGCAGTATCAGCACATATGTGATACGTCTAAACGTAAGCAATAGCAGATATAACTCATTTATATATGATAACACCCAAACAAACTCCAAATCAAATTATCAATTATCAGCTAGGCCTACATTAAAATACCAATCGGTAGCTATGAAGCAATTAACGTCATGTTGGCCTGCCAGATGCAATCGAGAGGGAATTCAAACGTATAGGACACCATATATTTTCAAGGATTGCATCTGCAGATGGTTCAGAGATATACGAATGAGACTATTTAATTAGATCCATGTAGACCACGGAGTCAATACATGCCAATTAATCGATATGGGAAGGTGTGACCCATGATGTCATGGAGAGAGAACGTAGCGATCCAGCTAGGCTGAGATAAAGCCCGCGTGATTAAATCATGTGACAGTTTTGATGCAAGGCGATGACGTTACCATATTGACCTGCACAAGGCAGAATCTGTTCACGAGGCAACGTCAACACAAGAGGCAACAAATCCCTCGACACCACAGGAAGACAAAGTCTTGTCCTCCCCTTTGTTACCATCAATTTTGTTCTAGAGGCCCAACCAATTAATTATTAAACGTTGAAAGTGGAATGGGGTCAACGTCAAAGGTGCAATTTCCGGGAAGCTGATTTTCGGACACGAACGAAAGTGAGCTTTAAACTGACTTTCTCATATAGCTTCATATCTGCCTCCAGAGAAAGGGGAGGAAACAGAGCGGCCTTATGGAGGAATGCCTGGCAAGTCGAAGCTTTGAACATGTAAGAATGGCCAAGGGCTTTTATATACATGTTATACCTATGAAAATTGGAACAACCTAGGAATTGACATACATTCATTGAGATAAAATTAAATACATACATAAATACAAAGGTATAAACGCATATAAATTATTATGCAAAGGAAGAATCAAACGATAAGTGTGTGATGTTAAAAAGGAAATGATACAGTATGGACAGAGATGTTTATGCATCAAAATATGATGAGGTATGAGTATTTATGCATACAAAACGAGACCTATGAATTTAGGTTATATTCCGTGTGATCTAGGATTAAACGAGGTATGAATTTGCTGTAATCCTTGATGAGGAAATCTTATACCTGTAGGCTACTGTAGATATTAGTGCTAATCAAATTCATGTACTCTGTATCTACAAGTATTTAAATAATTTTAGTACAGCTAAACACTATGTACAGTCGTAGTCGTAGGAAATTCGCACGATTCTGTACACTGAAACAATTTTTGATAATTATGAAAATCTTTGGAATAGTAATTAAAACGGACTCGCTGGGACTCCCAAAGAAGAAGAATGGCCAAGAGCACATGGGTTCTTACACAATGAAGATACGGTGGAAGCCTAGACAGTACGATTACTGCTTAGCTAAAACTTCCACTATAGGCGGGTTTCCTGCTCACGTTGCACTATTGATTTTTGTCTATTAAAAGGTGTGCAGCAGTCCGGTTCCATAGGAATCACATATACTTTGGAAGTAAAAATATAATCCCGTCTTTCAATTCCCCTTCGTTTTTAAAAGAAGGGGAAAAAGTAGGCCTAATTAACTTGCTATATATAGGGCCTATGTTATGAATTTCTACTATTTACAAGACCAAATAAGATGGACGATATTGGATGGTTTTGGATTCCACATAGAAACTAATTTGAAAGAAGAAATGCTCTATTAACTTTAATTATAGTTAACTTACGCTATATATTTGAAGTTATCTAATAGCATATTGCTTCCTAGCAGATAGCGGGAGATACGGTATATTTATCATTAAGATACTCAGAGCGTTTCAAGTTGAATAGTATGGGTTTCTTCCTTCGTCTTTAATGAAAATTGGTAACAAAAAAAGGTATGCGTTCTTTGTTCCAGTCTAGCCTTTCTTTTAACACCAATCTATTATAGAAGAAAAAGCCTTCGCAGTGAGGGTGATTGGTAAAGGTCAAAAAAGGGCAAGAACCTCCTGCTGTCATTTTTAATCAGAACCACTTTTTATCGACTCCCTTAGTACGTACAGGTAAGATAAACAATCAGTTTTTGTCGGGCACTGACCAACGAAAAGCCGGCGGGGGAATTCATCCAACTTCCGAACACAAGCTCAGGTCCACCTTAATGGGATATGAGATGAGCCGGTTGACTGGACAGAATTCTTCAAAGGGGTTATCACGTAGTTTTCCCTTTCCTACGAGGTTAAAAGGTTTATTCGACTTGCCGCTAGCACGTAAATGCTGTGTTTACTTTGCCTGGAGGACGCATGGATATTTAAGTCCATGGCCCGGAGCGGTATCGTCAAGACAGGATAGAGCATTGGGAGGCTTTTGGTAGGGAGTAATCTAAGCTGCACCTTGTAGCGTTCGACAATTGGTGCCCTAATTAGTAATACCTAGTTATGTTTGAATAGTAGGAAACAATACAAATCTCCAATTAAATTCTTCGCGATGGAGCCTATTTCATTAGCTATCCTATTTTAGGATGGTGATACAAGAATTACTTCTTATATGTTTTTTCCCGCACATAATAGTAATGTCTGTGTGACGCAATCGGAGATGCTTTAGAAGTAACTTTCATCCAATTCCGGCAATAATAATGTATTTCCCGTTACGTTACGGACAGGAGTTCAAACCATTCATTACGACTTCCCTGCAGTGCTTCAGTAGTGGGTAATCATACGAAATTATGATGTATTACATATCTAGGAAGATGTAGGTTTAGGTTGCTGTCCCATGAACATAAATCAGAGCAATGAGTACCACTAAAGAAGTTATGTTGTGGTATAATGATTGAGATTTATTAAAATAGAGACAAATTGCTCAAATCTAAAAATGGACCAAAAGATGATACATCAAATTTTAGACATATTTTGGTAATTGTACTCCCAGCTAAAATACTGGAAAACTGTATACATGAGCAATTATATAAATATTTCGAAGATAATAATTTATTATATCAAAAACAGTATGGATTTAGATCTGGAATATCTATTGTCAACGCATAAAATGATAAGTATGTTACAAAGAGGTAAAGTTCTACATGTGTAAGTCGTACATCAAGTATGGTTCCCAATTATGAATTAGTATCTAAAAACGTTGGCGGTTAATTACGTAACTGGGTTTTGGGGGGTCGAGGGGCCCGAGGGCTGCTCCCAGTGACAATCGTTGAGATATGTGTTAAAGTAATATCACATATCTCTCTTTGTTGGACATATAATTTTATTATCATTTTTTTTATTCTATTCAGGCCGATATCATAATCATCAATTATCAGATTCAATTTAATTTCGAACCACAGCGTCGTATCTTAATAATTTTATGGAAAAGATATGTTTATGGATAACAGACAGCTGATTCGAGCATCAAGTATAGATAGAGTAGTACTAAGCCTGGCTGGCCACAACAATAAATTCATGGCTGGGCATGTGTGAAGATTTAAAGCAAAAAGGTAAATGCCTGGCAAGAACATATGTAATATATATATTATGTATAGCAAATTTAGCAGCGGTTTGTTTCTGATATGTTATAATGCGTTTAATACATCGGGATGACTTTAGTACATGCATGGAAATAAACGTTCATTCTGGAGAAAAACTGGATCTAAAGAACCTGAAGAAAAACTATTCTCCGAGCCTGCCACTACTGATTAGTATTTAAATAATGAACCAATTTATACTGATTGCCTTAACAAGTAACATTTGCGGAAAGGAGTGAGCCAAAATAGATTGATTAAACAGATGAGTAAACAGCCAAATCTCCCATCGTATCACCGAAACTCTGGTCTCGGGGATATTAATCAACACAAATTGGTGAAATGTTGACATCTGGTTTCCCCCGAGATTATGAGTGGATAATACAACAAACGACAACGTATGATCTTCACAGCGTGAGAAATAAAAGTGCTCTGTGCGAACACCTTCTATGTAGTGGGAGTCGGCCAAACAGGCAAAAACTCCTGGTTATTTTGAGTGGAGCTAATTGTCTATTTTCCTAATCTTCATTAGTGCACATACTAAACGAGTTAATAGCTGGCACTGGGCTGCCGGGAAGGTCGAGTACTTTTAGTATAAGCAACACAAGTAGATGTGCTTATATGTGTACAATTAAGTGCAAATCCATGAGTTAATTAGACTCAGATGTATTACCAGGCATGAAAATAATTCGTTCTGATTCGTTTTAAACAATGGTCATTTTGAAGATTGTCTGGTTTGGGATCGCATTTCGAAGACAAATGCGCAGATATTCTCAGAATGACTTTCATATTGCACTCTATTCCGCAATGAGTTACTCCATACTAGGTACGTAGAAACTGGTTGCGGAGTATAGGGCCTGCCCAGGGAGGATGCCCCCACCCAGACCCTCTGCTAGCTGGCCACGTGCACCTTATTACTAGCATAGTACCCGTCGTTCGGACGGTTAATAACAGGTAGGTTCTCTATGAAAAGTATGGTCAAGAAGGAAGGATAGGTAGGAACTGTTAGATACAAATCTCTCACCCTATTCCTTTCACTCTCTCTCTCTCTCCTCCTCCTCTCTCCCTCTTGCCCACTTCTCTCTCTCCTCCTCTCTCTTCCTGTCCCTACCCCTCACCTATCCCCGCCCCTCTTCTCTCCTCTTCCCCATCCCTTTGTCTCCCCCGCCCTCTCCCTCCTCTCTTCTCCCCCCCCCCCACTCGTTTCTCTATCCCTTGTGCCAGTTCTAGGTCATTCCCCCGCCAACAACCTCCCCGCCGACATTCTCCCCGCCGCAATCTCCCCGCTAAAAATCTCCCCGCCGACATTCTCCCCTCCATACATTCTCCCCGCCAAACGGCCTCCACATTTTCCCCGCCAATAAATGATAAAAATCTGTACAGGTTGAGTGGGAATCAACCTTAAAAATCATGATGTGAACGCAGCAAAGTGACTGAAGTAAAAGAACAGTATTTGGTGGAATTATAAACTGTTTTTATTTTCTAAATCACACAATTTTGTTTAGTATAGCCATGTTATACTATCAAATTCTACTATCAAATTCTAGCATAATTTATCATTATCAAAGAACATTGTTATACATCACCAGTCCAATTCGACAATACTAGTACTACATGAACATAATAAGCATATCAAACTCCTAAAATACTAATATCTGTCTTATAACTTAAATACTATTATCTGTCTTATAACTTGCTTTATAACATAAAAATGTGTTTTATAACTTTAGCTTGTTCTTTCCCTGTTAATATGTGTATATGAGCAGGATATTTGTATACTACTGATTCCTTATATCAGTAGCATCTGAAATAAATGTGAAAGGTTTGAAGGGTATCAGTATTCCCGAAATGTTTTGAGGAGAATGTGTGGATGAAATTGTTTGAGTAACACATCTTTAATACAAACTTAAATGAAATAGAATGTCGGCGGGGAAAATGTCGGCGGGGAGGCACTTTGGCGGGGAGAATGACGGGTGGGGAAAGTGTAAGGCGGGGAAATGGAGGCGGGGAGATTGAGGCGGGGAGAATGTTGGCGGGGGAAACACCGGACACCCCTTGGGCCCTCTCTGATTCCTCCCTCCGTCTCCCTCCCCTCTGCTCTCTCTCCTCCCCTCTCTCCCTTCCCGCCTCCCCTCACCTCTTTTTCCTTATTCGCTCTCCCCTCCCCTGTGCTCATCGAAGGCATGAT
Organism: Sthenelais limicola; assembly: GCA_942159475.1. Classification (NCBI taxonomy): domain Eukaryota; kingdom Metazoa; phylum Annelida; class Polychaeta; order Phyllodocida; family Sigalionidae; genus Sthenelais; species Sthenelais limicola. Next base: position 55,128,151 of record OW804095.1, on the reverse strand, counting down.
GTCATTCCGTTTTTTTACTTCTCTCTCCCTCGCTCTCTCTCTCTCTCATCTTTTCTCTCCCCTTTCCCTTGTACCCTCTCTCTCTCGATTCTTCGCACACCCTGCCTCTCTCTTCCCCTCTCTCCCTCCCCACCTTTCTCTCTCCTCTTTTTCCTTCTTCACTCTCTCCGTCCTCATCATCGAAAGGATGACGTCATTACGTTTTCTTTTCGGTCTGGTTTGCTCCAAGAAACGGGCGGGGTTACAATGTGGACAATATTTTAGAGAGAATTATAAGATTAATCAAATAAAGCCGTCCTGTAATATTCCGTTTTTTCTTTGAAATGCTAAATATTCTCAAAGATAGTATCATGCAGAATTATTAAAGCAATCTTATTCAAAATAATGATAAAAAAAAATAGGACATAAGTCTAGCCCACCTGTTTAGTTTCAGATTGATGGTACATTAGAGCACAGACCATCTCTGGTAGGACGGCTGGTACTTTTCCCAAGCGTTCTGCAAAGGTGCCCAGGAGTTGAGTTGTTTGGTGTAGCCATTCGGTGCGCTGTAGTAGATGGCCTAACTTGAGGAGGTTCATTGCTGAGACACTATTAGCACTCGGTTCGGCACCGTCGTGGTCTGAAAGCATAATGAAAGTAATAATGGTATTAAACAAGGTTTTTGTAATAATTGCAGAGGAAAGCAAATGAGTTGGAAAACGTTTTGTTTTGGTCTAGGGGGTAATATTTTAGGGATTATAATAGACACTATAAGGGACACCATTTTTAAGGCAGGTCTTACTTCTTTGGCAGAGGAAAGTAAATGAATTGGAGACAGTTTTGTTCGGCCTAGGAGGTAATATTTTAGGGACTTATAATAGACACCAAGGGACACCATTTAGACCTGCCATATACTTCTTGGGGAAAGCTGTCACTGTACATGTCAATCTGGTAACATCTTATCTCAATCATCTCATCTGAGACTACGCACCAGGGACACCAGGGGAAGAAACTCTATACTAGGAGAGTGTAACCTCTACCTCTCACACAGGGCACAGCAGCTGTAGCAGAGAGTGAATGGAGAGGGAATGCACTGTGGGAGGGAAAGAGGAGAGAGGAGAGAGGAAGAGAGAAGGATGAGAAACCCAAACCACAATGGATAATCAGAGCTTAGAGTAAATGAATGGATTCATAAAGTGTTTCCTCACTTGCCAGTCACATGCATGATTTGATAATTATCCAATAGTTTATCAGTGTTTAGAGTAAATGAATGTATACAATGTTTCCTCACTTTCCAGTCATATGCATACTTTGATAATTATTCTGAGAAGTAAACATAGTGGTCCATCTACCATCGTTAATATTGGTAAGTTTTAAATGAATCATTGAAGTGGACCTACCATCGTTTCCTTTGGGAAACGCAAATAACCGGAAATGGTACTGTGTACAAAGAGGTGACAGTACATAACTGAAAATTGCTAACAAATTTGTTCGGTTTTAAGCACTAACTGTTACTGATACTTGTTTTGGGCTCAATTCTCATGTTAAAATCGTGCGAGAACAGATAGTGGGATGTCTATTTGGTGGGATGTCTATTTGGAGAAGTCACTGATATGTATCGAGAACAAAGGACAGTGATAGTTTCGTCTAAATATTTTTTAAAAAAGAACAAAAAATGACCAGCAAATCCACTTGGCAAGTAAATACGTTGCGATTAGATCCTCTTCATGAGAATGATTTTCTCCAGTTCAGATAGATTACCAGGTTTGTAGCAAAGCGCTAACATTAGATGGAATTTCTCCAAGGAGTCATAACAAGAATGGTGCCCACGTACACGCACACCAAGAATAGAATTCAGCCAAGGGGCACTTATAGAATCACTCAGTTATCTAACATAGCATCCCAAAATATCATACTACACGTGATACTTTATGGTGCGATGAAGAATGTGCATTATGAGGGACGTGCAAGTCGACCATCTTTTTTTTCACGATGCTCAGTACTAGGCCTAGACATGGTCTACCCAGGGCCTCAGTACACTTAGACCATCGTCATTTACCTCATTACTCCATTAATCAGATAATTAGAGATACAATTATTGAAGTTTGTGAGGTTATTTCTGTCCGCATCAAGCTCCTTCTAACAAGGTTTCAATCAGAAGGACAATGCCATGATCGTTGTTGGAAAACCAGTCCACAGTGTACCAGTCTTGTGATATTGTTTCATTCATTTGCTCGACTCAGCCAAAATCAAAGGCAGAGCCATTAATCCGTTTCCACATGGACATTAAGCCCGAGACCTGAGTCAATGGGAATCTATTGATACAAGTATATGCACCTCATTCTTGCATTGACAACGTTTTTCCTTTATCAGATCAGCAACACAAGACATATGTCAAGCAATATATACATACAATATATGGAGGAGTGCTGTCGTCATGGAAACGATCGTTATTTTTCTTATTTTATTACGTGCCTTTTGGATGGCGTGTGTGAGAGAAAACATTGGATATGTTGGTGGAGATAGGGACAAGTTGAAAGGCTTTGGCTTTAGTGACAATTGGCAAAAAGTAAAGCTTTTGAAAGCCAATGTTGTCGCTGATTTCTAGTCTTGCAGGAAGTGTTGTTCGTAATTGCGCATCTGAATGTTTTTCTGGTGCAACATTGGGTCCATCAAGCCAGGATAAATTTGATAAAACTTGGTAATTTTCCACACCATCAAAAATGCCACGCAGCCAAATTGATAGTGATTGTGTAATATCATGTAACAATGTTCAATAATATAAATTATTAATAATGAATTATAACACAATATGCATATTATTAACATATATATATATATATAAGTTACAGGAGATGAACTGGGTTTTCATCATAATAATAGGGGAAGGGACCGTGGCTTTTGCATTTACTTTCTTGGGTCGTCTACACATTCATCTGATATGACCAAATACGTCGCATGTCACGTCAGAGTGGAGGGCGTTGTATTTTCTAACTTATTCCTCACGTCACTCTTACCTGACCCAATCAGCCATTCCTAGCCTCTGGCTGATGGCATTTTATGACCATTTACGTGTGAATGCTAGCATCTGTAGATCTCTGCTAGCCTATACCTAAATACTCGCAATGGCTTCAGCCCTATCTGTATTTATTGACGGTCACACTAAGACAATGCCGTATAGACGCAATGATTCCTTATGTTCATCAACGTAAATTTGTACGCAATTTCATACTTCATCTAGTGAAAATTCTTAGAGTGTAGATATTTCTATGGGCTTTTATTATTTCAATTTGCTATCATGCTTTCTTCCGATGATGCAGAAATCGTTTCTGTCACCTGGAAATGGTGGCTGCAGGATGTCGTTCCTAGTTGTATAGACACATACCCGTATTATAATTATAATGCCTCACAATATAAATCATACTTGATTGATACCTTGAGACCTTAATTGCTTTTTTGTTTTAAGAAATGATCGATGATGAATAATGAAACTCGTATTTGATATGCATCAAGTCGGAAGATTCTGGCAATACAGTTAATTGCAGCCCAGTCCACAGAATATCTACTCTACGCTCAATATTCTACGTTGCCAAATGGAGAAGACGACGGTGTCCCAAACATCTAAACTGGTATTTCATTCACACGATACATTCTTTGTCCCATGATATATCTATCCTGACTAAATCGACCACGAAGGGGAGGTAAATACAATTTAGGAATAGCTCATTTGTGATGTGTCACAGTAAAGTAAGTCACAAGTAGCACAATTTATAGTGATTTATTCACAAGCTAGATCTCTCTTTGTTGGAATGTTTCCATTTCTAGATTGCTTACCGCTGTTCGTAGCATGAATACACGTACTTAATTCCAAGCCTGTGCATTGAAGATATCTATGCATATCTGAGGTAATCCTAAGGATTGTATTTAACTACTTTCTAGTGATTGACCATCAAAAAATATCAACCTTAGCAACCTTTTTTTCATGCAGAACATAAATATAGAATTACTCATTAGACATCCCAATGATTAAAAGATGAGATCAAGGGGATTCTAATGATACATACCATCTTTTCAAAGATGATAATATCTCAAAATCCATCTTTTGCGACTTCTTACTTATTTCCTGTGATACATCACATTTGAATCCCACTGTTATACCTCGTGGTAACATACCCTAAAATTTTATTGATTACATACATGCTACCTGTCCGAGGGGTCAAGCCCAACTGATATTTAACTGTTATTGATTGGGCGCCATCGCCGCCCAATCAGGGAGCACCTGCCTGCGTGCACGGTGTCCCCCTAGGATATAATGAAGGGTTGTGAACCCCAAACTTCACTTAAGATCGTACAATAAAGCTACGCTACTACACTCTACGCTACAGCTCCTTTTCCTTGTGTTACACTACGTATAACATATTGGTGGAGAACCCGGGCAGGAATATTTGGCGTTGGTGTAGAAATGGATGGGTTGATTTCTCGAGGTAATCTAGCATAGAAGAGCAATAGAAATCACGCCTTTGCTCCTTCTTTAGTTGTTCTCTGGTGGGCGTTGCTCAGCTTTGAGGCGTTCCTGTTTAGATTGCCTCAAATTGTGCATTTAAAAGGCACCAGAATCGATGGTTCTCTAAAATTGTCAAAGGACGCCGGTTTTGGTGCAAAGGGTGACACTCCGAGCGCTTGGAACATTTCACCAACCTCGGCAGCCATCATACTTTTATCTGGGTCATCCAAAAGCATGGGAAAATCACCGCGCTACTGAAGGTCGCGCGCCCCGCGCTTGAAGATAACGATGTTCTGGTCAATTAATTTAGCACGCCCGCAGGCCTGACGCAAAGGGATGTATGAGCGCACGTCCTTTGACGTCATCTGCACCCGGAGTGTCACCCTTTGCACCAAAACCGGCGTCCTTTGACAATTTTATTGACTAGTCAAATTATTAATATCAAGTCAATCTGAGCACTTTTAACTTTTAACTATAAATTAACATTAATTTTATTACGTAACAATTACGTAATTTTATATAACTTTAATCATATTTTGGGATTAATTCCAAAAGTGATCAAAATTTATCTCTTCATCTCTTATTACGTAACATCACGTAATCTTGCTCAATGACTGAAATTAATTATTTCAATTTAATTTGTGGTCAATTTAATTTAATTTCAATTTTAATTTCAATTTAATTTGTTATGAAAATTGAATTTGTATATCAATTTTTATATGTCAATTTTATTTTGTATATCAATTTTATTTAATTATATAATTGATCCTTACTTCGCTTTAAATTAAATTTTATTGCTAAATCAAATTTATTGACCAGGTCAAGTTTATTGACCAAGGTCAAAATTTATTGACCAAGGTCAATTTTATTAAAATTTCCAGGTTATCGATTTTGATCTAAAATCAACTCCTCTTATCTTTCCATCTCAATATTTTAATTATGTAATCCATTACATCCGATTACGTAATCTTACACGACCTTTTCATTGTATAATATCGATTATGTCATCTCGGACAGGGTAAAATTTATTATGTCACCTCAATTAAAACATGTCTTTTATTGAATAACGTTACGTAACTTCCACCTGTTACATATTATTGTATAACTTTATTACATAATCTTGTATAACTTCCATCGGTTACATATTATTGTATAACCTTATTTGCATAATCTTGCATAATCTTATATAACCTCCGCCTGTTACATAACATTATATAACAGTAATTAATTAGTATTGATCGGCGGAGCGATTCATAGTAATTGGGGGATAATATGTTATACCTCCTGGTAACATACCCTAAAATTTTATTGATTACATACATGCTACCTGTCCGAGGGGTCAAGCCCAACTGATATTTAACTGTTATTGATTGGGCGCCATCGCCGCCCAATCAGGGAGCACCTGCCTGCGTGCACGGTGTCCCCCTAGGATATAATGAAGGGTTGTGAACCCCAAACTTCACTTAAGATCGTACAATAAAGCTACGCTACTACACTCTACGCTACAGCTCCTTTTCGTTGTGTTACACTACGTATAACACCACTCTCTTGTGAGAAAAGAGAAAACATGTGTACTTCACTAGCTCCCGTTGGATCTAAACTCATAATGTCTTTCGTACTAAGAGGCCAGGGTTACCTCTATACGAATTCATCAAAGATACCCTCAGCATTATCATGAATGTAGCGATGTTAAGCGGAGGGGAGTTTATTGGAATATTATCGATTTGCACTAGTTTTACCCAAATAAATGTTGATTAGATGTATATATTTTACACAGCACGGAAGATACAACCAGCATACCTTTTTTAGATCAAAAGGTAGAGGTCATCCGACCTATATATTTTACGTTTAAACTAATCGATACAAAGTGACCAGGCATTAATAGAAGATAACAAGTTCAAGTTGGGTTTCGTGATGTTGACACCGGGAACATAAATAACGCCGGGCATGTAATAGAATATGTTGGTAATATCATTTTCCATGTACAAATCTTGACGGTGAAAAAGAACCCCGAGTTTCGGGTTTCTAACTAATCAATTAATGACATTCGAGAATAAAGATATTATTTTGCTAGGCAAAAATTGTAAACACGTAGTCATGTACATCGTATTTTTAGCTGTTAAACTAACCATATATCAGTGCATACATGTGTGCGATGATATCTTATAGCCATGCAGCCTGTTTACAGACAGATGGATTTGTCATTCACGAATTTCTACATGAAAAATATAAGGTTCTAATAGGATCGCAGTTATTTCTTAAATCATAACATTTCCCATCTAAATATCATGTGATGCTCTTTAGAGTACTTGGAAAAGCATTTCCTATTCCCTACATTGCTAACTTGACAGGTGCGAGCAAGTTTCCTCGAAACAGCTTCTCCTAAAATGACCCGACCTGCGTATGGATCTACTCCGGCGATTGTCGTGCAAATGCATTTCCGTTCATTCTGGGCAAAATCTGACGCGTTCGCCTGTACTGGCAGTATATATAGCAATCCTCTCACTCCCATTTTCCCATCATAGTTCTCCCATCAGCCGCTCACCACACAAACAATGCCTCAGGGGTTACTTACCACCTAACTGACGAGTGGTCAATCATTAACTCCCACTCTGAATTATGGTCGAAGGCAACTGGACAATGGATTTCGTAGGTACCGGTACTGAGTTTGAAAGTGCGAAATAGGAAGATCGAGGTGTTTCAGTGTGCAAAATAACACTGGGAGTGCTGGCAAAACAACGGAAATTGGCAACCGTTTGAGATGATGCAATGATCAAGCAATAATTAAAGGGAAAATACTTTTAGGATGAACAAGGAATTAATCGAAGATGCGGATGATGATCGTAGATGATGGCGAAAGATGATTCTCAAATATAGATTATTATAGACAGATGGGTGATGATGGTAGCGTTTTAAAATTTGGCCGAGCAGTGGAGCCTGGTCACCCATGATGGCCGTCCCATCCTCGCCTTCCAACTGAACGATGAATATCCCATAATAACCTTAAGTCAGATCGATACGCAAGGGTCTGGTGTCCCTGGGGCAGGAGGTGACAGATAGCTGCCCCTTTCACTTCTCCCAGCCACCCATAGACTTCGGTTTATGTAATATAAATGGACGCCACTTTCCCCAGTGTTTCCATTCCCAGTCAGCCATCTCCAGCCCAATGCAGCGTTGCTGACTCAACGTGGATACACAAGCAATTAATTTGCATTGCATTGCAAGATTCAATACGTTTTCAATGAGGCCCTCATTCATAAAGAGTCATACTCCTCAGCCACTGAGGGCTCTTATCGGTCCGTCTAAACTATTACTACAGGATATTTTCTACTCTCACATACATTTACCTAAGCCAAACTTGAATATCGTTTGTCATGATGAAGTACATTTTTGCATACAAAATCTACTCCCCATAGATATGGCAACACATATATATCTTGGCACCATACTTGGGTGCCCTGGTTGTCACTGGCCTGCCTGGGAAACCTGGGGCAGGAGCTGACAGTGGCAGGACTTCAATACTGCTTTTTTGGAAAAGACATTGAGTAAGCTATGTTGAACCCTTATCAAATGTCAGTTAGTCACAAGGAAGTGGAATATATGGGCAGACTTGAGATATGGGCTGATCCTAAAATGTCATGAACTGCCTCTGGAGTATGAGGAAGGTGCAGCAGCAAGATCAGCAACATTCACACCCACATGTGCAAACCTGCCTATCACCAGGACACGTTTGGGGCCTTGAGGCTGAAAAATCGGAAAGTCAACTACAAGGTTCCCGATTCCATTGATGACACATTTTGTTATGTATATTCGTACATTGTTTGGACCTGTAAAATACACTTAGCGGCATAGTTGGACACTTTTTTGGCACAAAATCTGCTCCTCACAATTTGTTTCCTTGGCGTCACACTTAGGTGGAATACCTCATAACTTACTTTCACTGCGAAGGCTTCACCTGCAGTACTGAATAATGTTTCCTTGTTACATATAGTCTCTCAAACTAAAAGTTATCTGAATGTCCTATGTTAGATGTTGTCATTAATTAACTTTTCCTTTAATTTCTTACCCTTTTTGACTCTATCTTATATAACTCGCTACTTCTGTAATGTCATTCAGCGAAGTATGGATTCGAAACAAAAAACTTAAAATTTATTGTAATATCAGGCAATTCTGAGAATAGCATCACCGAGGTAATGTCTTTGTTCCTGAATAAAAATGTTTTCAAATCAAATCAAATCAAATAATGACCTTTGACCTTTACCTTTATGAGGTCCTTTGCAAAGAGCTCTGAAAACAATGCACTGACATCTCAAATAAAAAACAATTTTAGGACTTATTGATTGATACCAGTCACTTGATCCTAAATCCAGTAGATAATTGTGTTATTGATTCAATTTTATTTCAAACGTCGACAATTAAAATCCCTCAAAGGAACTTGACAGACTCGGAATCAGAAGATCTGGAGATTTGGAATCAATCGAAAAAACATTGGTAGGCCCTAGGACCCAAAATGCAAAGTTCACCAAATAAACGGTATTCTGCCCCTGGGCTATTACAATTAAAGCCAGGCCATCGGTTCCATAGGCTTTGCATTGTCAGAATCACTGCCCAATTTCTACACAACTGCTAGGAATTGTATGGAGAACTTTTGGAATATTACAATATAGAGTATTAGCAATTAGAGGGAGGGAGGTAGGGAGACCAACACAGTACCATGCATCACCCGCCCTAAATTTGGGCCTTGAATTAATGGACAGCTGAGTTGGACAAAATGAACTATGACTACATCAGGAGACTATCAAGTTGTCTGGTTCGAAATATAGGAGGGTTTCCAGTCAATTTTGTTACCAGAAAAGGTAGCAGCATTTCCGGCCAATTTTAGTACAAAAAACATAGAAAGGATAAGACTAGAGATTCCAGATTTCGGGTATATGGGGAGAATAGAACGAGCCGCCAGTAATAGAAACATTTATTAGACTTGATTCCTCGGCAATCTCGCCCAATAATTATTTATTCAATAACTAGCACCTCTAGTTCCATTTATTTTCCACAATTTTAAGAAAACCGGGCAATAAGGCGAGGTCCCTAACTTGAGGGACACATCTATAGTGCGTCATGGCATATCGTATAGTATAGACTCAATGACTGTATTGTGTTTCTTACGTTTCCAATGGTCATTAGTCAGTGATTGTTGTACCGCGATGGAAATATATTATATCTTTTTGTTTTTAGGCATTTCTTTCAAATAATTGTTGCCCTTTTCAACATTCCCAGTCTGTTGTGGGCCCAAGAAGCAAAGTCTTTTGTACAGAACAGAACAATTCTAAGCATTTGTACACATGGTACCCCAAACCTTGAGTTGTTACCACGAAGGTCTTATTTAGGAGAGATGAGAGCAGACGCATAATTGAATTTTGCTACAAAGGACCTTACTTAACTACAAAAAAATGTCATCTGAAGGGAAAAGATGTTCCCAATTAGTCTTTTTACGAGGACATTATTTTCATTACCAACACATCCATGGTCACTCTACTCATTTGAATGTTTAATTTGAATTCTTGATTTGGAGAAGGACAAATTTTATTAACTTGACGAGATTTGTTTGGCCTTTCATTCAGTTGAAGGCGCCAGGGTCATACTCATTGGATGCCAACACACACTCATGCCTCCTAGGTGCAATTTGCTTTATATGGAAGAAGGAGACAAAGTGTCAAATAGAGAGAGACACTGGGGAATTAAGAAAAAGACAGACAAACAGAGAGTTCATAGGCTTCTACAGTTGAACTTTTGATATAAAATCTAACATCGTTTTCAACCTAATTCTATTGGGGTTTTCTATTTAAAAAAAAACGAATAGATCCCTCCCTGTGTAATTTCCTAGTTGTCACTAGGATTGTGAATAGTGGTGTTTCGCCTTTAATCAGTTTAGTCTATTTAGGTACTATTTCAACCCTCTCCATAACTGATATAAAAAATCTGTATAACAAGATATATGATTAGATAGATGACATGAATTAGTAAATACAGGTTATTGTTATATAATATGTGCACATATGATACATAATCTGAATGTGAATGAATAGGCATTAAACTTGTATAGTAAGGCTCTATTCTGAAGGGCAGTTAATCGATTCCTATACATAAGATACACCACAAATACAAGCTATGAGAAGGAGAGCGTATGCATCTATCTGTACATATGATGTGCTATACGATGCAGTTTCATACAGCTTGGACTTTGGAGATGTCGCTCTCCCCATTTCACTCTTTTTCTGAGTTATTTTGATCACCTTCCTTATTCTCGAACAGCTAATTTTGCTCCCACATGTATGCTCTTCTCCCTCTCCCTCGAGGTATGTACTTTCGCTATCCTTTCTCCAATGCCCAACCCACCCACAACCTAACCCTTTATGATGAGTAAAGACTTAGTTACTGAAGCTGCAGAACGAAGCGATTCGAAGGTTCCGACCCCGCTCATCCATCATCTGGCTCTCTTTGTCATTCTTTACCCCAAGTCACTGGCCCACAAGCTCACATCCCTAAGAACAACAGTTCCTAGAACGAGTTGAATGTCCAAGGTAGCTATCTTGACAAACACAAACGCTGGATCTACAGTCTACTGTGGAGATATAATTACATAAATAACCTCCTGCATGAAATTGATGCTGAGATTGAAATCGTAACCTATAGCCAGGGCATCGACCTCCGCGAGATCCTTAAGAAAACTATCGCGGAGGCCATCAATTTGAGATGTCCCCATCCATTTCACAAGCCTAATCTTAAACTATTCGAGTGTATCATAATATTATCCCAAAGTAATTTCCCTCCATACTAGGAGAAGAAGGCTTAGTACACATATGAAGTGAATGATGTCCGATAGGAATCTCTCTCAATACCGACCGCATGAAGGGGGCCTTCTTCATCTTTACTTCTATTTATATAAGTCGAGGAAGCACAACTGGGGACCGCCAAGAAAAATGGTTGTGATCCATCAATAATGATCACCGTTTTGAACGATCAAATGGGGGTTTCATATGACATCTGCATTTATTATTTCGTGTGTATCACTGTTAAGATATTCCGATTGGCGGTATAATTTGGATATTTAAATTAAAAAGGGTGAATAGACATTAATATTTCAGTATTAGGGTTATTTAGGGATCTCTTTTGAACAATTGGAGGAAGGTGAAGGATCGAGGAAATGTGGAGAAAATATTATGTATATATTCACCGTATTTCATTGATAAAGCGCCCGGGCGCTTATTTTTTTAAGCCACCCCTGCCCCCGGCCCTTATTCGGGACAGGCGCTTATTAAAATAAAGAAATAAATACACAATGCAGAAATACATTTTTGATAGAAATAATAATGTCTTTTGTATTCTTATGAAAGTCATGCTCCTTGTATCATTGGGCCGGCGCTTATGGAGTACAGGAGTGAATACATTACCTAAGTATTTCTCAACTACTCCTTTATTTCCTCACTATTTCTTTCATTACATGTTGGATTCAAAAGGTAGCAGTCAATTAATTTTTGCCATTATGTAGGCCTAAGATGGGGCAGAACAGAGATTCATTCTCTGTCTCAGTTATTATTTTGGTTATTATTATGTATCTGACTTTGTTGTATTAATTCCAGGCCGAATGCAACAAGGTCCAGTTACAATTATCGTCCTTCCTAAAATAAAGGGAAATCAAGGGAATATCAAGATATGAAATAATTACCCCAACAAACCTCGGCAATGCTGACGTGAAACTTTCAGAAAGTAAATAATTAAATATCACTTCAATAAACAAAAGCTATTTGAATAATTATGATAAGATATCTAAAATCATTCAGGATCCAACTCCAAACAATAAATAACAGAAAATAAAAAACGAGGAGAAAGTTACTAGCCGGTCATAGAAGATATTCAAATAAATGGATTATGATTAAACAAAAGCAAGTGAACATAATATGGACTTAGAAGGTTGTGGTTTGGAGCAAAGAGTCTTATGGCATGGGATAGAGGACGAGCGATAGCGAGTTCTCTATCCCATGTCCATAAGGCTATTCCCTCCAAACTATTATAAAGTCGAGATCGTGTATACTTCTATAATCTAATGTGAATAAGAGATAAGGAGAAAGGACGACCAGACACGTACAGATTCCGTTACCAACTAACTGTATATTTTATTAAACAACAACCCTCACAGGAGCAGCTCACGTGCTACTCCTGGAGGTGGGAGGGGCTCTATCCATGATAGGCCCAAGGCAATATGAATGGCAGGTGTGAGTCATGGAGGGAGGGGCTAGGATGATCTTGGCTGTATAGCATCACCCCCTCGCTACCCCGACGATCCTCCATAAAGCACACCTGCTAAAGAACAAATAATACATAATATTTAAGAGTAATAGCTAAATAAAGAACAATCAAGAAGGCGATCACATACGGATTCTTTTTCGTAAATATGGTATATGGAAGCAATTACTAGACATTTGAGAAAACAATGACAAGCTAAGATACACGTAAGGTCTAACAGAAAGGTTGTGAAATCATTAACTCGAACACTTGACCGGCCGCGCAGGGATGGCATAAGGCGAGAGCCTGCGTCGGCGACCGGCCTTCTCAAATGACAGCGCCGGCGTATGCACCTACACATTCCGCCCTAAACATAAATCCTGGCCGTAGAGAGACCGGCAAGGCGCAGTGAATACGGGGCCTGACACCGGCCCGCACAGAAACTTCCTTAAAAGACCAAAATTAATAATAAAAGTGTGATAACTCTGATAGAGTGAAACATAATTGTTTCCTGCTTCTGCTTAGAAAATATAAAGAGAATACAACAATACAGCAGAACGCTATCCGTACATGAAACTTTAAAGAAGACTAAAATATGCTACAAATATACAAAAAGCTCACATAAAGTGAGAATCACTCTCTTCCCCCTCTCTCTCTCAGGGGAGAGAGAGAAAAGATCAGCCCGCCTCACACTCTACACTACTTCCAATTCCATTGGGCTTCCTTGTACTGGCTTCCACACCAGAGTCCAGCGAACCTCGCCTTCCTCCAGCATGGCAGCCAGCACCCTGTACTTAGTGCAGGTGAGAGATCTCTGTCGAGGCAGATCGATCTCCAGCAGCCCTCCTTGGTGTACTAGCCTGATAGGTCCAGTCCACCGGAGAGCTACTGAGGAGAAGAGATAGCAGCCCCTATCTGCATAGATACCTGACATTCTAGGGGCCTCAGCAGCGGAGAAAGACTCTCTCTCAAAAATAGTAGAAGAGAGAAAAATCTCAATATATCTTTCTCCCTGCTGGAGGCGGAGGCAAATCTTGTTGGCCTTGCTGGTGACCTTTCGGCGGCAGCAGCAAAGGCAACAGGCCTTCAAGCACAAATACACCTTATACAGACATCTAACAATCTTTGGTAAGCAAAAGAAAACAATAAAAATCACTGCGACGATACCTATCCAATTTATCCCTGAATTGGGGGCTTGGTAGAGAGGACCAACCGTTGGGCTCTTAGGGGGGCCCAAAGTAAAGTCCATTTTCGTGAAGCTCGGCCTAGTGAGAGGCATTTTTAGCCTCGTTAAGACTGAAAAAATGCACTAGGTAAGACAAAATTTCGTGACAACAATGGTGTCTGGCCAAAAGGCAAAAAATAAAGGTAAGAAAGTGGGGTAAAGGATAGTTAACTGCAGTGAAAAAACGTTTAAAAGTGACTTCTTAATAATTTGTAAACTCTCTATGACTAGCCTACAAACACATCTCCTCCAAACTTGCACAATGCCGTGTCATGCCCTGTGAATGATCACTCAGGCATGTACACGACCTTGTGTGGATGATTGTCATCAAAATCAAGAGAAAAGTGCCAATAGGCAAGGCAAAAAGCCAAAAAGCAAACTCCAAAAGGATGGGATAATTACAAAAATAAATAAGACATAAAAATAAATAGTTTTTAAAAGGAAAAAGTTTCACAAAAGTGAAGGCAAATTAATAAAGAATAACATAAAAAAAGAAAAGTCAACCAAAGATTGCTAACAGCAAGACAAAACCGCTCTCTCCAGCCCTACATAAGTGCCAGAATAATAGATCATTCAGAGCGTGTTTACATACACCAACCTTGCTGTATAGAGCTAACAAGCTTAACCTTGCCGCCTATGACGTCCCCGCTCTCAGCATGACTGCCTATAGCGCCCGGTCGGTGAAACATAATATGGGTCGTCTATGGCGACCAACACAAAACGGGCGCAATGTTAACTCAATGGCGTCTGCCGAGAGAGCCATGCTGACAATCAAAACACATATGTATGGTAGTTCCCAATAGAAACTGACTCAGTATCTGTGAGATATCGTGGCAAAAACAGGTCAGCAAATACATATAAGTACAACGACACCACACAATACAAAGACAAAGCAATCGTTTCAAAGAAATATAGAAAATCGGAAAACAGACCCAAAAGCCTGGATCTGAGAAATCGTTGAAAGTTATCAACGAGAAAATCAAGTTAAATCTTTAAAAGTTCAAAATCTAAAATACATGGAAACAAAAAGAAACATCTGAGGAAACCCCTGGAAGCAAAAACATGGTTAAGACAAATTATAAACAGTACAATCAGCAGCACATACGGCTGTAAGTGAGACCCACAAAACAGATGTTATTGTTTTGCTTCCTCATTCAAATACCCAGCTATAAATACACCATACACCAGAGAAACAAGGTCAGATACATTCTAAGTTGGCAGAATAATAAAAATACCTCATGGGGCCGTGCTGTGACCCCAGTCACCACAACTGGGTGACCCAAATACTCGGTCACACACTGAAACAGCTGTATCAGTCCACATAGCAAATTAGACAAGAGAGAAAACAATAAATCCACAGAAAAAACTGCTTCTAGGAAAGAAACTAGACGTCTTTCTCATCTCTCTCATGGAGATCTGAGAAAGAAACACATTTGTTTCTCAGACCTGCCCCATTTCCCACACTTGCTAATGAGATAGTACTCGAGGTTAAACCTCTTTTCGAACGACTGAGGGGGGTTTTTAATAAAATCTGCACAGTTCTAGAGTTCTTTGGGACCCAAAATAGAGCCCAAATCTTCTCCTGACTTGCCAAGGCTGTTTTTAGCCTAAAAGAGGAATAAAAGGGTATTTTAACAGCTGTCGGCAAAGTTACTCTAAACACTTTGCCTTGACTGGGTACTAAAAGGTCATCACTCCATTCAAGGAAAATAAATCTCCTCAAATGGCAGCAAGAAATCTCTGCCTCTGCAGAGATTACTACAGGAGCAAGAGACTTGACCATAGCATTATGAGAAAAAATTGAACTGACCAATGGAAAATCGAAAGAGTTTCCACTGCTCTGTAAACGCAAGTGAAGCATGGGGGTGTCCAACATCTCGTTTCTTCCCCCACAGCAAATCATGTTCAAGAAAACTCTATAGGTCCAAATCTTTTTTAAGACAAATACTAGCATAATACAGAGGCAAATGGAGACCAAATAACCAGAATAATCGTAGTAAAAAGAATAATAATTAAAGGAAGAATCAGTGATAGGCCTGGCACTCGGTGAAAAAACGACATTAGCAGCCTCCAGATCAGTTAAATTCATAATAGCAAAAGCATCTGTCTGGCGCACAATTGGAAAAATAGCTCCCAAACGATGCATCTTACAGAATAAATAAACACACATTATCGTGTTAAAAAGGCTGATCATGGTGGCAGTAATGCCCACCGACTGATGTTTAGGGAGATTCTGCAGATTTACTTTCAAGTTATCCCAAATTTTCTTTACTTTTTGTTGCTTTTCCATCATGTCCTTTACCGCTGGTCTTAAGTCGATACCCTTATTTAATAAATCGTCTCCAAGGTGGCCTAAATGTTTCCTAATGTCCTCGGAGGAGGGTAAATTTAATTCCACTGGAGCATGAAAGATTTCTGCCCCAGAGATATTTAAAATATCGATTCCAAAAGAAGCAGCCATAGGCATATTAAAACCTGTTTTGATACTAATATGAGCAATTTCTGGCTCTTCACAGTTAATTTGATTATTTTCCAACACAACCTTATCGAATTTCAAAATACACTGGCAGGGTAAGGACACAACAAGAAAAGGGGGGACACTAATCTCCTTGTTATGACCCCCAGGGCACTCAAACCTCGCTGTATGGCCTGCCCCGACGATGACATGGCTGTCATTACCCACTGATAGGTGTGTCAGGGGCACAGGCACGTTGAGGAACGAGTGGTAAGGGCATAGTTCAAGGGCTGAAGTTACATTATCAAAGAATAGGGACGATAAACATGACCAAAGTCTAATAGATCTCAAAATAATAGATTCTCTGCAAAACCTACCATAATCCAGGTTGACACAAGCTTCCATAAATTCACTGTTCAGTTCCAAGTACTGGCTCTGGTCCTTCGAGATGGCAAAA
This sequence comes from Sthenelais limicola, assembly GCA_942159475.1. Lineage (NCBI taxonomy): Eukaryota > Metazoa > Annelida > Polychaeta > Phyllodocida > Sigalionidae > Sthenelais > Sthenelais limicola. The sequence goes on along the minus strand of OW804095.1, from coordinate 55,111,251 downwards.
TATTTTGAGGCAAACACCAGTTTAGTAAATCCAGAGGTATTGTGAGAATGGCTATGTAGGGGCAAGGGAATAAAAATGGGTCTAAAGAGAGAAAAAATTGATTTTCTAGGAGCCACAATGACCCCCAAAGAAATAAAAATTCGATCTCTATCCACATGGAAATTTAGCAGCGAATCCCTGTCCAAAGTAGTTACCATATGGTAACCTTCAGGCAAGGACCTCCGCAAGACTCCCCTAGCCCTGTCCAGACTCCTGTCCTCTACGAGATCCAACGACACATGCCCCTCCAATAAACCCTCGATCGCTGTCAGTACTTTCCTCACCGTTCCCACGTATTGGGCCTGGGCCACGATGTCAAGGGTGGTTGCAGAGAGGAAAGACAGCTTTCTGAAGTTTAGGTGCATGAATCGTATGGCAGACAGGAGCTCTCCAGAGCTAGTATTAGCCACAGTACCAATAGTCGCAGTTAAGTTCAAAATCAAATTGTCTACTTCCAGTAAATGTTCCAAAGAAAAATCCAACAGCAAATTTGTGTTTAATACAAGTCCATTGATGACCTTATCTCTTGCCTCTTGTGTTTCCTCAATAGTTCCAACTCCTCCTGACATAATACGCACAGCTTTATTGAAGTCAGCCAATTCATCCTCAGTGGCCACACCAAAAAGTTTTCGAGCAACCTTTCCTACCCCAGGCAAGACAGATCGTTTTGTCCTTGCAGAGTAATCAGCCTTCAAAGTTTCCATAATAGAAGAAAACTTGAAAAATGTCCCATTTGCAATCCTATATAGACGATTTTGCATAAAATTAATTGCAACACAATCTTCCTCTTGTATTCCTAGTCTAACAGAATCGCAAAGGGAAGGCATAACAGGGTCTTCTACCCTAGGCAAGGGTAGGTCCAAAATCACTGACTTCTGTTGGCAATTGACCACGATGTCTTGCTCTTTGAACAGGAAAACACCCAGGTTTTGTCGCAGCCTGTGTCCCGTAACAGACACAGTCGCCACGACCAGCAGGAAAAGCACGCTGAAGTTGAAGAAAAATCAGACACTCTCTCAGACAATTTGCAAAAAGTCAAAAACAAATGATAAAAACGTAAAGAAAAAGGGTTAACTAAAGTACAATATCTAAAACCAAAGTCTATCTACTTGATTCAGTTAGACATTGGCTTCACACGATCCCCATTGTCTATGTGGGGAGTGGCAAAGTTCTTAAGTTTCAGAAAAAATAAAATCTAAGTACAGAATAAATAATTTAAAGTTCCTAGAAATCATTTCTAGATCATTAGCATGGACGCTTAAATGAGTCGAACGACGAATTAGGTAACCAATTACAAGAGAAATCAAGATGAAAAGAAAAAAAATATATCAGGGAGCAACTCCTACCTCCGTCTATCCATCTTGAATCTCCAGACCTTGAGTGATCGTGGTCTAGTCAGAGAAACCTTAGGGTAGTACCCATTACATTAACCCCTCCAGGGTGGATTGGTGCGGTACTAGGCCTGGCCACGTCCAGATTAAGTGTCAGGGGGGTTTCAATACAGCCCCCAACCCCTCATTGCTGGCTCAGTAGGTGACCCAGGCCCATTCCATCAAGGGAACACTAGGGCTTGTGGGATGCACGAGAGGTTTGCAGCATGAGCGATGCCACGCCCCCCTGAGGGAAGGACCAAGCAACGCCCACGCCACGCGCATTCCTCTGCACTGAGGCTCATCCCACTCTAGCAACGGTACCTACGACTGTCCAAATCCTACCTTTAGTCCCTTCAGGGCGAGATTTCTCCTTTCAAATCATCCACAGTTAACACAAGCCTCAAGGGAGGAATGGACAAGAATTCTTTGAATAAATTTACATGTCCTCTCCCCTAAAATCTTCGCTTCATTGGCTCACAAACGTTCTTACATGGTGATGACTAAGAAAAGTCCAGAGAAAATGGCCTAAAGTCATCACATTCTGTACTAGAACTAATACAGATCAAAAATATCAACTTTACAAATATAAATAATTTCAAAGTTTTTCAAAAGTTCAAGAAAAACGCTCAAAATCGCACAAAAAATTTACTCCAAAACCCTTGCAATTGTCATAAAAATAGTCCGAAACTCACCAAGGAACAGAAACACTCATCATACTACAAAACAGAAGGGATTTAAGCACAATATCTCCCCCAAATGACCCCTCAGGCAAGCCAGATTGTTCATTTGAGATTCAGCAACCAAGCAAATTTTCTTCCAAGTTGCCAAGGGTTGGCACACATCCGCAGCAAAATTAGCAGAAAATGATGCCAAGCGACCAAACTGCAAAAGGTTTGCAGTATTTGGCAACCAAATGGTTTCTAGAAAATAAAATAAAAAATAAAAATATAATCCCAAATCGCTCTGAAACAGAGCGTTTTCTTCCGAACTGGGAAATAAAAAAATAAAAAAATTAAATGATCGGGGTTGCTGTTTCTCCAGGCAGTGCCTAAAGCATCACATTATTGCTAGACGTGGTGATACACAATGTCTAGCAAGGGAGAGTATCATGCCCATACTCCCGACTGGGCGATAAATTAACGTTGAGCAGCCGGCTATTTATAGGCCTAGAGTTGAAAGCGCGGACGTCGGAGTGAACAGGTGTACGCGCTCAACACGCTAGCGCCTATGGGCGGGTGACAAGAGGTGTCCAGATTGACACTTTCCAGCTGGAAATATATCCACATAGGGAATGCTACTGCACACCGCATTGTTGCTTCCCCGACGACGCTCGTCGGGACCTGCTCGCTCCCGTGCCGTGAAAAACGCCACTCTGTCAGTCGGCCGCTCTCCCGATGAAACAAAAAGCTGCCTAGGCTTGCTTCTACCGATGGGCCATTCCCCAATAAGCCCTGATATCCACACGCCCAGGCAATGGCTAGAATAAAAACAAATAAATGAACCTATTTCCCCAACAATTTCTTGAGGAAATCCCGAGTATATTTCTTATTTACCAGTTTAAGGAATTGAACATGCACAGGCCGACTCAATATCTTGCCGCTGCTCAAGTTCTTCAGTTTTGCAGTGAATTTTGATGGCCTTCTCACTACTAAATAAGGTCCAGAGTACTGGCTCTGTATCTTAGCACTCAAACCCTTCTTGAAGAAATGAACTTTGGCATACACCACACAACCAGGTTCAATATTGTCCAAATGAATCTTTCTGTCGTACCTTTGTTTCATATTAACATTAGATCTTTCAATGTTTCTTTCTACAAGCTGTGTCAATTTTTCCCTGTTCTCATCCGCGTCCAACAGATGTTCCAAAATTGGTTTGATCGTATCTTTCACATCTATCAGACATGCCTGAGAAGGAATTTGACATTCACGCCCATACACCAGTGTATAAGGGGCTATTCCAGCACTGAAACTATCTGTGGCATTTAGAGCCATAACAATTCCTGGGACATATAGATCCCAGTTCTCTGCATTTGCCAAGCAGAAGGTACGCAGCCTCTCTCCCATCGATTTATTTTGTCTTTCAATGAGCCCATTTGAAGATGGCTTCCAGGGAGAGGAGAAAATCTGTTCTATTCCAAACTTTTTACAGAATAAGGTGAAATCCTTCCCTGTAAATGTCGTCCCATTGTCGCTATAAATCTTACTTGGACAACCTACAGAACAGATCACTTTCTCAAAGAATTCATTCCTAAAACTTGCACTACTGATCGAATCAGTGGCCCAAGCAAATAAGAACTTTGTGGACATATCTATACAGGTTTGAATATAGCAATTTCCTGATTTGGTCTTAGTAATGGTACCTATTGAGTCAACCATAAAACATGAGAAGGGGCGTGGGGTGGGATCCCTAATCTCCATGGGCAGGCGGATGGTCCTATTCATCTTCTTTGAACTAAGGCATTCGTGGCAAATTGAAACATATTTCTCCACATCTGCCACCATAGTTGGCCAGAAAAACCTGCTGGAGATCAAGTGAAGCATCTTAGTGATCCCCACATGTGCACCGACTACCCCATTATGGATCCTTTCTAGGAATTTATTAATCAGATCCTTAGGTATCACAATCTGGTACACCTGTGGTATCAGTCTATACCTCAGCTTCCCAGGAATTCGACACAGGAGGCCATTTCTCATAAAGAACTGTTCCTGGGACAGCAATATCCGCCTTGCTTCCTCATTTTCCTGGGGGAGCATTCCAGACTTAATATAGTTGATCATTGATCTACAGGCAGGATCAGACATCTGTCCTGAAATCAGATCTTTCACACCCACAGCTTCACCTCCTGTTAATTCCTCAGAAAATAAATCACCTGACAGACGGGGGGTGGCTGATGCTATAGCCTTTCTTCTGTCGGCATTCTTACTGATCTTAGACCTAGAAAAATGTGGCAATTTACTGCTAACCCTAGCCTGTTTATTCTTTATAGCCTTTTGCTTCCTCTTCCTCTCCTGATCCCTTGATCTTTGGAGGGCCTTTTCCTTAGATCTGTCCGTATCCTGGCGTGTGGAGGATCTTGTTTCAATAGCCATGATGGCTTTCTCCCCACTCACTACAGGAATTCTAGGAGCTTCTTCCTCACATTCTTGGTCGATGACTGTGAGGTCCTCCTTCAAGGAAATTATAGGAAGTGGCCTAAACATTCTTACAGGATAATTTTGCACCACATCTTCCGGTCTGAAATATTTAATGGCATGTACCTCAGAAAAAGCCACAGATTTACCATGACCCCTGCCCTGAGGCATGTGGCTCTCTTTCCCTTCAAGGCTGTAATCTCGCCTGCTGAGAATATCAGCAACCGTGTTTAGGGAGCCCTTCAGATATAGGATAGTGTATTCAAAATTACTGAAAAAATCGAGCCATCTAGCCATTCTACCAGTAAGATTTTTCTTGCTATTTAGAGCAAGCAATGCTTGGTGATCTGTGTATATGGAGAAGGGCCTCCCCCAGATATAATGTTTGAACTTTTCCATAGCAAACTTCAAACCAGCCAGTTCCCTGTCAGAACAGCTATAGTTTCTCTCACATTTCGTGAGGGCCCTTCCCGCGAATTCTATGGGTCTAAGAAACCCATTCTCATCCTTTTGATTTAAAGAACAGCCAAGGGAAAAATTACTTGCATCACTTGTGATAAAAAATTCCTTAGAATAATCTGGATGTGGTAGCAAGGCATTTTTACAAATGGACCTCTTGACGAGCTCAAAACTTCTCTCACTTTCAGGGTCCCATTTGAACTCCCTCTTTTTGCTGGTAATACGGTACAGAGGTATCATAAGCTCACTAAAATTTGGAATGAAATTTCTATAGTAATTGCACAGGCCACAGAAAGCTTTCACATCTTTGGCTTTCCTAGGTCTGGGGAAGCTCCTGATAGCATCTACCTTGCAATGCTCAGGTTGGAGACCTCGCCTGTTAATCACATAGCCTAAAAATGAAACCGATTCAAGACCAAAGAAACATTTCTCCTTCTTCAACCTAATGCCAGCTTTAACAAGAGTAGAAAACAAATTATCTATACTCAGGAGATGCTCCTCCCAGCTATCTGACGCCAAAATTATGTCATCAATATAGCAACTAACATTAGGGATCCCTTCCAAGATCCGAGTCATCATAGCGTTGAAGCTTTTAGGGCTTGTCTTCAAACCCATAGGCATACTCCTATACTGGAATATACCATCACACGTGGAAAAAGCTGTTATATGGCGATCTTCTTTTCTCAACTTACATTGATAAAAGCCATTATAGCAATCGACCTTGGTAAAATACTTTCCACGCATTTCTCCAACTCTAGATATTACTTCATCAGCTCTTGGAAAGGGTATAGCCTGAGGTAAAACTTCCGTGTTGACAAAACGAAAGTCCACGACAAGCCTATGTTTGACGTTTCCCGACCTCCTCGAACCTGGTTTCTCTACTAAAAAACATGGGCTAGAAAACAAGCCTCTACCATCTGTTTTTTCAATAATACCAGAATCTAGCTGTTCCTTCACTAGCTTTCTCAAAATCGTCGTCATTTGTGGGTTCAACCTATATGGCATTTTATTAACAGGTCTAAAATTCTCTTTCAGATCAATTCGATGTTCATAATTCTCCGCGTGTATTATTGGTACCCCTTCCTTGTGGAAAACCTGATCAAATCTTAGTAAAATATCAAGTAGCTGAGTCTGTTGTTCCCTCGTGAGCTTCTCTGACATTTGATATGAGCCCCCCACCGTCTGTATTTTGTCGGCCATGAGTGGCTCATATCTCTTATCACCCACAGCTGTCGACGCCTCAGTACTTGTCTGACACGTGCCTAGCTCGTTTATCACACTGTGGGGGCTTGCTCGAAGCAAAGGGAAGAAATCTTTCTCGTTTCTTACTCTAAAAAGGCCTAAAATATTTCCCTTTCTTACCTTACATTCGGTTTCTGAAAGATTAGCAATGACAACCGGAATGGAATTGTTTTCATTAGCTCTTACCAGGCACCTTTTAGCAATAAAGGGAACAGGTCTACTCCTGTTCAAATTTTCTGTTATTCCTACCTTCCCTTTGAGACTCTGCAAGCCAGAAATACGAATAGAAAAAACATTCTCAGCCCTTGGTTTCAACACAATGTCTCTGTCTGTTCTTATCACATATAGACCTTGGTTTGGATCACCAAACCTGATGTTTGCCTTATACCTGTCGAGGAAATCGACACCAATAATCATAGCCCTTCTCAGGCCAGGAACAACATGCAACCATTCGACATAAGTTTCACCTCCTATTTCGAATACAGCTCTTATAGCCTTTCTGGCTATTTTATAATCACCATTTGCCATGTACAGCTTTAAATACGTTTCAGCTACAATAAACTTTGGATTATCCTTGATAATAGCATTACTGAACTCTGATCCGACACAAGAGACACTGGCCCCAGTGTCTACAAGGGTAGGAACAATATATTTTCCTACCTTAACCTCTACTCTGGCATCTGACAATTTTACCACATTGAAAATTCTTCCCCTTGTTCTAGAAAAGGAAGTTAGTTCCAACATGGTGTACATGATTTTACTTTTATTGCTGGGATTCGAATAATCTGAGGAATTTGTCTCACTTACCCCTAGTTTTGCTCTGGGTAGTAATGGTACAGTTGCTCTTGTGGAACTTCTGGACAGGTCAGGAAGGCTTCCTGACCTTCTCCCCCGTTTTTTGAATCGATTTGTTCACCATTGTTCACTACTTCCCCTGAAACTTCATTTACATGAAAAGCCTGTCCTCTAACGTTCTCCTGGCTCTGGCTCCTGGGTTGACTCCTGTCTTTGGAGCCAAATCTCACGTTATTTTGAGGCCATGGAGAATTGTTCCAGCCTCTCCTGTCCTGGCTGCCACTTCTATTTGGGGGAAATCCTCTCTTTTCTTGGCTTTGCGACCTTTGCTGGCCAGAAAAATTATTGTTATATTGTTGATAGTTTGATGAAGGAGCATAATATGGTTGTTGGCTGGGAGGCTGGAAATTTCCTCTCTCTCTGCTCCTACCCCTATAGTTTTGCTGATTTTGGTAGGGATAAGGATTGTTATTGGGACGGTAGTTGGGGTTGTAGTTGTAGTTGGGGTTGTAGCTGTAGTTGGGGTTGTGGCTGTAGTTAGGGTTGTAGTTAGGGTTGTAGTTAGGGTTTGAGTTCTGATGGTAATTAGGGTTAGGGTTAAATTGCCTATCCCTGCTCCTCCCCTGTTGAAACCTACTTCCACTGGCACTTCTCTGATTTCCGTTCAGATATTTGTCTCTCCTGGACCTGTCATCTTGCCTACCAATGTGTGCTACCTCTGGTACCTTCTCAGCCACTTCTTTTTTTTCTGCTCTTGCTCCAATTACTGCTTCGAATTTTGCTGCAGAATCGGTAACAGCTGTTACCGTTTTAGGGTTTTCGGCAGCAACACACACCCTAATATCCTCCCTCAGTTTGCCAAGGAGGATATTTGCCCTTTCCCTTTCGGGAAGGCCCGATCTAGATAACAACTGGCTCATAATTTTACAAAAAGCCTTAGTATCTTGACCCTCTGACTGGGTCCTGAAAGGATAATCTTTCATTCTCTCGTCAAGGGTTAGATCTGCAAATTTGTCTAAAAAGTCCCGTTTGAACGTAGGGTATGGAACTCTAGTTCCATATTGTTTGGTAAAACTATTGTAGAAAACCAATGCTTCATCCGAAATATAAGGCTTTATTCCAACTACCCACATTTCCTGGGGGAGCCCACTCCTCTCCGCAAATTCCTCAAACTCTTCTAGGAAGAATTCGCAACTATAAAGGACTGTAGGTTCCTTAAAGATCTGGGGGGCTTTTAGAAATTTTTTCATGACATGGTCACTTGTACCACTATTGAAACTACCCTTATTCCTCTTCTCAGTTTGACTATCCATGAAACTTTTCATGAAGTCAAAGGTATCCACACGCATTTGTTTCATTTCCTGGAGCATCGCCAGCATTGGATCTTGCTGAGACACAAAAGGTTTAACCTCTTGTGGGGAAGTTTGGTAATTTTGTTGGAAAGTAAAAGGCTTCACCTCTTGAGGAGAATTTAGAAAATTTTGCCTATTCTGGGGGTCGTTAAATACATTTAGAGGAGAGTAAGCACCCTGTTGGAACTGCTGGCCATTTGGAACAGAATTTATCATATTTACATTGTGTTGCTGAGCCAATTGTTGGTGTGTGGGAGACAAGGGTGAACTTTGTGACTGATTTACTGTATAAGGCTGGTAGTTAGGCTGAATGTTTACCAGAGGCACCGATGCAGGATCGAAACCAGGGTTAGATTGAGCAAATACCTGACTTTGGTGATTCGTTCTAGGCTGATTTGGGTTAGGCACCCTCAGAGGAGAAATTCCCGAAGGTTGAAGAATGGGGACTTGTTGGATCACAGGCTTCTGTACAGGGAATCGCTGTTGAGGAGCTCCTCCAGGGTGGAAGAACGAGCCCATCTCGCTCATCCTGCTGCCGGCACGTTTGGGCGCAACAGGCGGGCCCACCGACCTCTCTCGTGTTGCCGGCGGTCTCCCCTCAGCGGCTTGGCCGGTACCGAATAAGCTTCGGTTCACCTCCGGCCGACCCAAGATCCTGTCGACGTCGCCATCCTCGAGATAGTTTCTAGGCCTATATACACCATCGTCGCAGTAGCCTTTTGGAGGCGATATTCCAGTCACTGGAGTTGGAGGTAGAGGGTATTCCTCTTCCTCCTGGTTATACATGTTAACACTTAAATGTCCACTCCTCCTGGGGGTATTTATGACCGATTTGAAATCTGGTTCTGAATCGTCAGAATCAAAAAGATCTGACGAAAAATCCGAGTCTTCTCTTACTCTCCCAAACACCTCTGCTTGCCTGGTTTCCTGACTCTCACGTGTCCTCGTGTCTATGAAAGATGTAAAATAGTCAACTCCCTCCTTGAGCCTTTGTAGTTTTGATTTCTTCTCCATAAATAATCCAAAAACGAAAACATATGTAGTTCTATAGAGTTGGTTGATGTTAAAGCACTGTAGAAAAAAATTTTGCTCGAATTCGCCACCAGTATTATAAAGTCGAGATCGTGTATACTTCTATAATCTAATGTGAATAAGAGATAAGGAGAAAGGACGACCAGACACGTACAGATTCCGTTACCAACTAACTGTATATTTTATTAAACAACAACCCTCACAGGAGCAGCTCACGTGCTACTCCTGGAGGTGGGAGGGGCTCTATCCATGATAGGCCCAAGGCAATATGAATGGCAGGTGTGAGTCATGGAGGGAGGGGCTAGGATGATCTTGGCTGTATAGCAAAACCACAACCTTCCAAGTCCTTTAGGGGTCGACCACAGACTCTATCCGCTGGTAGGATTGTCCGTTACAAGGGCAATTTAGGGACAAAACTGGACCAAAGACCCCTAAAAGTAAAGAAAAGGCCATATTGATACTATATCAACAAACTAACTGTGTTGGACTGGGTGCCCTCTGGGTTAGGGTTGAATAATTGCAGCTGAAATTGCCTTCGGGAAACACAAAAGCAAGCAATCAATAATTTGATCATGGTAATAACTGAGAAAAGTGTATGAATTACACTGAACAAAACATTTGATATGAAAGGTTGTTACTCCAGAATGAAATTCTGACATAGGCCAGAAATACAAATTTGCTTACAATTCTGTTGAGAATAAAAGTGAGTTATTAAGCAATCCACATAGTTGTCGTTCTTGAGTTCCAAAAGGCCTGACAATATTTGGACTTGGACTTGGCTATTATTAGCAATACTTCATGGCGGCCCCTCTCCGCTTCCATAAATTAATCTTATATTAGTGCATGAAGGAGGAAGAGGGGGAGGGGATAAAACATTTTAAACTGAAAGTTTTGTATCTGACTGTAACAGCTCTAATTATCACAGCAAAATGATCATAGCGATGTAGACAATATCCACATTTAAGAATAAAGGCTCTATGAATACAAGTTATTGTTTATCATATGAACAAGGGTCATTTAGGATTGTGCTATTCTCATCCCAGCGGAGGTCCCTGATAACATCTTGCATCTTGAGACATTGTGTCCATCCTGTCAGTTCAAATGCAATGACCCCACTCCCCCCCTCCTCCTCCTCCTCCTCCTACTCCACCTCCTCCTCCCCTCTACAGATAGCTGTCGACTTACTCCAAGTCCTCCCTATTATTTACCAACATTTTTATACCAAACGAAATGCTTATTCTTGGTTGGAAAAAACGAACAATAACCGTCACACGGACCAATAACATATAGACAGATTAGGACAGGGTGACGGGTGGCATACGAAGGAATCTTGTGCCTGGTGCTTGGTCCTGGCCTGGCAGAGAGACAAGGATCAACAACAGAATATATGCGTAACAGGTGTACACGCCCCCATTTTACTGCAACCTATGATGCAAGCCATTATGACTTTGATGGCAATCAATTACGGTATATAGAACATCAGCTATTATGCACACGCCCATTTCACACACCCCTTTTACTAACTTTGATCAGAATCTATTATCATATAACTATACATCAAGTGTTAAAACTTCACAACTGAATGTATGAAATCACAAAGGGAGGTGCTACTTGGTTCTGTTGCCTCCATTTAGAATCGGAATAAAAACTATTTATAAATATGCACATGAAACCTATATCCATTAAGTTCATTAGAGCGAGTAAATAGTACAAGCGATAGAGACAACCTTTACATTCTCTCTCTCTGATGCACACATTGCTCACGATGCCCAAGATCAAACATAATGCTATAATTACTTATTGAAAGAAATATTTATAGCCATTTTCTCAAATATCTACATTTCTTCTTCCGCATATATATATAATAATATATATATATATAACATTTTTTTTAAAAAAGCAAAAAAAAAGCATATATATATATAATGTATACATTATATGTATACATTATATGTATACATGTGTACGTGTTTATACATACATGTATATATGTATGTATACATGCATGTACCTATACATGTATAGATACATGTTACATTAATTACATTTGGCAACGCATGAAAGATATATCACATAAGTGGTTATGCGTATTTTGTAAATTTATTAAATGATGTGGCCAATAAAAACATTTAAAAAAAAATATCTATGCATACATAGTATGTAATATGTGTGTGTGATTCTTTAGTATAGGTTTGCACTGGCAACAGGTACTAACTCACTATTTCTTTGGGAACGTTGAAATATATCTATTTAATATTTTATTGGAGAACCGGCTTTGAGAAGTTTGTCAGTCGCAGGTCGATCTTACTCTTGAAACTGAGTGTTTTAAAGTTTCCTGATAAGATTAAATATAATGCACAATCAGCTTGCAGTTCAGCATTGTTTCATGCAGTAGGAACCGACGATGCTATAACATTTCAGAATATCGAAACGTCAGAATGATGAAACAGTGAAACATACATGCAGGGCGGAAGAGAAGGGGCGAGGACAGAGAGGGAGAGGGCTGGGAGAGGGGAGAGAGAGGGGGGAGAGGGGGTTGGGTGGGGGAATGAGAGGGGGAGGCGGGGAGGGAAGAAGAGGAGAGAGAGGGAAGGAGAGGGAGAAAAGGGAGGGAGATAGAGGAAGGGAAGGGAGGGAGAAGAAAGGAGGGGAGAGGGAGAGAGAGAGAAGAGGGGAGGAAGGGAAAGAGAGAGTGAGAGGAAGAGGATGAGAGAGGAAGAGTGTGAGAGATTAATTTCTATCTAAAAGTCCCTACCCATTCTTGACCATACCATTTGTATACCTCTTCTTAACCGTCCGATAGACGGGTACTGTGCTAGTATATAAATATATGGGTGTAGAATATTAGAGAGAATGAGTGAGTGAGAGAGGGCATTAGATTAGATTAGAGAATTCTTTAGAGAGAGGGGGAGAGGGAGGGGGAGAGGAGCGAGGAGGGCGGGAGGGAGAGAGAGAGGGGCATAGAGAAAAGAATAGGTATAGAGAGAGTGATAAAAAGGACGACATAATAATGAATAATTAAATGGCATTACTTCTAAATACCGCCTAAATATCTAGATGTTTTTCTGTTACCAAAAGAAACACACTGAATGTCAAAAACATAATTATGCTGTTGAAACTCTGCTCCTTCGTTGATTACTTAGAATAAATATGACTCTCAGATAAGAAATCGAAACTGTTTGCGTCGAGTTAATCGGCCGAAAAAGTCGGAAATTGGCCGACTTTCCTGCTCCGGAAGTAGAACTCGACAATAACGAACTAGGACAATTAGGTTATACAATTCGTGACTTAGGAAGAGTGCGAGATTGGGGTACTGGTATACGTGCACTGTACTAGGTTTAAGGGTGTGTATACTGGTAGCTATTTCCTCGAGCTAAATCACCTTGACTAATCAGCTCTGAAGGTGGTAGTGAAAGCCACCTAGCAGGAGTGAAGTAATTTATTTCTATACAATATCAAGACAAATTGCCCTTTAGATAAGCGATGCCCGGACATCCTGCCCCAGGAAGGATCCCGGGAAAACTGACTCCTCCACTTTTAAAGACACATTTTATTGGTGGCTAAAAGAGCACCAAGGCATAAGCAATTTCGGTGTAGCGCCAAATCATGTGATTTCTACAGGGGGGAGGGGTAGCGACAATTCAACTTATCTTATCGGCAAACCCTGCATTCATAACCAAATTTACTTAACGCCAATGTGTGGCGAATTCATGTTTTCTACGGGCCAAGACGCTAATGTGTAAAAAGCATAGCCAGAAATTCCCTGTCAAAAGCATCACGAGTCATGTGACTGTCCCTAGTGACCTTAGCAGCTTTCCTTCGCGGATTTATTGGCCAAGTTCAGCCCCAATTGGCCCAAACAATGTACGAATATCTGAAATCTTAAACAGTTAGTAGGTGATTTCAGCCATGCGTGAACAGGCTTACGACAAATCGCAGCAGTTCTACGAAATTCGCAGACCTTACGAATATATAGGAGTTAATACCTCAACGCAATCGAGCGAATTCTCAAACCTTATTTAACTGGAAAATGCCATATTGTTGGCCTCAAAATTTGGAATAAAAATGCGGAGTATTATGGTAGTTTTATTTTCAGGGGAAAGTCTCCACTTATAAGTCTAAGGAAGCATTGACTTTCTATACATAAGACATGTGATGCATAAATTGAAAGTCATTTATTTTAGCGTCTCTTCTCATATAATCTCACGGAAATAACAATTTTCTACGGGGACTTAAACACATCCCGCAAAATGTCTCAATATACTATAGCACAGACCACGCTTCACAGTACGGTATTCTTTAAATCATCAGAATAAAGTGATATTTATAAATGGACGAGGAAGAGTGAGGATGGGCACCAGGGAATTACACAATACCAAGGGAGCGATGCATAAAAGCCGGATCCCTCCAAAGAACTACCGGAAACACTTTCCGGAAACGATGATTTCCAAATCATTCATATGTACCACCATTTCCACGGCTAAAAGATCTCTCGGCAAGACATCGGTGATTATTTCCTCTCAATTTTCGATGCATCATTCAATATAATTCACTGACTTTGCAGATACAGTAAAATGTTATGCTCGGGCTGCTGATAATTGGTATATCTTTTGGGACATTCCCAACCGGCATTATTTCCATACCTAGCCATACCTCGGAATACAACTAAAGAACCTTGCTGAGAAATAAATCATGAAAATAAGAACGTCCAGATACTGAATGCATGTACTATTGTTGAAAACATAAATTTCCCAACGATCTTAAGTGCCCTAAATATAGAACCGAATCAATTCATTTATGGATTGACCACAAGAACGTTTTAAGGCGAAGAAAATAATCTTTGACAGAATGTATATTTCCCAGCAATGTAATCGCCACATTGTGACGTTATCCATCCTCCCTATGGCAGTGTGTCCGCTGCGTTACTCTCCGTACGCAGTAACTCGTTGCGGGGTATAGGGCCTGCCTAGGGAGGATGGAAGTTATCCTGATTCAGTCCATCTACCATTGTGACATAGTAATAAATACTTGGAATCATTGTGATCTTCTACCCTTATCTTATGTTATTTGATCTCATCCTGAGAGCGAAAGCATCACAAGCATCACACGAGAATCCAGCCAGTGAGTGTTCAAATGCATTGTGTACCCTATCCACGGGGCATTGAAGCGTTTCTTTCCAGAGAAGTTGCCCTGACGAAGGTTGGCGTCAGTTGAGGAAAAACGTGCATATAGGGAGGAAGGGGAGGGGAAGGGGGGAAGGGGGAAGAGAAAAGAAGTGGTTCCTTATAAGCTCTACACTTACAATGTAAAATAAATTAGGAAATTCCATGTGTATACTCTATAAAATGCAAAAAAAGGAGCTTGTGCGAAATAAAGGAACCTCCGGGCTCCATTAAATAATCAAGTTCCAGGGTAATTATTCAGTTTTATAATCTACATGATATCACTTTAACTCAAAGAAACAACTAAAACAAAAACAAAAACACTTCGTTTGTCTTCTAGAGCTCCTTCTTCAACGTCTGCCGCTGACAAGTACTTTATTTAGATGGCCCCAATCATTGTTATATTCTCGAATCGAAATTCTCTCAATCTTTGAACCTACAGGCCCTTTTAACTTCGCAGAGTTTCGATGCGTTTGCATAGCCAGATGAAGAAATAAAATTGACATAAAACTATTGATGAGAGATTGAAACTTTATCAAACTTCCCATTCTTCGTTACAATAACCATGAAATGAAAAAATTTGCATAGCCAGATGAAGAAATAAAATAGACATAAAACTATTGATGATAGGTTGAAACTTGATCAAACTTCCCATTCTTCGTTAACATAACGATGAAATGAAAAAATTAGAGATTTGTGTAAGGGCTCCTTCTATCACTGTTTCTTCTTCTTCCTCCTCCATATTCTCCTCATAGTACTTGGAACTCCTTCCCATCTTCCTCCTCCTCCGCCACCACCTCCTTCCTATAGCTCCTCCGCCTTCTATCACTTCTTCCCCCTCCTCCTCTCCCTCCTCCCCTCCTATCAATTTCAAAACCATGACATTACAAGAAATACGTTGGAAATAGTTACACTGAGAAACCGATCTGATTTAACTTTTCCGGTCTGTTGTAACTTTACATTAATCAGGATTAATCTTACATTAAAGGCCCCATGCCGGCCCAAATATTAACTAAAACCACAAATTTTAGTTGGTTATATCAATAATCTATTAATATCTTTCTGCTATGCTAGCCATTTTACAAAGATTCTGAGTGGGTTATTGTCATTGAACTATTTATTTCTTTTTATTTCTTAGAGACTAAGCCATTATAGAACACCATTTAGTCAAATGAATTCAGATATATTCAATGAAGAAAATCGTAATAAAGTATATTACGCTATTAAGGGAAGAAAAGAAAAAATGTTTGCTGCTCGGTTGCTGTCAAACTTGTGAGGTTTCAGTACTAGATGAATGCCAAAACGAGCTTTAGCTGTACAATCACACAACAAAAAGATCTACAGACATCGATTTACTCCCCAAATTACTATCCCTGAGCATGTTCAACAGGGAGGATTTGAACAATATGTTCTCAACAATTAATGGATAGGTCTACTAATACCCACGATTAGAGGTCTGGACGAGAAGTCGCCAAGTGGCCATGCCATGCATAAAACACCTCAGCTCGGCAATTCGACCCAAGCTCATTGGGCCAACACTATTGGGGAAATCTGCAAATAATTTCCAAAAATCCCTACGTTCCCATATGTACACACACTTCAAACCTGTCCCAGTCTCAAGCTTATTGATTATAAGAGACATTTCACCCAAGATTTTAAGCTCTTACTCATATAATTACGCAGTTCCAGCATTACATGCTTACGCCTATGCCTATGCATAAGATTCGAAATCCGACATCGGTGGCTTGACTATCGTTGAGCTTCGTCTAACACGAGGCCCGGGTAATGACGTCATAGTCACGGGGATTCCCCAGAGGAACCCTCTCCAGAACGAGGCCCATGTAATGACGTCATAACAGCGGGGATTCCACCACACATAGGTGCGGGAACCATCGCATATCGGCGATGATTCCCGAACGAATTTAACACAAAAACGAAACGATTTTAAATGCACTAGCCACAGGAGGAGGGCGGGCCAGTCGGCGGGATGGTGGGCAATGTCAACGTACAAAAACATTCCATATTTATGAATGTAAATAGCCCAAGACTTCTACTCATTCCCATCAAATTGTGACGATAGACCTATCAGCTATCTGGGGCCACGATACTCTCCTAGACTATTTATTTCAAAGAGATTGGATAAGAAATGTTATTTGTTAGTATAGGCTTGCCCTGGCAGCAGGTTCTAACTCATTATTTCTTTGTGGATGTTGAAATAATAATACTTGTTTTATTTTATCGGAGAACCGATTTTGAGGGGTTTTTTGGTCAAAGGTCGACCTTGCTCATGAAAATGAGTGTTATATGGGTTCCTGACAAAAATATATATACTGCACAATCAGCTTGCAGTTTAGCATTGTTTCGTGCAGTAGGGACCGAAGATGCTCTGGTTTCAGTCCAATATCTACAAGGAAGACCACTGTACTCCCTAACCCTCTGTAAAGGTATATAATTATATATCTTGCTACCTTTACCCCCGACTTCTATTAAAGACCCTGCTTCTATTTAACTGAAGCTGCCACAATGTGCATTGTGTGTTTTCTACAAATCAGTTCGCAACGATTCGATTTGCTTCACTTTGCTTCGATTTGGTTGTGAAGTGTCAAAAGGGTATCAGTTTGTTGTCCCTCACATGACGTCGCAGGTTGTAAGCAGCATACGCTTCTAAGGCAAGGGGGCACCGCCTTTTAGCTCATATAAATCGTAACTTGTTAGCGTTATATTTGCAACAAACTCATATTGAGACTGGGAGATACATTTGAACACATAGTAAGATAACGCAATTGAAATAAACATGACCTCTAACTTTCGTGAGAGATACGCTTTAACATCAAGCCAACAAAGGTTAACACTATAAGTTTATGGTGAGAAGTGGGAGGAACACCATAAATTTATATCCGCAATTAACAACGTGTAGAGTTTTTCCTTATTTTCCTAGTATACGTTTCAGGCTTTGGTTGCCCTTCGTCCTCAATAAGAAGAAAGAGAATCATAGACTATTAATATTAACATAAACTACCACTACTTTCATGCTGGCCCCTATTAAATATTACACTTCTTAATATTAAAAACGACAAAGTCAAGGATCAGCCACTGCCTTGGCAGTCTATTATGGTCTATGGGGAAAGCATTTCGCAACTCGGTGATAATAAAAAATAGTGGAGTAATTAGCAATTTTAAACAGTGATTCCCAATTAAGTAATTAATATAGCCTCTCTAACAGGCTTCCCAGGTGACAATGTTTAATAAATTTGAAACTGGATACTGTAATTGTTAAAAACATCTTAATAAAAGGAGTTGTTGGGGCTCCCCTGAAACTGATAATCAATCAAGCGCAAGTCAACCCAAATTCCATGTTACTGTAAGTGGGTTGAGGAGCCATAGTTTCTTAACCTGTCACTAGAGAGGAAACTAGCGAGAGAAAGTCTTAGTAACAGATAAGGACGCAATAAGAGAGCCTCCCGAAGATAAGAATGCGAGGCAATGTGTCGTGCGTTTTAGAAACTCTGAGTGGTTTCCTGTTTTTGAGTTGGACGAAAGGCCTGCACGGGTCCTTTTCATAAAAAGATCCCAGCAAGTATAGATGCATGTTGAACCAATTAATAGTTGCCCAAAGAATACACACACAAGGGTCACTCTCAAATATACAATGATACAAACGTCTTCCACGAAGCAGATTAATAGAAAATATAATTTGCTGCATGACAAGAAAATATGATAACATTGATATATTCACCTTCAAATATACCATCTGGCAACAGTATATAATAAACAGAGAAGATCTTATTATCATTATACTTAGATAAATTCTGCGAGCAGAGATAAGTGGGAAAAAGACGTAAGCGATTAGGCTATAGATGCAGAGATGGGTCTAAAACATGCAAGGATGTCATTCTAAATTGAAATATGATATTCTTTGAAGTGCGAGACCAACAAAGGCTTTCAGATGGGGCTTTAAGATCAATATATTCGACTGAGATTATGAGCGTAGATGCACTTCCTAGGCTACGGTTTCCTCTGGAGTGCTATTTCATATAATTTGCAATGGGGACTATGTTCGGCGCTATTCTTGTTTTGTTTTTGAGGATCAGGCTTCTGGGCTAAGATCTGGACACAGGCGCATGAGAAGCCGTATGTATCTTCCACTTTCTCAGAGCAAATAGAATAATATAATATACTCTAGCTGATAGGTAGATGGAGAAGATATTTACTATCAGTGGGGTAATAAAACCACAGCACAAGTCGTGTCCCAGATTAGTGGCGGCAATAGCTACATGGTGGTAGGTCTTAGCGCAGTTTGTTATTGGAACGGGCAAAATAGAACAGCCGCCTAGAACTGAAAGGCAACATAAAATATCTCGATCATAACCATGTGGAATATTTGTCCCGCCACTGATGAGGGTTTATTAATGCTATACCTACCAATAATCATTTGAGGGACAACTTTCAGAAAAGAATAGATACAACCGTTTAAGCGAGCAAGTACATGCTTAGATAAATAATATTACCCCATATTTGAGAATATATCAATATCAATTGATGTTTTCGTATCATTGTATGAACATGAGCTATTCCTTCTTTCTTTCTTTGTTATCTATTTCACAACAATTACGATTCATTTATCTATGGGCGATTTTTTTAATAATCTGAAATCAGGCGACATATAATGATACTGGCGGACGAATTTTGTCTAACATATTGTAATTGTATTCAACCTGTTAATGGTATAATAAAGCCTACCAGAAGCAAAGGCAAAAGAGCATATCATCCCAGAGTTCCTTGTATTAAGGTATGATATCGCACAGACACGATTCGTCTAAGGAGGAAAAGGAGAAGGGGGAATACAGCTCTGATCCCAGACAAAAAAGTATGTCCACATGAACGTGATATGTGACATTATTTCTATTTCTAATAAGGGTCCTCAAATAATACTATATCACCCATTGCCTTAGTATCATAGGACACTCCTTTGGGGAAATGGATTCTGGAAGAAACCCTAACGCCATCTAGCAGCTATGGTCTAAGAAACACGGATGGTGGGCTCAACGTTGCACCGGTTTACCTCGTCAGCACTTATAGGCCCCTTGCATAAATTCCCTAATCTCTCAAAATGAAATGATCGTCATCCAAGTCACTCAATGCACTAAGCCTTCTGTAAAGTCTGAACTTGTAGAACTTAAATACCACGAGCACCCCTATCGAGGCCAATTATCCTTTGAAATCGCTTAACAGTGATCACAGTCAGTTTCTTTCTTTGATTTCTTGGATCTCAACCAAATACATGTACTCGGATACAAAACATATAGTGACCAGTGCGTGGGACACAAACTGGGGATATTAGTTCGATTTATATCATAATACAAACAGAAACGTTGGGCCTGTT
This sequence comes from Sthenelais limicola, assembly GCA_942159475.1. Classification (NCBI taxonomy): domain Eukaryota; kingdom Metazoa; phylum Annelida; class Polychaeta; order Phyllodocida; family Sigalionidae; genus Sthenelais; species Sthenelais limicola. Next base: position 55,091,283 of record OW804095.1, on the reverse strand, counting down.
GCATAAAGTTACAATCACTTGGACGACATTAAGTATGCATGTTAGATGGTGGAGGGGATGCATATCGACTAATTGTGAGCTAAAGTGTGAGCTGTGATCTCACCCAATATTATTAATTGAATTATGTTCATCAAAAATAACACGTTTCAGGCTATAGCAGAATATTTGTCTATCCTTATAATTAATTAAGGTATTGCAGAATCATAACTCTCAAGGTATACATGTAAAATTGCAATGAAATACAGCTAAATACAAGGAGTAAATGTGTAAAAATAAATCAGAAATGTCCTGAGACGTCAAATCAATGTATTTTTTTCAGGTAAAATAGTGTCAGTAAACATAAGGGGTTAAAATGGGAAACAATACCCATGTGCTGCTATCACTTTGGGTTGTCATTTTAGATTAACAAGGTTTCCATGAGGGAAGAATATATTTGATGTTTGTTAAAATCGACAGGTGAATCATTATCATTGGTCAGAGCATTGCTCGTGATAATCTATTGAGTTTGAGGTGCAAAACCATTATGTTTCTTGTGATATCATGGTTGGCGGTTTCACCGTGCTTTAGCGAGAGCCGCAATCTTATCTTTTGTTTTGACATTTATAGTAGGTGTTGAAGTGTGTAGCTCAAGGGGGGGGGCGGGGATTATCTCATCTTATTCTATAAGTCATGGGATCCTTACTAATAATAACAAAAGACCAAGGCTAGTAGACCAAGGCTAGCTAGTATTATAGCCTTTACTGGTCTCCCAAGTCCATTGATGTCGGATCATCCATTCTACAGCACTATAGGGATCCAAGAAAGAAAGAATTGAGAAAAATATATTTTGGTCTATGTCCCTTGGAATGCAGCTTTAAATCAAATTACATACAGTAGTATTCAAAAGAGAAAGAGTTTGGGTATAAACATAGAACTCTGCGTATAGTTCTATGGTATAAACAAAAAGGTAGTTTTAGTATCAGTTGCCATTTTAAACTTAATTTTGTTTTCAGGGCTTTTGATTTAATAATGATTGGCAGAAATCCTAGTCGATGAAATCAATGCAGTTAATATAACTCTTGAGTTTTTCAAAAGCACCAAAGTCTCAAATGGTCTCAGGTGCGCCGTGCACAGGGATGGTCTCAAGTGCGCCATGCACAGGGATGGTCTCAAATGTGCTGTGCACAGGGATGGTCTCAAAGTGCACTGTGCACAGGGAGGGTCTCAAGTGTGCTGTGTACAGAGAAGGTCTTGAATGGAAGTGCACCATGCACAGGGATGGTCTGACCAGCAGAATAAGGCATAGCTAATATCTATACATCAGAATGGGCTGACATTAGGGAGCCCATGACCATTCTGCTTAATCACAGGGCTCCTACTTTGGGTGTACGTAGCCCAATCGAGCCTAGGCCACCTGTCGGTGTGATGAATGAAGGAGAAGCTAGTAGCATAGCCCCAGGTGTTTAGTGGCAGCATTATCATCTGCGTTCTGCTCAAGCTAAGAACTAAAAACACTATCATGGCACTGGGTCTGGGCGGCAGTATTTTCATTTTGTCTCTCAGAACTCCTTTCCCTTGGGATGAAATATTAAAGTTTTGAAGACTGTTATAACAAGACCTCAGGCCATGGAGAACCAGAGGATTCCTAGTCTTAGTAGCCACATGCTACTTCAATACGACTTTGCCGTTCATCTATTGATTTTACCTCGCCATATCACTCAAGAATAATACAAATATAAGATTTAGGTTCATACTTGACAATCAGGAGATGCAATAGGACAGTCTAGGCCCAAAGTTAAGAGAGTCTATTCAAACGGAGGGAAAGCCTCTCGCCTCAAACCGCAAAGTACCATTAGATTCCTATTAGAACGCCTAGTCCTAGGTCAGGAAACCAATTAGCGAAGTAGGCGTCTAATCACTGACATACCACTCTTATCTGACTGAGGAATTCATATAACATTGGAATCGTTTTCAAAGAATGAAGCCCACAAGGAAATCCTGTCATCTATTAGGGCATACTAATAAATCACTGTGGTTAATCAGTTTTTTCCCAAACGAGTGACTATATCCAAAAGCCTATTCATCCGATGTTATCTTCGTTCTGTACTGAATCCCAAGGATTGTAGATGTTTAACCAAGACGTTGTATCATCATGCATGCATTTATTGATTCATTGAGCAGTATGCATGCATGGTGGTTCGTGAGTTGGTGTAACATGCTACACCAAGTAGTATTACGACACTCAATTGTAAACTTGCGTTTATACACTTGCATCTACAAATTATCATTCAATTTTCCAGAGTCCCTGCGTCATTGAAATTAGAAGTGCTGTCCTCCCTTTAAGGGATATTCTGATAACTAATATTGGGAACTGAGCAGATGCCAGAAACGATAGCAAAATGAAGCAGGTCACAGAGCACTAGAAGCATTTCCAAGAATTCTTTTCACTCTTCCATGAGCTCCTTTAGATCTCATGCGAATTTCAATCGATGTCATGTAAATGTTATTTAAATTACAAGCCTGACTAAATAAGGTTCCAATGCATAGTTGTGTCTTCATCATTAAATGGGGCAATATATGAGAAGGTTTAAGAAGTCACCGTGCAGTATTTTTTCTTTTTAAATAAATTTTATTGACAAACTTTCACATACATATATAGTATACGGAACTATCCAGTATTATCAGAAGTATGATTAGCCTAATATAATTAAAGAATTCCCCTTAGTGTAACACATTGCATGTACACTAGTTTAAACCTGAGAGAGGGGTCGCATTCTAGGATAGCTTACCAAGGCAAGCTTTACTGGTTGGGCCGTAAATATTGCGTTGGGTAGGAGATAAAAATAGCCTCTAACCAGACTGAATTCCTCTACTTGCTTTAGGCAATGATCACGGGGCAAAATGCAATCTGGACATCAAACGCTACAGCCTACCAACGCAATCTCGTGTCCATTTCCAGCCGAGGCTCTGGCCAATGCCTTGTGGTCATCTCTCAAGCAAGGCTAGCGGAGATGGTCAGCGCGGGTACTTGGTCACTCTAGCTCCAGGTGAGGGACCCCAAGCCGGTGACTAGCACAGATCTCATTCTACCAGGCCAATAGTCGATTGCATGGTCATCAGTTCTGTGACACAAGAGGAAATAAGAGGCCCAAAAAGCTGGCCGAGAACATGGCATTATGTACCACCAAACACAACGATAGATGGTTGACTAGGGTGTGAAGACTACTTTCATGATCAACTTCGGTGGCCCTTGCTTATATAAATATTTCACAAAGATGCCATCCAAGTAAGCAAATATCCAGGACTGTGTGTGAAGGGGTGGTTATGCGTGTTTAACACACTTTAAAGTGTCAACCAAAATTGATCAAGAATAAAATGTCTCAGTATACCTAGTCATGGGACCACTGGAAAATCTTGCAATGAATTTCTCTAGATTGAACATTTATCAGAGACCTTTCTTATAATGAAGTGGCTTGATAGACCAGTTAATTTTTATAACAATTTCAATCTAAGGCTTTTCATTTTTCCAGTTGGTTGTCCTATATGAAAACTACAAGAAAGTGTCGAATTGTGATTTATGATAGAAAACGCGGAATTATTCTTGCAAAAGAGCTCCATTCATTTATCCGAGGCACAGCCTTAAAATGATAATTGATGAGAATGTTTTACGTTCAGTTATTCTCGTCGGTATTCGACTTATAATCATAGTACAAAGTTGGAAGTCGGGGGAAATGGGAAGAGTGGTACTAACTGTTCCAAGGTCAAAATGGATACCAGATATATAATATACATGTATGCGCTACCCTGTACACTTTTATGGGCTATAAGAAAATAAGTTCTATATCGGAATCGTTTACACACGTGCATCGTCATACTTATAATACATACGAATTTAAACCGACTTTATTAGTGACACTTGCTCACTCACTTAAATAAACTACTAAGACATAACTATTTTATGTATATTGCAGACGTCCATAAAATAACAAGTAAGATGGGAATATTGTATAAGACCCCAAATGTCAACTTGATTACGCTACCTTGGTTTTGTAGAGTCGGCATTTTTGGAAGTTCTGAACTATCACTGCCACTGCATCTATCTTTAAGGACACATTGAGGAGGGAGGAGGGAGGTGGGTAGAGGAGAAGGGGAATGAGGACGATGGGAGGGAGACAGACAGACTCTCTTTTAACGAATAAAATGTGTGTTAGATATAAAGCTATGAAATACAACGCGAAGTGTAGTATTTGGGTGAGCAAAATGTCCGAGAATTCCTTAAAAGGAATATCGGTCCTGGTCGCATACATCTGCATTTGTTTTAATTACGTGAGACTTCGTTGAGCTCTTTTGGTAGTAAACTAATAGTACCATGTTGAGGAAAGTATATCATCGAACCCTCGATAAAGATATTCCGGAGATCATATTTCCACGCCATTGCCACGCCCCCTCTATGACATCATAGTGGGTGTGCGACGACTGACTAATTATGTCATTGTGACGTCATCCACTAATCATTCTAATACACACACTTTCCTACTGATTCCGCACTGTGCGGAGGTGTTTCCCTTTAGTGGAAATTTTTTTTTTCTTATTTATATCTATTCAATTATTGTATCTGTTATTGGAAAATAAACCTCGCTTTGCTAGGTTTCTGGCCACTTCTGCCTTATCGTTTCATCATTCCCTAATCAAGATCTCAACAGGACATATATAATAAAAACTAGAGAAAATAATGACACAGGGACGGAGTAAAATCCTGGTAAAAATAAGAAAGAAACGCGTGATGTGCAGTTAAAAAAACGTTTCGGTGAAAGGATTCTAGCATCGTAGGAGCCACGATACCAGGCTATGGATTAAAACTGAATTGTAAAAGAAAATAACAGTAATAATAACTCCAAAGGGCAGTGGTACTACTCTTGTGTGTACATTAATTTGACATAATCGACTCAATTATCAATGCCAGATATGTGTATTCCCTTCGCTGTATCTTATAAATTATCCCAAACTATATTATACTGTGCGAGTTTTATGTGTGAGAGCCTGGCGCAGTATCTTCCACGTCCAGCAGAAATCCCCATTATTTCCCCAAGGTCACTCACCGACATGAAAACCAGTGGAGATATTTAGGAATAAAGGAGTTCCATATAACATAAAACAAGGGTCATGAAGAATGATATCACGGTTCTTAATGTCCCAGAGTTGGTACGGCAGTATCAATGACATGTCATGAGACACTCCATCAATCATATATAAACCCCCATTAAGGGTCGAGTAGCATAGTTATGCATGAGACAAGATTGATGGATTTTTCACAGCACAATGAATCAATCCATGAATCTCGTCCACATCTTTTCAAGGAGCGGATACTAAGAATAGGGATATATCCTGTTATACAAGTGCACATCGCCCAGCCCCCACTCGCCCCTTACTGCCGACATGCGTGCATGGGGAAAGTCGATTTTGATACTTGAAAGGTTTTACTGTGGGTGGGTGTCGAGCGTTGTGGATCGACTATCAAACAGACAATCCGTACGCAGTACAATTAAAGTAAATTACCCCAGCTATACATGGTGTTTATTGAGGGCAGAGGATGTAAATTAATTGATATCTGTATTCTTTTTTATCCCTATCCGGGCTGACAAGGGTCTTTCATTAATAAATGCAGTACATGTATATAGGTCAGATTTCCAGAAAATGTACAATTGGCAACTCTACACATTTAGGAAATTCTGCTAAATTAGGCTGAAAAATGATGAATACCGGATATATCTGAATATATTTGGTATCGCATTGATTTAAAGTACCAGTTCTGTTAAGGTAAACTGCATTTTGAAGCTCATTTTTGTGTTAAATTTGGGTTTTTTGAGAGGATTGGTGAAGGTGAATTGTACATTTTCTGATAACTTAACCCATATGGAGTTGTTGCATTATCAATCACTCTATGTGTGTATGTAGAAATGGTGGACGCTTGGTGTACACCTAATAAAAGCGTGCACGATGATAACCCCACAGGAAAAGTTCACCGGGCCAAATAGGCCAAACCCTAACAACAACATAAATCCTAGCTAGTAAGGCTTTGACACTACTTGCAGTCCCAAGTGCTGAGTCGATAGCAATGTATGTGGAGACCATTAAAGACTATAATACTAGCTAGAGTCTTGGGCTTTTATTATTAATAATATCTATAATTACAAGTAAAGAGTCTATAGCCAACATATGATGAGATTGTACAATCTCAGGAGCCTTGCTTAGCCCCAAACCACTGGAAAATATAAGCATTGATTGGTCTGTTAATTGTGTTTGCGCCATACATCATTCAATGATGGTTGTATTTTTCTTTTCCTTTTGAAATATTCTTTTCAAACAACTACTACCTTTTTCAACTTTCCCAATATAGGGCCTTAATTCTTCCAGATCATTATTTTTATCAAGATATAGTTTAAACGCTACTCTGAGTGTTGTGATCAACACTTATGTCGAAGCCTTGCACAAATAAAGAATGATACATAATCTCTTTTATAAACTGGTAATCTACGGACATCGCCATTTTGGCAGACATATTTGTTTAGCTATTCCCATTTGGAGAGTACTCTGATGTCAGAACAATCAAACATGAATTTGTGTTTCAGAGAATTTTTAGATTTGGAGAATTTTTAGTTTGGGAAAAATTAGTTTAAGAAAATTAGAGTTTCGGAATAGGAAAATTTAGAGTTTTGCCTGTTTTGGGTTGTTGACCTGACATTGCACTTTTTCAGAAGGACCCGAGTTGGAGAGCATAAACCAATAACGCTCAAGAACTGTGTCTGGTTTAGCCATCCCCGAGTGAATTCACAACACATTCTTCCATAACAGGATTTGGGAAAAAGATGTTTGGGGCAAAAGCAATAACGACCAAATATATCAAGTATACACCTGCACAGGGCTATATGAGGAGATGCACAAAGCTTACCTTCCTTCATGCGGATCAGTATGGACTTGTCGTCAGCTCTGGTGGCAAAGTAGCCTCCTGCCTCGTAATCCCAGAAAAGTTCATTCTGCTTCTCTTGTAATTTCTCGGCCATTTCCAACCAAGAGTCATCGAAACAACACTCATATAAATCGATCAGGCCACGAATCAAAAAGGCATAATCGTCAACGAAGCCCTCGATGGGAGATGCTCTGTAAAGCAGATCAGAGGGAATGTATAAAAGATACTCTGCCAAACTAACAATGGATATTGTATGGGTAGTCAAACAGGTCGAAATGAGTTTTAAAAAATATCCCTGGTTAATATCAGTTTTCAATGGAACAAATTTAAGGACACAAGTGTCTTTTCAATAGGAGGATGAAGTTCTTTTTCATAATCAATGTCACAGATATTGTAACTATTGATTAAGCGAATAATGTACTTACCTTATGAAGTTTAATCTAGATTATACAGGATGAGTAATGCTGGCGGGAGTGCAAGTGAGAGAATCGGGCATGCTTCACCACTATTTTAAGGAATAAGTTTGAAATTTCAGAAAAAGGGCAAATTATTTAACTCTGTACGAACAGGGAGGGAAAATACATATATTTTCTGTAGCTGGGTGGACACTTGGACTCCCACGGGCGTTTGTTATCCTTGTATAATTTAGATTAAACTTCATGTCATACTCATATTTCCATCATTAAACTTCTAAATATGATTATAAGGTTACGCAACATGACGTAATTAATTACTAAATATGAATTTATTGTATATAACTCTTATGAATATTGTATGTACTAAACATTACAGGTATTTCCTCCGAGAAATAACCGTTGAAGGTTTAAGTACAAGACATGATATTTGTTTAATGTTTCACATGTTACCAGGTATGTCTACATATGTTATCATAATAGATTAACATGAAAGCAATGACAGTTGGTGAGCCCCACAGCCTCAGCCAAGCTGTCCAGCTATTACATAATCATATTAAATACAGGTTGGTCACATGACCATCTTCTCTTCTCCTTCCATGTATGTCAGGTTATTCACAGTGCTCGACTGCGCGACTGCTCCCCATTTAAAACCGGGAGTCCAGAACCAGCTATCCTCTGCTCCTTAAGCTCCCGGAGTGGCTACTCACAATTTATAATAATTATGGGACAGATTTTTTGTAGTCAAGTCATTACTTTTATTAGTCAGTTTTTACTAGGGACACTCCACTACTACCTTTACTGACTTAGGACAACCAATTTAGGGTTAGGTTTAGGGTTAGTTTTGGTATGGTTTGGTATTAATCTTAATATAAAATGTGTACTGGGACTACCAGTATGTTTTTATGTGGTACCCAGTATAGCGGGTGGTATACGTGACCCGGTGCTCCTGGAGTCCAGAGGCCACCAGGAGTCCACCAAGTCTCATTCTCGCGGCAAGATTCGTGAATAACCTGACATGTCTCTCTCCTTCTCCTTGTGTCCATGTGACCTACATCCGATTGGATATGCATATATTATATTTGTATTGATGTTTCTCATTGGTTAATGTATTCCTTTACTGCTATTGGTTACCTAACCTAACACACCTGGTATTGCATACAGCATATAACCCCATGTTTCGAGAATAAAGACCTACTTCTCAGATTATTCTGAAACCTTACATAATACTCTCCAGCTTATTATTCATATCGGTAACCGGCCGGTATGATCTAGCTCTACTAGATTCCCTGAGAATCACACATATTAATAAGTTCAGTAAGTCATTTGTTTAATCAAATATTATACCGCTTTTCTTTTTCCTTGAAATTCTCTATAGTAAAATTTCAGAATTCCATATAACACCAACTCGTAAAGTATAATTAGAAAACTACATTTTTTTAATTGATTGCAACCTTTATTTTTTGAATTTCTTCTTTTTCTAAATTCCGTCACATCTTTCTTTGGTTCTGATTTTCTACAAATTTCTATAATGCCTCCAAAAATAAAAGCAACACTGACTATAAAGTAATGAATAATACAGTTAATCCTATACCAATTAAGTGTTTGCATAGCCCTGACCCAGAGATTTATAATCTCAATGCAAAAACCTTAAAAGTAAACATTGATATATGAAAATAATTGACTTACCCAATATAAAGCCTGGCAGTAAATCATTGCACTTAAAATAGGTTTGGCATCATTTAATGAACCTTTTGATTTGTCGGGATTTTACCCCAATTCATCTGGTTCCTGGGAGCAAAAACATCAGAAATATCTAATATGTAGGACCAATATTTAAGGATTGAGGACTTAAAAAAATAAGGTAATTTAAGGCTCTTTTCTCATTCTGTTTTTTAAAGTTGAGAAGGAAAATTGTTTGGGGAAGTTTTTATGTCACCATAACGCCAGGCGTCTACAGTGCAGAAGATGCCGATTCCATGAATTACACTAGCCATTGCGCTGGGCCATCGGGTTACACTATAAACACATGCAAATATGATGCTGTTACAGGTAAATGAGTCACGAGTCGCAACAAATGAATTTTGAGATATCGTCATATTTGAAAAGATGAGATAAAGCCGATTCAGATGATAGCTAACAGTTCGACATCTAAGAAGTACTTCTATATTTTAAGTTTGATATAGCTTTATTTTTGAAAAAAAAGTTTGCAATATTTCTGGGTCCGAAATTACTTATAGTAAAGTAGCTAAACCTTCTCTATATGATGACCTTAGAAATGCATGAATATATTTCATACACTGTCTTGAAATTTGGTGCATGTATTTATGCTATAAAAGGCGTTTAGCACCCCAAAGAAGAAAACATTCCCACAAAGACATCTTGTGAGTAAATCACTTTGAAAAATATCAATTTTGCGACTTGTGACTCATTTTCCTGTAACACATCCCAAATATAAAACATTGACTCACATTTGTGACACTGACTCATTTTCTCCAGTGTAGATGCTGCGCAGCAGGACGCCACTGTTCTCATTGTACAAGTAAGATTTTATGAAGTTAGCTGCTTTTGTGGCACGATCAATGTACGCTTGTTCATCAAAAACCTGCCCAGCGAGCGCGAAGCTTGATATCATCAAACCTGAAAATTAAAGATGGAGGCTGTAAAGTTGACTAGGTGGTGGACGTAGCCACAAATAAAATAATCCCATTTTTGTTGTGAAGTAATTTGTTGGTCCATGGTAAATGAATACACGGAAAATGTATACTACATATTCTATGTATACCTGCCTACTGCCCTGGCGAAACTTCAAAGACGTATGTCAAATATATATGCGTCTGATTTACTTATATACGGGTCAGATTTTCAGAAAATGTACAATTTAACTTCGCCAATCTTCTCAAATAACCCATATTTCAGACGAAAATAAAGTTCAAAATACAGTTCAACCTAACCAAACAGATTGGTAGAATCAATGCAATGCCAAATATACTCGAATTTACCTAGTATTGACCAAACTGCAGCCTTATTCTGAAGAATTTACTAAATGTGTGCAGCTGCCAATTGTACATTTTCTGAAAATTTGACCCATATACGTCTGATTTATTAACTTGAATAGGGGATTTGCATGTGTCACGGCGCATGTCTGTTACAATGTATCCTGGGATAGATTCTGATGAAATCTGATATACAAATATTTGGCAACAATTTTACCAAAAACTGCAGGAATGTTTTCACTAATATCACTTTTATAAACTATCTATGAAAATCAAATGCATGATGGGAAAGATGGGGACTTATGGGTGTTATGGAAACAATGTCATGTGTAACACATGGATATTGACATTAGAGCATTGATAAATATTTCATGCTGAACATGTCATGTTTTCTATAGGTTTTAGACTGTACCAGTAGTCCCATAATTCCATGCGAATCACGATTCAAAATGGCGACTATGCAAATCCCTATTGGTTGAGATCGCACCCATGTTCAGCAAATGATATCGACAGTATAATGAGCATTCGTTTCTATGGCACAGTTCTCCAAATAGCAGAATTCCATAGATCAAACTAAATGATTGTAACAAAGGACAGTAACTATATTACAATTGATCATAAATACAGGTACAGTGAATAAGAAGAACGGGTCCTATAGGACAGAAATGAAGGAAATAAATCAAACCCTAGTCAGCATATTGTAAGGTTTGAAAGACATTAAAATAAAGAAATACTTTGCTGAAATAAAAATATAGAAATACTTTGCCGACATTGAAATATAGAAATACTTTGCCGACATTAAAATATAGAAATATATGCCGACATTAAAATATAGAAAATACTTTGCCGACATTAAAATATAGAAATACTTTTTTGACATTAGAACACGCCAGGTTGCTCTCCATTGTCCCTAATACTATTTTCTTTTCATAGATAAAAAGAATATCAGCGTAAGTATTCCCTCTAAATATGTCCCTTCAAATACATCATCCTTAGAACTAGTCTATTAAAGCTACATTCTCAGCAATTACGACAAAAGAAATCTTACCAAGTTTGCTCCTATTATGACTTATAGGACTGAATTTGTCAATATTCTGCTGCTGTTATATGTTTATACAAAAAATTGAAGTCAAATTGGCCGAGTGAAAACGTCTGCCGGTGAGCGTAATTTAAATGAAGACTTCACAGGAAAGGATTTAGGTGGGTCCTCCAAATACAAATGGGGACGTTTTAGAAGCCACAATAGGACAAAATCCTCCAAAATTTGGTCAAATGACTTTGGAAAAAGATAAGTTGGAAAAAATGGAAAAAAAGTAGAAAATGTTCAGTTCTTGACCGATGTTAACTGAAAGTGCAGCTTAAAAAAATACCATTTGAAACATTGCTTCATCAAAAGGACTCTGACCCAGAGTTAACGATCATTTGCTTTTACTCCGAAAAGCAGGCACAAATATGCTCAATTATTTACAGGTTCATTGCGGTAATCTAAGAACAGTTCTCACCAATAAATAAGCACTGTGCTTAATGACTGAGGACTTACCGTTCCATGCAGTGAGCATTTTATTATCTAAATGAGGTGATGGGCGTTGTTTCCTGACATCAAAGAGTATTTGATGGCACTTTCCAAGAATTTCGTTGATTTCTTTCATAGTGAAGCAAAATTTGTCCGCAGTGGCCGCTCGACTTCCTCGGATAAAGAGGACATTTTTTCCTTTCAGCTCGTCATGAGGATCCTGGAAAAACATGAACAGTCCTAGTCAGTTCCGGATGGTACTAATACTGATTTCTCCCTGATCTCCCCCCGTAGTCCTTGTCGACTCAATGTGTGTAAATTAATTATAACTTGACCACAAGTGGGGAGGGTTACATAGTCTTGGGCTCTTGAAGCTAAACTGTATATATATGGGAGTCCAAGTGAATTAAGAAAACAATCATTCTTGCCACTTAAAACTGATAGAACAGGGGAAAACACTTCTTGTGATTTGCGGTTTCATTTCTTTTTTTAAGTGATAATCTGACGCCTTGTAAATCAATTTGTTAGAAAAGAATATCTTTTAGTTGATGTATTATTTCTAATTAAAATAGTTCCAGCAAGCACACGGCGGTTTGAGCTAGTATTCATGTGCTACCACTCTCAAGCCCGGTAAAATAACACCTCATATATATTCGCCATAACTGTATTATATTTTCCATAAACTTTCCATAAAATTAGGTTTCGACATGAAACCAGCTTTCAGGATATATGGAACAATTCTCATTTATTCGTGACTTCATGCCCCTTTTAACATTATACATGTACTTTCCTATATGTATTTGGTCATAGCAGGGTGAGAGATGAAACACGCTAACGGAATTTGATACCCTGAGTTTGGGTAAAACAATAAAATAATAATAGTCGTAACAATTATTCTACATCATTCTCTATCAGAAATAGTTACCTGATAAGGATCAACATTTCCAGTGAGTTTGACATCATAATGGAATTTAAAGACATCAGACAATGTAACCGTATGGTGTCCATGAACTGGTGCACAAAGGTATCTGTCTATTTCCTCACAAGTCCACACGCAGAAGGCGCCTTCTAGTTTCTTACTACTGTCATGTGAAGGCAGTGAATCGGCATCTTCTGCACTGTAGAAGCCGCCACTCTGTGGGAAGAAAGGGAATCACCGTGAGAGACAAAGTGTGCGAAGACAAAAGGCTCAAGATATGGTCCCTTACGGCGAGGGCTCAAAATAATCGTTTGTATATTTCATTTTCTATTTCAATGCAGTTTCTATTCAATACATAGAGATAATTTTTTTAACACATTTTATTGAGGAAAATACAATGATAGTACACTCTCACGCAAGTGATTTTCGTTGTGTCATGTGCTTTATATTGTTCGCAGCAGGACTCATGTACAAGTTGGTGAAATTCCAGTCTTTGTACATAATCATAATTATAATATAATGGGTGAGCATGGTAAGAAGGTGATTGTATGACATGAGGTGATGAAGAATGAAGATTACTTTCTTTGAAATTTGAAATCCAATTGGGAGAGATAAGACTCAAGCAACCAGTTTATATTAACATTTGGCCATTGACCAAGGTTAAATATAGAAGCATGCTCTCACAGATCTTCCTTAAATACCTTAAGTAAATTGATGGCAATCATTAAAAAGTTAAAATTAAAAAGTCGGAACATACCGGATCACTTAGATCACGTTCAACGTACTCCAAGATATCTCGTGCCACCTGTGCAAATGCCTCATCTTTTGTTACCTTTCAATAACAAAGAGATCCAGTATATCATTAGAAATTGAGTCATAGAATCAGAATGAAAGGCACAAGCGAGTCACTAGCAAAGGTTTTCTGCATAATATTTCAATAAATAATAAGTCTTAAAATGATTTCCAAAATAATACAAATCGAGATTAATATGACCTACATACCAGATATGTGTTCAAATAGATCACTGCAAGCTGAGCTTGATCGTACAGCATTTTTTCGAAGTGTGGTACATGCCAATGTTGATCGGTTGAATATCGATGAAAGCCCTTGAAACAGATGGTATTTTACTAACATGACACACACAAATATCAGATATAACAGATAGATATAAGGGACATCATCTAAATTGATCAAGCGCATTTGAGCTTTTAGATTTCAAAGATTTCAATTGGCGGAAGTTCGGCAGATTTTCAAAATTCAATCATCTAGAAAAATTTTAATCATACGTCATTCAAAATGAAGATAGAAGTATGTATGTCAGTTTTTCATACTGTAATAAAATTGGGAACAAATCGGCTGAAAAGGAACCGAGTTATTTCGCTTCTCAGAATATTTACGGGTGTATCTACAGGTCTTTTTATTGATATTTGTACATGGGTTCTCTCTCCTTCTGAGTGACACTAAATCTTTGTCATTTCTCATAATCGACTCATAACAAAGATGAATCACTGATATGTGTCTTCTAAAATTGCTTACCTTGTAAATGTGGTCCTGTATACCCCCTTTCGACATAAACAGAAGGGTGTCTGATATCATTTTCAGTGCAACTTTATTCTCCAATTTTGAAGGATCAGCAGCATACATCCTGAGCAAGAAGTTGTAATTGACTAGAAATAGAAACGTTATTAAAATGAATCAGTAAAGTTCGGTATAAAAATCGGTGATTGTATATATTTGGCACCATGTAGTTAATTAAGGTACAACTGGATAATGACGAATTATACGCAATGTTAATATAGTTAGGTACTTTCATTAGTAATATATTCTGTAGCACTGACGTAACTAACTAAAGCCCTATTTCAATTATACCACCCATCCGTCCCAAGTATAATCATATGCTTTTCAGAGCATGAAGAAAACACCTGTAATGGGTGAGATTGCGGTAACTGTAATATTAACCTGAATAAAAAACCTATTAACAAAAAAGTTTAGTTCAAAGCAGACCAAAAATTGCAGACAGGTGCAGTAGGGTCGGCATCCTGGTAAAACATTCTGACGTTTCGGGTTATCATCCTACACTAGAGATCATCATGGTAGCTTGTAAATGGCGAAGGAATATGTCCTTGGTTTCATATATTTCTAAATATCAACTTGTAGAAAAGGGCTAGTTATCATCCAATAATTTAGAGTTCATCAATCGGCAAACCTGGTTGAGGAAACTTTGGCTTTTCACCGAAGCCACCGTGATCTTCATCATAATTTGCATGGAGTAAGGCGAAACAGCGTTCCACAATCGGGTTATTCATGAGGGTGTCCAAAGTTCCCACTTTGGTGTCTGCGTCTCTCATTAGAGCGTCCAATAAAATAGTTCCCTGTTCATCCATTTTATCAGGCAGATTTATCCACTGGAAAGAAAACTAGTAATTAGTAATGTAAACATTCATACCATAGAAATGTAGTTAATGGGTCCGACATTTTGTAGATGGTCATTTGAAAATAAAAATAGCAAGTAGGTGATGATGCGAGGGTCTTGACTACATGCTCTATTTTACCTCCTCAGCTTTACGGCTTAGAGTATACCAATTGCCATATAATCATCTTGAATCCCATAAATTGTGTATTTCATTAAATGGAATCGAATCGGTCACTGTTATACGCATTTTCTATTTACCCGACTAGCCACATTCTTCAATATGGACAGGAACCCAGGTTGCCCATAATAACGATCGTCCGGTGGAAAATATGTCCCTCCAACAATAGGCTTTAGATCAGGGGTCAGCCAAACACTCATCGGCCAACCACCTCGGCCAGTAGTTGCCTTTATTAAAATGAGACAAAACTATACTTCAGCACATTAAGATCAGAACAAAAATTCGAAGTGCTACATATTGCACATACTATACTAAGTTTATATGTAAGGTGTTGGACTCACGTGGATGAAACTCATATAGACACGGTCAACATCAGGTCTTTCCTCACGATCAACTTTGATATTGACGAAATTCTGATTCATGAACTGTCCAACCTCTTCGTCTTCAAAACTCTCTCGCTCCATGACATGGCACCAGTGACAAGTGGAATAACCAACTGGCAGGACGAAAAAGAGAAAACTATATCAAAGAAACTGTCCAACGATATGTGATTATAAATGTGATAGTTCTATAAATTTCATTTTCTGTTAGTATGCGTTTAAGCCATCTAAAAAATATCTATACATATAAAGCACCCAGAATAAAAAAATAAGCTATTTATCTAAACTAAAATAAAGGTGGCAACTCCAAGTACCGCCAGAATCCTGTACAAGCAACAGCAGGTAGTCAACCTGACGGGGTGTACTGTTGAGATGAGCTCGAATCTGGTTAACAGTTAAACTATATGTAGTTTTTCATTAATTGACCAGTAGTAAGTCCTAATAAAAAGTGCAAAAACTCCACCTCAAACCTCTCTTATTCAACACAAGTCATAAGCGAAACACAATTGAAATTCAGACGGTTGGCAGAACCCCTCCCAACATCTTTTTCATTAATTTTGCTAGTGTCATTTTGCATATTTCTCATTTTCAGATTATTTTTTTTAAGTAAGTATGAGTATGTTTGAAGCCTAATGGTAATGTAATCCAAATCAATATGGAAAATGTGGAACTGACGAAACGAAAAACACCATCCACATATTGTTCATGTTTACTTCTAACGTGAAAATAAAAATGGGGTTTTCGTAATTTTTCTAAAATCATCGCAGATCCATATATATATAATGAGGATACCCATTACTTCATTTTAACCACAGAAACCAAGACTGGTATTCCTGTGAGTATTGGGGAGTGACATCCGTAGTGGTTGCTGCTTCCTGAGGAATGACTCTACGGCTTTCATTCCCTCAAAGTCGGGGATATTTGCGTAAACGTATGAGACGTTCAGTGACACAAGTAAAATGTTAGGGGTTACAGTACAAATTTGTTCTGTCACATTGATAAGATACGTTAGTCTTAATGTAAGGGATCTTTGGAACATGTGGGCCAGTAGGGAGACCCCTTACATCTAGTACACTCCTTCTACTGCCAGATAGGGGCAGTGTTTGGCACAACATGGTTTCGCTAAAGGTAGCTCTTCAAGCACGTTAATCCTTTGGCGAGGATTATCTCGGCATTTAGTTATATTTGAGAGCAAGTTTTCTCAGTGGATGTGATTCCAATTGATACAGAGTAGGAGAAACAATAGAGTTTATGATCCCAATTAACTGTATGAATATGAACATAGTGTATCAGTAATTGATGTGAATAAATGTGTGTTTTATTTATTTGATCACAAGCAATATTGACACCGCATGTATCATATGGTTGACGGTAGTCAGGGGGGGGGGGGTATCCTGTCTTATGTAACAATGGTGTAGGCATAAGGGGGCGGTGGGGGATGTAGCGGGTCCCACACTCCAGGACCAGATGTATTGATATACATCTTCATAAATTGGCATATGATATCGAATTGATAGTAGCTGTATGCTTGTGCACAGAGATGTAACATATGCATACGTATACACGAGTATATGTTGGTCTCACGGATGTGTAAAGGAGGTGCCCTTTATCGTCGCATTTGTGTGGGCCTGCAAACGCACCATCGGTTGAAGGTAAACAAAATTGTTTAAAGTCTTTGGTAGAATCATCAATCTCGCCGGTGTATAACAACGTCTCAAAATTGTCTCTCGAGGAACCTATTGATGAGCATAGGTAGAACTGAGTCAGAGAGCTGTCTGTTAGTGTTAGCTTCAGTGATATAGTCGTCAATGTCCCACACTACCATAGCTCCCCATTATTGACGCTTTTTATCACTACAGATGTATTCTGTACTAATTCATTCTTTACCTGTTTCTGAGCTGATTGTGGACACGTGGGGCCTTAGGGGTTGCATGATTTAGGGCAGTTTCATTGGCAAATATTAATTATTCTAATGTGATGAGGCCTATATATTGTGGAGTTCCATTTGTCGTTTCAAGGCCTTCACGAAACTGTAGTAGTAATCTGTGATGATTTGTACAAAATGTGTGATGTCTAACACTGCATTTTACCGACAACGCTGACGAGGGAAATTACTATAAAAGACTCCACTTCTTAAAAAACATTCACTTGTAACTTAGTAGACCATAAAGAAGGACCCACCAGTTCCAAACGTCGAACAGGCCCTAAGGAAATGACATTTTGTTTTAAAAAAAACAGTTGGCAGAATTCCACTAATACATAATATTATAGATAATAGGTTTACAATTAAGGTACTTACCTGACAGGAATATTGGTTTCTTTTCTTTCTTGGCCTTTTGAAAAGCCTCTTCACCCCACGGATACCTAAAGTGAACACATTGTTTTGAGCAGTTTTCGTACACACATCTGTTGATTTTGCATGGCTACACTGTTCTAATACACACACATATGAATAAACATGCAAACATCTTTTATTTCATACCATCATATAAGGAGACATATGGAAGTTAATAATTCGGAAAAGATGCCATAAAAACTTATAATTTGGAAATATGTTGGCCAATATGTGGATGACTAACCAGTCCACGGGGTTGCATGCATGCTGGAGGAGATAAGGCGACTTTTCTAATCCAAGTCGATTCCTGTAACTCCCTGAGGCACTGCACATCATTCTGCAATGTAGAAGGTCGTACATGTGGTTAGAGATTGAATAGAACTCAGCAGCGACAAATGTAAGATCTATGAAGATAGAAACAAAGTAAAACTGAAATTCATCAAAACGTAAACAATAAAAAGTCACTGATCATCTCTTAATTATCATTTCCAAAACAGACAAGAGGAAGCCGCCTCCTGATTTAGGATAATAGTAAATCTTAACCAACAAGAGTGTATAACAGGCGTTGAAATCTTCTTTTTTGTAAGGACGAATCCTCGGCGATATATAAACAGGAAATTACTTTGTTTCGAAGGTTACCATTCTATTCCCCTATAGCTGGCATGAGCTGCCATGGAAAATCAATGCCCATGATTGTATGCTTTCTAGTGATACTAAATACAATTTTTAGCAGAATTTACTATGGTACGGTATTGCAGTGATGGCCATTTGTAGGCCTACATATTCTGAATTTCTGACGATCTGATCCATTACTATATCTATAAGTCTAAGCCTACAGACGTACTTTTTTTTTTTTTAAAAAAAACAGTCCTGGAAATGCATAATTTATATTTTAATTCTTGGACTTGGGTTCTCATCTAATCATTTTTTAAGACGTCACGCTGTCCCGACACTGATGGGGGAGCAGCAAAAGAGAGAGGACCTCGTCCATGACCTCGTCCTATTTTCCAAAGCCAAATTACCGTATTTTTATCCGATATCAATAATCTTATATTTAAAAATAATGTGATAGAAACAAGCTTGGCATCTTGGAATTGATTGAACAACCTGTCTGTGCTAAAGTGTTACGCGCAACCATCATATAACTTGATCAGGTTTTCTCAACTTACCTCACGGGCAAATAGACAGGATAACGACGGCTAAGATCGAGTAGCAAGCAACTAAACCCACCACTTTGCGGCCAACTGTACAAGCATCTGGAGGTGTCATTGATAACTAACGACGCAGATCGCTTCAATAGTGTACCTCTGCAAAGTCTGTTAAATGGTAATGACCGAAACATCCTTACAGGTAGGATAAACCACGAGAAATCCGTATCTTACTTATCCTTGAAAAAGGAGGCCTAGCATTCAGACCACCATGTTGGATATTATTCTCCCTCCACCACTGAAGACTGAAGAGTTATTTAGGTCTCCCTACTCAAATCTTAGCACGATTAAACGACAAGGCTTGTTTAACGCGTAAAGATCTAGAAAACGCTCATGTTATATAATACATTTCTAGTTATGTACAACATAAAAATAAATCTACTTTAATACATTTTTTTATGTATGAGACATTCTCCTTACGATTCTAAATAAAAGCACGGCACGTTAGCCCACTTCCTGTACTCGCGGGTTCGAGAATTATAAATACTGCCACCTGGACTGGTGTAGCCTACGTCCTAATTTATCTTTCTTCCATCCGATTTGAACGCTTAGCGTTTATCAGACTGGGCTATTATCATGTCTAAGGGTAAGTATACCCTTCATACATTGTTAACTATAGTTATTTCCATATTTTGTTGGCGTCAGTGCAGGGTTTTCCACAGGTACAGCCTACAGGTACCGTATTACTATTATTAGGCGAGTTATAGCCTACACGGCTACAGACAAGCCCGGGCCGGGTAGGCGTAACGGGGCAGAGGAGTTACTCTCATTAATACATCTTGCTATACAGAAGCAGTTCATTATTCTTGTAGTCTGATTAATCCCATAATCACTTGACATTTGTGATAGGGTACAAGTTGTTACATTTGTGGTAAGATACAGGTTGTTACAGTACATAAAATCCATGCTACGTTTGTTAGTATAGTATTTATAAGATACAGGTCAATACAGTACATAAGAATTCATACAAGGTCATTAGTGAGCATTTATAATTATAGTACTTTTACCGTGAATCGTGACACAATGAGTCATTATGATAGTATTCCTAACGATACAGTTAAGAATTAACCAGGTTATTTTAGATATTACTAACTTGGTTCAGAGGTGCTAAAGAATTATTGAATGAGGTCAATGGTGTTATAATGTTGTCTTCATCAACAGATATACATAAGGTAATTTACACAACGTAAGATATACAATATAGTTGATCCTTGAATCCTTGACTTTGTTCACTGGTCCTTCAAAGGTTTCTCTAACGTTTCATACAATTTTTTCACCGGACAATCGGACCGGAGAAGCTTTACTTTCACCGGTCCGACTTGTCTTTCAACGGTCAAGGACCGCGGTCCGGCAGGTTTCGCCATGTCTGCATCACAAATATGTCGGGACCCTTAAATTGTCATTATGAATTACACATTAGATATTATGTATTACATGGTTCCCGCAGTTCATTTGAAGTCATTACATTCAGATTTACCTGTGTAAACTTCACCTTCCCAAGGTAAGTCTCGTTTAATTTGAAAATTAAAAATCATTTCGTATTTCATCATTAAAAGTCTTTAGAAACTGGACAACCCAGCACCTAGCTTTGGGAATCAAAGCAGGGATACAAGTTCTCAGATTATTTTCTGAAATCAGATACTTTAGAAAAACTGGAAAATTGACATAACTGTCCCCCAAAATACTCCATTTTACACCTGTATGTACCAAAAATCTCTCAAATTCCCATTTGTCAAAACTATCGTTGGGAGCTCTATATGGAAGTGGCTATCTTTTTCTGAGGAAAAGGTTATGTATAAAATGAATAAGAAACACATTAAAACGATTCAGACGATTGTATTAATATCTTTTTACTTGGTCTCTAAGACGTCAATGAAAAAGTCATTAAAAATCATGTAAATCAGTCATTAAATTTAATGTGCTCTGGGCTGCAGGAACCCTGATAATCATCATGATTAATACCTTTTAAAAATAAGTTACTGATGAAGATTTCATTATCGATATGCCCCCTTGGATATGCCCCAACAGGAGCCTGTCATGGCGTTGAGTCCTACTGCTAGAGCTCCGTCCGCCACAATACATGGCTATAAATAACCCCGATTTTCTAAATATTGTCGCTAACTGTCGCCAACTATCCCAAGTTGTTAAATGGAATAGTGTCTTTAACATATCGTGAGTTCAGGTATCCCCTATTATTCCAAAGTATTTAAAAATGGGAAATAAAACAAGCTTACCTGCTACTGATTCGGTCATTTTGGGGTTGTATCTTCTCCTCTGATAGCCGTAGAATGATGGGAAAAGTACCAAACTGAAGCTCACGTTATGCTCTATATGACTCGCAGAGGCCGGCACTGCTATACCCTATAAGTTGTGGTCGCATCGTTACCCTAATAGGGAGGCTTCGATGTACCGCGTTGCTAGAAAACGTTAGTTCAACGCGGGATAGAAATTTGGGGGATTCCCCTCCTCAGATAGCGGAGGTTTGCCACCGCATCCACTAGGCAGAAAGACCCTTCGATGGAGGACAACTACAGGGGGACGCGGGAATACACTGCACTCTGTTCTGTTGAAAACAGACAGATAAAGTTTTGGGAGATATAAATTTACAAGTAAAACATCCTCCATACTATCTTAGCATGTAGTGGAGACAATAATTTTGATTGGTCAAGATGTGTAGCCTATCAGGAGGAAGGTTTTTACTCTGTGATTCCTGTTACTTATAGATATGTAAAAGCGCCCTCCATGACCCAACACACACCATCACAACCCTCCTGCAAGAAAGCTTTCAAAACATAATTTTCCAATTAAGATATCAACTCTTTGTACTTTGTATACATGGAAAAATGGTTTATCTTTCTTATACAAGTTAATTCCGGGTAAATATAACATTCAGAATGAAGATATAGGCTTAGGTAAATGGGCAACGTAGAACACACTAAGTTGCGTTGTTTACGTCCGTAAGAACTGACGTACAACGTAGACATGAGGAGATATGATGACTCATCGGGGGGTTCCCTTAAACCACAGGCCGCGTTATTGCTAGCGTTTCACTGAACGCAGTACATCGAAGCCTCCCTAATCCCCTTAATCTTACGCAGGAGGCCGGAATTAGGTCAGTATACCGAGGTCAAGGCGGCGGCGCACATTGTGTTCAAAGCAAACTCAGACGCAGTGGGGGGCATTTCACAGTCCGCACTCAATGTATATTACTACTAAGATGGAAGTAAACTTCAGTCATCCCTAGAACACAAAATAATAACATCCTGGGGTTTTTTTCGGCTTTTTGTATTCCCCCAACCATGTTCTTTCTCAAGATGAAGTTTGAAACAATATTGTGACTTATATTTTTTCATGCATTAGTTTCTTGAATTCCCGCCTGCTGCAGTGCTGATGACCCTGGCATTTACCTTTAAGGCAAAGCGAGTCTATAGTGGAAATTGTTATACATGCAGATTGTGTACTGGTATTGATATATAAGAATAAACACTAGAGAGATGGAGAGGGTTGGCTTTGGTATGGTTGCTAGATCTAGTAGTTGATGCTTTATTCGTAAGAGGGCGGAACACATACCATCTCCCCTTGTTTCAAAAGAGAGTTTGAAATTTAAGGAATTTGAATTGAGATAGAAAGTCATTAGCAGTTGAAGACTGTACATAGATAATGTAAAAAATAGTTATGGGCAGTGTCTTTGTGAAACTGAAATGTCACTACGTCGGCTGGGTTGACTGGAAAAAAACATAACAAGGTCAAAAGTCAGTTAGACTCAGAACACAACAGCATGTTTATGGTGCATCATTCAGAATATTTTTGAGGCATTTTGACTTCTCTGCCACACCTTGTTGTGTATGGTTCCAAGGCAGATGTCTTGTTAGAACTGACCATGACAGTTGGTGAAGGTGGAGAATTGTGTGGCGATGTTGAGCTCTTCCAGTTCTTGACTGGGGATGGCTTGGCTGATGGTGGTACTGAACTGCCCATGGGTTTTGTAGATGGTGTTACCTTCGGCTTCAGCGGAGGTTGAGCAGTTTGGGGGCTAGTACTAGCCTTGGTGTTGTTGGTCTGGGTATCTGGAATTGAGTGTGTCGCCAGGGGGGGCTGCTCTGAGATGGCCTCTGTTTCGTCTGTATTGTTTGCCTTGGTCTGTCATGACTTCATAGCTTTTCCCTTCTAGTTTTCTGCTCACAGTTCCTTCTTTCCAGACTTTGTCTCCATTGGGATTAGGTTGAATCCTTACAGTTTCTCCGACCTCTAATGGTCTCAGTGTTTTCTTGCTTAGGTGGTATTCTGCAGCTTTCATTTTCTTTGCTTCTATAGCAGGACAAGCATTTACGTGTGTAGTTGGTTTGGGAGCATCATGGCTCGTTGGAAGCAGAGTCTTTGTCCTTCTCCCCATGAGCCTCTGGCTTGGCTGGATGTTAGTCCTTTAGTGGGGGTGTTCTGTAAGTTGAGGAGACCAAATGTATGGGTCTTCTTTGTTCGCAATACACTTCCGCATCATCCTCTATACTGATTTAACGGCTGCTTCAGCAGCTCCGTTTGATTGGCTGCGACCTGGGCTTGATGTCTCATGTTTGAATGACCAGTCCTCACAGAATCTCTGGAAAGTGTGTGATGAGTACTGAGGGCCATTGTTGCTGATGAGTGGGTCAGGGAAGTCATATCTTGTAAATTGATACTTTAACTGTTTGATGACTTCTTCTGAAGTTGTAACCCTCATACGATCGACTTAGATGAAGTTGGAGTAGCAGTCTACTGTTACAAGGTAGTCATGTCGTTCAAGACTGAACAGATCAGTAGCCACAGTGCTGAAGGGTCTATCTGGAGCGTCACGCATTACAAGAGGCTCAATTGGTTGATGGTCACTGAATGCAGCACAGGTGCCACATCTCTCAACATATTGTCGGATTTCAGATGACATACCTGGCCAGTAAATAATTTTTCTGGCTCTCCTAACACATGAGTTTATTCCAAGATGACCTGCATGAACCTGTTTCATGTGCGATCGTAAGGACAGGGGGATAACAATACATTCTCCTCATAGTATGATTCCATTTTGCACTGTGAGCTCATCGCGGAAATAGAAGTACGGTTTAACACATGTTGGAAGTTCTGATTTTTGCCTAGGCCAACCTTCCATGATGATGGTTTTTAGGAGGCATTGACTCATCCTCTAGTGTAGCAAACTTTACTTTCCAGAGACCTTTCTCCTTCAGTGGTGAGTGGTAAACGTTCTTGATAGTCTCCCTGTCCGCTGTCTCTTGATGTGGTAGGGGTGCTCTGGATAGGGTGTCAGCAACTGGTAGATTCTTTCCTGGTCTGTATTCCAGAGTGTACTGGTAGTCTTGAGTGTTTAGAAGCAAGTTCTGTAGTCTTTTTAGAGCTTTGGAGAGTGGCTTCCTATAGATTGATATGAGTGGCTTGTGATCGGTAATTACTTTAACTTCCCTACCATAGGTGTATTGGTGGAATTTATTCAGTCCATTAGAGACAGCAAGCATCTCTTTTTCAATTTGGGCATAACGTTTCTCCATGTCTGTTAGGGTAAGACTAGAGAAAGCGATAGGTTTTCCTTCTTGGTAGACAGCTGACCCGAGGCCATATTCACTGACATCATTCTCTAGAACAAGATCTTTCTTTGCATCATGGAAGGCGAGTATTGGTGTAGAGGTTATGAACAACTTGGCATTGTCAAAAGCTTGTTGCTGGCTGAATGACCAGTTCCAGGCTACGTTTCCTTTGAGGAGGTTAAGCAGTGGACTGAGTACTTCTGAGAGATTAGGTACAAATTTAGCTAAGTAGTTTACACAGCCTATGAATCTTCGTAGTTCCTGGATGTCCTAAGGTTCCTGCATCTCAGGAATTGCTTTGACCTGCTCAGGGTCAGATTGGAGTCCATCTTGAGTCACACAGTGCCCCATGAAAGTGATTTCTTCCATGCTGAGTTCCATCTTCTCATCATTAAGTTTTATTCCATTCTTGGTGCAGCATTGGAGAAATTGAGTAAGATGGCGATCATGCTCTTGCAGGTCTTTGCTATGTCTGATTGCATACAATTCCAGGTAGTCCTTCTAGGGCATCAAGTAGCTGTAGAATATCTCAGCAGAGAGACAGATATTCCAAAGGGAAGTCTCAGTCACCTATACCTCCCATGACAGGAATGGAAGGTTGTCAGAAGGCTTGAATCTTGCCAATAGCCTGAGGAAAGGTCAGCCTTTGAGAACAGACAAGACTGGCCAATTTCATGCAGCTTATCCTCAAGGATGGGGAGAGTAAAACGCTCTCTTATAACCACTTTATTAAGTTCCTTAGGATCTATGCAAATTCTGAGCTGGCTAGACTTCTTATAAGCAATGACTATCTGGCTTACCCAAGGAGTCGGTTGTGTAACTTTACAGATTACACCCATTTCTTTGAGTCGGTCAAGTTCAGTTTTTAGCTTTTCACAGATTGAAAGGGATGTCCTACGGTCCGGCATCACTATGGGTATCGCATCATCTTGGACCCGTAGATGAACCACTCCAGGGAGTTAGGATCAACTACTTCAAGGATCCACCACTGACCAAAGGATTTTCAACTTTGGCAGGAATCTGGACACATATAAATAAGGCACAGATCCCACTCACTGGCATTCAACAGTCGTACAGGTTTAGGTGAATACTGCCATGTCTAGCTACTATAACCCACTCTAGGGAGTCTACCAAGTTTGTCACAACTGACAGGGGCATCATCAATTTTGGGTTTAACAGAAAAACTCAAACCATGTTGTCCTCATTGACACGCACTAGACGCATTTCCTTGGCTGCCTGAAGGTCTAGGAGTGGCATGTCAACAACAAATTCCACAGAGTATTCTTTGTGGTTGCGAGGGTTCCTCACCTTCAGTCTACAAGTACCCCCTGATATAGATGAGGCTCCATTCCACATCTGTAGTGAAGTATAAATCAGTTTTACATTACAAGCATACTCCTGGGATAGTATTTATTGAGGCCCCAGTGTCTACTTGGAAGTCAACTTATTGGCTTGTGACTAGGAGTTTACATTTAAGCTGCTTTGATTTGGTTGTGTGCACCGCATTTATCCAGTTCCCATCAGAAGAACTCCCATCCTCTTCTTCCTGGACTAGATGGACTTTCTCTTTTCCTTTTCCTTTTTCCAGACATTTTCTAGCAAAGTGGTAATCCTTTTGACAGTGTGAGCATTGCTTACCCCATGCAGGACAGAGTTCCTTCCTCATGACATGGGGTGTGCCACAGAACTTACAGTCCCTGGTATCAGTTTTTGTGGAGGGGTTATCTGTTTTGTCTGTCTTGCTTGATTTCTTCTCTTGCTTTAACGCTTTCCTCGGACCCCAGTAAGATGTCACTGTTGACGGTTGTTAGGCATATAGCACGTCCTTGGGCTGATGCATTTTCAGCAGCATTGCATATCAATGGCTTTATCTAGGGTAAGCTTCCGCTCCTTCATCAGTAAGGTCTGCGAGTCTGGGTCCCGTATGCCAATGACAATCCTATCTCTGAGTATGGAGTTGATGCCTGCATCGCTGTAGCCGCAAGTTCTAACTAGGGAACGAATGCCAGAGTGAAAACTCTCAAATGATTCCCCTTCATTCTGGGCACAGCTGTTGAAGATGAATCATTCATAGTCTTATTAGCTTCTCCAATGTCGAACACGGAGTCACATTGTCACGCACATGACACTTTATTATTAAACTAACAACCTCAATTCCTAAGTCATTCTAAAAGGTTGGCCCAACTACTTACAGGCATGCTTCCGAGTAAATCTCTTCTTTCTCCTCTTATCCCTGCAAATTGGCCAGACGATTGGCAGGGGGGGAGGGTATAGGATGGTCAGAGCAGGTTTCTTCATTGAGCAAAACGAAACAACACATATGATATACCCTACAGCCATGCCCATGCCTAGTGCCATGCAGGCATTGACATAATCAGTTATAGCCCTTTCCTTGTTTTCCTCTGGTTTTAAAGGTATATGAAGTCATTTTGAGGAATCTTTCCAATAAGACAATGTGTGTACCGTTTTCTTTCTACAATTTACTCGTAATTCTAACTAAAACCAAAATTTCTTTCCCGTACTCTACGTTTACGTTTCTAAATAAAACCTGGTGGTCGATGTGGGGAGCCATATTTAACCACTAACATATGAACTGCTAATGCCAACTCCAGACAATCTAAGGTTTAGGATTTGGTTGGCATGATTTATTGGAATATGTGATTTGTGAATAGATAATTTGCTCAATCAGCGAAATTTATCAGATAGCAATAACATGTATTCTCTCTCCTCTTACCATCTTATATCAAAAGATGACCATTTCTTATGATATCATTGGAGTCTTGCCAAGACAGATGGGTTCGGTAAGTGGTTTGATAAGTACAATCCTTGAGTAATTAAGATAGGGGAAACCCTCAATATTACTTGACACCCACGTTGGTTCTGACCCTCTCCCAAGCATGTGGGATGGAAATGACCATCTATCTATGACTATCTTGGGAGCCAGGGGCCTTGGTTCCATCATCCCTGCCATCACAACCTAGGTTTGAGTCAAGCCTTTTAAAAATACATTCTCAGCTGTGAACATACCTACAATACAATTACTAACTCAAACATAAACACATCGAAGTCCTCATGCCTTCAAGAGATGGCTCCATTTGGTGCACACTGATAAAACTTCTTTGGCTATTTCCATGCCTTTACTGACTTGAAAACGCATACAGACCAATGGACATGTTCGGGTATGTTATATAGTTGATACTTGTACCAAAAACTCTAAATGTGTCTGATGTATGCATGCATAGCTGATAATGCATTTTTAAGTTACTATGTGTGATCGCTCCCGCAGGCCTTGTTGCACCCAAATCAATTCTTGAGTAAATTTGTGGCACACCTAGTCTCCCAAAATAGCCCACCTCAATGAAAATTTCACCATATGAATGAGACAGTGACACACTCAAACATCTTAAAGGTTCGATAGCACTACCACAACTAAGGTTGCAGCCTCAGATTAGAACTTTGCTAAGTTTGTTTGGTAACTCCTCATTGTGACCTCATCAATTTGTAAAAAGGTGTATGAGGTTACTATATGAGGGTTCAGAGATTATGTTGGTTTTTCCTAGGTAAGAAATGATGAAAAGGTGAGTTTTATATGAAATAAAAATATAATCCTCCATCCAAAGTAGGAGTTATTGGGGTTTCAACCTCAAATAGTCACTATTTTATTCAAGTGCCACAAGAACTAGCCAAGTGAAAAGGGTAGGGATCATGGAACCTCTCGCCTAGGAGAAATTTCCCTATCACTCACAGCAGGAAGGTATATATTTGAAGGAAGTAGTCACATCCCAATGGCTGCAGGCTTGTACGTTAGCCTCACACATTTTGCCACACCATTACTGAAGATGGAGTTGTTGTTGCTTAGTCGCTTACCACAATAACATCCCAAATCAAAAAGTGTTCACATATCAATTGAAAGAAATATCTTATAAATTACCAAGAATAATATCTTAAACTTGGTTGCAACATCAATACCTTCAGTGATGATGGCCCCCTGACACTGCCTAACCTAGCTAGGATACATACGCCACCATCTTGCAAAACCGGCGTTCAGGCTTCATCACTTCTTATTTCAACTGTATACCAGCCAATAACAATGATTTCAAAGACAGGCAATATTTAAATATGTTATTTCATATTAAGCACATTCATAAGTGTCTAAATGAAAAAAAATATAGAAAAGCCAGTGAAATTTATAAGAGCATTGGTCGGCAAGTGAGGCTTAGGTTATACAGTGTGACCACTCCCATTGTATATACCTCCTGGCCCAAAGGTGAAACTTACAATTAATTGTTTTCCCAAGGTAGACACCTTTACTATAATCACATGTGTCGAGGATTCACGTCCGCAACCCCTTTGTAAAGTGCACAATATTCACCCTATTTACATTCCACTGATATGTAGTTTTGGAATTTTCACATTTTGAATCTCCAGGTACGTTGAAATTTTCAATCACAAAAGCTGACAACAATGGACCCAAATGACTTTGTTGAATTTTCATTCTCAGCATTTATGATAAAACAAATCTTACCAAATCTAGGCATTGTTTGAACTATAGGACTGAAGTTCAATATGTTGGTGCTCTTACATTTGTATACACGAATTTGAAGTTGAATCAGCCAGGGAAAAACATTTCAGTACCAGCTTTGGTTGTTAAAACGTTTTATTAAGTAGATCTGATAAGTTAAATCACTGAAACAAAGGAACACCTGCTTAAGGAGCTTGAGTGCTTTAGCCCCCGTCCCCGTGGACTCAGGACGGGAATCAATTTGCTCATGCCCAATATTTCATTTTACAGATTACAACTTCTGATTATTCTACCAGCTTTTTTACATTTACAATCCACTACTCCCTTCACTAACTTAGGACCACCAATTTAGGGTTAGGGTTGGTTTTTGTATGGATTTCCGATAAGTCACTTTTGTAATTACCATATGGCAAAATTAAATTGTGTAAGTGGTAGGGCTCTAGGTGTTTGGCAACCACCCGGAGTTGGGAAGTGAAGGGGTCTAGTCTGCATCAAATGCCATGCACGCAAGTGGTTCGGAAGCTAGGTGGGCAGAAGACAGGATTGGGGCGGGGGGGGGGGGGGGTCCAGGGCATTGGCGTCCATGAGGGTACCGAAAAGTGGCTTGTATTTTGCACCGTGTCACAAACTTTGACATGTCCCAGGAATTGCTGGAGGATTTTGCGTTGGGAATCCTGCATACATTATGTTTCAGGTGATGAGAATTGGGCCGAGGCATCCTCCAATACAGAGCTTTACTCCCTTCGTTTTCTCGGTCATACGCCCGTGCACCATCGTTAGGACTTTTCGGGGATTCATGAATAATTCATCAGCCCTCTCATCCAATGACTGGGCTTGCGTCAAGCTTTCTGTACGCACCTATTTTTAGTTGTGGTCACTACTCCAGGCCCTGTCAGACCCTCCTTCAATAGGGGAATTGCATGTACCATTGCACAAGTCAGGGAAAGATGGAGGTTTGTGCTTTGGAAACATATATAAACCCATGGATATTGACGTTAGAGCACCATTAAACATCCACTGATGAACTTGAGATATTTTTTATATGGAATCTACACTGTATCATAGGTCCCATAATTCCATTTGAACCTAGATTCAAGCAGGCAGACATAAAAGTCCCCTATGCCCTTGGTCCCATCAAGATAACGAAACCAGATGTGCACTGCAGGAGTTCTGTCCGCAGAAAGCCCTAAGAATGGAGCAGGGCTAGATTAGTAGAATCTGCCCTGCTTTGGGAGGCTGGGCCGAGGTAGCCTTCTTCAATTCGTCCAGTAGTCCCTTGAGAGTTGGAGGGAAGGTGGTGGGAGCTCAATGGTGCATGTTTATGATTAATTGGATAGAGGTAAAAAAATGTAATTTCATATGTTATGATCCACACAAATGTCACATGTTGCAGAATCACTCTGATGGATCAGTTATTTAAGTTAAATATTAATATTAAAAGTTAAATTTACTTTCTGTATTACTTCCACCATCAATTGCTTTGCTGTAAAGTTCTACAGAAACCAGATTGATATTTAGTTCACATCTTTCAAGTATACTCATATTCTTCAAACTTCTTGTAGTTAGTTACAGATGAAACCATAGTAGTTTGTGGCAACTTTTTTAGGTGGAGGGTATAGGTATTAAATGCATTATGCTAATATTTCCTACACTTTTGTTTCTATGATTTATTCGCGCTTGGTGCTCTTGGAACATAATGATAAATCAAAGAACTTATTTATTTTCTTTCAATTAGGAAACTTGATCCAGGTAGTGTACGTTTTTTTAGCTGGGTTTAGGAGGAATGTTCCTGTTCCCCAAGCTTTATATCCCATGTATTGAGGGTTTGGGGTATGTCACTCGCTTGATTCTGTTTCCTGGTCCTCCCGTTACCTTTCTGCTTACCACCTTACATATTGAGAATATTACACCGGTAGGCATGGGTAATCCCAGTCTCTTAATGTGGGTGCATGTTTACCCATTGTGATTAGTGTAAGTGAATGACTGTACAGCTTCCGACCTCAGATACACACTCAGGAGATGAAACGAAAGGAAATACACTATCACTTTTCTTACCATTAACATGTCTATATACAATTTATAAATCTTATGTTTGCCACATTATAATTCAGTTGATGCATTATTCTTAACAATTAATAACACATGAAATTGATATTTTTCATGCTCTTAAATACTTCAGATTTTGTCCGTTTCACACTATTATGCAAACTGCCCACGCATCATTTTGTCCTGTGCTGTATCACTCGTTATGCTATTCTTTAACCTTATTACTTTCATCGAATGAGCTATATATAATGTTTGTCTCAATTCTCCCTTTCTTATGACCTTAAACAATATGAATGTCTCTGTTGGGTATATACTTGATGAATTTGTTATTTTCAGACGAAGAGGAGTCACTGATTAGTGACGGGCACAGCGAGAAGAAGGAATTGCCAGATGCAACGGTCCATTCAGATATAAATTATACTGAATCTCCGCCTCAGACAAAGTCAGATCACCCTCCTCCCATCCTCAACAATCACTCCAGTTCCTCGGACACACACACCACATCACAGCACATCATGTCTAGTAAAATACTCAAAGCCAGAGAGTCCAGCTGTCGAGGTTTACTCGTGGCTATCATCTATGGAACTGCATCTACTTCTATGGCCTTCATAAACAAACTGCTGATGAGCTCTTACGGCTTTAACTTCCAGTTCTATTTAATGTTTGTTCAAATGTTGTTCACCATAGTTGTTTTAGAAATCCTGAGATCCGCTGGCAGGGTTTCACTGCCCAGATATACATTAGCTAGAGGCTATGAATTCCTGCTCCCTTCAATAATATATGCCGTGCATTCTGTGCTTGCTCTACACGCACTCAGTGGAATGAACATTCCCATGTATGGAGTGGTGAAGCGATGTGGACCTTTAGTAACACTCGTTCTTAGTATAGTTATACTGAAGAAGGATAAGCCGACGTCAAAAGTCATACTCGCCATAGGGTTGATCACCATAGGATGCTTGATAGCAGGTTTGTGTAAAATGTTTGTTCTTTTCATGAAAGATCCTAACTTATCCAACATTGTTTTACTTGGCTCTTAGCCTAGCATCGACTGTTAAGCGATGTAAGGATTTATTACATCTAATCACCTTGTTGGACACTGCGATATATGCTAATTCACTGCATAGTAAATATGCGAAAGAACTATTACTGGAAGCCTGAATTTGTGTTACCTGAGTAAACATTATTGTTATTGCAATGTTAATTATGATATTTTGTAACATTGGTTGTTTTATTTTGCTTTTTTTTCAGGATTCGGGGATTTATCCTTTGATATTCGCGCCTATACATTTGGAGCCATCAGCGTTTTGACACAGGCTTTCTATCTAGTCATTTTACAGAAAGTTTCCCAGGGCCACCTCTCTGCCTTAGAAACGCTTCATCTCAACGCAATCAATACAGTCCTTCCTTTATTTTTCTTCGCTAATGTGTTCGGAGAAGTGGAAGGTTCGTTAAAACGCTTCATGGACTTTTCACCAGGTTTCCTCTTCTCCTTTTCTCTTACCATCATCATGGGAAGCGTCTTGAATTACCTGCTTTTTCTGTGCACTACCTTAAATTCTGCATTAACTACAAGCGTTGTAGGAACATTGAAATCGATTGTGCAGACTGCCATTGGCATGTTTACTTTCGGTGGGGTGTCCATCAATTTTTTTACCACGACGGGAATATCAATTAATCTTTTTGGGGGGATTCTATATTCTTATACAAAATACCGACAAATGATGTCAAAAAATACACTAGTAGCAAAGTCCTCTAATCAGTTAAACGGTATTGCGATTAAAAGATGATGGACAATATTTATAGTTTATGTCGGTTAGTGTTAAGTATTTCTGCCTTCAACCAGTGGGGTGCCAACACATGAAGCAAGGGTTTTAATTTCTGGTGTCAAAAATATATATATTATGGACTGCCACGTAAAGTAAAATTCTAACGGTTTGTCGTACAGCTTGTTTATATGGTATATTTCAATTAAAACTGGGGAACAGGTCCACAGTAAATGATAGTATGTCACAATGTGCATTTATTGTTGTTCACATTCCTCTCTAGTTAATGTGTAATATTTTAGAGGGCGAGTATAATACGTTGTGATTAATACGAATTTATATTACATATTTTGGCGAGAGCCATTATAATTTGGTTGATCTACTTGGTAGAATTATGCAGTATTTATATATATATGTCTAGGAAAGAATTTTAATAACTGTTTTAACTGGCCTTTTTTATAACATACATGTGCTCTTATTGTTATTAGTGTCCCCCGCTATATATATATGAATCACAATTCACCGACCAAATGAATGAAAGGTCTTCCTTACTGCTGGGTGTATATTTATATACATGTATTATAATCAACATATTTATACTCTTCCATGCTCATGTTTATTAGGAGGCTAGCAATAGTCAGTTAATTGTTAGTTTGTTTTAAGCCTTCTTGAAGAGGTAAGGGAGTGTAGGGGGCCCGGGTCTGATATTACTGTGAGCACATGGCTAGGTGATGGTTTGTTTACATGGTGTGTGGGTGAGGGGTAGAGGTGGGTGAGGGGGTTGGGGGGGATACAGAGGTCTCTAAAGAAGAAGTACTTCTCTCCATATTTATCTGTAGATCTGTGTAGACTGATTTCCATCGCTTACATCTAGTGTTACACTTACTCCCTAGATCTCATTCATTACATCTGTTACGTTTCTCACTGCTTTGCCTTGTCTTATGCACTGGATAGAATATACTTTCATTCATTCATTCATTAAAGAATTTCTATTAAATTTATTCTAAAATTAGTTATATGACTACAGCTAGCCTCCTTGATATCGATAGATATCATAGTAAGTGGCAGTTTTAGGTTGTCTTGTCATTGGGTTATTAATGGCTGAATACCCATGCGACATCTTTGTTTATAAGCGGATGTCTCCTATCAATTATTGCTGCCCTACCCTACTTTCTTCCGTTATAAATTCCACCTGGTGTATTTGTCTGGCGGAATTATTTCATAAATCGGTGACTAATATTGAAGAGCTATGAAAAGTGATACCACTGCAGCAATGGATTGGTTAAATGTTGACTTTTATGAACCCCTTCAGCAATAACAGGATGACATCTTCCTCATTTTTTTTTTATCAAATGCCGTTCTGATGGGTGGGTAAACAGAACAAAGAAAACATTTTTAGTTTTTGATCGATGTTATCTGAGGTCGCATCTTTAAGGAAAAGAAACCTTGTATGTATTCAATCCTTCGGTATTCTTCATATTCCGGCAATCAAGCACCTTGTGCGTCTTGTCACTATCTGCTTAGGATTATCTAGCGTTTTCTTTAAGCAGCTGAAATGTCTGTGATTTAGGTCATTTACAGAACAGATTATTCATGGATCACATCCTTCTACCCCCATACATGAATTTAATTTTAGCGGTACTATTTCGCAACATCGACATTCATGCATTAATCAAAGAAATGTGGTGTAAAGTTTTACCATTTACCATTTACATTTGTTTATGGACGATTGTATTGTTATGAGGGTCGATATGCTTAGAGGAATAAGACTGATTTTTTTTTTTAAATTCTAAATTTAGAAAAAAAGGAAGTACAAACTATTTCAAATTATAATTTTTC
Source organism: Sthenelais limicola (assembly GCA_942159475.1). NCBI lineage: Eukaryota > Metazoa > Annelida > Polychaeta > Phyllodocida > Sigalionidae > Sthenelais > Sthenelais limicola. The sequence goes on along the minus strand of OW804095.1, from coordinate 55,056,244 downwards.
TTACTACTTTTTTCTGTCTGACTGATTTTACGACAGACTTTTTTTTTTACGGCCGAGTTTTTTCGACAAACATTTTTTCAACGAACTTTTTTTATACTAATATAAATCTATCTATCTCTCATGTATACTCATATTTTGTACTCAAAATAATTTGGGATTTTTATAGGTCTTGAAGACTGAAAGTATCTGATTACTTGAGGGAATGATTAAACATGTATCATGCACTGTGAACGTGTAGGACTGCCCTTGGTATTAGTTCTTGTTACTAAACTGATACTGATAGAGTGATATCACTGCAGCTGGTATGGTCGACCCGATTGGGTGAGTAGACCCTTAACAGGCATGTTAATATAAAAACTGATGTTCTGTTGTCTTGTCTTTCTATGAGGATCTTCCTCGGGTGTTCCTCTGTTCTCTGCCCTCCATCTCCATCAAATGCCCACCGCATCCCTGTCTTCTATTCTATCTTAACGGGAGATATATGAATTTGATGCATTTTCACGTTCTACCATATAATATCCGTCCTAGCTCATGATAAGTACAAATGAAGTAAACTGAAGTAAGCCATTTTTTTCAACATGTGACTTCCCTAGACTATAATGGATGGTCCGGTGCGTGGTCCCGGTTTTTAATTTGTTCTTACACATTTCATTGAATCTGTTGTACATGTATTTAATATCACAGGTACCAGTGCCTCCAGCAAAAATATCTGGCACATTATTAGTTGGCTAAGGGTCTTTTTCGGGTATTGAACGAAACCCTTTATTAAAAAAAAGAAAACTGGTTTAAAGTGGACACAATCCAATTAACATTTATAAATTTGTCTGCGTGGAAGTTATTTATAAACTTGTTGTGTAGGGATAGTTAGTGCACCAAACTTATATCGTCAAAGTCACTGTGATTATATTTATATGCGTACTGGAATTGCGTATATATGATAGAACTTTATTTACCATTATTGATAACACTTGCCAAGTGGGTATTTTTACAGGTGTATTTACTTGATGGAATTTTACGCTTTGGCTAATCAATGGGGCAGTATTTTCATTAAGGGTGTTATTCAATGGTTGTTTCACAAATATGTATCAGCACTGAGGGAAATAAAATAAAAAGAACATATCTGTTTGCTTCTATTTACTGCTTTCCAAAATGATTTGTCAGGGAAAATAGTCTCTTTGTCCAAGCAGACATTTCTCATGTTTAACGGTGGATTAGTCATGGTCGAATGTCATGGCATCTTTAACACAAAGTGGATGATTGCTGCTCTATCCTATACTTCCTTCTGCTAATTTCATTCACACACAATATAGGCCCATATATGTACTCGTGTACATACTAATATGTGTAGCAATAAATGTTTACATGGCATAATAATAGTGATATGTGTGTTCATAATAGTAAGTCCTAGATGTACTCAACCCATATACATGTATAGTACTCGTGGAAGTATTAACTCATAGTGCACATTTCAGTGCCAGTTTTGGTTGTTAAAACGTTTTATTAAGTAGATCTGTGAAGTTAGATTTTAAAAAGACGGGATCAATGCATACATTTTATACAAAAGCATTAATTCACATACAGTAATAACTAATATTTTCGTAATTTACTATAATTTACTACAAATTATAAAACAACATGTTAAGATTTTATGCCCAAAGTGGTAATGTATATATAAATCAAAGTGTACTAGTATCCTAAGTACTGTAAACGTATTAATGTTCTCGCAGTATTTATTTTCGCGCACACACCTCTGCGTGAAAATAAATCCTGCGCGAAAAGCATCATTTTTGCATAAACAAGGTGTACAACCAGGGATAGCTCTTGCACAGACAGACTAACCCAAAGTTAAATAAAGAACAGGCAAATCCGCTATATTACTTTAACATTATACACGAAGGACATGTATGGAAATATAGTAAAACCTATATTTGTCACATTTGATTAAAGAAATATTAAGTTAAATAAGTAGACCTACTGTACGATTGGGAGCCTTTTAAAGTCGAAATTGTCAAAATAATCACAAAAAAATACCAACAAATAATTATAAATCAATAGAAATGATCAAAATTAAATGTACAAATTAACACCAAAATATTCACCAAAATCAGGGACAAATCGAAATATTCAGTAAAAATGGCAATAATTCTATATAAATCAACTTAAACGATAAAAATAAATGTACAAATATACTCTAAACTCCACAAAAGTGAACAGGAGGCTCATCAAGATCATAAGCACCTTTGGTTTGGCTGAAAAAACAGAAAAAAACAATTAATTTAGGGTCCCGACAAAAACTTTGGGTCCCGACAATCAGTCACCCCTGCCGACAAGTTCTAAAATTTTAGAACTTGTCAGGAGGGATCTACGACAGGTCACCGACAAGGGACCGATGATCGTGACCTGGTGACCGATTGTCGGTACCCGGTATCCACATGCATGATTGTCGGTCACTGCTAGTTTGTTGGTTGCCTTGTATGTGGAACACAGGCTTTAGAAGATTAAATGACTGATTATCTCACTAAGCATTATGTCTTTCCACACCCTTCATATGTCACCCACTTCATGGCTGTGTTATGTAACACTTCTGCCCACCTTGGACAAATAAAGTATTATTCAATTCAATACATTCACTTGATCATGGGTTACATGTAACTGAAATCTGCAAACATTTCCCTTGGAAACGAAAATTAATTGAATTAAGCTGACACAAGTTGTGAGTACTTTAAAAAGGCAAAATAGCAATAGAATAATAAAATATCAACTGCAACTGACACAATATGTTTCATGCATGTTATGATTCATGCATCTTCTGGGAATCTGTGATCTCCCCATCTGCCTTTCTGGACTGTACAGGTCTGTCGACCCTGCACATTATATGTGCTTTGTGAAGGTATCTGGGGTGAAAATGTGATTTTGAAGCCTTTTTTAAATTGGGATCTACACACTCTATTTATAGCCTGGGAAAGCTCCTGTGAGATACTATGTCACTTACTGGGGGACCCGACTACTAGCAGAGGAGGGGGAGAGGATGTAGGGGAGGGAGAAGGGGGAATCGGAGAGGGGATTAGGAGAGAAAAACAGGTATGAGGGACAGAGAAGAGGGAGAGGGGGAAGTGTGGGGAGAGAGGGGACTGTCCAGAGGACGGATATTTTGCTAGTGTTTTATATATATATGATTATATGATATTACTGAGGAAATAATAGCATATATATAAAGCTCAAGAAGGGTTTTTTGTCAGGCATATTCTGGGAATCTGAGATCTCCCCATCTGTTTTTCTGGTCTGTACAGGTCCGTCAACCCTGTCTGGAGGACATTATATGTGGTTCGTGAAGGTATCAGGGGTGAAAAAAATATGATTTTGAAGCCTTTTTTAAATTAGGATCTCCACACTCTATTTATAGTCTGGGAAAGCCCCTGTGAGATACTATGTCATTTCTCTCAAGCTACTACAGCACTTCCAGGGGGACCCAACTACATGCAGAGGAGTGGGAGAGTAAGGGAGAGGGTGGGGGTATTGGAGAGGGGAAGGGGAGGGGGAGAGTGAAGAAAAGGGAGAGGGTGTGGGGAATAGGAGAGGGGGAGGGAGAGAAAGCGGGGAAGAGGGAGGGAGAGAATGGGAATCGGAGATGGGGTTGGGGGAGAAAAACAGGTATGAGAGACAGAAAAGAGTGAGAGGGGGATGGGTACTTAGCTAGTTAATAATAAGAATAACTTAGTACTGGTAGTCAATCGTTCACTGTTTCAATAAGTATAACACAACTAGCATAGTCGTTTCAATTATCAGAGATATGTATTTTCCTAGGTAATTTCAAATAGCAAGGTAAGCACAATCACTGACAGAGGAACCAGTCTATCACCGTTCATGACGGCCCCCACCACCATCCATGGCAATTATATCTCTATTACTTTGTTAGGCGACGCCCAGAAGTGAAGCTGGAAGTTATATGCACTTTCATCATTTGAGAAATCATCATTGTTTACAAAAAATATTGGTTTCCAAGGTAACCTCAAATATAGGCAGATATCTCCAATGTCACACTAAATAACAAAAATTCAACATCAGATCCTAATTGATGAGCTTCAATTTGGTATAATATGGTGGTGTTGTTATTTCATGCGAGCAAACCTCTAGTTTTTGCCCTACTTGCTGCAGCACTATTAAATCACATTTTAAATCCTCTATTAATTAATCCACAAGAACATTTTAAACCTTAAGAGCTTAACTCAAAATCGAGCTATTTCTATATGTATACAATACCCCTGTCTACACGTCTGGTGGGACGGAACTCCTACTTCATCCTGCTGCTGCTGCCTGTCTATATATGTTTCACCTGATGAGTTTTACAATCTCCCAACGGTCTCCTTAACCAGTGCGGAGGTTTATCACATTTAGTTTCACGTCCATTATTTCTTATCTTTCTTAGATAGCTTCCTTTGGGTCTCATTAACCCGTACACTCTCTTGAAGCCATTTATTGTTATTTATCAGTATTTATTGGTCTGATTTGTATTTCAACATGTATTTTATTGTATCTGCGAGCTCTTTCTTCCATTTATTTCCATGTTTTTGTATATATGTTTTAGGGTTCAATACTCATGATCATTAGGTCGGCAGAAAGCATTTTTTTTTTCGACTAGGTTGTAGGCCTAATTACTTCCATCGAGGTCTAGTGTACACGCACCATCAATTTATTACATAATATTGCATAATATTAATCTAATTATGCCATTTTTCATAATATATTCCCTCAAAGTTCACTTCAAAAACTAGACATTTCTATGTATTTGCATAGGCTCGCGCGGTCATTAAAGCTGCTGAAAGCAACGCTCCGAGGTTTGAGGCACCAACTGCACTAACCTCAGCGGCTGTAATACTTTTCACCACGCGATAATCTGGGTCACCCTACCCTCTGAATAGCCTATATACATTTTTATTCATCGAATTTTCACAGATTGTGATATGTCTTATTCGTCAAGTTCAAATTATTATATTATATAGATTATTTATAATTATACATCGAGATTTTTTAAAAAAAGTCTAATAATTTTAAGTATTTAACTGACATCGAACCCCCATCGAACGTGGCCCTTGTTCGTTCTATCTCGGACAATACATATGACGGATTGTAATCCGCCGATCATACCATTAGGGAGAGGCTTTAAACTCCCCCACTAGAGTGCGTGCATGTTTCAACTGATGGAGATTTGTTTTAGCCCAGGTAAAATACAAATAGCAATCGTAACGTAAGTCCACTATAAAAAACGGAATAGAATATTATACTGTTCAATACAATATCCCTTTATATAATGCTAAACAAAAGTCCCCACATAGGGATTGCTGCTCTTGGTGCCAGGATAACTTTCTACTAAGTGCATTCTTAATTGCGTAATAATTACGTAGGTTACGTGGAACTGTGACCACATTAATGTGATCTTATATAGCGCTCCAGCCTCTTATCTATTATTGCATAAATTCCAATTGTTATGCCACCAAAAGATTATTAATTTTAATAACTCGTCTTTGCGACATATCTCTGATTTTACCGAGCTCCAACCTTTATGGAGTCCAGCTTCAGAATGGCCAGGTGCATGCAGGCTTTCCATTGACCCACTCATTAACCAGTTATACCTTTACCAGGAATAAACATCTATACTTACAACTCCATTACTTCGTTGCCATAAATGTTACTCTAGTCGTAACAGAGCCTCTGGTTTTCTGTTGGAGAGTTTTGGAGGGGCTCAACCGTATACATAGATCTATACTCTAGCCGATCTGAACATAATGTTATATTTTCCAAGGATGCAGAAGTTTGCATGTACTCGTTCCTGTGCTACCATCTGTGTTGAAAGTTTGCAACCCATTATACCGTAGCGCTCCCTTTACTCTGATGAAAACTTTCTACTGATGCATTGTGGGTGCCCTGCCTCTAGATGTTAATAACTTCCCATGTTTACGGATGGGGACCAGCGTTCGTGATTTATAGTGGCCTGTGCATGTTGACAATCTCTAATGTGACAGTGCAATATGTGTCTAATGGCACTGTCTAATGGATCTTTTCTTCATATATGGACTATATTTATTGGAATTTGCCATGGCCTCGCCGGTGGCGATGCATCTGACTCTGAGGCTAGGTACAGTAGGTACGGTAAGTTACATGACTCTGATAGGTTAGTGCCTACCAAAAATCTACCAATCATTGTCTGGTGGTCGAAATACATTAATATGTATGATCATCCGCATGAAATCTCATGTGGAGAAGTGTCTTGCTACACTACACGAAATCGAACATGGGTAACTAGTGATCAGACTCGCAGTATTTTAATATATGGCACTGAACTGGACCCCGACGACATGCCTTTCCCTAAACTGCCACAGCATCAATGGGCCTTATTCCACGAAGAGTCGCCTATGAACAATTACATGCTTGTACATGGACCAATTGGTAGACTTTTCAACCATACTGCTACTTTCAGTAGGGAGTCTGATTTCCCTCTTACTACTCAGCACATTCCATCGATTTCTTACTTATTAGATAGAAAGCCTTTGCTTTTGTCAACCAAGAATAAGTTGCAGAAAACGCAATCCCTCGCACCCATACTCTATGTGCAGTCCCACTGTGATGTGGCGTCGGATAGAGACCGTTATGTAAAAGAACTGATGAAGTTTATTGCTGTTGATTCCTATGGAGGTTGTTTGAACAATAAAAAGTTGACACCAGATTTACAAGATCCGGTGAAATCTATGGGATCTAGGAAATTCCTCAATTTCATTGCACGGTATAAATTTCACATTGCCTTTGAAAATGCTATTTGTAATGATTATATCACAGAAAAATTATTTCGGGTGCTGCATGTCGGATCTGTGCCAATATATCGGGGGTCTCCAACTGCCAAAGACTGGGCACCGAACAATTATTCGGTAATAATGGCCGATGATTTTGACTCACCTGCACAACTTGCTAAATACATCAACAATGTAAATGAAGATGACAGTCTCTATGAGCAGTACCTTGTCTATAAAGAAAGAGGCATCGACAACTCTCTATTAGAGAAGGAAATTAATAATCGCCCTTGGGGCCACAGGGATAATGATCATAATTTTATCAGTGCCTTTGAATGTTTTGTTTGTCAAAGCATCTCGAATATAGAATATTCTACCAGGGGCACTGACAGAAATATAGTTGCAGCTGTACCTACCAAAGATAAGCCTAATCATCTCCGATGTCCACAACCATATACCTCGGTTGGAGATGTGACCGATTTAACCTCTAAGGATAGGTAAAGTTCTCATATTTCTTTCCTGCTAATTTTAGTACTTTTACTTTGATCCAGTTCTCCTAGATGTCAATATCTTATCCATTTGTCCGGTTCCCCTATGTTAATTCTTATCCATTTTAAACAAGAAATTTTGGTTATCAGAATATTGAAGCACCATACTTGTAAATGATATTAGGATATATTACCCTATTCTAAAATATCATCTTCACCAGGCACCATGATGGCCAGAGTGGTGTGAGATTAAATATCTTTGAATTTGTTTTCTTTCGTTTCCCCCCAGGATATCCCATTCTTTTTTATTCTTAGGGACACCCTATTTTGTGTGTTGGGGGGGGGGGGGGTTAATACCTTTGATATTCATAACAATTAGGAATTTAATTTTCCAGCTGGCGACGTATGGATTGGATAGAAGACTATTGGACTGGATATGATAAAGCAAGGGCTGTGCGTCGGATGGTAGAAGTAAATGAAACTGATCCATCAAAATTCAACATGTATTTGCACGACATTTTCAAGAGATCTGTTAGATCATGATATTTTAAAAGCATAAGTGAACAAAATATTGATAAAACGTGGGAGACCTCACATATGGTGTGACTCTGACTGGAGAGTAACAAAATAAAAGTTCCCACATCACGTCTCTATTCTTTGTCCTAAAGGGTTCTTTGGGCTAAATAAAAATAGCATCATATATTTCTACATGTTAAAAGCTATTCATAGGAAATGGTAAGTTATAACCTATGCGACCATCAAGGAATATATTTAAACATAAAGCAAGTAAAACATAATTCAAAAGAACGGAATTTCAAGGACCAAATTACAGGCAGGAAAAATTAAAAGAGAAACTACCGTAAGTGCTTTCCATTGGTCTGAATTTTACCACGTCAATGATGCCGACATGGAACTGTTTATACAAAAGACAACTCTAGACATAGCCCCTAAGGAAAACTTCAGAATCCGGACAGAACGCCATATACAGAACGAATATACAAATGACTTAGCTCAATTAGCCATTAATCATGATAATGCATTTAAAATTGCCAATAAGGCTGAAGATGCTGGCTTTTTCTAAGATCTTTAACCTGAACTTATAAAGAGCTAAACAGCTGTATTATCAGAATTCATAAGCAGAAAATCCGAAAGACTGCACACAATTTTGGCGAGTAATCACTGAATTACAATCAAAACAAGATAAGAAAATAACACAACTTGAGAAGACTAATGGTGATTCACTCTAGGGTCAAGTATTGGCTGAATATATGAACATTTTTTACTGCAGTGTAGGATAAAAAATACAAGCTCAACTTCCAGACCTGAAAACTAAATCTCTTAATAGAATCAATATTCAACCCTTTCAAGATTGACTTATCAGAACTTAGCGAGGTCATGGATGAAATAAGGGAACATCAAAATTAATAAAGCTTCTGGCTGCATTGAAATAAATAGTAAAGTATACAAAGCAGCTGTGAAAATTGTTCTAATCCATGTCCTAAACAATCATGTCCATCATGTCGGGGATTTTCCCAGAAAAAAGGAAAAACAGTATATGGAAGGCCATCCTGAAAAAGAACCTAGCACGTAGACCAGATGAGTCACTTTTCCTCTTTTCAACGGAAATCCGAATTTCTCTTTTGTAGAAGATATTTCCGTCCATAAGCTTTATTTCATTTAAAACTGCCTTTAAATAGCCCCAGTGACAGTAATTCCCTTGCCGTGTATGCATGCGGTTGTACACGTAGCCGCTATAAGGTTGCTAGGCAACCAAAATCAAGGGACTTTGACCCTACTGGAGTGAGCGGTAGACTGCACCCTCTGTCCTGTCACTGCCCCACTGCCATGGGGAATGTGCTTTGCTTCTCCAGTGCCACAGATATAGTGTAACACTAGGGAGACTATGCACGTTTCCCACGGAAAGCTATAGGGAGACTGGCTCAGGCCACACAGCTACTGGGACCCTTGGCCCTTACTCCGGGGATGCCTCTGACATGTTCCCCTGTTCCCCCGACGGCGGTGACGGACTCTGGAGTCAAACCCATGAGTTCCTTGGAAGCTGTGCCTATGTCAGGGCCCTTTGTTTGCATAAAATCAATTTAATTATAATATATAGGAAGCAGTCAGAAAATACTTTATAAATGCAAACTATATCTTACCAATTGCCAACTTTTTTCTCAATCTCAATTTTCTATGTTTCCCATCTTGCCTTCATTGGGGATGAAACATAAGGTTCATGTACATTTTAACCAGGGTCTTAGTGTGTTATACCTCTGTAAATGTTGTGAAGTATGACAGAAAAATGCCCTCAGAATGCACCATTTTACTCTAATTTTCAAAAAATTTCTGGGGAAAAATGCCCTCAGAATGCACCATTTTACTCTAATTTTCAAAAAAAATTCTGGGGGGGGCATGCCCCTCAACCGCCCTAGTGGTGCAGCGCGCCTTTGGCGCTTGCATCAGTGGCTTTGCCACTGCCACATTTACAGTCATCTGCATTGCCGAGTTTTTTTTGGATTGTGAATGGCATCTCTGGATGACACACAACCAATTATTTTAATCCATCTGGTTGGGAAACTATTGGAGAAATATAATATCCAATCCCCAGTACGGATTTCTCCCAGGGAAAGGCACGGCTGATTTGGTTTGGTTTGGTATACCTTTATTTGCAGACTAGCTGCCAATCGAGGATTTCTCCGATACACTTCTCCACTTTATAAGTTATCCATCGATGATAAGAAAATAGCAATAGCCACCTTTATCGAATTTAGCAAAGCCTTTGATCGTGTCAATCACAAAATTCTATTACGAAATACAATATACTGGAATAAGAGGCCCCTTATTTTAATGGATATAACATATTTATCAAATTATTGATTTTTACAGCTGGTTTCATATCAATAGGAAACCAACTGTAAAAATCAATGAATTTTGATCTAAAGAATGTAAGATAAACTGCTGGGTACCACAAGACTCAGTCCTTGGGCCATTATTGTTCCTCATTTATACTAATGGCCTGAAACACCTCAAGCTATGTTGCAACTATATCTTATATGCAGATGATACTGTTTTATTTACCTCTGAAGAGAACATCATTTCCCTCTGCAAATTAATGGAGAAGGACCTAGGCACATATATAATTGAACTGTCAGAAACAAGATGATAATGAATATGAAGAAGACTAAATACATGCTACTTAGCAGGGAAAAGGCTTTAAATCTCCTGATATAAAGGTCAATAACTGCATTATCTCACTTCTCAATCAATGAATACAAATACCTTGGAATTGCCCTAGACGTATCGTGGCCTGTGCAAAAACCATTTTCGCCGAAAATAAACACTTATAAGCTTACGACTGCCACCCTTACCTCTATAACAGAGAACTTATGTATCCCCAAACCCCATCCAACTCACTTTTCTCACTTAATTCAATCTTAGACTCTAATTCTTTCACCAATTGAAAGAGAATGACATCAAAAGCTAAATCTGTGAGTTTAAAACAAAACTGAGCCCCAGATGTGAAGATATTATTGAAATTAAAAAATAAAATGAAACAAATGTAAAAAGGCTGTCTGCTCTGGGGCTCAAACTCACAATCCTGCTTGGAAACCCAAAGTTTTAACCACTTGGCTATAGGGGAATATAGAAGGGCGCATGCATATTTACACTTACATTGATCCATCACATTTTAGGTTTACTTTAATCAGGGAGGTATATATACAGAGGTAGTGGAAGCCACAGGCTGATCCTACAGGACCATGCTTGTCATGTATGTGTTGTAGCTACTGAATACCAGGTGGCGCTGTGGTGCTGTTGTTGATACTTGTACCATTTAATCATAAATCAGTAAACAACAGCTAAGTTGTTCCATCAGCATACATAATCTTTGACAAATTGGTAGCCCAGGTAAATTTGATTGCCTTTTCCCAGCAACATCATAACAGTCAGTCAGTCACATACTTAAAAATAGCTATACAATTGTTGGCTATTTGATAGGGGTGGGGGTGGGTGGACCTGATTCACTGTAGCATAGAAATAGACACACATGTCTATTTCTATGTGTCTATTTCTATGTAGTTAGCGCCACAAGCTGTAGTGGCATTACTCTTAACTGGTGAGGTACCATGCATGGAACCTCGCCCGGAACCTCGCTTCCACTCCCTCTGTATATCTCCCTGCTTTAATCACCCCATTCTCCTCATGGTGATTGAGGAGAATGTGGAAATAAATGTTAAAGGTCACTGTGTTTGCTGCAGGCAATTTAATGATTCAAATTAATCATAAAAATATATCTTGCATCTGCAATCTATTTCTTTAATATGCGAATGCAGAACTCCTAGGTCTGCACGCTACCTGGACAATATAATGTTAAATATATCCAGACAATATGAAACCTTAATGAAAAACCTAAACTATAGGTTTCACCAGCTATGCTCTATGTACATAGATATTTGACTACATACGCGGCAATCACTTTAGTTAAGTCACTAATACTGATACTAATACTAATACAGAAGATAATACAAAAATAGGATAGAGTTTATAGGATTAAGTATTGTGTCTTTTCTCCGGATACACAATCATTCACAAAATTTAAGGGCTTTCCATTAGAAACTATCAAATTAATGCGTGGGAAACCCCAGAGGAGGAATTCTTCTTCAAGTCTAAGAGCCTGATGGATTGCAAGTCTGGCGGCGGAAACCATTTCTTGTTTGGTCATAGAATGACATGCGGTGGAAATCGATACGCCACCTATTGGACCACCCGTGCAACGCATGTCACATGATGGCCACGAGGAATATTTGCACCCCCAAAAGTCGTCATTCGATCCCCCGGAGAATTGGTCCCATCCGGAGTGTCACTTACACCACCCAGCGAGCAAATTCTACTATTAGTGACAAATAGACAAACGAACCCCAGCCTAATGTAAGTGACCCCCCACCCCCACCCCCCGTCTCTCTATGGATGAGACCGTGTAGAAAGGAGTGTGACTCATTGATATTTAGATATTGTGAAAAGGCAGTCGGCAGATACGGCTATGATAAAAGCATTGCCGCTGTTACTTGATCCTATATGTAGTTAAGCAACTGATTTATTGGCTGTAATTTGATGGTAAAAGGGCTACGTGAATAGCGTTAAATATCAGCAATTGCCCAATGAGTGATAACATTTGACATTCTATCCCACGACATTTGATTAACTTTAATGCATACATCAGAACGATCCAGCTAATTGAAATAAGTATACTCAGAAAAAACTATAAATCTTGAATATATAAGTTCCAGAAAGGCGATATTTTTTATCAGTAGAATACAATCAAACTGTTACCTAATATATCACGAGCAAAGTATGCACCAGCAACAAGCAATTGGTTGTGCTGTGTAGTGATGTTATATGGGCAGAGACAAAAGCCCGGAAGCCTCGAGAAGATTGATAAAGCATGCGTAACCGAACATATTGGCCTTTTTTCATTCACCCATCTAGGTTTCTTGTATAGGCAAAGGAATTTTCACCAAATCGCATGGAAAAAGCTGACAAGGGTACAATGTTACCATCTCAAGCCGAAGCAAGGATCGACATGTGATATCTCATATTCATCAAGATAGTCCCTACTGCGACCGATTAAAAAAGTAACTAAGATTTTGAGATATTGATTTGACATGACCAGGTGTACAAATCCCGGCAAATCGGATAGGAAATAAGTTATGGACATTAGCTGTGATAAGATAAAAGAGATACGCAGGTGAAAACGCTCTGCTTAGCATGTCAGATTAATAAAGTTTGGATTGCATTACAAAGGTTTCAATTACACCTAAATATATTCGACTATTTCACTTATTTTAACAATGCTGCTCCGCGCAATTAGTGTTTATAACAAATACAAAGGAAGAGTATTAATTCATGGTCCCAAGTGGATTCAAGACTACTCTGATCGCTTTTCTAGCGTTCTTTGTGGTAGATTTTATAACGTAAAGTTGTGTAGCCTTTATCTTTAGGATTGGGTGGTTAAAGATGATACGTGTCGAGATATTTGGTGAAGTAGGCATTTATATGAAACTATATGCCTCGGTAGAGGAGGTGAATTTGTAGCCATACACCGGGATTCAAACCCCAAACATTCTCGATCCTAAATCCTTGTGAGGTCCGAAGTCAGCGCTTTAGACCACTCAGCAATCCTGAAATGAATGAACCCTGCAATGAAAATATTACTTGATATGGTATAGACTCTAAACTGAATGAGCGTACTATTTGCCATATACATCCTGACAACTATTCAAGCTTTTCCAGGACTTCTTTATCATAATAGAATAAAACTATTATCAAGCGCTTTTAAATCACGGAGATGTGTTACGCCTCCAAATCATCTTCCTCTATTTAATGCACATATTATATACATAACTTACTTAAGTGGTTCAGTATTTTTCTCACGCTTAACATTTCTGATAGCTTTCTATTCCCTTGATCACGACAACAATACATATTTAAAATACAAATTTGGACGGAGATCTTATAATGATTCAAACTGCATGTACCCACGAATGATGTTTCATTTTCAAATGAGCAGAATTGCGCATATTAAAAGTTTACTTGCATGTGAGAGGTAACTGTGGTGTTGAACGTCCAGTACAGGGCTTAGCTGATAGGAAATAAGTAGGAATAGATAATATAGTTAGGAAATAAAGGGTCCTACCGCCAGCCCAGTCTGTAACTGTGAGATGCAGAGGTGACCGACAGTTCCAGGCTTCAGCGATGCAGGCCTTTCCAGGGAAATCGTCCACAGTACCAGAGATGGTGGCCATGGAGCTTCTGGAGGACGGGACTGTCGACCACCAAAATCAAGTTATACCCGAGCTTTTGAGGTATCCGCGTCGGAGGGGGTAGTAGGATATAGAGTTTGGGGTATAGCACCCCTTGGGTGGGACGGGGGGTGGGGTAGTAGGATATAGTTTTGTGTATTGCGCCCCTAGGATGGGAGGTGGTAGTGAGGAGGGAGTGGGAGGTAGGGAAATGGAGTCTGTGTCATAATGTACTGTATTTCATAATTGATTTTGTATTTCTAAGCACTATTTGTTCTTGAAAACAGGCAGCTATGCCTTAATACATCTCGTTTTTACTTTTGTATCTCGATATATACCGGTACATACGTTCCAGGGTTTCCACTTAAGATGCGGTTGCTGTGATATCATTCCCTCAGTTAATAATAGTCTTATAGAGTACTTATCGTAGGTAATAGCTATTGTCATTATGTGCCTTCTCTTGTAATGTGTAACCTTGTATAAGCACTATAACAAGCAGTCAGTTAACGGAGCTATCGAGGTGTGAGTAGCCATGCTTCTACTGCCCAGTCGCACTCACCACGGCAGCCATCATACTTTCACCGCAGGTCAAAGAGGAACGTCCCAGTGCCACCTCCACAAGATCTAATTGGTGAATGTAAGGATGAACAAATAAACAATTCAGTACAGTACTCAGTCTCTTGCCGATATCAATACGTATGACCTTATCAGAAAAAGTGAGAACAAAATCCTGTCCCTATTCAAACAAGAATACTGAACAAAATCCAAAAAAATCCAAACAACGAGGCCAGCATCTCGGCAACGCCCATTATATTGGACCAAATATCTTTAATATATAAAAGTTTATCATGTATATTTTGAAATCATATATCTGAATATAATCCGAATTGACTTGGTATCAGAGCGTCAGTTTCACATGAATTTCTTGAATAGAATCTTTCATGCGTGTAGTTAGATCAATTTAGTTTAGATTTAATTGACGTTTTAATATTCAGTATTCAGCTTCTTGGGTAGGAGATGATTTCACTTTGTATTTTGGTGCTGTTTGGTTTTGGTATTTTCGATCACAACTACCCATTATGGCGATACTGGCGACCTGGGCTTCTTCAACGCACATTGGATAGCGTCCTCATATCAAGGCATGAAATAATATTGATAATTCATGTTTTTAAACACTGTATTGTTGATATATTCTTCTTCACGTTCGGAAATAGCCATATCTTGCTAAATCTGATTAATTATCTGCTACTGTAGTTTAACTGCCTTCCTCAAGGCCGCGCCACCATCAGGAATGAGCTTGATATAGGACAAGAAAGCAGGGAAAATAACTCAAGGTGGGCCCTATTTTCTAGATTATCTAGATAATTAAGAGAAGTGTCCGGAGAAATGGCTTCTGCTAGACAGCGGAGTATACCACCATAATATGCATATCAAAGGAAAAGTATGGGAATACAGACTAATCAGTTGTATAAGGACTCGATTACTGTGGACCTCAGGCAACCTCAGCTATGTCTCCACTGTCTAAAGCTCACAGTAACCTCGTCCTTATTATTATATTATAAGTTATAGCTTAGAGTAATATATAATGATATTGTATTATTCCTGGTATGGGTTGTGCATTAATTTTACTATAAAGGCCCCAGTCCTCTAAGCCGATTCTCATGCGATTTTGCACTGCAGAGGACCATTTTCCACTAAATGCTATGAGAATCGCATGAGAATCGGCTTAGTGGACTAGGCCCTTTACGCTGCCTAGCGGCTAGTAGTGTAATTAATATCCACCATGGAAGCGTCTCTAGACCCTATGAGAGGTCATCGGTCATCGTCAAACCGTCTGTAACTTACAAATATTCTGGAAGGGGGAGCGGTAAATGTGGTGAGTAAACAATGCATTCATCCTATCCTCGGTAAACACGAATTTTGTCCGAGGCTTTGGGTTAATAACTGATCAACGAGTTTAATTAACTATCCTCCGATCGCTCCAACCACTGAATCAGACCTCGAACACAATATTCAAGCTATTCAAGCTGAATATTTGCCTTGCATACATTGTCAATTATAATTGGAAGTACCAACCCAAGACACACCCAAAAACATATGACAAACAGAATGGTAAATTTGCTGGAAGCATTTTATTATTCGTATAGGTGATCATCAAAGTCATGGAAATTAAATCTTTCAGTCATTTCGAATATGTACAAAGAAACAATACGGAAAGGTATAACAATATTAACTGAAAATTAATTTAAGATTGGTCATATAAATTGCAAAAGTTTGTATCATATATGTATCTAAGTAGCGGTATATGTGTTGTTATAAATGGGAATGTAATGTTATATTTACAATGAAATGATACTATTTTGATGTACGGAATGTGACAATCTATGTTATAAATGGGCATGATCCTTATTAATCTTGATACCGCAAACTTCATACGGCTTTCACTGAATCAACTGACCTAAACCTAGAGATTGAAATAGTTCTTTCATTACTCTTAAATTTAAAACCAAATCCCGATATTTAGCACGGTCTATGTATAATATGGATCTCTTGGGAGTAACATGTGATTAGTATTTACAAGTTTTCTTTCAAAGAAATATGCAGTCCCAAGTGTCAATTAGGATTGAGATTGCGCATCGTTGTCGGGAAGGTTGACTCTTTTGTTGTAAAATACCAACATCTATTACAAGGAGTGACTTTTGTTTGCTAATGGTGTAAGGAATTACAAAGTTTCAAAACAATGCGAAAACTATTTACACAGAAGTCTGAAACTATGTTACATTATTTTGATTACGTTAACTACTTACACGCACCTTAGTTTTTCTGTCGATTTCAGAAGTCTTCCTGTTAACTTCTTGGATTTATGAGACGATGGGTAAAAGCAGACCAAGCTTTTGGTTCTCGAGTATAATAATGATAACAAGATAGAAATATGAGATAATGGCTATAATAAGTATTTACAAGAGCTATAGAAGTTAGATTAAAGCACCATAGTACAGACACTAGTGACCTAATAAATAAATGACCAAAATCATCACCAGTGAGATGGATATCAATAGAAAAAAGGGTTACCCTTTTAGAGAATAATATAATAGGAATAGGATCTCACGACCGCTGGAATATTTATCTGAATTTAAATACGCCATAGTCTCTTATTTTAATTCAATACGCATAACATACATGCATATACATATATGTATATAAAATATTGTTGGTTCAGATCGCCGAAGCATTTGGTAATTCACCTCTTCCATTGTCATGAAACGGTGAAAATACATAAATTCAGTGGAATGCAACGTATACGGACAATATCGGGAAATGATGGGTGACTTTCTGTGATATATTATACACGATAAGGAATTCCCATGGACAAATGTGCTCACCGGTGTAAAACTATTTACCTACATACCAATCATACACATCTGTGATAAAATGGTTAGATTAAGATCAATTATAGGGCTGAAAAAGAACACTAATAGTCTGAAGTATATACCTCAGGCAATATTCAATTGTGGTCTGAAGGAAGCACCCCATGTGGAACTTCAAAAGTTCAATGGCCAGCGACGACTATTTGCGGAATGTATAATTATATGTACAGTATATATAGAGTATACGAATGATCTTTAGTCGATACATTCTTTTTATAAATACTTCCATTGGGGTAAACGGTGGTCATGCATCAAAAACTTTACAATAATGCCACGACAGAGTCTCTGGTAGGGAGATGTCACTTTTATATCAGATTATGAAAATAACTTACAACATAGTAAGTTCCTTACAAAAAAAGGCCATTATAGACAGAGATTTCACCCGCAGCAGAACGCTTGATTTCGCTCGAACGCTTATAGACTTTTCACCCGAACCTCTTGAGTTCGCCCGAACTCCATGTTAAATAATACACGGCATTTTACTTGTTCTACTATATGACGCTAATATTATGGTGAAGTTGAAAGTATTCCCAAAATCATTGTGCATGTTGAAATCATTCCTGCATTGTTCTATGGGTTCACTTGTTCATAAGGATATAAGATGTTATAGGCCAGAGTAAATACAAAATAGTTTGGCAGTACGAGGCATTTGTACTGATAGACAACCTCAATTAAGATCTGTTGTTAACCACTTTTTCTGGTCAACGTATGGAACTTCCTATCCTCTACAAACTATTGGACCAACACCTATCGAACCATCATCTCCGATGTACCGCGAATAATTACATTGGATCAGAGGATTAGGCATTTTTGGCTTTATGATATCTTCAAAATACTTTGATACATAAAATATAATCTATCATCGAACTACCTGTGACACGCTCTACGGGCAGTGGTAAAATAAAATGAGTAAAATAAAACAAAAATATAAATAATAAAACAGGCGATGCTTTCAGCGCATGGAATGTGTTAAGTAAAATCTTAACTTTCACGAGAAATGTACAGGGTAAAATCCATGAATGTGAAAATTTACATGATCGCGCGCCACTACAGCTAGTTAGAAACCTTCGAAATCGTTAGTTAAATATACATGTTAGAAGCTGATACAGTAGCAGAAACGTTTACATTATTTCTTAGTTTGCGGGTTGATATCGTTTTCTAGTGGTGGGGAATATAACTTTTCCATTCGCAAAATAAGATATGCAATAGACATTCAATCAAACATTCAAATATAGAGTAAAGCCTCTCTATAGCCGACGATATTTAAATGTTAAATACCGCCGAAAGGTTTCGAATCGATGGCTAGAATGTTTGAATGGGGCTAAAGTCGGTCGGATAAGCGCTCTGTCTATAAAAGCCTTTATTCTTAAACATCATTATAAGTATCTGTCAATCGCATATATTGTATATACAAGTATATTAATCGACATATATATTATATACAAGTATATATTAGATATATGCAAATAGATACGATTTTTATGTCGCTATACTCCTCGGGTGTAAGTCTGAGATATCAAAGTAGTTGTAAGAATTAGATGTTACATAATGTGTATGGGTTATTCATGATAAAAGCATGCAAAGGATAAAAATCGAGATGGTGATGAATTGAACATAATAAACTCAGCTAAGTGAACATATTGAACGCATCAAATGTTTTGGATCATATACAGGTAAATATAAAGACAATACACGGAGACGGATTGCCCTATCATAGCTTATCATTCCAGACCAGGTTGTTCTAGCGAACCACTTATCACCATTCCTCAAAAGGGGTGCAGAATATCTGAATATTTTAGGAATAAGTTTGTTTCGGATAATGGCAAGCATGTACACATGTGTAAACATAAATATACACTCTCAATCACACGACTCGTTCTTGTGCATTAGTACCTGGAACATGGCCACACCCCATGCTTCTACATGCATTTCGGGACTTTGCTATCCTTTTGTAATAACACATTAATTTGTAACCGTTTGGTAGTTCTCTTTTGGTTATATGTTGTCTCTGTGTTACCTCACAGTGTGTACCAGTAACTGTTGCTGAGGATTGCTTTACCGATTGTGTGCAAGCCCTCTGCGTACCAGTGGATACCGCCAGGGTGTCCACGGTCTATTCCAAGCGTAGGTGTCTCATCGCTTAACTTCCGCCGGAAGTAATTCCATGTGTTGTAGTACCATCGCACAGGTGCAAACGACGCATGGGCGATTGTGGGAGACCCAAAGAATGCGTAACATGACGCAAGGACGTCGTTGACGACGATTGTACCGTCATTAGTCAATGGAGCGAAGAATCCCTCCTGGGATTTTAAGGTGACAGCGACAACTCGCGACTGAGAGAAAGTCGCATTATTTTCTGCTGTGAATAAATATTGTCCAATTTTGATTCGACTTGCGAATGTTGTCTTGATCTCATGCGGCTGAGAGTTGGGGATGTCGCTAAAATAGAGAATGTGACTGGGCGTCACTGTGACGTCATGTCCGCTGTCTGTTTTAAGGGTGATGAATGAAGTCCTGGATCTGGTATCTACATCAAGAAACATGTAGATCTCGCTGTATACAAGTTTGCCTTGAGCATCCATGGAAAGGACTTGATCCCCGACTGACAACTCGGACATGCGAACCACGTCTCCCGTAGATTTGCGCACACGACTCTCTGGTGCAAAACATCCTCCGGTCTTGATGGTGATGGACGAGTCTGGAACAACCATGTAAGATTTAATTAGTATTTTCAGACATGTGTGATTACACGAAATATGCGAAACGATGAAGTCTGAATGATGAATTACAAATAAGCCAGTCAGTCCAATGTGTGGATAAATGGTTAAATTAAAAGTCGTTTTTATAGGAGGCAATTTTGACGATATATATAAAGGGAAATACAAGGTTGAAGTAACTAAAAACAGAAGATTAGTATAACATCTGTATAATACACAATTTGGTTGCTCTATACCTCAGATAATACCATCAATAGACTATAGACGACGTATAATGGTAAAGGTCTGTAATATCAGGTAAATCTATAGAGTGAACATTGTGTGATTCGTGGTCGAACAAAAGGAGTATTCTCAGTGGTGGAAAGAAGTTGTGGACAGAGCTGGCACATGTTCCACCTACCCTTCCCTACAGGCCAGCTATTTCACCTGCCCGGACAACAGGCAGGGTCATCAGCGCCTGTCATTTCCCTGTCACATTATCCAATTATAACAAATGTCCCCTAACTATGTTATCAGAACTGACAGGTCTATTTTAGATTAGATGGACTGACCTCAGCGGAGCATGGCCTCAGACCTTGTACCTAGCTAGATGATAGATCTAATGACACCACCACCGTTTGTATTTATCCCGCCTCGTACTGCCAAACCAGACCAGTTTATTGTCTGAGGTGTCCTTTGTTTTATCAGATCGGCACGGTCTAGCTTAGTTTAGGCTCAGTATTTTATTCGGGTAGACATCTTACAGAAATTAATTGTTCCCAACATGCCATCATTATCCTTAACCCCCATTGGGCTGTCATATACTGAAATTGTTACAGGTATTTTATTCATAGGATACTTTATTCAGCTCTTCGTCATATTGTTATATGGTTGCATGTTCGTGCAATATATAAGCTCTTAAATCTCAGGAGCCTCCTGTGAAAAAAAGGAGAGAATTTGTTGAAGAATTGTTGCATCGACATGCATAGAATTACTTAAGCACGCACATCACTGTTGATCCAATAGATCTAAAATCATAGTCTTGAGAATATGTTATCATTCAAATGTTATCTCTGTTATATACGTGACTAAATTCGACATTCTTGGAGAAATCCAGAATGAATTTTATTGCAGACTGTCGGTATGGCCAGTCTTTTTCTAGACCTTTCCACATATTGCTTTAATCAGATTCCTCTCAATAGGTAATATTGAAAAAGCTTCATGCATGGTAACAAGTTTAAATAGAATGCGTTCATTCGCA
Source organism: Sthenelais limicola (assembly GCA_942159475.1). NCBI lineage: Eukaryota > Metazoa > Annelida > Polychaeta > Phyllodocida > Sigalionidae > Sthenelais > Sthenelais limicola. Next base: position 55,034,792 of record OW804095.1, on the reverse strand, counting down.
CCGGTAGAAAGCACATGCGAGTATGTAAGTTCGGGGGCGGGCGGGCGTCAGAAAGGTTTGACATCTCTTGTTAACGATATTGCGATATCATTACATATGCTGGAGGTAAAGACAGGGGGATCATGGAAGATACGGTGTTATACTTCATTGTGTCATACCCTCAAATTGTAATTCTTTTATATAGCTCTACCCTAGCTCCTACCTGTATGGAGGCTAGCTCATTAATGATTGATACCCAATTTTATTGGTCGCGCTGCATCTGCCAATCATTCTCCTAGCATCGTGTACTTTTACATGCTTCAACATTTCATCACAAAACCAAGGACTTCCAAATAAGGCATTTCCGCTGGCATAAGGCATTTTCCAACTCTCGCTCTATGATGGTACCAGCATGATAATGGTAGAATAATTTATCATAACTATTTTATTCTGCTGGGTTAACCAGTCAATGTTACTGCACGCTACTTGATCATATATGGAGGGGGAGGGGGGAGGAGGAGAGGGGTGCCTCTTGTTGCCTCTATGAATTGATATTGTACCCGCGATATTACATGACAGGACGAGGTCGTTATACGACAGTCATGTCTTTTCTATCACAATCGTATTTTTATCACTATTTCTATTAGTCATGTCATTTGTAGTACGATCCAAGAGTAATTAATACTGTATTCTCGAAACAATTTGTAACTTTGAAAGTATATTATATTATTGTCAAACTCTAATTTAACAATCGACGAATATATTGTAATCTCGAAATATCTGGATGGTAATGTGTATTAATGCTAAAGTACTGACACAGTTTGTAACTTCGAAAGTATATTATATCATTAGTCAAACTCTAATTTATTAGGTGAATATTGAAATTATGTAACTGATTGATTTTTGATAACTTTTTCTTGAGTCTCAGGAGAATATAAATGTACATCTAAATTGAGCTCAAATAAAATTCTTTGAAAATAAAGAAGCAGCACGAAGAACGATGCTTACCCGATTTGACCGACGCATGAATATGAGTTCTTGATTCATAGTACACCCAATCGAAACCTGCTTCAACTGCGAGCCTTGCGAGCATGCCATTTTTACTTCGATCACGATCTGAAGTAGTGATATCCACAGCCCTGCCTTCGTAATGGAGAGGGTCTCTATCATGATGGCGGTCCTCATCCCAAGCCTCCGTCACACGCAAGTTGACACCGGGCCAGCGATTCATTACAGCGATGGCTAAGGTATTGAGTTTGTCCTTGCATCTCTGAAAAAAGCATTAACAGGAGCTTGAATACATAATCATTATATGGAACATAGTTGCAGACCCATAACCAAACCTGTGTGCGTGCATGTATTTTGTGTGTGTGCGTCTCTGTGTGTAAAGGGGAGGGGTGGGGACTGGAGAGGTGTGTCTCTTCCCTACCCCCAAAGTGGGTGTTTTCCTTATTTCGCCCTTCATATTATCAACGTTGGTTCATCAATATTGTTTACTGTGCATTGAATGATGATATTACTCAACCTTTCTGTAACTATTATCGATACTAGTTATGTTACATTGAATGGTGATATTGATATTCCACATAATTTAATGTTACATTAAATGATGATATTACTAAACCTTTTTGTAACTATTATTAATAATAGTCATGTTACATTGCCCCTTTTTACACAATATGAGGAGGCTGAAGGCATGGAGCATGTAGTCTACTAATTATCCGGGAAGCTATAGAAAATATACAACTTAAATCACGATCACAACTTGAAATGAATGACCTTTCTTTTGTATTTTTTTGTTTTTTGATACATGGATGTCAACACACACGCCAACTAGCGGCTCCTGTTTTTATCTGTAAATATCTTTTATGTCATCGGCAGTGTGGACATCTTGCTGCATGATTTTCAATATGTACGGTTCCTGTTTCTGCTACAGCTGTTTTGAGTTCAAGATAATTTATGGTTTCTAGATTTTAAATCGTTGATGATGATGCGTATTAGAAATGGCAAAAAGCAGTGATTCTTGTAGTCCACTGTGTACATATATGCACTTTTATTAACAATAAATCATAATATTTGTATGATATTATAATCCATCAATAATCAGATACTATGATAATAAACTTATGAAGGTGATGTAATATGATGTGAGTAACGGATATGCACCCTATCGAAGCTGCTACTAAAAGTGATAGACATGGTCAGCTTCAGATGACCGCAACTTTTTTTTTACCCTGAAGAAGTATGTTTTTTGTTCATAAAAATTGGTAGCATGTGATCTATTAAGTATGGGGAAACATGCAGTGCACATTTTTGTTTTATTCAGTAAAACGTAAAAAAATACCACATTTCCCATAGACTTTTCCCATTGACTCACACTGGGGTTTTCTTCAAGCAACCATAGAAAATAAATTAAGTAAGCGATTATTTATCTCATCGATTTGGTTCTTATCTAGTAAGGAATGATCATTTTTATTCAGAGTTTATAATTTCAATATGTTAACATGGTATGTGATGTGTCACAGGAAAATGAGTCACAAGTCGCAAATATGATATCTTTCGAAGTAATGTATTCACAAGAACCCTTGCCCAAAATACTTTCATTAATGGAGTGTTTAGCATTGTTAGTATAGTAAAAATACATGTATCAACGTTGAAGACTGTGTATTGCAATTAAGGAGTATATGTAACTAATTCACTATCGTGATTGGCTCTCAGGAATTAGTGCTAACGTTTTCATGAAAAAGAAATATAGAAGTACTTATTAGATGTGTTAATATCTACCATCATTGGAATCGGCTTGATCTCATCTTTTCAAATAATTTGATGATTATATTTAAAATCTCATTGTTTGTGACTAACCACTCACTTTTCTGTAACACATCACATAATGTAAACTACGGTTTTCCCCAAATAACCAATAACTATAGCCTCAAATAAAATGATTAGCCCCGACGCTTTCATTCCCTCCTCATGAATTGATTTGAAACCTAAATGTTCCCCATTTTTACAGCCGAACTATGATAGAACAACATTTATGGCAATATACGATTCAACTATATAATTATAACTTTTATTATTCCATGTCTAGCTTTTACTATTCTTGCAGGTCAACAGGCGATTTCAGAAGGTGGAACTCAGGTTTATAATTTGGTTTTCAACTTGGAAATATTCTTGGAAGTATGTGTTATATTAGAAAGATAAGTATTGTCCAGTTGACACAACAGAGAATCTCAAGTACGATTCACATTTCCAATTTGTTTCTCGATCAATACAGTTGAACTACTTTCTATTGACATTGCAGTAATAGAATTTGTCTAATAATTATATTTTTGCACCAGGAATGATCTGAGGAGAGTGACAGAGTCTACATTATTTAGCCTCAATACGAATCCTTTGACAAACTATAATTTGAGAATAGAGTTACTTTTTGTTTCAGCACTTTTATCTAGCGATGGAAATTTGAAATATAAATTATAATAAAGGTAAATAACCGATAACAGAACTTGGTTTATGCTATACTGACGATTCGATTAAATTATGCCATCGTAAAATACACGAATCGTAAACATTATTCCCCTGTATACTGCTGGAAATTCTTCTCTTATTTTCTCTCTAGTTGACGCCCTGGTATTTCCATGTAGTAACCTATCACTCTTATTCAAAAGCATCTCTGAGGCTTTGCGTGTGTTCGTTCTAGTTATCTTGCCAATCATTTTCGCAATTGAGTAAATGATTCTTAGGTTGATTTCTGAGCAATTGGCCATGTGGACATTTGCCTAGTCGCACTATCAATTCAAAGGCTCGTTATAATGGGACTTTAAATGAGTTCAAATTATGTGTTGATTTAGTAGGAACCACCCCTTTACCCTCAAGGTTAAATGGATAGCTGGCTGAGTTAACCCGTTTTTATCCCGATACAATTGACAAAACTTCATCTATCCGTTTCCTTAGTCTGTTCATTTAAAAAAATATAAATCGAGGGGTTGAACCGTCCCCTTTCCCAACCATCACTCCGATCTATGATTAATCTTGATATAATTGTAATGTATCCACATCAAATTTTCTTTTAAAGAAGATATCTGATCTTCTCTCAGTGCTGTTCATATGCATTCCACCCATATCATCCTTTTGTATATGGAAATGTTTCTTCAGGGTAAACTATTTAGTGCAACACCTCACGGAACCTGCCACTGATTTATCAGGGACTTTCATTGGATGTGACACCAGGACCCAGTCACTACAGTACCACCTGGTGAGAAGGGCAGGTACTAACTGCTCACCAACATGGCCGGCGGGCTGGTTGGTCTTTCCAGGACGACATGTGAGATGCTTGTCTATAAGGATTTAAGGTATAGAATTTCCAAATGTATCAACCAAGCGTTTCCTACCTTTTCATTCTCCTGTTCTAAGTTATTGGAGTAAACCTGAACAGAAGTCAATAAATGAACACACTTTCATTGGCTGGCAAAAGTATATATAATATATAATATAATTATAGTTATTTATATTCGTGAAAAACGGGGGTTCACCTAGCCACAATGTGTTGGCTGCTCTAAACAGGGCTGACTCTAAGAGGCGGATGCTCTATTTATATATCTCTATGCATTTCTTGTTTCAGAAAAAAACCCACTCGATTTTGGTTTTATCTATAACAGTTTCAACAATTTCTATTATGTTCTGTTGTTCCCCTTATTAATTGGGATAATACGTTCACCATATAAATGTTACCTGTACAGTTGTTCTTATTAAGTTCCACTGCATTTTTTCCCGTCCACCCTTCACGCCTTCCCATTTCAACTAATTGTTCCCCTTCCCGCGGCCCTTCCCTCCCCACTCTCGCCCTTTCTCTTCCCCACTCTCCACAGCTTTCCCTCTCTCCCTCTCTCTCTCCCTCTCTTCTCTCTCATGTCTGTCTCTATTTGTCTCCTACCCGGCTTTCGTATTCTCTATCTTTCCCTTTCTTCAGTGTTTTCTTGGTTACTTCGGGTCTTCCACGTAAGGCCCATCTATTGCAAGCCCTAGGCGGAGCCGTCAGACGCAGCCATCATCTCGGTGCTCGCGGTAACTTGATCTCGCCACCTATCGTTCGGCCGACTAATACACGAGGTAACCTGACACCCAGGTACTGTGTACCTCTGTCAGATCCCGGCTACCTTTCTCTATGCCCCAACCAACACTCTATACTCCCGAAAGCCCCACTCCTTAAACACAAAGCCTTGGTTACTCACTCATGAAACTAGCCAACTTCCCATATTATTCCAATAAAATAGTGCATACATTCAATTGCATCAATTAAATTGATTTATGAAGGAAAATCACAGTTGCATGTAATAAAAAGAGTTTTTGACGCCCGCCTTCATTCTTCAGAGCCATATTTTATAAGGGGAAATTTGATGAGAGTATGTTTGCAGATGTCTGGAGTTAAAATTGTTGGCTTAAGGTTTTGACTGGGTCAGCTGGCTATTGTGTGAGAGGATGTTCTGTTGATGTATCAACAGTGTGAGAGGGCCTTTGATGGCACTTCCTTTCACAGCGGTCAATCGATGGAGATGTAAATGTAAATCCAAGAGCGGATGGAGGCCAAAGAACCGTTGTGCTGGTCGGTAAAATGTAAAACTATATTCTGATATTTCTTGATGATTCATCACAAGTCAAACATAAGCCACATCTACTCTCACAAATTTGAATACTTCCTTTGTAAAAGGGATATGTGCCTACACATTGAACATCTCGAGCCTCTTTGCATACTAAGTAACATACTCCTTTCTTATTGGGATGGCCTCTACATAATGAATTGGGACTTCTTTCTGAATTGGCGGCTGGATCTGTCCACGAGCCGTCGTTAGTAGTATATGGGATAATGTTTAAATGTATGGCCAATTCCTTAATAGGAATCCAGGTCATTTCTTTCATCGGAAGCGTATTCAAGCCAATAGAATAATTTGAAGTTAGATGTTGATTTATTTTTATTCTCAAATGGTTAAAGTAAGATCGATGCACTACACTTGGCGTACACGGTACTTGCCCCGTCATACTATAGGGAGCCTAAAATTTAGTCTACCCACACCACCGTGCCTATATGATGAGTAAATGGGTGAGAAAGGCTGGCGTTGAAGATTTACACCAGCTTGATGGAGGAGAATCAATCACTGCAGATGAGTACCGCCCACTTGTCTGAACAGTCCCTAACAAGGATGATGAATTAGCATTTAAATGTGACATTTTGCATTGCACTACCTTATCTGATCAACATATGGTAGGGCATACATCCTACCCCTCCCATTCTAACCACCCAGTGTATTCACTCCATATATACTCGACCTTGGATAAAAGGCAAATTACGGCTGTCTGAATACACGCCCTTACTATTACACGCTGATTATCGTACATTTAAGAAATGGAATCAACATTCTAGCCATTGTAAATAGATGCTCCCTCATGAACCCACGATTTGTTCGCTGTAGACTTTATTCTTTAGCTTGTATTTTGGATTCAGCGCAATGATATTCTGGTGAAACATCTTCAAAAACTATCGTTCGTTTGGCATGCGAGATCGAAGGCTTTGCATTATCATGGGCCAATGTTTCTGTTGGCTTTCTGTCAAGTGCTTTCATTAATTAACATGAGTCTGACAGCTCATTTTGACCCATAGTAATTCGAGTTTGCGTCCAAGGCTAACATAGAAGAGGGCCACCCCGTTCCGGCGTAAATGTTATTGTTATTATATTTTTATATTATTGTACTGAATCCGGAACAATACACTATATACAATAGAAACTACAGGCTTGGAGGGACCTCGTCTGATCTCGAGACCAAGAAGTTTCTTCCCATTTTGGAGTCGTCCATGCAGGGTCCTAATGAAATTTCGTTCGCATAACCCACAGGTCTTCGATTTAAATCCTATGGCAAGCCCCACCTCACAATTATTGTAGACAATACTGTCAATATGTGGACGTATCATTGAAAATGTTCTGGAGTTATAAAGATTTGATTTTGAAATGTTTCAAGATCTCCCTTTCTGACGCTCATTGGAGAACTATCCGAGTCCCGAAAATGTTGAGAAGTACACCTGACATTTAGTCATGTACACGGTGCACACAGGTTTTAAAACAGATTTTTTGCTAGATATGCTCATAAAGTGGCAACCGATTTGTTTTGTGTTGGTTTTGCAATCAAATCGTTGAGCCCAGAAGGAAATGTATCAGTCAGTTATCTCAGCCGCAGCACAATATTTAAAAGCAGAAGGGGGACGAGTAATTGCTATTTTATTTGAGGATCTAATCTTACTATCAACGGGGTTAACTCTTTATTGAGGGACGGACTGAATCCGAAACTGCTGCAATACCCTATTCCTCTTGAAGCTTATAATGGGCTACCTACAATATAAGCTAGACTCTAGGCGAGCCATCAGAGATGGTTAACCTTTATTCTTTTCAGGCGTATTGAGGCTGTGGTAGGGGTGATTGTGACGCGGGGGACATAAGTATAGGTGTAATAACGACAAATGCAAACATTGTCACATGTGGTCTCGGTGACAAATCTGTCTCCTGCTGTTGTCAGGAGACCAGTATTCATCATAACAAGCTAGGCCATATTCACGGCCTACCATAAACGCCAGCTTCACTAAAAGCAACGCCTGGATTCTTTAAGTGACGTTTACTAACGCCTCAAGACTCTTCGACCGCAAAATCTTAGAAACTTTCCGTTTAGTGGTCAGGTGCATACTATTTCAAATGTACAACCAACATTTTCTGTTGTTGCATCAAGAAAGACACGAAGCTGTTAAAATTGCTTCTTTAACTATTTTCGGGACGAAGGAACTAACTCAAATATTAACTCCAAAGAAGAAAACATCACCTGATCACTGATACTCAGCCAGTTTTGTTGCCACTCATTTCTCGAAGACAAGACGAAAGTGATCACTTGGAAGGGCTTGGGGGAATCCCATGGTGGTAAATCCATGGTACAGTACATACGTACATAGACTTACACTCCACTGAGTATGTTTAAAAGTGTAAGCACCTGATGAGCCAAACTGGAGGTGATACAATGTTGGTGAAATGGGCAAAGCGGCCGGGGTAGACAATAGATGAAACATGGTCAATTTGAAGGTATTTTGAGGCGTGGATAATTCTAGGGGTCGGCACATAACCTTCTCTATAAACTATTCCTAAAGACTGAGTGCTACAAGTTTCTGTACTATGCCTGTAAGTGTACATGCATGCATGTGTTCCTCACAAAGGTAGTTCGTTCGCGGGGAAGACACTAGAGGAAACAGAGGTCTGTTGCAATAAAGGTGTATTTTGTTATGCCCGAGAAATATTTGGATTCCTGTTGCTCTTGGCAGGAAATAGATAAATGCAGTTCATGATTATTGAACATTACATAAGTAGGGAGCTATGAAGAACACCATTCTTACGATTAAGTAAAAGCCATAGCTCCTGGGAAAGAAAGGGGGATCCTGAAGGAGGTCCAGTAAAAGTGCCTCGATGCAGGAAATCTGATCCTGTTGACTTTTATCTATACACTAGAGAGAACATTGTCAGGACTCAAGATGTCCTTTAAATTTCACAGCATACACATATATTTACTGTGAAGATTTTCCCTCAAGTATATTTCATCGACGTTTGAAGACGATTTTAGACTCCGAATTGAAGATGAATTGAAAAAAATACTGAAACCCGGGCAGGAATCCTTGCCGACAAACATAAATGCTATGTGTTGACATCATATTGACATAACTTTCTTTCAATATGTAGAGACACTGATGAAATATATTGACATTTTTTTCTTTTCTAATGCGCCGATTTTTCTAAACGGCAGGACAGGGAGCGCGTGCTTTCCTTGCTGCTCGACGACTTCGGGACGCACACAGCAAACACTGACGTATGTGATACAGCTTTACAAGCCTCCCCAACCCTCCCTACCACATACCTCCCTTCTTATGTTCCTAGGTTTTTAGACAGCCACTTTATTTGTTGTATGCCATTGCAATAATCTCTAGGCTTTACAAATAGCAAAATATGTCTGCTGCTTATTGGTTGTGTGGAAAACATGTAAGTTGAAATGCACTAAGAAGGTGCATGGTCCTCATGGTAACCATAAACTTTCACGTATGCATACATATTTTTAATATTTACTACTGACATCCCGATGGTATAAGAATGTATGGTAGAAATCAGTACACGAAATAAATAATATGAGCATTGATAAATTTCTGTTAATGTTCCATGTCACAATCAAGTTCTATTCTTATAGTTTAGACCATTTATTTTGTTTTCTATTACCTGCAGCAAAAAAAAAGAATGTACCGGAGGCTGGAGTACGAAATACTCGACGTAAATTAATATCCCTTAAACCCCCTTTGAAGTAAATAACATGGCCTAAATACCGAAAAATAAAACTGTTTCTCAGAAAACCTGATGTGTGCATAACTGCATGCCTAAGAGTTTGCTTTGGTGCATTAAAAGCGCAACAAGTCTCTAAGTCATGTTAGTTGGATTGGATGCTAATATGATGGGTAAATGTTGCTAGTCTGGGTCTAAGCTGTAAGGTAAGCTGGCACGGTTCTGATGCTAGGAGAATGGCACACTATTATAAGCCTGGATACCCAATGAGATCAAGTGGATAGTGTTGAGAGGAATATATGAACAGCCAAATTTTTACTGATCCGTTTTACAAGGGTTCCGCACTCACCTTTAGACTTAGTGCAGATTCGACACGATGATTTGTGACATTTTGGTCGAAGACCAATTGTACATGTAAATGCCAGACGCACTAGGAGATATCGTCTCCCCCCCCCCCCCCCCCCCCCAAAAAAAAATGTTCTCCAATAACAATACTAAATACACGGTGATGGACACACGGACATTATAAATATGTATGTAGAGAGAGGGGCAGAGAGACAGAGAGAGTATGTATAAATGAGCCTGTAATATGTATTCCAAAATAACGTTATTATAACGATCGAACATGCATGTTCGAATTCCTGAAGAGAAATGGGAATTTTATGGATATTCGAACTTAATGTTGACAGGGCCAGGCAAACATTCTCAACGAGGCCGCCAGAGTTGAAGGCCACCAACCGACCACCATCAGCTGGAGTATGTAATGTGCTCCTGGATATTTAACAAAGATCAAAGATTCTCTAATTGCCTGTTTTTCTAAGTTTTGAATGGTGAAATGACTTCAGGTTGAACTCGGGTCGGTCGACCTTTTTTTTTGGCACGTGGTAAAGACTTTTACTCCTCGAGCTTGATGCTTAGGGCTCACTCGTGGCTACCTCCCTCTCGGCTACATTCTGTCAACGCAAAATTATGGAGGGGAGGGGAGGGATGGGGACATTTGTTGCTAGACTGAGTAGTGGATCATAATGATCTTATTTTCATCTGGTGGTCACCCGACCCTAAGGTAATGTTACCTGAGTGTAAATGTTTTCTTCTTGAAAGGAAACTATTATTTTGAGGAATTCTGGCTGATCCAATATGATCACCAAAACGACAGATTTTTAAGATATGAATTGGGTTTAATAATGTTAAACTTAACTTTATAGTTTGCATTTGGAATTAGGCTCAGTCATTGAAATGAACTCCACTTTTTTTTAAACAAAAGGATCATGGCTTTCTAGTTTCAATTTCTCTCTCGTCAATACATCACGCTGTACTTAAATGGGCCTCATAGCAGGGGTAACAAGCTTACTGGGAAACAATATTTACGCTGCCTTCTGTAAATGGTGCGAAAATCCATTACGATAAAACTAATACATTAGTATGATATTAAAGCTGAGAGTGTAAACTGTGTGCAAGGTGAGCCTACTATTAACGTCTCGGCTAATAGAAAATGCTGTCTAGACACCCAGGTTACATTTTCTTACACAATGGATAAGTGTAAGTAAATCTGTTACATTGAAGGCACTAGCCTGCGCTGGCTTTATCCGGTATGAAAATGATAGCTTTGATTACAGTTTGAAGTAAATATTTGAATAGGATTCGATTTGGGAAAAGCATATATGACTTTTTTTCTAATTAGAAGGATGGGTTATTTTCCGACAGTTTATCAAATCGAAAAGAATGGGTGAAAGTTCTCTTTACCCGAGGTCAAAATCTATTGGTATCATTGTTAGATACATTATGCATAATGTTACATCCAATAGAAAACAGAATCGTGGTAGTCAGATATCCAGCATGGTTTATAGAATGATAATCCATAAATATATCGTATCTCAGCCCAAGCAAAGGTGAATTCTTGTACTAAATGGGAAAAAGGATGTTTAAGGCAATGTTGCGAATTCAGGTCATTCAATCTCTTCAGATCTAAAATCTAAAAAAATAGCCACTCAAATTCAACAACGCTAGGTCTATACTCTGTAAGAAGGGGTAGTTCTCTGTGTTTCTATGAGGGCCAGACAAAGCCTATTAGAATGAAGAAAGTGTGACAAGTGCGGCAGTTAGGTCAGTGCCACGGGCATCGCCCTCCACGTTAAAGGAGGAGCACAAGGTTAAGTTGGCCTGCTTAGAAAGATCCAGCATTGGCCGCAGGCAGGTCCTCTTCAAGCGCTCCTCTATTGAAATTGTCATTTTCTGGTGTCTAGGTCTAGTGATGAACTTGTAGAACTACTTAGCTGAGGTTAAACTTGTTATTGGTATGATAAAGCAACAGGTGTATGCGAATGTGGGTGGCCATAGGCAGGAGTTACAGCTTAATATTAGGGTACTTAGGCTAGTATATTGCTCATATACATATCTGATTGATCATAACCCACACCATCGTAAAGATTAAATATAAATATACGCGATTACTGCTTTCTCTAAGGATATAGGTTATACACATACAGTCCAGTGATGGTTGGAACATAAAACTTGAAAAGGCTGTTGCCACAATTGAATGGCCGGTTTTAAGTGCACCGGACTTCATCGTATAGGCACGGACAATTACCACATTATCTCGTAGTAACATAAATTCCTTTGTAGCGGTTCGTTCTAATAGACAATATACAGTACGCACATGAGGTCATATTGGGGGGAAACTGAGTTTTGGAAGATGAACATAAAAGATGCGTAGATCAATTTCCGACTGCACTTTTAGTGCAAGACGTATGAATTCACGTATGATGAGGTGCATAATTAAGGCTCTTAATTGAAGGTTCTTTCACTGACACTCAACACAATAGGGGAGGTACTGAGGGAACTCTGAGGTCATTTTAATTAACCTGGTGGATTCCCTTCTGTCCTCATTAAAAATCCTATTACAGTTGAACAATTTTCCACTCTGAATTATAGGTATAGTTTCTTTTGTCATGGGATATTTGAACGCGTTTTTATTCATGGTAATCGTATACTTGTGCGAATATACACCTATATGGATGTATGAACTTGTTCAATTAAGTTACACGTGCATATTCTATGTGGAGTAATGTGTCATTCTCAAGAACTGGATCCTCTACCCAGGTGAGGACACTCATTGTACCCGTTGCATAACTAAGACCACGAAGGAGTAACGTGTTCAGGTGACGAACAGTTACAGTATATTACCATATAATGCTTTGTTAAAAAGAAACCAAATCAAATAAGGTTCATTTGGAATTGTACTTTAAAGAACCTCCAACGGTTGGGTTGTTTAAGTGTTTAGACTCCATACAGCTACTTTATTTTAAGATGGCGTATCCCTTGACCATGAATGCGCTCGACTGCATTGCTGGTCACGCAATTGCAGCTGTCCTTAGTCCCGCCCTGCAATCTCGCACTTCGATTGATGTACACGCTGAACATAGCCTCGAGGTGTGTTTTACCATGCTGTTTATTTCAGATTCAATAGCTGGTCTTCCACTAACTGCTGCCATCTATTCTGCCATCTACTAGTTTACTGAGACAAAGGAAACACGCTAACGGGTGCTAGACTCTACCCTTTTCTTTTATATAGCAATGGATCTTTAACGTGCGAGTCACAGACCGTCCTGCCCACGGTCGGCTTTGAGAATTCCCAATGAGCAAGCAAAGGAATTTAAATATACATACATTCGCAGCTTTGAACCAAAACTAAATAAATTGAGAGCGACAACAATTTAAGACATGCAGACCTTTTTATGGGGTTTTCCGATTAGGTCTGGGTTTGGGGTGCAAAAAACGTTTTTAGGCAGGGTAAAAAATCGTTAGATAGTGTATTCTCTTGGTTTGTGTAATCCCTGACGTACCTACAGGAGCACGGGGAGGGGGGGGGGGGGGGGTAGTGTCTTAGATTAATCACAACATAACTTTTTCTCCAAGGGATAAGGGTTCATTTGGGTTTTTTTGTCAAATATAAATGGAACAAAATGCCATTGATTTATTGTTTGTGGCTATTATACTGTCGCTACTTTTAGCAACTCTTGCTATTGTAAATGATTGTCAAAGACACTGGCCAGTGGCACTCATTTTGATGTGCAAATACAGTTCAGGTCAATCGAGGAGTGTGAAGTTTTGCCCGAAACAAAAGCCATTAAAAGAGGAGCGGCTGGTAAAGTTTCGCTTTCGTCACATACATTCATTATGCCACTCAAATTAAGTTTCATAAGTCTCATAACGATGTTACTAGTACATAATATTCTGTATCATTTTTTTTCATGACGTTGTGTTGAGAAGAATAAATGATATTATTATATATGCCCAAGTAAAAACATATATACAGATCTATATATATCCTCCCCCACCACGGATAGATCTCGTCAGACCATGTTCCTTCCTTCTACATGAAATTGTCACCATTCTTCTATTACCAATCATATTCAGGCACAGCATCGATGGACCAACTGTCTTCATACAGTCTAGTATTGTTTCACCGCTTACATATATATGAATGTAGAACAATACTAATTAAGATAGCTTAAGATGCTGGTTTCTTCGATCTAATCGGGATAGAATATTTTAGGCCTTAGGATTTTTTTATTGAGAAAATATAATTTCCATAAGCGTACATATCTGTTATTATGATAATACTTTGTCTCTGCCGTTAGATGAGTTTTCTTTTGATTATTTACATAATTTGAATAACCTTGAGTAGAGAAAAGCCTAGGCTCAAAATTGAGAGAGACCCTTCAAACTGAGGGAAAGCCTCTTGTTCCAAACCACAAAGGGCCATTATAGTTCAATTAGCACCGCAACATGTCATTATAATCCCATCAAGACGCCTAGTCCTGGGCCAGGAAAGTATTAGCGCAGTAGGCGTCCAATCACTGGCATACCATTCTTATCTGATCTGAGAGGCTTCGAGCCTACGAAAGCGAATAACGTCTTCCCCCAGATTAACAAGAACAATTCGACTTCCCGCCCGTCTTTCCAAAATATTACACTGAAAGAAAGTTGGGAACCGGTAAAGTTCTGGATATGGAAATAACAGGCTTGCTAATAGTCATATCGTCGGGTGTTTACTTTAAGTCAATTACTTTTGGTCTTAACGGTCGAGACAAATATAACGTATTGTAATGGCCGGTAATAGCTGAATTTTCTTTGCTCTCCCGATTGGGACATTATTTTACAGGTATTGTAAAGGCACTTCGGTGAAGAAAGAATAAATGAATTTGGTTTATATATAAATACACGGCGGTCTTCAAAGTAGTGTGAATTTAATTAATTAAATCTCGCGTTCTACTGAGTATCATTGTGAACAGAAAGCAATTCTTCGTTCCTTACGTTTGAGATATTGAAGTATTGAATAATTTTGTCTCATTCTTGATTGTATTGAATGAAGTATATATATTTAAAGTTCTGCTAAAAAATAATGATACATTTGTAAACCATAATATCAGGCTACTCTGAGAATATTTATGCTAGATGTATAAAAATGTTTAAATAGTCCTGAATAAAATATTTACAAAATCAAATCAAAATTACGTTTGAGATATAGTCATAATGAGAACGGGAAAAGGGCAGACATTGTCCAATCCAACCAGATCAATCAGTGAAGAAGGAAACCATAAACAACCGTATCTTTATCGCCCTCTTTTATTTTTCGGCAGTACTGAGAAGAGAGTCGAAGAAAACTAGTGAGTTTGCCGTATAATGAAAATATAATCGGGTCCTGAGTTCAACACGGCACGAAAGATCTATAAGAATATTGTCGAAGCAGAAGACGTGGACCTATTTGGGTGCAACAAACGAGCAGACAACTAAGACGCCCCATGCACAAACAGCAGTTTAGAGAAGAGCCGGCCAACACGAATACTCAAAGGCGTAGCAACGCCATTCTGAACGATCGAGGTGCCAAGCTGAACAATGCCAGCCTTCGTGGGAAAGAGGGCCCTCTGCCAAGCCTGCTATCATGCCTGCACAAAAATGGGCTGCTCCGCGCAAGAATAACGACATCGAATGTTTATATCATATATGACAACGTTATGATAACATGTATTTAAATAAAATGTATATGTAATAAGCATAACAATTATTCTAACTAATTGAACGCATTTTAAGAGGCTGGTGATTTATTTGACACTTAACATAGGTTTTAACTGTAGAAAATGAGCCTCGCAGAAGTCAGTGCGTGGGAGACAGTCTTCTCGAATAGCATCATCAAAAGCTGGGTCTAAATTTGTCAAGTAAAATGCAAATAAACATTTTTATATAATTGACAACACCTACTAAACCACCCACCAGTAAAGGAAAATATATTTTATGTGCCTTTCTGTTTGAAAATAGGCGAGTGTTAGCCTAGCACACATGACGAGAGCCCTTACCCAAAGAGGAGCATGTTCAGTCCCATAGGACTCTAAGTTGCTTCGCCCATTCTGGCTACCCTTCCATCAGCTATGATCAATATTTGTTCTCAGGTTGTGTGGAGGGGACATATTACCTGTGCCAGGCAGACTTGTATATTTCAGATATGTACACGTAAGTAAATTCACATCATCCATTTGCATGTAAGGAGCTACCATATTCAGTTGTGAAGACCACAGGCATTTGAAACTGATTGCGCGTCACATCATTAAAGTTTCAGGTGAACTGACCGATGTAGTGTAGGTTAGCATTTTTATGTTGATGGAATTTATAGGCACATGATGGAATTTATGAGAGGAAGTATATATACTAACATAGAAAACAGTGGAATAATTACCCCCGACCCCCACCCCACCCCCACCCCAACACACAGAGTCAAGATACATACTTTTCACATAATATATCGTCCTGGTAAAAATATGGTTTTTTTTAAAATATACAAAATGTACTTCTTCGAAAGAATGCCTCTTATATCGATAGAAAGTACGATTGGAATGAATGCCACTTTCCAATTAACGTAAGGTATGGCAAAAAGATGTAAATCCTGAGCATACTTTTTATTATCCTTATTCATATATATGTGGCAATACACCTGTATATGCCACCCATTAAAGTGAAGGTAAGTCTACCACAAAGACTCGCTGTCTACTACATAGTACGACATTCCGCCCCTGTATCAATATGAACATATGTACAAACCCTTATCCGTTATTATACCTGTTTATTTGTATGTGTAAGGAAGGTTGGGGTTTCCCCTCCAGCCAAAGGCCCATTTAATCGCGATCACTAAGCCTAATCCTGATCTCAAACATTGAAATGCACGCGCAGTCAAGCACTATTGAATGCTTCGATTTGGGACCATTGCTCTCTTTATATAAGTAGAAAGACGTTCCTTACAGTGCTATATAGGGAAAAGCTGCTAATTAGCCAGGGAATATTATGCAAGATATTCGATATATAAATAGATATTAGTACAATTATATAAATATGCTATATGTATTATATTATGTTCCCTTATATATATGTTTACGGTTATACTTAATGTATACTGTATGTACTATTTACGTCCCCTGATTTTGTTAGCTCGAGCTAGTTCCCGCTACTAACCCATTACCTTCTCCACCACTAGCCAGTACACATCGTAATTTTTCTTTATACATTGTATTCATCTTCATATGAAATGCATAGATATGCCTCAGTTTGAAGTGTTACCTACCATCTGTTTTAACGGTACTAGTTCCAATTACAAAGTACCAACCATTTTGAACTGAAGGCTGTAAAAGGACGTATAATGTCAATTTGCCTGAATAGCAAAATAGAAGAAATGTATTTCATCCAATCGTACGAGCATATCGCTCGTTTGGGATTATAATTTCCTCTTGTCAGCATGGCCATTGCAAGGCAGGCATTAGCAATTATTGGTTTAGCATAGTGGGCAAGTTTTATGAGCCCGGACAATCAAGAGGGAGTGAGAACGGGACACACAGCCTACACAGGGATAAGGGAGAAGGAGAGGGTCCCGGGCCCTGCTTCGTAACAAATCCTTACTTAAGAGTTTCCTTGCTTAGCTATTTTTCCTTGTTAAACATCTAAAAAAACATTATGTTCACAAATAAAAGAACTTTTAGGGAAGGAATTTGCTATACACACACACTGCTTTTTTAACTATTATTATTCCCGCAGCTGAAATTTCGTTCCAAACAAGGAAAAATAGCATATCATATATAGCAAGAAACATTCTAATAAGTAATAATTAGTTATGAAACAGACCCCGGGATTCGTAAATTACATTTCACTTAAACTGAAACTAGCCTATCTCGAATGCAATTGATTCACCAAAATATGGCCAATAATATATATATATATATAAATGCATTTTGAATGTAATTGGGTGTATTGAATTGGTACCTTTTGTTTAAGGTCGGCGTAGACCAAGGGTTTCGTCATATTACCAGTATCTCCCTATGTACGAAATGCATGTAGGCTACATTTATTATGATTGGGTGGTAAAGTGAACGTGAATATAAGCCCACGCCCACGTATCCATATTTCTTGGTAGTAATTAGGACGTTTTACGGTGGGAGACAATGCTAATAGTCTTGGATAGTTGATAAGATTTGAACCGCCGGCGTGTGTAATGAACTCAGTTAAATAGAGTTTATCAACGATTGTATAAAATTTGAGATAATTAACAAGCATGGGCGCATGCATTCAATGTCTCTGATACTTCATACTATCTTTCATCATGCCCTATTATCCTGCGTAGTTTTGTTTGCATGGCATACTTGTTTGCAGTCTGAGCAAAGTCTTCACACAGAGAGAAATACAACACAATAAATTATCTTGATAACAAGTTTCGAGAGTGTCATGGTGCTTGCAATGAAGCCTGGTGTGTCCGTGTATCAGCGATGGCTATAAAATACTAGTAATTAAAACCATTTTTTGTTTCATATTTTGGTCAAACGTTCTTAACATTTCTAGCGTACGTATATGCGGATACGATTGTTTTGATGCACAAGCATTTAATTTTACAAGTTAACTGTTACACTATAATATAATACATATTATATATATGATAAATATTATATTATATATCATATTATATGTATAGGCCTACCTAACAAAATCAATTTAAACGTATTCATTTAATTTCTATTATCTTATAATCAATTGTTCTCTTTAACTATTCGCTTCTCTATATATACTAATAGGCGAATGCTTGCAATTTTATTGCATTGATTAGCGATTTGAATTTGATACAATAAAGAATAGAACAATTTTAGATTAGTCTCTAATGACATTTATATGTCTCCGATGTTTCAGACCATGGCCTTTAATCCCAATTCGAAATTAATTTTAACTTTTTTAAAAGGAGCTCGCAGAGGCTAAAAAGCCTTTAGAATCCTTGCAATTTGATTGATGACGTCATGCGAATAACACCTCCCCCCCCCTTTTCCACACACACACACATACACCGATGAGAGGAGTTGAGAAAGAAACGCGATCAGGGTGTTCATTGCCAACTAGTATTACAGGAAAACAATTGATCCTTTACATTTTACGCCTGATCCTGCTCGTATTTTCTGATTCTCTTTATTTGACAAGATCTGAAGGGGGCGGGCAAGTCATCAAAGGGCCTTCAGAAAAGGCGGCCAATAATGAACAAATACTGACAAGTCAAGATACACCTCCTGCGCAATTGTATGTCAAGGCAGGTATTGAATGTAACATACAGTCAGGTTCAGAAGGCAGTTTTGGTCACCTAAGTCTCAGGGAGTCATTAACACTTTAGCCTTAGTCTTAGCCTTGCGGTTAAGCTTATCGCTGGATGTGGTATCGAGGAATGTGGGTGTCTGGACCTAACTGACATAAATATTGTATTCGCGTCTTTAAAATACACAGGCCTGTTAGAATAGGTTCAGAGGTAAAGAGGAATCTATCATTATTTCAACTTGAACTATAACGAGTCAGATGAAAACCGCTAATTGGGAATCACCTCGATAAGTGAAGAAATTGAATGACTTTGTGTAGATACTGAGTTTCCATTTTACATGTAACAATTGTCAAGAGTCTCATACATAAAAGATAGCAACAATGTTACAACTGATGTTTTTTTTTAAAAAAGCATCAATATTCGGTTCATACCCATAGTAGTGATGGTGGCATTTGTGTACTTGTAGCGCCCAAAGTAGTTTTCAAATATATCCCAAATTTTCTCAAGAAAATCTATATGGTTCAAAATTATCAGCTGTCATAATCACTTCACTTCAATGTATCCACCCACCTCAGTAGTTGAAGACTGGTATCAGATTATTTGCGGGGTTACGTTTATCTAAATGTGACCTGGCAATGACCCCTATCACTGGACAAGGCTAATATCTAAATCCCAGCTAGATGAGAGGACCATTGACTGCTACTAGTCTATCGTACCAACAATAGCTACAGGAAACGTGGACAAGGGTTTAGCCAAGGAGGCACTGGAGATTTATATGAATTCCTAAAGGACACATGTGCTTGTCACGTGGATATTATGCCAAGATTAATATTCGTATTCAACCCCTTTTGTTTCAATTATAGGCTTATGCAATAACCAGGCGCATGCCGATTCTGCATATAAATGATCTTTTTCATAAATTCAAAATGCTAGAGACATATTTGCTTCCACATCCGAGAGTGTTACATTTAGGGTTTCTGAATTTTCTGGCAAAAATAACAGACTGAAAGCTTGACCGGCACTTTAAGTTGACCACCTCCCGGATTGTAATTTGTAGCCACAAATGTATAGATCCATGGATGCAAAGACTGGCAATATAAAATGGACACCCAATGAACAGCCATCGAGTAGAGCGCGATCGGGACTGGATCTAAGCCCCCAAAGAGGGAAATTACGAACATGTACATGTATGCCATCGTAGCCCCGACCCAAAAGGAATTCCTGGCCACCGCTTAACATCGGGCCGCGGAGTTAGGAAAATCCTCCGCGCGCCTCAGGTAGTGCCGTGCCCCGGGGTCGGGTAGCAGTGTTTGAGGAAATCTTGTGCGGCGGAGGCGAGGAATACCTGGCAGGATTAGGAAGCAATTGTTACACAAATACAGTCAGACATCCTCCTGCTGATACCAGAGGATTTGTCCCCAGAGCCGACAGAGTACGGCTAGTGTTTGTTTAAATCCGTATTTTCCCTCAAACAAGGGATTCAACCTTCGAGTAATGCTACGCCTGATATGAAACATTTATCCCCCAGTTCGTCTCTGATCCCCGGTCGAAATAAACCTTCCTAAGCTCGATTACACTACTCTGAGCGTTGGAAACAAGAGACAAATTTTATATCAGTGGATACTTATTTCCATTACAAGTAAACATAAAGTCGCACAGATTATTGATCATTAGGGCAACACTTTAAGCATGCTTTAAACAAGTAATTGTCCAAAAACAAATAATTTTAAATGTCCCTTAAAACGGATCTCTATTATCAGGATACAACTAAAATTATTATTATAGAATTTATATTCAAGCTTTGGCATCAAATTACAAGAAAAGGACAAATGCAATACTACGAGTAGTTCTTCCATCTAGCCCTTACATACAGGTTGAGATTATAATTATAATATTATATTATAATATTTTCAAATTATAATAATATCCATCGTGAAAAATAACGATAAATTTGATTTTGATTGATAAAGTTAGCTAAAGAATTCTATTAGCATTATTATTATTACGGTCTTACCTGGGACATGATACGGTCGGCTCCGGTACCTTCTTCATCTTTGAATAGAATATCCGTATTGTAATTCACAACAAGTTTCTTGAACTCAGGACTATCCCTAGTGATTGGTTTCTCTACGGGTCCACTCGCCCCCAAAGTATTCTCAGAGACGTTGGGGACATGTTGTTTAAATACTAGGGGGGTCATTTTTCTGGGTCGTCTGACCCTTCCGGATTTTCTTCCGGGTCCACATTCCCAGGATCCCCCAGTGAGAATCAATAAGATGACAATTTGTACATACAAATCTCTACGGGAATATCGTAATTTGAGGTACATTGTCACTGGTAAAAAAGAGTGATCCCAACGCAAAGTGATTCTCAGTTCACAGCAGATAATGGGAGAGGTATAGATGCGTGTAATGGGCTCTCTCCCTCTTCACGGGTTCAGATGTGAAGCTGTCAATAACACTATGAGACAGACCTCGATCCTGATACTGTTAATAGGTATCTTTCCTGATATGAAATCATAAATCGAGTCTATAATTCGACCGATGTATAAATGCGTTTGATATTAGAAAACGTTATTTGCAAAGGATAGAGTTACTGTATGGTTTACTATATTCCTCCTTAATAACTATTTAGAATCATCTGTCAAAGAAAAGAGAACTATGAAATTAAAGTAATCAAGGAACCAAATGTTTGGAGAAAAACTCCAATTAGGTACAGTATTCGCTATCTTCTATATCTTGTTGAGTGATAGGATCAAACGTGTGACCTTCTTTTATGTACTCAGGTAGATAGCCTTTATCTTCCCGATGGAACAAAGTTAGTTCAACTTTCTCGAAACACGGGATTATACGGAGATCACCGATGTTTCGCAATACCTGCTATAAATTAGTTAATTATCCCAGTTGTTGGGGATCATGTCGTTTTCTTCTGTTATGAAGTATATGTAGAATCATCTCTGATAAACCACAAATCCTTATCGAAATGCAAAGATGCGTAGATAAGTGTCTTATATGGGTATTTCACTGGTCGTCCCAGAGCTCGTGGAGGACCAGAGCTAGGGCATGTAGAGGCGGGAGGGCTCTGATCAGCTCCCGTTCCTTCACCTGATACTAACGGGCCTTACGTCTCACCTGGACGGGAGAGTAGGTGCCTGCCAACCTCCCCCGGTTCCACGCTCTTTGATGTTTTGTATAGCCGTGATACCGCTTTCGGATTCTTGGCTCGCGAACGAGGGTCTTCCAGACAAGTAGCAGCTATACCTGTCTATCTCTTTAGTCTTCTAGCATAGACCACACACACGACAGCCACGACGAACTACTATGGGTGTGAAAGTTAGGTAAGCGAGTAGCTGTTCTTGTTGTGACAAGTTCTCCTCATCCGCTTTCAACGAGATCGTTTTCACCCACACATCTGCCACTAGCTCTTCCTTCTTTATCCCTATGTCCAAGGGACCTGTGCGTTTTTATGACAATAGTGATCAAACTCGTAATGTCTTTGAAGATAGAGAGTCATGCATGGTAATGCCATCTTGGTGTGCACTTCTAATTAGTCCATGTGTCAATCTTTATGTTCCTCAAGTCGGTTACTCCATTTAGGTGAACACTAATAAAGGAAAGAAAATGCAACATTCAACATTCAAGTGAACAGAGTGATAAATGTCCTGTTGAGGACCCCACCTTGTGTGAGAGTGTGTGTGGTATTATTAAGGTCTCTCTGTCTCCCTGGGGCGGTCGTCAAGTCCCGTCATACACTGCGACTGGCCAATGAGTGAGCCAATGAGCGCACTGCCCTTCTTTTCTCCTTGTCTCCGCCTTCTTCTCTCCTCCACTCCCTCAGATTGCTCTCGCCCCTGTCTCATTACCAAGACGTGACCAATTGTAGCGATTGCTCAAGGAATCACCCAACAGTTAGCGTATGACGTCACGATCATTAATCCATTGCTCTTCGTCGGCTCCAGAGAGCGTCATTGCTTACAAAAGCTCAGAGCTAAGCTTTGTCAAATACAAAATTGCACTCCAACCATCAGGCGTTTGTATTTTTGGATCTTCTCTGCTTTTTATATGTGCCGTGCCATTAAGAATGCCGATAGATGTAAGAATAGAATGCAGCTGGTCTCGCCCACCTGAAAATCAGGACAAACATATATTAATTGTTTGATAATCAAAAGGTGCACACATATTATGGAAATATAAAGTAAAGGTTAGGCTATGTGTGCCATCAAGTGGCTTTTAGTAAAAGTTTTTTCATTATAACATTTGATATTCATGTCTAGTATGTCTCAGGATCTTTCTTAATAGATGACCTGAACCTAAAGATACAGTACTGTCCCTTAGGTGATAATGGATAGAACAATACAAATTTGGCCACGACATGGTCTCCAGGTCGTTTTTCTTCTGGCCCTGTCGTTCCGTCTACGGCCGGATGGATTTCGCCTTTTCTTTCAACCCGTGCCAGAAGCGAGGCTCAGACATGCGCACAGCCCCATCTCGCGCTTCCGGCCCAGTGCACCCAATGAGTGCTGGGAAATCGCACAGACGAAATTGGCGGTATCATGGTCGCGGAGGGACTTGAAAAGGAAAGAAGAGGGGAGTTTTGAGGGTGGGAGCCGTTTGGCCAGTGGGAGCGAGGGTCGATCCCGCGGCAGGCCAAACCAACTACTTCTTAAAGAAGCCCTGAGGCAGTCAATGCCACCTATTTACTGATGGCTCTTACCGTCCGTACTAATGGGACTTTGCAAGCTTTTGTAGTGGGAGGGAATGGGCGGGCAGGGGTTGGGATGGCTAATAAATGCTTCTTCTGTGTTTTTATAACTTAAATACATACAGAATTCGTCTATGGTCTCCTTCGACCCTGGTGACTAAATACCGACCGCATCCGCGACACATGTCCTAAGGCTCCCGCTTCTTGATTTTACAGTTCGAACTCCTACGATCAAAGTTATACCCCACTCATTTCGAGATTAGACCATTGGCGTTTGGTAATAAGTGTATTGCTATCACAAAGGAAACAACTTTAGAGTTATTCTGTCATATAAAGTATTGGACCATTATGTACACAATAAAGTTAAATATTGCTGATTATGTACATAAATAATAAATCATAAAAAGCGACTAAATGACCATTTTTTAAGCAGATATGACAAGAATATTTAGTTGTCATCTTGACTATGAAGCTATGGTTAGATGATTTCCACATAGAGCAGTTAGGCCCTACTAACAATATTCTTTCAAAATGCATAAACGATGTAGTCTTGACAACCACCCCTTTTGCATGAGATAGCAAGTATTGGGATTTCTTGTACCGAGTACAGGATTTTTACTTGCTGACCTCCGGATTCCAGCATCCCATCTGCATTAACAATAGAGTGTATGACAAGGAAGGTAGAAACTTTAATCCCCGCCTCAAGTTAGGATTTAGTCGTAGTAATCCTCTTCCATAATAGGTTGTTCAGAACTGACCAGGTCTGTATAGTTTTCGGGTGAACAGGTATTGCAGGTGGACGGGTATTTCCCAGGTGCAAAAAAATGTAGATTAAAGTCTAGAATGTTAAGTTTGCCATGCCTTAATTCTGCAGGATGAGAATACTTAGGTTTTTTTCAATGCAGGCCAAACATTTACATCATTTCCAAAACACGCATAGTTGACACACCAACTGTGTTCATGCGTCAACATTGATGAGAGATTACCACGGCCAGGAGGGGGTGGGGGGCCCGGGGTGGGGGTATATTTATATAAGAATTCTTATTTTCTTCTTTATAAAAAAGAATAGATAAAATGGTTGTCAAATCGAATGAGAGAGAATGCTTTATAATTTTACTTGTCTCACTGCTTAACATAAGAGGTATACCCTGTATGGTTAAAATGCCTCACCACTTTCCAGGTTTGTACCTGCATGGTTATGGCTGATATGCTGTTTAGTGCATAATCTTGAGGCGAAGCCAGTAAATTATGTACCAAACAGTGCACCAGCAGGCCTAAATTGTCATAAATCCTTTTAGTCTCTGTCTAAGGTGGTTATGGCCCCAATACCTTTGAAGCAGTCAATAAGCAATAAGCAGTGTACTGGAGGAGGTGCTGCTGCTTTTGCAGGGTACCAGCCCCCCCCCCCCCTTCCGACACACCCACCCAGAGGATGAGGAGTTCTTATTGACTTTATTGGGGTAGTGTCATATCCTTGTATTATTAGGTAACAAGGCATAACCTCATTAATACGATTTACGAATTCATCTGTACAATTGATAATTATGATGATGATGATATAGTTTACATAATAAATTGTTTTGGGGTAGGCTACATTATATCGAACCTAGTCTCTATTAAAGGTAAAGACTAACATGATTAATGATCTCCAATCCTTGCCTTCGCCGAGGGATTTTACAGGAACAGTCCACCAGCAATGCCTGTGGCTAATTGGTCCCACAACCTGCACAAACTTTCACAGACGCTCGATCGAGTTTGGTAAACATCAATAAATATCGACAAACTAGGGATTGAGTCTGGAGGTAGCTGCTCGTTTTGTCCTGTAAGCCCTTAATCATGCTGTATTGTATGCCATGTTTTCTCGGTAGATGTGGCAAGAATGTTATGCTATAGTCACACAAATTCAATATCACGTCTGTGATACTTAAAAAATTAAATTTGGCATATATATCCATTTGAGATATATACATGTATATTTGTTTGGATTGGCAAGCGAGTTTATGATACTGCCATACCCTTTATTCCGCATCATAGCTCTATGTATGATGACGTAACATTGTATGACATTGTATAACTATTATGATTATGATTATGAATAACATTGAATCATATCCCATGGCAAGATTTTGTATATAATAATTCTCGTCAAAACAAGATATGCTAGATGGTATGCCTGAATGACGCCCTCACAAAATCATGCCTTTTTTGACAGAGCACCAAAAAAGAGTTAATGCTTCCTTGTGTAATCAAACGACATTGTTATTTGATGGGCTCCACGTGTGTATTTTGAGGCAAGGATTGAGTGGCGAGGATGAAGCTACGTTCATACAATGGACTATTGATTTCCTCTCCAAGAGCCTTGTAAGGTGGAAGTGAGTTTGAGGACGAATCCAGTAATCGTGCTACATCTAAGGCTCATCGAAGAGCATCCTTTAGAGCAACAATATTTCCATAGCAATTGGCTATGCACCCATGGGTTGGTCAAGTTGTACTTTATTATCAAAATTACATTATCGCACAAACGCACAGATTGACAATTTGTGTAATTAGCTTCTATACATGTATACATGGGCCAGTCTAGACTCAAAGTTGAGAGAGAACCTTCAAACTGAGTCTGAGAGGCTTTGAGCCTAGACTGGGGCTGATTAAGCATACATGTGCATGTAAGGCATGCAATGTCTATATTCAATTAATGTGTTTGTAATAGAAATGTGTTTATATGAAACATGAAATAGATGTAAAAGAAACGAAGAGATCAATCGCTTGATAATGTATTTCAGTTCGACCATCTGTTACCTGAGAAACCTGATATGTCCAAACGTTTTGGACCACCGATCGAGGGCGGTACATTATTGAGGGCAAATCACTGTTTATGATATGTACCTCTGCCATATTTTCCCACTTGATACATGGACTTTATCATATCCATCCCTTATAAACAATAGAAACGATGATTCAACCGTGCACATATGATAATGGATGGTTCAAGTGAGCAAGTTAGTCTGTCTTCAATGTGCGTAAAATATATATACCCCATCGTGCACCGTCCGATATCGAAGTAGAGCATAGATGCTATTGATGAGCCTATCGTCATATACCAACGAGCTTACTCTCGTTGGTCATACTAAGTATATGGTGCAAGTTTAAAAGGGTATGTATCCACGAGGGAGTTAAAGTAATTGGTAGCTGAAGGTAAAGAATGGTCAGTGGAACATCTGTCATTAAGTCGCACGTGTCCTTGGGCGGATACTATTTGGACTGCAAAGAAATTGCTTTCTATATTTCATGGCAGGACATCACGTTTTAAGGCGCGGAAATACAAGGGGAAATCACAGCGCACCATTCCTTTGGGAGAAATCGTGACATATATTTCAGATAATCATTATTAAAGCTGCGTGCTCAGTTAACGTCGGTTAAAAACTAAAAGTTGTCTACTTTTTATTCCGTTTTTTTCCAATTAACCCATCTAAAAGTCATATACCAAAATCTTGGAGCATTTTGACCGGTTGTTTTTGCTACTACGTACATTTCAGAGACCCACCAAAATCCTTCCTGCGATGGATTTACTTACGTTTCTCGACCGATTCGACTTTGAATTCTTGTGTAACCATGTGAGTACATTTGTTAAGATTTCTTTGGTCGTAATAGCAGAGGATACAGCTTAAAGTGTCCCTGAAGTCCAGTACACCGGCATTGCGCCTTACCAAAATATGGACCCGTGCATAGGATGCCGTGGCGTTTATGGAAACATCTCTTGGGATATATATGAGGTTGAAGATTTCCAAGGCTAATTGATTTGATTTGAAAACTTTTTTTTATTTCTTTTGAACAGGTGGTTGAAGATTTCCAGAGCTAATTGTGTGAGAAATTTGCTAGAGTACTTCGGGCATAGGGTTGAGTCCGTTGGATGAACTCAGAGGGAATAAAGAAAAAGGAATTCCTGAATAAACAAATATGTAAACTAAAATTAAGCAACCCGGTCATAGAATTTGGCTCAGAGCAAAAGGTACCCGCTTTTATCGCCTCTCGCCTCAAACCGCGAAGTGCCATTATAATCTCATGAAGACCACAAAATGTCATTATAATCCTATCTGAACGCCTAGTCCTAGGCCAGGAAACCGATTAGCGAAGTAGGCGTCCAATCACTGACATACCATTCTTACCTTATCTGAGGGTTTGGGCCTGAACTGGGTCAGGGCTTTTTATGTTATTCTAAATCATAGTTTTCAAGCCTGGCACACCTACTCAAAAACACATTCCTATAGGGAAGTCCCATCTGGCGGACGAAATATCACTTCCTTGCTGGGTATGAAGAGGAGACACAGCATACAAAATGATTCAACTGGTTCTCGAAGTATTAATGTTTGTCCTGCAGCTTTGGGAGAGAAGGGACATTCCCAAATTATGAATACTTCAGACCCATCCAACCCGCGGTCAACAAACGGAGATTACAATTAAGATAATTCCATATGATATTCACGCGAACAAAATGATTCATGGTTCAGAATCAATATCCCATCCCACACAAACCTTCCTGGAAGAAAGCCTTTCTGAGAAACCAAGTAAGAAACCTTTGCGGATAAATGTAAATTACGGTATCTATATACTTATATAATAAGAAATGAAAATAACTATATCAGTTCTCGCATAAAAACAATAGAAACATTTGTTCAACCATTTTGTCCTGGCAAAATAATTATAATGAACCTATAACTATTGATTTCAACTATCAACTGATAAATCCTGTGTTGTGCGCATTAAATTTGGTATGAACTCACAAAATGATATCACTTCTCATTGCACTATTATCTTGACAGCACCTATTGGTCACATATCCCTGAATTGTTGGCCCACCCATTCCTCTTATCTATGTTGTGTCTTCCGAGAACCGTCCTAATGTGCATGAGAAATTGAATTTTAATTGATCTCATCTCCCACAATGGAAGTGAACCATGGCAATTGGTCGATTTGTTGAGTGGGTGAAAGCAGGGTCTCGAGAGGGAAAGTAAAGCCTTTGGATTATATCTCAGGTTTGAATGGTTTCAACAATGTCTAGATCTGTCGCCATGGACGGGGAATGACACCACAGTAATGGGGGATCCATGGTTTGACCCCTTGCTTCTGATCCTCTGATATCGATTTTCCAATAGTCGCTTGTCAGCAATCCCATGGGACCCACTATGATTCACTCCATTCTTATTAAGAAAGTAGTACCACGGGCTATTGATTAACACAATAATTTGCTTGGAAATATACATAACAAAGGCACTATTACAGGTTGGAATGACTCGAATTGAGAGAATCAATGCGTTTATTGCTATGGAAGTTATTTTTTTTCAAAGCTGACATTCTCCGATAAGTTTGGGATTAACAGGGGAGTGATAGCATTGTTTGCTTACTACATAGTACATGCCACAGTATAAAACCACAGAATATAAATTCCATTCATGAGTAGTAGTTCACGCATCAATGTGACGTAATGTATCTAGTATTTGCAATGCTATCGTAATGTACCATTATTTAAATAGTATGATCAAGTTTATATGGGTTCATTGGCAAATGAAACGTATCGCAAATTTTTTTCAATATAATCGGTTAAAAAAATAAATCACCCACCCACCACATTATCAAAAACCTGATTAAAAGAGTAAAAGGCTCCGAACTGTAGTCCTTACTTCAGCTCATCATTCTTTTTGAGCCAGTAGAATTTTCCCATTTTAAATTGACACCAAAACATCTAATGATTCCCATATTTATTCTAAAGGCTATGTTGTGTTAATAAAGTATCTAACCCCGACGGCGGCTTTCACCTTAGCGATTCTTACCGAACAAAAATCAGTCCATTAGACTCATGTTGAGTCTTTCTATACGGGTATTCTCAGAACCTTAATACTATACTCACCCCTCACAGACAGCAGACCCGTTTGTTGGGCCGGCCCCAGTGCCCAAAGCCCACTGTAATGTCATTAGCTGTAACCCTATACGTATAATCCTTCATAATGTACCCATGAATACCAGCTCCTCTGTCAATTTTATAAAGCAGATGGCTCGGCATGGCATCTACTCGTTGAAATGCATCCCATTTGTATAGACAGAATGACAGAGAAAGATCCACTCCTAGTGTTTACTCGTCTCATAAAGGTATTGCCCCATGATGCCAAACTCGATGAGAAAAGAAAGGCGAAAAGGCGAAAAGGCGAAAAGATATATTAATACTGAGCACTACATGCTATTACTCAGCTTTCGTCAGGTGTAAAACATCGACATCCTTATAAGCAGAAAGATAAGCTTTTCCCACAACATTTGGTTAATGATTTATTTCTCTATCATTTAGGGGGATTTCAATTCTTTACAAAAGAGTTTTGTTTCCACAAGTTAACGTATTAAATATTCGCCTGCTGTGTCTAATATGTTCCAGACAAAGAACAGCTCTTCGTGAAAGCAGTTTATCTATGTAATCCGTTTTTCAGTGATTTATTAAACCAAAATACTTTCTCGGTTTTTTGCTGCATATTCACCACATATTTTACTAGCTTTGGGCCATTCTCTGCTAACCTATAATATGCCTATCTAACCAACAAGGGGCAGTCTGGCTTTACGAAGCCTGAGGGCAAGAACGATATACTCACCACAGTCCATGATCAAAGAATGAAAGCCTCGTCACACGAACTATCTACCTCTGTTTAAGAAATATCTGCTTAGTTTAGTATTAGGTAGATCAATGTGTCCACGTGTTTCCCAATTACGATTAGTAACCTAATTATATCCTTCTATTTAATGTTTTTGTAGCTGACAATTTTAATTTCAATTTCAGCCTCTGGATTCGCTTGTTTGATCCTCAGACTGTGTTAAGCGCAACTGTTCGAATCTCAGCACAAGTGATGATTGGTGTCGACGACACCAGGACAAGCGCTTGCAACATTGACAATTATAATCGGCTACCGGAACAAAAGCAAAGGAGGCGAAGCTTTGTCACCAAAAGGTACAAAGAAAAGGCCAAAAAAGTATGTGGTATATGCTACGCCACAAGGGGCGAAGACATCTTTGGCATGCTGGTTTTTGGCATCTGTTTAAAACAATTTTGTTTAATATTTATAGTATACTTTCCTATACAGACACGGAGTTATATAAATTCAATCTGCTCCATTTATCTATCAGCTATGTGAATATGATGCTTCCGCATTGGTATTAAGCAATAATGGGGTCATTGCATAACAAATGTCTATCTACGATGTCGTAGACATTTTTTTCTACGACTACGACGTCTGTTTGCGACTCGTAAAAATAAACGACAGGTGCATTGCATAATAGTGAATCGTGAATTGGAGGATTCCTCCTGGCTTCAAAAATGACATTAAATGACAATTTAAAGGTAGAGAGACATTAAAACGCCGAAATGGTGTATGAAAGAACATCATCCATAATTGTAATTTATCATAATTTAAAAAATCTGGCTTTTTTTACTTTCACCTAAAAACATGCTAGAAAATTACGAAACCTATTTTGAAGTTCAAAAAATAAATAAATATGCAATGTATCAAATTCATTAAATATCATTTAACATTGAATAATGGCATATTTGGATAGCTAAATTTGACATCTTTTCACTATTAATATATTTTAAGATGTGTAAACGTAATATCTGTGCATCCCAGAGCATGTGTGTTATGCAAGGCAGAATATTCATGCAGTGAACATAGCATTGTTTATTTTTTCACCAAAATGATATATGTCGATATTTTTTCCCTGAAATAAATAAACATAACCATAAGTATTCAGGTTTGATTTTTAATCTAATTGTGGCCATTCTTAGAGTAAGAAATAATTCAAAACATTCATCATGTCAGTATTGGCGCAGCGTAGAAAATCGATCGTGGATGCCAAGAGATGTACGATGTCGTAGAGGATGTCGTAGAAAGTTATGCAATACACTCATTGCAGATGGCTGTCTACGATGTCGTAGAGTCAATCCACGACCTCGCAGCTTGTTATGCAACGGGGGCATTAACTCATTATTGCAGTACACCGTGGCAACAAATTGAAGTTTCATCACGAATGTTATCTCTGTTGATTAGTATAGAATTGTCTATGATCATGGTGAATTAAACAATGTAAGACAGTAGACTGGATGAACCGAAATTGTGGAATTGCCGAGGTGAGCTAGCTGTTCGTCCAGATTGTCAAGAAGTATCAAATCCAGTCCCATCAATTACGTTCAAACATTTTCCAGTTTCTCAATTCAAGTATAATCAAATCAAACACACTGTGGGCGTGAGGGTTTTAATATTAAACATTGATATCACAGACCAGGTCCAAACCGTCAAATCAGATAAGAATGGTATGTCGGTGATTGGACGCCTACTTCGCTAATCGATTTCCTGGCCTAAGACTAGGCGTTCTTATGGGAATATAATGATATTTTGCGGTCTTAATGGAATTATAATGGCACTTTGCGGTTTGAGGCGAGAGGTTTTCCCTCTGTTTGAAGAGACTCTTATTTTTGGGCCTAGACTGAACATTGATATTTCCTCCGTTATTATATACATAGCATGTATACATGTTTTTTTCCTGAAAATATTTCTTTTTCACTTAACCATATATAGAGCAAGATAATTCTAATGTAACTATTGCATGGGTGTTTCCTGGTAAATCCCCTATATATATAGTAAAGCCCCTTGTCCATTACCACGGCCGCCTGGAATAGGCCTAGTCTTGGTGTACCTGCATCGCACGGCAAACATCACAATGTTAAAGTATTATATAGTCGGCCGACCGGCCGTGGCAATGGAAATTGAAATTGGGGAAATTGATACACTACGTACGGATTATACAGAAATGGGAAGCCTGAGAGTGAGCTTGATTTTTAAACGAACGCTAACGAGACCGAAGTATACATATTAAACCCGTGGCACTGTTTGGTTATATACTTATTTGAGGAATTGCAGGGATTTATGTTATGTTCAAAAATCAGGTTCTTTTGGTGAGGGTTTGAGTGGGGTAAGAGTATTCCTGAGCTATCCCACTGCATTACGCTTAACATTTAAATCGGTTTGTTTATGAATGTCTGAGAATGGGTTTATCAAGACAGAAGTCAATAAGATTATAGTTCAAGATTTCAGTGCTTACAATAAGAGCAGAAAAGAAAAGAATTTAGAAAGAAAGACAGTAAAAATGGCAGAAGTGTTTTTCACCAATTCCGTACCATTTTATTCAAAGTTTCTCACTGGAAGCAACAAATGCATTCGCTGACAGCTACGTCGCTGGAAATTGCGACTCCATGTGACAGTCTTCAAAATTCGATAGTACAAAGGAAGTATACTATTTTATAAGTGCATAACTTTGGGTTTGTGGCTCAAGACATTGCTAGGCGCACTAGGCCGTAGCATTTTGACAATGCGGCAGCCACTGTCTTCAAACATTGGCGTTGACATCCTAAACAGGGATGATTATAAACCTAGACGAGGACCCGCTCACTAAACACATGTCTGGTTGGGGAACCGGCAATGAACCTGTCAAACTCCCTTGTTTTTGACAACTCACTCAGTAATGTTCAGCCGCTGCGGCATGTGAAACGACCTCTGGAGGTTCCCTCAATGTACAGTCCCTCGTTACGCAAGTATATGTAAATAACAGGGTAGAGCACCCAAGGTAAGGACCTCCAACTTTGTCTCCTAAAATTGACTCTAAATAAGTCAATAAAGATTTTGTGCCCCCAGGCAGGCAATTTTCCAATAGCCATTACAAGTTGATTGTCTCTCATATTCTGCCTGCGAATCGCCACATCAAACATACACTTAAAATATTTTACATTACCTACCAAACCAGGTGGCGTGGAAGGTATTTTTTGCATTGTTGAAAGGTTCTGGTTTATTATCTCCCCAGGGATAAATTGAACACTATTCATACTTAATAAGCGTAGCTTATGCTGTAAAGGTTGAATTTCTTATGGCTCCGAGGGCTAATATGTCATTTGCTCATTACTGTTCCTTCTCGCGAAGTCTCTAGGATATATGAAAAGTAATTTCTTGAAAATTGATCGATCGCTTGTTTTGTGATAAATAAAGCGCTGGAACTGGGTACTTACATTTTAAAGTGATCTAATTGCTCCTATTAAAAACGTCTAAGTTCCTGAATATCCTCTTGTGCCATTGCGTCCATTTCCTTTCCATAAACCATGCCCCTTTCATCATATCCTAATTAACTATCAATTGTACATTCTTGAAGATTTGGAAAAAAAAGTACCAAAGGAAACGTCTAATCTTAAACATCTTAACTAATATGCCTATTGATGCTGTATAAACTCATAAAGTTTTTATTTTACCTCAATTGCCAAAATGATTGCACCCCTCAAAGTATGCCCATACACATCTTGTTCAATTTCGGCAATGTTTTATTCCATAGCTTGCAGTTAAAAGTTGATATAAATATGATCTTGTACGATTGGTGAGGAAGGGAGACACCGAAAGTGTCTAAAACTAAAGCGGGGCCACGATGCAGATTAAACTTCCAAGTTTGCGAGCTCTATATTTAATCAACTGCCTAATACCCTTCCATTGAAATCCGAACTGACTGTGACTGCACCCAACTAAAGACTACATATATGCGTTGTGTATTTTTTAAAGTTTGTCTTCAGGTGTTGTGTTTCCCAACGTTTGCCAGTGGATATGCACCCGAATGCGAGTCGCCGTCTTGGCTGTGTGACCAGGGTGATCCCAAGACGAGGCAAACAAAGGGACCAGTTCCGCGAATGTCGACCATCTTTGCTGAGCACACTATGGCTTTTATCATATCGCCGGCTAATATTCTGTCCTCATTTTCGCCACCGGTGTTGTGTTACTGGCATATGAATTTCAACAAGGTGTGCAGAGGGATATGTGGGTCGAGGGGCATGGGATTCTGGCCTCGGAATTTAAATCTCCCCCAAAGTCTTGCAGACATCTCGTGAAGTCTCACCTTGGTCCCATGGTCACTACAAGTGCTGTTGGGATGTACAAACAGAATGACCTTGCGGTTGAATTTTTGACCTTCATGAAGAGAGAGTAAACTCTACTTGGGCTATATACTCGTGTCATCAAGTATTTTCAGGGGATCATCCAACGTCTAGGTACAGCCTATGATGTACATAATCCGGACGAGAACATAGAGGGGGGATTATGTCGAAATGCTGGTCTTTTCTCCGGATTGTTAGAGGAGGAGTTTATCTGAACAGATGGGTTAAAAATTCAGGGGATCTTGTCTTAAAGTACAAGCTGTAAATCAACAACCATTGAGTATATTCTTACTCGAGGTCTATTCTGGTAAGCGTTCCATTATCAACTATTTCTCATCTACAGTTGCACCTTTTAGATGGTCTCACGAATCAGTCATTTCCCTGCTTTGATAAATGGATTTCACGCGTTTATTTAGTGTATCATAATAAGCCTATTACAGTTTGGAGTGAGTGAGTGAGATTGGTTGCTCTATGCCCTTATCAATTACAGTTTGGGCTCCAAACGTTTGTAGTATCGGTGTAAGTAGATAGTTATTATAGCGTATTGCTTATTGCTTATTATCCAATACCGTCTTCGTTGGTTTCATTTTAGAAGAATATTGCAGTCGTTGCAATATTCACGCTCCTTCTAAGTACAACAATCTCGTTAGTTAACCATATACATACAGAACGTTGATCTCAAATATGCCGGCCATGCATGGAAGGATAATTGTCTTACATTCTGGATAACCTCTTGGAATCCAGATTGGTCATATTTTTTTTAAACTTAACACCAAAACCTCCTAAAGGTTGCGGGTGTAGGTCGTGTCCTCAGCGATAGCTTTACCTCTATACTGGCATTTAACGAATGACAACATCTACGTTCGCAAACGCACTGCAAGGTACCCGTAGTGAGAAGTAGTGAAAATCATGGCCCTCTTACGAGTTTGCCAATATGGGCGATTTTCCTGCAGTTGCATGGTTCCAATCGCGGGACACCAAATCTGAAATCCTGGACACTCGTGGCCGGGCTTAAATTGTGTGGGGCTTGTGGCATGGTCGCGGCGGTATTCGCCAGTACTCGCAGTCGCAGGCGCAAAAAATGGATTTTGAGATACTACCATAACTATTTGAAAAGATGAGATCAAGAGGATTCAATAATTCAAACATTAGGACATCTAACATTTGGTATTTGTATATGTTTTTGTGGTTGTATGAAAAAAAAGGTAACTATATTTCTTGATGGTCAATTACTAATAAAGTAGATGGATATACTCCTTAGGAATAACATCAGATATGCATGAATCCATTCAATATACAGCAATGAAAATTGGTACATGTATTCATGCTACCAGCAGCGCTAAATACCCCCCAAAAATGAAAAAATCCTGACCAAGGGTTCCTTTAATAAAACATTTTTTTAAAAAAAATATCATTTGTTTGCGACTTGCGATTTATTTTCCTTCAAGACATCAGATATAGTTCGTCCGTACTAGCTGCATACCAGAAAGATACATTATCCAATAGTTTTGATATATATACTGTACATTTATACACTATATATTGGTGTTTAAGAAGTATAAAGCCGTGGTTGTCTGTATGGGAGCGCACATAATTTGATTGAACATGTTTAGGCAGAAACAAATTATTTATAGGTGCGTTTCCGATTTACCCCCACCCCTCTACCTAGAACAAATTATCCCACCTAAATGTTGAGCTTCCCTAATTTTTTAATGTTTTTTTTTTTTTTTTTTTTTTACAAAAAAGCTAATAAAAGCAGGAAAACAAGTCTTCCTAACCAGGAAACTCTCATAACTACTTCTTAACTACTGTTATGAAATAGACAGAAAATAGATTTTTCTAAGTTCCTGGATGGTGGTTCCCTAAAAAAGAATTATTTAAAAAAAATTACCACCCCACCCCCTATACCTAGTTTTCAGCTAGATAATAGGAAACACGCCTATTAAGCTCTTTGGGGGGTTCTGATTACAATAAATAAAGTATAGAAGTCTATCAATCATCTAACCTCGATCGTTATCATTCGTTTTTTGACCGCATAAATGTAGAAGTGGTAAGACCTAACAGGCGACTGCCCGCGATCAAAATTCGCCATCTAAAGATTGTTTTTGTTTCAATTAAACTGACAGAACAAGAGTTGGTCAATTCTATAGTTATCATTGAAAGCTCGGTTGTTCTGGCAGTCTGATATACTAATCTAATATGCCATTTTAATCGTTGTTAACACCTAAAATCAGCACCAATAGTTTTTTTACATTTTGTGTATACAACTACACGTACGTCTTACATGTAAGTGGATTAAATATTCCCGATCAAATAGTTTGAGGGTATCTATCAGATGTCATTATTATTTGCCGTTCGCTATTGGGTCATGAATAAGAACCAACTGCATATTATAATATATTAGATAGACAACCTAATGGGTACATCCAATATTTATATATAGCACTAAAGATAGCTGACCACTCTTTCTATATATATACATGTGTTTCATAATCTTCATAAATTCAACTTGATGTTATGTATTGTCAATCAACTTCTTTACAGGATAGTCTATGTATACCTGGGTTTGGTAAAATCGTTATTCTAAATACAAATATTTCTGTTGTGAACATCCGTGTAGGATACGGCGTATTTTGTTATATAACAAAGTAAATATTATATTGGCCTTAAATGAATAAAAAAACATTCATTTTGAATACTCCTCATGTTACAACTAAAAGGCACTACCATAGAGTATATCACCCATGATACGTACATGAGTAACAGGTAGGAATCCTATCCTGAAGCATATGGATTGCAATAGCCATAACTAAGGCGATAAGATCAATGTATAAGCGAGGGGCAGAGCAGCACGCATGCCTACGGGTTGTCACAACACCTTTACTGATGTTATCAGTGAGATAAATCGCAATATTCGGCCCCCTTCACAAATTTGCAGTCACCGGGTAAATACAGCCTTCAGTTTCGATGTAATTGTACTTGTGACAAAAACGTTATCACCTAAATCATAAATGACTTGTTCCACTCCACAACAACGACATTACCATTTTGTAAGGATACCATTCATGCCTTTTTAGCCGTTTAGCATAGTGTATCAAAAATGCTCCATTTGGTTAAAGGTGAAGCCTAGTATTATAGACACTGGTCTCCTATATTTCTTATGAGTCGTTCAACATATTTGATTTAAATAGCGCCGCTTTGTTAGTCGGGACCGTGCCAGCTGTTGCTGTAGTTATCTTGTATATTTAGCATTATGGGGGCTTGTTGGATGGTCCCCTCATCAGTGGACGACGTATAATGACGTTGAAGGGCACTGTGCGCCCCCAGGCTCACGACACAGGTGCGCCACAAAAACAAACATCAATATTGCCCCTAGCACTCCTTCCTCCATACGCCTGGCTGACAGCATGCACATCTTCTGACTTTAGGCTGAAAATAAGGGCGGAAATAGTCGATTGGTTAGTGTGGCGCCTTGGATAGACCAGACCGCCCTCTAAAGGCATCACTCCGCTGCCGTCCCTGTGTCCTCCTCAGCTTTTGGCCTCAGGGAGAGTCACTGGTGAGATCGGGTTACAACGAAGGTCTCTTTTCTAATTACAGGTAATCATGGGTCGGGGAGCTTCACCCACCAACACTGGGCTTGCCTTGCTTACTTAGCCCGGCAATAGATAGATCTGTCACCAGGCCTTTGTTGAGTGGGAACTTGATCCCCAGAAGCCCTGACTCCTCCCATACCCACAGACACTGGTACCCGTTACAACATCAAACATGCAACTGTCACTCTTTCTAATTAGCACCCCACTTTCTCTACTTCCCTCGCACTACGGGGCGATCTCCTGTCGCCAACTTTGCGAATCACCTTTCATTAGTTATGGAGGCTATGTACATTAATTCTGCACAAAATTGAATGGGCAAACCTAACCGCATCGAAGTACCAGATTTAGAGGAATTTGATTTCACTCAACACAACAGGTTTTCTATTAAAAATAGCCATACACATATAGTCAGACATAGGTTTACAGTGTTGCCCTAACCCATTATGTGATGAGTGTGATACCGGTTATGTTTATAAGCTTTCATTTCTCTACGAAGGTAATATATCCCCGAGAAGGGAGGAGGCTAAACGTTCCAGTTCCTTCCAGATATTATACCGTAGATAAGTTCATAATAAGTAAATGTCCTGCATGAACTGCAGTTGGCTCTGTCATGATAACTCTTCGATCTTTAAACACGAGCGTGACAGGGAGGTGTCGGTAACACCTCTTTCACACCCACTTCCGGAAGGCTCAAAGCAAGCAAGCAAGCACGCCCCCAATATCTCACTCCCAATCATCCCCTTCGCCCACAAACATATATTGCCTATTCTTTGTGCACAGGTCATTTTACACACTTAACCATTTTTTTTAATGAACCCATAAAGGTACTTCAGCTTAGGTGCAAGAAAGCATCCTTGAAGATTCCAGGTAGCGAATCTTGTGTACCATATAAACCCATGTACATAATTATATGTCAAGATAAGGTTTAGTATCTCGCAATATTTTAAGATCCTGGCCACTTAAGAGTTTTTAAAAGGATTCGATCATTTTCTAGTATTTAATCATTAATTAAAAGATTTCCTGGATTTTAGGTGTACACAGTTATTGACCTTTCCTTGTTAGGTTGGATGGGAACAAGTTCCAGCTGGTTTAAACAAAAAACTGACCAGTGGTATTTAGCATGTTCAGCCCCATCTGCACGGGCTTACTTCATATTTTTTCTTGTTTCTTTTTTCCATAATATAGATCTCACTGTAAGCTTTCTTGTCATTATATTGTTTCTTATATCTTCCTAAGATAATTCTGCTGAGTAAATTGATAAAACTATCTTAGAATATAATTTGAAACGTTTGTGTTTAATTAAAGAAAAATCAATTTCATCATGATTATGCAAGCTTTAAGAGGTTTGTTAACAGATGCTATAGTAAATGCCAGTTTAGCTTGATATGTGCTATAACAAGTAATGTGCAGATTGGGTTAAGTATTGTTTTAAATAAAGCATTTAAGGGATTTTTTTGTTTGCTTTGAAGAAAACGCCCCACCATTGCGGTTGTGTTTCTTGATGAAAGTTGAGAAACTGTTAGGAACTTTTCTTTTACATATTTGTCATGACTTTTTTTTAAAAAAAAACTAAAAACCTGCAGAGTACTTACGTCAGGTACTTTCTCTCTATTGATTTGAATAAGAAATAACTCACATTCAGCTGATAAATAGTGGTAGGTCTAAGTAATTAGGATACTTGTCCCTCCCTCTCCCTTGCCCCCCCCCCCTACTTCCTCTCTCCCCCCCCCCCCATCGCTCTGCTCCCTCTCCGTCTCCCTACCTACCCATCTCCCTCCCTCTCTCTCCCCTCCCCCTCTCTCTCCCTCTTACTCCCTTTCCTTCTCCCTCCCCTCT
The DNA here is from genome assembly GCA_942159475.1 of Sthenelais limicola. NCBI lineage: Eukaryota > Metazoa > Annelida > Polychaeta > Phyllodocida > Sigalionidae > Sthenelais > Sthenelais limicola. The sequence goes on along the minus strand of OW804095.1, from coordinate 54,994,730 downwards.
CCCTCTCCCCTCTTTCTCTTTATTATTACATGCCTTGCGCCCATGAAGTCTGCCAGTATAAGCTAGTATAAGTTAAGTCATTCAGAAGGTGAATCTTCTACTTTGGAAACGGAATGCACAGACTTCACTGTTGCACCTTTAAAGGCGAGAGGTGAGAGGCGAGACACAAAAGGCAAGCCATGAGAATTGAATGGTGAGAGGCGAGAGGTGGACGTTGCTGAGACACGAGAATTGAAAGGTGAGAGGCGAGAATTCGAAGGTGAGAGGCGAGAGGCGAGAGGCAAGAGGTGAGAGGTTAGAGGCGAGATGGCACTACACCCATGGCCATCCGTAATAGTCAATGCTCAACATGTTGTACATGGCCATGTCATGTATAAATGGTAATGTTTATCGTCAAAAAGATGAACAGCTCTGCGTAGATTGTATGTAGTCCAGATTAGTATTAATATTATAGGGACCTGGTAGACGAGTAATGCACATATATATCCCATTGTATTCCCAAGGCACACTGCCACACACAGAGGCGGGCATGGCTCGTTAGATCACGACAACACCCAGACACCCCTAAGTCATGGTTCATTTACCTTCCAATAAAAGAATATTGCATGCAAGATTAAACTTTAGAAAACTGCTTAAACCCGTCTACCTCAAGTTCGCCTTCACCCCTATCTACTTGGGTCGAGAGGTGCGGAGGCCAATGACAGATATGGTGATATACTTGCCAGTGAATAGCAAGAGATTAAACTTCCAACAAAAGACCTTCTATTCACCTTCTATTTGTCACTGGCTATTAGACATCAGTGCTGGTTCTATTTCTTCACATCAAAAAACATTTATTTTAGGCAATCTTCCTCTTATTTGCAATTCAGAATGTTTATTTAAGATCCCTGGAATCAGTCGTCCGCATAGATATCACATTTATTCTTTCGGTACGACTTCTCGGCGATAATTGGTCCTCAGTACCAATTCATTCATGGATGCGTAAACATGAAAACATACCCATCAGCAAGTATATAATATCTCCTAGAGTTGTTAGTTTCTTTTTTTTTTCCTGATGAAATTTATAGCGTCAATTTTCGAAAAATTGTATATAGGTCGCATATCTTTTTTTCTCTCAAAGAACCAAAGAAATTTCCTAAACATATAAGCACGTGGGTGACCGGTCAATGTATTACAACCCATCCTTATAGGTGTGCCACCTTTTTGTGTGTTTATAAGCGTTGTGCACACAAATCTAACAAACCAGGGAGAATCCATCACCCGGATTGTGGAGGTTACTTTGCGAATCGAATTCAAACTCTTGCAGTTTCGGCGCTATAAATTGATTACTTGCTACACCGCGAGGAAGATGCCATACCCGCTTACTCAAAGCGTAATCATTGGAACGGAGACACCATCTGCACTGGCATTCAGTTGCTTTCCCCCTATTGTGGTCACTGAGTCGAGGAGCTAATTGTTGGGTTATAATAAGCATTCACGCAGTGAATAATCCTCACTCCCTTTCCTTTTTTCCGACCCATCTTATTAAAGAAATAGATCATGAGTGATTGAAGCCCCACGACGATTTTTGGTTGATACATGTAAATTTAGTTAAACTACAACAGGTCCCCCTAAGGCGGTCTTCCCCTACAACCTGATGGCACAAATGAACAAAGGCATGCAGACGAAGGTAGAGGGCATAAACACAACCTCTGAGGGGCGTAAGGAGGGTTGGGTCTATTTAGTTTAGTCAACTTAGGGATGAAGCCACGAAATTAAGCCTCGAAAGTTGTCGGGCATATATAAATAGGTTTAACGTTGACTAGATATATTTAGCTGTGGCCCCACAAAAAGTACATCAGCCCACTGTGGCGGGATGGGGGCATTTTTAGCAAAGCTGCCTAAATAATCTTGGACACATCTCGCCATTGTGACATGATACAACTCTAAAATTTGAAACATAACAAATTCACTTTCAATGGCACGGAAAATTGATAAAGTATTGATATTGCCATTATTAAGTACTGATACTGCCATTATGATTACATAGATATATTATATATGACAATGCACCAGTTTACATTTTACAAAAGCTAAATGATATTAACTGCAAATGCACTAAACACAAAACTAAACCAACAACTTGGTCTTTCATTAAGTAAATGTTACTATCTATCTATCTATCTATCTATATAGTATTGTTGGTCAATGACGTTTCTGATTTGCTGCAGCTCAAATTAAGCAACTAACAAATAAGCAATAACAAATAAGCACAAACAATAGTGACACAAAATTTTCTGGTCACTATTATTTAACTGGTCACTATCTCTTCTGTACCTCCAACCAATCACAGGCAGGCCATTGATCAATGATTATTATTAGTGACCGGTACCTAAAAGACTCAAACATATTATAACCCCTTAATATGATTAATATAGTCAGCAATCCACACAGTCTAGGGTCAGAGTTGAGAGAGTCCCTCCAAAGTGAGGGAAAGCCTCTCACCCCAAACTACCTAACAAAATAAAATAACCATTAGAACCAATTAGGACGCCTACTCCAAGGCCAGGAAAACTATTAGAATAGTAGGCGTCCAATCACTGATATATAGCATTCTTATCTAATCTGAGAGACTGTGCCTAAATTTTGATTCAATTAAGAAAGTATATATATACCCCATAAAAGTTAGAAAATCGTAAAGAGACAAAGATCATAGAAAGTCTAACATTCAAAACGAAAGTCTGTGAATATTAAAAATGTCGATTTAAGGTAATATATATGGTACATACTATATTAGGTATTGTGAAAGTGGATGGAAGATTTATATGGTTTAGGAAAGTAGGGACAGTTCATATTATAGTTGTATATTTATATTTTTATTGGTATTTACTCTGGTACCGAACGTTTGTTTAATGATTAATCAAGTAGAAAAAGCTTAATCATACGAACAAATATGACAAAAATGTACTATATGTAATATACCGTTACCGCTGAAAACGGTTAATCATTTATAACAGATAACGCTCATCAATTAGGTCATGATCGATTGAGTCCGTTCACTCCTACCTGTCAATTCCAATCGCCCGGACAATTGTTTGAATCATTATGAGGGAAAAAACAATGGAAAATCAAACGTGCTTAATTCCCGGATTTCAATGACCGAAGGGATACGCCAAGGAAAAATATTCATGTATGATTTTATATACTGGTCCTCTGACCGTGTAGAAACATCTGAGACAAAAGGAAAATACACTTTGCTAACGATCACCCTTGTTATGTGGGTGAAAGGACGGAAAGAAAAATCGATGCCGAGTATCCGAAGTTGGCCTTCTTGAGAGAAAACTCTAAAAGTGGGGATAATTCAGAGGGAAATTCAATTTGGTCTCCTTAACGATAGCATATTTGATTACAGTCTCGAATAAAGGAAGACATTTGAGGGAGCCTCGATGTTGCTAGATAGATTTTGTAAGAGGGGGCGCAACGACATAGTCCTAACCCGTCTCAACTGTCGGCTCAGACAGGATGTAGCTAGCGCCCTGTTCTGACCGGATCTGTCGGGTATTTAGGGTAACAAAAGCAGAGGAATTTCGTCCTTATAGGCCAATCTCAAGTTGCTAATGCTAAAGGCTATATCCCTTACACTACAGAAGTTCCGAACTGACGATAAGTCCATAGACACATACAAGTCTATAGGATGGGAGAGGACATAGGGTCAGTAGACGAAACTAGGGGGAATTGAATTAACATATTATATGACAGTGCTTAAAGGTGTAAAGGTATTTGGACAGCCAACCATCTAGAGACGTTTAAACAGCGGCCACTGATTCAATAGTTATCAATCAAAATAAAAATGACGGGCGAATTTGTCTTGTGTTTGCCCTATTGTAAAACATAGGAAACGGTGATATATAAAAGTGTAAGGAGGCTAGAACTAGAAGGATGACCGAGTCAATAGCAGCGAAAATAAACACAATAAATGGTCATTTCGTCCTCAATGGACTTCTCCGTAGACTAGGTTTCAAGAATCCCCGAAGGTATTTGTGAATGTCCTGATGATCTTTTAAAGAAGTAACCAATCAAGTTTTTCTAACATCCCATCATGGATATTCAGTGTTATTATTTTAGGCGGTCGCAGGGCTTACTAAATCTTAAAAACTAGTAGTGGTTCATTAAACATTGTATATCATTTACACTGTGCAGTTGATTTGTTAACGTAACGTATTATACACCTAAACGTTGGGAAATGGGGGTTATAGGTAATTAATGTCCGTGGCCAATGGATTTTGAAGTATTTTTTTCATCTCAGTTTAAACTCTATATTTAACACTTAAATATCTTCAACCATTAGGTATTCAAGATGTAATATGTGCACCGAAGATACTAATGATAACCGCATTGTATATCTTTGTGCAATAATTTCAATAACCCACTTTTCGAATGCACTAGGGACCGCTTTCCTTGCTGATGGGTCTATTTGGAGGCACATATTCCATAGCCATTGGTTCATCTTGGATCATGTCTTTTTAGAATCATTTCTAAGTAAGGTTTTAAAGGTCACTTTAGATTTGGCTTCAGGAGATGAACAGGTGCTAGTAGGTAGACATGACTTAAGTTTTACAAATCCTTCCGCCGGGAAACCTTACATCGAGTCGCACTCTGCTACTGAAGGTAACATATAATTTGGGGGCAATGCCAGACAGTCGAACATGCAACTTTTGATGAGATCTTCGCATGAGCCTTTCGTCTTTGGAAAACATTTAAATGTGGGCGTGCTGAGGAAAAGCGTGGTGACAAAATGGAACCAAGTGTATTTTCAAGTAACATATATGCAACGGGAGAAAATGAACATTAGAATGGTATACAATGTATACCAAAGGAATAAGGAACTGAAGAAATGAAGAACTGGTGGGATCTTTTATGAGTCTTTCGAAAAACTCGGTATAGAATATTTCAGCGGTCAACTCATTTGGCTTTGTCTCTTGAGTTGCTTAGGTTCACATAATTTTGAAATATAAAAATATAATGAAGGGGTCGCGGCAACGGAATGACCAAATTTAGGCATACATAGCAAAAGTTATAACAACATAAATGCGCATGGTATTACATTCGTGAAAACTTTATTCATTTGTTCGGACATAGATATGACCTTGTCAAGTTATTTTTCATATCGCTAGTCTGTGATGCCTAATATGGTAACGAGGGTGTTCCGATGGGTTCCGATGTAATTAATATGTAATTATATCCCCAGAAATAAGATGGCAGTTAACATAGAAGACTTATGGTGTAACACATACTGCAAGGAAGCTATGATTTCGAGACTGACCATTCAGAGGAACGATGTTGGACGACGATAAGGCCATAGACTAACTGACAACGCCTCGTGCTTTACCCTACCGACAGATGTTGCATGACATGCACACATAGCTCTAGCTAAGTGCCTGCTACTTTAGTTGTCACATGCAATTTACATGGCGGATTTCTGAAGCAGAAGAGAGAATACGCCCAACTATCCACTGAACAACTCCTATGCTTCATTCCAGTGGGCACAAGAGCTACAGCAAGATCAGTATGATCCCTTCTAGTAAAACTATTCCAACTACCGTATGTTAAACCGACCGTATGTATGGCTTTATTGTATATAATATACGATATAAATATAGATAGATGGAGAGAGATAGAGAGAGAGAGAAAGAAGGAGAGAGAACTGTGAGAACTCATCACCCCTGCTACAAGCTTTTAGATTATTATGATATGATAATATAATATATTTGTCTCTCATTAATTCAAAATAAAACGAAGGACAGTATTTTCAGTGGGTAGTGATTTACTCATGCAATTTGATTTGATTTGAATTAAATTTATGTATTGCCAATAACGGGCAACCGAGAAAGAGCACATCTGACTGCCATACTATGAGTCAACTGCTTGTCCTAGAAATCAAATTCTTATTGGCTACTTAATCCAACATTAAGTTCCTTTCATACTTTCGTTGTGATTATGAAAATGTTTTGGACTTTTTAAAAACAGATTCTCTGCCCATATGGATTAATAAATCGCAACACCAAATAAAATCCGGCTTGTATCCTTTTGGTATAATTTAGTTTTATGAATGTTGTTTCCAGTGTTTAATGAATTCGATTTTATACCTATTCTTATCACTATGGTTTCATTATTGTCATCATTATTATTAAAGAAACTAATTCATTTACTAAGGAGCATAATTCTGGTATTGTTGGGCCGAGGTCCCAGTACGACGGGCAGTGAGGGATATATGGTTGTTCCAATAGTTTACCTGTTACCATGGCGTCAAATGGTAGCTAGGGGTTATGCGCAGACCCTGACCGTGTCGGCAACCAACCGAAAGCGTCTCAAGGTAACGCGGTCACAAGAAGGTACAATCAACGCATCACGTCCCCGTGAGAACAAAATTACTTATTCAATTATGAAGGTGTTGAACGATCATGATTACATCAACCAGCTACTCCAACTAATATGCAAGATAAGATCCACAGTCTTCATGATGATAACACATTGGAAGCACATTTTATTCTTATCATCATCTTTTTATAATATAGTTTTAAAACATGTTTCGTCATTCCTCGAGACAGAATCTTCCATATACATGAGTTATACCTGTAACTGCAACGTCTCAGGGACTAAGGTACGGGTGGGACCGGCATAGATGCAACCATCGAGACCACAGTACATCAAGGAGCTTGCGGCAGTTAAGAAATCATCTTCTAAAAGCAGGAGTTGTTGCCAGAGCCAGGTGACATGTCTTCAAGTCTTTGACCGAGGGTTGAAACTAACTACTGGCAATTAGATTATTATTTATAGTTATAAGGACATTCTAAGCCGCTAAGATCGTGCTTCATTCTCGTTCATTACAAGACATCTTCAGTCAGAGACTGGACGTTTGAAACCATATCAATATTAACCTTGGTTGAAAGTCATTTAATATCCGCATACTCCACACATTCCAGGCTTCTATTTAATCCATTCTTGTAATAGGTTTGCAGGTGCATCTTCCAATACCACCCCTGGACAAAAGTAGAACTTTACAGCCTTGTATTTTATCTTTTGCCCATGCAGTGCGTCTTCCAGTCACCAAGTAGTTCCTGTGGCCCACTTCTCTGTATATCCGAAGGTCACTTCCTTCCACGCAATAGCACGTTCATTGCAAAGACGCCTTTCCAGGAGTGGAGGTTATTAATCCCTTTAGTCTCTTCCTAATGTAGTTAAAGCCCTAAGACCGTCAAATGCAATGGCTAAAACCTTGTTTACTACAGGTATTCAAATATGCCGCCTACCATACATATGATGACATATTCAGGAGGGCCTACCAGTGCTTTCGGGGACGACCTCACACACCATAGTCTAGCATAGGCATTGCCTTTTGGGGGAAAATGAGGTAATGCCTTAAATAATTGGAACAAGTGTCTCCGTAAATTCGATTTTCACCCCAGTTCATCAAGTTATTTCGTTGAACATACAGCACCATTCATGTCTGACATGTAAATTGAATTACGATATATTACTGTATTTCGAGCAAAGCGTTCGGACATAATTTGAAATAACAAAGCCATTGTACAATGTATATAACAATACATACAGCAAACTTGAATTAATTCACATTAATTCACCACAGTTAACCGTGTTTGTAAGGAATTAAGAAGTAGAGACACACCGTTTTAAGAAAGGTGACAAAATAATCATTACTTTGGATACCAATTAACTAATGGCATAGAGATCTAATTTCAGATAAGTTTACGTCAGGATAAGGGATGGTGAGAAATGGATGATTACCAAATAAGGTTTACACTGAATAACTAATATTATACATAAGGGTGTCATTAGAAATTAATGTTCAATCTTAAATCTTAATCTAACTATTGCATGTTACTGCATCGGTTACACATTTTACATCAGGTGTGGATTGAGAAAAGCAACATCGCCGTAATATTATTCCCGAATAACATTGATATCAAATCGGGTAGGGTTCCTTTTTACCGTTTTTCCTTGATATTTCTCACTAAAAAAAGCGTTTGGAATACTCCAATAATTTGAATTGAATTTCTTTATTGCCAATAATGGGCAATCGAGATAGAGCACATCTGACTGCCATACTATGAGTCAACTGATTGTTCTAGAAATCAGATCCTCTTTGGCTACTTAATCCAACAGTTCTTGCCATTTACCCCCTTTGTGTAAAGACAAGTTTAAGGAAACGATGGGATAGGTCCCAATAAAACAGTAGTCTGAAAGTCTCTCTTCAGCTACCTCTTGGACGTACGTGGAGAAAAGACCGGAAATGTTCTAAACAGAGAAAATACATTTTCTTGTTTAAGCAAATATATTTTCTTCTGGTATTTTTCTTGTTTAGTGGTATTTTTCGCCTTTTTCTTCTTTCTACGTTTCTGTTTTCTCCTGCTATGCTTTCTCTAAAGCATGTTGTGCATGGATATAAGTAGGACAAAAAGTCTGTGGATCTTGGCTTTTGTGACCACAGGGTAAATACCAAAATATATGTAAATGAATAAAGACTTCCTCATACATCTGCGCCAGACAGGTTCGCTGGGCTTAAAGATCCTAACCATTTGACTTTGAAATTTCAAACGTAAACCACTAATATGCATGCAGAACAAATGTGCTTTAAACAACACCCTTTCAAGAAAAAAATATGTGCTCATTTATTTATATATAAGCATCTCGGGGTGAATGTATTACCGGAGGAGTATCGCGGCTGATTCTTTGAGATTGGAGATTCAGCTGGTACCCGTCTGCGGTGGTTCATTTTTCAAATATGACGCGAGTTTATTTTCGAGATGGAATTATATCTCAAAAATACAACTGAGGTCTCTAGACGATTGCACATGCCCTGGCGGATTTCAGACATCGTGTGTACATTTCGTCTCATATGCGCTTCCCTACATTCAGTGCTCTGTAACCAAAAATTTCGGCTGCTCGATTAGGATGCAAAACCTGACGTCCAATGTCGTTTGGCATATAAAACCGGCGGTGTGGAGACATGCGGAAGGCAGGGAGATAGTCAATAAAAGTCAGGGAGACCCGTTATAGTATTGTGAACGAGTTTTATGCAGCTTAAATAAGTCGGGATAAATATGGAAGGTGTATTTGAGTATGGGAAGATATTGTTTCCACGTTCTCCTTACGTAAATAGGAAGCTCAAGAAGGCTTCTGCATTAATAAGGATTCCTTGTAAGGTGTCTACAATAGAGGTAGCTGGTCTCAGAAAAGAGGATTTAATTTTTGTGTGTTTCCAGTGTCCTCCTTTGTATAACCCAAGTGACATTCACGGAAAAGTAACGTCAAGAACTTGAAGACCATCCTTGGCCTCTATTCTAAAGTACTGAGACTGAGAGAGGGGATAGTGGGACATTCGCCTCCTATTATAATGGTATACATACTTCATCTTTTAATAATGAATAACAAGGATTGCTTGGGTAAATGTCCAATTGTTCACATCTTCACATCCCCTGCTTAACTCTTAGTCCAACTTTTATCTAAGTTCAGATAGGGTATTCAGCAAGACGTAATGCTGTGATTATAAGTATGGAATATTTTATTTTATTTATGTTGCTCGTCAAGTCCACGTTGTTAATGGCAGGAATTAATGAGCTAAATGTTTGTGTCACCCGTCTTAAAGTAACAAAGTAATTGGCAATAAAGCTTAGGATAGCTGTTGATGGAAGATTATACATAATATGAATTGGTAATATCGTAAATGCCTGCATGGTATAGGTTCTTACCTTCGCGTTCTAATGGAGTAACAATCAAATGTCCGCGCTTTGACTACCTCAAGCCTGGAATAGTGAACCTGTCCAGCAATTTTAGCGGACGTCGTTAGGCCTTGTTATGTTAGAGGTGACGCGAGTTCCTTGGCTTCCTATTTATTTCCCGCTCCAGAGACAATAGCGAGGACCGATCTGATTTGTAATCATCTGCAGGATTGAATTGTAACGCTGGTAGCAAGGCGAAATGGTGTCTCTAAAGATGCAATGCATTCGTCTGCTTGCCTTAAGTTGTGTAGGGTTTCGGAAAAACAATTCACCTTTATTCCTTTGGCTGGCTGCGGCTGGCAGAGAGCACAAATGGCGTGAAGGTATCACCTGGGTGGTAACAAGCGTGCTGTTTTCGTGGGGTAGTGGAGTCTGGGAGAATGGAGAAGTAGGGAGGGTGTTCTTCAAACTTCAAGGTTGACCATCAGTGGTAATGGGTGGGGGACTGTGGTGATTCTAGTCCCACCTGGTGAGGCTTTGCAGAACTAGGCACCTGTTGGCGACTTTTGGAGGACCGAAACGGAGTTTGCACACTATGTGAGTGTGTTTGTGTGCGAATACATATGGTATACTAGTAGTTTTTGTGTGTGGTGGCGGGGGGGGGGGGGGGGGGCAGTATTTCCTGCGGTTTTCAACTTGTGTCCAGTAAAGCAAATGCCATTATTGATTCCACAAGTTGAAATTTTGAAGGAAAGGAAAGGAAAAAGAGCTAGATTTAAGACAGGAGATAATAAAATATCGAAGTTCAAGAACCTTTGAATATTCGCGCTTGCCTGATAATTATCACTCACTGACCCTATATTTTCGATATAAACCGAGATCGTTTCAGTTCGCCGTCTTATCTGGGAAATCATTCATTATTAGATTGTGTAGACTAGTTTCAAGGCCCTTGTCTCCTAAACCGATTCTCATGTAATATAGTGGAAAAGGGTCCTCTGCGGTGCAAAATCGCATGAGAATCGGCTTAGTGGGCTAGGGCCCCTTTACTCATAAATTTGTCGACTCCTTGTTAAGTAGCCACAGCAGTGGGCGGAAGACCATGGTCGATCATTACTGATTCTCATACCGTGATCCAATATCCAATTATTTAAATGGCCTCAATTGTATTATTTGCTTACTACAATGTGCCTTAATAATTATAGTGTTGCTTGATGTCACTTGTCTGGGGATACGCTGCATAAACATTCTAAATTTAAAAAAAATAAGCACCAGAAGTCCTCTGGCCTGAACAGAAGAAGGCATGTGATCAATCCTTATTTGATAGAACATCGACCGATAGAGAAAGGTAAATCTAGACTGGGTGATTTGGTAGATAATGTGAACAAAATAAGGTACATCTTTTCATCATGTGTAGGGCATCGGGAAATTAAGGCCTATGTTAGTATGGTGTTCCAGACTGCAGTCACAGTCTGACAGTGCTTATTCCACTTTTTTCTAATATATTGCATGATAATTAATAAATTTGGATACATGTCAAATGTGTCCATTCAGAAAATATGCTCTCCGAAATACCTATAATGTCTTCGATGCAACCGAATTAGAAACCTCACCATCACTCCCTTTTTTTATACTTCAACTGTTTCCCAATGGTTAAAATAACCTCTCTTGCTGTAAATGCTACATCGTCTTCCTAGAGGAGAGAGTACACGAGCGGATCAATCCAGGCCCTGTCCAAACGGCAGTTAGTTCCCATTTAGCCCAGACAAGGAGCCACTTTCAGAAATTATTTCTCCCGGAGAAACAGGGCCAGAAGGGAGCTAGCTTAGATGCAATGCTCCATTTAAACTGGCTGTTACTAAAAGGATCCCCCTAGACCTAAGAGAATTAAAGCTTGCTTAACTTGTTTTGTTGATGGAGGTTCAGTTGTTTTCGTCGATGGGAGATTCAATTAATTCAAGCAAAGTATTGCATGATTAGTGTCTGATTTTCTTTTGTTAGACATCATTCATGTTGCCATTGCCTTCCGAAGGGGTACGAAGTATAGAGGCGGGGGGGGGGGGGGGGGATCGGTTGCTTTACGCCCTATTTTGACACCATACTTGTTCGTATATTTGGACCTATCAGGGCGAGAGTGGAAACCCACTAACGGGATACGATACCCTGCTCTTTTGGAATATTAGCAATGGTTCTTCTATATGTATAACCATAGGCAGTTATACAAAAGGCCGGCCTTTTGTAACCCAGTCGGCGTGCACTAGGTGGGAGGTGAAATGGTGCTTCTGGTTAAAAGTAAATGCATTTGGTTTATTAAAAAATGAATGAATCATGGATTTTTTGTTAAAACTTTGAATTTAGAAGGAACATGGTTGTAGGAACCCAAAAAGCCGAACAAAAAGCCGAAAAAAACATATGTCATTGGATTAGTTTTTATTTCAGGGACCACTGAAATTTACTACTGTTCACTATAGAAGTCTATGGAAAAATGGGTATTTTCTGCATTTTCCCCAATAGCAGACCATTGAATCATACGATTTTCTTTTAAATCTGCATATACATAACTGACATGTTATTCTACCCTCCCATTTAAAGAAATCTGGAGTCATTGAACTAGAAAAATATTTATTCAGCTGAACTCGATGAGTTTCCCCCATTGACATCAATAGTGAATGGAAGTAAATTTCACACATCCCTAAAACACAAAATTATATGATAATATCCTGGTTTTTTTTGCTTTTTGTATTCCCCCAACCATGTCATTTCTCAAGAAGTATAGGTTATGGTTAGTTGTACATAATATACATATATACAATACATACATGTACATATATAGGCTATATACTTTTTTTTTTATAGACTATGCTTCATTGAAATATAGAAAGTGAGAAATTTAGATCATCCTTTGATATCAGCTTTTACATGCAAGTCATGGCTAGATGTCAGTCAGAATGATCAAATCTGAGTTGACTTATATTCGATCATGCCCCACCCGGATCAATTAATGAAATAGATCCTAAGACAGGGAATGATTGAGATATAGTACTTAAGCAAACCATATCATCTAATGCTGATCGATCTTGTTAGTTAAGGGATCATTTATGTCTTCAGCCAATTAAAGTATTCTCATAACTAGATTTCAAATAATACGCAAACTACAAATATTGACAATAACTCTTTGATCTGTATTGAGTACTAAGCCACTAATACTAAAGATCTAATGGTGACCTCGTCGTAATCGCATTAGTAACGTGGCTCACTCCCTGACAGTTTTTTTTGTATCTTGCCTCAGTGCCATGGGTTATCTTGGCAGAATGAGACCTATCACAAACTGTGAATTCTTTGTCAAATAAAATTTATTTTAAAAAAAAAGATCTTAGGCAAGCACATATATTCTGGGTTGGAAATAGCAGGAATCCTCAGTCTGCTTAGACTAATATTCATAATATTCAGAAAAATATCTCAGGAAAGCATATGGAGGAAATGAAGCACATTCAAGTGACATTTCAAATTTTATTCTTTTAATTTTTAGCCAACGGTTTCAGGTTACCTCATATCTTACAAGTGTAGAGGTCAGGCGTATTAGGTTTTGCCAACACCACCGCACAGCAACCAAAGGCATCACTGCTAGAGCCGGGATGAAAACATCATCACCGGCCATGCAGTTCCATAAGGTGGCGCCAACTGACCAAGCAACACCACCCAACTTGAAAACACCAGTCTATGGATGGCAGGCAGGACATACCATCACCACAAGGAAGCCAAGACTGTGCTTACTTTCTTTGGCTCAGGCTGTAATTCGCACAAGGATTATGTTGTATACAAACCACATCAAACAGATGTAATTCACTGTAAATACATGTAAAGGGATAACTAATTAAGCCTGTCAAGCTGTAAATATCTTGGTCTGAAATGTAATTAAAAACAATCAAAAAACTCATAGCCCTCGCGTTAGAGTTTTTATGTTCTATTTGCACTATACTAATCGTTCCACCAAGACCTAGGTTTGTTACACAAACATATATTTACTATGATTCTTTTCCATCTGGACATAGTTTGGCAGACAGGCATTTTCGATTTCCCCAAATTTCTTGTTATCATTATTAAGAAGAGTAATCAGATACAGGAAATGATACCTTGACTAACATTCTTATTCTACAGTTTTCTGTGTTTTTCTGTTAAAAAGCCTATCGCAGTAATGTGAGCCCCGACGAGTTCCTTTTATTCAACACTTCACATTATGATAGCACAACAAGAGTAACACCAAGATAAGTTGAAAGTTACATCGAGGTAGTACAGAAATACGATTTTAGATTGGAAACCGTTTTGGGGTGTTTGTATATATACATGTATATGTAAATGAGGAGTGAGGGGAAGAAGGGAAGAGGAAGTGTGTGTGGGTGTGTTGGGAGGGGGGAGAGTATGTCTATATAACTATCTAGATTAAAAACATAAATGTAGTACACAACAAGCTTCTATACAGACTCCAAAGGCTTACTCTATTTATGCCTTTCTTTGGGTGCCTGGTGAGTATAGATATACCTTTTGGAAAACATGATATTTCGCTAACAGATATATCAGAATTAAAGTGTTAATGATTATTAAAGCTCATCATCGGTACCTGCAATTTATGCCTAGAATTGGGACTGCAATATAATGCAAGTATACATAAAGTGAGGTCTCTCCTGACAAATCGATCATGAAAATTATGCAACTGATCATTATAAAAATTAGAGTTGGAGTGATATGAGAACATACCTCTTCTTTCCTTTTATTTTCATTTTGCACAACCTCCAACTCAACGCGGCCAGTAGCACCCTAGTGAATTCCTGCTGTCATCTGTTTAATGCAAATTCCCTATGATACCTATTACAATATAGCTCGTCTGAGGTGCGAGCTTCTAAGTCTACTCCACATGCTGATGTGGGTTACCTCGAAACCTAGCCGAGAGCAAGACTGCCTACACAAATTCTACAACCAGTGCTCTGTGAATGTTCATTTGATTCCTGGCCGCCACATCTATTATATTCACCATTTAAAAATAAGCACCCTTCGTGGCCAAGTGAAAACCCCTCGTGAAGCACCCTCGGGCAGGGATCAATCGCTTCCATTACTGCGTTCTCAGAGCGTTTATGTGTACATATAGTGCGTGATAATAAGGGATATGAGCTTCTGAGGGTGACAGCAAGAGGTGGTTGGCCAGAGGCAGTGTCCTATTGTATTCTGTGAATACATATACACTAACACTTAGGTGCACCACACTGATCCAAGCACCTAGTTGAGTGCTCTCTACTGGCTGAGCTCTAAAATGTCATGCCCTACCACAGCCTGTATTCTGTGTATATATCTTGTCAAGCTTTTGCTTTCGATATCAACTAATGTAATGACAACAAAAATATATAACATGAGAGATTCGTTTGGAATGATCAAATTTGAATCGATCACTCCTTTCCCGAATATCGTAGTAGCCTACTATTTATCAGGCAGAGCAATTAGAGAAAATGATTCAAAGGAATAATTTACCCAAATCAAAATTCTCTCTGAATTATACACCTTTCTTTAGAAACTCACTTGTCTCCCACGATGAGTTCATAAATAAAACGTTCACCTGTTATGGCTTTTTAATTTTCCAGATTAGGATATCAAAGGCAGGAAGGTGAGGGTGAGTGTTGGGGAGTACCTGCAAAGAACATAAAACTTAACAAACCGACGAGAGGACCCAGGCCACATACCCAGCAGCTCCTGGAATACAAGCAACTACGACACCAGCATTGTCATATCCGGCGTGAATATAACCAATTATCGCTCATCAGTTATGTTGACCTTGACCCGCTCTTATCACCTTGCCAATAAGACATATGTTGTAAAAATAAAATTTTATGGCTGCAGCTGGGTTGAAACTTAGGCATACCTGTTGCATGATTGGGGACTAGCTGTCAGTCAGAGAAAGGAAACCTATTAGGACGTTACCACATAGGAGGCTTCACCGGAAGCGGGGACAGAGTTCCGTATTCGGATGCTCCACCATGAAGATCAAATCCGGAGTTTAAGGCAAAGGTTAGGTCGTCGGGGCAGGATAGCTTTGATTGATCACGTGATTCACACACCACTATTGCACGCACAGTTTTACTTGTCAGCGACAGGTGAATTGAAATTGTAACAGACGCAAAGAAATCGTATTAGGTTGTATTTAATTTCACTTGTCTGCTTGATCTGGACTATATTCTTCGTATGATATTGAATTTGGACAACATGACCAATTTTGATATTGACAATATCTCTGACTTATCTTTGCAATGCATGAAAATAACGACTACTGTTGGTTATGCGTTTTTTGTATTGAAGTTAAATGTGCAAGGCCAATGCAAAAAATTGTTTTAATGAATTGAAATAGGCCTACAAGAGCAAATTATACTTTGTAATACGTTAAAGAAAGGGTGTAGCCTAATCTATGCCTTTTATGCCTAATAAGTATGTCTATAGCTAGAAGATGTATGGGAGATTTATTTATTTTCATACATATAAACTCAAACAGTAATCTGTATAATGCAGGCATATAGCAATAAAGACAAATCGAAACTATTGGACCAAGCGGAAAAGGTCGATAGGATGTTAGGATCAGAAATGGTTTGAGGAAAGGAAGTGGCCTTAAATGAAATGATCAAAAAATGAGTGTGGTTTTGAGAGAGGAAGGATAGGGAAATATATTGAGAATATCGGAGCAAAAGAACGTTAAGAAGTAAAAAAAAATATCCAATCCCGCCCATTTCCTATCCTTCAATTTGTCGGTTACTTTTCTTTTCATTCATTCTTTTGATAGATGTACGAAGGAAAGGTCTCGGGATTACAACTACATTTACTTACAGGATATTGAGAAAGGATCTATAATTTTGGGATATAACCATCTTAATGTAATAAAAGTGGCATCTTTAAAAATGCATACATCTCGCATTTTCCCCATTTCATTACTTTGCTGTTTATTAAAGTTTACTGATATATTGATACCATAGAACAATAAATAATGACTGAGAATCATCAGAATGTCATTACTTGGGGGGAAACTATGTTACGTGCAAAATCCAAACTGAAATCCATTTTTTTAATGAAATGATTGAATATACCCTGACATTCCTCACATTTTCTGCCCTCATACCTTTATGGGTCTCCATTATGTGCTGTTATTCTACCCACCAGTGTAACTTACAAATTATAATATTCATTTATTTTGCTCGGTATAGCATTTTAGGATCTCATTTAAAACTAAATGCTTATGCCGTAGGATGCGTGGGGTGACAATATGTAATCCCCTCTGAGGGTCTTCAAAGAACAACCTTTCGGGGGAGAGGCCGCCAAGTGTGTTGAAAAACATACTTATGATCGGTGAGATTAAATCACCTTCAAAAGGGATCCACTTCCCCTTCTGATATTTGTTTTCTTCCCCTGTCTCTCAAACTAGAATAAAGAAGCATCAAAATGAGCTTCGATTTCTTTCCATAATTATGGGTCCAGTTTCACGCATTTTTAACTTAGCGCCTGAGGCCAGGATTCTCTAATAGGTTTCAGCTAGTAGAAGCCCCTCCCAGGTAGATGATGCACCTAGCAACGGTAGCCTGCTTTGTTGAACATAATTAATATTTCCTATAATGTTCATCGTTCAGTGGTATCAACAGCGTACTACAAACCGATGTCAAATATTTGACACTGTCTATGATGGTCTATGATCTTTAATTTTGGATTGTAGTTTTATTGATCTGTGCAGTCAAAATGTTTTTCAGTTGTCTTCACACAGTAGGCCTATACTCAATTTTGTTCAAGAGGTTTTTGACGGTTACTGTATATGATATCCTGCTAAGATGGTTACGCAGTAGATTATCCTTCTTAGAAACCTTTAAAGCTTTCCAGAAATATGCGTTCTACTATTGTCAGTAGAAACAGAACTATGCAATATGACCGTACAATCCTTTATGCCTTGCTTGAAAGACCATTGATCTGCTGTTTCTGATCTTCACATCTAGTAGAAATTCGATATTGTTATGAAAGGAATCAACTACGGCGGAAGTGGACGAGAATCCATTGCGCATGTCTGAAGTGATATGGTATTGGATTGACTGTGGGTCTTTTTGGCATGGACCTATACCCACTTTCCCGAAAATAACCTTCATAAGATAAGATAATTCTTCATTAAAAATGTGTGGCCAGATGTACAAAAAATGTTGTAGATTCCACACTCAAGAACCTTTACTTCATAGCATGTGGGAAAGGAGCACCTTAGTTTCCTATGGCAGAAATCCATTAAGGTGATATTGAGGAGATAACCATGGACAACAGGAAGTCCTGGGACCAAGATGTCTTCCTAAAGTCAGGGACGAAACTGGTTCAGACCTAATATCCTCCTACTAATGAAAGAAATGAATAGGTTCCTATCTCAAATAATCTGCCGTAGACTGTTCTGCTCCTGAAGCAAATGCATCTTATCCTATATACTTGGCTGCCACTACCATAGGTTCGTGCAATATTTTAGGGGAATTGCAAAGACGACCGAAATTCTGGAATCTGGATTACTGGAATTGTAAATAATTTTTTTTTTTTTTTTTTTTTTTTTTTTCAAAGTGTTTTAGTCGCAAGATCTCTTTCTTAATATGTTTTCATGTTTTAGGTATCTAGAATTGTAAGTCGTATGAAAACATTATGTATAGGCCTACCAAATTTCACAAACTCCTTGTCCCTGTTATCAAAAGTCGAATTGCATTTTCAGGGGTTAAAAAATAACATAAAAAACCTTATTTTTTCTCCAACAGATCAACGTATCGAAGATATCAAATACTGGAACTCGGAGGTAGACAATAAATTAGATGCAGTTAAAACAGAAATAGACAACCTGGTAGTGGAATTGTAAATATCATACATACTTTTTCCATGCTTTCTACCACATGAATATTGAATGATAGTCTTTAACTGATTTAAGGAGAGAGAAAGTCATGAAGGGGTACTTTTCAGTTTCAAGTAGGCATAATAAAAACATTATTTTTCAGAATAAATGCCTTTCATTCAATATGTTAATGCACATGTACTTAATTCTATTCTGTCAAGCTCACTTTTATAGTAAATATGATTACTTATTATTACCACATTTATATTGTGTATAATTTTATTTTTTTCAAATTCTGCTTTTATTCTCTCTTTTTCTCTTTCTCTTATACTGCTCCTTTATATACTTCCATTTCTCGTCTGTTCCAAGGTTCCCAGGGATGGTCATCCGGCAAGCATTATCCTTTCTGGCATTCTTTGAATCTCTTTGAGTGTTGTCCCACCTCTTTGGAGGCTATGTGCTCATGCATCTATGTTGCTGCACACCACTTCAGAAAACTGCACTGCCTGGCAGGCCTCTCAAGCATGGTTTTTACACTCACTTTGGACTCATAGAAAGCCTGGGATCCTCACCAAGAATTTGGTTTGCACCATCTAGGGTTCCTCCTCTCTCTACTTTGGTGTTACCACCTATGACACAGGTCTCATATTTTTTTTTTCACAAATTTATTTATTCAGGAAATTAATACAAACTATAGCACGCTCATCCGGAGATGAATTTTCGTTGTGCCCTGAGATATTAAGTTATTACAAAACATATAGAGAGAGAGGGGCATGAGTTATTATACAACCGTACATATAAGTCATACATTCATTTCAATCATAGACACGTAATAATGTTAGGTTAATGAGATGAGTGAAGATATGAATGAAGGGTGAGGAGAGTTCCAGACTATTAGGTAACATTGCATTTAAGGAGGTGTGAGAGTTGTGGTGATTTCTGAACATAATTACAATTTGGTAACTGATTCACATACATCAATTATATACAGGTTTGGTTATTCACGACAGGTGGTTGGACATCGAGGGTTAACCCAGTACCGGGCTTTCAGTTCAGCTACCGGGTCAAAAACAGTGTACAGGCAAACAGTCAAACAAACAACATGGGTAGTCCGGGTGGACTTGTTATGCAATTATAGACGATAGAGACCGTGGCACATACAATATGTTATATACAATGTTCACACGCGTGGTGTGCATCGGATCGGACATACAGCAAACAGTCAACAGGTATTTCGATACAGAGATGGATTTGTTAACGAGCCCCAGGGGCAGGGTTTGTTGCCTGGATGGCAAAGTAATGTTGTTTCAATGCAAATTTAAATGTATTAGGATCGCCAATTATCCTCAAATGTGCAGGTAGCTTATTCCAAGCAGTCACTACAGCATTATATGTACATTTGGTGTCTTTACTAGTACGTGATAAAAAACTTTGCAAGACAGGTGCCTCAGCCTGGCGTGTGTGCCTAGCCGGTACGCTTCCCTTATTATTAATATACACCTCGGAGTGGACTATTTTCGAGAGATTAAAATCAATATGATTGGCAATATTCATGGTTTTACATCTTTCCAGAAGTATAGAGTTCGGGGTATAATAGTCGCAGCTTAAGGCTATTCTTAAGATTCTATTTTGTATTTTCTGTAATTTAGACAGGCACGTTTGACTAAGTGAAATAATACAAAACAGGCAGTAGTCAAAAATAGAGAGAAGCTTCGATTTGGCAATCATGACAGCAGCATCCTTAGTCATATTAGGTCTTTGTTTTCTAAAGATAAATATCTTACTGTTTAACTGTTTAATCAGGTTGTTATATTGAGGCTTCATAGAGAGCGATTGATCGATGGTTATGCCCAAGTAATTATAGGTGTCGACTACGTCAACCTGTTCGGTATTTAGTATCACAGGTGTTCTTAATTCTTTTACAATATTCACAGGGCCAAATAACATCACCTAAAAAAAAAAAAAAAAAAAAAAAAAAAAATAACATCACCTTCGTTTTCTTAATGTTAACAAGCAGCTTATTAGAGCAACACCAATCATAGAATATATTCAGATCATTGTTAAGATTCGTGACACAAGTATTGGCATTTGCTCCTGAGACGTAAAAAATAGTGTCATCAGCATATTGTATGACATTACATGACATGTTAAGGTATTTTAAATCGTTGACATATATTAAAAACATGATCGGCCCCAGGATAGACCCCTGGGGGACACCATAATTAATTAACATTTCATCAGACAGGTAATCATTCATTTTAACCCTTTGCTTTCTATCCGTAAGGTACGATCTAAACCATTTAACAATATTCTCCGGTAAACCTATATCGTATAATTTCTCCAACATAATTTCATGAACAACGGAATCAAACGCTTTACTGAAATCGATATAAATGGCGGCTGAAAAATGTTTAGAATGGGCAGCAATATTTAAGTCAGATATGGGTCAGATTTTCAGGAAATGTACAATTGGCAGCTGTACACATTGAGTGAATTCTGCAAAATTAGGCGTCAATTTGGTTAATACTAGGTAAATTCGAGTATATTCGACATTGCATTGATTCTAGCAATCTGTTTGGTTGGGTTGAACTGTATTTTGAACTTTATTTTCGTCTGAAATATGGGTTATTTGGAGGGATTGGCGAAGTTGAATTGTACATTTTCTGAAAATCTGACCCATATATAGGTGTATAGCGCTTCCGTAGTTGAGTGTCCAGGTTGAAAACCTAGTTGTTTTGGGCTTAAGATATTATTTACATACAGGTGTTCCATTAGTTTGTCTACTATTATTCTTTCGAGCAACTTACCACCAACATGAGTGAGTGATATCGGGCGTACATCGCTGGGGGATTTAGGAATACTTATTTTAGGGATGGGTCTAACAATAGCCGATTTCCAAGCAGTGGGGAAAATACCAGAATTTATAGACAGTTTATATAAATGTAACATATGTTTGCGTAATATAGAAAACACGTCTTTATACAAGCGACTGTTGATATTTATACAGCCAGAGTTCTTCTTTATATCCATACTCTTAATTAATTCAATTAGGTCTTCTTCAGTTATTACATAATCAGACCATTCATGAAACAAGTTCTCATCATTTCTATTTCTGATATGTGTATTACCTAGTTTTGCGTTTATTTTGCTTCCAACGGAACAGAAGTGTTCATTAAGCCCATTAGCCAGATCAATTTTCTTTACTCTCGAGTCTTCGATTACCAAACTATTAATATCCCCAGTTGTACTACCTTCTAGATCTTTTATGACAGACCAAAATTTCTTAGAGTCACGTTTATGTGTAAAGAGCATTTGTTTATAATAATCAGACTTTGCAGTACCAACCGCTCCATTACATGCATTCCTCGCAATTTTTGCGGCTTTTAGATCTTCTGGGTTTTTGGTGCGATTAGCTTTCTTGTATAGTTTATCTTGAGTTTTCCCCATATTGACTAAATCAGCAGTGTAATAGGGGGGGTTGGTTCTCTTTGGCTTGAATACCTTGTAGGGGGCTAGTCTGTCAGCACAATCTACGATTCGTGTATACATAATCGACCAACAATCATTCAGATCAGTGGATGAGAAATATGCATCCCAATTGAAATCAGTCAGGAGATCTCGAAGTCTTTCATAATTATATTTACTAAAATCTCTACCTTTAATTTCACTTTTCTTATTACATATAGGAATCTTTTTTATGACCAGGTATGTAGGTTGGTGGTCAGATAATGAATAGTCAATGGTACCAGTAAAGTGGTCTGTTTTACAGCTGACAATGAATAGATCTATAATTGAATTTCTTTGCAGCCCAAATCTGGTTATATCTTTAGTTACAATACATAAGCTCTTATCTTCACAATAACTCTTCAAGGCTTTCGATTTGGTATCATTCACATTAATGTCAATATTAATATCACCACATATAATCAGGTTCATCTGTTGAGGCCCTATGTGTTTCTTAACATGATCTAAATCTTTTAAGAAGTGGCTAATGTTTCCATTCGGGGGGCGGTAGCAGACAATGATAAAATATCGAGGAGTATGCTCCCTTTGAACAGAAAAAGACAATATCTCACTATTTTCATTTGATATGATTAAATTAACATCTTGAACAATCGAATAATCTTGTCTGACGTAGCAACATATACCACCTCCTCTACCTCCTCCAGCACAGTCTAGCCTTACACAATTATATCCTAGTGCAGATATCATATTTTCAGTGATTTCGTTTTTCAACCAAGATTCGGTAAATGTTACTACATCAAATTTAAGAGATAATATATCATTCCTAATAAGGTCAATCTTCGGTAACAGTGATCTTATGTTATATTGAACCAACTTTATACCTTTGCTATCATGAAGACCTTTCCAGGATTTTATACTAGTTTGGTGCGTCATAGATAAATAAGCGGAAACAACAGATAATTGCCCATACAAACATAATCAGAGAGAATATTAGGATTAATATTTTGATATAAGCCATGCTCACCCAGCACCATGGAGGAGTAAACCTTTCCAGGTCGCCCAACGACAGCTGTTCCAGTTTACCCTCCATGGCGGCTGGGATCTGCATCAAAGCGTTCAATTTGGTGACAACAGATATTTGCCCATATAAACATATCAGAATGAGTATTAAGATTGATATTTGGATATAAGCCATGCTCACCCAACACCATGGAGGAGTAAACCTTTCCAGGTCGCCCAACGACAGCTGTTCCAGTTTACTCTCCATGGTGGCCGGGATCTGCATCGAATCGTTCAATTTGGTGAGCCCAGTCTTTTATGATCATAGGACCTAGGTGGAGTCCATCAGAAAGTCGACCATAGAAATGGCGAGTCTTTTTTTTATGAGTCATATGGATCTTATTGATCAAGTACAGATGTCTTACGTTCCTGGAGGTGTTGAGAAGCGATAGGCGATGGTTTATTTCCAAGATTGTACTGTCTATCATGTCTTGCTTCGCGGAACGGCCTGTTAGTCTATTTGTGGCATTTAAACTAACACCAATTAGACCCCCAAGGGTAATATTTGTAGAATCAGCAATAGGGGAGAGAATATAGAGAACTTCTTGGTAGCGGTCCATCATCATATTAACAAGATCAGATTTGGTATTCCTAGCTAGTGTGATCACTTTTGTACGTCTGTCCTTAAGACAGAAATCACAAATCCCTCCAATGATAATTAAATTAGTAGGTCGATCGGTTTGACATAGTGACAATGCATGGTGTGCGAGGGAGTTTAAGTGTGCACCACTGTAAACGAAACATTTGATATGGACATCAGGCGAAAAATGATCTTCAAGGCCCCTACCCCTAGAGTCCATCAATACTATTGTTCTAGTGGAGTTATCCATATGTGCCTAGAACGCTGAAAAACTGTGCTAATTTTTGCTTCTCTGCCGCAGAAGTAAATGCTTCTGAGTTAAATACCTCCTTGGTACGAGTGAAATCGTCGGTGATCTTTTGTACTACTTCAGAGGAAGGGCCATCTGATGTAGAGGGAGTTGGCGTTGGAGGAACTGATCGATCGTGTCTAAACGGACTGCTAGTACGCTTATTCTCACTTGCAAATGTATCCCCACTGCGTTCTCTCTTTCTACTAGCAGAGTCAGATCTTGAGCGATCTATAGTGATATTTAGGGACTCAGCTGATCGCCTCCTGCCGTCCCTGGATGTGCGTCTGGGTAGTGGAACAGGTGGTGGAGCGGGGGCCGTTGAGTGGCCTTCAATGCTAGCGGCGACAATTGTTTCCGTATTGGGTGTCAATTGTTTCTGTTGTTGGTTGACGTCAGTAGTAACACCTCCTTCTGCACCAGGTGGATTTGCTTGACTGACAGGCTTGTCTGCAAGCTTGGGGCGGAGTCCAGAAATGAGCCCACTAGATAGGCCTACAGGATATTATTTTATTTTCTGTTTTTGTTCTTATAGTTTTTTTTTTTCACTTTTAATGACTGCCCCATGGTAGTGGCTGACGCCACTACCGTGGGGAAGCAGGGAGGGAAGCATTAGCCTACTACATGCATGGTGGTAGTGGCGAGTGGTGCCGTGTGCAAAAGTTTTAATGGACCAAAAGAAGTGCTGATCCTGATGTTTGTGTACCATAAATGTATGTATTCCTCCAATCTAAAATGTAGCCTACGAATATAGCTTTTGATTAAGACTAAATAGGCTGCTGTACGTGTTGTTAAAGTCTGTGAACTGGTCAAGGCATATGACCTAGACATTACTGGGAAAGACCGAGATATCCTGCGACAGCTTCAATTTTTTAGTTCCGTGGGAATCCCCCTCTTCTCAGAGGGCGGGTCGGTCGCTGCTGGTCTAGGGGAGTAGCTAATAGAAGGTCTGATAGATTTCCCAGCTGGGTTGGTAATCAACACATCATCCATCTTACTGGGGGTATTGGTTAGCGCATGTTTGCGATACACCTGAAGTATCTTCCCTATGATGTTTCCACCTGTGTGTTCGGCCGTTTCGATGCGTGGAGATCTAAGTGAGGTGCCACATGCCCAAAAAGGGCAGTTTGTGGCCTCATATAGGTCTTTTCCTTCAGTATTGAGCAATTTATGTTTGAGTTCTTGGTTCTGCTCGAACTTAGCTTCGATTAGCACCCTCATTACCGCAACCTTCAATTCGTCCCACTCCTTGTTTGACTTAGTGAGATGCGAGAGCTCTTTGGCGGCTTTTGCGTTTCTACAGTTGAGGATATCCTTTGCTATATCAGGGCATTTTAAGGCGTTGGCACGAGCGAACTGATATGCCTGTTCAACCGATGTAAAGTGCATGTTATTGATGTCTAGGGAGCACGGGTAGAAGTTGCTCAGATAACTATGGGCGGATTGGAAATAAATTGAGCCTTCTATTTCCCTGGTCTTGGCGTCTGAGAGACAATACCCTTCAGGAAGGGTTTCTAATTCGTTGTAACGATAATTCAGACCAGAGATTTTGATGGTATCCTTGATGATAGGCCCAACTTCTTTACATCCCTTTGATTTGGCGTTTTTGCGGACATCTCTTTTCTATCAAGTACTGTCTGTGGTAAGTCGTTGTTAATGTAGACATTCCTGAAGCCTGCAGTATCTTTTAGTTTTGATCTATTTTTATAGATCGTGTTCCGGGCATATTCATTGCAAAATTGCACCAACAGCTTTTTAATTCCCTTCTGAGACTTGTTAATTCGCTTCACCATATAGAAATCATCTTTAGAGGCTCTCTTATCCAAGGCATAACATACATTGAGGGCTAGTTGCATACAGTCCTCATTCTTTCTTTCGGGGATCCCGGAGAAGATTAAGTTCATACGGCGACGTTCTATTTCTGTTTCCAATAGGAGACTTTCCATTTCCTCGTATTGCCTAGATAAGCGATTGTTCTCTTTTTCAAGGTGGCAAATGATTTTATGCGATTGCTGGCCGTATCTTATCAATTCATCCATCTTATTTTTTAACGTAAGAATATCCCCTTGGGAATACTCGAGCGAGACTTTCAATTCCTTTACCGTAATTGTCTCTGCATCGATTTCATATTTGCGCTCACCGTGCCAGGCATTATAACTGATTTTGTTGACGTCTCTTTTGTCCGAGAGAGTAATCCTATTGTTTTGTGCAGCATTTGGTAAGGGATTAGCAAACAACTCCTCCGCCTTGGCGTCCGAAATGTAGCCTTCTTCGTCCTCCATGTTTCCAGATTTCACTATGATAGTCAGGTAAATGTCCAATAAATACAGTAATTTCAGCAGTATTGTTCAGAAATCACCCTCTCACAGGTTGCTCCAAGATGAGATATGAAATGAGGCGAAGTTTTGGGATGAAAATTGGTGATCTACAGGTAATAACACTGAAAAAAGTCGGAGCGGCGTGAACATGTGTCTTCACACCTCCGTGCTCTCTCTAGACCCCTCCTAATTTTCTGACTTCTCAGAGCTTTTCTTCTTCGGTGCTGTGGGCCCTGAACGTCTTCTGGAGTCCATTAATGTGTGCACAGTTGACCTTGAAATGGCCAACCCTTTGGCTTCTTGGCATTTTGTGCTTAGGTGCGCTGTCATTTCTTTTATCATAACCTTTTCCAAGGGCTAATAAGGAAAGCGCTTTCCTGGTGGCTGGTCAGAGAACTTATTATAAGCCCTCTTCTTCCATCTATTGCCCGTCTGAACACTCCATGTGGCACATACAGCAGTGATGATGACCTCCTTCCCACTCTCCTGGTCCAGGCTGCTCAAGGTCTCCGCAGCCTCTGCAGAACTGACATGACCTTTGCCTGTTGTTTATTCCCTGCAACTTGAATCCCTCATCAGAGTCTGGGGTGGTGGCATTCTGGTGGTACATCTCTGCAAGAAGGATTGCCTCTTGCATCGTTTTGGGACCCTGCAAGTGGACCCATGCACATGCCAATGACCTTGTCACTAACTCCCTAACACAAAATTTGTTATTGCCTCTCTGCTATAAAGTGTAATGTTAACTTGAGCCATTGAATCACACAAGTAGTTCTAACCACTCATTCAGTTCTATCTAAATTCCTCATTAATTTACTTCCTCTATACATAGGTTCCCACTCTAGGGTGCGGCTGCAGCACTACTGGTGGTGCTATAAAGCACTAGCCTTGTCATTGCAGGATAGGCTGGGTGGTAGCCTGCTTAGCTGACCTTGATTCTCTGAACAAGGCCAGCCACCAATGTAAGGAGTCAAACATGGGCAAGTCTGATATGAGGGTGGCCATCTATTTCTTGCCACATTGCCGAACTCTCAGATAATCACTGGGCATTAGAGTGTATACAGATACAATTGACGCCCAGATACAACTGTTAACAATAAACCACTATAATTGTTAACAGTAATCTGAAACACTGTAACCATAAGTGTCACTGTCACTTGTTAATTCAATTATCGCAAGATAGCAACTACCCCAACCCACCAACCCCTGCTGCCTAGCTGTATGTGTGCCTAATTGTAGTATTTCGCTATGATTCAAAGAGTTCACTAAATACTGGAAGCTTTAATTATAGTAGAAATTCTAGTTGATATTTCTAGTTTTAATTCAAATATCCCAATTACAAATCTATACACATAGTAGCAACCAGAACTCTGAAGGCCGTACAACTAGTTGCTGAGCCAAGGACCTACTATTTTCATGTTTTATTGGCATCCACACACTTACGAGTTCGGCCACGAATTTGACTTGTGACTCAATTGTCCTCCCAATGCCAAAATATTGCTCATATATAATGTCATTATTTATTTCAATAATCCGTTTTGATAATGAAATGATTTTTACTTTCTGCAACTTGGGATTTACAAAATGTAGGACGGAGTATTGGTATCTTTCACACAAATGTCCCTCTATTCAAATAATAACAATGAATAAAACAGCACACGCTTTGAAAGTTATTTTCAAACTATCGGTCTCTCCGCAATTATATTTCATGTTTTACATGAATGGACAGAGTTGGAGATGGAGAAGATTTGTAAATAAAGTGAGATGTTTGGGTTGGTCGAAAGTAAGTGATGATGAATTGCTGTAACCCTCTATTGTTTCAATTAATCTCCACGCAGGTATTATTCCTGGATATATTTTATAGTGAAGCTGTGATGAGATCAATAAAGGGAGAAAGACTGATACAGTATTATGTTCTGTGAGAAGTGGGAAAGAGGTGGATATCATCAACGGAACATTTGATGTTCATAGAAGACCATAATTATGAGGCATGCATCCTATATTTAAAATAATTGTTGTATCTAGGTATATTAGTTATGTTTCACACGACTAACCTGAAATGGACCTTGGTTACATCATTTACACATTGTACACCTTTATGATTCGAAAAGGATAATTATACTAATGTCAATTTGATTAAAGGCAACGCATAATTATATATAAGAGTTGAAACTATATATACCCTTTAATTTGGTAGTTATTTTGGAATATAACTTCATATTTTTGTATGTGCATATGCATAAACAACTGACAACTTCCACATAATTATGTAAATTACAGTGACTTTTATCTCATACACCTTACGAAGGTTGTCATTGCGTTTTTGTTCAGTTTTCTTTTCCTCCACCCACACCTTTCTTCCCCATTTCCATATATATGCACATAATCTCTATTTCTTCCAATTCACACGGCATTATTAGGGCACGTCATAATTTATTATGTTATAGAATTAAGACTAAAATGAAAAAAAGATATCACTGTAATCTGTTGCAATAGGGCTTGAAAACCCCCCTTCAACCGGAGAACGCCCCATTTAAGCAATCATCGTTTGAAAAGTATTCAAATCATATCAAATGTAGTTGATTTGCATAAGTGTGGTAATGAGTAGCTATAGAATCTATACTCGTTGAGCTGAGCGATGCCTTGTTCAACTACTCTAAATCACCCCAATTACCCAAGGTCACCCATATGTATAATGGTAATGTATTAATTGAGAGAGCTACATTTAATTAATAATGGATCTTTTTTATAGGGTATCACATCTGGTCAGGGATGCACTCTGTTTATTTCTCCCAAGTTACAGACAGAAGATAGCATTATTTATTCTCATACCCAGTGCTCATCTATATCATCAAAGGAATACGAAACACCAATAATTTGTAATAGAAATATGGGTACGTAACTCGTGCTATATTCACGTTCCTTTAACCAACGAGTTAGTTAACTGTTTTATTATACATGCTTATTAACCTTTCTTTAAAGTATTGCTATACAACAATATATATCTTGCCTTTGAATATTTGCTGTTTCAAAACGATATACAGACACAAATACAATTTCTAAAATCGATGAATTTCGACTTAGATGTATTCATGTCGCTCTAATCATTCATTACTTACTTTGACCGGGATGCAACCTTGTTTTCCGTCATGTCATAAGTGTTAGTGACTTGATAGAGATATGTTTTACCATAAATAATTTCTGATGCATAGACATTGCTGGGTCATCGTCTTGCAGTCTGAGAGATGTATAAAGTTTCTTCGTTTGCCAACATAACAACCCATATAAATCAGTGTACCTCGCCATCGAATCTGAGGAAATTTGAATAAATGTCAAGATGTGAAAGAGATCGTCTTGTGGTGTATAAGACCACATATCAAAACCATTCAGTATTTAGGGATTTGGGAGTATGATACGTTGGTAAAAACAGACTACGTCGTTGGATCTGGAGAGCTATGTCTATAGTATCACTTTGGATAAGGGTAGGTTGAATGGGGGCCAAGAGAAAGGTATCTCACAGGCGTTCCTTAGGAATACCATGCTCCTGTGTGGAATTTAGAAAATGTTTTGCTTTAATTTTTCTTACTCTTGATTTAGGCAAACAACGTCCTGAATCTACCAAAGAACTTGCTGAATAAAATAGGTTTCCAGCAATCCATAGTTAGACTAGTTATAGCAATTAGAATGATCGGTCTTAATGTTCACCACTGTTTCTCTTGATTATAGAACTTGTGTATGACATTTTTCGAAAATCGGGTGAGGGCGAACGAGAGGCATACTAGATATATATTTAATAATACCCAAGTATCTGAATACAAAAAAATATTTAGGATTTTCC
Source organism: Sthenelais limicola (assembly GCA_942159475.1). NCBI lineage: Eukaryota > Metazoa > Annelida > Polychaeta > Phyllodocida > Sigalionidae > Sthenelais > Sthenelais limicola. The sequence goes on along the minus strand of OW804095.1, from coordinate 54,964,602 downwards.
ACCATTTCCTCCTATATCTTGAGGTAAAAGTGGACAAAAATGGAAATAAATGCGAAATATTAGTAGAAATGGTGGAAAATGTCATTGGCCACCCTTCTTGAGATGACACCTTAAGAAAAAAAGGTACGACGAATTTGAAGCAATACACCCCCTACCCCCACCCCACCCCCGCACATACACACATAAGCGGCAGAATTTCTGTTTCAAAAACATATTTTCTATTCCTATTGGCTTCTACCAGATTAAACTTTCAATATTCATAACATTGCAAAACCGAATATAACATACCTAACTGTTATTGATATTTGCTGAATAATAGTAGGACTAATATTTCTAAAGTTTAGAACATATCACCAATAAATTCAATTTCTTATCCTAGTACATGAGGTCGCCACCAGGATCGTATAGAGCATTGTCACATTTGCCTTTAAAAGTCTCTTGTGGTTTCGGGTTAAAGGAAAGGTCAGGATACGCAGCTACTAGGTTGGGTGCTGTAGAATAAATCTACGGTCATTTGAACAATTAATTTTGGTGAATTGTTGCCATTTGACACAATATATATTCCATAGTTCCTAATATGTAAATGGGAGTGTACTTACATGTTATCCAACGAGTTGGTTGAAGGAGCGTGACTATCATAACTATGACATTTTAATTATCTAAAGATAGATGTTTTAAAGCCTTATATAATATGTGAATATCAATGGTGAATAACGCATCGGTTGAGGGGACTTTAATCTCATTAAACCACAAGTGACTTAACACTTACAACTAAACCATATAGGTATGCGATAGCCCCACGTCAGATACAATATATATATGATAAAAACGAACCAACACTGAATAGAATGTAGATACTTTTTGTTCCCCTCGATGGTATGTTAAATATGTTTTTATGATGTTTTATCTATATAGGTATGCATTGCTCTTAGAAGAACGTATCTAGAGTGAGGCATGCGCAGTGCATATATATGTAACTAGTGAGTTACGGTGGTATAGTCCTGGCAACAAAAATTCAACTTTATGACTCAAAAATGTTTTCTATTTCTATCATTAAAAGTACACAACTCGTGTAATATTCACACTCCTTCAACCAATTCAAAAACAAGCTCTACATTGCTGCTTAGCAATAGTTTAAAGAAAGGTTTAAAGTGCAGTTAATTTCACATTCATATAGTCTAAAGCCTAATTTGTTCCTGATAGTAATTGATCGATGTGAATAACGCTGAAACTAAATGATAGATGAACCCACCCGATTAACAAATTGAAATTATCTCTACCATAATAAATGCATGGTCCTCTAAACCTCTAAAATCTGGAGATGAATTGGCAAGATCTTAAGTTACAAGCTGTGCATTTGCATACATTTGTTGTCGGATCGGGTGATAAGTACACACATACATTGTAATCATTTAGCCAGAAGAGCAATCATATCAATATCCTTTTGCTTTGATCTATAACTTCAGTCGGGATCTTCGGATATCAATCATTGTCATTTTGATCTATTAATTTCCTGACAATAAAAATGGCTCACTGGTCTACTATCCACTTAATATGAACTTTTTAGGGGAGATGTGAAACAGAGAGAGACGGTGTTTTTCATATCAAAAGGAATCGTTGGTTCGCTTGACTATCTTCCCGCAGGTCTGGTTGAATTATGGCAGAATTAATGCATTCGTCTTGTTTGGTTCACGTTCACAGATCTAAAACCAATACATTTGAAAGCGGACATCGGAGTCGATATAATAACAACTAAAAAGTGTACACCGCAGTGAATGCACTTTTTGTTATTGATGTGGTTATGGATAGGTCATGCTGTTCAAACTGGTTTCCGGAAAATGATTGACTTAAAGATCTATACTCTTCTCACCACGTTTCTAGAGATGTGCCTTATCCTTATGCTAACTAGCAGCATTTTGCTAATGAGGTATCTCATCATCCTCAAAACTATTGCAATTCCATCTGCGGTGCACCTTTCCTACGTCGCTTCTATCACGGCTTTTATTGACATCAACCGAGGGGAGAAGTGGTTTGCCTCAGGCCAAATCTGATGGCAATAAAAATAGTGGAAGAATAGTTACCCACTTCCCCCTACCCACCCGCGCCTTTTGTGTATTCGATCCAGCACTGATAGGATGCTGGGAGATCTGTCTGATATTTCCCGCCCCTTTCTGTGGGCCACGTCACTACCGACCGCCGGCTTTATAAAATCAGAGTGATTAACAACACCGTTGTGATACCTTAAACAGTTTAGGTCTCACAATGGTGATGTTAATCACTTATCCTAGGTGTCAGTTTGTTTATTGATTCTCCAGGATATTGTGTACCGCGACCCAAAGGACCACTTGAGAAGTAAGAAATGACTCGGGTGTGAGAATGCGAAAGAAGATAATGAGATGAACAAAAGATTTACTCCCGCCGGCTTGTCGACTTGTGAGTGCGAGCGACGTAAAAGTATCATTTTACTTCCACTTAAAATATTTGAAACTCCAGGTTGTTAACCAGACAAATAAATCTTGGTTTAGATAGCTGGACTGCTGGGCGAGTCCATTCATTGCAAATTGTCCAATATTTACCTCAAATTGATAGAATGCTGTCTGAACAAGTGCCACAAAAGTAAACCTCATACGCCTGTTTCTCACGATTAATTCTTACAGTACTCTTGTTGTTACGAACATCCCCATGTAGTCCTTAGAGTCTCATCGTAAGAGCAAATAGATTTTGATGCTTTTTGTCAATGAGTAGAGTGGAGTGTATGGGATGGTTATTAATAATGAAGAGGCCAAAAGTATAGTGTGTGCAAAAAGAGGCCTAGCGACATAAAGGTTTTTCTCTCTCCCTGTAAGTGGGAGTGGGAAAATGCACCTTAGAATATGTTTTGAATCTATTCTGGATCAATTACCCAGCCTTCCTAAATTCATTATCTAGGACCTGGCTGGATCATTGTTTGGATCCACGGGGCAGGTTGTGTGCGAGGGTAATACTGTGACTCCACCGGGTCGCAACATGTTTGCGACTTCTCATTTACGGTGGTCAGTGCTCAACTCGGCGACTCTACGATCGCTGCTATCTGTGGATCCGGGAGTGTCGCAAGGAAAAAGAAACCGACTTTTTGCTGCTGCTGTCACGACCCCAATGCAACACGCTAGAAAATGCGTGTCCCAATTTTGTTAAAGTTTAAGTCTATTCAGTCAACAGCATTAATTAGATCATATTTACGGACGTTTAATATTTGCAGCTCATCCGCGGAGACAAATGTAGGCCTATACATTATCACTCCTTTTTTTACAATAATACATACAGAGTGTTTATAATACTTGTATATTTTATAGGATAGTGCTGATTATTTCCTTGAAACATTTAATAAACGAATTAAGTTTATTTCATTTATGATACAGGTATCGAGGTAGGCCTATACCATCTTCCTATGTACACGTTCTATAGAGATCTGAATGTTTCCCACCGAGGTATTCTCCCTATAGATGAGGTATAACAATTAGTGCTATCAGAGTCCTAATTGAAAAACGCTAGGTATTAAATTTGTGTAATGATGGGGTTACATTGAAGTTGAGTTGAGAGAGTCCCTCCAAACTGAGGGAAAGCCTCTCGCTCCTGACCGCAAAATCCCATTTAAAATCCCATTTGGAGGCCTAGGCCTACTCCAGGACCTGGAAAGCCATTAGCGCAGTAGGCCTCTAATCACTGACATGCCATTGTGTGATCTGAGAGGCTGTGAGCCTAGAATTATATATAGTTGTGTATGGACATTTTTTATATAGCAAATTGAGAAAACGCCATTCCTTCCATCGGGCCAAAAAAGTCAATTTCATATATATATAGAATAGCTAACGCTAAAAAGATAATGTAGTTTTCCATGAGGCAATATATGTATTTGCAACAACACTGATTGTGTTGATTAGCAATCATAAATATTACCTACCTCCTATTAGGCGTCCAGAGTTATAAATAGTATTTCTACCGATTTTCTCGATCGTTGCTATTACGCAATTGTAAGGTATTTTGACAGGCTTGAAAAATGATATACAAAATGATATGTCTGAATAGTCATGCTCATTTCTCGAAAGCTATTTACGATTTTTATAAAATTCAAATTGCATTAAATGTCCCAACATGACTATTAAACTATGATCGACTTAGCGATGTTCAATCACATGGGCACCAATTGGCATGAGGAGACTGTGCTCCCAAAATATATTTCGGGTCGTTGTAATTTTGCATGAATTCAATTTTCCTGAAATCACCCGAAATCACCCACAAAAGTCACTTGTCCCAATATTCTGTGTAGAAGTATATAAATTGTTAGATGGTACAGTGGGTCGCAAGTCCTACAAACTTTGCACTCGTCCCTTCCCCCCCCCCCCCCCCCCCCCCCCCCAGCCCTCCGCCGCTCCCTGCGATTCTGCGGCTTTAGCAAGTTCACCTTGCTAGCCACAGAAGGAGGGCCGCACAAGCCGCAAAAAAAATTAACATAGTGGAGTTACCCCAATATGAATCATGAACGATTAGAAGATTTTTTATGCAGAGGGACAGCCAAAAAAGTCGTAACGAAGTCGAAGTCATCGACTCTTGAGTTTCACTATACTGCTATACACGATCCACTCCCTATTACTACGGTATACCTAAGGTACACTTCACCTGAAGTTAGGTTAAACATAACATGAAGTTACCTCCGGTAGGTAAATCATTACTAAAAGCTTCCCAATTGTACAATATAACATTATATGATCATATAATTGATTACGAACATTAGATAAAAGTAACTGTCCGGTTGATGCCACGGTGACTCTTGACAAGGCACAGGTAGAGCGATAACTAATTGTTAAATTCACCAATCAGAGAAGTGCGTGCAGAACTTTTATGTAACATTACGTAATATCGCCTAGCCAATTATAACATTATAAATTATCATTATTATTAAGTGAATATCAAAATTCTTAATCCCCCAAATGGCTCAATGGATAATCATTCATGTGAAACGACACCCAATAAATCAGTCTGCATGCCTCTCCCAGAAGTTGGCCTCATGTCTGCTCAGTCTAGGCCCAAAGAGGAGAGAGTCCCTTCAAACGAAGGGAAAGCCTCTCGCCTCAAACTGCAAAGTGTCATTATAAGTATAAAGGCTGCAAAATGTCATAATATTCCCATTAGAACGCCTAGTCCTAGGCCAGGAAACCGATTAGCGAAGTAGGAGTCCAAACACTGACATACCATTTATCTTATCTGAGGGTTTGGGCCTGGACTGTGCTCATCTTCTTTTCTCTCTTCAATAACTTCAGTATTTAGTCAATATTTACAGAAGTCGATTTCCTTGTATATAATTATTTTGTTCATCTAGCACAAACCTAGCTACCAATCAGAGAAGACCCCATTCCGGTCATTTATTTAATAACTTTCAAGTATACGCCCGCCCCCCCCCCCCCCCCCCCCCGGATACGGCTCTCTGAGAAGCTTTCCTTGCCGTTGTAAACCTGACAAGCTCGCCATATTTGCCCATAATCTCTAATACAACAGAAGTTACCCTGTCGTCCTGTTGTCAGAGCGATTTGTGCTAAATGAACAGGAAGTCAAGTATACATCTGCCTAAGCAACTTGTGGGCTCCCTTAAGATTGCGAGAATTAGTCTCAACTGACTAGCACGAGGGATAGCACCGACAAAATACTGTATTATGCCTCCTGCGAATAAATGCCCTGGCGAAATCCCACTCTCTCCAATCTGAGATCATGTTCACGGTCGTCAGGTACACCACATACGAGCAATATTGTTGTTACTAAGCACCAGATATTATAGTGTTTTCGTTTAATTTCTAAAACCGGATATGGATTCTTCTCTTGGCAACCTGGAAAAACCCTGATTTATTTCCATCAACATTTAAAAGTAGCAAATCATATTCTTCCCATCATCTTTTTTCGTTCCGTTCAAACTCAAGACAACTAAAAACTGTGTCTGCCTCGGAATGTCTGTATTTTTATTGGGTTTATTTTTGCAGTCGAAAGAAAGCGTTCGCAGTTCGGATCTAGAGTGAAATTTGAGCCGCCTTCAATTTGTGAGTGGCATTGTGCTGTAATAGGAGGGCCGCAGGTAAAAGAGACGTCCACGAAGGTTTGCAAGCAGGCGGGATTATGCTCGGATCTGCCAATACACCTTCAACAACCACCATAAATGGCACCTATAGAACATGTAAATACATGTGTATATATGATGCATCTCTGAATCGAGTGGACCCCAGAAGTGGTGTAAGCAATTTCGTGACAAGGTTTGAACCAACCTTGGAAATAAAGGGATCAGTGAGTCGCACCTTTGTTATGAATACCAGAGTCAACACATAAGAATTAACTCCTCTATTCACATCATGATTATGAATCACTTCACAGCGCCTATCCTCCACGTTGCTGCCATGCAGTAATCCGTTCGCCTTCTGAAAACCTTTTGTGAAAATTTATCTTTTTTAGACTGAGTATATTGGGACAGACGTGGTAATATTCACACATTTTAATTATTCTTGTGAAATTGTGGCTGGGCCAAGCGATGACAGGTTCATGATTAAGACTATTAACTAGCTAATGTAGGCCTATGCTAAGGTCGTAAATCATTCCCGTAGATCTATCAGGTCATTCCTTTCTAAGGAATTGTCCTATTATCCTATTCCCAAATTTATACAAAACATATAATTACCAGATACCATTATTCAACACGCAAAATAAGTAGGCCTATGTGGTTGCCACACGATCATACAGTGCTCCATTAGATAACGACAGCTAGTGTGGTGCCCTCTGTGTGTTTGGGTCTAGAATAGAAGGCCGAAGCATCCGTTTAGTTTCCATTTTACTTCAATGGCATATATTATTGTCGATTCCTCATCATAGTAAGTTCCTAAGGAAATGTAATGACTCAATGGCAAAGTACTGTGGGGATATCATAAATAATTCTCAATCACCAATGATTAAAATGGCCGAACAATCGCCAAAGCCCATGGGGCCAAAGGTCAAACTCCAAGCAAATATTCATGGCCACTAGGTGGCCAACAGCGCCCCCAGATATTTGCGTAGTGTCTCACAGTACGGCGCCACTTAGCATGTGGTCAGAAAAATGGGAGATCATGCGATCTTCAGTTTTCTATAACCTTGCCATTGTCCACTTTGCTATCGGTGTCAGTGTTTGGTGTGACCATGCAAAAACACAGAATTGCATATTGCACATATAAACTATTACACATTGCAATTAAACAATTCTGTGGAAATTCAAAACATTATTCCATTATGGGCTCACACTCATAACCAATTGAATAAAATCGAAAAAGAAACCATTTGCCCTTAAATGGACCCAACAAATGGCTATTCCATGTTTATACTTAGACTGTCATTTTATCATTAAAAAAATAGGTGACCTGCCGTTGCAGGTACAGTTGTAGGGCAATGAATTAAATAGTTGGCAAGCCACTAAACTATCAATCAATCACCATATGAAAATGAAAGGCGTTTTTATGCTCACATAGACTCAAATGGGCAATTGGTGAGCCAAGTTTATCTAATTTCTACTTGTTCTCTCACCTCTATCGTTGCCTCTATATATATGAAACTCTGCGCGGATACCGATGTTTGAAAACTGGCCAACCACAGGTATTCACATCATTTAAATGATATGCATTACTCATCTTTAGTGTTTATGAATAATGTGTGTAGCAATCTGTAAATGCCTTTTAATAGAGGCGCAAATTGAGATCGTAGTAATAAATATAAACGCCCAATTATTTACGTATGCCTGCGTTTCATTTTGTCAACTGCATATATGTGGTCATTTTCATTTAGTACTAGCTTTATTACTATTAGTTATTACTATTAGTTACTAGCAATGTACCCGTCTGCGACGGTTGTCAGACGAAAAGGGACAGTCAAACACATAATATTATTGTGGATAATAATCTTTAAATATCTGTATCCCAGGGTACCCCTTTCTGCTCACCCACCTTCCAACCTCCGTCTCGCACAAATACTCTTTCAACTCCTCCCTCCCTTCTCCTTGTCTATCTGCCCCCCCCCTCTCCCTCTTCTCCTCCCTCTCGCCCTCCTCCCTAGCCTCCCTTTCTCCTGATATACATGTGATAAATCTCTTGATCATCCCTCTCTCTCTCCTTGGCTCCCTCTCTATTTACATCTCTCTCAGTCTTCCTTTCTCTCTCATCGCAGTGCCCCTCTCTCTATACTCTCCCTTCCACTCCCACCCCCTTCTGCCCCTCCACCCCTTCTCTTCCCCTTCTGCCCCTCCACCCCTCATTCTACTATCCCTATATTTTGATCTCTCCCTCCCTACCCCTCTTCACCCTCTCCTTTGAATGTATCTCATTTGGCCATCCCCTCTTCCTCACTCCCCCTCCCCTTCCCTCCCTCTCCTTCCCTCCCTCTCCTTCCCTCCCTCTCCTTCCCTCCCTCTCCTTCCCTCCCTCTCCTTCCCTCCCTCTCCTGCCCTCCCTCTCCTGCCCTCACTCTCCTGCCCTCACTCTCCTTCCCAGTCAGTGTTTAAGTAGGTTGAGGAACCTCCCGGGAAAACATCCCCATAGATCTTGTTGCCCCCTTTTTAGAATTTAAAAAGGTGATATTCATTTCTAGCAATATGGCGATATGTTCCTGTTAAGATTACAGAATGGATCCATATCATTGTGTTAGTTTAAAGAAATTTTGTATCAAGCACTTTGACTGATGGTCTGTTTTTAGTGCATAGCGTTTCCTGAGGGCAACAGAACAGGGGCTATATAATTGATATTAGTTTTAAATATACAACTGGATATATGTATTTGTATATACAATTCTTAACTGTTTATTTCAAGTACCTAAGATATGATGAGTACCCCTGAGATCTTTCCCAGCGTGTAGGCCTATCAAATAGTAAATCAAGTGCTACAACATGTGAAGGTGTAAAGTCAGGCTATTCAAACCATTATAACTGGGGACATAGCCCCTGAAGAAATGGTCCAGGGAAGATCGCAAGATGTGTACTTGCCATATTTTGTTTTATTAGTATTCAATTGATGAGCCAAGTAATATGTAACAAGTGTTAGTGAAAAGGGCATATATACCATATATGACCCATTCTCACGAAAATGGTGCAGCTCATCCTAAAAAGTTAAAAATTATATTTTGTTAGATCGATCTGAGATTTGGTAGGTTTGATGGTAATATATAGGCGGTGATATATCTGAGTTTGCCATTAAATTAGACCATTAGGTTTCATACAGGAGGTTATCAAAGATTAGTGTAGAATAGTTGGTGAAAAAACGTCGCACACCCCTATGTTTCTTTGTAAAGATCATTTCTCTTATTTAATTTGTATATCATCAATTATTTCTATCACCATTCTCTAACTTAATGTTTTCTTGATGTAATAGCCAAGAAAGTTTTTTCTTTCCTGTATAAAAACTTTTCAAATCAGGGATAACAACAAAAGTCAGAAACTGGATTCCCACATCAATCAGATGAAACATCCTATCATTGACTGTGTTTCTATTTATTATTCTCAAATCGTTCTATTTTTTCTGTTATAATATGATCAAATATTATCTTTTACCCCTGAGTATGATTAGTTAACCAGATTTTTGGTCTATATGCACATTATAAGTCTTCAAATTTGGGCGACGTTTTTTCTGAGTGAAAAAACGTCGCCCAATCCATGCCAAATTAAGTCAATTATATCAAGCTTGATGGTTATTTTTGGTGATTTTAATACATGACTGATACCATTTTAGACCATTTTAGCATTATATTTTGAAAATTTGTCATTCATGACAATATCCACCCAAGGACGGTGACGTTTTCATGTAGTAGAGTCATATATGATGTGTTTCAGGAAAATGAGTCACAAGCCACAAAAGTGGTGCTATTCAAGATGTTTAAATCAATAGATCTCTTTGTTGGAATATTCTCATGTTTGGGGTGCCTTGTGCTAATGATCATGCCAATATCTGTACCAAATTTCAGGACAGTGTATTAAATATATCCTTGGTATATCTGCACATTCTTGTCAAAGAATGGTGACAAGAATATGTTGCATTCTTTGATGTCTGTACCTCTTCCATGCAATGTATTATAATCACTCATATACATGAAATATGATGATCAATCTTTTTTATTTTGTTATTTGAAGCTACCTAAGGACCTATTCCTCAAAACTGGGCAGGATATAAACATCAAAAACAAATTATTTCCTGAGTACAAGGATTCAAATAGGGGCGACGTTTTTACACTGCCAAGTCATATATTGAGTGAAAACTGTAAAAACGTCGCCCTATCTAAAGTCTAAATAACTCACTTTTTGGAATCTTAACATTTTCTGGAGATCGTTTCCCACAAAGTCTAAGATGATATAATGGTAAATAAGTGGAAAATGATTTAATTTGGTCGATATTTAGCTTATATTCTCATGTAAAAACGTCCTCATACTGTGGAAAAAACGTCGCCCAGTGGCGACGTTTTTTCCACTGATTATTATGTTCAGAGTCACCTAAGGTCTGAGAATATTCCAATGGTGGTATACATGTGTCTGCCAACCTATGCTTATGAAATCACACTTCTTAGACAAAATTCATTTAATTATTTTAGAAAGCACAGCTATTTTATCTGGCGACGTTTTTACACCTCAATTTAGCCATTTTCACATTAACTGACTTAGGAGCAAAAATTCTGCAGTTATATTCAAACTTAATACATCATTTTATTCGGTTTACAGTCCTCCATTCTATGGCACAAATTTTATTTATGCATATTGATTCAACTATATTTTTTTCCAACATAACTGTGAGTTTGGTAGTGATTATTGGGTTCTTTTCCTTGATTTGATAGTACATAATCAAAAAAATATACATCACAGATACACAAAAGTATATATTTTCATAATGCTTATACCAAGACGGATTTAGCTAATCAGTTCCTATGTATTTAAGATCAATATCGACCAAGATATTGACCAATATATGGGAAAAATGGGGGGTTGCACTACTTTCGTGAGAATGGGTCATATATTATATAATAATGGCTGGTGTAATTCATATACAGACCATTACAATACATTCAGTACTTTCAACGCCTGTCTGTCACATTTTGGCCATCCTATGACGTTTTATAGTATGATCAAACCCAGGCGAAGTGGCTATACTCCCAGCTGCAGGCATTGTAGTGCCTGGGGCTTGCCAAGGACGGAGACCGTCCGTGGTCGTGCCTCGAGCCGGGAGCTAGGCGCCCAAAATACGGGTGGTCCTAGCCTGCAGGGTCGGTCTCCCACCACAGATGCAGATATCATCGTGTGAAGCGTCGACGCTGCCTCAATTAATTGCTAATGACCTGCTGTAGATTTCTGGCCAAAGAATTAAAAATAATGACAAGGTTCGGAACCAAATTAAAACGCATGTGTGAACCGTAATTTCAGGAGATCACATGTAAAAGTGGCATGCAGATGATGCACTTGGACAAGAGAAGCATGCAGCGAAACCTATGGTAGCCTGCCTTTCCATAGGTCCGGTAAATATCGCATGCGGCAAATACTGCTTCTTGGGCTGTGTTCACTCAAACGCAAGCGGGGCCAATGGAAACAACTCAATGAATTAAACTATTGAAACCCGCAAACGCACCTCAAATCAGACCGATGGGATGGCAGCATGCTTAGCGCGCTGAAGGTCGCATGCCCTTAAACATGCTTGGCTTTCTCCACTCATACATATATAAAATGTACTGCTTCTATGCTCATCAATTTGATTTAAGTTATGGTTATACTGATACAAGTTATTGTTCGGTGAATTACCATCATCAAGGCTGAAATAGCTTGCTTTAAAGATCGTGTTTAGCTTCGTGATGCTGATCCATTGAACTTGAAGAATAATTTGAACCAATATAATTATTCTAGGCAAATAACGATAGCTAAATCAGGGGAACAGCTCGTCAAGGAAAACATTTCCGATCAGGAATTAATAAATATCTTCGTTGGTCCAGGGCAATGCACATAAGGAAATGTCCAGTAGTTTCGTTTCTATGTCAGGAGCATAAGTCAATAAAGGGCAGATATGTTGGGTCGATCCACTATCAATCTCCCGCCCCCGCCCCAACCCCCGAGCCCTGATTTTCTGGTATAGAAATAATGTATTTTTTAAAGATTTTATTTACACTGGGAGTACAAATCCCCTTCACGGAGTTTTTCACTTGACGCAGTATTCTTTCTATTGGAATATTGATTATTGGATGAAAATTTTGTGCATTTAGATAGAGATGGCCTCTAGCCAAATAAGGGGTACGACATACATTTTTCTGCCAAATAATCTTGGTAATGCTTGAGTAATCAAAACGTGGGAAGAGGCCTTATCTTAACGATAGCTGACAGTTAACAAAGCCCAAGGCGGCCTGAGTACCTTTAATTACATGAGTCAATTAGTGATTAGACGTGTCTACCTCCATACCTCTGTCGCCTCAACATCTCAGAAAATAAAATCACACATAGGCATCTGTTGACAAGAGGATGTGTAGTGAACAAATTTTCTAACGGTATCCTATATATATATATAATTACTATATAATAATTCACAAGTGTGTGTGTGGGTTTAATCGGCGCCGTGTCAAGGTCGTGACATCGGCCTTTAATGAAATAAAACAATAGGGCCCAACTGTCCCCCCCCCCCTTTTTTTACCGGATTGTATTTTGATGCATCATCAAAAATATGGATTTTAGAATGACAATCTCGGTATCATAGCATGTAAATTTGGCTGACTATTAAGAATAAAGAAAAGTGGGCATTACAATATCAAATGTGATCGTTGCTGGTGGAACAGGAGCTTAATAATATGATTATTATAACATATACATCTCTGAACATGACTATAAATGAGAATAAAACTCAAAGTGAAATCCTTCACCAGTGTTGTCCAGTTACCTTCGAAGTTCTTTATTCCTTTTTAAGAAACATCAAAAGGGACGGGGCCAGTGCATATTGAAAATAAGTATGTATACGTGAGTTGTTCTCCAATATCCAGAATATCTTTTAATATTTTGAATATCTAATTGCTTTTCAAGATGGTATGCAGACTACTACAGCATGCATCATAATACCATTTCGATATTTATCATTCTTAACTGTATAATATGATCTTGAACATTAAAATATTGATAATATTAAAAAAAATTGGCTGAATTCGTCGTCTCATGTCTCACTGGAGGGTGTCACTGCCATTATAGTGGATGATGGCTGTACTTGTATCAACATATGGTATATTATATATATTATATATTACATATAATATATATAATATTTATGTTTTGTGTATAAAGATTACAAGGTGAGTGTAGAGGGAAAGGATGGGAAGGAATGTATATTGCCCCATGTACAATTCACACGATACTATCAATGTTTTATAGATCGTTCTATCACGCTGCCTACCGTTATGTCTCCATTACTGGATGTAATTCCTTTGTCCGCTGTCAAAGCTGTTATTTTTTTTTGCGGGACGTGCACTTTGATGTCCCGTTATTATATATGTAGCAAACGCTCGACTTTCACCAACATATATGTCCATATCTGATGCTGAGACCGTGCATTCCTATATTCATAGCGGTGAAAGTTATCAATAGTGTTTTTGGTATACGAAAGGTGTCTTCAGCATCATTCTGGAATCTTGGCCCAAATGCAGCGACGTGTTACGTTGTGATGTCACACAGCATATCGTAATGAGTGTAATTACAATAATAATAATGATAAGAAAGAAATTTACACCATTAAGAAGTATCCAAGAAACCCTACCTTCAATTGGATATCCTGGTCTGTTGGTATTTACTTCCAAGTAACTAGAAGTCCGGTTTGTTCCCTCTATTTTTCCATGACATTCCTTATGCGACATCCATGAAGTAGTAGTTAATTCCTATTTTCGCCGTCAACAATTGATCGTTTGGAATGTCTGAATTCAATTGGCAACATAGAGAGAAGGCCAGTATTCAGTATTTATATACTTTATGTTTTACCATTTGAACTCTTTTTCACAAATGTGCTGGGTAAAAGTATCGTTTTTCCCCACAATTGTTTTGGCTTATTACAATCAGAAGGAAAGAATTCCTGTCCGTACCCTATCACGTTTGCACCGAATTCAGATGATCATCACATTAAATCACGCTGCATCTATCTCGTGCCTGTTCAAGTAAGTATTGGGTTTCCTTTCATTTAGGTCCAGTATCGGGTCAAACAGTCACAACAATCGATTTATAACAATAGATATTTCCTGTAGAGTCTGCTTGTATCAAGTGAGAGAAACCTATATGATAATGGCCTTCATGTATTACTCCATATTCCAGGCTGGATTTCATGGTCGTTCTACATTGATTGAGAGTACGTATTTCTTGTGTCCATTCCTAAATCAGTTAAAAAAGATTATCTCATATTTAGTTTCCTTCCAAATATTATTCAGTGCCGATTTACATTTGGGAAAATTTAAAACGTGCGGGGAGATCTTTCTATATGGAGCTAGCGTTATGTGAAATCATTTCGCAAAATTCTGTGTGACAAAATAAACATGTGTATGGGGAGAAATAAGTCCAAACTTGAATCCCTTACTGCTTATAAAAATGAAAATATCTAAACTTACTTAATATCAGTCTATGCCAATATATATATGGCAAGAAGAAAGACACTTTGCTGTAGATTCACCGCACTGCAGGTTCCAGTGATGTTTCTATATATGCCTGATACTCAGGAAGCAGCGGTTGGAGAGAGATTACCGATGTGTTCAAGTGGGTGGCCGACTAATGAGCGAGCACAGGTCAGTGAAGCGGTCACCTATATTACACCTAGGACAAACAGGTGTGGATGCGTACGAAAGTCATGTCAGAGACACTGGCGCTGTATTCCAAAAGTATGTTCGAAGATAGCCTTCGAATGGCTATGTACAGTTGCCTCATGACACTTGCTGTTGCAGTAACAAGTACATGCAGTAACAATTATATGCAGTCCATAATCCTTCTTTATATGGAATTTGATGTGGAGGCGATAATATATAAATGATTTGAGATACTGAAAGAGGTGTCTAGTCCTTCCAGCCAGTATGTATGCGCTTCAAATTAAACCGGTGTCATATCATTTCACGCACTTTTGGTATGGTTGACTTTCTAATCAAATCAAACGCATTTTCAATCACCGATTATCTAATTTTACATCCCAATACCAGAACTGATATAATTACAAACACGAATGAATCTTTTTATAGTTACAGTTTTGTCAGGTTTGTCTTCCACTAAGTTATTATCCATATAACCAAATACTTTGTGGAATTGACTCCAGCGCGCATGTGAAGACTCTCCATTGATTCAACTGGACAGGCTAATGATGACTGAGTGACAGCTGAGCAGATACTTAGAAGAATATCTTCGGAGTGGTCCGACATAAGTATCAGAAATGATTTGCCAGTGAATTTATCCTTTGTTGTAGTCGCGTTTAGGCCGATGGGAGAAAGAAGAGAAAATGGGAGAGAGAACCATTGTTTCACCCGACTGCGCCCATTAATTAAACATTAAGATAAGAGGAGAAAATATGTCTCCAGTGCAGTTTTGCTTCATCATAAAGGCGGGGGGAGCGGCGGGTCTTGACACCCTGGGTGTGTTTCATGCAATTATGACGGGTCATAGAAGTAGATAGTTCTTAAGACATTTTTATGATTTACCTCAACATGTCTGATGAAAGCAGTGCAGTTGTTTGGCTCTTAGGGCTCTAGACCATATCATTATTATACCTATATAATAGTATTCTTCTTGTATAAGGTATAGATGATAGCAATTGCTATGTAAGTGTGTGTGTGTGTGTGTGTGGAGGGGCAGGGTGGTAGCATTAAGAAGAATGAAGCGACCAGTAGCCAGCTAGGATCAAACCAATTCAATAGGATCCTGAAAGAGGACGTTATGCCGACAAACAATACTCAATTTAACTACGAGAGCACAGTTTACATATTTTGTTGTCGCGACTATTCGATTCCTTCCCTGACGGCACCAGGACACTGTAAAAGCATGACCTAATCGGTATCATCTGCCAAATTCAGGATCCTACATACCAGCCTCCACACATAAATGGGTAATCTAAAAGACCAGAGGAACCTTCCTCCGGTGTCAACGCCGTGCAATGTTTCATGTTTGTTATGACGTCTTCATTATGAATGGAATGCTTTCTTTTGCGTGCTTAACTCCTGTTTTTTTCTCTTTGGCAAAGCGTGGATTTTATGGCTCCGATAATCTTACTTTGTCTGGCGGAACTCTATCTTGTTTTTCACACTAATTAATGACTGGCGTTGTGTGTGATCCCTAGTGAAATTAAATTCGCTGTGTGTATTGTCGCTAGTGTTTAGATTCTGGAATCAACATTGATGTGTATTAGCAGGGAAAACTTAACTGTCCAATTTAGCAAACTCACCTTACAAGAGTTTAGACGGAGAGAAAATACGATCACGCCATTGAAATTCATTTGAAGATCTTCAACATATAAAAGTCTATTGCATGCACAAATAAAGTCGGACCGAATCTACTTATCACAACCTTTATTTACATGTATGTTTTAAAAAGATCACAGAAGAAACATATTTCTCAACAGCACATATGCTACCTTTTCAGAATCTATTTCTATATGATATCTAAACAGTGTAGGCTCAATTTTGAGGGAAAGCCACTCACTCCAAACCGCAAAATGCCATTAAAATTCCATTAGGACCACAAAATACCATAATAATCCCGTTAGGGCGCCTACTCCTGGGCAAGAAAACCCATTAGCGCAATAGGTGTCCAATCAGCGACCTGTTTGCCTATACCTCATGTACCGCTTAGACAAATAAAAAATTATTCTATTCTATTCTATTCTAATCACTGACATAACAATCTTATCTGATCTGAGAGGCTCTGAGCCTAGACTGTAAAGAGCCTGTCTGTAAATCTAAGTTAGAATCTATATTCAACCTTAGAAGTACCTCTTTCTCTAAGATTCAACTCATGGTTTCTCTAAGAACCTGGTATAACTATAAGTTATTCTAAATTGTTTTCGAATTATCACCCATTAAAGCGTCCTCTCTAAATCATTAGACGAATAATGAATGAGAAGCTAATGGAATGCCAGTGCTTGCAGTCTGCTCCTATTCACAACTTGGCGACTGCTAACACATACCTGGCATAAATTAACGCCCCTTTATGCAAATCGATTTGCCTATAATTGTAAATGACAACCAGCATAAAATCGGACTGGTCAGGACAACGGGTCCCCTTTTCTTTATATATCTGGCACAGGTGTAGGCCTACAAGTAAACTTAGTGATGGTGGATATCCTGAAAACTCTGTGATAGTGGATATCCTGAAGACAACCGGAGATTCGTTCACGTCCAACTTGATCAAGATTCCTGAAATGTATGGAACGGTACGTAATCGAAAAACACCTCCATCTCCTGCCTAATTCTAGTCATCTAGTATAAATACAATGCTCTCTAATTGTACGAGGTGCGTGCGCTATGACTTCTTACAGAAATTATTCAGGAACCATTAGTGGTTTGAGCTATTTAATTTACATATGCAAATAATACGTGACTTTAAAGGCGTTCCGAAATTGATCAGGATTGGGGAAGAGGAAGGCCTTAGGAAAGAGGGAAAGTGTTATCATCGGGCAGTCAGAAGTTTAAAAAAAATCGGTCTATCACATTGCATTGTCTTTGGGACCATTAACATCAGGAATTAAAATATTATAAATGTCACACTGGTCTCAAGTTCTAACTGTTTACCAACCTTGATGTATCCAATACCCCGGCCCTGATCTGAAGGATCAGGATTGATTGAAAATGGCTTGATTCTCTCTCACGTTATTGAAGGACTAGGAAAATATATTAAAGAGTGAAAGTCCTTTTGACTTTTTCATAAAAGACGTATTCCCATTAAACTTCAGATTCTAATTAACGATAGCAACTCAAAGTACTATCGTCAAATGTTTAATGACTTACAAATGAGGAGAAACAATCATAAAAGTGTACGAGGTTAATTTCCCCTTTTTCCAATAAGGCCCAATACAAGCAGGGGCTGGGATCAGCTGGGTTGACATATCTAAAGATTTGAAAAGTGAATCTAATAATCTCCATTCTAGCATGTCAAATCAAAGAAAAGGAGTGAATACATTTGGTTGCACTGCTGTGGATATTCTCACATAGTTTGCTGAATCTGCCACAAACTTTATTATTGGCTTACATTAATTTCAAGTGAGATACACTCCATGACGATTTGGCCCACCCATGCATGCACTCGTTGGGACCTTAATTCCGACAACCTTGATCATATCGCGCAAAATTGTCCTGCATTTTAGTATTCCTCAATCACATCATATAGTTACAATTGTGATGAGGAATAAATTCGAGCAAATTTAAATTCCGCTTGCTCCTACAGAGACTGTCTTTTTGGCCTTTCACCTTTAGCCAGAATGAACCACCGTGGTCAGCACTTCATTTGCATTTATTCTCAAAATTTCAAATGTCACAATTTTGTAATTTGAAAAAATAACCATGTCAATTTTTTCCCCCCAAAACATAACCCAAATTTGTGGGTATTGTAATTAAAATCCATTTATCTAAACAAAACTCCTTTTCCCCTGCTTGTATCCAGACTATGTTTGTATTCATACCCCGGCCCTGTTGTATAAGCTTAGGGAAGGATTTTTCTTGTGACAGTTCCTACGGTGGGGAATTCCTACGGTAAAATGCATTGTGTGTATACATAGGCTATTCCTTTCCTAAACCATTCCTTACCAACTGCTAAGCTAAGCAAGGAAAAATAGTTGTTCACGAGGGAATTCCTTAAGTCCCATACAGTTTCAGCTATATTTCTCTGGGAATTTTCCTACAAATTTTCCTTCTCAACTAGCAGAGGTACATACGTAGGAAATTAACACTATTTACACACAAACAATGGAGACAAAGTAAGTCAAGGACAAATTTCATTTTTTTTTAAAGATTTGATTTATACTGGGAGACCAGATCCACTTTTAGGGGTTTTCCACCTGTTCCGGTCTGTTGAATTCTATAATACAAGCTGGATTCTTGAAGCATGAAGTATATACAATGGTCGTTCGTTTGTGCGATTGAATAATGACAATTTTGTGCAATGAATGTATTGTTTTAAGTACAATAATATAGTAGTATGGCTATGATAACAATGGCCATAATAACAATAGTAATATTAACTACTTTGCCACTCAGATCTTGGGTCGATGTAGTGTTAGTGGTTTTGTATTGTATCTGAACTTTTTAAGTACAATAAAGTAGTGATAATAATATATAGATGTAATAATGTAATAACCACTTTGCCACTCAGATCATGGGTAGATCTAGTGTTAGTGGTTAGTGGTAGTGTAATTGGTTATAATGAAACTCTCAGGTCAAAGGTTCGAGGCCACCCAGGATTTTGCTTGTCTTTATTTTTAGCCAGGCCAGTTGTTTCAAGTCCATGGTTCGAGCCCTGGCTCGCGAGGCTTGTTCTTTTTTTTACAGCCAGGAATATTCTAATCAAGGAAATTTGGTAGATTAGACTACCATTAAACGGACATTATCCAATAATCAAAATTGATCGTCATACATTCAAAACTATAATTGTTCACTGCTATAATAGTGTAAATCCAGAGAAGGCCGGCAAACCTCCCAATCTGCTGGAGAACTGCCTTCACATATTTTTAATAAAATCCCGTTTCAATACAATACAATAATGAAATGACTACACCAAGCCACCATTGTTCGATCATGGTTTAGGGGAGTGCATGTATGACAATAATTAAGTGGTATACTGACGTATGTGCATGATTTTTCTTCTTTTCGAGCCACTGAGTAAATTTGTTGGTTGTTTTTTTTCCTTATTATTAAGAAGCTCTTGTAACGAGTATAATATTTTCAGCTTAGATGATATGTTACCATCATAGGTATCCTAGTAATAATTTTTATCATATACATACACAATCTTGATCTTTGCTATAACATGTATTTACTTGAGAATCGTAAAGTTATCGCAGTGGTGGACAGAAAGAAGGCCCTTACATGCCGCACCGCATAAAATACTTGCCTCATATAGTTCTCTATACAATTACCATAGTAATTATAGAAAGATTTGGGATAATATCATTGTAGGTTAGACATCACAGGCAACAGATACGTTGGTAACACCAACACCACATACGATGGTTGTCAAAAACGACTGACAGTGGGTGCAAATCAATACATTCTCGTCGCTCTCTTATAACAATATCGCTGAACACATCTTCACTAATATATATCATCCTCACCTTTCAATGGAGAACTCAACAGTTCATAACCATGTCTATGGTTTCTCTTAAGCGGCACATGCGGCCTTTAATTAAGTTCTCGTCACCAATTAGAAGGGTGAAGTATCGAAAAGCGACATGGTCCCCGTACTCATTCGCCGCCCCAAGTGTCACACTAATTATATCCCCATATTGAGGTATTTAATCTATTAATATTCATTTTACCCTGGTTGCACAGGAAAATAAGGCAATAAAGAGTAGGGCGAATTAAATTGTAACGGATGGTGATTAGCGACCTTCCGTGGGAACGCGTGCATTGATTGCGTCATAATTAATTGAGTCTTGATTAAAGGAGAGGTTGAACAATTGAGGAAGGGCAATGTTTGGATGGCGCGTCAATTGTCAGGCCTGGCGGCATATCCATGTCTAAGCCCGGAGGGGATTAAGGGCACAGACAGGGGTAGGTATAGTTCACCATTGTATAATGTTCAGTCTGGCCTGTGGTGTACATTTGACATAAAGTTGTTATAACACGCTATTATACTACATCACGAATTCATCTGACAATTAGTAAGATACGGTGCACACTTTTAGATGTAAAATACATACTACGCCAGGATCTATTATCTGCGATGGTTTGTTGTTCTGACTGTGATAACGCACGAGGTAATTAAGCATGCCATGGCATGGTATATATATGAGCATAGTTTAAGATCCCACTTAATGAAAAAAGATGTTAGGATTTTGGCTGAGCTCATTGTATTTGACAAAAATGCTACTTCTGATACAACATAATGGAATAATTATCGGGATAACGCATTTTCGGTTTTAAGGTAAAGTTGTTATAAGCCATTACACATACTATATCATGAATCCAACTGACAATTTTAGATATAAAATATACCAGGACTTCCGGTCAGCCGAGATTGAGAGAAAACGTACTGGAGCATCGCTCCCCAAGTTTATTTCTTTTTTTCAGGACTGGAACGCAGGAATCTTTCCGCTCATAGCGTGAAAGCTTCATAAACAACCCAAGATCATAAGGAATAACGATTATACACCTGACAAACGGAAAAGACGGAGAAATTAACTTTTTCTAATCTTCCCGCTCAGTGGTCAATCGATTTACCGCCATCTTGCTTTATCGCTCACTCGAGTCGATAACACAGACACCTGTTTCTACATAGGAACTCACGAGTTACTCACATATGAACTAAGGATTTAAGTGTGTACATGTATCATAGGACCTGTATCCTCATCGAGTAGTGAAAAACTGTTTGCAGACATTTTGTCACAGGCTCAGGAATATTTTCCTCACCCCGACTCATGAACACTGGAGGAACCCTCACGTGGAAGCCATTTTAGGCAGCTCGTGGGAGCCCACCTCCGACTCAACCAGACTAGGAATATAAACTGTAATCACACAACCTGGAACAATATGTACATGAAAATGTGGACCTAAAAGGAAAAAGTTGTCTTATCGCACGAAATAATATCTATATCATGCCTGTGCTTAGCTGTTAATAAGAAATAACTGTTCGAAGAAAGCGTTCCTAGTTCCACAACAGGTGGCGTGCCAAACACCACCTCCGAACGAAGGAAATACACGTATCACCCATCAGGTGGCGCCACCGAGCCCTGCCTTTCTCTTTCACCCAGGAACGTTCGGTGAAAAGTAAACACCTCGTGTAAATCAGCTAAAAGTTTGAACAACATCGTGAATATCACATCAATATCGAGTAAATAGTCAAAATTATCATAGAAACGTGGCAAATATTGCCACATAACACCAGAAATGGTTTATTAGACGTTTAAATAAAAAGTGACTAAGTGTGATACGTAAACCGGAAGTCTGCACCCGCCATCTTGCCGGAAGACAAGAAAATAGCAAAACACAAAGTTCTTACATACTTTAACATTGACTCAGAGCCGGAACAACCCGTTACAACACCCAACTAAAGTTCCCGCGCGGCATGACTTCCACCACCGGGAGTACCGAAGACATAAAGGCTTCAGATTTCGCCCTAGTTGTGAATAGAAGGAGTAAAAGAAGCCATAGTGAATCCCCAGATTCAAATCCCTCTAAAAAGAAAATCATGGCTGGAAGAGGTAAGCCCAGAGCAGCGAAAGCAAAAAAAATCCCTCCCAGGGCGCATAAAGACCCCCCAAAATACAACCTGAACGGGGATATGTCAGAAATGATAAAAGAAATTGCAGACACGAACCAAAAGAGCTTCACCCAACTTTACGATGCTCTCAAAGATATGGAGCTAATGAAGGAAGTGGTTAACGACACCGCCATGCATATGGACGATGTCATTGAAGGAAATATCGAAAGAGACAGAGAAAGAGCAAATTTCAAAAGGGAAATGAGAGAATGCAAAGCGGATATTAAGATATTAAAACAGAAGCAAGGAGTGAACAAGAATATCTGCTACATAGAGAAGAAGAGGATGGAAATTCTAAAAGATGAACAACTGGTAAGAGATGAAATGGCTAAATTGGATAAGAACTTGGTTTTTGTGGGAATAAAATCCACTGAACATGAAGACGACACCGACTCTCTGAACATAATTCTGAACATTACACAGAACCTGCTAGTCCTACCCACCATCAAGGTAAAAAAAGCATATAGGGTAAACACCTTTAGAGACGCACCGTTGAAAGTTGAATTCTACCAGACAAAAGACGCTGTTGAAGTATACGAAGCAAGGCTAAAACTGAAACAACATGAGCCTGAGAAGGGGAAAATCTTCATTAAAAAAGACGTCCCATACTTCATGCGACAAAGGTCTGCGAGGGCAAAAGTCATCATGGAAGCAGCCCTAAAAATTGGTTACACCAAAGCCAAAGTAAGTAGAGGCAGCGTGTATGTAGACCGCTGGTATAGGCACAATGAACTTGCAGCAGTCCCCTCTCCTGTACGTTTGTCACAACTCACAAAGAGGGAAAATGATGAGGTGGTTGCCTTCTTCACGGAAAACAACCCCCTCTCAAATCACTATTACGCCCCCTTCAGATGCGAAGGATACGAGTTTGATAATATTGAACAGTTCTTATATTACAAAAGAGCCCAAACAGGTAAAGATGCAGACAAGACCAGGATGGCCCTAAACACCCACAACCCCAAAGATGCCAAGGCGTTTATGGGAGCTGTCACAGAATACAAAGAAGAATGGGAGCAGAACAGAAAAGAATTCCTCATGTCTGCACTTAGAGCAAAAGTACGAGACAACCTCGAAGTTAGAGACTACCTCATCTATACCGGTTCCAAAGAGATCGCCGAAGCCTCTCCCAAGGACAAAGTATGGGGTGTAGGGATCCCCCTCGATGATCCTGAGATCTACAATATTGCAGCCTGGCCTCCAAATGGTAATCTCCTTGGCAAGTCGTGGATGGAAGTAAGAGAGGAGTTGCTAAAGAACGAAACCTCGCAAGAAGAATCCAGCGAAGAAGAGGACATGGAGGATGAAGAACTGTCCGAAGTCGACGGTTAAAGAAATAACTAATAGATATTTTATTTAATGTAAGGTAAACAGAATAAGTCATGGAGCAAATCTCTGATGATAAGAAAGAAATTCTAAATTACATATCTTTTAACACAAGCGGCCTTAATGGCGTTGTTAGAAGAAAAGCTATTTTTGATTTATTTAAAAAAGAAGAAAATGCCATAATAGCGTTACAAGAAACGCATTCATGTGTAGAGTCCGAAAAATTCTGGCCAATGCAATGGCATGGCTCAATGTATATGTCTCATGGCACCTCTGCAGCCAGAGGGGTGATGTTACTGGTTTCTAATAAGATCAAGAATTATGTAACTGCGAACAAAGAAGATGTAAATGGTAGATGGCAATATATTGTGCTTAATGTAGATGGTAAAACAACCACTGTTTTCAATATGTATGCCCCTACCGCTGATAAAGTAAAAAGCCAAGAGATTCTTTTGAAAGAGATTGTTGGTATTGTCAACGATCTAATCACTGACGAACTGGTTATAATGGGTGACCTTAACGCTGATATTACATACAAACCTCACCTGAAGTCTAGTGTTCAACTCCAAGATTTTATAGGTGATCTCGATTTATGTGATGCGATTTATGCAAAAAATGGTGGTAATCCACCAAAAACATGGTGTAGAAACTTAATTGTATCTAGACTCGACTACATATTCCTATCGAACAACATGATGAATTATGTTGTAGAATGTACATCAGAATCTTTCTCTTTATCAGATCATAAAATAATCAAGATATCTACAGCCTTCTCGGCTGAACAGAGAGGTAAAGGTTTCTGGAAGCTTAACGCTAGATTACTGGAAGACGAAAATTTTATAGCAAGTGTTGAATTGTTAGCTTTTCAAAAAGTAGACGAAGATATTTCACCTATCATTAGATGGGAACTTTTTAAGATGAAAGTAAGACAAGCTGCTATTAAAAGGAGTAAAGATAAAGCATATGCTAGAAAGAACATGAATAGTGAACATCAGCAAATAATTATCGCCTTAGACAAAAAAAATAACCTATCAGAGAGCGATCTAGAAAACAGAAAAAAATCCCTGAAAATACTAGAAAAAATGGAATTAGACAAGGCTCAGGGCGCTCTGGTCAGATCCAGGGCGAAATGGGCCATTGAAGGCGAGAAACCTTCAAAATTTTTCTGCTCACTAGAAAAGTACAACGCTGAAAAAAAGGTCATCAATCAATTGCATGTAGATAATGAATTGATAAGAGGTTCCAAAAGAATATTGCAAGAAGGTGAAAAATTCTATAAGAAGTTGTACGACAAAGTGGAGATAGACCAAGAGTGTCAAGCTGAGTTTTTGAGTAAAAACAATGCTTTTAAATTGGACGAAATAGATAATGATATTATATCTCGCCCAGTTGAATATGAGGAAGTCACTAAAATTGTAAAAGATCACTTAAAAAATAACAAATCTCCTGGATGTGACGGTTTTACCGCCGAATTCTACAAGTTTTTCTGGTATGCCATCCACGATATCTTCATGGCCATGTTCAAGCATTGCCTCGAAACAGGAAAAATGTGTGATAGTCAAAGTAGAGGTCTAATATGTGTCATTCCAAAAAAAGACTCTGATATTACATATCTGAGCAACTGGAGACCGATAACCTTATTGAATATCGATTATAAAATTATATCAAAAGTCATATCTAGAAGACTGGAACTATACATGCATGACATGATAGGAGAAGACCAGTTTGGGTTTATTAAGAATAGAAATATCGGAATAGCCGTCAGAAAAATAGATGATACGATTTCCTTTTTAGAAAAAAATCAACTTCAAGGTTTAGTTGTATCTTTCGACTTCACTAAAGCCTATGACTCTGTGAGTTGGGAGTTTTTAGATGGAGCGTTAAAATCTTATAACATTGAAGAAAAATTTAGAAATTGGATCAAAATGTTGTTACATAATTCCAAAGCCACATTTTGTAATAATGGTCATATCTCCAAATGGTTTAATATCAACCGTGGCGTAAAACAGGGGGACCCCATCTCCTCGATTTTGTTTACCATAGCTGTGGAAATGTTAGCCATAAGCCTGAGAGAAAATAAAGAAATCGAAGGTATTTTCTTCGGGGACTATGAATCCAAAATTACTCAATTCGCCGACGATTTAACAATTTCTGTGAAAAATGAATTATCCTTAGTTAAAACTGTTAGAGTAATAAACGACTTCTATCTTGCATCAGGTTTAAAACTTAATCCCAAGAAGACTAAGGGCTTCAATGTGGGAAACATTACTCTCACTAACAAAGAAGTGTTAAACTTCTCCTGGGAGAAACAGATAAAAATACTAGGTGTCACCCTCACTTCTCCAAGAGATGAGAAACAAATTGTAAAGGAGAACACCTCCCACCTTATGTACAAGATGAAGAATGTGTTAAGATTATGGTCTAAAAGGTCTTTAACGATGAAAGGGAGAATATTGGTTGTAAACGTATTCGTACTCCCACTCTTTCAATACACTCTCGCCTGTGTCCCCATCCCATGTAAAACCCAAAAAGAAATCGAAAAAATCATCTCAAATTTCATTTGGAAGGGACCCTCGAATAAAATAAGTACCGATTTTTTGGTACAAAAGGTTGAAAATGGAGGCCTTGGCCTGAGATGTATTAAAGAAATCGTCGAAACAAATAGACTAAAATGGGTACAACTGCTTCTAGAGTATAAAAATTCCAATAATTTCAGAGCAGTAGAAACTGACGCTGGAAGAAATATTGAAAGCATCATTTTATCTAGGTATAAGCCAATATCCACATTGAATCATTTTTACAAAGATGTATACGAAGTTTGGAACAGGTATTACTATAATATCAAACCAAACAATATTAACGATGTGCTGAAAGAGAGAATATGGTTCAATCGTCATGTTAAGTTCAAAGGCAAAATGTTCATTTATGAGACGTGGGAAAAAAATGGCATTTCTGTGTTTGGTGATGTCTTAAATGAAAAAAAACAATTTATGTCGATATCAGAGCTTAAAAAACACTTCAATATTGAATCTTCTTATGAAGGAAGAAAGGATCTAATATCCTCCATACCTGTCGAGTGGTGGAAGATGGTTAGAAATGAGTATGAATCGCCCAGTGATGATTCGATTAACATTAAAATCAGTAATACAATTGTGAATATAAGATCTGCAAGTGCAAAAATGATATACAATGCTCTGGTAACGAAAAGGAAACCTAAAGTAGAAAAGTTGAATGGTTGGAAAGACATTTTGAGTTTTAACGACGAAGAAATGAATTGCCTTAACTGGAAAAAGATATTTGTTCATCCATATAAGTGTACAACCGAGACAAGACTACAAAATTTCCAATACAGGGTATTACATAGAACAATCACGTGCAATGAGTTCTTGAAAAACAAAAGGATTATTGACGAAAATACATGTTCTTTTTGTAATAAGAGAGATGACATTCGCCACTTTTTAGTAGATTGTCCCAAAACTAAAAGGCTATGGGAAAACATAATCCAATGTATATGCTCAATGCCTCATCTTAACTCTGTAAGAAACGACAAGCCAATGTTCCAGATATTGAATAACAAAGTAATCATAAAACCAGAGGATATCCTCTTCGGTATGAGCTCTAACAATATTAGAGAAAAAATAGTAAACTGGATCATATTGCAAGTAAAATCTTTTATTCACAGGCAGAAACTGTTTTACAAAGGTGACCTTGTGTTTAATCACCTTATTGCTGATCTAGATAGCAGGTGTAGAAGTGTGTTATATCAAAATAAAATAGCAAATACTTCGAATGAGTGGAAAAAGGCCTGGAGAAAGGTCCATGCTGATATAAGTAGTTTAATAGAACAAAGCAGTTAATACTCTTCCACCATTACCTAGTAAAATATTGTTTTAACAAACTCCCCATCAAAAAACCTAATATGTATATAGGTTCACTCTTATTGTATAGAACATGGTTTATCTACGGAGAGGAAAAGGGTTCGATGTATATCTCATGTGTTATCGACCCAGAGAATCAGGATTTGTTGACATATTGAATAAAGCTGTTTAAAAAAAAAAAAAAAAAAATCATACGCCAGAATCTATTTGTGATTGTTGTTGCTCTGACTTTAATAATGTGAGAACTAATTAGGCTTGCCATGGCATGGCATCAATAGCTAGCAATTATTTAGTTTGGGTTAGTATTTTCTGGATTGTCATCATCAGTTCATAATTCGTAGCAAAGGACCAATCACCTCGAGAATCCATAATGTAAGCTAGGCAAAGCCTTATTACTATAATTATGTAATAGTTATGATGATACGTTTATATAATAAAGGTAACGGTTTAATTAAGTATTTGTATAAATATTAAGCATGTGTAGCAGGTCTAATGTACCCCCCCCCCCCCATCAGGTGTACCCCCCGGTATAACTAACCTAGGTCTAATGTACCGGGGGTACATTTGACCTAGGTCCAATATACCCCCGGGGGTACTTTAGACCTAGGTTGGATATACCTCCTCCAGTTTCAATGTACCCCCGGGGTATATTAGACCTAGGTCAAATGTACGCCCACCAGGTTCAAAGTACCCCTAAAGGGGAAACTAAACCTAGGTCTAATATACCCCCAGTATGTGTTACCAATCTAGTACTGATGTACCCCCATTGAAACATTGATTCTTTTAATTATGACAATAAAAGTAATAATGAATGAAGTAAAAAATGAATACAGTACAGGCCTGATAGACAGAACTGGAAAGATGTTAGTTGGTTTGTTTTTTATTTGCAATAAGCTTCCATAGTCATTGAGTTACAATGATATATTCAGTTTAAATAAATAGAAAGAAAAAAGGGTTATTATACAGAATTACAATAAATTTCATTATTAGACCCTCAAAGTAATCTTTAATTCATTCCCCATAAGCATTAGATATGAGCTTCTGATATATGTTCTTTTAGAATTGCTGGTGTAAGATTATCAATGAAACAAAGGGGGGTAATTTGAACCTAGAGGGGGTCATTTAAACCTAAGGTCTAAATTACCGGGGGTATATTAGATGAGGGGGTAATTTAGAACTGTTACACCGGTATTACGTCGACTGGTACTTCAGATAGGAGTCATGATCGAGAACCATCACGAACATTACATTAGCAATGATCCAGATCCTTATTGATCTTCTTCCTAGAATGTGTTTAGCCTAGACAGTACAATGATCTAAACCTTACCTATAGTCGTTACTTACATGCAACGGTGTTAATGTTCACTGTAACACTATGTTCATTAGTTAGTCTAGATGGGTTGCGGACATAATTATTCTCTGTTCTTTCATCAATAATTTAAGAAATCTTAGTTCTGAAGACAGATATCCATCAACAGAGCCAAGATATTTCACTTATGTCCACCATAATCTTTAAACCTCTGATGGGGCGATGTATGGAGTGAATATTTATCTTTTATACAGAAATAATTTTTAAAATGTGGTATTAGTAGCAAAACTGCAATTGTTTGCAGACGATACTGTCTCATATACATCAGATTTATCAAAACAAATAACAAACGAAAACCTTGGTTTGTGTATAGATAATAAATTTAATTTTAAAAACCATCTACCTCAAAAGATTAACCAAGTCTCAATAAAACAGGCTGAGAGATACGAACAAGTCATAGATCACTAACTTCAAACGATATAATTAGCTTATTATATAAGGTAGCAGTGCGGCCTATAATAGATTTTAGTAATTGTTTTTATAATCTTACACCTAAAACTGACTAGATAAGTTGCAGGTATTACACAACTCGTTTATTCGCTTAACTTTTGGTCTTGACAAGAGAGGAAATGTATTGGAGATTCAACAAGAAGAATATTTAAGGTATAAATTTATTAGAAAAAAGAAGAGTTACCCATCAACTAGAGATGGCATTTAGGATGAGTAATGGCCCTGAATATACTGAATATATTGAAGAGAGAACCCTCGATTTAAGATCCCTACCTAAAGGGAAGAAGTTGCTTATATATACTTCAATCCCGAACAGAGTAGATCAGAAAATCAGTATATTTTCAGCTCCCAGTTTTATGGAACATCCTCCCAAAAGAAGGGGCGAAATGCTCCTCCATAGAGGAGTTCAAATTGTATCTAAATGAAAAATCTTGCGAGCACCTGCACCCCAATCCCTGTGAAGAGATGAGAAATAAAGAAAAGAGAAAAATGAAATGGTAAATCCAAGATTACCATTTTTATTCAGAGCACAAATAATTTGTGGAATGATGACTTGAAACACAAAATGATAGGTACGGTACTGTACTGAACCGTGCTATTATACATATATAATATAATTATAATGTTTCATATAACATATATAGTATGTACTGTACTATATATTGCTGTACTTTATTATACTGAATTACCATATGTTAATTAAGATATAATGGTTTCATGTTAAGAAAGCTATAGTTGAATTATATCAAATTCTTCATCGATCATACCCTATGAACACAAAAACAGGCAAATTATATGACCACCTATAGAAAAGAAGACGTATAGTGGGGTAGCCTGGAAGACCTGTTAATTACTATAGAAGGTGACTAATTCGCTTCAATGTAAATGTTTATAAAGGAATAAAATCATTACATACATACCCGCAACGCTAAGTATATGTTTATTTCTGGTCCACATATTATACTTACTGCATGAAATAACGCTTAAGCGCAAGAGGATTGCTTCACTATAGTTACTCATCTCAGAAAGTCACAATATACAGTTCCAGGTACCAGAGTGACTGTGTGTAAAATAGAGAACATATGATTAATTAAAGATTATAACTATTCACCACACCCCTATCACGCCCCCCCCCCCCCCCCCCCCCCCCCCACACACACACACCCAATAAGAAAAATGTACCGAGTTATACTGAAACATACACATATTTTGCTAAAGGTAAAGACAAATATTCAATATTCAGAAAGGCATGTACTGAACAATCACATAGATACATGTGACCACTTCTAACAACCCCTTACTGCAAGCCATACCCTCCTGGAGCATCCTGAAACATATAAAAAAAAATGGCATTTCAAGTTTCGGTGGTTTTCCAAAAGTATTTCCTTCACCCGAGACAAAATCGAGTGGTGGCGCCATCTTGCGATGTGTATGTGCATACGCATTTATCACCATAGACTGATAAAGTAGGAGAGATATGGGTCTTTGCAAATCAATGATCATTTAGGGGAAAGAAACCATTACTTTTCGGGGACGAAAATGGGAAGCCTTTGTTAAATTTGTAAAAAGATCAAATAAGTGCCGGGAATGCCGAGTATGCATCAAAAATCAGCCACTCAGCTTGTTGGGCATGAGATTCCTCATAATTTCATTTCAAATGTAAAGGCTTTGGGATATGACCTGTGGTCAATGGTTCATGACCTTAATTTTCATATTATTAACATTTATAAATATGAGCAAGCAAAAATGACACATGCAGGGCGAGAGACTTGCAAATTTTCACTTGCGACATCACAAAGGACACTTATGGTGCACCTTTGGGGAGAATTTGCCCCGAATTTAGCCAAGATTTATTGAAACACAGTTTAAGTTATGTCCATGTCCATTACCAATAGATAATTGTATTTATGCCATGATAGCTGTGCGTATCCACAAAAACATGGCCAGATTAGACCATGGCATAAACATGCCTGGATTGCACTAGTGGAATCCGCTTTTCGAATGCAACCAATCTACAACGTTATTTTGATTGGTTGCGTAAATTTAGTTGCGCCAATCAATGACGCTCATTTCATGACGCAACGTTGTAAGTGCTTCACTGAAAAATGGCCGTTTAGGCGAAATCTGGAATTGTAAGGATTAACATGAGACTAAACATGAGACACACAGAGGCCCATATTTTTCACACAAATACCATTTTTCGATTTTTCACTGGTTCACTTAAGGGCACTAGCCTTTGCTGTCTTATGTCACCAACTATAATTTCTGTATCACAAAATAATTTACATTTCTGTAAACTGGAGTACACATTTTAGGGTAAAGTTAGGCCCAATTCAACCATACATCACAATGCGATAAAACTCTTGAATGATTTCAATATGTATGGTCAAAAGCTATGCTATGATCTGAAATCTGTCATGTATACAGAGACTAAGTGAAAACAATCTGTGTGTAAGGGGCTTCTAAACTAGTCGTCAGTGAGTGGGATTGATTTGGAGATCCCCAATTCTATAAACAAAGCTGTGAACGGGGAATAAGGTGGAAAGGCTAGTGTATGGTCCGGTGTAGGGTGCAGCCAGACTGACCTACGGCCAGGGCAGTGGCAGGGCCAGTGGCAGGCACCTAGTAGGGCCTACCTCCTCTCCCCACAGCCTTCATACATATACCGTACACACATGTTCCCTCACCACACTTGCACCCACACCCTGTGAAGGTTCTACGGCCCATAGTTGATTGGATACAGTAAAGATTATGAAAGTTACGGTACTTAACATTGATTTGATTTAAACCAGAGTTACAAATAATATGGGTATAGGTTTATAGCTGTTTATATAGGAGCAGTGCCTTCCCAGGTCGGGAGAAGTCAGGAGTAGTGGCAGGGATGGCAGGGATGATGTCAGACATACCATATTTCCTCCTGAATACTGTACGTAACTGAAGCTCCAAACTCGTCCATTTCTTTAGATTCACTGTCCCCACATTCTTGGCTTTACCAAAAAGGGTCTGGCAATCTTTCGCTCAAATTTATTTACAATGTAGATGTGTGTTTTCCCACATAAATGGCCCAATGCACTGCCATCGGAGCTATGGATACTACGTAGCTCTGCTTGCATGGGGCTTTGGGAGTGACCCCTGTGACGCCACACAGGCAAAAAGTCATGGTAGGTGGCAGTTAATGCGTTTTATTCCTAGCTCTAGTTTCCATGAATAAAACCTTTTGTAACTTTGACAATATTGCTTGTACATGATTTAGATTTTTACATTGGGAAGAGGAACTAACCGTCTTCCCAATAAATAAAAGAAAAAAGTTCATGCATCCTCTCCTTTAAGTCTTATGAACAAGGAAAACATTTTAATTATCAAGGATTCTTTTTAAAAAAGTGGGTAATAAGCAAAGTCCCTAACTTGGGGTGTAGCACTATAGGAGAAAAATAAATGACACAGAAAAGGATAAACATACATAGGAAGGATAGGAAAG
The DNA here is from genome assembly GCA_942159475.1 of Sthenelais limicola. Taxonomy (NCBI): domain Eukaryota; kingdom Metazoa; phylum Annelida; class Polychaeta; order Phyllodocida; family Sigalionidae; genus Sthenelais; species Sthenelais limicola. The sequence continues at coordinate 54,931,642 of OW804095.1, read as the reverse complement.
ATACATGTAGGTCTATAATGATGATATTTATAAAAGGACAAAGCGATGGGATATAGCTCTGCCATGCTAAATCTATGGCATTAAACTGGTTACGGTATGCGTCCAGCTGTATGTTTGTCTAACCTGCATACTAATTAGGTCGGTATGCGAGGGGAGGAGCATGGAGGCGCTGGGTGAGAGATCAATGTGTTGCAGAGCACCTAAATGGAGATTGAGTTACAGGAAAATGAGTCACAAGTCGCAAAAATGATATTTTCCGAAGTGATCTATTCACAAGATCTCTGTGGTGGAATGTTCTCATGTTTGGAGGCTATAGCGCTTTGAGTATGTAAATGTTTGTACCAAATTCCCATACAGTGTATTAAATATATCGTTGCATTTCTAAGGTCATCAGCGAGTATATTTGATCAGTTACTGCATGGTAATTGGCTAACAAGAAATATTGCAAACTTTTTCTCAAGCATAAATACATCAAACATAAAATATGAAAACACTTTTTAGATTTCCTAGATGTTTAGGCCTACTATCATTGGAATCCACTTGATCTCATCTTTGCAAATATGAATATATCAAAATCTATTTTCGGGGACTTGTGACTCATTTTCAGGTGACACATCGCAAATTAGTATAGGCCGACGGTCTGAGTAACTAGCTCGGGGAAATGTCAAGTGTACATTAACATTTTAGTTTAAAATATATCAATAACATTACATCAATGTCACGATGTTATTTTGAGTTAGAGTTACTAATCCAATAGAGGTTACACCTATAGATCAATCTAATTTATATTTAGGCCTACTACTGTTCTTTCTCAAATTAGAGTGGGATATTTTGGACAAATCCACGGGTTTTGAATATTTAAAACGTGAGTCTAGTCAAATATACAGAGAGAACTATATAGTTCAACATAGGCAACCATAGATCATAACCTTATATAGTTTCTATTATTCCTAACGATGATATATGTTATTATATACAATGGCGATGGCAAAACTGACATGATGTGGGAGTACTTTATTGAATGAAGGCCAATTCTCGGAAGTTCGCGGGTTGTGATGCGAAAGAAGAGCCCCTCCATTCTCCATCACACACGTGTACTTCCCTTTCTCTGAAGCAACCTTGTTCAGGGAGGCTACTCTTCTTTCACAACCGAACAAAACGGAGCATACAAGTATAAGGAGGATCTTATAACGTATATCAATTATTACACATCAGAGTTGCCACTTAAGAACCGAACTTCACAGGCAAAAAGCAAGGAGATAGATTTATATTTAGGCTGCGATGTGAAACGTATAAGATAAAGGGGTTTTCAATCGTCTGCTCTAGGCCTATTTAATTTCCAGAAGCTTCTTTTGTAGAATTCGTCCCAGATACTATAAACGTGAGCTATCCCCATACTCTGCACAGGAGAGGGTTTGCAGCATTTTCCATGATCTCAACCAACGCCTACGTCACAGACGCTCTATTTTTAGCTAAACTGAGTAGAAGCTCCATGCACCGCGCCATATTGATTTTGGAGGGTGAAGGAAACAAGATGCGAGGTGAGCGATAATACATGTTTGTTTGTGATACATCTTCCTGAGTCTAATAATTATTGCCTTAATTCATTGTAACATTAACATAGTCGATGACAGATATGATTCCCGAAATCGTTGATTCACAATGATTGTCATGCTTTGATTTCTGCGATATCCATTCTATAGTGCCGATGTTTCAGATAGGCCTATGGATGTTTTCAAAATATGGTGGCGTGATGCGGGTGGTTTTAACTATAATTATTTGTATTTGTAATTATAGGCTCTAGATATATATATTGCCGATAAATACGTACAGCGTGAGTAGAGTATCTAGAGTGAAACTACTGAATATGTAGAATCAGATCTATTTTAGACAAGTTTATGATGTGACGGGTTATACATAGCCCTTCCTTGATATTCTTTAGCATGACTTAAATTTAAACTAGATGCTTTATATTCGGTACATCAAAATTAGGAACATTTGTACATGGAATGTTGGAAAGAGGCATCCACGTTCTGTTGAATAAGAAGCCAAAATTGTTCACTCACTTTTGTTGCACAATTTGCCCCAAATTATGAACCAACTTCGTGCAGTGTGGACACAGACTACGCGAGGAAATAACACGCCCTTCTGCGAATAGGCCTATACTCCGGAAGGGCTAGTTATTATATATACAGATACATTTACATCAATGTATTAAAAGGCAGATTCAAGAGTATATGTACGCCCTACGTTCATTAAATTACTATTCATTTCAGGGGACCACCACTGGATTTTGTAAAATATCAGAATTTCGCTTTCGGTATCTATAACATAACCTCAACTGACACTATGACTGCACACATTGCCCGGCATGCCGCCGAGGAGCTTGCAAAACTTGGTAAGTTATACATAAGTGTATCTAGGATAAATGACTGATTATATGTCTACAACTTTCTCATAATACATTTAGTGAGATAAAAGTACAAACAAGACAGACCTATTCCCGATGGCTTTTACACTAACACGTAAAGTTTATATATGGTCGATGGTACGTATAATGTGGTCGATTCTCACGAAATGGGTCCGAATTGAAAACTGACCCTTTTAAAGGTTTTCTTGAATAGATCTTTCCTGTCGCGTCATACTTTAACTAGTATCCCCAAGAAATGATCACAATGCCTAGAGATAATTCAGACTTAGCCGAATCAATAGTCATCCTGCCTAAGGAGGTTTCTATGTATAATTCCCCGGTGGATATCTTGGCGGGAAACATCTGAGAAGTAAAAGTAGCCTAACAGCAAAATGAAGTAAGCTGTGATTTTCTATTTCTAGCTGAAAACATACAAAATAGAATCCCTGAAGATGAAGAATGGGGTGGTGTTCGAAAATTCTTGGATGAGACTTCCCGTCTTCTGCGGCAAGGAGATGTGCGTTGTGGCATCCGCGCATTCCAGCGGATTCTGCCATACGTCCAGCATGCCCTCAGCAATGTGGACAAGTACGCCAAAGTAAGTTTGCAAAAATGAATTACCATGGTAACGAATCCTAAGAATCTTTCCGCTAGAAACATTAAAGAATTACTGCTGTTAGGCATACCTATAAGAAATATGAGATCCTTTAATCGATTAATTACTATCTTTATTGGGATGTATTTGGGCGATTCTCACCACTGGGTGTCGAATGGGCCATTCTGGAATTCTTTGAATATCAAAATTGCACTAAAGGTATGGTCAAAGACTTAGGGGAAAAAATAGGTGTGTTTCCGATTTATCTGGCTGAAAACTAGGTAGGGGGGTGGTAACTTTTTTTTTGGGGGGGGGGGGGGACCACCTCCCAGGAACTGAAAAAAAATGTAAATTCATGACAATAGTTGTTTTCAACATGGGAAATGTGCTTTTTGGACAGTTTCGGGTTAGGAAACCCTATTTTCCTGATTTTATAAGCTTAGGTAGGGGGAGGGGTAAATCGGAAACACACCTAGTTTTTTTAGGCCTTATGTAAAATTTGTGTACACTAACTATGAAAACGATGTTTTCCGAAGGTGACCTGTTAAATGCATTTTTTACAGCAAGAGTCTACGTCACGCTCTGGACTACGTCACGCATGGACTAGCGTAGGGCTTTCTTTAAGAAAAAATACACAAATAAATAGACAGGTTATCATTTTTTCTATTGATAAGAATGCATGTTCTCCCGTATGGAAAGCTTTTTTAGGGGGGGGGGACACTTACAGCTGCAGCATTCAATATTACTGTGCATTGGACTTCCTTTTTAAATTGGCATATCTATTTTTTTATTAACAACAAATAACAAAATAAAGAGTTTGTAATTTTACCCTGTTGATAAAAGTATATAAATTTTATCCATAGTAAAAATTATAAGTGGGAAAGTTGTGTTGAGTGAAATTTAAGGGACTTAAATACAGCTGTAATATTCAATATACCGTGACGAGTTCATATTTATTTGCATATTTCATTTTTGAGTAAGCCCCATGCCCATTCATGTCTGAGCATGACATAGACTGGCGTCATAATCATTCGCAGCCCAGCATCAAGCCGATTCTCATAGTTAGTGTATGAAATCTCGACACATGCAGTCTGACAGTTTGATATTCACAGATTCTAAACTGACCCACTTGAACCCACCCACTTGAACTTCGTGACGTCGTGAGAATTGCTCAATTTATGTCTATCTTAAAAATTTTGTTGGGAAAATCCAAAAATTCGCAACCGATTTGTAAATTAATTCACGTTTCATGCAACTCCTCGCAGGTAGTTGATACGTATGAATTGACTGAAACCATCCGAGAACATTTCCTTGTGGACAATGCCTCCAGAGAATATGTTGAAAAGATCCTCCTTGGTGAGTTATGCGAATTTTTTTCTTTGGATATAGAAAGTTAAATTCATTAAGCAAAGAAAGGTTTGGCGAGGGTAATATATTCTTACAGTTGATTATTATACCAAGAGATTCTGGTTAGTTCTGTTGGTTGATGTTCGAAGGTGTGTATAATATATATATGTGTGTTTAGACTTTCTTAATCATTAGGACTTTTTACCCTCCCAGATATTAAAGGTAAGATGACAACTCTTCGAGAGAGCATAGAAGCTTTCGGCCAGGACCTGGATGGTCACCTCGACTTAATCATCAATAAAGGAGAACATATTGGCTTGTGGACATCTGTTAAATTGGCTTTTCAGGTGAGGCCATAGTAATATTTACTTCACATCCGATGAAATAATATTTTTATACGCGTAATTCATTTCTTATTACGCTTTTTGAAAATATATTTTGTGGTGACAATAATATAGGATTAGTACTATTTGGAACAGCTAGCCCATTCATTTCCGTTATACGTTATAACAGAAAAGCAGGTTCCAGGATTTTATTTTGGGGAAAACATTTTTTTTGGGCGTGTAATTATCGATGTTGTTTGAGATCTTGAATTTGACATTTTAATTAACGATGACTATAATAATTATAATGATATAGTACTCGCGTCACACAATCGAATTTCAGTTCTTATACAACATATTACATGTTCTCATATTTTTGTATCTTTATATTATGCTCTTTAAAACAACAAAAATGGAGCCTGAGGCTATACAAATGTAATTGTGACTTATAAATATGTGTTTTTTGTGAAATAAAGGAACCTTTGGGCTCCATTGGGTAATAATTATAATATTCGTGGACCCCACTTCATGGAATATGTCCAAATAATGCTTATAGATGAACCGTATTTCCGCGCTGGTGTCCACGTGTGAAGATGGTTTGCAGAGGGCACGCATAATGACTGACCAGCTTGACACGCATGTCGCGGGTAAAAATCTGCTCGCGTCTATCCTGGCCTATGTAGCATTTATAGGAAGCGTTGGTAAGTTCTTTTTGTCCCAGTTTAGTTTATTGCTTATATACTTTTCATAATCAAAACTAGTGGAGGAGTTAGCGATTTCAAACAGTGATTCCTAAGTCATTCAGTGTAGCCTCCAAGACAGGCTTCCCAGATGGAAATGTTTAGTAATTTTGAAACTGGATACTGTGACTGTTAAGATTGAATAAGAATGAGTTGTTAGAGCTGAGTCTGTAGTGTTGGTAAGCAATGATGCTCTAGTAGCCTTGATTTTGCAAGCAATTTAGCATAGTGTAATATAAATAAAATGACATGTAAAAAGATGGCAAATGGAGGAAGGATCAGATGCAGGAGTCACAAGTCGCAAAATTGATATTTCTCATAGTGTTTTATTCAAAAGATCTCTTGGTATGAATGATTTCATTTTTGAGATATCTGGTGCTTTGAGTCGTATGTACCAAATCTCAAGATAGTGTATTAAATATATCTTTGCATTTCTAAGGTCATCCTATGGAGTATATTCAGCTACTTTACTAGTAATTGTACATGCATGCACCCATGACAGTTGCTCAACTTTCTTTCAAACATACAGAAATATCTAACATGAAATACATACATACTTTTTAGATTTCCAAAATGTTAACATCGATGGAACTCACTTAATCTCAACTTTTCAAATATGGTATCTCATAATCCATTTGTTGCGACTTGTGACTCATTTTTCTGTGCCACATTACCGTCATTATAGATGTGAGGTGCAACCGCACGATTGAATATAGTACAAATATTATGTATTTTCAGTCTTTTCGGCGTCCGGAAATTTACCTGTCGGTGCAGCATGCTTGGCAACCGCCACAGCTTCTAGAAAATCAGCCAATGTAAGTAACGTCTACATAAGTAAAGAATTAAATGTGTGCGGAATATCCACAGAATATGTATATCTAACTGTAAGGATTAATGCCCGACATGTATGGCCTCCCGGTGCACTGATGATGCATAATCCCAAGGCGAACCCGAAAAATTATTATGCACCACTAGGGCAGCAGGCCAGAAATGGAGGTTATTAAACGTTTTAGTCTCTACCTAAATTGGTCATAACCCCTGGGCAAGGTAGAGAAACATGGTATAAACTAAAATATTTTCAAGGAAATACCATGTTGAGTAGGCCTATCACAAGTTTCTAACCTCTAGCCCTTAATATAAATCCTTTTGATATAAATCCTTTTTCTTTTGTTAATATTTTCAGAATTTAGCTGAGTATCGATCGCGACTGGCAGAAATAGACAGGCAACATCAGGATCTACAAACACAACTTGCTGAGTGGCGCTTTCGCTTCAAGGCAGAGCAGCGCAATTTCCTACTGCTTGTGGGTCTCAAATATGCTGTGTTCCTTCTCATCATCCTTGGAGTGGTCTTCTTCGTTCTAGGAAAAGCGGCAAACTTTTTGTTCTTTGCCGTAGTGTCCGTTTATTTAGTTGTGAAATCCGAACAGACAAATAATTTAAAATACTACCTTGCGCTTGCTATAGGCATTCTTGCTGTCGTGATGGAGTGGCAAAAGGCAAGTGGACTCATATTTTTCAACACAGGCGCAGCAATATTTCTCGTCTGTAAGTTTTTGGGATTCTTGGAAATTATTTGAATTTTGCTAGGGTCCCACAAGTTCATTTTCGAAGACAATCCGTGGGGAGACATGGTGCATGGCCAGAACATGAACCTTCACAATGTCATACTTTTTGGGTTCCAACAAAATCTTGTCAGAAGTGTATAGATAACAAGAAAATGCTGATTCGAGATCGAAAGAAAATTTCCAATGTTGTGATCGCGGTTGACTTGAGGTTGCAGTTAAACTCCAATAAAAGAGCTTAATATTTTTACCTCAAGCGAAACGGATTATTTCGGTCCAAATTTGAATGTCACAGTAAGTTAACGTCGATCGTTTGCTATTGGGCATCTACACCGCGGTATACGTGTGTTTCTTTTCAGGAATAGTCAAGTATAGAAAATCGCAAATCAGATTATAATTGTTTTGTCGACATAACATATATTCCTAAGTGAAGAACTTGCCATCAGCACCATACATATTGTATATTGTATTTATGTTATGATGGTTAGAAAAATAACCGTGTGACATGGAATGTGATAATCCTTTAATTGGAAGTTTATAAAATTCAGTCCACCTCGTAATAAATATACGATTAGGCCTATGTCAGGGTTACCGTGTCATCATTGTTTCCTTCTGAACCAATATAGGGGTTATTACACCAAATACTGAGGGAGATACATAAGCGTTACTAATAATTTGATTTTGTAATCTTGTAAAGATGTCTTAGTTACGAATCCTACGACTATCTTGCATCTGTATCTGCATCTGCATTAAATAGGGTTCCGGATGCCTTAAATAGACACAGCCTTGTTTTTGAGAATCGATAATCGAAAATTATTTTACATGATCGACAAATCGATGTTGCTATTTCTTATGGTTGATATCGACAGAGGTAGTTTGGGAAGGGAATTTGGTTAGTGACAAATGTTGGTTCTTCAGTTACAAAAATATTAGGACCCCCCCCACACACACACACACACCTCCCCTCCCCTAAAAAGCGCTGCGGGGCAGTGCTTGGTAAGCGTTGATTGACTAGTGTTAGTATCCCACTTATATTATTTAACTTATAACCTAAGATCGACAATTGCGATCACTATATTAATAATCATACCATTATACATAACTTATAAATTATTAACCAGCATTTGGTTTATACAATTTTTCCACAACCTATGTGGGTTGACATTTGGGTTAGATGCTTAAGTTAATTAACATCCTTTCTTCATGTACCGGATGTATATATATACATCACACCATTTTTCTTTAAAAAATGAGTATGACTGTATGAAACAAAGGTACATATAATTATCCTAGTCTAATTTAATGTTTCTCCTTTGGTATTGCAGTACTCATGTCATTAGGCATCAAATAATCACAAAAAAAAATGTATTTATTAATAATTATTATTCTGGTTATCTTCAAAATCTGTTGGTGTAGGTAAATGTCGCCGTTATTTATACCGTGGCGAGGCTAAGAAATTAAGTAATAAATGAGAACGTTTATCCTTCAAAATAAAGAAACCCCTTCAACTGTCTTTATTTATTCATATATGATTAGTGAAATGGCACAAAAATGCTGTGGTGTAGGCAAATCGTCCCCATTCAACATCCGTATTTATTAATAATTTGTCAGAATATAATACGTTATGTTAAATTGATAATAGTTAGTATCTATGTTACCCGTGTCATGAGCCCTACCGAACTGCAATATGATTTTTGTATTATGGGAAATCATGGCTTTGCTATGAGCAGAAATAAAGGAGAAGTCACGATTCACGATAATGTCGCCATTCAGCATATTTTAATGCACCATAATAATTGAAAAATTCGATCAAATTCAATTTCTTAGATTAGTCATCATATAAATTGAACATCCACATTTTAACAACCATGAAAATTCGTTCTACTTAAATCCATTCTGCTTAAATATGTTATTTTGATCCTAATAATAAATATCACAATATTTAATCTTTTTTCCCTATGGGAATTCCAGTGGGGGTTTTTTTAGAAAATTTTATTTGGACACAGATTCATAATTCATTACATAATTTATATCATTGAACACAACACTTACACTAGCGAAAATGATATTTTAGAATTTTGAGAGACTTACCCGTTAGGTAGTAAGTTGAATTAAAATTATGATATTTTCGAGACAACTCGAGGGGTTGCAGGGAATACAAATTGCTGCATTTGCAACATTTAATAATTGCTGCATTTGCAACGGATAATAAGCACCGATTTGATATCGAAAGAAAAATTATTTATTATAAGCGCTTTTAGTGTCATCTAATGAATGCTGCATTTGGCCACGTTTTATAGGGGCTGCAATTGATGCAGTTTATAAAGGATGTATTTTGTAAACAATGACTTTCTGTCAACTTTTGCCAATTTCACTGTAAGGATTTCCAGCTGGTACTGACTGGCCAAACGGATTGCTTCCCTCCAGCAACATTGGGTGCAGTGACCAGGGCTGCATGTGGGACGGTGCTTTATGTATTTCTTATGTATACACTAGAGGTCGATCGTATGTACCACAGCTGGCATTAACTAATTGGAATTCATCAAGAGAGTCAACACATAAGGAGACAGACACGTAATTTATAATATCGGTTGCAATCAACCTGCTACGGCTGACTGTTGGGAAAGGCTGACTGACGACTAGGAATAGGCTAGCTGACAACTGGGAAAGACTAGTGACACCGGGAGAGACTGGGTTCAAATTGTGCAGCTTTTGCCGGTGGGCTCTGCGGGCATGAAACACGGTCCGGAACACCCATGGGGCTGCACAGGAGGTTAAGTTGTGGAATGCAGTCCAGAAATGGATGTGAGACAGCATAGGAGACAAGCCTGGACACACACCATAGCGCTTATAGCCTATACCACAACTTCAAAAGAACGGCATTGCCTTGGAGGATAACATCTGGAATGGCCATGACTGTAGGTGGAAGGGGGTTCACTTACGGCGCGGGCCCTGGAAACCTGCAGTCGCTAAGTGGAGCCTGATCAGCTCTGCTGGGGCACCTCTTGAAGAACACCAGGTACAGTCTAAGCCCCGAAACCTGGCAAGAGGAAGACTGCTGATGAAGCAGACAAGGCAACGAGAAGCATGCACAGCATGTATTAGAACAACCGAACCTGCTACGGCTGACTGTTGGGAAAGGCTGACTGACGACTAGGAATAGGCTAGCTGACAACTGGGAAAGACTAGTGACACCGGGAGAGACTGGGTTCAAATTGTGCAGCTTTTGCCGGTGGGCTCTGCGGGCATGAAACACGGTCCGGAACACCCATGGGGCTGCACAGGAGGTTAAGTTGTGGAATGCAGTCCAGAAATGGATGTGAGACAGCATAGGAGACAAGCCTGGACACACACCATAGCGCTTATAGCCTATACCACAACTTCAAAAGAACGGCATTGCCTTGGAGGATAACATCTGGAATGGCCATGACTGTAGGTGGAAGGGGGTTCACTTACGGCGCGGGCCCTGGAAACCTGCAGTCGCTAAGTGGAGCCTGATCAGCTCTGCTGGGGCACCTCTTGAAGAACACCAGGTACAGTCTAAGCCCCGAAACCTGGCAAGAGGAAGACTGCTGATGAAGCAGACAAGGCAACGAGAAGCATGCACAGCATGTATTAGAACAACCGAACCTGCTACGGCTGACTGTTGGGAAAGGCTGACTGACGACTAGGAATAGGCTAGCTGACAACTGGGAAAGACTAGTGACACCGGGAGAGACTGGGTTCAAATTGTGCAGCTTTTGCCGGTGGGCTCTGCGGGCATGAAACACGGTCCGGAACACCCATGGGGCTGCACAGGAGGTTAAGTTGTGGAATGCAGTCCAGAAATGGATGTGAGACAGCATAGGAGACAAGCCTGGACACACACCATAGCGCTTATAGCCTATACCACAACTTCAAAAGAACGGCATTGCCTTGGAGGATAACATCTGGAATGGCCATGACTGTAGGTGGAAGGGGGTTCACTTACGGCGCGGGCCCTGGAAACCTGCAGTCGCTAAGTGGAGCCTGATCAGCTCTGCTGGGGCACCTCTTGAAGAACACCAGGTACAGTCTAAGCCCCGAAACCTGGCAAGAGGAAGACTGCTGATGAAGCAGACAAGGCAACGAGAAGCATGCACAGCATGTATTAGAACAACCGAACCTGCTACGGCTGACTGTTGGGAAAGGCTGACTGACGACTAGGAATAGGCTAGCTGACAACTGGGAAAGACTAGTGACACCGGGAGAGACTGGGTTCAAATTGTGCAGCTTTTGCCGGTGGGCTCTGCGGGCATGAAACACGGTCCGGAACACCCATGGGGCTGCACAGGAGGTTAAGTTGTGGAATGCAGTCCAGAAATGGATGTGAGACAGCATAGGAGACAAGCCTGGACACACACCATAGCGCTTATAGCCTATACCACAACTTCAAAAGAACGGCATTGCCTTGGAGGATAACATCTGGAATGGCCATGACTGTAGGTGGAAGGGGGTTCACTTACGGCGCGGGCCCTGGAAACCTGCAGTCGCTAAGTGGAGCCTGATCAGCTCTGCTGGGGCACCTCTTGAAGAACACCAGGTACAGTCTAAGCCCCGAAACCTGGCAAGAGGAAGACTGCTGATGAAGCAGACAAGGCAACGAGAAGCATGCACAGCATGTATTAGAACAACCGAACCTGCTACGGCTGACTGTTGGGAAAGGCTGACTGACGACTAGGAATAGGCTAGCTGACAACTGGGAAAGACTAGTGACACCGGGAGAGACTGGGTTCAAATTGTGCAGCTTTTGCCGGTGGGCTCTGCGGGCATGAAACACGGTCCGGAACACCCATGGGGCTGCACAGGAGGTTAAGTTGTGGAATGCAGTCCAGAAATGGATGTGAGACAGCATAGGAGACAAGCCTGGACACACACCATAGCGCTTATAGCCTATACCACAACTTCAAAAGAACGGCATTGCCTTGGAGGATAACATCTGGAATGGCCATGACTGTAGGTGGAAGGGGGTTCACTTACGGCGCGGGCCCTGGAAACCTGCAGTCGCTAAGTGGAGCCTGATCAGCTCTGCTGGGGCACCTCTTGAAGAACACCAGGTACAGTCTAAGCCCCGAAACCTGGCAAGAGGAAGACTGCTGATGAAGCAGACAAGGCAACGAGAAGTATGCACAGCATGTATTAGAACAACCGAACCTGCTACGGCTGACTGTTGGGAAAGGCTGACTGACGACTAGGAATAGGCTAGCTGACAACTGGGAAAGACTAGTGACACCGGGAGAGACTGGGTTCAAATTGTGCAGCTTTTGCCGGTGGGCTCTGCGGGCATGAAACACGGTCCGGAACACCCATGGGGCTGCACAGGAGGTTAAGTTGTGGAATGCAGTCCAGAAATGGATGTGAGACAGCATAGGAGACAAGCCTGGACACACACCATAGCGCTTATAGCCTATACCACAACTTCAAAAGAACGGCATTGCCTTGGAGGATAACATCTGGAATGGCCATGACTGTAGGTGGAAGGGGGTTCACTTACGGCGCGGGCCCTGGAAACCTGCAGTCGCTAAGTGGAGCCTGATCAGCTCTGCTGGGGCACCTCTTGAAGAACACCAGGTACAGTCTAAGCCCCGAAACCTGGCAAGAGGAAGACTGCTGATGAAGCAGACAAGGCAACGAGAAGCATGCACAGCATGTATTAGAACAACCGAACCTGCTACGGCTGACTGTTGGGAAAGGCTGACTGACGACTAGGAATAGGCTAGCTGACAACTGGGAAAGACTAGTGACACCGGGAGAGACTGGGTTCAAATTGTGCAGCTTTTGCCGGTGGGCTCTGCGGGCATGAAACACGGTCCGGAACACCCATGGGGCTGCACAGGAGGTTAAGTTGTGGAATGCAGTCCAGAAATGGATGTGAGACAGCATAGGAGACAAGCCTGGACACACACCATAGCGCTTATAGCCTATACCACAACTTCAAAAGAACGGCATTGCCTTGGAGGATAACATCTGGAATGGCCATGACTGTAGGTGGAAGGGGGTTCACTTACGGCGCGGGCCCTGGAAACCTGCAGTCGCTAAGTGGAGCCTGATCAGCTCTGCTGGGGCACCTCTTGAAGAACACCAGGTACAGTCTAAGCCCCGAAACCTGGCAAGAGGAAGACTGCTGATGAAGCAGACAAGGCAACGAGAAGCATGCACAGCATGTATTAGAACAACCGAACCTGCTACGGCTGACTGTTGGGAAAGGCTGACTGACGACTAGGAATAGGCTAGCTGACAACTGGGAAAGACTAGTGACACCGGGAGAGACTGGGTTCAAATTGTGCAGCTTTTGCCGGTGGGCTCTGCGGGCATGAAACACGGTCCGGAACACCCATGGGGCTGCACAGGAGGTTAAGTTGTGGAATGCAGTCCAGAAATGGATGTGAGACAGCATAGGAGACAAGCCTGGACACACACCATAGCGCTTATAGCCTATACCACAACTTCAAAAGAACGGCATTGCCTTGGAGGATAACATCTGGAATGGCCATGACTGTAGGTGGAAGGGGGTTCACTTACGGCGCGGGCCCTGGAAACCTGCAGTCGCTAAGTGGAGCCTGATCAGCTCTGCTGGGGCACCTCTTGAAGAACACCAGGTACAGTCTAAGCCCCGAAACCTGGCAAGAGGAAGACTGCTGATGAAGCAGACAAGGCAACGAGAAGCATGCACAGCATGTATTAGAACAACCGAACCTGCTACGGCTGACTGTTGGGAAAGGCTGACTGACGACTAGGAATAGGCTAGCTGACAACTGGGAAAGACTAGTGACACCGGGAGAGACTGGGTTCAAATTGTGCAGCTTTTGCCGGTGGGCTCTGCGGGCATGAAACACGGTCCGGAACACCCATGGGGCTGCACAGGAGGTTAAGTTGTGGAATGCAGTCCAGAAATGGATGTGAGACAGCATAGGAGACAAGCCTGGACACACACCATAGCGCTTATAGCCTATACCACAACTTCAAAAGAACGGCATTGCCTTGGAGGATAACATCTGGAATGGCCATGACTGTAGGTGGAAGGGGGTTCACTTACGGCGCGGGCCCTGGAAACCTGCAGTCGCTAAGTGGAGCCTGATCAGCTCTGCTGGGGCACCTCTTGAAGAACACCAGGTACAGTCTAAGCCCCGAAACCTGGCAAGAGGAAGACTGCTGATGAAGCAGACAAGGCAACGAGAAGCATGCACAGCATGTATTAGAACAACCGAACCTGCTACGGCTGACTGTTGGGAAAGGCTGACTGACGACTAGGAATAGGCTAGCTGACAACTGGGAAAGACTAGTGACACCGGGAGAGACTGGGTTCAAATTGTGCAGCTTTTGCCGGTGGGCTCTGCGGGCATGAAACACGGTCCGGAACACCCATGGGGCTGCACAGGAGGTTAAGTTGTGGAATGCAGTCCAGAAATGGATGTGAGACAGCATAGGAGACAAGCCTGGACACACACCATAGCGCTTATAGCCTATACCACAACTTCAAAAGAACGGCATTGCCTTGGAGGATAACATCTGGAATGGCCATGACTGTAGGTGGAAGGGGGTTCACTTACGGCGCGGGCCCTGGAAACCTGCAGTCGCTAAGTGGAGCCTGATCAGCTCTGCTGGGGCACCTCTTGAAGAACACCAGGTACAGTCTAAGCCCCGAAACCTGGCAAGAGGAAGACTGCTGATGAAGCAGACAAGGCAACGAGAAGCATGCACAGCATGTATTAGAACAACCGAACCTGCTACGGCTGACTGTTGGGAAAGGCTGACTGACGACTAGGAATAGGCTAGCTGACAACTGGGAAAGACTAGTGACACCGGGAGAGACTGGGTTCAAATTGTGCAGCTTTTGCCGGTGGGCTCTGCGGGCATGAAACACGGTCCGGAACACCCATGGGGCTGCACAGGAGGTTAAGTTGTGGAATGCAGTCCAGAAATGGATGTGAGACAGCATAGGAGACAAGCCTGGACACACACCATAGCGCTTATAGCCTATACCACAACTTCAAAAGAACGGCATTGCCTTGGAGGATAACATCTGGAATGGCCATGACTGTAGGTGGAAGGGGGTTCACTTACGGCGCGGGCCCTGGAAACCTGCAGTCGCTAAGTGGAGCCTGATCAGCTCTGCTGGGGCACCTCTTGAAGAACACCAGGTACAGTCTAAGCCCCGAAACCTGGCAAGAGGAAGACTGCTGATGAAGCAGACAAGGCAACGAGAAGCATGCACAGCATGTATTAGAACAACCTGTGACATGACTTTTTATTTTTTGTCAAAAGCACGGGGCAATTACCGCCCCATTTTTTTTATTCGATCCATTAAGAAAAACGAAATTATTTTCTTCCAATTGATCGTCCCCACCTTGACCCGGTAACAGCAACTGAATCTAGGGCCCAATTCAACACACACATAATGATACAAACAAATTTTCCCCCTACAAAACAGCACTTAAATTGTACATTGTTCTTGGAACAAAGGTCATACAATGTCATGAAATCAACACTCCATTAAAGGAGATAAACCAGACACCAAGTACCTACACAGTTTTCGTATCATTTTATTCCCTAAAAATAATTTTGCCAACATTCAATGCTACCAATAAATGAAAACATTGAAGAAAGAACCGAATACTCGCCTGTATCTAGTTCCAAATCTGGCCATACATTTAACATGCAATGTGTTAGTAGTTCATTCAAGTACTATCAAGTGAAACCCTCACCGCATCATTGGCATAATTTGCAAATCATTATTTATCACAGCATTATTTGTCATATTGCTTCATTAGACGGAATATAGAAAGGCCAGCTTTCGTGACCAAAATATACATGCATGACCTTCCTCAATACTTAGTATCCTGGCTATCCAGTAAATTTGAACATGTGAAGCAATGCTCTAGAACAAATTACTTATTCAAAATACTCTCAAACAGTGACTCCAGTTTGTGTCTTCATCTTGGTTGTTCATTTTGTGCAACAGGAGAATAATCAGGTGGCTTTGTCTGGGGTGTATATGCCGGAGGCTGAAAAGTAAAGAAAGATTATCTATTATTTGTATTATCTCATATTTCAATAATTTGACAATTGAAACAGGTGGTCAGCTGCTTTGCTCAATATAATTAGAGAGGTGGTAACTTAGTAACGCATTTAGACTTTCCACGAAAATATAATTATGTATTCAATGTGGGGTAGAGTAGGACAATAAACATGAAATACTAGATTTGATTCATTCATCAAATATTCAAAGACAACATTGGTGGTACCTTAGTAACGCATTTAGACTTTCCATGAAATTATATATATATTCAATGTGGGGCAGATTAGGATTATAAACATATGAAATACCAGATTTGATTCATTTATCAAATATTCGCAGACAACACTATTATTTTTGCTGCTGCTGTTGATTGATAACTTTTTAGTTTAATTCAAAAGGGGAGATGATGAGCCCTTTCTCTCCTCCAGTACCTTATCTTATCAGGGCCTATTAGTGGTCCCCCCCCCCCCCCCCCCCCAATTGAACTAGGTTTGAGAATGGAGTAATACAGTATATATATCAGATGTTATTGTTCTGGGTACTGTGAGCTTATTGTAGCAAAAATGTAAATAAGGAAAGAAATGGAAGAAATAATATCTATTGACTACTTACTGCAGCTCTATAAACCTGCATATAGGGTGCCGCTGCATCTTGGCCATTGTGACCAGGGACCATGGTTCCCGGTTGGCCGTAAAGAATAGGTGCAGCATCAGTTGTGCTCACTGCTCCGTAAACAGGTTGACCATACACATTCTGGGGTCCTCTCACTAAGACGTACTCTGGGTTACGGCGGCGACGGTGACAACAAAATCCGCAAGACAACATGAAGAGGAAGATGAATACCCATAACATCCAGAACCCTAGGTACAAGATACAGTGACTTTTTGTTAGTATACATGTATTATTTTATACAAGTCTGAATATAAGATTTAACGTTTGAAAGTTTGAAAAAATCCCTATGGTAAGAGAATTATAATTAGCCATGTGCGATCTGCCAGTTCTACCTCTATAGTGATGTATAATATTTGTTTGATGTATATAAACATTATAATGTAGACTACAAGCTTAACAGATCTACCCGTAAACATTCAATTTCAAAGCCATAAATATGGCAATGCATTTTCTTACACCAGAAATCCCAGACATCATTTTTAGGGGAGAAACAACATCTACTTCCACAACAGAATGCGCCGTCTCCTACAAAGTAATAAGAATATAATGTTTGGCTATGTCAGATATGATGATGACAATGATAATTTACTAAGATAATTAATGACAAGGAAAGCCTAAAACGGTTTTCAGGATCACATAATTAAGTGTATGAGTTATGATTAAACTGGATTATAAATACTAGGAAGGGTTTGGTATTCAGAAAAAAAAATGAAAGTGAGGCTGCTTGGTAAATATGATTGGGAGACCAAAGGGGTAGCCTCTTGCTCTCGCTAGCGGAGTGGAAAAAGGGATGGCCTTTTTTGACATATTAAATGATTTTCGTTGTACCTTGATAGACAGTATTTAAGTGACCGATACAAATAAGATTAATATTTTAAGTATTATGTATACAGAGCACTTGACAATATAGTTCTATAGGTACCGTATGTTTACATAAATCTAATCCTTAAGTAGTAAACTAATCCTAAAGTATGAATACAAAAAAGCTTCTTCTTTTTGAGAGTTTTGACCTGATCGAGGTTTGATGTGATAGTAAACCTTTATAAATAGTGCACCAGCAGGCCCGAAATGGAGGTTATTAATCTCTTTAATCTCGGCCTTGGGTGGTTATAGCCCCAACACTTTCAAGGCAGTGATTAAAAGTTGGTGGGCGAAGTTTGAAGTTTGTTCTGAATAGGGCCTGTATGTAAGATGTGGGGGGAGGTAGTGCATGTTGGTTTGGAGTAACTGTAAAAGATGGGGAGTTTAGTGCACTCTATAATAGATAGTTAGGATCCTCCAGAATGTTTGGTGCTCGGGTCTGAGTGCAGTTAGATGTCTTAAGACGAAGCCAAGAGGATCAATAACTGCCTTCGGACAAGATTTCCCACATAATGCACATTTTCATGCTTTATCTTAATTAAATCCTACCAAATTCTGGGGTTACCCTATGGATTCAGCCACTTCAGACAGTTCCCTCCTCGGATCCGCCCCCCCCCCCCCCCACATCCCCTCTGCCCGTCACAACATGGGGAATTCTTTTACAATTGAATATAGGTGGTATGGACCTGATCTTAGTATAGAGCGAGATTCCTATGGTACATAGCTAGACAAGAGTATCCATCTTTGTTGAATGGACCATTTAGGTCAGAGTGAGTATTCACTTTGTGCAGAGCATGCATCTATTTGTATCACTGGTCATTTGGTCAGCTTCCATACAGCCAAGCAACGCCCGTCTTTAGAAACATCAAGAAACATCTGGGTCATTGACCAGCCCCACTCTGGTACAGGTCAACATGGCGATATTGCCAAATCTACGCTTCACCATAAAACTATGATTTTATGACCTTATCCGCATCATAAGGCGCCCTGGAGAAAGGCAACCAGAAGCACACAGAAGATCATGCATGAAATCACTGCAATGGTCTATGATTTGAAATTTGGGGTAGAAAAGTAAATCTTTCTTGAATTTTCCATCTTAAGCTAGTAGTATTACAAGTACAAGAATTACACGGTGACCTACTGGTTAAAATGGAGAGTGTTAACTGATTTGTGACGTAACCCGTAGGTCGTTAACAAATATGGTCCATAGCAAGAATAGGTGTAACCATGGCAACCAAATACTTATGGATAAGATAGGTCAGGTATGGACCTCCAACACAAATTAATGTTATTACCTGTGCATACTTCCAGCCCGCATGAGATGGCCTATAAATAAAAACAAAAAGTATATTGTATAACATTTCCAGGATGGTACATGACGTTTCTCCAAGGTATGACAAATCAAATATCTAAAGTGTATATGAGCCAATATGATATCAGTGTTGATTTTAATGCAACTATGTGCACATTTTCTTATAAAAATGTGGCAGACACTTAATTAACACTTAATTAACAATCCATAATTCTCTTTAAGCTATCCATGTGTTTATACATTATAATATTGTCAAGTCTACCGTTGGGGAGAATTTACCCCAAACTTAGCAAAAAATTGAAACTTCTTAAAACGCAGTTTAATTTATGGTACATAGGGCCTATAGGCTAAGGTATGGTGGCCCTGGGTGCATCCTGAAAATTTGGGAACGATATTACCATTAAAAAATAGTGGACTGCTTAAAATCAAAACTAAAATCATGTATTTTGGAAGAACGCATTTAAAATTCTAATGTGTTGGCACCGGACACAAAATAGTCATCTTGAACATGTGTAGGCCCTAAATATCCCTCAAATCGTAGTTAGTTGTTGTCATACACAAGACTTTAAGGGGGGAGGTCATACAATTTTGCACAAGAATTTTTCGCAAATTCTCCCCTGGCTGCGACCATGGTTTAAGTTCTTGTTTAGCACTTTCCTCATTTATCTTTACCGTGACCCAGCCCAAAAGTTTTGAAGTGGAGAAAGATTGATACATAGCCTACATATGGCCATATGTTGTTTAAAGCTGCATTCCCAGTAGACTTGCTTAAGTGTTTGATATTTTCGTTTTTTATAAACAAAGTTTCAGAAAATTAAAATCAAAATTGACTTAGAGTCACTATACTATACTTATTTGGGAGTGCATTAATTATAGGGCTCTATAAACAACTGGAGTCTTAGGAGATTGAATATTAAAGGATTTTGAACTGTTCTTCTTGGTGTAAAATTTCATTATCTCCCATCATTAATGACATGTGACGTCTTTGTTGTTTAAGGACACTGACAGTGAGTGACAGTGTTCTGGTGAGAGTAACAGGAGCCCGCAGAGAAATCACTCCCAGTGGCACTGGCAGTGTTTGGACTTTGGTGTTTGTGTCTTGTGTATGTCTGATTCAGGAGACAACATTATAGAGAAATCGACCTTTTCAGTATCAGAGAAACCACTCCTCTGTAGGCCTACACGATCAGAGGCCTATATATAGATATTTGTCCAACGCTAACGCGAGTTTGGGCCCTTACATCCAGCGTTGCCCCTAACACTCTCACTGACACTTGTCTCACTCCCACTCTCAGGTCTGCGACACTCACACTGTCTGTGAGTTAGAGATATTCCGAACAAACATGCCCAAAATCTAATAAGTAATGCAAACTAAGTGTGCTATTCCACATATCTGACACTGTCAGTTGTTACTTTACTCACCTCACTTGGGCTTAATAAAGCTATCAACAATAACACCACCAGTAAAAGGTATGCACTTCCTACAATGCCCGCCATTTTGTCATTATCAGGTCACATGATTTACAGCGGTCATGTGATGCGGTTATCGCCCATCAGCTGCTGTACGATGGTAGAGGTGTGTCGATACATTTCCAATTTCTAACATCGTATGGCGTTTTGTTCACCTATAGATACCGTAGCCAACTAATATTTACATAGATGAAACAATTGGCATGACCGGACAATTGAATCAATTAATATTTATGTTCTAAATCAACGTTCCCCTATTATCGACGACTCTGTTTCCGATCGGTACTGTGTTGTAGCCTGTACTCGGCTGTAGCCGTCAGACTAGAGTATCGGGACGAGATTGATAACACAGGCTACTTCCCTTACATGTGCTAATCATTGAATTTATCGACGACTATCTCCTATCGGTCTGCTTCTCTCCCTATATTAACTTACATGTGCTAATGTAATGATCTATTAATCATTCAATATTAATTGTGATTGTTTTGAAATAAGAGTGCATAATTGCCATAAGCCTGATGATAAGGCATAAACTACCGTACTAAAGTTGTGGGTCTCTAGACTTTACTCATAGCTTCAAAGAATCATAACACGGCACGATTAGGCGGTTCTACACACGGACCGTAATTAGTGTACTTAGTTACACACACACATTTCCCTGTTCATTCCTAGATAAATTTGAGATATTTAAAGAAACATTAGTTTAATTTTAGATAAATGATTCCCGTTTGGTGGTCTGTATGATGTTTTCATTATTCATTAGTGGAGTTTGGAAATTTATTATTTAGAGTTTATATAAATAGTGCACAATGACCATTGAAACATAAAATCCATCGTAATAATCTAATCTATCCTTATGGATATACCGTAGGCCTATCACTTACGAGAGCTTACCTGTCATTATTTCCCTTGCAGGAAATAAAACGGTTCTTCACACGATTAATGAAAATGTAAGTTCATTACAGAACCTTTTATGTGATTACCTTTTTCTATCTGTTATTTTCCTAGTTAAATCGCATCCGCTATGTAAATTCCAGTCATTTCCATCTTAACTCTTTTTCTCGAATGATGGTGTCGATATTATTTTTTCATTGTTTGGATCCCCTCAAGTCAAATAGAATATCTTTCTGTACAGGGTGGATGGATTACATTCCATCATCGTTACTGATCGAGATGGAGTACCACTACTGAAAGGTAAATCATACTATATAAACAAGTCTCATTCCTTCAATGGGCCCTTTGATTCTGTCTAAGTTGAGTATCACTCCTTCAAGGGGCCCTATGCTTCTGTCTACGTTGAGTGATAATATATTAATTTTTATGGTCAATGCTTCTGGTTTACACCTAAAGCATCAAATCTCTGTCGTATGTGCTGTTCTAAATTTCCTCACATGTCTAATTTGACTTATTCGAATGTAAATATATTTACATTATGATAATTCTCATCTCTATTTCATTTCAATCAGTTGCAGATGAACATGCTCCTGAGTTAGCCATGAGGTCAAGGTTCCTATCGACATATGGTATGACTTCTGAACAAGCCAGCAAACTAGGTCTTGGGTTAAATAAAAGCATTGTTACAGTCTACGACAATTACCAGGTGAGGATTAAGTAATCATTTTGTTAAGTTATAGGCTAAATTTCTCGTATTAAACGACAATTCTCTAATTGCATTATTTTGTTAATGTCAAGAAAATCAGTCTTTTCCTTCATGTATTTATTTCCCTCCACATCTAGGTCGTGTGCTTGACAAAGCCCCCACTCCTCGTCACCCTTGTAGCTAATAGTAACGCAAATACAGGTAAGTAAAAGACAGGCAGTTGTGTAATACCCCCGAATATGGATACACAGCTAGAGGATTGCCATGACATATATCTTTAGTTTCGAGACATTTTCTGCAATGAATTTGGTTCTTTGAACTGATAATTAAAAGGATTACTATTAGAATGGATGGACTGATTCACAGCAAATTATGCAAAACAAAACAGAGGATAGCTGAATAAAACTTTACAATATGAACCCTTTCATTTTAGTTTTCCCAATTAGAGCTAGGTTTCGTCACAATCCTATTCTCTATAAAGGACTCTGATCCAAGGCCCATCTAGTGTAGAGAATTATTTTGAATTAGATTATTACTATTGACATTTTTTTTCAACATGGTTGCTTTTCCTTTCAGGAATGATTCTCAGTTTAGAGAAAGAGATGGAAGATAGCCTCCAGGTTCTGCGCACAGTTGTGGATGTCTCCTAAAGTGAAACTACTGTGTTCACTATGAATGAAGGGATACGAGTAAATCGGATTTTATTGTATATCAGAATAATTCGCCCATCTGTTCAAGATATGCGTGCTGTTGTTATGGATGAATGAGAAATGTCTGGAGATTTTATCGATAGTATTATACATTATGTCGAAGATTGACTGCTTTGCACAATTTAACCGAGTTCTGCTTTAGTTGTTCGTGAATGAAATCATCAGCAATGAATCTTGTTATTTTCCCCTGGTGTATTCAGGATTCTGAGAGTAAAACGGTAAAAGTCATCAGCAAACATTGTGTATTGAATACATCAAATTACCATTTTCTTGGAGATTTCATCGATGGTATTATACATTATGTCAAAGATCGACTGCTTTTCACAATTTAACCGAATTCTGCTTCAGTTGCTCTTGAATGAAATCATTGGCAATGAATCTTGTTATTTTTCCCTGGTGTATTCAGGATTCTGAGAATAAAACTGTAAAAAAGTCATCAGCAAACATTGTGTATGGTGTTAAATACATCAAATTACCATTTTCTTGGCGATTTCATTGTTGACCACATTATGTCAAAGATTGACTGCTTTGCACAATTTAACCAAATTCTGCTTCAGTTGCTCTTGAACGAAGTCATTGGCAATGAATCTTGTTATTTTTCCCTGGTGTATTCAGGATTCTGAGAATAAAACTAAAAAAATCATCAGCAAACACTGTGCATTGAATACATCAAATTATCAGACCATTTTCTTTGGGAAGTCATCCAGGGTATCGAAGAAATTACAGACCTTTCCAGGCCCATTTCAGGGATTTATCATAGCCCAAATTACGGGACTAACAGACCAATGATGTATTTAATAAGTTTTATATTCAGATGTTATATCAATAACCGATTTTCAACTTATACTTTGCAAGTCATTTAGGCCTACTGTAAGATGTGGGAGTGGTCAGTTAGGGGAAATTGTACAGTGGGAAACATAGCATCTTTCAAAATTCCAAGGCCATTTAATAGTTTCCAACATAATTCAAGGCCAATAAAAGGATTTTCCAGGCCCTTTGACCAATATGCCCATTTTCCAGGCCTTGAATTCAGTTTTCGAAATTTAAGGCTTTACCACCTTTTCCCGGCCCCACGGAGACTTTCATCATGTCGCCCAGGAGAGTTGGATTTCGGTTTATGGGCCATTCTCAGTAAAGTATTGCAAATGGTGTCTTTGGTCGTTATAGCTCTGTAGAGCTGAGGAAAATATCTATTTAATTTGTTATTTATTTGATATTAATTCTACACATCATCAGCGTTTTTTTACATAAAGTTTTGTATATCTCTAAGGGCCGGATCATTGGTCATTTACGGGGGTAAGTATGGAGACCCCCCCCCCCTAAAATAGCATGTCCGTAGGGCGTCAATATTTGCAGTTGTAAAAAGTTAAAAAAAATAGAATAAAATTATGGAAAACCATCATAAACCAATAGAATACATTCTGAACTCATGAAAAAAGGAAGAATTCCTTTCTTGATATTTAAATTCCAATTGGAATAACCAAAGTGGATTGTCCGTTGATTTAATGTCATGATACAACACAACGGTCTAGGTGACCTGTGGTTAGTATTTAGTAATATGTATTCATAAAAAATAAGAAAATTACTTGCCCTCACATCAATGTATTCTTATGATTATATTAAATGATCCTCCTTGTATTATCATAGGACTGGTAGGGGCTTGAAGAAGGGACATAAATACCAATTTTTTAAGCATGTCACAATATTGCACGGCCCTCCAGGGGATATTAGATATGGAATTATTCCAATTATGAGGATTTGTAGGTCTATCGATGCTATGACAAAACAGGTATACAAATTACGTCTGTCTATTATTTTGCCTGTCATATACAGAAACTGGTGAAAATGTCACGATATGACAGTCACGATTCAACACAGAATTTTTGGTAATTATACGCGTCGCAGTTGCGTAGCTGAATGATTCTTTAAGCTATAAAGTGATAAAGCTATAAAGTTCACGTTCAGTAAAATAAAACGTGAAACTGTCAGCATCATGTAGTATTTGAATGATCCAAATCGGTGAAGATCTCGCAAGACTGCGGCAATTTTTCTGACACTATATTTATTATGATTACATATTCAATTTTGATCATTATTACATATTTATTTGTGATATATTTTATGTATGTCAATTTGTATGTAAAAATTACAAAAAGACCTTTTCTCACGTTTTGGGCTCTAGATTCTTAATATTTTAGCCCGAATGTCAATTTGTTTAGGCTTACATAGAGAATACATATTTTCAGGAAATAATACCCCCAACCCTCTCGATTTAATCAACGATGTATGGAAAATCGTTCCATTTTTTTTTCAGACTTTTCTGAGAATGGCCCTTATAGTAGAGGCAATCTACGATTTAAATCCAAAAAATTGCAACACATTTGGTTTATTCTAGTACTTTAGATTTAATGAATGCTGAACAACAAATCAAAAGTTAGACAAAACACAGGAAAGTAAAAAAAACGCAAAAACAAAAATGGCCACCACTAACAATTTTAGATACCGTACCATAACTCAGGGTTAAATCCTACTAGTGTTAATGTCCCAATTTATTTTTAATAATATTTAAGCCTATGTGTGTGTTATATTTATATGTGTGTCGATTGTTTACTTATTTACTGGTCGATCTTATGAACGGTGGTAGGGAGGGGGTCTAACCCCTGGGCGGAGAGAGCTGATGCAATGTCTCCGGATGATGAAATCCCCCGGCGACATTGCATGTGAGCTACTCCGCCATTAACCTGGAGGCTGATGCAAGGGCCAGCGCATGCTCAACAGCCCTGGTGGCTGACGAAATGCCTCCTGACCATTGCAGTACGCCCGGGAAAGATGATGAAATGCATCCCAGGTCTGGTGCAATACCTAGAATATATAAGGGCCCCCAGTCACTGTATAGGCAGACTTCTCCTGGAGAGCTGTACTACCGTATGCTGTATGATGATGAACTGACTGGAAGCCCTGCCACCTTGAACACTGACCATGCTATAACTTGCTATACATGAACACTGTGTTATATTGAAGCCTAATAAAAGAAGCCATTCTGTACTCCACGCCTTACCTTATACCTACTGAAACTACAAGCCAAGCACTATATCCCTATTGAGACGTCTAACCAATCGAAGCTACCCCTATTTATAAGTATATCGCGAGAGATCCGAGTGATTAGAGTAACTCCGAAATCCATTAGTAGTAATCCCTAATTGCATGTAGTGTCTACGCTCTACAGACACCAACATTTGGTGAAAGAACCCGGGCCTGGAGATTTGATATGGACATATTCCGTTTCATAATGCCGAATGGCGAACGATGAAAAGGCGAGACCTAAATCAAGAGCAAATTTCAGATTAAATTGTGTGACTAGAGGAGGGTTCAAGGACACTGACGCGGGCATTCCAGACATAGCTCCGCAGCTAAGCAAGAAGGCAGAGAAAGAACAACAAGTCGAAGATACAAAATTACTGGTCGCAGAGAAAATAACAGAAAAACTACACGATAAAGCCGATATAATTCACGGGGAATTTGAACATTTGGCTCGAGCAGGGCACGAATCGGAAGAAGAATTAGAAAACATAGACGACCAAAGCAGCATAGACAGCCAAGATACATTAGTGGCCGAGGAAGAAACCCTCATACTGGCAGAAGAAGATACCCACCAAGGGGTTTGGGCAGTCACGCCACGAAAAAATCAGGAGAAGCAGGAAACAGAACCACGTGGAATAGACGAAGCTGCCAGGCAGTTACAGAAAGAATTGGGTGCCGAATTGCGAAAACTCAGAGACGCAGAGCTAAACCAGCCGTTAAATAAGCAACAACAAGAACAGCTCCAGCAAGAGCAGGAACAGGAAGAAAGAGAGCTGGAACAACAACGGCAGGAAGAATTACAGCGCGAACAGCAGAGAGAGAGAGACAGACAGTTGGCCGAGGAAGAACAGGAAGACAGACGGCGAATAGCTCAGGAAGAAGAAGATAGAGCAGAAAGACAGAGACAAGCAGAAGCCGACAGAATACAGGCAGAAGAAGAGGAACACGAGCAAAGACTACAGCGAGCCCGGGAGAACGCTGAAGCACACGGCCGACAACAGACACAGGGAATAAACGGCGTGCCCCAACATCAGAACGGGCATCCAGCGCCCATAGTAGAAAACCAGAACGCCGATCCTGTACTCAACGGGCCACCGCCACGGGAAAACGGACAACATAGACCCGAGATCGTGATTCAAGAAGAAGAAGAAGAAGAAGAACAAGCAGAGGAAGAAGGAATGGCGTTGTTCGAGAATCGAGTCCAGACCCTACTAGCACCCCCAAAGTTTTCAAATAATGATGGAGAAGATCCAAGAACCTTCATGGAAGATTGCACAGCCATAGCACAACGATTGTACCCAGATGATTTGAACCAGTTCTGCAGACAGTTTGCAACGTATTTAGGCGGTTCGGCTCGACACTGGTTGAGATTACTGGAGACTCCGGACCCATACGACAACTGGGTAAATCTGAAGAAAGCTTTTCTGGACAGATATGAACACATGTCCGATATGGACAGAAAGGCGCTAAAGCAGGTGAATATGGTCGAAGGGGAAAAACTGGCAGATTTCTTCAAAGATTTCCAGACCAGAATGGTGAAGGCGGAAGTGAATGATGCAGACAACATAAAAGAACATTTCTTAGCGTCCCTTCTTCCAAGATACAGAACGATGTTGCTAACTAAGCAAGCGCTCACTGTGACTAAAATGATGGAACATCTACTTCAGAGAGAAAAGGGTGCGCCGACACATCAAATGACAGCAGACGATTTAAAGAAGGTGCAGAAGGCTATGGAGAAATCCATGGAGAAATCCATGGAAAAATCAATGGAAAAGAGCATGGAAAAGAACATAGCACGATTAGAGGCCACGTTCAAAAGCCAAGCAACAGCCATAGCAGCAGTACCAAACCAAAATCAGGGCCGAAATGATCAGAATCAGGGCCAGCGTTGGCATCAGAACGAATACCAATGGCCACAGCAGAACAACAATCCGAATCATTGGAATCAGCAGCCCTGGGGCAACCAACAAGGGAACCAGCAACAGTGGCGGCAGCAAGACCAACAGCAATGGCAGGGTAATGGAGGAAATCAACCGTCGTCGACACTAGGACTATATCCATGTATGATGATAATTTGTCTAGGTTTTAAGGCATGAGGAATCCATTTCTGAAATAATTTTTCTATTTCAAAATCCAAGACCGTTGTGTTGTATCGTGACATTAAATCGACAGACAGTCCACTTTGGTTATGAGATAAGAAATTTAAGTCATATCTCAGCTCTTATTAGCACTAGATTTATGTATAATGCCAGTTTTACTAGGTTCTAACGTGTCAGGATTCCATTTTTGATGTTATTTTTCTGTTTCAAGGTCTTTTTTCAAGTTCAAAATTCACTATGGCTGCCACAAGAATACAAAAATATCTTATATCAGCGCTGATTAGCACTAGATCTAAAATCAAAACCTTCTATCTGAATTGTACCTTTTAATTGCAATGAAGATTACTGACACCTAATATTTGTGTAAAATCATTTTATTTTTGCATTGTAGCATCATTATCAGACTTATAAAGATAGATATTTAAGTAATCTTTATCAGAGGGTTGGGATAAATATAGAACAACCCTTATAGTTTCTTGGCATCGTGATATTCAATGTAACAAAGGTTGCGGGCTAATATCCTTGACCTATGTTGCATTGAATATCACTCCTGCCTCAAAACCTGGGTTGTTCTGTCTACAGCACCATCCCACAGCCCGGTGGAAAACTGGGGTCAGGAAGCGCCCAGTTACACGGTCATTAGTGCCAACCCAGCCAAAACCAACCGCCTTAGCCAGCACTACATACATTTTTACAGCCTCTTCCCCTTTTACTGGAAAATTTAGCCATGATCTAAAAATATTTACACTTATAATATGAAGTAGAACTCTGATTTTCTTACTTTTTGTAAACCGTATACGTCTGCTAGATAATCCAGTTATCAGTTGTTAGCTAAATATTAATCTTCTGAATTCCTTCTTTGATTTCTTTAATAACGATTCGTTGTAAATTCTAAAGTTATAGAGTATGATAAAAATATACCAATATCTCGGTTAGATATTATTGATTACTACTCTATAATAAAACTGAGAAATCAATAATCGGGTTTCTCGAAAAACTAAACTACTAATCAATCAGACTTTTTATCACTGATATGTACATTTGTATTTTTGCCTCTCTTTCTGATATATGCATGATAATAAAAATTGGAAAAAAGATAAATCATAAGGAAGCCATAAATGAAACCATATATACAGAACCCATGGTGGGCGTATCCATAAGCAGCATAGATCATATCTAAGAAAAACTGGATAATTTGTAGCTCTGTTAGCCTCTGTTTCCAGGCTGGAGTTCTGTTTGATTCGTATGCTGTTAGTCCATAGTAAAAATAAAGGAATACATGGACAAAAGAATTGAGACCAAGGATGACAGCTATTGCCGGCCACGCTGCATACCTGTAGGAATAGTCAGATAAGAGCACCATGGATGCATGGTGGTAGATATGAAGGAAAGATATCTGTCTTTGGCGATGTCTGAGAATCATAAACACTGTGTCAAATAACTCAATGTTTTTCGTCAGCCAGTAGAGTAGGTAGACGTTTCTTAATGCCTCTGTGTTGCTCTTTTGGTATACGAAATCTGCCTTGTAGACTCCGTGGATGAAGCCTGCGAGAGTGATGAAGCTCAGGAAACTGCATACGAAGTTGTAAACGACAAGCACCTGTGAATACAAATGAAAGAATACCGTATCTTAGTGTATCTAAAGGAAAAGCCTTAATTAGGGGGAAATGTGAATAAATTCATCGTTCTCATACATTTCTTTAGTTCAATGGTATAAATAGAAGTCATTAGGTCATCATTCGGTATTGTCATCGATTTAGGCTCAGCATATTGGCAGCAATTAAATATACCCTGGTCTACGTCTACATGCAGTAGCTCAATTACTAGGTACTTACCCATTTGAGATTGAAGGGTTTCGTCAATTTTATCCATATTGGAGCACAGCACACCATAAGTAAATAGAGGCAAAATATGGTAAAAGAAGGAAGAAAGTAGACTGCTTCCAGAAATGTTTTAATCCCTTGGTACGAGACCATCCTGTCTGCAAAGGAAAAGAACAGTATCCATTAACGTGATTGTTAGATGCATATAAAAAATATGACATCCTTCCAAATCAAATGATAGACAAAATTGCCCGAAGGCGATCCTGGTGTTACATATTTCACGTGTGTGTGTAGCAATTTCAGCGAGTGACCGTTGATCATTGTCCTTAAGTCTCAATTCGGTTTGGTTTTATTTTCAGGATGAAAGGCCTGGGCAGGGCAGGAGCTGTGCTACTGCCTGTATAAAACAAAACGTTGCCCCCCCCCCCCCCCCCCCACACACACACACGCACACTTTGTGACAGTGTTCTTTTGATGCTTCACAACACCCGATGTTGTCTGAAGTAAAATTGGAACCAACTCAAGATAAAGGATGTTTCTGAGCACACGTATGAAAGGCAGTATCATCAAATAAACATTTCTTTGGTTTGGAAAATATGAAACGATTCCCACGCACAGATACACTCGGTATGCTTTGATCCTTATATCCAAGTCACCCGCCCAGAAATAATCTATTTCCATAGAACAGTAACAATGTAATCTGATAAAAAAACCGCCTTAATTGTGTGGAGACTTATATATGGTAAGCATTTGAAGTGAGTGCATTTGATAGCTGATCAATATTATTGTAAAGAAATACGGCAACACTATAGAGGGCAGATTACCCGCCAACAGGTACTATTGAATATGTCTCATTTGTGAGCCAACAGGTAGGTATATTCTTAACAAAAGGAGATGCTGTTATACCTCATTTTGTCCCTAATATTCAATTTCTCTAGCTTAACTATTGGTCACGCTGCACCTGCCTATTACCTTGAAGGTATATAACAGGTGCCTCGCGCACCTACCGTACTAATGGACCACTTGCCATTACCAATTACATAAGGTATACATCATTACATCTACGACAATAAACATCGCTCATACCCTACACGTTCTTCACTCCTTTATATTACATCCATTATAACAATGGCTTTACCTTGTACATTCTCAATAAAAGGAAATAATATGTGTAATTAGGCAAGGTTTAAATGAAGTGCATGTTATTTCTTCAATATTAAATTATTGGAAAAATTATCTTTCGTTGAAATACACAGAACATTTGAAAAAAGTATCTTGTTTGCAGATGTTTGTCCAATGATGTTCTCCAAAAACAGTGACAAGATTTTATATATAGGTAATTTAGATGAGTACTTTGAATTGTAAATTACGTAAGCATAAACTCTAAATTGGAATGATCAAAAAAAGCGAAGTGAAACCCGGCAATGTCAGTTCTCGAGTAAATAAAATGTGTTAGGCAGAAAAGCCAGTGCAACTTTATGATATTGAATGCACGGATGCATGGCCTGATACTATTTCTTTTGATATACCCCCCATGTGGATATTGATATGCTACATAGGCCTGAGGTGTTCTCTTCATAGGCTGTACTTCACAAGAGACCCATTGATCAATATAATATTGTTTCTATCCTTGGGCATTGAGTTCATGGATACACGTTGAAGCTCACTTGAATATAATGATATATAGTGGAGCTGGTTGAAAATGGTAAGATTATAATACAAAACAAAAGCTAACAAAAGATCTGTACAGTACATATACATTTCACAGCATACTAACTAGGGATTAATACCGCATAGGCCATCGGTGAATCAGGGGTTCAATAAATTAAGCACAACATTGCAGTGTCTGATAACCCTTAAAATTGATACATTAAATTTAGGTGTCACAACAAGGGTTTGTATGTGTGTGTAGCGAATTCCGTCCAGGTTCGTACTATCACAAGACTAGATTCGTTTAGTTTATTTACAGACATTTGCAGTGCCGTGCATTGTGCGCAATTTTCTTATACTACTACGGTACTTCTTTCACCTGCATACTGCATTTTACCTGCGCTGTATTGATTTTCGCACACACCCTTAGATCTATGCACATGTTTGAGAATTTAAAGTGTGCGCAAATATCAAGTCGTGTCATTGTTGACTTAGGAGGGATTGTTAGCGCGCGAAAATGTGTGAAGATGGCCAATGCCCGAAAATAAATACATTTACAATAATACTCTAAACGTATTTATTTTCGTGCTGTCAATTTCTGTGCATTAAGTAGGCCTACATTGACACCTTTTCGCGCGGATTTACATTCGCGCAGCAAGGAATTCAGCCTCACTCCTTGTTATGCAATAATTATATCTTACGCGCAGGATTTATTTTCACGCACAAAGGGTGGTGCGCTAAAATGACTGTTATATGTGTTAGCAGGTGTATTAGGGTGGTGTCAATTGTATCTGGTATCTGCCAGTCGATAAGGTTTATAATATAATGGGTGGCCTCGGCTAGAGGACATCGGTGGAGCAGCAGCAATATCACCATGCTGTTTTCAAGAAACAAAAAAAAAATGGGGAGGTAGTAGTATGCATTCAGTGATACAGAGCGCATGAAAAAAAAAAGAGTTTGGTAACTGATGGTGCAATTAAATGAGCTATTCATAATGCATACTACTGGAGGTACTTAGTCAGTCGAACCTGCCTCTACTCAATGATCATGCCGTCACCTATACTAGAGTTAGACTAGCGCTAACTAGAGGTACTGGGAGAAACATGCATATAAAGATGTGGTGTCCGACTAATTAATACTCTAAAGCTATAATAAAAACACAAATCCAGATTGAGTGGACCTCTAAAGAGAGTTTATTCTCAAGCTCGAACACACATTATTATATGCGCATTCCATATGAGAGGTGCTATAAATAGGGTGCTATAAACATATTCATATAGCACGCGTAGGCCTACGTATACTATATGAACTACTTTGTCACAAAGTCGGCTACTTTTTTCAGATTTATACACGATACATTTGTGATTACACACCAAGTCTTATGCTCATATATTATAATAAATGTAGACTGGAACTCGCCTGCAATAATCGAAAACTTATTGGACTTGATTCGTCCTCATATATGGGTGAAATCGCCAGAAAATGTACAATTCAGCTTCACAAATCCTCTCAAATAATCCAAATTTCAGACAAAAATAAAGTTCAAAATCCAGTTCAACCTAACCAAATTGCTAGAATCAATGCAATGCCAACTATACTTGAATTTACCTAGTATTGGACAAATTGCAGCCTAATTTAGCAGAATTTATCAAACGTGTGCAGCTGCCAATTGTACATTTTCTGAAAATCTGATCCATATAAGCACTCTGCCTACGGCATCGTGCTTATGAGGACGAATCTCGTCCAATATTTTTTTTATTATTGCTGGCTCTTTCTATCTCTCTATGTATAATACATTAAATAAACAGCAAGCACCTTACTGTCCTTAGGTTAGCTGTTCAGCTGTGTGCGACCTCTCTCGGTCAAACCGCATGCTACACCTTGTGAGCATCACAGTTTACACCCGTTATTAAACGGGCGTTATATTATAATATACCGTACCGGTACCTTATAACAGAGCTATACATGTACATGTATAGCTCTGCTTATAATAATAATAAGTTATATAAATCATGCCCTGTGCATGAGTGGACCCAGATCGAGTCGGGAGGACGCCTCGATCGACCCGCATCCACAAATGTGAATAATGGTTGTACGATAATTTACTTTAAAGTTTTGATTTTGAATTTCCAATGCCAAAATATGTCTCCAAATCGTAATGAAAATATAGTAGGTTTACCAGTAGGCCTATAGGCTATCTATTATGTGCCTACGGCTATACCTGTTTAACCAATGTTGAACTTGCACGTGGTTTAATTGCACGTTTCTTTTTGCATATGGTAATATGAAATATAGGCCCTCCAATATGTATGCTACATGAATATCTAAGAATGCGTTTTGGGATCAACCCCCCCCCCCCCCCCCCCCCCCACACACACACACACTACTCACACTGTCACTACTCTAGTCAATACACGTGCATATTATTTGTTCCGCCGCGCCTGACCTCGCGCTGTAACCTGGAAATTTGACTTTAGTTGAACTTAAAAGTTGGCAAGAATATATGCCACCAGTAGGCCTACAATCTGAATCCCTACGTACATGTACTTCATTTCACTCAGCAAGGGTCATACATCCTCTACTTCTCTAGGCTAGCTAGAAATCTAGGTCAATATTGTCATGCATGCATGAATTCCACGATAGGGATGTATAAAGCGCGTTACGGTACCGTATGGTGGGCGTTATTTAATATAGATATTTGTGGACATTAACACAAGCATCCTCTGTGGTATTCATAATTCGTCTGAGGAATATAATTAATGGTATCCATGCACACTGCAACAATGACTGCACTCCACTGCCTACCTTCATTTAAAATACCGGGTACCGTACCGTAGATCAACATTTCATTTTCATATATAAATTATAATATCCGGCTATATAGCCTTATTAGCTATTATAAACATGGATAAAAAATCACAGATGTCTGACTTTTGGAAACTCTCAAAATCTAGAAAACCTTAGATTTGCGATAGTGTCACATGCACAAAATTAAGAAGTTGTGGAGCAATAAGGGAAGGCTATATTTACCTGTTAGCTCCTGTTCAGCTCCAGGCTCAGGCGCGGTATGAGCGCGGCGCGTCACTTGTTGCCGCGAGCAGACAGCAGGAAACGGAAATCTTGGGCGCCGGATGCTGGGAAACGCCACGTCGCGGACGCATGCGTATGCTGACAGAGGCCTGATATTTGTGAGAATGGATTATTTTCGCAAGTATTTAGGGGCTCCTAATGAAGGAGAGGGCGCCCCGAGTGGAACTGAAACTGTAAGTTTAATCCTTGAGACCCACAGCTACATATATTTTTCAGTTTGTTGGTAGAATCATCATACTTTGACAGTTGCAGCCTCTTTCCACTTAGACTTAAATGACCGGTCTGATCATCACTCCACTGAGGCTCTGTTTACATGCCCTGCCCCCAACCATCTCGAGCATGTCACACACACAACCGTCAACGTTGTCCATTTTATTTGCAATTAGTTATCCTTATCATATGATATAAACAAATAGTTATAGCTGGTATACTATAAAAGGTTCGACCTGCCTTTAGCAAAGCCGCTTTGGATATAATTACATGAAGCATTAATCCATGACCAACGCGTCAACTTCAATGCTAATCCCGAGTTACCCAGGCTCAGATCATCGACATCAAATCAGGGTGCCGAATCGGTGCAGATTTTTCTGTGTGTTGTCACGTATGATATTTGTTGAGGGAAAATTACGTCCGTTGCGGGGAGGGACATAAGTTTAAAAGAGATTTGTTAAAATGACCTAAATTTGTAATAATTATTGGGTGATAACTTCGATTTCAATGTCAATATATTTTGCAAATTTGTGGCCTACACGTACTACAGATTAGATTTGGACGTTCCGAATGTACCGTACCGTACTAGTACTAGTAGCTTTATGCCTACTTGGGACTTAAGTATTGCACAAAAAAGCCACAATCCCATCATCCCCCAGATTTCACAGGAACCAAAAGATTTACAGATTTCTAAGATAAATTTCTAAGCTAAGGCTAAGCCTAAGATTTCAAATTAATAATCTCCATTTATAAATGGGGAGACTATTTGTGTTCCCTATTTTGAAAGTAATATAAGTAACAGGAATCAAACGTGTCTCCTTCCTTGAGTTGAGGGGCAGTATAGAGATTGCCCCTCGCTGTGTACCGTACTATATTTTCATCACGTTACTTAATTACCTTAAATCAAGCAATGGATATATTTTTTCTAACATAAAATGGGGTTAAATGGGACAGTCCAGCCAGGGAGAAAAAAGACAACGTTACGGGAGTAGTGATATTAACTGATATTAACTTATTAAAATCTAATAAACATCGACTAGAAAAGATAGGAAAATGAATAGATATTTATTTTCTATTTAATTTGAATATATATTTTCATTAAGCAAATGATTGCATTTGATTGATATGTAGCAGTTATATCAACAACTTCAATATAGGCCCATATCAAGAGGATCTATTTTATTCAATCATTTAATTAAATCATCCAAGGTTTAGAAGTATCTAGTATTCATCCTTGTCCCATCCCTCCACTCCGCAGTTTGACATCCCTTTTCTCCCCTGACTATAGGCCTAGTGTGGCATCGCTGGCATCACCTCCTCTCAGACTCTGGCCCAGGGAGCGTTGCTTTAACAAACGATATTGAATCTAGCTTTTCCTGCAGCCATGTCACAAATAATCAACACGCAAGAGTCACTTTTATTTTAAAATGCTTATTCCAAAACCTCAATCAAGTGAGTAGTGCCACGTGTTATTGGGTATGTTTGAACGCGGCCTCCAACCGTCTTATCTGCACTAAATTATTATTCAGTACGGTATAAGAAGTCTTATTTAACTGGGGAATTACCAGCCTTTAATTCTCCCAAATTTTCAATAATCACTTTGTCATCTGACTTATCGTGCTATGTCCGTCATATTATTTACTTTTTCGATGGCTCAGAAAATTAATTGTCAATGTATTCCCATGCGAGCCTCCTTCTCGTCAATTACAGAGAACTAGGCAAGTTATTTATTCTACCTCGGATGAAATCCTCAGAATAACTCTTTCAATCAGCAGTAAGGAGTCGCAGCAGAGTATAACTTGGGCTTCAATGCCACTGCATTTTTGTGTTTAAACAGGGAAACCTTGACGTAGCTGTCAACACTTTCCTTGTTAAGTACATTTCTATGTGATTCGTCTATGCCATTAATTAATGTAACATATCTTTACAGATCGAGAGGCTATGTGACAGAGTGCAATCATCCACACTTCTAGAAGACAGGCGAGATGCTGTCCGGGCCCTCAAATCGCTGTCGAAGGTACCTCTAAATATTTTCTAATGGCCTAATCAGATATTTTTGTTTCTTTACGGTATTATGATTAATATCTTTTATTTTCCAAGTGTCAAAAATAGGATAGTATAATTTCTGACATTCAAGTGTCCAATTGTTAACTCTTCTGCTTTCTTAGGTGATATACAATTTAATTCAAGCATCCTTGAAATTGTTTTGTGCTTTGTCCCTGTTTATGGTTGTTACCTCAGTTGTAGTTTTTATTAGTTGTATTTTATCAGTATGACAATATTCTCAGGATTCCAACGTAACATTTATTTTTGTATAGAAATTTCGGGAGGAGGTCGGGAACCAGGCGATGCAGATATTGGTGCAAGTCCTACA
The DNA here is from genome assembly GCA_942159475.1 of Sthenelais limicola. Taxonomy (NCBI): domain Eukaryota; kingdom Metazoa; phylum Annelida; class Polychaeta; order Phyllodocida; family Sigalionidae; genus Sthenelais; species Sthenelais limicola. Next base: position 54,894,674 of record OW804095.1, on the reverse strand, counting down.
GACAGACCGAACCGACACCGAAATCACAGGATATGCTCTGGAGACGCTGTGTAATGTCATGTCGGGGGGAGAAGAAGGTACAAGCCTATATTGAATTTACCATCTTTATGCCGTCAAACATAAAATGTTTTAAATGGGTTATGTTTAGTGTTTTTAATGCCGGTCTTCGGCCTTAAAGCTGCATTCTCAGCCATTACAACAAAAGAAATATTAACAGATTTACTCATATCATGACTTGTAGAATTAGAATCTATCAATATTCTGCTGCTGTTATATTTTTACGGTATTTAAGAATTCCACTAAGTTGAATCCGAATCCACTAAATGAAAAAGAAATTGTAAAAAAGTAAGCTGGTATCCAAATATGGACAAGGAAGCACTATAATGCCTTCCATCTTGTTTGTTTTCACCCAATATTTCATCTCTATGTTCGGTCCGTTTCAGCTGAGACCTCCTTAACAGATTCCGATGACATTGGGGTCCAATTTACGGAGATGTTTCTTAACAACCCGGAGAATCTTCCCGTCCTCCTCTCCCTTCTTGAGGTAAAGGCTTTCCACAGTAATCATGCATCCAGAACGCGTAAATCACCTAATGTATTTAAAGCAATCCGACTTTATTGCAGATTGTAATCTGTAAGACCATTATTATATGAGGAAATAGTACCTAGAATCAATAACAAATCAAATAATCACAGATTAATACGAACGGTTCATTAGATCACCGGAATGGCCTTTCATTTTACAACCATCTTTCGTTGCACTCCGATAAAGTTGATTGAATATCATAGATATACAACTTTTATCAAATCTGTAAACTAGTCTCACAATGTTACGTTCTGTTTTTATTTTCCAGGAGTACGATTTTCACATCCGCTGGCCCACTGTCAAACTATTGACAATCTTACTACTGAACAAAGGACGTGATCTTCAAGAGGCCATCCTTGTGTCTCCTATGGGGGTCTCTAGGCTCATGGATTTGCTCTCTGACAGTCGGGAAGTCATCCGGAACGATGTGAGTCTATAACTTTTCCTTCCATTGAATATTCACTTAGCGTTTCATTTAAAATGCAAGCATTTTGAATGGAAAAGAAAAAGAGAAGAAGGGAAATGGATGCACAGGCTCAATTAATCCATGACCAACGCGTCAAATTTTAGCACAGGCTCCAATCGATCGTACCGAAGGGTCTTAATCTGGCGGCCTAAAGGTGCAATAGTACTCTTCTCACTAAAACACACGTAAACAAGCGTTTCATTTAAACATTGTTATCTCACGCAAAACGATGCGTTATTTGAAATTGCTTGCTTCCAGGGTTTACTCCTGCTAATTCAGCTGACCAAAGGAAATACCAACATCCAGAAAATTGTCGCCTTTGAGAATGCCTTTGAGCGCCTGTTGCAAATCATCAAGGAGGAGGACTTTAGCGATGGTGGTAAGCATTTAAATTCGACTTTTCATTTGAACACTGGTCAATACACATATAACTAGGTTCTATTTTTTTGTAACTTGATTGACGTCTTTTTTCGCCAAACCACAGATAAACGCACGGTGGTAAGACCGCCTATGGCGACACCGTGGTATATAATGTATTACTGCCAATAAAAACAAATAAAAAAGATAAAACACGAACATAGCTATATAACGAAATATTTATTAATCGTCTGCACGGCAGATTGATAATGGGCGTTTCCATAACTTACTATTACTAATGGAGCCATATTTTTTTCTTATGCAGGCATCGTCGTTGAAGACTGTCTTCTTTTGCTGCTCAATCTCCTGAAGAACAATTCTTCTAACCAGAACTTCTTCAAGGAGGGCAGCTTCGTCCAACATTTACCCCCCTACTTCGACTTGCCCCCGTTAGATGCCCCGTCAAAGAGCGGCTGGTCGGCACAGAAAGTTACCAACATTCATCTTATGTTGCAAGTGAGTCTTTCTCACAGAACGTGGCGCTCGGTGGTGCTCGTTTTGCCCTCTGGTTTGGGTGGATTGCTATCCTTTCTTGCTTTCTTGTGCAATATTCTCAATGAAACATACTAAAAAACTACATAGTCTCACATCTTGTGGGGGGGGGGGGGGGGGGGGGGGGAAATCCCACCCCAAAGAATACTGAGGAAGATATCCATGAATTCTTATAAGAAAGTTTGCAACTTTTTGGTCAAGGACTAGAGCAGCACGGCACATATTTTCACGGTGTTTTCCAAATCTTTATCATTCTAAATAAAAGAAAGACACATCACAAAACCTCTCCTAAACATTTTTGCTTCCAGTGGCAGAGCTATGAAACATAACAGCCTAGATTTTTATTGATATCAGGACATTCCTGAATCATAAATATCAATAAAATAATAACAGGTGCTTAACGAACCCTAGCATCTTTACTCTCATTATTTATGGTAAACACCTGAAAAATTACGCGTAAAATATCATCCGTTAAAAAATGATATGGTGAGCATATTTAGCCTAAATAGGGGGTTCTGTATAATGTTATCTGGTTTACTGTCCTAATTAATGTATCAGCAGTTTATGATATCACGCATTTTCTTTATTCAGTTGTCCCGTGTTCTCGTGTCCTTGAAGGATAGGACATTTCTTTTTATCATTATGGCGGTTGATGACTTTTGATCCATATGTGCAACAAGAAAATCTCTGTCATAGTTAGACTAAATCGTCTCAAGTTATGGTTTGTATTTTACGAGAAAAATTTAACAGGGTTAAATTAGGACTTCCTCTATTATCAAGGTGTTAAGATAATACAACCCAATACCTCTTTTCAACACATCCCTCTGCTTGATCAATCCATGCATATGCCTTCTTGCGTAGGACATGACAAATGAATGAATCCCTGTAGGAACAACCAATTATTATCCTTTGTATGCTTTCGCGTAGACATGCTTTTACAGATCCGCAGGTTTTTTTTACTTGGGTATCCATAAGTCATTAACACAATAGGTTATACCGATATCGCTAACCATGTATCATAGATAGAGGTGCAATGGATACCCAATTGAAATATAACCTGATCCACCCCAAATTTACTGCCGGGCAAACGCCTCCGTGTGTATTAGTTTACTCTGTAAAAATATTTATGTTCACCAAAATAGCTACCGCTCCCTCATCATTAATATGGATTTACACAGAACCGCAGGAGATATTCGATGAAGTATTGCTATGAATATCCTCCTTGTCACCTAAGTCCAACCGACCAAGTATGTTGCCACGGCAGTGACGAGGTTGGCATTTGTAGCATAAGGGTTGTTTGTAACATTTGTGCTACCCAGTCGATGAGACTTACATCTTAACTGAGCAAGTTTTTAAAAACCTATTAATCAGGTTTAAATGGTAGGAATCACACAATTCACTAATACCATGAGTTCAGGGTAGGTACAGCTAGGATAACATCGCATGTCTGTAGTAAAGCTGTGTACAAAAATATCGATGTGAGTTGTGTGGATTTCACTCAATTCGCATCTTTTTTTGGTGTATTTTTTTATTTATTTTTGCTGTGCTCCTTTGATGAATCCAATTTTAGTGATCATTTATACATTGTTGTGTGCATGAGCCGTAGTCCAGCATATTTATGAATACTTTGATACGAAAAATATGGAAAGTAAATATCTCATCAAATTTACACAGATCAGTGTTAATAAGCCCTATGATAAATTAAGATTTTACACCAATATAGCACAACTTCTTTAAAGTTGCATGTTCTTTGTTATAGATTATCGCTACTCGAAGTTTCGGATCTTAATATATCTGATTGATCAACTGGGTATTCATTTTCATCAACTCCATAATTTCCCCAAGGACTACCATGTGCAACATTCACATCGTGGTATATGGGATCTGCTTCTGGTTAATTGATGCATAAAAACATTGATGTCACCGCAACATTCTTTGACATTGATTCATACATGGATTAGTATTAGTCTTTGACATTTAGTTATCATTATCTATCCTTTCCGTAAATTACAAAGATTTGTTATCATGGTTGTTCGTGTCAGTCATCTTACTTTGCCTGTTCGAAGTTTAAGTCTAACAATCGATTCTGATCTGGTGAATCAGAACTAAATTGTTCGTATATTACGCGATACAATTTGACAAATACAGAATAGTAATAATACAGATTTACCAAATTATGAGATCTGTTTTAGCCATTTACAACGGGAATATTCTTGTGGTATCTGAATTTGATATTCGAAACAAATTCGGAGAGATAGTCACACAGTCTGTTAATTTGATATTTGTATTTATTAACCCTCAAATAATACTTTACATATTCCCGTGATTCTGAAAACAAGTGAAAACATCGATACATGTCGTTGCAAGACCCATTTGAAAAACCTTCTCCTACCCGTCGCTCTCATACCCTTACCTTGAATATAATCCAGACTTGAATGTCTTTAAATACTGCTTGTATAACTTTTATTTCCATTTTTTCAGCTCGTGAGAACACTAGTTTCTCCCAGCAACTCCCAGCAGTCTACCAGTGCCTGCCAAAAAATGATGTACAGCTGTGGTAAGTTTTATATTTGTATATATTACCATTGTTCTTTTATCTTTCTACTCCACGGTAAGCAAGAATCTGGTCCTGGATTGCCGACTCACTTAAGTGTCATACTCACGAATATATGTGTGTTCCTTGACAAACCAGCTGTCTTGTGTTTGACTGACAAACTCTAAAAGCTCCTTTGGTGAAACAACTAGGAATGTAACTAGGATTTTCAAAAATATAGCTTTAAATTAAATGTAACTCTGAGCTCAAACCGCCACATTTTCCCTACACGACAAAATAAGGGTATACCATGGGTATTTCGGCGGTGTTTGATTAAATATTGCACTAAGATATCCATTCGTGACCATAGAAAAAAACATACATAGCTTATGTTGGAAGATATTTTTATTTCGTCGAATTCTCCCCAACTGTGGAATTGATCAGCAGATAAATACTTTTTATCTAAAAACTTTTGAACTATCTAAACACATTCTGACTTAAGGCCGGTTCTTCCAGAGTGCGCTGTAAATGTACATGTTATGCTTGCAGGGCTCCTTCAGCAGCTATGTTCTATACTTATGGCCAGTGGAGTGCCAGCGGATGTCCTGGCTGAGGTGAATTTTCTCCCATTTTAGCTCATTTGCAATATTGATAATTGTAATTATAGTAAAGTTTATCTTACAAAGTTTATCTTTAAAAAGAGTACCGGGTATTCGTAAAGATTTATTTTAAAATTTGCATTCCTTTTTTTTCTTTACTTACAATGTCCCATATACGCACATTCCAATGCTTAGGAATATTTCAATGCATTCTTGTTCTAGTGAAATGTGCCACTTGAGTAGACAGTGTCACTGAGAAATACAAAGTTCTTTTCTCATTATAGCTTTCATTCGTATTGATCTCATGTATACAATTTAAGAAAATTGAGGCTCATTATGTACACCGCTGAAAAACGTGTCATAACTATAACACAGTATCTGTCTTTTCTATAGACTATCAACACCGTATCTGAAGTAATCCGAGGAAATGAGAGTAATCAGGAATACTTCGCCTCCGTGATGGCACCTTCCAATCCTCCCAGGTTAGTTCACTCAATGAGTCTTTTATTGGCGTTTCACCTGCACTATAATACAGAGGATAGTAAACGGTTTAATATGGAAACAGAACTTGCCCATCGGTCGGTCTGTACCTACCAATCAAGGTGCGGGTAATCAGCATGCATACTGAATCGTGCTGATTACCCTGTATTTAAGGTGTCCGGGAACGATGTTACCTGCCTAATACCATCAGGTTATATCAACCTTATTAATACACCTGTACCAGGAATAAATACATATTTAAACTACAATTATTTCGTTATCTTGTGTGTTGACAACTCCCGCCACTATTTATTGAACTGTGTAAACTACTCTTAACACGGAAACATAGACAATCGAATCTGTTGATGCCAATAGGAATTATTTTCTATTCAGGCCTGCTATTGTTGTTCTCCTCATGTCCATGGTGAACGAGAAACAGCCGTTCGAGCTGCGCTGTGCTGTTCTCTACTGTTTCCAGTCATTCCTCCACAAGAACGAGTTGGGACAGTCCCAAATAATCCAAACACTGCTGCCATCTACTGCAGATGGTGAGTTCTTTCATATTCTTCGATTAAGGCTTTCTGTCGTATCAGTCCAAACCTTCGTATTTGAAATACCGCGATTCAAGTGGCAATCATTGCATGTTTATAGGACATGCGGTTCCTATTTATAAGAGGTTATGATCGTTGGCAAGTGACTAATCTCCTGGATATGGAGTTGTGGATGACCCTACCTAAAACACCCTTGTCTCTAATCCTGTCGACTGCGACACATGTAGCAGCTCCTTGATTCAGTCCTAATCAATAATATTCTTTTTGGTAGAAATGGAGATAAAGATCTCATGTCATTAAAGATTATTTCGAAGACTGTTGTCACTCGTCGAGACTTTGATCTTCATATGAGTATGAGTGAATACAATTAAGTATGTGTTTAGTTCAGTGCTAATTATCCTTACCTAGATTGCTTACTGGATAGATCCTTTGAATGTGTATCCTTATGGTCGAAGGTTGCCTAAGATGTCCAATTTAGAGGCCTACATTCGTTCCTTTCATTTCCTTTTTATTACTGGTTGGTACAATATAAATTAATCTAAATACTGCTTGCGAAAATGTTGATCATACTATACGACCTTTCAAAGTAACCGAATTAATTTTCACTAAAAATGAGCAACGGAAAAGTTTCTTCCTTAGGAATCTTGGTTTCTGATATGGTGTGTAGATAGCTTAGTCACCATGCTCTAGTAGGAACTAACACACTAAAATCGCTCTTTGTTTGTCTTTTAGTGGCTAATAATGGAAGTGATGATGCAGGTAGGATGTTCAAAAAGTCGGTTACTTAGATTTTATTTGCATCATAATCATATCAAAGACTTTTCTTAGTGCCCCTTAGTTTGTCCATTGGTGTGTAAGGCCTTTGAAATATGTCCTTTTTATTAGGTAAGTGTTCGTGTCTGTCTATCAGTCAATATGACCATGCCCTAGAACTGAAGTGACATTTAAACTTTATTGGTCTATTCTGTTGGACATTGTGGGACTTCATATATTTTAAGTTTCGTATAATGCACATGCATGTATCAGTGTCCAATTATAATATTAATTTAGTTGATAGAAAAGTAGTTGATTGTTGACAAAATAATGAATGCCTTTGGAAGAATTAGAATTAGAATTTGGTCATGTTCAATACTAAAATGTAATATGATCGGACTCCACTTTATCATCATTTTGATCCAAACGTATAAGCTCATTATGTTAAATATTCATCCTCCTGTAAGGGCCTAGTCCACCAAGCCGATTCTCGTGAGATTTTGTCGCCGCAGAGGACTCTTTTCCACTAAACTGTGAGAATCGGCTTAGTGGACTAGGCCCTTTACGTACGTTCAATTATGTTCTATACTTGGAAAATATTCCTTTTACAGCTAACTCCATTTCTGCCGGCCAGTTGCTCTGTGGTGGTTTGTTCAGTGGCGACCCTCTTTCCACTTGGTTCGCTGCTGTAGCCCTACTCCACTCAATAATTGACAATTCAATTCAAAAAGAACAACTACTGCGGGTTCAGCTCGCTACTTCACTGGGAAACCCGCCCGTATCACTTCTCCAACAATGTACAAATATTCTAGGTCAGGTAAGAACAATTAAAATCATCCTTGTAGTGAAATCGTGGACTTTTTCGATATTTATCTACCAGATGTCATCAATTTCTAATACGATTTTGTTTTTTTATGATAGTCTATGAACTATGATTATTGGCACGTCATGCCGGATCAATGAACCATCTAGTCAATTTAATGAAATTGAAGCATAGTTATTCATATTCAGGGATAGGTAGGAGAAACGCTGGATAACCAGACTCAAAACACTGATTCCCAACCGATAAAATAAATGAATTAACGTCCGTTATAATAGAGTCTATTTCGGACATCAAACCAACGATCCGGTGATTGTAAAGTTATAGAATCATTGATCCCACGTTTAGATATCTTTTTAAATCTAATTAACCTTGAAAATAAAACTGAATTGTTTGATTTTGTCCGAGATGATAGAATGTTTGTTCTCATTCATTGTAGCGTGGTGCTAAGCTACAGATGCGAATTGGTCTCCTCATGCTCATGGCACACTGGCTAGCATACTGTCCACTGGCCGTCACTCACTTCCTTCACAACTCAAATAACGTGCCTTTTGTATCCTTAAACTTTGTTCATATAATCTCCAATCAATCTCATTATCTTTCGATAGGTTTAGATAACATTCTACTTAGATAATCTTATTCGTAGACTAGTGCATAATGAAAAGTTGGCGAACATAATTGAAAGTCATTTAAACTATCCATTGATTCTTTCTTCAACGTTTACCCCTACATTATTTTGAGATTTATAAAAATTGTTTTATTGATATCAGCTATCAGGTTGGTTTTTTTCGTTTGATTACCGGTATATTGAAGTTTTGTGCCTGGAATTTCAATAGTGCCGACTTGTAGTTGCTTGATAATTCTATCAGACTCGTGATTATGCTAAAGGGATGAAATCTTCAAAATCCAGCCAGTTAAAGTCACATTTTGATTTTTTTTACTTTTATTTGTAAAACCGTGTAAACCAGTGTTGAAATTGACATTTGTGAGGCACATGTATTATTCAAAGTAGTTTCTGATTTTCTGTTTCTGATACAATGATCCTTGACAATGTCCAAGCTAATTTCACAAGTTTGTGCATCCGATAGTGACGAGGGGGAGGTTTTGATACAAGGCCTTTATACATTCATCCTTGGTATCTCCGTGCACTTCAACACCGATCAAGTAGAAACATGTACTCGGTGAGTGTGGTTTGTAAGATTCTTGTTATTTTGAGTTTTAATTATAGAATCTGTTTGTGCCGCTTGTGTATTCTGGTACAAAGTTGTTGGTTTATAAATGCAGGTAATGTTCTACTTCACCGGTTCCTCACAGTTGCTTATTTTGTTTTTCTTACCATTTAATTGTAAAATTAATATGCTATTATCTTTCATGTATATTTTCAGGGAACACCTAAAACAAATTATAGAAAAGAGAATTGGAGTTGATCAATTCACTGACAAGTTATCTCAAGTTTCAAAGCAAGAGAGTTATATCAAAGCGGCTAAACAGCCACAGCTTAACAATAAACATTCATCAGAAGTGGTCTTCGATTATGCTTTCACGAGGCTGTTTAAGAAACTAGAAAGTAAGTATCTTGAAAAGGGAAAACTTAGGTTAACAAAGGAAAAAGCAATAGAAACATTTATAACCTCTCGTACCGGCTCAGGGCTCAGGGGAAGACCACCGCAATAGTGACCTAAGAAGCAAACCAAACATTGTAACATTGATGTATATAAGCGCGTATCCTAAATTAAAACGGGGAAAAAATACAATATAAAGTAAAGTAACATTTTCTAACTCCATAACTTTGTCCCAGTTTTAATATAGTGAAGCTATAATAAGACTCAACCCATGTAGCTTATCAGTAAATTATTATGTGTTTTAGGTTTTAGAATAAGACGCTGAGCTTTGGAGGAAGGAGTGCATATATATTTTATAATTCAATACATTTTCATGTTTGATATAGATGAGCTGATAGCTTCCTTATCTACTTCGGAGGGAGAAGCTGCAGCTAAACAACACTCTGTTGACCAACATGACAGTATCGTTGGTCAGTACAAGGAGCTAATTAGGGAACAGGTTCGTGAGGAAAATTCTTATTTCCTACTAAAACATTAATTAGAACGCTTAATTTTATTTGAATTTCATTTGTCTTCCTTTGTATTGCACACAGCTACATGCGACACAGATAGGAAATGCCACTGAATTTAAGGACAGTATTGAGATTCCCATTGTAATTTGATTCATTAAAGCTTATTTGGTTCAACCACAATCTTCTTATCTCCTTCAGGATTCACAGTTAAATTTGGTGCGCGGGGAACTTGGTCTGCTACAAACACAATACGATGACGCCGCAAAAACTATTGAATCTTTACAAGACCAGATACAACAGCTCAAAGACCAAAATGCGTTACTTAAGACCAGAGGTAAGTTTGTTGTCCCAACAGGTATTTTATACACTAATTTTGAAAGTGGCTTTGATATAGAAACGCATTTTATCGGTTTCATCCAGCTTCTAAGATTTTCTTGATGGAATCTTTTCAGGCGGTTCATTGCCTTCTGGAGATGTTGCATCTGAAGTTGCTAAACTAGAGACGGAGTTAGAGGCTAAGAATGAGGCGATTGAGAAAATTGTAAGTAATAAGAATTCGTGTATAATCACTAGTAAATGGAGTTAATCAACCCCTGTTGATAATTGTTTTCTCTTGTGCGTCTAGTGTGACATTTTGTAGCGCCGGTTCCATACGATTTGTCCCAGGCTGCTATAAGTGCTGTCGTGTTATTGGGTCTCACATTCTGCTATACAAATTCAACAAAATATTATTTTTTTCATCACTTTCCTGGTCTTTTAGTATATTCCTGGACTAGAGGAAAGGATTTTTTTTAAAATTACAATTATAATTATTAGAGGTTAGAAGAAATTTGGGGTCTATTGCAGTTCTAGAGGTCTAGTGCTAGGTCTAGTAATTGGATTATATAAGAATCACGAATTTTCCTATTTGATAAATCTTACATGGGTCGTGTAGTTCTTCAAACGCTTAACAAACAAACAATGCCGTTTTTTGCTTCGGTGCGTTTGCATTTTGAAAACTCGGACGGTCGTAATGTTTGTTACTTGTGTCTATTTTCTTATATTGGCCGAAAATGAAATAAACTGAAATAAAAAAATAATTTTCGTGTTCCAGCGAATAGTGTCGTTCATGACACTGAGGTCATGCAATAATCTCTTTATCAAAATTCCGTAATGAATGAATAAACTTCGTTTCAGAAAATGGAACTTGCTGTCTCAGAAGCCAAAGCCGTTGCATTAACTGCGGCACAAGGAAACGATAATAGTGGTCAAGGGGATGCCAATGCACTGACAATTCAAACAGCAGAGTTTAAGGCCAAAGTAGACGAATACTCTCGGCAAATAGAAGGGTTAAGAACAGAACTTTCAGATTTCAAACAAAAGGTAGCGCAACGAGAGGAGGAGGTGAAGCTCTACAAGAGCAAATACGAGGACTGTAGTAAACAAGTTGTGGAGTTGGTAAGTTTGCTGTCTTTTTGAGTAATGAATATTTCATGCTACTTTGGTAGGTTTTCTCTTGTCTTTCCCCATCATCTTTCTGACTCTGATGAATAAACCATTGTATATTAAGAGTCTGAGTCGGTATTCCTGCCAACATTATCTCATGTATATTATGCCCTCAGTAATTATCATATATTATATATAAATAGAACTATGTGCCCCTGCATGTAAATATACAGTTTTTTGTCAGAAGCCCTTTTTATATATCAACTTTTATTTCATTTCAGCGAGAGAAACTAACCTCAGGTACCGGTGGTGATGAAGCAGCCAGTTCCACTGCACTCTTGGTAGAAAGAAATTCTCTCTTGAGTAAAATCTCAGAACAAGATAAGACAATTAAAGAACTAGGAGTAAATTCAGAGGGATTTGAAGGAGAGAAAAAGGAGCTTCAGTTTCAACTCAGTTCAGCACAGTCAGATGTTACTCAATTGAAGTCTCAAATAGATGTAAGTTATTTGTTCATTTCACCTGCTCTTGTCGTATTTGATGACGCCTAAATATCAACATAAAAGAGATGATTTCTCCATCGTTGAACACAATTCTTTACTATATGCATATCCCACCATTATTAATTAATATTGTTACATGGCATTACGTAATCAATAGATTTGGAGCGTAATAATTGACAATCTCATTAACAGAATTAGATTTAAACATTTGATTTTGCAACAGTATAATTTTTTCCCTTTTTTCACTGTACTTCAGAGATTAGAAGTAGAGGTGAGTGAACTAGAGGCAGATAAACTAAAGATTCAAGAGGAGGCAGACAGTCAGCATAAGGAACAGGAGGATCTGTTGGTACTTTTGGCTGATCAGGATGCCAAACTTGCTGAGTACCGCAACCGACTAAAAGCTCTTGGTGAAAAGGTAAGAATGTCCTATTATTAGGGGGGTAGCCTCCTTATAACCAGAGAGTGGTCTAGGTTGGCAACATGTATACACTGGCAGCACCACCCAACTATCATCAAAGTCTATACCTCAGCTTCCCTCCAGCCGATATTCTTCATATCTGTCCCTCCGGTAGACAACTATAGTTAGGAAAGAGTTAAGCAGTCTAACAGTTTAAACGAATTAACGATTTCATGTGAATCAACTCGCAGAATTTGAGGAATGTAAAAAATAGGTTCCTGACTAAGAGACACTAGAGCTGCCTGGCGTCAGTCTCTAAAAAAGTCTCTTAAAATCTTACTATTCCATACTGTCATATTAAGATCTATCTGGGTGTGGGTGGAGTGGGCAGGGGAATGATGTGATTCCATACTAAGATGGAGGGCTTTTATATTCTTTATAAACTGTTATTTTGTATTGATAAAAATGCTGGGCTAGCCTCCTTGGTATCGAAAAATACCTTTGCAAAATGGCAATTTTATGATTTCTTGTAATTAAAACAATTTTTTTTTTAAATCAAAATATTTGATTTACCAAATTTCGTCAAAATGTTCAAAAATAATATATACTTCGGTCTGCAACAAGAAAGTTCCTGTTTAAATTAGATATAATCTAATTCTTTATTTTCACCAGAATAAACATGGATAAACAGGATTATTTTACCTGGCAAGCTACCAAAGTTTGTAATTATCATTACTGCAATGGTTGCCTAGAACAGGCAATTTAAGTGGTACTGTTAAATTATATTACGATTAGTTAAAGATTATCACTTATTTATCCTTTGTCTTATACATTCATGAATATTCATGTATATGTGCATTGCCATGGATTTCAGGTGGAAGATGACGACAGCGACGACGATGATGATGACGATGATGATTTGGAAGATGACTGAATTAACTTTGTAAAATCCTTAATTAAATAACTGTTTCAATTTGTTGATAATAATGACTGCCTGCATCTTGTAAAATGATGAAGTGTTGTACATAAAGCACCTTTCAATGTATCAATCAAGTCCTAGCGAATTACTTTTGTGGTATTAGCGAAAAGCTGCGTTTTACTATGTTGGGAATTTATGATTCTGGAGTAATTGAAGTCCTGTTAAATTCAAAACCGATATAATGAATCTGTGTTGCATAAATGGTTCTATGTTTACCCTTGCGGGGGTTTTATGTAAAAAATGTGGGTCTGGGGGGTTACTTTTCGCCCAAACTTCCATATTTGAGATCATGGTACTAAACAAAAAGAAATGGTAAGTGATTGTGAATGAGAGGTAAGGTAATTAATGCTAAGGGGCTTGTGGGAAATGAGTAAATATGCATCAATTAGCGCTGCCAGACAATTTTTTCGCTTGTTAATTTGCTGATATTATTACACATTATTTAAATCATCTTTAAGGACCCCGTTTTAACATCATGTTTAGAGAAATTAAAGATCCACTAATACTTCGGTCAAATTCCATCTACCTCTTCAGTTTTGCATTTATTTTTTTCTGACGATTTCCAGAAATTAATTTCAATTATTGCTTGTAATGTGTAAGGAATGAGCACGTTGTACGCCGGCGATCGTATACACTATGTTCCGCTTAACCTGCACTCAGTTTACCTGAATTTCCAGTTAACCTGAGCCTTTTGCAATTTCTAACTTAATGTAGCTTTTCTCTTTAGCTGAATTTTCGGTTAATCTAAACTTTTTCTGGTCCCCTCGAGTTCAGGTTAAATGAAACATAGTGTACATCTCAGAAACATTTATGAGTCTATGCCCTGCATGAAGTTTTTATTTGTAATGACATAGATTGTATATTGCTTTCAAGAAATCTTGTGTAGTTTCTGTGGATGGCCCATCCTTGATTATTTTATCTCGTTCCATACTTTCCATCTAAGCACTTCATACACTAAAACTCATTGTAAACCTGCCCCCCCCCCCCCAACTTAATATTAAATATATGGGTCCCTCGTTCCCAAATACGTGACTGATTACTATGTCGGTCCCATTATGACTAGTTTTATTTATTCACGGTCAAAGCTTTTGAATTATATAGTGATAATATATCTGTAAGATCCTGCGCTTGTACAGCAATAAATATCGATTACCAAACATGGTTGTTTGCATTGAATTTGCTAAAGAACTGTAAAGATGAAATAGAAATGGTTTGAAAATAAAACTTGGTTTATTACATGTGCTGGGCTGAAACAAAATCGACAAAGCGGGGTTGTATAATTATACACTGGCATATTTACCAATAAGCTTAATTATACACTGGCATATTTACCAATAAGCTTGTAATATATACATAAATGGGTAATACCTACAGAAGTTTATTTAACCGACTTCAGGGCTACTTGGTGATAAAAAGCACAATATTTCTCTTATCTTAAATGAAAAAGGATTGGCTCTAAATACCGATCAGTTAAAAGGACTTCGAAAAAAAAAACTGCACAGCAAAACAATTGCCAGTAGATAAAGATGCACTTGGTGTATAATGCCAGGTGAGAAAGGCTATAAAGGTTTTGATCTTGATTGAAAAAGTATCACGGTTTTATATGTACATATACAATTAGGATAACATCCATTGGCGAAACGGGTCTTGTTTGGTGTATTAAATAATGATGTCCCTCCATACTCAAATGATGAATAATACTCTGTGTCTACGATGGATACCTGGGTAGAATTTTTGGAATATTCCAATATGCCATCCAGGAAGGGTATGCAAATATCTAGGTTTAATAACCCATCACTGTGGTGGTGTTCCTGTAGTTCTGTGGCGTTATGGTCCTGTAAATATAGAAAATAATGCCAATTATTTCTTAGCAATCATAAGATTATGATATACATAATGCCAATTATTTCCTAGCAATCATCAGATTATAATCTACATACTGGCTGATGAGAAATATCTAATGTATATTTATAAGGATTTCATCAAGGGGTTCTAGACGAATGCATTTATTTGAGTAGGAATACGCGGTTTGAATTACTTACTTTGTCACATTGAGGTGAACAATAGAGTTGACTGGTGCAGATTTTGGTCCAGCTGATGGCATGAAAATCTTT
The DNA here is from genome assembly GCA_942159475.1 of Sthenelais limicola. NCBI lineage: Eukaryota > Metazoa > Annelida > Polychaeta > Phyllodocida > Sigalionidae > Sthenelais > Sthenelais limicola. The sequence continues at coordinate 54,879,482 of OW804095.1, read as the reverse complement.
CCACTCTTATTAACAACTTGTATTGGCCGCAGGATCTTAACATTATAAGCACCTCCAGAATGAGATGGATAAGCTTCAAATGTACCAGCTTTAGATCCAGCGGGCTGAAATAATGTAAATGTATTGAGTAAATTCCTTTGGCACTAAACGTTCAACAAAAAAATTGACATCCCCATATTTCGAAATCCAATCTCTACTATAGCCCTGCTGGTATGTCGCAAAGACACCGATATAGTTCCCATGGCGACCATGCCTTCTGAATGAAGGCACAATAATATATAAAATAATATATTTCAAGCCCGAGCTTATAAACGGGGCAATACGGTATATCAAGGAAATGGTGCCCTAACTTTTTAATTACTCTAAACGTATTAATGTTCGCACAGTATTTATTTTAGCGCACCCACCCTTGAGCGCGAAAATAAATCCTGCGCGAAAGGTATACTTATTGCATAAACAAGGTGAGAGACTTCCTTGCTGCGCGAATTTAAATCCGCGCCAAAAGGTGTCAAAGTACTTAGTGCGCGAAAATGTATCTGCGCGAAAATAAATACGTTCACAGTAATGTTTTATCTCTAGCTCAAGGCAAATATTACTTATATAATCCAACAATAATTCATTGTGGGTTTGATTACTTTCTAATTTCTCATAATCAATAAACTTTACAGGGACGCCTCAACGCCATCTCAAATCTATGTCTACGTACCTTCTTCCCTGGTGAACTGGGCTTGAATGGTTTGACATCTATTTTCTTGGGGTCAGCTTTCTTCGCTGGTGGTAGAGGTCGATCTGATTTGTATGGGTTCTCATCGAAACAAGAGCGAGGATGCATATTCAGCTTGAAGGCGCCTCCCTTTAAGTTTTTTCTATGCATTTCATTTTCTTTCTGTAAAGAAACAAGCATCATAATACATTAATATTAAAGCTGAAAATTCTGCTTTTTGTTTTTAAAAACAGTTCCATAATCATCACGGGCCATATCATGAATCTGCACGTCAGGGTAATTAAGTTAAAACAAAATAAATCATTTACCTTTGTGATTTCTTTCGCTCTATCATATTCGCCTGCTGCAGCTTGGTGCTGATCATATTTACCAATGGTTACATTGACGTAGCTAAATTTAAAAAATATATATTTAGTTGGTGTATCCCAGAAATAATTCAAAAGGACCGGAAAACAAGCGACGAGATAGGTTAAACGTATCCCATGTATCAAACGAACCGTCTATATAATATATATAATGGTATTGCGGTTACAATGACTAGAGTAGACTACGGAAGAAGAAGCTCTATGACACGTTGAGGCATGTAGAAGATGGCCCATATACATCTAGATAAGGTCTTTATTCCACTCCTGATCAATATGCTCCACGCATTGGAACAACTAGGGTCAGTATACAGGTAGAAGCTGGTGTTGAAACTGGTCAATACCGACAATTAAGTTGGGTTTTTTTTGTTTTTTTTTTAAATTTTCAATTAATTATTTCATTACGTGTGACCTAATTAAAGAGAGTGGCACTACACAATCAGTGAATTTAGAATCGGGACACTATGAATGATTGATAAATACGTGCTTCTAAACATCTATTTTTAGGACCTACTTATAACTCTACTTACCCAAAACCGGTCCCCTTTTTGCCAGGATTTGTATAGATGTTTTTGCCGGCAGCCTTGTATTGTTTCTTTGCCTTTTCTGTTGGACTAAATGCCTCAATTGCACCGCCAAGTGTTCCGTAGTGGTTACCCTTGCCAGAACTAAAAGTGTGAAGAATCGCGGAAACAAGAGTTAGCAAAGCAAAAATGTAGGTACACCGAAAACAATTTTTCCATCGCAATTATACCCGAGAAATAGGATTTTTTTTTTCCTTCGTTTATTTCGTTAGGGATGCATAAATGAAAGATTTAGAGTAGAATCGGAGAGGTGTAGTTCATATTCCTCCATAACAGAACTTAAAGTTGTTTCGGCGTTAAATCCGCGTATCAGCTATTGATCATTTGTTACCCATGAATGAATGCTTCAATTGGAGTGCTTTAGACCGTGTAAGACAAAGATTGATTTTCATTCAGTTCAGTGGAAGTCAAGAAGTAAATTTGTTCAGATAACCACATGATCACCCATGCCTATAGGTAGTTCGCAAGTATTAAATTTGTGTTCTAGTTGGAAAAATGAATTTGATTTGTATGGTTCATGTAGATGTTTTTGTAGAAAATAAAAGTGTTGATCATATATAAAAAAAAACAAGTATCGGAAGTCTTCTTTAGTTCATTTCTGGGGAACCGATCGTTAAATGGATGTTTTTGATGAGTATAAGGGAAACCAATTCACCCCTGAAGAAGGCAAACACTGACACAGGTCAAAACGCGTAGGGTGCGTTGCACCTTTTTCTATAAGCGCCAGCAAAAAAGCAAGCATGAGTACCTTACTTTTTTTAAGCCTACTACAGAATATGCCATTCTTTAAAATACCAATTAAATATACCAATTAAATATACCAATAAGTTATGATGAGTTGGAAAAATGGTGAGGGATATAAATGAAATTGCTGAAACTCTACACGAATTCAAAAGTCCAAAGCTATAGTTTATGAGACTTACGGTTTCTTATCCCCGCTACTCGGCAAGAAAGGTTTGCCAATGTTTTTCTGCATTTCCTTGAGGCGATGTTGTCTTCTGATTTTGATTGGGTCACTGTAGGCTTCACTGTCCATGATTCTGATAAACTTATCGGAGAAGTAGCCTACTTGAAGCGCAGAGCGGGCTTTACTTCCACCTGGCAACATCTGCTTTCCCTTATTAGCCGCCTCATTGAAAGTCACTAGGTAAATCAGGAGAAAATGATAAAAAAAACAAAAAAACAATTAAATTCGTGCAATATTAAACTCGTGCCTGCGTCCTATTTGCATTGAAAAAGAGACGTTTGCAACTGTGCGAGTGATTGAAGAAATGACGCCTTTTTAAATCTTGTTAGCAGTTTGGAAACATTAAATAAAATGATTTATGATTATCTTCAAAAAGGACATCAGTTACCCCGACTGTTCCTCAATCGAGAGATGTAAAGGATGGGAGGATTTATTTTTACGTATTTAAAGGGTAGACCCCCCCCCCCCCCCCCCCCCCGCCTTTTTTTTGTTTTACCGATTCTTGGTATTCGAGAATATATGCATGGACCCACAATTTACTTTACATAAATATGCTGAATAAAAATCTTTAAAATATTTTTTTTTTAAAGTTCAAGACGCCGAGCGCTGTCATGACCGCGCAAATTAGCAGCATATTACCCTCAACCTCCGAAAAATATCGGGGGCGGCCATAGTTCAAATTTGCGCGACATATGGACGGTCATGGCATTCAGCCTTCAGGTGTGAAATCGGGAGAACTTAAATTAATTCACCTCAATTTGACAAATTTGTGAATTCAAAAAAGGCCTGTTGTAGTTAATTGGGTGAAAAACAAGGATGGAACTTGTCTATGGGCATTTGGTAAGAGACAGTGGTGAAATAAACTTTTTTCTTCACCCGCCAAATTGTTTTGTTTCACACTCTGGGACTGAGAGATAACAACGGAAGATTTTCTAGCCTATAACTATCTCTAGATAATATGCTATAAGCCTATAAGCTAAGCCTAAGGCTGTTTCTATAGTGAGGAGTCTAAGGGGAAAACCAGAAGTGCCGCGTGCGTGAAAGCCATAATAATTGGTGGAATCAGTGAGGCATACTTTTATTTATACCGTATACCCTCTTTACTTTAGAAAGAGTCATCATCTATGGAGTGAACAATCTAATACGGTATTACTAAAACCGGGGCCATCAGTGATAAGTATGTTATTTCCAAACTTACATGTTTCTGTATAAAAAAGGAATATAAATATAATTATGACTTATGTACATTACAATGCAATATAATCAGCATATATACGCTATTTGAGGTGCCGAAGACCTCCCAGATTGCAGGAGAAAACCTCTCATGGCTGCTAGTTAGCAATAAAATATTCCAATATGTATAGGCTTATACTATAGTTCAAGACACCTCTAGGCTAGACAAAATATAGCCTACGTCCCGACCCCTACTCACTGGCTACTCAGATATTCCCACCAAATAATTTGTTTAAAAGTTCAGATTAAGCGTTTTAAAATGTTTACATATATTTAATTGATTCATATCCAGTTAATTTCTAGGCCTACTAGTGATACAAATTGGTATCTATTGGTTCAAAAACATGTACCGTACACTGATATTGACAGTGACAATTATTACAATTTACATACGTGTGTTTGTGGCCTTGTATTTATCCGCTATTGTGGTATATCCCATCTCCTGGAAGAGGCCGATCCTCTCCATATCAGTCTTCGTGAATCCCTTGTCCCCCATCTTGACGTTTTTTTCCCGAAATAAAATGTACGAGTAAAGTTGTCGACACGCTCCTCTGCTGAGACTAGGCTAATGATGTGGGTTCCTATGCCTCCGTAGCTTGTTTGGTTTCTTGCGTAGACCCGACCGTAGTGAGCGCGAAAGCCCCAAAAGGCACTGCGCTTTTAAAAGCTACTTGTGATTACTTCCTAACTAGCATCGCCAAATGAAAAGCTACATATTGTCTCTTCCTTGGAAAGTTTTGTTGCAATCTCAGCTAGCAAACGTGTCTTTTAAAGAAAAGTACTTTAGTCAATAAGCCCGCAATTAGCCAAGGGATCGATGGGATGTGTTCATAATCACCAAGGAGATGATTGTAGACCGGAATATCCGATATGCGCGCGCACAAATTGTTACACGACGTATATACCTCTGTTATCCGTCCGAGTTCTATGCTACTCATTTTTATAGGTACGGTATTTAATTATTTCGACTTGTATGGGGTTTATACTAGGCCAGAATTAGATTTCGTTCAGGGAAAATGCACATGAAGATGCGGCCGGCCATGACTTAAAATGTGCGTGCAGTTGGGATCGAGAAGCCTTCCATCTCCCTTAAATTTCTCGCCCTCTCTTCTTCTCCCCCCCCCCCCCACCCCCCCACTTCGTCTCTCTCTCTCTCTCTCTCTCTCTCTCTCTCTCTCTCTCTTTCTAGCTCTCTCTCTCTCTCTCTCTCTCTCTCTCTCTCTCTAGCTCTCTCTCTCTGTTTGAATTCCACAATGTAGGCCTATAAAATAATGGTTGTGGTTATTTTGGTATGGTCTGAGGTCTGAATACATTAATTCTTGTCTGCAGCCACCGTCAGGTGGCAGCCCATGAGAAGGGGAACGAGGCTAAGGCAGTTTACGGGATTTACGCATCAAGTGCAGTTCGGGAGCAAGTCCTCAGTGCATTTTTCACCTAATTTTCTGCTTTCGACGAATTTCCTACCAACTTTCAAGCGACAAACTTGTTCCATTTGACATTGTGACCCTTCTTAACCAGTTTGGTGAACTTTATTGCTTCCCTTTCTGTATATTGAGAACTTATTTGGTCAGCACGTGGCTCGCGTCCAAATTCCAAGATGTCGGACATTGACCTCGCTAAGGACAAGACGGCCGAGGATCCCCCTGAGGAAGCCGCGGTTCTGCCGCAGGAGCCAACTTTGGGAGATATCCTCAAAAAACTCAACGGTGTCTACTCTAAGATTGACATTGTTAATATGGCTGTGAACAGCGTTAATAAGAGGGTTGTTTCCCTTGAACAGGGCGCTCTTGAATCAAAAAAGGTGTCTGCGAAACCTGGTGACAATGGTACTCCACGTGAGTCCAGATCTAGGTCACCTTACATTCGTCCGTCGGGTCACTGCTCTCGAAGAGAGGATTTCTACAGGGATTCTCCTCGACACTCTCATCGCCGCCCGAGGTTTTATTCATCTATTTCTTCGTCTTCCTCTCCTAGTCCTAGGAGGCAGAGGAGGACTCGCAAACGTAAGCGCACTCATTCAGTATCTAGTGGAAGTTCAACCAGAGCTCCCCGTAGGAGATCTAGGTCACCTCGGAGATCTAGGTCACCTCGGAGATCCAGGTCACCTCGTGCCGCCGGAAGTGGCGTTGTAACCTTTCAAGATGGCGGTCAGACAGCTTCCGGGAATAACAATAACATTGTGAATGATCCGGAGCCTGCTGCTCCTGAGATAGAGGATGGGGAGCTCATCGAGGATTGTTCTGGTATCTTTGATGAGTTCGTCAAACAGATGAATGAGAAGGGCAATGAGGGTAATCCGATTGTGAGTCAGGAATTACAGCGCTATTTAAAACAAGTGTTTTCTTCTCCTCCGACTGGGAAAGTCTTTGATGAGGTGAAAGCTAGGAACAAACGTCCGTCCAATGTTGAGGTTCTCAAGACTCCGGATGTTTCTCATCTGGTCTGGTCGGCCTTAGGTGACGATCCAAAACGTTTTGATTCAACTCACAGGAAACTTCAGGTGACGTTGTTAGCTCAAGCCACCGCTGTGACTTATGCTGCTGATGTTTTCTTTGACATTAAGACTCATGTCGTTGATAAAGATATCCTAACAAAGATAAACAAAGGTTTTGTCCATTGTCGTGATGCCTTGGCGATTGCTGGTTTCTACAATATGTTTATTTCTACTAAGCAACGTCGTACTGAAATGGCTAAGCATTTGAAAGATACCTACAAGGAATTGGCGTCTAATGCTAAACGCTTCCCTTCGTCCCCTGCTAATCTCTTGGGTGACGACCTAGAGGCTAACATAAAGACTTTGGAAGGGAGTAGGAAGATTGCCATTGTAGCTGAGCCTAAAACGCAAAATGCCAATAAGAAGGGTTCACAGCAACAACAACAAAAAAACTCCGATCGGCCTCCTTACCGCCCTCAGGGAGGGGGCCAGAAGAAACAGAACAACGACGATTATCAACAGAACTTCTCCCGCCGGGGTGGGAGGGGTTCAAGGGGAAATCAACGAGGACGGGGGTCCCAATCGTCCAGGCGTTACAGCAGGTCGAGGGAACGTCAGCCCCGAGACGATTATTACCATCAACGCGATTATCACCATCGCGATCGGGAATATCGCAGATATTAGAGGTACAATCTCAGTTAGATGCTATACCTTCTTCAGTTTCACCTTCTGCATTTACTTTGTTGCCAGAGGGCCCCTCTGTATTATCGTTCACTCCAGGAAGTATCTCTCATCATTTGTCTGAGTGGGAAAAGATCACCTCAGACCCGGAGATTTTGAGTATTGTGCGAGGAGTTCAAGTGTCTTTTATCAAACCTCCATCACAACAATTTATTCCTCATCAGTATGCCTTTGGTCCTGAAAGGAAGTCAGCTGTTACCGAGGAGGTTCAGAAGTTGATTCTGAAAAGAGTTGTTGTTCCTGCTGACATGTCAGAGATTTCTTTCTTGTCGAATGTCTTCGTTACACCTAAACCAGGAGGCAAATGGAGACTTATCATTGATTTAACTGAGTTGAATAAGCTTATTCCGCCAGTTCATTTCAAGATGGACAATCTACAATCAGCTCTAGAAATGCTCAGACCGGATTCCTACATGGCATCGTTGGATGGATCTACAAGAAGCTTATTTCTCTCTGCTCCTCCATAGAGATACTCAACCCTTTATTGCTTTTCCATGGGAAGGAAAAATCTTTAAGTTTGTGGCGATGCCTTTTGGACTTTCGCCTGCACCTTTTAATTTCACCAAAGTTATGAAACCAGTGTTTTCCTCTGTTCATGAACAGGGGGGTTTCGGATTTAGTTACATTGATGACTGTTTTCTGTGGGGTCAGACAGAAGAAGAATGTGCGAATTCTGTGTGTCTGGCTTTGAACCTTTTGTGTAAGTTGGGGTTTTTGGTGCACCCCCAGAAGTCAACAATAGTGCCTTCACGAGTTATGAAGTTCCTAGGTTTCTTCATTGACTCCCATGAAATGATTGTTTTTCCTCCAGACGCAAAAAGGACGGCTACCCTGGAGAAAATTGATGTGTTCCTTAACAATCCGGAGAAAGCTTTCTCCATTCAACAAGTGTCTTCGATCACGGGCACTTTAGTTGATTCGGCCGTGGAGTTGATTATGGTCTGGCTCACTATAAGAGTCTGGAAAAAGATAAGATCGCCGCCTTAGTGTATCACAAGGGTGATTTTTCTGCAAAGATGTTCTTGTCGCAAGCGGCCCATGAAGATTTGTTGTGGTGGAAAACAAACCTTCCTTGGAGAGCGAGAAAAATCAGAACTTTTGCTCCTACCCTCACTCTGTTCGCCGATGCTTGTGATGAAGGCTGGGGTGCTGTTCTTGGTGAAGATGTCGCTCAAGGTTACTTTGACGACTATGAGGAACAATACCACATTAACACCAAGGAGATGTTGGCTGTTAAGATGGGTATTCTTTCCCTTGCAAGGGATGTGTGCAATACTCACATCGTGGTTCGCTCTGACAACACTACAACAGTGGCGTATATCAATAAGTGTGGAGGAACTAAGTCCCCCAGTTGTAACGCAGTAGCCAAGGAAATCTGGCTGTGGGCGGAAGAAAGAGAGAATTGGATCTCTGCCTCACATATTCCAGGAGTTGAAAATACAGAAGCAGATCTTGCTAGTAGACATCTGTCTGATGATACAGAGTGGGCCCTCAATCAAGAGATTTTTTATCATATCTGTGCTGAATTTGGTTCACCTGATGTCAATCTGTTTGCTTCTAGACATAATTTCAAAGTAGAAATCTATGCTAGTTGGTTCCCAGATCCTTTTGCTTCGTTTGTGGATGCTTTCTCCATTCATTGGAACCAATTTTCACGCCCTTTTATTTTTCCTCCTTTTAGGCTGGTCGGAAGGTGCCTTCAGAGGATAGAAATGGAGGGTATCAGAGCGATTCTGGTCGCCCCCGATTGGCCCAGTCAACCATGGTATCCTCAGCTAAAACGAAGAAGCAGACAGCTTCTCTTCATACGGAAAAACAAAGGAAATCTAGTTCCTCAAAAAGGAAAACGTCAAGATCTAAAGATCTCCATGTGCTCTCTACTCATCGCTCTATTCTGAAACAATTTGTTGACAACTTAGACCTGTCTTCTAGAGCTAAGAAACATTATTTTCGCAGCTGGTCTAAAAATACTAGAAAGTCTTATCGCACTTATCATCGCAAATGGAAACAGTATTGCTATGACATGGACATTCCTTACACCATTCCTTCGTTTCAACAAGGTGTAGAGTTTTTGTGTGATTTATTTGATGATGGATTGGGGTTTGGAGCCATTGCCTCCGCACGTTCAGCTTTGTCAGCTGTTATGCCTAAAGTTGGAAATACTACTTTTGGCGCTTGTACTGTCATTTCTAAGATCATCGGGGGTATGTTTACCCAAAGACCTCCAAAAACAAGGTATTCCGAGACGTGGGATCCGGATATTGCCTTGAACTATATTTCAACGTTATTCCCTTTGGCAGACTTGAATCTTCCTCAACTGACTCAAAGGACAGCTACCTTGATGATGCTAGTTACTTCGCAGAGAGTCCAAACTCTTCGTACTTTGAAATGTGAAGACATTGTTTTCTCTAACAAGGATAAAGTGACCATCATGCTCTCTGAGGTGATCAAAACTTCGTCTGTGGGTAGATCTCTAGGTTCTATTGTAATAGAATCATTTCCAGACAACGAAAGTGTGTGTGCCCTTACTTGTCTTCGACACTACTTATATAGGACCAGAGACCTTCGTCCTAAAGATGCTTATGGAAACATAACCGGACCTTTGTTTATCAGCCACTCTGCCCCGTTTAAACCAGTACAGAATTGCACTGTTGCAAAGTATGTACGTTGCTTGTTGGCAGCGAGTGGTGTGGACACCAACGTTTTCAGGCCCCACAGTGTTCGTGGGGCCACTACTTCTAAGCTAGCTTCTATGAACGTTCCGGTGGAGCAAATTATGGCTAAAGCCATGTGGAAAGATGAGAACACCTTTCGGAGGTTCTATCAAAAACCGATTAATGTTACGACTCCTACGTCTACACATCTGTTATCTTCATTTGCAAATAAGAAGAAAACCCCAAAGGCTAAGTCTCGCAAGAAGACTGTTTAGTTTGCCTACTTGGGTTATATATACATAAGTTAACTGTTCAAAATCCAAACATGTTTGGCTGTTTGGTGTGTTACTTCAGTTACATTTCTTCAGTATTAAGAGGACTCGGCTTGCTGCCAAACTTTGATGGCTATCCCGGAGGAATTGTTGGTTAAAACTCTCATGGGCTGCCACCTGACGGTGGCTGCAGACAAGAATTGTCTGGATGTACAAGACTTACTTGTTCGTTGATGTACATCCTTGATTCTTGCTCTGCAGTCAGCCGTCGGTGGTGAGGACATGCCCTCCACACCCGCTCCAAAGTTGGTCCTACCACCGGGTTGTCGTCTGACTGTTATTCCAGACATGTTTTGAGAGTCTCAAGAACATGCACTTTATTACAATTCCTCTGTTGCAAGCTCCGCTCCCGGTTAAACCCTGCCTTAGCCTCGTTCCCCTTCTCATGTCCTCACCACCGACGGCTGACTGCAGAGCAAGAATCAAGGATGTACATCAACGAACAAGTAAGTCTTGTACATCCAGACAATTAATGAACATGGTCAAACCAACCCATATGTGGCATGTAGGCCTACGACTACGTGTGCCTGCATGGTTTTCTACAATATGATGAAAACGGGCATTATCGAAAATAGGGCATATCCTGCGTAAGTATAGTTGTAGGCCTATAAAGTATAATAAATAGGGGAGAGTGGGGCACCTTAATTGAACCACTTTTTCATATTTCCCCCCTCATGCTATAATTAAATGAGGATTAATTTAAGGAATTGCAGCCATGCGGTAACATGAACGTAGGGGCCTAATAGTAGGCCTACTTTCAGACAATGTATTACTCGATCCCAAATAGGCCTATATAGGCCTACTGTACGGTACTTGGATGATTGCTATAAAAATATCAAAATTAGTGTTTCCCATTTATATGGACAACTCTAAGGTTCGGTAAAAAATTAAAAGTTTGTGACAACTAAAAAAATTCGGGTAAACTCAAAAGTTCACAACTTGAAGGTTCGTCAAAACTGTTGACTGACTTTTAGGAAAACTTCTTCCGACTGCTGACTGTCAACTTTTTTACTGATTTTTGGTTAACTTTTGGACTGACTTTCAACTTTTCACCTGACTTTCAACTTTTGGACTAAACTGACTTTTGACTTTTCAACTGACGTTTGACATTTCAACTGACTTTTGACTTTTCAACTGACTTTCGTTTTTCTGCCAGTCAACATTTTTTGACTGACCTTCAACTTTTCAACTGACTTTCAACTTTTCAACTGACTTTCAACTTTTTGATTGATCAACTTTCAATTTTTTGACTGACTCAAACGTTTTGACTGACTCAACACTTTGACTGATTCAATTTTTCTCCTGACTTTCAACTTTTCCACTGAACTGACTTTTGACTCGTCCACAGACTTTTGACTTTTCCACTGACTTTCATTTTTCCTACTGTCAAATTTCTTCAACTGACTTTCAACTTTTCCACTTACTTCCAACTTTTCCACTGAACTGACTTTTAACTTTTCCACTGAACTGACTTAATTTGATTTTTGACTGACTTTTGACTTTTCAACTGACTTTCATTTTTCCGACTGTCAACTTTTCAATTGACTTTTTGACTGATTCAAATTTTTGACTGACTCAATCTTTCAGCTGACTCCATTTTACGCCTGACTTTTTGACTGACTTTCAACTTTTCAATTTTTTCATTGACTTGCAAATTTTGCCTTTTGACTTTACACATCTTTGATTGACTTTCAACGTTTGACTTTTTGACTGACTCAATTTTTCGACTGACTTAACTTTTCGACTGAACAGACTTTGACTTTTCAACTGACTGTCTAATTTTGAACTGACTTTCAAATTTTGACTGACTCAATTTTTCGTCTGACTTTTGACTTTTCCACTGAACTGACTTTTGACTTTTCCACTGACTTTTTGACTGACTTTTGACTTTTCCACTGATTTTCAATGTTCCTACTATCTTTCAACTTTTTGACTGAACTGACTTTTGTCTTTTCAACTGAACTGACTTAATTTGATTTTTGACTGACTTTTGACTTTTCAACTGACTTTCAACTTTCTGACTGATCGACTTTCAAATTTTTGACTCACTTTCAACTGTTTGACTGACTCAACATTTTGACTGACTCAATTTCTTGCCTGACTTTCAACTTTTCACCTGACTTTCAACTTTTCCACTGACTTTCATTTTTCATCTGTCAACTTTCTGACTGACTTTTCTGACTGACTTTTTTTGCCTGACTTTCAACTTTTCCCCAGAACTGACTTTTGACTTTTCCACTGACTTTTGACTTTTCCACTGACTTTGTACTTTTTGAGTATCGAAAAGTTGAGTTGAGTCAGTCAAAAAGTTGAAAGTTGGCAGTTAGAAAAATGAATTGAGACTTGATAAATGAAATTTCCAATTGATGTAGGGGGTTGGAAAAAAGGACTACTTTTGATACTATGCTAATACAGACTTGATTATATTTGTCAGTCTGTGAGCTGGATGTATTGTCATTTTATTCCCTGATTTGGCCGTGAGAGGACAGTATAATGACACTATGTATGTGCGGCTCACTCATGTATAACATGCTTTTGAGTTTGAATGCTTTGTTATTTGCTAAACTAAAATGACATTTTAAAATAATCTAAAATCCTGATTATTACTATATAGTGTTAATCTGCTGACGTGTAGGAAATTGTTATAATATTATACTGATATAGGCTACTCATATCAATGCATTAAATAAAAAAGGGGCACAAGCAATTGTAGGTATGGAAAATTTTCCCAGTTATCTGCCATAAATTCTCTGCATCGCCTGTTTGTGGGCTCAAGTGCCGAAGGCGCTTGTCACGCTTTGCGCCTCAAACAGCCAATGGACACTACCTTTCTAGCCGAGTATATCAGCCAATCAACGGTCTTCTACCAACTGACTATGGCTTGCGCGTCATACGGTCACGTGACCGATATTGTTGGGCCAGCCATTTTATTTTGTGGCGACTAAATGAATATAAAATTCGTCGTTATTAGCCGCTGCCAAGTTAGGTAGTAAGGTGTACCTTTGAAGGTAAAGTCTTTGAAACTTTGCGATATATTCTTTTCAATTTAACTACGCATATTTGCATGATATTGGATTACATTGTTATAGCCAGCTGTCGTCGCTTGTTTCTCGGCAGCAAGTGCGGGGCGAGAACTTGGATGCGCAGCGGCGCTGTCAGTGAAGAACCCTCGGTGAACATAGCCAGGCATGCCGCATAGGTTGCGCATTTTTCATGTTGTTAATTTATTCTTTTACATAAGTATTCAGGAGCACTCCCGTTGTTTAGAAGAATAATTCCTAGATCAGCTACTTGCTTTAATAAATCTGTAAAATTTGGCCAGGTTTTTATTGTCTTTGAACAAACCGATCTGCCTACCTAGTCAAAAGTTAAACCTTGCTGGGCCTGGCTTCTTGTGGCTGGGCATGTTGTGGTGGTGTCACAAGCGTTCAAGACAACATGAGCTGGATTTGACACCGGGTGCCCTGTTGCATATTAGGTATCTTTCTTGTAAATGCCTTTATGGAATCCTTGCTTTAATGCCTTATGATTCAGTATATATCATTGGATGTCAACTAGTAATACATGACGGCATGGCTTGGCTTATTTACTTACCGGTACGCCTTTGCATGATGGTGACCCCCTGTAGTAGGCCTATACTGGCTGACACTAGCCCTATTCATGCCTCTGGACTGGTGCCAGCTCGTTATTTATACTGTTTCTAATAATATGAATGGAAGTGCATTTCGACTGATATTCATCTTATGCAGAACCGTCCTCTTCATCCAGGCCTTTCTTATACATGTAATTATACACAAATTGACAGTAACTTGTAATCAAAATTCTTAAATTGACATGTGACATGTAATCAGGGTTCGTACAACGCCTTTAATATTTATTTTTTTCAAGGTCTTGAAAGTCACTAACTTGGACACCCAGGACATGTATACATAACCTACGAGAATATGTACCAAAATACGGAAATAATGGAAACAGGGCGAACGCCTCAGGTCTGAAACACTGATTATCTCCCGAAATCGCATTTAGTACAAGTGTAGAACCGATGAACTACATGTATATCTTGTATGACAGTTATGTTCAGTTGAGATCATTACCAGAGTTTATCAATGTTTTCAGGTACAGTTGCCGTTTTCCGACATGGCTCAATTCGGCGCAGGGAAAAATCCGCCCTGGGCAAGGGCCAATGAAAGTAAGTCATGTACATTAATGGTTAAAGTCCTAGACCTAATAATTAATATTAGGAGGCTGGGTTAATCACTTCATTAACTATTTGTTTTCTCATCCCCCCGCCCTCTCCTACTGTCATTATAAAATTATATATATACAGTAATGATTAATTAATGTCCTATACAGGCCTAGTCAGTCGAACCTGCCTCTACTCAATGATCATGTGTAATCGTTTTTATGCAGACCCTAAATGTGCGGGAATATTTTTACGCACCCCATTAGTAGAACTCTCCAGTTGTGAGGCCAATTTCTTGCTTTGATGTAAACAATGACACGTGGTTGTTTTATTGTTCTTTTTTACATCTTGACCAGCATCAAATGACAACATTCATGTGATTGCAAATCATGTAATACTGTGTATTTATGGCGATTTTATGCATTCAGAAGTGACAAAACTTAAATAAGTTAATCACAGATGCTACAGTTTGAAGCTCGAAGGCCGGTGCCATGTGCACAGTTTGTTGATGTGACGTAACGTCACTGTGACGCACGTCACGTCACGTCACAGGCGAGATTTCGAAATTCCTGCGAGATCTCACTGTACCGCTCTTAGTTTTTAAAGAGGTTGGAGGGTTTCATGAGCTTTTTCTTCATAATTAGAATGTGATATAGGGAAAATAAGATATAGATGGGAAGGAAATGACATAAGGAAGATGTTGGTGAATTTTAAGGCAAACATTTTCGTTCTGTTTAGAGTAATGTGGAGTAGTGCCAAGTTGACACTACTGCATTCCCGCCTTTTTGAAGGCATTGCTCTCTAACTCTAGTACGGCCGTCACCATACTAGAGTTAGACTTGCACAAAGCACATGGCCCATAGCGGGTAGCACTATAAGCCGCATTTTACACAAAACCCACATTTTACACGAAAAACCCGCATTTTACACTTTTTGTGTATTCTAACTTATATTATATTATTTCATATTCTAAGTTGGGGAGGGGAGGGTGCAGAGGGGCTGGTGGGGGGGTCGGGGTTTTTATTTTTTCATGTTTTCATTTTACACTTGGGTTGTTGACTTTGTGTATTCTATCAAGTTTGGGGTGGGGGTGGGGGGTTCATATTCTAAGTTGGGGAGTGTCGGGGCGTGGGGGGATAGGATCGGGTTTTTTTTTTCATGTTTTCATTTTACACTTGGGTTGTGTACTTTGTTTGTGTATTCTATCAAGTTTGGGTTCGGAGGGGGGGGGGGGGGGGCGGTCAGAGGGCCGGGGGGATTTTTTTTTCCATGTTTTCATTTTACACTTGGGTTGTGTACTCTATTGTTACCCTCATTACTCTACCTAATAGGGGTAGCCGGATATGTGTATTCATGCAGGGTCAGTCAAAACACACTAGTGAATATATACATGTGTATTCATGCTGGGTCAGTCAATACACACTAGTGAATATATACATGTGTATTCGTGCTGGGTCAGTCAATACACAATCACACAGGAGGAGGTACAGGGGCATGTACATGGGGACGTAATAATCGATCATCTGTAGTGTCTCTATCAAGGTCCCCAGTGGCAATATAAATCAGTGCTTTTTAAATTTGGGCGATATGAATTTATAAAATTACCTGACGTGATGTGACCGGTACCCAGCCCCCTAAATATCAATGAATGGATGTACATGCTACTGTATTACATGTGATTAATATTGCTAAAATGAAAACAGAATACACAACCCAAGTGTAAAATGGGGGGAAAAAATCGGCCTTTCAGCCTTTCATCCAATTATCTTCACTTTTTAAAAAAAAAATTAGGTCATCCCACGATTTATTTTTACAATTGACCGGTAATTTATTCCAGATCAATGGTTTTGAGTAATGTGAGGGGGACGTCGTCCTCCGACCTGGGTTGAAGTCTGTATCTGTATGTCTGTATTTAATGATATTTAATTTAAAGGAAATAATCATAAAGTCATCATTGCTAATTCTGCCGCCATTCATTTCTCTTCCAGTGCCAGGACAGGGACTGGTGGCTAATCTTGCCCAGCAGCAAGTCAATGTGGGCGGGGCCTTGCTCAGTCAACCCGGTGTTGGCCAACCTACCGTCTACAGCCTTCAAACGTCTCAGCCTGCTCTACAGCAACAACATTATGCGGCACAACAGATACAAGTCGCCAATGTCCAGCAGCAACTGCAACCACAGCAACAGAATGCCGTTCTCCCACAGGTGAGCATGGTGAGGATATCATATTGTGGATATTGTAGCAATGTATATGACGTTATTTGGGTTGTAAAAATTGTATCTATTGCTCATGTGTAATTTAATTAAAGTGGGGCTAAAACTTTTTGGTAAGTCGAAAGTAAAATGAACTATTAGCTACTGGGAATTAATGTAAATATGAAATTCTGTCTTGACAGTTTTGTCCTCCGTGATTTCTCATTGGTAAATACCTTCTACTTTAGCCTGGCATCGCCATCCCTACTACCCTAGCTACTACGCAAGTGGCTACGGTCAGTTATCCCACTCCTCGAGTCGCACAACAAGCTCAACAACAGAAGCAACGCGTCTTCACTGGCACTGTCTCCAAACTACATGATAATTTTGGTTTTGTAGACGAGGACGTCTTTTTCCAGACGAGGTAACTTATACCACTAACTTGACTGAATATTTTTCCTGAACTAGACTATATATTCTTTATTGAGATTAAACTTAATCTAATCTACATGTATTAGTTAAGGTATCAGTATCTAGATAATCAGGAAAGATATTGTTCATGGTGAAGATCATAGGATCCAAGTTGCTAGTACTTCCGTATACTGTGTTATATTTTATCACTGTGCATATTATATTTTTGTACATCAAGTGTCTTTGTGTAATCGCAGCCAAAATAGATGTATAGTTTTTCACTATTTCATTCGCAGCTGCGTGAAGGGTACTCAACCCAAAGTTGGAGACCGCGTTTTGGTCGAGGCTACTTACAATGCAAATATGCCCTTCAAGTGGAACGCCACTCGAATCCAGGTTCTTCCCAACCAGCAGGTAAGCGCTAGTTGCCTTATCCATACCCAGATTGACTTGTTTTGATGCCGTTCTTAGCATGTGCTATGAACTAAATCACTGTGTGGCACCTAATCTTTTTATTCAAAGTTTAAGAAGAAAAGCTGGGATTGAACAACTCTTAGTTTCGGCGCATGTTTATGGTTTGGTTTTCAGGGATTTTTAAACTCAGTTTACACTCCCAACGATATAAATTTGAATTTACTTGAATGCAGATGTCCAATTTTAAATGGGCAGTGATTGTTTCAGTGCTTGCTCTTATATTCTGTTATTCACGGTCTAGGCTCAGCCTGGTGTGGACCAGCGCTTTGGCATGCCAGACAGAATGCATGTAAGTACTTTGCCAGCTTGCTTGTCAAAACATTTACTATTATAGACATTTTTTTAACCGAAGGGAAAAAAATATAACCCTCATACCCTCACCTATTTAAGCTCGTAATTTTTGCATTTTGCCGACAATTAAATGCCAATGGGAGATATTTCTCAAATTTCAAGTTTGGTTTTCTTTCCTGGAGAGTAAATCCTTGCATAGAATCTAAAAAAAAATAGAATGTATATCTACCCATAGGGAGTGCAATTAATCGGCTTCAGTGAGTGTGAGAGGCACGCCGCTGTACCAGTTTGTTGACGGCTGTAGCGCTACCATAGGCTCAGCATTGCAAAGATTATTCACTGTAGATCTCAAAACTTCTGACAATCAGATAAATATCTATAGTACATCTATAGATCGGTACAAGTGTGCGTCTCTATTACTTTTAAATCACACATCAACACCGTGATACTTGCGCTCCCTATTATTTGACACTAAAGGCCCGTCCGAGTAGTGTATGTAAGCTGAACTAATTTCCCTACTAAGGCATCACTTTCTTTTCATTGCAGTCCGCCCCTCCCAATTGGCAACAGCAGCAGCCACAGCAACAACCACCGCATAAGGTATTTGTAATACCCTCATCTGTGTAAACTTTCTTTGACTATTTACAACTGCTTTTTTATCTGCAACATACTTGGCGAATGAGAGAGAAAGTAAATGTACCGCCGTTCAGTTAGTTATGTCATTACTCTTAAATTAATGTCCATGGCCTCCCAATAGGCAGGTACAGTGGAACCTCGCATAAAGACCACCCCTCTATTAAGACCAGTTTCTCTGTCCCGAATTGCATTCCTCTTATTAGATTAGCCCCTCGAATGAGACCACCTCGCTATGAGACCACAAATCGTTCAGTCCCAAGGGTGGTCTCAATAGAGAGGTTCCACTGTATACATCTGCCAGCTTCCCTGGATGAATTTATGCTATAAAATAAAAGACAGCCAGACGAACCTCTAATGAAATCCAATTTAATAATGAAATATTGGTTTCAGGGTCCATCTCAGAATATGGGTGGTTTCCCCCCAGGTGGTGGACTACTCAAACCTCCTGGTATGAACCCAAGTATCACCCCCTCCAACATGAATCAACAACCACCTCCTCCACTCATGGCTCAGCCTGCGCAACCGGCAGGTCAGTATTTCGTTCTTTTTACCACTCCCACGTTCACTGGGCCAAAATAGACCAAGGACTGGATGTCAATATGACGCCGCTTGCAGGGAATTTGGTCTTTAATTATCTGCCAGGAATATGGTTCTTACCCTTGCTTTCAAATTGTGAATTCTAGAAAAAAAAATTCCATCTTGGAGAGTTAATGGGTTTGCTAGTCTAACCTCCTTAGTTCTTCAGAAGACGGCAGTCTCTCATCTTTAGATGGGCTTTTTGCCACTTTGACTGGATGGCAAAGCAATTTTCAGTTAATTTACAAGTTGCTTCGAAATCCATCACAAATCAATCAATCAATTTCTACATGTGATGGAAGATTTTTTTAGATTCTATTACACTGATTTTAAAACCGTCAGGAACTGGAAAATAAAATGTCTAACTGAAAAACACCAATTGATTAAATAGTGCCGCGTAATCCACACCCAGGGCCTAGGCCAGGCATCGCCCCTTCTCGTCGTCCTGATATACAAAGTTATAGGGAGAGAGCAAGTGAAAGGGGAGAGCGCTGTCGGGACCGTGACCGCCATCGAGATGAGAGGAGGGAGAGACGATCACCAAGGAAACGGTCACGCTCACCTCGCCGATCCCGCTCCCCGTCATCCCGTACTCGAAGCCCGCCAAGACGACGTCCTGCTCGGATTGTACCACGGTACATGGTACAGATACCCAAGCTATCACTGGACATGTTAGTAATCATATTAATTACTTGGGTTAATACTGTCAGTAGGAATGTAAGCATCTCATTATTTTGAGGTTTCGATCTTTTGGAACTTGAGTCAAGATGACAGTTATGTAGCCTTTGACTTAATTTTCTCCTAACCGATATGTGAGATTTAGACTTAAGAATAGTACACCGCTTTCTTTTTACCATCGGTGGCACCACTGTTGGAGAAAAAAATCAAACAATCCTTTTAAAAAAATAATTCGCTATTCAGAATGTTTTTAAAAATCATAGCTCTGATATTCTTCACTTTGAGAAGTCCTGACGTTCCTACAAAATTGTTTTCAATGATAATCAACAATAATAAATAGACTGCTCCCTCATTTCTTAACGCACGAGGAATCCTTTTCAAGGTCATTTTCAAGGTCAAAATCCAATGCCGCCGCTATGACAAGAAAGTCATCTCCGATTCTCGGCACCTATTAGCAATAGTTCTATGCATTATACCACTTTTTGTGCCAGGTTTTTAGTGCTTGTCCTTCTTTTTGGTAGAAGTACACAATGCTTGAGTCACCCTTCGCCAACCCCCAACCCCCTCGGACCATCCATGAAGTCTGCCTTCTCTGCACGTGCTGTTTTGTTTACAAACTTAGTGTTAGTAGATCACACTAGAGGGTATGATTGAGTGGGACTGAGTATGGTGCAGATGGTATGGACTGTCTGTTGTGTCTGCCACCACCTTGACCTCCAACAAACCCAACCAACAACACATATCTAAACCCTCTTATCAACTTCACTCCTAACTAATCATCCCAGTATCTCCAGCATAATGACTATGTACCAAACTGTAGACTTGACTATTTTTCCTAATGCTATGATTATGTATATAAACAAAATATAATGGTATTGCAGACCTGAATCCAATGTTATCCTGTTGAGATCTCGTTACTCAAACCTCTACGTACCAAGTGACTTCTTCAATGCATCATTTGCATGGACAGAGGGTTTCCCTCTACACAGGCCCTTCCAACTTGGTCACCCGTGCACTTTCCACATAATGAATAAGGAAGTTCAGCCCACTGAGACCAACGATGCGGTGCTTGAGCCTAGCGATGCTGATCACCTATACAGTGCCAAGGTATTTAATTAAATGTTTTAAGTGTTTTTAAGATCTCGCGTCTTCTAGTATAAGTACTAGTAGACTTAGATGTAATGAGCGCAACTACAGTATGTGTATATTGCTCCCTGTTCGATCCATTTCTATATGCCTGAAAACACCATTCACGTCTCCCTCACGTCTCCCTCGTGAAATGTGAACTGAAGATATCCTCATGATTCACTTTTTCCAAACTAAAATCATGAAATATGACGACTTCAGTTGTTACCGTGATATTAAATGCGTTTTCTTTTCTTATAAGCACTATTTTTTTTAGAAATGTTTATACCCGAAGACGCCAATTATGAATATTTAAATCGTATAGATCAGCTAAATTTAAAATGGGTATGGATCAAGATTGGTCTTGTCCTTCGCACCATCATGATATCAATCCCTTCAGGTGTTCCATAAATGTTACCATCGAAACTACATAAGCCATTAGCTAGCTCTGAGCACCCCTGCAGTGTTTGCTGGAATGCCATTATAGAAAAATATCTCTATATCCCAGTATTTTCTTCTCAACATTTACATGTCTCGGAATGAATTGAATAATTGTCATTTTGATACGTGATAGTTTATTAAGTAGCTTCCCAATGTTATGTTGTTAGGGTGTCGCACGCTGTCACAAGGCGAACAATGCTAGTATAAGTGGCGTATATTTTGTTGGACTATTGTCCCTAGGTCTGGACTTAACTGTTTTACGAGAATATGTGGCAACGCACGACAAAGGAAACTAGGTGAAAGAAAATATTAGATGACTAGGAATGCATTACTAGACTTTCAGTCCCTTGTTACTCTCATTGGTTAATGCGGTCAGTTGCTCTTAATGACATACCATAAGGTGACATTGTCCGCCAATACACCTAGAAAATATGAAATCGCATTTAGTATAATTGTGTGATACTAGAATAGTAATATTCTAATGAAATATATCTGATATCTTTTAGTGTGATTATAATACAACTTGATTGCCTTCACAAGCTTTAATATGGCGTTCATTTCTCGATAGGTCATGTTGTTATCTTGCCCCCCGATGGAGGATATTTTCCATAAATCCTGCGCCCTGGCAGAGGATCCCCCCGATGTCCGCGATAACTTCCAGCATCCAACACGACTCGTACAGTTCCTGGTTGGCCTGAAGGGCAAGTCAGAGCCGATGGCGATTGGAGGACCTTGGTCACCTTCCCTTGACGGTGGTAACCCAGCTGAGGATCAGGGTGTGCTAATCAAAACTGCCATTCGAACCACCAAGGCCCTCACTGGCATTGATCTCAGCAGTTGCACTCAGTGGTAGGTACCGCCCCATGCGCCCCTCTTGTGTTCCCAAAAGATTCTTAAATCTCATTAAGGGTCCGAATAACCAACCGGTCAAAATTTAGGGAGGACTCAATTGCTTTCTCTTTCATTGACTAAAACAATTGTGTAAAAATAAAATACAATTTTATCGGACAATTTTAAAAATTGGACTTAATGGGAGATTCCAAACTATAGATTTCGATTCATGTACGCCATGTGAGAATTGGTTCTCACAGATTTTTCTTACTTAAGATCCTTTAATCAACGGGAAATTCGTACTCGTTTGGTCATTTTTATGTTAATGATATTTGGGATATAAGATGGTTATTTTAAAACTACTGATGGGTGTCCTTTTGTAAGACCCTTCGTTGAAGATTTGTCGCCTTACACAAGGGTGACTTTTTCCTTCTTACCTTTATAACAATTTGATTCCCTAGCAGGAAGAGCAAAAGCAAGTTGTGTACGATTGCCTGAATGTGGTTAATGAGAGAAGCGTGTAGTGGTTGTTGCGTACTTGTGTCACGTGAGAGAGTGTGTTTACTCCCGGTGGTGGAACACTCACTGTCCTTTGTTGTGGCTTTTATGAAACAAATTCTACCTTCTCATGGAGTCGATTGTTTCCCATAGTGTTGGAAATTGCATGGAAGGTTCACCTATTCATTTTTAAATAGTGTCAAGGGCTAGCCGCATCCTCACGAACCTGCGGACAATCCATAAACTGTATAGACCTTTTCCTTACTTCTTGTATTATAAGATGTTATAAATGTAAACTATTCTGATGTATATGTGCTTCATGCTAGTCTTCGAATCGCTCAAAATTCAGCGGGTTTCGTAATGATTAAAACATAAAGCTTTTTTTGTTTACCTCAGGAGAACTTGGAAAACTACTGTGTCGTTTTACCCCTCTTCTTTCCGCGTCAAACCCAATTACAATTCCTCTGGTACAATGTCACCCTGACTTCCCATCACGGCTAAGTGATTAAGCAAAAACTATTTGAGAACAATCATTCCTTCATCTGACCATGAAATTAATTGTGTCTCAAAAATCATCACTTGGCATTTATTTCACTATAGCGAAGCTATCGGCGGTTTAAATCCAGGAAGCTTGTGGATGCATTCCGGTCATGTAGAAGTATTGGTTTGCTATTTCTAAGACGTTCTGTTGCTTTAAAAAAGTAATGTTCTCAATCGTTGACTGTCCTTGATACTTGTTCCCTCGGCCGTAGGAATATAGTGCCTTGTAGTAAGTAGAAACCCCCTCACGTGAAACAATGCCCTGTATGCATACTCAGTCCTACTTTTCAATATTAACAAAAGCCAACAAAATCATATTGATATTTATTGTGCGTCGCATGTGTACCACCAACAGCGGCTATCTCCTCCAATAATCACGAATCTACGTCACCTACTAATTAAATTCCTCAAACATGAAGATTTTAACCAAATTAAGTTTTGGTAATCTTACTATCAAGTTAATAAACTAATTACAGATTTGGGGCCTTAGAATCTGTCATTTCCCGCAATTATGCAACAACATTGCATGCATATTCCAAAAAAATCACCTTTGCTAACCTGGAAATGATAATTGTACATGATCGGACACGAAGCTTAGGTCATAAAAATTCCGAATTAATAATGCCCAAATATTTTGCTAGATACCGTAGAGGGAATTGCTGTTCACTTCTGCAAGAGCTTGCCCTAATACCTGAGTATGTGTGTAGGGCATCACGTTGAGGATGTGCTTATTTAACTGTTTAAAACGTAGAGCAGTGCTTCATCTGACACCGAATCGAAAATAACTGTACACATGGAAACATACACTTAATGCTCACTCTGAATTGAAATGTGTATGCTCGCTGTATACCTTTGCCTTCATTTTCCTACCTTGTGGTAGTTACATTTACCGTCCCCCGCTCTCTTAGATGTGAAATAAAACTTTGAAGCTGTCCATGTGTCAAAACTAGTCGTGACATGCGGCAGCACCCGCTCCGTTTCACTAACTAATACCATGAATTTCCACCCCTTTTCGTGCAGGTATCGATTTGCAGAGATCCGATACCATCGGCCAGAGGAACTACACAAGGGGCGACTGGTGCCCGCACGCGTTGAATCTGTCGTGATTTTCTTACCAGACGTGTGGAGCTGCAATCCTACCCGGCTGGAATGGGAGAGCCTTCAGGTCGCTTACAAAAAACAGCTCACCGATAAGCTAGCTGAGGAGAGCAAAGAAGAGCAACAGGCATCTACTTTTATACCTCTTTATTGTAATATGTCGTGATATGCTGATTATATACAGAGTCCTCCTCCCCTACAACTGCACCTTCCCCTACGTTATAATAGGTGCCCCCCCTGTCCCCCTAACACTACTGGCTGGCCGCCTACTCCTCCAAGGATCAGGGTTGCCAATATCCGTGTATTTTCTACTGTTTATATAGCTGTGCCAGGCCTGGGGCCGCCACCTTCTCTACCAACACCGATCGTACCCGCCCATCAGGGCTGGGCGTATTTGCTGACGATAACAGGGGTGGCTGGCCTCTGGCCTTCGCTCCGGGATAGTTACAACCACAACCACAAGAACCACAAATTTATTTCTCAATTTTGGTTATTTTTTATCTAGCAATGCTGATGCTGTCAGTTTCAAAGTAGTGGCTTTGGCAAAGGGCGTGAAGAGAAATCGGTTCAAATTGATGACTTCTTCAGCAATAAGATATGAGGAGCCCTGTCTAACCTAAAGCAGGGTCTCGCTCACATGTAGCGGAGCCGTCTACTTCAAACAAGAATACAAAGCTCTTCTTTTCAGCAGCGTTTGATTATGAAGGTGGTATTTTTAAGGCCTGGTAGGCCGGATTATCACTGGCCAGGACCTGCCAGTTCCATCAAGATTCCTTCTCATTCTGGGTGGGAAAACTTTTAAAGAATCCTAAACCAGCTTTTTTTAAGACGCAAACTCAGAATCTGCATTGTTATGTATGTAAAGTAGGCAGCAGATCTGTACTCCACACAAGTAGACCATCAGTAGATGAATAACTTAAGCCAAAAATAAGACGAGAAAAATCACTGTAAGGGGCCTTTTGTTTGTCACTCGGCTCTACTCCAACTTCTGCTACTTCTACTTCTGCGTGTTGTCTGTCCTTGCCGTGTCTGGTTCGGACTGCAATCTGCTGCCCAAATTAATCAAAGAAAGAAGTTAGCCGGTGCACATTTGAATCATAGCTTTATTTTCTGCAGGATGAGGAGGAGGAGGGAGATGGATCAGTTGAGAAGAAGGATCCCACCCACCACTCTGAACTTGATCCGAGGACTATGAAGGTAAGGCTTATCTGATCTGTTAATACATTTCTCCAAAAGCAATCGATGTCTAACATAAACAAGGACCCTCACTAGCTAGATACTAAATACAATGTATGGGAAAGTGTTGATATTATTTCATGATTCATTACCCTCTCATAGGTAGCTGACCTACGACGGGAGTTGGAATGCCGCAACCTAAGTAACAAAGGTCTCAAGTCTCAACTGATAGCTAGACTAACAAAAGCGATTAAATCTGAACTTGAGAAAGAGGAACAAGAAGCCGAACAAGAAAAGGAAGATGTAAGTAGGCTTTTAAGCAGGAGAGACACGAAGCTGACTGATGGACAGACTTCAAATGGTTGAAAATCGTTTAGTTTGTTCTATCAACCGAACCAATTCACCTATGTTGGATACAGTCTGTTGACTAACCGACGGATCCTAAATCGGTCGGTCAGTTTGTGTGTCTCCTGCTTTATACATGTACCGTATATTGATGCCAGCAACGCAATAATATGAATAGTTAGTGGCATAGTGTGCCTCGTGCGTTATACATACATACATTGATACCAGCAATACAATATGAATAGTTAGTGGCATACATTCTCCTCCCCAGCCCCACCGACTCTTATTAATTTGGAAGCTATTCCTGATAATAGGTGTGTTTCGAAATAGCTAGTTTGGTCAAGGGGTATTGAGTTATTGTGGAGGGAAAGAGAGGCCTTATTGAGTAACAGCTGTGTGTACACACACAGCCATAACCAGTATTGGGTAGAAGCGGACCCAGCATCTAGATTTAAGATGCAGTTTTTAAAAACCAACGTGTCATATTACTGATCTTTTTTTGGGTATATAGAAGACTAAGTATATTTTAATAGGTGGGGGACTTCGACTTAAAATGATTTCATTCATCACCCAAGTGTCCGTCTTTTAGCTAATTTGATAAGAGGAAGGGCAGCCGTTGTTCTACAATGACCCTTAACCCTTCCTCCCGTGAAGTTCCCTGCATGTTCTCCTACCACATCCCACTTCCCAGGAGGAGACTGCTTTGTTGTCCATTTAATTACTATAGGGATCTTAGCTGTGGGTGCCCATCCTTAAAGTTGGTCCTGGGTATGGCCATAAAGTGCATTTCTCTCTCTTTCTCTGTCTCTCTCCCCACTTCACTATCTCTATTTCCTGGGTAGGATTATAAACTGCCTCCCTCTCAGCTCTCCCGCCCTTGATACACCTTCAATGTGTTGATAAGGGCGTAAAGCAACCAATCTCACTCACTCACTTACCGACCCATCCTTAAAGTGTCTGGATCGTACTCTAGTGAATGAATATACTGGGTAAAGTGAATTAAAACTGTCAAAACCAATCCAGTGCTTCGTACCAAACTAAAATGCGCTTTACCTCGTGTGTCGTTCTGAGATAAAACAATTTTAGAAAATTATTTAACTTCATTCTTATGGGATTTTTTCCAGGAGGACCACAAAACCGAAGAAAATGAAAAACCGGAGGTGGATGAAAAGGAAGAAGAACGAAAGAAGAAAGAGGTGGGACATAATTATGCTTAATGTATTTATCTCCAGCACTCGATTTTAGATGGCAACAACTAATGTAAAATATGAATATACATTCAACATGACATTGTACAGCATTCTGTAAGCCTCTTAATTTGTTTTTCCAACAGGAGGAGGAACGCAAGCGACGAGAAGAGCGTGATAAAGTGGCACGTGAACGGCGTTATAATCTGCCAGAAAATGCCTCTGTGATTGTTCACCCCTCTGTTACTGCCAAGAGTGGAAAGTTTGACTGTACCGTCATGTCCCTCTCACTCCTACTTGATTATAGGCCAGAGGATAACAAGGAACACTCGTTCGAGGTAAGCTGCATTCAGTCTAATATTCTGATAACATCTGGCAAACCCAAAATTCAACATTTACCTTATCTTAATAGGGAATTTGCATGTCACACTGCGCCTGCCTATTGTACTTATAGTACATGCTGGGATAGATTCAGTTCAAATCTGACATACAAATATTTGGCAACATTTTTATGGAAAAAAATGCAAGGAGCTTTTCACCAATATCATAGCTTGTGCGAATGATCTATAAAAAAACAAATGTGATATCATTATCTACTCTCCCTATGTAACATGCATAAGTCAGCTTGTAAACCTCCCTTCTGCCGGGGTTGTATGTCTTATAGCGATAAACATCGAAATAAAAGTTAATCCAATCCAGTCCAATGATGGGAAAGATCTTGTTTTATTGAATCATGTAAAACGCATGGCTTTTTACATGAGATCACTGTTAAATATTCAATGCTGAATATAACATGTTTTCTATAGCTTTTAATCTGACATACAACTCCCATGATTCCATGCGAATCAAGATTCAAGATGGCGGATATGCAAATCTCCTATTCTCGATTCTATATGAATTAACAGTTTTGGAGAAATATGGATTTTAATATTTACATACGCTAATAATGACGGGTTTTGGTGGCGAGCTACCCCTATGGGTTTGCTTTGTGATCGACTGGGTGGTAATCGAGCGATAATGATAGATATATATGGTCAACAATTTATATTCATAGAAGTTGCGGTCTATTTGAACGATATTGTCCACATTGCGAGAATAATTTCTGAATCATGTTCTTTGGACAATTAGAACTCATGTTAGTTAAAGATTGAAATCTACATGTCTCAGATTGGTAACTAATATTTGTCTATTTTACTTCTCAAGGTTTCGCTTTTTGCTGAATTGTTCAATGAGATGTTAATGAGGGATTATGGATTCCGGATTTATAAAGCCCTCGTCGCTGCCCCCGAAAAGAAAGAAGAAAAGAAGGACGAAAAGAAGGACGAAAAGAAAGACAAGGCTCATGACAAAGACAAAGAGAAAGATCACAAAGAGAAAGATTCCAAGGACAAAGAAAGCAGGGATAAAGACAATAAGGAGAAAGAAACCAAAGACTCAGAAGATAAAGAGAAAGATAAGAAAGATGAAAAGGATAAAGAAAGTAAAGTGGATAAAGATGATAAAGAAAAGGAAAGTAAGAAAGAAAAGGACGGAAAAGACAAAGATGCGAAGGAAGAAGAGAAGGATTCGAAGGAAGAAGAAAAGAAAGAAAAAGATGTAAGTCCCATTTTGACACCCCTATGTTAAAAGGATTCTTGTCCGTCGCCGCCATCTGGTGGCGAAAGGACACAGGAGAAGCGGCACGCAGTTGTCAGTCCACCGGATTGCGCAGACCAGTCAGGTCTTCGCCGGGGTTTACTCTCACCTAAAGTCTTCGATTTTCACCAGAATTCCGTTTTTCAAGCTTCTAGATTTCTACATTGCCGTTTCAGAACTTACACTACCTTTTAAGAGTGGAATTATTTCCTTTTATTTGGTGGTTTAGGGGTGTTTCATTGTTTCCCAGATTGGGCAGTGATCATCTCATAGCCTCGTGCGGCCTTATCTCCTCCAGCTACATCCTGTTCCACATCCTGTTTCTTCACTATTCATCGAGCATTTTACCTCGTGCTACTTTGTTTCCAGTGATTGGATTTATTCTTCGGACTTGAACTTATTACAATTGAACTGTGTTTTATTGCTGATCTTCATAATTGTGCCTTTGGATTTATCATCATGGCTGAGGGAAATATTGTGCCTGGAGGGGATGCTGATCCCACTGCAGCTGCAGCAAACCCCGCTCAAAATGGAGATTTGCCACTGCAGGACATTCTCAATCAGTTGAAGTCAATAAGGACCTCAGTTGATACGAATAATGCGGCCGTTGCTTCAGCTACCTCCCTATCTAGGGACTTAGCCTCTCGTATGGATGCATATGAGACCTCTCCAAGAGCACGTGCTCCGCTGGGCATGAACATGCTTGGTGGTTCCAGAGATGAATCTTGGGGCCCCTCCAGCTTTGATCTACTCCACAGGGGACACAATCAGGGTGATTTTTCGGCAGCTGATGATGATTGTGGATCTTACAGATATTCTGAAGTTGATTCATATTTTCGTCATCGTTCTCCACGCCGCTCAAGGAGCCGATCTAGGAGGTCAAGATCTAGGTCCCGTTATCGTTCTCGCTCCCCAGCCAAGAGGCGGAGGGCAACCCGGATGTCTGTCGACCACCCTATGTCTAGGTCTAGGAGTAGGTCGCCCTCCCCTACTCTCCAGACTCCTTCAGGTTTGTTTACCCTTCCTCCTGTTGAGACTCCAATGGAGAAGGGTGAATGCGAGGAGGAGGAGGAGGAGCTCCGCTCGGGCCTTTTTGATAACTTTCTCAAACAACTCTGCATTGATGAAACTGTTGGTCCGGCTCTTAAGAATAAGGAGTTTTGCGAGTTCCTAAAAGGGATTCTTGCTGCTCCCCCAGTGGGGAAAACGCTGGATCAAACCAGAGACAAATATAAGAGGCCTTGTAACATTGACGAGCTGAAGGTACCTGTGATTCCTTCTGAGGTCTGGAGTAATATCCCCAAACCTAAACAGCGGAGTGATAACTATTATCAGCGCCTTCAAAGCACCCTTCTGGCCGCCACTACAGCAGCTGCAGTCATTGGAGATGACCTTATGGCTGTTCGTACCTTCACTTTGAAATTGGAGAAGTTGCAAAAACAACTTATTTCTCTGGTTCCTACACGCGATCAGAGGCAGCCACCTGACATGGCAAAGATTGGAGATGTTTCTTCTAAGATTAATGATGCCATTACTCTTATATCCGCATCTGTTACGGCTGCTGTCACCTCTTCTGCTGATTGTATTGGCCTCTTAGCTTTTTACAACCTACATGTTATGACCAAAAAGCGACGCTCTGAGCTGGTATCTGTTTTCAAGGACCAATACAAGGAGATGGCCAGCAATTCTAGGAGGTTTCCCTCTACTCCAACTCATCTCTTTGGAGAAGACCTGGAGCAAAATATTAAGTCTCTGGACGCGAGTAAGAAGTTATCAGTTGTTGTGGACCTTCAGAGCAATGTGCCTAAGGGACAGCAACAGAAGCCAAAAGGGGGCCAGGAGAATTCCCCAGCTAAATCAAAAAACTCCTCATACCCCTCTGCCAGGGGCAGGGGGGGGCAGGGGGGGCCAGAGAGGAGGTCAACGCGGACGGGGGTCCCGCTACTCGGACTATCAGCACACCAGGAGGAATTCCGACTACCAACAGAGGGACAGTCGCCGCGACAGGGATTCCTACCACGATCGCCGCGACTACAGGCGCGACGATCGTCGAGATTACAGGCGTTAGAGGAGGTAGTTGCTTTTGTTGAAAGTATACCCCCTGGAGAACCTCCCTTTACACTTTCTCCGTCAGGTCTTCGACCTTTGTGCTTTCAACCTGGAAATATAAGGAATCATTTAACCAGCTGGCGTGACATAACTTCAGATCCTTCTATTCTCGCCTTAATAGCAGGGGTATCTTTGGATTTCATACGTCCCCCTGTTCAACAGTTTAGGCCATCTCAGTATCGCTTTGGGCCTATTCGCCAGGAGGCTGTGCAGTGTGAGGTTCAGAAGCTTATTGATAAAGGTGTGGTTCAGGAGATAGACGTGGAATATATCTCTTTTCTGTCAAATGTTTTTGTTGTGCCCAAGCCAAACAACAAGTGGCGTTTAATTATTGATTTGACC
Source organism: Sthenelais limicola (assembly GCA_942159475.1). Lineage (NCBI taxonomy): Eukaryota > Metazoa > Annelida > Polychaeta > Phyllodocida > Sigalionidae > Sthenelais > Sthenelais limicola. The sequence goes on along the minus strand of OW804095.1, from coordinate 54,848,684 downwards.
GATTTGAACAAGTTTCAGAAAAAATCACATTTTAAGATGTTTAGTCTTCAGACGGCCATCGAGATGGTCCGCCCTGACTCATATATGTGTTCATTGGATCTACAGGAGGCATACTTCTCCTTAGCTCTTCACCAGGATTATCGTAGTTTTGTGGTGTTTCCCTGGGGAGACACATACTATCAGTTTAACTGTGTGCCTTTCGGCCTTACATCTGCGCCGTTTGTCTTCACAAAGATAATGCATCCCCTCTTCTCCGAGGTGCGTCGTCGAGGGGGTCATGCCTTCTCGTACATTGATGACAGTTTCATATGGGGACAGACTCCCACTCAGTGCCTGGATTCTCTCGATATTGTACTTTCTTTGTTGCATCAAACAGGATTTTATGTACACCCTGCGAAGTCGTCCCTCCTTCCTTCAAAAACAATGAAGTTCCTGGGTTACATTATTGACTCAGCTAGGATGGAAGTTTATCCTCCCGAGGATAAGAGACACTCCGCTATTGATTTAGTTGATTTCTTCCTACGCAACTCCGGGAGAAAGCATTCCATTCAAGCAGTAGCTTCCCTAATTGGCACCTTGATAGACTTGTGCAAGGGTGTGGATTATGGCCTATCTTATTATAGGTACGCCGAAAGGGATAAAATTGCTGCCCTCAGGAGGTCTAGGGGCAATTTTGACGCTATGATGACTCTATCACCTCGGGCCCTAGATGATCTTCTTTGGTGGGATCAGAATTTGCCCTGGAGGGTTCGCAGGATTAGGACCTTTTCTCCCTCCATCACTATGTTCACAGATGCCTGTGATACTGGATGGGGTGCGGTTTGTGAGGACAGCACTGCCAGAGGTTTGTGGGATGATTTCGAAGAGGATTATCACATCAATACCAAGGAGACCCTTGCTGTCAAGTGGGGCATTCTTTCTTTGTTAAGGGATGTCTGTGATACCCACATTTTGATTAGGAGCGACAATGTTACCACTGTGGCCTACATAAATAAGTTTGGTGGCACAAAATCAAGGAATTGTGATCTTGTGGCTAGAGAGATCTGGTCATGGGCTGAAGCACAAAACAACTGGCTTTCTGCTTCTCACATTGCTGGAGTCGACAATGTTGAGGCGGATCTGGCAAGTAGGCATTTATCTGATGATACTGAGTGGCAACTGAATATCAATATTTTCGAGGAAATTGTAGATGCCTTTGGCTTACCAGATGTTGATTTGTTTGCATCTCGCCATAACTATCAGGTCCCTTGTTTCACCAGCTGGTTTCCTGATCCCTTGGCATCATTCATTGATGCTTTCTCGGTTGATTGGCTGGATTTCAATCTTCCCTATATTTTCCCACCATTCAGGCTAGTGGGACGTTGCCTGCAGAGAGTGGAGATGCTGCACCTCAATGCCATCATCATAGCACCCGATTGGCAAGGTCAACCGTGGCACTCTCAACTGACAGGGAATTGCAAGTCATTACTCAGGTTTCGTCGCCGAGCAGGGAATCTAGTTCCACACAAGAGCTTGCGCCAGGATCCCAAAATAGAGAGGATCCCCCTCGTCGCCGCTCTCTTTTAGAGAGGGCTATTCACGCTACTCCGCTTTCTTATAGAGCTAGGAACCACTATAGAAATAGTTGGTCTGTTAATACTAGACGTTCGTATAAGACTTACTTACGAAAATGGAGGTATTATTGTTATGAAAATGATCTTCCTGATGACACTAAGGATTTGCATCATGGCATTGAATTTTTGTGCGACCTTTATGAGGATGGTCTCTCTTCAGCATCTATTGGTAGTGCTAGATCAGCCTTATCTTCCGTCTTTGGAAAATTCGGTAATGATACCTTTGGATCTCATGAATTAGTTTCCAGAGTGGTCACAGGAATGTTCCGTGCACGCCCTCCAAAAACACGATATTCTGAGACATGGGACCCTAACATTGCCCTGGATTACCTTTGCACCTTATTTCCTTTGGCCGACTTGTCTCTGGTACAGTTAACTCACAAGACTGCTTGTTTATTGATGCTGGTTACCAGCCAACGAGTTCAGACTCTTAGGACTATTCGTTGTGAGGATATTGTGTTCGACGGACGTACCAAAGCTACTGTCTTGTTATCTGAGATGATTAAGACTTCCAGAGTTGGCAGATCTCTGGGGTCTATTGTCCTGGAGGCTTATGACAAGGATAAACGACTATGCATTGTTAGGTGCCTTCGGCATTATCTTAACAGGACTGTTGCCTTGAGGCCTACCAACGATGAAGGTTGGGGAACTGGTCCTCTTTTTATTAGTTTTTGTTCTCCACATCGACCTGTGCAAAATGCTACTATTGCTAAATACATTAGGTGCGCCTTGACAGCTGCCGGTATTAACACTAAGTTCAAGGCTCATTCTGTTCGTGGCGCCACAACTTCTAAGTTGGCAGCCATCAATGTTCCGATGGAAAAAATCATGGAGCGGGCTATGTGGCGAGGTGACAATACCTTTAGACACTATTATCAGAAGCCCATCAATGTTACTCAATCGACCTCGGACGCCTTGCTCTCTGATCATACGAGGAAAGCCAAGGCTAAGAGTAAGAGCAAGCAGAGAAGAGATTAAGTTTGAGGTGAGAGTTTTTTAGTAGTGGGTTGAACTTGAGCATATCTGACGTTAAAGTCTCCTGTGTCCTTTCGCCACCAGATGGCGGCGACGGACAAGAATGGTAAGATATACAAAGCTTACCTGTTCGCTGTAGTATATCTGTGATTCTTGGAGGAGCAGACATAGGTGGGGAGGACACAGGCCCTCCCGCCCTGACCCTATGTGTCCTTGTCTGCTCCTCCAAAAAACTTTACTTCTGAATCACTCATCCTTTGTCAGAATTACGCTCAAGCTGCTACACCCGGTGTTAAAGACTGACAACTGCGTGCCGCTTCTCCTGTGTCCTCCCCACCTATGTCTGCTCCTCCAAGAATCACAGATATACTACAGCGAACAGGTAAGCTTTGTATATCTTCTTACCATTAATGGTTGGGTGAAACAAAAAAAGCAAAATAAGAAGCAATATTATGTCACCATATTAGTTATTTCAGGGACCGGGTGAAATTATCGTTTTTCTGAAGTCATGATAAAACTGAGAAAATATCATTTTCTCCTTACACTTATATAGTAAACGCTAGTAAACTTCAGTGGTCTCTATATAAAGGATATGGTGACATGTTTCGCACGATAATGTTATATCGCAACTTGTTTTGCTATGTCTGGATATATGTTATACAGTTGATGTTCGTGCAAAAAAAATTAGTGTCTCTATGCACATTCATAGCTGAGAATGTCCCACGTCAGCAAAGCTGTGGTCCTGGCAAAAACGCGCATAGTTTCCAATTCTTTTCCATAGGATTCATTCAGTGAAGTGTAAAACATGTTAATGTGGGATATGATAACTGGTCCTTCGAAGATCGTTCTATATTTAATCAATATACATGACCTACATTTAATGCAATATACATGATGATGACCTATATTTAATGCAATATACATGAGCATTGTCTATCATTTTATGTAGGAACCAAGTTCGAAACGTCGCAGGGTGTCGGATAAGGAGAAAGATAAAGTAAGTACTTCGCATCTCCATTCTCAAAGAATTAGAGGCGTTTCTAGTTTCTCATTAAGATTCCAATAGAAATATCTACACATCCCTGATATTCTTCTAACCCCCTCAAAACTAGCCATTTTGGAATATTTCGACCGTTGATTCCATGTAACGGGAATCGGGTTTCCCCAAGGCGTGTCGAACATACCTCTATGGTGTAGGAAATAAAATGATTCACATAGGTGTCATTCTTCACTAACGATGTGTCATCTGTCAACTGCTGCTGGATTAATTCTTAAATAAAACTCCTGGGAGAGCATGGCCAAGAAAAAAATATTAAAAATTGTAACTTGGGAGAAGAAAGAACGTGTGTCAGAAGTATCTGCTTTAACCTTTTAATAGGTTTCATACATTAACATAATTCCCATCAATAATAATAAACGTGATGTGGTTATGTCTTGGACCTGCGGTAATTTGGGGAAATTTTATACAATAATTTTATGTACAGGATATTTGCCCCGTGAAATTGGTTGTTTCTCTTGATTTTCATCTGTTTACCTTGTATTTTTGTTTGTTTTAGGATGATGAAGAGGAAAACGAAGAAGAGGAGGAGGTTAGTAGTTCTTATCAATTACTATACATTCGTTACAATGTTTATTATCAATAGTTTTAGTTACGTATTGTCAATTTCTGTCTTATGATATTTTTTTCTTCACAAACCAGTTACTTTTCATAACTCCCGTAAGGAGAGCATCTGTCTACAGGGATGAAAGTCTTCAGTATGAATACTGAAATCATGAAACCTTATAAAAATTGTCCCAAATTCACCCAAGTTCCATCATTTTTAACCCCAAATTTTGACCCCGAACGGGTGCTATAGGTGCTTTCCCCTTGGCAGAGGTATTTCAATATTTTTGTCATGGCCGTACTTTCATCCCTGATTTATATCTAAGTACCCATGTTCTTACCGATCCACATTCCATTGGTTGCACTATCTAGGCTGATGATCACTCTGGCCCCGGCTCTAATCGTGATAAGAAACGTGACAAGGAACGCAGCACCAGTGGAAGTAGTAAACGAGACAAAGTGAAATACTATTCTGCAGCCGCAGATCTACTACTAGCCTTTGTCTACTTTGACCAAACACATACGGGCTATCTTTTAGACAAAGATGTTGAAGAGCTAATCCATACGCTGGGACTCCAGCTGTCGCGGGCACAGGTATGAATTGATTTGCCGATTTAATAACCTTTCTTCGAAATCTTTTTTCGTCTGATATTCGAGCTTAGGATCCTGTGAAAATACATTTATGCATTTGTCGTTCCATTTCCCACGACTGAATTTTTTTTTAACTCCACTTTTTCCTTTAGGTAAAAAAACTGGTTCAGAAAGTGGTTCATCGTGATACTCTCAATTACCGTAAACTAACGGACAAACCTGATTTGAGGGACAAGGAGGAACGTAAAGAGGAAAAGAAAGAAGATGATAAGGTTCAAGAAATGGAAGTTGATGGCAAAGATGAAAAAATTGCCTCCGACACCAAAGCTGAGAAAGCTGGACCAAGTGATGAGGAACTAGCTCGTGGTGAGTTCTGGGTTGAATGCAAACTCGAGTTTTCATAATGCGATCCTAGTGATCTAAGTTCATGATCTAAGGCGGAAAATTGGATTTCTTTCATAACATTAGTCCAAATATTTCTGATAAAAAAATAATAATGAAAATTAGGTAGATTTTGTTCTGCAGTGCTTTAAATAATAAAAAAAATTAACTGTTAAAGCCTATGGGAATTTTTAAGTATTTCCACACTGCAACTGTAATACAAGTCGCGTCTTCTCATATTATACAGTTTTTATGGCACTACAGTTTGAGAAAAATTGCATTTAATTCCATTTGCAAGAACCGAAATACCCTGGATTCAATTTTGTATTTAACTAACCTTAAGTCGTCCCATAGCCGCTTATGTTATGTAATACTAGAACACTACAATTGTCACTTATATGGTTAAATTAAATGTTTTTATGTTGACAGGTAACAAACAACTCATACAGAAGCGGTCGAGTGAACCTGAGGCATCGGGTACATGCTCACCTCCCAAGCAGGGTAAATCTGGTGAGGAGTCGGATGCTGGCTTTATTCTCTATAACGGGGGACTAGTTGATGTACACAGTATTATGCAGCGCCTTGAGAAAAGTGAGAAGACGAGGACAGCCACTGAGTCAAAGCTTAAAGACACACAGGAGGATTTAGGTGAGCACCAATACACACACCCAGCCGTTTAGCTTGGGGGTTTAATTATGTCTTATATGCTTTTAAATTTAAATTTTTTTGGTAGCTTTATCGGAGGACGGTCGTGTGTTTGCTTCGTTCAAATACTTATATGCTTTTAAAGATAACTTTTAATAGGTTCTTTCTAACCTCAATTCCACGCTATATCCTTTTTGCTCTGCATTTCCTTAATAAAATATTTTCAAATTACTTTTTGCAGAGGAACTGAGGACATCCTTTAGCTCGAGTGAACAGAATTCTCAGAAAGTTGCGTTAGAGTTGCAAGATCTGAAAAAGAAATTACGCGATCAAAAGAAGACAATAGAAAGCACAGAAAGTGCCGCAAAGCGTTATCAGGTATGGATTGCTTTATAATTATCAAGTTCCTTGATTGTTATCCCCTTCTGCGGAGGTTATTAAGCATCTCATTGCTAACATATTGTTGATATTTGGGTTTCTCGTGTACCCAAAGACTCGTTCATCTCTATTGGTGGAGGTGGCATTATATATCATTACAAAGGAAACAGTTCCCATTTCTGACAATTGTATATTCATTGCATACGTATAGGTTCCACAGTGTTGAGTGCCGTACCCATTTACCTTCAATTTGTAGTCTTGTTTTTTTTTATCTTTTTTCTTTTCTAAAAAAGGCTGCCTGCCCGGGGGAGCACAGATGATTGATAAAAAGTCTTCTATTTGTGTCCGTTTTCTACCTTTAATGGCTTATAACTTATTATTATATGTTCCCCTTGCAGGAGATGTTGACTAAATCTCGGGGTACAATATCTGGCCTACTCAGCGATTTTGACAAACTGCTCCCGCAACCAAGTTCAAGTTCGAGGTCGTCAGATGTTAAGGTTAAACAGGAATCCGGTCAAGAAAGCGTCAAGGTCAAAACAGAACCGAAGGATGTGATCAACGGGAAATCGTAAGCCTGAGTGAGAGAAGCTGGTTAACGGGAAGCTGCATTGTTTGAAGCAGATTAAAAAAACTGTTAAACTTGGACATTGAATATTTCGAGATGGTCGCTCCTCACCACTGGCACTCGGACGAGTGGTGACGTCATTGTTCTCTTACGGCTCATGTATCAACCACCTACCTATCCAACTCATAGATCTTACCATACACAGACAGACATAAGCCAGTGATGGCCAAAGTATATGAACTGGGTTTATTCTCAATCTCTTCGTGTATTCATGATCTTAGAGTGTTATTACTAGATTTAATCTATATTTTCCCTAGGATCCACCTCTGTCTGCACTCTACTTTGAAGCTTTTATATCGTTGCATGAAGACGGCTTGGACATAATATATTCCATTGGAGAGACATGTCTGTATAAAAGTGGCGTGGAGAGGCATGTCTGTGTACATGTATCGCATGTATGTTTTAAACAGTTTCAAAAGTGATTTATTTCTGGCGGGGCAAATTTGGAAATGTTGTAGACATTGCTTGCTGCCAGATTCATGCACATGTGTGTTCCCAAATGGAGGAAATATAATTCGCTATTGGAAAAATTTTGTTCCGAGTCCATTCAAATATATATATGAAAATCAACTTTGTGTGTGTATGGACGTTAATCATGAGACAAAGTATGAAGGGTAGTTACTTATTTTAATTGTTATCTAGGAGAGCACAAATTTGGCTGCTCCATTTAGTAGAACGGTATAAGCCGCATTCGATTGATTTTTGTACATTCAATATTAATATTTGATTCACAAATATTGGTCTTTCTTTTTTGCTGGATTGGCGACGTTTTAGACAGATGTATATAGAAAGAATATCAAGGTAATAGAATGAATTGTCACCATAGTTATCACTCATATCCTAATTCTGTTACGTAGCTGCCTTTCTCCCTGAGCGGGGAGCGGAGATCATCGTAGCGAACTCTGAAAGGTTTTGAGTGTAGCATGACGAATTACTGGGCTACAATGTCCTCACTGTTATGTTGAATTAATCTGCCTTTTTGTGAGTCGACGATAATTGATTAATATATGACAAAGAAAGACCCGTTACCCCGTCAAAGGTGCTCAATCTCTTTGGGAAGGCTAAAACTGCCTCCCTGTGTTAGTTACAGACATAACCTCTGGTCACCATGTACTAAAACAGTAGTACCACGTAGTCCTTGTCCTGGGTCGTGTTTTGCCATTGCGTCCTCCCATCTTCAACAAATGAATTCTGAAGTGACGGTGTTAATGACTAATTTTATTTGTATTCTATGTCCTGGAACTCGGGTACATGGATGGAGGGGTAGAGGGAGGAGGATTTCAGTGCCAAGTTACCGTGCTCATGTCATGTACAACCTGTATGAATGAAGAGTAGAATGGTGTTCACTCGCGTCATTTAAGGGGAAAATGTGAATCATATCTTTTCACCAGACACGGTATATTCTATGTCACATTTTTGTATCGCTGCAGGGCGTCCATATCCGGTGTCGAATTAGCCCATTATCTATGTTCTCGGTACACTTTGCTAGAGTTGACGCCATATTAGACTTGATTTTGCACACAATGAAAGTACTTATCTAATGTTGACACCACGTTTAACAAGAACGGTTGATCTTAGTCGCTTACGATTTTGTCCTGTTTATTCTTTAAATTTGTATGAAATAAATGTACCTACAAATCAAACCATGTCCCTTTGTATTCTTCTCCGAAACCGCTGGAGGGTTTGCCGCGTTTTTCGATGTGGACATGCTTTGGCAAAGTGGAAAGCCATTCCACTGTTTTATGAACGATTTCCTAGAAAATAAGGGTTTCAATCGGCAACCCTAGATAGCCTAGATTTAATGACACATGGGAAGAGGTTTGTCCTGTTTGGATGCCTCTGTTAATGTATCATAACTTGCGTATCCTGCACCCACTATATCCGGTGAGGAATCCTCAATCTCCAGGGACAGGGATCCAGGACACGGCGGAACAAGGACATCATCTCATGGAGACAGGACCTGGAGGTCACCAGAAGGGAATTGCAGCGGCCAAAGCTAAGACCATCTACACTTGCAACTGCTACGGGCAGAGGTACTTGCAGTACAGCAAGTAGTCTCATATGCACTTGACACTATTCTGGTGGTATAAGAGGCAAATTCGAAAAACGGAAAAGTAAATTATATCACAACTTAGCTTTGACATGACAGGGTCTCCGCAGGGCCTGGAAAAGCCTTGAATTTGGAAAAAAAATCCAAGACCTGGAAAATTGGCATTTTGGTTGAAAGGTCTGGAAAATCATTTTATGGGCCTTGAATTCTGTTGGAATCTATTAAATGGCCTTGAAATTTTCGAAGATACCCTGTTCCTCACTGTACACGTTCCCCTATAATGACCCCTCTCACATCTTACAGTAAATGACTCACTAAGTAAAAGTTGAAAAACAGTTATTGATATAAAATCTGAATATAAAATTTGTTAAATACATCATTGGTCTATGAACAATAACTACCACCCTCTCTCTGGCCCCGTCTTTTGGGATATGAAAAATTGTCCTTTTTCTGGAAATGATGTAAAATGAAACTGGAATTTCTTCTGACCAGAAGAGCGGAGACCCTATTGTCCTCTACTTTAATTTTTTAAAAAGTATCATATAATCTGATGTAACAAATTTACAATATTAATATCATATGGGATCATAAGTCCACAGTTACACACTAGGGCTGCTTTCGATTTCTTCACCAGGTGCCTTCACCTGGTGAACAGGAAGTAGAATATACGCATGTGTATTGCACCAGAAACCGAACACATTTTGCAGGCACTTGGTGGATAGCCTAGATCTAGAAAGAGTCTTGTCTAGTTAGGGAATCTTCCGCGATTTGTTATTTATATCTGTCTCCAACATTGTCATGCAAGTAGACCTGATAATTAATTAGTCTGATTGGTTCCCTTTAACAGCCCAGGCTATTGGTCTACCTCACAGTGGATAAAATATGTAAATCATGAGCTGAGAAAATTTTTTAAGCTGGACGCTTTGCAATCAAATAGAAATATAGTTAAAAAAGCAATACCCCTCACTTGGTTGACTGCCCTTAAAGATAAGCCTGAAACCCCTAATCGCGGAGAGATAGTTATAAATATAGGTGGTGAGAGAATAAATATACTAGAAGACAGCAGTAAAAAAATATACTTTGCTCTTATATCTAAAAGAAAGCCAGATTATAAAAAAATCAATAAATGGCAAGGTCTTCTTAGTCTTTCGGATGATGAATTCGAACAAGTTTCCTGGAAAAATGTCTTTGGATTACCTTACAAAATCACTAAGGAAACCAGGTTGCAGACGCTGCAGTATAGAGTTCTACATCGTACCATTACTTGTAATGAACATTTGAAAAATATGGGCATAAAAAACAAAAGTGACTGTTCTTTCTGTGGTAAAAGAGATAATATATGCCACTTTCTTGTTACATGTAAAAATACCAACAAGCTGTGGTTAGAAATTCTAAACATAGTTGAGGTAGGATACATTAATGAAGACAACAGCAAAAGAAAACTTGTGAAAATGAAGAACAATGAAGACGAAGTAAATGCTAAAGATTTATTGTTTGGCATAGAACATTGTAATACAAATACAAAGATTGTAAACTGGATTTTATTACAAGCGAAGGCCTTTATACAAAGGCAGAAGTTGTTCTACGATGGTAGACTTGAGTTTAGAGCATTTTTGTTTGAGTTAAAGAAAAAAATCAAATCTGAGTTATATGTCATTGGGAGGAATAAGAAATTAAGTATAGAGGAGAAGAAAAAATGGAAGCAATTGCTTGGAGACATAACCGATAGGACTGATAGTATGTAAAGTAGTTAGTTCACCAGTGCGTCCAAAATTACTGTCATGACATCTGGTGGTGACAATGCGCATATACTTGTCTGTTAGTTAACCTATGGTGGCGCCGCATGGTGTGAAACAATGGAAATGCTCCTCCCTCCTTATACCTTATGTGACTTCGAATGCATTAAATGTTCATGTTATTACTTGCTATTATCATGTCATTAGTACTGTAAAGGCCCAGATGGCAGGAACCTGAATAAATGCTTTAAAACAAAAAAAAATAAAATATGTAAATCAGATAAAATTTCATAGGTCAACTCTAACGACCCCATGTACATTTATGTAATAAGCGATGTTGGTGATTCCTAATAAATGATTGTTTGTTTGGGTAATGCATGCGCATTACCATGAATGATGATGTACTGTATAAATATGCAAGTTATGAGGCATTAAAAGAGGCATCCAAACAGGACAAAACTCTTCTCATTTGTCATTAAATCTAGGCTATACCGCTAGCCTATATTATATTCATATACACCATATGGATCTCCAATACACTCACCTCGGAGATATCAATTCATATAGATAAAGCTTTAGTAAAATTTACTTGGAGGTTGAGTCATCCTTCTGATCAATATGTATGCGCTGAACACTCACTGATAGTAAATAGTATCATCAGACCAGAGAAACATGATGCATTGTTACTATATTATGCTATTAAAATATAGTCATTACCAGGTAGTTTGTTCATTTTCATTGTATAAAAGTTAAATATTGGATTGAATGGTATTACCATTAGGCCTACCATGCATACGTGTAAAAAAAACCCAATAATGAACATTCAATGTTTCCTGAAAAGCCGATACATGTATATTGTTTGGGAGCAGCTGATATCGTCGGACGAGTTTTCACTTCTATCATGCACATTAAGTTGCTGTCATCTTAATACCGAGTTTCCGCTTTTAGTCAGAAGATATTCCAGGTTTTCAGTTTCAAGAGCCCTAGTGACAGGACCAGAGGGTTGTAGCGCGTTTTTGTTATGCATTGGCCAATGGTGTATTTTGCAACTTTCATATAAAGATTTTATATCAATTACCGTTTTTTAACTTTTAATTTTCGAGTCTGTCTCACCAATGGAAGAGGGGTGGGTCAGGACAAAGTTTACTGTAAAAACAGAATCTTTGAATATTCCAAGGCCATTTTATAAATTCCAAAACGATTCAAGGCCCATAGGTAGGTTTTCCAGGCCCTTATGATTCCCGGCTTTGCCATGGTATATTACTTTCTTCAGCTGATGTCAGCGGCCATCCAACTCTTTGCAGAACAAGCAGTGATTACAAGCGTGCATTTTCCCTCTTTTAATACAACTTGGGATAAAACGCGGGACTAGGATTTTCGGATTACACTAATGAAAACGATAAATCCTTGGAATCCGGCACAATTGTTCTTTTATTTCTGCAAATTCCATATAACAGACATGGGCCCCGGGCCCCGATGAATCTCCGTATCAGAATCAATCGATTCCCGAAACATAAAAAAAAGTTCATTATGTTAAGCAAGGTATGTGTGAGAGTAACTATTCAGTATTGATGAACTTTGGTTGCGCTTATAATTCGTTGGGGGCAGACTTACAAATGATAAAAATTGTTCCCAGTATCTTAAAACATGAAATGAAGACGCAGTACTAGCTTGTGGACAACCCCCAAAAGATGCCAACAGTATTCTCTTGGCCCAACACACGAAGTACAGGAAAACGCCAAGAAACAGATGTTAAAATTATATTTCGATAATTCTGTGCTTGTCTAAGCCCAAGATTTAAACTGTTAGCTTTGCACTAGAAAAAAACAAACCATCCCGAGGTCAATATTCTTCAGCCTATCTTCCCATACTGTAACGTAAACGATGCTAAGGATTACATAGGATATGCACCAAAGGGGACAGAGCTGACAGCCCTGTACACCTCTGCTTCATAGGGTGTGGGAGAGGGTTGAATTTTATCTTGGGGGTCACGCAAGCAAGGGATGACTCGGGGTAAGGGCCATCGAATAAGGTAAGAGGAAAAAAGAAGGGCGGAGAGGTCTCGGACTACCTCAACATCTACCACATGTTCACTCGCCAATAAGTACTGGTATATATGTACAAATACAACGGCAATGTGCAAAACAAATTGAAATATCTCATAAATACTGCATACATATATTGAATAAATTACAGCGCATATTGCAGTCGGATCAACCAATGATTTAAGCTACCGTGGTTCACAACGCTCAAACAAACACATAAATACTATTGTCTTTTATTGCCACTTTTCCTAGGAAGGTGAGCACGAAACGAATCTCTCATATTTGTTCATGAAAAAAACTAGTTCACTTATCAGTTACTTTATTCATTAATAGGGACTTGGAAATCCTTAACACGAACATATATCTCATATATTGCAAAATCTATGGAAGAAGGTAAAATAAATCTATAAGATTAGGGATTATAATTATTTCATTACTCAATGTTACTTCAATTACAAGCCTATCGCCTAATCAGGTGCGGTAACAATTTGTATTGTACACCATGCAAGTAACAGTCACAGATCTAGAATCGGCCGTCAACATGTGACGGTCATTAACACCACGCCAAGCCACACACCAACATGGGTGGATGGCGATACATGTTAATGCGCTGTCACTACGACACATCAATGCTCTGCCACCACTTAAGTTTGACACACGTCCCAAGTGCAGATAAAAGTCCAACATAAAATGCTGAGATAACAGTGAAATATGAGGGCAGGTCGGGAGGAATAAACAGCCATAACGCGAGCTTTTTTTGAGGGTTTTTTTCTTAACATTGTTTTTCTTTTCGTAGATGAGTGTAGGTTCACAGGCAGAAGAGACTGCTCCTATTAGTTCCAGGGAGGGGCCAAGTCCCAAGCAAAAAGACTATACTTGGATAAGATGAGCGTATTCAGGGTCTCGCAAGGCTTTGAAAAATGGGGAGATATTATGAGACAATGAACAAGTTCATACAGGTCCCTCCCTGGACAGAAGTAGCTACCAGTGGTGACAGAGCTCTATACGCCTCCTCAGCATCATAGAGAATTCATCACATCATTCATTCTGACATGCACAGATCATATATACAGATCTATGCACCACCCGATCAAGATGTCTACAACACTACATATTTCATTTTCTTATTTTTCTCTCCAGTATGGTTCATTTTTTCTTATACGGCAGATAGGCGCGCACACTGATGTTCCATGTCTGACATCAGCTCTTGTTTTCATTCTACGTCATAATCCTCTTCTTCATATAAGGGTAAATCACCAATAATCAGTTTGTTTCCATCCGTAATTACTGAGTTTCATCCAAAAATCACACCCATATTGTGCATTTCTTAAAAGTCTAGGGTAGCCAAGTTTAATTGAAAATCTGAGAGGTGTAAGTGTCGACTGTTGGCCATTACTTTCTTTCTTTGGTTGTGAGGAGGAGGAGATTACAAGAAGCATATGTTGATCCGCTTTTTAATTATTTCCTTTTTGTTGTAGCGTCCACCGCCGCCTTGACTCAAATTAAAGGGAGAGCTCTAAAAGACAGCAGCCTCTCTTTTCTTTCGCCCGCTCTCGCTTCCATTCTCTCTATCTCTCTGTTTTCCCACCCATGCCATCTCCACTTACAAGAAGTAATCTGGAGTACGGCGTGTAACATGTGGCTCTCCACGTCTCGGAGCAGGGTCAAACTGAAGGCTACAAAGAAATAGAAATAAAAATCAGTGCTACAATTAGATACAACTGTAGTTTTAGTTACTTATTAATGTAACTAGGTCATTTGTAATATTTCCATTTTTAGGAAAATCTTGATACAAGTAATAGAAGTAATGAGAAATGATTAAAATACGCCATGTCAAATTCAACAAGAGATGAAAAATAGTTGTGTGTATTTATAAGCATGTACTTACAATGAATATTTGAGAGCATCGTCCAGTTCCATGATTGCGGCCTGGTTACCACAGCGGTAGCAGTAATTGGGTGCGCTGAATATCGTTACAACGTTCCTATCGTGACACCAATTGTACCCCTGGAAAAGAAGATACGGTCAATGTTACACTATTAGTATTGGAAGATGTATAAATTGTATGGTATGGTATTGATATAAGGATGTGACTGCAGGTGGGAGGGACACTGGTTGTTTAAACAGCAGAATCACACAATTTGTTGACTAGGGTTACTTTATATATATTATTACACATGTGAGCAGTTAGAAAGGTGCAGTTTGGTTGACCCAAACGGCACACATGAACAGTTCGGCCAAAGACGCAATCTCATTGGCGGAGCGTAGGTCAGATTACGTCGTCTTGACTGCGTAACTAGACCTACAAATTGCAGTGAATCAAGCCTCCTCGAGCTAAACTATAGGCTAAACAATTTTTATCTACCATTTAACAAGTTAAATTTACTTTTTAATATCCAAATAGTGTGTAATAAATAGCAAATGGCACTCTGTTCGGGTTCAAACTGATCTCGACCCCCTCAGAAAACGGGAACTCACCCCTTTGGGGTTCGTCCCATTTTCTGAGGGGTCTCGATCAGTTTGAACCCTCCATCATGCCATTTGCTATAACAAGTAGTATGCGAATATGACTAAAGAAGAATGGGCAACTTCTTGCACCTAAGATAATCACTAACACCTCATTTTCTAATAAACAATAGCAAAGAAGTTAAGTGGAAAACATTGGATGTCTACCATTAAACACGAAAAGCTTAAGGTTTAAGTGGTTTAATCGTATAGCATGTCTTTTTGCGTCAATGGTCAAAAGCCTCCAATTTTTTAAAAATTGGAGAAAAAAGTAGAGCGGGAGGGGTGGTCTAAGGGTTCACCAGCCATGTATACATGCAGACCTGTGCAGCGGGGTACTCCCCTTCAGACAATTTTGAAAATATACTGTTTAAGTGGTGCATTTGATATCCAGTAGTCTAAATACCTAATATGGTCTGTTATCAGCTGAGAATCGTTGTGGCACCGTTTCCCATGAAACATGAACCAAGCCTGCCTATAGCCCAAGACACTAACTAGGGACCATAACCTTTGTTTTCAAACATCCCTGATCAGGCTGATGTCTTTCTATTTCTTAATACTAATTCAGTAACCATATTATATAATATCAGAGCTTACAACCATATTTGGCTCTAAAATTTTAAACAACAAAATCAGGATCAAAGGGTAGAAAAACACATTTCGAAAATGTCAATGGTATGGGCCTTATTATGTATCTAGATCTATAAGTCCCTCAGAGAGTTGGATTCATCCCGCGTCCATCTCCCTGCTATACCATGGTGACGGAGAGGGGTGGACTGAGCACCTTAGTCTGTGAGACAGTGGGCGGAGCATAGCCCGGCTCAGTTTGTTGACAGGCCTGAGACAGGGTGAGAAGAAGGGCCAGGGGGCAGGAGGAGATTTGATTGACAGGCTGGCGGGTGGTGGCAGCCTCCCTTTGAGGGTATCTGCCCCCCTTTGAGGGCGGCGGCGGTGGCACACAACTTTCTGTGAAGCGGGCGCATAGTGGTAACATGTGAAAAGACTCCAGTTTCATATATTTCAGATAGTAAAAGAGCGGGAACGTCTAAACCTCAAACGTCAACGGCCCCTCCCGCTCTAATAATCACAATCAACATACCTCCATGACAAGTTGGTGAGCACGTGAGACTAGTGTGAGGCCATTGCTGTGGTTGAAGGTTTCTGAAATGTCCTGGCCGAAGGTGTAGCCGGCACCTCGGGGTGAGATGCCCCAGCCACCGCGGTCATCGGGGTCGGACCACAACAGGTCGCACATTGGGCCCTGAAATAAAATTGTAGTCATGTATTGTAAGCAAAATAAGGAATACAAAGGTTGTTTGATATATATGCCTATTCTCACAAAATGGGATCACCGCCCCCCCCCCCCCCCCTCCAAGAGAATGAATTTTTCATATTAGTTCTAGAAAAATTTCTTTTAGTACATTGCAATCTATGCATCATAATGATATATGCAATATTCTTCATGTGAGAGCCTCTCACATTTGATACTCCATTTCTTTCCATCGCCACCATGTCCAATTCTGCTGTTTTGTCATATTCTAGTTAGTTATGGATCTGATTTAACCATATTCTGATATTATAATTTGATAGAAAACAGATCAGGCTCCAAGAAAATAATAAAAACTGTGAGGAAAACCCATATTTAATGCATCTCATGGTTAAAGAATGAAGGCTAATTTAATGAAAACGGCGTTTTTTGTCTAATTATGAAATTACCTTACTTTCAAATACACTGGTGAGTAACTGAACACTCTTTAACTCCATTCTTTTCTATGTTCTTAAAGAATTATACTGGGCTAAAACCTGGATGTATTGTAATAAGGGGAAGAATAATTAGTAGAATCTACTAACCTTACTCTGTTCGGTGCAGTAGATTCATGATTATTGGAGGAGACAGCCGCTGGTGGAGGAGGACCTGAGATGGGATGCACACACTCAGGCAGTCTTTTAACTGGGGAGCTAGCACAGAGGGAATTGCCCAATGCTCTCAGAAGTTCTAGAAGAAATGATGAGGCCAGATTATGGAGATCAACGAGAGACAGCCGCCCTAAACAATTAAGGGAGGGTGGGAAGGGCAGGTCCTCCTCCACCAGCGGCTGTCTCCTCCAATAATCATGAATCTACTGCACCGAACAGAGTAAGGTTAGTAGATTCTACTAATTATTGTGCGTCGCCACCTCGCTAGGTGGCAGAGCACCCGAGAGCTTTAAAGAGGGCAATTCCCCACACAGTCACAAGGACGAAGAAGGCTAGGCGCTCACTGTACTGAAGATCTGGGCGAGAAGACGAAGATCTTGGAGAGAAGAACTAGCAGCTACATGGGTACACACTGAAGACTAAATACGTATCTAGGAGCATACATGGGTACGGATGAATAAGTCACTAGGTATATATGGGTACGGATGAATGAGACTAAGTCCTACCCAGTGGAGAAGGGCACAAATACAGAGGCCTAACTCCACAGAAATATACAAGTCCTGAAGAGAAGAGGGGACTATTTCTTCCTCTTTCTCGTCTGTTCCCTCTGAGTAGAATGGTCAGAGAGAAGAGCCCTGGAGACAGAGTTGGTGATGTTGATGGGCTTCTGGTAAAAACGACGAAAGGTGTTTTCATCCCTCCAGATAGCATGGTCCATAATTTGCTTAATAGGGACGTGCATAGCAGCTAACTTGGAGGTAGTCGCCGAGCGAACACTATGGGCCTTGAATGTAGAAGGATCCAAACCACTAGCTGCCATGATGCAGCGAATATACTTTGCAATGGTTTGATTGCCGACAGGCTTATAAGGAGCCGCATGACTAATAAACAAAGGGCCTGTGATGTTGTCAGCCTCATCTAAAGGACGGAGACCCCTGGTCCAGAAAAGGTAGTGGCGAAGACAGGTGAGAATACAGATGGCCGAATTCTCCGGATAGGCTTCCAATGAAATAGTCCCCAGCGCTTTCCCCACAGAGCTGGTCTTAATCATTTCAGAGAGAAGAATTGAAGCCTTGTACTTAGTGGAGAAGATGATGTCCTCACACTTGAGGGTTCGTAGGGTTTGAACCCTCTGACTGGTGACTAGCATGAGAAGAGTTGCCGTCTTCTGCGTGAGCTGAGCCAAGTTCAGGTGGTGAAGTGGATGTAAAGATTGCAGATAGTCCAGGACCACATTGGGGTCCCAAGTCTCAGAGTAACGAGTCTTTGGAGGGCGAGAAGCAAAAATGCCCTTCATCAATCTGCATACCACCGGATGAGCCCCGAAAGGCTTTCCATCAATATATAACATGATGTTGGAGAGAGATGACCTAGCAGAATTAATGGCTGTATAAGAGAGTTGGTCATCGTACAAGTCACAAAGGAACTCTATACCGTGGTTGAGGTCGGTAGTCATGGTGGCAATATCGCGTTCTTGACAATAGCGACGCCACTTATTGAAGTAAATCCCATAAGATTTTCTGGTGTTGGTAGACCAGCCCTTAAGGTAAAGGGATCTAGCCCTGGAAGACAGAGCCTCTGCCTCAGGAGTTCTAGCTAAAAGAGAGAGAGGAGCAGGCTCGTGCTCCCTACCCTCAGATCCTGATGTTTTGACTTGTGAGGGACGAGATTGCCTGCTTTCTTTGGAATTATGATGGTCTGACGGGCCGTCTCCATGAGTTGAGAGATCCAGGGTTGACTGTGCCACCGGGGGGCAACTAGAATGGCCCTCGCCCCCTCGTTCTGAATCTTCTGGAGACACTTTCCTACAAGCCTGAAAGGAGGAAAAACATAGGGCCTGTTAAAGGAATTCCAAGAAAGAGTGAAGGCGTCGACATAAGAGGAGAGGGGATCAGGGAACCAACTAGCAAAAGGGGTGAGTTGGTAGTTATGCCTGGAGGCAAAGAGATCCACATCAGGGGAACCAAAAGAAGAGACAAGGTGGGAGAATATCTCCGGGTTAAGCTGCCATTCAGTGTCGTCAGACAGATGCCTACTGGCCAGGTCAGCTTTAACATTCTCCACACCAGGGATATGGGAAGCAGACAACCAGTTGTCACGTGCCTCCGCCCAATCCCAAATTTCCTGAGCGATGAAATTACAGTTGTCTGACTTGGTGCCACCAAATTTGTTGAGATAAGCCACTGTGGTGGTGTTATCAGAGCGCACCAGGATGTGCATGTGACGTACATCTTTCAGGAGAGAAAAGATACCATATTTAACTGCTAGAATTTCCTTAGCATTAATATGGTAGCCCTCCTCATAATCATCCCAGACTCCATTGACTGTCTGATCCTCCAAGACAGCACCCCAGCCCTCGTCACACGCATCAGTGTAGAGGGTGAGGGTGGGAGCAAATGTGCGGATTTTCCTAACTCTCCAAGGCAGGTTGTCCTGCCACCAAAGCAAATCTTGAACAGAAGGTGGAGAGATCCACATGAGGCCTTCCATATTGCCCTTGCAAGCAGCTAAGGCACGTATCTTATCACGTTCAATATTCTTGTAATGGGCGAGGCCGTAGTCTAAGCCCCTGCACAGGTCGACCAAAGTACCCACCACCGAAGAGATGAAGCGAATCTTGAAGAGGGAGTGCCGACGCTGCAAAACTGAAGAAACCTTCTCCAAGGCTGCAGCACGCTTGTCTTCGGTGGGGTAAACTTCCATGGTACTAGAGTCCAAGATAAATCCCAAGAACTTCATCGTTTGTGAAGGAATAAGGGAAGACTTGGTAGGGTGAATATAAAACCCCAGGTCATAAAACAGTGAGAGGGCAGTGAGGACAGAATAAGCACATTGATCCTTGGTCTGTCCCCATAGGAAGGAGTCATCTATATAGCAGAAGCCATGACCCCCTCTCTCACGCAACGATGAAAAAACTGGCTTCATTATTTTGGTGAAAATAAAGGGAGCAGTAGTTAGGCCGAAAGGAACACAATTGAATTGGAATAGACGGCCCTCCCAGGGGAAGGTGACGAAAGAAGTGAAGTCATGATGCAGAGGCAAGGAGAAATAGGCCTCCTGGAGATCCAGGGAACACATATATGAGTGAGGCCTGAGCATCTCAATAGCAGTTTGAAGGCTATCCATTTTGAAATGAACTTTCTCAATGCACAAATTCAGATCGGTGAGGTCGATGATAAGTCTCCATTTGTCATCAGGCTTGGGCACAACAAACACATTAGATAGGAAGGAAATATCGTCCCAGGAGGTTTCTGAGACAACACCTTTGGAGATAAGCTTTTGTACTTCAGACTGAACGGCCTGCTTCCGTTTAGGGCCAAAAACATATTGATGTGGTCTGAATGGCTGTACCGGAGGTTCCCTGAATAACAGAGGGACCCCGGAGACATAAGAGAGAATGGAAACATCGGAAGTGATTCTCCTCCAGGCAGACAGATGATTAGCAAGATTACCCGGGTTGAAAAACATAGGTATAGGGCCCGCAGGGGATAAGGTAAAATTCCCCTGAGAAGGAAGATTGGAGATCAAGGACTCTACCTTTAATAACGACGAGAGCGACCCCTGCCCTCTCGGGAGTCCCTGCGATCGTAGTCGTGGTAATCCTTCTTGGATTGGGACCCCTGTCGCTGTTGAGACTGCCCCTTCTTTTGCGAAGGGGCACTGTAGTTTTTTGACTTCTGGTTGTTGTAGCCACCGCCCTTCTTGGCGTTGTTACCGGAATTCTTGTTGTTGTTATTATTATTAGAAGAATTACCAGAAGTATTGCCGGAGCCTTTAGCATGTGAAACAGAAGATTCTACAATAGTAGAAATTTTCTTAGTGGCTTCCAGTGACTTGATGCTGGCCTCCAAGTCGTCACCCAAAAGATTAGTGGCCGATGGTGGGAATCTAGTGGGGTTAGAGGCCATTTCTTTGTATTGTTCCTTCAGATTGGAAGCAATACCATCCCTGCGCTTCTTGTTAATGGCATGTACGTTGTAAAAGGCAGACAAGGCAATAGAATCCCTGATATCACACAAAGAAGAGTCAATAAGATCCAGGGCATCCTTGGTAGTGGTCATTTCACGTAACTTAAGAAGAGAACAGGCTGCAGTAGAAGTACACGAGGTGGAGGCAAGAAGAACTTTCTGAAACTTTTGGGCATATGTATCATTCTTCTGTGCACCTGGAGCCATCGCACCCCAAATAGGCCCCGGAATGAACGGAACCTGAAGACATTCAACATTGGCTGGACGCTTATGTTTGGCCTTGAGATCCTCCAGGACTTTACCCTTGGGTGGAGTAGTGAAGACAGAAGTAACATACTCAGAAACTTCATCAAAAGGAATAGCAGAACCCACCTCAGTCTTCTCTGAGATCTCCGAAACAAGGGAGGCGAAAATTCCGGAAGCGACCTGTTTCGGCTTCTCTGGGTCAGGCTTGCCCTTGTTGACGTCAGTTCCGGAAGTCCCAGGCGGGGATTCCTTAGAAGAGGAATCCTTCGGGGGAACCCCTGTTGCCGAGGAGACAGACGCCTGAGGGGTGGGGGCAGCTGAACCCACCCCAGACACATCCTGTCTGGGTGCTGGAGACGGTGACCTGGTTGACAAACCGTCTGGAGGACAAGGGAAGGCTGAAAAATGGCTGGAGGCCACTGAAGGACTCCTAGATGAAGCCCTTGAGCGAGACCTGCGGGGAGATCGCGATCTGAACCTGGAGCGTGACCTGTCCCTAGAATGGCGGAAATAATCCCGCCGATGACGATATGGAGAATAATCCCTATCATAATCCCGATCTGAGTGCCTCTGGCCGAATTCCTTGTAAATCTGATCCACCCTGCACGAGGTACAGTCCCTATCAGTCACGTGCGAGGGGTGGCCATGAGGGAAGGTAGCTAACGAGCCCGACGGAGGAGGCAAGTCTTGCTCCAACTTATCTATACGAGCAGAGAAAGCAGTGAAACTATTTTCCATTTTCTCAGACATATCTTGAAGTACTTCCATGAAAGAATCCAAGGAACGTGGAGGCATGGGATGTTGGCCGTCACCCGTGCCATCCTCCTTCCCCTCATTAACGATCCCGTCACCATGCTCTGCCATCGTGCCAGACACGATAGAACAACTAAAACAATCACTCAAACGAGCCTCAAAGGGGAGATTGAATAGGTGAGCAACAAAGGTGAGAGCAGCAAAAACGAGGAGAATCTAGTAGAGGGCGAACGAAGCTGAAGAAAACTGAAGATAGTGAGCTCTCCCCAGAAGTGCGACCAGCCTGCTGGGCGTGATCCGTAAAAGTGCCTGAGTGTGTGCATCCCATCTCGGGTGCTCTGCCACCTAGCGAGGTGGCGACGCACAATAATTACATTGAACCATTAAGCCTGCGAATGTAGGCTACGGAAAGACAAAATTGTCTCTGATATCAAGGAAAAATCAAGATTAAATTTCTCATCTAAGCAATTATAGACTATCTGAGTGCTTGTCATCACTATCTTTCATTTTACCATCATTGAATATAATATATTATACCACGATCGGGTGTTGTACACTCTGCAAATGAGTGGATACCTGCTATTGTGTTTTGTTGAATGGATCCACGCGTGAAAATATTACCCTTTTTTAGCCTAAATGTAAGAAGCATCCTCATTGGTTGACGCCTACGGCTTCTCGTGAGATACCTGGTCAAAAAAAACTTGTGGGCATCGTGTACAGCAAGTCAGAAACCAACCTCGTTACATCCTATCATAATACCCCTTTTACAACTATAGACTTTAGATTTATTCACTTAACTCCCAGAATGGATTATATTTCTTTTGCTATAATCAAGTAAGATCCAACAGGGCGATGGAAAGAAAAATTAATAAATCATTACTCCAATCCTGTCAGAATATTGTCTAGCAATACAAAGCCTCCATAAAACTGCTGAATTTTCTTATCAGAGGGGGGTCAAAGCATGTGGCGATGTAAAGACAAGTGCTAGGGGGGCATGCTCCCCCGAAATAAAAAAGAAAATTAAGAGTAAAATGGTGCATTCTGAGGGCATTTTGTCATACTTCACAAGATTTACAGAGGTATAACATACTAAGAACCTGGTTAATCTGTTGGCAAATTAAAATATACATGAACCTTATGTTCCATCACGAATTTGTCTTGCAGATTTATTTCTTAATATTCAGGTAAATGTGTAGTAGCAATAGCAGATAAATATGAATGTGAGGAAACCATTGAAATGAAACCCTAAATCGTACTATTTATCAACATCTTTATTACCACTTGGTAGTATATCTTTTCAATGATGGTTGCTGGGTGCAGTAAACAGTTAATATCTTAGTTGATTTTAGGAGTTCGAAGCTAGGATTTGGGACATAGGTGGGGATGATATGAGGCAATATGCATATAAAATATACAGACTAAATATCTAATTAAAGATGAAATGTTCTATGAGTTCAAGTTAATTAATTAAAAATATCCATTGAAGTTGGTGGTCGAATATATTTTCAGGGTTGTCTTCGTTGACACATCAAGGGGGGATATGGGGCAATATGCAGATCAAATAATATGGGTAGGAATTTGTTGTCAGCAAATTTCTGTGACGTCCAACCAGGTGGCTTATTTGATTGAGTTCTGCATACCGGTATATTATTAAATTTTATACTCAAGTGTTAAAAACAAGGTAGAGTAATAGAATTATGTATTGGGCATAAATTACTGTAAAACAATTTGTGCGTGCTGATATACTATTGTGTATACTAGTATGGTATTTTATTTTTCCTATTTGACAGGCCCTCAATATCAGAAACGTTGGCAATGCACAGAGCTCCAAGAGTCTGCAGTGATCGAAATAAGGAAAAAAAAATATGTTGCACCACCAGGCAAGCTACTGACAAAATCAGGTTTATTAAATGTCATAAGAAATGATGAGTAATAATGGATGGTTTCGCCAGGATTTTAGGACTAACCATTTAATAAAGAAATGAGGATCATAGGATAAAATGCATAGGTAATTGGTTTTAATTTAGTAGATATGATATTGATATGAGAAAGTAATGTGGAAGAAATGAAAGCAGGTTGTAGGATAAGATATTTTTGAAAGATTTTTCATAATCGTTAATGATATTTTGAAAAACAATGGGAATCAAACTGGGGAATTTAAAGATTTCTGCTGACAATATAACAAGAGGACATTCAACATGTGGCAATTTATAGCCACATATCGCGAAGCCGGGTTATTATATTAATAGAGGGGGGATCTCTGTAGAGAGGTGGTCTTGCGCAACGTTATCTTTTAAATCGTCTTATGTAATTGGTCAACTTATGACTTGGATAGGATTTGAAAGTAAGATAGGGAAGCTAAATAAATCAGGAAAAAATCGTATGGATTTCTACATTTAAAAGACAAATAATTTCTGGAATTAACAAATTTCTGAATATGACAAGTGCTTAGAGTAAAAGGGACTCTTAATCTAAGGACAAGTGTGGTCATTCTTAAAATGGTATGAAAGCATATGTGTCGGGGGGTTGGGGACAGAGATATAGGATCAGGGTCAATTCACTGACCCATTCATGAGAGGGCAGTTGTGATAGAAAATGCCACCAGGGAGCAGGACACTATTCGCACCAAGTGGGGGTACAGGAGGAGGACAAGCTGTCTGTCATCTCTAATCTTTCTGTTACTTAATGGCCCTAAATAGCTAAGATAATGGTCGGTAATATTATAGCCCCAGATGGTCGCTATCAATGCAGGAGGAAGACAGTGGAGGGGGCAGAGATGAGGGCAAATGAAGGTAGTGGGAGCACCTTATCAGCTTATCAGGGTAATCACTACCATTCACCCCAGAATTGGAGGAGGAGGTTGGGGCGAGTGGGGGCGGGGGGTGAGGCGGTACAGAAGGCCAGACATACAGAGACTGAGAGAGTGGAGAGGAAGGCTAGAATAGGGGATAGGGTAAGAGGGGCAGGGGAGGGAACTTCTCATGGGCCATGTGTCTGGCCATGTTGTCTCTTGACATATGGTCTCTGGTGTTGCTGTGGAGGAGGAGGAGGAGGAGGAGGAGGAGGAGGAGGGAGGGGGAGGAAGAGAAGAGATTGTGTGAGAGAGAGTAGAGAGAGAGGGGGAGTGAACGAGAGAGAGAGAGAGAGAGAGAGAGAGAGAGAGAGAGAGAGAGAGAGAGAGAGAGAGAGAGGGGGAGTGAACGAGAGAGAGAGAGAGAGAGAGGGGGAGTGAACGAGAGAGGAGAGGAGAGAGAGAGTGAGAGAGTGAGAGAGAGAGGAGAGGGAGATGGAGCTAGATGGTGTGTGTGTGATTTTATTTATTTTATTCACAAACTTTAATATTTTCTCTTCTAAAAGCCCCACAATGATGCAATTTATATCAAAATGATTTTAACGACCGTTAGAATATGCTTAAACATGATTCAGAATGTTTAATTCACAAACAAAAAAACCTTTAAAGTGAAGTAGGCTCCATGCTGATATCAGATAAGAGCACGGCCGCCGGGCCCACACTCTAATGAGAGGTGAGATAAGAGAGCAGGGGAAGGATGACGACGACCAATCCACACAGAGAGAGGGGGAGTGAAACACATATCAGAGGGTTTAATGAGAGAAATGTGGCACCAGTGAAGGAGGAGGAGGGGGGGCTGGCGGGCTATTCCAGTCAGGCTGAGGGTATGACAGGCTCTTAGGAAGCTACTAGGAAAGGTAAGTCAGGGTGAGATAAAGATCTCACATCAAAGCTGCGAAGGTGGTTTACCGCTTTTGGAAATAACTCTTTTCAAAAAAACAATTTTAAAAATTTAAATCACCCTATTCAACCACAATCGGTTTTCCTGAGCCATTTACCAAACATGAAAGAAATAGCTTGAAAAGAAAGGCATGTACTAGGTCAACAAGGACACGCAATAGGTTATTCTATATTTGTATCTATATTTCATAATGTATGTCTCTTTCAGAAGTGAGAACATAATCCGCTTCGCGAATAATAACCATAAGAATCTTTCTATTAGTATACTATAGCCTGCCACGATTTTAACTTGCTAAATGGACCGGGCAAGCTCTTATTTCAACCGCTGGTCCGTCACTGCCATCGGGGGCCAGGGGAAGATGTCAGAGGCATCCCCGGAGTAAGGCCAAGGGCGGCAGTAGCAGTAGTAGTTCCTAAGATTCTGTGGGAAAAGTGCTTAGTCTCCCTAGTGTTACACTATATATGTAGGGCTGGAGGAGCAAGGAACATTCAGGGAGGCAGTGGGGCAGTGTAGAGCGTGCAGTCCACCGCTCACCCCACGGTCACTGTGGTCCAGGGCCCTTGAAGAGAAGCACATGGCCAGGACCACCACCGATTTTGGTTGCCTAGCAATGTTATAGTGGTATGTGTACTACCGCATGAACGCATGACAAGGGGATCTCTGATTACTCACTGTCACTGGGGCAATTTAAAGGCAGTTTTAAATTAAATAAAGCTTATACAAAAGATAAATTCGGATTTCCGCTAAAAAGAGGAAAAGTGGCATCTCTGAAAACTCTTATCAAACTTGCTCAATTGTTTATTAAAAAATGAGGAGCTATTTACTGTAGCGAGGTAGACAAATATTTTTTACCACACCAGGGTTTCAAATTGTTGCATCACCTCATATCAAGGGTATTACATTTTTTTTTGTTCTGAACAAAGGACAGATCAAGGTTTGTGCCCATAGCAAAATATAACAGCCAATCCTTTTTAATTTTTATTTAGTGACCTAGCATATTTGGGCTACGGAAAGACACTGTTAATTTTACCATAACCAAAAGTTAAATATATTTTTATTTTTAAGTAATTTCAGTATTAGCTCTTTTTCACCATGTAATTTAAATTGTTTTAAATACTTTTGAGCATTGAAATTAGTACTAGATGATTATGATTTTTAATAGGATTGGTGATTCTAGGTTATTTATCTCTATATACAAATGTGAAAAATTACGAAATAGGACTGTTTATCATGAAAATATATTAACCCATTCAGGCCGCGTATTGCTTTAAAGCATTCCCACGCGTGTGGCCGCGTATTGCCTTAACGCACTCCCATGCATTTGGCCGCGTATTGCCTTAAAGCACTCCCATGCGTAGGACGCGTAATGCGTAAAAGCACTCCCACGCACAGGACGCGTAATGCGATAAAGCACTCCGTGGGAAAGGACGCGTATTGCCCAAAAGCATCATAATAACAACGTTATTCAATGGTGGAGACGTAACAGGCCGTCCTTAAGCTACATGACGTTATTAGAATGTGCGTCATCCGGAGAAAAGTGGACGCGGTGGAGCGTCGTCCTCATGTGACGTGTATATTTCAGACAGACGTCATCAAATGAATGTTCTTTTCCCGCGCTTGGTCGTCAAGCAAAACGCAACATTGGCAGTGCTGTCCTGAATGGGTTAAGATACAGTGTTCCCGAAAAGGCAATGGCTGACGTCTGCTCTTTTCACGTCGGCTACATTGGCCAACGTCAACCTCACCCCCAATGTTATATTTGTGATGTGTTACAGGAAAACGAGTCACAAGTCATTAAAAAAAAAAAGGAATTTGAGATATTGTCATATTTGAAAAGATGAAATCAAGTCAGGTCATGTAATAAGTATTTCTATATTTTAAGTAAGATATTTTTATTTTAGAAAAAAGGTTTACAATACCTCAGGTCGATTACCAGTAAAGTAACTAAATATACTTCATAGGATGACCTTAGAAATGCAAGGATATATCTAATACACTGTCCTGAAATTTGGGATATCTATTCATATGACTTGGGAGTATATATACTCCAAAAAAGAGAACATTCCTATGGAGAGATCTTGTAGATAAAATAGTTTGAAAAAATTCCATTTTGTGACTTGTCACTCATTTTCCTGCAACACATCACATGTGATAAGGATGCATACATATACTAATTGCCTATCTACAAAATACTAACATAAAAAGAATATCCCTAGCCTCCTAATAATAGGATAAGCGTGATAGATACTTGTTTACTTTTAATTAGTGAGTCACTCTGACTCAGTGTATAATGGGAGAGGGCCGGATCTGGGAAAGTGTACAATAATAGGCCATTTAATAGATTTCAAGTCAAGAGTGAAGAGAAATTATTAATTCATGCCTATCTGAGCACAAACATACGAAACCACTCACCTCATGAGGTACTTCTTGTATACGATCTAGAGCGCGGATATGATCTAATGTGTCTATGGACGGTGATAGACCGCCATGTAAGCAGAATATCTGCAACAAAATGAATCGCATTTATACATTGTATCAGAGAACTTGGAAAATAAATGATTTACATTCATAAGTTGTAGAAGTAATAATAAAAATGGAATGATTTTATGAACAACAAAAATGAATAAGAAAAACATTGTCTAACCTGGCCGTCTACTAGCGCCGTTAGCGGTAAATAATCAAAGAGGTCTGTGAAGTATTTCCACACGTTGGCGTTACCATACTTTCTCAAGCACTCGTCATAGAAACCATAAACTTGTGTAATTTGTCGGCTCTCATGGTTACCTCTCAGAATTGTTATTCTGTCTTTGAAGCGTACCTAAAATAAAGAATTAAGTCTTAGGACTGGCAACGTTTGCTGTGTCTGCATTTAGGCAATTTTTTTTTTACACTGGCAACTGTTTGGTGAAGAATATATTTTTTAAATCTTGCACAGCGAAATATTTAAATCAAAGAATATCTGGCATTTATGTAACTGGGCTATCTCTAAGTAGTTACATGTCATAACCAATTATATGAAACTTATGATTGTAACAACTTTGTGCGATGAACTCAGAAATCTCAATCAGTTTATTCACTCACAAAGCATAAAATATCCTTACCTTCAAACCAACTAAAAGTGATACTGTTTCTACTGAATAGTAGCCTCTGTCTACGTAATCCCCCATGAAAAGATAGTTGGTGTCAGGAGACTTTCCGCCAATACGGAACAGCTCCATAAGGTCAT
The DNA here is from genome assembly GCA_942159475.1 of Sthenelais limicola. NCBI lineage: Eukaryota > Metazoa > Annelida > Polychaeta > Phyllodocida > Sigalionidae > Sthenelais > Sthenelais limicola. The sequence continues at coordinate 54,819,672 of OW804095.1, read as the reverse complement.
GGAACTGCCCATGCACATCTCCACAGACAGTGACCGGACATTTCACTTCCTGTACGTTCGATTCTTTTGTCAATATTTCTTTGGCCTAAAAATAAATGGAAAGTATTATTAAACAAGCTAACATATATAGTCACGCACTATGATATATACCAATATCAGTCGGGTAGGGCAGCTATAACTTGAATGTTAATCTACTATTGCTTGATCATTGAAGTCCTGCCCTCATTCTCCAACTGCCAATCATTGACCACCACCTGCCCCCACACACCCAGTCCAATACACAAACACAAATACATGACTGTACTCCACCTTGTGCTCTGCTATGATTTTGTTACGTTACAATGATGGTATATATATCTCTTCCCCCCCCCCCCCTTTCAGAAGAAGGGATTTTATTTCATCAGAAAATCAGTTTAATCCCCACCCTGCTTGATAACTCAATGATAATCAACATGCATAGTTTCCAGTTCTTTTCCATAGGATTTGTTAAGTGAAGTGTAAAACATGTTAATGTGGGATATGATAACTGGTCCTTCGAAGATCGTTCTATATTTAATCAATATACATGACATATATTTAAGCCTCTGGGTCCTATGAGTCACATATGCAACACAGCCATTCGCAGCCCACTGCACCAAGGATCGCATATGCAACGCGGCAACATGGGGCTTTACATACGGGTATTTCACGCGCTACTTTTGCTCGGCCAATCACAGAAATGCTTTCATCTGTTAGTCGGTTCCTATGCTTGCTAACAAGCTCTGTCATTGGTTGATATTTAGAACTCTTCTATACACGGAGAGGTAGAAAACCGCGCGGAATGGTTTGTTTTGAAATCTCAAAATGGCGATGCGCCAGTCCCGACGATTGAGAGACAAACGTGGATTTGTTCCATCTGACAGCAGTGATAGTGAATTTGAAGGCTTTGATATCCCGGAGGAAGAGTTAGAAGAAAGTTTAAGGACAGCTGATGAGAGATTGAGAGAGGCAGAACAGGATTTAGAGACAGAAACCAACTTGGAAAGTGAGTGATCTTTCGGATTTCGCCGTGAGCTCCGACGAGGGTGGGGAGGAAGAAGATCAGCATCAATTCTCATCCTCAGAAGAAGAGGATTTCTCTACCCTAAATCCACAATGGAAAAAGGTAAACCAGGCTGAGAACGAAGGTAACAGACCAACTAGATTTTCGTTTTCTGAGGTGCCTGGACCTAAAAACATCAGTCGTCACACAGTCAGCCCAGACCACTTCTTCATGTTATTCTTCAGTGCAACCCTAGTCGACCTCATAGTCACAGAATCGAATCGGTACTACACCCAAACAAAAGCTAGGTATGACGACCTTGTAAATAATGGACAAAGGAGATCAAAAACATTGACACTTTCTACAGGGTTTGAAGATAATGAGAAAATGACTGTAGCTCGTCTAAAGGCTCTTCTCGGGTGTTATACTGAACATGAGCCTTGTTGGAAAACCAAGAATGGAAGACTACTGGAACACCAAAGATGATCTGCAACGAACCCCTAGCTTTGCAGAGTATAAAGAATAAAGTACGACCTGTACTGGATATGCTCATCAAAACATTCTCCCAATACGACACACCTGAGAAACACCTCTCAATTGATGAGAGCTTAGTTGGACTGAAAAATCGAACCAATTTGATTCAGTATATCCCCAACAAGAAACACAATAGATGGGGTATAAAGCTCTGGGTTTTATGTGAAAGTATAACTGGATATGTGTACAATTTACGGAAAATCAGATCCCCTAAACGAGACAGGGGTATGCTGTCGTTTTTACCCTAATGAAGGACCTTCTAAAGGGTACACCCTTATTGTAGACAATTTTTACACCTCAATCCAACTGGCCCAAGATCTGTTTGCTAAGGCCACCTACCTGGTGGGCACCATGAGGAGGAACAGAAGGGGAATACCACAACAAATCACCTCGGCTAAGATCCCCCAACCCCCTGGATCTGTTCATGTTAGGAACAAGTATATGCTTTGTTCAGCATTCAGAGAGAAAAGGGCTCAAACCAAGCCTGTGATTGTGCTCTCAACAACGAACATTGCAAAGGATGTGTGGAAGTCAGAAGAAGGGGAAAGAATATTCAAGTACCTGAGACAATTGAAGAGTACAATACGAAGATGGGTGGATGTGATCTGGCGGATCAAAAAGTGTACCAGTACGAATACGAGAGGCGTACCTACAAGTGGTACATGAAAGTATTCACAAACCTCTTGCACAGATGTATCCTAAATGCATATATTATCTATGTAAAGACTCTGGCAGAGAGGAAAAGAGTGCACCTACAAGATCCTGACTATGATGCCAAGATCTACCGACCAATCAGCAGAGAAAAATTCATGAAATCCCTGATAAGGATTTGATCGGTAATCACAAGGACACTGGTGCCTCTCCAACTACAGATGCAAACCCGGCACTTGACTGTAATCTTGTGCACATGGAAGCAAAAGCTACAAGTGGAGGAAATATGAGAGCCCCACTTATACAGTGTCGTATGTTCAAAAACAGAGAAAAAAAAAAAGAGGACCTCATACCAGTGCTCAATGTGTCACGCTGGTATATGTCTGGTGTGTTATGACACTCACCGGAGGTCAAAAAAAAATTAGAAGCAAAGAAACCCCCTTTTAAATAGAACTATTAGACTGTAGAACTATAAATAGACTGTGAACAGATCTTAGAATGTGTGGAATGGATTACCAAAATCAGCCCAGGAGGTAGAAAAATTGAGTTGGTAGGTGGTCGCATGAATTTTGTTATATCTTTTTTATTTTCAGAGATATCAACATGAAACTTTCAGGAAATATGCACAAGACTATTCTCTTTCAGATAGATACAATGATTCTATGTTGTAGGCAAATACAAAAAAGAAATTTGTGCATGGTGAAGTGGGGGGAGCAAAACATTTTTTTTCCTCACCAAGTTCCCCTCACTGATATGGTATTATAACTTTGTTTTTCCCCTGTTATTTTTCAACGTAGACAGAAAGCCACAATTCTCAGCTTTCCAAAAATGTATACTTTGCCTATAGTTCTTTTATTTTGTCACTGTGATGTGGCAATAATTGTTGTGCATCACTATCAATGCATTATTTCCAGTTTTCATTGGAATGTTTTATTCTTTTTTTCTTTGGTTGCCATGGTAACCAGCTCCCTGGTGCATCTGAGAAAATGACGACTTTACAAAAACAAGGTTAATCTGTACATCGCACATAGAATCATTTATTTTCTTTCGCCAGAATTCTAGCCTATGTTTTTGATCATTTTGAGACTATTGTTGCCATGGTAACCCAATTATTGAGCCTTGTGGAGCCGATAACATCAAGCGAGTCATATTGGCTTGTAACGGTAGGGCAAAGGGGTACTGGCTGTCAACCAGCTAGCCTTATGTTCACCTAATACCAATATTATACTAATCTAGTGTGTAGAGTCAATGGACACTCGGACGTCAACATGTTGGCTCTCCACAGATTATAGTTTGGGATAACTAAGCACATAGCCATATAAATGGTCTTACTACTCCACTAAATCATATAGACTTTGGCAATGGATATTACCGATCAAGATCTAGCAAGGGAAACCAGATACTAATACATTTAGGACTTGAATCGACCTTGACTGACTGGAAAGTTGGGCGTTGCCCTTGGTGAGACTGTTATTATCGCCCACTCCTGATAATATGATAGAACCTCATGAGTAGGTATTATTAGCAATAGGATTGCATGGGTGAGAGTCAAACAGTTGATGGATCAGAAATATGACTGTCCTAACTTTGAAACAAAACTTCATTTCACCGGAAGTAGAACAAATGGCTTGTCCTAAAAGCTCCCCCCTCCCACCGGTGTATCAGTGAGAAACTATGTAACAGCTCACTAGGCAGTGGTGCAGAAAATTCTACTCTACCACCAAACAAGTCTATTCACGCTTCAAATGATCTTTTTATTACAACCTCAGAACATAGCCCATCGGTGAAAGGCGATAACACCAAGTCAGCTGAAGCGCTGTCACACTCTCAAATCCTCTCCTCACCAAGTAACAACTCCAGCAGAATTAATGAACTCTTACATCAAAGGTCCCAAAACATTAATAAGATGAAAAACACTTTGTCTACCATCGAAGAAACCAGTCTTAAAGTGAGACATTATTGTCATCAGATTCATCTGACAATCTAGATCGCTTTATTTCTAGTCAACTGACGCCATTGATCAAACAAGCTGTCACAACCGGCCTACAGGCCACTGAAGAGCTTTTCAAATCATGTATCAATGAAGTAAAATACTAGGCTTAAAATTGGACATAAAGCATCTCGTGGAAAGTTTTGACATTAAATTTTCTAAGCCAGAAACAAATATCTCTAGTATGAGCATCGGTGCTGAACCTGCACCGTCACCGGAAGTATTGACCTCCAAACTGACAGCTCTATGTTACCGGTACGAAGGGAGAAATGATGCTCAAAAGATAGTAGCATCCATTGATAACCTAGCCAACCACACCAACTCAAATTGCATCAGTTGGCTGAAGTGGAACTTGCACTACAGGTACAAATGCAGTAGGTGCCCCTTGAGTGGTGCTTGGAGCAGGGTGTTTAAGTCATGCACAATCAGAGGTGGTGTGTTGGTTTCATATAGGAGTCAAATCCTGTGGGTAGTTGGTAGGCTAGGCTGATTTCCACCCTTTGCTAGCCTAATGAAGCATCCATAAATCATCTCATTCAAAAGCAAGGTTAATCTGTACCCTATGTGTGGGGAGTACATCATTCTGTGTAATCCAGCACAATATTTTCCAATTTTCCTTCAGGGAGAGAGGTTGACAAGAATGTCTCGCTTTGGATATCTGAGTTTAATGTCTTTTAGTCCAGCAGCCAAATGGGGATTTTTGGGTGAACCCGGCTCTGGAGGTCCCACAATGGTTTTTTGCTGATTATATATCTTTGGACCCTGTAGAATAAGAATCTGAAGAATGCCAAGCTTAACCCTTGAGGGTTTTGAGAAATTCAAGATGGCCACCATGACCACACCCAAAAAGTACCAATTTCACTTGTCAGCTTAAAATTCAATAAATAATAGGAGTAGAAAGACAATTCTTGCACCAAAATGTTCCATTTATCATGGGGAATCATAACCCAAAGGCCTCGAGTAAAAAACTATAGCCTATTTTTTCATATTATAATACCAGTAAATTTCTCAAGGTTTTTGATATCATTTTTCAGCATTTTGTGGTTATTTTCTATCAGATTAAAAATTATGTTAGTTACTATCATACACCATGTCCAAGGGTATCATATATGGATTTCCTTGGTATCCAGAAGCATCTGGTCGATTCCAATGAACTGTCTGCTTTTGGGGTTTCTGGATTTCAAATTTAGAACGTTTGTAAATGTTTAGCCCTTTTGTCACCTAAAAGTACACATATTAAGCTATTATCCCTGAAAATTGGGAACACTAATCTCTAAAACTCATCCCGTGGGAGTATGTTGACATTGAAGCTGCTTTTCCGTTGTCACCGTTAGAATGCTAGGTACTTTTAACAACTTTTGTAGACATCACATGAAAAATTATTTAATTCTAAAAGAAAAATATGTTTAATTATGAACTTCAAGCCAATATGGCCTAAAGTAAGTTAAACAATGTGTCACATATTTCTGATTATGCTTGTCATATTTTCTCGGTGATCAAACATATGGGCATTTTTTGCTTTAGCTCAACTTCTTCTATATGACCTTATGTCAAACCCCCTAATTCTTTTGATTGTTGGCAAATATCTGTTTCTTTATCAAATATGATCAGAAGAAATATCTGGCTTTCCAGTGATATGCATCTTGTTTCGAAGTATTTTGCTATCTTGCTGTAAAAGCTTGGTTAATAATGTCATACTAACGGTTACATTTTCACTAGATATAGTGTATCAAGGAAAATATCAATATCGACTGTGAGAAATATAAAGATCTCAATATTAGCAATACCCATTTAGAAACCCAAGTGCTATTGCTTGAAGATCCCAATCACAAAACTAAAATTATTCTCAATGCCTACAGGCCACCTAGTGGCAAATATGCTGAAGCATTGGAGTCCTTACAGTCGATTCTCACCAAGTTGCCCTCAAATCATGAAATCTACTTATTAGGAGATTTAAACATAAATTATGGAGATGGATCGCTTCCTTCTAAGGAGCTGTCCAAATTGGCGCAAACTTTTCAACTAACCCAATACATTGACTCTCCTACCAGGTCCACCACCTCCTCAGCCACTATTCCTATACTAACTCTAAACATATATCAAATTCTGGGGTTCTAAATATCAATATTTCTGATCATAATCCCATATTCATTGTTAGGAAAAAACAAAAGAGTGTTTTCACAAAAACTTCCTTTGAAGCTAGGAGCTTCACAAATTTTGATGAGAACATATTCTTGCAAATTCTAAGAGACCACGATTGGACTGATTACTATACTTCTCGTGACCCTACCAAATGTTGGGATTATATGGAAACCTTAATTTATCGAATTCTAAATCAAATGTGTCCTGTCAGGGAGTTCAAGAACGTACGTACTCGGTGAGTGGATAAACGGCGAGATATTCACGCTAATGAAACAGAGGGACAAATTCTTTAAACTCGCCAAGAAATATAAATCAACAGATTTACTAGATCAGGCTAAACTCCTCCGAAAGCAGGTAAATAAAATGGCTAAATCGCTCAAAAATGATTATATTAAGAAGACTCTTTTACAATGCTCTGACAATCCCCACAAATTCTGGGACAAAGTCAAACCCATGAAGAGCCCAGAAAAAGCCTGTAATTCAGACCATATTTTACTAGAAGATGATAACGGTGAAGCTATTAGTTCAGATGAAGTCCCGAATGTATTTAACGAATATTTCGCCTCGATTGGCACCAAATTGGCCAAGTTATTGATCCACTCACACAAAATGAGGCTGAACTGTTTAGTGAAAATGAAGGGCCAGAGGCCAACTTTCCGAATTTCCAGTTTGAAGGTATTGCCGCCAATGACTTATGTAAAATAATTTCCTCTCTCCCACATTACAAATCTTCCGGCCTCACCCATTTGAAAACTCCCTTATTAAAGAAGATTCTACTCACCCTAATAGAACAATTCAAATACCTAATCGAGTTGTCTATGACTACCGGCCTTATCCCTGAAAAGTGGAAGCTCGGTAGAGTAACTCCCTTATTCAAGGCTGGAAATTCGAAAAAGCCAGGAAATTACAGACCGATCACCAGCATCTGTTTGCCGGCGAACATTCTTGAGAAGGTCATACAGAAAAAACTAATGCTACATCTCGAAACCAATGGTATATTGTACGCAAAGCAATTTGGCTTTAGGTCTGGTTTCTCTACGGGCTATGCGGTTGTGTCATTTTTAAATGAAGTTTACGAGGCCATTAACAAAAAACTGGTCTGTAGGGCTGTATTTCTGGACTTCAGGAAGGCCTTCGACACCGTTGACCACCAGATTTTACTAACAAAACTGGCAAAGATAGGAGTCATGGGTAGCGAACTAGACTGGTTTAGAAATTATCTCCATGATCGGCACCAACATGTAATAGTGAATAATATAACCTCTTCAAAACAATCCATAACATGTGAAGTTCCCCAAGGAACAACCCTCGGTCCAATATTATTTTCAATCTATATATAAATGATCTACATAATCATGCCAAAAATTCCAACCTGCAACTTTTTGCAGATGATACCATTATTAGTAGAGTTGATCAAAACATAGACACAACAACCCAAAATCTTCAACTAGACCTTGATAATATCATGCTCTGGTGTCGTCATAACAAGATCTCTTTAAACGAGGACAAGTCTAAGTCCATGACTTTCTTTGGTGGGCCTTCCTGGAGGTCCAGATGGAAGAATCAATCGCGTTTACATAACCTGCTATTGGGTCCAAAAAGTCTTGAGGATGTAGATGACTATAAATACCTGGGGACGGTCGTCGACGGTCCCCTGTCTTTTAAGAAACATCTATCAAATATCAGGCGAAAGGTCTCGCATAAATTATGGCTCTTCAAGCATCTTAGGAGCAGGCTGAACGTGAATCTGAGTGCGCAAATATACAAAACTGCCATATTACCACTTTTTGATCAATCTGACATTTTTTACGATTCGGCAAATAAAACAAAACGCAAATCACTACAAATTCTCCAAAATCGAGCACTTAGGATAATAACTAGAAGTAATAGATTTCGAAATGTAGAAGATTTCCACCAGCAGTTCAGCCTGCTCCCTTTAAGAGAAAGAAGACGACTACACCTTTTACAGCAGGGCTTTCGTTTGAGAATGAATGAGAAATGTATCGCCCAAATGCGTAGAGACCAGACAACATCGGCCTGGTAGAATTATCTTTCATTGTCCGGCCCCCAGACTTGAGCAGATACGAAATTCCATTTATTACAAAATCCCATTTTATTGGAATTCTCTAGATATGAATCTGCACACAGCCGACACGGCAACCAGATTTACAAATCTAGCAAAAAGAACAGCCATTTGGAATGACCAAAACTATTTATATTAAATCTATATTAGCTAATTTTGAAATGGACTCTCCTCTTCAGTGTTTACCCTTCAATCATTGATCTAAAAAATTTATCAAAATACAAGATACTATAGCTGTAACCCTAACTCGCTTTGTGACTATCTTGATATAGATACAGAACAAAAAGCTTTGCTTATTGTAAGCCTTTACATGTTAGTAAATAACATGCTATTACCAAATCCAGTCAGTGCAACTAATGTATCCTTTAAATTATTGCTACCGATTGTTGCATGGAGCAATCATTATTCAATGTTTATAGTTTCTATCTACTTAATAAATCACGTTATGTTTCTATCTTGTGCGTAGTGCTGCTTGCACAAACCCAATTTTTATGTAAACCACATGCAGCAAAGGCCTCCCTACTGTCGTCGACCTTAGGGAGTATTGTTACCTTTGCTTATATAAATTAATATTACTACGGTAGGGCTTTAAATCCTCCCTAAGCAGGGAGTTCAGTTCCCGCCGATAGTGTCGATTTCTTTGTAAATAGGCTAATAAAAGTTTCAACAACAACAACAATTTAAGCAAGAATTTTTCTAGCCCATTTTATGTTTACAAAATACCTATTCTTCATTCTCCTGCTTCTTCTGTCTCTTTATATGGTCCTGTATGCTCATTTCAAGCTCACTCTGCATGCTCTTTGTTATCTATTTTTTAGTCATAAAAAATTGATGAGCTGATTTTTTATGATAAAACTTCTTCATGGATTTTTGTCATTACATTAGTGCATTATTTGTTCCTGAAGTAATCACGCCCTACCCCTAGCTATATTTTACTCTTTTTTCTGAATATCTTAGGTATTTTTTTAAATAACAGCTGCATTTTAATGGTTACATGTATATTAACGGTGACATGTAATCTTTTCCATTTTTATATGTGAGGTAATTGATTTCCTATGGCTTCAGTGTGTACTGAAATTACATAGTTGATAGTTTATAATGAGTTAATATTTTATATTATGGTGGCATGGTCTCATAAAATTTGAAATATGTAAAGTATGAAATTTTACTGATATGTATAGTTCCTAGGAACAGACCAATATTTCTTCAGCTCCATTTTCTCTTCACTTGTTATATGTGGCACCTTGAGAGTTTTCAAAACATCCTGTCTTCCTATGGTCCCCACATGCTTTTTGGCCCATTTCTACTTTCCTGACAAGGATTCATTTATGACACCTCAAAGACATCATTGCCTAATATATTCATAACCCTCCCCACATATCAGCATCTGCCATACATTATGGAAATGTATAATCCCACTACAAGAGGCTGTGGGTTGGAGGCAGGCTGTGGGTCGGAGGCAGGCTGTGGTTCGCAGACAGCAGTGGCTTGGAGACAGGCTGTTGTTACACCCTTGGGGGCTGTGGCTGTGAGACAGGCTGTGGCTCAGAGGCAGGCTGTGGCTTGGAGATATGGCTTAAGTGGTTGGTCCACTATCCAGTGTGCAACATAACCCAGAGACCGACGCCCAGGTCTCCATTTTTTAACTCTGAAATTTCTCATCAAAAACTCTGATTCAACTGTCGTTGAGTGTATCTTATTTTCTGCATGTTATTTAACATAGGCCTATTAATGACCCCCTTTTTTCGGTCTCTGTAAAATCATGTCGGTCTCCACTGTTACAATTTGACAGAGACCGACAGTTTCTGGTCTCCCAATTCACTATGTTGCACACTGACTATCACAAGAATGCCTTCATGAAGTGCTTATGGGATGTTTACAGGGCCCCCATAAGCACTCCTGGGCACAATGGATCAACATCTCTGGGAACGTACCCGGAGATTGAGGTTCGGGAACAGTTCCTGGTGTGAAATGTACTCCAGGAATGAACTCCATGTCAAATATTTTCCCCAGAAAGGCCCTTTTTGCGATATCCAAGAGTGCCCCATGAGTGGTCCAGCAAAGTTCATGGGCTGTGGATCAAGAACAACCTTCCTGGCGTAAGTTGATCAATGTTCCTGGGATGTTCCTGGAGTCTTTAAGGGAAACTGTACAAGACTGATCAACACTGTACAACATTGATCAACGTTTATGGGATATTCCTGGGGTCTTTAAGGCGCACAACACTCCTGGGGCATTAACCCATTGAGGACGGGCTGATGCCTCAAGGCATCAACATCAAAATGGGGGGGGGGGGGGGGGGGGGGGGGGAAATAACATACTTCCAATGCATGGCTTTCAAGGGCCTAACACAGCTGGAACTAGGATTACTACAGATTACATGATTATTACAGAATAGCATCATTCCACACTTGATTTCAAGGCTTCTAATCAACTCACCTTATAATCGGTAACCGTTAGTATGACGTCACCGTTAGAACACAATTAGGTCAACTCAGGGGCCACAACTCTCTGTGCACTGTTATTGGCACCTGGTAGCAAAAACTCATAAGGTCCAAAAATGCCACTTGTTATTTTAAAAAACAAACAGTTTTACATCTCTTAATTCACAATTTCAGAATTATCCCGGGCGTCCTGAACACAGAACAATACTTGTGACCATAAATATCTTTGTGCTTCTCTCAATATTTCATCATAAACAACTTCCTTACATTCAAATTTCACACTATGTCAAAGATCATGTCCTTGGGGAGTTCTCTGTCTCTGATATTGCTGTGTTTTGACAACAGATGGCAGCACAGGCTTGATCATCCCCTGGTGGCTTTATGTCATACTAACGGTTACTGCCTTTCTAATGGTGACACACCATTGTCTGCTGCTCTTGCTCATACTCACATATATATGGATTATGCTATTTGGTGTTATCTTATAGCTCAGTGAATAAATGAATAAATAATGTTTGGGTATATTATCTTTCCTTAATGTCTTTAACATTAACCGTAATATAACACCAAATGTTGTTCTAACGGTTATGCAAAAACTACACACAATCAGACCTTTTTCAAAGGTCATCCCCTGTCAGCCTCAGCTATTTGCATTTAACAATTTTGGCATTTGTTATGGACAATAGAGATCTTAAGCATTACATAAAGAGGTAAAGTATGTTTGTGAGGTTTATTTATATTAGCCTGGATATGCCTTAAAATTGACATACTAACGGTTACACACAATTACGCAACCTGCTAACAAGGCTACAGAAAATTTTAAAGACATGGTAAACCATTTCCCTCACCATTAAAAAAATAAAGAACATATTCTCTGAAATTTGCTACTTTTATTTTTTGTTTGGAACTGCTTATTTATTAATTATACTACTCTGAACAATTAAACCCTAGGTCGTTTGGGGAAAATGGGGCTAAAATAGGGTGGTTTGGGGGCTCTGGATGACTTAATTTTTGTGCTAGAACAACAATCAATATGTCCCCATAAACCTCTTTTTGAGCAGAATCCGATGGTATCACTTATAACGTTCCAATCTTATAAAACATAATGCCTATTTTATGATCCATTAAAAGCAGACAGTTCGTTGGAATCGACCATCTACAACTACAGGTGTCCAGTTGAAAGTGCCCCCCTCCCCTTCCTTTCCCCACACACCCCTACACCAGATTTTCCCTGAGTGATAACATGCAAGCACATTTTCCCCCAGTGCGAATCAATGTTGACTGACAGCTAAGCTCCTATCTGCTTCTCATTCAAATGCTTTACATTTTCTGAAAGCTGAGGTTCTTGTCCTTGTAATGATATCAATCATGTTAATAGATATATATATATATATTACAGTACAATTGTGAATCTGATATTGCATGGCCACTGAATCGGCCAGGACAGCAAGATGGAGGGAGAGGACTGGGGCATTGACCCAGGTACTTTTATTCTAGAACCCAAACTTACATTTTCATGACAGAATACCTTTATTTTATTGTCTTTTATTACATGATTGAGTAAAAAGAGATTTAACTGCAAAGCTCATCCATGAAAGGGCACAAACAAGTCAAGGATACATGTCCACTTCCCTCTTACCCCCTCTTGAGGAATATTGTCACACCCCCAAATATTAGGGGGGGGGGGGGCTACTTTAATTTCATGGACATCCACGCCAGCTGTAAACAGGGCATGACGGAGCACATGGTATGAGCTGTTCAAATAATATAAAGTGGCAGTAAATATAGTATGGGTATATCAAGATCGATTTTTAAAACTTTGTGTTACGTCTGGGTGAGACGCACTTCCTTATGAATTTCATAGGCTGTGTTGGAACCCTTATGGCTGAGACAGGATTATCTGATGTACTGGATGCAGCTTTCGGTGGAGTATCCCAGACGCTTTGGGGGAAGAAATATCCTCAAAACTATCGTGCATTACGGATGGTAACAGGAACTATTGTGCAAATTCATGCCACAGCACACAGACCCTCAATGTTTAATGAACCACTTAGAGTGCCTAGCAAATAGGAGCAGGACAATTAAACTTTGGGTTGACTCCCTGATAAAACCTGTGTTGCTAATGATGCTGTTTAGCAGAGCAAAAAAAGGAAGGTGATTGGCCTCTCCACTTGATGGCGGTAAAAGAAATAATTCCATATTTTTTCGCTGCTGGCCACCACAATTATGCTGGATATGGGCTGTATTACTGTCAATCAATCCAAGCACTGTCAAACGATGTACTAGACAGATTCCTCAACGGAGAACATGTGACACGTCATAATTCAGGTACATGGAATGACATGATGATTGAGACAACATTCATAAGATATGGGAAGGGACCAAGTGAAATGATTGGTATTACACTTAAGCCAAATACACTGACCACTTGGGCATTAAGCCTACATATTTGCAGTGTATTAGCAAATGATATCCAACACATGACCCCTGAACAGAAACGTATATCCCATTAACACAAGGAAGAACTGAAAGGCCGCATCAAAGCTGATGCAAATGGTGGTCTCAAAATCAAAGAGAAATTGGAAATAGCAATTGATCCTCTTGATCCCTCCAGTCATCCAAAGGACAGTTTAATTCAAATTGTGAATGGCAGAATTGGAAATCACGAAGTGAATGTTGACAAAGCTGTGTCTATTGGCCAGAAACTGATGAAAAGATGAGGACACATGGCCAGGTGGCTTCTATGATGCCATTTCCAAAGAAGTGCAAACAATGACAATCATGAAAAAACACATCCAAGTTGGTTCAGTGAAGGTGTATGACACAAATCTGATATACGGTACTCAAGATTTATAGGTCTGCAAGCCTCAGGACGGGAAATAGATCTAGAAGATGTTTTCGAGTATGAACTAGCACCAATGCCCACATCAATGTTCACAGATTCAGGTGAGATGAGAATTGCAAAGAACAAATCAGCACTAAAAAGAGCCCTACATGTGGGTGGAAGTTCCAATAAGGACAGTTACTCGCACAGATTACAAAATAATAGATGGCTCAGCAATTTTGTGGGTGGTTCATTGGCCTACAAAAGGAAATGTCCAGGACCCGATATAAAACAACCTGAAAACAATGCAATGTTGAATAATAAATCAGGTGACAATTGTTCTAATGTGTGAGACAATATTATGCAAAGTTAGAGAGGTTTAAAATTTAACTCATATATATGGAGTGTCATCATCAGCCGAAAGGGTTTTTGCATCAATATAATTGTGATTGCACTTCCCACAGTGAAAAATGTTTATTTGTCATGGCATTAAGATAACATAGATGTGAAAATGACCAACATTGACTTTGATTCAGGCTTTAGGCACTAGGGCACCACTGCCCTACCATTGTACACTGTTCTGTATCACACAACCAGGCGCCACCTAGCGGATTGGGGTCAGACGGTCGTGTATACCTTTAAGCAAGGTATGTGCGAGAGTAACTATTCAGTATTGATGAACTTTGGTTGCGCTTATAATTTGTTGGGGGCAGACTTACAAATGATAAAAATTGTTCCCAGTATCTTAAAACATGAAATGAAGACGCAGTACTAGCTTGTGGACAACCCCCAAAAGATGCCAACAGTATTCTCTTGGCCCAACACACGAAGTACAGGAAAACGCCAAGAGACAGATGTTAAAATTATAATTCAATAATTCTGTGCTTGTCTAAGCCCAAGATTTAAACTGTTAGCTTTGCACTAGAAAAAAAGAAACCATCCCGAGGTCAATTTTCTTTAGCCTATCTTCCCATACTGTAACGTAAACGATGCTAAGGAATACATAGGAATACAAAGGGGACAGAGCTGACAGCCCTGTAACCCCCTCTGCTTCACAGGGTGTGGGAGAGGGTTGAATTTTATCTCGGGGGTCAGACGAGCAAGGGATGACTCTGGGTAAGGGCCATCAAATAAGGTCTCTAGAGGAAAAAAGAAGGGCACGGAGGTCTCGGACTACCTCAACATCTACCACATGTTCACTCGCCAATAAGTACTGGTATATATGTACATATACAACGGCAATGTGTAAAACAAATTGAAATATCTCATAAATATTGCATACATATATTTAATAAATTACAGCGTATATTGCAGTCAGATCAACCAATGATTTAAGCTACCGTGGTACACAACACTCAAACACACAAATACTTTTGTCTTTTATTGCCATTTTTCCTTGGAAGGTGAGCACAAAACGAATCTCGCATATTTGTTCATGAAAAAAACTTAGTTCACTTATCAGTTACTTTATTCATTAATAGGGACTTGGAAATCCTTAACACAAAGATATATCTCATATTTTGCAAATTCTATGGAAGAAGGTAAAATAAATCGATAAGATAAGAGATTATAATTATTTCATTACTCAATGTTACTTCAATTACAAGCCTATCGCCTAATCAGGTGCGGTAACAATTTGTGTTGTACACCATGCAAGTAACAGTCATAGATCTAGAATCGGCCGTCAACATGTGACGGTCATTAACACCAGCCAAGCCACACCAACATGGGTGGATGGCGATACATGTTAATGCGTGGTCACTACGACACATCAATGCTCTGCCACCACTTAAGTTTGACACACGTCCCAAGTGCAGATAAAAGTCCAACATAAAATGCTGAGATAACAGTGAAATATGAGGTCAGGTCGGGAGGAATAAACAGCCATAACGCGAGCTTTTTTGAGGGTTTGTTTTCTTAACATTTGTTTTTCTTTTCGTAGATGAGTGTAGGATCACAGGCAGAACAGACTGCTCCTATTAGTTCCAGGGAGGGGCCAAGTCCCAAGCAAAAAGTCTATACTTGGATAAGATGAGCGTGTTCAGGGTCTCGCAAGGCTTTGAAAAATGGGGAGATATGAGACAAAGAACAAGTTTATACAGGTCCCTCCCTGGACAGAAGTAGCTACCAGTGGTGACAGAGCTCTATACGCCTCCTCAGCATCATAGAGAATTCATCACATCATTCATTCTGACATGCACAGATCATATATACAGATCTATGCACCACCCGATCAAGATGTCTACAACACTTTCTTATTTTTCTCTCCAGTATGGTTCATTTTTCTTATACGGCAGATAGGTGCGCACACTGATGTTCCATGTCTGACATCAGCTCGTTTTCATTCTACGTCCTAATCCTCTTCTTCATATGAGGGTAAATCACCAATAATCAGTTTGTTTCCATCCTTAATTACTGCGTTTCATCCAAAAATCACACCCATATTGTGCATTTCTTAAAAGTCCAGGGTAGCCATGTTTAATTGAAAATCTGAGAGGTGTAAGTGTTGACTGTTGGCCGTTATTTCTTTCTTTGGTTTTGAGGAGATGATTACAAGAAGCATATGTTGATACGCTTTTTAATTATTTCCTTTTTGTTGTAGCGTCCACCGCCGCCCCGACTAACGGAGAGCTCTAAAAGACAGGAGCCTCTTTTCTTTTGCCCGCTCTCGCTTCCATTCTCTCTATCTCTGTTTTCCCACCCATGTCATCTCCACTTACAAGAAGTAATCTGGAGTACGGCGTGTAACATGTGGCTCTCCACGTCTCGGAGCAGGGTCAAACTGAAGGCTACAAAGAAATAGAAATAAAAATCAGTGTATAATTATATACAAAACTGTAGTTTTAGTTACTTATTAATGCACCTAGGTGATTTGTTATATTTCCATCTTAGGAAAATCTTGATACAAGTAATAGAAGTAATGAGAAATGATTAAAATACGCCATGTCAAATTCAACAAGAGATGAAAAATAGTTGTGTGTATTTATAAGCATGTACTTACAATGAATATCTGAGAGCATCGTCCAGTTCCATGATTGCGGCCTGGTTACCACAGCGGTAGCAGTAATTGGGTGCACTGAATATTGTTACAACGTTCCTATCGTGGCACCAATTGTACCCCTGGAAAAGAAAATGGAAAAGAAAATACGGTCAATGTTACACTATAAGTATTGGAAGATGTATAGATGACACGTTCAATTCCGATTCCAATTGCCAAGTTGTGGTATGGATATAAGCATTGATATATGGATGTGACTGCAGGTGGGAGGGACACAGGTTGTTTAAACAGAACCACACAACTCGTTGAGTAGGATTATTTTTCATATACAAGTAGTATGCTAATATGACTAAAGAAGAACGTCTCTACTATGGGTAACTTCTTGCAACGAAAATACTAAGATAATCACAAACATCTCTTATAAAATAAAGGAGGAAATTAAGTGGAAAACATTGGACGTCTACCATTAAATAATCACAATCTAACATACCTCCATGACAAGTTGGTGAGCACGTGAGACTAGTGTGAGGCCATTGGTGTGGTTGAAGGTTTCTGAAATGTCCTGGCCGAAGGTGTAGCCGGCACCTCGGGGGGAGATGCCCCAGCCACCGCGGTCATCAGGGTCGGACCACAACAGGTCGCACATTGGGCCCTGAAATAAAATCGTAATCATGTATTATAAGCAAAATAAGGAATACCAAGGTTGTTTGATACATATATATAGGGTTTCAGCGCCTTTAGTCAAAAGAGATTCCAGGCCAATTAAAGTGATTTTTCAAAACCCGATATCATAGGCCATTGATATATCAAACAAATTTCATATTCACGTTTTGTAACTTTTACTTCGTAAGCCACACAGGATATGAAAGTGTACAGTAAACAAGCATGTATGTATTGTTTAAAGGCCAGACAGTCTTGCTATCCACACATAGTCATCGGAGTATCCCTTGACGACCATTGTATGATCGATTAAACGTATAACTATTGAACAGCCCAATATTCAGACACCCTAGTGAGCGGTGCATTAGAACTGGCTATCCACTCCCTTCTTATTGGAGAATTGAACAGTGATCATAAGAAGCTATTTACGACAAAAGATAATCTGCTCTTTTTAAGGAAGACAAACTTGAAACCAAATGCTATAAGGTGGTACATCAAGAGAAAGAAAACCAAGACTGAACTAGTGTTTGGGTTCATAAACCTTTCTTCATTGCGATTCAACAGAACCTAGCATTGGACATCTCTCGTCTGCATTATTAATGATAGTGGTAACTGCTAAAGAAAGACAAGAAAACTGCCACATACTATGAAATCTAAGGCGATCATCAGATAAGTTATGTAACTGAAGTGTAACACTAGATGTAAACACAGGAACTCAGTCTACACAGATCTACTAGTTAAAAGACAAAGATCTTACCCAACCTTTTACTGTTTAACATTGCACTCCTCTCCAGTCACAAGGCCACAACTACACCCACATCCACCCCTTGCTCCCACACTAAACCACCCCACCCTCCTCTGCCAATAACTGCAGCAGATGGCCGATCATTACATCAGATGACTGAGTACCACCACACCAAACTGCCAGGTGCCCCGCCCCCATACCATGTAAACAAACCATCCAACTTAGTCACGTGCTAGGAGTGGTCCCTGTACTTTGCTACCAAAAAAATACTAACATAAAAAGAATATCCCTAGCCTCCTAATAATAGGATAAGGGTGACAGATACTCGTTTACTTTTAATTAGTGAGTCACTCTGACTCAGTGTATAGTGGAAGAGGGCCGGATCTGGGGAAAGGACAATAATAGGCACATTTAGTAGATTTCAAGTCAAGAGTGAAGAGAAATTATTAATTCAAGCCTTATTCTATCTGAGCATGGACATACAAAATCACTCACCTCATGAGGAACTTCTTGTAGACGATCTAGAGCCCTGATATGATCTAATGTGTCTATGGACGGTGATAGACCACCATGTAAGCAGAATATCTGCAACAAAGTGAATCACATTTATACATTGTATCAGAGAACTTGGAAAATAAATGATTTACATTCAGAAGTTGTAGAGAAGTAATGATAAAAATGGAATGATCTCATGAACAAAAATATATAAGAAAAACGTTGTCTAACCTGGCCGTCTACTTGCGCCGTTAGCGGTAAAAAATCAAAGAGGTCTGTGAAGTATTTCCACACGTTGGCGTTACCATACTTTCTCAAGCACTCGTCATAGAAACCATAAACTTGTGTAATTTGTCGGCTCTCATGGTTACCTCTCAGAATTGTTATTCTGTCTTTGAAGCGTACCTAAAATAAAGAATTCAGTCTTAGGACTGGCAACGTTTGCTGTGTCTGCATTTAGGCAATTTTTTTCACACTGGCAACTTACACTGTATATTGCCCTCAAAGCATACACAGGATCGCATAAGTGAAAGTTACACAAATCAAATGTTTGGTGAAGAATGTTTTTTTTTTAAATATTGCACAACGAAAAATTTAAATCAAAGAATATCTGGCATTTATGTAACTGGGCTATCTCTAAGTAGTTATATGTCATAACCAATTATATGAAACTTATGATTGTAACAACTTTGTGCAATGAACTCGGAAATCTCAATCAGTTTATTCACTCACAAAGCATAAAATATCCTTACCTTCAAACAAACTAAAAGTGATACTGTTTCTACTGAATAGTAGCCTCTGTCTACGTAATCCCCCATAAAAAGATAGTTGGTGTCAGGAGACTTTCCGCCAATACGGAACAACTCCATGAGGTCATGGAACTGCCCATGCACATCTCCACACACAGTGACCGGACATTTCACATTCTGTACGTTTGTTTCTTTTGTCAATATTTCTTTGGCCTAAGAATAAATGGAAAGTATTATTAAACAAGCCAACATATATAGTCACGCACTATGATACTGATATCAGTCGAGTAGGGCAGCTATAACTTGAATGTTAATCTACTATTGCTTGATCATTGAAGTCCTGCCCTCATTCTCCAACTGCCAATCATTGACCACCACCTCCAGCCCCCACACACCCAGTCCAATACACAAAACATGACTGTACTCCACCATGTGCTCTGCTATTATTTTGTTGTTACACTGATCGCATATATCTCTCTCCCCCCCCCCCCCCCCCCCCCACTTTCAGAAGAAGGGATTTTATTTTATCAGAAAATCAGTTTAATCCCCACCCTCCTTGATAACACAATAATAATCAGAATATTTTCTGCAACTAGAATTGGTCATAAAATGGATGTCTTGTCTGATCCTCAAGCTAAAAAGTATATATCGGAACTGCATCACCATTTAAACAGTATGTGTTTAAAAACTGGGGGGGATTCCCCCACCCCCTCATGTTGGCTAACATCACCGACCCGACCCCAACACCCACCGTTAAAAAATTCTAGTTAGAACACTCGAGTTAATTCACTTTTAGAGTTCTTATATCTTAGCCATGTTACATTACACTATGCATCAATGTTAATCTTAAAAGTATTTTTAACCTTATTTGCGTTTTCTTTAGGTCCAATAAAGTTGAGGTAGGGAGTAAGTAAAGAAAATTAATTTTAGACTTCCGGTTTGGGAGCTTGCTCCCTCTTTTTCTCTTTCACCCGGCATTTCAAAGCGTTTTGCCAAAAAAGAAATGGATAAGATTGTGCATAAAGACTCAGATAATACGAAAAAGCATAATAACAGGACTATCTCAAAGTGTTATAGACAATATTGAGAGATATTTGTTTCGCCGATTCGGCAAGGACAGTTCAAAAGTTAATCGGCATTATGCCCTGGGGTAGACATGGGTGAAATAAGCTTGCACCGTTTCTCAGGCAGGGGAGCTAAAGAAAATGTGGAATACTACAAAAGACTCATACTTTCTATATGACCAAAGTATAGAAATAATTAAGGTGTGTATTCGAAACAACAGTGGAAAAGGACACTTCCTGCGTCACCCTGGAGGAAATTCTCCCTACCCGCACAGTGAAGCGCGGAGCATTGTAAAGGATTATTGGTGAAAAACTGGTAGGATAGACTCAAAATCACAAAAGTTTACACATTAGACTGTATCAAGAAAGGAAATAAGTAATTTACACTAGTTTGAAGAGTTCAAATAGACAAAACTGAGTAATGATCTGATTGCTCGGCTGTCGTGAACGGATTGTACGTGGACAACCATTCAGACACAGGAAGGAGCTCTTGCGCATACGTGAGAGGAAGCTCCAAATCAAAACATAAACACTGAACCAGTGTCTAAAGCGTAAATCTTGTGAATTCTTCCTGTTTTATAAGACTGAATATAGTAGAAGTTGTGAATGGCGGGCGAAGGACGCTCTGAGAGAAAAAGACAAAGGCTAGCGAAGACGATATGGCCGGGAAGGGCATAGAGCAGTTGAAAACACTTGTTGCTT
The DNA here is from genome assembly GCA_942159475.1 of Sthenelais limicola. NCBI lineage: Eukaryota > Metazoa > Annelida > Polychaeta > Phyllodocida > Sigalionidae > Sthenelais > Sthenelais limicola. The sequence goes on along the minus strand of OW804095.1, from coordinate 54,798,570 downwards.
GCTCGCCCAACAGCTGACAGACCAAATAGGCCTGGTATCCAAGATAGCAAATGAGAATAACGATGAAATTAAGAGCATCAAAGACGATAACATCAAGAGAGATAAGGAAAGATGAGAAAGAAAGCGGTTGGTCAAGACAAAAGGGTTTACAGACTGGAAGAAAAAAGTCAAGAAAACCGATCAAAGCTTCAGAGACATAGAAAGGCTAGCTAAGGCAGAGGAGGAGGATTGGATTAAAAAACAACTGCTGGAAAGAGCCTTAAATTTGATCATAGAAGGAGTAGATGAAGAGGAAGAATCCAGAGAACAGTTCAGACAGAAACTTGATACGATCCTTCAGAATGTGTTGGGGCTAACAGGCATCCAACTGAAAACCTGCTTTAGAATGGGAAAGGGAATCAGCCGTCTTAATGCAATTAACATGCGAGGCTGATGTGAACAAAGTGTGGACAAAAAGGCCGGAGCTGGAAAAGCAAGTCGTACCGGAAGGAAGCAAACCAATCTGGATTAAAAGTGACTTACCAGAGCAGAAAAAAATGGATTGACGGTGAATGTGAAATAGTAGATGACATTAATGCAGCTCACATATTGTTAGGCATACCGTCACAAGAAACAAAACACAGAAGGCTAAACTTCATTATTATAAAAGTAAAGTTTTATATTTATAGAGTTAGGTTGTTTCAACGTAACAAAGTGTGCTTTTCTGAATTTCTTCGTGAAGTCAAAATCGCACTAAGAGCCATGAAAGACTCTGTTAGTTATGGTACAGCTAATGATAAAGAATTCAAGATGTGGGAAGGTTTTTACAATGATCTGTAATTCCCCCTGAAGATTGTATAATAGAGTATATTAAGAGTTAAAAGTTGTAAGGATTAAAAAGAAAAACACAAGAGTAATGTAAGTAAGTAAGTATGTTTTTATTTCAGTAAAGATAACACAAGACACCTTGAAGAGTGGAGGACCAAACAGCAATTGTAATTTTTTATGTCAATTGCTGGGTTGGCGGTTCTTTGTTGACATATTGAATAAAAGTTTTGTTTTGTAGTTTTGGAGTTCATCAATGCATCTTAGAAATATTGAGAACCCTGCACCATCATGAATGACATAAATACACAACATGAAATTGCATGGATGTTGGCCCTAGAATGGGCCTCTCATTGATTGAAATAAAAAAAATTCCTTTTTATTTGGTCATTAAAAAGTCATTAATATGTATGTGCTCTGGACTGGGGGAAGTCCGAACCATGAGATACCTGTTTTATAGTTAGTGTTATGTACATGAATTTGCTCATGTGTCTTTCGCACCACAGAATACCCTAAGCCTGATTTTGAAAGGGAGGGGGTGTGTGCCCCTGCGCCACCCCCCTAAATCGGCCCCTTGACTCTCCTATATTTCAAAAAAAAAACGGATCGGAAAAAACCCTTCTTTTTTGGTCGGATTCCTAAAAGAAGTAGAAAAAACTACCTGTGTAATCCAAGTGCCCAAGGCACTTGTAATTTTTAAAATTAAAATAGCTGTCGTGAATTAAATATGATTCTAACCTGTGACTATGAATTGAATGTGGGATGGAATTATACATGAAACAATAATCAATATCTACCCTAACCCATTTTCTATTTTACCCAATAATACTTCAATCAAACAGTAATACTGTATCTAAAATCGTCTAAACATGTTCCTCATATCACAAATTGGATGAAATATATATTCAATTCTCTACGTGAAACGAATCTGCCATTTAATGAAAGAATAGCAAAAATTGTGTCCATCTGCACCCTGCAATTCAATATAAGTTTATTTTATAACTTTCATATGCGGGCAACAAGTCAAATGATGGATAATGTAGTTTTAGCAATGTTAGCCGTTTCTGTGCATTTATTTTAACACCATTGGAGGGTGGTACCTTGACAGTGAGCCTCCCGGTCACTGGGCCACAACTAGGGATTGTCACTCCCAGGAAAGGCTAAAAATGAAAACTAATTCAGAAAAGAAACTATTAATCCATGACAAGTTTGTCCCCCAAGCTAGGATTCGAGCATTTCAGAATAGATACCTTGATATTTTCGAAGGGTTTTTTCCAATAAACACTTGATCTAATCTAGTTTAAATTAAAAGGTTCCAGATTTTGTCATTTTTTATTTTGGCGCCGAGCGATTTCTATCTAATTTACCTACGGCTACGACGACGTCAACTGGTATTGAATAAACATTTGCGCTATGCCTTGACAGCGACCTGATACTCTAAATGCCTTATCCAGGCTAATGATGAACCACAGGTGCCACCTTTCCGGACGTATTGTTGATAAATACAGGGGGAGTTATTGCTCTACACTATCATTGGTAGACATGGAACCGGCCGGTACAAGCAAGTAACAGTTAGAATGTGCCTAGACCTAACGACGTGAATTCCTTTTAATTGTCGGTCGCGAAGGTCGAGAATTTGATAAATCCAGTGCCACTGAACACATGTTTCATGCTTTGTCATGTTCCACAATGCAATACGACATACAAAGGTGACAGTGTCAATGTTATATAATGTTGGAACAAGCGTAACTATGGGAAATTAGCAAAATAACATACCTTTTCACAAAGAGTTTTGACTTGATTTTCTGTAAGTTGCTTGCAGTCGTTCAACTGCTCGATCCATTGATCTAACTCCTTGGCGGAGGTCCTATCCTCGACCATGTCCATCTCACACACGTTATTTTACTCTTGATGTCTTCCTCTCGAAATATATGCTTTTTCAGGCAACTCTATGACGACAATGGAAGAAATTCTGGTAACTTCTTCACAATGTCACAGTCACGGTCTTGTTTTCCTCCAAAATGGCCGCTCCGCAATCTTCTCAGCGAGGCGAATGACGTCAGAGCGGGACGGTCACATTGGTACGAGATTTGCTACTGATTGTAAAATATGAGCAGAAAGGTCTTCTATTAAAAATCACGGCTCATAATAATAATTCAGTGATTCTTCTGAAGGTATAATGCATATAAGTTGATTTTTATGGAAAACACCCAGCATATATTTGGAATCGATCGTAGCGCCGTGCGGTGGTGACCCGTCCTACCTATGTGACCTACCTAGTACTTCCTCTTTCCTTGGCCGCCATACTTTGAGGCCGGCCTATACCTATACGGTGGCCAAGAAAATCCACGGGAATCTGAACCATCAGCCAAGATGTCGGAACAAATGACACTGAGGGGTACCCTCCAGGGCCATGCCGGATGGGTAACCCAAATTGCGACCACCCCACAACGTCCTGACATGATTTTATCCGCCTCTCGAGGTAAGTCTTCTCCTTGGTTGACATGTCGCCGATGGAAATCCTCATGTTTACCATACGTCATATGTGTTTCAGGCCACTGTTACAGTACGATATATTAATGATCGAGTTGATTCAGAGTCGAGACAAGCATTTCATTAATATGTGTATACATGTAATCTTTCCCATTAGCCTTTTCCCGATAACTGTGACATGTAAAATAATGTTTATGTTGTGAATATTCACGATGTGGCTCTCATGTGGCCTCGAAATCTGCTGTCCGTGCAACCTCTAATGCTCTATTGACAGTACGAGTACGTGCAACATTAGTTTTAACAAGTGTGACAATGCTCTCTAACTTTGCTGTTTGCCAGTTCATAAATGTATATTGTTCCTGATTTATTTTGTGGAAGTCTACGTACGTGTTCCGCTCACACCCCATGATATCTCGTATGTAAATCATGCCTTGATCATCTCATAAATCATTCAATGTCCTGAAATATCTGGACGAATACACTTGACATGATTTTCAGGTTGGCTTAGATATAACCTCGTCTCAATTTGTTGCAAAGGTGTCTTCGTCAGAAATAATATATATCATTGTATGAAATGTACCTCTGGCACTGACCGACTCTTGTAGTCTTAATGCTAACAGTAACTTTGACAGCGGTATGAGGTTCCATCACCTTGGTGTGTTGTTTTCCTCATTTGTAAACCTCTCTGGAGGAATGAATTCTGAACTGTGACAGTGCAGTGGGTTATATTTGTTACCTATCAATATTACATTAACTTAGGTGTCAATTAGTGAATTACAATGTGTCATAATATTATTTTCATTTTAACAGATAAGACTCTGATCATGTGGAAGTTAACCCGCGACGAGACCAACTATGGAATTCCCCAGAAGGCCCTCCGTGGCCACGGACACTTCGTCTCTGATGTTGTCATGTCTTCTGATGGTCAGTTCGCTCTCTCGGGATCCTGGGACGGCACACTGCGCCTGTGGGACCTTAGCACGTAAGTTATTGGATTTAAGAGTAACCTGAAAATTTAAAATATCTTAGTTTCTGGTATGGCGAGTAGTTTTGGTAGGATATACTTCCTACCATTGTCATTAAATAATAGAATAAGATCCAAGTAATTCTCGTATAAAACTTAGAACATTGTTAAATTCAGTCCTGTATAGTCATAATGTGAGCAAATTTGGCAAGGTTTTCTTGGCCATAATAACTTCAATATTTGTAGAAATTATGGACTAAAGGCGGTGATCTTGGTAAAATGACATTTTGGTGAGCCCCGCCCATATAAGTTAATCACGTGCAAAGGTTGGCCTATGATTAATGACAAATTTGAGTTGATCATTGAGAACATGTCCTGCAATTATGAGGTCAATCCAAACTCTCCCCCTCCCCCCTTTGAGCCTGGAGGGGTTTGGGTTTGTGTCACTAATTTATTCTTAATGTAAGCCCTTGCATTACTGATATTCTTGCAGTGGCACTACCACCCGCCGCTTTGTAGGACACACCAAGGACGTCCTCAGTGTGGCTTTCTCAGCTGACAACCGTCAGATCGTATCTGGATCTCGCGACCAAACGATTAAGCTGTGGAACACACTCGGTGTCTGCAAGTACACCATCCAGGTAAGCACGAGATATAGTCTTCTTCAGTTCTAGTAATTTTCATATTTAGGAATAGACATGACAATATACGTGTTTCGCTCTGGTGCTACCACTCTATACAAAAAAAGAATAGGAATATACATGATTGTATGAACCTAGTGATGGTCCCGCCCTTGATATAACCCATCTTAAATGTGTTGATAAAGGCGTAAAGCAACCAATCTCACTCATCACTTTTCTATTTTGCAGGATGAGGGTCACAAGGAGTGGGTATCGTGCGTACGATTCTCACCTAACACCCAGAACCCCATCATCGTATCCTGCGGTTGGGACAAGCTCGTCAAGGTGTGGAACCTCACTAACTGCAAGCTAAAGACCAATCACATTGGACACACTGGCTACCTGAACTGCGTCACCGTCTCCCCCGACGGTTCTCTCTGCGCTTCTGGTGGCAAGGTAAACCCGTTTGGTTATTCATTTATCTTTAATATATGCGTAGAATCACACTGGAGGGATGGATATTTCCACTGGTTTGTTCGTCTGTAGATGGTAATAGTATTATGTTCTCTAATTAATGATATTAGATAAAACCTTGTAGTTCATAAGTTTCCGCGACGACAAATTCCAACACCAATTTCTAGAGTAAAGACGCCCACTTTAATTACCATGAAATTACTCCTGCTAATAAATTCCTAATGTCTGTTAGGACGGCCAAGCCATGCTCTGGGACTTGAATGAGGGCAAACACCTGTACACCCTCGATGGCGGTGACATCATCAACGCCCTCTGCTTCTCACCCAACCGTTACTGGCTCTGCGCTGCTACCGGACCATCCATCAAGATCTGGGTAAGTCCTGTTTACTACTCTGGTTTGAAATAACCAAAACCTATCGCGCCAAATAAGTTGCAATGACTGTCAGTTTCCATTTTGATAGTACATACATGTACTGGAGACCAGTACTATGTAATTTAATACCGTTCACTATGGGAAAAATGCTATAAATAAAGTAACCGAAAAGTTGGCACAGCGGTTTCTACTCCATTTCCTGTAGTATTTCAAATAAGCTTTCACTGCCGCTTTGGAAGTTATATCCGTTTTGTGTGAACACCTGTACTGCCAGGTTCTAGTAGGCAGGTAGTGCAGCTAGTTATCATTTTTTCTCCCAAGCCCCTAGACGATTGTGGTGTGTTGACTTTAAATTCTGTGACCTGTCAAATGTGGAATTAATTCGGACTAATGAAAATAAATGCCAGCATTCAATGAAAAAAGAAGGAAACCTGGATATATTTATTTTATTTAACTTTGACTTTAGAAAGAACATAAAAGGATGAAACCCAAACCACTAAAATTTATTTGGCTTTTTGTATTCAGGACGTAATGTGTATCTGAAATCCCATGATTATTCATCTATACATGTATTAGCTTCTGAACCTAATCTGAAGTCACTATACGTATGAGGATTTCTTATTGATTTCATCTCCTGGGTTTGCTGTGGTGTTTGTAAAATTATTATTCTTCAAGGCTGAATAGTATATTTCAAAGTACAATGTATATTAACGCCCTGGGTTGTTTTTTTGTGAGGACTGTTAGAGGTTGACGAGAAAATAATTAGAATTAATCTTTGTAAAATCTGAGATAATATCCCTTGCCCCCTTGGACCGATATGGGACGTGATGCGTCTCTGAAATCCCATGATTATTCATCTATACATGTATTAGCTTCTGAGCCTAATCTGAAGTCACTATACGTATGAGGATTTCTTATTGATTTCATCTCCTGGATTTGCTCTCTTATTTGTAAATTATTCATCTTCAAGGTCAAATAATATATTTCAAGTTAACTTCAGTGTCCCTAAAATTAAAATGTGGCGACATTCCTATTTTCTTTGCTTTTTGCATTCACCCAACCATGTCGGATGTGGGACGTAACGTGTCTCTGAAATCCCATGATTATATTTATCTATACATGTATTAGCTTCTGAGCCTAATCTGAAGTCACTATGCGTATGAGGATTTCCTATTTGATTACATCTCCTGGATTTGCTCTCTATTTGTGACAATTTCTAACAATCTTTATCCACTTGCAGGATCTTGAAGGAAAGGTTGTGGTCGATGAACTCCGCCAAGAGGTCATCAGCACCACATCCAAGGCTGAGCCCCCACAGTGTATCTGCCTTGCCTGGTCTGCGGACGGTCAAACACTCTTCGCTGGATACACCGACAACCTCATCAGAGTCTGGCAAGTTTCAATGGCAACAAGATAAACAACACAAAGACATTATGATTAAATAAGTTAAATTGTTCGTCATCGGTGGATATGTGATGTTCTTATCCCAGTGGTGAACACGCTAAATAAAGCTGGCTGAACGTGGAACTAAGTCTTCTTTTCCTCTTCTGTTAAGGGTCTAGGGTCGAATTTGAATTTTCTTTTATTGGGGGCTGGGGTGACTTGAGGGCTTCGCGTCATCATTCTTCCGACCAGTGCCTGTGAACACTGAAGAAAACTGCAACTAGACAAGGAAATATTGTACCAAATAATTTCGATGGGCGACTGAAGATTTACTACCGGGTATTCCACTGCGTTGAAAGCATACTACACCTGTCGTTTAGCTATGGCCTGTGTGACTCCCACCATGGGCTTCCTCTGGTTGAGAGGATGCATTTTATGGGAGTAATACTACTATATGAAAAGGACTTCATCCAGAACACCACAACGATATGGGGTCTCGATAAACTGAATTTGGAAACGAAATTCCTCGAATTTTTTTTTATGTATAATAGTATGATCATTAGCCGTCGTGTGCCAAAGGCTCTTTTTGCGGTAATTGGAGTTCTTGAAGTTTTAACCACTCCTTATGACAACATTAAAATATACGTTTTATGTCCTTCCAGGATGCCAAATACCTCAAAATAAAAAAAATGGTTGCCCAGGATAAATGTTAACAAACTTTAAACCAAAGAAAATTTCGTTCTTAAATTTAAATTTAAATTTAATTTTATAATTTGTACACTATACCATAGTAGGACAACTCAAAACACCCGCATGTTCCTTGGCACTACTATGCAAAGTAGCATAACATGAAAGATCATTGTTAAATTCGAGAAAGTGGCTGGTGGCTGGGGATACAAGAGGAAATTTATCTTTACAGCATCCTCGTAAACCTGAAAAGTCCTGAATTTGGAAAATTGTGATGTTACTAAGAATATAAGACTGGTTAAATAAGTCATTGGTCTGAAAAACTAACTACAAACGTAAGGTTCTGAAAACTCCGTTATAGCGGGCTGGAATAATCTCGAATTTCTTGTCCAAAAGCGCCCTGCTACAGATCTAAAAAAACAAACTTTAATGATTAAATCATTATAGACCCAACTCTCCCCCGTAAGGATCTGAATTTATTTTTTTGAAAAAACTACCACCTGAAGGCGGCTGTACCTTATCTCAGGGTGCCCACAGCACAGGGGAAACAGGGAAAATTCCAAAAACAAATTCCCTGCATGGAAAACACAGGGAATTCTCGAAATCTCCAAAACAGGGAATAAGTAATATCTGATAATAATGTAGCAATTAAAGTTGTCATCAGTTTTTCATGTTAAGGCATAATAGCTACTTTGTTTACTTTAATACACACACATCATATATCATCTCGTATATATATGTCAGTGGTAAAAATAGGACAAAAATAGCTTGTCCCACCAGGCAAGCTTCTGACAAAATCAGGTTGCTTGGCAGAATTTCTTGTTGCCCTGCAAATTGCTACAATTTGTTCATTAATAAAGGACAAAATAAGTAAAACTATATTCCCAGAACATTTTCATAACACCATTGAAATGCTGTTATTCTTTAAATTACACCGATCCATGGAACCTTTAAAAACCTTATTTTGGATGGTAAATGTTAAAACCTTTATTTGGGCTCATTTGTCCTCTGAATGGCTTTATTTTTTCATATAACTTTTTGGTGTGGAAGGTTTCCCCTGTCGAAGGTGGTATGTGTGCCGCCATTAATAGTGCTTCTATTAAAAAAAATATGCATCCATCATTTTATAGGAAAACTAAGTCTCTGTGATGCCACTTGCATACATATTTAAATTCAGAAAGGACACCACACTTTTCCACCCCCAAATATGTAGTTCTATCAATGCTGGTTTTTAAATGAGGAAGATACATTAGACAAAAAATTAATGCTGCCATGATGTAAGAAAAACACAATTTTCATACAGAATACATCAAAAGAAAGTAGTTTTTTCAACATTGTTGGAGGATTAAGGGAGATGTGAGTGAAACCATATGCCTTCTGGTGCTGACCATGACACAATAATGTACATCGAAACATCTAATTTACACAACATTAGTAACACACCATGGAGTCTTTCACAAAACTTTTTCCCATGTGGAGTAGAGATTAATTTTGTGGAGGCAGGGCGTCTATTTCTTTTAAGCCTATGCTTGAAAACCATTTTTTCCTGTGTCAAAACCTGGTTTATTGCCACAATTATGTACCTTAGCTTGCTGTTAGTGGACTACTCTCAGAAGAGCAGGAGGTGAAAATATTTATATATATATATATTGTATTTTTATTCAGAATCAAACAGTTACATCAATTTTCAGAAAAGGATGCCAACCTCTCCCTGAGGAGGTCTTCCTGGGGGATCTTTCCCTACAACTTTTTCCCATGTGGAGTAGAGATTAATTTTGTGGAGGCATGGCCATTAACATTTTAATGGATGTTTCTGAGTAATGTCCTTTAGTCCATATATCACACACCTAATATCTACTTCTTCAAAGTTGTAGGGAAATATATTGCTAAAAATGGGATATGTATTGGCAAAATTCTCAAAATCTTGGGGGAGAACCCTCAAACCCCCCCCCCCCCCCCCCCCGACAAAACGAGTTCTCATGTTCTCCCCTACATCCGGCTGTGCCACCATAGACTGGTAAATTAAATAATATTGTTTCAACAGTGTTATGAAAATGTATGTGTTGGGAATGTAGGCCCACTCTTCATTTTGTTCTTTGCGTAAAAATTGTGGAATTCACCGGGCCACCAGAGCTTCTGGCGACCTTTTTGTTCCTTATTCATCACAGGGAAGATTGGTTGTGGGACAGGGAAAACACAGGGAATTTGAAAACAAAATTTGTGTGGTCACCCTATATCTAGAACCCGTTTCTAGGTAGTCCTTGTTTTAGTTCCGTTCTGGGAACTAAACCGAGGCAGTTGGGGTAGCATCACTATTTAACGATAACCTATAACTAAATAATCATCAATGACCCCATCACAATTTTAATTGTTTTGGGAGATGACAAAAATCTTAAATTAATGTGATGAAATGTTACCATTGCCTTTATCAGTGCGGAAGAGCTCCCACCTAGTGATCAACCACGAACCCAGCGATAAATTTATATATAATGGGCACTCGGTAAGCCTACTCATTCCCTTAATCTCACTAACTGCTTAAATTTGCCAACTGTAGCCCTGCAATGTAATGTACCCTATTGCGTTATGGAAAAAAATGTAGCAAAGAAAAAAGGTCTGGTACCGTCAAGCAACGAGAGGACCAGATCCATAGCCCTAAACCTCTAAGGCCGAGTGTATACCTTGCGGGTATAATTTATTTAACCGCGTGGCCCACATCTGAGTCATCCAGTGCCACACATCCTTCCACTTATTGCGTCAACTGACCATTCGCACGTTGATATCGGCTTATTTGTTATCACATGCATGATTATGTAGTGTCCCTACCGATCTAGGGTAAATCTCGCTATTTGTAATTGTGCGAAAGGTTATGGGTTATAGACCAACAGGCTACTGCAACTGAGGCGACATTCCTATTTTCTTTGCTTTTTGCATTCACCCATCCGCATCTATCGTGACAAAATAACGGTCCGTCCTGGTTTTAATGCCCCACACATACATGAATGATTACCTGGCGACACAGGTGTGGCCATGTTTTCAATGAGAGATAATTAGAAAAAGATGTAGCTTATATGATCACCCTTGGTTCTCTGATGAAAATAAATAACGAGATAAGCGTCTAATATTACTCTGAATAGAAGTAGAGAGAAGAAAGTCTTTCTGGCCAGTCACATATAGAAGTGTGTAGGCCACAATGGATTTAATTATATGGTAACAGTATAACGTGGAAATGTAGTACACAGGTCCATCTAGTGGAGAAAACACGTGCAATAAATATTTCGCAAATCAAACTTGCGCGTTCAGAGTATGTGTCCATTTTGGTATAAGTAGTATAGGGAAAGATCTGTTTATCGCCGGCACTATATTAAAACTTGTCTTCAGTTTTCTGCACATCAACACATTTAAAGAACCTACATGTGCCCCAACGTCCTCTTGACGGACAACCCACATTTAATTCCACAATTAAATTGTAGATATCCAGAATTAAATTTTGGATATCTACAATTAATATCGGATAGCCACAGTTAATTTTGGATATCCACAATTAATTCTTGATATCTGATATGATATATCCCATATTCAATAGTTTGCCAAGAATTGAATTCTGGATATGGGACAGAATTGTCAATATCTGAAACTGGAATTGTGTATATCAAGAATTGAATTTTGGATATGTAAAATTGGATTGTGGATATCTGAAATGTAATTTAGTATATGTAAGACTTTACATATTCATAAGTTAATAGTGGATATCCAGAATTCAATTTTGGATATCCAAAATTCAATTCTAGATATCCACAATTAAAGGTATAGAGGTACAGAGGTGCGTCCGAAAATACAACCCAATGCGGCTCCTGGTTGAACTATTAGCCAGTGGTCATTCTCATATGAATCTCTCAGCAGTGGTTCCCCTAGTGTCTATTGTCTAAATCAAAACTCATTTCCATAATTTTCACATATGTTCTAGGGATTGCCATGACAAATAAACATTTTTCACTGTGGGAAGTATAATCACAATCATATTGATGCAAAAACCTTTGGCTGATGATAACACTCCATGTAAATTAGTTAAAAGTCTGTGCAATGAAGAATATCAATGTGAAATAAACGGCATCAGCCAGACCAGCCACAAAAAGTAGACTACATGGTCAACCTTAGAGGTCTCCCAACTTTTTTTTGATCGGGGTAAGATATGATTTTTTTTTGTTTTTTTGTGGGATATGACCTCAAATAAAAGTGTAGCAAATCTAAACTAATTTGAAATGGACATTTTTTTATTATTCTATAACAAATGTGAAAAAAAAACACATTTTCTCATGGACTTCCATAGTAAACCACCTTTTTTTTCAAGTGACTACCAAAGATACTAATGGGGTAACATGTCTTTTTTTTTCATTTATTTGTTTCTTCTGTAGTGTGGAACAGTCCCTGAACGTTTTATGGCAATTGGACTGGGCGTTTTTTTTTCATTGAACTGTCCTGTATCCCTTTAATTGTTGATATCTGATATTGTTTTTGTTGATATCCATAAAAACAATTCAGATATCGACAATTCAGGAATAAATATACCGACAGCTTCCCATACAAATCAAATAGTCTGTCAGCTAATGCCAAGATAGGCCTAACTGTCTTCCAGATTTTTGGTGATAAAAAAATTGCCAAAGACTGGACAAACAGGTGCCATGTCCGGCCGATAAGCCATACCATAAGGGTAAAATTCAATCTCAGCACCACACTACCGGAACGCCTCACCTGTACACTGCCTCACTTAATTACGGAAAACCAATGCAAACCTCAACAGCCTAAAAACACCATGTGAACTCACTTGTTATGTCCCTCAACACTTACGTATGATACTTTTCTTTAGTCTCGAATTGTTGAGATTTGGTGGTATGCTATGGACGAGTGGTGTAACGTGGTCGTCACGCACTGGTGAACACGAGTGGGAGCGTGCACTAAGTGTGTGTCTGTGTGGGTTTAGCCCGCCTCTTTCTGCTCCTCCCTACTCCCTCCTCCTCTGCCTCCCTCCTTCCTTCTCCCTCCTCCTCCTTCCCCTCCCTACTCTTCCTCCTCACTCCTCCCTCCTCCTCTCCTCTTCTCCCTCCTTCCACCTCCCTCCTCTTCCCTCTTCCTCTTTTTCCCTCCTCCTTATTTCTCAGGCCACCTCCTTCCTTCTCCCTCCTCCTCCTTCTCCTCCTCACCCGTCCTCGTCTCCCGCCCTCCTTCCTCCTCTTTCCTCCCTCTTCCTCTTTCCTACCTCCTCCTCTTCCCTCCTCCTCCCTCCTCCTCCTCCTCAATCCTCTGCCTCCTCCTCCCCCTCCTCCTCTTAGCTCCCCCATCCACCTCTATCTTCCTTCTCCTCCTTTCTCCTCCTCCATACTTTTCCTCCTCCTCCCTCCTCTCCCTACCGCCTCCTCTTCCTTCCTCCCTCCCTCCTCTTCTTCCCTCCTCTTCCTCCCTCTTCCTACTCCTTCCTCATGCTCCCTCCTCCCTTCTTTTTCCTTTCATAGATTTTCATGAAATTTTGCCAATAGATGTACATCAAATTTAGCGTACTCTTTTCATACAGTACAATTTTATAATAATCTGGTTCATCCATATGAATATATATATCCAGATTATCTCAGGTGATGACCTTGGGTAATTATCTTGTTTCAGTTCATACAAGGTAACACATTCCTATGTTATGTGATGCACTCCTGTCACCTGATCAGGTGCTCTAGTAATTTGTTTAAGGTCACTCATTCACTACCTAGCTGTTAAAGGGAAAGGGTTGTTATTCTCTGCTCTTGTAACCCCCTCCCTTTACCCCCCCCCCCCCCATTTTTATTCACCCTCTCCCTTTACCCTCCCTCCCCTTCCTACTCTATCCAATCACACTAATTTTCATTAGCCCCTCCCCATTCCTCCATTCCCCTCCCAAAGAAAGCAAACCATAAACAGCGTTATGATGATGAATCATGATATTATAAATAGCTTATTTAATTGCACCATCAGTAACTAAACTCCTTTTTTCATGCGCTCTATATCGCTGAATGCATACTACTGGGGGAGGGGACTCCAAGCGGGGTGTCGTCTTCCTTCACACCGTTGGATTTTCTTTTGGATTTTCTAATTTTCTTCGAACACCTATTACTGTTCCTTGGAACCGGTACATAATATCAAACCCTTCTGATCTTCCTCATACACAATCTGACCAACGTTGATCGTATTAATAATGATTATAATCTCTTAACTTCTCCCATAAATGTTGTCACAAGATTTATTCATTTTTGGCTACCTGCATCAAAAGCAGCATTGTACTTCATATCTCTATATGTACTTTGACTTCGTTTTAAAAGGCTCTGTATTCAATTACTTTCTTATCAAACAATATGGTTTTTGGCAATGAAGCCACGAACCCATTGTAGGCTTGGTGTATGTATGTATATTGTTTATTTCCTGAAAACAGTACATGTATGGCCAATTCCACCAATTTGACAACATTTGGCCCCCAACCGTGGAAAGGGGTAAAATGGGCTTAAATAAAGTTTATTATCATTATTTTGGTATTTTTTTTTAATTGGAATGTTCTACCAACCTGTGGAACAACATTTTTGGCATTTTTTGCCCAATTTTTTTTTTTTTTAATTTCAAAATTCCATTTTGGAGGCAAAAATCGGTTTTTTAAACAGCCATTAGTCCGTGGAATTGCTAAATTTCTAAATAATCTTCAAAATTGAACATTTTTTTTTATATGTTGTGATAGTAGGTTACGTGAATATGATCTGTGTAAAAAAAAATGCAAAAAAAAATATTTTTTGGCCAAAAGACATAAAAAATTTAAAAAAAAAATTGTGGGTACCCCCCCATGTCGTCTTCGTCACGCTGTGTGCCTAAGGTGGAATAAATAAATAAATAAAAAATATATATCAAATTTTGATGAATAATGATAGAATGCATGGGATTACATAGATATAGAACATCAGATGTATTGATTTGAGTTTTTCTTGAATAATAGCAGAGAAATAACATGGCAGCAAAAGGGGGTGGGTACCCTAGCCCATGTCGTCTTCGTCACACCTATTTTAGGGTTTTTTAGAGCCTTACAAGGCATAAATTTAATAATAAACTTTAAATTTGACATTTATTATTAACTTTGCTTAATACCAATCTATGTAGACTGAACTTAAGAATTTCCGAGTCGTTTTTAAATGATTTTCATGGGAAAATGCTAAAAAAATCTTCGTCACGCTTTTGTCGTCTTCGTCACGTCGTCTACGTCACGTCTGCCATCACTAAATGTCAGAAATTATATCCCTAACATATATATATAATATTAGAACATTTATCCTAAAAGAAATTGTCTCTGAATACTCAAACAGGACAGTAACAATCAATTCAAGTATTCAAGTTAACTTAAAAAAGTAAACGAGGGTAATGAATGTTATATATATTCTAAATATAATGAGTTATATAATGTGTATACATGCATAATAATGTGGGCAGAGGGTCAATGACCTGTCACCCTTGCCGCTGCCATTACCATTACAGAATGGTTATTTGGCTATAACTTTTCTTCTAGTTAGAATATTTTCACCAAATAAAAGGTGTTATGATCCTTATGTCGGGACCTATCAAGTACAAAATAGTTCAATGCATTATGTGCATATTTGTTTTATCTATTTCTGATTTAAATCCTCATTTATGTAGAAATATGTACCATTATTCGACATGCTATTTTTGGCATTTTTTCATATTTGGGATCTATTTTTCGACCCCCCTGTAGAAAAATTACTAATAATCAGAATGGTTCCAAACTTGACAGTTTAATGTGCATATATATGAGGTTGATAGAAAATAACAAATCAACTGATAAAAGTAAAAATTATTTTTTGGTATTCTGGGGGTGTCTAGGGGCCCAAATGTTGTCAAATTGGTGGAAATGGCCACATGATAATAGATATACGATAAGTTACACCGGAAATGGGTCCTCCCTCTTCTATGGCAGCCATAGCTCTTCCAGTGGGTCCCTTAGACTAGAGTTTTAATTTACATTTTATAGATATAGTGGTATAAAGTGACTAGTTACCTACTCTATTGCAATGGGATGCACTAGCTATAACTTTATCAAGGTGGGACCCATACTATGGGTTTCCTTGTGTAAATGCTTTTTGGACTTTGTCCTTTTCTAATTTGGGTTATATATGTTAAGTTTGGTGGATACTAAGATAAAAGAAAGATGGGCTGTGTGTTTGTATAGGTAATCTATCCCATTTTCAGATTCAGCTAGGTCCTGGCATTCTTGCGAACACTGCATTGACTGCTGATTTTATACATCCTTTCATATTATTTTGCGGACTAGAGGGTCTAGACATGTGTGGGGTAGCATTCTGGCGAACACTGGCCCTGCTTCATGTCTACATCCTTCACATTTGTATAAACATATATATATATATATATATAACATATATTCTCTTGACTAGTTTATTTAATACCTTTATGGCCCGCCCTATAGAGATTCATGTTGGGGTCTCTCCATCATCCCCCGTAGGAGAGGAAGTTTTCTTCAAGGTATGTTTTGAATTCAATTAACGTTGGGCAGTTTCTCCCAGCTATTGGGATTTTATTGAAAAGGGTTGGGGCTTGTACAATAAAAGATTTTCTGATCCTCTCTGTTTTTGTCATTGGTATTTTTAAGACTTTACTCTTTGCCAGACTTCGCAGATTGATTTTTCTGTCATCAAGGTATCTTTTGTCACGTCTCATCTCATATGCTAGGTGGAGAAGGTGTGATTCTCTCCTCTCGTTGAGATATTCCACCTTTATCTCTGAGTGGACTTCCCTGACACTATCAGATTTTTTCTTGTTGTATGCTAGCCTTAGAAATGAGTTTTGTATAGATTGTAGCCTGTCTAGGTGTTTTTTCTGTGCTGGGGCATAGAACATGTCACAAAAGTCAAACACCGGGCGTACCATGGTCTTACAGATTAGGATTACCCAGGTAACAAATTGACGTTAACTTTACGTCAATTCACGTCAATATTTAGATCAAATATACGTTAATGGTTAACGTTAATATATACGTGAATTTGTGGACTCAATTTTGCGCAAAGTTAACATCAATATTAACGTTAAGTTTAACATTAATATTAACGTAAGGTTAGCGCTAATATTGACGTTAATATTGACGTTATTTAACTTCAATTCTAACGTCAAGATTAATGGTATGTTTAAGGTTTAGATTGAGGTTAAATTAACGTTAGCATATTCGTTGAGATATCAACGTTAACTTAATGCCTAATAATTAATCTAAAATCTAGGTAAATCTTATTAACGTTAACTTAACCTGTCTACCTTTACTCTAGCTCAATATTGATCTAATGCTAATTGTGGGCAAGATGTTGACGTTTTTCAGGACGTCAATTCCATACATTTTATTAACATTAATATTCAGTTCATCATTTGGTTCATCATTTTCTTGTTGGAGTTCACCTTCTTCATATAAGCTTCTGTAAAGGGTTCATTTTCTTGTTGATGTACTTTCTCATACCAGCTTCTGTAAAAGATTGAAATACAGCTATATATTTGGTGCATGTAAACGTTGCATTTAATAAAATTAATTATGGAAATATTCAAATATGTATTGAAGATATAAATTAGATTTGTAAGCTTTCTTTATTTTTTTTTAAAGGGAATTTAACAGGTTCCACCATGAATGGGGGAAATATAAAGATGTAATAAACTAATGGTATTAGACAGTAAAATAGATATCTAAATCGGATGATATGTGATGATACCAATGATAATTCTTAATAGACATAAGATTATATTGCATGATAATGCTAAGTTTGAAGGATAAAGTGGTAGCTCAGCTCTAAAGGTAGAGAATATCTTTCAATATGCGAATCAACCCAACGCTCAACCAATATACCATAATACACAATAAGCACAGATTTTGATATTGATATCCTAGACTAAGGAAATATTATTTCCTTAGTCTAGGATATCAAAATATCTTGTTGTAACAGTACAAAACAATCAAGTAAAATCCCAATAATACCTGTATACGAATGGTCCCCCTGTTCTAAATAAAGATATAGAAGAGTATTACTGGGTGAAATCACAATACCTGCATACGAATACAAGAATACAATGTGTAAAATAAAATAACTCACAAGTATTTACCTGATTCCAACTCCCGAAAGCTCTGCCTCCCTATAGATGTCTGGCCTTGCATTTTATATTATCAACCATTAAGGCTGTGTGGTCTATCCGCTATAATTAAAAAATATGAATGATTATCAATTACCAACAACAATTCCATTGAATACAGAGAGTTGTACTCTAGCTGAAGGCATTATTATCGCTCTGAAAGGATACTTACCTTGGAGAATGATATTGCATCCTAAACGTCCTACTCCAAGCTGGTGAATGTTGGTGTCCTTACTTCAGTAGAATCAACGAGACTGAACCTTCACTCAAAAGGCGACCCGGAACTGTCTCATGGAGTTCATTGAGTCCAAGACTTGCCCAGGGCCCAGTGAGGTTCCTTTTCTCTTGACTTTGTATCAAGAAGCCTAATATTCATAAGGTTCTTATTGCATTTATAATGGGTATCCACTTTTCAACTAATACTGTATGGCCATCATTTCATACTATGGACAATTGTTTTTGTGTCCAAAGGTTGTATGAAATAATTATATCATAAATTATCATATAATGCCAATATATACTGTACAACATTTTGATAATATTTTGCATGTATACTACATGAGAATACCAGGATTTCCTGTAATTGTGTGCAATAAAACTTTCATATAAAAAAAAAATGTTGCATGAAATATAACTATGAACAGAACATAAACACAATGTTCCCACTGCTCTCTCATGCAGGAGCTAATAATATTTATTGATCGATTTGTATAGATGCTATGCATTCTGTATACATATTCAACATTAAACCATCCACATTATTAAGATTCGAGAGAAAGAAATGAAAATAATATTATCTATAGGGTAGAATTCATCTAATGCCAACCTAGTTCTGTGTGGTAGAGTTACACACGGGAGGACGCTGAGTTGGGTAGAAGTATGGTCTGACCACATATATGACGCAGGGTTGGGCCCCACATCCTTTTGACACTTGCACCGACCTCAGTACTGTACTAGTTTGACCTCTAATCAAACGTCTTTGTATGCTTGAGAATTGAGCGGATTTTCATCATTGATAAATTTATTAAGATGAAAATCGTAAGATTCTTGAATGAACAAAACATGAAAAAGGCATGGCACCTCTTTCTTCCCACTCTCTCTAGGCCCTAGATCTTGGGCAAGATCTATATATTTATGTTTTCTGCACTCTTTCCCTTTGTAACTGTTTATGATACCCACTCTCTCTCTCCATCTCTATGCCTGTTCTCTGTCCCTCTCTATCCCTGTTCTCTGTCCTCCTGTATTCCAGCTCTCTGTCCCTCTCTGTCCCTGTTCTCTGTCCTCCTGTATTCCAGCTCTCTGTCCCTCTCTATCCCTGTTCTCTGTCCTCCTGTATTCCCGCTCTCTGTCCCTCTCTATCCCTGTTCTCTGTCCTCCTGTATTCCCGCTCTATGTCCCTCTCTATCCCTGTTCTCTGTCCTCCTGTATTCCAGCTCTCTGTCCCTCTCTATCCCTGTTCTCTGTCTTCCTGTATTCCCGCTCTCTGTCCCTCTCTATCCCCTATCCCTCTCTATAAGTATCTTCAAGTCATATACCACTGTTTCAAAAGGCTTTTTCATTCATTTTTCATGTCAGGACTGGTGACTATATATATATTATAATACACTGATGGCGTTGTCATCACTAATATGAAATAAAGACAGTCATCCCTTAAACAAAGGATACAAAGACACAAAAGGAAACATAGACATAAACACTACCTAAAGATCAGTGATTATCGTTTGATCGGACATTATTCTGTGCACTATTTTCAATCACATATTTTACCTTATCAATTGTTCAGTTACAGGGTTACCTGGTAGAACTCCAGTGGAGATGGATCAATGACCCTATTCTATATCATTATGTATGTATATTGAATAAAAGTTGTATAATAATAATAATAATAATAATAATAGGCCCAGATATTAGTGAGAGAAAACTTAACAGATTATTGATTATTGGCATATAATAGACTTGAGTGGTTCACATTGAATTTCTATAATGTTGCTTTTTTCATGTCATGTTTTGCTTTGTTGAATTGTATTTACACGAAAGCCAAATGGCATCAATTCAAATGTAATATGGCAAGATCTCTAATATAAACCATATCACATTTAAATCGAAGCAATAATGTCCTTAATATATTTAATAAATATACAGGATACAGATTGATTGAGGATTTTCAAACCTTTGCCATGATGTACTGGACGTAAAAGTAAAAAAGAATGTGTGGTTGAAATTATCAACGTTGATTTATCAGGAAGTTGATGTTAAAAAATTGGCATAAAAAATATTAACGTTGATTGACCATGAAGAAAATGTAAAAGTATTGCCGTAAACATCCTCAACGTTGATTGATGGGTAAATTAATGTTAAAATAATTACGTCAAAAATATCAACATTGATTTATCAGTAAATTAATGTTAAAAAATTGACGTCAAATATTATATATGAACGTTGATCGATCAGTAAGTTAATGTTAAAAAAATGACGTCAAAATTGTTAATGTTAAGTCATCATTGACTTAATGTTGAGAAATTAACGTTAAGAAATTAATGTTCAGTTAATGTTAGATTGACGCAAATATGTTAACGTAACCAGATTAACGTGAAATTGAGGTTAAATTCATGTCAAACCGTTGACGTTAAGAAATTAACCTTTTATTGAGGTAAATCAACGTTAATTTAACGTGAATTGTTACCTGGGTATGTTTTTACTGGAGTGGGCTTGGTTGATTTTGGCAGTGGCTCTCAGTCTCTGTATTCCCTGTTTTATTTTTGAGGTTAGGTGAGGGTTGAATGTCAGGCTGCTATCAATTTCTAGGTCAAGGTATTTGTATTGAGTGACATGCTCTAATTCAGCGTTGTTGAGGCTTAATGCATTTGTGTTTGATTTTGGTGTATGTAGGGCTATGCTCATGGCTTTGCTTTTTTGTACATTTACTGAGATCTTATTTAGTGTGCACCATTTCCCCACCGCATCCAGGTCTTCTTGGAGTTCTTTGTATAAAGTTTCTCCCCGTGGATGTGAGTGGAATAGTACTGTGTCATCTGCAAAGAGTTGTATCTGTGACTGTGCGAAAACCCTGTGGAGGTCATTTATATACAGTAGGAATAGGAGAGGCCCCAACACCGTTCCCTGAGGGACTCCATATGTGACTTTGGCCCTGCCAGAGGTAACACCGTTTGCCTGCACTCGTTGGTATCTGTTAGTGAGGTAGTCTCTGAACCAATCTATTACTTTTGGTGATAGGTGGAATGATGTTAATTTTCTGAGCAGTATCTCATGGTCTACCGTGTCGAATGTTTTTCGAAAGTCCAGGTAGACCAGGGATACAGGGTCTTTTTTGTTTTTGAATTCATATATATATTCAAAGAGTCTTCTGTGTGCTTGTTCTAGTGAGTGACCTGCCCTGAACCCATATTGGTATTTGTATAGAAGGTCATTATCTTCTAGATGGGGGTATAATGTGCCTTGTACTACTCTTTCTAAAATTTGTGCTGGTAGTTTGACTCTACTTATAGGTCGGTAATTTGAAGGGTTTGTCCTTGGTCCCGCCTTATTACGTGTAGGCCTATGTATGGCGTGATGCGTAGTGCGTATTACGTGTAAATCAAATCAAATCATTCAATCGTTTTTTCTTCCATACATTTCTACGTAGTTACAATGCAACACATAGAGAGAATGGGACGAGCCGGCAATAATCGAAAATTTATAGGACGAGATTTGTCCACATAAGCACGATGCCGTAGGCAGAGTGCTCATGTGGACGAATCAAGTCCTATAAATTTTCGATTATTGCTAGCGAGTTCCATTCTATATTTATTATATGTGCATAAAATTTGATCATCATCAGATATCACTGAAAAGTATTAAAGAACTCTCAGAGAGCCCCAGCTGCCCCGCTGAGAGCACCTTCAGTAGGCTACAACGGTGAGCTGTCAGGACTGTGTGATCATGCAGTGTTTACTTACTGACTTGGTTGAACTAAAACGTTCATATCGTAGCCATTTATTGAGCTACAATAATAAACCTTACATCATTTGTGGAGAATTTAATTCTCTATTTAATGGTGTGGTGTTTATTATGTATTTTTATAATCACAGGTGGATTACCGATCGCGGGGATCTCCGCGGGGATCTCCGTGGGGATCTCCGCGGAGACAGCGGAAGTGCTGAGTCAGAGCTATTTTTAGACAACTACAACTATTTTTATAGGATGCGTCCTATATGACTATTTTTATAGCACCCCACTTATATACCTCTCATATAGCATGCGCGTATAATAAATCACAATGTAGAAATTGGGGTGACATGTTATATGGCAATGTCCTCTCATTGAGCGGAGAATGAATGACCGCGGACTGGAGGAAGTGACCAGCAACTGACCGGAAGTCTCCCTGCCCAATCACAGGGCTCCTCCAGTTGCCTCGTCCACTTTGAACTCAGCTCTGGAGGAGGACACACGTCCCCCAGACAGCGTGAAAAAAGAGGAACATCGGACACGTGGCCACAATGGCACACAGATCTTCTAGGGACATCCCTAAAGTTGACTATATTGCCATGGAGAATGGTAGATCAACCTCTAAAAAGAAGGGATCAGGGACAAAGGGATCAGCCGAGGAAACACTAAAACCTAACCAAGTTCTGATGGAGTGCCAAAGACCCCGAAAAACAAACAGAAACGTCAGACGGTAGTGGATAAGTTGTGCCGCACCCTCGTAAAAGTTTCCAAGTCCAAGACTGGACACAAGACTGAAAGGAACGCCCGCGGCAAGAAACCAAGCCGCAAGCGTCCTCGCCGCTCCCCCACCTCCTCGTGGTCTACAACGGAGGATGAATCGTCCAGCTCAACATCTTCTAGCACTAGCTCTAGCTCCAGCTCCTATTCCTCACATAGGAGAGGCAGAAGGAAGGGCAAGAAACATAAAAGGCTCGACAGAAAACATGACCACCACCGCGCTCACCCCTTCAGGGACCGATCTTCAAGCTCGTCCTCCAGTGAGGGCGGTCACAGACGCCGCCTCCCCACGCCAAGCCACCTCAAACGCGTCTACGCGCACCAGCGCATAGCCACGAAGGCCCTTGAGAAGCAGTACAGGGGGAGAACAACACCTAAAGGTAATTACCTAAAAATATCTCCTGAAACTTACCTGCCCCCTGACCTGGCCTCAAGAATTAAGAACGAAAGGAGGGACCTTACCATTGCAGAATACTTCTGCGGATTTGCCATTATGTGTGCCTGGCGTGCCCGCCCGGGATCTACCCTGTATCACATGCTGCAGCACCTGGGCGAACTGGGTGAGGATGCGGCTATCCACCAATGGCAAGGACCAAGGCTTTGGTCCCAGACCCTAATAGACCACATAGTTGCGGGTTCCATTACATGGAAGGACTCCAACTATCTGCAACAACAAAGGGCGAGGCTTAGCTGGAACCATAAGCCTTCAGGCATTACACGGAAGAAGACTACCACCACCTCTGTAACAGTGCCATGCCCAATGTACAACTGGGAGGAATGCTCAGCAATTGAATCTCACGTTGAAGGAGCTGTTAACCTTCTACACTGCTGCGGGTATTGCTGGTTTAAAACACAGAAGAAGCAATTTGTGCACACATCAAAGGCCTGTAACAACTGAAAAGCTGCTAATGGCGCACCAGGCCCCAACAGATCGAACCAAAACTCCAGTGGTTTCAAGCAGAAGCGTGACTGGAATACTCCGAGCAAGCCATGCGATTCTAGCTCAGGAGGCCCAGCCTCTACACCAAAAAACTAGCAAACCGTCCCCACTCCAACCAAAGGACGCTAAAAACAGTGAGTTAAATCTTATTGAGTTATATCAATCGATCCATCAAAATCAGTGAAACAAAACAGTACTAACATCTGTTTACATCAAGTTCCATCTACGGGTAGCCATGACACCGGAAGACCTAACCCGGAACCTAGTGGGCAGGAAGTAAATAACAAACATGGCCGCCACACTTCCGCCCAAGCACCTAAGCATACGAGTGCAGCCAACAAATCGACTCTCACTCGGCCACCAGCACATAAAAACAACGATAACTCCTACAGTGTTGCAAATAGCAATAACTTAAACCATCAAGCTTGCATGAACCGACATACGCGGCATGCAGGCGACAACAACACCACCGATCGACTCCACCAGCGATCAACTGCATCTCCGAAGGCTATTCGGCCCGGAGCTGCAACCACTTCCGCCAAGGCAGAAGTAAACAAACCAGACTCGGCAACAAACTACATCGTCAAACCGAAGATAAACCAGTGAGTGACAACAGTGAAATGAATTGTGTGTATATGCCCCCAACCGAAAGTAACTCGCCTAACGAGAAGGGTAAAAATAGTGTTGTCAATAAGCCATGCAAGTCAGCCGTCTGTCATGACTTCGCAGAGTGCGATAGTGAAAGTGTGTCAATTAACCATGAAGGGAATGGCGACTACTCGCTCCCTGATGAACCACACGTCATGGTGTCAGTCATTCAAAACCTCGCACAAGTGAACCCGTCTGTGTCTGAAGAAAATCCACCACCTAACATCAACTTCGACAATTATAAAGCCTGGCCCTACCCAGCCCTATGCCTCCCAACAGCTATGGCCAATACATATGAATCAGTTCGTGCTAAGGGTCTCCCTAACTAGAAAGGGGCCAAGATACTTTTGCACTCAACACTTACAGTCGACCAATGGGCCAAAAACTCAACGGGGCACCCTGATGATGAGTCCATATTAAACGGTATCAGGTATGGCTTTCCCCTACAATATACAGGGGGACCCATAACAATAAGCAAACCAGGAAACAACCACCCATCTGCTGTTGCTTACCCAAACCATGTTAAAGAATACCTCGTCAAAGAATGCAGTCTGAATGCAATGGCTGGCCCTTTCAACTCGCCGCCATTCGTGCCTTGGCACCACTGCAGCCCCATGATGACTAGGCCTAAGAACGAGCCGGGGAAGAGGAGGATCATTGTGGACCTCTCTTTTCCTCATGGGGGTGTGAATAAATGGGTGGCCAAAAACTGTTTTAACGGGACTCCAGCTGCCCACAACTTACCAACTGTTGCCATGGCCAGCCAGCTGATAAACAACTTGGGACGCAGAGACATCATCATGGCTGTACTTGATTTGTCCAGGGCCTACAGGCACTTCCGCCTGTGCCCCCTTGACTGGCCCCTCACCACCATGGCTAGCGAGCGGGGCATCTACGTCGATCTGGCCCTGCCATTTGGAGCCCGGATGTCATCCTTCGTGATGCAGATGGCAGCGTCATATATCGTAAGGGCCCTTGCCTCCAATGGCACCATATCTCTAATGTACTTAGATGATATTATCCTGTTAGCCAAGAACAAACAGGACATGCAGAGGAGCTTCAAACATGCACAAGAACTACTACTTAACCTGGGGCTACAGATCGCCACAGAGATGACCCAGCCACCAAGCACCACAGTACAGTGGCTTGGGATTGTCATAAACACCAAGACAAATACCCTCTCGATTCCACCCTAAAAAATGGCTGAGATAAAAGAGTGTTTGGCCATGACAGCCACTAAGAGGGTGATCTCGACCAGAAACATGCAAAGCGTGATTGGGAAGATAGCACATCTTGCCAAAACTGTCAGACCCACTACCCTCTTCATGCAGCGCCTCCTGACCGCACTTAGGAACGCGAAAGGGGGCCCAAGCATTAAGGCAGATCTTAAGTGGTTCAAGATGTTCGTGGACGAGTATAATGGCACGTCTATTATCCCGGAGGAAGTCGTGTCCAAAACCATCTGGGCCGACGCCTGCCTGAGTGGGGGTGGGGCCACCGACGGCCACCACTACTGCGGCCACACCTTTAGCAGCAGCATAACGTCACAAAGGCACATCAACCATCTTGAAGCCCTCAACTGCGTCGCAGCAACCCGTGTCCTCACTGGCCCCGATGACCGAGCCAGGACGGTTAGGATTTGCTGCGACAATCAGGCGAGCGTTGAGGCCTTTAGAGGGGGAAGGCCTAAAGACACAATCCTCGCGGCCTGTGCAAGGGCACTTTGGTTCACATCTGCTGAGAGGGAATTGTCCCTCCAATTCGTCCATATCCCGGGTAGGCTTATGGACCTACCTGATGCTCTCTCCCGCCAACACACCTCTCCTGCTTTTAAGGCTAAAGCCAACAAAATTATATCTGAACTTTCCCTGCTTCCCATTGAGTGCTCTGACCAACACTTTGACGTTTCGAATTTCTTTTAGGGCACATCCAACGCTCCTTGAATAAGCTGGCGCAGAAGAGAAAGAGGGAGGCTCATCGTCCGGGCACGAATGCCAACAGGGCCTCGGCAGTGAAGCTGTACATAGGTTTCTGCTCTGCCTTGGGCATCCACTACAAGCGACCCCATGCATCTCAGGTGTGCTGGTACCTTGAGTACCTGGCCATGAACCACCTGGCCCCGGCCACAATCACCAACCACCTGTCGTCCCTCCGCACCTTTTTTAAGATGCGTGGCCTAAACGGGGACCCTCTCCACGCCTTTGACATCAGCATGGCGATAAAAGGCATTCAACTAAGCGTGAGGCACGTTCCTTCCCCCAAACAGATGGTCTCAGAACAAATGCTCGTCGACTGTGTCTCTGCCTCCTCTCGCTCCCACGTCCCATCGATGGCGAAGGCGGCCATACTGATCATGTACATGGGCTTCCAATCATGTACATGGGCAATCCAATCTCTTTCCACAGTCTGTCAAGACCTTCGACTCCAGCAGGCATATGTGCGTGGGGGATGTTGATCTACTGCCAGGGGGTGTGAGGCTGAGGCTAAAGTGGAGCAAAACCATGCAGTCTTCGCGCACCCCGGTGGAGATCTTCCTCCCTAGGAAACCAAAGAATATCATCTGCCCCAGGCGAGCTGTGGCTGAACTGCTCCTAGACCACCCAGGGGTGGACGCCAAGGCCCCTCTCATGTCCTTCCCTGATGGCAACCCAGTGACAATAGCTTACATGAGAAAGGAGTGGGCCTCGATCGTGGTTAGAGCTGGCTACTCCCCGGATGTGCATTCCATGCACAGCCTCAGGAGGGGGGAGCCTCCTATGCCTACCATAAAGGGGGGGCGTCCATCAATGACATCATGTCCCATGGGACGTGGTCTTCGGATGCTGTGAGATCTTACATCCGCCTGTCCCGGGCTGCCACCACCTCGGTACACAGGGCACTGAAGGCTCTGTGATACTAGTGTTTGGGGTGGTGGTGGCCACGCCCCCTCCGATCAAAAGCTTCCCTCCTGCTCCTATTCTACACAGGACTCAAAGAATCCCATAATCCAGACACTATCAATATCCAATTGAACCTCTAGCCTCCCTGGCTTACGCCCGGCGGTAGGCCCTCAACCTCTTAAAACTTCCCCATTATTGCTTCAATAAAATATCTCTCAATAAATTCATGTCTTGTGTGCTTAATGACGTAGTGTGGTAACCATGCTACGGCTCTGATTGGTGTTTTATCCAAACTGAGGAGTGCACCACCACAACATTCCCCCTGCATGGAGGCTTTAATGGTACAAAACGCGAATGTACAGCGTGTGTGGTGGGATCGATACGGCACTTCTGAGTGCATTTTTTAAATTATTTGGAAAGTCTCCAAGAATATTTATATATGAGTTATAAATGCTTTAACATATTTTCGTAATTAGAATATTCAGAATATAAGCTTGACGATTTATTAAAGTTAAAAACGTTGTTTCTGTGCTTTCCTTTAAATACTATTGAAGGGTGAGTTTTAAAATTTATTCTCGAACTGACTTTAGAGGGGACTTCAGTTGTTACGGCCCTGATATGACCAACTTGGATGCAAGCTGGAAATTGTTAGGACATCGAGGTCAATCTAATCACGATTCAGTGTCCGGAGATGTACATACGCATTCAGGTAAATTATATACTAACCATTCTAGACTTCGTAGGATTGCGGCGATCGTGAAATAGGTACAGGTTAATTAATGAACGAGTTTGGTTGAAGGAGCGTGAATATTGCACAAGTTGCATAGCAAACAAACAAAACCAACAAGTCAGTTCACTGATTTATTATTATGCTTTTAATAATTTGATATACAATTTTTGAGTTGTAAAGTTGATTTTATTATTCAACATTTGAATACAGCAAGACAACAATTTGTCAAAACCAGTGCTCACGGGGTGGACCATGCTGTTCTGCCTGGGGCTGTCTCTATACATAGTATTCACTGACGTCACGGCGCTAGCCGCGGCTTGCCATAATATGGGTCAACTTTAGCTGGACATGAGTGCTCCAAGCCTAAAAAATACAGTTTTCACCTCCGAAAGTTTTAGAGAATGTTATATACAGTATGCTGATAGTTTATATGGTCATTTTTTAGTGTGTCATGATGGGATAATGAGTATAATTGCCATTAGCAAGCATTCAAAACGGGAAATCCTGTTGATCTTGTGTCTCCCGCTATCTATGCTGCCACACATTATGGCTGCCAGTGAGGATAGCTGCTGACTGGGGTGACGTCATGTGAATACTATGTATTGTGCATAATACTATCAAGTGCTAACTAATACATTAATTTCACTATGACAGCTGACAACAAATAAGAGATGGGCAGAGAGAGTGACATCGAATTATTTATATTCATATTTGTAACTATACATAGTATTCACATGACGTCACCCTAGTCAGCGGCTATCCTCACTGGCAGCCATACTGTGTGGCTACAGACAGAGCTCGAAGCACCAGGTACCACCACTTTTTGGGACATTTCTGACCTTTTGAAAAAATGACTAAAAAGGTCAAAGAAATAATTTTCACAGGAACTTGATATTATGTATGTGCAATAACAACTAACATAGGAAGGCATTGCGATGCTAAAGCACGATGTCCACTAGGCCTATACTAAGTGCCTTCCGTTAACGGGAGGCACATTACGGGACCATTTCACGTATAGTGGATATCATTGACGTTGTAAACCCCACATCAATGCTTTGACAGGAGCTTTACGGGACGACTACGGGAGCCCTCCCATCAATATCAAGCATGTGTTGATATCAAGGGCGTAGAATTTGTTGACAGACGTCAATACAAACTAGTTTGACTTGACTAGCTGGTGAAATGGCATAATTCATTATGCACTGCATAACGCAAAAGCTAAAGAACACGCCTCCCGTCCATTGGGGCTACAAAGTATTAGACAACATTGGACAGGATCCGAAAAAAACCCTATATTTCCCATTGCCCAAGACCCAGAACTTATCTGAATATAGGTTTTAATAGACCCTTCACTCAGAAATTTGACCTCTTACTGGTATAATTAACGCACAACAGATGTCTTGCGTTCACGCTATCTGTGGATGAAGACTCAAACGCCATAACCATGCTCGTAGGCTCGGACCCTCCCACCAGGTAGTGCCACCAGCAGACCAGCCAAACATCCAGAAACAAAGCTATATATGTGTGGAAGCATTGCCTATACATCGGCGATGCTTACCGCACAAATTGGACACAAAACAAAACGATTTTAATGTCACTGACCACGGGAGGAGGGCGGGACAGCTTTGAGAATAGTGGAACTTGATATTATAGGTGGGCCTACAATAACAGTCCATTCCATGTTTAGTAAAGTAAATAAATAGCCCAAGACTTCCATAGGCCTACACTGGTGCCATTATACTCTCTAGGCTCTGCTTTGCATTTTCCGTCCAACATGTGCAATAACAATTGTATTTTGTTTAGATTTTACTTAGATATTCCACTAGCTGCAAATAAATTTGTGGTGGTATGGATTGGTGATTATTTATTCTCTGTTTTAGTTAGAGAATAGTGTAGGGAAATATCTCGTATTTTCCAGTGTTGTTGCATACTCATCTACTATAATTACTTCTAATTAATGTATCGAATATAGGTTTTAATACATTTCTCATCCTGTTAAATACATATTCATAGTGTGTAAACCCTATGGTTACATCCCCTCAACAAAGATCGACTGCCATAAAAATAATGTGTAATGACAGGGTTTATTACATTTGGTCTAATCTACCATCTATCTGGGGAGAATTCTACATAATGAGCAATATCTTTTGACATGGTTCTTTTACAATATTTTCTAGCATAAAGAAGGTTTCTGTGGTTGAAATGAAACAATGGGTCATTATATGTGCATTATGTTACACCATTGAGTTGCTCAGCACTCAGTTAGGCAGGGGGGGGGGGGGCGTGGCTACGCCCTCACAGGCAGCGTTGCATATTGAATAAAGACTGCTGGGCTACCTACACTGGTATCCAGATAACTCTCAGCTACCGTGTCTGTCACATCTCTCCTCTAGCACCAAACCTATTCGAAATTTAAGCTATAAGTACAGTCTTAGGACTATTACATTTATTAGAAGTATATTAATAGAGACGACCCTCTATTATATCATTGGTGGAGAACCCGGGCATTATGTTACACCAGTGAGTTGCTCAGCACTCAGTAAGCCAGGGGGGGGGGGGGGGGGGGGCGTGGCTACGCCCTCACAGGCAGCATTGCATATTGAATAAAGACTGCTGGGCTACCTACACTGTTATCCAGATAACTCTCAGCTACCGTGTCTGTCACATCTCCTCTAGCACCAAACCTATTCGAAATTTAAGCTATAAGTACAGTCTTAGGACTATTACATTTATTAGAAGTATATTAACCCATATATGCCTATAGGGGTCGTTTTCGACCCATGTAAGATGCTTTTTTCAGGAGTATTATTATATTGAAATCAAATATTTTAGGTCACGTGACCATCACTGCTGTCTGCTTACTACAAAAGAAAGATGCCTAAGCAGAAAAGATGATTAAAGATGATCAAATATTGCATTATACTCGGTAATTTTTGAAAAAACATACATAGAATGGACTATCCAATACCTCAGACATCCATTTTCACACATAAACTAGAATTATCAAAATTTGATACAGAAATAATTAAGCTTGTTTATGGTTGGGTCAAAAACGACCCTCTGGGCATATATGGGGTGAAAAAATCTCAATATTACTGACCATGACTGAGCAGCTTATATTAGGGTTAGTCAATGCAAATTTTGTCAAAAAATCACCAAATTTGGAACCAAGGTAGATCTTTTATTCTGCCTCATTTTGGAAGGGTTTACCTTCTGAAATATGAAATCGGTTGCCATAGCAACTGATTTAAATTGAAATATAACATATTTTTTTAAAAGAGCCATATAATTTGAACTAATCAATGTAGATCGTTGAGTAGATATTCATAAGAAAGCTCTATTAAAAGAGAATCTGCAAATATTGGTTTAAGTACAGTTTATGTATTGTTGTTACCATGGCAACATTTTTAAAGGTGAAAATTGGCTTTTTATGGGAAAATGGACAAAAAATGGCCATAAGATTTGTCTTATTGAACATACATCAGTAAGCAGGGCCTCATATGAAAGGCCTTTTGATGCCGAATCATGTGGTGTATGGTTACCATGGTTTTCAATGCTTTAGTCGCCATAGCAACCAAATTATAATCAGAATGGCCCTAAATATTGGAGTTTAGCCATTAAAGTTGTAAATCATTCATTGCAGAAATCCCTGGAAATCAGTAAGGTTCTCTAATTTTGGAGACCAAACCAATGAAATAATATTATGTTCTATTTCATGATAACTAAGTATAGAATTTTGGCATGGTAACCACTTTAGAATCAATTTACATATTGTTGTTGGATGCAGAACTTAGCACTAGGGGTATAAAACAGTTTGGGTAGTCATATAAATCCATACATTCATGGCATTGACCAAGAAAAGAAATGTGAATTTGTGTACAAAGGCATCAAATTTGGTATAGAGGTAGATTTTAAAATTATCTATCATATTGGAAGGTTCCACATTCTAAAATTAGAAACTGTTGCCATGGTAACTGATTTGAATATGAAAAATAGCATTTTAGGGGGAAAAGAGCCATATAATTTTAACTAATAAACATTAAATTCATAAACATATTCATATGAAAGCTCTACGAATAGAGAATTCAAAATTATCCATTTTGTAAATGTTTTACTTATTTTCATTGCCATGGCAACCTTATTCATGGTGCAAATAGACTTTTTAAGGGAAAATGGCCAAATATATAATTGCCACAAAATATGTACCATCATTATTCCCATGTTTGGTGCCATTCCTGACCAAAGTGTCAAAATGGGACACTAAAATGCTGTTTTTCTGACTTTTTGGTCTGTTAATTTTGGGGGGTTGCCATGGATACCAGATACTATATATAAAACACTACACAAATGAAATCCATCTTTTAACTATATTTTCAAATGGAAATGAATATTTTTTTTTTAGACAAAGATTTCTCTCCACTCCTTGTATCCTCCTGTGTTATCATTAAGCTAGATAAGCCTAAAGCAGTTGAATCTAAGGATAAATGTGGTTGCTATGGTAACAAAATATGCAAAACCCTGGAAAACATAATTCTGCATCACAAAAACTGTTATACAATTATGAGGTCCTGGTTTCTAATGTATGTTCAATAGAGCAAATTATATGGCCATTATTTGGCCATTTTCCCTTAAAAAAAACACTTTCACCTTAAAATGGTTGCCATAGCAATATCAATGTATCAAAATGTTGGAAAACAGACATTATCAGATTCTCTATGAATAGACCTTTCATATGAATATTTGCTTATCTTTTTACGTTTATTAGTTCAAATTATATGGCAATTTTGCCTAAAACTCCATTTTCCACCTTAAAACGGGTTACCATGGCAACCGTTTTTAAGTTTTTGCCCTTAAATAACCACATTAATAGAAATGTTATCACCTGACCCCCATATATGCCTGTAGGGGTCGTTTTCGACCCAACCTGTATCTTAGCAACCCTTTTATAGAAATTTCCAAAATTTTCCCCATGTACTCACAAGACCTCTGGTACCTTTCTACCAAATTTTCAGAATAATCAGATACATTTAAAAAGTCATGGTTTAAATGGGTTAATAGAGACGACCCTCTATTATATCAATCTGCGACGAATCTTAAGCAAATAATGTCCCCAAAACCCCATTTTTGAAGGCATTTTCCTTTTAAAAAAATTGAATATGTTTGGAACGAAGGTGCATATATCTATCCTACTTTAATTTAATGTCATTTCTCCTTTGACATTGCAGTACTCTTCCTAAATCAGCCTACATAATATTTTAAAATAATCATAAATCCTAATGATTAATATATCAATATACAGAATGTTTCCCTCATGGGAATGAATTCCAGAACTAATCTTTAGAGGTTGATTATTTCCTTAATGACGAGAATAGCCTTCCCAAATTTCCAGGATGTACCCGGGGTCACCATACCTACGTACCGTATAAATTAAACAGTATTTTGAGAAGTTTGAATTTTTAGCAAAATTTAGGGTAAATTCTCTCCAACGGTAGAATTGACCATTTACATTAAATTCTAAGTACTTTTTGCATTATAATTTATATGTTGTTGTTGGAAATATATTTTATTCAGATTTGATGGGTTTATAATACTGATAGAAATATTAGGTGAATACAATTCAATGCATTAACACATATTCTCAGGTGTCCCTAGCATTATATTATGAGTAATTCACCCAAATAGGTGATATTTGGTTTCAGGATGTTTTTCAGTAAAAATAAAATTCGTCGAATCTCTACAGTTTTTTTGCATACATATAACAGGGAATATAAGCATAATGCAAACGAAGTATTGGGAGCCTGGAGCAAATATTTCGATGCTTCAGATACTTTATGACGTGATAATTAACCTCCAGTCCTACGTAGAGTGGAGACACTAGGCCTACGTAATTAGTCCCGTCAATAGTCAACATAAAGTCTAAAAACACCCGTTAACGTGGGGTATTGACGGGACCACTTTACGGGACCACTTTACGTATAGTGGATACCCTACTCAAGAGTTAACATGAAGGAATTATTTCTGTTGATTTTTGTAGAAATACCAATTTCATCACATTGGTATCGCACCAATTCTTCCGTTATTAAAACATCCATAACTCTTTTTCGAAATTAGCCTGAAGTATACAATTACGGTCCGATCTTACCAAGATATTGACCAATAAGTTTGGTTAAAATAAAAGGAATTGAATAAACAGTTTTTGCTCTATGACCACATGAATTCAGAAAAGCTGAAAACGACAAAAATTGTTCCATTTCTTTTACTTTTGACCATACATGTATGCATAGAATCACAAACCTGATGGAAGACTAACAATACTTGTTTGTTTAACTGCCTGGTAAAACATAGCAAAAATTGTACAAAGCGCGTATCACGTTCGTGTGTGCCATATATATGCAATAATTATATTTATTATACTCCTGAAAAAACATGTCCTCCCAAACACGATATCATTCAACATTGCACAAGTGCCACACTGAAAATTCCTTTTTTCTCCTAGCATCTTTATATCGTCACAACTATTTCATTTCACTTATATACACGCTGAGTTCGACCCATTCTTCCTAACACCTCTTAAAATTAATAACTGATTACCTACAACTGCGATTATGTACAAGTGCTTAATATTTACTCGTGATGCCCAGCATCTCAGAGTTTTATCGAGTCCATATTTTATTTCATGAACGCAGTTTAAATGTGAAGAAAGAACGATGACGAGAAGATGATATAACCGATAATGACTAGGCTATCGAGATGGGCGTATTTAATACACCATGAGTATGTTTGACCTTAAAGATGATATGAGCTTTCCTCGATGTTCTAAAATGACGATCAAAGGATAATGTAACGGTTACTTAGACGTTTCAACAACCGCACCTACATGTAGAAACATGAAAAAGCAAATGAGATGGGGTAGAACGAATATTAGTTCCAGGGAATCTGAACCCTTCGTATGTGAACATGAAATGATACAGTCGTAATTTGTAAGCATTGAAATCCTTCTATATACAGCATAAGGCAATTACAAATCCGTTGCAACCAGCTGCCAACAATATGTTTATCTCCGAACACCAAACTGGGTAATAAATCTTGACCAACATTTTTAAAGTTCTGTACAAAGAAACGAGATCTCCCCTGGAAAATATCAAAAGTCTGTGCCCAGACTTCTCAAGCTGGGATGGTCTCCATTCGCTCCTCTTCTCCTTCTTCAGCAGTACCTGCAGTCTTGTTTTGTTTCTCCATGTCCCTGATACTCTGTGGAAGTGGTTTACCTCTGGTTTCCGGAAGAATGAGACAAATCAGACCTGATGCCACACTGGATGCTCCAAATATGCTAAGGGGAATGGCCGGATGTACTAGTGCCTACAATGAAATTATTGATTTTGGTTGAAGTGACACCTGAGATGTACAATTCGTCAGCCGTAGGTGGATATGATCAAGAAGTACTTGTCATAATTTGTTGACGCAAAATTATGTCCATTTTACTTGTGAAATTTGGATGGTCGAATATTTAGCATATTTACTTTTACTTATATTTATTTTAATTTGTTTTAAGTCGTTTTTCTGAAAGATTACACGTATATGCAGAGATTATACTTAAAGCAATTCCGAGCATAATCTAACGCAAAAGAATTTCCAAAACAGGACCCATCAAACCTACCAGTTTCCATGCAAATGGAGCTATTGCACCTCCAATTTTGCCTGTGGTGTTGGCCACACTGAGAGCCATGCCCCTCATGGTTGTCGGGAAGAGTTCAGCACATAATATATACACCACGTTATACGCACCAGCTATACCAAACTTGCCTATCATAGCAAGTGCTGTACCAAGCATTGAGAGGTCTGAAGGAAGAAAATTGAAATGTACTAGATGTATTTGGTATGAATTATAATAGTAAGTTTCATCAATTAGATCCAATTATTGAATCAATTGATGAAACAAATCTTCAATTACACCAATTAGCATCCAGAGGAAATTTACAAATGCAATATTGATTAACTTGAAGGCAATTTAATTAGATTATATCACGATAAGAAACATATCAACATAGAAAAGTCAATACCAAATCCAATCTACATGATTGCAAATAATTCTTCCTAACCTCAATATAATGAGGGTAGATTTGTCATTTACGTAAATGCTTCACATATAAATCAATCAGCTATTGTATCATTAACTTGTTAACTATCTAGCATTTAAATTAACAAACGTGAGAGTACTGTATGTCAATTGATATCCTGAAAAGAGGAAACTAATTCCTAGTGTTATTAGAATATTAAGTAATAAAAAGGGTTCTTTTGGAAAACCAGGGCATATCCATATATGTTTACAGGCCCTTTAAAATACTGATACCCACCGGAAGATAGGTTCTATAAACTTCACAGCGTAACATGTTTTACAGAAAACCAGGAAATGTGTTCATTTCAAATGTGTCTTTAAATCAATCATGTATCACTACACTATAGAGAGAATGGCCCTTGGCATGGGTAATTGAAAAAATATCCAATGGAGTCCAATAATTCTTCAAAGTACAACCTATACATAAAGGATAAATGCTTACCTTGAGGGACTAATAAAATCCCAAGTAAGGGTAATCCAGCTATGAAAAATGTGATGGTACCACTTAACCTCCGCCCTAGGCAAGAAGACATGAAGAACTGTGAGGCAAAACAGCCTAAAATCTCTACTAGACCCATAATGACGGTGTTGAGGTAAACATTGCCAGCGAACTCGTCTATGTTCAGTGTCAGTCCATAGTAAACGATTGTGGCTGTAAACCTAGAGGAAGCAATTATGTTTCAGGCATTATTTCACCTCTGGAATGGAGTGTGCATAGATTTAGTACATATACTTGCTGTAATCTTCCCTAGGGAAAACAGATGACCCGGCATTTCCCTCTGTAATGTTATTGACTACAAAGCTAACATAACTTTATAACGTAACTTTCTGCATTCTGATTGAATGATGCATGTCTGATTGCGTGATGTCATAGGTAGACACAAAGAAATATATGAAGCATAATAAATAAAGTTGTTAAAAATACTATCTGTATGATGCTACTACCAGAATAATTAAGTTCCATGTCTTTGAGCTTGTACCCACCCTTTGTTTAATATCATGCAACATATTATTGTTAGTATACGCCCATTAAATCTCAATCAATTGAAAGCTGATGGGTCAATAGTCTACTGTTAAAGCAAAATTAGAACAAAACATAATTCTTACCAGGTAATGATCATGATAACCATCCTTACGATGACCGTGGCTCCAAAAAGTTCTCCAATGCTTGATTTACCTTTTACCTCAGTCTATGAAAAAACAGGCAATGTTCCATTGAAATATGCAAGATACCATAAGCAAAGCTATCGATCATTGGTTTGATTAACTGACTTATATTTGCAGGCGCACTTTAGCGATGTTAAAAACGAAACATGGTATTCATACCTCTACATATATGTCTAGGTCCTCCGGGATTTGACGCCCGTTAATTTTGGCTATTTTCTGTAAACATTCCAAACCCTGCTTTTTCCTGCCCTTGGCATAATGCCATCTTGGGGATTCTGGTATGATGCTGCATAAAAGGAGGAAATTAAGATTGATGAAATTGCAGTCAATAT
Source organism: Sthenelais limicola (assembly GCA_942159475.1). NCBI lineage: Eukaryota > Metazoa > Annelida > Polychaeta > Phyllodocida > Sigalionidae > Sthenelais > Sthenelais limicola. The sequence continues at coordinate 54,761,047 of OW804095.1, read as the reverse complement.
CGAAATATCAACTTAATTAATTCACATGAGAAATTAACCTGTTTTATGCATCATAGAACTATTTACATTAACTTCTTCCCCTTTTAAATGAAATGTTCATATGCCATCGATCAAATTTACCCTTGATTGAATTTGTTATGACCCGTGGGGATTATTATGAAAAATTAACTACACTGTTCGTTACTGCATTGTAACGTGTTTAGTCAAGGGACAGATTCATAGCATCATCTGAAACGTCCAAAGCCAATAGCAGCACCCGGGTACATAATAATAGTGGCTTCTACTACAAGTACATTGTGCATTTAATGTGAAACAATGTTTCATTCGATACACAGAAACTGAGCATATATTCCCAACCTTTAGGAACTTCACAAATGAACTAATGAATTGAAAGATGATTGCTATGAATGTATTCATCGATAAAATAATAAAGAAATATTTGTACGTACAAAAAGAAGAGACCAAATAGAACAGGTAATGTGTTGACGACCTGTAATATCCATCTTTCTCTAATGAGGAAGGCAACACCACTGAGAACGATGTATCCAACGGAGAAGAAGGCAGCGGCTAGGGTGCCGACAAAAGCCCTCTGACTAGGTCCTACCACCTCAGTCACTGCAATGACAGTATCAGTGGCATAGGCAGAATTTAGCTTTTAATTTTAAAGCGTGTATATTCAATCTCAACATAACATCATATGCTGTTCTCAGTTAATCCTGGATACAATAATCAAAAGATACTATTACAGAATGTAGTGAAACGTGTTACTATGTTTTTTCAATCCTATATCTTATACAGCAGAGAAAAGAATCTACTTATTCATGAAAAAGAGATTACAAAAAATTGACCTTGGTCACGTCGAACATAGACACAGACAAAATAGAAATATAGGAATCATACTAACATGAAAATCAAGGCAATCAATATCAAAGTATCATTGGATGAAATATTATCACTATTTCTAATAGTTAAGGCCCCTAATAGCCCCCTTGGACACGCAAAATAAATGGAACATTAATGTGACTCAAATACTTAAACTTACTGAAAATGAAGATGTTGAGGTAGAGCACAGTGAGGAAAGAGCACCTGACGAAGTAAGCCACTGCGAACAAGACAAAGGAAGGAACAAACATTTCTGCTATCCGGCACATGGGTAGAATGAAGACACAGGCTAATAATGGTACTCGCCTTCCATACCTGTAATAATTTATTGAAATAAACACCTGTAAATGCCAATCAGGCCCACAACCATACATAATAGAGGCAAATTATAGAAGTCATCACAAAGCTTTAAATCTTAAATCTGTTACAGCTGAGTTCAAGTCAATTATTATTCAAAGTTCAATATGACAGAGGAAAGAAGCCTGTTTGTCAATATATAATTCTTTTCTCTTTTTGATAACCACTTATGGAACTGAGTTCGGAGCGGGCGGGAAATGTAGAAGGAGTTTGGAGGTGGAGTGACGGTGGGACGTCATAAAAATGTCCCGTTGGACTAGTTCTACATCACATCACAGATATGGAACTCCCGGTTGTAGAATGCACATATACTAATAGGTAGTTAGGATCCAACATAGAATGTTTGGTTTTGGAACTTGCACACAACAGTCCCTCACCTCTGACTTGGGATCTGTAAATCCACACAGTTCTGAGAACCAAACATTCCGGCAGATGGCTAGCTACCTTTAGTTTTTACAACATTATATGTGGCTGTTACCATAGCAACCAAATGAAAACACATGTATTAACAAAGTAGAGAAAATTTCTATTTTTGGTTGCCATGGTAACAAAAATACCCCAATTTGACAATAAATTATATTTCTGATACCACACTTGCCTATATCAGGAGATTTCTGAAAAATCATTATTTTTCTGAGAGAAATTAGCCTAGGGTATATATCCTAAGTTGTTTCCATGGTTACCTTTGACAAACACAGAAAAAAATTGATTCGTTCAACTAATTGTTATATGCTTGGCAACAATTGAGAGTTTCAGCAAATTTGGGTGAATGTTTTAATGGAAATTAGTCGTTTCAATTTATAAATAATTTCGAGTGAAAATTGATGTATTTTATCAAAATCTGTTTCCATGGAAACGATTTTTCGAGTAGAACTATATTTTTTCCCTAAAAATATCAAGGCATCAAAGACCTTGAAATCTAATGTTTTTATAAAGACAAATTTCTCAAAATAGCTAAATACAGACAGGAAAGGTGATAAAAATAAGCCCTAAATTGTTACATTGTTTCCATGGTTACCATTCTATCCCCCTTGAGTTGCCATGGAAAAAAATACTAGAAAATGAATTTCCACGATGTATGCTTTATGGTGATACCAAATACACTATAATACATAGTTACACAAAATTTCTATAACTATGTCAAATTTGGTCAAATTTGCCCAAATGGGCAAAAATGGGCAAGATTTGCCCACGTGGGGCTGGCAACAATTGTTGCCAGGGTGAAGGGGTTAGGACGAGATTTGACTCATTTCACACTTTCTCATGCTTTCCACTTACTTTGATATGCTTTATTCTCGATAAATCATGAAAAATTATGGATTTTCCTTGTGGATTCCCCCAATTGTAAAGGTTCCCTCAAGGAATTTTTCCTCCTCTTCCTGTCACAACGTGGGAAATCGCCTTTGAATTCCCATGTTATTAATGTCATTCAATTCATTGTGGAGGACACAACAACATCAAAGCATGCTTTGATGCCTATATATTTAAAACATAGGGAAAATCCCCGGATATGAGCCAACTTTCGTCCTAATAGGTAGTTAGGATCCGCCACAATGTTTGGTACTTGGGTCTGTGTGCTGTTATAATAGAGCTAGGTCTTGAGGCGCTTGCGTTTGCATCCACTCAGTATAGACAAGGATTAAAATACTCACCTGTCGGAGAAGAATCCTCCAAAAATTCCTCCTGCTGTTTTACCCGCTAATGTAAGGGACTTCACCAGGGGCACCATCATGTGCCTGTCACAAACCAAGTTAAACTGTACGAAAACAATTATAAGTTTACACACTTAAAAAATAATTAAAATTTTGATAATAATTCCCTTTTTTCACCTTTGATATACTCATCCCATTTGACATAACCTCTAGATATTGTGAGATGGTCACTATAGCATGCAATTTTAGATTTATTTAGTAATTTGACTGTAGTCATAGTGCAGCCAGCACCACTCTGATTTGGAATTGACCTAGTTCTATCACTCCAGAGGGCGTCCCCAGCCAGTACCCAGCATAGGCAGTGATGGATCATCTAACTGGGCAGGAGACAAGGTCATGACCAACCTTATCTGCAGCTGCCAAGGCCACAACAATCAAGTCTGCAGCTGCAGTAGAACAAGTAAGTAATCTCCAAAGTACCCAATTTCTCCCCAGACAAGCTGCAGGATTCTATGCAGGATTCTATGCAATCCTACCATAACCATATGGGTAGCACAGTAGAATAAAGTAAGGTTCTAAGAGTACTCAATCTTCTTGCCCTAAATTTCTGAAACTAGCCTTAGCTCACACTTCTGCGGGTTCACAACATATTTGAATTAATTAATCTAGTTATCATAAAGAGTGGCCTAAGCAATCTCTGTAAGTCTGATTATCATCCTGTTCCTGAGGCCAATTGGCCAAGGGTGAAATGAGATGAAATAAAGTATTGTATAGATCTGTATTTACAGTCAAGGTAAAGCCTGAAGCCTGATATTGCACACAGGGGTTATACATGTGATTCTGGCATTTTCATTGATTAACTAAGCGGATGTAGCTACCAGTGTGCTTAATCTGCATCGTTGAGAACTCAATTTTTAAATGTACCAATAAATTATTGTACTACTGCTTATAATTTTAACTATGGTTGCACCATGTTATAGAACATATGCTAACCGCCATGGTGGCCAAAACTTACCTCAGTCACAATTGTAGATTTATACTGCGAAGTATCATACTCCCATGCTGTGCATTTCTTCTTTATTTGACCGTCCTCTGCACTTCCAGACGTAGTATTGTAATAACTCTGCTCAACACACTGATCCAAATTTGTAACACCTCCTTGGGGTTCAGTCTTATTAGTCCGTGCTGATGACATATTTTGCCAAATATTCGTCTCTAAATGATTGGTATCATGTGAAATGTTGAGCCTATGTTGGCCAGAAACACACCAAAACTTGGGTTTTGCAGCGGAGAACACTACCTCAGCTGAGAGAATGCCGGAGAGAATGGTCAACACGGCATAGACTATCACTAACTGTTTTTGAAACCTTCCAAAGCCTCCCACATGCTTGACCATGGCATCGTCAAACACCATAGCCTCCTCCTGCGATTCTACCATCTTCTCCATTGTCATCTTCCTAGAGTTCCTGGAGAAAAGATCATAAGGGAGGAAAACTAAATTGCTGTACCCGTCTATTTGATATGTTTATAGATTTTTTGTTACCTTCAATGTTGGACTGGATGGTAGACTGGATTAGTGCTGGTTGCCCATTGGTCATTGATTTCGAATGATTGTGGATAACGTTAAAGGCAAACGCTAGTAGTGGAAAATGAGTCATTTTTCTGAAACTTTGGTATTTGATTCTTGAAGTGTTTCTGATCATAACAAGAAATATATGTTCAGGACATGACTCAGTTTCCTAGAGCAGGCACAATTAGAGTTAGTAAACCAATATCAATAAAAAGAGGACCAGAGTAGTTATTCAGGCTTAAAAGAAAGCTTTTATGCAGAATCAGTTATAATATATGACCCATTCTCACGAGTTGGACCAAAGCCCTCTTTTAGGGCTTGATGCTTAAGGAAATCTTATATTATTGTTATATCCTGTCAAAAATAGGTTTATTACATAGAACTTATCAAGTGTTTTCTGGCCATATATACTTTTGCATACTTGATATTGATATTTCTTGTAGATATTCATTAAAAACCTCCTGATTTTTGTCAAATTTGCACGAATTTTACATAGGCAATTTAATTTGCACCAATGCCATAATAATATTAGTTTCCTCATAATTATTTTGATCCCCTATTTTATTAACAACTGTTAAAGTCACATTCTGCAATGTCTACCCTTGCTTATGTTAGCTTTTACACTATCGGTATGATTTAACTCCTTTAAAAACGGGTATTATACCTTATTTCACATTTATATAATTCTTTAAATACCTCTGAACTTTTCCATATCTGTGTAGTTACCTCCTCCTGGGTCCCTTTAGCTAGCGAACTCATCAGGAGTCAGCTAACAACCTTTTCTTGGTGGTCGATTTGTGTATTTTTATATTTCTACCTTTTAAATTGCCTGTCGTAATGTCGCCATTTGAGCTGTTTCTGACTCTTTTTCTTTATTTTTTCATGTATATATGTTTCACGGTAAAACCCGTGATTATTAGGTCCAGGAAGCATTATTTTCTCATCTTCCATTATTTTATTACGTTATAATATTATTACGTATTTCTTTTTCCATAACCTTTAAAATCCAAAACCCCCAAATCGCTAGTTATATTTCATTCCTATGTATTAGCATACCAAACGCCAACAGATATAAGTATAATCAGAAGCTCCGAGGTTTTAGCATTTTCAACCACTGCACTCACCTCGGCAGCCATAATACTTTTATCTGGGTCATTCCAGTGGCGCTACTCACCGCGCGCTCTCGCACGGAAGCGTTGCGACCACCGGCACGGGTGCGACGCAGATCCTCGTCGAGCGCTTTAATTACCTCATCACATAAACATGATCATTGTTTATTCTCCCTAGCTCAATGAATTAAGTCTGCATTCTTTTAATAACTAAGTAAAATCATTCAATAATGGTATAGGTGCATTCCTCACACACCCATTCAACTATCCTGAATTAGTTTTTGATATCCTACCTCTACACTATATGTTAGAGCAATAAACCCTATGACTACGGAGGATATCCTACCTCTACATTATGTTAGAGCGATAAACCCTATGACTACGGAGGCGTTGTCCCTCCAAAGGTACATATTTTTGTTCTATCTTATCTGGTAAGATTCCTCCTAATTTTGTTTACTATAATTCAACTATCCATGTTTGATACACCTAAGGAACATATAAATAACAGTGAAGTGGTTTTAATAATCCAAGTATAAGCTGTCTTAAACTTGTGTCCCTCCATAGTCAATGTCTGTCCTTCCGTAGTGCAATGGGGGATTTGCATGTGCCACTCTACATGTCTGTTAAAGTGCATACTGGGTTAGATTCAGTTCAGGTTTGACATACAAGTATTTAGCAACACTTTGCACGACATGTCACCAACATTGCAAAAATTAATGTTAAAACTTCAAATGTATGATGTTCAGCTCCAATAGTCTCCAGGAAAATTTCTGTACTTGGCCCAAAGCCCAAGTAAATATGATGTATTCAAGTGTACCAGCCTGACAAGAACAACTAGAAAAAATTGCAAGAGAAACTGACAATGATGAAATGTTATGTGCAGTAAAGAATTGTATACTTGAGGGGTGGAAGACTGGAGCTTGTCCAGCAAACGTTTGAAGATGAGCTGGTCATTATAAATGGAGTAATAATATTCAAGGGAGATCACATCATTATTCCAGTTAGCATGCGACAAGAAATGTTAAAACATCTGCACACGGGTCACTTGAGAGTAGAAAAACAGGGTAGGTTGGCCAGGGAAGTAATGTACTGGCCACGTATTCATGAACAGTGACATTGAGAACCAAGTCCTGAACTGTCCGATAAGCCTTAAGCATGCACAGAGTGAGCCAACAAAAAAACTTACATGAAGGATGAAACTAATTGGGGCCGTGGCATAAGGTAGCAGCAGATTTATTCTTCTGGAATCAGCAAAACTATTTAATAGTAGTAGATTATCACAGTAATTATCCAGAAATAGCGATACAACGTTAAACGTTAAACAGGGCAAAAGAGGATAATGAAGACCCTTATATAAGGCCATATTAATATACAGGGCAGCCCAAATGGAGAGTGGTAAGTCTCCGGCTGAATTATTGATGGGGAGATGCATCAGGTCGGTCTTTCCAAATCTCAGAGTGTTCAGTAAGAGTGCGGGTGCAAATAACACTCCAAACATTGTAAGTCAAATTGATCATTATCAGCTAAGGACTTAATTGGCTCTGTTAAAAGATAATGACACGGTTAGAGTTTGTGATAACAAATGGACATGATGGCCACGGTCACTCGCAGGTTGGGAGACAGCTCATATGAAGTTAAAACAGAAAATGCAGGTAGTCTAAGAAGGAATAGAAGGCATTTGTTAAAAAGTAATGAGAGATGTGATTATGAGAATGAAAAACAACTTGATGAGGTGTTAAATGGAGATATGGTAAGGGAGGAAGAAAGTAATCTAAACCTACCCGAAAATACAGGTTAAGAGGGAAGATGTCTGGATAACTGTAAGAGTGGACGACACCTGGTATGAAGCGGTGCAACTATTGTGTGCCACTCTTTAACTCTTTAACTCTGAAACTATAACCTGAGTTGTCTAGTATACATATAATAACGAACTTAACGACACACTTATGAGGTCATAACACACAATGGCGCCAGGGGTACAGCCAAACGCTGTCAGTACCACAGCTTATTTTCACGTGACCCAAGATCTTGGGGTCACGCCAATCTAACAGAAGGCAGATTGGCAGACCGGCTAAATTGAACGAAAATATTTTTCCAAATTTCTCCTGCAAAATACTCAGACATCACCATTCATTTTTAGTCCATAACATCAAATGAAATGGTAGTAGCCTACTGGATTATTGACAAAAGTTTTCTTTGAATTGATTGCACTTTGCTCATGCATGTTTATATTGGAGTTCATGGCCTGTCAAAAGAGAAAAAAAAAATAAGAAAAGACCCGATGTGAACACGACATTTCAGATATCTTCAATCATAATCTTTATATAATTGTAACATACGTTCCTGCTCATTTATATATATAATTATCTTTATTATACGCGCATTCTATATGAGACGTGCTATAAGTGGGGTGCTATAAAAATATTCATATAGGACGCGTCCTATATGAAATGTAGTTGTCTAAAAATAGCTCTGTTTTTATGCTTCGCTGAGCTTTGGCTCTCCCGGAGAATGTAAACAAATCCCCGCGATCAGTAATCCACCCGTGATTCTGGTACTATAATTATAGAAATGCATCATAAAACCTACATCATTAAATAGAGCATTAAATTCTCTTTTGAATGATATAAATTGAATTAATGTAGCTCAAGGAATGGCCATGATATGAACGTTTTAATTCAACAATGTCAGTAAGTAAATGTACTGCATGAGACACACAGACAGACTGACAGCTAGGGCACCTACTAATGGGACTCTCAGCGGGACAGTGGGGTTCTCTGTGACTTTTTTTTAGATATTTTTCAGCAATATCTGATGATATATCATCAAATTTGTATGCACATATAATAAATATAGAATGGAACTCGCCGGCAATAATCGAAAAATTTATAGGACTTGATTCGTCCACATAAGCACTCTGCCTACGGCATCGTGCTTATGTGGACGAATCTCGTCCTATAAATTTTCGATTATTGCCGGCTCGTCCCATTCTCTCTATTTATTTCCCATTCAGTATACCTTTCATACCCGTCATACCCGTCCCATGCATTAGTATGGAAAGCCATTTATACATGTTATGAATTAACCCCAAAACGGGAGAATTAGTAGGCTAACCCGGAAAATGACTGACGAATTCACCATTGAAAATGCATATGAACTGGGGAATTTCGTTCTGGGTTAGCCGAGAATTAGAGACCAAATCGGAAACTTTCTAAAATTCCCAAATTGTGCTTTTTAATATTTAGCTAATCTTCGCTTTCCATCATTTCTACTTAGACTTCATCAATTCCTGACTGGGGCATAGCTTTTGTTAATTCACTTGGAGCTGGCATCTGATTCTCTAGACACCCTGCTACCTCGGAAAAACACTATAGCCTACCTAGTAGGCACATTCCGGATTGGCTGCCAAGCTGGGCCAATTTTCCCGAAATAGGATGCCAGTTCACTGAGAAAAAGTCAGGAATATGGTTAGGTAGATTAGGAAAAGTATTATTAAAATTCTGTACATTTGGGTTATATGTATAAATGGCTTTCCATACATAAGCCCCGTCAACCCAAAGTTGGTCATCCCGGACTACCTATGGCAGATTGCAACAATATTGATCTATTTCAATACGTTCCTTTGTTTTATTTTTGGTCTAAAATCCTTTGAAATAACTGTTGTAAATGATCAATGATTAATTATCAAGGCTCGAGGGATAATAGTCATTGATGATCAAGATAATCTGCATGGTTCATGGAAGTTTGTTATTGATTTATTTATATACATAAATGTGTTATATAACACATTGGAATGGGGTACCTCTATCGATTTTCTTCAATATGGTTTTGTTGGTGGTCCCCTAAATGTAACAGTATAACTATTATCAAAACAACCTTCGATATACGGTTATTGGTCATTAATCTGTGTCCAAATGAAAGCAAAAGCTATGTCTAGATTTCCATTGCTGTAAGCTTAGCTGTGAGTAGCATTTTTGCATGTTAATTCTTTTAGTTGTTTATCATTACATTTCAATGTAAATAACTTTCATACATGTATCGTCTGTTTTACTGGAGATGTTAGGCAGGGTATGGTAGTGAAACCTGGGTCCAATAGAAATATCAAGATTCTTTTTAAAAAACGTCATTACATCAATGTGTATCGAGGTGTTGGTTGGTATCGATTCCTGCTGTTCCTATCCACGTGGCATGGACTCAAGTAAACACCACACTCTCCATTCACAAGACAACAAAACAGAACATAGCAATCTCGAATCACTCTATTTATATGTTTAAAGTTACAAACACTTTAAACTGAAACTAAACCTAACACAAATAATTCTGCATTAAAAATCGAAAATTGTAAATCCCGGAAAGATTAGGTTTAATTTAATTGTAATTGTGGCTCTCTTTTGCTTTGCGCTGTCCGGTATTAATGTGTTAAAGTTAAACATTGGGAGCAAAAAAGCCACACTGGCTAACTATTCCATAATATCTGTTGAGAAATATAGCGCATTATATACTCCCTGGCTTTATCTTAAATTAGTCTGGGAAAGTGTAATACAAATAAACCTACCTTGACTAGACTGGCCGATTTGTGAGGTTAGTAAGGTCTTCCGTGGTATTACCGCATGGATTTCCATGTGTACATAAGAGGAAATAATGAACCAACTCCCGACTCGAAGTCCCGGTTGTAGTGTAACATCAGCAGGGGGAGGTCCGAAAGAATGAAGGGGTCGAGCTCTACTGTGCTCTGGGGTGTCCGGTGACAGAGGGTGTTTATGACGGGTGTCGGGTGTTGGCTATGCATATAATGTGTCTTATGTTAATAATATAATGAAACAGCAATGAAACAATCATGAATAAACAATGAGCAATGTAGTGGAATTGGGGGGCAGCTGTTTTGCAAGCGGAAGACACCCCTCGCCATTTTCTTCTTCGCCCTCCCTGAAAGCAAACTGTCCCCTTCACCTTTAATTAACATGTACCAACGCTGGAGTTTACCGCTATCCTGGGATATGTTGCATATTGATAACTTATATATGCGAATTGCTGTGTAGTATAATGTCATTTGGTTTAATGCTCTAGGGACATTTCTGGTTATGTTACTGGGTTATGGTTTATTTCTATGTTCATATTAATATAAAATACCTTCTGGGGATTAACTTGTTTACTGTTTCTGTGCTGTGCTAAAGGATTCATTTCTAGACTACCTCTACCAGTAACGGGGGGGGGGGGGGGGGTTGCATGGGCGGGGGACATAGTTACAGACATGTTTCAGGGTGCTGAACATGTCTGGTTACCATTGTTATCTTTGTTTAATTAAAAAATATATTATATAAATCCTTACTTAAGATTTTCCTTCTTCGCCCACTTTTCCTGGCTAAGCAGCTCGTAAGGAACTGTTTGGGAAGGAATATGCTATACAAGCATTGCTATTTTATATTCTGACAGTAGGAATTTCCTACCTGAGCAAGGACAAATATTTCAGCAATGTATATTTTACATAAGGATTTCTTGTGTAACAGGCCTCACAGCATAGTCATAGACTTTCGCTAGCGTCATCAGATTGAAACAAATCTTTAAAAAGATGACCATATATTCTAATAAATCGGCATAATTATAAACATAGGTCTTGTTTTAGACGACGAAATATCTCATATGTTAATTGGGAATGTTACTGTTATGATAGTTGAGTTCTAGGTTGTAACAGGCCTTTTTACCCCCTTATAATATATTTGCCATGTTCTGCCATAAGGCTATGACGTAAGTACTCAGCCAGTTGCTGAGTAGCGTCCCAAACAAATGGCCAGTAACGGGATTGCAGTGCCGCAATTGTGATTGCCAATTTGGGATGGTTTTGTTGGAGAAGAGGTTCTCATCAAAACTGGTGTAAATGTGGTACAAGTGCCATTAATAGTTAGGGAACCGCAAAAGTGTAGTCCTTCTGCCACGACCATTTTATACTGACGAGGGTTATCCTCCGTTTACCTGATTGGCCAATGAAACCCTAGGTACCTCAGGTAGGAGGGACTAATTAATGCACTGACATACACTTACTATTGATTTATAAATATGATTTAATGAAAATAAAGTTCCGCTAATTTGAAAGGCGATATCTGTCAAAGTTTATAATATAGGCCGTTGCAATAGGCGCTACCAAGAATCACATAAGTCTGCAGTGACTGATAACTGATTATTTGAAACCCACCTATTAATGCGTGGGTGAGTGTATTTACGTCTTAACAATAAACTAACTTTTACTATAACAATCAATGGTAAATCATAGCCAAAAAGCTTACCAAATTCCCAATGAAAAAGAATGTATTGAATAGAGACTCGAAAGATTCTGACCTCATAGAGGAATATCCATTAGCACACAGTTTGGAGAGAGAAAAATTGGAACCCAAAGTAGAAAATCTGTAGTTTTCGACCGATGTTAACTGCATATTGTCTTTTCCAGACTGCGCGTGGCAAAAACGCGACTGCATGGACTGGTACACGCATGCGTGATAGACGCTGCATGGGCGAGATATATTACGTCATACAGTTGATGGCACAGCTTCCAGAAAATAAAAAGATGGGGAATAACAGATTTTCGCCGTTTTCAGTACTAAATCTTTTCATTATACAGCGCTAAAGATCGAAGGAAGAGTTATTAAAACGACTTGTGTTGATTGAGCTCATCCATTGATTTCAATCCTAAAGAAAAAATCGAAATGTATAGACTACTCGGTAATTATTTACGAACATTTTATTGTAACCTAAAAGGTTACCAATGATCTAGATTTTTTATGTTTTACCTCTTTGAGTACTGACTCACCCCTCATTAATTGTGAGTAACTAAGGTAATATATTGGAGATTTGTATTGTACTATAAATTTATTGATCGTATATTAGTTATCACCTCAGGATTGTAACAAACAGATTAACCTCTTTAAGACTAAAAGAGTGCATTTTACTTCTACTTAATAATAATGTGACCAGCCAAGCAGAAAGGGGACTCCAGGGCCAAATTTTCGAATTTGGGTTTATTATAGTTTCTGAATCTGCATGTCCTCCTGAGTCAATAACCGAAAAAAAATAGTTGAAAATTCCAAGAATTTTCCAAGATGTGGGCTTTTTTGTAAAGTTATGTCAGTTTTCAGTAGATAATCTCAAATAGGTTGGGGGAGTGACTCATTTTCTTGTGACACATCATATGTACAAAAAATAAATATTAAACAAATCGTTTTTAAAATGACAGGGATGTACAGAAGGGGAAATGAGCATTATAAAAGTGAAAGAATTTTGTTGATACTCCAACAATTAGTGAAGTTACAGACATTCAATGTGTTAAGGTATGAATGGAAGAATAGCAAACGAACGTGTGGTCTTCGTGAGAAGAACTAAGCAACTGATTTAATGATCTAGCATCTGTACATATGTTCCTACAGGATGTGGGAAAGAGTAGGGGGCGGAGCCCTTACGTAATACCTATGGCTTAGCATGAATAAGTAGACTTGCACAGTACTGGATAGCTAAGTATAATTAGCGAATTTAATAATGAGATATTATAATTAATGGGTGATAATTAGATAGATAATGAGGTTACACAATGTTACGTAATGTTACATAACACAATTACTAATATAAACATTTGTGACAGTGACGTCATGAATATGATGTGACTCCTAGCGGGAATGCCAGGAACTATAACTCCTGCGGGAAGGTACCTTTCTGCTTGGCGGGTCACTTATCTATCCTGGACTCATAAAACAAGATACGACAACATAAAACTACAAAGACTTTAGACGGGTATATTAATGGCAAAAAACATATAACTCTCGGACTATAGAAGACTGCCATAACCGCCAACCGCATCCTTTCAATATAAAGCGAGCCGAATCATACTCATAGTGTTATTAATATGAATTGTATCTAATTGTGTCATTGACGTATGTCTATATTATCCTTCTATATTATTTCTGAAGGGAAACCGGGAAGACCTCAGCGTAATTGTACATTGAGAGGGAACATTCCGCTTCAGTATGACATTAACAGAAATGTAACATGTTTTATTGAATAAAAGTCTTATAATAATGATGATAATTAGGAAACTAGGAACTGAAAAATATGTCTATTTCGTAAAAAAAATAAAAAAAAATAAAAAAATTAGTTGTTTTAAACAAGAGAAATGAACTTTATCTGGGTTTTCATGTTAGAAAGACGTGTGTTCCTGCTATAATTAGCTTTATTTGTAAAAACAAATGTTTCTTTTAATATAGTATACACAGTGAGCGTTAATTGTTTCACCTCAGCCGCGAGAACAGCAGATTCATGTCGATGGCCTGAGGTAACAGCATTTCTGGTGCAAGGGCCTGCGTACAGAGCAGCACATGCATGTATGTGTATGTAGTCTACACATAGACCCATGCCCGAATAGGTAGGCCTACCTACGCTCATGTAGCGCTCATGTAGCGCTGTAAAATGTGTATGCTCCACATTTTGATTTTGCTCTACCTTCGCTCTGTCAGTTGACGGACCGTACCAAAACCCTATATTTTCAATATATTATGCAACAGGTCTTATATCCTATAGAACATTACAGTTCAGTATAGAGCTTGAACATCCCTTGAGAACACCTGACAGCATGACATTCGCCTTTTTGTATGGTCTTACTGGGACAGTTCTATCAATATTATCATGAACAGTAGGCTACCATCAATAGGTCAGAAATATAATATGGATTCTTATATAAGTGTAGCTAAGTGTGTCTGGATATGCATTGTTTTCAAGGATAACTGAAAACATAGGCCTACATATGCGACCGATGGTTTATTCATGTTGCATGCCTATAATCCATGTTAATGGTATATGGGTCAGATTTTTAGAAAATGTACAATTGGCAGCTGTACACATTCAGTAAATTCAGCTAAATTACGCTGCAATTTGTCCAATACTAGGTAAATTCGAGTATATTCGGCTTTGCATTGATTCTAGCAATCTGTTTGGTTAGGTTGAACTGTAATTTGAAGTTTATTTTCGTCTGAAAGTTGAGTTATTTGAGAGGATTGGTGAAGGTGAATTGTACATTCTCTGAAAATCTTACCCATGTATAAAACCTTTACAGATTGAAGACATGTACTTATAAGTTATATAAATACAAGGTTAGGCACCCCAGCTCCTGGGCGCAATTTTGGATTTTTCTTGTATCTATTTTTTCTATACTGATTGGAAATATCGTTTCCCCTGTCACTTCGATACCGTTAAGTTAACCGCAATTTCCACACATTCGATTGAAGATAAGTCGGTCGAGTTCTTTTTAAAACATCAGACATCAGCTATAACAAATTTCAATGTTCATGAGATGACAGGGACGAGGCTATTCAACAAAGAAAGTAAATTTATAGTCGTCTAAACACTAAAACAATCAAACACGCGCTTATATTACATCATTATAAAACGGAAGACAGAGATTTTATCTAAGTGCTTTATTTCTTCATTTTATATATAGCCTATATATTCAGTAGAGTTTGGTAGGCCTAGAAGTGTCAATATACTTGAGGAGAGTCCGACGACAATTAAGTCCAATAAATGTTCCTTCGTGAGAGATGTTAAGAAGGGGGTTGGGCGGGATCACAATTTTCCCGATGCTATTGAGAAAGAATGGAGTGAGCTGACGTCTGGGATGACTTGAAGGTCTGACGTAGATGACGTGAATGTGCGACGTCGGAGCACCCAGCCTCCCGCCACAATGACCGGAAATTACTCATAAGAACAATTCCCAGATAATTATGTATTTATACAACTCACTGGCCATCATACAAGAAGGGGGAGCAGAGAAACGGAAAGGGGAGGGTGTGAGGTTTGGGCATGTTCAATTCCACAGCAAAAGTAAAATCAATTAATGTACCATGCAGACATCATCAGTTTTTCCAATCCTTTATTGCATGTTACATGCATACTAGGACCAGTTGTTGGCGCCCTCAGATCTGAATATATGTTATACCTCGTTGTGTCATATATAGTTTATAAGGCAGGATCATTTTAGAACGACGATTTTTCTTTGATGTTGATGGTAATCCATTCAGGTGACTTGCCATTACCTAATACACCTGGTACACACCATCTTAATACGGCAATAAACCAACGTTCATACTCTCCAAGATCTTCTACCCCTATGAAGGCTAGCTCATTACTGACATACTGTATTTCTATTGGTCGCACTGCACCTGCCAATTACCGTGAAGGGATTACCTGATTGTAATCCATTCAGGTAGGCCTATTCAAATACCTCGCGCACCCAAACTTAACTTGCCATTACCTATTACACCTGGTATACACCGTCTTTATACGGCAATAAACCAACGTTCATATTCTACTACAAGTTCTGGTAAACCTATGAATTTAACGTTGATATAAAACGTAGTACTTATGTATATGTCTGATAGTATCAATCGTGTACCGGTATGTATATACCAGACAGCAATTAGAGAAATACAATCATTCAACCTCAAAGCGAAAACAGAAAGGGGCTTGAATATTATATAAAGGGTACATGCTCACCGATTTGAGTAACTACTTAAACAGTAACGATCTGTTAACTTCTCGCACTCTCTTCCCCAATGTATTGAGTAAATGTATAAAAAATGTTAACTCTCTCATGTGCTAATCAATATTGTAACTGCGTTGCATAGTTGTTGCATAATTGCACAGCTTCCGCATACCACTTCATCACCTGGGCCAATATGATACATAAATGATGCATGAAAAATGTGTACATATAGACACGTCCTGTAAGTGTCATTCGCTCCTAACTCTTAAATAGCTACAGAATTCTAGTCCCAACTAAACAATGTCGAAATACAACAGCATATGAAGTTAGATAGGAAACTATTACCAGGGCTATACACATCAGAAGAAAATGTTGGATCTGATTAAATAGATTGGACTTCTACCATGAAATCATAATTGGCCTGGAAACGCTGTAACTAGTTAGAAGCTAGAAATGTCCATGTTCGATGTTAAGCATATTGATCACTTTCAACGGTGAAATAATTATAGCAAATTTCCGTTTTTTTACTGTCTTGATGACAAGGCGTCAAAAGTGGCCATATTTATGGCCTATAGGTCATACCGCTTAAGATTTTAACCACGCCCCCTTTATTTAGCACTACCAGCTAATAACTCGATTCTCGTTCGATCGTGTGAAACTCGTATTTCCCCGCTTCCAATCGACCCAAACAATGTCTCCAGGCCTAGGGAAAATGCATAGACGTGGGTTACCTCCAATACAACAAGGTCTTTCTGGTATAATATCTGAGAAATAACCGATTCCCCGACCCCTATTGCTCACAGCTTCTTCCCGAGTAGGCTACCAACACATGGCGAACGACCAACAAACAAGTAACCCTCGGTACCATTCGGGTATATACACGGGAAAAAATCGACCAATCACAGGGCGCATTACATCAACCTTCAGCTAGGCTCTCAGCCAATGGGATCACCCCTTCCAAATGTTACTCGGCGTCCCATGTAGACGGCCACGGGGCTGGCAACATGGGCATGGCTGTGATGTGGCGGTGGGTGGCGGTCAGCGAAGCCTTTTTAAATACGGTAGCCTAAAGTTTCATTATCCGCCAAACACTATAATATCCTAGTTCATTTAAGAGTTCTTAGTTGTGATGATAGTCTATCCTGGTGCCACTCACCATCTGGATCAGTACGAACCCAAATAGAGGGCCATTTGCTATGTATTACCCCGGCCCCCCCACTCAGGGCTAAAAAGTGTAGTCTCTTGTGTTCCAGCCTTTGAAAAGTACCCCCTTTCCGTGAATTTTCAAGGCATTTTACCCCCCCTTTTTGTGGCAAAACGCGGAAAATTTGATGCTAAAAAAGACCCCTTTTTATGATTTCAAGGAGTCTTGCTTAACATGATACCCATTTTACCCCCCCTTTTTGTGGCAAAACGCGGACAATCTGAAGCTAAAAAAGACCCCTTTTTATGATTTCAAGGAGTCTTGTATAACTTAATACCATACCAGGTTATAATACATGTCCATGATGGAATAATTGTGTTTTTACTTGCAAAAATACATCCCCTTTTTCAGCATTTCGCGGAGTTCAGCTGCAAATTGGTACCCTTATTTCGGATTTCGCCCTCCGTGTTTGGTCGTGAAAAATGACCCCTTTCTCCGCGAAATTGGGAACAGAAGAGAATACACTTTTTAGCCCTGAGGGGGGCGGGGGGGGGGGGGGGGCCGCGTGTATTACACACTGGAATTATCATAATTTGATCATTCTGAAGTAGATCTAATTTGTTTAGCTGGGGGTACATTTTGGATCAACCACATTCCCGAACTGCACCTTTCAACGGATCGTGTGTGTAATAAAGGCTAAACCGTCATGGACAATATATGGCAGTCACAAATAATGCCCTTGAACAGTCTAAATTTAACTGTGTTTATCCAACTGAAAAACTAGCCTTCTGCCATCATGTAAATTTATACGTAATTCCTTTCGCAGGTGTCGCCACAGTGGTAATTGGGTATCTACCTGTGATTTATTGTTTATTATAGATGCATATTGCTCTGGGAACAACGTATCTAGAGTGAGTGAGTTATGCACAGTGTGTATTGTTATACCTCATGGTGTCATATATACAGATTAACTAACAAGTTGGTTGAAGGAGCGTGAATATTGCACGAGTTGCATAGCAACGAGTGCAATATTCTAAGCGACTGAAATCAACGAGTTAGTTAACAGATTTATTATACATGCTTTCAATCATGAAAATAGAAACAAATCAAGTCATAAATTTATATTTAGCAGTAATCTTAGTACAAAAACCAGATTGGTTGCCATGACAACCTCACATAAATCACTAGTGAAATACGCACTATGTGTAAATCACTCTAGATACGTTGTTTTCAGAGCAAAGCGTGTATAATAAATGTGTACATACCTATACTAGCTTACTAAATTTTGATTTTTCAATACATGTCATGTTACGTCTACGGCAGTCCCTTCCCAACTGAGCAGGTCAAGGTCGCCCATTGGCTGACCTGGACCTGGCCAATCACAGGTAGGGTTAATCAGGCATAGTTCCTTAGGCCTTATATGAGGGACTGTCACACCATTGTTCTCCAGTTTCCTTGCTGTACCCGATCTAGGTTATATCATATTATACCTATTCCAGAAATAAAACATCATTCTTTAGAACCTCAATACTTTGTTACCTTTTGTGGTAGTCATTGCAACCAATGCATGATTTACCAAGTTTACAGCCAAAATTCAACTTTATGACACAAAAATGTTTTCTGTTTACATTTGTAGTGAGCCCAATATAATAAGGATAGGATAATATGGTTAGGAAGGTATAATGAATACACAGGATAACGTTAAGCTGTCTTTATTCATCTGAGTACAATAAATACTGCAAGTGTTAGTTGACAGAGAGGAAGAGTCAGAGAAAATCCCTTGTTATACGACAAGGGGGCAAACCAGTAGCTGCTGGTCATCAGGGTCTTGTACAGGATCAGCAGTGGACAAGACCATGAATAGCCTTGTCTTTCATCCAGAGGTATCCAGGGAAAGTGTGGCCGCTAGTATACAGGTTGATTCAGGAGAAGTCTTTGGCTATTTACTTCTATATGTATGGCTTGCTTTTCTCATTTTCAATGACTACCACCCACCCGCCCAGCTATTGATATGATTCGAAATGTATTTGTTTTGGTGACTGCCCTGCCTCCTCGCACATTTAATGTGGGAGAGAGCTGGCGCACCCTGGTGTGAGTGGGACGAACTAAGGGTTGAGCAAGGAGGATGAAGCATGGCGGCCATTGCATGCCTACCTTATAACACCCAATATATTATTACAGACTGTGTAAGTGTTGAATACGTAATCGAAAATCAGAGTAAACTAAGGTGTAGCCAAGACATTAAAAGAAGTATTACAGGTGTTCATACAAATTCTCACTGGGGAAAATATTGAAAACGACTGGATAAATATGTGGGCTGTATAGAGTATATAGACAGAACTAACCTTAGTTATGTATTTCCGATCGTTCTTCACCGAGTTGGAGGCGGGGGAAACCCGAGGGGTCGGAGCGTGGCGTAGACCTGAGGGTTTCCCTTGCCAGAAACGAGGTGAAGAACGATCGGAAATACATAACTAAGGTTAGTTCGAGATTTATTTGACCTCTTAGACATCCTAGATATATAGATGGATAGTATATATATTGATACATGCATATTATATGGCTTTTAATTACAGTAACTTGTTGCGAGAGAAACACAATGAACCAATGAAATAACCAATGAAAATGCAGAAGGATAAACTGGGTCATCTATTTCTCCCCTAGGGACGAATGAAGCATATTTCTTCCCGCTCACTCGTATATAACAAGCCTATACAAAGTCTATGGGCACTCCATTCCAGAGGTGAAATAATTTGTTGTATGCTAGTCTGTCTGCGCACCAGTTTTGATTGTAAATAGAGTCATTTTGACTTCTTCCAGGGAAGAAGCGGAGGGTGCCGACGGTCCAGAAAGTTAACCATAGCGAGGAAGACCTATACTATAGGCTATATTTATTTCGGGGGAAGGAAATTGGTTATATTTTACCAGATCTGATCGCCTAATATTGTTTTTATATTTAAGAATCAAGGATCGTCGCAAAAACGGCCGCCAGAACGGCCCTCGCAAACCAGCTGGGAAACTCCCGGCTCTTCCTATACTGGCACACAAGTTGTCAGGCATTTTGCCGAGGTCTGCAGTTGACTTTATGGCTCCGCCATCAGCCACCTGCAGACATTTAGATTTTAGCAGAAGAATCTATATTTCGTTAGCTTTTTAATGGAATAATCGCGGAGTTTCTACCTTGAATATGACAGCAATACATCCTGAGAATAACACTGAAAGTCTGTGTGTGTAGGCTATGTATAAGCCGGAAGTGTCTCACAGGAAGGCTCAAGCAGAGCCGGGTAGTGCAGTCTGGGAAAGTATGTAAAGCTGCATGGAACATTACATAGTCTGCACGCTGTGAAATCGGTCAATCGGCCGATATGGTTTCCCCATTCACACTAGCGTTGACAAAAGTTGAACGAAAGTTGTCATTGACTGTTGTGCGTTTCGCTTAATTTGACTTGACTAAGGTATTGTTGTATTATTTTGCTGGCTATTCATGGTACTGGATGCAGACGTTTGTAGGAAAATAAGTGCGACAATGACTGAGCAGACCAGGGAGCCGTAGTCTATATTTCGTTTCGTTGTATATTTCGTTGTGTTCGTCCTAATGGTCCTAAGCGGTCCGAGTGGTCCTAAGCGGTCCAGGTGGCTGTGGTCCTTCTCCTGGTCCCATGGAGTGTGTGGATCAACGTTCTCCATTTGATCTGTGAAGTCCCAGCTAGGCCTGCCCTCTGGAGGGATGTGGTGGTGCTGCGTGTGAGCAACCATTGGAATTACAGTAACCTCCAGATTCCAGGCGTGCACTGCAAATTGCAGGCACAAACTCTACATTATACTTAATTGTGAGTGCTATCTGATACAAGAATAGAACATTCCTATTTCTTTAGAAATAAAACAGATGATTATGTTCTTAATGCTTTATAGATTCATTATACAATCAAGGTGTTTTTTTAATTGAGGACATGTATTTAATTACCTAACACTATTTTTGATTCAGCAAGAATGGATAAAATGGTGAATTATATCGCGAAAATAGCACTTTTTTGTCGGAGGGAAAACAAAGAGGATGTGAAGACAACTGGGATACTTGATTAATTCTTGAGTTTGGAAACTATGTTGTCAAAAAGGTGTTAGGTTTAGGATTTTGATTATTATTTTTTGCCTAAAGTGAAATGTGTTTCCACAATTATGAATAGTGTAGTATGAAATATATAATAATTGATCTGGTCACATTTCAAGATGGTGCTCACAGCTTGTTAACTTGTCAGCCAATCCTGGTAGATGAAAACCTATGTTAAGGTTACACGAACAAGAAAACATAAGTCAAATGTAGATTACTAGTCAATATCAGTTTTTATTATTGTTTTTGTGAAAAAAATAGTTTATAACATACATGTGCATGCATAGACAGTGTTTCACAAAACAGAAAGATGGAGAGGGCAAGATGTAAGATTAGTGTTACCTGCCTCGGAGAGGATGTTGTGTTGACAGACTGAATAAAAAGACCCAGATAGGGGGAAATAGTGTAATTATCAGTACTTTTGGTAGTAACTAAGCCAGCAGAACCACACTAAACTGAGAATCAGTAATTTTATGTTGAAGCAGCTCAAGCATCAAGAATGTCATTAAACTACTGGGCTTCAAAATACATGAAATGCATAGATTGCAATTACAGCGATACCAACGTGATACACATTCAAATATATATAGCTCCCTTCACGCTTGTAGATTTTAGACATATATAAAGGAAATATGAGCTGCCCTAACATGACGAAGAAACATCCATATTTCTGATATGAATAACTTTTTTTCTTTCATGGGAAAGTTTGCTATTAATTGCTAAATGTAAACATTATTGGGTCATCTTCAAGTCTTTTCTTTTCTGTAAAAAGTGGAAAACATGAAAGGAAACCTCACCCAAAATAATGAGTTATACTCATTTTATAGGCCTGTACATGCGGCTATCACTAGATTTTAGTCCTATAATTCAATTCATCACCAGATGAAAAATTGAGAATATTTGGGGGTCCTTGTTGGTGTTAGTTAAGTATTGAACAGAACACAGCATGCACTTATATATTTTTAATTTAGGGTGTTTAAACAGAGTATCATCAAGAAATGACAATGGCAATATTTAAGCATAGAAATCCACAAAAGCCCTCTTGAGTTACCGTGATACCCAAATGTGTTACTGGGATATACCTCTGATATACAACATGGGTTACAGTGATCCTGCCGATTCTTTAATTGCAGTTGCATAAATTTACATGGTATAGAGCCTTAAGTGATAATCACAAATAATTGTTTTTACATTTTTTTTTTATTTAGAATGTTTATACAGGAAATCAATAAGTAAAATCATTTCACAAGTAGTCAAGTACAATGAAGATACATAGTCATTTCGCAAATCAATTTTAACCTAGACATGGGCTCACGGGTATATATTCATTGCTGAATTCCATGGTTTTCTGTCCACTACTGTGTCTAACTACTGACTCACACTGGTTCTAGTTTATCTAATTCTAGTGCTATGATGGTGGACTGGTGCTAACACAATCTTTATACAATGCTATTACAATACAATACAATTGGTGATGAGTTGGACATTTATTTGGGACATATGGGCTATATGTTTTTGTTGAAGCATTGTTGGGCTGTTGTGATTTGTGTGTTGGGTAGGTCAGCTAGAAGATTCAGCATGGCCTGTGCTTGGTATGTGTGGTTCATGGTGGTATGCGGTCTAGGTGTTATGTTTTATGCATTTTGTAGATCAGCTAGAAGTTTCAGCGTGACCTGTCTTTTGTTTTGTGCGATTGGTAGGTCAGCTAGAAGGTTCAGCGTGGCCTGCCATTAGTTGATGTGTCTGTTGTTGTTTTCTAGGGTGTTCTTGAACTGTTCAAAGGTTGGTGTGCCTTTTTGGTTTGGGGGTAGATTGTTCCACAGTTTGGCCCCTAGGTAACATGGGGCCTTCTTCATTGCTTCTCTTTTCAGTAGAGGTAGTATTAGGTTGTAGGTGTGATGTGATCTTGTGGCTCTAGCGTGCATTGTGGGTTGTGTGGTTTGTTCTCATGATCTTTTTACAGAGGCCAAGTAGGTGCCTTTCTCTTCTATTTGATAGTGCCTCTAATCCCAGTGCAGTGACTTTGTCTGAGATTGAGTTTTGTTTGTTTGTGCGGGTGATAATTCTGACTGCCCTTGATTGAATTCGTTCTAATTTGTTGATGTTGTTTTGTGTGGCAAAGTTGTATATTGCAAAGTTGTAGTCTAAGATTGGCAGTATCATAGTCTTGTATATTTTGAGTGCAGTGTGCTCTGAGAGCATGTGGCCATGTACTTGATGCGAGCTAGCATGTATAATTTGTGGTTTGTTGAGTGTATAGTGGCATCTACTTGTTTTTGTGTGATTAATTTTTGATCGAGTGTGGTGCCTAGGTACTTGAAACTGTCAACCAGATGCAGTTCTGTATTATTGAGCATTAGGTTAGATGAATCTGGGGGTCTGGTTTTCTTGGGGGTGAAGGGTAAGACCTTTGTCTTGGTTGCATTAATTGTTAGTTTGTTCCTAGGGCACCATGCTTCTAGTTTTCCTAGGGTAGTTTGCAATGGTAGTATAGTGTGTGTGTATGCTTTGTGTAGATGACTGTGTCATCAGCATAGAGTTGTGTGTTTATCTTTGGTTGGTGAGCAGGTAGGTCATTTATATATGTGATGAAGAGTAGCGGCCCAAGGATGGATCCTTGGGGCATGCCTGTATCCCATTAGCAATGACTGCTTGGGATCTGTTCTCGAGGTAGCTGCGGAACCAGTGATCATGTGGAATTATTTATTCCGAATGAAAACCACCTTCCACCATACCCTTGCTATCTGAGTCATTACATGAGAACCCCTTAGAGTTTGCTTTGAAGTGAACTATTTACATGGCTTTTATCACCAAGGATCTAGGTCAGGTAACTGCTGTAATTTGTTAAAATCATCATTGATTGCAAATACAAAAATAGTGTCCGATCTCTTGTTTCATTTGAGATAAGTATATTGGAATATTGGAATAACAAGCACAGTTATAATTAAATATTATTCATGAAACCTTATAAATATAAGTTATATCACACTTGCTAGGCTAGGAGCCATTGAGTCATTTATTGAGGTCACTTAAATATTTCCCTCGAGGTAGAGCTGATTTCCTTGTATTTGGCCTTGGATTTATTTATAAGCATAATCATGGCACCAATACATCCAAGCAGAGATGAATGACTTACATAGACGAGAATTATTTGTATATTATAATTGTGGACACATTCACGTACATGTTAAGACTTTCTTCTTTCGGTATTACATTTTCGACCTATTGTTATCACAAATAGTTGTTCTTCGATCATGACCCTCTTCATTCAGAACGGCGGGCCTTATCTGTGGAGTGAAGCTAGACCATTTCTTCACATCAGAGGGTTGATATGGCAAGGGTGAACGAATTCTTGTCCTCGCTCGTGCAACCACTTGTTGGCCACTGGATGAACAAAGGCATTATCTTTATTATAGTTTATCACCAACACCAATTAACTGACACGGTTAATCAACATAATAATAATTATTAGCACCTGCTAAAGGAAAAAAACCACATTATTGTGATATTAGAAGCTACCTAAACTGATATTGCACATGGAATGAACTCTCATGTGGACTATAGCTTATGATAAAAATAAGTTACCTACCCCATTTATTGCCGCTAATGACTGGACATGCAGCATGGTGCATAATATAATTTCGTTCCCCATTAAGTTTCAAATTGTGCCACAGGGCGACAGCTCCCTGAAAATAATGAGGAAAGACTTCATATAATACCCGCTCTGCGAAAACAGGTCTTATAAAATAAGACCGGTTTTTGCAGAGCGGGTCACATAATTATAAGTAATCATAGAATTTCTATTCATGTGTAGGCCTACAAGTATTGGGCTCGTCCTCTGGACTGTGTAACTATTTTAAAGGAGGTTGCATATTTATATGTTTTTTGCCTTGGTTCCCCGTCCCTGCCACACAGGGTTTGCCGACTGTTAAGCAGGGACTCAATGATTTGCAAGAACTTATGATGAGATATAGGTGTTCGATATTGGCCCACAAAATCAAACTTAATTGAAACGGCAAAACGCAAGTTCAGAATTCACAGCAATGGTAATACTGTGTCATCATTCTTTATTTGCACAGTAAGTAGCCTATTTGAAAGCTATTTCAAAATGGAAACGATAAAAACTATGCATGTTTGGAAGATTGCTATTACCTTTTCTGGTGACAGTTTGAGGCCCAAAAGGGTGAAAACAGTCGCACCACCGGCTTCGACGTCACTCATCTGTTGATGAATACACAGTTCTGTTTTATTTTGAACTAGCAAAGTACCCGTCCTTCGGACGGTCACCCTCTATCGCCACACTTCCCCCTCTCCCTCTTTTCCCTCCCCCTCTTCTCTGACTTTCATACCTGTTTTTCTCTCCCAACCCTATCTCCGATTTCCCCCCCATCCACCCCCCTCTCTCCCCTCTTCCTCATGCTCCCCCTCCCCGCTTTCTCTCCCTCCCCTCTCTCCCTTTCCCTACATCATCTCCCTCCTCTCTCCCCCCTCTTCTTTCCCTCCCCCCTTTCCTATTCCTACGTACACCCTCTTCTTCACTCTCCCACTCCTCTGCATGCAGTTACAGAGTGTAAAATTAACACCCACCTGCGGCCAAATGCGGGTAAAACATTATGTGGGCGGGTAAAACCCAAAAGTTACCCACCCTCCTTGGCGGGTAAAGGAAGGTGAGACAGAGAGACAGAGAGAGTACAATTTAACGTCCATTGTGAATGGTTTGAGTAATTCAATATTCAAGTATATTTTAATTATAGTGCATGATGATTTGCTTTAAATAGTATGACGAAATATGTCAAGTATTCTGTACTGGAGTATCTTGTTTTGGTGCAAAGAAAGGACTTAATTGTGTGATTGAAATCAATTGATCTTCTTTCATTGAGGGGTAATTAGAGGTCCGATAAATTTCTGTGTGGGCGGGTAAACTTGGCGGGTGAAGAAAAAAGTTAATTTCAGTATGGCTGATCTAAATGAATAAGTAAATGTATATTCTTATAATTCAATGTTTTGGGAACATAATACAATTCATATATTTAGAAAATGATTTGAAATGCCTTGGTAAAGAAGTTTTAAAAAACGCATGCCCCTACGGTCGTTGCGGCGGCCGTCGGGGATGCAGGGAAGCTAGCCACAGCTGGCCCTAGCCTTCCCGACGACCCTCCCACTTGTGTAGGCCTACAGTCAGTCAGAGCCGTAGCGGCTATGCATGCAAACTTTTCGATTATTAAATAAAGCAAATCTCTGCTACTACCAGATTATATATTTATTTATGATAGTATCTAAATTGCCACTTAATACATTTTTATTTTTTTTCATTTTTTTTTTATAATTTGCATTTATTATGCTATTCATATTTATATTAATTAGCTATAATGAGGAAAAGTCATAGATGATCATATGCTGTAAATGATAGCAGATTGTGTAACAAATTACAACGAAATCTGTGTATTATATACCTCAATTAATGAAAATGACCAATTAATTAGCTTCTAATTAGCATAATTTATGCTAATTAAGTCAGATTCTTTTTTATTAAGAAAAAAAAGAAAAAACGTTCATCTGATTCAGCATACTGAAAAGATATTTGTGTGAAAATTTCAAGTGAATATAATGCTTTGTTCATGAGTTATAGCAATAAACGTCATAATCTGGGTTAATCCTGGTGTCTTCACCTTAATCCATTTCTCTATTGTTTCATGTATGATGAAATTCCCTTAATCTGCCATAATACCCGATACAGATTTTGGAATAAGTTTTGACATGATAGTCCGATTTTAAAAATTAAAAAAGTCTATTGTTATTCATCATTCCCTCTAACTATACACACGTTGATTCCTTATTCATCACAAAATTTAATTTTCAATTCACGTAGCTAATTTCACCCACTGAGTTAGGTCCCCCTGGACGTAGGTTGTGGGAAATGACGTAGTATCTCACAGGGGCTTCCCCAGGCTATAAATAGAGTGTGGTTATTCCGATTTAAAAAAGGCTTCAAAATCACATTTCCACCCCAAATACCTTCACAAACCACATACGACGACATCCAGAGAGGGGGGAGAGACCTCTAAAGATGAGTAAAGTGGTTTGTAAAACAACAAATTCCGAGAACATTCTGGACAAAGAAAACCTTCTTTCTACCATTTCTTTTCTACCTCCTTTCCTAGAAATCGCTCTAGCCTTATATTATATGGATTTGGTATTTACTCAAACATCAATGGGACTGAACTCTAACATATCAATTAACTGATTTTGTATACAACAAGTACATACATAAAAAACGGCAGTTGCAAGTCGCTTTCCTCTTTTCATTCCAAAAGGGTCAGTTTCCCGATGCTGCAGAAAAGACCAAATTAGAATTAAGAGATTATTCATGTTCATAAAAGCAAATCAAATTTCGCATAACGATGTAAGAAAACTCACTGTTATTAGCGAGACATTAATTACCTCATTCATATTCACAGTTTTTATTACATGCTTGTGTATGTCCACTATAATATTATACACAATTGAAGCGTTACAATATGCGCGTTGTCCTTTTCAAAGTATAGATAGCAATGTGCCTGCCTGTATTGGTTTGGGTCTACAACAGTACAGAACATTATTGATTTTGTGGGATTTCCGCATTTTAAGGTTATTTTAATACAGATTTGACAGCCAAACACCAACTTTTAGCACAAATCTGATAATAATGTGGTCGCTATGGTAACTAAAACATGCAAATCCATTGAAATCATATATCATATGATTCGGCATGACAAGACCTTTCCTATGAGACCCTGGTTCTGATGTATGTTCAATAGAACAAATGTTATGGTCTAATGGCCATTTTCCCTTAAAAGGCCTATTTTCACCTTTAAAATGGTTGCCATAGATATGACAATATTTAAACTCTAGTTAAACCAAGATTTTCAGACTCTCTATCAATTTTCCACCAATGATATATATAATGAAGTTGTGTGATAGTTTGTCTGATAATATAGTTAGTATAATAGAGAAGCTAAAGACCTTCTTTTGTGTCACATGCTGACATAGCAATATCTACTCATCGATTTATGTTTATTAGTTCAAATTATATGGCTCTTTTCACACTAAAATACCATTCCCCCCCCCCCCTTTAATTTAGTTGCCATGGCAATCTATTTCATATTTCAGAATGTGAACCCTTCCAAAATGATACAGAATCCAAAGATCTACCACTGTACCAAATTTGGTGATTTTGTCACAAAATTCGCATTTCTAAGAGATTCGTTCAGTTGAGGTATTATTTAATTTCATATTGTCAAAATGTTTTAAAGATATTTTTAGAATGTTTAATAACATTACCAGAATATGTTTTATACTGTTTTGGCGAGTCAACATTTTGATATCATTTAAAATTTTCCCAGAACATTTTCAAAAGGTTTACCGAGATATTTACATAATGTTTAAAAAATGTCAATCCACGTGTTTGCTGGGTAGGTCCCCTAGCTGAATCAGGTCAGTGGAGGATGGATGGCAGGGAAAGGTCAAATGTTGGTCGTCACATTCGGAAAGAAATTAGGCAATTTCAAACTTGTAGGACTGTTTTCCCAATCAATAGAGGGTCAAAATGGGTATGACAAGAAACGCGTATTGAGATTAGGTAAAGTTTGTTAGCAGGAGCGAGCAGTTACATGTTGACATAGCCCAAGTTATGTTTCCATGCAGTGAAAAGCCATAGGGAAAGTGTTCGTCCCTCAATTCTCGCGTGGCCAGAGACGAATATTGTGTCTACATTTTTAGCAGAGCAGCTACTGGTTTAGGCTAACAATGTATCTTCCAGACTATTATCATTCATCAAAGGGTAGGACCCTTGTTGCTTGTGACTATACGATTAGAGAATGAATACATTTTGTATTCTCATACATGTAATATACCAGTGCAAATAAAATGTATTTTAAAACAAAATTACTCACTCGCGTGAAATCATAATGAGGTTCATTGTGTCCAGCCACTCCATAGTTGATCACCTGTGTGTTTAGCAAAAATGTTCAACTTAGATTGTGCCAATAATTTCATCCCCGATATTGAAAATGTAAACCATAATTCAAACGTCAACATTAACAGTGTGTATATTCACGTCACTTTGAAGTGTAAGACTAATGCTAAGAGCCCTTCAAAATAGTCATCTTCTATTCCTACATGAGATATTTTTAGAAAAATAAACTACGTCTCGTTAATCACATCTCTGAGTTTATTGTCCGTGTGTTCGACTGGAGCTCTGATGTAGTATAATAAGTGTGAAAATTTTGATCTTAGCTACCATCATACATGAGGATAATACTCACATGTAATGCTTCTGCAGTCTCAATTGTCAAATTTGATAGAAATCGAACTTTCATGCTCACTTGGCGGACAAGCGGATGCTCCCAGTCTTTAACCCATGTGCTAAACAAACAGTCAAATGCTATCAGGCAACAGTTATAAAATAAGCACGAACCGTATTGGAAATAGGCGGAGTAATTGATATTTACGCATGGCACCCTATATAGAAGAGGGGCCTTACTTTGATCAAGTAAATTGAAATTTGTTGTCTCGACGCGGAAATTGATTCATTGTGTTCAGGATAATTTTAAAATGTGTACTTGGCATGGACGAATCAGTAGTTAAACAGATACATATATCGACTGTCATAAATAAGTGTTTAATACATAGGTGATGTCTGGAAGTTAACACACATTGTATTTCAGAGAGTAAGCAAAATCAATGCGTGATTAAGCGGTTTTTTTCTGTGAATGCTATAAAATTAAGCAAACAATTACCACATGTCGAGCAGGATAGAAAATAGCAAACGTTTGGTCCATAATTAGGCCCAGATATAGATACAACTAGGGTGAAAAAAACAATATTTTCAAACAGACAGTATTTGTAATTTTTGCAACATTTAATTAGTGGAATACAAAACACGTGAAGTGGCATATACACTTAATTGTTCCGGAAGATGTGGGCATCATAATTGACCTTACCATTTTGCTAAATGGAGAAATTAATGTCCAACATCTTTCGGAGACCACAACGGAACAAGGCACATACATATATGTCAAACGATAAGGATAAAATGGCTTCAACATTTGAGAAGCAGAGTTAATAGTTATCCAAATGTTTGATGCCTTATGGCGCTCTATGCACATCAAATCTAAATAAATAGATTGTTTAAAGAAAACGTTAGATAAGAGGATTCGATAGCTAGAAGATGAAAATATGAAATGGAACTTTTGGCCCTTTGTCCCCAAGTTCCGACATCCACAAAATATAGGAAACATGTCAGTTGCTGCAATACACATCGCAAGCATATCAATTATCATCACAAACAATTAAGGCTAATTTTTAAGGCATGTATATATAAGGATGATACATTGCAAATGAACAGTATTTCCATGTGAAAGTTTTTGCCACGCAATAAATAGTTTTATTTTAGCGGTAGAATGGAAAAGAAAATAACACGCATGCGTAGTTGAAGTTTGCAGAATGAAAGGCACTAGTTCTGAGATCGTAGAAAAAGAAAAATGAACGAATTAAGCATGTGACATGCAATGAGCAGTCAAATATGGAGATAAGTGTATGATAAAGACCCAGCAATCGAGATTTTTTCAGTCCAGCAACAGAAGGCAGAGCTCATGCATTTTATATGAGGTTTTGCAAAAGGAGCAGATGTAGCCTACATTGCACCCAAAAAAAAGTCGAAGATAGTGCACTGATACATAGCGAGAGAAATGAGGCGTAACCAAAGGAATATTTGGTTAATACAGTCCAATATTTTCACATAACTATTGGCCTTTCTTGATTAAAACATGAATTAAATTTATTTTACTTACACGATGCAAACTGCATGCCGGTAAAACAGTGAAACTGAAATTAATTTCGTCACCAAAGCTATCGTCGTTATCGTCGTCACGTGTCATGTTTTAGCAGTCAAAGAGGCGATGCTTTCACTAGAAATGAAGTTTAATACAAATGATACATGATACAAGATGAAAGTATTAAATGGGACATTTGTAGATATCAACCATCAATGAAGAAAGCGATTGATTGCCAGTGAATTGTAATGTGGGCGTCCAATATGAATGATCTGAAAAGTACTGTAATCGATGAAATGCAATCATGGAAAACGCAATTGAAAAACTCCATGTTACATGTTGCCATAGAACTAGACTCACAGTCTAGCTCTATGATGTTACATAAGATAAAGCAGTGAACTGATCGAACGAGGATGTGAAAATGATATGAAATGAAAACTGGTGATGAAATCATGCAGTTGATAAAATAATTTTGATATGATAATATATGATATGATAATAATATGTATATGATCTGATAGATATGATTCTAGATTATGATATTCTGATTGGTATATATATTATTCGAATGAGTGGTATACAAGAGACCCATGACAAGGGCAATGTTATTGTCCATAACGAAATCCCCACTTCTCTCCTCTCCATCAAAAAAGATTTCTCGTCATTTTGTATGTACGTCGCATCTAGATTAACATGCATCCTGAAAGCTCGCTAATTTCCACGCACCCGTTAATAGTACTAAGTTGTGATAAGTAAACCTGACCTGATATTGATCTCAAACAAGTTTAATTTTAAGAGACTTGTGTGTTGTGTTTCAAACTACCCTATTTGAAGGGGACGTCAGAACAAGGGGACCGGGGCAAAATATATAGGCCTACAAACTCCCTATGCATGGGTATATATATATAGCGTAATTTGTATTTTTAGAAGCAATTGAGTATCATTGAACCGACGTTGCAGCAATGACTGTTAAGCCTAGGCAGTTCACACAAGCGGATTAAAGTTAGGCACCGAAGCCTGCTTTCTAAACCCTCTGACTCCTCATTTCGTCAACTCAGATTCTGGATTCGTAGCCTATCTCTACTTGACCTACTATCTAATTTCTTTTCGGGTAGTTGTCAAATCAAGGTTCTTGGGCAATTGTCAATAGTAAAAAAGATTCTCTTGAACCAAGTGATCATTGTCCAATAATATTATATATCCAACAAATAACTGTGGCAAAGTATTATCTTATTAATTGTAATAACTATACATACCTCAGAATGACATCCTCCATTGCACGCATCTGATGAAGTAGGTTTTCGAAGAACATTGAAATCGCTCTGCCAAAAGGTAAACATTTAAACGGCCGGTATACGTCAAAAACGCAACTGGGATATATGCCATCTTTAGATGGGGGTTAATATTAGAGAGAAGGCTATACGGCAAAATAAAAAATAATGTATGTGGGAGAGAATATGCCCTTTTTGTTTGTTTTGACTTCGCTAGTCAAGTTTCTTTTTGAAACCCAAGATTGGCGGTATTTTCCCCCAGCCTCGACCGAATTACCTCTAAATTATTTATAATATTAATCGCCCGTTTCCGTAAGCTAATTGACTGTATAGACTACACTTGGCCTGTTCCATTATAGCTTTTCCTCCTGCCTTATCCATTTTTGGTTTACAGCCACCCTTTGATGTGATGACTGTATTGCCCCCCCCCCCCCGCCCACCCCAGACACACTCTATATGTATGATCCCCACGAAATGAACCACGGCGATTTAGGGCGGTTAATTACAGTTTATATGACTTGCTATTGCTATTATTGTCGTTATTATTAATAATAATAATACCGTTATTAAATTATTGTAAGTATAGATGCAAGCACTATGCGTACGCAATGACCAAAGAAAAATTAGAATACGTAAAATATGGAGAACGCAGATTGTCATCGACGGTTTGCATCATTCTCTCCCATACTATGGAAATTTAAAATACTGTTATGTAACATTGTGTAACCTCATTATATTTATATTAATTATCACCCATTTATTATATTATCTCATTACTAAAATCGCTAATTATGCTTATTAGCTACCCAGTACTGTGCAAGTCTACTTATTCATGCTAAGCCATAGGTATTACATAAGGGCTCCGCCCCCTACTCCTTTTCCCACATCCTGGAGGAAGATATAAGTAAGTTTTCCTTCTTCATGACTCGACCATAGATTCCAGAAACCATGAATTTGTCTTCTTTTTCAAGTTAATATGCTTTTTACATCAATGAACTACTATCATTAGAATACATTTAATTAGAAGTTTGCCCCTTAAAATGTAGAGAGTGTTCCTCTAAATGGCTATATATCAATAGTTAGTGATATAATAATAGTTATAGAGCCGGATGCTAGCAGATATCAAACTTTGATCAAAAGGAAAATATAAATATAAAAAATTGGCTCACTATACTGTACTTCTAAATAAGAGAAATCACCTCCAAAATTAGTAGGAATTGGCGAAGAGTAACTTATATCCCGTGGGTAGGGGTAGGCCTAAGTCTAATTTTTTTCCTAAAACATGTAGTTTGATTTACAGAAATATGAAATGTGTTGCGATTCAGAAATTATAGTGTATGACCAAATAAGTATGGCTTGATGCCTTAAGTGAGGAAATGAATCATCTATTTTGAGTGACGAATATGGGCCTTTTATAATTCTAAAACAAATCATGTTAATCCTCAAGACATGAGCTTCTTCCTAAAACAAAAAGGTTCAACAAGGCCCTAAATATTACAGAACCAATTAGTTCAGAGAAAAATACCATGAACCAGTGACTATTGGGATTTCTATGACAGTACTGCTATGGTGGGTTACCATGGAACTACTGTTAATATACAAATAATTATTGTGATTTTTCAGGTGACAATTCGCGACACAGATAGGCCGTAGTCTCAGCTTTTAGTCGATATATAATAATATTGCATCGTGAAAACTATTTAAATCATCACGAATCGAACAAAATAATAAGCTCTGACTTTTGTGTCCCTAACTTTGTGTACTACTTCAACTGGATTTCCATTGTCTCTCCAGAGGCAGAATCAATGGCGGTTCAGCTTTTATCCAAGGATATTTGCCACATGACTGTTCATTTCCATCCCACATACATTATAAAATTGAATCAACTATCGAATACTATTTTCCGTCAGTTACTTTAATTTTGCTATGTATATATGGTGACACTACATTTACTACATAACATAAACACCAAAGTTTAGCCTATATATTTCTTCATTCATTCATTGGACCATCTACAATTTAGTAATTATGTTCATTACTTTTGTAAACTTAGATTCAGTGATATTTTCATGTTCATTAATGATACTACATGTGAGAATAAATACATGGCATCAATTCCAGAGACATCTACGTTTGGATGGAACATCCAGTATTCTAGTTTTGTGCCACTTCTCTCTTGAACCAGTTTCTGAGGCTTGCCTTGCTATGGTCAGTGCTGCAGTGCGGGCTGACGGCCGTTGCGAAACGCTTCGTAATGATTATAAGGCATTTTGTAACTATTTCTAAAATTCATACATTGATCGCTATGGAAATTGGTCTGATTTGTTTGAGAAATTTAATCTCTTCTATCAATAATTTGATATAGCAACAGGTGTAAAATATCTTGGAAGTTGTGAGAAGAAACCCCGAAATTGACAAAATATGCCCCCTGACAGCTGGAAATATAATATTTCAGGCTGGTAACAGGCTTGGTATAAAACAACCAGTTACTAGGCAAGATTTTGCTTGTAAGAATTACAAATAAAATTATAGTCGCCTGAATAAGATGTATGTTGCTGGTTGTAAAAAAAAAGAAAAGCTGGTAAAACATATATAGGCAGGACCAGGGGCATATGCTCCACGGGATTTCTTTTTAGTCAAATGAGTTTAGTTTATTTAGTGCATTCTACTGATTTTACAGCGGTTTTGAGCCTCAGTTTAAAAAATACTGACTTTTTACTGATGCACTCCGAAAATGACATTTAAGGTCCTTAAAAACCCCAAAATCAAAATAACCGACCGCGAGAACTATCATTTTCTCCAAGGTTACGTGCCACGAATCCGGCCATACCCGCTAGGGACCCTAAGAATACATACGACCTATTCAAGAGGGAGTTTTGAAATGAGTGTAAAGTGTCTTCTATTATTAGGTTTCAAAATTCGGATCCCTACATGGCGTTTACCCTATTTTGAGATAAATTTGTTGTCTTCTATTATTATTTAAAGATAGCCTTTGCATAGTAGCATATAATTGCTGCCCCATTTGGAGGGACTACTCTACTCCTCGCACTCACCCCGATACCCTAACCTATGATTTACAATAGTTTTACTCTTCCTTAATAAGTTTTCTTGCATTAATTCCTTCAAAGCGCATCTCTTTAATCACTTAATTCAAATCTATCCATCCAAATAAATTTTAATTCAAATTAAAACTTATAAATCCAGTCCAGCATTGCTCCTTTGTCCGTTGGTGTAGAAATGAAATTATACTATTTTCAGTCACTACAAGGTTACATTTAGTGATACAATGTATTTTCATTTTGATTGCAATCCCAGTTTAAAGCCATGTGTCGTGGTTGTCCTCATCCATATAATTGCAACCTTTCTGACAAAGTATTTTTCCATCAAATTAAATTCTATACTCGTACATGGACAGGGTTCTTAAATATAATTAATGAAAGCGACAGCCCAGGAAATTTGAAATTCCATATGATTATAACTTAAGCAATAGCCAAAAATTCCAACAACGAATCACGAATCAAATATCTGCGGTTAAATATGTGCTTAGTTCCCAGCAAACAGCTTCCCACCCAACACATGATCCCACCGTATCCGACATGGGGTAGCCATGGCAACGGTGACGGTGTCTTTTTTTAATCAACAGACGAACTGTCGTCATTGAATAAGTTATTAACACATCCCTCATGATGGTTATTCCTAACTCGATACATATTTGTTACGGGGAAATTATGATTACCGGTGTATATTTTCTTAGGATTAAAAGGGTGAAGAGTTTCGTCCCTAAGTTAAGTAAATTTAAGGGAGTCGCTTTCTTTCTGTTAAGAGTGGCACATTTTGATAAAGCCTCTCACGGGATTTCATCATCATTCTCTCCAGCCAGAAAACATTAGATCGCCTTACTTCAGTCCCTTCAACTTAGGTTTTATGTGTGGTGTGTGGTTTATCCCCTATGACGAGGGTTGACGTTTCGGGTACTGTTAATGCGTGTGGACTTGTGGGGCATACAGAAAAAAGTGAGCATTAAAGATGTTTTACTGTGTTTCAAAATATCCAAACTTGTTAGATGTGAATGACCCCACACCATTTCGTGATATCAAATAAATTAA
Organism: Sthenelais limicola; assembly: GCA_942159475.1. NCBI lineage: Eukaryota > Metazoa > Annelida > Polychaeta > Phyllodocida > Sigalionidae > Sthenelais > Sthenelais limicola. Next base: position 54,724,520 of record OW804095.1, on the reverse strand, counting down.
AACCAAAAGGCACAACATACTTTTTCATGATGTCTCCTATCTTTATTACTTAGTAGGAACCTGTCCTTTAATCCATCCTTCCAGCGACGAACAAGGAAAAGGTTCCCGATACATATCAGGGTCACATTTCGTTTTTAGTTTCAAATACTATACTTTGCCTGCGAGGCAGAAGTAAGATTCCCTCAGGTATAAATATAACAATTTTTCCTAGCAAAAATGAAAAATTGGCATCAAAATACAAGCGGTAGGGATAAAAATAGGAAACGACGATTACGTTACAAAAGGTAGACGTCTTTTTTTAAAAAAGCACATATATAAAAAGTACACGGACAAAATCTTCATGTTAATTGAATCTCAATAGTTAATACTAGGAATTCAAGGTATAAAGAGAACACACAACTGAAAAAGTCTTGCTTATCGAGAAAACAACGACTTCCATTATACCACTGACTGGGCCACAGCAGTCACAGATCTGTATTCTTTTGTAGGTGTTCTATACACAGTAGTCAATAAGCACATGTAAGTTGTCATACTTAATATCATAATCAACAAATTACAAATAGGAACTTGAGTACTTCCGAGTCCGAGAGCGGATCATTTAAGGATTCTATTGAGCTTGTAATGTGTATCAAACCAGACACAAGACAAAAAATATACAGAAATATCACACATAATTAATAAAATTGTGAACATCTTTTTATCGTACTAGGTTTGACAGCTGACTAACGTGACTACGAGTGCACGTGTGCATGAGATATCTTTAATACGATGGACAGGAAGATTACACCAATCTTTTTTCACGCCGCCATCACCGAAGAGCAACATTAATGAATCACTCGATTTGCACACCCATGAGGCTTTTTGCATATTAATACAACCCGATTATTCAGATCAAAAATCTCCCCCAACCCAATCTTGAGTATAGCTTTTCCTGTATAATAAAGTCGGTAACAATCTTAAAAGTCGTGAGAAAACAATGTCTCAACCCTTCTCATCTTTTGGAAAGCAATGCAAAAAAACGACATGCAATTCCATGCTATGCCTATCTTAATCAATTACGTACCGTGCAAACTACGGACACTTCATTCACTCGTTGTCTACCCGCTGGCTCACTCGTGGTGTCATCAAAGAAATGAAAACTGCCAACTAGTATAAGCAAAGTATTATACACTACGGGACAGCGCATAAACAACTTCATGTCAACTCAGTCTTATTTATCTCTTGATAGCAACTTTCTGTATACTAGTACATGTACCCAGAGGAATGCCAAAACATGCCGTTCGGCTAATTTATAACAATTAACCCCACGGATAGTAAAAAGGACCAAGTCACAGACAGATGCGGAAAGCCTGAGATGGTGGAGGGCACCACGAGGAGTAAGCGGGCCAGACATTCACTCACAAAACAAGGCGCAGGGAGGATCCCCACATAGTATAAACAGGGGATCAAACCTGCGTCTCCCTTTAATTTTGTTTGTGGAAGACAAAGATTATCAAGATGAATAATATTCAGCCATCGACACTCTATAATTCAGGGTCTATATCACAAGGACGCTCAAACTCCTGTCCACGCTCGTGTATCCATTTGTTAGCAACTGAAAAAGAAATGTAAGATAAAATGAGCATAACATTTCAAACACGAACATACAGGTTAGTACAATAACATATATGTATACAGGTGCTTTATCAACATGTTAAGTGTCAGTAAACCCTGAAATATTATGACAAAATCAACTTTCTCGCAATTAATCAAGTCCTAGAAATGCTGGGCGCATCCTAACAAGACTTAGTAAAGGTTTATTCGAATAGTGACTGTCCAAAACGAACAGTTTAAGCTAAAACGGGGGTTTAAACCGCCAGAACATGCCTATCAGATGAGATAAGAAGTCAACACCACCAGGAACATTTACAACTAAAAGGGCTAAACATTCAGTAAACCTTAAGGCGTAGGAAAAAAAAGAAAAGTGTTGTGAGGTGGTTTAAATATACAGCAATGTAAGGGGGACACTCACCCCATTTGTTACCACTTAACACCGGACAAGCTGCATGCCGCGTACTGTAATCCCCTTCGCCATTGCGCTTCAGGTTGTACCACAAGGCAACCGAACCCTGCAACGATATGTACAAAGTTATCTAAGGAACTAAGATAACTAAAGATGCGTGAGAATGATGCATACTCTATAGAAATTATACGATACGTATGGACCTCAGTTTTTTTTAAATTATCATTATTTTTACCAATTACTTCCATGATAAATCCTTGTGGACTGAATTAATGGCGGTTAAATCAATACGATGCATCGGTGAAATTGAACCTTTAGACTTTCTTACGAATAAGACATAAGCTAGCGAAAATAAAATATAGTAGTCGTCTCTAATATTCGAAAAAATTGGGTGCAGTAAATCATAGCTTTAGCTACCTTCTCAGGCCAGAGACTGACGCCTAATGTAGTGAAAACTGTGGCTCCACCAGCTTCGACATCGCTCATCTAGAAACCAGACAAAAGTGAGGCTATGCATAAACTGTATTAATCATGTAGGCGGTAGTCGAATTTCAATGAAAAAAACAAACTCGGCAAATATATTTCTGGCTAGGAAATTCAGAAATTCATAAGTACACGTGTACATTAAAACCACTCCCAATATAATATAATTATGAATAGGAAAGTCAAGTGCGTATTTTTTCTCCCTTTTATATCTAATCAGTGAAAAGAAAAGACAGAAAATAACAATATCTGCCTGGAATTAGAAATCACTTAATCGTCTAGAGTCGCCACCTCGCCACCCATAGTTACTAGTGTCATCGTCGATCTAGGCTATATTTATATTCCTCCAGTGCACGACACAAATATCTATTACGGTTACTCATGCATAGGACGGGGATCAGTGGACACTATCCATGCATTTTAATATAATCAGGGCAAAATGTCCATGCCTTATAATATTCTAAAGGAGAACATCCAAAACCAATGACTCATGATTCCAAGCTCTCAGTACATCAATTTCAATTAAGAGCATACATTCATTAACCATATACAGACATACATGATTGCGAGGGTGGATGCAGGAAGTAAATCTGTAATGTTCATGTGGGGGATACATATAAAGTACACACATGAAAGGGATATCTGTTGAAGAAGTGAATGACTGTGATGTCCAATGTACCCGTGAGGAAAGAAAGAATCCGAATGTTTCCCGAGGCTGGGGGAAAATAACTGTCGGGGACCACCACAAGGGCGCCATCCAACAGAGAATTTGAAAATAGTTTCCACCAATAACTTACATAAAAGATTGCAGTTGCTATGCGGTTTCCTCCAGAAGGATCAAAGCCGCCCTGTTCATCTTTCTGTATAATTACAATGATTAGAGCTGCTGATAAAAACGCATCATTCATGGGTTAGCACAACGCTGGGGGCAGCAGGAGCAGGCCTGCTCTGACACCAAGTATCAGCTCACGAGGAGGACAATTTGTTGTTTTGGGGCACGTCAATCTGTGGCAATGTTGCTTCATTAGTGTAAACAAGGGGTTGTATGGGGAGAGCTAGTATGTGCAGCAGGTCAAGGAAACGAACATAATGTTCATGCAAGGGCATGCACATCTATCAACTTGGTCGAGTCGTCCCCTAGTAGTAGCATTGTTCATTGACAGGGCATGCTCATTGTTGGGCCATTGCCAATCTTTTCTCCGCTCGTAAGAACTGTATGATCTCAACCCGTCGAGGGTTGTGATAGATAGTTCAGAATGATACCTACCGGTACTAGGTTTAGTCCATGCCGGAATGAATTACCCGTGCAAAACTTACATAGAATATGGCCGTTGCAATCCGGTTCCCTCTCCAGTGCTCAAATGAATTTTTTTCACGCTTCTGAAAACCGTTACAATCAAATCCATGTCATTCAAGAGTAAAATGCATGTATGGAAGGCTCTGGTGTACTCTACAGAACCTTTTGTTTTTAATAAAAAAAGTTTATAAACAATATTCTTGTAAAGGAGTGAAGTAAGGGTGAGTAAGGAATACTGCCAGTATCGATTCAAGAAAAGGGTCAAGCGTTGGGGGCTTCTATATTACCTTGGGCCTGCTCGTTGCTCAGTCATATAACAAAGATAATAATGAAGGTTACACTTGTAAAACAGGCCATACACGATCACCATTCATTGAGTAACGATGTGAACCCTACATACTTAATGTGAGGAAACGGGCATAATTATTTCAAATATTTTTTAAATATGAGGAAACAGGAAAAAATATTTTCTTTATACTAAAAAATAATGTTCTTTTCATAAAACTTGATATACAAACCAAGTATAAAAAAAAAATATGTGAAAGTTCGCAGTAAATGGAGGACGTTCCTCCAAAAATGAATGATAGTAAACAGACGGTGTCACAAGCAGTAACCTACACTTTAACATCAAAGATACCATTATAAATAGTCTTGATTGTCTATGCAATAACAGATAGGAACCTAGTATTATAAGAACTTAGGGAATACCCCAACAGTGTTGTCATCTTTTAAAAATAAATGTTGACCATTTTATTTTCAACGTTATCGATCGATGAGTACGCAGATGTCATTTTTCTCACCCGTGCGAAGTCGTAATGAGGCTCATAGTGTCCTCCTATTCCGTAATTCACAACCTAAAGATGCGAAAGAGAGTATTAATCCACAGGTAAACAAATTCGATCAATACGGTACACAGTAATAGGCATGTACTAAGATTCCTTGTTTTAAGCTAAGCCAAGTTGTAAGAAACATGGCAATCCACTAAGTCGGCAGTTATTCACATAGACGACTTTGGAATGAACGTAAATATTTCCGAACATACTTAATTTGCACACGAGATCAGTTTGAGATTAGAAAGATTAATGAAAAGTGCTCAACACATGAAAAGGTTAATGAAATATTAGATGTGACATACCTGAAGCTCTTCTGCCGTATCTAGAGTGAGGTTGGCTAGGTACCGCACTTTGGTGCTAACCTGTGCGATGAACGTACTTTCCCAATCATGGAGCCATGCACTGTGGTAACAATTATATACCCAACACATGTAGCGGAATACTATTGCTAACTCGTATACACAACCAATTCACCTAATACAACTAATATCGGTGAGATAGAGGATGTTATAAGTTTTTTCAATCGCAATTTTACTATTTAAGCGTTAAGTCAATACTGATCAGATATACCACGGGAACGTTATAAGTCGGTTGTGTTTAACAGTAATTAACGTCCCATGTCATGACAAACGGGAAACCACATTGAGACAATTGACCCACAAGATTTTAGGATTTCCTTTTATAGTCCGATCTCGCAGCCGAAAAGAGATTTTACAAACCAGCATAAGACTTTTAAACTCATGATCTGATATATTCCAACCAAACAAGATCATGGGTGGGGATGGGTTGGTGGGTTAGGGGTTGGTAACGTGAAAACCCTAAGAAATTTGAAAACCAGCTAAATGCTTTGCTTTGGGGGAGGCGCTACACGTATGTACACAGTATACACACAATTACACCCTACACACCTGTTTGAGAGCACTAATATCCGTCAAAGTATAGGGAGATGAGAACTCGTGTACAAAGGCTGATATTGTTCGACCCATTTGTAAAGAAGGTCCTGCATTTCTTATGATGATTTACTGTCTCTTGAATATCGGCTTACAACTGATCTGATACAGAGCTAAGCTCTCTGGTCTGAACTATCACACAGCCCTTGACTAGGTACCCGACTAACGTGACCTTCCCTCTGCATAATCTATTTCTCTATTCAGTTTTTTTTAAAAAAAAATGAAGGTATCTCTGGGCTGCACAAAGGCATAGATATGCATCAAACGCCAATGTCTACTTTGGTATATTTAGGGTCGATAGGCTGTTGACTCATTGTCAAAGTAATGGCCTATGCGATCTAGGATCGGATGAGACACTCATCAAAAGGCCCCCGTCCACTGAACCGATCTCATACGATTCTCAAGTGGACAATGGCCTTCTGCGGCGCAAAATCGCATGAGAATCGGCTTAGTGGACAAGGGCCTTAACGCTGTGCAAGAAATTAAAAATGACTATATTACTTATCATAAGTTATACGGAACTGCTGAAGCTAAATATTCTTATCACACCAGTGCCTTTCTAAGTGCTATTCAAAGTTGGTCTCGAGTATACACATACAGGCTACATGTCATCTACTCCAGATAGTTTTGATGAAAGGGGAGAGGATCGAGAGTGGGTTATGACAGGGATGAAGATGTCAATGAATATGATAATGAATATGACAATGGAAATGAGATATGCAAATTGATGAAAATAGGAACGAGATGTAACGGATGAAAAATCCAACAAATGAGAATGATACATTGTAGATAAAAATGCTGCAAAGAATGAACATGAAAGTCAAAACGAAAAGAAAATATTGGGTGACCCTAAAATCGGGTATTCATGGATGTAAACGTTCAATAACATTTAACCTTCATTTATTTTAAAAATGAACCCCATACAATAAAAATATCAACTAGCAGTCAGCTTCGGCGAATACCATGATCAATATGTAATGACATGTCTTAACCACATAGAACAAGACATGCAGAAAGGATATAAAGGACCACCAGAGACATTTATTCGGAAGTAAGAAGGAATAGGAATGCAATCGATAGAATCCATTTAGTCCATAAAATTGAGCATGCCATCGCCTTCATTTGTTGTCATGGTTTTTCATCCAATTCTTAGTTAATAAAAAATAAAAATCTTTGTGAGATTGATAGAAAAAAACATACCATCCAACTGGTAATGCACTTGGGAAAAATGTTTTTCGGGAATCAGAATGGCTCGAGCTTGCATCCAGACGAGCGAAACATTGTGGAGTGAGACACCGAATGATCTATTTCGGGTGGTCCATGGTGACACGTGACGTCGTTAGAACTAGGCGCATACCAGTATAAACAAGTTGGGACACAGAAACAGGCTTGTTGGCAGGATAATAATGTTGGTTGTTGGTTGGCAGTGGATTTCCTACCTCGTTAACAAGAAAGAGAAGATTCCTCCCAGTAAAACTACAGGAGGCATTGGCTAGTACCGAGTAATCAAGCCAAGAGAGATGGGTGAGATAAGAGAGAGATGAGGAAAGGAGAAAATAAAATTCATAGGACACACAAAGACAGACATCTCACGTCATGAGCATGACGTGGACGCATATGACGTAACGCTTTTAGACACAACATACAAAGCAACAGGTTACGTGAAATGGGAAAATGTAATTCATAATAAAGTATTTTGGTTGTTAAGGAGGAGGACACACAAGAAACAAACACTCTTTGATAGGTTACTCTGGAGTAACTAAGAGTCGCTGATTCTAGGTGAACCAAGTGCGGTGCGGTTTTAATGCTACGTAGTTGTATTTTGTTTTTGGTTGACGAGGGAGTCATATGTGATGTAACAAAGCCCAGGAAATAAATTACTACGTGAAACAGTAAATGTATGACGAAAGCCAGCAAGGGACGAACCCCTAAAGGAGGACTCAGATCAACGAGTTTCAGTCCTATGGCTGGAGCGATAAGGTGAGATAAAGTGATCAGGGTTTCAAAGACATGGCGTAGACATGAGTGAATGAGCCATTGGTTGGTGACTTGAATGTAAAAAAACCATCACAAAGTGCAAGTCTTTTCTATAATATTTAGAGTGATATGAATCACTAAACACTTCAAACGGGGAAAGCTTGCTTATTTAAGAGGACATGATATATATATAAATTTTGGATGAGACCATGATACATTCAGTATACAATTATGATAAAGCTGCATGTTCTGTCATGTGGAACGGTAAGCAAACATAGTTATTCTAGTTTCTTTGCAGCCGGCTAAACACTCTGGGTGTATTCTATACTGAATAGGAAGCTCATGGAAATCAATCACGGATAATTATCACAATGGGCCCGGTGGGAATGAAAAAAAATATTCATGAACAACTTTAATCTACTGCCTATATACATCATTAATCCTTGGTCATTGAACTTATACTGGCTCCTATTAAAACATCAATCTATGGCTTTTGGAAGCAACGCGTGGTTGATTTTAACGAGTGGAATATTGTCTTGCATAATACAAGAAAGGTGGTGAGTGTGCATCATATTGGGTTCTGTGTAGCATTGCGTGAAAAATCAGAAGCGAATATAACAACGTCAAAAAATCAACGGAAAAGTTTCAACATAGCGTTACAAGCTCTAGTCCCAGAGGTTATAAATAACCGAGGCAATTAGCAACCTAAGTCCCACGACAAAAAGAAAAAGAAAACACGTGACTGGCAGTGAAGCACTCAGGCCTAACTCGCTTTCAAAATATTCCATCTTTTCTGCTTTCAAAATATTCCATCTTTTCTGCTTTCGAAATATTCTATCTTTTCTGGCACAACAGGCGCTTGTTCACCTGACATCACTCAAGTGCAAAACTATGGTAAAACGTTAATTTGTGAGACAATGACAATGACAATGCCTTTTCACCCACCATCAGTCATGCGTAAATATTTATATTACCAAATTAGGGGACTAAATACAAATGTTACATGTTTTGTCCTCTAGCGGTGAGTAGGGTGAGCAATACCATCAGCTAATGCCACATCATTCCAGAGAGGATGCTCTACTCAAGTCAGCCTGTAGTGGACGATAATTTCAACATTTAAACGGATAACAAATGGAGACCATGTGCGCGAATGACATGCTAAATTACAGCATTCGGATGTTGGGGTCTTGTTTTCGGATTTGGAAGTGTTTAGAATTATCGTCCCAACTATTATGGCACGTTGAGAGGATATGTGGCAGAGTCTGACGGAGGAAGACGGCATCACAACACACATAAAAGAATGAGAACCTATGGCAGTAGTGCAGAGTTTAGTAGTTTTGTGACTATGTTTTGGGGGGGTTAATAGAGCGACACCACCAAGAGAGAGGGTGAGAGCCAGTGAGGTCAGAAAACAAATTATGGATGTCAACAGGGCTAGGTTTACCTCTTGCTTGTTCTGAACCTGGAAATTGTTCTGGTTTCATTTGTCTCCTTGGGGGTAAAAACACCCGATCTATGTAACTACAATGGAAAACAGCCAACTGAACAATCAACAATATCCAGATAAATTACTACCCTGCGTTTTATAAGATTAAAAACGCCCGTCTTTTGTGGTCATGGCAAAATTTGTGTCCACATATGGCAATCAAACAAATTCCGCAAGAGAACCAATATTCGATGTTGTAAACATGGGGAGGGGCTGCTTTTCCTTGTTTCAAGCCAGCCGAGTTGATTGGGTCGTGTGGGGGCTAGAGGGGGAGACAGGGGACCAGTTTATAAACGGCATGTGACGGACTTGACCGTGACAACCATTTGACAATCAGCTGAAGACTTCAGGCACCGCTCTAAAATAATGAAAAACTTACGTCTGGCTGGTTCTATACTTCTGGGCTTGGTTAGTTATGCCGGGCGCCATGAACACTCCTGATCGTCCCAGCTACAACACGAGAACATGGGGTTCAAAACACAACAGGAACAATGGCTCTTCTAGCTGCGGTAATTTCTTTTAAAGCAAAGTAGGCCAGGGAAAGACCTTGGGCATGGTACTCACCAAAACTTATTTCCAATAAAATATTTTGTTCATGATCGGTTTCTGACCAATGTTCTGAGATCTACTGCTCCTAGTTCTTGGATCGGCATATATTAAAATTCTCGCGATGTAGCAGGTTTAAATCGACTGTCTCCTAAAATCTGGCCAATTTGGGTAACACCAGGCACGGACAGCCATCTAATCCAAATGTTATACGGTAACATTTTCGAAAAATAAAACTAAAAAGAGTTCGTTCATTTTTATGTGGTAAACACGCCACAGAAAACTTAGTGGTTACATAAGGTAAATAGCAAGAAAGGCAAGATAAAGGGAATAAAGAAAGTAGTGTGTCAGGTGACAGACAATAAATATTAAGGGTAAAGCACCCACCACCAATGAGAGTATAAACACGCCTAAAACTTAAGTGCTTACTGTGAGCCAACAGTAAATATAGCCGCGTAAAGGAAGCCTGACTTATTCCAATGAGGCGGAAAGTAGAAAATGGAGAGATTTGGATATTTTCTTCGAAGAAAAACAGAAAGGATTTATTTAGTTAAATTGGAGGGTAAATTTACTATCATTTTATGTGAACAGTTTACGAGGCCAATTTGCTGAAGGCTGATAAACTAAAATACTACTAAGTACGATTGGGGTCAATTAGTATAGTAAAATTAATGATCTACGGTGAAATCTACGGAAAATACTACTCATTTGACGGATCATATTCAGTGCGCTTTCATAAAAAGATTCATCCATAAAACTAGTTGAATAACTCCAGTTCACTCGATGCATATGTGAGAATACGATGTCAACCATTTGTAAACAAGGATATGGACACTCTGAGGCTCTTGTGGTGAAGCCTCGTGCTGAATATTAATAGGACTGTTGTGGGGGAAAATTCATGTAATGAAAATTGTCGCAAAAGTGATTTATTACCCACCTCGCAAGGAACAGAAATTACTGCCGGGGCGACTCACTGCAGACGTGGCATTTTTGAAGGCCTGCTGGTCAATCTATGATACATTTTCTTCAATATGCTAAAATATTGGATAAAATTCATAACCATGACATAAACATGAAATGAATGGACTGTCGTCCTGATGAAGATGATGAGCGCATTGGGAGGCGTTAGGAGAGTGGGGAAAATAGTTGACACAGCAAAATGATGATAAAAAACAGTTTTAAAAATTCATTCATTCATTCATCCATTCTATGCGTGATGTACTCCGGGATGTGTTATGCGAAAGTATTCGTGAAGAAAGTGGAATTGGACACAACCCTAATAAGGACAAGGATTAAACTTAAGCCTTCGTTTGGTAACCCATTTATGTTATGACTCATTCATGTTATGACTATCTTCCCTCGCTAGAGTATCAACCTAGGGCATTTTTCGTACTCCTACTTTGTTTATTGGAGCTATACTTTATGTCCCACATATTCATTGTGAAAGGCCCAGTACGTCTCAAATGCAAACTCAAGAGCCTCTCTGACCACGAAGGAAATATTTTACACACAAGAGTACGACCAAAGATATTATGAAAAATTAACCCAGAGACCCTTTGACCTGTTACTGATCATGGTTTTCAAGAAATCCTTTAAGTCTTCTCAATGTGGTTTCCGTCTGACATGGATAAACACCATTAGCAAAAACTAAGGTAATTTACTTAAGTTTAAATTTAAATGGGGAGAAGTCTAATGCTCATTTACCTCTTGCTGACTCTATAAAATGCTGTTTCCAGCTGGCCTGTCTGGGGATTTTGTACAGTAGCACGTTTGAGCTGGAAGAGGAATAATAAACCCATAAATAGGAGACTAGCCACTACAAATTCTTTTTGCAAACATGCAATTTTTCTAGAAAAAAATCTCTTGCAGGTCAAACCAGAACTAAACACCATGCACTGGTCATCGCTAGGCACCTCCTTAAATATAGAGCACAACTAAAATTATTAACTAATTATGACATGCAAAACTCCCAATATCCTAACAGAAAGGAGTTCTAGTACATTAATATTTAAGGGAATTTTCTGTTAGTATGGTTAATTCATACAGAGTTTAGAAGCAACAAAAACGTACTTTGAAGGCGAATTTCGCCCGAATTTATCTAACGTAAAAAGGTGCTGAAAGTATATAGAAGCCAAGTGTGTTTTTGTAAAAGATATTACGTGTAGAACATTATGAAAGTGAATACACTAAAGGGAGTGTGAGATACATACAGGTTATGTAGATTTAAAGAAGTGTTTATCGCGTGTTATTTTTTTAATTGAAAACAAAAAATTAGAAGGCCCATCACAGACTTCTTACATTCAAAATGAGGGTGCTACGGTTATCTTTTCGGGATTTTACGTATTATCCAGATCCACGAAATTATATCTTATCAGTAAATTTATGAGACATGTCGAACGGTGTCGATTGAAGCAGATAGAAAGCAGGAGAATTGTCCAGATTCCACAGAAGCAAGGTTTTACATATTTGCCATATTTATCAAGTCGAATGGGGGAAATATGGGCGGGGTGGGCATCATGTTCAACAGTTAGCTTTGCGAAAAGCTATAGGGCCACATAGGCGTGATTATGGAGACAAGACAAGCAAAAACATACGAAGGATATGTCATCATAGGCAAAAATTGATACTGAACATCAACCACATAGACCAATATCTCTTCATGGATTACAGGGTAGCGAAAGTAATAAGCCTATTCCACGACAGTAGGGAAAAGACACAAGAGCTTCCGTTTATTTTAAATCTAAACCATATTAGCAAGGTGGAAATGGCAAGTGAACATACGAGTTTTGAGATTTGCCAGACGATCAAAAGAATACGATTCTTCTCAAAATATTGTGACAGGAATATCCCAATAAAATGATTGATAAATGGCCTGGACCTAACCATGGGACTGAGTTAACTTGAATTAAATTAGCGAGGCTTCGACTGCAATGACTCTTATTTATTACAAATAAGTAAAATAATGGAAGTGAAATTGGGGAATAGAGGTGGGGATATTGCTTTTAAATCGAAGGCTGGATTTGAGTGGTGAACGTTTTTGCTGGACAGAATAAAACCCTTACGTGTTAATTTTGGTTTATTTGGACGAGCTTTAGAGTTTCAATCGCTTCTTTTTCAGGTTCAACAGAAAATGGAATTGTTTAAGACATTCATGCATTTTGTTAACATCCACAGTGATTAAATATGACAGCCGTTATTCTGCCTTCAACCAAGATGGTAACATACCATGGTTGGCAAGATGGTTACGTTAGTGTATATAAAAATTACGAATAATAAACCAAATTACGAAAGTCTGTGATGAGCCAAGATTGACTAAGTTTAGAGGGCAATTTACCACATATGTTTTTTTTTTCAGGAGGAGTTCGAACTACGAATGACTTAGATAAGAACAAAATATAAATTAAACGGAAATTAAATCGCATGTCTTTGTTGCGTATTAAAAATGCGGGTCATATCCAAGATGCCGACAAGGTATGCTTTTTGCCACGTACAAGATGCGATCTTCAAAAAATGGCATCGCAAGGAGCATGCACTCAAACCAAGCCTTTCAATTCTACCTTGGCGATGCATATCTTTATATCAACAATGGTAACCTAAATCTACCATGTAGATAGGATCTACTTTTTTTTACCAACAAGACGACCCTTCTACATACAGACTCTATGCCAGGGGTACCATGACAATGCGTTCCCAAGCATACTATTATATATTTGTTTTTCCAGGCATGCTGTTTTATCGGGTTTTTTTCTATTCTTGGAGGGGAGAATTGGTCAAAGATAGAATTCGAACCAAGTACCCCTTGGAGTCTCTGGATTCGAAGCTAGTGATGAAGACCGCTTCGCCACGTCGACCACTCCTATCATGCATATTATACTTAAATAGGGACAATTAGGTCTGTGGGAAAAGGGCGAATGCAGGACAACGTACATTAATCTTAGTAGGGAATAATTTATCTACGGATGTAGGAGGCATTCTGGTCCATAACAGGAACCTTCATGCAGGCATAGACCAACTGTTGTTTCCATGCCACTGAAATGGAAGTCCGTCAACAATCGAACACATGGAATGAAATTGGGCAATTTCTTCAATTCATTTAACTTCTGAAGCAACATTTTAGGTAGTTCTTCAACACAAGAGGAGAAAGTCTACAAGATGTGCAAATGCAATAATGAAATAGAAAAGTTAAATAAAATGGACTTTCATAATTTAAAATTAGTGTTCAGAAACGTGTCAATATGACAAGTTAATTTGATTATGCAACAATGAAACCAGAAACCCAAAGATATCTACAGCTATCCATACAAGAATATATGGTTGAACCCACGTAGGTGCCTCTTCCCACTGATAGGTGGGACAACTATCAGAATTGTTAATTACGTTTTTCAGGTTAATAAGTAAAGAATTTGATTCAGCTAGATGTTCCCCATAATGCAGTACTTTTTCAAAACATTTAACGGCGTTGAATATCAGAATAGTGAGAAACCCAAGCGATATATCAGAAATGATATAGTGACTTATTAAAATATATGGTAAGCAAGGTGATGAACTTAGGCAGACAGAAAGTTTTGTCTAAATACCCTCGGCGAAGCTAATTCTTTGATCTTGCTAATCTCATCATCAACCATTACATCGTGGTATATAATGATGAGGGGGTCGAGGTAGACAGTTTCTTCTTTAAGTGGTCTGATGTAGAAGATCGGGGCATGACGTCTGAATTGGCAAGTTAACCTATGTTTGTCTGGGTAAGGCTGAAATATAAGGTAAAAGGTCATAAACACAGACGCATACACAAGCTCGGTATCAGGGTTCGGCAGATGTGGTATTCAGAAGAATAGTTGTTATATTTTCTAAGTATTAATATAATTTCTTATGTAAGCAAGGGATGTGTCCACATGTTTTTACTTTTACAGAAATACTCATTGGGCTGAGCCTAAGACAAGCTAAAACTAGATCAAGCTGTGACGACCCTGCCGTTGATATGCGACAGAAAATGGGACGAGCGAATTAAATATCACAGAAATCGATGAAGAAAATTAGTTTTTTTTTCTCTCTATAATGATCTCTACTAGTATCCTTTTTTTGCTAGTATCCTTAGTGACTTTTCACAAGTGTTGGTAACTATGCATCGGCACAATACTTTGACATAACTTGGTGTAACGGTAATAAAGAACTGGCTGAAGAAGGGAATAAATCAACCCCGAATCCAAGTGAAGTAGGCAACCGAAAGCAAATAACAAGATGCACGGCTATGACTAACGTCATATAGAATTGCAATGGGCTACATGTATACATAAATAAGTACATGTACACATACATACATACATACATACATACATGTACACATACATACATACATACATACATACATACATACATACATACATACATACATACATACATACATACATACATACATACATAGAAGAACCATTCTAAATTTCAAGTAAGCATGTGAATGTTGAGGAATTCTCCCAATGACACCAAGTAAACCCCACCAGAATACCTTAAAACAGCATATATTTAGAAAAAAAAATTATTCAAATTATACATTTGTTAAAACAGATGCAAACTTGTCATGTTTAAATGATTGTAACCATACTACATACTAGGTCACCACAATATTAATATCTGCTCAGAAATGTAGTTGTAAGGTGTAATTATGTTTGCATGTACATGTGCATTCACACCTACATTAGTACATACACCCACTGTCACTGCCACCACTGCTGACGACCACTGCTACCAATACCACCACTAACATTGAGTTCCCACACACTTCACTAGCACTGGCCACCAGCACCACCAACTGGCCAACCAAGCATGACCAAGCACTGCCCCACTCACTCCCATTGAGTATGCCCACCACCACCACCACTGCTTTACTGCCAGAGTGGTGCTACCGCTACCGCGATCAGACGAAAGTGCGAAAGTGGTGGTCACGACGACGATTTTCTTCACAAATGTAGAATCACAATGGTACATTATACTTAAACACATTTAACTGCCCATTGCAATTAAAAAACACAATATCAATGAATGTATCCATGTATGTATGTATGTCTTATTCACAGAGCCTTTTAGGTAGTCAAACCTCATTGTTCAGAGTAGTTCACGGTATGAACTGGAAGAAATTATGAAGTTCACAACGTTTTTGTCAGCTTTACACCTATTATGGCCAATAATAATGCAACATATTGTATATTCTATTGTAATTTGCCGTCAGTAATTAGCAGCTTTTGCTATTAGATAAATATACTTACGAATACATCTTCCCCTCTACATAGTCGCTCATATGTTTGGAACTCCTCAGATGATCTGTAGTCATCAAGAATCCGCTTGTTCTCAAAAACTGGCGGTGCGGTGCCCAAATCTCCCTTTCTTCTCTCCGCCTCTTCTAGTTGAAGTTGTTCCTCGTAGAAACGCTTGTTGTTCTGTGCACGTACGTGGTCGGGCTCTGTGTTATGTAAATATTATGTTACGGTTATCAGATTTAGTTTTAAATAGCCATTCGTATGATTAAATTCAGAATTAGAAACTGGGTTTCTGAATATCATATGCGATGAGTTGTGACTAGAGTTATGCTAAACTAATATATATATATTGCATGTTAGAAACATACCAATTTGCAGCCATCTTATTGTGTGGTTTAGTGCAGCCCAGGTATTTCCTTGCTGTAAACACACACAACATGCACCAGCGTCAATAGAGGTTTAAGCATGCACGTCAAGTAATCGTTGGTACAAAACGAAAGAACTTCACAGGAATGAACTTGATTAATACGGGTAGGAAATAATGGTTTTCTACTTAAATCTTTACTTAATTTCAAGCTATGTTTGTGTAGGAAGGACCACATGTATTCCAGTGAATTTCATCACAAACGTTCATCCTAAAGAATTATTATCTATGTCAGATTGAGACAGAACAACAACTGTTGGGGAGAAGTATTTGCAAGATTCAAATTGTCTCGTCTATATTGTCACAATTTGTAGATATCAATTCAACATTTTTAGAATACTGTTTAAACTGACAGTATTTTATTAGTCTTATAGTATTCTCTCATCACATGCAATTTCAAAGATCAACTAAAATAATCATGATGCATCAGGTCTTCAAATATACGCTTTTTACTTCCATGCTGGGCAACAATCCATCTCTAGAAATGCTAAGGAAAAGTCAAGAACATTAGGTGGGATCTGGTTTGATGCGATTAGACAGCGATCGAACAAAGCTTAAATATCATTGCAGGCACAGATCCGAAAACGTGATATTGCCCACTAGTAATACTATCATATGCTACAGTTAAAAGAGTACGACAGAATTGGGCTTTTTATCATACGTAATTTTAAGTATTACAAACATTCATAGGTGTAGTAGGTAGTTTCTATATCCCATTCGATAAACAGGTAAGGGGCAAGAATACCGAGTTTTTTCCCCCAAATACAGTAATGTCATGGATGAAAATAATGGTCTTGCACATTCAGTGCCAAGGCGTCAAGCGGGACACGGTCTATTGGGTCGCATGTATGGCACAAGACCAGGTTAATAAATGACCGCAGGATAGGCGCATGCTTGAATCATTCCATCACAAAAATAACGCCATATTTCTTTCATGGTCATTTCATGCGCACTTACGGAGATAGATTAGGCGTCGTGTCATGTCAAGAGCGCCTCTCATGTTGCCTTGCTGCAAGTTTATTGATTCGAATTATAATATTTTAACCGTCAAACATCCCTAACACATGCATCGATTTTCACTAATTAAGCTTTACTTCATCAGTGTATGCAGGTCCTTTATTAAAGGGAAATTACAAAAAGTTGACGATTCAGAAAGATTAAGGAGTCTACCTTATGATTCAATAAATTCCAAGCTTAAGACTAAGTATCCTAAATTACCAAAGAAAGTTATTCATGTCAATATCTATCATAGAGTTCTTTCCGACAGTGCATAACATTCTCATATGACTAAATGTAAACTTAGAGGGGGTAAGATACTGAAAAGCTGTTTCTTTTAATTACAAGTTAACAGTGTGCAGTCATTCTTCAAGGATATCTCAGGATCTCAGGAGGCTAGCGAAGGTAATAGCCACTTTTTGGCACTGCGGTGGTAATTTTGTGCTGGGCAGATATTGGAGCACTAGACAATCAGTTTCATCTCTTTTTGGGGGGCAAATATCCACTTGTGATTTATTATTTGATATTATATTGTATATTGAGCTATTGTAGGGTTCATAAACAAAGCCTATATATATGTGTGTGTTTGTGTGTGTGATGAAGACCAGAATATGTTCGAATGCAAGTTACCAGGCAGTAAGCTATGCACATAAAACTCTGAAAATGTAAAATGAAGTGTGTGAATATATATGTATGTGTGTGTATGTAAACAAAGCAACACGTCTCCCTCTTTTGCTACCATGCAAATGAATTTTAGTTATCCATGTGTATATCTTATTGGTTGTTCAGTAAAATGTATATCTTTGAAATGTCAAATGGTGTTAAACAATCACCCTTTATTCTTTCTCCGAGTTCTGCATATGGAATTAAATGCTAATAATGTAAGGAGAGCCAGAGGGTATTTTGTATGTTGACCATTAGCCCAAAAGATCCGGGGAAGAGAGAGGGCAGGAGAGTGTGTGTGGAATATGCAGTGAATACCTTGCCTCGCCGTCACCTTTTCAGAAGCCCTATAGCAAAAACAACGAGACAAAATCCCCCAAATTTTGGTCAAATAACTTAAAAGATAAGTTGGAAAAGAACGGAACAAAAGGCAGAAAATATTTCGGTCTTATTTAATACCGATGTTAGATAAGAGTGCATCTTTAAACAATATCCCATGTGCCCCGCCCCATACAAGTGTCCCGCTGCATATATCCGTCCACAATTGGCCATGTGCACCCTCCCTGACTCCCGCAATTCCAAAAGGGGCTTTCCAACAGTCGTAAGAGATTACAGTAAACCACTAGCCTCCTAATAACCAGAAATCTCTAGTCTGAGGCCATGTCTCACCATGGACAAGGAGTAGGCCAAGTAGTCTAGGACTTGAGCTCTGAAATTCACATTATCCTGTGTATGTGGGGCTTCCTCAGCTCGCTCCAGGGATTCCTCCATCCACAGTACCGTGTGGTAGTAGTCGGCCTCGTTGTACGCGTGACGGCCTAGCTCAAAGCAATCATGGGCTACAAGAAACATAGGACAACACCGCCATGAGACACCAGCATAAGCATTCAATAACCCTTTTTCTAACCCCCCCACCCCTGGACACAGGCACCATATTTTCACACATAGGCATCATATTTTCACACAGAGGCACGGGGGAACATGCCATAAATCCATAGCAGCACCTAGAAACAAATCAAGATCATTCACTTTAATGTAAGTCTATGAGCTAGCGTACGAAACATAGTAATGCTGACGGTGTATTGCCTGCAATATGAAATGAACAGGATTGACCAACCTCGTGACATTTTATCAAATCACGTGGCTTTATATTTTACACGATAGACTTGAACGAAGAGGCGGGCAGATTTTCGATGTGTTTCGATGCAAATAAGGCCGCGAATCTTCCAGACCCGATCAATAAAAGTATTCATTTTACAATGCCTTTCATCTATATGGCAAACAGACAAAGCAAATATTTCCCTCAGTTGGATTCACAGTTCAAACTGAAGTGAGAACGACTTATAAAATATCACAAGATTGGTCAAGTATCTTAGGATTGGTGTCCAGCACCGAGGGTTATAACAATTAACGGTTTTTTGAGTAACGTTTATCAAAAATCCTTTAATCGAAATCCTTTTTTCACAGGGAGGATGAGCATGCCTTACCATATAAGTGGAGTAGGAGAGGTAATCAAGAACGGTTGGACGGTTAACTTTGCCGTTCTCTTCTATTTTACTCGAAGCTTCTAGATCCGCAAGAGCTTGTCCCATCCAGAGAATCGTATGGTAAAAATCGCCATCATTGTACGCAACTTGTCCAAGATCAAAGCAGTCTTCAGCTGCAAGCGTTTTAAGGTTTAAAGCATAACAATATCAAGCCTACCTGAGTATTCACAACGTGTCAAAATGTAAACTTGTGGGCCTTGGTTGATGTTCATATACAAGGTACAGACATGGTGAAACCTGCAGGACCGTGGTCTGTGACCAGTGGAAGACAAGTGTCACCGGTCCGACTGTCAGGTGAAAAATGTGTATGAAACTTTGGAGAAACGTTTGAGGGACCGGTGAAACGTTTGGAGGACCGGTGAAAATTCCTTTTCATCGGTCCTCCGGTCCGGTGAAAGTTCTAAAGTTTTCGCCATGTCTGAAGGTATATGTGAGAATAAAAAAAGGAAACTGACGAGGCATAGCAGGTCTTCTTGAAGTTATCACAACAAGAATTAACTGTTGCGTTAAGACAGTAGAAAAGAGTTCATTTAAAGAATAGATAAAGCTGATGTTGTATATCAAGTCAAGAATGTGTCATGCATTCTGAAAAATGATTCAATATAACGATCTATATAATTATGAGAGGCACATAATTTCACATTTGTTAATCCCCATTGTATAGATTCCTATGATGAAACCATTAATTTGTGTTGAGTGGTGAATAACGCGGAATATCTTTTCACACGGAAGAGTTCTATTCTATTGAATTGAAATGAAAAAAAGAAATCTCTGGAAAAAATTAAAATAAAAAATTAAAGGGTAAACCAGTGTCATGTGCACTGCTGCAGGCGGAAGTTCAAGGAACTGATGCATGAAAAAACGAGTCACAATATTATTTTCAAACTTGACTTGACAAAGAACATGGTTGGGTGAAAACAAAAAGCCAAAAGAAACAGGATCTCACCAAATTATTTTTCAATTAGGGAGCACTTAAGTTTACTACGGTTCATTATTGTTTGTTTGTTTGTTGTTGTTTGTTATACTTTATTTGGTGGTACCATGTCAGCGAGACTTTATCTCCACAGCAGTGGGAGGCTCTCAGACTCTGCTGGACACATTGGTCTAATAACAAGGAAATAAGGGTACAATCTACTACTAAGTCAACGCCTTAGCAGCAGCTCTTATTTTAATAATGGTATAAATTAATTTTAGATAATACAATACGGCAATGAATGATTGGGAATAATTCCCTATAAATTATTAATATCAATATTGAAGTCCCTGGGTAACAAGATCCACTTGGACTCTCCTCCTAAACACTTCCATTATAGTCAATTATAGTTAAAGATAATTGTGTTGCGGTTGGTCAATCAATAATCATGGACGTCATGATTAAAGGATGATGTCATAAAAGACGATGGCTATGTGACGACGAAATTTTATACCAATATAGGACTTGACAAAGCCTACTAAACATAAAACAACCCCCACTAGCAATGCCAAGAAAAGGGATATTTTGTGAGAGTAAATCCATGTCAGCTATGTACATATATACACAAAGATATTTTATTTTTCTGGTATGCTGGAAAAACTATTAAGAAAATATCCCCATTTCCCCCCATAGACTTCTAGTGAACTGTAGTAAATTTCAGGGCTCCCTGAAAACAAAATTAATCAGGTGACATACTTTTTATTGGCTTTTTGGTTTCACCAAACCGTGTTCTTTCCCAAGTGGAAGTTTCAAAATAATATTGTGCTCAAATAGGCAAAGGAGGTGAATGATAAATCAACTAGGCAAAAAATCAACAGAATAAAGATAACATCGATAACACACCCAATTATTTTACACGAATACATAATATATTCAAAGATATGCTAATTTGGCGATAACTTGGGTATTTAAACGTTTTTTTATAATCCATAGAAATTAAAGCAGTTCTGTTTTTACAGACCAACAGCCCCAAATAATTCACAGCTCGTGTGGTTCTCCAAGAGGATACCCTTCAAGTAGTAATGGAGCACGGACTAATGAGAACTCTGTGAATGAAGTAATCTAGTAGGATCGATTTTTACCACACATCCTTGAAATATCGATATGATAGGCAAAACTTATAAAAGCAAAACATTAGGTGAATCCAAAGGATCTAAAATAATTGTGCGCACACTATCATAGGAAAACATTAAATATATTAGCCTGATAACGTTGGTACATGATATCCAACTCTTATTTCGATTAGTTGTATTCAAGGACGAGAAGTTTGTTTATATCAATCCGCAGCTTCAAGTTTGATTCTACAAGAGGGGTAGAGACTTACCATTTAGTGGAGGTGATGTTTTAACCCCTTGAATTTCTCCTTTGGCCAGTTTTGCAGTCGTAAGAGCATATGTATCTTGGAGACGTAATAAAGCAGATGCAGCTCCATTCAAATCTTCTTGTTTTGGAAAGCTGTTGGCCTTCGATTGGACCCTGAGCATAAAATCTGGAAAGAGGGATTGAACAAAAAATAATCTTTGCTTTACTATGAGACAATGTAGAAGAAAATACGACTAAATATTTTATTTAAAAAAACAAGACTAATAGTGTCTTACTTTTATAGAAACAAATTACTGTGGAGAGAGTTGTTTGTGTTTGTTTGTGTTAAACAATTCGGGTTAGCAATTCCTAAAATGATTCCTCATATATCCTATTGATTGAATATTTTTTTCTTTGTTTCGACACACCATGACTCTCTACGCATGACTCTCTACTCACCACTGGGTCTCTATGAGAGAGGAGGAGGAGTAGAAAGCATGGGGGGGGGGGGCAGATCAAGAGGGGAATGGTATAAATGACATTTAGATCTCACAAACTTCCCAACGCCATCTAGCTTCTGATTGAAGGGGCAAAATTCGTTTTAGACATGTAAGACTTACAGGGACATGGTTAGGGGGAATTTATTGTCTTTGTGGTTTGGAAATGGGTTTATGGGCAAAGTTCGGCAGACGCAAACATAAACGATTTTCTATTCATACATACCTATATATATATTTAGGGAGACCTGGGGGGGGGGGGGGGGGGGGGCAAAAGGGAGGGGATTATACATGTTGCTTTGGGGTTACCATTACAGTGTAAAAGATGAGGAGTTCAGTGCCCTCTAAGTTATTGTCATACAGGGGTTAAAAGGGGCATGCAGAACAAAGGGACCTTCAGGATGGGGGATGAACGTTATTTCCGATTTTGGATCCACTTAATACCATATTCTGTAGTCTCACCATAAAGTAAACCTAAATGTAATCAACGAAAATTATTACACCGGGTGTTTGTTGTTCGCTGTAAGATGAAGTTTAATAGAAACGATGAGCTATCATTATTGTCTATTGGTGTGTGATATAGAGGGAAAACATGCTTGTAATGTATACATACCTTCTGCAGTGTTATTTCTAATAAGGCTCTCTACCCTTCCCCAGTCAGCTGTGAACCTTTTGACCAGGAGAAAGGCATTTATAGGATTGGAAAGGTATGTTTCTGGATCTATTGATGCTATGTCACTGTGCTGCTCATAATCATTTGCGATCCTGAGAAATGAAGAAGAAATATATATAGTAGAGATTCAAAGAATAGGATAACAAGTTAATACAATAATGAATTGCTTTTTAAAATCTTATGAATATTTCCCCCCAAATGATCTACACATTCCTTCAACGATCCATATCTTAACCTTGAGTTTGAACACATTCCAAGTAAGAAGATTAATATTATCGCAAGACACCGAGGGTCTGATCCAAGCTACCTTTAGAAAAACTTGCTTTTTATAAAGACACCTTTGCACCTTTTACCATTTCTCAAAAGAAAACTTCATGCAAATCTTGGCACAGATCACCCACATTTCACTGAAATATTAACGGAGTTCTAAAGATGCTTTTTCTTGAGAAGTCATACACCATAAATGTTCGATTCTCACAAAATGGGGGACATGGCCATTTTCAGCTTTAGAGACCTACTATGCTTACAGTTGATACTTTTTTCAATCCCACCCACCCACCATCATACAGATCTCATGAGTCATGTACAGTCTAGGCTCACAGCCTCTCTGTCTCAAGATAAGAATGGTATGTGACAATGTCAGTGTTTGGATGCCTACAGTGCTAATCATTGCCTTTCCCGGCCCTGGAGTAGATGTCCTAATTTGATTCTAATGGCATTTTGCGGTCAGGAGCGAGAGGCTTTCCAGTCAGTTTGGAGAGATTATCTATATATGAATGTATGGTTTTAAAACAAATATGAATCTGTCTGTCACTCTGTTGCACAACAGTGGCCAAAACAGCTGCGCATCTTAAAAGGGTTCCATTGAGGCATGAATGGTAATAAGGGTCCTTTAAGTTAAGTTGAGAGGAAAAGAAGGTAAAAGAGGGAAGGGGGAGAGATGAAGGTGTGGGCCCCAATGACCCACTAGCAAATTCGTTGCGTTGCACAGGTATTTACTAGTAACCTTTGGAAATATTGTCATACCAAGACCATTCAATCTCAAATGCATTAATATTTTCATAATTGATCCAACAATATCATTGCTTATTTATAATATGGTCCCTGGAATTGGTTTCCAAACCAATGTTGAAACTTTGGTGTCCATACACTGTACAGTATTACAAAAGTATATTTGGTGAAATTAACACTATAGCATTGTGTAAGCTTTTAAAAACTGCCAGTAGATGGCAGACAGGGCAAACATTCTCTGCTTGACTGATGCTTCAAGCCTGTCACAGGAACCGGAAATTCTATCAGAACAAACATGTGTTGGTGTCCTGTTAAAATGGAGGTGCATTAAGAACAACACATGTCTTTTGTTATGAACAAAAAAGACCATATATATTTCTTGACTTCTTAAATAAATGCCAGCGTTATTATGCTGAGATTTACGTTTAATTATCTCATTTTATATCTGTGTAGTGTAGGAGATAATTCATATCGAGCTGCAAGACTAACCAAATTCGAAGTTATTTCGTTTGTAACAATTGGCTAGTCATGTACTTTATTCCATGATTTGGCCGTGAGCGTACAATATAATCGATATACTTGCCGCTCACAAGGTGGACAATATAAACTCCCTGTATTGTACAGTGACGTCACGACCGTTCGAGACAATGCAGACAACTCAGTTTGATGAAATTAAAGCAAATAAAGTTGTTTTAAGTTAAGAATCATGGAATAAAAGCAAGAATAGCACAGTATTGTGTCTTCGGAGGCCTATATTCTCCTCGTATGGCCGAAAAACAACTCGGCCTACGGCCTCGTAGTTTTCGGCCATACTCGGAGAATATAGCCCCCCCTCATACGCGATACTATGCTGTTCTTGCTATAATATGTGTAACTATAAAACACAGATATCTACCAATTGACATTGGCATCTGCTGGCACATGTATCTCCAAATTGACACTGATAAATTACATTTAAAAAACTTCTGGTTTCATATGCTGAAATTGTAACGGGGGTCTACTTTTGTTTCTTCATTAATTTTTCACATTTTATTTCAAAGTCATCAATTGTGACTGGCATTAATATTAACTGAATAATGAAACACTTAACCCATTTGAAACCAGGCAGAAGGATTAAATTTTCCAAAAAAGATGGCAATGGACACCATGTTATAAACGTAACAATGTAAAAGAGGTCCTTTGAGTTTTGAACCCTATTTTCTTGAAAAGTCTTTTACATGTTATTATTTATCTTTTCCATATTATTACATGAGAGGGCACATGTTATGCTTTAAAATACACTGGGAAAAAATTGAGGGGAAAAAACGTTTTAAAATGTTGGTGTTTAGGTTAATAAGGTATACAAAAGCATTTGATAAACAGGAAGGTTTCTGTTCTTTTGTACATTGTACACTTATATGGCTGCAAACTGAGAACATGGTCTCAGTTGGCAAGAGGCTCTAATGATTTCTACTGGGCGCAACAATTATCACAGGAAAATGGCCAGTGAAGCATACAGCCTTCCAGTGAAGCATTCACACACCCAGGAACCTAACACATCCTTGCACACTGGTATTTTATAAAGATGTGTTCATTGTGCTTCCCCAAGGACGCCTCTTTTTCAGAGCCCAGATAATATTTTTTATTATGCAATCCGAAAATGAAGTACAATCAGAAAAGCCCTTGATTTTGTAGTTTGCTTCTCCCCATCTTTTATGATGTTCTCTCTCAAAAAAACCAATGGATTATAAAAAAAAATAACTATTCTAAGTCGCATCCCACACTTGTCATCCATTCTGCCAACTAAGACATACCAACTGCTATCATTGTTTTGCTCTTTTGAGGTATATAAACCTCTAACTAACTACAAAACAAGTGTCATTTTATAACTTAAAAAAAAGGAAAAAAGGCAATTTACTTATGTACCTATAAACATCTTCTTACCGTCTGATGATATAAAAATCATAAATCAGTGGCCTTCAAACACTTTTGACGCTGCTGGCCTCCCTGGAGAATTACGGGTAAACTTTAAATTATACTTATTCCTAACTTAAAAACTACAATTTAGCATTCCTTTGACCATCATGATAAAATCTATAATCCTTTTAGACCCGTTTATTCAAAAGCACTTTTCAATTTTTGCAAATGTACTAAAATTAGGTTATCAGGAAATTAAAGAATATTTGGTTTTGGAAAATTTGAAAGTTTCAGGAAATTTGAAGTTTAAAAAAAATGTGAGTTTCAGAAAAATTGAATTGACCAGTATAAACAACCCCTCCCAGTATCCCCTATTTTTAGCATGCATGCCACACTACCTGGCTGCTGATCTATATCTATTGCGGCTCTGGTCACTGACCTAGATTCGGCCTTCAATAATAAACAAACAACATGTGCTTTTCCCCCACACTTCTATGTGTACATAATATATTATTTCATTGAGTGATAGAAGATGCAGAGATATATATACATATATATACCAATAGTTATACATGCATTAAACTTTAAAGCATACTCCAGTATTTCCACATCCTAATAATCATGTGTCTATTAAGATCTACTACCATTAAGGTTCAAAGTAAAATAAATGTATGCTTGTAATGTATATATGAGCATATTAAGACAAGTCTTGGGTGTACTCTCTACAGTATTTAGAACTGCTAAGTAGTGCAAATGTAATGCAAACCGCGCTTCTACTACACAATTACTATTACTCACACCACACCAAATTTGGTGTGAACGTTTCTGTCAAAATATAGACTAAATGCAGTGTCACTAACCTTCCACACATTTAATAATTAAAGGCAAATAAGAAAACAAACCGAGCTCAAGACAGGAATTCATAAGACGCCTTGCTACCAATTTACTTTTCATGTTCAAGCCCACTTATTTTTTTATCCTCCGCTAACATGGAATGTCCGGGAAATAATGCCATAAAGGATAGATTGTTGGGGAAAGGGTGGGCTGGGTGATTATGTGGAAATGGTCGTGGTGGTAATATTGGCTCTTGGCGCATGTTTTCCATCACGTCCGCCACCCTACTTAAACTATACCTGTTCTCGCACCTGAGTCCTGACGAGTCTTGAACCGACCCAAGCGTGACGGGGAATGGGTCAGGTTTATAAACAAGGACGTTAACAGCCAAAGACCCGTTTATTTAAAACGTGTTCTGGAACGAGCCAACATATCTGTTAAGCTAGTTGAGAAGCTTCTGTTTATTGTTATTATAAACTACTTCTCCCATATAACCAACCACACTTAGCTTAGACCTTTAGAAAAATGGCCTTCAAAATTATAATTCTCAATAAGATTTAAATCAGCATTTCTTTTTCCATTTCCAAGTAGTCAATGCTTTGAATTTAATTGAATTGTAACGCACCTGTAACGCAGGTGATGATTGCATCATCAGATTTAGGGGGCGGGGAATCATACGCTGAATTCACGTAGAGAAAATTTAAACAACAAACTGACCACTCAAAATACAAATGTAGTTCCGCATTGCAGGGGCACATGAATGTATTTTCTCAGGCTTCATTTCCAAATAGAGACCAATGACCTGACAGTAAGGTCGGACTGTAAAAGCCACTGTAAAGTCGGACAAATAACAGCATAATTCAATTCAACTCAATGGTTTTCAAAGCTGGTATTCGTCGGAACGCTCATGCCTATAAATTATATTATGTCGTCATAGTCGGGATATACATTCGAGTAAAATGTTCATGGAAAATACCTATACACGAAAGTTAAGAATGTGTTGTGTCTTTGTCTAATACCCTCAAGCATTCACACCGTACCTCCGTCCAACATCACGGTTTACAATATATATATTATCTGGGACTTACGAAAAGACTATAGTCATCTGCAAATTTGGCAACGGTCAAAACAGCTCAAAAAAAATAGAATCAATGGTGACCAGAGGCGAAATGCACAACATGCCAAACCAAACCAATCGGCAGTTTTTACATGAATAATTGAGTTCTAATGAGAGCTCGGAATATCTTCCCTCGAATACATTTGAACACACCCACGATAAATGCAATAGAAAAATTGGCATTTGCAGCGTAAGAACCTCTGGGAAACAAGTACTCCTTTTAGAAGGTAGGATATATTTATGCAATCGAGTAACCTATTGTATAGCTAGTTCAACAAACTGGAAACCAAGTGAAATAAGCCGTACTAAGTGTGATAGGCCTCCATAAAAAAGCAATGAGAGCCATCAGTCCTCTAGCATTCTACTGTCACAAAGGAGATTTCAGAATATGCTAACGCTATAGTTGCCCCGTGTTGCCCCTTAAGGAGATTTTAAGATCATTCCTGTACACATGATCGCCTGTAACGTATAACGGCGATGACATGTCTTGACACACCTAATGTTCAGTCTAGGTCCAAACCCTCAGATCAGATAAAGAATGGGTCAGGGTATGTCAGTGATTGGACACCTACTTCGCTAATCAGTTTCATAGGCCTAGTAATAAGCGTTCAAATGGGATAATAATGACATATTGCGGTCTTAATGGAATTATAATGGCACTTCGCGGTTTGAGACGAGAGGATTTCGCTCCGTTTGAAGGGACACTCATCTTTGGGCCTAGACTGTGTCTAATATATTATTTTCGTAAATTGTACCCTTTAAGTGTTCTCTGGCGCTTTGTATCATCGCTAAGAGGGTTACCGCTATTTATACCAGTAATCCCGATCATTATCAATGAAACAAGCAATTAATTATGCTCGCGGTGCAGTAATTAAGTATGCAATAGCTGATAAACGTGTACGACGACTCTTAGGATCTGAAGTAAGAATAGCTTTCATGAGAACCTAGCCGTTTCTTTACGTAATAAAGTAGAGAAAGAGCCATGGGTTGAAAAAATGAAAATAATGAGGAATTCCCCTTTTAAGGACACGTGTACGTAATTTTTTAGTATTAATGCGTAAATGCAAAATGGCAGCAATCTTCACTGAATCTCAAGAGCTGTAAATGTAATGACCAAGGGAAAATCGACAAGGGTATTTGAACACACCCACGATAAATAAGAAGAAGAATATGCATTGCAGCGTACGAACCTCTAGGAAACAAGTACTCCTTTTAGAAAACTTAATTCTAGAGAGCAATTACTGATACATAGACAATGGTATACTTATATCAAGCGAGAGCAATCCGATCAAGATCAGGGTAGGGTTGACAGGAAACCACATAATTTATGTTCTTTATAGTAAAGAAGCCACCCTAGACACATCGCCAGGCAGAATAGCATGGTACATATCCCATCAGCTTTGGTCTTGAATAGAAAAATGTGGACGGATGGGGACTTCAATCATTAACACTGGGTGTGACGGTAAATCCGAAAAGGAAAAGGGGCAATTACCATGGAATATTCTTTAATTAAGAGGGAATAAAGCAGTGTTTTTTTCCCTAAATTTAAGTGGGATGAACTAGCGCAGTTTATGATCAGATGACCTAAGGGTATCCCAGACTTGTAAACCGGTCGTCCGGCTTCAGACGGTGACATGACATCCTGCATATACTACAGCATACAGCAGTAAACTACCGGCAGAGCTTACGGTAGCAATCAATGCCTAGTTATCCTTTAATTACCCAAGCTTCCCACATGGTTTCAGTGGATTTTACCAAATAGGCAACCCTCGTCATTCAAGTCGGTCGCCTCGCATATTTTTTTTACCAAAAACATATGCTTCTATATTGATCAGCACATTGAGACTATGCCTGAAAACGGATGCTCAAAAAATATGGTTCATGGGGAGACACATGCATGGAAAATGTATAATTTATAGATTGGGGAGATGGCCTATGCTCTAGCATAACCGCGGTTATTCTACCGTGATAACGTGTGTAAAAGCATTACCCGTTGGTTTGGTTTCTGTGCTGTACTCAGGATTAATGCAAAGAACGCTTGAAAAAACGAGTAGAGCACTTCCAGAATTGTCAACAAATAAGCTGAATATAACTTATGAAGTCACACCGCCCCACGTCTTTCTGACACTAACTGTTAGCGCATCTATAAAAGGCTAGCATGAATATAATATTACGGCTGGAAGAGCTGAATTATATTCAGAAGCCTGTCTACCTATTTGTCACCCCCATACGTATACATGTACACTTAAGTTTGGCAAATAAAGTATATTCCAATTCAATTCAATAGTAACATGGGCCTGGCAAGCCGCCGTGTTCCCTGTGAAGCAAGGTATTCACCAGCCCAGACCTACTGACACGGAACTCAATAGAAGAAGAACGATATAAATATATCCACGAAAAACCATCAACAGCACGTTGGTGGATACAGGGTTGAAAAAAATCCAGCGTCCTGGTTGTTCGCCAATGTCAGCCATGCGGACAACCAAAAATGTATATATGGGCGTTCTGTGGACAACCAGTAAGTTTGGTGTGAGCGGACAACCACATATTTTGAGAGATATATGTCGGACAATCATATTTCGAAAGTGAAGTGATTTTTTCGACCCTACACCGTTACACGGTGGTAAATCAACAACAATAAATTTGGTTGGTATGTGGTCTCAGTATCAAAAACGAAAAGTACGTCGTCCTACCCAGCAGTGCTACAACAACTTGAGAAGCTCAGACTTCAGACGCTCTCGTCATATTTCGCTACCTGACGTCAAAGAGCTATCACGAAGTATTAAACACTTTTCGTAATCAATTCCCATTGGTTAATCGATTCGGATCTCAGTATCAATCCTGACAATATTGATCACAAAGATCAAAGGATGCATAATATATCTAAATATGGAATCATGTCAATAGTATGACCGTGTTGTGAAAAGTAGTTAGATTTCCGACAGTAAATCACTCTCAGACAGTATCTAAATATGCAGGATTTTCAGAAACATCAATGATTAATTATTTAATCCTCAACAAGTCTGATAATAATTTTCGGGTATAGATTCCTTATCTTGTTATGAGGCTGTTGTTCTTATGGATCCAATCTTAATGATCCGCCTTGACCTCCAGACCAGGCCGGGGTTGTAGGCCCAGACCAGGTATGCAATATTTATGTCAAGAGGCCCAGACCAGGTATACAATATTTATGTCAAGAGACACACGGTTTAACATTGCCATGGTAACCCACAAACCAGACAACCTCCTAACCTCTGAGCCATCCCTCCAGGCTCCAGCCAACCGGATCCACTCAGGAGGAAACGATGCCATGGGTACCTCGGGTCAATAAGCGAACAGATTATGGGCTTGCATATCGACGCAATGTGTATTCAGGAACACTCATTTTTCTCATTCGATGTATCAAGTAAACCCATGTGCAATAATATAGCATGACAGAACACTATGACGCCATTGACGGAGAGGATGGACATTAAAATTTTAATAACTCCCCCGCTGTTAGACAATTAAAGCTGTTAGGTGATATAAAAATAGACCCATTTATTCTACATGAAAGTATCGTCGGAGTGAGTGTATTCATACCTGTCTACTATCAATCTCATTAAATATAAGGTTTTCGTTTAATATGATGACAATCAAATGTTTTATTACTTTAAAGCTGGGCTGAGTCTGAAATCGTCCCTCCGTACGTGACTCACACGTCGCAGTGGAAAGCCATAACATGGGGGATACCCTGTATTTGTCTCGCAGCGTCAGGGGCGGTTCAATAACAGTGACACTAAGACCGGCAAGAAAAGATTTTGCATGCATACATAAAGCTTAAACCAGACGTTGAAATCTGTAATTGGCAGTAATGCTATAGAGCGTGGATCAGTATAACTTCGGCCTAAATTCAAACTGCAAGTAGTTGCCATTACATTTTTAAGCAGGCAAAATATGTCAAGCTAAAGAATTCAGATGAGATAAACATAAATAAGCTATGATTATGTTGCAATATTGATTGATATTGAATAACAAATTGCATAACATAATGTGTCAATGGTCCAACTAAAGGTGGACGGAGCGAATAGCTTTTATGAGAACTATGCCCCAGCTGGGGCCATTCTTGAGGGCTCGCAGACATGATCCCCTTTTAACAGATCACGCCCTCAACTCTGCACCTACGTGCATATGCACACGTGCTCGTAGGAAACGTATACGTGGCACCAGAACCCGTGATCATTCAAATACTAACAATACTGACAAGTCAAACACACAATTTACCCTGCATCAAGTATTCGGTATCGGTTTACAGGAACTCACTCGCCCTAATACCCCGTTCTCCCTATCTTATCTAGTATCTTGCTCCCTTAGTAGCAACGTAAGGAACATCATGTTGAACAGGTTCTAATCTAAATATATCAATTAACAATGCTGTGTGAAGGGCTAATGGTCAAGAGTAGATATTTTGGTTTACCGAGGGGATTAACAGTGTTAGAACTGACATGCTTGATTTACTCCGAGGCCATTATATGGCTATTGAAGTAAAACGTACCATCGTGTACGTACGATAAAATAATTATCCGGGGAAGATACGAACGTATGTTATAATCAAAATAATTCAACAGATTTCCACACATCTAGTACCAAAAGTGTGGTACAACTTTCATAATCGCACTGAAAAGATAGAAGCGAGTAGAAAGACC
Organism: Sthenelais limicola; assembly: GCA_942159475.1. Taxonomy (NCBI): domain Eukaryota; kingdom Metazoa; phylum Annelida; class Polychaeta; order Phyllodocida; family Sigalionidae; genus Sthenelais; species Sthenelais limicola. The sequence continues at coordinate 54,692,077 of OW804095.1, read as the reverse complement.
TATAATACTTACTCTCGTAGTCGCATTAATCGATTTTCTTCTAGGCGAACGTAGTGTCTAATGTCTTCGGCAATCAACCGCTCAGCTTCAAGCGCTTTTTGGAGTTCGACTAGGGCAGTGAACATTTCAGTCCGAACGAGCTGACCAAAGCAGCACAATAATAATACAAAATACACTGAATTTCTGGCAGTCGTCATCTTTATAAAGAGGTTAGGTGCAGGCAGCCAAGTATAAGTTCTAAGCTCAACACAATCTTCTTGGCTTCTATTCTCGAGACGATCTTGGTTGTTACTACGTATCTCTACGCCAATCGCCTCTACCTCAGCATCACGGGATTTCTGTAAAGGAAAGTGATAAAAATTCATAAAACTTTATTTGAGTCGAGACAAAGGACTTATCATTATCAACCCCTTATTGACCATCTTGAATCATTAAAACTACGGTACAACCAATATTATAACAACACCAGGAAACTATAAATAATAACAATGAAGAAGTATTCTGCCCTTCGTCAACATTTTACTGATAAGCCTTGAAGAACGGAATTTTGTAACGTTGTTTATTTACAGTCTAGGCCCAAAGTTGAGCGAGTCCCTTCAACTGAAGGGGAAGCCTCTTGCCTCAAACCGCTAAGTGACATTTTAATTCCATTAGGACCGCAAAATGTCATTATATTCCGATTACAGCGCCAAGTCCTAAACCAGGAAACCGATTAGCGAAGTAGGCATCTAATCACTGACATACCATTCTTATCTGAACTGAGGGTTTGGACCTACAGTGTGTAGGTCACATTTATTCACAATAATTAAAAAAAAAAATAGTGAAAGCCGAATCAATCTGTTCAGCCCTACTACTAGATACAATATACACTTACCCTTTTTCTTAAATAAGAGGCTGAATTGACAGACATTTTGGGGGTTTTGTCTTTGGCAAGATGTTTTGACAACCATGTTGTTGCTTTTTCCTGATATATATTAATTTGACAATATTAAGTTAATGTTTTGATGTAGAAGATTACATGTAAAATTTGGTCTGCCAGGGAGTTATAGACCTATTCATCATTACAGTGTATAAACTGTACAAATTACACTTATGTTTAGTTAGCTGAGAATTGTTCTCATTCTTTGATTTCTCTTATCTTAATGTAGGTTCAGTAGTCTAGTCCAGAAACACACTGGAAGACCTGAAGTCCCCTTTCAGATGTAGGTCTCCTTTTTGTACATTTATAGGTGCAAAGAAATGATATGTTCAATTCAATTTGTCTTGGCCTTTAGAATAGATGCAAACTTGTAGGCCTATATTTAACCTACTTTTATTCTAATTGTGTAGGCCTATATTTAACTTACTTTTATACTTAGGCCTAATATGACAGAAATACATCATGGTGGTGGGACATCAGTAGTGTGGCAATCTAGAATTTTCGATTATTCTGAATCTGTTCAGATCATTAATGTAAAACCTGCAGAAGAGTAGGCCTAGTTGTGCCATGAGGAACACCGGAAGGTGGCATTTCCTTTTTTGAGGTACCGGTATAACCAGAAACTGTTTGTATCCTAGTGTTTATGTAGTTAGTTGTCACGAACCCGTAGGCCCTAATATTCCAAGTTTAATAGTAATAAGTTTTCTGTGGTGATGAGCCAGTCTCGTTCCAATACTAGGTAGGCTATTACAAAAACTGATAGTGATACTAGTTTTGGTGTTACACAAAATCGAAATATACTATTTTAAAACACGAGTACAAAATTTAATACCAACTTAAGGGGATGGGGGAATATGAAAAAATAATTATAGCCTAGGCTACTTGACTATTTACATTTACAATCTTTAAATTTCATCATTCTAGGCCTTTACTGGTGGGTAGGCCTAATCCTAAAGCTTGATTTAGAACAATAACGTGTAGGCCTACCTGTACGTTCCAGATGTAATAATTATTATTTCATGATTATCAAAACTCTGAGAGACGGGTCCGGAAGACAATAATATTGAGATATTTCAAGATTGAGTGTACACTGGCCCGGACACTGGCCAAATAGACACGAATCGTGACCATCACTTAGGAGGATTAACTGAGATCAAATCGTAATCATATAAACCAATGCAACTGCAGTTCTAAAACTCCCCAGCTGTGTTATAGTTAGATTTACTTGGTTGAAATTAGAAATTTAGCGTGAAACTCTTTAGCGGCACATAGCTAGGTTACAGGTATGATATCTATAATTGCATGCAAATGTACCAACAACAACAACAACCAGTATGCACTACCTACCGTCCTTCTCCACGCCAAGTTGTTGAATGATACCACTAAGACTTGAGTGTATCGTAAAGTGTTTCGGGTCTCTTCGAGAAGAGTTGCAACGTGGCAGAGGAACCTCAGCGCCCTGGATGTGACAGAGACTGAGAGAGGGGTAGGCCCTATGAGTATGAGGTAGCGAACTTCACTGATCTCGACGCTACCCCCCTCGGTACACCAGTGGCAGTGACTGACCTACGTGCAGACCGTCTCGTACAGACCTAATCCTCAGAATAAAGCCAAAAATGCTTTCTCCGAGCCTGTTAGTGACTGAGGCTCGTCGAGCAAGCAGCGGTGCACAAGAACAGGTACAGCCCACTACCCTCAAAACAGACAGCGAATGTTCCAGTCGATGGAAACCCGTTCTACAACTTCGCAACCGAGAATGGAAAAGCAATGGTTCCGGTCCGGTGATTCACAAGAGAGAGGCCCGCGACGTCTTGGCTCGGATAAAACTTCGTACTTACGCTTCTATATTCAATAGGGTCTAATTATGCGGAAGCTGTTAGATTTCACGCTTAGAATCAAAACTATAAACTGCAGACAGTCACAAAGATAAGGAACAGCGAAACTTACCGTATTTGGCCTCGCCAAGACACTATATCTAATATGATCGCGTTTGATTTGATGCCTTGGCGATCGGCTCCTGCGTAGTGGTGTTGCTGAACCTCGCGGTACACTCGCGCGATCTCAATAACACTGACCTATATTCTCTGTTGGGATTTGCGAGTGCGCATGTCCCAGCAAGGTTTATAAACAAATGCACGTGGCTGATAGAGGTTTGGTACCGCACCGCTGTAGCTCGCTGCACTCTATGTACCTACAACTCTGTTTGAGTCCTGTTGGGAGTAAACTTCAAAACGGACAATTAAACGTTAAACCTATGGGTACCGCTCCCATGTAGGCCTACCTCAGCAGTTGTTTTTTTTGGCGCCACCATTAACCCCTGCAACCCCAGGGCAGGGAAATTTGAGAGGCAAATTGTCTATAATTAATATGCTATATAGGCTATATCTGAATTAAAACTATAGTTCTTAACTGGACACGGGTGGAGGTGAGGGGAGGGAGGACCAGCTAGCACCACTCCTTTAGGTAATGAGGCCCGCCATTCTGATACATACTGTTATACATGACCGCCATTACAGCCATTACAGTGTTCTGCATCATCGCCATCAGGCCTGTAATGTCATTCATGATGATAAGACAAGGGGTGCTGTCCCCCAAATCTGAGTTCCTCCATCCTATCCCAGCTGTTGTTTTCATGAGGAGGTGACAGATTTCGAGAGGTTTAATGGAATTCCGTCTTCCACCCATCCCCATCAAAGAAATGTCCCCGCAGTACGGGTATCATGTTACCAACTATACAATTTAACACTTTCTTTCATTTCGAAATTGTTATATAGACCTATGTACCGGAAATAAATGTGATCGGTTACCATGGCAACACATTGTTTTTTGTGTTTTTTTAGATAATTCGAAAGCTTTTTTTAGATCTAAATATGCTAGAAGTGAAATTTCCTTTTGATTTAAATTTTGATAAATATTTGTGAATAGTGTGTAGTGAGCATCAGATAATGATATACCTTTTCTGAAACCATACATATATATTCATATAATATTTTTTCTTTTTCCATATATTCTATATTCATATAATTGTCGTTGAACACACTTTTCCAGTGTGGGATTTCACGAGAAGCCGCAGGCTTCGAGTGAAATCCCTGGTCGAAAAAAACGAGTGGCCATCATGTACAGTAAGTCAGAAACTAACCTCGTTACATCCTATTTTTATACCACGATCTCATGTTGTAAAATAAATGAATAAACAAACTATTTATTTACCTCGCTTCTCTCCAATGTTCCGCCATATTGATTTGGTTCATGCCAAATCACTAAACAAGCGTATAACTGATTGGCTGATCAATGACGGCACAGTGGCATATGACGTCACGAATGGGCGTGACATCATGAGCGAGTGAAACGTCAACCAATGAGGATGCTTCATACATTTAGGCTAAAAAAGGTAATATTTTCACGCGTGGATCCATTCAACAAAACACAATAGCAGGTATCCACTCATTTGCAGCGTGTACAACCCCCGATCGTGGTATAAAAGTAAAAAAGGAATGTCATGTAATATTAGGATTAATGTCCTACAAACAAGTATCATATTCATAAGCATGTTCAGTAAAATAATTTTAAAATGTATTAAAATAGAATATGGATAACATGATACGTCAAGTACAAATAGTTATATATTGTTGTAGTCGGGGTTGGGAGGCGGGGGACGAGTGATGTATTGGGGTACATTCGTCTCCCGCCTGGGGGCACTGAGGGTCTCACACTGTGAGTGAGCACGGGACCATGGGGGGAGGGACTATAAATAGGGGAGGGAAAAGGGGGTAAGGCCAGTTGGCGCCCGGGCAGGGATATGAGCAGAGCTCCCCAGAAACACTTCAAAGAAATAAACAGAAAGATCGTCACCTGTATTTGGACTTGGAGTTATCTTCTTGCGGCGATAAACACTCAACAGCCCTGCCGGGCAAGGTCCCCTCACCAACTCATTTAATTAACACTTCAGAGGTCCCAGGTGGTGCGATCCCCACTCTGGGAGGATATACCCTCTGCTATCATCCCTCTCCCCACATTAATTTCAGAATAATATAACTTACTATTAATAAGTCACGAACCAGAGACGAGTCGAGACGAGACGAGACGAGACCGGAGACGAGACGAGCTACTATATACAACAGCAAACACTATGTTCTCTTCACATTTATTCAACCGAAGCTCCGACAATATTGATGGCGACAACAATGGTGGCAGCGGTGGGATTGATGCCAGCGATTCCCACCCTCTATCGCCATCAGGAGAGGTAGGAGTGCACCCGAGAACGTGGAGTAGCTGGCTGGGCCAGGGCTACGAACGGGCGGGGGTGTTACAGCAGGATCTCAGCACACCACCGAAGGAGGAGTCGAAAGACAGGAAGCCAGAGATAGCGGAGACGAGCGGACCGCCAAAGAAAATGAAAGTCACCCCCCGATCCTTCGATGGAACAGGATCTTTGTCTGAGTTCCTCCATCATTTCCGCCTTGTCGCAGAATTGAATCAGTGGACAAATCATGAGAAAGGTTTGCACCTAGGCGTGTGTCTGGCTGGGCCGGCGCTTCGGCTCTTGGAAAAGGTGGACTTTGAGGATGAGGGAACGTTTCCACGACTGGTACAAGCCCTCTACGAACGATTCCAACCAGCAGACCAGATCGCACTTTACAGGACGGAACTTCGGGCTAGGAAACAGAACGAAGGAGAAGGTCTCCAGCAGATAGCCGATGAGATCGAGAGGTTGGCCAGATTGGCATATCCTACAGCCGACCGGGACATCCTCGACGACCTAAGTAAGGACCTGTTCACGGCCGCACTGGCTGACGCCCAACTACGCCGATGGGTGGCCCAGGCCAAACCCCGAACTCTCGCGGAAGCTCGTTCGGCCGCTCTTCATGGAGGAGCCCATTTTGCCGCGGAAGCGCAAGGGGGACGAACCCGATCAACCATTCGGGCCGTGCAACCCGAGCGAAGCACCGATGAGCGAATGGGTCAACTCGAAGAGATGTTGAAAACCTTGATGACCAAAGCAGAGACCTGGCCGCGCCCAAGCCGAAATAGGGATATGACCAATAAGTGCTACGGATGTGGGGAAGCTGGTCATTTTAAACGGGAGTGTCCCAATCGGGTTCCCAGGATAAGGAAGGAGGAGACGGAAAACTCCGGGGGACAGTAGGTGGCCGGGCCACTGTCCCAGCAGCATCCGGCACAAGCGGGGAGCGGACGAACACAGGGGAGACGAACATTCAAGGGAGATGGGACCAGCGATCAAAGGGCATCCTCGTTCGGGGACAATGCAATGGGGTATGGATCGACTGGTTGGTAGACACAGGCGCTTGTGTCACGCTGCTGGGACGAGCAGTATGGGAGCGGATGGAGAATAAACCAGAGCTCCAACCCACCACCATCAGGGTGGTGGGAGTCGGGGGTCAGCCGATGGAAATATTGGGACGAGTCCAATTGGAAGTAGCCTTTCAAGAAACAACAATACCGGTTCCCGCTATTGTCGTTGATATAAACTATATGGGTATCCTGGGGATGGACGTCCTTAGGCCACTCCGTGGAGTGGTCGATGTAGACAAAGAAACAGTAAAGTTTGATCATAACATAGTACAGGCCGGGCCTGTGGAGGTGAGGGAGGGGACGACCATCCCTTCAGGCACCTGGACGAATCTCCTGGCAAACATTAAGGAGTGGAGCCACCAAGAAGAGGTGGTGGTCGAGCCATACCGGCTCGGGTCAGGACTGCTGACAGCCCGGTCTGTCAACCAGGTAGTAGCAGGGGAAACATGGGTGAGGGTGTCTAACCCCACTAACCAGGATATCGAGTTACACCCGGGAGAACGGGTGGGACACTGGGAGGAGATAGATGAGGACGAGGGAGACGAGTCCCGACCGGTGGGACGAATCAACCCAGAGTCTGCAGCCATAGAGAAAAATGTTCAAGAACAGGAGGGAGATGAAGACCCGATCAACCAAGCCCTCTGGGCCCAGACGGATGACACCGTGGTGCGAGGCAAGGAACAAATCGTCCAACAACTCTATCAGGAGTTTGCAGACATTTTTGAAGAACGGTTGGGCCGAACCTCGAAGGCAACACACACCATTAACACGGGAGACCATCCCCCTATCAAGACAAGACCCCGACGGGTCCCTATCCACCGTAAGAAACTGGTGGAAGAGGAGTTAGACAAACTTCTACAATTAGGAGTAGCCGAGCCTTCCCATAGCCCCTGGGCCTCCCCGGTCGTCTTAGTAAAAAAAAAAGATGGGGGTTGGAGGTTTTGCGTCGACTATCGTCAGCTGAATCAGGTTACCCGTAAAGACGCGTACCCATTACCCAGAATGGACGACATATTAGATAGCCTGACTGGGGCCAAGGTTTTTGCTACCATAGACCTGGCCAGTGGGTACTGGCAAGTAGAAATGTCACCCGATTCCCAAGAAAAAACGGCTTTCTGCACACATAAAGGACTCTACCAGTTCCGGGTCATGCCTTTTGGCCTGGTAAATGCACCTTCCACGTTTGAGCGACTCATGGATGCGGTCCTGTCCGGCATGATAGGAGACGAATGTCTCGTATACCTCGACGATGTCATCGTGTTCGGAAGGACGGTCGACGAATGCGCGGGACGATTAAAGAAGGTCTTTGCCAGGCTAAGGGAAGCAGGGCTCCGGATTAAAACCAAAAAGTGCCAGCTCTTCCAACGTGAAGTCAGTTTCCTAGGCCACCGGATCTCTGGGGACGGGGTGGGTACGGATCCATCCAAGGTAGAGGCATTGCTGAGCTGGGGGACGTTACAGGATCGGAAAGACGTGAGGTCCTTCATGGGCTTCTGCTCATATTACAGGTCCTTCGTCCCCGGGTTTGCCCGGATCGCGACCCCCCTACATGCTCTCACCAAGAAAGGGGTTCCGTTCGAATGGACGGACCAATGTGAGGAGGCCAAACAAGAACTAATCAAGGCTCTAAGTCACTCACCACTCTTGGCTTTCCCCGAGGCCGAAGCAGAAATGATATTAGACTGCGACGCATCAGCAGAGGGCCTGGGAGTGGTGTTATCACAAATGGTAGAGAGTAGAGAGAGGGTACTCCAATTCGCCAGCCGGACAATAACGAAGGCAGAAAAGAACTACTGCGTAACACGCAAGGAGTTGCTGGCAGTAATCTTCGGAGTAAGAAAATTCCGCTCCTACTTAGTAGGAGCTAAGTTCCTCATCCGAACCGACCACAGCGCTCTGAAGTGGCTTATGCAAACGAAGGAACCCGAGGGGCAGTTGGCCCGTTGGATAGAGGAGTTAGGGTGCTACGAATTCCGAATCGAACATCGTCCGGGCACTCGTCACGCCAATGCAGACGGACTCTCGCGCCAACCATGTCATCAGTGTGGCCGTATCGAGGATGGAGACGAATCTGGGGACGAGGACGGGGGTGTGGTAGGGATGTTGCGCATCGACCAGGCAGTAGACGACCTACGGAAATGTCAGGAGACGGATCCCCTGCTGCAGGAATTTCGTCTCGGGGTTGAGAAGGGAGCAAGGCCCGAACCAGGGCGCGGATTCGGGGATTGGGAAGCTGACTGGCTCCACCGCCGTTTTTCTGATCTGTCAGTACGGAATGGAATATTGGGCCTCATGACATTAGATCAGCATGGGGGCCGGACGTGGAAAGCATTCGTCCCAAGATCAGTCCGGGCTTCGTTAATCAGTCAGGCACACCAAGGACCATTCGGGTTACATGCAGGCCGTGACAGAACTAAGGAAAAACTGGGGAGAAAGCAGATTTGGCCGGGGATGGACAAGCATATCGCGCTGGAGATCGAGTGTTGCGCCACTTGTCAACAAACAAAAACTCAGGGTGCGCGGAGACGAACTCGGATGGGCGCTCGTCCCCTTGCCACGGTGGGGGAGGAATGGGCGATTGACATCACTGGGCCCTTCAAGACAACAGAGAGAGGCCATAAGTATGCGTTAGTGGTAACAGACCTATTTTCAAAGTGGACGGAGGCGTTCCCCATAGCTAATATGACAGCATCCACGGTGGCCAGGGTCCTCGTCCGGGAGATTGTGTGTAAATTCGGGGCACCCAAGACCTGGCATACCGACCAGGGTAGAAACTTTGAGTCGGAATTATTCGCCGCCATGGCGAATCTGATGGGGATAGATAAAACCAGGACGTGCCCGTATCATCCCCAGGCCGATGGGCAGGCAGAACGCTGGAACAGGACAATGTTAGCAATGTTAATCACTGTGACCGATGTGCAGGAAGAATGGGACGAGTGGTTACCCTATGTAAGTGCAGCATATCGAGCGGGACAGCACCGGACAACGGGGTTCTCCCCGAATTACTTGATGTTTGGCAAGGAGGTACATCTACCATGGGAATTATGCTACCCTTCCCCCGAGACGGGGACGAACCCATTTGAATTCGTCCAACAATGCCACGACAGAATGGCCGAGTCTCACCGTATAGCATGGGAAAAGCTGGGGACAGCACGAGAAAAAGACGAAGCGTGGTATAACCAGAAAGTTAGGGAAGTCAGATATAGGGAGGGAGAGAAGGTTTGGTTCTTTCAACCAATAAAAAAAATAGGCCTAAGCCCCAAATTCCAGAGATTCTGGACGGGCCCTTGGACCATAGAAAAATGTTTGTCATCCACGACCTATAAAATCACCTGGGGACGAAAGTCCAAGGTAGTACATGGAGACAGCCTCAAAGTTGCTCGCCAACGGGACCAGGAGGAAGACGAGGACAGGGCCCCAGTGGAGGTGGTTGCTAGGGAGATCCAGACGTCCTCCTGTCCGGAGACGGATCCTCACTCCATCACCGGAGACGGACCAGAGCAGAGCAGCTATACTGCATCACTGCCAGTACTGACGATCATGCCACATTCGGCGAAAATAGAGGACCGAGGGAGAAATCACTCCCGGAGTCCAGTGAGGGATAAGAAGAGGAATGATAAAGAGAGGGAGAAGAAAGACCACAGCGAACACCGGAGACGGAGGGACAGAGAGTTGCAGACGATTGACCCGGGAAGGGCAGAAGATCTTGGCCTGGGAAGGAAGAAGGTTGCGTCGAGAGTAGTGGTGCCCGGCAACAGCCGGCCGGAGACGACCGACCGACGGGTGGTGTCCTCAACGGGGGGACGAGGTACCTCGGAGGTGAAACACCACAGAAGGGAGACGAGGGACCAGGAGGTGGCGCCGCCGGTGACCAACACCGTCGCCAACCAGTCACTACCTCGAGACCGTCATGTGGCGCCCTCTGGGACAGAGGGAGAGGGTCATACCGGAAATTCAACCAAGAGAACCACTTCCGGTGTAAACAGGTCGGACTCGGCACCCCACAAAGACCAGAACCAACTCTCCACTGTTACTAAAACGTCTGAAAGTGACCCGAATCAAGTCAGTATGCTGTCAGTAGAAGATGACGAGCCCAGCTGGACGAAGACAGATGCCGAGGCCCTGGCTCCAGGTGAAGATGGGCGATTCAGTTGTTGGGCCTGTGACAAAGTTTTGGCCAGCAGGAAGTACCTACTCAAACATCTCGGCACCCACGAAACTCTTTTCAAAGGAGTGTTATGCCCCATCCGAGCTTGCCAGAAAGCAGCATATGTATCCAGAGCCCAAGATCTCAGCCCTCACATCAAGAACCACCACGGAGTGGACATTGAGATCGATCAAGGTATGGCTAAAGTTTTGAGGATGACGGCTCGGACACCGGCACTATACGCTCGACTCGCCACGGAGGAGGAGGTAGCGCTATACAGGTCAGGGGAGAGAATGTGTCCCCGATTACCCGGGGGTCCAGTGATGCAGGCACTCCTTGAGGGGGGTGACCCTCCTTCCAAAAAGCGTAAGACGGAGGACACCCGAGTAGTCGTCCCCAGGAAGTCCAGGTCTACCAACCCAAAACCAGTGGACCAGTCCCCGAGACGAATGTCCCCCCGCAACCTCCAGAATCGTGTAGCACCAAGGGCCGAAGCAGCATGGGGTCAGGAGTTGACTCTCTCCAACCGGGACACCCGTGAGGACCGATCGGCAAGATCTAAAGAATCGACTGAAGGGCGGTCCCGGGACGAGCGAGACCGGACTCCCAGTGACAAGAAAGAATCGTCCCACCGGAGTAGGAGCAAAACAGACAGTACTAGAGATGGTAACTCTCACACTAAAGAATCATCTCACTCGAGCAAGGTTGGTGCAGAGGGCACGAGCCGAGAAAAGGCCAAGTCTAGCTCCCACCGTCGCCCACGAGAGCCCCAGGAGAGACGAGACGAGTGTCCGTCCCCTTCAACTGGTTCGACCCAACAGCCACCGACCTCCCACCAGAGAGACGAGGAGGAGACCGGCAGTTCGAACGAAGTGGCAAAGAAGGAAGACCAACGAGTGATCGAAGCAGCCATCACGTTAATAAAGCTAGACAAGGAGGAGAAAGAGGAGGGAGAAATTGGCAGCGATCTCGGGGAAGAGCCAAACATCGAGATTGGTGAGGACGTGTACATCGACCTCACATCGGTGGAAGAACCAGCGAACTCTACCTCGGTAGAAGGAAGGGAAGAGCCTCAACGTACGGTGAGCTCGACGACCATCAAAGAAACCGGTAGTGTTGCACCAGCGGGACCTCGCAAAGGCGAAACAAGGGCAGAAATCCACCCTCCCCCGATAATCACCCACCAACCAGCTCCGGCTCATCAGTCCCCTCAGCTCAAAGCAAAGTCACGGTCTTCGACTTACCAACAGTTTCTCCATACCCAACAGCCTCCCGCTCACTCGTCCCCCCAGTTCGGGCCTCAAGCTTCACAGCCGACCTTGTACACCCCACCTGGGGGTACGCGTACCGGAGGCCTGTGGGCAAGTTGGCCTGCCAATATGCCCACCCCGGGGACCCAACAGATGATGTTGCAGATGCTGACGTCCCTGGAAAAGAACTTAGTTCCAACTGCACCTGTAACAGCACCCACCCCGCCAGTGAGGGAACTTGTGGCCCAGAGCGGTCTCGACATCGAGTCACCAAGCACGCCAGAGGAGAAGCGACAGGTGAAGCCCCCGCCCTCTTCCTTAAACACACCCCTTTTCCAGGTGGCCACCGGAGACCCGAGAGACAGATCCGCACCAGCCGAGTGGTCAGTCCCACTGGATCTGACTCCGGGGTCTAAGAGGACGCTGGAAGCTCTCCAGGAGAAGGAGTTCAACCCAGCCGAGGCCGTCAACCAGATGACACTGGGATCCCAGGATGATCCGAAGGAGACGGTGGGACGATCCAACCTAAAGAGGAAAGTGGAAGGTGCAGAAAAGAAGGAGCGTGCAGCAAAGAGTGGACCGTTCGGACGCCGTACCCGGACACCCCTCCTGTCAGGGTCTGTGTTCAACCCCCGGAGTGAGCTTCCTATGCCCGCAGACATGTGGATCCCGTCCACCGTCACCATGTCCGAGTGGAAGCAGCAATGGGACATTGCGGACATGGATGACGTGTGGACGGTGAAATACCGGAGATCCTTCATCTGGAGAGGGAACGCCAATACCAAAATCCCGAACCCAGAGTTAACCATCGACCTACCCGAAATAGCGACCCACCCCATACAATCGGTGCGGGAGCGATTGACCAGGAGCGAGTTGGAGCCCGGAGTGATCCGTTTCGTCCAGACCGCGTGGAAAACCCACCGCAGGGAGATCGAGGAGGAGGACTGAGTTGATACTGATAATTGCGATATTGTTATTGAATGGTGTTACCTGTCCATAAGAAGGACCAGTATTGTGTAGTACTTGTAGTAGTTGTATGCTTATGACCAGTGTTGTTACGGACTGGCTTATGTTCTGTGTATTTGACGATATTGGGGATTGATTAATTTAATTTTGGGGTCCAAAATTTATTAAGGGGAGGGTATTGTTGTAGTCGGGGTTGGGAGGCGGGGGACGAGTGATGTATTGGGGTACATTCGTCTCCCGCCTGGGGGCACTGAGGGTCTCACACTGTGAGTGAGCACGGGACCATGGGGGGAGGGACTATAAATAGGGGAGGGAAAAGGGGGTAAGGCCAGTTGGCGCCCGGGCAGGGATATGAGCAGAGCTCCCCAGAAACACTTCAAAGAAATAAACAGAAAGATCGTCACCTGTATTTGGACTTGGAGTTATCTTCTTGCGGCGATAAACACTCAACAGCCCTGCCGGGCAAGGTCCCCTCACCAACTCATTTAATTAACACTTCAGAGGTCCCAGGTGGTGCGATCCCCACTCTGGGAGGATATACCCTCTGCTATCATCCCTCTCCCCACATTAATTTCAGAATAATATAACTTACTATTAATAAGTCACGAACCAGAGACGAGTCGAGACGAGACGAGACGAGACCGGAGACGAGACGAGCTACTATATACAACAGCAAACACTATGTTCTCTTCACATTTATTCAACCGAAGCTCCGACAATATTGATGGCGACAACAATATATAAACATTCATTTCAATATCGGGTATATAATATTTTAAATTTATGTCATTAAAATCTCAAAGGACAAAAAACAATGTTAATTTTAAGATTTACCACAGTAACCCGGGAAGACCAACAGATGTTGAAGGGTTTCATCCGATTTCTTGTAATTTGTTGTACAGGCATTTGAGAAATAAAAATACTATATATATTTTTTACAACATCATATGATGCTGTTACCATAGCAACCAAATGAAAACACATCAATTCAAAAATTAAAGAAATTTTCTAGTTTTGGTTGCCATGGTAATATAACTACCCTAATCTGAAAATAAATTATATTTCTGAACTGTCCTTGTTGAGACCTTTCATAGCTCTGATGTATTACCACACTTGCCTATATCAGGAGATTTCTGAAAAATCATATTTTTTCTGAGAGAAATTAGCCTTGGGTATATATCCTAAGTTGTTTCCATGGTTACCTTTGACAAACACAGAAAATAATGGATTCATACAACTAATCTTGATTTGCCTGGCAAGAATTTAGAGTTTCAGCAAATTTGGGTGAATGTTTTTTCAATTTATGAATAATTTTGAGTGAAAATTGATGTATTTGATCAAAATCTGTTTCAATGGAGACAGTTTTTCGAGTAGAACTATATTTTTCCTTTAGAATATCAAGGTGTCAAAGACCTTGAAATCTAATATTTTTGTAAAGACAAAAATCCTCAAAATAGCTAAATACAAACTGGAAAAGTGACAAAAATAAGCCCTAGATTGTTACCTTGTTTCCATGGTTACTATTTTTTTCCCTTGAGTTGCCATGGAAAAAAAATACTAAAAAAATTAATTTCCATGATATATATGGTTTGTAGTGATACTAAATCACTATGCAATTGACAAGTACATAACCATGTTTTTTCTCAAGACAAAGTTTGAAAAAAATATCTTTACTTCCATTTTTTCATGCATTAGTTCCTTGAACTCCCACCTGCAGCAGTGCTGACTATGCTGACATTTACCTTTAAAGGTAAATGCCACTGTTTAATAAAAAATGAAGGAATCATGGGATTTTTTTAAACTTTGGATTCAGAAAGAACATGGTTGTGGGAACCCAAAAAGCCCCCAAAAATCATGTCATTGAATTAGTTTTTGTTTCAGGGACCGCTGAAATTTACTACTGTTCATTATAGAAGCCTATGGGAAAACTGGTATTTCCGGAATTTCCCCAAATAGCAGATGATTGAATCATGCAATTTTCTTTAAAATCTGCATATACATGGCTGGCATGTTGTTCTACCTTCCCAATTAAAAATAATAGGGGGTTATTGAACTAAATAAAAAGTTATACAGCAGAACTTGTATCACAATGAGTTTTCCCCATTGAAATCAATAGTGAATGGAAGTAAACTTCAGTCATCCCTAGAACACAAAATAATATGACAACGTCCTGTTTTTTTGGCTTTTTGTATTCCCCCAACCATGCATGTTCTTTCTCAAGAAGAAGTTTGAAAACAATATTGCAAAATAATTAGTTTTTTTCATGAATTAGTGCCTAGTGCTGACAACGCTGGCATTTACCTTTAAGGTTATTTATTTTATAATATTAGTAATATTTGAGTATGGTAATGGTTTAATGTATGATCCTATGAATATTTGTTGATAACCTTGTTAACAGAGGCTGTAACTTTGACTTTATTTTTATAGAACTATTTTTGTGTATGTTATTTTTCACCATTAATAAAATCCAGTTCCAAAATACTTTACACCTTGTTAAAGTTTATCATCTTATCGGTATATGTAAAATGGTAATAATTGTAAAAAAATTGTGAATAGGCCCTATTTTAAAATTTAACGACATATATAAATGCGGCAATCCAAATGTTTGCGGATGATACGATTATTTATGGTATAAACAAAGATTACAAGAAATTAGGTGAATCACTGCAGAAAATAGTGTTTACTCATGGTGTAAAGTGAATAAAATTTCACTTAATATTGACAAATTTAAGATAATGAGGATGAATATTAGCAACAGAAACAAACTTTCCGACCCAAACATATATGACTTTGGTAGCACTCAGATAGAACAGGCTAAGGAATATACCTATCTGGGTCTCAACATTGATGATAACCTACCTTTTCGCCCCTACCTTCTCAAGAAAATGCAAATAACCAGAAACAAAATTAAGCAACTAGCTAGATTACGGGAATCATTCCCAGATAGTATAATAGTAAATCTGTACAAGGGCACCATTTTACCACTTTTAGATTTTGGTGACACTATTTACAGTGGCACACCAAATACAGCTTTATTAAATAAACTTGAAGTGTTACAGAATTCTGTGTTAAGGATAGCAACATTCTATGATAGCAACAAGTAAATAGTAAAAAGTTTTTATATGAATCTTTTGATGTTTTCAACTTTACAATTAGTGTGAACTTAATGTAGCTAATTTTCGTTTCCAAGAGAAACGTTTCTCGAATTCAGAGAGGGGGAGGGGGATGGAGGCAGTAACATTTAATGATCGATAATTATTATTTATTCATATTTCGAATGTATCAATGACACAGACCTGAAATATATATTACCAATTTGAAATGACTAAATATCAAAGGCGGGAAGTCAACCCAGAACATAGGAGGGGAAGGGGTGGGAGAATTTATATTGATACAAGAGGCTTGCTTCTTGAGCCCACATAGGCCTGTCAAAAAAAAAGTTGGGTCGAAAAAAAAAGTTGGGTCAAAAAATAAGTTGGTCGAAAAAAAAGGTGGACGAAAAAAGAGTTGGTCGATATAAGAGTTGGTCGGGGAAAAAAAGTTGGTAGAAAAAAAAGTTGGTTGCTAAAAAAGTTGGTCGAAAAAAGGTTGGTTGAAAAAAATCTGTCCTAATGGGATTTTTATGACATTTGCGGTTTGTAGCAATTTGGTTGATGAAATGAAATGGTGTGTGTGTGTGTTTTGCAGTCTAGCCCCACCACCACACCTTACTACTCCTTGTGATTCCAATAAACAATCAGTTATCTTGTTATTGCCTAAAGCAACAGGTTCACAATCACTGGCTATGCAAATTCCCTATTGAATCAGCAAGCCACAGAGTGTGACCAATACAGTATAACACACAGATAGATCGTATCTGCTATCTCTGATCTCAACCATGCCTCACCTCTGCATATGCATGCCAAGAGATTTGATCTGATAAAACAACACAGATTAGATCTTATCGATTGACAAATATGCTCCACAACAGACAGATGATTATCAATAATTGGCACATATCTGAGGGATTCATTGATTCGAGCAATAGGCCTATCGCCCTATGGAGTCCACATCTGGTTTTGGTCAGACACGGGAGCATCTGCGTGCGGGGAGCACGTCCAGTTTACATAGGGCTACCATTGGGTTCATAGGTTTTGCTTGTGTGTTCTGCTCTTAAAACTCGATTTTCTCAAGATTTTGAGAGAATATTGCCTAATCATTAGGGATATGGCAAGTGGACAACAATGGTATAAATGTTCAGGGAAGAAATTGCAAATATATTTAAAAGGGAGGGAAATAGCTGCTTCCAAAGAGAGAAAAACATCTCTGGTTGAGTTCTGTCAGTGAACTGGGGTTCGCCATAGACCCCCGGCCCCTGCACTCATATAGGAATAATAGGACATATATTGCTCATTCCACCTATCAGAAATTGTACCCTTCTTCATGGATTTTAAGCTGAAAAAGGACCTCTTTTTTCATGAAAATGCTGACTTTCTGGCCTGATAAAAAACGCTGACTTTTTTAAAGCTAAATAATTTTGCTTCTTAAAATCAGAACTTGCTGCTTCTTTATATCAGAAAGTAGTTAGAGAGAATTAAGAAACAAGAAGATTGATGCAGACACTTAGTCAGCCATTGCATCAATTAGAAACAATGCTACTATGCCATCAGATTATTTGCAGGTCCTTGATTACCATACTTATCCTAAAACTGAAACTACTAATAGTACTTAAAACAAGTGGCTGGCCCACATGTAGAAAGAACAAAATCGGCTGCATCTTGTAATAACAGTGACCAGTACTAGTTTCCTGTTATAAGAGAAGTTAATAGTAATTGTCTAAGAGAGTATAAACAAATGGAAGTCTATGGAATGTACTTAGCAGCACTGGAGTCAAATAGGTTTGGACATGGAAATCTAAAGATTTCCACACCTTTAATATGTTCACTGGGGTCAGATCTATGTTTGGACGTGGAAATCTAAAGAATTCCACACATTTCACATGTTCTTCTTTCCAGTAATGGTTATCACTTGTACATTTATCCCATGCACACCTTTTACAAGGCATGATTTGAGGAGGAAATGGTTTAAATGAAGTAATTATTCCAAGAAATGGGTTTGTTTACTCCTCCACGCCTATCTATAACACTGGAAGCTGGGAGCACACAAGTCAGTGCATGCTCCCGGTAGCTGGATGCACGTGGCCGTAGCTAAGTCACGGCTCCAGAGGGGGACAGGCCTATTACATGATCTTCAATTACGTAATTCACGAATAAAAAGGAGAGGAAAGAGAGACAATGCTGACGACCTTCATATGGAGCTATCACTTCCAAAACTAAAAATCAGAAGAGAGGCACACTTGTTAGAATTTGCCTTTAAACTCTCAAAAAACAAAAAAAATCTTAGTTCAGGTGGAGGGAGAAGCCTAAAATACTGATTCCAACCCCTCGTACGGAAAAGATAAAAAGATCAATTGTTTTTTCAGCTCCTCACTTGTGGAACAACAAAACAAAGAATTCTTTTTATGATAAAAATAATGCGTAGATGACCTGTTCAATTATAGAACTTACCAAAAGAATCAGTATATAACATTGTCACAATAATTTATGTTCTCTATTTGCTGAACTTGCATAAAAATCGTAGCTCTCTCATAACCTTCTGTTTCAGATCTATTAGCATTGCATGAGCCAAGATGGCAGGATAATACTGGAATAAAATGTTGTCGTAAAAAAAAAGAAAAAAGAATCAGTATATATGTTTGTGGGAAGTATGGTTGCCATTTATATTGTATTTCTCAATGTGTATTCACTAGTTGAAAGGGGTTTCAGTCTTCATGATTATTATTGTATTTTATACTCCTAACGGCTCTGAGTAACAACTAACAACAGAGCCATACACCAAGGTGTATGGCTCTGCTAACAACTAACAGAAAAATGTGAGTAGGCCTTATCCTTGATGATCTGCGAGGAAGAAATGTAACTGAACATAGAACGATTATCCAATTTACTGTATAACAATTATAAAAGTCATGGAAATACAATTCAAATCAATCAATTCCCCTTAATTGTCACAAAATCATAGAACTCAAAAGTTTTCAAGTTCTGTCAAGTTCCCCTCCCTTGCTCCCTCGCCCCTATACCCCCTACCCCTCCTCCGCCTGTCCTTTCCCCCCTCCCCCCCTCCCCCCCTCCTCCCCCTCCCCCTCGATCCCTACTCCGCCTGTCCCTCCCCCCTCCCCTCCCCCCCCCCCAACACACACGCCCTCTAGCTGACGTTATTTATGGGAGGCTCATATTCCTAGCTAACGTTATGGGTTCAAGCGCCTTTCCATAATTTAGAGCTGAGCGGCTAGCCCGAATTGACGAACGGTTCGTGTCGGTTTACCTTCAATGGTGAACGGATAGATGTGTGTATAACCAAACTAGCCGTTTGAACGGCAGCATCCTATTTTGCCTCTCTGTGTCGATGGTAAGTCTTCACTATTTAGTGCATATAATATATGTTTCGAGATATAATTTATCCTAAGTATACGGATTTAAAATGTTATGGTGTGTGTGGTTGGTTCTTGGGTAAATAATGGAATAATCCGATTCCCGACCCCCAGCAGCGAACCTGCCTCCACCTGCATCAGCTTATCTGACACCACTAAATTAGTAGGCTCTAGCGCTACACTAGCCTAGCTTACATTAGACTCTTAGCTACTCTTAGGGCCTAGTCTCTAGCTATTTCAATTCAGGGGTTTCAAATAAGGGCGAATGTAGTAGTACTGTACGTAGGCCTACCGTACATGTATACTGTACATTTGTGAAACTAGTAAGTAAGTATAGAGTCTAGCCTCTAGGACTTAACTGGCAACGCACGAAAAGCACCATACTTCAAATATAAGTTTAACTGTTATGGTCATGCGTAATTTACTAATGAGTGTCTAAATGTTTGTGGTCAATAAAAATATTTAAAAAAATATATATAAGAGGTTCTTTTACACTGTTTACAAACACAACTTGAAACTGAGCTGATATATTTATTTCAGATTGCAGGATGAATATTTTGATTGCATTGATAATATGCGCAAGCGTAGCTGAGATGAGCAAGGCACATAGAATCCTCCTTCTCACTCCACCAGTTAGTCGCGGTAGTAAAAGTAATCTTCACCTGATGATTAAACTTGGTGAAACTCTGGCTAATCGTGGTAAGACCAATTAAATGAAATAATGATCGAAATAAGCTGTTTATTATTTAGTACCGGTAGGCTACCTTCGCCTGAGTAGGCCTATTCATTGCTCACGCCAATTCTCTTGTTTGGCCTGTAATTTCTCTAAGAATTATTTAATTATTAGGCCTACTCCCCTAAAAAGGGAGGAATATTTTCCAATTCTAATGTGTGGATAAATTCTCCGTATACTTTATGTTCAATGATTATTTCCAGGGCATAATATATCGATAATCATGCAAGGAGAGCAAACCATGAGATCCAAACTGATCCAACAAGACCGCTTTCCATCTGCTATGAACAAAACTTATGCCGAATGGTATGGCAAGGAATTACAAAAGCTCACACCCAGTATGATGAGAGGCCAAACGATTAATCGTGAGAACATGAAGAAATTTGGGGAAATATTCCTCGAAGAATGCCATCAACTTCTCCGCAACAAAGATCTTTTCCAAAAGCATAAAAAGGCTAAGTTTGATTTGGTCATCATTGACCAGATACACATCTGTGGTTATCTTTATGCCTGGAAGCTGGGAGTAAAATACATTACTCTAGAATGTTCCAGTTATTTGACACTTTTGGCGGATTCAAACACTCCAGCTCCTCTGTCTTATGTACCAGTCTTCACCTCTCGCCTCTCTGATAGAATGGATTTCTTTGGAAGGCTGAAGAATGCTGTCATGGCTCCGTTTATGAGACATTTTATGATCTCTATAGTTACTTCTCCGTATGATGACATCAGAGGTAATTTTAGATTTTTGATGTTCATATGTTCGCTGGCATACAATGTTACCTGTTATATGTACCCTCAATACCATACAAAAAAGTGTTGATTTTTTATGAATATGATTTAATGACTAACACTGAAGATTTTTTTTGCATGTTTACAAAGCTGCACATATCAAAGAAATACTTTAACGTGTACCTTATTTGACGTTTTACAGAACAGTACAAACTTGCACCAAAAAGGACTGTGCAAGATCTGCGAATGGAAGCCGAGTTGTTTCTCATTAACTCAGACATTTCTTTTGAGTTCCCTCGTCCCATGATGCCCAATACAATTATGGTTGGAGGAATGCTTACAAGGCCTGCAAAACCATTGTCACTGGTAGGTGCTAGCATTTTTTTTCTGGTTTGTTTTATTTTTATTATGCAAAGAATTTAGCACTTCCAGCATTCTGACGTCAGAGTGGGTCTGACTTTAGAATGGCACATACATGTCAACTCATACATGTGAATCAACATGGATTTGACATTGTTGACCATCGATCAGTGGGAAGGCTAAGTGGGGGCTAAAACCATAGCTTGCCAACCCTGTTTCTTTGTTCTAGTTGCTCCCTTGTTGAGTTCTAGCGAATCTGATTATTGAGACAAGACGAGTAGGCTACCAAGATTACAATAGGCCCACATATAACGTAATTTTACACTAACGCATCTACTTTAACCAAGTGCAAAGAACACCCGAAGCGGTCCTCAATATTTGTCCTTTGCGATCTGGACTCGACAGTAAATCCTTTCCTGTGGGAAATAACCAAGTCCTTTTATTCTTTTTCAGGAGCTAGAAAAATTCGTTTCGGAGGCAGGCCCCGCTGGAATAATTGTTGTGAGCTTTGGTTCAGCTTTAGACCTTTCTCTCATGCCAGACTTAGTGGAGATGTTTATAAAGGCTCTGAAAGATCTCCCCCAAAGAGTCGTCTGGGGATCTAAATTCGTACCTGACAATCTACCGGCGAATATAAAGGTTATGCCATGGATACCACTCAAAGATATTCTCGGTAAGGAAATGTTACATTAGTTCACCAACCATATAAAAAAACCCATTGGAGGCTGGACTAAAGGTATTCCTCCATGATCAGTGCTTTGAACTGAAACTTTTAACATGAAATAATGAGGGAGGGTTAGCCTACTGCCAACCGCTTAAAAAGTCATGTCGTGGTTGATTTAAATTCCTATAATAGAGGACGATGAGTGGAAAATTCGATTTTTTGTTTTTATTTCTGAAAGAAATCGCAAAGAAAAAGTTGCAGAGGGAAACAATCAAGTTTGTACACGGAGATGCATGGCCTTTGACCCCTTTCCACGAGAACAATGCATGTTAGGATGGTACTGCATGCTTGCAGATATTGGTTGCTATGACAGCCGCTCCATGGAACATTAGAAATCACCTGCTAGCTCCTTGTATTCAGCTGGTAAAATAAAATAAAACCTAGTCATATCCTAAATTTCCACTAATTTTTGCCGTTTGATCATTCCATATAGTGAAGTGATCTTGCCCCCTGAAAAGGTAACTAAATCCCCAAAATTAAGACAATCACTGCATATTTTACAAAGTTACAACAAGCAAGCATTTTAAACATTACCCTTGTATTTTCGTGAATTTTACCTTTGACCCCATGTATAAGGTCAAACGGAAACCTTTTAGAATGTAAGACCATCATAATTGGAATGTTCTCTATATCAGCTTTCATCATGTAAAGAAAACCTTTGTTGTACAACTTTCCACTCCAAACACCCCTTTTTCAAATCCCACCCCAGTAAACATGATTAACTAATACATAGAAAGAATGGAACGAGCCGCGCGTAATCGAAAATGTATTGGAAGAGATTCCTCTGAGGAAGCACGTTGCCAGAGGCTTCTTCCACGGAGCAATCAAGTCCAATTCATTTTGGATTACCTGCGGCGAGTTCCATTCTTTACTCAACGGTGAAGTGTGTATCACACAACATTTGTATGTAGAGGCGTGTGGTACATACCGTGTGGTACATTGTTTTGTACCACACGCAAAATAAACTCATTTGATTGGTTCCCTTCCACGCGGGAAAATGCGTTGTCAATGACTCTTACTAGCGTTACTAATGTCATGACGTTAGGCCTACAAAGTAGGCCTACAATATTGCGTCGTCGCCGGCATCAGTGAGAGAAGAATGGCTGTAACTTCGTAAGTAAATAAAGGACTTTGTGTTATAATTCATAATTAATCTAATAGCACCGTGGAGTAAAAATAGTACCGCATCTCGTAGGTGGTCTGGCATCAAGGATCGCATGGACCCTCGACGATTCTTTTCAATAATAACCCACTCGCCTATCGGCTCGTGGGCCATGTGAAAAGAATCATCTTGGGTCCATGCGATCCTTGATGCCAGACCACCTACTCGTGCGGTACTATCATAATATCTATTACATACAGAATGTGACCAAATATTAAATTAAAATCATCATAAATTTCGGTTTATATTTGAAGTAATACTTGATTTCAGGTCATCGATCTACTCGAGCCTTCATAACTCATGGGGGAGTCAACAGTTTATTGGAGGCAGTTTACAATGCAGTGCCCACCTTCATTATTCCCAGTACCGCTGATGCACATGACAACGCCATTCGTGTATCCCGTCATGGAATGCTCTTATGGAAGTCATATGTTGGATTGACTTACGAACTCCTGCGAACGGATATCATTTCATTGGTAAACGACAAGAAGTATGTTCAGAATTGCTAAGTCTCTATCATTTGGGAAGTGTATGTTGTACAGGGTGTTAATTCATGGAAATCGGGGGAAATTTAGAAGAAAACAGTATAATGAACTCACATTTCGTGATTCTTAATTCCGTAAATTACATCATTTTGAAAATCTACAATCCAACAACGACAAGTTTTGTTCTTGATTGTCACATGATTAGCAACGCATTGGTATCCAGAATTCAAGAAGTAGATCTATAGATATTCCCCTGATTAAATGTTCTATACTCATATCCAATATCACGTATGCATCTTTAACTTGTATATAAGTAGTCGAAAATAAACCCGGAGATAAACATCTGATTCAGATTCATTTGAACACATTTACTATTGGGGTGTGTGGGCAATATGTTTATCTCAAATGTGCACATCCAAATTACTTAACAGCTCGTCTCAGTTCAGAGTCGACGTAGGCTAGGTTTATTCGTTGATTGTTTCATTGATTTATTCCTTTTGTTCTGCATTAGTTTTGCATAATTCTATTCTCGCATTACGGTATTTTCCTTTTTGTAAGTTGATTCAAATAAGCACTTTGCCCCTTTACTCTGAGTAATGGCTCACTAAATTCTTGGCTGTATTATTTTTAGATATAAAGATGCTGCATTACATGTCTCATCGGTCTTCCGCCATCAACCACAAGAACCCCGAGAACGTGCTGCTTTTTGGATAGAACACGTGATCAAACATGGCGGTGGCCGTCACCTACGCTGCGCCGCATTCGATCTAAGCCTGTATGAGTATTACATGTTGGACGTTCTGCTCTTTCTAGTGACTTTCATTATTTCATTTATAGTCTTCATATTCTGCTGTTGTAAAATGTGCTTTAGGAAATTCAAAGGCTTATTTCCTGAGCAGTATCAAAACAAAAAACGCAAAGACAGCGATGAATATGATTGCACTGCTCACGAACATTCATCTGTGACTTCTTCGTCGCCAGCAGCCAGCCATAACAAAAGTGGACACCATGTGACGTATGCTGATGACATTTTGAATCAGTATCAACGTCATCCTGACTGTAACCATGGAAACGAGACAAAACCACCGCGATTTAGGTATAAGGTTGGCCAATCTACAAAATAAAACTCAATTATGAAAATAAATATGACGCTCTTTCTTCCCGGTATTTATAGCCGGATTTCCCTGTACATGTTTACTCAAAACGTGGGAAAAGGCGATTCCAGTATTGTTCATTGTGTCAATTTGTGGTAGCTCTCATGCTAGAAGCAACTATTAAGTAATGGGAATAGTTTGTGTATTTGAAAGAAATTCTAATTGCTGCCAGATACCAGCAGGTATGTTGCTCTCCTTCTGGCGAGTATTTAATTCAAATTGTTATTGTCTAAAATGAAATTGGTAATGAGGCATAAGGCGTAATGGCTCTTTATTGCTGGTCCAGGTTTATGGATTAAAGATTGTACTTTAAAATTTCAATTATCATTATAGTATTCTAGATTGAACAAAATTCTGAAATATTTTATTACAGTGATATTACTAGTCAAAGGAAACTCATGTATAAAATACATCAGATGTAATGAAAAGAGTTGTATGATGGGACATTGACAGCTACCTGAGCTTAGTAACGGTAACCTACTTATTGTTTGTTAATTTTACCGGTTAATCTGAAAACCGGCTATGTTAGCAGACGATTATTACAATTTCCTATTGTATGATCATGTTTGAAATGGAAATCATATGTATGTTTGTGTGATGAACCTGTATTAACTCGGCAGAGCACTTATAAAAAACAATCTGGAGATAATAACTGATAATACTGGCGGAATGGTCGATGTATGTACAACTCTGGTCAGATTGACAGTTAAGCTGGATAGTTGCTAGCCTCCATTCTGCCACCATTGACGACATTCTGTGACTAAATGTAAATCTTTCACGGGTCTCCAAGGAATGGCATAAATGAATATATATAACCACGTCGCACACTATTGAACGGCATCATTTTGAGAAGTTAATCAAAAGCCTGTGCAGTTATGAGGGTTTCACTGTCTAAAAAGCTGTATGGCTAATTTTTTGTGCAACATGGCATGCAAGTGTCATTGGGGCGGCGAGCAATTTAAATTAATCGAGGTGCGCACTTGCACCGATCTTTTGACCGAAAATAAACTAGCATTGAGGGCGTAAGTATTCACTCTCTATGTTTTCACATTCTGGCGGTCATGACTGAACTGATTTGGCGTTATAGATGATATATCTGGTCGTCAGAATTCTTAGGATCACTTGGAGTGATGAAGGAACAGTAAATGGGCGTTTTGTGCGTCCAGTCAACAAACTGGTGTAGTGCATGGCGCGCCTATGAAACTCATCCTCCCTAGGTAGGCCCTCTATTCCGCAACGAGTTACTCCATACTACCACCGAATCGGTACCAAACGGGGCAGGGCCATAACGTAGAAACTGGTTTGCAGAGTATAGGGCCTGTCTAGGGAGGATGATGAAACTCTGCCGACGACTACTTGCACTCCCTATATGGAGAAACTATTGATCACAGCTTCCATATTCTAAGAGAAAACAAAGTTCAATGGTTTTGATAGTATACATGTATGAGAAAATTGTCTGTTTCTCAAGAAAATGGGGGTGGCGAATGGGCCCGTATTTTGACTCTAAAGAATACTGGTCCAATTTAGTTGCACACTGAGAATAAAGCCTCCATAAGACTACTTTATCTCAACAAAGTAGGAACCTCATTGAGAAAACTTTGTCAACAGACACCCTCTGGGGCTTTATTGGTCCATTTGTGATTTATTTTAATATATAATTATATTATTTATGTACTGAAATGATAGCTTTGAAAAGCACTTTCGGCAGGCAAAGCCATGCAGAAGCACACGGTGAATTGATACAATTACCATGCTGGTATATCTCCCTGCTCATATATGGGACTAAGTAACGAGTGTACATCGACTTTAAAAGTCTGACAGGTACAGAAGCGTATCTCATTCGGGTTATCACACTAACTAACCAGTGG
This sequence comes from Sthenelais limicola, assembly GCA_942159475.1. Lineage (NCBI taxonomy): Eukaryota > Metazoa > Annelida > Polychaeta > Phyllodocida > Sigalionidae > Sthenelais > Sthenelais limicola. Next base: position 54,665,801 of record OW804095.1, on the reverse strand, counting down.
TTGTCCTTGGAGGGCTTAATTATCTCGACATCCAAGCACTAACTTTTGCTGAACTTTCTAGATTTCGCTTTAAACCTTTATCTAAACATTTTGATTATACATCAGTGTAATTTATCTTTCAAGTTCTTATCTTGTATCTTCCATATTGAAGGGAGTCTATAAAAGTATTATTGATACTTTCAGTGAGTAAAGTACCATATTTAAGTGTTGAAAAGAGAGATAGAAGTTACTTCGAAAAAGCATCATGCAAGTGACAGAAATGTTGTAATTTCTATTTCTCCCTGAGGAAAGCCACTGTTATTTTGCCACTTTTATTGTGTTTTTTTATTAGCTTTGTGATGTAAAAATAGGACTACATGAGTGGTTGGTAACGCCTACGTTACCCAATGTATGCCCGTGTGATTTTTAAAAATATGGTTTGTTTGTTTAAAGCCTTAGGGAGTATCGATCTACGTTGATGGACAAACTGTAGCATCAATTCAAAACATGTTACTTTTACGGATTAAAATTCAAAGTAAAGAAATGTCAAATGTCTAATGGACAGAGCATGACCATGTGGTACCATTTGCTGTGCTGCTTAACTTGACAACATCTTTCCCGTCAAATCTCTAACCACAGTTGGATTACATTGAAGTTCATGTAGTACTGACGGTGACCTTTTAAATCAAAGACTCAAATGGAATACATGACATCAGAGCTATATATATATGGCATGTTTGTTGTATGGGTCATTTTTAATTTTCATGCATGTTTTAATCAATTATTCGTTAAAAGGTTTATGTCTTCTTTCTTTCTTTTTCATTCATTAGATATATAATATGTAATGATCTTCCTTCTCAGTGGAATTGTCTTCCTTCTAATACTGAATTCCTAGTGTAAATATCCATATCTTAAGACATGTTAAGACTTTGTTACTGCGCATCAAGATCGCAGTTTGCATGTGAAATGAGAAATACTTATATCCGATCTAAAGATACATTATTGTCATTTTTTAAATGACGTATATCTTTATTCTGTCATATGGACAAAGAGGTAGGCTTATGCCATTCCCCAATGTATTCCGGGATAGAAATTTTACATTCTATCTTCCTCCCGTTCCAGATCTTGATTTTACCTTTCATATAACAATATCCAGATGTAGAGTAAAACCCAATTCTTATATCACTAATATTTAAACTTTTACATCTCAATAAACTTGGTTGTTGTACGAAATATTTTATAAATATCAATAGAAATGAAGCTATATATAATGTGGAGTTTATCTATTCCATTATATATGTGTAGTGTGGCGTGGTGTCCGCGGTCGAGCTAAGATGTGTATTGGGAGCTTCGGAACTCAGTCGTCCTCCCTAGCGCAAGTATATCCAGTACGCCGGTGCGCTCTGAGTTCATTACACATGCATTACCCTTATATCATAATCCTAGAGTATCTGGAACCCTACACAGCGGTCGGCTTTGGATCTGTGGCGGAAAAACTACTCATACATATACATATCATTCTGGAGGCATTTACATCTTGTAATCAATATTGTGAATGCTACCGCATCATGTGCCTCGTAACTCTGACCAAAAACAAAAATATGAAGTTGTTTCTCTAACTGGTATTAATTGATCTATAATTGGGCCATTCATTTGTATCCCTCTTCTTTAACAGTTTTCAACCTTGATACATACATTTGTCTATGAAATAAATTCAAACCAAAGTACATCATATAATCTGATCAAGATTTTGTGTTTTCATTTCAGCATTGAGCTCTCTAGTTGGTACATCAATCGATTTTCTCAAAATACTATGCTCCCATTCATTACAGTTTTGAGATGGTTCTGCTTATTTTGTGACGCCATCTTTAAAAGTGGTACCATATAGTAGACTGCACTTAGGATCATACTCATACTCAATAAAAGGGCAGCCTTAGTATCAACATTTCTTCTAATATAAATCAACCTAATTTCTTCTATTAATCGAGAATGCCCTATTTCTTTCTGATATTACTTTATTTTTTTTCAGCACGAAGTAAATCAAAATCACTCCTTTATATTTCTCTGTACAGCTGAATGCTTGATGTAGACTCAAAGCGGGGAAATTGAAATTGAGTCCTCTTTTCAGACCTGCCATCCTTAATGGGTTGAGTGAATTATGGGTATTTTATTCTGGTGGTATTTATAAACTAGGGGTGTACCTGTCTACGACGGTTGACAGTCGGAAAAGGGGCCAGTCAAGCGCATATTGTGGATAGTAAGTAGAAGAAGAAACAGACAATTAATTTATAATTTGTTTAAAACTTGCTGGGGCTTGAACTTTTTCTCTAATTCATGTCAATGGCGCGAGCTAATGGCCACCATAATTTTTTATTTCTTTTATTATTTTTCAATCCATCAGAGAAAATGAAATACATATTTTCCAACTGGTCGATAAATCCGCACCCTGCAGCTTGATAACAGCAACTGAAGTCTGAATATCTGGTAAGCACTCTCTCTCTCCTGATCAGTCCCAGAGGCGCCAGCTGGTGGGTTTTGGGTGTCCTAACTTTAGAATCCAGTAGTATGTAGCCTACACTAATAATACTTTCATCAAGGAGGCAAGACAGAAGAACTTTCTTTAATTCATGTTAACAACAAGAGCCATACCCAGTCCCAAGGAAGAATGTTTTCAGTTGCTTTTCAATGATGAAGCCAAGAGGGAGTTAATTTCAATCCTGTGCTGAATCATTAGTGGGAGTAGCCCACTGAGTTGGCTGAGCTCAAGAGACTATCCCTCGCCGCCTAAATATCACACAGGGCCACCCCTGACGCCACCTGGCGAGTGCGAAAGGCACCGCTATTAGCGCTTGGACAACACCGACCAGTCGGGGCAGAGGGCGCGCCGCGCCACGGGTGACGTCGTCACTGGTGCGACGTAGGGACACCACTTCTAATGACGTAGCAGAAATGGGACTATCACGCATGACTTTATCATTTATGGCCACTCTACTCACCCTAATTAAACTGCTACACACACATTATATATGGTTGCTAGTCTAAAAGTGTTTAAGTTAGCCATGTCAATTTGCAACCTCATGTGGTAAATAAATGTGTGAGAGTAATAAACTCTGATCTCAAAGCATGAATGCTTTTGTATTGTTCTTTGCACTTGGCGCGAATCCTTCAATGCTTTAATAATCCACCGCGACCCGGGTTCACTACAAATAGTTTTTCATTAGTGGATGTTTCTAAATGAATGAAACAATGTACCCACCTGTAACTCTGTACATGCCAGTATCAATGTACCCATCTGGAACACTATACCCGCCTTTAACAATGTACCTACCTGTAACACTGTACCCACCTGTAACACTGCACTCACCTGTAACTCTGTACCCACCATACAGTAACTCTGTACCCACCATGCAGTAACTCTGTACCTGCCTGTAACACTGTATCCACCTGTAACTTTAACATTCATGATCACATTAGTACTCATGGTCAATCACTTTAGTAGGCTATTCATGATCAATCACTTTAGTACTCATGTTCAATCACTTTAGTAGACATGTTCAATCACTTTAGTACTCTTGTTCAATCACTTTAGTACTCATGATGAATCACTTTACTACTCATGATCAATCCATGGTCAATCAAGTTATTACTCATGTTCAATCACTTTAGTACTCATGATGGTTTCCTGACAGCAGTAAATACGTGATGTGTTACAGGAGAATGAGTCGATCACAAGTAGCAAAAACGGATTTTGAGGTCTCTTCATATTTGAAAAGATGAGATCAAGCGGATTCCAATGATGGTAAACATGAAGGACATCTAAGAAGTATTTCTATATTTCATGTTTGATATATTTATGTTTGAAAAAAGTTTGCAATATTTCTGGGTGGGCAATTACCAGTAAAGTAAGTAAATGTACTGCACAGGATGATCTTTGAATGCAATGACATTTTTAATACACTGTCTTAAAATTTGGTACATAAATTTATATGACTTAAAGCACTAAGCCCCCCACAAATGATAACAACATTCCAACAAAGAGATCTTGTAAATAAATCACTTTGGAAATTTCATTTTTGCGACTTTTGGCTCATTTTTCTATAACGCATCACATATTGTACAATCAGCTTGCAGTTCAGCATTGTTTCATGCAGTCAAATTGATATTATAGTTCTTTGTATATATTATGTTGGCATTACATCTAACTATGATATGGATCCCTTATGGGTCATTGTACTAAACATTGCATAGTGGCTAGAACCTTCTACATGCTCCTCTTTACCATGTTAAATGTTACATGGACGTACACATAATTATGTTATATGTACGTCCAAGATCTACCTGACATATACATAGCCATGTTAATTCATTCAACTATAAGAAACATCATCAACGACTTCCACCATTCTCTGGTAGCTATCACTGGGGGAGAACATGCCCAGTGCATATTTACGTTCTATATATGCATGCACATTGTATATAGGAGAGAGAGAGAGTGAGAGAGAGGAGAGAGAAGAGAGAGGGAGGAGAGTTGGCGGGGGCGGGGGGGGGGGGGAGTGAGCGGAAGTGAGAGTGAGAGAGGAATGAGTTTTTTTGATCACCTTCAATAGCAGACACTACAATTTGGTGCCGTGACCAGCATCGGTCATGAAGGAATGTCGGATAGGTTATCATGTTTTGTGGCAGTGTACACCTTGGTGTACCAAAGCATGCTTGCTTGCCGGGGCAGATTTTGGCGAGCAAGGCAAGTAAGGATATGGCCTGTGATCTTCGAGGTTTTGTTATAAGTTTGGTAGCCCCTGTTGTAATTGCAGACCGAATATATGCGGATGTGACTTTTGTCAATGTCACTGGCCAATTGTTGGAGTATTGTGGCTCTCATTGACTGGTTGTGCTGAGATGTCAGTAAAACATTGCCTGATACCGTGCTGGGTAACATGTTAAGCTGGCACAGTGCTTGACGTGGTCACACATGGTTGTGTACATATGGCTCCGGGATTAGGTGGAGCTTGGTATGCTCTCACCTATGTGATTGAAGGTGGTATGTGGAGAAGCTGGTATACTTTGCATGGATTTTTGTCCTAATGCACAGGTGTTACTCAGATTGGTCCGGTGAATTCACCCTTGAGGCAGGTGAGCATTATGTCGGAATTTGCAAAGTGGATCCCTTAATTGCAATGGATATGAAGTTATCTTTCTAGATGCTTTCGCCAGTGTAGTTGTGTGGATTTAGACCGACCGGTGAAGATGTATTCTTTGAATCGGATAAATCTGAGTTAGGATGTTGTGTAGTTGGCAGTTGTAGTTGCTGGCGACTAGGATGTTGCCTCTGCACACTCCTACCGGATCTTCATAATCAGCCGGGCTTTAGCCGGGTTGAGTATGGCTGTTTGAACGTGGAAGCTAGGACCGGAGGTACCGTTGCCTCCGCAATAGTTTCCCATTGGAAATGATAGTATTGGATTCTGATCGCAGTTCAGTGACCAAATGAAGGATTACCTGCCATTGAATCTGGTGACCAAAAAGGATTTGTTCCCGCTACCTAGAATTGCTGAGTGGTCTAGTGATCTGTATTGAATTTAAGGTGATGAACTTTGTTGCTATGAATAAGGAAGATGTTGGAAATAGTTGGAACATGGTTCCTTCTCCTGATAAGATGTCACTGCTTGCGGAGGTGGATGAGTTCTGTTTTTACAGTCCAATTCTGTCTCTGTTAGTAGTTAATGATGATTTGTTGTGTATGGAATGGGCGAGTGGTAATCATGTAATTTATTACAGAGCAGCAGTAAAACCTCCGGACAGGTATGGCTATGGGGATAATGGTGGATATGGTGCAGGTAAACAAAAAATGACACAACGAGAAGTATTGTTGCTAAAAGTGGCCTAGGCATGGAGCCATGGTGGAAGGCTAGGTTACATTGGTATTCTTAGAAGCCCTATATTGGTTAACTTTGTTAATTTTACTCTGGAAGTGAACTAGCTGGCCAGTTGGTCTCCTCGGGCTGCCAGACCTATTGGGAAATGAAGTAGGGAGAACCAGTTTTGAATGGTTTCCTTCCAGGGTATTATTTGCATGGTTTTTTTTTTTTTAAGTGAATATGTTCTGCTCGGGGACATAAGGCGTTGGTAAATAGGTGGCAATGTCTCTTGCTAAAGTGGACTCTTGCATGTCAAATGTGTTGCTATTGTATATGTGTTGCTATTGTAAATGTCATGCAGGAATTGAGATCACTTATGTCTTTCAGCAAGATGTTTTTCAGCCCCTGAATGGTGTGGAGAAAATTGGCTCTCTATGTGGAGCAAGATGCTGTAATAAGAAGGTGAGAGAAGTAAGCCGGGTATCCGGACGGCGGCGTGGGAGCGCTAGTATCCCAGCGGCTAGCTACGCCGGTTGACAGCCCGGACAGATGCAGCCTTGGTCCTTGTTCCTGCACCCCTATATATATATGATGGTGGATGTTTTATCTCTTCTTGAACTGTAATGGGACAGTATACTTCTTCAGTACTTCAATATCATGGATACTTCTAGTTTCATGGATTCTTCAATAGACAGTGTGCTACTACAACTTCATTGCATATCAACTGGATGTTGCTGGACTTTGTATGACTTAATTTACACGGACTGGTGCGCATACTTTCTTTGTGCTTTGTTACAAAAAGTCTTTATTAAGGCTACATCAAGCAAACTCATCAAACACGTATGTTGTATGTTTTCACCATATATTATCACCTTTGATTATTTTGAGAAATTCTTCTCAACCGTGTATTATGTATGTGCATTGTGTGATTATGTCAATGTTTTTATATACATTTTTCCAGCATGGATTCCTGTTTGTACTGTCTATTTTTACTGTCTACTTTACTGCCATACTACTGTTCAACCTTATTGTTATGTCACTTTGTGCATTGTGCGGTTGTTCTCTCCTTTAAAAATGAGGGAGGGGAGTATTGTGGTGTCTGGGATTTAGTCATGCTGACTGGCCTTGGTACTCATTCTCTACAACTCCTTCCCTATATAGGCACCAGGTGTAGTGACTGTATATTCCACTGGGGTTTCCAGGACAGTGCTGTATATATAGACCGCAAGAGGTCACTCTTATGCACTGCAGTCTTGTATGTGTGATTACTACTGTATTGTCTATTGTGATATGTACCCTGTATTCTCTGTATAACATGTATATTGTGATGTGACACCCTATGTGTGGTGTATGTATTTTATACACTAGTCCCTGTGAGGCTAGTTAGGACAGGTTCAGTTTGCAGTACTGACCTCCTGAGGTGTTGGAATGTTGATGCTTGTTGGAATAAAGATGGAAAGCTGGCAAGGACCAAGAACCTGAGTTAGTGATATGTTCGTTAGTTAGTGCGGTACTAATTAGCAGGAACCACAATTCACTACTAAGTGTCATTATTGCTATAAATACGATCACCTTCAATAGCAGACACTACAGAGAATTAATTGTTGAGAGTAAACGGTTTAAGATGTATCCCGATGTAATAATAGTGATTATAAGACTCTTCCTATGTAATTCTTTCCACATATAATTTTGATTTTCTATAGGCCCTATACTATACTATACTATACAGCAAGTGTTACTAAAAAGTTACGGTAGATAGAAAATCGAATGCTCACTGTTACGCTTGGTGTAACATAAAAGGTAACAAAGTAATTGTAGTTTAAAGATACGGCAGGTAACTGAAGAAGGTAGGTAGGCTGGTTACATTATATATGCAGGGTAATTAGGATAATGCTAATTACCTGCACCTTGATTGGCAGATGCAGACTGACCATTGGGTAGTCGACCCCTCTCAATACTGAGATGGAGACGCCCAGAGGGGTCGTTTTTGACCCAACCTTAGACAAGCTTAATTATTTCTGTATCAAATTTTGATAATTCTAGTTTAAGTGTGAAAATGGATGCCTGAGGTATTGGGTAGTCCATTCTATGTATTTTTTCCCCTAAAATTACCTAGTATAATGCAATATTTAATCATCTTTAATCATCTTTTCTGCTTAGACACCCTTCTCTTGTTGCAAGCAGACAGCAGTGATGGTCACGTGAACTAAAATAGCCCGTTGTCAATAGCAACACTAGTTATGCAATGTAGAGAGGCTAAACTTCCCACACATCTCATAGTCATTACATATTTGATTTGATTTCAATATAATAATGCTTATCTAAAAAGCATCTTGCATGGGTCGAAAACGACCCCTATATAGGCATATATATTGATTTGATTTGAAAAAATATTTTTATTCAGGACTACAGACGTTACATTGAAGATGCTATTCTCAGAATTGCCTGATGTTACAAAAAATTATTGCAGTATTTTAGAACATATTCCAAGAGATGACAGTGTGGAAGTTATTATTTATATAAGAGACAATCAAGGTATTATAAATGATACGTCACATAGAGAGGCATAGTTAATTAAGTTAATCAAATTACAGGATCTACATAGACAAGATAAGAAAAGCCTTCAAATTTTCATTTGAGCATACATTGAATATCATACGAACAAAAGTGCTGCAGGTTTACACCTAGACAGTAATAGTATGACAAGAATAAAATCATTTGTTAAAAACATAGGTATAGCGATGTGCTCTTTCAGAAATCCGTAGGGTATTACATATTTATGTCAAAAAGAAAAAAATATATTATCAGTACTTGTACTTTCATTCAGATTATAAGGTTGAACTAGTAAACAACAAAGCGATCAGGTCAAATATTAATGCACATATGTGGAAGTCTTATACACAGGTATGAGGAAAATCACTCAGACTCTCACAAGCATGCAACAAAAAAGAGAAGAGGTGTGAATAAGTGTAAACAGTCAATCCAGGTTCCACAGTGAGAGAATAGATATCATTGCCAAACATAGTTGTTATGGCATTAATAAGTTTTCTACATTTCTACTCTACCAGAGTTAATAAAGCCCTCAAAATGAAGTTTTTTAAGAGTGTTTTTAAAGGTCTTGTTATCATCAATTATCCTGATTTTCTCTGGCAAACGGTTCCAAGAACCAGTTAATCTTCCCAGCATGCTTCTTTTTAGTCTATGTTTTTTCCATCTAATTGCATTTATCTTTCTCTGGAATCCGTTTCTAAGTAAGTATCCAGGATTTGTATTTGTAAAGGTACCTGTCATCTTTAATAGATTCAGGGCTCGTAGCTCACGCCTTATGGCTAGAGGTAATAATTTACATCTTACATGCATATTAAAAATACCCTCGCTGTAATATGTTTTACCATATATCAAACGAAGGGTTTATCATACTTCCTCCATTGACTGGATCTAGTGGAACGTGAAGACTCAGCCAGGGCCATGTTCTTGATGACTTCCACCTCGTTGTCAAGCACACCTGTAGACACAGTTCGGAAAGACATGAATATTAAATTTAATGGTCAGCCAAAAAATGTCGGACAGCAAGGCAATCTCCAGAGGTAGCTGAGATTTACCAGTCGATAAAGCATCTCTAGATCTACATGAAAGCCCTGTGATGTGCAAATTACCATCAGCACAACTATGCCCCCATCTCATCAAAATATCTTTCACCAGGGTCAATTCCAGGACAAGCTTTTTATTCCCAACATCAGCAGGAATCGATACAATCTCCTCGATAACCATTGGGGAAGCGAGATCCTCCTTGAATATGAAGCTTCCAGACAGGCTATCAGTAGGTGACGACCAGACAAATCTATCTTCTGTAAAATGGACATCAAGATGAAACAGATTATCAATGCATACATGTGAAAAGTCATAAGAGCCGTTGAAAGTATCAATGGAATCTGCCCACCAATCAATGTCAGCTCTGAGGGAGGGGGTGATTCTAGCACGACGAATATTAACTCTCATCATATTGGTAAGTTCATTAATCACTCCCCTACTGTAGACCCTGCCACCTTTTACTACTTTAGCACAGTGGCTAAGAATCCCAGCTAATCTTCTTATTTGTTTGAGGGTGATCCAATTGCGATCCTTGAAAAAATCAATCTCACCTAGGAGCTTTTTGATTTTTGATTCTGGAAGGCGAAGCTGGCAGTTCACTGAGTCAATCTCCAATCCTAAATAAACACAGAGTTGAGATGGAGAAGAGACTTTATGCCAACTGATGTAGAAGCCCAGATCACGAAGTATAGAAATTGCTAATTTCTGGGCCTCCAAACACTTCTCATACGTACTTTCCCAAATGAGAAAATCATCCAGGTATGATTCTACCTTGAGGCCCTTGTTCCTGAGCACACAACACACAGCATCCGTTATTCTGGTAAAACAAAATGGGGCTACTCGAGAGCCAAAGCACATAAAATTGTCACAAATATACTGCTTGTTATCCGAACTGAAAGGCCATAAAAGGCCAAACAATTCGCGTTGAGCTGGGTGGATTTGTACTGATCTATAGGCAGATTTTAAATCGATAGTACACATGAAATCGCCACGATGAAGGTTGCTCACAATATTATCCACTTTTGCATATTGAAAAGAAGAGAAAACCTGGCGAGTATAATGCTTAACTGATAGCCTTTCTGGTCTACTGCAGTCGGTGATCATCCTAATACCCCCATCCGATTTCCCAATGACACCAAGGGAGTGAATGCAAGTAGGCTTGTAATCAACGAAAGACAGTTTTCCCATAGACAATTCAGCAAGCTAGGTTTTTTCTAGGCCTTTTGCATTCGATTTGGGGAAGAAACATGAACGATAATTTTTACCTTCGTATGGGGCTATGTCATGGTCCGGATCAACTAATTTGAACCCATTCAAAACACCGTCCAACACGTAGTGTGAGTCTGGGTCGAAGAAGCTGTTGTTAATCAAGTAATCAGCCCAGGCGGACGGCTTAAATTGTCTCCTGACCCCTTCCAAATAACCTGAATCATTTACATTTTTCGCGTCAAGGTATAAGGACAAAAGATCTTTATTTTCGATGACTGAACTGGTAGTAAAAGGTTGAGGCAAAACATACTCAGGTTCATTTGTAGATGTCAAAGTCGGAGAAACTGGCCCGGGTCCGCCATCTTGTCAAATAGCGGAAGTCGTCGGAGGGTTCTCACCGGAAGTGACAGGTGTCGTAATGGAACTAGCCTCCCAATCCAGTTGTATCTTACAAACTTTGGCTTCATGGGCACCATTACAAAGCCCACATCGACCATGTTCATAAAAACAATTGGAACGATTGCAAGTATCATCATTCCATTTCCAGCAAACTTCCGAAGGCCAACTATCGATGTTGTACATAGGCCCCCGGTTTTTGGTAGGATACGACTTCCGCTTAAAATGGCCGACACGGTGATCTCGACGAGTCAGGTTGTGAATCGCAGTAGTGTTTTCCGCTCCAAGAAACATCGATTCGGCCCAAGAATCAACACCAGACCAATCCTGAACTTTTCCATCGATAACTCTGGTAGTGGCCGCATTCTCATAACAAACAATAGCCTCATCAATGAAAGCCTGACGATGGGCCTTGTACGTAATAAATTGCAGGTGTTGAATATAGCCGTCGATGGGAGATTCCGACTCACACAAGTAGCTCAAGACCCCCATACAACCACACATCAAATCTTTAAACGAAAGTTCATCATAATTGCGAGGTGGGTCGAGATGGTAACCAGGTCTAAGCTTACCCAAATCCAGGTGACGAGCAATGGAAGGACCAACACGGCTGTTAGACCAAGGAGAGCCGGCGTTGAAACCATGCAACCATTGTTGCCTATGGTCGGGCGAAATAGACATACTACGAAGTTCACGTTCGGCCTCAGAAATCTTCCTTGATAATTCCGCCTTTGTCTCGGAGTGCTTCTTTTGCTTCATAACCACCTCCAAAGCTTTCTCCAGCAGCTCAAGATATTCAGGAGAGACAGGATCAGGCAAGTCCGCCTCTTTCATAGCTAAAATTTTAGCAACTCGAGAAGTCTCCATGATATTAAGAGTAGGTCGACCAGCGTTGAAAGCAGCTTCTCTTCTGCGTTTAATCGTCTGCAGATACGTACAACTAGGCCTTAGATGTTTCGATAAACAGGTGCTGCAATTAATTAACTGCAACTGATCGGACATGACAACCAACCGTAAGTAGAAATCAAAAGAAAAAAAATCTTTTCTCTCGATTCTGGCCTAGCTGTTGCCTCCTATGCTGTCAGCCGATGTTCTGTCGGGACTTCGAATTCAAAAACCGCGCGGTAACCCTAGGCGACCTGGCGATACTTCCGGTTGATCGATCATGATCCGGCTCCGTTCACCAATTATATCACGCATATTTAACAAAGTTGTGAATTCTTGGGTCTATCAGGGATCCCAAACTCATCTAATGGTTATCAACATTAAGTGAACAGTTGGAAGGCATTCAAATGTATAGGGGCGACGATTTTATATTTCAAGAAGAAAAAACATAGGTATAAGGTATAGACAAAGACAACTACATGGTGAATAGTTGACAGCGAATTTAACATCTTATTGTATTAATGATATGTTTTTATTTCCATTTTAAATACAGTTACATTATCGGAAGTAGGCTTCGACTTTCTGGGACATCACAGTTCGTCCAAGGCCTTTAAGATAAATTGATACAATTTACATTTTACAATCATTACATTATTTATACAACCCATTATTAATTGAAGAATTTGATACAATGTGCCTACTCCGTTATACAATGTCTTCCTCTATTTCTCCTTTGTTACCTTTCTCTATACAATTTCTGTATGTATATTTCTGTATATATTTATTTCATGTATACACACTGAATCAAAGCTGTATCAGGTTCAAAATCGATCAAATCATGCATGCACGTTTCAAATGCTGAAACTATAAATTTACTTTATGATAATAGATATAATTGTATACACGTGCCCCAGTACCCCCAGAGAATACGAACAAAACAGATCTGTCACATCAAAAGTTATTTACAGCCATGCCATCCTAAAATAAGGCCTCAGACTAGTTCAGACTAGGAGGTATATTATAACTTTCCTTCTCTTTGCATGAAACTGAAAGTCCTTTCGATTAATCTGTCTGCTTTTCCGCCTGAAGAGGAAGTTTTAGTCTGGGAACCATAATTGGAAAATCGAAATCAATTCTGTTAGACAATAAAAGGAATCTTGCCCGAGTCCAGGGAAATGGAATTGTATCATATGATATAGATCGATCATGTTATGCTCCACATATATTAGTAGTTGTAAAAATGTCCTGCAATAATTATATCAAGGAGGACAATCACAGTATATCAGTCATATATATGCACTACCATGCTTTATTTTTCTCTTTATTATACCTTCTTTGTAACTTCACAGCATCAGCTAAAGAGAATTTAGTTTTCTATTGCCAACACCCACTGTTTATGATGCTTGACCCTTCTTTTGCTTTTTGACCTTTTCTGATAGTGGGCTCAAGTGCCGAAGGCGCTTATTGCTATGAAAGTGGTGATGATGCTATGAAAGTGGTGATGATGGGGGACCAAGCATTCTCCCCTTACATCAGACATAATTATGATACGTTCAATGTTTATATGCACACTTCTTTCTTAGCTTCTAGAGTTGTTATTAAGCTGTGTAATTACGGTCGAGTATTATATACATAATATTATCAGAATGATTAAAGTTATATTTTAACATGTTGCTCTGGTGTGGATATCTCACTCTGTCCCTGTCTCTGTCTCTCTCTCTGTCCTTCCGTGTATCTGTCTGTCTGTCTTTCCCCCTCTCTCTCCGTCTCTTGGTGTTTGAATAATCTTCCTGTCATAATTATAACAGGAGTTATGCTAAATTCGAAAGTTCTTTAGCATATTTTATATTCCAGTCATCTGGTTTTGAAACATGAATTTTTGATTATCTTATACTGGTTCTCACTTCAAAGTTTGAATGATTATTCAACAAATTTCAATTTACCTCCAAAGTTATTATGTTGTAATATAAGTGTACTACCTAAATATAGTGTTTTCCCACAGAGAGGTAACTGATCACATTTGATCAGTCGTGAAGAAATATTATGTCATTATCTTAGAAATATTATCTTCAACATACATGAACAGCCCAACTCTGAATGGTTGAAATGTATGTTACGAAATTTGACAATATTATTTTTTCAACATGTATCCCGCATTTCATTTTTATACCCTTGATTATGTTATGAACTTTGATCATACTTTATTACATTACATGACATTTCACAACCTTATTATTATTAATATTAAACTTTACATATAACCATTCAACATAACATAACATTTTGTCAGTGATTTTGATATCTTTATTTAATTATGTGTAGGGGGAGACATCCTTCAACTCTGGGGTGTTATGTTAAGCTCACTTTTTAGATTAAATGTACAGACCTGCTTTTATTTTACACCTTTTTTCCACAGGTAGATCACATCGATGGAGGAGTTCCTCTGGTACCTGGTGGGTTGGATTAGCCCAATACTATAAAGGATTTGTAAAACTTTTGTCAAAATTATGAGACAAAGCAAGGTGTCAACTTTGTACGATCTGATGAATGTGAGTGAGCATTTGTCGCCATAAAAAGTCAATCTTTGTAGATGCCACCTTAGCTTTTCCTGACTATAACAAACATTTCACAATCTCCAGTGACACAAGTAATACCACTGTAGGGTCAGTAACTCGCACAGGGGAACAAATTTCATTCCTTGTGACCAATTGGGTTTGTTGGACGAGGCCTGACGCCGGCCAAAATGAATTACCACACAGCCGATAAAGGGCTTCTGGGAATAATCTTTAGCCTCAAGAAATTCCGTTATTATGTTGAGGATAGGCATTTTACATTGCTTACTGGACCACCAGCTTTATTTTCCTTCTTTAACAACAAGAATCAGTGACAGTTAAATTTACTATTATGTTTTGTTAACAATGTGTACAATTCATTATTTTCCAGTAATTTCCGTTTCCCAGAGGAAACCCTGACAGGGTCCAGCAAAATCTAAATGGTCATTCCCACCATTTGGACAACGTTTGGCCCCTGGGCACCCACAGATTCGCTTGAAATAAAATTGAGACTATTCAACACGTTTTTTTATTTATTAATTATTTATTAATAGTTTGTATGCAATGATGAAACTAAAGATGAGATGTACTGTTGTCTGTTATTCTCACAGGTCGAGCCCAGTAGAGGTAGAAAACCAGCGGTGGAGAAGGTTAAAAGTTCATCCAAATTTTAAAATCTTTAATCATCACAATGTAGCTCGGAACGTCGGATCCCAATAGAGGCAAAATCAAAAATAATTCCCCATCTCCTGTCCACTCTGTTTTGGGCCTAACCGTATCCACTCAAGGATTTTAAAATCTTAATAGCATCTAAATAGCATGTCCACCAGCAGTCAGCTAGGAGAAAATGTATAAAACATCATCTCAAACCAAAATCTTTAACGTCACCCGAATGACGGGAAACGCACGGGCAATTTTCACATTTCTAAAGTGTGAACCCCCTCACCCTCTGTGTCACGTCAACAGAGCATGTCTGGTTACCTTAGTCTTTAGCAAAGGAACTTTATTCCAAAGTTGAATTGTTTCTTTTCTTCCCTGTTATGTCTTGATGGTAATAAAACTGATTGCAAAAAAGCAAAAAAGCTGCACTCTCATTTCACGTTGGTCAAAACTAAATTTCAGAGCTAAATTTCCATTCTACAGTACTGCAGGGGACATGTCTCTCCCTTTATAAAATTAAGATCTGAAATTTCCCCACCTACAGCCACTTTTGCAATTCCTCTCCCCACAGATTTCTACTATAAATACTTACCATCTCGTGAGAAGGACTAAGGAAATAAGATTTGTGCAGAAGATTATAACTGGATCTAATAGTATAGCGGCTACAGCATGTGGCTTTCACCCCAGGTACCCGGGGAAGAACAGCTTATATTTTTGCTTGACATGTCACATAACATTAATGACGAACTATTTTAGTTCCCTCTTATTATATAAAATCTGATGAATTAGAGCCATATTTTCTCATATACTGAGAGGAATGTTTTTAAAAAAACACTTTCAGCGACCATCGTCCTCCACTGCTTGTTAGGCCTATGGTAGGCGGTAGGCTACAGGGATGAGGTGGGTCATATGCCTATAATTTATATCAAAAGTAGATTTGTCCCAAAGATTTGCATACAAATGCCTACCAATAAAAAAGATGAAAGTTCTCAGTTTAAATCAGCTTGGATTGTTGCTCTCTTTGTCTATGTCTTTGTCTGTCTGTCTCTCCCTCCCCTCTCCCTGTCTCTCTTTCTCCTTCTCCCATTTAATGTGAATTATACTATACTGCCTCATTCACTCAAACTGACACTCTCTAAATCTCCCGTCTGCTATACCCCTTCTCCATCTCTCTCTTTTTCTCCTTCTCCCCCACCTTCTGCACCCTTTAATATGATTTATACTGTCACACTCTCTTCCTCTCTCCTCTCCTTTGCTAGACACTTTCCAACGCCAAAACTTTGAGTTATTTGGGGACAACTGAATGATGTGTAGCTGATGTATTAAGCCATAGACCTAATCCCCCCCCCCCCCCCACACACACACTCCCCCACCCTGTCCCCGATGAATATACTTCTTTACCACCAGGCCCATATCAAAACCTTCCCAGAAAAAAGAGACTCTGAATGCATTGACATGGGCCTGGGCTCAGGGTCAGCTAGGTGAGAAGGTGCCTCTAAATGACGCCAAGCCTACCCAAAAGCGAGGTAAGGGCCTGCCTTGAAGGAAATTAAAATCACTTCCACGCATTAATAAAGTTAGATCCCATACCCACAGGCAGAAAATAAAACACTTGCTTTAAATTCATGCTGAAACTGCCATTCTATTATTGTCCCAAGTCCCTAGTTACAAGGGAACAACTTAAAAAGAACAGACAATCTTTTGCTGCTCGTCCATAATAGATTACCCCAAGCATTCAAACCAACAGACAATGCAGCAGTGCATAGGCATAGGGTAAACAATAAAAATGCTGCAAAAAATCTGTTACTTGAGATTTTCTACCTCAACACCATTGTATTACCTTTTCCTGACGTTGGAGGTATTGAAAGTGGCTTTGGTAGGCCCTGGTGATGTGGAGTCAGGCATAAAAGGCAATTGCAAACCCCTTTTTCTAAGAAATTGCTCATAAAATATAGTGGAATGGCTTCCCAGTATTTTAAAGTGTTGCCAGGTTGAAACAGGCGGCCATCAATGCAGCGGCTATGGAGGAGATAGGATAATCACACATCAGCTCTTACAGAAATAATATAAAGGTAATTCCCAGTAGGATGACATGTACAATAAGGATATAGGGGTACAAAAATAATATAGACAATAGTAGTCCTAAAAGAAGAAATACATCCATAGACAATGTTCCATTGGAGTTAATAATATCTGTTTATGTGCCTCTGTTGGTAAACTGTTCCAATGGGTTTGGCACTTTTAATATTATATGTAACTGAGATTGGGATTGTAGGTGACCTTGACTGCAGAACAATCAAGTTTTTTTCTGCCTACAGCATGGGTTTTAGTTTTCCTTTTCCTTTTTTCTAATTTGTGTCTTCATTGATGCAAAATAGTGTGCTATACTCAAAATGTGGAGGTTTCTGCGTTGTTGTAGTGGCAGTATATTTAAGAGTGTGTGTTCTTGGTCCATGTTATCACATTAAATTTGTTAACAATGACCCTCAAAGCTTTAGTTTGCATGGTTTGCAATTTGTTTAGTAGTGCTTTAGGACATGCGTCGTAGATAAAATCACAGTAGTCTATTTGTGGGAATATGACCATTTTGTATATGTTGGGTGTGGCTTTTTGGGTTAGGAATTTCTTGGCCCCGTATTTTATTTTTTTCCTTTTTTGATGAGGTAATTGATATAGGGTTTGAAAAAGAGAGTTTCATCCAAAATATGTCATTTCTCTAAACAAAATGCATAATGTGGATAACCTAGTAGCAGGCAAGATAAGTTGTGATAAAATTACCTAAACGTAATTATTAACAATATCAATATAAACAAAAAAAGATAGAAACAAATATTTATACAAAACTAACTTACTGA
Source organism: Sthenelais limicola (assembly GCA_942159475.1). Taxonomy (NCBI): domain Eukaryota; kingdom Metazoa; phylum Annelida; class Polychaeta; order Phyllodocida; family Sigalionidae; genus Sthenelais; species Sthenelais limicola. Next base: position 54,647,819 of record OW804095.1, on the reverse strand, counting down.
GAATTTAGCAAAAACCCTCTCCCATTCCTGCTACATTTCCTCTCTGAAAATGCAATGAGATAATGGTGAACTACCAAAACACAGCTACAAATGTAAATCACTGTAAACCATAAACAGTAATCTGAACACTTTTATCGTGTCGTCACTGTTACTTCTTATCGACTGAGAACGTAATTCATTCAGAAAGGTTCTTAATTCTTATCAGCCGGACACTTTTAGCCATCGGGATCACAACGGCATCAAGGTATTGCGATTTTAATTTTCTTCCTTAGAAGTCCTCAGATTAATATCTAATCATTTTTACTAAGGGAGTTCAAGCATACTCCCATCTTTGCCATAGCTAGATTAATTTTTCTGACGTAGGAACATTTGGTGTCTGGTGGTAAGCCATTTGTCACTGGGCATCAAACCGAACCACTTTCCTTGCTTATTTGACACCATTGGCAATTTGGTTATTTGATTTAGCATTCGTTCTATAGACATGTGGACTCATGACGTCACTAAATGAAAGCGCGTGGAGCGGATATAGATACCATATAAAGTGATATAAACGTTTATTAAAGATTCTATTTGCCAGGTTTTAGATTAATATTAGCGCCACGATTAACATGCCAAATATTTGAGGCTGAATCCTCTTTAATATGCCCGAGGATATATGCGGTCCCTCTTTTGGTATTTGTTGAACACATTTGTCCTCTTGTTGATTCCAATTATTGTAAGTCTGCGTGATATATTTCTGCTCAGGCATGTGCTAGAGTTATTTGTAACGGTGGGCCCTAAACGTTGATATGGCTCCTTTCCCATTTGATCCCAGCTTGAATCTATCTATCACGTACCTACCCCGGACTTCCATTTGTCCGTGCTTCCTGCCAGGCTATCTCGCTCACATCGTGAACGATAGATTATCGCGGATTATTGTCGTCCTGGTGGGCCCAAGGTGACGTCAGTCAAGCGCCCAGCCAGCAGAACGAGACGGGCGCCTCATTCTGGTGGACACGAGTATTGCCCCACAAGGAAGCAACTCCCAGGCAGGTCTCAATCATGTTACTCCCAGAATGCCACTCGATCAGAGTAAGTCAGCCATCAAAGACAGAGAGATTGGGCGTATTTGTCATTTATAGAATGAGAACTTCGTTGCACTGGCCGACATCTAGGCTCTCTCGGGCTTTCATAAATTGACCAGTATCATTGTGACTGGTTTGCCATCCGGCACGTATCCAAAGGGGGTTTCGTTTGATAGGTTACTGAAATTATAGACAAGATCCATCCCGATTGCTGAATAGTTCAAGATCTGTAACGTTAATTTGTCAGGTTGAATGGTTAAAGGCAAAGAAACCTTCACCCGTACATAAAGCGATCCTAGCGGGCACTAGCCTACACGCTGGGCCTACACGTTGAAAACGAGGGATATATTCTAATTTTGTTTATAGTATTCCAAATATTCATCAAAAGTCGATAACACTTAGGCAGGAAACTATTAAGTTAGAGTACTATGTATTCTGTATGAAGAATTTCAACTTAAAAAAAAATAAGATGAATTGTCTCTAGACACTTCAATGTTAGTGAGTGAGTGGGTGAGTGAGTGAGATTGGTTGCTTCACGCCCTTATCAACACTTTGAAAAAGGTTATATCAAGGGCGGGAGAGCTGAAAGGTAGGCAGTTTATGATCGTACAGAGGATATAGAGATAGCGAAGAAGTTAGAGAGAGAGAGGAAACGTGACAGAAAGGCACTTTATGGTTATCTAGTAGGCCTATATTTTTCAAGCAACATTATGTTAGCATATATGTATTCTTTTTCACTTGATACGCTGAGAAACATTGTCTGTAAGACGAAATGCTATCAATAAAAAACATAAACAAAGATTTTTGTATACAATGTTTTGACGTTTCCCCCACCGTAGTATGAGGTACAGGCGCCAGAGACTTATAATCTTGTGATCTTATGCAATCAATATGCCTGAAATCTGATCAATAAAGCATTGGGTATATGGACAGACACCCCTGCCCAACCCAATAAAATGAAATAAATACATGGCAGATGATTTTCTTCACAAATATCAGTGTTAGGATGCGTTATATTTTGGCTCCAGAGAAGCACTAAGGGAAGAAACAGAGAATTTCTTTTTAAAAATAATATAAAAACCAGGGGATTTTAAAAAAACACTCTCAAATATTTGTTGAGAGATTGAATAAAATTTGTAAAAAAAAAAGTAATGTTTTTTTTTGCATGAAAAAACAAATTAGACGATTTTTGGAAAAAGGTACCCCTGTATATGCATGCGTGTGTATGAATGTAACTCAGCTTATCTTACATATGCTTTAGCTCATATTAGACATGCAAAGTTCGTTACCTTTCCACTTCCATCTCGTGCACATTAAATTCTCTCTCACCCGAAAGTAACTTGAATCTATGCATTAACAGGCTTCTAAAGGAGGATGGAAATAGTGCAGGAAGACCCCTGCTTCTAGATAGTAGCTTGTTCAGGAAGTCTGAGGGAAATCGTGGAAAGAAAGCAGATTCAATGGGTAACGTCACCGGCACAGCAACGTACTGCTGGCATTACGCCAAGTGAGGGATCGCGCGCAAGCGCCAACCTTACGAGGGTAGCGCTTCAAAACGAGGCTTTTATATCATCAAAATCACTTCCGGGTTACATTAGTCTAGCGTGCACAACTATATACTAGGAAAATCACTTCCTCCCCCGGCATCCTCTCTGTTTCCGCCTCATATGAATAGTTGTCCCCCACCCTTTCTTTCGTTTACACGGCGATGCCTTAACGACGATTTCAGTGGGTCATCTAGAGGGCTTGCCTTTACCCCGACCGGAACACCGTGCCTTCAGGCACTATTTTTCAGACACAGCATTTATTTTCAAAATATGAAAATAATTAGGCCTATCATGTAACAGTTTCTTTTTATCCTAACCGTTAAAATATCACTGACACTTAAAACCACTAAGCCATATGCCATTGGTAGGGCCCACGCAGTCCCTGTTTAAATAAAGATTTAAAAAAAACCCTTCCTTGATAACGTTTCATAACAACTAAATACAATCTTTTCCAGTCATAATCATAATCGACTTTTTTGCCAATGTTATTCCATAAGAGTAATCACTTTGATTGATAATTATATATCAAAAAATAATTATGGGCAAAAAACAAAATACATTTTGTCAACACTAAAAATCGTTGCTAACCAAATTTTGAATTAATGCATTTGAATTTTTAAAAACAACTTTAGTAGGGACCCACTGGAAGAACTATTGCTGCCATAGAAAGGACCACCCATTTCCGGAGTAGAATTATTGTTATTTGTAGAAAATTGTAAACAATATACATTATACATGCTTACATATATATAGGAGAGTATAAGAAGACGTCTCATTGGTAGGGTAATATCCGTATGGAAATCATTAGACAAATGAAAGATAAGCTTGCCTTCTCTGTAAATGTGAAGAAGTTATGCGAGAATATGTTTCTTCGAACGGAGGAAATATAGTCAGTCGAGGATCCAATTAACTTTATGTAAATTGATCTGAAATATCGTTATTATTGAATATTTGATATGTAAGTTACTAGGGCCAAAGTCCGCTTGCTTGTGTGGATACACATTATGGAATGTTATTGAAGTCTGTCCCTTAGATTGCAAACCTACATTGACTGTCATGACTTGAAAGATGCGTCAGTGATGATGACGGTATTTTTACTTATTTCATGTCGAATATTTCATTATAAGGATTACTATATGTATTCACTAATTTTCCTTGATAAAATATTAAATTTTGTAAGGAGTCAGCGACAAATGAGAAAAAGTGGACTCGGTACATAATATTTTTTGTTGAATAAAAATATTTAAATACAAATACAGAGCTCAGGTCATCTAAAGATCAGACCTTTTTTTCTTTATTTAGATTCTTGATAGGTAGCATGTGGCAACTGGTATAGACCGAGGTTTAAAATTTTTCTAATCATAGGTATGTCCAGCTGTGTTTGGTCTATTTTTTGTGTGTAATTCCAATGGCATAGACCTATGTACCTATTGGTTTTTACTTTCCATCGTTTATAATTTACCGACCTATTGTATACTCTGCATTTGGTCTTTCTGGAATCTTTTTCAACGAAAATTTGAAAATATGTGTAATCTTTTTCTCACTTTTTTGTAATCGGGCCGTCAGCCTTGACTGAGAAAAATGTATAATTCACAATGAATAGAAATCTTTGAATACAAAATACATGTGCATATACATGTAATGACCCTATATATTCGTATGAGGAGGAGACGAAACAACACCGATAAAAGTCGAGTATAATTACTCCGGTTTTTAATGAAGCATAAGGAAACCTGATCATTCTGGCCAACCACATAATATATGTAGAATAAGTACAGAAGGTATACAGAAGGTGGGAAATGTTACCTCTTGAGTTTCACTTAGTGGAGAAAACTTGTGGAATAGAAATCTCGCAGAGTTGTGCAGATCTTGGTGATTCAGGGTGTAGGCCCTATTGTACAATTTCATGTGAGTAGTATAGGGAAAGATCTGTTTATCCCTGGCACTACACGTAAATAATGAATATGGGTCTTATGGCCTGGAAGGCATTTGTTTAATGACGCTGGCACACCACTATTACGTGGATATAGGCCTGTGGCCTTTACAATTACAGCTTTACGTCGGGGACCATGAATTTGGAATTTGTAATTTCGAACATCTTATGAATGCCTTTCAAGTGAGAAACCTTTGGTGGGCACCCAGGATGAAAACTCACTCTACTTGGCATCGGCCTGGGATCGAACCCCAGACCTCCCGCTCGCAGGGGGTCATTGCTGAAGAGGGATTTATTACCCCAATTCTGTAATCGCATCCTTATCTTTTTTGTGAATTACGTCAAACTACAGTAGCACACAGAGATAGCGCCAACTGAAGATGCGTAGGGCCTAGGTTTTCAAGAAAACGTACAGGACCTACGCATAACTCAGGAACTATTATTATACACCTACGTTTCATACTTTAATGAAAAGTTGTTGTGTAAGTATTTAAGAAAATATATTTGGCAAAAATGGCGTTGAAATCGGTAAAGTAGTAAATAACTTTATTGTCTAATTTTAGCCAATGCGAACGTTCAGACTACGAAGTCATTGAAATCATATAAAAGGATCTTTTAGGAGAAAAAATGAATTCAATTTAAGTCTAGAGTGATTTTCTTTTTTTTCTAGAGTGATTTTTATGTACATACAAAATGAATTGTAAGATGAAACATTTTGCCTGAAATGTTACATTATGTTTTTCACGCCATGTTTGACTGAACCTCTTTCTTCCTGTTAAGGTATGTTTGAACGTATCATCAGAGATATGGATAAGTTTAGGTTTATAGGTATATATATATGTTCGACTTGCAGAACCTCCCTAATCCCTCCACCTCCTTTGTCAAACAGGTACCGGAGACACTTAGACCCTTTAATAATTTAGTCACTGCTTTGACAGTCTTGGGACTATAACATCCTAAGGCATATACTTTGAGACTAAAAAGATTAATTACCTTCATTGATTCATTCATTAATCACCTGTTGGTGCACTATTTGTGTTTGCTTCACCTCAGGCCGGCACACACTCAGCAAATAATATATTGATAGGGAATTGATTTGAAATTATGAATAGATCTAAGCATGTTATGCTCTTCGCCTCAGAATAGTTATAACTTGTTGAATTTGATTGGGTATGCGTTTTATTTTATTGTATTAGAAGGCAAGCCTTTTCTCCTTTTACATTATCCATTGTCGATAAACAGTAAAATATAACTAGTTTTAAAAGTTACCCAGTGACTTTTGATTTAAAAAGAAAATGTCAATGTCGGTCTTTAGTCCTCTAATAGTGTAGGCCATGTGATAACGGAATAATGTTATCTAGCTAACGTTAACCTTAAGTTCCCGAAATTTGCTTTAAATATGTTACCTTATTCTTATCAGACATCGTTTACCGAACGCATCCGCTCAGTGTCACATTCAGTCTTCCTATTTAAAGCAGTCAATAGTGCAAGAACGTGTATAGATCATATTGTAGCCCTAATTCTGGAGTTTATGTGGACAAGCATGAGCCCATTTGTTTATATATCGTGTCTTGTAACACTGGCTTCCACCTATTCCGTCCTGACATGGCATGTGGTCAATAAAAAATCCCCTCACGAAGCCCCTGACGTTTAAATCCGATACTAAAATTTCCTAAGGCAGATTTAAAGTAGTCTTCTGTCAGGAGATAATACTTTATAACTTTGAACCTTACTTTGTCTAGATTCTGGCAATAGATGTGAAAATACACAATCAAAATAAGATTTGAATAGTCTTTTACAATAGTTAATAAACCATAAACACGTCCATTGACTCCTCTTTATAGAGAATCTCGAGATTTGTGGGGTGGGTGATAGGGTTCAGGCATCGTGAACTATAGTTGAATGGCAAAGGGGCAGCTTGCTATTAACTTTATTACCTTTGTCTATACCATTGGCTTGCCAAATGGACCTATATAGTGAAAGTATAGTTAAAATATCAAGTCACGTTTAATGTGCGTTGACCTTATTGCCCGGATGAAATGTAGGCCAACGCAAACGTTTCTCAAGAATGAAAATAATGATTTGAAACATTCAAGAAAAAAAAAATAGTTTGTGAGCCGTAAAAATATCTAAACATTTTGATATTGCCGGATGGAAATCTACTAAAGCCCATGTCCATTACAACGGCCGCCTGAAGTACTCATGGTGTACCTGCATCGCATGGCAAACTATCGAAACCGGTATTACCCTAACCAAATTTATCGCCGAGATGTCGGTATAATCCCCATAGGTTTACTGTAGCGACACATGTTGTAAAGATCTTGTAACTTTGCAACAATGTTGGAACGTTACGACATTATTATACCCCTCCCCCATTTAGGGGCGGTGCTTAATAACATGGGAAATTAATTCGTAGGGGTGCATCATCATCATTTGTATTCTTCGATGTCTACTGCTCGAAAGAAAGGCCTTGTTTTGTTGAGAAGTTTTGTTGACAGACTGAATAAAAGTGTTAAAAAAGAAAAAAACGTAAGTGATGTAAAGTATGCACGCAATGGGGCAAAGGTGTTGTCGAAGTCCATAGCTATAGTTAATAATAACATATTTGTAAGTACAAGGGTTTGTGGAGCTTTAGCATCACTCGCTAAAAGATGTCTAGATACAGTGTAAAACCAGTATAATCAGTATAATCAACAATATTTATAATAATACTAATGACATTAATATTGTTTGAATTTCATACATTGTCTCACAGTCATGCGAAGTTTAGACTCAATTATATATGTAAAACTGTTATTCCTTAATAATAATAATACAGAACAGGACTGTGGCTTCTACGAATAGATCTTCCAGATCGCCTCAAAATTAATATCATTCTCGGGATAATTGTTCATGAGGCCTACCTGTTGCCCATGAGTATTTGCGTAGAGCTACTAGCATACTTTAGCATAGTTACTGCATGCATTGGGATTTGTGCACCTACATCTACATACAGTTACCATAAAGAGAGTAATGGTTGTTAGCATTGAGTAAGCATGGAGATGAGATCAAAGGGACAGGCTACCAAGGCAGAGCAGGCTAGTCATAGTCTAGATTTTGTCAACAAAGAATTTTTATAAAGACAAATATTCAAAGTTGTCCAAAGTAAATGTACGTGAATGCAGAAAAAAGCGGTAAAAAGCCCTAGTGAAACTGAAGCTTGGAGTATGTGGGTCATTTGAAGTAGAACCGAGGTGTTCGCCGATCATTAATCTCATAATATGCTGCCCAATCAGGGCACTGTTATTCATGCATGGAGTAGTATATTACAAGTTTGTGCGTTGCTGTACATGTCTAGAGGGAAATTAAACACATGGTATCAGGGCAAATTACACCTGGATATATACCGGACATAATTATACCCCTTGGACATACACTCCACCTCCCGGAAATGGAGGGATGGATGGATCTCCCCATTGCCAACCCTTCCCTGCGTCCATCCTTAAATCACTCAGACTGTTTATCACTCCATACCCGATGACCCCTACCCCAGCCCATCCCTCCTTCCATCCCTCCCTCCATAGGCAGGCAAACAGACAGACAAACATACAGGCTAATTGATACAAACAACATTTTTTATAATCTTATTTCCACTGCAATCAAAACATACGATCACCTTCCATAAAAAGTATAACATTATTTATTAATAATAACATCTTACAGGACACAAAGTAGGATAAGTCTGAATTCATTCATTCACTCCATTATATATATAGGACCAAAAATAATATGATCAATGATTTTATCAAAGTGTAGTTCTTCCTAAGGCTTTGAGGCATGAAATAAGTATGCTTATATTTACAAACATGATATGAAACAGGGTATGGAATTAGTCCTGGAGCTTCCTTGAATACTGTTTCTTGTTTTTTTCCCAAACCCCCATTTCTCGAATCCCACAGGTTTTCTATTGAGAATCCCAGACCTGGGATTCTCTCCCTCCTTTTCCTGAATCATGCATGTGGGCCCTTTAAGTCACGAATCCCGAGCCAAAACAACCCCAATTCCGGTCCCGGAAAAGGTATTCCCTTTAATAACTTCCTATCCGTGGGAAATCTAGATTCTTTAGAATGTAACAGATATCTATCGCTAGGCGATGGAATATTGTAATAGAAAAATATCAACATGTGGGTTATGTATTGAATGTAAGAGGTAGAGAGTATATGGAAAGAGAATGTTCCAATAATATATTGTGTGAGGATGAATTGGATATCATGTTCTTGCTGTAACATAACTTTAAGCAATTTTCTGTATGAAGGGAAATGCATGAAAATAATCACTGTCAATGGTTATGCGTTTTTCTATAACGATGTTAAGTGTATAAGACCAATAAAGGATGTAAAAAATAATCTAATGGAAGGTGATCTTATATTTTGATTAAATGCATTTTGTTGACAGGAGATCACTCACCAGGATTTTTGTTCAGTCGGAAATGAGTTTCTTTTCAACATTTATGTAATCATTAATATCAAACTTCTCTCAACATATTCATTTTTCAGTCAATTTGATACAATGGGTCCAGATGTTAGATTTGTATATAGAACAAAATGAATTTCTCGACATAAATCGTCATACACCATTGTTTCACAATTATTTTGCAGTTATCTTTTTCTATGATATATATTGTGCAATCAATTAGCAAAGATTAAAGCGCACACACTGTGCTCAAAATATACAAATATTTTGCAGCATTGTGTGTTAGACACTGGTTCAAGGAGGATAGATATTGATTTTTATATAAAACAAAATGTAATTGCAATATGTGCATCATATAATTATCATTGTTTAAGTTCTAATTTCCCACAAAGTGAAACAAGTGCAAAAGATTTTGCAAATAATTTGCAGCCACTTTCCCTATGTTTGCAATACATCAGCAATACATGTGCAAAGGATTTTGCATTGCAGTCTATTGCAGTTATGTTTCAGATATATTGCACACAGCATTGCACAACATGCCCATCGGGGACTGGGGATTAGGAATGAATAATGTTGTGTCTATTTCAGTTCCATAAGTCTACTGTATAGCTGATCATCAGCTGTGATGATAACAAACTACTGCCCAAGGATATTTGCAATGTGTCTGCATCTTTGTATGACTGTTCAATGTATCATATTTATGTGCTGGACTGAGGATGATTGGCATGAATGCAATTGTTGTTGTCTGTGGATCATGGATACTGCGGTCTTCATTGAATTGGCTCCAGCCAATTTTGAAGTTTTCATCGACCCTTTGTCGGTGTGTATCATATTCTTCTGGGGTGAACCACTACATTTTGATTTTCTCAAGGATAGGCTCTGGTACATTCATGATCTTCCCTGGAGCGATATTTGTAGTCAAAACATCAGGTGCCTGCAGTGTTTTCTGTGATGGTTGTACAGTCCCTTCTCACAGGTTATCCACACTACCATGCAGGAAGTCACTTACTTGGCACGGAAGGTGTTTTTATCATCTAGAATTGAATCTAAAATGTCTATGTTGTCTGTTGAAAAGTGAATAAATTCACCAGAAAACAGGTTCTCAGGAACAATTGCCCCATTATCAGGATTGAGGGAATGTAGGGTAGATTCAGCTAAGGCAGTGTCGAGTTGCAGGACATTTTTTTAACTAATTGTATGCACAGCATTATGGAACAGATGCACAAGGGTTTAGATCGTGTTGCCTGATTTAAAGTGCTCCCTAGGCCAACTGGAGTCCACATCTTCCTTTTACTGGTTACATAGTTTTATTTCCTGTGCAACAGACATAACGTTACTTCTCTTATGGCGTGACCGAACATTTTTATCATCACCATCATTGTATTGTATTGATATAGTTTTATTTCCGATTATACATTTACATTTCCTATTTCAATAGAAAAAGGAATATGTCCGTTGAATTTCTGTGACGCCCCAGTTCTTCCAAGCTGTCCTTGGTTATTTCTGGTTTATATATGGCGTATGACAGGAATTTGTTCTGGCATAAGGCAGACTTGAATTCAGCATGATCAAATTACCCAAATCCATCTCCAAAAACAATTCTACCCTTAAAGGCCTTACCTCTTGTAACCATAATTTGAAAAAAGGCCCTGATTACTTGATCACCACACTCTCTCTATATATATTACATGTTCATCTGTCTTACTCTTCCTTTCTCTCTCTCTCACTCTCTCTCTCACTCTCTCATCCCTGCCCCCTCTGCCCATCCTACTCTCCCTTCCTCCCCCCTACCACCTTCCTCCTACCGTTTCAACTCTTCATTCTATTCTTCCAATATTCCGATCTCTCCTTCCCTACCTCTCTTCACCCTCTCCTTTTAATGTCTCTCATTTAGCCACGCCGGGCCCCTCTCCCTCTCCCTGCCCTGTCTCACCTCTCTCCTGTCCCTTCTCTCCCTCCCGGCCCTACCCCTCCCCACATTTCTGAATATACTCCTGGAGATAGCAAAAGTAATAAAATATATCGCAATACTCCTTCTATCCACTTCCCGCCGAGTGTTTTGCTGATGGTCTGTCTGGGGTGGGGCGAGCTGCTTCAATAGATTAGGACAATGATATGTAAAGACTATAAGTTGCAAAAGTACATCGCACCGTATCCACTTTGAGTGGTCCCCGCAACATCCACCTCCTCCTCCCGCCCCCACAACACACACACACACTTAGACGATAACTCCTTATACATTTTTAATTTGCTAAACGATGATTTTATGCCCCCTTTTATTTGTCTTCAGTGTAATGTCCTGGAATGTCGCAGTAGATAAGGACACATTAAATATTACTCGCCAAGGTATGCCCATTGACAGAGGTCGATCAAATATTTAAGCTCTGGATAAATTAATTCTCCAATCCAAAGTTTTAATCATCTCAACATGGATTCCACTTTTGTTTTGCCTCGTGTTTCAAGCACATATCTGCTTCAGCATCACTGCCTTCGCCCTCCCTTCCCTTGTCATCCAGTATTTCCTGTTTGTCATTCCAACGATGTTGCAGTAGGCATGCAACCGGACGGGATGTCATAAAGAGGCTCCCAATGGTAATCTATAAATCATTGCACCCTGTAGAACAGGTCCAGAAACGTGGAGAACCATATTTCCAAGGGTGCATTTTTGTATGTATTGTGTCTCTCCCAATTCACAACATTACAGGCTCGCTTACGATTAAATAAGTTTAAAAGCATGATATTTTGATAATTTAATAATTTTGGAATTTAAACAATTTGGCTACAAATCGATTATATTGAAAGCATCCTTCTGACATAAGAGTAAGTGTATACTAAATTAATATAACATATTATGTGATATGCCAATGACAAAAAGTCTAAAGTCATAACAAATCTGTTTTTGATATTTGAAAAGATAAGATCAAGCGGATTCCAATGCTTTTATAACATTTCATTAAATCTGAAAATTACTTTTTATTGTTGTTGAAAACATTTAGCGATTGTCCAATGACAATACATGTTTAGGATGTGCTCAGAAACGCATAGTTTATATTCGTGAGGCTTACTGACCATTAGCAATGTGTAGTTGTAATTGAATATTTGGATGCAAATGAATCATTAAAATGATTAATAACGTGCACCTAATGAACTATAATTAGAATAATTAAAGGGTTGGTCATGTGAAAATTAAATGGAATTTGTATTCATCCTACATCTTGATCATGTCGTATGTCAGTGCTCCTTTACAAACTATTATAGAATTAATAACCGATGGTGCACTGGTACACTGTTTGGGGCACAATCCCGAGGCAAAGCCGGGAAACAGTGCACCATCAGGCCCTAGCCGAACCATCAACGCTATACTTTGCTACTATATACCCGTGAATAGTCACTTGAATGGGTTGTATGTGCAGCTACAACAGGCCCGACATGGGGGATATTAATCCTTTTAATCTCTGCCTTTGGTGATTATAGCCTGAAGACATTCAAGGCAGTGATTAAAGCCTTATACAAAACATCCAAAGACAATCATTTGTACAACACTCGCCAATTAGCAATCTAAAACCCAGTGACTTAGCAACAGTCTGCCCAACAGGCACATAATACACACACGTTTTGTCAAAGCAACCGAAGGCGGGATAGGGAAAAATCATTCTCTGCTAATATTTGTCCAAGAAACATAAACAGACGTGCAATGGAATGGATCGGGGGAACATTTAGATCAATATATAGGATCAAGACACGTGGTACTATTGTGCATGCCGTTAGTGTGGTCGTCTGTGGAAGCAGGAGATGGTTTGGAAGGAAGGCCTGGTCAGTGTTCACAACAATGGAGGTGTGTGTGTGTGGGGGGGGGGGATGGTTGTGTGGTAGGGAGGGTGTGGTGGTAGGGGTATGGCGGGGGGGGGGGGGGGCTCCAGGAATTTCAGTTAATTTTAGGATATAAGGGCATTGACATCCCTTTAAAACCCAAAGAAGGGAAAACTGAACCCTACACAGTAGAAACGAGGCTTTGGATAATTTCTATTTTGGAATTATAGTTATGAAGAATATAAAGGTAACTAAATGTACTTAAAGATGGAAAAGGTATGGAGTACTCCGATCCGGTTTGAAATTCTTTTTATAAATACTTTTACCCTACGCGTTTCAACCCTATCGAGCCTTCCTCAGGGGTGTACATGACTTCAGTAGGTTTCAGCAGGCTTATATAATACTAATGTGTTGCATTGGTTGACATGTAATCAAATTTAGTTAAAGTTAAATGGATAAAATTACACTCGGTGCCCACCAAAGGTTTCTCACTTGAAAGGCATTCAGAAAATGTTCGAAAATCCAAATTCTAAATTCATGGTCCCCGACGTAAAGCTGTAATTGTAAAGGCCATAGGCCTATATCCACGTAATAGTGGTGTTCCAGTGTCGTTAAACAAATGCCTTCCAGGCCGATATTATTATAAATGAAAGCGTAGTGCCGGGGACAACGAGACCTTTCCTTATACTACTTAGTGAAATCAACACGATATTTTGTATGCGCAAGATCTGTGCATCTTTGCACTTCATGACCTTTATTTTCATTTCATTGTGGTTGTCCACAAGGTAGAACCATATTTCATACACTTCTACTTTCATAGTCTTCTTCATTAGGCCTACACCAACGCCTGAGTATGTACACCCTGTTGTATATACATGTGTATTATTAAAATGGTCAGATCTCCCAGTGAAGCTTAATTAAACAGAGTAATACTATTAATCGTGTGTCCTTTTATTTATTCCTGCTCAAGGAAACAAGGGTCACCATTACAAAAGGATAATTAATATATATTATAAAATTATATAATTAGTCAAAAAGTAAGTACGTTGGTAATAGGAACGGCCATTGTGAATGAGAGCTAGCACCGAAGTGCTGACTATCTTAGATGGATTATTGACAATGTATGATTTATGTGAATCGGATCCAAATTTTTCTTTGCACTCCCTGTGCGTATGCCTCACTGGCAGCTGCTTTTCTTAATGAATGAAATGTTGATTGATTGATTACTTTTTATTCTGCATACACACATTACACTTACATGTTATTCTCAGTGGTAACAGATACACCTATTTATAGCGCTAGAAATATCAAGACATTAACAATTTAAAGTGGCATAACTAGTACATAGATAAAAAAAAATCTCGTACAGAATCAAAAGATTAATTTAGGTTAATAGAATGTTCGGCATAGATTAAAAGAATAGAAAATAGTTGATCGGTAGAAATTACACCTGAGAGACAATTAAGATTTAAAATTATATTTAAAGGTGAAGTGTAAAGGTTTTTATTTCGTGTTTGATGCATTTGGAGGAATATTTTGAAACAATGTACAAAGTTTTAGCACCCAACCAAACAAATCAAACCAGTGAGAGGTGTTTAAGCGCTCCCATTTTCTGAGCCCCACGCAACCCTGCGCGGCAAGGTGGGTAGCCATCTTTAGACTGGTCAAGCTACCTGTGACGTCATCCATGTCCCTGCGCGACTGGCAGGTGTGAGCATACAACTATGAATATCGGCGATTTTTTCGGTATTTGATATGTAATTTAAATGCGAAGATGAGACTGGAGGATATTTCCTTAGATGAGATTAGTATTAAATTAACAATTTGTTCCCTTTCTTTAAGCTCCTTAGTCTTATATTTCTATTTTCTATGTTGGTCGGATTTATGCCGTCTCTAATGTATGGATTTCTCTTCTTGTTTTTAGTGCCGGAATATTTACTGTTTCATGTATGTCCCTTGTGCTAGTTAGTTCTCTTAATAATTAATAGTTAATAAACCAAGGGCTATTATTAACACAGAAGAGAATTGCCGGGGAGCTGAGTTGTAAAATACATCCCCATGATCCATATAATGGTGAAATAGTGGTCTAAAGGTCCGATTCCACTGGATCTCTTGTATATGTGCTCATGGCTTGCTCTTGCTGCGCTTATTTATAGTGCGCTTGTCATTCGCTCTTCATCCGCTAATATGTTTAGCACAAGACAAGCGCAGAGCGATTCTACTGCTCCGCTTCTTTCCTGATGAAATCAATGGTAAATCCCTTGGTCCGCTCTCACTGCGCTCTTGGTCCGCTTCTTTAACAGGTAGAAAGAGCGTTGTGTTGCTGCGCTCATATCAAACACGTCAGACATGAGCGCAACGTCCTGCGCTCATCTAAAGAAGCGCACATAGCATTTTTTAAGAGCGTACAGAGAGCGCAGTAACCGATTCCATTAGACCGCTCTGGTTTTGCTCAATCTTCGCTTGTTATGCGCTCAAGACAATAAAAAAGAGCGGGCCATGAGCGGGCCAAAAGAGCGAGCTAGTGGAAACGCAGCCTAAAGGCCCTAGTCCACTAAAACCGATTCTCAAGCGATTTTGAGCCGCAGAGGACCCTTTTCCACTAAATTCCGTGAGAAACGCATGAGAATCGGCTTATTGGACAAGGGCCTTTATAAATACATTATAATTAGTGTTTCCTTTCTGCATACTCCATACAATCTGGACATCTATGTTTATGTTCTTTTTATCAAGTTAACATTCTTCTCAGCTTTCCAATCGAATCATAAGTTCTCTTCTAATCAAATATGTTATTCACACTTCTTGTACTTTCAACTCACGAGTTATACAATGAGCACAATATTGAATTTAATTTACCCCTACTAGTAATAACAAATCAAATCAAATAATGACTAAGACATTGCATAATAGATTCACCCCACAGTCGAGCACATAGCTTTCACCTTACGATTCAAATCTAAAATGACATGTACTACTCACAGATTCCCTATGGCAAATATTGCCCGTAAGCCTATCGTAGACTTAGTTTTGATCTTGGTAGGCATAGGTCCTAGGTAGTAGTGATTGCTGCTGTGTTTTGCAGCTGCAGTGTTGTTTTTGTGTTCAATTGCGTGATTGGACCCCTACGTCATTCCTAAATGGTCTTCTCCTCCTCCTCAAGTGACCACCTGAATCTGAACCTGATTACCTGAACCTGACCACCTGAAATCCTCATCCTTCTCGTCCTTCTCTACCCAACAGAGACGATCTCCGTATTATAACATTGTAATATGGGGTCATTGTCACGATGCGTTAAAATCGGGGAAGTTAAAAGTTCTCTAGTTTGTCCTGAGAAAATGCTCAAGCAATGCCTATAAAAATATGTTTTCTTAAATCTATAACATTTGTGATGCTTACAGTAAATTCTTGGCAGAGGATGTGCACCAGAACACAGAGAACTAGTTGGTTTATTAACAGCAAATGTGCTCCATAATCGTATCGATATTGAAACATGGCGCCAAACTTGTTTATGTCTCATTGCGCATGGCCAAAAATGGCGCGTAAAAACACCAGCTACAATTAAACTAAATTTACCTATGGTGCATGGTGCATTTACCTATGGTTGTAACTCCTCGGAAAATTTTTACAAAATGGGTCCGTCGCTGTTTTGTTTGGGTGGAGCAGATAAAAACTATGCCCGCAGTTTATTAATTCTTCCCATCCAGTAGTGAAAGGTAACAAGAAGGGATGTAAGATAATAAACTTTGAGTTTGTTGTCAAAGTGAGTGGTTAGAAACTTCTACAACTCTCCACTAACTACTGCAAACCTAGCCGCCCTGTTCGAATCGAGTCGTAGGCAAAGCCCTGTATAGGGCTATTAAAGCTAGTCCTCCTCCTCTGTTGTCATTGCGTTGTTACGCATGATAGGACGCCTACTGCGATGCTACAGCCAAATGGCTTTCCCCGCCATGGAAAATGTCCCTCTCTCCCTATCTCCCCCTCTTCATTTAGTTATATTTTTTGAGGTATTTGATTTCAATGCATTCACATAGGCCATATTGTATTGGAAACAATGTATCTGACTACTGTCAGTCATAATTTTTGTATTGATCCTGGTGATTATTCTTATGATTATCGCTTGAAAAGTGTTTCATATGATAAAATATTGGGTAATTTAATTCTGGTTAGTCTAGATTAAGAACAAAAGTGTGTAATTATTTCAGGATCTGTGACTTTGGGTTTTCATATAGACCAATGATGTCGCAAATATCAGCCATTTTGTTTCTGAGCTGAGATAGAAATTGTAAAATATTTTGTATTGGAATTCATGCCTTCAAGGTTAACGCAATGATAGCTAATGTTATAGTAGTATTAAATAGGTTACTATCGAACCTCATATATATGCTGTTTATGATAATATTATGGTATTTTCTTTAATGTTATCACGTTTCTATAGCTCAAAGAGAGAAAATAAAGTTTGAAATGCTGTTTATTTCAAATTCACATTTAACCAATGGGAAGCGTTGATGGGTATTATCAGAAATTTTTCATTTTGTTTTTCATTTTGTTTATGAGCAGAAATATTTTGTATTGATATTTATAGAGACATTGAAAGTAGGTCGGCAATAATTCCGATTAGCTAATCGATTAGATTAGATTTTCCCCATAGAGATTAAGCCTGAAGCTATATTTATGCTGACTGCCAAAACGTTATATTTTTATTATTGATGAAATAAGGATATATTATGATATTTTATGAGATGTCATATGACTAATGGTACTTTCTCTCTGCCCCCTTTATATTATAATCTAGTGAGTTATATACTTGTACTTATACCTGTATTTATACCTATATTGAAAAAATATACTTGTACTTATACTTGTATTTATACTTGTACTTGACTTGTACAAAAACTCGAATAATCGAGCATCCGCATTTAACAAGTGAGTAAAAGTTGTAAATTCCCTGCAAGTCCTTGCAAAAAAGAATTAAGTATTTACGATTTGGTAGATGTAACGTTTGGCACCACGTTTTTGCTTGCGAGCACGCTATCAAGGGGTTACAAATCATATATTTTATTGTAATCGCAGGGTAAGTAACTACAAGCAAATTACGAAATTGCAAGCCCTAAAATTTAGTTTCGATTATACACCACCCCCAATATCATATAATATTATATAGCTTGAAGCATCCATAGCTACTTGATTCGAGGAGGACTTTATCTAGGGTGCGACCTGATGTCGCCATAGAATTGACTATGGGGCCTTCACTTCTGACCACCACTCTAAAGCCTTTTAATTGTGACATGGCTTTACAAAGGAGTGGGCTGCCACCACAATATTAGCACACTGGACCTCGGACCTGCAAGCCGCCCCATCCCCGACGGGTGCGACATTGACACTGTATGAGCAGCCAGGTATCCCCACATATTCCAGCTACTCCCATAGCTGTTGCGTACGTAGTTGCGTTGGCGTGGATCTCTATCTCTTGCCATTCCTTCCTAATGAGGGTCTTCCCATTCCACTCCGATGCGAATGTAGATTGAACAGGTCCCACCTCATTTCGTCAGTTACCTCGACTAGAGCATAACTCTTTGTCCGGAGTGATTCTAGTAGTCTTGATATGAACAGCCTGACTGGTATCACGCACTTGATGATATGAAGAAGCTTCCCAATTACTGAATGTTGCTTATATAGCGCCGTTGCATTTTACTTCCTGCACCACCTGTATTACCTCATCTATCTTGTCCTGAGGTATAGATAGTTCCATGTTTTTGGTATCAGCTCTTTTCCAAAGCCATGTCACAACCTGTAGAGGGGCTTGCCTCTTGTCCTCGGGTTCAGGAGGGGGCAGTTGTCATCATTTGATACGATTATGAAGCCAGATAATCAATACTATAGAAATGTATTGATACGAATGAGAGCACTATGAGCAATTCAAAAATCAAAACATTCGCACAAAGAGATCTTGTGGAAAGAAACATTAAAAAAAATACCATTTTGTGACTCATTTTTCTACAACATAAAATTTATGATGAATTGATTAATCAATTATGGATGGATGAATTTACGATTAGGCTTCTTTGGGTTTGGATTCACACCTAATTACGTGAGGGTGGGGGTGGGTGGGTGGGTGGGGGGTCAAATACAAGATAACGTCATGCTAGGAAGGGGGAGGTGACTAGGGGGGAGGTAAAAAATGGCAAAATATAGAGTGACGTAATTTATGGACGGCCCCAGTAACTAGTCGACACAGACTATAACTTTCTGTACGTCAACAATGGAAGCAATGGTAGCTGCTCTGGTGCTGGCATATTCTCCTTCAAGGATTGACCTGAGGGCTGCCCTCAAGGAGATATTGACCAATATACCAGATGATGGAAAGATGCCAAATGTTGATTCCCTATCTAATTGAGGCTGAAGCATTTTCTCTTAATAGCTGGCTCATGAAGCCATACCCACCCCATGGTATGACTAAAGAATGACTACCTCATGATTTTATCGGTTCTGTCAGAAAAGTTCAATTCTATATAACATTGATTTAAAAAAAATTACAATCAAATGTTTACTTCAAATTTACTTCAAATTACTTCAAATCAATTTTCAACCTGACTAAACATTTTCATCTACGCAAGTAATACAGGGATGAATCAGGTAAAAGTATTTTGGTATTTTACAAAAGGAACAAAAAACGTCTTTCCCTTTCTCTATGTTGTATAATTAAAGCGGCCCTTCTCGCTCTACTTTTACCTCTAGAGGAATTTCTCTTCACAGATGGTAATATATACTACCACATGATTCTGTCAGTAAAAGTTTAATTCTATAATTATAACATTGATTTTAAACACATTATAATCTTCAGATCAAGTTTCAAACTGACTAAACAATTTCACGCAAGTAATATAGGGACGAAGAGGTACAAGTATTATGGTCTCTTACAAAAGGAACAAGAAACGTTTTTCCTTTTCTGTAATTGTTGGGAACTCTCGTATTCTTTTAGTTCATCTTTTGTTTAGCGTTAGTGCTGTAATTGGCAGTTTTTAAATAGTGATTCCTAAGTCCGTTAGATGACAGATAGAAATGTTTAGTAATTCTAAAACTGGATGCCGTACTTCAATAAAGAACATTCAATAAAAGGAATTGTTGGGGCTTCACTGAAACCGAACATTGATTTCAAACAGTGCAAATTAATCTGAGAAATAAATGTATGCCACCACAAAAATCCATTGTCCAAGAGTGGCAGG
The DNA here is from genome assembly GCA_942159475.1 of Sthenelais limicola. Taxonomy (NCBI): domain Eukaryota; kingdom Metazoa; phylum Annelida; class Polychaeta; order Phyllodocida; family Sigalionidae; genus Sthenelais; species Sthenelais limicola. The sequence goes on along the minus strand of OW804095.1, from coordinate 54,627,790 downwards.
TGGCTGGCATTTAGGGTTATGTAATCCTACAGTCACTGTCTATTTTGGGTGTGGTTGAAGATCGTTGTCGTTGATTGGTCAATTAAGATTATTGTATGTCGTCACCGCTAAGTGGCACATACATGAGATCACTTCAGGCACTTTTACAGATTTCGCCTATGAGAGCATGTCACAACCTGGGAGAGCTCACTCAATTTCATCTAAATCTACTGGATGACAGATGGCATGTACCCGATAAGTATGTAAATACAAACATGGCAGGGCAAGAGGCAGACAATGTGAAAAGTCTACAGAGATTTGAACAAGATAAAGTGAGAGGATGCATATCCTCTACTTCAGATGGATGGCCCACTGGATCTCCTGAGTGGGGTTCAGGTCTTGAGCCAGTGGTTATTGGCAAGAGGAGGTGGATAAAGAGAGCAAGGAATTGCATTATATGCTATTGCCATTGAAGGTTATGTGACCTGTGCATTGACTGTCCATTAAATACCTGGTCATTAGCTTGCAACGTGGTCACATGACCTGTGCATTGGCTCATTTACATGGAAAATCTTCCATGTGTCATTACAACATTAGCGTCACATGACCTATGCATTGGTTTGCCATTAGACCTGGTCATTGGGCCATTTTTTCTGTGTGTAACATCGATTTATGATTAATCCTGCAGGTGGAATTGCGCTTATGTAATGTTTTATTTTCATCCATTAGTGGAGAAAGGATAACAAGGAAGGTCATATTGTAAGGGAATTGAGATTCCCTATGTCTTGGACGATCCACTAGTGCCACACCTGCCTGTTATTTTTTGTGCTCGTGTTCGTTCCTCATGACTATTCGCTTGGGCAACACATATATTGATCCATCTTGGCAATTTCCCCTGGTGCTTCATGATGGTTTACCTGTTTATTTATTATGGTATGATTACCTATTTTTTTGCCTATAAATGCCTATTTATTTGCATATTCGCCTGTTCAGATAATCACATTTCCTAGGGTAAAAACGACCCCAACCCAGACGATTTAAACTTGTATTCTTGTGTCTTGTGCAGTCTTCGAGTAGCTAGTATAACCAACAGGACATATAACTCTTATCATGGATATTTGTTTGCATGGACTTGGTTGTATGATCACTGTGGACTCATTTTGTATAATTGTGTTTGGAATATGAATAAACACTGGAGAAAGCTGTAGATCTGCCTTTGTTGATCCTTATCCTTGTTCTGGGAAACCCTTTATAACATCTATAAGGGATAAACCAACTGGGCGATTGGGTGAACAGGTGCAGGTACATGTATGGAAGCTATGTGGCATATTACATATTTTGCTAATCTAGGACCCTAATTTAAGATGGCTTATCGATCCGCCTCCTTGGAACACCCATGGGACGAGTAAGACCAGCATAGTCTGCTGCCAGCCCATACCGTTAATTGGATTGGAATATACTTTATTTGCCAAGTTTTACAGGTAAAGAAAATGACAAATGGGTAAGCAGGCTTCTCGATAAGATCCAGCTCTTCCAGCCGTTACCTTAAAAGGATATCCGTTAATGAGTGTTAACGGGAGTAATTGAATTTCATAAGTAGTGTTAACCTTGGGTATTATTGTCTTTATACTAGTTAATCTTGTAAACTAAAGGGCTATAATTGAGCTTGTCTTTGATTTGTCTGAAATCATCAATGACGGCAATATTGACCAATCACAGATATATCTAGATCGGCGGCCACACCTTTTCTGATCGACAGTGCAAAACCTATGAAGCCGATGGCCTGCTTTCATTTGGAATAGTCCAGGGGCAGAATATCATTTATTTAGTGAACCTTGCATTTTGGGTCATACCAATGTTTTTTGATTGATTAAAGAACTCCAAAATCTCCTGAATCTGCCAAGTGCTATTTTGTAATCCTTGAGGAATTTTGATTCATCCATTAATTAATTCATATGTTAATCAGCCATATTTTGGGGCTAGGCTGATGCCCTATTATTGCTATAAATGTATAGCCAAGCCGTTTTTTGACCTCAACCTTTTCATGTAATATTGCCATGCACCCACAGAAAGACGTAATACTAATTTTTGATGTTTTTAGCCTTTTCCACCAAGTTCGAGATACAATAAAGAACTTATCAATCAATATTTATATTATGTATAATATTGTTCCCGATCATGTGAAGTGTTTATGACGACTCGAGGAAGCTCTAGGAAACGACAGGACATCTCTGGAATTACATCAGAAGAACCTCCAGGAATCTCCGGGAACCTTCGTAGTTCCTCCGACCGCAACTATAGGGTCTACAGGACTGCTGTTATTCCCTTAATTCCCTTAATTCGAGGCTGTTGTATGTTCAGGTTGTGAACACGGATCTCAACCTTTCAAGGAGATATATAGGCCTATATTATCTACCTATGCCTTTGATTCAGAGTTCTCCCCCCCACCACTATCCTTATTAAATATACTCATAATATATTCCCGCAGAGGTAACCGATACGGTCACAGCCATATTATTAATCATTATATAGACGAACCAGGTGGCCTAGAAAAGCTAGACATGTTCAATTGCTATCAGAACAAATTAAAGAAAATAAAAAAATTACCTATTATCTTAATAGAATGGATAGGATACAATTTTTATTTTAAGCGGATATGAATTATAATGAATTAGACTCTGTGGTTCACGTTTATTGTTGGGCTGAAATAAAAAGTAAATAGAATGTCCTGACTATAATCCACATTAGACAATTTTCACACACGTCTGTGATGATACAAGGCAAAATGACTCCAGTTGTTTAACATGGATATGAGGAGGTCCAGACTGTGAGGACAGGGAGAGAGACAAACAGTCTCTGACAGGGAGGTACAATTGTTATAACACAATGGAGATACAGGGATACAGCAAGATGTATAGCCGCAGAGAGAGGAGGAAGCAGAGGGACAGACACATGGAGAGACCATCCGTCCAGTGGCTTTGGAAAAGATACAGATCATCAGACATTTTTCGTTACAGAATTAATATGTAGGCCTAGCTGAGGAAATTGTGATCCTACAGGGCAGATAGTATCAGCTACCACGTTTGAGTGGGATTTGTTGTAAATTTGATGATCATGGTGATGAACGTTACTAGCTGATAGTGTCTTTATAGGAAAACTAAAACGTCATAGTTTTATCTGATGAAAAGTGTTTCTGTTAGAGTAGCTTTGGTAAAAACATCTCACCTGACGAAGTGCAAGATTGCCCGAAAGCTTGTGCAAAGAGTAAAAGACCATCAACAACAAGTCCTTTATTTACACTCATAAGTTACCACCACACTTTTAAGTGACCCACATCGGTATACAACGATCCCTTCCCATCTTTTGTTCCGGAAAGGTTGTATACTAGAATTGAAAGAAACGGCAATGAAGAAATATATGTAGTATAGTATGAGAATATATTAAACATTGTGGAGGTAGTGGTAAAGTTATACTTTTTGTATGTAAGGGAATGTGGTAGTAAATCTGCAGTGATTCGCTCTCAATCCGAATAAACAACTTAACAAAGCACAATTCCCTGTATCTTAGTTTATTCTTCCAGTCCGTTAGACGGCCCAGAAGTCCGGATTCCTTGGACAGGCTTATCAATATCGCTCCGTACTTATAACAGGTAGTACAATCAATAGTACATAAGAAACACAGTGTATATAGCAATACACGAAATACAGAGTAAGATCATGAAGAATATATAAACAGGGAACTCCATAAGAGTATTACAATTAGGGTTACATATACTGTAGTAAGGGGAAATAGAGTAAATAAAGGTAATACATGTGCATACGCACAACCCAAGTGCAGGGCACCTCTATATTCAAGACAGTGAACTAGAACTTTATGGTCTGCCACCAAGTGGAGTATTGTAAAACCACTACAAATCTGTATATATTTTATTACAGGGCAACGCTCTAAAACATCCATGAAGGATAACGCATCTTTCTGAAATATTGATATTGGCCTTTAATGAAAGTATTTTAAGAAATTATTGGTGGGAACATAAATGCTAGGCTATATATATTATAGCTCATCAGCATAATAACATTTCCGTTCTTCTTTTGCATGATAGAAATATTATGGTCCCCCCTTTTGTATTTTTGAGGGTTCATCATAATGCCCATATGTCTAAAATGTGTAAATTGGTCTGGATATTATCCTATGTTGCCCTATGACTACCTCTTCTCCCCCTTCTGCTTGGTCCTAGACAAGCAGCTATAACAATTTCAGAGAGTGTATTCAATTTATTGATTAAGGTTAAAGTTGTAGATTAGGCCATGACACTTGTAACTGATGAATAACAAACATTGCCAACGGATGTAGTCTCAAATAGAATGTTCAACATTCAATAGAATGTTTTGTGGCCATGCTGGCTATGGAGGTACAGGTGGAGTGATGGTACTCCAAGACACCTGCTGCAGGGTGGCGCTACCACCACTTGATAACCTTTAGCGGTGGCCGAGAGTGGTATCTTAATCCTATAGTATCTTTAGGCCAAGCAGAAGAATGATGCAGCCCTTCTTTGACTCAAAGAATTTGTTGGCTACTTTGAGAATCACAACATCAAAATCCAATGCCTGCTAGTTTTATCTGAAAAGAACCCAAACTCCTTGAAGCCGCAGTCTGTCAATGACCTGCCCAAAGCTCTTTTCTTTTGGCTATTGCAATGCCACTGTAGGATACACCATACGCTGGCAAGTGGTGCTTTCAAGATGATGATTTCAATCCGAACTGTGGGGTGTCATTGATAGTGGTATTTCCCTGCAAGTGCAAGTCTACCACCTACCAGCAGGAGAGATACCCCTGCCAGCCTACATGCCACAATATTGAGTTGGAAGAGTGTGTCCCCACCTTGAATGGAAAACGGTTGGCCTGCAACTTGACTTTGAAGAGGTTGCCCTGTGTCTTGAGTCAGAGGAGTTCCATGTCCCATGTGTTGACTTTGAAGCGGTTGCCCTGTGTCTTGAGTCAGAGGAGTTCCATGTCCCATGTGTTGACTTTGAAGCGGTTGCCCCGAGTCTTGAGCCAGAAGAGTTACATATGTCCCAAGTGTTTACTACTTGCCACCCCATGCCTTGAGTTTGAAGAGGTTATTCCACATATTGAGTTTGAAGAGGGTGCCCTGAGCCTTGAGTTAGAAGACCTTGCCCTGCACCTGAAGTCAGAATGGGTTTCCCATGCCTTGAGTTGGAAGAGGTTGTCCGATATGCTGAATGGGAAGAGGTTGCCCCATGCCTTGAATCAGAAGAGGTTGTCCTACATGTTGAGTTGGAGAAGATTGCAGTTCAGGTTTCAGAAAATGATGACAAAGGTCACGTGAGGGTTGATGGAGGAGTGCCACCCACCCTAACAGAGCCAATGTCATTGGCCAGCTAGGCAGGGCTCATTCTTTTTTGCAAACTCCAGGCAACGGGTTGTGCTGTCATGCAAGTTGGAAATATATAGGATAAGGTGGTTTCTTTAAATGAGTGTTGCAGTAAGTCCACAAACTGGTAAGGTAAGAAAGAGGGGATGTCCCAAGAAAAACAGGGACAGCCTTCCACTAGCCATGCCATTACCGGGCTCAGGCCAGGCAAAGCAGCAGCAAGAAAAGTGGCATTAAACTGAAGAATACTCATGAGGCTCGCAAGCCAGACACATCTGATCCAGTGGTAGTGAGGGGATGAACAAGCTGTTTAGCACAGGCACACAAAGTTGTGACAAGTGAGGTTATCAGGTCAGGAGTGGTTTGCGAGAAAGGACAACTCTCATTCTTTCATGGCATATACCGTGGAAATGGTGTTCGTAATGGTATACTTCTGCATAGCATTGTGTCAGAGAAATATACAGTGTTTGTGAATCAGCTCAAAGCAAGCCAAACCTGCCATCTCCTCTATAGCATTGTACTATGGAAATTAGAAAATGGTATGTATGTCAATTAAAACCATTTAATTATGAAACCATGATATACTTGCTTCAAGCGAGAACTATTCATATACTAATCACGAGGGTATACCCATACTACCCAACACATTGTATTGGTTGTATTGGCAGCGGTTAGTTGTCTAACAAGCCCTTTGTGTGCCCTTCCTTGTTTATGACTTCTACTGTAAAAGCACCATCGACCAGCCAACTAAGGCCAGGCAGTGTCATGGCCCATGTGTGAGTTCTCTCCTTATCTTGCAACGGCACGTCTATTTGTGCGTGCTATCTTTATGATAAATTTATTTATTCAATGAATTATCAGGAATTGCTGACAAAAATCACTATTATAACGAACAATTACAAAACCATGATAAATTCTACTAATGAGTCTGTTTATCTGTGCTTTGCAAATTAAGGTTCCAAAATATTTTGTATCTCATTCATTTCGAAGTGTGTTACTTATTTTGTCCCAAACTGAGCCCCATTTTGCTAGTGCACATCTGGATATTTTCTTTTTTGAATTTCGGATCAGGCCAATGTAAGTTATAAAAGGACGCGTTAATCACCATGATTGTTTTCAAGCGTTGACTCTAAAATAAATCTAAAAAAAATACAATCAATTATCTAAGAAAATAAAGACTTATTATATTCGAACATCATATTTCGCTATCTGATCGCTATCATGATCGACCGTCATGATACCATAAACCAAGAAACTATTCGCATCACTGCTATAATATAATCCATACAAGAACATCCTACAGCAATCCAGCATTATTTAACAGGGAAAAGCCATCGCATATGGAGACCAACATCATGCTGTCATTGAGAAAAGGTCTTATTACTATCAATATAAAATGGATACCCATAAGGACAGATGACTATACAATGAAGGCTATAAAGATTCATTTGAAGAGAGAGAAATAAACTCCTTCAAACTAGTATAGAATCATCTCCTCCTACATGTTTGATTTCTTTGATGACAATCCTCGTTTTGGTGAGAGCAATGCTTTGATTTATAAAAATGAAAACAATCTTGGTTTGTTTTGAATTAGCGAGTTTAAAGGTTTCAAGAAGGATATATAGCTCATCATTAATTTGGGAATTTGGGATTTAAAAAATGCGGGTATATCGATAGCCCTTTATCTTCGACTATATCAAAAGGGTCTCGTGATGAAAAGATGTAGATGTATGCTGTCCGAGGGAAGGAATCAAAGGAGAATTATCAATAGGCTTTAAAATCAGATATTTAATTCCCATTGGAGGAACATGTACCGTAGAACAATTACTACAAAGTTTTGCCTTAGTCATCGTGAATAAAGAGCAAAACACACGATCCAAATTTCTCGTGGCAACACCTCTATATGCGTTGAGCGATGGAGGGAAAGTGAGGGTTCCTCCAGGTGGAACGAATGGGTGAGGGGATGGCGTGCGTTGATTGGCTCACACGACGCACACCTGATGATGCGTCATAATAGTCACTGTTGCGTCACCCAAATATATTTACCGATGAATCGATTCTGCAAAATTAACGAAAGTGGGGGAAATGGGTATATAAACTGGACAGAAAAGGAATGGCAATTCAATACGAGAAAGCGAACAAGTAAAATGAGAAAAGACGTGAGAGTCCGACCAGCATATATGACGTCTGTCTTAATGGTAGAGATAGAAATATAGATCACATTCAATCCATCAAGCAACACAAAAAACGGGGGCGTCCAATGCTACGATGCACTGCATCCCACTTTAAATTATCTCCCGTTGGCACAGAGCGTGCGCCAGCAGAACATGGCCCCATGTAAAAGAATTCGCCTTGTCCCCGTGGAAGAATATCACAAGTTGCCATCGACAATACAATTCACTATGAAGCGAGATGATCTCCGTTTTTAATTTCTTCATTAGGGCATGTATTCTGCCAGTAATGTCTTCGCTCCTTGGTGTGACTTTAGCTGATGTTAATTAATTTCGGGCTCGTGATGTAGAGGGCGTGGTGCTCAGTCGCAGCGCTCGCCGCCTTGGAGACAACATCCATACTCTGGCTTCACTGCCTTGTCCGAGAATCAACCAGTGCCGCTATCCAATTTCGGGGACTTGTAGGATATAATACTCAAACATCTCATCATATACCGACAGGACTCGTATGGACGCGTGTATTTGTGCTAGGAGTGTCTTATGAGTTACCAAGGTTTTTAAAATCATTGTTGGATAAATTACCGATTGGAACAGAGCCTACCTAAATCAAATGGATGTGAAGGGCGTTGTGGTGCTGGAAAGCGGCACTAGCTTCAGTGGTTTGCTGGATTTGGCATCAAGCCTTTGGCTTGCAGTTCCTGAGTATGGGGTATGGAGAAAATGATATCTGTTATTTTCCCAACGACATCATTTATGATAGAGAATAATTCAAAGAAAAAGTGAGAATAAATAGATGAATACGATAGGTTAATATGATAGATTACTTCCAGTTGTCCCTCGGGAAAAAAGATAATTGGATGAACGCAGAATACTTGGAATCTCTGTTTTAGCAGTAGGCAGGAGCTTCGTCTGTGGCGTTTGAACTTTAGAGATCAATTTTCGCAAATCGTCTTTCTCCTGATTTGGATTCCGGAATTCATGTTAACCTACTCATTCAGGAACTACAAAAACGTAGGAACACGAAGCACTTGGAGACGTCATGAGTGTCTATCTTTCCAAAAAAGGAGTTCTCCTGGGGCAACCCAACAGGATGCGCGAGGAATGATTTCCAAGGTGCCCTCCTCATACAATGGCAACGGATGGAAAATTATTTTGCATTGAGCAGCTTTCTAAAAGCTTAATCTAGTTGCCGGTATTGGTTTCGTGAATCCCCAGGGCCTATTTTCTCAGGAACCCTATCTCCATATACATATACATGTATATATCTATGTAGCAGGAGGAAAAAGGGGTCATTAACAAGCTCCAGATTAGTGCTAGGATGTAATCCACACAGTAAGGTATTATGCGTAGCCGTCTATGTTATGCATATGGTGCCTGCCCGAACCTGCCGTGCGTCTGAGTGATAAGCCCATTCTGAGTAGTGTCAGGATTACCCCAGAAGGTTTTACCTAACCAATAAACCCACCAGAGGTCATCTTGGATAATCCAGCCGTTCAGACACATTCCTGTCACTTATACACATTATCACGGTAACAGAGGGCTTATTAGGAAAACCAGGTAAGTGGATTTTGACTAGGAGCATTTTCAACATGGCCTGTAGCTAGATTGTCTGATTGTGTAGTCCACGCCCCGATGGGTCGATGTAATATAGAACTGTTGTTGGAATAGGGAGAAGAATCCCGTCCACATGTCCTATGCGAACCATTGGACAGGAATGGTGCATTTAAACATTACGCCGCAAACTCCAAACGTACAGAAACAATGCTCATGTTGATCATGTCTTCCATCTGCAAGTAACATTGTCATCTAAGCCTTCTAACATCCAGATGTCCTGGCGTTGTTTAAATTATTTGAAGGACAATGAATAGAAAATATGGATCAACACCACACCAGACAGAGTTGGCAATTAGAAAAGTTTAGGCATTAACAATACATGAGGGAGGGATCAATATGAAGTTAGGGCGGAGACGAATGCTCAGAGCAATGACCTTCGCGAACGTGCGATCTCAACAAGAGAAAGAATTATTTATACCAAATAGAAAGTGTACTTTGTATTTAAGGAAACTTGGGATGTTCTAATCCTTAAAACCAAACCTCTACCGTCTTGCAGAGACGCAAAGACGTATAACTATAAGGTATTAGTCTGATCAACCATATCATGTGCGTTCGATTCTCTAGACGTTCAGACATTCTCTGAACGCACAGGGGAAATTAAAATAAACACAAACGGATTCTCCATCAACTTAAATAAATACTGGACGAGTATCAACATTTTGAATCGATTACCCCCAAAGAATCAAGAACTGCTTAACCTTATTTTCAATCCCAAGTTCTCTATCGTATCTCTCGGTCGTTTCCCTTGTCCTCGTCCAGATGAATCACCGTGCTTTTCATTAATCACAAGTGAAATATTGGTTATAGCGGCGGCCTTCTGTCGCCGTTAGACTGCCAAATCTTTAGGGATCAATATGTAGGAACCTCCCAGCTCAAACAGAGCAAGATCCGATAGAAGGCTGGATCGAAGTTACCCCTCGGCGGGATATGGCCCACCCCAAACAGGGGATTTATGGCTGAGCACATATATCGAAGTCAAGTCCACATAGAAGCCGCCATGGCCTGGGGCCCACCACTGATTGACAATTTAGAACGATTTGATTTCATTGTCCGGTATATGGGCGAAGGAAAAGTGCTTCCCCCAAGTTTTTAATTTGATTTTTCAAAAAAAACATTAGCTCTTAGAATTTCGTAGAAGGCGCATCATGGTCAATCCGTTTTATCATTCTCCGAGATGTTAAACATAATACAGTATAGAAGTTCTAATAACAAATACAATATTATTATTCTTGATCAACCTTTCCCCGCTCTTAACCGAGTTTTAAAAAGAATGTAGTTATATGAATGCGTTAAAACAATCTTGTACATGGATAGTTAATTAACTAAGATAATTAAAATATATTTCAGTTAATAAACCTCGACGATGTTGACAATTTATTCTTGTCCTCAGGCAATTCTGTGGTGAATTGTTTGATAACTAAATAAGAAAATACCAAGCAATAATGATTTACCATGATAATTATTCAGTTAATTAATCCTGAAATAATTGACCTAACAATGCTGTCATCTAATGAAAAACCTCTATGTGAGTCCCACTGAGTCGGATTTTATGTCCAGACAAATTTGATTAAGTTATGGTGCGAACCTCTCCATGGATGATTAAAATTGACAAATGTTCACGCATTAATTTATTTTAAATGGTTTGGGGAAAGTAAGGAACAAAAAGTTGGAATCCTTAGTTTTTGATCGATGTTAACTGAGAATGTAGTTTCAACAATACAAATTAAATTATGTGTATTAAATTAGCCATATTGAATGAGAAGAAATTACAGGTATTTCAGGAGACTATACTTTTATGTACAGCCAATCGGTAGTACTATAATTATATGTACATAATTATGATAACATTTTTGAGGCATGGCAATTGTATTTGTTTAAGATAATATTTCATTTATTTGAAAACATGACAATTTTCAGCATATTAGCCCAGAGGAGGGCAATTTTTTCTATTCTAGTTATACAAAAGAATATATCATCTTCTGGCATAATAACATGGAATATACATTATGAACTGTTTATCCTTGTATGACCCATGAAGCCCCGTGTGTGTGTTTTGATAATGGACCATTATTATATAAAGCTATTTTTGGATTTAAAGATTTTTATTCAGCAAGGACATTATGTATTTTACACTTTTCTCAGTCATTCTGTAGCTAGTTAATTCATATAACAAATAGAGGTAGCAGAACTCTATAAAGATTTAGATTATGCCGGGTCATGTCATTTAAATTAAGAAAAAGACCCATTGAAACTAAGGTAGTACGAACAGATAATACATATATCTATAACTCTGCGGTCTATGCCATCTAAGTTACAAGAAAAATACAAGACCTTACAAAGTACAAAACAATATCGGTCTTTGCCACTCACATTTGACAAAAAGCGGGTTTGGAGGAATCATATGAACCAATAGGGAGCCAACTAAGGGGTCGGTAATTAAGCTAATTAGGTACAACCAGCTAAAGACATGTAACCGAGAACCAAGAACCAAGAAATGACCTTTGAGGAATATGATGGAAGTATCATTTTTACGTTCCAGCAACTTCTCTACACTTCTCCATTAATTCAGAAAAACAAGGTTCCGACCCCTTTATTAATGCTACGTTATCCGCTATATATACTTGCAATAAGAAAATAAAATATTTCTATTCATTGGCTAAAATTCGTTTCTGGCAATGTCTATCTGAAAGTTATTTTGAAAGAATTCATATGAATACTTCAATCACTGTTTTTATCTGTCGATAATTAAATAATCTTCCAGATGTCCCATTTCTCTGTATGTGGAAATCCCCCTTGCAATCGGGATTTGTGTATGCACCTTTTATTACGCGTACTATATATAATATATATATATATATATATATATATATATATATATATATATATATATATATATGAATATTTTTATAGCACCCCACTTATAGCACCTCTCATATGGAATGAGCATATAATAAACGATATTATCTTTAACCATAGTGGCATAGTAAAGGACGACATAAATACAAGCCAACCGACCGACGGATTTCAAATTTCAACATAGTGCGTTCCTCAACTAATCAAATCCACCTATACCTTCATTAGATGCATCAATTAACCCTGGTATCATAAAGCCTTCGCAATCGCAAATTTAAGAGGGTGGGTAGAGGAGTCTTTATGACATGATATAGTTCATGTATAACTCAATGACATGACATAGTTCATGTATAACTCAATGAGCCCAAGGCAGCTTTAAATTGAAAAAGTTTTAAGTCGAAAATCTCTTATCATGATGGGAAATGCAACGTAGGGTATAGAGAAATAGAAATATAATGCAAGATTGCCTGTGAAACTATCATCATACAAAATGGCAAATCAATCAAGACTTAAATGGACGAAAGACCCTGAACCATTGGAATAGTGTATATGAGAACCTTCTCAGTACACTTTGACAACATTGGAAAGGTTATTATTATTTCAAGTATTACTATTTCGGAATGTTAAAGGACAGACCTATATAAATGACAAATACATTGTTGTTGGGGAAGAAATCTTAGATTCCACCCATTTATTGAAATTATGATCACTTGCATCAAAATGAACTGATTCTTTTATTATGACAAAGATAAAATAACAGTGAATATTCCGCATTTAAATGAGTGTTGTTTTAATTATTACTACATATAAATTACTGAGAATATGAGATATATAATGTGGTTCAGGAAATATGCATCTGATATTTTGTACACATCAGATCATATGAAGGGGAACTTTAAGAATAAAATAAATGAATAAAATGCTTGTGCTTGAAAGATTATTCTGTATAATCACTGACGACGAACAAAGGGCGATTTTAGACTCCGTTGAAAGAAATACCGCAAGCAACACATGCATAATTTATAAATAAATACTAAGGGATAAAGGATACAGATTCATGTATCTTTTATCCATTAGCAGGGGGGATATTGAGGGATTATAAATCTAAAGTTGTTGTAACGAATTTCTCTTTTTAATTTGACGTTGATAGAAGCACACGATGTTCTTCTCAATACTGTTATTCATCTGACATGAAATACAAATTTCGGGACTAATAAAAACGGGTCTTAATTGCAGGTTGGTTGTTAGTTATACTGAAATGGTCATTATGCGGGACTTAGACGTTGCATACACAATTATTAGGCCTATTTGAAAGTTGACAATGGGTGTTGTTGAGGCTTGAGTTGGGGACACCATTCATATGTGACTGGCTTTATCCACTAACTGTACTAGAGGACGACCACCATTGCGGTGATCTAGTCCTGGTAAAAAATGTAAAATAAAACAACAACAACAAACCTGCAGAAAAACAGATAAGCGGGAACTATACCCGGGATCTTTGGCTTACTATGCAAGCTGTGGCTACTAACTGAGCTATCCAATACATTATCTTCCACGTTAAACAATCGACCCAAGTACATAAATTAAAAGAAAAATAGTTATGTAATTGATATTTGCAATATTTAGTATGTTATAAATAGATTCTAAAGTATTGCTCAGATTTTAAAGATGATTTTAGGGGTTTTATGTTTTGCCAATGTAGATCTATATCTTTCTTATACTCCCATAGTTTCCATAAAATAACCTCAATATTGTCCTAACCATAAATAGAGCGTAAGGAAAAGAGTACGTACTATATATCTAAACTAATATGAAATATATACATCACTAAAGTTATAACATTATAAAAGTGGTCCAACGTCCAGATATGGACCGTTACTACGTTAAAATAACATGCTAGCTATAGATACATTCCATATGCAGGGTCATATGTAGCAATGGATATATATACTCTATGAGGAATTCGATCGGCTATACACTGGAATCTTGATACTGCAACTGGACGGATATCTAGTTTTCCGCATGGACCTTCTAAATATTTATGTGCAAACATAGTGGCGCAATTGAAGTCGGCTCTATGCCACATAATGGCTATTCTATTTTCCTGTCACGACAAAGGATTGACGACACACTAAATAGTTTTTCCATTACAGTAAATACCCCGCAACTAGGCGCAGTTCCAACTTGAAGTCCGATAGTGTTGTGGGGATTGTCCTAACATGACTGGTGCGGCTAAAAAGACAATAGGATGTTTAAGTCGTCGGTGTTCTAAATAGTCTTTTGTTACAACAATTGACAACGATGGGAGTACTTCCTTTGTGTTTTGAAGAGGAAGAAGGGTCCCTTTCCAAATTGATATATATTCTCATGGAGGATTCACACACAAATTAACGTTTAAATGTAATTAAACCATCTTTAACTACTAATCCTGATGAAGCATGTATTTGTAATGGTTATATTGAGGAGGCGAAAAAACACACAAGACAAGAACGAAGTTCTAGTTTTGACACATCTAATATTCTAATAACTGATAAGTTAACATAGCAAATGGTCATACGAATACATAATGATGTTGATATAAAATGGTAGACAGTTTTAGAGCAAGTAATGGAAAAGTAGGTTGATGAACAGACACTCCATCTTGAGGTAAAATACAAGTAGGTAATATAAGAACAATCTGCGTGATCTACGTAAGAACACCCCGCGTACGCATTGTGCGTACGCTGAGTAAGATCGTAGTGGTTAAAATACGTAAGTAGTATAAGCACAGTTGCATTTGGTCATGGCAATACAAATACATTACACTACGTACCCTCAACGTGTTTAAGATATAATTAATAAATTAAAAGTAGTTGATAAGATTACTTAAGGAATGTAAAATACATTTCAAAGAGTGAAATGAGAACAGTCTGCGTAATCTGCACAAGAACGCCCCGCGTACTAGTAAGATCATAGTGGTTAAAACATGTAAGTAGTACAAGCAAAGTTGCCGTTGGTCATGGCAATACGAATACACATACATTGCACTACCCCCTACAGGGTTTTAAAGTAATTTATTGGATTACTTTAGGATTGTAAAATAACTTTCAAAGAGTGAAATGAGAACAATCTGTGCAATCACGTCCCGCGTACGTGGTTACAAAATGTAAGTAGTATAAGCAAAGAAGCCTTTAGCCATGGCAATACAAATACAAATTACACTACACATTCATTAGAATCTACTGGGTCGAAGTTCAGTTTGAGCAAGTGAAGAGGTTGACTAAGTCCAACTCCAAATTTATACTTGTTCAAAGGATTTTTTTCCGTAATCAACGAGGACCTTTATTTATCTTTCCCGGTCATTACATCGAAAATGGGAAAACAAATAAAATGCATTATACCCTGAATAAAACAGATTTTTCACAATTCTGGCTCATTATTATCTTGAATGATACACGTACATATATCTTATAGTTCTAAGAGTGTTGCATAAAAACTCTAGAAATTTCCGAATCTTTCTCTACACCATACCTTAATTCGTGTCCAATACAATTATGTAGGATAACATTGAGGAAATAATTATACATATGCTTGATAACCTCTGGAAATTGTATTAATGATGTTAGTAAATAATCTTGAGATCTCATATCATAATATAATTTTTACAAATAATCATTGTCGCCAGCATATTGGTGCTTATGGATTTATTTTCAGGTTCCAGATATTTTCATATTGGGATCTGAAGGTTTTAACGGTGACGGGACCATTTATGGCGCTTTGTACATAATGGATGAATTGAGGATTTGATATGTTATGCCCTAATCCCACAGGGGCCTTTACCACAGGCCACAATTCACAGTCACGTAACAACGAGTAACAGAGACTGTAGATGGCCAATGATTATTAATGTTCCATCATTGGCTGCGTAATATTAATGATGGAGGATTCATACCTATAGATACGTATTGTAAATTGTGGTTGATCCATATTGTATACAGCATAATGAATATGTTTACCATGCTGTATGCCCTCTTTAAATTATCTATAGTGTGTAATCTCCTGTACATAATTTGAATGCAGAATCAATAATGTCAGACCTTTGAGTAGGCTAGTCACATAATTCAGTAATATGTCGTTACTGACGCTTAACTACGCATTGCTCGTCGATGCATAATAGAGGCACCTATCTATACTCATTTATTGAATAACTGGAGTCCGTAATAGGTTACTGATGATTCAAAATCAAAGGAAGTTGAACTAAGGTTGATTTCGGACAGGCATCACCTATAAATGTATACGTGTTTGCATGTCCATATATAGTTCGGCATGTCTTCCCTCATGTAGGATGCATTTAGAAGCTAAACTGAATTGTGTCGACTATCTGAATGACATTTGTAAGCATTGATACATGTTTCCTATGACATGTGCCGTTATATACATTGGTTTTAAATCTATTCGGAGAAATACATGTATGTTCTTCTTGTAATCAACATATGTAATTGGAATGACATCCATGAATTAAGACATGATTATATCCTAGCTTAAATATCATGTGTTGTTTGCTTATATTTATAGGTTCTTTCAGTTAGGACAGATACTGATTTATTGTAAAATGTGTTCTGCCTGAATAAAAAAAACTAAACAACACTATCCGGGAATTGTTTGATTCTTGATTGGTGAGAGGAGTGTTTCACTTCCATTGGTGGTCTCTCAAGACGTTGGCAATATTGGCATTCATTTCCTTCAGCTGTTACCAATCCTTGGTGAATTAATTAATGTCCTCGGATGGGGAGTTTTCAATTGCCCCACATGTGCGCTGTGCATGCCTGGTAGTGCGTTTATGTAAGTGAGACGTGCATAGATGTACAGTTAGTTCATTCTTAGAGTATAGTAGATGTGCAAATGCACCATTGACTGGATGCAGTTGTCTCCGCCATCTCTATTAGGCCTAGATTGTGTTGTAGCATATTACAAGTATACATGGCCTATAGTCCACTAAGCCGATTCTTATGCGATTTTGCGCCGCAGAGGACTCTTTTGCACTAAATTCTGTGACAATTGCAAGAGAATCGGCTTAGTGGACTAGTATAGGCCCTGTACTTTACTTCTATATCTCATATTTTATAATTATAGTTCCCATTTTTCCCCTTTTTACAAGGGTATGATGGTAATGCTTAGTTCTACTTTATTCTAGCAGTGGATCTAGGTTTGTAATGTTTAATTACCGTATTCTGTTCCTAACCAATGACAGACACGACCAACATTGATGGGCAGGGGGCTTAATGGAAACCCCCTCCCCTCTGTCTACCATCGCTAACGAGGGACTACTTAATTGTAGCCCCATTTAGCAAATGGGCGACGAAAGAGCTAGAAAGGGTAACATATCTCTAGTTACCATCGACAGAGTATAATATAACATCAAAATTAAACAGGATTAGTCACTGGCCAAAATTAGCTTCGGTAGTATGGCTCACCACTACAAACATATCACCGAAATCGAGGTCGTTAATCCTATATAATACAGAAAGCGGAGTTTTTCTTACAGCGCGAAGACAAAGATGAATGTATTGAATCGTGGATGGCATTTAGATATGTTAAAGGACCAAGGTAAATTGGGCAATGGCTTGATTCAAGAATCAAGTGAAGGCAATGTCTCGGTGTCTAATCACATGCAGCCTCCCCACCTTCAGGGCAACCTCTGCTACTAGTCCATTATTAGTCTATCATTAGGGCTATTTTAGCCAATAGACACCCCCTGAGTATCTCTGGGCATCTGTTTGCTTCTGATGCCCCGGGAGGCCCGGAAAAGGTATAATAGCCCTGGTCCCAGGGTTTCCCGGTCAATCCACATCTTTTACAGGTTATAGATCGTTGAAATGGACTAAGCAGATAAATGAACTTCATTTCGGACAGGCTTTGGGCCCTGGTGCTTATGACACCAGCTGCTTCACCTCATCCTGTCCTCAATCTCAATCTTTAATGCTTTAATAACCAGGCAAAAATGATAAGTGTATCAGCCAAACCCGCATTGGAAGGCTTCATATCGATCGATGTAGCAGGGCTGAGGAGTCTGTAGACAAGGAATTAAAGAAGGGGGAGCTTACTGGTCTGACAACACTTATGTGACTCTGCAGTCTGACTAAAACGCCTCTCGTCGTACCCACAATGACCCTAAACATCTAGACAGCACTGGCCGTAAATGACTTTCTCCACAAAATCCACAGAACATTATGCAGTATTTCATCACAGGCTGTTGATTCGCCACTCTCCCCTCCCTTCGAGTAGCAGAGGGGTCATGGAAACATCTGGCCACGGGCTTACATATTGGTCGGATTCCCTTTGCAGGATGCCCCAAATTACTCCTCGATTGTATAACGCACTCTTATTAGTGGTTACCGAAATCTACATCTATGAACAGGCGAAAAATGGGTTTAGTTTGGTTAAAATCGGATGTTGACCCTCTGTGTGTCAAATCGGGAAAAGGCTTCTGGTCTCTGTAAAATTAATGGTGTACATCTGCCTGTTGATTCACGTGTTTTAGGCTGGGTAGGGGACATGTACATACTAACAATGGTTGACGCAGAATATAACAGAGCGTTATATATATACAATGTCATGTACAAATGATTCCTAAATAATTGACTGAATAAGTCAGGAGAATAGGCTAGATAAGGGATTCCATCATAATTAATCATCCTAGGCGGTGTGACAGTGTGCAAAAGAAGAGGAATGGGATAGGGAAAGGTATTATGGACGCTTGGTCATTATGACAAGCTGGGATGCCGGCGTATGCTATCTCTAAGGCTTCAATTTACGTGCACAGTCAGAGTCTTGATGGAAACCGTCCCCAAAAGCGAACGTTCGATCAGGGTTTCTTTGTGTACATAAATGCTATGTCTTTATGCGCATATATACAGGCTGAGATTAACCTATCCACCATTGACCTTTTAACCAAGAGGAGTATGAGGGACATGATTATATATATGGGATTGATGACCGTTTAGGCCTCGAGCAAAGTGACCCGACCGATGTGTACCCTTTCAGAAAGGCATTCCTCGACCAATGTGTATCTATAGTTTCCACCACATCTACTGTGCTACTCAGTTGCAGGGGTAAATATACTCCGGTAATGGAACTTGCATGAGTATCGACTTGTACCTAAGATGCACATGGGTAGCCATTTCAGAATGTGTTTATATTTCAATACAATGGAGTATTCTTTGGGGAGTCCTACGCCTTTTTAGCAGGCATTTTACTCACAATGATAAAAACAGACAGCCTGAACAGTTCCTATATGCTTCAATTGTGTGTGTATGGAAATGAAGTAAATGATTATGCAAACAAGCGAAACTAATTACCCGATTTGTGTAACTAGCACTGCAATGTTTGTCATCGATCCTGAATTGCTATATCAGCTGATGAATATGTCAGGAGCAATCTGCCTGTTCATTGAACACAAGATAGAGATAAAGAAATATAAATTATCACAGTCGGTGGCAGCCAACCCATTTGCACGACGATAAGTCCCCATACTGCATATATTATACATTTCTCTCTCAATAACCATGGTATCACTAGTGTACTTTGTGGAATAGTCTGCATGATTATACCGCTTAGGTCATAGCTTAAAGTCCCGATCGCTGTATTATCATACATGCATATATATTGGTATATGTTTATAAATGCCTCATGAGCTTCAGCCGAGCCCACACCGTCTTAAAGCTAAACTCTCACCTAACGTCAGTCAAAAACTAAACACTCTAGGTCCGATATGTCAGCCTACTTCGCTAATCGGTTTCCTGGCCTAGGCACTTGGCGTTTGAATGGAAATATAATTTTGACATCTAGCGGTCTTAATCGAATTATAATGGCACTTTATGGTTTGAGGCGAGAGGCTTTCGCTTCGGTTGAAGGGACTCTCTCAACTTTGGGCCTAGACTGTGAAGGTTTTCTACCTTTTGTTCCATTCTTTTCTAGCCCATCTAAGAGTCATTCACTAAAGTTCTGGAGGATTTTTTCTGTTAGCTTTTACGACAGGGGTTCTAAAGCGTCCTCACTTGTATTTGGAGGACCTGTCGGAATCCTTGCTTATGAGAACTTATTATCGCTCATCGGCGGCCGTTTTCTCTCGGCGGATTTACCTATCAAATGCTTGAAGGCCATTGACATGTAAATAGTGATAACTCCAGTCTTTATAAGTCATAATATGAGTAAATTTGGTAAGATTTCTTTGCTCGAAAAAGCTGAAAAAGCGCAGCTTTAATTGACCCAGCCGCGTCGTTTATAGGCCCATTGAGTAGCCTAACTGTCACGAACCTCCATGAAATGCAATTAAAAATAGTGTTGGTCTAAAGATTGAAAGCTGTATAGATATGATTATATAAGGTTATTAGAGCAAACAGCAAACTTGCGATGATTAGTTTGTCCTCGCCTAGTTGCATTATGACTTTCATCTGATTGAAATCAGTGAATCGTGCGACACTTGGACCTCCGACTGAGTGTATGGTAATGTTAAGGTGTCGACTATATATAGTGGGTCGTTCCTTGTCCAACGGTTCTCTTTCGCGTCTTTAGTGTTCGAGTGGTTAATTTCCATATGGTGTAAACTAAATTGAATTTCCCTAATAAAGGTTAACAAGGATATATATATATATGCTGGATACGAATTGACAACGAATTAAAATTCACACAAACCACCCACTAAAACAAAATTTAAGGCTCTAGCGAAGCTTGGAAGGGCTTTGGCGCCTTGACAGTCAGGCTGCTCTATAAAGTTACCATAAGACCATTAATGGAATTTGGCGATACCCTATCCGATAAGGCTAAAACATATTAAATCAGCTACATGGGAATTTCTGAACACTTGGACAAAGGAATCGGGAATTGTCTGTCGTTATTCTTATAGTTTTGCAAAACTACTGATGATTAAAGTGGCAATTCGGAGTGAAGAGGATTAAAAGTGCACGTTTTAGCCTCTCAATATCCGGTTTTATATCCAACCGTTTTCAATTTAGTCGAGGATTTGCTCATTTTAAGAAGGCGAGATTGAAAGAAATGATGTATGGGTGCCTATATAGAAAGACATTACCAGGGTGAAAATAAGCTTTTTGACACCATTGCGCATAAGTCAATAATCTGAATGACCAGGCATTTAATGCACCTCTAATGACTCCATCCTAACGTGCTCTGGCCATCCATATATATATATATAGGTCATGCAATCTGAGGAAATCTGAACGAGTCTATTTATAAATTTCCTTTTGGGTTGTTACGCCAAAACGGACAGTCTTTGAAATATTTAGCCATCGCAGGTTGCATACAATCTGTTTAGCGTGGAATTCATTCTCATGGATTACCCACAGGGGTCAGGCAATAATCAATCAGTTCCTCTAACGCTCGCATGATGACAAACCAATATTCCCAGGCGTTGATTGAGTATTCCTCTGACTTAGCTGAACATATTGATTGGAATAATCAGTTTAGGAGGCAGTCCTACGGTCTCTGTAGGCTAGAAAAGCGCTCGAATAATTCATTGGGTTTCAGACCATGCCTATGAATACTCAAAGAAGAAGTATGATCATACATACTACTCAGAGACTGCGAAGTAATAAAAGAGCAAGGGACAGTGAAAGGACCCATCATAGGAAGGAACAGTGAAAGGACCCATCATTGGGGAAGCGGGTTGGGGGATAGGGGTTGAGGCGGGGTTAGGGTGGGGTGCATACTATTAAAAGTGTCAAGTTTGAATGACAAGTACTTCTCTTGCAATGCCTATCCATCAATATTAACACAATTGTACCACAATTTCATAAGATAAATAAATATAAGGAAAGGCTACAAAGACTACAAAGGCTACAAAGGTTACATTCATATATTGCCAGCATTTAACTCATACATAATGACAGGCGTAGATAATGCATTATCAAGCACCCAAGGGAATTATTGGACAGCATAAAACTTTATAATTATGTGCACTCGATGGTGCATGGCGTATAATAGGGCGGGTGACAATTAGCACGCACCTGCACTAGTTTTCTTTTCTTTTCTTTTTAAAAAAAAACCCGAATCTTTATTCAGGATTATGTATGCTGACATAAGCCACAACAATTTATATAAGGCTCGGGCTAGGCCCGATCCTCCGCCTTACCCTAAAATTTCGCTTCACATATCAATAGTTAAATATAGGAGTGTTGAGATCATTACTGCGTAGGACAGTATACCAATGTAGTGGTTGAAAATAATGAGATGAGTGATGGATGGGGTATAATTCGGGTATAGGCCTATTCGAATGACATTTGATAAGATATCGTTCTGGAACAGAAGCGCAAAACCCGCATCTATGCCCAGCATTGGGGACATTATTCACTGTTCTTAGATCACTCCATGAGATCAGAAGAATTTTGAAGACCAGATTTTTACTTAGATAGTGCCAAATCATTTAAGTTATATTTGAAGAATAGAGCCACCTCAATTGAGAACACCTCACATGAAATTCTATATAGAATTTTATTGGTGACCCCTTTTTAAACATTTAAATTATGACCACCAGAACCTTTAAAGTGTTTAAACAGAGCTCTCTCACTTCGCATTTTTTTCACTGTCAATATACTTAATATGAACAAAAGTCTGAAATTTTTCAATAGGCCAGTGACACCTGTCAGGCTGTAGGGAATGCGGGTAGGAAGTTTACATGTTTTCTTATCTGACTAATGCAGATCATTGGTTCTGTGATTGAATGAATATTCATGAGCCAATTAAGGTGTCACATGAGCCAGCTTGCCAAGAAAACCATTTTGGTTCAGAAACAATCTTATTGACTGGATGAATTGATTGTTAGGGAATTAATGACTGACAATAAGAACGTCAGGTGTGATTCCCGTCTGAAATTGAAGTCATTAATCTGTTTAGTCTTCAGGGGGACGATTTCAAACCTCCATATCCTGTAAACATCATGTATTGATCGGACGATTCCCAGGTCAATTATAGCTCTTTCAGGGCACTGTATCCCTATAACGTCTGGCTTCAGCAGGCAACCATAGACCAACATCTTCCCAAAGATAAACTAATAGTAGACCCAACCTAAACTCGGCAAATGTTGGATGGGGCAGAGAAAAGGAGGATGGGGAGTGCTCTCGTGTGTGTCGAGGGATGGGGGGAGTATTAATACAAAAATGCCCAAGAGACTAAGTGGGAAGCTGTATCAGCGCTTATAGCTTTGGAATCCAACCAAGTGCAAATAGCGCCTCGAGTTGGATACCGAAGCCAAGTACCGATACGGATGTCCCGCGTAGTCCCGCGGATTTTGTGGTAATCATTTCACTGTCAATTATTAAAATGCACTCGAACATGACAGATTTATTGAGAAAAGTGAATGTCTGTTGTTATACGTTCAGCTGGGATTTTACTTGGATTTCGGGTGACATCGCGGATAAGGGAATGCTTTTGCTAGAATTTGAATGATCGATCATCTGGTCCCTTTTCGTAGGTGATGATCCAAATTCTATTGATGAAATTATGTGTTTTACTTGCTGAATTATCAAATATCTAGCTCCCGGAAGGGGAACTCTATTGGAATCCTTGCAAAATCGCAAGTATACCCCAAAATACTGCCTCGTTGATTTATTCTTTATTTAGTACCTTTATACAGCAATTCTTCTGTAAAAACGGCGGTCGAGTTATAAACAAGCATGCACAATGTACAATGAATTATAATAATCAATTGAAGATATTTACATTGAGATATGAGCTCGCGTGTGGTAATTCGATACAGAATAACCATCGTCTTCCGCCCACTGCTCTGTCTAAAGTACCCAACTCTACGAATCAAATCCAACCTAAGACTACGTGGCCATGACTGATGACATTGCCAATGCGATGGGGGCATATTTGCATAGTATTTGGTTGGCATGGTTACATGAATACTTAAATTTCATGTTTAGCTGTACAGGTATACCAAATTTAAATTTCAAAACCGTGCGAAGGGCCTAATTTGGTGGAAGAACCTCTATACGTCTATGACGTACAGGCCGATTGAACATGTTCTATCGAGCGTATGGTGATCCGATTGTCGTGAGTATAGTCGTGAACATGTTGTTACATTCACTTGAATGACAACACCAAATACCGCGTTCAGTTCATTTGGCAGTAGCCATAATGCAGTCGACGTAAGGGTAGATTTTCATTGTCGTGTTTTTCGGGGTGGGGTGTTTTTCATCTTAAGAATCTAATATAAAACAAGAAGATACCTCTAAATGTTTAGAGATATGTTTGAGAGATAAACTTTAGATTATTTGAAAATATCTCTAAATCCAAATCATTTACAGATATATCACTCAATGGTGTGAAGATATTATTCCAATGATTTAGACATTTCTCTAAATATTCTATATGTTTACATTAGATTAGATATCTAAGGTGGTTATATCCCCAAGACGTTCAACTTCAAGGCAATGATTAACGCATGATAATAATGCATTCACATTCATCTAGCCTAGTCTTACCCGTGACTAAGTATGTAAATGAACTGGAATGGTAACAAAAGTGGCTAAACCAGTAACAAGTATAGCGTAATGCCTTCGGGAACCTGTTAGACAGATACTTTTTGCCACTTCACCGGAAAACTGTAGGCAGTGAACACATTGTCTACTGGGGATTTATCGACCTCCAACCATTGTTTTAAAGGTAGTGAGTACATACGTACATCCATTTGAGTAGATTGTATTGTCATAGTGAGTGGTTACATACTTGCATACCACCCTTTCTAATACACGGACCAACTCAAACTAGCCTTTTCGATTAGGCTTATGGAAACCCCTCATTGTAAAGTGTGTGAGGTGTGGCTCATAACTATATAATATATTGATCCAGATAGGAAAAACAGATTTATTCAACCAGCTGAAAAATATGAGGAGGAGCTTGGAATATTGTTCTGCAATGCATATTGCATAAACCAGTGGAAATAACGAAATCTCCTCCATACATGCCATGACTGTGTGCATGGTCTTTTAAAAACATCTGTAATGCCTGTATCATTCTTATTATACTAGGTAATTAAGTCCATTTCCTACATCGTAAACGGATCATTCGCTCAAAAGCCTTATTCCTTTCTGACGGATGCTGGACGGCTTGAATCCTATTTGTATTTCAATTTCAGCTTACTGTAAGGAAAGCGAGAATGAACGTTCACATATAAAAGGCCTAAGGTTTATGAGGGAACTCTAAAAGGCTCACCCATTCTAAGATTTACCACAACCATCATCTTGGGACAGCTTTTGCTGACGCTACAAATTCCTTTGTGTATACTCTATACATATTCCTGACGCGACTATCTTAGAGACTATACATCAATGTTTGAATGATTGATAAATTCCAGTTCAATCGAATAGTGACAGCCCCGAGATGCACAGGAGCTTTAACCCTCCGGAATAAAGGAAATGAATTCACTTGATATTCAAGAGTCATCCGAGGGAGACTTCATATTTTCCCAAGGGGGACGGTTGTGTGATAAAAGGGAAGCTATACCGCATCATTACTGGCGATATCTTGTCTGGATAAGCATGACGATAAACATGTATACATACATATGCATATCAATATGGGCTGGTGTGAAATACGTGGTACATATTGTATCTCAGAGGAATAAAAAAAGACTTTGATCTATTTTACTCCTTCTAAAGATCAATAAAACCTCGATGAATTAGAACGCTGTATTTTTATTTTGTTTTGTTTTGTTTGTGTGTGTGTGTGGGGGGGGGGGGGCATCAACATCTCAACATGTTGGCGTAGTAAGGCATTGTAGTAGGCCCATATATATATCAGAAAAGAATACGGACAGACAAGTTATGAGGGGTAGACATATAATATATACATTCTCCACAATATAGGTTTAGATCATTCATGTCTGCCGTTCAAGACAATATCAAGATGGGTGGTTGTACACAACACTAGTCCTATAGAGTTAAATCCTACCATGATATATAGGTGGAACGTAGCAAGGGGGAAGTGTGGACACTTATTAGTGACCAAGGGGAGTGCGGGAGGATAGAGGGGCGTTAGCCCCGAGATACTTCCGTGCTCCCCGAGGTTACTAACAAGTTTTGTTCCACATTTATTACACCCCGTTAGTGAATAAAAGATAAATAAATCAAAATAAAAGAACTAATTTCAGTTTTTCGCCATTTTGTATGCATTTTGCGAAAGATGAAGAAAATAGTCCCTCCTGTGCTTGTTTCGATCTAGGCCTACTTGTCAGTCAGAGCCTGTCAGGCCATCAAGGCTAGTTAATGAAATAAATATCATCGTTGATATAATTTAGCAAAATCACATTTTTACATAGGATCCTTCCATTGAACTTTTCATTTGAAGTTTCTAGCTTCATTATGTCCAGAGAAAATCGGTAAAACGAAGGTAATGATGTCATAAAACAGGAGTCTCTCTGAAATCTACTGGTTCCCTATTCATACCGTACAGTGTAGAAACTTGTACGTGCAGGAGTACGAGGCTTGGGAATGAGCAGAAGTGTGAAAGGTTAGGAGCAGACCTTGTGCAACAGGGCCTGCTATTTTCTACTCATGATCATTCGTGTCCAAAAGTCAACCACGATTTTATTCCTTGGCTGCACGTTCGTGGACATTAATTGTGCAACAAGGTCCTGGGCTTTGTTGCACAACGCTGCTCGTAGCCTATTCTTTGCTGTTCGTTCGTACAGTGTATCAATAACTTGCTTGTTCCTTAATCTTTCCCAATCGTGTTCATTCTTTGGCAAACCTACGAGAATCTGTTGCACAACTAATTTGTGGGTTCACGTTCGTACATATTTGTGAGAAATATACATTTCAGAGTGGCTTTAATTGTTTAGTTGGTTGAAATTGCCAGTTCAAACACTATTATTAGAATAAGAAGTGGCAATCAATGACATAGCAGGGACATTGAAGGGTTAAAAGATTGAAATAGACTATGTTCTGTCTACGAACGTGCAGTCAAGGACTGAAATCGTGGTTGATCTTAGGTTAAGAACAGAAAAGAGTAGGCGCTGTTGCACAAGAGCTGATCCTACTCTTTTCTACTCTTACACGTTCTCAAGTCTCATACTCTTGATTGTACCTTTATAAACAATACGGTACCAATGTGTAACCAGTATAAATCAGAGGAATTCCATCTTATGACCTTACTACCCTGATCTATTCTATTCAATTGTTTCTAATAATAGTACTCAAGTAGCAATAAGTGATCTTGAGGTGATGTATCTACATACCCCTAGCTTGCACACATGCATAAACTAAATAATCCAAGCCTTCATACACACACTCACACACACACATTGGTGGTGGATTCAGCCAAAGAAGATGCATAGATTGTCTGAAATTGCTTTGTGGACTGATGTGTTCAATTATATTTATTATAATTATAATAAGAAGCTAGTTAATAATAATTAGGAAAAAAAGTGTCCCAATCTGTCATGATTATGAATGGGTCACGCATTTGTTGACATTAAATACCCCGCCCCTTCATTCACACACATATACACAGTCACCCACACAGCCACTCCCACTGTGTGCCTTATTCTTTGGAAAGAGCGAGCAGGAGTGAAGGGCAACGAGCAGGCTTTTTACCAACAAATAGCTAAATGTTTTTAAAAATCAAGAATTGCTGTGCAAACACTTACAATCTTGTTTTTGTACCTTTATGGGTGGAAATTAATGAATAAATTATTTATATATGTAGCCATAATGGCAACGAACAGACTTAGGACAACCCTGAGGGTGGTCCTAAGTCTGTTTGTTACTGGCTTGTGCAACACCACTTTCACCCAGATATTTATCTATGTTCTCACGAATACGTACGAACGTGAACCCTGTACGAATACGTATGAACGTCAGTACCCCAAAGAATAAACAGACATGAACACAATTAGGCAATTAACAACTGCATTGGATTTTGATTGTATACCCACTAGCAATAGAGTGTGGCTGAGTGGGTGAGCACCGTTTTCAACTGACTATTTCGGGCTAAAGTTTGGAAAAGACCATGGATAATGATGTCATAACAAGGAATTCCTCTGTTGTATACAGGTTTGCTGATCATCATTACCGTATTGTATGTATAAGAATGTGCAAGAGTGTGCAACTTGAGAACGTGCAGACTTAGGACGGGACCTTGTGCAACACAGTCTGATCGTTCTTAATCCTGGTCGTTCTTAACCAAAGATCTACCACGATTTAATTCCTAGGCTGCACGTTCGTGGAAATTCATTGTGCAACAAAGCCCTGATCTCTCTTCCTGGTTCTAGCAGTGTAAATCCATTTGATTTTCAATCTTTTCAAAAGCTAGCTGAAGTTCATGGTTGAAAAGCTTACCATGTTGATATAGGTAACCGGAAGTCGCACCGGAGGAACCATTTCTGCAACATGACAGAAATGTTGAACAATTAGTACCATTGGTTCCATGATACACTTAGATTCATGTGAATTCAAGGATGTGGGTGTAGGCAAGCATTGAGCTATACAACCTATAGTGCATTCCTCCTTGACATCGATTCCACTAAACCTCTCCATAATCTTATCTTAAAAACAGCAAGTCGGGATAACTCCTGACTGTCTCTTAACTGATAACTATTGCTTAATCATTTCCTGGGGGAAACGCAATCAGATATGATTATGGTATAAGAAATAAACTATGGTGAACTGCGACTGTTAATAGTAAACCGGTATAACTGTCAATAGTAATATGCATAATGTCAGGATGAATAGAACATTTAAAACAAAACAATTTGTACAGTTATATTCCATTTAAATCGATACATTTTCACGTTTTGTTCATAATTAAATCTCTACGTTTTCTGCCAATTCGTTACTCTCCAAGAACCCTGATCGAAAATACTGCTTATTTATTTGTTATTATTCTTTGTTTTATTATTATTTATTGAGGTAGAGGAGGGTGAAACTTGTTAATCTGCCCTAAAAATATCATCCTTTCCATCCTTTTCTTTCTGATCTATATCTTCCTCAGGGAGTATATTTATAAATGAGATGTGGTATAGCAAATTTATATTTGCCGTTATCTCTATATAAATTAGGTGTATTATGGAGCATGAAATATACATTCCATGTAAGTTGTTAAGATAATGGATATCGCAGGGAGCAAACGTACGTCTAGGCCAATACTTCAGAAAGAAACCAACCCTTCAACTGGAACACAATATCCTCTATAGTCACACACCGCAGGATTGTATTCCGACTCTTTTTTAACCGTATTTTGATATTATAGCTTATACCTAATAACGTCTAATTAGATAGTGCCTATGGCCACATATGTCATTATAATGGGGAAAATAGCACCGAGAATATAATGAGGGACTGAACTGAGGGGAGGGGAAGACATTCTTCTCAAGGGATGATAAATTTCGGTCTTTCCGTGTACAGCCGTAGCAACCTCCTTAAGCCTATAATTGACGAGACACCTGATCCGCCTGTAAAACCCCATGGCAGGAAACAAATAGTTGTTCTTCAAGTCTTTCAGGTGGAGGCGAAAGATAGGCACGACATATTCTGGTTTGAGACATAAACTTTAACCAATTGATTTGTTCAATTCCTCAGACTTTTATTGAACCATTTATTTACCTTACGCTATACAAATAATTAAATGTTCCATTATTGCAATGCCTTTCATACAATTTCCTCCTTAAAGAATCACATCCTTGGAAATTTGAGCTGGGGAGCCATTTTGCGCTGGTCTGTGCCATACCATAATTTGATAAGACAAACAAATAAATCGAATTGTCACCAAGTGGGTTTTTCTTGGTGTCACAAGCATTGTATGCATTACGGTGGTGTGTGAAAGACTGATACCCACGGGGATTTAAAACCCATTCAATCAGCTAGAGGAACCCGGATGCTAATACCAGTTGCGTCAAGTGTAAATGAAAGCCCGTGCTTGCTTATTTCTTGCCCCCAAGGGGGAAGTTGGTAACACATTGCAGTGTTGCGCTGGGTGATGTACTGATCGTCCCACTAGCTCAATGATATTGATACACAAATTGAAAAAACACACGGTACCTCTCAGCATGAGACATGTACTCTAGGTGAACATGCGTTTGAATATTGATAGAGTGGGGAGGCCAGCGAGGGGAAAAGGGGTCTTGTTCACCCTATTTCCTGTGCGTTCTCTCCGTGGGTCTCGAATTGAAAGCACAGGCGAACGTGTGCAAGGGGTCACCCGCCAAGCAAATTGTTTATCTGGGGTATAGACACCACTCAATTCCTTTCACCGAGCTACATCACACTAATTCCTATAGTTTCCTTATCCCCACGCTCATCCTTTCTATTAATATACGCATGATTTGCTTTTGCAAGGAAGCACTAATCTATTAATCGAGTTTCACCTTGACTCTGCTGTGGGAATATAGTATACAGCGGACTGACTAAACTCGATTATCGCCTCAATATCTATTCCTTGTCTGGATGGCAAATGCCGTCCATGACCATTGATCTTAAAGCTGCATTTTCAGTTAACATTTGTCATGTTCTACCTTTTTGTTTCGTTCTTTTCCTGTACAAATGTGAAAGTCATTTGACCAAAATTGCACATTCATATTTTGGCGGTCCACAGTTATCCTTTGTTGCGGCCTTCATTTTCCCTCGGTCAATTTGACTTTAAATTCTTTCATAAACATATGACATGATATAATAGCTGTGAGTGCAGCTTTAATACTATATCATTTGGTACTCGCGTTCAATGGCCAATCAGCAAGATGACTGCTACTCGACTAAATATAACAATACATGGCGAAACCATCTATAAGGTTTTTGTATTAAATGGTTGAGGAATAGACTAATACTGTAAACGTATTAATGTTCGCGCAGTATTTATTCCCTCACTGTGAAAATAAATCCTGTGCGAAAGGTACAATAATAATTATTATTGCATGAACAAGCTGTGTGGCTTTCTGGCTGCACGAACACTGCGCGAAAAGGTGTCAAAGTACTTAGTGCGCGAAAATAAACACGTTTACAGTATACACTGACTGGCTGACTCGTTCGTGTTCAAACATACACTGGGCGTTTATAAATTGCTTTTGCCGCCACAATGCACTAAGCGCCTCAGTAACAGTTTCATGCAGTGGTTCACTGGAAATGGGTATAGGCATCTAAATAGAGTTAGCTTCAATTCATATCTTCATCAACTTTAATACTGTGTATGTATACCAGCCTTGCAATATATTGCATTGGATGTTCCCCATGCTAGGGCAAGATTAGTTCGCATCTCTATGTATCTTTCTATCCGTAGACTGTCAGCAAAGCTAATTAAAGATACTATAGGTGTATCTTGTTCGTTTACAATATATACAGAAGGCCTAAATGTTATTTGCTCTACATGACATATGAACCTATACTAGTACATATAGAATTGGTTGTCTGTCCCTCACCCCACTAGAATCATGCATGGAGTAGTGGAAAACCCGAATATTAATCCTGCGTATATTGCCTTGAACGTATCAATTGCACGGACACCTATTTGCGTTAGGGTATCTTGTACCATTGATAAACTCGATGCCAAGGGATTTAGGTCCTAGAAATCGGGATTGCATGGCATCATGAAATAAATCAACACGAACCGGACTCTGAAAGTTCACGTTAATTCATGACAGGCAAATATGTTCTGTATAGATGTTGAGATATCATTAGCAGAAACGATCCGAAACGTTTTCATGCGGTACAAAACCTTGTGGATGAGTCTATTTTGAATGTAGTCAGCAACCTGCCCCACCCCCTCTGCTACTGACCATAGACCATTCCCCGCTAGGAATAATGCGAACAGTGCTTTGGTTTAAGAAGATTTTATATTATTTTTGTACAGACAGGCACGGTGAGTGAGCCTATACTGGAAGATATAACATTACTTTAATGCCATCGCTGCAAGAGGCTGGAAACCCATGGTATATTTTCTCACATATGAATGTATACATGTATTGAGCTGAGATTCTATGGATGCATGTTACCTGAATAATCTCAGAAGGTTAGCTACATTGGTTGGGCTTCCGTTCGTCATAATTAGCCGACCCACGAAAGTGGATACGTTCGAATTGCCTGACAAAAGCACATTTCACAACCTCCAAGGCGCACACAATGGCATTCCAAAGGAGTATGACTGCGGAAGAGAATGTTCCGTCCCCTCTCAATTCCGTTCCTAATATAGAAATACCGCTGGCCACAGGAGTGGGTTATCCAGATGGATATGATACCCGTCTTATATTTCGATTGTTTTCGCTCTTGGGGACCAATATTTCTGATAGAGATTCCATGAGTAATAAATAGCGCCGGGTAAATATGTCCCTTGTAGAATTATCATTTATTTATAATGGCCTGTGGTTTTGAAAGATAGAAGCCCAAATACAGGAATCTGCAAAATGTATTGTCCTTAAATTTAATACTGTGAGTCAATGTAATAAGACTTTGGTCCTATATGAAACGTAGGACACTTGAAATGAAGGTTATATCTCGAAATACATTTTACAATTATGGAGAGACGAATAATACCTGTTGCTCCCCTTTTACATGTAACCGAAACTCATTAGACGAACATCGAACTAGACGCCTCTGGACGTTAGCCACGAAATAACCTCTCCCGATACCTAAGAGCGAGTTTTTCGATGGCTCATTACATCTGATAACCAGTCTCCTCGCTCAATATCTTGATTCAAATACTCTGTATTTCTTTTCTGACATTTGAATTAGTGCTAATTATCTGATGCCATTAAAGGCGACCATGTCCCAGGATACAGTGTTGAAAAGCAATTGCTCATATCTGCACGTGGCCACTTTTGCCAAAAGGTTCTACACCTGATAGAATGTTCTTGAATCTATTCCTTAGAATAGTTTCTAAAACAGCTAATGAGGATGCTAGGTTGATAATCCATATTTCATATTAAGATTCTATGCAAATATCATCCTTATTTGCTATAATGTATAGCATGTTAGGGTTAGGGTATTTTCATGTGACGCATCTGCATGTAATTGACGTCGGTGCATTGAAGGAAAGGGTAATGTAGTGGCCTTGTTTGGTAGTGGAGGCTGTAGTAATGTATATCAGTCGGAAATCAGTCATGCAACCTCGTGATTATGAAAGTTGTTAGGGTTCATTATATGTTTATTAGAACTGTTATATTTTAACAAATCAAAAATAATTGTTTAACTCAATGGATCACATGTCACCTCATTAGCTCGCATGAATATTATTCATTCTGGAACCTTAGAATCAGTTGCATTCGGTATTTTGGGACATATAGCTATACATGTACATGTATATAGCTAAGTATGTAAGTAGACACTGTAGTGAATCATTCTCCTTTTTTACTAGCTCAACTGTGGAAACATGCAGGGGGAATATCTCAGACCAAAATGATCATAATAGAATATCTGTTGTATGAATGATGAATAAAACTTGTTAGCTGATAAAATCGCTTTACAGGGAATATTTTATGAGAGGAAAGTATTGATATGCTAGTTGCTCTCAGCGTACAATTTGAGTCTGTGGTACTTACAAATGAGAAGGCTAGTTGATGGTCATTGGAATCATTTGTGATTGTGATTTCTGGTTTTGCGTTTAATATCGTAGGTAACCTGCTCTTTGTTAAATTTAAGCCGGGCCTGAATAAAGATTAAAAAAACACCAAAAGAACCACACCAATGACCCCCAAAAGACAACAATAAACCTGGCTTGACCACTACTTTATGAGCCTACTGTTTTATAGGGATAGTGACTGCATTATTCTCAATAATGTCATGTCCGCAGGGAACAAGTTGTTATTAATTCCATTGACACCGTCCACTTAAACGAACGGTGAAAATATTCACTCATACAAGGTCAACCTTCCATTCTTCAAACTAAAGAAATCCCAATAGAGTTCCGCAATAAATTGGGAATTTCTTATGGGAAAGGTGGAAAAGGCTCAACAAGGACTCTACTAAGGACTTTGAGGCTTGATAAGTAATACTATACATTTGTTATAATAATATTAATGGATAATTGTTTAAGCAAAAAATCCCTGAAAGTGGCAATTAGGGAGTATTTACCTGCCCCCAAAACAGGCGCACAAGACAAACAGCGAGATTCTATATTAAATTTGGTTAACAATGCAAAATGTCATGAGGTGGACGTACTCAACTGGTCGGCTAAGGAAATCTATTTGTCGTTTCTGTCAAAATTAGCTTAGAACTGCTAATTATATCGGTAGCTGGAGCAGGAGATTCCCTACAAAACGCGTAATGTATTATCAGAGAACGCAGAAGGCCAAGATAAGATAAGATGCTTCTTTATTTGCCATGATAAGTGTAACATTGACAAAAAGGTTGTGAACTTCTCAAATTAGAGTTCTTCCAGTTCGACCCCTGCTTGGCAAAGATCATGTTAGATTAGGTACTGCAATATCAAAGACAATCAACCGGGCGGAATTTAACTTGCAATGAGAATCGCCTTTATAAGTGGCAGCCAAGATTTAATCTCTTGAAATTGATCGCCATAATAGACGAATAGAATAACACGATTCACGCTCATTACTTGGAAAGTTAAATTAAGTTGGTGTCCCGAGTCGTTCGCAACTATGAATGCAGGGAAATTAAATTGTTGAATATTACATTATAGCAGCCATGAAAGAGTTGTGGGTTCGAACCCCGCCGTCGGCAGGTGTGCTCTTTTTCAACTCCACCCCAGCACTTGCTGACTGAATTATCAAAGGCCAGCTGTGTGTATAGCTGTTAGTCTGTGGTACAATGTATTCTAAAATCCAATGATGATATTTGAAAAGAGTAGCATATAGCTCCCGCTTCCTCGCATCATTAGATGGCTGTAGTATACTTCCCGAGGAAGACCACCAACAAGAGCTGCACTCTCAGTTATTACGGCAAACAAAATCTTACCAATGTCTTCATATCATAAACTAAAGGAATGAATTCATCAATATTCTGTTACTGTTATATGTTTATACAAGAATTTCAAGCGGGATCGGACGAGAGATATTGCCCGCCAGTGAGCGATAATAAGTTAAGCTACCACAGGAAAGAATTCGGGTCCTCCAAATATAAATCCCTATAGCAAAAACAACTTGACAAAATCCTCTAAAACTTTGGTCAAATGGCTTATAGTTATAGATAAGTTGGAAAAGAACTGAACAGAAAGTAGAAAACCCTTCGCTTTTACCGATGTAAGTTGAGAGTGCAGCTTTAATACGTCCTATCACGTAACAAAAGCATTTTGATATTCCCCTCCCCCTAATTCTTGCACTGTTTTAAAAATTATGCATATAGATACCAAGAAAAGGATTGATCATTTGTCTTGCTCTTATAATACTTAAAATGCTCTGATTGTAATTTTAAGAATCACTGATTAATCACTGAATATGCGGTTAAATAGGGAACAAATATTGACTGACTGCGTCGACGAAAACCACGGTTACGGTTGCATTTGCATTACAAGTTTGAAACAAAGAGATCCCGCTGGGGCTCCGTTGAAATTGAAATTGAAATTGAAAACATATTACGTGGAATCCCCGATTGAATTCTTATGAGATGGATTCAGGGCATTGGAATATAAAAGGCGTTGAACTGCAGGGGACCTCATTATTATATGGGTCCCAACTCATGTAAATGATGAATGGAATGACTTGCGACGTAAGCCATAAAAGTTTATGGTCGAGCTTAGGGTGGGTTTTAATGTGTTAATGCAGCAGCATTTAATGCAGCATTAAATCGGACTTTGAGGCCATCAAATCTGAGCTATGGCTTTTGCATTTGGTGCAGGGGTCCCCAACGGCAATGTCTGAAAAAGAATAAGAGAAAGAGAAATAATCTGTAGTACCTACTCTGACAATTAAACAAATGCGAGCATGCCACAATGAAAACATTTTCTCTCATGGGAAAAATTGGAAAGAAATAGAACACGTTATTCGAGCCTTGACCTAGATGGCTATGTCACACATTCGCCTTTTTTCTTGAATATGTTATTCCAGATGTGCAATCACTATATCTTTTTTAGAGGTGATATATATTGTTGACGCAATCGCACATCCTTTTTCGATGTAACCCACCAGGCGGGCGTTTCATAATCAAGACCAGTGCGCGCTATTGGACTTAACAACAGTATTCCGTTTCATAATGCTTCAACGCAACGACAAATTTGTACGCAGCGCTCGTTAATGAACAACTATTGTGGTTAATCAGCGCAACGCAAAAATCGTTGCGTTAATATAGCGCGGAATTTTTCATTTACTTATTATTAATATAATTGTTGCATCGTGTCATCTGAAATGTTACTAATATTTACTTTAGTCATTTAGCTCAGTACCAGGAAGAAATATAGCCATTTATCTGCAAATTTAGTAAATTTTTTGGCGGAAATAAATCTCTCTACATTAACGGGATTTCCAGTCCAATAACACAAGGTAGTGAAAATGAATATGGAGCTTTCTACGTCGACGACGTTGCGTCGCCATATATTTGGGCGCATTTAAGATGCGTCCCCAAAGTACCGTATTTCCTTGATTAAGTTGTATGTGAGAGCATCATATCTGAACTATACTTGATATATTTATTCTGCCTTCTTTGGAAAAACGCCAGTACAAAGTCCCTTGACTTAATTATTGTCTAAATGATAGGAGTGAAAACTAACCTATATATTGGATATTGAAAGTTATGTGTATGTATGTATGTAATAACTTTATTTCTGATCTTACATTTACATATGAATAAATGCATCGTCAAGAAAAAGGGATAAAGAAAGACATATTATCCTTCAAACATGTTCTGTGCAATCACAGGTTTTCCCAGTCTCCCTGATAAACTAGAGAGAGATGTTTTAAACATTTTGTTATTGAAACCTTTTCTTTGTTTGTTTCTTGGTTTCTGCTCCTAGCTCGTACAAGTAAGTTAGGGAATTTTACTTTTACATTACACACTTTTACTGTAAAACAGGAATAGTACAACCATCCCTAAGGAGAAAAAATACATGGTGTTACCATATAAAAATTCAACATTTGTACAATTACAATCATCAGTTTTATGCCTCATTAAAGATTGATCAGCATTTAACTTATTTTGACTACTTACTTACTTACATACATATTTACATACTGTCTTAATATTTCTTTCAACAAAATTATCATAAATATATACGAAAGTGTGACTCAAGATAGCATTTACTACTAGTACATTACTGTATACTTTTTGCAATAAATGTTTTGAAAGCTTCTTTTGAAGGACAAGTCTTCCCTTGTTTTGGTAGTTCGTTCCATAGAACAGATAATTTATAATACGGTGGTTTCTTTACCATCTCTGAGTGAGGTAGAGGCACCTTCATTATTTTACCATTATTATGTGATCTGAGATTCAGATTCCTGCTATCCGTGTACATATCATCTTGGCAGTTATCCTTGCATTTTCCCTTTTAAAGAGATCTATAGAGATGTAAAGAAATATAATAGAATATATTAGAAAAGTAACGCTTTAAACAGCTTGTAATTGTATATACAATCTTGCCAAGAGTAAAATGTGATTCAACTTGTCTTGTCAAACTTATGCCTCCCCCCCCCTACACACACCCATTAAAGGCCCTTACTTGGGACCCAGCGCATTTTCAGTGAAATGCGGTAACAATACGGCTGTATGTCTCTTGTAGTGAAGGTAGAGATATGCTATGCTAATTTGGTTCCCACACTATAGATACAGGGCGTATTGTTGAATTCTTCTAGCGCGCACTGGCTAAAATTAGCGGGCGCTAAATTTGGTTGTTAGCTTAACGAACGACATCTTCATTAACGCATGGTTAACGCAGGCTTTATGAAACGGAACTAGCGAACGCGCGCTATTTTGGTCGTTACCAGGCCATCGCTGCGTTCCGTTGTTTACCAAGCGCTGCGTTAATTATGAAACGCCCGCCAGGGCCGCGATTCATAAGTAACGCAGCTCGCGTTAGAGGACCTAACGACAGTCGTTACCAAATAGAGAACGACATAATTTTAACATAGCGCGCGCTAAGGGCCAACATTGACAGCAACTAATATTGCGTTACTATAACGAACGCCCGTTAAATGTATCGCTATCTGACCCATAGTTGCGCTACCATAACGAACGTGCGCTGTGTTACTTATGAAACGCCCTATAGCAAGCTCTGTAGTTTCAATGTGATCGTTGGTGATACTGATATAAATAACAAGTAAGAGATATTACCACCATAACGGTCGACTGCTCCGGCTGAGAGAGAGAGAGAGGGCAGGGACAGGGAGAACGAGAGAGAGACTAATATGGAGAGGGTACAAATCCAAGTGAGTGTGCGGCCGTGGAGAGGAGAGAGAGCTAGAAGGAGAGAGGGATAGAGGTAGATGTATCTACCTGGAGAAGTGGGGGGGGCGGAGAAATAATTTCAAAATAATAGAGAGAGAGAGGGAGAGAGAGGGAGAAGAGGGGAGAGGGGGGGGGGGGGGGGAGAGGGAGAAAGAGGGAGAGAGAGGGTGACCAAAGTGAAGAAAGAATATACCAAGAACACAAGATGAAGACAACCCATAATACTAAGAGAGACGGGAGAGATCGTGGCCAACAACGCCATGTGAGCGGTGGGTCACGCAAACAGGCGTCGTCGTGAAAAAAAAATCTTTAGGTTCTCAACATTCACAGAAAAAGGATAGAGCCAGCAATGCGGTTGGCCAGTGGGATGAGTGAGGGATACTGCCATTTTTCAATAGTGAGATCGACTGGCATAATGTCGAGGGGCGCGACTCGTTTCCTTACCTTCAGAGTTTGCAAAGTGAAAACACACCAAAGCAAAAATTAGTCCCACACTATCCCTTGAGTGGCTTGGCAAGCAACTTCCAATTGAAGTATGTGCATGTTTTAAAAAAATGATCATAGAAATTCAAGGGCTTAACAATAATTTGAACTTTTATGGAGCACCCTATATTGCACTTGGGGGGATTTTAGACGAATTAGAGGAGTTATATTGTTGGAAGGGCATTATTTTCAAAAGGGTGATGCTTCAACATGCATGGTAAAAGTCATATAAGTAGTAAGTTATAATTATATGAAAATCACAAAATATAATTTAATGATAACGGATGGCTTTTCTTGCAGTGACAAATGACGACTAAGTCTTACAAGATATTTTTAACAGCTATGTTTTGCGATATATAAACAATTTCAGATTTACTTAGATTGCATTGAAAACTGTGGGAAAGGTTTAATAAACCATAAGTATAATATGTATGAATATTACTTACAGCAAATAATGTAAGCTTTGAAAGCATCATAACTTTTTCCAAGTCCAGCTTTGAACTCAAATTAATCCACCCCATATTATAAGCGCTCAGGTTTATCTAAGGTATATATAGAGCTCAATGTTACATTAGCATCATATGTAGGATGGGTGAAGGGATTCTCTCATGCCAGTAGTATTACAAAATGGCTTAGGTTATCATGTGGAACATCGCTCATTTCAGTGCTTTCCAGGCACACCAATCTCATAATTGAAGCATCTACGCTGACTCAGCCTCACCTATCTTGCCACTGTAGTAGCAAATGCGAGATATCAGCAATAACCCATAACCGAACCCCCATTGTTTTGAATATGTATGAAGTAGATCTATGTTGCCGAGGCAAGGCACTGGGAAATCTTCTAGCTCGGCCTTTCTACAGTAATAGCTTTGTAACAATGAGCATGAAACGAGATCACTGAGCGCACTTGACTGTGGTGTGGTTATTTCAGGAAGTATCACTTGTCTGACCCTGAGAAAAGGCAGCCTTGATACCAATATACATGTGGAATACACTAGGTATTTACACGAATACACTATACAAACACATGGCAATATAAACTAAAAAATGATAAATACAAAGTTGCAGCGCATAATCACACATATAGGTATGCATATATATACAAGCACTGCACCACAGCCCAGGTGGAATACACATCACCCTGCACTCAGCCTTGTTGCCACAGAGAGGGGCCCTGTCCCCTAGTTACACTGCTAATCTCAAAATGGGATGGACGGGTGCCACACAAATTAATAATTCCAACATGTTTTAATCTGTAATACTGGGTCACAAAAAGGTTGGATGAAATTATCGGTATCAGTGTGGCTTGGCTGCACTACCGACTACCAACAACACCTAGCTTCCATCCACCCACTGCCCACTACAATTTGGCAAGAACACTTTGGGATAAACCTCACACATAGACAAGTGTCCCCTGGCTGACAGAGCAATTACCTGCTTTGTCTTGCCTTGCCTTGCCATGCCAGTTGGAGTGTAAAGTTCAAGGGAGAAGGACATTTCTGGTATGAGTATCAAGGTAAGTTTATATATTATTACTGTATATGTGGGGGGATGACTAGATAACTATACTATAATTAGGCCAAAGCTGTATAGCTATAAGGGTCTGCTACCTCTGTATCCAGCCACAAAAGGAAAGCCTCACCATCTACCTCAATTTATTTCTCTATTCTCTAAATCGATATTCAACAGTATGCTTTAGTTTATCATGTTGAAGTTTATTCCTGCTTAGCTTAGCTATATTACATGTTCCCTTGCTGTGGAAGACCATTGTGTTCCACATAAATTACATATTAGTTAAACTATCTTCCATATTTGTCCATGGTAATTTTCAAGGTTAAATTCTTAACATAATTGTTAGTAACACATGATAAAATTGTTATATGCTACACATAATTATTTCATAGTTACATACAATTATGAAGTAAGTTTTGATTTTTAATTAACCAATTGTTTTTATGATACAGGTGCTGCCACAAATGCAGGAGGTTCATGAATCGAGCATAAGCAGTGTATTACAGAGTGCTGATATATATATAAAAGCAGAATTGATGCATTTAGACAAAAATGAAATGGATGTTTTGCACCCCATCACC
Source organism: Sthenelais limicola (assembly GCA_942159475.1). Classification (NCBI taxonomy): domain Eukaryota; kingdom Metazoa; phylum Annelida; class Polychaeta; order Phyllodocida; family Sigalionidae; genus Sthenelais; species Sthenelais limicola. The sequence continues at coordinate 54,586,893 of OW804095.1, read as the reverse complement.
CTAAATAAATTCATGTCTGAGGTCAAATTTTAAATTTTCAGTCAAATAAATGACCCAGAGCAGTGAACGAAGCCAAGGTAACCCCCACTATCTACCAATGAGTGCTGAAATGTAGCTTTAGCTGTCCCTGGCACAGTGGAGGCAGTGAACCAACACCAGTGGTGGGGGTGGGGGACGGTAACAGGTGTAGGTGATTCCACATCGGGTGTCAAAGATAGTATTTACAGGTGGAGATACAGGTAGTTTCCAGCCAACAGCCGTTCCCCTCACTGCTGTAGGCTGTGCATGGGCTTGCAGTGTAGTAGCACCTGTCAAGCCGCGATCTAACGCCTTGGCTGGCATTACAATTGCATTACTTGATACTAGGTTGGTGAGGCACTGCTAATGGCAAATAGTGTTAAGTGATTGGCTGACATTCAACATGTCCACAACTGAGTAGCTAACAACAAAAAGAGTATTAGTCAGAACTAAGCGCAGTGCTCTGTGCTTCATCAATTTAAAGATGTGCCTATCAACAATTACGAAAACTATAGACAACACCAGAAGGCAAATCAGAAAAGGCAAAAAGCGAAGGTGAAAAAATGATTAACTCTGATTCTATCACTTGGTTTTCTTCCTCAGTAACAATCCTTCATACATATTATCCACCAGCCCAACACGTATCATCACAATTATATCGTCGTAATAATCATTATATCATTCCAAGAGGTTCTACATTGATAGGAAATACTGTATTTCTATGTCTGATAGAGCTAAGCAAAAAACTAGGAACAATTAATAACTATGCATTTACTGTGGGCTACGTGGGAGATAATCACACACCTACGGAGAATAGCACTTTAAATTAAGGGCAAGCACTAATTACATTTTCCCATAAGGTATTATGCAGTTTATGGCAGAGGGATTGATTTAATCATGCCACATGCGGAGGAGTGCCGGTGAGAGAATATTTCCCGCATTCATTTCATTTAGTCCAATTCAAGTAAAAGGGAAAACCTATAGCAATCATCAGCGGAGGCAGACACGTGTTTTCAGTTTATATCATAATGCTGGGTGTCAATGCTTAAATTGGCGGATTATTGCTGGAAGTAATTTATCTGGTAATTGATTATTTAATTAGCTATTGGTATTGCGATTTTATATTTTTCAACTTGATGATAGTAAATGGGAATTCCCATGAACTCGTTCACTCTGCTACCGGCACAGCAGTAAAAGCTTTGCAGCACCAACATACTGAACATAATCTCGCAAATGTACGTGGGCCCAGATCAATTCCATTCGATCAGTGATGAATTCAGTGGACCTTCGGACTGAATGTAACATACATGAACTATATGTCACTTGTATCACCCACTCATATCAATAGTAATTTATATTCAGCGGTTCCCCATAAGATAGATTTCCTGTTTGGAGGGGCCGAATAGCTGTAGGGCCAAAGCGTTTTAAAGCCGTATGCCAAAAATGTCTGAAATAAGAAATCGTTGGTCCTATTAAAAGGAGCGCTAAAGTTTGAAGACACCTAATTACTATACATTCACTGTCGTCTCTGAGGGGGATAATAGACATACCGATTTTGAATTAAGGGCAACTAATTTAATTTCTATATAAGATATTAGAATACGGTTTGTGGCAGCGGTATTTGATTAAATCATGTTACAATTTAACAAAAAAAGAAGAAAAAAAGATGAATAATCAATTAGCGGATGCATAAACACGTCAATAGCCTCTAATTAAGCTAAGTCACTGTGCAGTTATGGATTATTGCCTGTGCAATACACACAACATTCCCAAGTTTTTGTTGTAATTTATAACATAGAAATAATGGTTTCTTAGGGAGCAACGGAGCGTCAAATGTACCAGCCCAACTACCTGATGTGTGTAGACTTGATATTTGAACGCGCTTATCTATTCAATACCAATGGTCAATACACCGAGGCATTCCATCACTGTCAAACCAGCCATAAAATGGAAATCTTTCACCTACTAGGTTGCAACGAACCTACTTAGACCGCAAATACTAGGAGAGCTGGGTGTTCACTCCACGCGGGTAGGTGGAGTGGAGGGGCTTTTGGGGAGTCAAAGGAAAAGGACAAAAGGAAAAACATGTTTTATGTAAGCAGAGTGGCGCTGGTAGCTAGATAGAAGGAATACTCGTGACGAAAGGTATGGATCCCCATATTTATTATATATAATACGCATTGGATCTGATGCAGGGTTATCGCATTAGGGTTTCATTTTAAGTGTTAAACCACGAGGGAGAAGTATCATTGCAACCAACGCGTTATTTACCAGGTATACCGTCAAAATTGATCTACATGACTATAAAATATTCCGTTTTAGGCATTTGGGAACGATATTCTTATCATTTAGAAAATGACAGTGGTAATATTATCATAATTATAATTTCTTTTTACAAACTTACACTGGTAATAAATATTACAATGAACATCACATCAATCATTGGATACAAAATTACACTGGTAATACATATTACAATGAAAATCACATCAATCATTGGAAACTCCGAAACCATCATAGAACCGCTTTCTCAAAAGTATATAAATGGGCCTAATATATCTATTCGCATAGAATTAACATAATTATAATCAGTGAAATGAAGAGTAACTAAGTAGCACTTACATTTTTTTGTACATTTTCAGCAAAGACTTTCCCGCGCGTGGCTATATTCAAAGTTTTAAGTTAGTAGCCAAGCTATCCATTTAATAAAACAGAAATATAGGGGGAAACCGATTTTGTCCTTGGTCAATACCAAAATTTCTTTTTCATCTGATATCGAGTAAAAATCACATTTTGTATCGTCATTTATGGTCCCAGCGTAATATATGCAAACATTAATCAAATATATATAACAGGCTTCAACATTTTGCTCCAGAAATGTCATTTACTATTATTTTAATTCGGGCTGATGTCCTGATTTTAATGCCACTGTCCATATACTACTTTGCCAACTACGCACACAACATGGACACATACACACTCTTAAAGCAAAGAAATAATGTCGTCAAACCCAGTAGCAGTATCTTAAGTAAACAGTAGAATAACTAAAAGAAACCTATACAAGTATTTTGAAATAACCCCCAGCTACGCTGTCGTGATATAGTATTTATAACGTGTATACGCCAGGAAGTGGCTGGGATATACATCTTTAATATTGTAACTCATGTAGAGATAGAAGTGTAAAATGTCTGGCTAGGCACTGCACCCCTGAGAAATTCGAAAGAACCATGCAGGCATCGGTACTGACAATAAATACCTCATGGTTGAACATACTTTACTACACTTTTCACTACATCGAATGCATCAATTTGAGAAATCATAAGACATCGTCTCCTTGTTATCCTAATCATTAGCATTATGCAGTCTAATACAAACATCGCCATATAGCCCTAATAAGAGCTTTTGTATGTTTCTGTTAAGATCTGTACGGGACCGATAAAAATTCATGCCAATAGAATTCACAAGTGTTCTTATGAAACACTTCTTTCTCATCGCAATTTCTTAATCCCTCTGGTAACAAGCTTTGCTCCCATATAAAAAGAACCCCTCCTCATCCTTTCACTTCTTGGAATGAAGGCTCTTATTTTTAAGCCACCATTATTCTTTAGCATATCACTGTTCTCGTTAACTTCCAGCTACTGATGTTTCTTCGAGAATAAAACCTTTAATATTGAGATCTCCCTCCTCCATTTTAGAAGCAGAATATGACCTTCTTCTAATAGTTCTTTTTTTACTCGTGTTTCCACCAAAAGCTAAACGCATTGCCCTATTACATAATTGTTATATTTTATATAGAATCACTCTGTTGCAATTCATTATGATCGGGCTTGCATACTCTAACATTGGTAATACATAGGCCTTACAAAGTGTCCAAGTTATATGGCTATTTATTACACCTAGTCTCCTTCTTATATCTCCTAACATCCGGCATGCAGTATTGGAACATCCATAGTTTGTACTATAATCCCAATAGCAGCAGTTGAAATCACTGAAACATGCCAAATTACCCACAACCCCCTTTGATTTTAACGTCATACTGGATGAAGCAGTGGCCAAAGGGAAGGCACGGCAGACAAGCCAGCCAAACACTGGGATAGTTAATTAATAGTGAACAACAGTTAAAAAAATGTAATCCCTCTAGGAATATGATTCTGACATTAAGATTTGAAGAGAATATGCCTTCTTGGGTTCCATACCCCTAAAATAATGACCATGGTAGAAAGGGTTTGTGAGGGACGCAGACTGGTATTGAAAGCAAGTGGGTCGTCCCAGGTGGTGCTGTGGTAGTGGTCATGTGTGGTGGCGGTTTGGTCAGACCTCATATTTTAGAAGTTGATCTTGTTTCCCTCCCGTTAGATCCCTAATAAGCATTTATTCTCTGTTAGGAAGTGTGGAGCAGGTGATAACAAAACTAGTATGAGTTTGTTTGCAACAATACCAGTAACAGGAAGAGAGACACTGTTCCGGGCAGCATGGCCAGTATGGCTGTCTTCTCCCATACCCTGCTCAAGTGTGACGTCACTGCTGGTCTGAAAATGGTGGCCTACACTGAGAGTGCAGATCTCATAATTTTACGCGAATATCCTGGAAATAGACTTCCAATACATGTATATTGTTTCTCGTAGGTCTGAATCTCATAAATATATACCCTGAGAAAGCTCAAGGATTAGGACGAAATTGCATAATCCCTTAGACCTCCTTGGCCGGCCGGCCAGTGCCAGACAAATTGGCATGACCATTAGTGCATGACGGTCATCAGTGCAGGACCAGAGGTGACAAAGCAGAGAAAAAAAACTTGATCATGCTTGGGTTTGATCTTACAATCTTGGGGTTCACAAGCAAGTGTCCTTAAGCACTACACTACCGAACCAGCTATGAACATGGCCTCAACTAATCAGTCTGGATGATAATAGTGTGTGTATGAGAGAGGGAGAGAGAGAGAAACAGAGACAGGAACAGAAAGAGGGAGAGAGGCAGACAGGGAGATTAATCCTATATCAATTTAGTGATGAATGATTTTATTTCTCGGTCATGAAAAAATAAAATCCTCTAAAAATTAATTCTCGATTAAATGCCAGTTATGATCATGATTGCTACAATCATGACCACTTGTAAAAACTAAAAAATATTGCTTTCCACTAGATTGCTCATAGCTCCCTCAAAATGCTTCCAATCTGAATATAAAAATTATCCCAGAATCCCCTGACTATCAGAAAGACAGCCATGCTTTCAGATCTATAATTGGACAGTTAGTTTTTCTGTAATAAATTATTACAGTTGGCCGCATCAAGGCGTTCAAATCGATATAAATCACTCGACTCAGTGCCGCACATTTTTTTCTTAATTTCAAAGTTTTTCAAAGTGATTTATTCACAAGATCTCTTTGTTGGAATGTTTGGATGGTTTATCCTTCAAGTCATATAAATATGTATACCAAATCTCAAGACATTGCATTGAATATATCCTTGCATTTTGAAGGTAATCATATAGAGTACATTTAGTTACTTTATTAGTAATTGTCCAACATAAATATATCAATCATGGAATGTAGAATAAGAAAATAATTCGATTCAATTTCTGATAGGATATACTTCCTCACCTGACACCTCTATTTCATGCAACAATGCTACAAGGGAATATGAATTCATATTCGCACCTAGTTATATATAGATATATAGGTTGCCACACAGAGAAAGCCTGTATATGGGAGGCATTATTAAAGATAATGGCTAGGCAAGCCTTCCCATTTGGTGGTGCTTGACTGATTTCATAATCCACACATTTCTTATTCCAACGCACTTGTTGGGCGTAGAATCAATATCATGAAATTTCTACGCAATTTCATCTTCTTTTTAGGAAGATTTCTTAGCGTGTACATGAACCATCATAATATATAATCTCATATTCTCTCCAGCACACCTATTATTCCCCATATTTATGTTTGACCCCAGCTGACATCCATTTTACCTCAATAACTAGAGATGGTGCTATCTTTGTACTGAGGGTGGTGCTTTCTTTTAAGGAGACGGCTCATGCAAAATAAAGATGTGTTTTTCGATTACCAGGGAGTAAGCTAGGGTTTACAGATAAGGTAACCCAGACAAGTGGTAAATGAGAGAAACCAAGCTGATTCCACCTGAGCTTTTATTGTCTATGATAAATACCCGGAGACATCGGGTGGGAACACCAGGTTCAGAACCCTAGATTTAGAAAGAGACTATTCCGATCATATTTTACCCATGAAGGTACATTGGGTAGTAGTAACAATAATGAATACACAACTATAGCCGTTTTTACTGTCCTTCAAATTTGTGAATTTCGAAAAGACAGTGTCACCTAAATGTTTAGTTATTCTTATTCTGTCATACATTTACTTCAAACTATAATGAATTTCATGTTAATTTCTTTAAAAAATGGATCTATAAAATTACCTCTCTCTGATACCACACATAACATTTTCCGTGGCTGTACCAAATGCAATATGACATTTATAAGATATTCAGGGCCAAATGGAAAGTCATGACTAGTGCGTACACTTCGGGCCATTAAAGTATTAATGCTTATAGACTGTCTCTGATTTCTCAGTGGGTACGCTTCCCATCGGCAAGAAGCCTATATTTAGAACAAACAGTGAGATCCGTTGGGTGGTGTCTTGCTGGTGACTTTTAGCGATACCTGGGCCCAATGTTTGATATGAACCTTTTTTAATATTTTATACATTCATTGAGGGCAGGACATTTCTTCCTCCTCAAGTTAAGGTGTCTGGATTTGTTGCTCCCCTCGGCTTCTGACAGATAAAACAGAATAGAATATTCATTTGAGAACACTCCTTTATCAGTGTATACATGTAGGACGTTGATTCGAGAAAATAGTGTTACCATATTCATAGTTTTTCATGCCTTCCTTTTCTTCCCTATTTGATTTTATCTTCTTGTATTTTACAACCAGATGGAGTATCTGTTCATCAAACTGCTTTTCTATAACTTGCTTTAACACTGTCTACCATTAATGTCAACACCATTATGTATTCTTATGATCATTTGTTATGTCACTTCAGCTATTAAAATACATGTTAGATTTGCCAACATGATTTGTTAGATTAGATTTGCCAACACTAGAACTTTGTTCTCATTGTCCTTTCTTCTCCTCAATGATAACCAGGGTCTACTTATTACATATATCAGATGCACTTATACATCTCTACTCACCATCCACCGTCTACTAATTAATTGATATTGTAGGGTAGTTTCGTCACCCACACGGTAATAATAAAGATAATAATATTACAAGCCAATGCAGGAGTAGCTATTTGATTGATTTTATTGCTGTTCTGAATCTATTAATAGTCTGACGTAATGGGTATTCTGACGGTACCAACCAGCATCCCATATCTAACGGTCTTTTCTTTTACTGCATTTGAGTCCCTGAAAAGGAAAGGAATTCTTTGTGGGACCTGGTAGGAATATTCACTGCTGTAAAAGAATGGGTCTGAAAGGTCGAAAGAAGGTAAATAGGGTACACCATAATAACTCAATTCTTTTCGCATTATTTGAAGTGACACAGAGCGTAGAATTTATGTCTTTATACCTTTAAATATGATAGGTTGAGACCAATAGGCGTTAGCTACAACCTGACCCTTGTTGTGGTAGAAATTTCCTCAGCAAAATTACTTCGTAATGGTTACTGACGTAGGGATTCCCCTCATAAGTGTTGCTGGGTAGGACCTTTCCTCATTGTTTCCTCAACATGAACATGAAACATGAAAAGAGGCTCAAATAAAGGAAGACTTTTAAGACTTCCTTTAGTAGTACCTTAGGATTTATTGATTGAAAAAATACCATTTCAATACACATACTTATCTATTATTATAGTACTTAGTTTCTTCTCTTAGATGAGTTTTCTTTTGATTATTTACATAATCTTAATTGATGATCCTGGATCGAAAAAACAAGCCTCCCGAGGACTTGAGAGGTGAGCCTGGGTAGAAAAGACAAGCTTCATTGTAAATATTTCAAATTTCTCCGTTTGTCTCAAGTGTGTGTGTGTGTATGTCAATAGTGTCGATTTCTACTGACAACAAGGCATGGTCTCTGATTACCATGTACCTTGAAGACTGTTGTTTGAATTAGGTAGGGAATATTGAATGGTTCAAGGGGAGAAAGGTGTTAGTACCTTCCTATATGTGTTCCTCTCCTTGTTGGGAAGGAAAAAAACATAACTGAAACTATGTCACATATATGGGACTTAAGGAGTTCCCTCATGAATAGCAATTTGTCTTAGCTTAGCAGGTTGTGAGGAGTGTTTTAGGGAAGGAATAGTCTATACACTCAATGCATTTTTATTGGAACTTAAATAGGAATTCCCCACTGCTGTAAGGGACAGATTTTTGTACATCTTCTTATACAACAGGCCCCTGAAATGGCCATGCAGCACTATATTAAGTAGTTAAAGGACTGACGATTACTCATTTTTATGTTTCATTGGATATTGTACTTGTAGGAGCTTAACTTTTTTGAGACCACGCAGCATTATGGTCCCATATTATGAATGAATTAATAAATGTACTACAGATACATTCACCTTTTGGAGAACAATCTACAGATACGTTTCGTAAATGCAGTTTTACTAGTCGTTGAAACTTTTCCCCTCATAGGGGTATCTAATATTCTAGTGATAGTAGGTCGTTTGGTTGCAAGTATTGATTGTAAATAGAACGTCTTAATCAATGTCGTCCATTGCTGTTTGCGTATGATGGATCTCATTGTTTGTTATTCGCTATGCAGCAGTTTTACTTTGGGTCGCAAGCCTTGAGTTTAGGTTTCTTGTCTAGTTCAATATGATCCGTAACCCATGCACCGCTCTTCTTAGTCCTCTCAGACCTGCACTCAGGTCATCGTAATACACACAGTCCCAGTTCCAAGATGTGATGACAGCTTTTAACAGGTTTAGGACCATCTTCATGCATCTTCATGCAGAGGCACGTCCCCTGGGTAACACGATGCCATGTCCATTCGGGTGTTTTACTTCAAATCGGCATCCCTTTCTACAAACAAGGCGGGCACGCCAAATAATTCCCTGTCGGGCGCATCTAATTCGAATGTCAAGTGTAGTAAACGAGCTTTAGCCAACGGGCCTAACATATTTAGCCAACGTGGTAAATTTCCTGTGAAACGGTAAATTATTGAATATCATAGGACAGCTTGTGCCGAACAGACCGAGGTGACTCCTGACTCGCGGACGATTAAAGAAAATCCCTCTCTGCCTTGGCCTTGGCCAAGCTGCTGCAGTTGTCGTCTTTGCACGGTAAAGATGCTGACAATATCTGGAGGTTTGCCAAGAAATCTTGTCGATTGTGACGTGGGAATAATCAAATCTAGTCCCGCTAGCGTTCATGAGCCCTTGAGATGGGACGGCGAGGTACAGTGCACCAACATTTCATCGTTCCTCATAGCACTTCCATGATCATGTTATCAGGCGTGTGACATCGGCATTACTTGTCTCCTTGTTCATTTTATTTTTATGTACATGCACTACGTTTTCATAGCCACTGACTTAATTTGCAACTGAAGTAAAATGGATTCTGAGGGAAATTAACAAAGGAGAACTAATATGAATATCAGAATTCATAAGCCGCACTAATCAATACATTAATAAGCGCAAGTAAATCTCCGCCAGCATACCGTACATAGAAATATTCCCTGTAGCCTTTTTCCTCATTTATTCACCGTGACAGTCTGTGCATGTTCTGGTTATTATCTCATTCAAGGGCTCCAACGATAGTTTCAAAAGTCTCAAAAGATAACAAAGTGGGTTTAGTAAATATGTGTTGTGCCATTCAATGTTACCACTTTTCTTATACTACTTCTACTGATGATTTTGTACCATGTGTGCTCATGTTGCGCACGCATCCTATTACTTTACACATTTCTACGCATATCTTTTGTTAGCCACAATGTGGCGTTCCTTATTAACTCTTATGCCTTTTTTATTACTTTATTATTATTCGAGTTGTACTTGTAATCATATGAATTACTTGAATGAAACCCGTTTAGAGGGTAGTGTATAGTGCCATTCAATACTACCACTTTTGTTCTACTACTTCTATATACGATGTGTCTGTTGTACCGTCCTCGTCTCTTACTAAAACAGAATTACTATAAGCTAATTTAGACTTGTTCTGGTTGTTTTTATTCTCCTCCTCAATGCAACTAGAGTCATCTCATATGCTATATCGTAGTTCTTCAACTTGGTTGACGTATGGGTTGATTATTATGTTGTTCCTGGTTGCTCCCCATACTCTTTGCGTATCAACGCTCAGGTTGACTTAATTGGTTAATTCGTAATCATTTGTCCAATATCTAGGACCGAAAGCACAATTCTCTAATATGATAGCCCTTATTTCCAAACTAGATTATTTCGATCGATAAAATATGACTTTTCTGCTAATATTTGAAAGTTTCACCACAAATTTCATAGATGAAACCATTTCTTGGAAGCTGACGAACAGAGTCACTGCCATATTGAACATAAGTACATATAAAGCAATTATTTCATATCCTTATCGCCATACCACCTTACGAAATGCTACGACGATGCGAAGCTTTTGCATAGTATATCTAGTGCGCCCTCTGAACCATGGGGTTACAGTTCTAGGTAGGGCCTACCACATTGCAGGATTGCAGTTTGAGATCTCACCATCGGAGTGTACGATACCGGAACTGTATAAGGCATAGCTGCGGGCTAATCTCCTAGAGGAAGACTTCTCACCTGTCTCACTTCCCCCAGTAGCACTGGGTAGCCCAGGTGTCTTATCGACATCTATAGACCATGGGGAGTAAGCAAATTCACCGTCGGGCCTCCTGGCTGCACCAGCTACTAAAGGATTAACGACCTCCATTTCGGGCAGTATGAGTGGCTAGTAAAGTAATAATGACCGACATAGAGGGGCTGCTGGTGCATAGTTTGGTGCATAATCAATTATGCACAATTAGTCACCACTCAAACGCTTCTGTTCTATAACGGCCAGTTAAAGGCAAACGTGAATATTCACTTCCACGCCAGTCCGCCTCCACTGTGGGTATGTAATACCGTTGTAACTCACTTTAGCCCATTTTTACCCTATTTCCGGTGACAACCAATCGGTATAATATCTCTCACAAGTCGTGGGCAGTTAACTATTACCAATAAGTTGATCATAACTCTGGTCAAAATCATTTAGGTAAGCTAGTAGGCCTGTGGGTATATGTACATATGACACAAGGAGGTATAACATATAGCTCTTGGCCCGCAGGACGTGCTTCTCCTCCACTTTTAATAGTCACTGCCATGAACGGCCCTTGGACTATAGCCACCTTAGGCAGAAAGAAAAAGTTACCATTATTAGGCCTAATAGCCTCCTATTCGGAGTGGCATTCAACTTCGGTAGGCGGGTGTGGTGGGACGTGCAGGAGAAACGCTAGTGACTGACTGTAAGTTTTGTTTAATTAAAAGCACAAACTTTTGCCCTGCGCAAGTAGAATGCAAAAAAACTTTAATTACAAACTCGCATGTTTTAACTATTAAAGCTTCAAGCCAATTAACCTAATTGGTGAAAAGAAGGCAAACTATATCTTCATTTTATTTCATTACTGAAGACTAAAAGTTACGTATTCGTTCAAGCTGCTTCGCCTCGGGACTATGCACCAAACAGTGCACCATCTGCCCCCCCCCACCACCCAATGTCGGTCAGTAATCCTTTAATGGAGAGCCTCTAAAGGAGCTGCTTGCAGCAGTCCATGGAGTTGTTCAGATCCATTACAGGATCTTGATCCTTGTTCTGGCTGTTAACCAGGCACTCAGCCTCATCCAATGGTTTGATCGTCCAAGGCTTTGAAGGGGTTGATCCTGTCCAATCTGCTGCCCTCCCGTGCGATGATGCAGCATGTCCCGCATCTAACGGCACATCCCATGGTCTGGAGTCGGGGAGGTTCTCCAGGCCTGCTATATCTGTAATTGAAGAATTACACAGACAGGATCAACCAATTTAGAATAAAATGTTGCCCCACGTTGATCGATAAAGCTCACATATATAATGGCTAAAGTGATAGTAAAGTGATAGTGCACCAATATTGTACCATTTCTTTCAAAGAATAATCTTAGCGTAGTTGAAGGGAATATCGCTTGTATAGTGGGGATCCCGGTAGTTGTAGTTAAAGTGGTTCTGTGGTGAGGAAAAATCCCAAATGTTCAGGTTTTTTGGGTAATATTTATTTTCACTAGCTTTCGAGCGCAATTGCTCTTCATCAAAGAATAACCTTTTCACCAGTTGAAAGTGATGCACACGAAATTGGGACTGTGTGTTGATAGACTTTCTTTGCATTGTATAGACTTTTATATTTCAAATGATAAAAATAAACGAGTTGCAGAAGTCTAAGGATGCCACTTTTGAATTGAGGAGAATAGTATGCACCGCAGATGAAAAAGTCTGGAAAGGTTTAACTGATCCAGGAAGATAAGTTATTGGTTGGAAAAATAGTCAACAGAAACCATGCAATCCCTTTGGGATGGTAGCAATAGGAGAGAAAATCCAGAAAATAATTAAAATAGTGCAATGTAGAAATCGCCACTGCAATAAAATTATTTGGTCCAGAAATAAGCATATCGGCTTGGAAATAGGAAGGCTGATGTTGGAAAATAATTGTGGTATGCGTATGATCATCTCCAATAGAGGAAAAGTCTGTACCTACTCCTCCATTGATACTAATTGCCACTATTGGACGTAACAGCATCGGATACTCGCCGAAAAGAAATACGCACATTTTTACTCTGTACCAAGACCCCTTAGCCCGCAAGACAGGTCGCCTCCCTGGGTCGCCTCCGTGATTACACCCTACATGTCCTTAGTGTATTAAATCGATGTTGCTGCGGTATGGTACACATGAATCTATTAAAGAACATCTAATTCACATGCTCTTGCACTGTATAAACAGATCCTGAAGAACTGTCAGTTCCCCTCCCCTCGTCCTTCCAACCAATCAAATTACATTTCGTTGAGGAAGACGCCTGTATAATCTGCAGTTGCCAACTTTCCTCTGCGAGGAACAGTGATAACGAGCATGGGAGAGCACAGCTAATCGAATAAGACTCCATCAAGCTGGAAATATGTGAATCGTGTTGCGAATGTGGAGAACCAAAATAGGCTCTTTAGTTAGTGTAATCTAATACTCTTACTTTATCTAGGCAAGGATCCATGGTAGGACCGAAGCATTTAATCGCAATGAGTAGTTTTGGAGAGGCTATCATGATAGTAAACCTAGGTACGGGGATAGTGGCCTTTTTCATCCACTTAGCCCTCTTGAATCTATTCACTGCGTTGGTATTAGTGTTGGAGCTTTAGCGTCTAAACGAAAGAGGACGTCTACTGTCTGCCTACATTATAACAGCATAATTAATTAACATATTTATCTAATATATATATGTTATTCTACTAGGGATGGCAGATGTGTAGATTTAATTTGTTAAGGCCTTGTTAGAGTGCATTTGGAGAGAAAAGGATCGCATAGACATAATTCGTATTTTAGTTGTAGGATCTGATATAATATATTTTCAATTAGTCAGTAATGCTGTGGTAATGGAATATTGGACGTTGGTTCGCTCGCGTGAGACGTGGGCAGTATGTAAATTGGAAGAAGTAGACTAAATGTGTTTCTTCGCGACAGAATTTGGGCAGAACGTTTAGGTTGGGGAAGGGCATTGTGCTATAATTAAGCCTGTAGGCAAGCAGGTCGTGCCGGGAATGTGTGCCCATGAGTCTTTCCCGTCACCGAAACGTTGATGCAAATGTTTCGACCGGGGAGTAACACAAACCATTACGATTAATCCATATTATACTAATTAAATTTAAGTATTCTAATCTTCTCAGTTAACCATCATCGTGTACATTTTACTGCAAATGATGTTTACTTTATGATATTATGTTAATATAATATAATATTATATCATAGATAGAAAATCTCAAAACAGTTTAGACATCATCACAAGAGATGAAGTTAACCCGTTAATTTGATTCCCTCTAAACCTTCGTTTCATCTATACCACACCGGTATTTATCATAAACTCTCTGGGCAAATAATACAATGTGTTAGGGCCACATTGTGGTTCAGCTGGATTATTCTCAAGACAATGTCAACTGCCCACGACAATTGAAAATCCCCCGCCACATGCGTTTACACCATGAACGCGCATTTAATTGGCATGTTCACGGCAATTTGTCATTACAGCTGTGAGTTTCTTGTACATAGTAGGTCAACCTATCAAAATAAAATTCATGGCGTTGCACAAAGGCTCTGTTTCACATAAAAGGGGTATTGGGTCTTTGTAGCTGACTGATCAATTCTAATCTTTACTGTCACAGCAAAACGTGTATATTACATATACATTTGCATTCACAAACGCTGAAGATCAGTAATATTGGTCCATTTTCTAACTACTGTGGTTCATAAAGCGCCAGCAATTTTGAAATTGGAGCAGCAAATTATATCAATGTGTTTGTTATGCAAGTATATAGGATAATCCTTTAATCAAGATAGGATGACAAATAGGAGATACTTCCGAGCAAGGCTAAGTTTTCCAGTATTTACATTTGGTGTAGAAACTAAAGTTCGTTTTGGTTGCTAGATCAACCAAACTCTGTCTGACTTTGGTCAAATGTAGTAAGGTAATTGTCAAAAGCCTATTCTATAGAATCAGGGATATTCCTACACATCTACCGTCTTCCTTTCACCTGGAGAGCGAGCACATTGATTTCTTTGCAGAGTCCAAATTTCATTATGCTGAAATTAACTATTTTCTTCCAGTTTAAAGAGGCTACCATGCACATGAAAATCTTCTGTGTAGAACTAATTAATTCGGTTTAATTTCATAATCAAAATGAACCACATAGAATGGCACCCTTGCCAGTGTTTCTGGACAAGTATCAACCATTCTATAGTGAAACAATAGGATTGTTGGCGATATGCTTACTGTTGTTATTAAAACATTCAGGTGGGCACGATTACTCCAGGAAACTTGAAATACTGAGTCTACTGATATCTACCCATAAATATATAATTGTTACGAACGTACTGGGAGTAGTATTGGTGGAGTAAAGTTGTCTGAATTCACACGTGGCTATGTAATTGAGGACTATATACAGTCATACGTAGTGGAAGGTATCTATAATTATTGATATGATATGGACAATGCTCCCTAGGCCATTAGTATATGCCACGGGCAGGGTATAGGAAGTGTACGAATGTGGCCGCCTTACACAAACAATCTAAGTGCTACTAAAAGCCTGAATGAAAAGGGATTTCTCACGCCCATGCTGTTCATATAGACAATACAAATATTCAGATATGTCATATGGATTGAAATATAGAAAGTAATGATATAGGTTAATAAGCTTATGGGTCCGTCGATTTCCGCCAAAGGAAGCTAAATGGCTGCATGCCAAGTGCTGCTTTTGTTGCACGATTTATTGCCAGAAGGATAGTTCGATGTTCTAAAGTGTAAAGCTTAGATGAGATAATTCCTTTGATCATTATTTAGTCCTAAATAGGTGTAGTTACTTACTGTTTATCGTCTCTTATTGATGAGGATTTCTAGGACCCAAATATTCACTGCCTCTTCATCGCTCACACATAGATCTATCAGGTATCATACACTGTAAGAAGTCACTCACTGTAAAATGAGTGTGAGCTGCTGTTAAACGGATGCTCACTGTGATTTGACTGACACTCACTATAAACACTCAATGATGCACCACCATGTGAGTATTAATCTGCACTCACCGTAATCACTAATATAAACGCCACCGCCAGCGATAATGGTTGCAATAATTCGATAGTGGCTCTATCGTACACTTTTATAGTGAGAATGTTTTTTCCCAGCAGTTTTATTTGTTAATTTCAGATTATGTCACTATAAAAATAATAATAGGCCTGCTTTTACCACAGGTTTGTTTCTACATCTCTTTAAAAATGACATATGAAAATACGGCCTAATTATTGAATGGTTCATTCATAAATATTCATTAAAGCATTCAGCATTCTCAGCTAATTTACATAAAAAATGAAATTGTCTAATTTAGTGGTCTATTCATTCCGACCCATCCAGAGGTCATCCAGATAGAGTAATAAAGAATTCTGACCTGTTCTTCTTGATATAAAATTTCATTATCTCCCCAAATCCCAAATAGTTATTTAGAGAACCCGCCAAAATCTCCCTTTTTTCAGTCTGACTATATCATCTTCTTAAACTTTGGGAATCATTTTGGAATCGTAAATGTAAGGATAAAACTGGCTAGATAGGGATATGAAGAAGCCGACTAAATGCACTATTAATTCCATTTGATCCGATTGCCACTATAGATTAGCAAAACACTAAATTATAAAAATATTCTAGAGAAAGCCATGAATTCATGAAAAAAACTCGGGAAATACGATGAAATAAAATGTTTTCTTCATTTTCTTCATTCGAATCTTAGATATCTTATTTTTATCTCTTTGTAGGGATTCATACATGTATTTTGAAAGATATGCCAGACAAATGCCAAATCATGCCAAGAGAAACACTTTTGGCAGAAAGGATTAATTTAAGGGTTTCGTATCCTTGCTCAGAAAAAACTCGGGAGAGAAGCCTTTATTATCTGGGCCCCATTACGTGGAACCGGCTAGAGGTCGACCACAAATCCAAATCATGGGACACATGGAAAGAATTCCTGAAAGCCAATGATGATTGGGTACAATTTATGTAATAAAACCTCCGCTTAATGGAGAAAGTAGAATGTTAATGTGCAAGGCCTAGTAATCGTACTAGTAACCTGTACAACGTGTAATCAATATAGTTATATATAATGTAAAGGTGTATAACAGGTGGTCTCCACTGGCTGCGGTAGGCTCTGCGGTAAGCTCTGCGGTAAGCCTTGCATGCGATGGTGCGGTGTTGGTGAGGAGTGGTGAGAACCTGCCTACATGGCCAGTCAACCATGTAGGCAGGACCTCGTCATTCCCCTCCACCTACAGAACCAGCACAAACCATCGCAAGGGTTACCGCAGTGCTTACCACAGCCAGTGGAGACCACCCTTAAATTTTTACCTGTGCGGACATACTGTATTGTTTTTAGATTGGGCGAAAAAGTAATTCTTGTAAAAAAATATAAAGTGGAGGAGGTATATTTTAAAGGTGACTACTGTAATGTAAAGAAATTATAATGTTTAAATCTCATAGAATCAACGTTGGTGAATTTAAATGTATCACAAACTGTGAAATATTTGTAAATACAATTTGATTAAAAAAATCAAATAGATCTAAGTTTCTTTACAAATGTGATACTGTGTGTTTGCCTTTAACTCTGTACCAAAAAAGTACATTAAGTTTTAGTTTTAAAGATTTTTTCAATTTAGGAATTAACATTACATCACAGAAATGGATGTGCATAGAGACATGAAGCATATCATTTCGACAAACAGATCAGATTGGCTCTATTCAAAATTGGTCAGATTCGTAGAAGAACAAGATACATGTCCAGGGAGGTATGATTACTTATGTTGAAAACGTACACCTTGCCCATCATTGAATTTTCCATCTTTTGATGTGAAATCTTGGGAAGTGCATGAAGACAAATATCAGAGAAATGTCAGTTACTGAATCTAGAATCTAGATATGGGATTTCGTCTTTGAAGCTTATATTTGACCGGCTGAGTTTGTACAAAAAAAGTGGATGGTATTGGGGTAGAGCTCAGAAAGAGGGGACAAATGTACTTAAGATCAGAAGAGCCAGAATAGAAAAGATGAAAGGTAGTATATTTTATAAGGGCAAGAAATTGTGGAATTCCCTACCTGAAGATCACAGATCGACAGGTTGAATAGGTTGAGAAGGTGGGCTTCTATGAGGAATATAACTAGTTAGGTGGCGGGTGGAAATTTTCTTGTTCGTTGATTATTTGACATTTGACATGGATGAACTCTCCTCACGTTTGTGTGATGCGCAGTATTCTCCCTTCTTTCCATTATCTGCCTTAATGGGACCTTAATAAGTCTGTGTATTATTATATGGCTGATATCGATGACAGAAAATGTAGAACTTTACAGTTTACTCTACAATAAGCATGTCTGCATATTTGTTTGTCGTTTCCTTGTCCGGCAGATGTTTATGTTAATCATATCGTATTAGATAGCAGATGTGTACGTGTTGATGAGATTGCCAAGAATAAAATGAAATTTATATAAGGGACTCAACACAAGGCATATATATAGTAGACTTCAGTAAAAGGTAGCTTAATTAATTAGTATTGCTTGGATGAATAAAGAGTAGAATTAATGAATTAGGCGACGTCTGAAAACATCCTTGAAGAATAGTACGTATTTTTTGTAACTGTTAAGGCCCTTGTCCACTAAGCCGATTCTCATGCGATTCTCACGCAATTTAGTGGAAAAGGGTCCTCTGCGGCGCAAAATCGCATGAGAATCGGCTTAGTGGACTAGGGCCTTTAAATGAATATTGGCCTTAAATGAATAAGAAAAATCAATGACAAGTTTGTGGGACGTCATGTGAATACTAGCTATGTATACCTTCACCTGTGCACCTTTCTAGATCGTTAATCAGAGGTGCATGCCTTATCTAGACACAGGAGGTTTTGCGGCCTTCTCCCCTGGAAGAGAGATACGATGCTGATAACATCAACGTAATCAATATCTCAGGGTCGGGAGAGACTAGGAGTCAAAGTCTTCAGAAAGAAACCATATACTGTTGATTGGCTTAATTTGGTGGGATATACATTACATTACCCCCGATTAAGCATCTCAATCTCTGGGACCTGGTGAAGTCACTCAGCTGTAACAGCTATGCAGGCACCAAAGTGTCCCTAAATGTAGACCCGAAATGAGATTTTTATCACTATACTCCCAATGTACAATTAATGATGAAATAATGGGATGTATACATTTTTAAATATTGATTATGTTTTTCTAGTACTGGAACCCCTTATATTTTGTTGATCTGTGTTTATTACGAGATTATTTTAGAATAACCAAGATCAATTACAAATTCTAAAGGTGGACGATATAAGCTTGCATGATGTTTGTTAGGTCATCTACATAATATGTAATGTTTGTGCGCAATTATTGGTGTAGGTTGCGACTTTGGGAAAGTTTCTTCACACCGATTGTCTCTGTTGACCAAGCATCAATTCGGACCTGAGTATAAGTTGATTGGCTGGTCACATTCTGTGGTAACACCTCAGTAACACCACCAGCCAGCTGTGCTGGTCTTGTTGGTATATCCATCATACAGGGTTCCATGGTTTGCTTGTGAGAGTGTGGTAATATTAATTAGGCAAGGGGTAGAAATCACGTTTTAGGGTGCTGTAGCTTAGTACGGTGCCCATCATCTGTAAAGGCGTGGGCCCATTATTATAAATATCTGGTAGCAAGTTTGCGTTAAAGGTTTGATATTGGAATGATTTCATCTCCCGCCATGTTTCGCGATTGCTTGGCTCATTTTCTGGCATACTTAACCTAATCAACAAACAGACGGGAGAGTGTCAATCATCGCACTGTCACATCCCTTTTTTCCATTGAAGAACATTGAAATTCATTCACCAATTTCCCAATTTCGAAGCTTTTTTCATAGTTTTATATTGGACAATGTATTAATGGATGGCTATATAATATATGTAACGTAGACACACCTATACTACTTTAGGTTTTATGATATTGACTTGACCCAGTGATTTTCTTGGATCCAATAGATGAAGTCATGTTTCATTGAATTTGTACATTCTTTTATTTACTTAAACTAGAAATCTTAAATTGGTATACAGTTTAGTTTGGCGATGTAAGTAGCAAACGTTTAGCAAAGACTATATTCTTTTATCATAGAAATTTCATTAAGCCAAATCCAACACATACCGAGGATAGATGAGGCCGGTTTGGACTGTGAAATTTTATTATATAATTTTATTTTGTATTCAAAATTATATAAAGGTAACATTGGTTGATTGAATGATTAAATTGTGATAAGGAAATAGTTTGTGAATTATGCTGAGAATAAATGAACCTAGATGTTGGACCATACATTTGTTTGTCTTTCCTGTGAGTGGCAAGAGGTGAGTGAGAGAGAGAGAGAGGCGAGAGCGGAAGAGGAAGTAGCATAGGAATTGGGGGTATTGGGTAGGTGGTGTATGTGTTGGCGCCTCAATGACTCCCCCTAATTAGCACGTTGAGGGAACTATTGTTAGCCCTATAAATGCAACATACACTGCTCATGGCTACATAAATCATAACTTAATTCTAGCTGAATAAGAAATGTCTCTTCAGAGGCCAGACATGACCAGCATAGGCAAAGATCAGGAAGATGTATGAAACAGGATGCATTGAGAAGAGCGAACGCTCATGGTGAGCTTCCTTTGTCATGGTGGCCAAGAAGGATTGCTCTCAGTCTTTTTGCGTGGACTACTGCCAGCCCAATTCCTCCACGATAAAGGATAGTTTCCTACTCTAGATGAGGGCTTTGAGGTGTTAAGGGGGAATCAGTGGCTCTGTACCCTCAACTAGGAAAGCAGGTATTGGCAGATCGCTATGGATGAGTAGAGTAAGAGCCAAAGACTGTTTTTCTGTGGTATAGAGCTGTTCCAGTTTAAGATGACGATCTTAACCTTTGGACTGTGTAATGCCCCTGCTCCTTTCCAGTGAATGATGCCGAGGTTCTGCTCGAACACCTGCTTACTATACTTAGGTGACGTGGCGGATTTTGGAGGACCTTTGAAGAGTGTTTGGTGCTAGAAAGGGATCTAGGAGATTGGTCTGCATGCATCCATGGAGTTGTAACCGAAGCAGTGCGAACTATTCTACCAGGGGTGGAAGTTGGGTTTGAGCATAAGTGTGGGATCGTCATTATTTATAAGCATGGTTGAAGTGGTGATGGTGGGAATGGTGATGGTGGGGGGGGGGGGGGGCAGGGGAGGGAGTGGACGGTGAGTGGGGGGGGGGGGAGTTGCAAGGCATGGACATTGCATGACGTTAAGCCACAGATTCACTATGCAGTGGAACCTCTCTATTGAGACCACCATTGGGACTGAGAGAAACTGGTCTTAATAGACGGGTGGTCTCTATAGAGAGGTGGTCTTTATGCGAAGTTCCACTGTACATTGCTTCATCCTTAACAACCGCGAGGCTTTGTTGGTGTCTAACGATCAACCAGCTTCGTTGTGAAGGACTGCAAAGAAAACTCACCTCAAATTATTGGTAAGGCTCTCGAACCTTCCCTTGCAGATCCAACATGTTGGAATCTAAGCGATTCATGACGCTGCATCAAATCATCTGGGGCTTGTGGATCAGCGTCTCCCGTGAGCGATATATGGAGGTGAAGAATCATAGGCGCGGAGAGGTCAGCCCCGGATAAGATGCTATAATCCTAATTCATGGTCTTACATATTGAAAATATACGGTGCAAATGTGCCTGGCTATTTCTGTACTGTAGTACTTGCATACCTTATAATTGATATTTACATTTAATAAACAGATATCTTATTTGTCGGAGCTATAAAATAGAGGTTCCAAATACAGAAACCGATTCATGTAAAAAAAAAAAAAGAAAAAAATTCAAGAGGATCGAGGAAGTATCTACCAGTATATCTAATATACAGTACATTTGTGTAAAACAAGCAATAATATCTTTATGTCAGACCCCAAACTATGCAGCGGGGAATATAATTACTGCTGGCACAGAACGACCAGAGCGTAATTCAATTACAAAAGCATGGTCCACAGTGATAAAATAAAAGTATTATTTCAGAAGCGAAATTCTTTCGAATTTTAACATTTCACAAGAGGAGATCCTGTTCTAATGCCTATACCTGTATACAAACAACATTCTCACATTCAGGAGAACTGGGGTTGAATGACCAGGAGATGAAAAGACGGGGGTGGGCGCAATAAAAAGAAGTAGCAAAATCGATCTCAATTTTGGTTAATCCTCCATCGTTTGAACTACATGAACATGGATATATATACGGATTATCAAAGTCCTTTAGCCCAGAAAGGCTTCAGTCTCATGCGCCAATAGCGAGGCTGGGACTTGGTGCCAACAGACGGTCGAGTCACTTTCTAGTAATTGAATGGATGTAGGATGTATGACTGTAAGAGAATCTGAGAATGTGAATCGCATTCACTGAAGCCTGAAAGTCGTTTGCAGGGATTCGAGAGAGTAAGAGGCCTATAGTAATTAATCATTAATATCAGCAACGTGGAAGGACCCCGTCGAAGAAGCGTCTCTTAGCAGTTGTGAAAATTGCCAAACCTTGCGTTTAGAAATATGGTACAGTAACATTGATCTTACTTTCAAGAGTCATGAGTTTGTAGCATTAATATAGAACTTATAAATTCGTAATGTTTACATGTATAACACATCTAACAAGGCGATATAACCATGTAATGTTGCCAAAAGTCTCATGATATATATCAGCAACCTATTTCGAATGCCTTAATTACCTGAGTCACGACCATGAAGCATCTGTACAAATTCAGAGTCGCTAATGTAAATTAAATGAAAAAGCAAGTTAATGAAAGTCCAGTCAGATTCAATTTAGCAGAGTCATTCGAGAATACCATTTGTTTCACCTGTCTCGTCTTGTCGGGAGAGGATCTCATCTATTTAAAGCTCAGATCATAGAGATTGGTTGTGAGATAGAAACGAAAGAGAATGCAATGTATTTGGTCTCTCCTCTTCACGTGTCCATGTCCACTGCATTATTTACCAAAGCCCACACTTTGAGGGTCCCTTTTTGCACACTAAAGTGTGAAAGGATACGACGTATCTTTGCCGTAAATAATACTATGTGTAAAAGTAGTTCTGGCTAGGTTGTGGGGATGGTGGTAGGGAGATAGATGGATTCATTCATTTTACTTGGTTTTGACATGTGTATCCAGTATATGTCTTTATTTCATTATAACTGATCCCCTTTTCTTATAATCAAGCTTTTACTCGGCACAAACACCCTGCTTACAATAACACTGTTCTCAGGAGAAAGACACCCCTTACTTACAAATATCATAATATCAGATTACCAGGTAGGAGTTTGTAGTTACTAGATATTTCACAAATTTATAATAGATCTTATGTGTTGTAATTTCTTTCATACACACAAGGTCTTTTACCAAATAATTATTCATCATAGACAAACATACTTGCATCAAAAACCGGAAAATCAAAAAACATATATCATATGTTTTACATCATTCAACTCTAACTAGAATTATATTTGATTGTTTTTGACAGGGCATTTAAAGTGGTTCTTATGTCCTCTGGAAAATGGGTTCCAAGCTACTCTGACAACTAAAGTACTGTTGCTTTTTTATTTTAGCTATCGGGGGTAACCCTAAAATTGTCCCTGAGGTTATATTGAGTATTCCCTTGATTGAAATCGTACGTACTAAAAGAGCACAATCATACGTGTTTCCCTCCTATAGAATAGAGGTATCTATTGGGATGTTCTTTGGAGGCTAGTTCGACCAGGAATCCACCAACGAAACCGTGTTGTCTTGGTGTAACAATATTACTCCTACTAAAGTGATCCATCGATCCATCCTTAAATATCCTCTCAAAAACCTTACGTCTAACCGGAACTATTGAGATCGTCCTGCGGTGATTAATATCAGATGTCAGATCTGGCAAGGGATTAGTGAACGAAGTTTGTTATGATTGAGCTTGCAATAGAAATACAATAGAAAGACATAATTGTAATAAACTGAGTTTTCTAACCCGTCTGTCTTGCAACCTATTTGTCATGTTTTCTACGTTTGCAATCGCCATTTATAAAATTGTTTTAATTGATCTAAGGTGTCAGTGCATTATTTTCAAAGTCCTCATAAAGACCTTTGACTTTGATCTTTATGAGGTCTTTTGCAAATAACTCTAAAAATAATGCACTGACAACTTAGGTCATCGGGGGCACTACCTTTTGTCAGCAGTTTCCAATTGCTAATATTCTACATTATGATATCCCAAAAGTTCCCCATGCAATTCCTTGCAGTTATTGAGAAATTGGGCATTGATTCTGACAATGCAAAAACTATGGAGCCATGATTAAACATAATAAATTGGAAATAAACAGAACATTATAACATGAAAACATTAACACAAGCACTCTAGCCCAACTTCTTCTGGCTGGTCTTGTGTTGTGTGCCCACCCATTTTATCAGAGCCTTCAAGGTTCTTTTGTTATGACAAGTCCTTAATATATTTTGCCAATGAATTCGACCTCCATTGGCCTCCATTGACTTTATGTCTGAGGAGTCTGTGACCCCCAGTATAACATTATCCCTTTCTCAGGGAGTGCAGGGTTAGTAGTTTGTTTGTGAAAATTGAAGTTAAATGCAGCTGGACTTTGATAGTAAGAACACAAAATAAAAACAAAGAATGCTTATACATGTGGTCTGTGTGTGTATGTCCCACTGCAGTGACCGGGCATGTTTGCCGGCCTCCTGCTATGACCTTAGCCCACTTGGAGTTGATCTAGATCCCAGTGTCTGATATCTTTATATCTCCTCTTGTCCTGTGTGATTGAAGGTAGCAACTAATCCTGAGCTCAGATTAGATTGCCTGATTAGTGAAGTGAAGCGAACATGGTGCATACCGATGCTATTAAGGATGAGCCTTCTTGTTCCTTACTAATTTCATTCATAATTTCAGTGGTGTGATCCCATCTGCTGGCATTGTTATGTCATGATTATAGTGTTAATTGTTGACAGCACTTCTTTGACTATAAAATTCTCAAATGTAGACAAAAGGTAGACAGCCCCTTCCTTATGAATACGATTTGATGACAGCAATATAATTATTAACATGGATTTGAGCCAGAGTGCTAGATACTGTACAAATACACAGATGGTTTGATGAGACAGCGAGGACCATTGTAATTATAATGTGTACAGAATGTAGAGAGCTCAAGATTGTCCAGCCACTGCTCTGTCTACCAGAAAGTAATACTCATTATCTCCTGTAATACACAGACGGGACATGAGATTTTTTCAACAAGGTTTCATCACATACATCAAGAATTATCAGTCTTTATATGAAACTGGAATATCAAGACCATTAGTTTAATCTCTAGCCCTAGCCCTACATGAGCCTTCTTCCCTGGTAATATTTTGGAAAGACTTTTGCTGCCTGTGGGTTTTAGGTTCACCTGATGGCATCAGTGAGGGTTAGAGTACTTCCTGGGTTATGTGAGAAAGAAACCAATATCTCCCTCTCAAATGAGGTGTACCATACTGCTCTCGACGCCACTTTTAGGGCTGAGTAAGAGATGCTTGAAGCCTTGATGTCTCCAATCCCCTAGTTAGGATCCTAAACGCTATGAGACAATTGACAGCCTCTAGATGGCTGATGTGCCTGTCTTTCCCATCCTTTCTGTATATTATTCTAGATGGTAGAATTCCAATTGGTTGTGCCCTCCTACCCCACTAGACACTAGTGTGAGGGTCAGCTGTCGTGGGTTGCACATTTGTTTATGTTTTTTAGATAAGCTGTGAGCCATACTAAATCTGCTTTGACATGTGTATTAATTATTACCACTCCTACTACATTGCCCCGGATGGCGGCTAGTATTCTAGCCAGGAACAAGCAGGGAATCCCACCACTTGGGCTATATCGTTTGTTGTTACTGCCATACTTTGAGTGACTTTGAGGGGAACTTGTCCATTCCCCTAATCTCCCTTATGGAATTGAGTAGTGTCTGTATCTTACTTTCTGGGATGGATATCAACCTCAAGTCTGCGTCTAGAACTATGCCAAGCCATGTTATATTTTTTTTACATTTTTACCAGTGGCGATGTCCACTCATGCTTCTACATTTATGTTGTTTGGCAGTGGTATCCTAGGTAGACCAAGCATGTTTGGTAAAGCAGAATCTCTAACCTTATTATACATTGATGATAGTTCTGTGGCCTGTAGTTCTCATTGCCTTCTTTAGTGTTGTCACTGGCATTTTAGGGCTTCTTATTAGTTGGTGCCATCCAGCAGTTTTGTGCTTGGTGTGGCTTCCTCTGTTCAGTGTAACCAAAACATGCTGAGCAGATCTGGATTAGCGATATGCCTGCTGTGGTATGTGAGCCGTTTTTGTTGGTTTTCTCCATGCATGACCCCCTGTTGTATGCATTACATGGGAACTCCAGTGAATCTTGGGCTTTTGGCTTTTGGCTTTTATTCTCTCTAAATGTATTCCAATTTCCTGTGCCCATTCCAACTTGTGCTCTCACAATAACTTTATGATTGTCTTTGACGAGTTGGTGACTAGGGCCTAGTGATGGCATCTTCTTCTATGTCGTTAAGGTGCAGTAGCACTTCTCTGGATATTATTGGGATCCTCCTCCTCCAGAGTGATATGCTCTTGCATCGTCAAACTATATTTTTGTATTTCTTTTGCCCGGAGCTTTACTACTCTGGGTAAGTGCTTGTAGGGCAGTGGGTAAGACTTGTCTATACATGAGGCAGCCTTACCTCCAATGTAGTCATGCATGGCCTGGGCGTGCTCCACCTAGGCAGCATTGGTTGATGTGATGGCATCAGAAGGCAGGATGACATAGGAGGGGGGAACTGTGAATGCCATTGTCCACTGTATCCTTGTGGATTTTTGCATGGTGAGGGCTCCCATCTTACAGACAGTATTTTCTCAAGGGATACCAATGTAGCCGTTTGCAGCATCCATGGAGGATGTGTGGCCAACATCTGGGAAATCGTTGGGTACCTATTCACTTGAAAATCTGGCTCTGACTCTGGAGATTTTTCACCGTTATCAAAATCCCTATGTCTGGCATGTGTCTGGAGGACTTTCTGGACTATCCTCAGATAGTGATCCCACACTTAAGATGCTTCTGGCCATTCAAACGTAGCTTCTTAGCTGTGGGCTCTTCATGTAACAGGTAAGGTGAGTGCGGGTGTGAGCAGGTGGCGTGAGAGTAGGGTATCTGAGGGGTGTGAGGTAGCTAGAGTGCAGTTCATCTTTAGTTTGAATCGACCGTTTCGCATCTTATTCCATGTGCTATTCTTCGTTTTTGCCTGCTCACCCTTTTCACTGCATTGGGGCTTTAGCTTTTGATGGTGCTGGAGGCATAGTCAATGACTTGACTATAACTTGTTCTCGATCGTTCTCTCTAGCAGTAGGGGCCACACTCCCAACAGGTCATCCTGAGAAGGTTTGAGTTTGAAGTGACACGGTGACAGTCAGCTGTGTCTGTCCACTGGAGGAACATCCAAGAATGCTTTCTGTCACTATCTATTGGCCCCTAATGAAAGGGCATTAACAAGCAGCTAATGCTTCCCTCATTACTGCAACACCATGATCAAAGGAGCGTAGGCGCGGCTTAATTGGAGATAATAATTATTAAGAATAAAAATTCTAGAAGAGATTCCAAATTTTGAAAAGTAATTAAGAATAAAAGCTATTTAATTGAATAAAATACAAAGACAAATTAAAATTAAAATACATCTAAAGGATTACTCGCAGGGGACAGAGGAGAGAGACTAAAGAGGGTGGCAGTGGTGGCATGTGAAAATGACAGCAAGGTGCGGGAAGTCGACTGCTGGGATGTCCGAACAGAAGTGAGGGTGAGAAAAGCGGTTTGATTAGTAAGGCCCTAGTCCACTAAGTCGATTCTCATGCGATTTTGTGCCTCAGAGGACTCTTTCCCACTACATACTGTGAGAATCACATGAGAATCGGCTTGGTGGACAAGGGCCTGTAAGGTGAGTGCGGGTGTGAGCAGGTGGCGTGAGAGTAGGGTATCTGAGGGGTGTGAGGTAGAGTGCAGCAATGACCGAGCATATATATATAGCAAGAGCTATAGATGCCATGACAATTCCTCTTCCCATAGTCTGGTAGCTTGTAACCTGATAAGATCACAGTACACATCACGGTAGAATATTAGTCCTAGCTGGCAATGCTGATCACAAAGCACGGTTAGAGCAATCTCTTTTACTATCTAAAAATATACTTTCACGCAGTCTTACTTCACTAAGTTAACATAAGCACATGCTAGGATCAGTTAGGCTGAACTTAATATAGAAGTATATTGAAGGAAATCGATGGTAATTCTTAAAGTTTTTAGCTGGGAGAAAAACTCAGAAGAACATTTAAATTTTACTAAAGATTCTACAAATAGCACATTTCTCTCTGTTGTGCATTGGCTAGGTTGACCACTAGAAGATCAAGTATGTCATTATCAATTCATCACATTGGTGGATATGATGTTTCCCTTTTCTAGCACCTTCTCTTATACGCCTTATACAATAGAGTTATTTATAAATGAGAAACGATTTCCCGAAATGAAGTAACTTAATTACATTGGTATCAATTAAAGGCATTCCAGGTGGACTATGTATATTGATGGAGGTCACACAATGAAGCCTATAGCGTTGACATATTCTTAACGTTTCTAATTCACTACGGTATATTAGCCTTTGCAAGCCTAGAAGGCGGATACATTAGACATGAAGGGTCTACACGTAAGAGCCGTGGGCCTGCGGCTGAAGAAGTGGCCAATGGTGAAGGTGCCTTGTCCATGCTTCTCTTGCCATGTCTCAAGCTACCACAAGGGAGAGGGGCCTGGGGGAGGAGGTGCATCTTTAGTTGCAGGCCCTCCGGCTAGACACTGGAGGACATTGTATGGAGCTCACCACAGACAACAACCTCCATTAGAAAGAAGGCCCTACGCTGCCAGGACCTTGAAGATGTTAGCCCTTCTTCTTCCCTCACAGCACTTCATTTCAGAAAGTAGTCTATGTTTAATATACCTTCTGGAAACACGTCCAGTACCATTTGCATGATGATGCAGGGACGGAGGTATGCATATTCATATGAACCCTACGCGGCGAGTCTATGATTTTCCTTGCACAAGTAACGATCCCCATAAAATCAGATGTATCTTCAGTGCAGTGAGGGCTACTCAATAGGTCTGGTTATAGAATTCCAATCCAAGTTTACTAGGTTACGAACAATCGTGCAATGGTTATTGATCATGGGGTGAGGGTCCAGCGAGGTGAGGGTAGGGTGGAAGAGGAAGGGGTGCATCATTTGGGGATACCATAACTACTGTAATAGCAAGTAGATCTTTAGTTATATTTTTTATTAATATGAGAAAAAGGCAACAATAGGATCGCATTTTATAATGGTGATCTGCAGTGCTCACTGTGATACAATAAGCCCTGCTTACCTGCTTACACTGCTTCACTGCATCCTAATATCATTTAGCTGCTTCGGTAAGACCATTTATTTAATGGCGCATGAGAGACACCTTAAGGTTCTTCAAGGGGTACTTTGTAGAATGCATAGATTCTTCCCATGCAGAATTCCCAGATATAAAGAGGTGCAGAGTGATCAATTTAGTCGACTATAGTGCACTTGTCTCTCCAATGAGACAAGAGAAGCAACATTAAGCGTCCTTGTCCTTGAATATCTGGGCAATAATGTGTGGTATAACATTTTGCAATTCGACTTGCGGATTATTCTGCGAAGAAGGTTGAAGTTCCTTGAGAGACACATTATATGAAGAAACCTGTTATATAAGATGAACAATTTCCCATCTTAATCCCAATTCCTCCATTCATTAAATTTGGTCAAAATATGTCCCAGCGACAGCACATTAATCCTACAAGGACGTCTGTGCAATTACTAAGTAGCGTGACACGGGAACCACTATGCTGCCGCGACATGGAAGCAAGAATGTATGGATAAGCCAATTAGGGATAATGAACACCAGGAACAGCAAGGAGTGAGACAAAAAGGAAGGTTTAAGGTGACTATGGGCATGATTAAAAAGGGGCCAAAGTCATATTAATCAATAGATTGTTGCATTGCCTGGGCCGGCCTCATATATACACAATACAAAAAGTTAAAAGTATGTATCCAGGCAAAGTGGATAGAGTTCTGACGTTTGAATTGATTTTTAATGGTGACGCATGGGTGTTTAGATATTAGTGGTTTCTTTAGTGTTTCCGCTCTATCTTTCATTAAAATGACCACCGTCAGGACTAATCCATTGTGTCATTGAACATTCGTTTCATCTGTTCGCCACCGGATCGCTAATATTGTAAGAGAAGCTTTGTATGTATGTATATTGTTTATTTCCAGTTCACATATTGCGATTTCAATAAATAACAATTCTATATCTGGAAATGAGTGTCCTCCTTCTACGACAATCATAGCTCTTTCAGGGGGTCCCTTCTACACTAGATTACTTGTATTATAATGAGGCATGCTGGGATAAATTAGATTACATATAGCAATACATAAATACCAAATTACAATCCCATATTTCTTTTTATTATGCTTCTACTAGTACTGACCATTATACGGTCATTTCTTATTAGCGTTGAGCTTTAAGACATAAATAACTGCATGGCAATATCGTGTTTCTCATTATAATTCAGTGGGAATTATACGTTATGACTTTGGTCATAATGGATAATAAATGAAACTCCCCAGCAAAGGAAATTGTATTGGAGTAGGTGATGGGACAAACTACATCATGTTCCTAAGCTCACTTAACTCACTTAACTCACTCATTCAATGTTTCGCCTAGGATATTGTGGAATGTCGGCTAATCACCTTAATTAATAAGTCGATCAACCCAAACCAAGATAGAAGTTCTTGTTTACTCTCTCACGTCGTTATGTGAATTTTAGGATTTAGTGCTTATTGGCATGCATATGGACGAATTGTTGCAAATGGCTAGGTAGGCCTGTCTTTGTCAAATGGGAGTTAAATCGTTTACACTCATAGCAGATTAACATTTTATTTCTGATAGTACCTCTTTTATATTCTGTTGATGCTCCTGTCACAGACCCTTGCAATGATCATTTATTCATATGTGAAACGTTGAATACACCAAGTTTGGGTGATGTTGAATTATTGGTACCCTGGCAACGCGTTTCTGACACTGGGACCACATATCAATAGGCTGCAAAATCTCTGGCCGGGCCATACTGTCCATAGGTAAAAATGACACTATAAGAGAGGTGAAATTCCAACCAGTGGTGTACCCACCACATCTAATGAAGGGTGCTCACATTCCAGTCAGATACGTGTGCGAATCAGATGAGGCCCCCAACAACTTTAGTGGTAGTTTTGAGCGTGAGCTTCAATACCATGTTGGTGCCTAGGCGTCCTGGTCAGTGTGAATACATATGAGATCTTTTTTCTGCAGGATGAAATTGTATCCTATTATTCATGTGTATCTGTCAGGATAGTGTTCCCTCACTGCATTGGATGAGTTGAAGATTTGAGGCACATGTATGTATGTATGTATGTATACATGTACATGTACATGTACATGTATGTATGTATGTATGTATGTATGTATAATGTTTATTTCCGGAAGTGTGTACAAAGTCTATGTAACAACAATAATAAAGTATTTTTTACACCGGAAAAGGGTGCATCTTTTTTATGATAACCATAGCTTTTCCAGAGGGTCCTTATCAAATGAAAATGAAGTTATATAAAACTCGTTAATCATATGAGAAGCAGAGGGTACAGGAAACAGTAAACGAAAAATATACAAAAATATACAATATACAAAAATATACAAGAAGAAACTTTTAGAAAGATCATTTGCGCCTCTAGACCAAGCCAGCAATTCTCAACACCCCCATGTAGGCTGAGTCGCTCCATACTACGCCCCTCCACATTAACATCACTTTCGCTGGGAGTAGGACAGCTCTGATTCTTAGATACTAAAGTCGATTGCCAATACCTATAAATTGGTACCTTTGTGCTTGATATGGGTTACCTTGGACATGGTTATTTTGTATGTCGAACTCAGTGACACAGTCCTCAGTTATGGTTTTTATATGTCTTTTGCTATTTTTCGTTGCGATTTGCAACAAATTTGAGAATTACTTTATCATATTCATTGTGTCGTTTTGTACAAGTAAATCAGCTTGATCTGAAATTAATGTTGTATTACATATTGTTCAATGCTGAATACAATATTTAAAAACAAACACAAACTTGCGAACAGATGTCGTGACGCTGGCACTCTCATTGGGTGAGGGCGCCTGACACTCCCCCACCAAAACTGACAGTAATGTGGCTGGGTGTAAATTGTCGTAAAGACCCAGAGCATGCACCATACTGGGGGAGGATGGTAATTTTATTAACAACACCAAGCTAGAATGGAAATATTTTAAACAGAAGGTACACGCACTGGCAATTCATACAAGTATAGAAAAAAGTACAGCGAAAGAATGCGAATGGAAGAATTAAAGAACGAGACACCAAAGTGAACCGTATTCAGCTAGATCGTGAGGAGCAGAGATTAATATTAAGAGAACTAGAAGCACAGGGTACATTAATCCACTCAAAAGCCAAGTGGCTTACAGATGGTGAGAAGCTTGGGATTGGGATAAGTGGGATAAGTGTTATGCAGCCACCAAAAGTAATTATAACAATGCTCATTTCCTTTTGAGTAATGAAAAAACGATGTTGGATGAAGTAGAAAACAATAACTTATGTGTACATAAGTCTTGATGTGTAATTATTGGTATATATATAGCAGTTCAGAATGGTTAGCGTTATCTCCTATATCAGACTAAAGTGCAGCGATAATGCCACCAATTAAGTGGACCTAGTTTTTTTGTTTTTTTTATTCAACATATTTATACAGCCATTAGTGATAAGGATATACAAGGCTCACAGGGGCTATTATTTAGCATTGTCCATGATTTTCCGCCAGGGGCTGTTAGGTGCAGTCCTACTACTATAGAAGGAAAGGAGTGGTGCATAAGTAAAGGTAATTAGTAATTAGTGTAGAAGGAAAGATGATAGTTGTTAATCTACATGATAGGATCAGTTATTCTGTCTGTCTGTAGCAGTGTGTTTTAACCATCTGTCATATTGCGTTCAGTCCTGGGGAGTTCCTGTGGTCATGGGATGTTCATTTAATTCTGTAGGTTTCCCCCTTGGGTAAGGTTGTGTGTGATTTGATTTTGTGACTGAAATGTTTGCGGTTGTCTATGTTTTTTATGTCTGGGGGTAGTTTGTTCCATGCCTGGGCACCATAGTACTTAGGGGCTCTCTTAAGGCCCATTCACATTACAACGGCCGATCGCTGGGCCGGTTACTGGCAATCGTGGCCAATGTACGTCAAATGCTGGATGATGGGGGTGAAAAATTGTGCCATGATTTCACATGCCCACTACCACGGTGAATATACGATGGCAGTACGTCTTAATATGTGGACATCCCAGCATTTATTGCTTGTATATGGGTATCACAACACATTACTTACTAATTGTGGTGATGACAGCTACTGTGAAATTGGTGGTTTGTATTTGTGCCTGAAAAGACTATGTCTAAAACTACTTGATCCCTGACAGGGTTAGTAAACCCGGCCCTTCTCTTTAATATTATATGTGATGTGTTTCAGGAAAATGAGTCAAAAGTTGCTAAAATGATATTTTTGAAAGCGATTTATCCACAAGATCTCTTTGTTGGAATGTTATGGTTTTGGAGGGTTTTGTTATGTTATGGTTTTGGAGGGTTTAGTGCCTTAAGTCATACGGATACATGCATCAAATTTTAAGACAGTATATCAAATATATCTTTGCATTTCAAAGGTTATCCTATCGAGTATATTTATAGATTCTTTACTGAATTGTTGTTCTTGGGACCTGCTATGCATAATTCCCAGAATGAGGTGGTCTCTATGGTCTTGTAGGGGTAGTAGCCCCAGGGATGACCTTATTCCAGACATGCTGTCAAACTTCCCAGCATGCGAAATAATGCGAATAGCCCTGTTCTGAAGTCTTTCTAGCTTATCTCGGTTCTGTTGGGTACCAAATTGATAAAAGGCCGAATTGTAGTCAAAATGTGGTATTATCATGGTTTTATAGATTTGGAGGCTGGTTTTCTTATTGAGGTAGGTTCTGAGAAGGTGTGGACTTTATAATTTACAGTTTTGATTACCTTGTTTACCTGGGCTTGGCAGTTTAATCTAGAATCGAGTACCGTCCCTAGGTAGGCGTAATTGGGTACTTCATTTAGCATTTTGTTGTTGAATTTTAAGTTATAGAATTAAAAGGCATTTCATACGAACAGGTCTGTTGTAACGAATAACATGTGATGTGTCACAAGAAAATGAGTCACAAGTTGCAAAACATGGATTTTGAGATATCATTATATTATTTGACAAGATGAGATCTAGGGGATTCCAAAGATGGTAAACATAAGGACATCTAATAAGTACTTCTATATTCTTGTATGCATGAAAATAAAAGTTAGCAAGATTTCTTGAGTGTCAATCCCTATTATAGCAGTTAAATATACTCCTTAGTATAACCTCAGATAGACATAGATATCTTCAATACACAGTCTTAATTAAACATTGTGAGCAAGGGTTCTTGTAAATAAATCACTTTGAAAAGTATTAATTTTGCGACTTGTGACTCATTTTCCTGTAACACATCACATATGAATTGAGGATTGATAACCTGTTATCCGAAATATCTCTATTACGCTGTACATGTACATATATGTGTTTCACATGGTTCAGTCGGATCTTTTCTCCTCTGGCTATCACGTCTATCACGTTATTCTTTCTGTCAACGGTTGTGGGCAAGTATTGTTGTTGCTGAAGAATTGTGTACGTAGTTGAAAGAGGAGTTACATTTGTGTGAACCTACTCAAGTACTATTCTGTTGTCTTAGTTTTCGTTTATATATTTATTCAGTCAATAACACTACATCAATTTCACGATGTTATTTTCAATTATTCCTGCTAATCCAATATAGTCTACATCTAGATCAATGATATTATTATTTATTATTATTCGTTGTGAATAATATTTGGGACAAATACGCGATTTTTGTTTGAGCACTTAAAAATTGAGCCTAGTCCTATTATAGAAATACTAAAGAAGACATATTCTCAGTAGGCAACCATAGTTTCTATTTATGTTTCTAATGATGATAAATGTTCCAAAGTCAGTTCCCTTTTTATTATTTTTCTTACCTTTCCAAAGTCTGACAGGTGTTCTATTCTGAGTTTTAAAAAACTCTACCGACAAATTGTCCGTTATGGTCGTTTGAAAATGATCAACACAAAGGGAAAACAGTAATAGATCTCTAAGGGAGCAGGAGACTGAACTTTGTACGTGTGAACATGTATTTTAGTGCAGTAGAGAGTGCAGCACTGATTGTTAGCCTACTTCTTTTCTCTTCCAACGAGTTCCCAGGAGGTAGGGTCTGAGGATACAAGAGAAGGAAGCAATGTTTTCTTTTGTATGACGGGTCATGATTGCTGTCCTTGTCCCCAATTCATAATCTACTGTCCTATCCTGACGTGATGACAGTAGGCTATGAATGGTGAGAGTTTAATGAGGTAGTAGTTAATCATGATTTATTGGTCAGTAGAAAAAAGCGGGAGGACTATAGTGTTGATTCATTTTAGGTAGACGGTGTAGGAATGGTAGATAGTGGGTGGTTAAAGGGTCACTAAACCCAAAGATATCATGAGAAAATCCCCAGTGGTACTTAATTAAATGGAACCTAACATTTAGTGAGTTTTACCCATTTAGATGGGGGAAAAAGTACTTCCATAGTTTAACACTCCATTCAGGGTGCGACTGTTAGCCTACGTCACAAGGTGGTTAAATCTTAAAATGAACGTGCAATGTACATAATGCACTAGTCGGGAGAGGTATTGTATACATTTCAGGCACGACATTGTGATGTTACATAGCACCCTCAGTTCCTTCTTGAGCTGCACAGACCTTTAACCTAAGCTTTCTCAATTGGCACCTGTGAATGACTATAAGTTAGACATAGCTAAATGGAGTTAAATAATTGGGACTTGGCTGTTGTACTTACGGATCAGCTTCGACGAACATCCTTTTATTAGGAAATATTAACATTACTGTTTTAAAACCCTGTAATGTTACTGAAATTTTAAATGCACAGGTCTGTAGCTTCCATTAGAGGTTTTCCTACACTCAATGTACAGATCGCAAAAGGAGGGAGTGGATCCTCAGACAATATTTCTTTAAGATATCATTGCCTTTAACGGTCTTGGGGCTAAACTACTTTAAACAGAGAATACATGATTAATAACCTCTATTGCTAGTGCACTGCTTGTACATAATCCATCGGCTTCACCTCTACTCGGAATTCTGCCCCAAACATTGCACCAGCAGGGCCTCAATATATGGCATTAATCCTTTGTGTAATGAACCCAGTAACATGGCAGCGCCTAGACGAAATCTGCAATCCCATTACTACATTGTTTCTGTCAATACCGATGCCTGTATTGTAAGAGTTCCATATTTCCCATAACCACAATTGTGTATAACCTGTAATTGCTTCAAGGCGGCGCTTTTCTGATCATAAAATTGAAAACGAAATCATGTGAAATCGAGTTTGTTCTAAGGTATGGGGTCATAAATTGGAACATATCGAACGAAATAAGTACCTAGAACAACATGAATCTCAGGCTTTATATTGAAATATTCACGATATGAATATTTTGAAAAGCATCATCATTTTTAAAGAGAGTTGGGATCAATTTCATCGTGAACAAATTCAAATAACATTTTTATTTTTTTACATTGATTCCAAAAGTTTCCAATTCAGTGCTGTAGTAATATTGTCACAAATCAGATATTAGAAGTGAGATATAGTCCAATATATACAATTATCAACGGAAATGAACCAGAATTTCTGTTTAAAAAAGTAATAGGCTTCCAAAGTGAAACCTTTAATCTTTAAAACATGGCAGAAGAATATGAGACGGCCACAACTAAGTAGTATTGTAGAATTAGGCAGTATCAGTACGCAGTATCAATATGGTAGCTGCCTATAGATCTGTTGAATTTTACATAGATGGTGAATATCCTTCATTATCTATGAATATCATTCATGCATCAAAGACTGCCTATCCATTTAAATACAAACATAGAAAACACATAACTGTAGCCGAGACACCACAGTGGTAAAGTATGATAGTCGGCCAGGCGGCAGGGCCAATGGACATGGACCATTACACGACAGAAAGTGCCGACCTCAGCACAAACCAGGCACAAGTCTATCATTCTACTGAGATTTCCTAAGTAAGCATCTTACGTAACAGACAATGCTCACACCTAAGAGCTATAGATAAATAGATCAATATCCTTGCACACTGATTGCGCAAAATGATTGTCAGATTGACTAAAGACTCATTTAGTGCAGTGCTCTATCGCTGCTCAAATTAGCTGAAAAAAATAGCATATATATTTATTTTTTTTAAATATTTTTTATTGGCCTTAAATGTAACATCTCTGATCTTTAAGAGTTAGAAAATACGCATGACTAACAAATGTAGTTTTCTTTCGTGCGTCGCCAAGTAATCCAAATAACGATCCTAATTACTTTCTCAAGTTCATGTTGTTCAGATATTACATAATATAATAATACACATTACATAATAGGAAATCTCCCATCAAGTCATTTGTTCCACCAATAGATATTGTCACCGCATTTTACTATTTTAAGAACATGGCTGTTAAAAAAACTCAACGTCGGACAAATTCCCAACTTAAGCAAGATGACTCATATAGTAGAGAACTGGATTTTCAATGCATCCTCAAATAGATATATATCCCCAATCTCCCTTATATGTAAGGGCAAATCGTTCCATGTTTTCAGACCTGCGTAATACAAACTGTTTCTGAACCTATCAGACCTTGGTCTAGCCAAGTATAATTTTGGTTCATTACAATTTCTTAGCTCTGTGGTAGATGTGGGTTTCTTTAGGTAATCTACCCTTTTTGAATGGATTAGTTTTAGCATAGAAATTTTTCTTCTTATCTCTAACGGCATGATTTTGGCTTTGGCATATTTCTCCTCTAAAGAGATATTACTACCATATGCAATCCGCAACGCCCTGTTAAGGGTTCGATCTAATTTTTTTAGCAAGCCTGTGGCCGCTGTGCCAATTAATGCATTTGCATACTCCACCAATGGCAAGATAAATGTTTTAAAGATAATAATACACAATCAACCATTTATCAATTTTTTACGTCTGTGTAGTTCACCGAGTTTCCAGTTCGCCGATTGAATCATGTTATTAACATGGGTGTTTAGTGTCAATTTTTCATCTATACTGCAACCCAAGTATTTAAAAATCTTGACTCGCTGGATTACACACCTATTACACAAAATGTCAAATCTTCTCCCATCAAAGTGATCATTTCTCACACCAAATAGTTGAAGCTTAGTTTTTTTCTCATTTACTGCAAGCTGGTTAGTCTTGCACCAGTGAACATACATTTCCACATCTGACTGAGTGGCGCGTTCGAGTTGGTACAAGTTATGTTTTGCGACCACAACTACAGCATCGTCAGCGTAAAGTGTTAAATAACCATTAAAATTCATTTCCACCAAATCATTGATAAAAATCGAGAACATTTGTGGACCAAGAATGCTTCCTTGGGGAATTCCAGCATATAATGGATACTCAATACTGTTACCACATCTAGATCTAACGTATTGTGATCTACCGGACAGAAAGCTTCTAAGGAGCGATACACTTTGTTTATTAATTCCCAAATTTCCGATCTTTTTTAACAACAGGCTATGAGAGACAGAGTTGAAAGCCTTTTTGACATCGAAATATACTGCGGCTACTTTTTTTCCATTATTTAATTCTCTATGAACAGCCTCCAGGTAATTATCGATTGCGATGGCAGTAGATCGGTGTGAACGAAACCCAAACTGTTCCTCATACAATATGTTGTTACATTCCAAATAATCATTCATGCGTGTATAAATAATTCTCTCAACAATCTTGCTCATTGATGCTACCAGGGTAATAGCTCTCACATTATCAATTAGATTTCTTTTCCCCGATTTAGGAATCAGAACTACTGGAGATTTTTTCCATTTTATAGGGAAATTGCCATCCTTGAAAGTTCTATTTATAA
Organism: Sthenelais limicola; assembly: GCA_942159475.1. Taxonomy (NCBI): domain Eukaryota; kingdom Metazoa; phylum Annelida; class Polychaeta; order Phyllodocida; family Sigalionidae; genus Sthenelais; species Sthenelais limicola. Next base: position 54,547,902 of record OW804095.1, on the reverse strand, counting down.
TTCTAGTAAACAAAGATATACCACCAATCAAAGCATCCTTTATTGTAGCATTATCTAGACCCTCAACTCCAGAAGATTTGTTGTCATCAAGTTGTAAATATATGTATATTGTATATTGTATATATATGCAGTAGCTAAAATCAAAGGAATCTGCATCAATGGAACACAAATTACAAAATCACCCAGGAATTTATCCCAGGAATCAGAAAGACCTGACTAGTATACACGGTAATAGGTCTATCGAAAACATTAAAGCCATAACAGCACACTCTAAAAGAAGGAAACCATTCATAAAAATAATTCTAGTGTACGATGTTTTATATATTAAACGTTAAGGATATTGACACAATAGTGGAGAAGATGTGGAATGGAAAATCTCACGAAATTAATTCAGGTTTCCACAATCAAAGATCCGAGGACGGTGGTCTGAGCTTAAGATTGCTCAAAGAAATTCAATTGTGGCAAAAAGAAAAAAAAAGTGGGTACAGAAATGTCTAATAGATGTTGGAAGAGAATGGGAATAGAAAATGGGCGAACTCTGTAGAAGAATATGGATGCCAGGACATTGTGGATATGATTTTATGCAGAAAATATTAAATCTAAGATGTCTTCTTAAATAAAGATGTCTTCTCTGCTTAGAACAAAATTCTATCATACTAAGAAGCCTGCCGCTATCAATCGTGTTCTAGAATAGAGAAAATAATATTAATTGCCATGAAAATCATTGTATGAAAATAAATGTAGACATATAACATGGTTATAAATCTATGTCAACCAGACAGGAGAATATAGAAACCAATTTTATACAAGAAATATAAAATAGGGTATACCTGATGAAATCCCGTAAGAAATTATCTCCAAACAGTTAATAAAGGTGAGATCGAATTTTAAATAGAGGCTACAACATTAAATTTTAGTGAACCTAGTCCTGAGCTTATTGGCAAAAATCGATATCATGAACATAGAAATTTACCTGAGAAACTTTAATAACAATGTTCCAATTACAACTTATAACCACCTTAGGTAGATATTAAAAGGATTAACAACCTCCAAGTTGGGTCTGCTAGTGCACTGAAAAAGGATTCATGACCGACATGGAGGCCTGAAATGAAGGCTGTTAATCTTTTTGGCCTTTGCCTATGGTTGTTATAGCCCTTGGACTGTTCAAGGCAGTGACTAATTGTGCTCAGAACACTTTGCAAACATTCATGGGGATACTGGGGACAGATCATAAAAATATGAACAATAGGCTGCTCTACTAATTTAGTAAATTGTATTAAATGAAGGTAAACAATTATAAATACTCAATATACCAGAGTATAGATGTTAATGGGCTGATCTTAGATGGTTTCAATTACAGTACATAGGTTTGTCAACCCTTTGTAGCATTTTACAGTAATGTACCATATATTCGACAAATAAAGATTGTTTAATTCAATTTGAACTATAATTTGCTATAATCTGTGCAATATTTAGGTGAATTAGTCGATATGAGAGAATATGAACTTTGAACTAGAAGCAAGTGGCCCCACCTCAATTGCTGAAAATAAAAGGTAAATATTTCCACACCAAATCGACAATAATTTCCCAAATCAACTGACAATATCTATTAGACATAGACTTAAGTGAGAATCGTTGCAAATGTGTCCTAAAAGTATTAGAGAACTAACAACTTGAGGGTTAAAGTGGTAGAACTTTGCATAGTTGCAAAATTAGTCTCCCTCGACGCAAGTGTCTCGGGAGACTAATTTAACACTATCCACCTTTACCCTCAAACGGTCCATTCACTAATACTTCATTAATCCATTAGCTTTGCCTCGAGATTATAGCCAAACTGTGCATAGTCGGCCGGCTGGCCATGGCAATGGACACAGACCTTAAGTAAGAAATAACATCTGATGGGTTAGGACATGAGTTTGAGTCTCTGGATTGAATAGCGCGTAACATTCCATGACGCTCGCACAGAATCTCTGCTGACGTTGCATTAAAAGTTTCCCTAGCTATCGTGGCCCATGGCTGCCTTCTCGCCTCTCACCTCTCGCCTCTCACCCCTCAACTTTCAATTCGTGTGTCTTCCCTCTCGCCTCTCATCTTTCAATTCTCTTGTCTTGCCTGTCATGTCTCGCCTCTTGCCTCTCGCCTTTAAAGGTGCAAAAGTAAAGGTAGTGGATTCTGTTTCCAACGTAAAATACTTCCCTCTAGTGGGTACCCTCTGCTTCTGTAGTGTGGTCATTGATTGAAGATGTTTATTCTGAGAAAAACATTACTTCTGGTTTGATGTTATTCTCAGTTATCACAGCTGACAAGTAATTTATAAAGTTCACGTATATGAAATACACTATAAGAGTCAAAACATACATAAGTCACAATATAAAATAAACTTACAACTTGTTATTAATTCAAGACGATGTCATAACACTAAACCTTGTACTAGGACCTCAGGGAGGCTACAATATCACCCACACTGAGTACTATAGAAATTTCATTATTCATTATGTAGAGGTGACCTGGGGGGTCAGATAAAAGTTAAATAAAATCCCGAAAAAAGAAAAGAAATACTCAAAACTATCACCAGCGCAACGTGCACATCCAAATTATCAGTTCAAAACCTAGTAATATCTTCAAGTTTCAAATAATTATATAGACCTTATCAGTCATACATTCATAGCAATCTCATGGTAGTAACAACTGTTACAGGCATCAGATAAATGAAGCAATCTATCTGAGATGTATAGAAGACATTACGGTTACAGAGTAGCAGTATCCTTAAAAAATCCGAGATAAAATAATAGATGCATAACAGCCCTGCAATGATAAAAGAATTCTAATAAATCAACCTGTTTATCAAAAATTTGTCTTGATTCAAACACTTAATGATAGCTTTAAAGGAAACTACATCAGCGACATTTCTGAGGTCATCATCCAAAGAAGTCCACATATGGGCTACCTTACCTAGACCTGATCTTGCGATCTGGCTTTTATGCCAAACAAGTTTGGGAGTCTTCCTTCTGTTATTCTGCCTCAACTGATACCTGTCATTGGTCATATTGATAATAACATATAAAGCAATATTTATAAGCAGTTGTACTGGCCTCCGTAGCTCAGGTGGTAGAGCTCGTGACTCTAGGTCGGTAGGGATGACAGCTAGCTATAGGGTCAATTCAGTAGACTGTCCACCAGGTCTAGGGTCACTTACTATACAAGTGTGACTCTGGCGGAGGCCCTGACACTGAAGGCACGTCCTCCACAGGTGGCAACAATTACGAGCCTGAGTAACATCAGGATAACCACATGTTAGGGGATGAGAGACCAATCACTGACTTGTGGCTGTGAGAACGATCGTAGGAGTTGTCAGCTGGAATGTATGTCCCACACCGATGGACCTACTAAGTCACATAATCAAGGATTATAATACAATGTAAGCCCCGCCCACATGCATTATTGTTTTTCTATGACCGCGGCCAAAGGTCATGCAAGGCAAAGCAATGCATAAGAACAGGGCTATACAGTGTGTTCTAATCGTTTTAGAATATGGTTGGGCCGTATTATATCTAAAAGATGCAAGGGTCACTACCTTTGTTTTATGGATATTAACTCCATAATGTACCATAAATGGCCATTGAAAATTCAAAGCATGGAATTGTCCGCCATTCAAATTGCCTTGCTCCCTCGTTCACACATAAGATATTTACATACATATGGTCAATTAACAGCAAATTGGTTGGTTGAAACTTACCCAAATTGATTGTCATGTTAGTAGCACTCCTCAATGATGTTTCTGATTTACTGCCGCTCAAATTAGCACAAACAATATTGACAAAATGATCTCTTCTTTTGCACGTCTTTCTAAATTCATGCATGGAAATGAAACTTTCACAGTGATATTCATTTAACATGAATGAAGTGGTCCCTTTGCATTTTCATTGACAAAGTCTCTAGTTTACCTGTTTTACCGAACTGGCCACTATTGCTTCTCTACCTCCAACTACCAATCCTAGGCAGGTCATCGATCAATTATTAGCGACCGATATATGGGTTCCGAAAAGGTCCAAACATATTCAAAGAAGAGAAAACCAACAGAGAAAGTGAAATATTAAAGAAGAGAGGGAGATATGAGTAGATACAAGAAAAAATAACCACGATGGAGTGAAGATACATATAGCTGTAAAGAGTGGAAGAACTTGGAACAGACACGAACAGACAGGGGGAACTCTTCCCTCTCGCGGGGTATTCTCTGCTTATGTAGTTTGGTCAAGGGTCTAGTTCAAGGGATTAATAAACATGTTATTATAAAATGGGGGGTAAGTGGAAGGAACTATTAGTATAGCGGGTTGAACCCCCTCCCCTTCCCTTTACTGGTTAAGAAAATGATATAACTTCTGAAATAATACTACGATCTTAAAATAATTGGTGTCATTAACTGTAGAACAACGAGACCAAACCATATAAGTAAGGCCATGCCTACAAAGATACACACAAAAGTCCCTTCGATAGGACATTTTTGTATTTTAAAACAAAATGGTTAGTTACAGAATCAATAAAAAAATATTTCAACAATGATAAGAAATCACACTAGACGAACAGCCCCCTTACCGCTATTCCGCTAGGAATAGCTCCGCTATGTTTCTCAAATCACGTGACCGGGGCACTGACCGAAGGAGAAACGACGTATATACAGAAACTGCCCCTCATCGACCTGTTTTCATGCTTTATTTTTTTCCGGAACTTTCTAACCGATCCCAGATGCTAGATCGAGTCAAGGAGAGCAAGGTTCAAATGGAAAAATGTTTCATTCAATGAATAATTAAAAAGTTATCGCTAACCGCAGATTCGAATCGAGAGCTCTCAGCAATGGCCGCCATAATAAACAAGAAGTAGAGGGGAAGAAGCAACTACGACTCTAAGCCAATCATATCATCCAATTCGGTCACGTGACCATGTGCGCAATGACGTCATATATAGCGGCAGGTCGGGGAAGCCCTCCGATCAGAAAAACAAACCTGACATAGCCTGTTGCAGGTAGAAAATCCGGGATTATCATTTATTCCATTAAAAAGGTAACGAAATATAGATTCTTCTGCTAAAACCTTAGTGTCTGCTGGTCGTTGGGTTGGTTGAACCCATACGACCTCGAGCAGACAAACGAGAACGAGAACGGGACTCGGGAGCCATGCCGTAACTGGCGTGAGCCAAGCAGCTAGAAATAGTTTAGTAATCGGGATTCCCGGGCGGTTTGGGAGGGTCGTTTTCGCGACAATGCTTCATTTGTATATATAAAAACAATATTAGGCAGTCAGAAATATAACCAAACTATTAGAACAATCCAATTCAAGGCGGTACACTTTTCTGGATTGAATGGGATTGATAAACTGCCAAATACACACAAGTATGTAAATAACAACCTCTCAATTATGTTTGCTGCTTATTTTAGCCATCCTTGCCCCCCCCCCCCCCCCGCCTCAATCCTGATATATCCCTTAATCACTCTTCCGCACCATCCTGATTTATCCACCCTATGTCTTCCACTATTCCACTCAGCTTCCGTTATCCCAAGTGTAATGTATAATAGGAGAGCAGAGCCAAAAAAGTGAACACTCCTGAATGACCTTATTCTATTAGACAATGTTAGGTACGGGATCCTAATTAAATCGATAATGCCGGTTCGACCTGTCTTATAACTCTAGACCGATTCGATTGCAATGGTATTTAAATTTACTTCAGAACGCATTGGAATTCCTAGGCCAAGAAAGCTTACGTTCCCTCTGCATTAGAAGTACTTTATGAGAATGAGTCTGTGTGGGCCCAGTGCTGCTTCTGCTCCAAGGACTGCCACCAGTGCCACCAGAGCACCCTCTCGTGTAAACATTAATGTTCAAGGCGAGAGGGGATCCATGTTGTAGTCACTCTCTACCATAACTCCTCATGGAAAATACCTATAATTTTCTTGTAAAATAAAATCAAAATTTTCAAAAGATCTGGTCAAACCGAAATGTTCTTCCTTTCATTTGTTATGGCCATTTTACCTTGAACGGTCTTATCAATAACTTTACATGTAACGGAAATAATATTATTTTAAATTTGATTGTGCCAAACTAGGAATAAAACCAGTTATTGTTTGTTTAATTTAGCTGTTTAGAGTCAAACGGGAGCCCACGTTTAAGTGTTTCATAACACCTTTATATCAAGGCAATATATATTATATTATTACACTTTCAGGGATTTTGTGTGCAAAAATTTACAATTACAATTATTTTACATAAGCATTACAGATATTTTCGTGGTAGATAAATGGTCAATCTCACCTTAATGTGTATTCTTAATGTGTTAATCGTTCGATTTCTTAAGTTAAGTTCATAATCACTGTCATGGTGTGAACCCAAAGTAAAAGAAGAATTTGCGCAAACAAAGACGCAATTTGAAAACCAAACAAACAAATTTTACCCACCCCTATACGTGCCATACGTATATATGATCTAATCATGACAAAATTTAATGCGTCACCATTCCTCCTTTATACCATCTCTCCTCCTTTATGTCAGTACTGTGCATACATGTTCATCCAACCTGCCTCATCTGTGTAGGCACGTTTTAATCGATACTTTATTCTTTGACTTTCCACTTGCTAATAACCATAAAGGGAATAAAAGCAGAAGGATACCACTACTGCCCTAAAAGAACGCTCAATCATTCCATCAGATATAAATGTCACCTGACCACCTCGGGTGTCCACAAGCCAATATTGACTAACGTCAGAGAGCTGCCCCTCCCCACCCCCTTTCCACACACACCATCTCTAAAATATCTTCGGATCCGGTCCGTTGTCCTGTGCTTTCTCCCATTCCATAATGGACGAGAGCGCTTGTATACTTTTTACACTCTTTCCATGACCCTTGTTCCTATGTAGAAGCATATGTACTCGAGCACGCTGCTGAGAAGAGAAGCTCTTAGTCTTAACATATGACTTGTGTCATGTGTGCTAGCCTTTCTCTTTATATTGATAAACGTAAGAGGACATACCTACCAACTTGCTAAGTCCTTCAGTCATTGCCGCCATCGCTGGCTCCTGCTCTCCTGCCAAATTAACTGGATACACTCACTGGGGGAAGCGTCACGCACAGCCATGAGGAATCCTGCAGCTTGAAAGGAGGGATAAGCACCTGAGGTTGACATCGGACATTTCCTGGTCATGCAAGGCTAACACTGGACATATTTCACACACATTCATTTCACAATATTCAAAGGATCGAGCTAGTGCATTGGTCTCTTCTCCTAGCTTTTTTCTTTAGGTACATAACGACATTGAAAGGAATAAACACTAGTTATTATGATTGCGCACAGACTAAACTGACCTTCAGGGGTGGGTAAAATAGGTTTGTTTGGTTTTCAACTAGCCTCTAAATGTCATGCATAATAACTGTTCGAGAATTGGAATTTCAGGGAGTATGAATCAAAGACACCACCTTGATTATGACCAGAATGTGGGATGCGAATTCCAATATTAAAACGCCATGGAGCATGCGTTGAACATTTAAAAGCATATATAGCAAGAATGCATAATTGCGTAAACAGTACTAAGACATTATTTATTGCTCTCCTTTCAATTGTCTAATCTCGTTGTCTAAATCGTCTAAGTTGTCTAAATTGTCTAAATCGTTGTGAATGTGTATCGTAGGGTCTGACTGTATAGGGATTGTGTTTGATAGATTTCTGAAACTGATGCTACTCATCTGTGCATGTAATTATGTTATAGAAGATTCAATTCTCATGTATTTTTGCCCAATATTTAATACAAGTAGGTTAACTATAATGAGTTGGTTGAAGGAGCGTGAATATATGGCGCGTAGCAACGAGTGCAATATTCTAAGCGACTGACACCAACAAGTTAGTTAACAGATTTATTATGCTTTCAATCATGAAAATAGAAAAAAATCGAGTCATAAAGTCGAATTTCAGCGGTAATCTTAGTATTAAAAAAACAGATTAGTTGCCATGACAATACCACATAACTCACTAGTGAAATACGCACTATGCGTAACTCACTCTAGATTGTTTTCAGAGCAATGCGTCATGGTACACCATGCCATGTCAGTTATAAATGACACTGTAGAGGTGCTGCCACAATGTAGCCTCGGGATTCCACTCGGCATTGACCAAAAAGTTACATTTAGCGAAATGACATATATGCCAAGGAAAGGTTTCATGATTAGAAGTACCACTTACATCTTCCCGTAGGAAAGGAGGCGCGCTAAAGCCAATTACCCAAAATACTCTGGTAATGTCAATGTCAGGGTTTTTCTTGCTGCCCAATCATGAATTCTTTTTTTTTTTTTTTTTTTTTTTTTTAAATTTTTACATAACCACGAGGTGCCTATAACGGTACTATATAGATACAATGCCATTCCAATTATGTATTATCACCCATCATTATCCCAAATTCCCCACGACAATCATCATTATCCCCATGACCTGCCGATGGGTCAACAAGTATGACTTTGCCAATATATGTCATTTTCTACTCAAGTCCAGAATATTCACTTTCGTTTTAAGCGAAATAATTGAAAAATATGAAAAAATATAAATTTTTAATGAAGAACAAAATTCGAAAGCAAATTGAAGTAGAAAGTTTACATACGAGACTTAAACGAGACAGCAGGACTGCGAGAACTGACGCCTATCGGCGCCGCTATCTGGGAATTCATCTGTAAGTTTAGTTCAATGTTTTGGTCATGAAAAACATGAAATATTAATGTTATGAATATGGGACTTTATGCAATGATAACCATGTTGAGGAGAACAGAAGCATTCTGAGCACTTCTCACCAAGTGCTGTCAGTACACACTTAGAAGTCAGTCCTGCCAGTACAGAAGACAGGACCCAGTTAGAGGTGTTCAGTCACATACCAGTGCAGCCACAATTCTAGCAATAAACTCCTTTTATCAACTTTTAAACTATTAACTCATACGATCATTATTTCATATAATGAAATATATTCTTCATGAACATCAGCTACGTTTCAGCAACAAATTTTATGCTTAAAAAATACGGTAATCATGAGATTCGACCTATTGTTTACTTTCACCCCACTCAGTCAGCCAGTGGGTGACAACAATCCTTGGCGACGATAGCATAACAAGTAGTTAACATCTCCAAGTTCCCATCCAAATTTCTTAAATTGTACACAATTGCCGACATAGTGGAATAAGTGATTGCAATCTATGAACAATACTTGATATATCGATTTAAGATCATAACATTTTGACCCGTTTAAATGTATTGTTTCAAGTGAGTAAGGTGTAACTGAAGAGTAAAGAGGACTGAAGGGTAAATGCAGGTACATGTAACTTGGAGTGAGTTAAAAAAATAAATGTATAAACACGCAGCTGAACTTGGTAGATGCTGGTGATGCTGTCATTGTGCGGCCTTGCAGGATGTTGATTGGCAGGTGAAATACATATCTATAAAGGACTGACTGACGCCTCCGTGAGTCCTCGAGCAGCAAGTTCCTTCACCCCATCGACAGCTGAATCAGGAGTCTTCAGTGGTGCAAGAGCAGTTACATCTGCGGTTCCTCTCGGTGGTATTGGTGCTTTTACACTCATTGTACTAACATGTCAAAGGCATCACATACATCAGGGCATTGATGTACCCACCTTGTAGACATATCGAGAATATTGCAAGCATTGGGGCGCTACATCAGCAACCCCATGGGTCACCCCAAAACTTTCCTAGCCTGGTCCAGGGCCCTGTTGTATAAGATAAGAAATAGAAATGTGTTCTTCTCCTGTAGGAAGGGAAAACATTCTTTCTTACGTACCATTCCCCGCTAGTAAGAATATTCACTGCTATGAAAGTGTGGGCCTGCAAGGTAAATGGGGAACCACTCATTCCTTGGTTTCTTGGTTTTAATGACAACCTTTTCTTAAACCTCTAAATACAATGTAAATCACCCGGAATGAATTACGCTTTAGACCCACAGGCATGACCTAGAAACTGACCCTTTTTAGACTGAATGGATCAGTAGTAGTTTTTGAAGATTTCACTAAACAAGATAACCCCCACTTGTGGAAGGTAATGTCACTCCGACGAATAGTGTGTGAAGAATCAATCACATGGCCAACTCTAAGCATGGAGCGAAATAAAAATACATAAATCGCCCAGGCCAATACATGTTCGTATAGATCAAAGTTCATCAAATAGAATATTTTCTTGAGGTGATGAGGTAATATTGGAGATGCTGGAACTACTGCCGATCCTGGCAATTTACTGATGCCCTTGAGCAAAGATTTCAGCACAGGGTGGGACATCAAAGAGCAAGGTATATTTCTGATTTTTGCTCCAAAAATCACACCAGATAAGTAAGTCACAACCGACGAATGTTTCATTAATGTTGATAAAAATGCTGAATACATACACAATATATCAATGGATATATAGTCCAAGTGAGAATTATTTTCTGTGATAAAATCAGAAAAAACCCTCCACTGTCTTTCACGTTGCTTCAAGGTTGACTCAGACACCGATAGGGTCTGTAGGTAAACCACCCTCATCTTCCATTTGTCCAAGCCTAAGGAGTGAAGACAGAAATTCATCAGCACAACAAAGACCAGCTTGTTTCAGACATGCAAATGAGTCAGGAGACTTCAGCAAATAAGGTACCCTAGAAAGGGTATCAGCTAATAAATTGTTTTTGGTATTAATGTATCTAGGAATTAATTCAATGTCGAAGATAAAGGTTAACCAGTAAAGCTCGTATAGCCACTGCATTGCCCGAAAACTAGAACTGGAACCATTTGTAAGCATGGCGATGACCTGTGTATTATCAATGAAACACATTATGGCTTTTCCCTTGAATATTTTTGCCCACCTTCTCACGCCTACTAAGATAGGGAATAGTTCCTGGATATTTATGTTGGAAGCTATCCCTTCTTCACTCGGGCGTGAGACAATATGGCCACATTCGGAGAAATCAGGCTGGGAAATGCTATTGTTCCATGTTCCAGCAGCCCAGTCAGTGTCTAAATAGACACCAAATCCTTTGGATGAAGCATCTGAAACCATAGGATGACTGTAGATTTCTTTTTCCAATAATCGTCTACCGTTGAAAGATGCAGAAAAAGACTTCCACCAGATTAGATCCTGACGAAACATGGGAGAGATGTTCACATGTCTCAAGTGCTTGGAAATAACAAGTTTATAGAGGTCGAACAACCGACGACAAAAGGTCTTTCCTCCCTTGAATACAGTGGCACAATGGCTTATGTAACCACACACACTCTCCAACTGTTTCTTTGATATTGATGACGAATTCTCTAAAGATGATAATATATTGTGGAGCTTGATGATCTTGTCCTTGGGCATTGACACAGACATTTCCTTTGAGTCTATGTCGAAACCAAGATATCTGCAGGTAGAGCTGGGAGATGTCACCTTTTGCCATGCCACATAGAAGCCTAAGAAGCGCAACACACCTGTTATACTGTCCCTTGCTGCAGTACAGCCATCATAAGATAAATCACAAGTAAAAAAATCATCCAAATAGTTGACAACTGGAACATGGAAAATATTTTTTACAGTTTCAGTAATAAAATTGGAGATATCATCAAAGTAACAAGGCCCTGTACGCAGGCCAAAACACAATCTATTATCATAGAATAAAGTGTCTATCCCATCAAGGGACCATCTAAAACCACAATATTTTCTGTGATCAGGATTGATAGGGACAGCCCTATACGCAGATTTAATATCAATAACTGCCATGAAACAATCTTTCTCGATTAAATTTACAGCATCGTCCACCGAATTGTAAGAGAAAGTACGAACCAAACTACTACAATGGTCGTTTACACAGATACCTTCAGGTCTGGAACAGTCGGTGATCGGACGGATACCCCCGTCAGGCTTGTTCACAGCACCAAGGGCGTGGATACATAAAGGAGATATATCAGCGACAGAGATAAAACCCTCTTTTAATTCGTTAGAAACTATTTTATCCATCTTTTGTTTCGCTATAGGCTCCAGGATTGAAGCATAATTCGCACAATCGTAACCCTGTACTGGGCCGTCTACTATGTCAAAACCGTCACAAATGCCATACAATACATGGATATATTTTTCAACCATATAAGAACCTTGGGTGAAAAGGGAAAAGGCAAAACGACAAGGTTTAAGCTGGGTATTGACATTAGCTAAGGAATGACTACACGTACAAATTCCATGCACACAACTACCGTAAACGGGGACAGTACAGCCACCCGGCGAAATCGGAGCGGTGAATATTAAAATATCTCCACTATCAGGAGAGCCACCAGCAATATATTTGGAAATTTTACAGAAAATGTCGTAATACATACATTCATGAACAAATTCCGGGTAATGACGAGTAATCGAAGTCGTAGGAATTAAATCCTTAGTTGTCGAATCGTCTGAACTGACAGATTCCAAAACAATGTCGGCCATCTTGGACGCACCACTTCCGGTGTCGCCAAGACAACCATTCGAAGTAACAAACTTTTCTTTTTCACAGATTCCCAATAAACTGTGGTCATTACTACGAACTAAACCTCGATTACATGGTAAATCCTATTTATTTGACTTCCCAGATGGGCAGGTTCTCGCCGAATGTTCTCCTTTCAGGCAGTTGGAGCACTTGTGAGGATAGGCACACGGAGACTTGACACATCCGGAAGAAGAGTTGAACTTGAAACACACTTTCTGTTCATTGTTTACTTTTTTCTTGGTCGATGATTCAGCTACAGCCTTTTTAGAATTCTCGAACGAATAGAATCGGAGGATTTCATCCTGTTTAACATTCGAGAAGGCTCCAAGACCCTCTTTATTTGCCCTGGTACGAACACATTTGTCGTACATGACACTGGCTCGGAGATTATACACTTGAGACTTGGATTTTTCACACATTGTTACCGTATGATTCACCACGCCAGCCAACTCACTGTAAGGCCTCTCGTCAACTACTAACTTTGATATCAGGCGTAAATTCAGCAATAATAATGCTTCAAAAGAGTCAATGTCCTCACCCTTATCAAGATGTGTTTCGTGATCAAACGGCTTGGACGATCCAGCAGACCTCGAGCGACGACGAGAACGACGACTAGAGCCTTGGACATTATATATTGAACTTTCAACACTTGACGCCCTACTATGTGAACGATGATGCTCGTTGAAATGGATGTCAGAATCACTGTTTGCAACTTTAGGGGGAATGACACCCTCCGATGCAGGTTTGTTGACTTTCTCTTCCACGGTATTTACTAACTTGCTAACTAGTCCTTCCAGCGTAGCCATACGGCTATTCATAGCTCTTGTGCACGACAATCCGACTATGCCCCCATGGGACTCATTACACGCCTCACAATGTTTAAAAGTCCTTGGAGCCATCCTGAACAAACTCAATAAGGCCCAAAATGTGAAAAAAATTTTCACATAAGCAGTGGCGATGTGTGCGATACCGCGGCTGAGTTCAAAGTGGCTAGAACGAATGGGCGTGGCAAGGAGGGCGGGGCTCGGCGATGCTGATTGGCTGAGCCCGCCGTGACGTCATAGTTGAGATGTAAACACGGCCACGCGCTGCGATATAGTCGTTGTCAACCCAACTGTAGGTATAGATAAACATCAATATAAGCGGATTGGTAGATGTCTGTCAATCATTGATAGTCCTCCCATTCTGGATATCAGTGTGAAGAATCTGTTGTTGATTCTGATATCAGTAGATAAGATCAGTGTCATGCTGGTAATGGCTGGGAGGGGGAGTTGAGAAATAAGATACATTATGCAAAGAAGTTAAAGGGACCAAAAGAATTACATGGAGTGACCAGTCATATATGGGGTATGGATTTCTTGGGGGTTTTTTTCCCCTTCCTCTTCCTCCTACTATCCCTCCCTTTCCTCCTCCCCACCATCTTTTCTTCTCTCTCTCCCCCTCCCTCCCCTCTTTTCCACCTCCTCCCTCTCCCCCTGTCTTTATTCCTCCTTGTCTCTAATTCTTCTGTGCCTCATTTTCTTTCAACATTCTATTTTAAAGCCAATTCTTTGAGACAATCTCCGCCCATCTGGTCACGTGACAGTGCATCCACAAGTCTAGCAATAAGCTCATTTTATCAGATTTTTGGAATATTAACCCATACTATAACTATTTCATATCATGAAAGCTATTCGTCATGAACGTCAGCAACATTTCAGCGATATTAAATTTTAGAGCATGCAAATTACGGTAAACGTGAGATTCAACCCATTGTTTACTTTCACCCCACTCTGCCGGGCCGAGGGTGACAACAATCCTTGACGATAGCAGCCAAGGTTAAAATCTCCAAGTTTCCTTCTAAGTTTCTTAAATTGTACACAATTGTCGACATAAAGGAATAGGTGACTGCAATCTATGAACAACACTTGACATATTGACATATTGACGGATTCCCGTCTTCAAGAATAATATATGATCAAGTAGTACCTTGAGTTTACACTTTTTCTTTACAGGAAATCTCATTCAACATAAATTGATTTGATAATTTGTGACAATGTTCAAATTTAACATTTACCTGACATCAATCTTCATTTCCCTGGGAAATCTTTTGCATGAACCGGAAATAGATAAATGTAAACTGTAACTAATTCTTGTTGTGGAAATTTCCTAAGTCAATACTTCATAGCGGTTTCTGTGGTCAGAATTTACCTGCTTTCTAATAATTTTCCTCATTCTTACCTCTGGGCTAAACATGAAGAGGGCCTCAAGCTAAGGAACACTTTTAGGTGTTTCTTATGCAATTCCAAAGGATTTAATTCCTTAGGATTTATTGACTGAGAAAATAAAATTTCCATAAACATACAAATCTGTTATTATTGTAGTCCTTAGTTTCTGCTGTTAGATGTTTTTCTGTTGATTATCAACATAATTTGAATGACCCTGGGTAGAAAAAACAAGTCTCCCCAGTCGGGACTCAAATCACAGTCTTGAGAGGTGGGCCTGGGTGGAAAAATACAAGCAACACTTCAACCTGAGAGTTTCATTATAAATAGTGCAAATTTCTCGTTGACCTAGTTTGTCTCAAGTGTTTTTGTGTCAATTGTATCGATTTCTATCGAGAACAAGGCATGGTCTATGATTTACCATGTACCTTGAAGACTGTTGTTTGAATTAGGCAGGGAATATTGAATGCTTCAAGAAGGGAAAGGTGTTAGTAATTTTCTTGTGATCTCCTTGTTGTGGAGGAACAGTTGTAGGAAAATTCCCAGGGAACTATAACTGAAACTGTACGGCAATTAATGAATTCCCTCATGAGGAGCTATTTTTCCTTGCTTACAACCTGGTAAGGAATGTCTTAGGAAAGGAATAGTCTACACACATAATGCATTTTACTTTGGGAACTTTCAACCGAAGTAGGGGGGAAAAAAGGAATTCACTATGAAAAAGCCCTTTACTTAGCTTATACAACAGGCCCCAGATGTCACAGAAAAACAGGCCGAGGTTGTGGCGAAGTTGTGGCAATTACCCCGATCCGTCACATCAGGCTCTAGTAGGTGTGATATGGGCTGACGAGAACCAGTGCATGCTCAACGAATGATGTTATTATCTTGATGTGCAAGCCCAAACAAGATCTTCATAATCATTAATTAGTAGGATGGCCATAAAACCTCGCTGATAAAAAACATCAAATGAAGGTCTGGCACTAGAGGACCCTGGGTGGAAGGTTACAAATAAAGGATGATCGTGTAATATATTATGGTGTGTGTGTTTCCGCAAGGTCATGCAGTGACAGTGTCATGCAGTGTTGAAGTTAAGTGGGTAGAGATTCACATGACATCACACATACCCTATTCTGTACCAATGCTTATGGAATCAACTTGGACGTCATTATTCAAGCCAGAATACCCAAAGGCAAATACTTGATTAGTAACTCTTTTTCCTAATTAAGGGGATGCTATGGCATGGTATCCCTCGTTAAAATGTTTTCGGAAGGAAGCCTTCCAGATCTTGAAGGTACCCATTTAATGGCAAATATTTGCTATCTTGAATAAATTATATGCTGTGTTTACCCGCCTTGCTCACTCTGTGGATAACGATCACCAAACCTCCCTCGATCACCAACTTTACGTGCACCAATGACTATATATTTTTTTATACATAATGATATTCGTTACTTTTACCACAATCGTCCGATTGTAACCATGTCGGGGACAAGTCGAGAAGAGATCTTTGTAATACCATAGGCATCTAATCATGCTCTCAAAACATTATGAACAATCTTTCTTCATAAAAATAATTGTTTGATCTTCCTTTATTTTCTTGGTGAGTGCCTTCGTCATCTCCTTGTTGTTTGCCGGCAGCTTCAGATCAAAACCAGTTCATCTACAGCGTTCGTGATAAGACTATCTATTTGCGCCATATAGCAGTGCCCCAGTTTAGGCACGTACTATACCATCAGTGCTGACTGTATTGGATTACATATTGCATTATGTCGCCAATGGTTTGCTATATGTCTGGATGAGCTCCATATAAGTCTCCTATCACGGTTGTTTATATTCATCATTATGTATGCATACCTTACAGGAAAACTGACATTAAGCGAATTTGTCCAGTCACAATTGCGTAATATGGTTCTCTTCTTGCCTTGATTAGACATTGTATTATATGTGCATGAGTTCTGCTTATCCCCGCTGCCCTATACCTTCGAAAGGCATCTGATATTGTCCAGACGAACAAAGATAATTGACAATAGTTGTCAGCTCGGAGTGGATGGGCTTTAATTTCTAATTCCATCGTAGGAATAACATGCACACTATATAAATTTGGAAATAAATTTTGAGATTAGCAATCTCAAATAAATCCTAGAGGTTTGACGTTATACTATTATATAAATCGCGAAACAAAGTTCCCCCAAACCATCTAATATTCTGCATGTACTGACCATTGCAGCCTCCTTAGACAGATTTCATATCGGAGAGTGGAATTGAAATGTTGGTTCAATGTAAACAAGAAATGTGTTTGTTGACAAAAGAAGGAATGGTTTCCCTATTGCTGCTCTGTTATGGGAAAGCTGAACGAGCCTCGACGTCCTCAAATGACGGTGATTTCCTTAGCGTTTTCCATCGGGAGGATATCGATTGATAAAGTGGCTAAGTTTCTTTCATATTTGTCACTGAATCGGGCAATGCCACAGGATTGTGTCTCTTTGTTTGCTTTGGAAGATATATCATCGCAATATTAATGGCGCAATCCTATGATCACCACGATCACCAGTATCAACAAACATCTGCTCCTACAGGAATTGATGATTCCATGAAAGAGCTTGGTTCAGATTCAAACTGACGAAACAAATCAGAATTAAGTTGTTCCTTAACAGTAAATAAGCTAATAATAAATGTCAGTTTGAATTAAATGTCAGTTTGAATTAAATGAAAGTCTATAGCACCCATAAAGGAGAGTACCAAAGCGAAAGAAGCTTTAATAATATTTAATTCATGTTAATTTGAAAAACTCAATGAACTTGTTAAAATAAAGCGATTCATCTAGTTCAGTTAGTCAGCATTACATTGGCCGTAACTCAAAAGATCTTCTTTTTAGCTTACATAATTCAGAAAAGTAACGAAGCCACTTGAAAGTATGGTATTTGTTATAAACGATCTCCGCGATGGTATAGCGCCGCTAGTTGTGTGCAGACTACAGGCAACTCGATCGATTCCAGGAAGAAATATTTTATGGTGGTGTTTGAGTCACAAAAATGATGAAACTACGGTGAAGCGGTATATATATTTACCAATACAAATCTGTTTTTGCTAGATATCACCAAATATTTGCATAATTATTACTTACATTTCTTCGTCGAACCGATCAAAACAAAACGGGCAAGAAGGTGGGAACTATCTATCAATTGCATAATTATATTTTAACTATATGTTATCATACCATATTTCTTAGATCTTGTTGATGAGTGATGGTGCATGGGTCTGCAAGATAGAAGGTAAAAAAGGGCGCACTCATTCCTTTGGTGCGATGACATAAGTATCATATTTCCCACGATTGAAGTGACAAAGAACATAAAATAATAGTGCGCGTACCAATACCAAAATTCGTCAGTAGTATATGAAAAGTTGACATTTTCAATGGCACATAATTGGAACACGTTTTAACGTCGGGTACACACAAAGACAAGCTGCCCAGGGCGTGATTCGATATTAAGCAGTTCTATAGACAATGTTGCGTCATAATGCATTTTTCTTCTGTCTCAAATCCATTTTTGGGGCCTAAAGACAGAAGACAGTCCCTATAGGCGGTTTTGTCCCGAAGGATGACTTTGTGTTCCTGAACGATGCATTAGAGGACAATTATGACGCTCATCTGTTTATTTACATTGCTGGTTTGAGTAGCGTGGTGGTGAGTTCGAGCAGCAAACTGGATGTGTTGGGGTGTAGTACATGCATTGGCGGTAGATGTCAGATTTCCCTCTAACTACATATATTTCCCTACATCTTTAGATCCATAAGCCAGCATGTCACGCACACAAAAACACCGCATAGTGTGGGAGCCAGGTCAGGAGCCTTGGAAACGGTGTTTCATCAAAATGGCGATCTTAAAAACTAAGATGGCCGCCATAATGTATCGGGCGGAAGTATAAGGCCTAGGCTATGTGTAATCACCTTTTTAACATTCTAATTTTCTGTGGATGTGCATATATAGTTGATTCTTCATGAAACATGTTCCCTGGTTGTTGAGACTTATAGATGTCTCAACTTTAAAGTTGTTGCAACTGATCCGAGTTCGCTGAAGCCAAACTCTATTGAGTGATATGAACAACTCATACGCCTACACCACCTGTCAGACCTTGTAAATTGTTCATAAGTCATTTAATGTATTACATTATATAGGCCTACTGCGCCGTCCTTACTTCAGATTTATCACAAGGGAGTCAATCCCCTAAGTGAATCGAAGCAGCCACAAGAGTGCATGGAGCGCTACCGCCTACCTCACGCTGAGGCCAAACAATTGGCCTCTTAATGTGGGGCTCCATCGCCCATGTAAAAACCAAAGCACCGACTGGGGTCAGTGAGTATGTTCACAACAAATCCAAGCGTGCGCTACGAGAGAGGAAGTCACATGTTGGAAATAAAAACTAAGAAGGTGAAAAACTACCGATATCTTCAAAAAAGGCTACCGCAAATATGATGAACATTGAGACAATATATGAGACAATAAATTGGAACCAGAAGGCCAATAAAACAATAAGTTATATCAGCTTGTAGTTCAGTTGTAGTGCTATTAAAAATGTCAACTTTTCATATACTACTGTCGAACTTTTGTATTGGTACATGCGCACTTGTACCCCAATAGACGTTTGTGGATAGAAGGGTTTCCAGTTTTACCGGCATATCAGACAAATTAATCACAATTTCAAACAATCCGTGACGATTGCAATAATATTATACTGTTATGTCAATGATACAGATAAGATGGGGAATAGTATATATTCACTGCCAAAACAAAGATAGAACTGCTAATAGTAAGCCACTGTAACCGTTAACAGTAGTCTGAAACAATGTTACAGGTCAGTGTCACTGCTAATTGTTTTCTTAAATCTCTCTATATATATGCAAAGCTAACATACCTTATTACCCATAGAAATAATAAAAGGGTGTCTAGACTAAAAAAAAGTCAGCTGTATTCGCATTCTGATGAGTTAAGAAAAGAGCACATTAGTCATCTTCAAAGCCGAATAATATTTCTCAAAAATTGGGTTTTTTTTCAAAGATCAATCTTTCAATGATCTTTTTCAAGTCAATTTTGACAAAAATATTGTTCATTTTTCACGCATCATTAGTTCATTGAACTCCCGCCTTTAGCAGGGTATGCGACTCTGGCTCATCCCTTTAAGAATGTTCCTGGTTGTGGGGTACGGCTGACAATTGTTATCTGGACTTTGACCTCTGAAAGATCTTTTGAGGAGAACACATCGTCTCATTAACCATAGGTCAGTCGTTGAACAATGTACACTTGCGGGTCGTCACCAGTCACATATAAGTTGGCAGCTACTGGCTATGAATCAATGGACTAAATACAGTTCCTTCTATCTATACCGGCCTTCAATAAGGTGATACCTTGATCCCTAGACAATGCTTTGTCTCGTGAACATTGAACTGGATGTCATCAACATGAGACTACTGAGCAGCAGGAGTAGTGTTGCAGAGAGTGATAGAACTTCCTAGTTAGAGTAATGCCAACTTCTGCATTATGTATACAAAGCATGTTGGTATTTGCTTTGCTCTAACAGGGCTGAAAGTGCTCCAATGTCAACGAAGCAATGACTGCATGATCGCCGACCTTTTCATACTTATTATTAAGTCCGGTCGATATGACCTCCGACGAAAGATTATGGACAGACTTAAGTATATATTCGCTGAGCTATGGGCCATGTACTCCATTACTGTCTACTGTACTAACCATACAGGAAAACTATTTTGTATTACTTTTGTTTTAATAATAAATACTGACGTGCTTGTGCTTACAGTGCTTATCCGATTTTGACCTGGGTCTGCACAACCAAAATGACATTTCTTTACATTTCCTCAGTCTGATTATAATTGGTTCTTGTCTTTGATAAATACGATTAAAGTGGAAGAAATTAGCTATTATAGCTCGAATTGATGCATGGATGTCGTATCATTGAAAAATGAAATAGTCGGGCCACTTCATCATATAAATTTCTTCCCTTTCCTTGTCTATTATTGGCAATTTTATTCTGGGCAGCACCCAGCCATTTTGTCGGACATCATCTCTCTTTTAAATAACATGATAAATGTACTGATACAATGAATGTTCTAATACATGACATTGATAGAGAACTACAGAACTTCGTAATATATCTTGCAATTCGTAATCTATTGCAGTTGTATCCAATAAACGCTGTCTGAGCGGGATAGCAGGAAACATGGTAGAGTCCCAATGATGATGGATACTAACCAGATGGATGTGGACGTTCGAACCAATTTCCCCACATGCTAATTATTGCTTTAGGTTTCTATCTTTGGTAGACATCACTTCCGCCCGATACATTATGGCGGCCATCTTAGATTTTTAAGATCGCCATCATGCAAAAACCGATTTCTACCAATAGCTCAGCTTTTAAGTCACTTAGGATCATGGCCTTGGTATCTATATATATTTTCAGCGTCAATGAATACCGTTTAGAAAAGGACCTGGTTCTTTTTATTAACACAAAAACTTCTTTAGAGAAATATACTGCCATCACACCCTATTGCACATACCGACCGTTTATGCTTGCTTTATTTGACCTTGTATTACATCTTTTTTTACCCTTGCGGCTACATTAATGTGACTAGTTCACAGGAGGCCTTACGGGCCACAGTCAATGGCCCACATAGGAACCCATATGAATGGCTATCCACCAATTTAGTCATGATGATAATCATTATGTTGGAACTTCATTTCCACATACTCTTTGCTCATCATTTTCAGGGATAGATTTCCCCATTCGCTTAAGATATATAATATGTGGGCTGTTCTGTTTCCGAATTTTTCTCCATACTTAATTCTCATAGTAATTCTCACGCAACGCTCAATTTTATCGCTGTGTCAGTGATGCTGCATGGGTAAATATAGGAAAAAGGATTTAGATGACCTTGGAAAAAAGGTCGGGAGTTTCCTTTGTCGAGATCAACATATTCCATGGTGCTGTTTGAGTACGTTTTACCATTAATAATGATTTCAGTTTTACATCAAGCTCATCTAGTCTTGACATGGACAGAGTTGTAGATTTGCATTAGTTTCGCGGCTTGATAGCTATCCTTCATCGGTCATCGGAAAATGCGATAATGTTGACCGGAGTGCTAATATATGACATATGTTCATGGGGTTCGTCTTACTATTTCAGGTAGCTTTTCTTAATAATTTTAAACTAAAGTATTGCATCCATAGGGTTGAGTATCACCGACATTACCAATTTACCATCAGAGTTAATAAACGAGGGTTAAACGCTAAAGGCGTACATTAATCTGTTTAAATATTAGATTTTAAAATGTGCCCCGAATAAGCTTCTGTACTACTAAAAAAAGTCTTGTTTTTATTCTAATCGCATCACATGGTGCTTCTATGTGTGAATGAAATGGTTTTAGTCCTGCTTAAGGGAGAGGAAGGCTGTTTAATTTAATGTGTCAAAGATGACAGTTCCGCAGTTTTAAGATGCAATTGAATCGCGGTTTTTATTCCATGCCATTGTAAAAAATAAAAGGTTGTGCCTTAGGATTATGGAGATAATAAAGATATATTGTCTATTAATCGTGCCATTTCCCTCATTCCGATTTACGTCTTACATAATGCTTACATGTTTGTTTCCTTTGTAGGGTACAAGAACGAATACATCCAAGAAATGTCTCTTCGCTCTTGGAGTAACTTTATTGGATTAATGGCAAAATTATGACAGCCTAACAATGGGAAAATACATTGGGTGAGTATAAAATGTTTTAGTTTCTGGCAGGAAGAATTACACAAACTATATTCAATATAATATTTCTGTTATGCACCAATATGTGAATAACCTTCCTTGGAACAAATCAATTTTGAAGGGTATTGACGAAAACGTCCAGTGTGTTGGAATGTGTGCACGTGAACAGGATGGCCAATGGTTGTAAACATTAACTGGACCTCTCTGCACAAGTAGTCTTCGGAAGGTGCGACATTCTATTTTCATTACATGCGCGCATAGTTAGAGTAGGCCTGTTCCAACAAAGAAACACAGTATACATATTCATTTCACCCTTGATATGCTCAGCCCATAGAAATGACATATATATTGAAATAACATAGGCTCTGTATATAGACAAATATGAAGGTAAAGTATTCATAATAAATATTTATTCGTCAAAATGGTCGTAAACCATCAGTGTTTAACATTTTTTCAGTGTGTGGGGTGAAATAAACACAGAACAACCCTTGGATTCTCGGCGTCGTGAATATTCACCCATGACGTACGGTCGTGGCCCCTTGGCCGTCATCGGTGAATATTCACCGAATCCTTGAATCTCTGGGAGGGAAGTTCTGTCTATATACATACAAGGCTAAACGAAATAGAAATGCTGGTAACCTCCTCAATCTGTCACACTAGTGTTGCGGTGAAACAGAGTAACGGATTTCTTTTAATCCCAGTTATATTTTCAAAGTAGAGGCTAAGTACACAGTGCATACAGCATAGAGAAGTAGTATAAGAAAAGTGGTAACAAGTGGTAACTTTGAACGGCACGTACTACACTACCCTCTACGCGAGAAAAACCTGAGTACAATGTTAGAACTCAAGTATAAAGACATATTTAAATTTTTAAAAGAATAACTGCGCTCCTTTTAAGATTTTCGTTACTTTTTGGTAAATAAGAAGTAAGAGAAAAGTTATAAGAGCGCAGCGTGCGCCCACATTGTAATAAAGAATAGAGAAGTAGTATAAGAAAAGTGGTAGCTTTTAATGGCACTACACATTGTTATAAATCTAGATAATCATGGTTGCTTTGCTACTGGCGATTATGTAAAAGAGGGATTATTATCGAAAGGGTAAAAAATGTTTAGTATAAGTAGTCTACTTGAATATGACTCCATTATCGTTTCCAACAAGTAAATGATGACGTGTAAAGTGTTATAGTCAGGCCAGGATAATCTCCACCCTGTACACTCGAAAAAGTCTTTATATCTGCCTGCGCTATTATCCACCTCACCAATCGCTAGCTTTTCCATGGTTTCCCCTCTGTTTTCTTTTTCTCTTATTTTTCTTAAACCCTGCCCACACACAGCCGATTTGCCTTCCGATTGCACCCCCCCCCCCCCCTCCGATTTGGGTCTCCTGATGAATCCTATGATATCAGATATCATTTCCAATCCTTGTTGATGTTATTTCAAAAACATAAACCATGATTGGAAATGAAACCATATGGAAATGAAACCATAGGATTCATTGGGAGACCCAAATCGGGGGGTAATCGGAGGCCAAGTCGGCTGTGTGTGTGCAGGGTTTTAATCTGCTGGTCAATGGGGTTTATCTCAATATCTCTGTTGGGTCTAAGTTAAATTAATTGCGGTCAAGGCCTGACCTTTATCATAATTATTAAAATATGTAACAGAATGTGACAACCTTAATTCTAAGCCGTATCCCATAATTACATACCATTTCTAAGCTCCAAATTAAACCATTTTGATGTTCCTTACTATTTGATAAATCAGGGAAGTTAGTATCAAATATTTGTTTTTGTAGAATAATATCTTAACTTTTACCTGACCATTTCCTCCACTGCGGCCTGTTCCGACAATGAAGCACAGTGCAACACCTAATTGTCCCACCATTTTGGAACCCGTGACTTATAAATAATGACATTCAAACCGTCAGAGTATAATGAACAACCAAGTTTGATATTGACCGGTCTCTATCTTTACTTTTACCAAATCTTCTGACTAATATATTTTAAAGTGTCAAATAATGCTTGAAATGTACATAAAGTTGTTTCGTTATCTATTGATATCTGCTATTAATTAAATCAATGATATATTTCTGACAATCAGGGCAATCTGTCCTTCTTATTTTGACATAGCCAGTCTATTTGTAAAATACCTACCTGTATACCAAACTGTATTAGTGACTAATTTGTGACCGCCTGTGGGGCCTTTTATAGTCCATAAGTTGAATTAGAATGTCCATCTTCCTTATGTGATTGCCTCTTTGATCAGAGACGTTGGGCTTCGTGAGTTGGAGTGCTGAGTAAGAGGCTAGAACAGATTGAAAATGAATCAAAAGCCTTAAACATGGCATACTTAATTGGCATTTGTGTCCATTTGAACACATATATGAGCTTGAACCATCTAAATAATTACTGTCAATGTTTGGCCTGATGGCTCGTGTCAGGGAAGATTCTGTAAAAGCTAGGGCCGTTGTCGGCATGCTGCTAGATTAATGGATTTCCCTCCGTTACCCTCAAGGGTCGTCGTATGAGATGTTCATAGAATAGTTACATTTAGAACTGCCTCGGGACAATTTCCCACTGTTTTTATCCAGGTTATAGTGCCCTGTGGTAATCAGGGTATTATATTTATGTTTTATTTACCTCAATCCAAATGTTCCACATGTTCCTTGTTCTCCATTGTGCCATCGTTCCTTCTGGTATTTTCTTTCTTTTTCCTGTGTTGCTACATTCTTATCGGTGAGATCTTGCTATGCTCCTGCTTTCCTTCTATTAAAATTAGTAACCCATAGACGATCATTCAAATAATTCAGTCCATAAACATATATTATATTATATACATATTATATATAATTACATATAATTGTTTTACCTCACTCCCCCCTCTCGCATTCCCATTGAGACTCCCTCTCTTCCTCTCTCTCTCTTACCCGTTCTGCCTCTCTCTCCTGTCTCCCCATCTCTCTTTCCCTTCTGCCTAGGATAGTGAAATGATATATTGGAAATGCTGCTATCCAAATTCCCTGTTTTTTCAATAATAATTTTCCAAAACATCTCTGTACCTGGTATAACTGATGCCCTTCAAAATGCATATCAAAATGATGTATCTAAATCGGAAATATCATTCATATCATTTCATAACTTCCTTTTTACAAGTCGTTGCATTTTCATTTCTTACGTATATTGCGAGGTTGTTCCTTGTTAACTTGATATGCATGTCTTTTCCTGTCCGACTCTGTTAAGGGAAGGAATGTTTTATATATTGCTGGGACTTCTTGTGTTCTGCCAGGAAATAATGCAACAAACCAAGAAAAAATTCATATTCAATGATAGATGTAGAATAGGCTAAAATAATCGATGGGTAAAACATATATATCTCTGTGTCTCGTTCTCTTCTCTCTCAATCGCCCCGCCTCCCGTTCTGCCCCTATTTTCTCTCTCACTGTCACACATATTCTGTCTGCATTTCTCTCTGTGTGTTTCTCTCCCACTCTCCACTCTTTCACTCTTTTGAAAAACAGGTCTCCCAGTCATTGTAATTACTGGGTCAGAATTCAAGGTAGATGAGAGATTGGATGGCTCGGAGGGTGTGTGTCCGCCCATCACCCATATATACGTTCATATAATCTGTACATACATACAATGTATACATACATACATACATGTATACATACATACAACATACATCATGCTTTAGCATACTAATCTTAATGTTAATATTTTTCAGATCTACAAGCAACAATGCCGATCTGTTGGTATATTTCCAGGGCCTGACATTAACTATTACCATAGAGCATTCATTACATCTTCATGGGGCATTTAAATCAGACTTTTGTCATTAAATGCCCCATCAATAAATAAAGTAAAATTTTTACTTTATTTATTGATGCTGATGACGTTAGGAGACACATTTGTCCCATAGAGATTACATGTATTGGAGAACTCCCTAGAATTGATATATTGTATTTATATGATTACAAATTAAGTCATTTATATAATTCAAGGTACGTATTTCTATGACAAAAACATAAAATGTCTGTTACCATGACACACTATTTTAAATCAAAAGTATTTGCAAGCAATTTTTAGTTGCTTATGAATGGCTAGCTCAGAAAGTGTACACAAAAATCATATTCCATTCCCCAGTATGTTCTGCGAAAGAAACACATATATTTACAATCAAATCTAAGCATATATCAATTTCTAGTGGTTTTTCTATGTGTATCGAATAACATTTAGGCAAACTTAATGAAAATTGAGAATTTATTTACTGTTAATATTGATATTTCCATGTGATGATGTTAGGTGACATGCTGTTTTTGTTTTTGTCCATTTCTGCATATTTCTGACCGATTTCTCATCTCGATCACATGTACAAAATAACCAATAATCAGAATGGTTCTAAACTTCGGCGTCTAATCAACTGATATCTGAGCTAATTAAACAAGAACATATAAGCTGGATAATTCATGAAATTATTTTGAAGATTCTCAGTGGGTTCAGGGGGGTCAAAATGGTGGAAATGGTGGAAATGGCCATCTACCCCTCCTTCCTGGTATTCATTCCTTAATATGGGGTAGATAATCAACTGACCTCTGCCTGTGTTATTTCCTCCCCTCCCTTCATGATGATTCTCCCTTCAGTCTTGTGTTAATGTGCAATATGCATTAATATTATATCTAATCTCTTCCATGTGAATATGAAGGACTGATTGCCATGTTAATTGGGAGAATTGAACTTATTTTGAGGGATCCCCCTCCTCTCCTCTCCACTCTCAGAATTCGTCTTGTTCGAATGTTTAGTCAAAAAGACGGGGAAGTCAATATGTAGAATCATACAGGTACCTATATGAACCAATATGTAGTGAAATGCGTGTTGATGCATCCACTAGGTCATAAGTATGACTTTTCCCACTATACATTGTCACAAAGCAGGAATGGTGTCCTATAGTGGAACTGATAGACGGGGCTGCAAACCAATTATAACCAGCTTAGCAGAGAAGAACTTTATATTAGTAACACTTTCCTGAAGGACTATATCAACTTTTGTGAGTATGGTCGAATATTCCCATTGCGGATAATTCAACATAATAAGCAATATCGTCTGAAACTGTGCTGTCATAACATTTAAAAAGAAGCAATGGGTACCCCATTTTATGCATCTGGGACGAATATTATGATATTCATAGCCACAAAATCAACTATTAATGAAGCAATAGTCACTATTGTTCCCATCTCTTATTTAATGCTTTCTTTGCATAATTGTACTATGCCTATCGAATTAGTTATGATCCCATTGGAATACATTTATTGATATTATGATGTGGTGGATCATTTAATCTCTTGTGGAAGGTAAAATGTCGCCGTTCGTACTCAGTGTCATTACAGCTAGAATATAAAAAAAAACAGGATGTAAATATGTATTCTTAAATGAAAACATCACGATGCCTATTCCCTATAGGACCTAAATTAGTCTTTCCCAGTTCACATTAATGAATCTGTATTATGAGAGAAGGCTTTGATAAATAAGGCTTTGCTCTGGCTGGAAATGAGACAAACTCGATTTTAAATATTTCCCCCTATGCCTATGGGATTCCAGTGTTAGTTTGTACAAGTCCGCTATTGTTTAAATATTGAAGATGTCGTTCGCAATCATCTGTTAGTACATACTCCCAGCGCAACTGTATGTAACTATAAATTTGTTTCAAGAATATTTATTCTTTTGCTAAATTTAGGGCAAACTGAAATATGTTTCTTTTTCACATCATTTGGTTATGGTAAACATTAATCAGAATTTAAAATGAAACATTTATTTCCATGCGGCCACAATGCCATAATTGTCATAATGTTGTAAATAAATATACTTTGATTACAAACAAGACTATACTTGTGTATTACCTATAATTTATTTGATTAATTGAAATGGAATGGCATGGTCTCGAGGCCATTCGCCATCTCTCAGGAAGAGCTCGTGGAGGCACTGGATACTTTCCCCGCTACCCTATGAATAAATGGTAGCGCAGATGCAAAGCAGGTTGTGAACACATGTGTCAGTTGTTAGGTAATTACCGAGTGACAAGGCTGGCCTGAGAGTAGGACTGATTTGCTTGAGAGAGGTCGTTGATCAAAGCCAAACGTGGCCACCTCGGATCAAACTTCACACAGATAACCACAGCTTTTACTGCAACTCTTTCTTCCTTTCCCTCTGTATGGTCTATCGCAGTCCCTCCCCTTTCTACAGAGTATAGTTTGGTGGGCTTGATTTTCTGTGGAGAGCCTTAAGAAACGGGGCCCGTAGGCGGTCCTGAGCACGCACACAAGCATGGCAACCATTGATGGTTCTGTTCTCATGGTCGCCGATAATAAACTGTACCGAGCCAACGTGCTGTTTTTTCAAAATAGGATCATGTTTTTGTGTCCTTGAAAACGTGGACTCCGCGACTGCTAAAAGAAATAAGGTGAGCAAGTATAACGTTGACGAAGGTCACTGTAAGAAAAGTAATTAATAAACAGACCAATCCCAATAATATCACAGTATTTCATATTCATTCCTCACACATAGTAGTTTATGTTAGTTTTGTAACGTAACGCGGACTTACCATAGGAAATAGGTATTTCTACCTTAAACCGCGTACAACGTAGTGATATGTAGCATATTATTATTCAGAGGTTAGATCTACGTGCTTATATAATACATATTCCAATTGCGAATCCTTGTCGAAGGGAATTGAACCCTTTGCTTGCCAGAGACCTTTGTATAGATTTGAAAGAGGATGGACAATACACAAGGGAAGATCCTCAAAAAGAAATCAGAAAATGATTTACGATTTGATGCGGACAGCAAATGAATTTCTCCTTTTATCACTCAAAGGCAGGATTCATCCCCAAGCGAAGATTATGGTGGGGAAATAATAAAGTTTCCCTCACGGGAAAAAGAAATGAGGTATGGGACGAGGTGGGCTTGCGGCCCATGCATTGTGGATGCTATCATGGGCTACACTGTTTATGTGGTTAAATTTAACTTCACGCTGGATTAGGCATGTGAAGCCAAATGAGGTTTGCGCCAGGCTGCCTCGTGTCAGACCGATGAAAATAGTAGACGTAGGGTTGCTCCCTCCCAACGCTCAAGATGTGTCATACCAAGTGAAGGAGCTGTATTTTCAAGAGAAAGTACTCTGTCTCCGTATAGATAAACAGACATCAAAACTCAAGAGGATAGAGCTTTTAATGGAATGCCATTTGGCAAATATATGCACATCCAAGTAGCGAAGATGGAGCTTACGTCGAATTGCCATCAACCCCGAAGAATAATTGTTCTTTAAGATGACAATCAGCGCGTGCGGAATCCGTTAGTTATATAAAACGCTCGAGAGCATTTGCCCTTGGGTGCATGCAATCACCTTTAGTTCTGTGAAAAGTTGACAAAAGCAGCTTATATTAAAATGTCGTTATACTCTATCAAAATGACTTCTGCTTCGATTGGGACGTAGCGCCACCTTGAAATGGGACGATGATGAGAGAGGAGTTATAAAGGTCAAGTGTTATTGCTGTGAGAACTGTCAGGAATTACATTATTTCAGGAGAAAGGTCTGGCAAGTGAAGATTCTACAGGCTTCAAGTATGGCTGAAGTAGAGTGGCGGCTTTATGGAGAATAGAGTACATGACTGTTTGCAACAAGGAACGAAGTCAATAGTTTCTGTGAAATTACAGAAATAAGCCTTCTAAAGTTTCAGCAAACCAAAATGTAGAATATAGGGGACAGGAGGGGTATGTGGGGTTGGGGGTGGGTTGGGGGTGATGTATTCAAATCAGGTATCCAATTCATGAGCGAACATAGACTATCTGCTTATTTCAAAGTCATCGCACCTTTGTAGTATAATTTTGTAGGCATTTCACTTTTGGTATTTTCAAAGCAGGTATTCAATTGTGGTGCCGTCAGGGAAAGGCATTTTTATAATTATCTGTGAAAAGTATATATACATCGTCGCACATTTTATACAACGACCTCAACTAATAAGAATATATTATATAGTTACTTCGTGACACGATTATTTAATATGACATGACAGGGCCTCCACCTCTGGCTCTGGTGTCGGCCATATACAACACAATGTCCTCAGGGTTCCAGTAGTTCGGGATTTATTTCCTCATTATATCTTATAAACTGCATAAACCATATGTACGCGTGTCAGTGAATAATATAGGTTGATACATAGCACGACTTGGACAGAATGTTAGGTAGCAATATAAGCAAAGAAATAAAGATTTTCATCGATGAAATTTTGTTCTGATAACAGATATCAGGCAACCCAGAGAGTGTTGTTCCAATTGAGAGAGAGACCCGAATGAAAAAACGACGAAGGAAAAAGCAAAACATGGGTAACTATATGGTGGCAAATGAATCTGGACCTTCAAAGAGAATAATATTTGTAAATGAAGGTAACTTTCTTGTCTCTTCAAACGAGGTATAAGCACAAGAATAAAAGGATAGGAGACACCGTGAACGCATTCAATGTGTTCTAAGAAGATAGACATCTCGTTTGCCTCTATCACTCAGGCCCTATATAATATTATATAGTACACAGCTTCTTGAGATGTACGCAGCTTCTAGAGATAATTACCCTCGGGCAGCCACTAAAGGATTAATGACCGACAATGAGGGACTGCTGGTGCACTGTTTGGTGTATAATCCCGAGGCAAAGCATAATATGGATTATTCACAAACAGTGCACTAGCAGACCCGTAATGGAGGTTGTTAATCATTTTAATCTCTGCCTTAGGTGGTTACAGCCTCAAGAGCATTCAATGCAGTGATTAACCACCAGTGTGATACCCCTTTATTGTCAACTGCTGTATTAAAATTAATCCTTTCTTGCAGGAAGAATCGAATTGTCTTTTGAACACGCTCCTGGGGAAATTATTGCTGCCATATTAAGCTTCTTACATGCATGAGCTATATTAATGGGGGGCAAAATGGGATTTAAATTTAACGGTTTAAATTAATTCTCCACATGTGCAGGATTGAAGAGAGACTCAATGGATTATGAGCTTGTGTATTTAAACATCCTGATCCCACGGTCTCTGATAATTGTGACCCAAAGGTCGATTTGGGTAATTATGTCTGGAGTACTAAAAGGTAACTCGGTCAAGTTTAAAGTAAATAAGTGGTTAATGGTTAATGAATATTCATATGATTACGCAATATTGATTAATTTACAACCTCGAGCAACAAGTGCAAAACTGCAAATTTTATACCGATTTACAACAGCTCACTTCAAATTAAAACCTTGCCGAGGAAGAATGTGATAAAAGAGCTTTACTCAAAAGAGAATTAAAAGGATTTTTCTAGCCATTTCTACGGATGTTAAAGGCCAGTTATCTGATAAGGTACTGATGGAATATCCTAAATAATTGATTCTTTTAACTGTAAATGTTTGGTACAGTCGGCTGGACCAAAAACTGACGCTGGGAACAGCCCCTGGTCAAACGCAGCCTCTTCCTTTGATCTGAAGCTAGTGAAAGGGAAAAGAATACTCGATTAATTGTTAACTGCGAAATAGCTCGAAAGAGTTAATCCAACAAAGCATTTTCCATTCTCCTGTACCCATTATCTTTGCTTCGTTCGTCCCGATGGAAGAAACGAAGCAAGCCCTTTGCCAAAGCCGACGAGTAGAGGCCAGGAAAAAAGGAGTTGATGGAAACGGGATGCGCAGGAAGCTTCACAGCGGTTCTTCAGTCGATGATGCCAGCAAGTGCTCGCGTGTATCCTACGTGGGCGTCCGACAGGAATCTTTGAATGAAATCCATTTATGATATACTCGGCCTTTCGATTGTAAATGGAAATTTGCTGAATCGTGTTCAAAGCAATTTCTATATATATGTCTCTTCTTCTGTCCACAGGTTTGTACAAATTGGAGGCAATTACTGATCACCGGGGAAAAATTGATGAAGCTGATTGAAGTATCTTCCTGCTGTCGCATATATAATGTCACTGTAGTATCCTAATGTAATTAGGGTATTCACCCAACGCTTCTACATAGGAATCTGAATAGCTGTTTGACTTATTCAGATATGAGCTTACAGAGGTATTTCTGCCAGCCTCATAGATAAATGGTCTAGACGTAAAAGTTATAATGCGCCTGATTGACATGCCTGAGGAGGCGGCAATCCCACAATTAACTCATAAGAACATTATAAAGCAGTTAAGGTGCTTAACTGATTCTAGACAGGAAACTCAAGCTCTTTCCTTCAGTTGGCTCCGAACAATTAGTACCTATATATATAAACCATAGTATACAACCTCCGTAACAGTGCACCAGCAAGCCCAAAATGGAGGTTATCATACCTTTTAGTTTCTGCTTGAGGTGGGGTGGGCCGGAGAAAAACAGAAAAAGGGGTGTAAAGAAGCCAGTAATGGCCAGTTACTTTGGATAAGGGGTAGAAAAACGGGGGAAATGCCATCCAAATCCTTGAAAAGGGGGGTCTAAAATCGATGGTATTTCCGGAGATAAGGGGGTGTTTTTGAAATTAGGGAATGAGCGTTGGTGTCACCCTAATATACTGAGTGGGGGGGGGGGGGGCGGGTTTTATCCTCTTAATTCAGAGGCTTACACCATCCTCCCTAAACCGAGATTCTCCATACAAGGGGAGAGGAATGGAGGGCACGCACGGCCTAGAGAGAAAGCTAGAGAATGGGTTACACATGCTCAGTTTAATCTACATCTTAAGGGTGAGTCACTACCCAATGTAACTGCATGAGCCATTTAATTAATAGTTCACAGGGTGGGATGAAAACATCCCAAGTTTATTGTTTCATCTAGTGAACTTTGACCCCCCCCCCCGCCCCCCCCCCCCAAAAAAAAAAGTGGTCTACTTCCATCATGCGGCATGCAAATAGAGAAAGTTGTATTTAGTCGAACA
The DNA here is from genome assembly GCA_942159475.1 of Sthenelais limicola. NCBI lineage: Eukaryota > Metazoa > Annelida > Polychaeta > Phyllodocida > Sigalionidae > Sthenelais > Sthenelais limicola. Next base: position 54,514,524 of record OW804095.1, on the reverse strand, counting down.
ATTAGTTCCAACATCGTGAAAGGAGCCAATTTACGTACACTCTGACCTCTAGTATGAGGATACCTCGGAAAATACTACTTTTAAATGTCACGTCCCTATTCAAGACCCAGCTTCTAATTATCTCAAATTAATGTATCATTACTCGCGACTTCTGTTCAAGCAAATACGGTATCTCGAAATATCTACTTCCCTGATGGATTCATCCCATCTCATCTCTTCGACCCTCACTGCAGTGAATTATGACTCCAATCCGTTGTCGTCATGGTGTGAAACCACTATCACTCACTCACTCCCCGATGGAGCACCAGCCTTGATCTAGGTCATGCATATTCATATCAGGATAACCTTCACCTCCAGAACCATATCTGACCTAAGCGACGTCTCTAATGGTTTTTGAACAACTTTAAATTGATTCATACTTAAATTTGTCTCTTGGGTCCTATTTATTGCGTAAATACAGTGAATAAAGTGAACATAGATAGTGATAGAACTAGTGAAGTTTCTGCCTGTTTGCTAGTTCTCCAAGAGACCGAAGGCATAGGAATCCACGAAATGCAGCCAAGTATATAGTCAATAGCCTGGAGACCATCCGCATTTCTCTGAGCCAATCAAAACACAGCTTTGACGTAGTGAGAATGGATAACCTGACTCAAATTGTCTATGTTAATCCAACTATGAATGGCCCAGCTAGGGGCTATAATGACGGTTGGCAGAAACTAAAATGATTAATAACCTCCATTTCGGGCATGCTGGTGCACTGTTGGTGCTTTGTGACTGCCTTGAACAGTCTTGGGGCAGAGACTAATCTAATAGGACAAAGCACTTAATTCCAATTTGGGTCTGCTGGTGTACTAGCTGTTTGTGCATAATCCCTAGGCTTCCTTCCTGGTGAATATGCATCAAGCAATTGATTCACCAGCAAACCCAAAATGGAAGTGATTAATGCTTACTCACTTTTTTGCCAAGTCACAGAGCGCTGCTAAACTGCTCTTCACAAACAGCCTGGAATTGGCTGCTCAGCAAGGGCTGTGTATGGCAGGTCTGTGGCCTTGGGTTACACTATCAGGAGGTTATGTTTGGGCGACATTCACCAAAATATGGTCTCGTGACCGCGCAGGCATGGTCCACTCTGGCAATACATTAATTATTATTGCATGTGTTACCTCAGTAACAGTGATCATCTAAATGTAAAATTTACTCGGAATGTTGGGGCAGTGTAAGGTGGTGGTAATGAAGCAATCATTGGTCTCATGAATCCCGATAAGGGCCAGCTACTCCACGTTGGAAAACATCGTGAACTCTGTTAACCTATTTAGACGTGGTTCCTAAGTACTAGTATCTAAATTTCCCAATGGGTAAATTTAGCTTAACCAACGACCCATAACTAGTGCAGGATAAGTAATCTGACGTTAACTAATTATTCATATATTATAAAGAATTGGTCGTGGGCTAGCCTTCCATCATTTTCTATTATATTAGCGAATTCTGGTGACCTGGACCCTGTTGTATAAGCTAAGCAAGGAATTTTTTCTGTAGGAATTTTTCCCTCACTACATTCATTCCTACAGAAAATTCCCAGCTCGTAGGAATATTCCTTGCTGTAGAGGTGTGGGTCAGCAAAGTAGAAGGTAAATAGGATGCATAGGATTCACTCATTTCTTGGGTTTAAAGATTAATATAACACATTTCCTTCAATTTGAAGCGGTAAAGTGGGTAAAATATTAGATACTTTGATTCTTATACCTTCAAATCTGATGCAGATTATCCAGAATGGATTAGAATCTAGATCCACAGGCATGACCTAGAAACCGACCCATTTAGCTGTGGGAATTTCCTACATTGATACTTGTAGTTGTTCCCTATGTAGGAATTTCCCCCAGAAGTTTTCCTACCGAAGTAATTTCCCTCATTCTTTCCTCTGAGTTAAACATGAAAAGACTGGAAAACTAAGGAACACCTTTTAGGTGTTCCCTCAAGAATTCCTTAGGATTTATTGACTGCAAAAATATGATTTTACTAGTCATATATATCTGCTATTATTATAGTACAAAGTTTCTGCTGTTAGATGATTTTTCTGTTGATTATTAACATAATTTGAATAGAAAAAAGAAGCCTCCCAAGCTGGGATTCGAACCATGGACCTGAGAGGGGAGCCTTTCTGGGAAAAAACAAACAGCACTGGGTGGGGATTGAACCACCAACCTGAGAGTTTCATTAGTTACCAATCAAAATTTGTCCTTGACCTAGTTTGTCTCAATTGTTTGTGCCTCAAGAGTGTTGATTGCTAGTGAGAACAAGGCATGTCCCCCCATTTACCATGTACCTTGAAGACTGTTGTTTGAAGTGGGCAGGGGATATTGAGTGGTTCAAGGAGGGAAATATTGTAGTAAATTCCTACATGATTACATCTGCTTGGTGGGAAGGAAAAGTCATAGGAAAATTCCCAGAGAAACATATTGAAATTGTATAGGACTGAAGGAATTCCCTCAGTTTTCCTTGCTTAGCAGCTGGGAAGGAATGGTGCAGGGAAGGAATAGCCTATACTTTCAATGCTTTTTAGCGTAGGAATTTCCCAACGAAGTAAAGGAAAAAAACGTAGGAATTCCCACAAAAAAAATTATTCCTTAGCTTATACAACAGGGCCCTGATGTGGTTCTAATCTTACCATTAATCCGTTCAGTGTCTCTGTTGACTCACGCCAATCCTTCTTTACCATCTTGATGCACTCCTGTGCCATCCTGTTGCACACATTTATTTCACTTACTTGCTCAGCAGTCTTGGCATGTTTGTGTAAGCCTTTACTTGGGCTTCTTAATCTGTGGCCATGAGGCACACTCTTAACACATATTTATCCATAGTTTTACGTTGATTGACATAAATGTGATACAAACTCTCTTATTTTTCCCCCAAACCCCTGACGCACATAAGAAATAATGATATTCAATCCTGAAAGATGTTATATCATATTACGTTAGAGATTGTTTCTATTTGGAGGAAATATTGTTTCTATGGGGAGGAAATTAGATTTCTTAAATGAAAACGATTGATTTGATTAAGGTATTTCAATCCATATTAAGTAGAGTTGAAAGTTGTACTTAATATGGATTGAAGTATCTTAATCAAATTTTAATCAAGTCATACATGGGGAATATCATTAATGTACCGGTATATCCCCGACTGGTCATTCCTGCTTGAATATTTAAATCCTGTAAGAACAAACCAGCTTTAATAAAGATGTTCACCTGAAATGACTCTGTTACAATATGTGGAACTTCATCTGTAGCGAGAACAGAGACTATGAATTTACCTTGCTTCCCTGCAGGAATAAAAGTAATCTAATAATAAACGAACTGGTTTTAACCTCAGACCATTCAATGTTGATCTATCTGCATAATGTGTTGGTGCCTGTTGCAGGCCGTTTTTATTCTGAATAAAATCCGGCCCACATGAAAACATGAATCCCCAAGTCTAAAAACAGAGGAGAAATAAAATCATTTTGATTAGTACGACTGCCTGATGTTAGGAGGGCATTAATTAAATGTTCAGGTTTTGACACTCACAATCTTAGCTGATAAAAACGTGGAAATAATATTCATTGTTTTTATAATATTTTTTCAGCTGACAGGACATACAACAATCTTGACTTGATTACAAATGAAAAAGAGAGACGGGGAAAGGAGAGGAGAGAGGATGAGCAAAGAAAGAAAGGGAGAGAAAGAGGAGGTGGCAGGAGCGAGTGAGAAAGAAAGAAAAAATGTGGATGGGGGAAAGAGACAGAGATGTGAGGAGAAAAAAGAAAACAATTTAAAATGAGAAACTAGCTTTAATACAAATAAATGGTTTTTACAAATGAGCCAATCAATTGCTGTCCTGTTAACTTAAATGATGAAACCAATAATGCTCCTTACCTGATGGACATTTTTTAGGATTCCAACTTGAAGCTGTGGTAGGAAATCCCTTGCGAACATGTGTTAAATATCTAGGTGTGTGAAAATGATCACTACTTTTAATTTTTGCAAAGTATCATTTGCTGAGTTTTTATGCTGAATAAAATGAACGGATGTAAAAGTTGATAGAATTTTAAAATTGTTACTTTTTAGATCATTTTGGTAACCTAACGGCCTGGTCATCATGGTAACCTAACGACCGTTTTACGAAATTTTGTAGGAAAGAATATGTTCATTTGGAAATGGTAACCTTAATTGCCTAAACAGTATTGAAGATGCCTATATGTATTGAAAAGTGTCTAGAACGGCTAAAAGCGGGTAGGAAAACGAATAGTACAGTTGACCTGGGTTGACCACTGGGCTTGGTCGCCAAATATACACACAGCAAAAGTACACAAATGAGTTGGGGAAGAGTTTGAAGATGCAAATGTATTCAAAATCGTTTAGTAACATTTATATGTTTTTTTGTAAACGGTGCATTTGTAGTATAGTTTACATACTCCAAGTAGAAGTGCTATGCATGAATTACATATTTCCTCAGTAGTCTACCAAAATCACGTCCACCTCAACAACTTAATTTTGATGTTAAAAATTCCATTTTCCTGTTACGTAGGGTTCGTCTAATTGATACAGAGTCATTTTCGACCTTTTTTCCTATCTAGGAAAACACTAGCAAAGCAAGAAATTGAAGCTTTCCAGTTGAGAAAATTCCTTGTCACATCTGAGACCCCGCATAAAAGCAATCACAGAACACAAGCCAGGTAAATCCTGCAGCAAAGACTACTGGCACGTTACCAACCGTAGTATACCCAAGTAATGAACACAAAATCCTTGACTTAGCCTAATACCAGAGCAAATCAAATAGTCAGACGACTATTTCACCAAGTCAAGAAGTTCCTTAATTAGTTTACTGAGCCTTCTCCGAGACAGAGCTCACAGATCAACTTCAGTGGAGCTATGTCAATAATAGAGATCTATACATGTATGCAGCACAATATGAGCTATGTCAATAATAGAGATCTATACATGTATGCAGCACAATATGTCACATATAGCGCACAGCAAATCAGTAAAATCATTAACAGATCCATGTATATAATTATATCACATAGTTAGCCACAATAGTAACAGATAGCGCCAGCTCGTCTGGTAACAACATTCATTGTATGACTTGTTGATGGTAATATGGGGGGGGAATATAATTAGTCAAGGAATGTAAATCCTTTCTACAGCATGATCGATATAACGATAACACCAGGGAAGGGGGGTTAAAATCTTTACTGTTTTATTTAATTGAATGTAAATATATGTTACTGTAGTGGTTCTCCACCACTATGAACACCACGGCGCGATAACTCAAATGTTCTTAACATTCTCAATGTATTTAGCCTCCAGTACAGGAGCTAATGTACAAGAGAAATCAAGCCTTGTGATATCATTGTACTTACTCCATGATTTGATACGGAAATTTTATCACTGGACAAGACAACTACGCGACTATAACTTATAATATTATCCGTTGTTACAAAATGATTGACACTCTAACTAAACACGGACCTCAAACAGTCTCATACATCATGACTGACCACCGAACACTTATTTTCAAATACTTACTAAATATAATATATGTTCAACAAGCAAGATTTGCCTGGAAGACCTGCATGTCACTTGACTTGCAGATGGTATGTTCTTTTCTGATTGTAATGTATTGTCTGTTCAGAATAAAAATCCTATATATATATATAACTCCACCTGATGTAAGTAGTAGAACACACATATATATACTATGTTCCCAGGACAGCCTGGACTATTGCTGCTGAAGCACTTAACCTTGAATCCTATTTGTTTCGGGGACAGTACGAGTGCACTTGAGTTTCTGCCAGGAATCCGAATAGCAAAAGGTTATAACTATGGAACCCTATCGGAATTTTGAATAATATTTTTTTTAATGACAATACTTATTCATTTTCTTTGAAAAGATAGATCGTTTACCTACATCTTACTAAATGTTTTAGCTATGTTTAAAAATATAAAGTTTCTGTAAGTATTACCTAAAAATTGGCGACGCCAATTAGTATGTCATGTTGTAGGAAATTAGGAACAGACTATAATAGCTTTTAATAATTTGGCTTTTAACAACCTGGCGAAAAGCAAGTGAAGGTCGAAGGCTCGTTTATTATAATAAACCGCAACCATGAATTAGGTCATTTGTTTCCTTCCTCAACAACATAAAGACCGGGTCCTTCATTATGCAGGCGATATTTCACCTACCTCGCTACATTTTAATAATTTAGTAAAACTGTCGGCTAGATGGGTTTTCAGATTGAATTCAAAGCATACAGTCTATATTCAATTGAAGCCAGATTTTTTAGTATTTCTGGTAAGTATTTAGCTTTCTCAAAGTGCTTAAAATGTAATTCTTAAAATGTAATTCAAAGCATTTCAGGCGTTGTCCGACTAAAATGAGCCTACTTCCAAAAGATTTTACATGTCCTTGATCAATTGCTTTGAACGACGATTACTCCATGCGAAACAAACACGGCATGACATTAACAGAACAGTATACTCTGGGACACAGAATGTCAAAAAAGTTGACGCGGGCCTCTGTGGCGGGAACCTTGCTTAGGCTCACAGATCGATGTATCCGTTTAAAGTTTTACATCTATAAACGTCTGTAAAACAATTCAATATAGGCCTATTGTCTGTAATGTATGACTCTCCATAAGGCTTCGTGCAGTTTTATGCACATCCAGTCAGAGAGGTAGATAGGGCAAAACAATAGGTGTGTTTCCGATTACCCCCCCCCCCCCCCCCCGCGCGCTACCTACAAAAATCTTCCACTACCTAAACATTGTTTTACCATACCTGATTTTCTTTTTACCATACCTTACTATAAAAGCAGGAAAACAGTTTTTACTAGCCCGGAACTGTCAAAAAGCACATTTCCCTTGTTTAAAACAACTATTGTTATAGAATAGACATTTTTTTCAGTTCCTGGGAGGTGGTTTCCTAAAAAAAGAAAAAAAAGTTACCACCTAGTTTTCAGCCAGATAAATCGGCCCCCCCCCCCATTTTTTGGTTTGGCCTAGAGAGGGAGATAGAGAAAGAGTACGTGCAGCTTTGTTTACATAGGATGACGTTCCCTCTGACAATGCATCACTGGCGGCCTTCACGAAATGCGCATGCGCTGCTGATAATTGTGTAATGTCACTGTGCTAGGGCCATTATTTTGGTCAAGATGACCCAATAGAGACTGTACAGTGACTTATCATTCGTTTCAGTCACATCTATATCGGATAACTAACGAGTTGGTTGAAGCAACGAGTGCAATATTCTAAGATGATTAACAAATATTTAAACGTAAATAAACGACATCTTTTGTCGGAAGTGGCATACAAAATATGGATCTATATCAATTGATGAAGCGGACACATGCATGTGTCTTGCTCTCTGTCGGTATAATAGTAATCAACTCAAAGACTACAATGAACCAACGGTTACAATGAATTGATTGCTTATACAGGTAAATATGCCAATAAGTCCTCATCCCAATTTTCCCCTACCACTTTCAATTATTTCTCGATCTTGCCTAACGTTAGATATTGTAGCCCTATTTCGTGGAGGTTAGGACCATGCTGTGCATATTGGTATTAATTAAGCAGATCTCGTGGACCGCTACTTAATATGCTGAGGTCGTTACTCAATAATGTATTATTTATTTCATCTGCTTCATTCCGAAATGATCTTATATTCAGGGAACAGATCGACAAGCCTTTCATGGCTGATAGTTCATCGCACTAACCGATTCCATTCTTGAGCTTGTTTGATTGTCAAGCTTGTTTGATTGTGGAGCTTGTTTGATTGTCAAGCTTGTTTGATTGTCCAGCTTTTAAAGCAAACCTTGTACACATTTGTTTTGACTTAGCATGCTGTACATCTTGGTTCCTGTTGCTGACCAACTAGTAGGCCTACAAGATCTATGGAATCCAACTAGTCATTTCTTGGTGAGACTTTATGGACGAGCAGTCATGTCACTGTAATAATTCAGCGTAAAGGTACTGAAATGTCCTGTATTCTTGCATATTGTACTGTATTCATGCGTATTGTCCTGTATTTATATGGTACACTCTATATCGCATGGTCATATTGTAAATTCTAAAAATAACCCATCCACTTAACTCCTCCTGGGCAAGGCTGATGGACCATAATTCATTATATATCTTGTTGTAGGCTTATATGATGGGGAGTAGTGGTAGATATATTGAGTCACCGCGTTTTCTGGAGCTCTGGAGGAGGTTCGGGTATGGAAGAGCTAGACTAACTTTATTAATCAGAAAAATGCGTGGGTGAATGGATATGGTAACATATACCCCAGGCACACGAGCTGGTAGTGTTGCTCTATTCCCATGAAATAGTATCAACTCCATAGTACATTAATGGTAACGGCAGAAAGAACTGGATCTTGTCATATCTTATCTAGGTCTGTTTACATTTTTTATCATCCTCCTGCATGATATGTAAAACCTTTACAAAATAGAGTATTATTTAATTCAATTCAATATTTGGAATAGCTTCATAGATTTATGCAAAATAGTATTTTTTGATTAATTTGCTTTATTTCTATATCAGTACCAAGTATACGTTCCTCCATTTCGTGGATGATATTATATAAGTAAAACATCATCTCAATCAACTTCTTGGAAGTATTTGAGAAGCTCACAATTCCGTCCTGTGCACGCATAAGACATCTAATATATCGACCCTTGCCTTCAACCGTGTTATATAAAGGAGGTGCACAAAAGTGCAGCAGAATGCTTAATCACTAGAACCACAGTTATTACTTGGAACTTCCCTAATTGGAATTCCATGCAATCTTCAGAGCACATATGCCATACAAAAGTTGCCAGGAAGGGAGCATCCGAGATATATAATCATTTCGTATTGGTTGCAACCGACACAAATGAACAGCACCGTGGTAGAATATGATTGGTTTCCTGAGATGGCCATGTAGGATGCAGTTCATATACAAAAGCAAAAGCCTCCAAGCTTACAGTGACATAGTTGCATAAGAGAAGATCTCTCCAGCATATTACCCACGCTATATAGCCATTTACACCAATTGATCCTGGGGGTGCATGGATGCTTTCAATCCCTCAGAAAATATGTATACATTGTTTTATTTCTGAACCGTCAGAGATAAATTTATTGACCTCAGAAACCTAGGCCGGGCCTAGCCTAGGGGCACCTCATGTAGGCCCTACTTAGCATCGTACACAGTCAAACATATTAAAGGCCTTTTCAGGACCAAAGATGTATTCTTAGTCATGACTATCACTGTCAAAAGGATAAATAAAAATAGGATCAAAATGAGTAGCATTCCCTGTCAACCTATGCATTTCCATATTCCCCGCCACAAAAGATCCAATTATCATAAAAAATATTGGCATGGGAGCATTCCATTGTTGCATAATGTGTGATTGTTCTGTGATATGAGGTTTATTGATTATTCTACTCTCGGGACGGGACAATAAATGGACCAGGCTAATGTTTTGAAGTGAGTATGTTAATCTGTTAACTGCATGAGTATAGGTTACTTTCACATTGTTTCTCTAATTGATGATCATAACTAATCACTCCTCATATTATATTAGAAGAAGGCACCGGAATTTGTTGAGCGGATTCACTATCATAATTATGAATTCGAAACAAAGAGGCTAATTGGGCGTTGGTACATCTGGATCAAGTTTCTATACTTTGTGGTGAGTCATTGGTCATTGGGATGCATATAAACAGTGCGTTCTTCCCTCCTGCTGCTGCCAAACCCCAGTTGCAATTACAGGAGTGAAGGAGACGGCTGTTTGACAAACCTAATCTTCCAATATTCACCCGGCAACAATGCCTTCGACTTGTCACAGACCATTTGATATAAAACCATTCTTTCGACATTATACATATCCTTCCAAGGAGGAAAAACAAAAGTTCTTTATCAGTCCAATACAACTTATACAACACATCTAATAGCTAAATAATATAAGAGTTATATTTAGTGGTACATTGGGAACACCGTAATTGTTTACACAGTTAAAGTGTCAGTAAACCCCAAAATATTATGAGCAAATCCATTTCTTTGCTACTAATGAAATGTAACCACCCCGGTTTTACTTAATTCAACATTTAGCAAGTTTTACCCATTTAAAGGAGGGAAAAAGTAGTTCCACAGTTTAACACTCCATTCAAGGCACCAAGTTTGCCTATGTCACAAAGTTGCACCAATCTTGAAATGAACATGCAATGAACACAATAAACAACTCTCATAATTGCTCTTGGAAAGAAGGAGGGTGGGGTGGGAGGAAGGAGTTTGACCAACGCAGGTGGGCAGAGCAAAACAAACTGTGTTACATGTATAGTTCTCTGGTCAAAACAATGGCTGAAATGGATATTATGTTCATTTTGGGCGCACCTTTGTGATGTCACACAGCACTCTCAGTGCCCTCTTGTGCTAAACATACCTTTTCAACTAAGCTTTCCCAATTCGTGCCTGTAAGTGACTATAAGTTAGACATAAATGGAAGTAAAAAATTGAGACTTGGGTGTTGTATTTATGGCTCCATGAAGTTTGTTGTCCTAAAAGTGACCAGGAACCCGTTGACTGACCCTTTAAATGTATGTTAAGTAATGCTGCTTATGAGAAGGTAAGGAGTGTAATGATCTAATAGAAGAAGACTAAGAAACACTGAGACATGTGAGATCCCTTCTGGATCGGAAACTCAATTGATTTATTTGGGAAGCATAGTTATAACATCCTTTTACAAATGATCTGTGGTGTGGATGTGGTCTGTATAGATATAGATAGAACCTAATGAGAATGTGGTACAAGGGACACTATTGCACAGTCCGAGATGTTTGTTTTTTCATGGCCCACGAGCCGATAGGTGAGTGAGCCACGAAAAAAACCCATTGAGGACAGTGTAAAAGTGTCCAGGACAGTGCAATAGTGTCCAGCAATTTAATTCTATATTTACTCCCACGTTGCTATGTATAAGTATATAGCTGTGTACCAGGGGGAGGAAGAGGGAATGGCAATGTCATACCACACGCGTTGAACTGGTGCAAATTATCACACTACTCCCGCCCATACAAATAGCATATGTGGTACATACACCAACGTGGAGTAAATAAAGAGTATTGGGTAACCTAGAATCAGATCGTGAATGGTAGATAAACGTAGAATAATACTTTGGCATTAGCATAATTATCGATTTTAAAAATATGACAATAAAAATAAATGGGTGTTAATTAATAGTTGTATTATAATTAGGTTGGGCAATATTACGTGTTGTCACATAACAGTGTGTCTTATCTCACTTATAACAATGACGATATTCAAATAATTCAATTCCTGTCTAACGTCTGCAATTTCCTTAATTGCCCACAATAAGTATACAAATCCCACTATTTACAATATGAGAGAAAAACTGCCAGAACTCAGAGGTCATGAGCATGTCTAAAGCACTGGTGTTATCCATGTCTGAAGACCAACAATGATTGGGGGAATCACATTGAATAAAAGGCCACACGTCGCTTGGTGGCAAATGGGACATCTATAGCAGATAGCCTCTCCTTCACCCACTGAGAAAGAAATAGAAATGAGAGTCCCCTAACTTGAGGATGCAGGAGGGGTTTCGGTGACTGCTTAAAAGATTGAGGGAACGCCCATTGAGAGGTTTTTATTAGGCTTGGTGCCGCCTGTCTAATTTGTAAGCATATGGAGCGTGGGTGGTGAAGGCAGTGGAGTTTAATCCTGGTTTGAATTCTAAAAGCCGGTTGATTGCTCCATCGACTATTACTGAGGATCTATGGAAATCAATATTACCACAATTGTACAAATTCTGTATATTATGCTTAGGTTTGAGTCTATGTGGGGTATCAGCAAACCAGGCATTTTGATTTTGATTTTATTATAACCGCTGGTTAATTGATATAATTTGATTTTGAAGGTCAACCTTGAGCGAACATGGTGAGATAATCAACTGTTCCTATTTGGACATTATCTTTATTCCCAGGGGCCCGTTGCTCCGTTTTCTCGCTAACTATTTCCCCATACATTTCCAATGGAGAAATAGTTAGCAAGAAAACGGAGCAACGGGCCCCAGTAGCGTTATGTGTGTAACGGATGTATCGTTATAAGAGGTGTACATAAATTAGCCTCACAGAGTTAAGATGTTAAATGTACAACTTTCTTTCACTCATCTTATCAACCCATATACTGTGAATATACGTCTTTCCAATTGCATTGATCAAATGAAGGAATAGTTCATACCTATATTGTCTAGATATTCCATTTTATTTGCATATATATGAATACAATTTGATGTGTCTGGGGAATCATATGAGCCCAAAAGATGACTGGATTAAAAACTTCACCTTGTACATTAACAAAAAATGCCATTAGCGACACAAAGACCCAATGGAAAGTGATTTGACATTTTGATTTGTTTCTGATTGTGACAAGGAGCTTCGACCCCAGTAAGAAATATTTTACCAGCGGCTGGAAAAATGTCACGGAGAAACAAGCACAATGCTTCTCGATCAATCTTTTCCCTCGACAACCAAACCTTCTGCAGAAGTTGTTGCTTTCCTATACCTGTCTAATCTGACGCAGCAATCCTGCATCGCGTTTCCAGGGCTAAAGTAATGTGTCACAGAATTCTATGGGACCCGAAAAGATGTTCTTCCTGTCGGGTATCCCCAATGTTCATGCGTAGTACACCAGGAAGCTTATATTTCTAAGAGGATTCTTTTCAAATATTTATATCGAAAATCCTTTCTTTTATATGCCGTGTTTACAAACAAGGGAGGGATAGTACCCTCCACTTTCCCGCAGATATATATTATAATAATAATATTATTATATATTCCGATATCTCACCTGTATATAACGGTGTCCGGTATTTTCCCCTTCTGCTCCCTCCCCTTCCCCTTCCCCTGCCTCCCCTTCCCCTTCAGGTGTGGCGGAAGAGCATGGCCCACATGGTCAGGATCCATCCATATATATAACTTATTCCTTACATTGTAAAGTGTAGCGTAAATAACGAATATATATATATTAGGACTCCCTGTATATCCCTGATCCTGGATCAGTCTATCCCACTCAGTTTCTGCCCTTCCCCTCCCTCCCTTCCCTTTCCCATCAAATAAAAAATATATAATATGACTCACTACCCTAATCCTGGATTTTGTTTTATTTAATTTGTATTTAGGATGTTTATACAGCATGCCATCAAGAAATAGCCATGGTATTACAATAAGGCACATACTGCGTACATTGTCAAATACAATACAATGAAGTTATCGAGATATGGGCTCACGGGGGAAAATTCAACAAGGAGTCAGTCACCACTTTAATGTAATGTTGTACTTAATGTTTACCTTTGTCATCATGTTAACGAGAATCTTGTATATAGGCTTGAAGTGACTGTTCAAGTTCCATTTTTTCTTTCTTATTATGAAGCAATTTCTATTTCCGAGAGATTGTATATGTACAAAGGTCACTGGACTTTGTTTTGTATCTAAATATGTAGTGAAATTCTGCCAAATAAAATTGTTTAAAAAAGATACCTATGTTTAAATATGCAGCATGTGTGTGTAGACAGGCGCCCCTGTGCCATAAAGACTAAACATTGCTTCCCGACTGCACAAAGGGCAGATAACAGCTATCCTATAACTGTCTATCTGACTATCTTCGCAAGCATTACCATTGTTATTGCCATTGTTGCCTCCGGATTGTTATTTCCATGCGCTTTGCTTAACTATCCACCCGGGTTCCCTATACCGATATAGTGTCCATTACCAATGTAACCTTTTATTCAACATGTTAGTTGGAGGACCAATAAAACAAGGTAGAGTGCCCTGGCTTATATGTTTAACCAAGATTTATTTACGAGTTTGTCTCTTGGCAATTGTAAATATGAACACAACTCATATAACTGTATCTATGGGGAGATGCTTCATTGGGGATTTATGAAGCCTACTTATGGAATTCCCGTCATTAGTTGGCTTTATTGGCTATTTTCCGAATGCAGATATTATCTTGAGTATGGACCTCCCATTACAGCTTTGCCGCTACTCCATAATCTCTACGAAAGCTCATATATCATAATAACATATCATTGCAATAACACTTTCGAACATCAGAGTTACACTATTATACTAAAACATGTTATAGTTCTTAATTTTGAAGAGGTATAATAGATCGGCTGTCTTAAAAATCAGTCTTCTGAGAAGGGCAATTTGTATTTTGGGGACTCATTCACATGCACACATTCAATCACTGTCGGGATAGAAGTTGATGTATTGATAAAATACTACACATCTGTTGCGACGGCATTACAAGTCTCTATCAAACTTGAATGCCTCTTATCCTATAGATCTAATGAATATTCCTGCTGTGCTGTGCTGTGTTGAGAAAGTCATTGCTGATCAGTATTAATAAAACTTGGTTTTATTCATTTTGGTCGGTCATCACTATCAACAAGTTTCTGCTTCTGCTTTTCGTCGACCAGCACCCATAAATATATATTGTCTTTTATATCTACTTCAGTCAGAATCGCTACTATTTAAGACATGAAAGAAAATGAGTTCATAAATTGTTGAAAGTAGGCCTAAATATACATATTTCAAAGCTATCCTTTTTCATTAGCTGCCCCTTATTGCATATTGCTTGTATAGAGTCAGCCATCTTATATTAACAGCCTTAAAACAGAAGACAATCATAAATTTATGCATTTCCTTTGTAAGGAATGCCCACATAAATGCAGCTCGTTCCGGCTAGAAGAACAGACACTCGGACCTTTTATCTGAACCGAATGATTTAAGGCCTTACACCATTGTATCAACAAGCCAAGCGGTTTATTCTCAAACAAATCCAATAGCTGGCCCGCCCGAAGATCGTAATGTCTCAGCCCATCGAGATGTTCGGGTTATACAGCCGAGAGTAATTGTTGAGCTATATGGAAATTGGCCGGACATGACAGAACAAACTCGCAGCGATATGAAAATGTCATTCTATGGAACGCATCAGATTCTTATTCTCCGCATAACGGATTCCAGACACTTTTCTTTCTATTGCCCCTCAAAGTCCCTTAGCCAGGAAAATATTGATAAATCAATTGTGATAAATATATAAATCATAGAGAAATATTCACAAATCGCATCCATCATTTACTTCATAGTGAATCGATCCAGTTGGACAGTAGATGATGCTATCAAAGGTTCACTCAATTTTGGACAATACGTATAAACTGTACGAGATCCAAAGAGGAACTGCCTCACAAAGGGTTAAATGAATAATTGTTGATTAGATTCGACCATTTATTTCGTCAGTACAGGAGATCAGTGGAAGGACAATCCTAGTATGTTGGGTTTTCATTGTCGCTATTTGCAATGTGTAAGTATGTGTACAAAATAGCTGCGAATTGGACAATAGTTTACATACAATTGCTCCCACGTCTATTAAAGCAGGATAGATTTCATTCATCTCATTGTGAAAGATAAATTACAAGACCAAAACATAAAGTATAGCTATTACTCAGTTGGCAAGGAACACATGTACATAGAAATATTCTCACAATCCCACATGGTGAAATAAAAGGGCCTGCTCATGTCTTCAGAACACTGGTGACCAATTGTCTAGCTATATCCTGAATTGCTAAAATATACTGAACAACCCTGCAAACTGCTCAGCAAACAGAGCCTTAGTTATTACACGGGCTGCGGGTATGGGGTAAGGCTTAATTCACGACGCAGAGGGCGGCCGACGTTCAGTCTCTATATTAATAAAATAAGGGTTTGGAGCCTTAAACTGCTATCTTCTCTGAAACCGCTGGCCAGATCTCCATTATATTTCACATGCACATTGCCAAAAATGGTGCCGAACCATTCCACTATGTTTCATAAACAAATTAGGGTTGGAAAGGGGTTAGAAATGGGTTTACATCGAGCACCACCATCCAGGGCCCCCAGCACTGCCTGAAAACAAACCTATCAGTGCCCCTACACCAGGTTTCAGGGTCACCCAAAGCATGATGTCATGGACAGGTACCATGGCAAGTCGTTGCTTCACTACAGGACTGGAGTTGATATATTTCACCATATTTCCACCAAAAGGAACTCAGGAAATGTCCATTGTGGGGGCAGGGGGAGAGGCAATGAGAGGCAAAAAAACATCTTAACAGAGTTCCATTTGAGGTATATGGGGTGGGGGGAGGGGGTAGTGTAGGGGAGGGGGAGGGGGAGGGGGGGAGAGGGGCGGGGGAGAGGGGCGAGGGGAGAGGGGCGGGGGAGAGGGGAAGTGGGGCGGGGGAGGGGAAGGAGGGAGGGGGAGGGGGGAGAGGGGCAGGGGGGGGGGAGAGGGAATGGGAGGCAACAACAATACAACAGTGACAAAAAATATTTTAACAGGGTTCCATTTAAGGTATGAATGTTAATACAGATACTAACTTACAGAGACAACTTGAAAGAGAAAGATGGATGGAGAGGGAACAAGGAGAGTGGGAAGATGTGCATGGGCCCCACTGTCCCACTAGCAAATCCCGTGCGAAGCACAGGTATTTGCTAGTCATAAATAATTACAACTAGATCAAAGAGAAGAGTTTTAACTCAGATAGCAAACGATTTGGCATAATTTAACGATTCCAATGAATCTTATTGCATGAAAATTCAAGCATAAGTCGCCGCTCTGTGAGCATTTTCACATGAATGGGTGGGGTTTTTGCACTGAGATATACAACGGGAGTGTTCGCCTGTGCGCAACCCAAGCCATGCACGTTTCTATCAGAACCGTCCAATTATTTATATCACAACTTAGCTTGTTATTAACTCCGCAACTAACTGATCTGCATCATGCGTTTTGTTTGGAAATCCTGTGATTTCTGCAGAGTGATGTGCTTCGGCGAGACGTAAAGGCGTTTGTTAATTTCATATTTTCGTGTAAAGAAAGTCGAGGAAACGATTACACAAGGCAATTTTGCCATTTAAACACTGTAGTCGTGGGATAGGTATCTGGACAAGAGATACCATGTCATTGCTGACACCTGGTGTCGGAGACTAACACCTCATCTCTCCTCCTAGCTGTCCCACTACTTAACCTACTCACCCCTGTCTCTCCCCCTCACTCTGCTCCAGCGCTTCACCCTACTACAGCTTCTCCTTTTTCAGCCTCCAAGACCGCCATCTAAATCTCATCTAATCACACATAGTTTTGGCCCATCCATGCCTCTAACATCGAAATAGAGACTGGAATACTCACGACACACCTCAGGAAATATATACCTAGGTATTCAACTGAAAGGAACTCAGTTGAATCTGCGCATAAAGTATGGCCGATAACAACGAACTAAGGGACGCTGATGGTGGACACGCTGATGGTGGACACGAGGAGCCGAAAGGAGACAAGAAAAAGCCTGGGAAGAAAGCGGACAAACCCAAGGCACCAACTTGCATGTCCCTACAGAAGGAGCTAACAGGAGTAGGGGGTGAGATAAAAGAAGTTAAGTCTCAGGTGGCCACAATACTTTCAACACTGGACCTGATAAGAAAGGATCTAAAGGGAGACAAGGACTCGGAATCAAAGTCCCGCCATAACGAGTCAGACAAAGAAAGCCGCTCCTCCCGGTCAAGGAGCAGGAGGTCAGAGTCCAGCGGCCACTCCCACCGAACCAAGAAATCCTCCCCATCCAGGAAGAGGAAGGCCGAATCTAATGACCAAGAAAAGAAGAAAGAAAACGACGACGAATATCAGGAGAGAAAAATAAAAGTGGAGGACTGGATTCACAGGAATACTAGACAGTCATTCCCCGGACCAAGAATCCTAAGACGCCAAATGATCACAGACGATTTCATTGAGAAGCAGATAGACCAGGAGCGATTTGCAGACGGCTTACATGGTAGGGTTAACATTATTGGTAATATTCACCGTGCTAATATTATGTCGAAACCTTATATGTATGTGCAACGTGATGGTAACCAAACCGTCAAGCAAAGGCTAGATGCCCGATCTACATTAACTTCTGTGGAATATATCGATGGTTTCCTAACCCTTCTCAACGACCCAGATGCATATAAAGATGAGCAATATGAGGATATTATGCTGCACTTAAGGCAGGTAACAAGGGATATCATGGAACGCCCCTGGAATGATGTGAGACGCTGGTCTCAGTTTGTGTTTGATTCAATTGAGAACGGCAGGTTCACATGGTCTGATAAAGCATCGATTCAAGATGAGAGAGTAAGGATCTGCCTCACAGGAGGAGGCATATCCAGAAGCAGTGCAAATGCAAACGACGCCAAATACCACCAGTCCTCATCAGCTCTACCTAAGAAGGACAATGGAAATAAAGCCCAAATTGAAACCGTCTGCAGGCCCTACAACACCAACAAAGGATGTAGGCACAGTGGTGATCACAAGGAGGGAGCCATTTCCTGCTTACACATATGTACATACTGCGACTCCATTGGCAGGAAAATACCACACAGTGTGCGCGAATGTGAACGAAGAATAAGGCATGCATCCCAGCAAGCCGAAGGTGCCTTTAAGCCCGGAGCTCGAGGAGGGAACAACAGCTCATATAATGGCAGCAACTACACCAGGAGCAAGGCGGGAAGCCCTATGGATAACTCCGCCAGTAGTGTCTCAAAAAACCAGTAGGCGGCGCATCTGGTGCGCCGCTACCCATCGGGCCGAAGAAACTAGGCCACACCGACCTAGTGCCCCCGATCAAAGCCGAATACATTACTGCACATGATCGCGCTACACGCGAGACCTCAGCCGAGATCCATCATGGCGGACACCAAAACAAAAACTCGAAACATAATATCTCGGAAGTGAATCATAGACTCAATCCAAATGCCACATGCTTTACCCCTCAACCGAAAGATATATGTAGTGAAAGGCAGGCAGACAACAAACCCTATGGACTCACCAGGGATTATTTCCAGCGAGTGGAGGCAGTGTGCCAGGGCAAGGCACACCCGTCCACAGCATACACATACCCGCAGCACCTATCTGCACACCGAAGGATTACATGGCCAGACCCCGTACAACACCAGCAATGGTGCAACTTAGACGAAATTTACTTAATTTACTTAATTTACTTATTAAGTTAAATCGTATGGTGTACCAAATGCGATCGGGGCAAAACGAGTGCTACCAACAAGACTCCATCTACAGGCATGGGAACACAGACTATCTGATTCAAGTGATGACAGGGAACGGCTATCATTCATAAGGTATGGCTTTCCCATGGGCTACTCCGGGCCAGTGTCTAATAATTCTAAGGTCAGGAACCACCCAAGTGCTACAAAGTTCAGTGACAAAATCGATCATTCTATAAAGAAAGAAGTGGCACTAAAGGGACTGTTAGGACCGTTTGATTCCCCTCCATTCAAACAGTGGTGCCATACATCCCCAATAATGTCAAGGGCTAAACGTGAGTCGGAGGACAGAAGGGTTATAATAGACTTGACATTCCCCGAAGAAAATTCAATAAATCGCTATATCGTAAAGAACTCTGTCTGGGGCCAGGAACGCCCCCATACTCTCCCCACGGTAGGAGACCTGGTATCGGAGGTGAGCTTGATGACGGGGGACATACACCTGGCCTCGATCGACATCTCCAGAGCATATAAGAACTTTACCTCAGACCCACTGGACTGGTGCTTGCTGTGCTTGCAGTGGGGAAACCAGTGGTTCTGCGACGTGACAATGCCCTTCGGCAGTAGGGCCTCAAGCACACACATGCAAAGGGTAGCTAACACCATTGTGAGGATAGTCAGGGAAAATGGATACCGCGCATACATGTACCTTGACGACCTCATACTCGTTGGTGAGACCCTAGAAGTGACTCAAGATGCCTACCAGTTCGCCAGAGGCCTCCTAAAAGATCTAGGGCTACCTGAGGCCCCAGAAAAACTCAAGGCACCAGCCAAATCCGTGAGGTGGCTGGGCATACTGATTAACACCAACGACATGACCCTAAGCATACCACAGGACAAAGTTGAAGAGGCAAAGGCTCTGGTGGACAAATACATCAAACGCAGATCTCTAACAAAAACCGAACTACAGTCAATCGTGGGGACCCTGATACACATAGGCAAATGCGTGGCCCCCGCTTGACTATTCGTGTCAAGGCTACTAGACGGACTGCGAGAGTTCAAGGGCAAGCACATGAACATCAATAGTCCCATGAGGGAGGACCTCAAGTGGTTTAGCCAGTTCTGCGATCAATGGAATGGCGTATCGATCATACCTAACACATCGTTCTCCAAGGTGTATATGGTGGATGCCTGCCTGTCAGGGATCGGAGGTACTGATGGAGAGTATGCATACTCCAAACAGGTCTGCCCACACCATCAAGAGGTGGAAAACATCTCAGAACTAGAGGCAATAAACGTGGCAGTAGCACTGCAAAATTTTGTGGGCCCCGAGGACAGGGGCACCCACATACGAGTACTGTGCGACAATGAAGCAAGTGTATCTGTCCTAAGCACAGGAAAAGGAAGAAACAATGTCATCATCAAGGCAGCGCGAATCGCCTGGATGATCCAGGCACTATTCGATCTCACCATCTCATACGCTCACATTGCTGGTTCCAATAATGAGGTGGCAGACGCATTAAGTAGAGCGCACATGGGCACTAAAGACTTTAATAAAGCTAAGATGTGGGTCGATCACTACGGCCTAACGGTCATCGACCCAAATATTGAAGCAGTAAACTCATGCAATGACATTCTCCATTTTAGGGACAAGTCTACAAGCTCTGGGAAGGCGAGCTGAGGCCACTCAAGAAAGCGCATGGAGTAAGGGCACGACTGCCAACCGAAAATTGAGTGTGGCCACATACTCCGCATTTGCACGTTATGCACAGTTCGACCCACACAGTGCCACTGTCGGACAGGCATGTGCATACCTGCAATACCTATCCGAGCATCTACCATCGCCAAGATCCGTCGCAAACCATCTAGCAAACATAAAAACCTACCTGAGAAAGTGTGACTCTGATACATCACCCTGGGAGCATCAGAGGGTAAAGTGGCTCATAGATGGGCTGACTAAAAACAAGGCCTACATACCAAGAATAAAAGATCCCCTGGACCCGCAAGTGCTCAGAAATATGATACTCCTCCTCGGAAGTGAGTTCAATGATCTAATAATTAAAGTGGCATTGTTGTTGATCTTTCAAGGGGCGCTTAGGCAATCAGAGGTGACTCCACGATCCATCAAAGCCTTTGACCCCCTGAAACACCTCACTAGATCAGATGTGGTCGTCGAACCTAATCTGAACTCAATATCTGTGAATATAAAATCAGCAAAGAACATGCAGTCAACTTATCAACGAAGAACCATCGAGCTCGCCAAGTCCCCGGACAAGCGAATGTGTGTAGTCAGGGCAATAAGTGAAATGCTAAGAAAAGACCCCACTACACAACCCGACCAGCCATTTATATGCTTCCAGGCCACAATAAGACCGGTCCCAGCATGTAAGCCGCAGATGGAAAAAGCACCTAAAAGACAATAACATAAACACTAAAAACCTCAGCTTACACAGCTTAAGAAAATCAGCAGCAACTGTCGCATTCAATGCAGGGGCTACAGAACTTGAGGTACAAATTTATGGCGGGTGGTCTTCACAGGCCTACAGAGCCTACGTAAAGACAAAATACTCCAAAACGAACAGGAAGATCATAAAAGCCATAGCCAAATAACAATTCTAAATTGCTAAATAACAAGCTAAAAGTAACAAGCTCAAAAATCTTGACATTCGCCTAGAAATCTTCACTAGCAAAAACTCAAAATATAACAATTCTCAATTACAGCCACCCATAAACAGCCTTCTTCTCTCAACTCCACTCTCTCAATCTAAACCCTCCCTCCCACTCCTTAAACACATAACTTCTGGTTTCTTGGCCTATATATATCATGTATATGCTTGTTTACAAACAAAATGTATATCAACATGTCATATCTCATTATATGTACAATAATTAAAATCTTACCTAATAAAATTTTAATTAGCCCAAACCCTCTCTTACTCTTGTCTTTCATAAGCCAGGCGTCACCAGTAATGGGATAGGTATCTGGACAAGAGATACCGTGTCATTGCTGACACCTGGTGTCGGAGACTAACACCTCATCTCTCCTCCTAGCTGTCCCACTACTTAACCTACTCACCCCTGTCTCTCCCCCTCACTCTGCTCCAGCGCTTCACCCTACTACAGCTTCTCCTTTTTCACCCACCCACCCTCACCAAATCTATTTAAGGCTAACGCGGCTAGTGCCTATATAATGTATATGCTTGTTTACAAACAAAATGTATATCAACATGTCATATCTCATTATATGTACAATAATTAAAATCTTACCTAATAAAATTTTAATTAGCCCAAACCCTCTCTTACTCTTGTCTCTCGTAAGCCAGGCGTCACCAGTAATGACATAAATATCTGACATAAGTATCAGTATGGTTACGAACGTAAATGCAAGGTTCACCACATAAATGATATTCTGCCCCTGGACTATTAAAAACGAAGCCAGGTCATCGGCTCCATAGGGTTTATTTGCACTGTCAGAACCACTGCCCAATTTCTTAAAAACTGCAAGGAATTGCACGGAGAACTTTTGGGATATCACTGCTGACAAAAAGTAGCACCCCGGATGCTGGAACGAAAATCACTATTTTGGGGCTCAGCTGATGGAGGCTCAGCTGATTATAAGAATACAATATATATGATATTTACTGGGATGAATAAATTAGTCAAAAACATATAATAGTATAATAGGCACATTTCCTACATGAATAGGGGATTTAGCTTCATAATCTAACGATTTTATTGAATCCAAAAGCACTGCCCTTTGTTTGATACCTGTTCTTCTTTACACACTCCTCTGTTTTGCTGATGGAGGAGCTCGGCTGCAGCCCCCTGTTGTGTCCAATGACGTTGGCCATGTTGGTGCGTTGAGGAGGAGAAGAAATAACACAGACAAGCGTCTAATATTATTACTCTGGTTTATTCAGTTTGTAGAGGAGATCCTGATTATATGGCATACACAGACAGTCAGGTGTGTGAAATAGTATAAGGAATAACATAGTGACATAGCTGTAAATGTTGCAGCATGGCAAGCAGCGCCACCCAGTGGAAAAACACAATGAAATGAACATAAATATAATGAAATGCACATATTGCAAGGTTGCACGGATCGTGCGCGTACCAAATATTGTGTTGATTTCATTGAGTAGTATAATAGCGGAACTCCACTATAGGAAAAAAACGGCGCCAACAGGCAAAATTCGTTGCCGACATTTCTAAAAATTCGGAAAATTCGACATGACTAAAAATTCTAGTGGATGAGGGGGTAAAATGGGTTGTTGGCAACACATTTATTTGTTGCCAACAATTGCAAAATATCTAACTTGATTAGATATTTCGTCGCAAAAAATTCGTCGCAGCCGTTTTTGCCTGTTGGCGCCGTTTTTTACCTATAGTGGAGTTCCGCTATAAGGAAAGGTATGTTTGTTCCTGGCACTACAGTAAGTACGTTTCCTTGACTTTGCTTTGCGCCTTATTCATTGGTAGGTTACCAGTGGTCAAGACTCCTTGAACTTATAATAGCTTTGGTGTTGGTGAAAATTAGATCGATCATTGATATAGTGGATGATGTTGTTCTTTGGATTAAATAATTCCTTTGTTCAAAGTGATGGTAACTGTTTATGCTGATTTGTACCGCGTTAAAAATCTCGAGATATAAAGATATCATGGCGTTGATTTCATTGATCAATGATAGCTCCTAATGGAATTCAGATTTCTGTCTGGCTTTGTTGGATTATCTATTCTATAATACTGGGAAACCCTCCCCCACCCCCAATAGGTGGAATAATTCATTTTTCACGATGCACCCTGAATCGTTGAGAGAGATCGAGTAGCCTATTAGATGGGATAACTGAATATGAATTTCACCAAGAAGAAGCTAGCATCGACGACACTGCTACTTATTTGTTTAAATTTTCTGTTTCAGGATAATGTATTAGTTATAGATTTAGATGATCATTCCTAATTTGTCGGATGTCAGTGACAATGAATGAGTGTTGAACAGTGTATACGAGGTTACCACTCTAGTACCAAAGACACTATAATAGGAAAATGTTATTATGCGCCAGTGGAAAATAACAATAATCACAGTTTTCATGCAAATATAGCATCAGTGACACTATTGTTAGATAGGATATGTAGGCTAACCATGTTAAATTGGAAAGAAATGTACTCTTAAGGGCCTAGTCCACTAAGCCGATTCTCATGCGATTTTGCGCTGCAGAGGACTCTTTAGCACTAAGTTGTGTGAGAATCGCCTTAGTGGACTAGGCCCTATAATCCACTATTGCATAGACGATACCGTAGTAGGAAAATGATTCTCCATTTGATAAAGTCATAATAATAACCAGCGTTATCGTGACTCTCTTTGGCAATTACAACACCGATATAGAATAATAGCTTTTCAAGTCATAATATGTAACTAAGCCACTAAGTCCACTAAGCCGATTTTAATGCGATTTTGCGCCGCAGAGGAACCTTTTTCACTCAATTCCATGAGAATCGCATGAGAATCGGCTTAGTGGACTAATGCCTTTAGAATCAGTGACTTATGTCGGGTAATTATTTCCACACTTTCAAAAATGGCTTATGTCAGTCTTGCAGATGCCCCCCCCCCCTCCCACCCGCCCACACACACACACCTCGTTCTTTCCCGCCACCTACCCCCCCCCCCCCCTGCCCCTCACACGCACTTCATGAATTGAGATACTATCGTGTACTCTCTTGGAAATAGAAATTAAATCCACTCATTTTTTTTAAAAATCACAAATAAAGAATTATCTTATCTAATCTAATATTTTCATCGCCCAATCCCACCCACAAGAAAATAAACCTCTATTGCACCAGTTTTTACCCTTTGCTTTTCCCTGCAGTTTAATGTTGGTGAAGGGGCAGAAAATACTAACTACTCTTAGCTCTGAAGATTTTCATGCGATTTACAGTATAGTATTCCTACCAGAGTTTCACATCAGCCAAATGACACACAATTCAGATCAAGGGCTTTGTGATATTGGGGCAATGAGCTCCATTTCAGACATGGAGTGGGTCTGAAACTGAAACTGAATGGAAGCCACGGACATTAGAGACTCACTTGCTAATGGAAGAGGTCAGTAGGCCCTAGGTTCGTTTTTAGATGGGTCTATTACAGGTCTGTTCTCTTGGTGACTTACAGTTATGGCAATGGGCTAGTCCAACTTCTCAGTGGAAAGGGTGCGGAGGTGGATCCCTGTGTATATACATGCATTATCCAGTATGCAAACATTATATAATAAGAACATGATGTACAGATGACTATATTAATTTTAGTTGGTCCAGCTTTAGGACGAATTAGGGCTATACGTACATGATCGTATACGTGATCAGTTTGAAAGGTGCAGTTTGGGGGTGCAGTTTAGTTGGTCTGAACAATTTGATCTGAGAGTTTCCATTGATAACAGATGACTTAATGACGCTATTGGTTGATAGACTTAAGGCAGAGCCACACTATAGCCTCTCAATAAACTTCGCAATAGGCCTTCGTGCACGAAGACGCAAAGCCATTTGCGAACGTCGTCACACTTTTGCAATAGACCTTACGCAATTAACCGCGATACTGTGCTTATCGCCAACAAATATTAAATGTCTAATATTTCTGCGACCGATGAAAATGCAGTTTTAATCGCGAGGCACGTCGCAAAGTTCATCACAAAGGGCCCCACACATCTGCGGTACACTGCCCTCCAAGATAGAATGTTGTCATTTCTATCGCAGAAGCCTATTGCAATGTGTAGCCCCACTTAGTGTGGCCCCACTTTTAATGACGCAATCTGGTAGGTTAAAACAATTGCGCTACTCGCAGCGTAACTTACAGATGGTGTCGTCTCGAGGAGGCTAAACAAGGTAATTATTGACTAAACCATGATCATTTCATTGTGTTCGAGTTCGAACTCATCTCGACACAGTCCTAAAAACGGACATGTCTCGATCAGTTTGAACCCTCCACCAGGCCATTGACTGAACTAATTGTCCACTGAAGTCAGGTTCTCGGGAACAAGTGCCCTCAAGCTATCTATCACACCACACCCAGGCAGAGCAACTATACTAATCCTTCATTAACTCCAATCCTTCAATAGTGCCTGAGAGAACTGTAATTGTCCTGCGAAGATATTTCCCTCGTCAATACACATCGTCTACTGATTTGAGAGAGGTGGGGGAATTTTATTTTTCATCACAAATTATCTTGTTCACGATTCGATTATCTCGTCCGTATCAAATAGATAGACAATAAGTCCAGGAGCAGCTATTGAGAGTAGAGATGAAGATTAGGGACGGGATGGTTGGAGGTTGCAATCGAGGTGAAGTAGGCTAACATGTTTATACTCATCTTCCACATCCTCACAATGACTTATAGACTCCGTGGTGCGTTTAGTACAGCTCAACCTAATTCGTTATATCATACGTTAATAGAATAGAATTCATTTTTAATATAAAGAACTACTTTCTAGCATATATCCGCCTATCACATTCGAATAATGATAATTAATTATAGAAATGTTATGTATACATTGATCAGAGCTAAAGGTACACAATTTGCTGTGGTAACATGGTACCCTTTTTTTTCATTAGAAGTATTACGAGGTCAGGTGGGGGTGCCAATCCAATCTCCCCCTACTCCCACTTCCGGGTCCTCTGCAACGCAGAATTGCATGGGAATCGGCTTAGTGGACTATATGCCCTTAAGAATGAGGTAATGAACAACACCGAGTTGACTAGTAAAATTAACATCCTGACAAGATACTAGGCACAAAAAAATGTATGGATGTATAGATCCAATATACACAGGTCTTAGATCCAATATACACAGGCCTTAAACCCAATATACACAGGCCTTAGATCCAGCATACACATGCAGGCCTTAAATTTGGGGAATCGGGGACGATTAATGAAAATATGAGTGATTGACTGTTTCTATCCATAAAAAGGGTGGAATAAAGAAGTGTAAATGAATTTGTGGAAAGAAAACATGGTTCGGATGCCTTTAACACATGAACACAGAATATAGACTGGCCCTGAATTATGTCCATAACGTGTCCACCCACAATATGGAATGAAATGTTTAATAACTAAATCACCAATAACTATGTGCAGCAACTCTGCCCTATTAGGTGTTTCAAAGCACGGGCTACTAAAGAACCATGGATGATGCATGATTATTATCCCTATGATGCACTATAGAGCTGTCCGGAATTTTAACAAAAATAGATTTTACTATGCTGAACTGTGGTAAATTTGCAATAACGTTAAGAGAGCCACTGCATGGCGTCACCTGTCACTGGGAAGGCTCTCTAGTAATTTGTCACTTATTTTTGGTTAAAAGTCGTGTTCAAACACTTGTGGCAGGGATGAACACTGTACTATATTCTCAATAAGAAGCAAGGTTACTGACATTTATTTGTCACTAAATGTCTATGTCGATTTGTTAGACTAGAACGTATTTTTTGTCAATTATCACTATAGCTACCTCTGTCGATTATAAGAAAAGAAATCAGGAGCTCTCTAGTCGATATACGACTATATCCATTGAAGAGAGACAAATGAATGTAGGGAAAACATACACACTGGAACTGTGACGTAGAAGGTTTACTCCTGAGGCAACAATACAACTGATCCAATCTCCTGGATTGAACTATTCCAAAGCCTTTGTGTAGATCCCAAGTGGCATCAATTTATAGGGAACCCGCTAATAAACTATACAATACATAGCTTACTCATAGCGATTCCACTGTGACAATTACATACTATTGTCAAAATAAAATGATTCATAACAGTCAACAACAGTGAGTGAGTGAGTGAGTGAGTAAAACTGAGTGGGAGTGAGTGAATCACACCTGCATCTACATTGTGTTGCTAACCTATAAATAATTATCGTCAGGCATGTATGTTTTTTTGTTTTGAAAGTTTCGCTGGACACTTCTAAACAACAGACCTGACATTTCATTATATATTCAGGTCAGCTTAGCTCGGTCACTCGATGACAATAACTAAACTTAGTTTACTGAAGACGCAAGCTGTTTCACCACATGTAATCAATAGCTCGAGTCGCGGTTGCTGCTTCAATGAATTCCAGATGGGAATTATAGGAGAAAATCGCTACTCTGGCATAAAAGGGCATCGGCAAAGCCATTCTTTAACGTATGAACGACTTGGTAGTTTCAGAAGTTGTATACTACGTGGCTGACAAAACGTTGCCAAGGATCATCAACATTCTAACATAAGTGCATGATTCTCAACTTTATGTGAATAATAATATTCAATATGACCGAATATATGGGATGCATGATTGGGACCGAACATTATTATAACGAATGTATAAAACGATCGAATTGTCAGGAGATGATTCCTATTTTATGATTATTGCAAATGTAATATTGTCTACCCGTTATATTCTATATGGAAATTAAAATTGTATGTATATGGGTCAGATTATGTAGCCTGGTCAATGGGGCCCCTCCCCTCCTATCCCAACCCCTACCCCTACCAACTTGTTCTAATTGCTGGGCGTTTATTTTGTTTTCTATTCACTGTTTGTATAGGATTTGATTGGTCCCCTTATTAATGTGTGACCCTTGTGAACCTTTCGTGCTCTATATCCTATACTTCCTATCCGTAATGCTCTGTACCCTTGTAGGATCTTTCCTATTATGTTTTAATCGCCTTCATTCGGTTTCTCTCAGAATTAAGTGAAGCTTTGCATGCAGGCCCAGGCGTTGCATGCTGTTGAATCATAAAGAGGACACCTTCCGATCTTGATTAATATTTCTTTCAAACCCTCATGACTTTTTAAGCGCTTGTTTCTGTCCTATAAAGGGCCTAGCCCACTAAGCCGATTCTCATGCGATTCTCACAGAATTTAGTCTAAAAAAAGTCCTCTGCGGCGCAGAATCGCATGAGAATCGGCTTGGTGGACCAGGCCCTTACTACCTGTCTCTGGATTTCATTATAGTGTGCCCTTTTCGATGCTTAGAACTGTGAATGCGTTTTGCATTAATAATTGCCATAATAGCACAACATGTGAAAATTCAGTCAATGAAATTATTTCTTAATAAAATAAAGATTTCTTCTTATTTGTTTGACGTTTTTTATATTAATCTTGTAAATCATGACATAAAAAATACAACTAGTTATCTTAACTAAATAGGAATACAATGTCATTTTCACTCACTAAAAGGAGTGCATGATGACCTAAGTTAAATTTTAACCATAGAATTGTCAGCAGATCCTCAATTTATAACCTTTTCAGAGAACTTGCAGTACAGGTATTTTTGCGAGTTTGTTTATGTTCTTTATCAACAGCATTTTATCACATGGACAATATGTTCAGCGTGTAACAAATGATACATGAAATATATTTAAAGTTTTAGCGTAAAGTTACATCATATTGTGTTAAGTCCTACTAAAGTAAGTTATACAAAAATATTATATTATAATATGGAGAGATATTTCTGAGAGCGAAGTAGGTGTTTAACACAATATTCCCAGGGCTTGAGTAAATGTTATGGGCCTAAATAAATCGTAGACTTTCTTCTACCTCCACCAGAGTTTGTCTTTTCTATCAATTTTTTCATAGAGATATAATATTTCATAGTGTGAATTAGAAAGCATTATGATATTGCGTCACATCACCTCTTGGCTATCGACAAAAAGGATATTGTTGCCTCAGGGAATCAGAGAATAGTTTTTTTTTAATTCAGGATGTTTATACAGCAAGTCAAATAATAATAATAATCAACTATGAAATACATGACTCCGTACAGTGAACATCATTATGACGCAGCCTCACAGGTTTAATCATCAAGGAATTCATCAAGGAATAGCCGGGTCTGTCTTTTTCTGTGTCTGAGTGACTCCAGTCCTAGCGCTAGCGTTGTTAGTGTGTGTGAGGTTGGTTCATGTTTTGGTGCGGGTAATGATCCTGATAGCTCTTGATTGGATGCGTTCTAAGTTGTGCATATCTCCCTCATTCTCAACCAACATTGATGAAATTATAGAACGAACTAGCAGGGGAAAGTTGTCCTTTTATCGATTCCTACTTTATTTTGCTGTATTGTGAAAGGAAATAGCGTGGCCCATCTCGCCCAATTCTTTAGTTTCAGTTCACAAAAAGCTGCAAAACTACTGACACAAAGAATGAAAGATCTGTAGTAGATTGTATGGAATACTTCCCCTTCCATCTTCCTTATTTTCTTGCAAGTATTGATGAACATATATACATCTAAGGGAAAGAAGGGCTGTTCTGAATTTCTTTTTATTCTGCTGTATTCTGTGGGGAAATAGGGTTGTTCACCCTATTTCCTGCTGATTGATGTAATTTCACCCAAACTGTCAATGTTCAATCTTGCTGAAAATTTGTAAAACTATTGTTGACTACCACAACACTAAAATTACTCTCATATCATCCTTATTCAAAGACCCACCTTAATAAAACTACAATATTTAGGGATATATAGTAGAAAATCGTGCTCTTTCCGAATTTCTACATTTGGCTATGTACTTTGAGGAGAAATATTATTTCTTATTTATTTACGGCAGCCTTATTTTCCCATGATGTGTACACAATTGCGTCTGAAATTCAGGTTGAACCCCATTCCTAGACACAATTGTCAACCATCAGTGGGCTTTGATATCTTTACCATATATTTCCCTCTAGGCGTTCATTCCGTGAAAGTAGTGGCTTTAAGCATTGCCAAAATAGCTTGTTCCGTTTATCTATAAACATATTGTACTCTTCTACCAACATGGAAATGCCAATGTCTAAAAAGCACTTCAATGTGTAGGCCCGAGGCTGTGGCATCTCCTTGATATTAATTTAGGAAGGAACTTGGATCATTGTAAAAGGATTTCAACTTATTTGAAAGGTATCTTTGAGTAATCTTTGAGTAATATTGCTTAACATTATGATATTTTTTCGTCAGAAGAGTAAGTACCATGAAATACTGTCATATATGGCATTATGGACCAAAATGTTAGAAACACTTATGAGTTTTTACATTCTACGGAATTAAAAATTCTTGAATGTTAGTGAATTGCGTACCATTCTGTCAATCATCCTGAGTAGCCAGTTCATGTGATACATTTTGAGGTGTTGGATGAGGGTTGGTGTGAGGAGTGTGGACACTTATCTGGGAGGATATCTGGATGCCCATCTCTGATATGTAATTCACACCAACACTACTAACTTGGCACTTATGCAAAGACTGCTTGATTGACAACCTTCTACCATCTCTGCAGTAAATCCCTGAAGGCCAGTGTGACATCCTATTGGTTAGGACTGTTTGATTGACAACCTTCTACCATCTCTGCAGTAAATCCCTTAAGGCCAGTGTGACATCCTATTGGTTTACATGTCTTGTATTCTATTAGCTATCTTGGTTTGACTGACAACTGTAGAGAGGACCACCCATGACTGAATCTGAGTGATCTACACCTACTACACCCTTTGCGATTTCTGGGTTTCAAAAGAGTGTTATGTTCTTTATCCAATATTATTATCACAAAATTTACACATATAATTAAGCATAAGCATTTTTAATTAAATATTAAGCATTTTCAGTCGAGCAAAAACTAAACTGCTAACTATGACTTGCCATTGCGCACAAATAGTTGTCCGTAGAATTCGTTTCCTTGGGAAACGCACAATATATACATTAACTTAAACTGATTATAAGGTTAAACAGAAAAATAGTTCATTAAATGATTGATTAACTTAAAAAACTTATAACTTGTTAATTTTTAGTTTGGTTTAGTGATCCAAACAACATGTTTTTCACGCCACCTTAACGATTATGATATTTTGCCCGGATCTGTTTCACTATTATATGGCAAGTATTCATTAAAATCTCCATCAGGGACAATTGATGCAATGCCCATGTTTCTGAAAATTAGATTGAATGTATTACAGGCTTCGGTCCATAAGTAGTTTTTAAATATTTTAACTAACGTTTTACCCTCGTGGGTGAAAGTCTTAGGGAGTTTTTGAGATGATTTCCCTATGATCTTGTTTACTTCACTCCAAAATGATTTCCCTATGATCTTGTTTACTTCACTCCAAAATGATTTCCCTATGACCTTGTTTACTTCACTTCAAAATTTTCTATTTCCACCAATGTTATCTGGTAGGGGACTCACATACAGATCTTGCTATTCTTCTTTTTCTGGCTTTTGCCTCTTCCCAGTCGGCCAGACTATTAGTTCTCTTAGTTCTTTTGAATATCACTTTGTCCATATGTCTTTCACTATATGTACAACACCAGTTTTGTCAGGGCGTATCCTCTTATAAAGGATTTACTCAGGCTAAGCAGTTTGTCATAAAATTTGACAGGAGGGCAACTTTGAAAGACTAACTATTTTTCAACTACTATTCAAAGTACTACTTTTCAGCCCTGCCGTCTAGACTTCTATAACAGATACTTTAGAATAAAATTCCCCAGTGAACCTTGGTAAATGTGTGTAACTTACATTTAAATAAAATAGCGACAACATGAGGTGTAAGATCGAGATGTATTCTGTATAATTTTATTTCTCATAAATTTTATCTTGTTGAATGCAGGAAGAATGAAAGTTATTTTTATAGGCAACGCTTGAAATGTATCCTTGAAGGACCCAGCATATTTACATGTGAAGTTGTTAAACGTCTTGGCCCTTAATTCAATAAGAAACATAGTAATCATTCATATTAAACTGAAGAAGTTCCATTGATCCGACTTGCAAAAGGAGAGACGAATATTTTGCAGTGCAGCTCACACGTAGTAACAGAGAGCTCGTTTTTTAGTTTGATTTCTCCAAGTAAAGGGGATCCCTTGGAGATTTAATGTGGGAAGGAGATCAGTGTGATCGATCGACCCACGCTGCAGGTTGACATAAGAATTACATAGATCATTGGTCAGCAACATCATCCAACAGGTTTAGGAGGAACATGGATCTGGTAACTTCTATTGACATTCTGAAGGACCATATCATCAACACAGGTTCTCGTATCTACCCGCAAGTGAAAATGCCCTGCAAGCATTATATATTACGATCAGATAGGCTCATCTGGGTTTCCAAAATAATCAGCTAAATTATTGTTGACAAATCAGCTCATCATTGCAACCGAATTTGGCTGATAAGTTGTTCAATTGGCCGGAATTTCGGCCATCAGCCAAGAACACTACATGTACGGAATTCCATAGATTTCTATACACGCCCATTAGGATGTGTGGTCGACCAGACACGAAGCTAGGGAAGATTAGTGCTAGCGTATACTACACCTTGGCGAAGGTAATTGGCCTTGGGCTTCTTTAAATGCTTTACCATCAATCATCTTATTAAGACCTTGGCTCTTTCTGCGCTAGCTTAGTTTTCTTGTTGACCGCTGGTTTGTTGCACAACGTCCGTCCGTCCCATAACCTTTGCAGTTCGTAGGCTTGCTGTTGCTCTTTGATATTGTTTGGAATTTCTACTTGTTTTTGGCATTACAAATGAAAGCCTGTTACACAACAAGTTCGTTTCTATGTGTTAATTTATTGGGACATTTCGGCCCATAGAGGGGCGGAAGGTGGTGGTTGGGCGGAGCAGGATAGGGAAGGGAGAGCAGGATAGGGACAGGGGGCAAAAAGGGAGAAGAGGGGGACAGGGATGAGAGAGTGAGCAGTGTGATAGAGAAAGGAATAATAAGAAAAATTAAAATATAGAAAAATTCAATTTAATTGTACATAAAATACATCAACAAATTTTAGCTTGTTATACGATCAAGTGGGTAGGTGTTCCCAGTCAAATTTAGCTTCTGGCCTAATTGGTCTAATTGTTTAGGGTAATCAGAAAACCGAGTGGTATTATTCTAGTATACCCAAATACTCCCAGAATTCTACGTAGGATGTAGGGCGGCTACACATTTCTTCCATTCTCTCCAAAGTATAATTCATTCATAAATACGAACTTAACTTTTGTCAGGACCATTGCTCATACCTTTCTTTCTCAAAAGTTCATGAATACCAGAAACAGTCACATAAGTAGAATGCCAAGAGGGTAGCAGCCATGAAAAAAGTAGGTTTCCTAAGTACAAGCGCTTTTAGCACTTGTAACGTCTTTGGCGGGGGAAACCTTGAAAAAAATCAAACATATGACACTATTCTGGTCATATTTCCTGACTCAGTCAAGGACTGGAAATATGCCCACAACTCTCTTTCTGATGGACAACTGCAATGCACTGCCCCCAGTTGTCTTCAACTGGTAAGATACATGGCAATCAGATGACTTGAGCAGCTTCATTTCAGTCAATGGCTGCTCATTTCTCATATTCCTGTGGCAGAATTCAATTTCCTTCATCAGGAAAATTGATTAGTTTCCATGGCCTGATATTTGGCACTCGTCTCCGTTGTTTGTGACTTCTGACCTTGCAACGGAAAACTAAACAGGTCTATCCCGCACTTGAGAAACACTGAAAAACAGGTGAAACAGGAAACATGAAATCAAGTTTTGATTTCCTGTTTCCATCAGTTTATAATATAATGGATGTTTCATATCAGGAAACATTGGTGGAAGATCATTTAACAGTTTGATGTGAAAACGAAGATTTCTCAGATTTCTGCTTCATACCATGTGATATATGTAAAATGTAAAATTATAAATTACCCGATTCCACGATTCAGGAGAATCTTTCGACATTGAAGAATATCTTTAAGAGTAAGCTTTGCGTGTGTATTCCACTGTCGTGAATGGATTCCTTTATGTTATGCTGTCTGTAACTCCATTTGTACACCTAGCATCAATATTACCCAAAGCAGCTTTAAACAATCTATGTATCTGTCATTTCTATCAGAGAAAATAGGATTTGCATGGTTAGACAATAGCATGGCTGTACTCGTCATATAATACATGAATTGCTACTCAAAAGGCCATTTTTCTTAGTGCCCCCTCCCCCATCCCAACATGGGCGTCAAGATAGGTAGCCCAGTGCCCTTGCTTATATATGCAATGGAGGATAGATAGCAGCTCAGTAAGGATTGGCACATTTATAGAGGGTTTATTGACTGACTTTGAGGACATTTCTGTCACTGTAGATGACTGAGCTTCGCCTCATGAGTTATTTAGATAGAACTGAACAAGAGGTTAGAACTACAAGTGTGATCCAATGGCTTGAGTTTAAACTTTATTTTGTATCCAACAAGTGGCCGCAGGTCGCACATTGGATGCAAAATAAAGTTTGAACAAGAGCCATTGAATCACACGAGTAGTTCCTAACCTCAAGTATGGTTCTTTCTTTATACTACGACTTGAAAATAATAGAAAATCGTCATTCTTACACTTGTATCAGGCTGGCAGAAGCAGTTGTCGACAGTTTATTCTGTGTGTACGGAAGTATGGAATCCCGAGTCACGGCTATAAGAATGCTCATCTGTGATTGGTCAATATCGCCGTCATTGATGATGTCAGACCAATTGATGACGTCAACGTTTCTGTATTACACGCATATGGACAAACTATTAAATGGGCATATTCTTCCCACTTTAAGTGAATAACCCATTCAGTCGTAGTATAAAGACTATTATAATAAAGAATAAATGACCTCCATTTTGATCATTTATTCTTTTAGTTTCAGTATCAACCAATTTCAATCTCTATGGTTCTCTTAACGATAACCCTCAAAATGAATACGTTTTCGCAAATCCAGTCGCAGCACACAATTACAAAATACTTGCCACTATACATCCACTTGCTCAGTATAATTCACTACCTACTGTCTACTTGCTTGAAGTGAAGAAAATGGACGCAACCAATGAAGACGACACTCCCTTCTAGGAGAAACACAAACATATCAGTAGAGCATCATCGCCCACAATTACTAACAAACATCTACAAAGCAATATCTAACAGGGCAACTTTGTAATGGGGTACTTATGTTGGCGTGTGCATTATTGTATGAAATTATTCCACCTTATATACTTGTGAGTAATATAACATTGATTCAGTTATTTTGTTATTTTTAGGATGAATAACTGTCAAGTTTAGCCTGAGTATTTGAGACTGATAAAGCTCTTTTGCTCGGTACTGGCTGAAGAAACTGATAATTTTTCA
The DNA here is from genome assembly GCA_942159475.1 of Sthenelais limicola. Classification (NCBI taxonomy): domain Eukaryota; kingdom Metazoa; phylum Annelida; class Polychaeta; order Phyllodocida; family Sigalionidae; genus Sthenelais; species Sthenelais limicola. The sequence continues at coordinate 54,478,345 of OW804095.1, read as the reverse complement.
CCAATGTGACTGTCACTCGGGAATTGTGAATCAAGGTAAAATAAAATATATTATTTAGAAAACGCGTGGGTGAAAGTATTTATGATATATTTGCATGCCTTCGTGGAAGAGTTGGTGATATTCCATAAAACGGAGGTGAAAGTAGTTAATAATTCTGATTGGCGGAGGTAGAGGATGTACCGCTGCTCTGATGGCATGATTTTGCCCTTTGAAACCACGTTTCCATGTATTTAGCGCTTGAAGTCGTATAAAGACATGTACCAAATTTCAAGACAGTATTTGTATTAAATATATCCTTACGGTCACCCTAAGCACAGCAAACACGATGTTAAGCATTATCGTAGGCCGGCTGGCCGTGACAATGACATGGGCAGTGGGCCTCTTCCGGCAGAAAGTCAGTGACCAAAAGCAACCGCCTGCTTTTAGCTTGCACTCCTGTGTCTCACTTTTTACCTTCCACGTGTCACTATCTAGACTAGCACCAAGTCCCTCAGCTCATCTCAAAGGGCGAATCAGGATGGGGCTCTCATTCCTCTAGGGTGGTCAATTGTAAGTCTAATACGATACATTTATTTTTACATATTTTGTTTATTGAGCAGTTGATAAAAGACTTACACAAGTATTGTGCCAATATGGGTACTAGAAAAGAAGACAAGAATTATCATTTAAGTAAATTCCACCTATGAATATTTTTCATCCACGTAATAAAATCATCTAGGCATTTGAAATAGTGTCTATTCAAATGTTTCATAAACTAGTTATTTTGTTGGTTCCTCTTTTTTAAGTAAACCCCTTCCAAATCCATGCATGGTCTAAAGACTCTTGAACAAAAATAATTTGTAGAATCACCTAGTGCCTAAAGATGTTCATCTCATTTTGTATCATTCGGACCATCTTGAGTTGTATAATACCTGAGGGTAAGCTCATGTGATTTCTGTGGGATGGGATTAAGCATCTCCATGAACGCCGTGGTGATAGACATCTAATGACAGAGGTCATATGATATTACCTCTTGTCAACGATGCTTTGCCGAGACTAGTGATAGGATGGAAAAATGGCCTCTATTTCCAGGCATTGACTAGAACATAAGGGGCTCATTAATGACTCCCAAGCACGCAAAAGCTGGGTGACAACTCACTACCGCCTTTACTTTATGGGACTACGCGCAATGGCCGTTATATAGACGAGCTCTAGCCCTTAAAGATATGTTCTCAGCAGGGTCAAATATTTTTAGAACTACATATTAATTTTATTGCATGCCACAGATCTATGTACACTGATAGGAAAGACATTACATAAAGATTATATTACCATACATGTGTACATGTAGTCTTCCAAAATATATTGGTGGCCATAATATTAGATTAGACACTGAAAACTACATATTTACATTATGGTTAGTACATTACAAACTACATTATAGGAATACGGTCTAGATATCAGGATATAAGTTGTGTTTGCCTCGAAATATAATACAGCCATTAAACAAATCCTTAGTCCAGCAGTTCCCAATGAAAATTGCATTACGGTCTAAAATAATTCAATTTGGCCACAACCAATCCGTGCAAACTGTACACAGACACATCTCTGTTTCTAATGTGACGAGGGTTACGTTCTAGATGTCTAAATATGTTTGATTAGCCTAGAAATACGATACAGCCTTCAAACTTCTCATTTGACCCACAGATCCCAATGACAATCGCTTTCTGATGAATAATAATACTTTGTTTTGCATTATTATTTTGTCGCTCTTAGTCCAGGATCAAATGATTTTCTGTTTTTTTTGCCAAGTCGTAGTATAAAGAAAGAACAGTATCCGAAGTAGTGACACTGGCCACTGAGCTCCTGATTTTGGGGACATTTGCTTGATTTTCAACAATGTTCTAGAACATTATGCCATTAACCAATACCTTGGAGCATTAATGTATGGAATACATGTATTTTGAATATATTATAATTAATAATAATCTGAATTAAAAACGGCTGCAGAATACAAATATCTCGGTTTCACCCTAGATGAATGCCTCACCTTCAAACCCCATATCATCAACACAATAAGAAAAAACAAGATAAAAAATCTCTCTGATGTACAAAGCAGAAAGCTCCCTCACAAAAAATATAGATATATACAAAATGGCCATACTCCCACAAATTGACTAGGTGATTTCATATATGGCTCAAGTCCAAAATTACAAACACTACAAAATTCAGCCCTAAGAATTGTCTCAAATAAATCAAAGTATGATAACATGGATAATCAACACACAATATTTAATATAATGCCACTACAGGAACAAAGAGATCTCCATGTACTAAACATGGCTCACTACCTAGCATCACATCAAAACTACCTAGATCAAAGAAAATTGAAAACACGCAGTCATACAAAAAATAGGCGTAACAAAAGCGTTCTGCAGCCAACATCAATAAAAATAACAAATTCTATCATTTACAAATGCCAAATCAGATGGAACTCCCAACTGAGGCACATATGTATATCGACAGGAAGGATTTCACGAGGTTCTTAAAAGATTATTAAATATCACTGCAAAATGTAAAAACCACTGTTAACCTTTATGTAAAACCAACCATAAAATGACACCACCACTGTTAACATGATATATAACTATTATTACTTTTATTACCTTTATTGAATTGAATTGAAAAATACTTTATTTGTCTGAGGTTATACAGGTACAAGTATGAAAGTTAGACAAATAGGTGACTTTATGACTTTTATATGACTACCATAGATTTCCACCTGTAACGCTGTTGTTATTCCCTATGTTTATCATATTTGAGTGTCTATAATGCAATGATTTTAGTCACAGAATAGATGATACTAACTAAATTTAATGGATTCAAGCACAGTGACATAAGAACTACTTATACACTTACATACTGATAATAACACATGTAGCGTCTCAGTATAGAGCCAACAGAGCGACAGGAAAAAATACATTATGCAGATGCACCTTACTAAATGGCACCTTGCTAAATTGTTCTACTGGCAGGCTTAGTACAAAGCCTGCCACCACTTAAAATGTAAACCCTACATTGTAAACCCTAGCTCCACAACAAAACCCCTAGTCAACCCCCAAATTAGCTAGTCAACCCGCAGTACCTAGGCATACACAGGAAGACCAGGTCTAGACCTGAGGTGTACTACCTGTATTTTCTTTTCAGAAATTTTCTTTGAATTTTCTTTGAATCTACTGTAATCTGTTAGTCATGAAATAATAGAATTTTATTATCATTATTATTATATAAGTGTAGTCAACTCGGCTCGGATCCTTAACTAAATATATACGGAACAAGGTTTTAACCTGCTGCGACGATATTTATTACAAAAATAGCTCGCTGGCAACCAACCCCTAGTGGACCAGCCACTAGAACATATAAATAAAGGGGTTTGGGTACAAAACAAGTGTGACCATTCACAACTAGCACCAATACACATACGTACAAGAGATAAGTAAGTGCGGCTTATAAAAGCCAGATTATACAGTAAAAGCAAAGTTTGTCATAAAACATAAGGTAGATAAAAGACACAGAAAGGATAATATAGCATGGACATGGTAAAATACAATATAAAATAGAGAACACACATGTAAGGATTGAACATTCAGGTTCAACCCAAGCCTTCATTGCCCACTGGCGCATACATGCATCTTATCTTCATTAGTTAAGAAATGCCAGCTGGACGGGACTGGGTATATGTCACTATGTGCGTCCTGCCTCGCTCCTACGGCACACCCCTTCACCAGGCAGTGAGGGCAGCACCCTATGGTCAAGTTACTTTTCTCTCAGATTTGAATTCCCCAATGGAATCTCTGCCACATTCTTCATTAACAAATATCAACTAATCTAAGGAATATGTAGCGTTAGTATAGCACACAAATGTCCCTACTTATGCAAGTCATCAAAAACTACAAATACATTTCCAAATGACACATACTCAAAATAGTGATCTTAGCTACTTTCAGAACAATTCTTGTGATTCAATGAATCATACGCGTAGTTCAAACCTCTCGTTCAGTTCTATCTAAATATCCCCAGGGACCTCCCTGTTATCTCGCACTTCCAATTTGAACAAAATATTGTTTAAGAATTCTGTATTGTCTGTTGTAATAGGATAATTCTCATAGTAACTGATTGATTGGCATCCATTCAGTAGGAGTTAAACCTCCAAAGTAAATACAAATCCTGCTTAATCAAACCAGTATTCACAGTTAATGAACACATCTGAGGCAAATAAGGGGAGGTTCCTGGCTATTGCATTTGCCATGAGTTAAGTTGCCATAAGATGATACCATTCCTTTTCACTGCAGGACATCACACTATGCATGCCCTCTATTACTTGCTTTCAATGGACTGAATGGAGAGAGAGCATACCATTCACATAAGCCTGTTCAACAGCCATTGAGTCAAAACTTATGAGGTTTGGTTAAAGGCCAGCCATGTATTATATCATAGGAGTTCCTCATCACCCTCAAAATATAAAGCCCTGGGCGTTTGTTACAGCATAGTTATATATATTATATACCTGCAGCAGAGTCGTCAGAACCGTTTTATCTGTTCAACAAAGGTAAAATAATGTTGACCCGGCCGTAGATATTGTGAATGAGCCTTGTGAAACAGAAGCCTTTACAAACATTTTTTTACGTGTATTCAGGTTATTACTCTACTGCACCAAATGAGTCATACACAATATTCACCAGCTTGTTAATCCATACGTTATGTTAAATAGCGCAGCCTTCCGTCTATTCTGCTCTTTCTTCATCGTTATCTACCTCTCCACCTCCATCCCAGTCTCAAATATCTTTCCTCTCATTATAGCAACCATACCAATTTCACAAGAACATAACACATCACAATGCATATTGGCTTACTTAAGTTAGAGTAACATCAAACGTTAATAACAATTTTCATGGATGATGAGAAAGGGGACGCAATCGGCACAAGCAAAGCATCTGAAAAAAAGGGAACTATCGGAATAACTTTTTCGGGAAAATCCATAGATAGACTTTAAAATGCTCATTTATAGCTCTTTAAAAACATGATAAATACAGGTTAACTAACTTGTTGGTTTCAGTCACTTACAATATTGCACGCTCCTTCAACCATCTCGTTAGTCCTTCAACCATCTGTATTTATTATAATATAATATACGCATTAGGATTGAAAAAAGGTTTTGTAGAGTGGGATATGGTGTGTCATATCCCACGCTACGCTCTGCAGTGACAACACAGTTGGTGACAGTGAGGTGACAGCGCCATCTTCAAACATTTGCACTCGTAACAAGGGTCTTCCCAAGTTATTAATCTCGCATAAATGAAGGAGGAACAGAATCAAAAAGGCCATGTATGATGTGGGCTTTGTTGCACAATGAATTTCCGCGAACGTGCAGCCAAAGAGTCAAATCGTGGTAGATCTTTGCATAAGAACGACCAGGATTAGCAACGATCAGGCTCTGTTGCACAAGGACCCATCCTAAGTCTCCACACTTGTGCACGTTCTGAAGTTGCACACTCTTGCTCGTACTTATACATGCTATACGGTAATGATCAACAGGTAACCTGTAGACACCAGAGAAATTCCTTTTTATGACATCACTATGCCAGGTGTTTTCCAACCCCATTCTCTAATTGTATAACATTTTCCCCAAGAATAGACCCTTCAATGACTGCTCCTGATTGCTGTTGTCCTTTCTAGTAATGGCACTCAAATATTCAGCATTGATCATTGGTTGATCTTGGGTGATTGAGGATCCAAGCCTAAGCTACTAATAATCACTGTTCAGTCCCCTCCCACCCTTTCCCCTCCCACCCTCCCGCCTCCCTGCTTTCTCACCCTCCCTTCTTCTGACGACTAATAAAGATTACCAACGAGTAGATGTTGCAGAACAAATTCGTGGGTCCACGTTCGTGCGTATTCCTGAGGAGATAGACAAATATACGGTTGAAAATCGTGTTGCACAAGTGAAACTTAGGTGCACCCCATGGGGTGCACCTAAGTCTGTTCCTTGCCATAATGAACAGATATATAAATAATTCATTCATTGACTTCCACGCATAAATGGATAAAAACAATATTGTTAGTGGTTTCACAGTGATTCTCTATTTTTTACAACATTTTTGTGATACATGTGTGCATACATTGTGTGTATGCGAATTAGATCAATACTTTGTGGCAAAAGGCTGGAATGGACATTGGTTGTGATGTCATAAGGTGGAATTCCCCTGGATTATACTGGTTACCCATTGGTACTGTATTGTGTATAAAGATACAGTGAAGAGAATGACACTTGAGAACGTGTAGGAGTAGGAAAGACTAGGATCAGCCCTTGTGCAACACAGCCTGCTCTTTTCTACTCTTAACTGTTCTTATACCAAGATCAACTACGATTTAACTCCTTGGCTACACGTTCGTGTACAAAACAAGGTCTATTCCAATCATTTAACCCTTCAATGTCTCTGCTTGGTCATTGATTGCCACTAATCATCCCAATAATAGTGATTGAACTGGCAATTCAAACCAACAAAACAATCAAACCCACTCTGATATGTCTATTTTCTCACGAGTATGCACAAACGAGAACCCACGAATTGGTTGTGCAACCAGTTCTCGTCACTTTCCCAAAGAACGCACACGATTGGGTAAGATTAAGGAAAGAGCAAGGCATCGAAGCACTGTAAGAACGAACAGCAAAGATTGGGATACGAGCAGCGTTGTGCAACAAAGCCGTGATCTCTCAATGATTTTCTCTGAAACAGTGCCGTGAAATCCAAAGTTAGTTGATTAAGGTAGCTATATGCCTCCCATGGTATGCCTCGGGTATGCCTACTCACCTACTGACAACATCAATCGACAATTGGGCTCGTTGCATAACAAATGTCTATCTACGATGTCGTAGACATTTTATTCGACGATTACGATGTCAGTTTGTGACTCGTAATGCATTGCATTGCATAATAATGAATCGTGAAATGGAGGAGTCCTCGTGACTTCAAAAAAGAGATTAAAGAACAATTTAAAGCTAGAGAGGCATTAAAACACAGACATGGTGCATGTGAGAACATCATCCATGAGTTTAATTTATTATTATTTTAAAAATCTAGCTTTTATTACTTTTATCTAAAAAAATGCTAGAAAATTACGAAACCTATTTTGAAGTATACAAAATAAATAAATGTGCAATGTATCAAATAAGTCATAAAATATCATCTAACATTGAATACTGGTATATTTGGATAACTAAATTTGACATCTTTTCACTATTAATATATCTTAAGATGGGTAAATGTTATATCAGTGCATCGCAGAGCATGTTTGTTATGCAAGGCAGAATATTCACAAAGTCAATATAGCATCGTTTATTTCTTCACCAAAATGATGTATGTCGTTATTTTTTCCATGAAATAAATAACCATAACCATAAGTATTCAGGTTTGATATTTGGTCTCATTATGGCCATTCTTAGAGTAAGAAATAATCTAAAATATTTATCATGTCAGTATTGGCGCAGCGTAGAAAATCGATTGTGGATGCCAAGAGATGTACGATGTCGTAGAAGATGTCGTAGAAAGTTATGCAATAGAGTGATTGCATATGGCTGTCTACGATGTCGTAGAATCAATCCACGAGCTCGCAAATTGTTATGCAATTGATCAACGTAACCGTCAATGCAGTAAGAACAGTGAAATGTCTACCAACTGAAAGAAAGAAACTAAAATCATTTCAGCTTTAATAAAGACTATCATTTGTTAAAGCATTACTTCGGTTTTAAAGGATTGTGTTGTGAAAGGTACTTAAATTGAAAAATTAATATAACAATGCTTGCTATTTCCCGTCAATATAGGCCTATACAAGTGCAAACAAACTTTCTCTACCAGTATTCCTTCGGCTTTGCAGTGATGGCCCGATAGACCTGTGTTGTGCATAGTGAAAGGCTATAAAGAATATTTTAAGCGACCTATATCCGCTTGGTAATAGGTAAAAATGATACAATGTCCTATGAAAATGTATAATTTGAAGACATGCGTCATACCCTCTTTGTACTTATGTAATAGCCAGTCTGGTACCTGTCGATGCTAGACTATCCAAACCCTTTCTAAGGCAACGCTATCTAGACAATCCCAGAGATGCAATGAATGCCATCATTTATTAGTTATCCTATGCTAACCTAGCGTTCATCTATCATATAAATATCTCGGCGTGAATCAGTCTTCCTCAGTCTGTACTGCTTCAATATACCATAGCCTCCTGTTCTTCAATAATATAAAATAGCCAACATGGCTCTACATACTCCTACCTGCAATATCTATGATAAATATATAAATGGAAACCTACTCATCAGTTGGTATTATTAAAGAATAATTTCCTTGGATAGTCATCCCTTTTAATCCTATTTCTGTTTGCATACTTCTGTGCCTCATTACACACGCGTTGGTGGCACAAATAATAGGGAGTATGATAAAGAGGTGTACCATAAATAATGATTATGCTTTCTTTATGTAAAACCCATTGCCATATTAATATTCATAAGCAGCCGATGCCCCCCGATTACAAACATATCAGACTGTAAGATAAAGAAGATATATTTGATGTTTTGGCCGATAAGAACCGGTTTGATGCCTGAGGCCTAGAGTACCATACCTTATCGCTCCCGTTAGCAAGCAAATGGACCACCCATAATAGATGTTTACATATGTAGCTAAACATGTTATTTTTATTTTATCCATAATGTTGTACGATTACTGATTTTTGATCATTAAATTCGTACAGCCCGCTATATACATGCGTGTGTATGTCTGTCGATAAGAGCAATGCCGCATGGCACATCTACCTCGGAAAAGCGTTGGGGTCGTGGTTAGAAGATGAGAAATCACGAGAGAGCGTATATGGGCGGATAAAAGAGAGAAGAGAGGGAAGGAAGCAGTGACTCAAGGGGTAGAGAGAGCTGCAGATGACAGAGTGGAGTAAGACAGATGGGAGACAGACAGACAGAGGCACAGACCGACAGAATGAGGTAAATGAGAGAGAGTGGTTCCGGGGGTTGAAGAGAGGGAATGAGGCAGGGAAGGAGAGCTGAATTCCAATCAAATTGAGTAGATCTATGTTAGTGCATGTCACTATAGTTTATTGTGTTTGATTTCAGCTACTATTGCTGGTCATCCACTTAACCCTGAGATAGGTTACTACCATATGGGTCAGATTTTCAGAAAATGTACAATTGGCAGCTGAATTGTACATTTTCTGAAAATCTAACCCATATCTATATTGTAATTATTTTATATATGATTATATCAATATACAAATGTTCAAGAAAGGCGTCTAAATGCGACTGTGTCTATTGTATTCAGTATCACATGTCCAGGGATGATTAATCCTTTAATAATCTAGATTAAAACGATTCCCCGCAAGTAGTTAGAGCAAATTTAGATTTAAATTGACTCACGATCGCATCAGTATTGGGTTCACTAACATAGAACTGGGAATGAATTCAAGGTGTGGTTTAACATATGCAGGTCCACTATTTCTGTTATGTCTTCTATAGTGTTGCAATTGGTGGTTGGAGAGAAATTAGTCATTGTGTACATGTTTTGTGTACCATGGTCTGGGATATTGAATGGAGGACAAGTGGGAAAGATTGAATGGCGACAGCAGTACTTTGTGTTGTAACGAAAACTGAACACCGAGGGCGACAGCACAAATATTTCATAAATGTCATGCATGACATTCATGAAATAGTTGTGAAATGCCTTGGGACCTGTTGTATGAGGTCAGTAAGGGGAACTCTGCATGGGAATTCACATTATATACACTTAGGCTTTGCCATGGTATCAAGAATTATCACCGCAGGAATAAAAATGTGTTGTGTGTATAACATATTCTCTCCCTAAAACCTTCCCTACCAGCTACTGAGCAAGACAAAATAGCTAATCACTTTTTCCTTCCCAACAGGCAGAGGAAAGAACGTAGGAAATTACTAACACCTTTCTCTCCCTCAACCACTCAATATTCCCTGACTCACATGGAATGATTCAATCAATGGTCTCCAAGGTACATGCTGATTTAAAGATCAAGCCTCGTTCTCGCTAGAGCCACACAAACAAGACAAATTAATTAGGTCAAGTACGTGCATTTAAACTGTTTATACGAAACACACAGGTCGTCGGTTCGAGTCACGCCTATAGACAGGTTCTCTTTTCTACCTCGGGTCATTCAAATTATGTTAGTAAACAGCAAAAGAACCAGCACAACAACAACAGCTGGGATACATGTAATAATAAAACCTAAGTAATTATTTTTTCAATCAATAAATCCTAGGGAATAATACAAGGGACACATGAAAGTGTTAATTAGATTGAACCTCATTTGATGTTTAACTGGGAGGAAAGAATGAGAAGAAATTATAACAGCGAAACAGAGGGAAATTCCTAGTTAGGAAACGCTACAAAGTATCGCTAAAGGAAATTCCTACCACCAAAAGGTTATCGATTATTTCATGCACTTTGTCACAAAGTGTGAGAAACGTGGTATGTCTGTCTTTAAACACAAGAAATGAGTGACTAAAGTCCATTCCTATATCATCCTATATTTACCTTCTACCTCTAATACAGACCCATGATCTTACAGCAGAATATGTTCCTTTCAGTTGGGAATAGCACGTATGAAGGATTTCTTTCTTTCCTATAGGTGAAGGAATTCCCACAAAAGTGATTACCCACTTAATGTTATACACCAGGGCCATGCTCGCCTCATTGATGCTATCTGATCTCTCTGTGGATCCGAAAGCAGCCAACCGGCTGTTAAATAGTGTATTTATCTCACATTGGACAATTAATCCATTAGAAGTAATCCATCGGAGTAATACTAGCATGATAATTGAGATCAGAATTAGTCTGGCAATAGAGAGAGAGTGTAGGCCTATGTGTGTGATGGCAATCGAGTTCCAGAGGGTTTCATTCAGGGGCAATGTACATAAATCATCACTTCCTTTTAGGACCCGGCCGAATCCCTTCCTATGGCGATTTCACTTATTATCGTTCACCGGCGTCAGTTTTCTCTCGGTGATTCTTGTATATAACATATAAGATAAAGTCAGTCCTATAGTCCTTTAAGTCATAATATGGGTCTAATGACAGGAAAACTCATATACTTTACTCATTTCCAATAGGGGATTCGCATAGCCGCCATTTTGAATCTTTATTCGCAAGGAACTATGGAACTAATGGTAGAGGATAAAATCTCTAGAAAACATGTCATCTTCAGCATTAAATATTTATCAATGCCCTAATGTGAATACACATGTGTTACACATGTTTCCATGGCACAAGTCTCCATCTTTCTCATCATGTATTTGGTTTTGATATATCATTTCTAAAAGCTATGATATTGGTGAAAACATTCTTTTTCGATTTTCGATAAAAATGTTACCAAATATTTGTATGTCAGATTTCATCAGAATCCATCCCAAGATGCCCTGTAACAGACATACGCAGTGGCACATGCAAATCCCCTATTACATATGAGATTCATCAGTGGTTGAGAATTTAAAACGATAGAGATTAAAACGAGAAATTAAATAGAATCTTTATAATCATACAAACACGATCTGGTGCTTTCTTGGGTGACATCTCGAGTGCGACAATATTTTTCCCCAGTCGATGTACTTATTATATCCTATATAGCCTATCCTTAGGGGAAGATTATACTAAGATTTATTATACGCGCATTCTATATGAGACATGCTATAAGTGGGGTGCTATAAAAATATTCATATAGGACGTGTCCTATATGAATGTAGTTGTCTAAAAATAGCTCTGTTATTATGCTTCGCGGAGCTTTGGCTCTCCGCGGAGCATGTAAACAAATCCCCGCGATCGGTAATCCACCCGTGATTCTGGTACTATGATTATAGAAATACATAATAAAACCCATATCATTGAATAGAGCATTAAATTCTCTATTGAATGATATAAATTTTATTAATGTAGCTCAAGAAATGGCTGCGTTATGAACATTTTAAGTCAACAATAGGCTATAAGTAGACCTAAAATAAATACTGCATGATCGCATAGTGCAGGACTGTCAGCGGGCTGTCAGTGGGGCTGTCAGCGGGGCAGTGGGGCTCTCTGAGACTTCTTTAGTATTTTTTCGGTAATATCTGATGACATATGATCAAATTTTATGCACATATAATAAATATAGAATGGAACTTGGGGACTTGATTCGCCCACATAAGCACTCTGCCTACGGCATCGTGCTTATGTGGACGAATCTCGTCCTATAAATTTTCGCTTATTGCCGGCTCGTCCCATTCTCTCTATATATATCTATGTCACAACTTATAGGCCTGTTCCACTGCTCGGAATGATCCGTCGGTACCATCGGTTTTATAACCAAGCCCCTAGGTTTTCCACGGTTTTCATTGGTTTCTCACGCGAATATATATTTACTAGCAAAGTACCCGTCCTCCGGACGGTCACTCTCTCTCCCCACACTTCCCCCTCTCCCTCTTTTCCCTCACCCTCTTCTCTGTCTTTCATACCTGTTTTTCCCTCCCAACCCCATCTCCGATTTTCCCCTGCCCTTCTGCCTCCCCCATCTCCCTCCCCTCTTCCTCATTATTATCATTATAGAACTTTTATTTCCCATTAAGCATACAGTTACATAAAGGAGAAAAATGGGATAGCATATGATCTGTCAGCACTACTCTGAAGTGTGTTGATCTTCCCAGATTTCCTGATATATTTTGGATTACGTTTTATTTTATTTTTATGATGAAGTTGCTGTTACATAATGTTTTCCATATTTTACATTTGTTTTACATTTGGTAGACTGGTAGAAATATTTTTAATTATATATTCGAGTTTGATTAGAAAATCATGCTCCCCCTCCCCTCTCCGATCCCCCCCCAACACCACTCTCCCTCCCCTCTTCCTCATGCTCCCCCTAGGTCCCCCTGGATGTAGGTTGTGGGAAATGATGTAGTATCTCACACGGGCTTTCCCAGGCTATAAATAGAGTGTGGTTATCCCAATTTAAAAAAGGCTTCAAAATCACATTTCCACCCCAAATACCTTCACAAACCACATACAACGACATCCAGAGAGGGGGGAAGAGACCTCTAAAGATGAGTGAAGTTGTTTGTAATACAACAACTTCCGAGAACATTCCGGACTAAGAAACCCTTCTATTCCTTATATGGATTTCTACCTCCTTTCCTAGAAATCGCTCTAGCCGTATATTATATGGATATGCTAATCCGACCGATCCGACCGTTCGGTCTGTTCAACTGCTCGGCTCGGAATAAAATGCGTCATCGTTTTTTAAAAAAATTAGATTTGGCAAAATGCGCATTGGAACCATTCCTATCATACCGATGACACACAACTTGTCACAGCTGCCCGGTACATATGCTCGGCTTCATCGGTGCCCCATCGGTTCCCATGAAAAAACGTTCAAAATAAAACAGCTCGGAATATCATCTTTTCCCATCGGCGCACTACGTTTGTCAGAAGGACACGGACACTAAACTAGACATGTATATATTGTATATTATATACCTCAAATTCCAGACAAATGAGAGGTGGTAACTGTAATTGTAAGTACGACGTGAACATACTCCGGGTTACATTTAACAGACCGTTTCGAAATTTCACAGTTTCTAAGTAGATAGACTCCGGGTTACATTTAACAGACCTTTTCGAAATTTCACATTTTCCAAGTAGGTAGACTGTGTTAACAACATTGAAGCATAACGCAGACCAGTGCACTGTTACATAATTTGTCAGACCAGCATCATTGTTAGTTCTCAGTTAACCTATTCGTGTGGTGCTTAATTCTTTATGTTATCACGGACTTGTAATACCAGTGATTTCATTACTTCTTGTAGGATCTTTTTCACCTTTCAAATGCATTCTCTTTCGTCATTCTTAAGTTTTACTTGACTTAGGGTGCATTGCACTATACACGATAAGATTGTGTCTTAAAGGCCTCGTAACACCCTCTTAAAGTTACGACTACGAGGGCTTTATGATACGAGGGTTGTTGCATTGAAACTCATGCATCTGAGCGAGTTAAGAGGCCTCTCAGAGGTCTCTCAGAGTACTCTCAGACTAGTCTCAGAAAATAATCGTATATAGTGCAATGCAAGTTACGATAAGAGGGAGTTACGAGGCCTCTAAGAGTGGTTTAACACAGAATCGTATATAGTGCAATGCACCCTTAGTATATTACTGCTCTAAGTTTAGATTCTAGCTCTTTCATTAATATCTAAAATCCAATGGCATTATTTCCTAATAACTTTTTTTTTGAACTGATCTTTATTCAGGTTCCGGCGAGGCATATGCCAGGGGAAATATAGAGTATATAAATATGGCTCGGACAAGCCGATATTCCGCCATACCCTGAGATGTGTCTGTGTATGTAGGCTTTAGTCGTCAGTATGAACCAGTTGATAATATCTACATTCGGTTCTGGCAGTATAATTAGGCACTTGTCATTCGTGGTGAAGTTAGATGAGCTCATAACATCTATGGTGTCTATCCAACTATCTGGCTTCGTCCCAGAGAGCGAGTGTAGTTTAATAAATGTATCAATTTCGAGAAGAAAAAATTGCACTTTAGGACTTGAAGCAATTGGAACTTTCTGGGAGAAGACAATAATTTTCTCTCAATGGGCCAGCTACAAAGATTATTTGGTATAGAGATATCCTATTTTCAGCGACAAAACCAGTAGTAAAGCCATACCGATTCAAGGGATAGGGACTATATATATATACGGAACTCTCCTCCAATGCTAGACGCAGGAAGGATCGAGATTACTATTGGCAAACACAAGGAAGGCATTTTCTTGGCGTCAGCCAAAGGTATATATACTGTAAACATATTAATGTCGCGCACTATTTATTTTCGCGCACCCACCTTTGGCGCGAAAATAAATCTGGCGCAAAAGGTATAATTATTGCCTACACAAGATGTGAGACTTCCTTGCTGCGCGAATTTATATCCGCGCGAAAAGGTGTCAAAGTAATTAGTGCGCGAAAATAAATACGTTTACAGTATATACACGGCACTTAAAATTATTGACAAACTGAAGCCACATATCTCCAAGTTATAGAACTGAGAGAGCATTTTAAACGACAAGTAATACGCTGCAGACAAATGGCCCAAATGTTGCACCTTACAGAGCGTCAATTAACCGAAGTAAGGTTACAATCATTTCAGTGTAAATTAATTCCCAGGATGGTTAATTGCCATCGCTACCTGAGAAATATTGGATTGGGTAGGAATTACTTTATTTGACAAGTTTTACAGGTAAATGAGATGACAAACGTGTTAGCAGGCTTTTGGATAAGATCAGGGAAAGCCTGGAATGATCATAATTATTGTGGCGAAGACACCGTGATACATTGTTTATTGAATGTTCCATAACTACAATTTTCATTCTCTATATTTAAAGTCTTAACGCAATGAAATACTATTTGTTCTGCCTGGTTGCTGAGAGGTAGGCTTGACACGTTGTATGTGCTCAAAATAAGAAACTTTGTCTTCTCCACCTAAATGTCCTGAGCTGACAAAGAACCCGCATCCAATATTGACGGCTATGTGATACACTGGATGGGGAAAACAATTTCCGGCGACACAGCAGAACACCGCTGGCATACCATCCATCAGCACCTGAAAAATATCTATTCACACTGACCTGACTTGAGTATGTACATTCTAATGGGAACAATGGGAATCTGAGCATCCGGGTATCAATTTGGGTGTCTTGCTATTATTAGTAGGATATATGAATAGTTTTGTCGAAGTCTTCCTCGAGCGCTGGATTTATTTTACCATCCCCATTAATTGTGTATTTTGAATATACATATGAATCAAAAGAAACAAATGGGGATAACTTTAAATCAAAATTATTTGATTTTTGTTTTTGACAAGTTTTATACAGGTTAATAACTGGCACAGGCCAAAGCTAATGTGGTTCGGGTCAGACCCGGTATTCCGCCACATCCTGAAATTGTAGGTTTTACATCTAGAACAAAGTTACTGTGTGGTAAGCATAAAAGACCATTTCAAGTACAATTCTTCTTAGAGGAAGCAAAGGTTGATGGGGGTTGAGAAAGAATGGAGCGGGGGGGGGGGCAAATATTGGATAGACGGGTTGGGTAATTTCTAATATCTATATAAGAACGTAGAGTATAGTACTATAACATTACCAATCAGGTCACTTTTTAACTTCTGTTTAAAGCCCAAGGTTGTTGGTATTCTTTTGTAATGCGCCTGGAGATTATTCCACCAAAGTATGCCTGAATAGCAGAACGATTTTTGATACAATGAGGGCACTCCACATAAAACCTGCTATATCTGTTGCCAATAAGATTTCCGTTTTGGGTCAGTTTTGTGTTAATGAAAATATGTTCTTGTAGTACCAAAGGAATTAAGATTTGAATAGTTGCAGAAGAGAGATATATAATTGTGGTGATATATATTATGAGGCGCTGAACGAGTTTCAAACTGTAATCAGAGAGACGACCTCAGCTTGGTGGATGGGCCCTTTTCAGGAGAGATGTTCAACCAGTTGGAGACTCACGTGTTTTCAGACCCGAGGGCATGTACACAGCTTTAGTATTCTTGTTTTATGCTTGCTGGCACACTTTATGCTTCATGTGGGTCTACACTCACTACCTTGGTGTGCTGCTTACGAGTCTTTTTTGCGTTCAAGGGTGAACGAAGAGACACCGGCATCGTCATGGACGGCGATAACGGAAGCGAGTGGGACTTTGGCAGGAGCAGCTAGAGGGCAAATAAGAGGAGGCAGGAGAGTCAGCGTTCCAACGATGGCCAGAGGGATGCTGCCGTCAGAGTAACCGAATCACATTCCAACAGTGCGACTGCTAGCGAGACAAATGATGGGTCCTTCCTCGCCACCGTTAACAGCAGAATCAAGCTTGCCAGTGGGTGGCGTATACATGATGACAGGTATGACTCACCCGTGCCCACAGAGACCAAGCGTTGTTCCGCCCAACATGGAGGAAACCGATAACACATTCTTTTGGGTGTAGGGGAAAGCATCTGTGATGTGCGAGTACACGCTGATTTTTTAAGCATGCGCAGATCCAGCACAAAGGAAGGCAAAGAACCGTCAGAAGCTTGAGTATACCATGGCCCATGCCAGGTCACACCAGCCTGACGACCAACCATTGCAATGGTCTAGTTACTGCCTTGGGCTATAGTCCAGGGGCTATCAGGCAGAGACTAAATAGATTAATAACCTCCATTTCAGACAAGTTGGTCCATTGTTTGCTTCACCTCGGGATTATACACCAAACAGTGCACCAGCAGCCCCTCAATGTCGGTGATTAATCCTTAAACGGTACTAGGGACGGAGTCACGAGAGGTTGTTAGTTGTATACGAAATGAGTAGTATACAAAAATGGAGATGTGATTCAGGCTTTACATATGAAGTTAGTAGTATACAAAAATGGTGCAGTGATTCAGGCTTCAGTGAAGGTATGTAGTAGGTATAATGTTGGTCAATTTTCCTAGTTCGGAAAACATGTTCATACAGCTGAGGAACTGTATGTGACTTTGCTATTCTCACGGATTGGGGATCGCAGAATGGAGGAGTGGTAACATTTGTTTAGCTCTGTGAAAAACAGACTGGGCAGGGATGGTGACATATTGATTTGCATGCTGCTCCAGTCTGATCGCATTCAAACTTGTGTCTTGAGCTTCAGATTCTCCTAAACTCATGGAATCATGCATCTAGCTGAGATGGAGGTTGGTGTGTACCAGTCTCTTTTGACTTTAGGAGAGGAGAATTCTTAATAATATGGGGTTCCTTGATTCTCTTAATTTGTAACCCTTATCTGTGGATAAGGAATATGTAAACCTAAATTTAGTCAATGGAGACACTGAGATATGCTTCTTTAAACATTGATTCCATGAGCCCACAGAAATACACCCTCACCATGAATATGGTGATGTTGTTCTGTGGAGTACGAGACTCATAGAGTGCAAAACTAATTACTAATATAGAACTCATGAAATACGGCACACTTGAGAGCGCCTGAGTATGGATGCAGCGGGGGTGGAAGCTCTCAGTGCTTAGCTTCAAGTATCATCTGGAGGAAAAGACATGCCCAAGTCTGGGTAGGATGTCTTAGAACACGTGCAACAGCGTAATTCTAAAATATGCTGCCATCGACACAGCAGGAATACATGGGAGCCATGAGTTAGGGTAGCAAGCATGGCAATGACTGAGCATCTGGTGCCATGGTTTATCATGGACTCAGTCTGCGATGAAGGGAGAGAAGTAATGTGGGGTGGAACTCCTAAAGATCAGAGTGTAGCTTCTCAGAGAGTGGAGACTGTGAGTGACAGTACCCTGCTCCATGTGACAGAAACTTGTGAGTATGGAGTAATGCTCACAGAACTGCAGACTCCAGAGGTGGATGTTTGAAACTGTAAACCCTGAAGATGGTGGAATCAAGGAGGGATACAATGGTTTGTGCTGGTCGCTTATGGTGAAAGAGAGGATCATTCCTGTGATACAGGGCCACTATGAAAGCTGATATCTCTCATGTATATAGACTATGGGATGAACTAGCTGTAGGCCTTGTCCATACAATTTGTGGACTAAGGGCAACTGGTAGCATGTTGTCCACGGAATTAAGGCCCTAGAATTGATACGAGTATTCCCAGAATAGCCAGCCTAGGCAGGGTAATGTTAGGTATGGACTTCCCCTGGCACCACTGTGAATGTGGGATGCTGCAGCATGCAGGACACAGTGATACCAAGGTCTACCACAAGGCATGTTCCATCAGAAGGTGCTACACTCCAGCCAAGACATCGCTGTGAGAGACATCTTTATGTCACTAGTACTCGGGATTAGGCTATTCACATCACTACTTATTCTCATTTGTCAATGTTCACTAGTTAACTCTAGTCAGATCTAGCAAGATGTAATGCGTATAGGGGCCTGTGAATCAACACATACAATAGAAACCTTTTTATGTTACAATGTTATTGCTTGTCATTTGGATCGCCTTCTTTCATTTTAACTTGTCAGTTTTCATTTAATCACACTTAGCTAGATGTCAATGTATGGTGCTGTTAAAAAAGTTTAAAACGTCAGGGGAAAGAATCTGTAGATATTAAGAATGAATGTAATGAAGATACAGTGGAATCCTGCATAACGATCATCTCGTTATAGAGACCAACCTTTTCATTAAGATCAGTTCCGAATTTGTGTTCATCTGAATAGATGTCTGTAAAACGCCTGCAATAGTGACCACCTCGAGATGTGACCACCATTTCCCAGTCCCTAACAGCCAAATTGTTTCAGAATAAATACCAAATCTAAATCATGCTACGTTCGCATTAGATCTGTGTTGCTTCCCCATTGATTTGATTTGAGTTCCTAATGCCAAATCCATGGTAGATTCTACAACATGTCAGTCAAAATGAATCCACAATGGCAGAAAAGTATAGCTTTCACACTGACTGAGTGAAAGGCTGTAGCCTAGCCTTTCACTCAGTTGATGTGAAGGTGTTAGAAGCCACGCGACCACTTCTCAGAATTAAGAAGACTCACTCTTAGGCTTGGAAGACTCGCATGCCTTTTTATTTCAATGAATAAACAATTTTATATTCAATAATTTTTTCTCGAAAATTCGCGCCGTTACAAGCCACGGAAACACTTCTTCCCGAACAAAGAAGAGTAATTAATTAAATAGCTCTTCCTCGCACCTTCCAGAGTAGGCTTGTGATATTGTATTGACGTATGTGATATTCATATATTTGTGAATGATACAATTCTCATTTTGTGCATAATACTTTCAAGGACATGGCTTGTTTCTATCATCTCTAAATTACAAAAAGGTTTAATAACTATAAATAATTCCTAAATGATATGATGACACATTTATGAATAAAATAAATCATGTTTTTATCATCATCAATTTGGACAGGTTTTGTTACGACAATTTTATTAAATAATCCCTCAATACACCGCCCGCCCCGCACATACACACACCTAACCCTAGAGCCGCGCCAATGCGACCATCCTACTATACGAGCAAACATCGCTCAGTCCCAAGGGTGGCCGCCTAAGCCAAATTCTATTGTAATAGTAGAATCAATTGATAAATCGAATAATTTGGTCAGTAAGACCAAGCATTATAATTATATATTATGTGTATTGGACAGAGACCCTGTATATACTGGCCAAGGTCTTGTGCGACGTAATACTTATGGGCAGCGCAAGACTAGCAGTGTGGAGCCAAGTATATATCCATATAATGTATCTATTTTAACTAAGCCAATTTACTATGTGTTTCTGACCCCTTGTACAGATTACCTTTTCAGATTTGATAAGATCAGATTGTATTCAATGTGTTTCTTTTCGTTATGATCATGCTCGCTTATACTTTTTTATACTTTTCATACTTTGTCAGTATATTTTATATGGCTCCTTCCACCTATACATATGATACACCTTTCTATGATCTGTTAAGCAATCTGACCACTTAGGCTTTTGCCATCGGGGTGAAGAACTGAGAACTTATAAACTAGAATTTTTAAAAATACTTTGTATCTGATAATCTTTCTCCCGGGTCGAGTTGAACTATGTTAGTAATATTAGTACTTGTGTTGATTAACTACATATGTAATTCAAGGCATCATATATATTCTCTTACTAGCTAATGACTCCTATATTTTTTTTACATATTTCAGACTCGAGAGTACTTCACAACGAATGGTAAATATAAATCATTTTGCCCCTTTGGTAAACTCTAGCTGTTCAATATACCTAATCCAGTTCGACTCATTTCTTTCCCTTGCAAGTGCAAGGGGCATTGGAAATGTAATTTTAGGCATCCATATATAAAATGTGTCATCTTTGGCACGATCAAACGAAATTATTTATCTAAAATAGTACATGACGCCAGTGGGTGGCTGTAATCATATATAATACAAATGATTTTTGGGAGGTCTAACCTCCAGAAAATTGTTGAGACTTACTGAATATGAGATGGAAATAATGTTTCATTGGTGTAGAAGGCCAATGAAGCCTGGTGTCATATTTGCTGTATGAGTAAACCAAACAGCATGCATCTTTTCCCTTCCATATAAAAAAAGTTCATATTAATAAATGGTCAGTGGTTATTCTCAGAAATATTATATATTGTTTTAATATGTAGTCACCTGGGGATGCAGAGGCTTGGTTATGCGTAAAGTAAGACACATGCAGGAATGATATTATCTCCTGAACTTATCTTCATGGAAATGGTTTGAGTAAGACTTGAAAACCGACTGTTAAAACACAGACATGCTCCCAGTGGAGTGTGACTTCCAACCCCCATGCCGTTAGTCCCCCTGTTTGTCTGAATTTACTAAGTCTTGTCAAGTCCTGCTCTGACCATTTAATACTGGTGAGGCTGTGAGTGTTACTATCCAGGGTACCCTCCATGGATGGTGTCTTGAAAGGGTCATCAGTACCTTGGCTGTCAGTGCTCTCGGGTGGAAACTGGAGTACATCTATGGGGTTAACAGTTAAAACGGCACTGCTGTTCTGAAGCACCATCTGGTAGCCTTGTCTAGGCACATCATTGATAAGAGGTGTGGCAGGCCTCCAAGGTCCTAATGTTGAGCCTTCCCATGGGGGTCCTTCCCATGGGGGTAATATGAATTTATTATTTAACTTGCAGAGAAAATAGAATAGTATAGAATATGAAATCTTTTATTTGACCAATAATAGAGAATACATTTTATATTGATATGATAGACAAATGGGTCGACATACGCGCCATACCCATAGTTCAGTGTTTATCTTCCGACTGTTACCTTAATTTTGAATAAATTTACTAATAGGGCTACGTTTAGCTAATATATTGGTTTTAATAAGATGTCTAATGACTATAGTAGGCTAAAATCAGAAGAAGTTCAGGTTAACAGAAAGTTCAGCTTAAGAGAAGTAAACACATCGACTTGTAAACAATTGATTTTTATTACACACACCTCATTATGCGTCAATTATTATAAAGAAAAGGTGTGAATGATAGATCTATACGTTTTTCACATGACTTTTGTTTAACATTTTAAAATGAATATCAACCATTTTCAACCATTTGTTTATCTGTAGTTTAAAGGTAATATGATATGCTCCATTATTTCAAGCCGTAACCATGAAATGTGGATATAGTATAATGAAATATACTTGCCTAATTCATGGTTTCGATATAAATAATATTGATATAAATTTACTTTGTTGTCCTCTTTGGACTAGTGTATTTTTAAGACTACAATGGCACAAAATGCAAAAGATCACTGTGCCTACACCAGTCAAGAAAACCGCTTTACCTCATCACATATGGCGAATCTAATTAAAGGGGGACATTGTTTACATGTGTGTCTCAGTATTTATATACCTCTGACATGTATGAAAATAATCATCAGAGGTCATAACCAATATCAGATTTTATCAATATTAGATTTCATCATTGTCCCCATGACAGTGGTTTTTGGATAAAACGAGTTTCCAAATCTGATAGTGATGAGGTAAAGCCAAGGTGATGATGAGTGTAAAGCGACTGAATAATTTCTGGACCACCCAAAAACGGTACAGGCATCTTCCCTGGAAATAATAAAACTATTTCCACACTCTTTATTTACATTTTATTTCCACACAGCTTGAAGTTAAGGTTATTACAGTATTCCTTGGTTTTGTAGGCCTAAACAAACACATAAATAAGCAATGAAAAAGGTGTTAAAATCTAAAGAAACGTTTACGAACTGAAACCTCCGAATCCCACTTTACCTCATCATGTACAAGTAGGTGTGGGCACAGTGAAGATGGGACAGCATATTGGTAGAGCTTGATAGCAGCTGTGGACAAATGACCGCTGTTCACCATAACTTGCCTAGGTCATTAGCAAGACACGGTTGGCAAGTGATTTCCCGCGGTCAGATGTTATTGGAAAGCAGCATGATTGATTCCTGTCCTACACATAAATGCCAATCTCTGCACAGAGTTGAAACTACATAGGCTGTACTTATTACTTTGATTAAGAGCATTGCATTTGTGCAGACCTTCTATTGTGGCCTATATACAACTATATGGTTTCTGTTAGTCATGTTAGGACATTACAGTATCATTGATTAATTCTGAATTGGATTGAATTGAAGTATCCTTTATTAAATTGCTTTAAGGTGTTGATAAAAAAGGGTCATCAACATCGATCAGAATAGATGCAGGACTTCCAGTTCGCGCCTGGGTTAGGATCGATGACTTTCTTTGTTAAAGTGATGTTACATAAAACTATTACAACTAGAATGGATCTAGTTAGTTGATAGTGCTTTCACATGAAACATTTATGAGAAGGATACTGATATCTCCGTGAGAATGCTAAGATCTAAGAGTATAGCTTGGATGTTGTTTGATTTACCTCTAATTCCCAGTGGCTTGGATCCCAGGTAATGGTTGTGGCTGAGGTAGATTTCAGTGCCTCTTTCACCGTTGGGTAGGAAGGTCTGATCGAGGTGTTTCCTTAATGGATTAGATGGATGCGAGGGAGTCCAGGTGTATATATGACCGTTTTATTGTATCGTGACAGGATTGTCTGCCAATCATTTCGCATATATATGGTGATTGGAGTGGTTTGTTCGATGGCCATGGCGCCTACTGAACTCTCTTTGTGAAAGACAGCAGCAAGTCCTTCCGATAGCTTTGATCCACCAGTGAAGTATCTGAAGGGTAACAGAGTGGGATCTATGATTGAGTTGAACTATTCCTGTATAGTTCATTGGAGCGATCTCCTTCTTTGTGCTAAATGGCGTGTCCACCCAAAATTTAAAGGGTTAAATAAGTTATACCAGGACTTCAAGGACCTAATTAATGCATGAATAAAAGGAGAACAATATTTTTTCAAACTTTGAACGTAGTTAGGTGAAAACAAAATATCACCTTACTATTTTTTATTTTAGGGATGACTGAATTTTACTACTGTTCACTCGATCTACGAGGAAAAGGGATATTCTATCAGTTTTTTTAAGATATCAGACAGATGGATTAGCGGATTAGCGGGGGAGGAACCTGTAAGAATCGTGCAATATTTTGCACGATTCTTGGGTATTCTGACAAGTTCCTCCCCCACTAGATCATATTGTTCTCTAAACATAGCTGTCAACTCATTCATCGGTCCTTGTCCTGGGTATGACCATAAAGTGCCTTTCTATCTCTTTTCTCTGTCTCTCTCTCTCTCTTCTCTATCTCTATTTCCTGGGTATGATCATAAACTGCCTCCCTCTCAGCTCTCCCGCCCTTGATATAGCCATATTAAATATGTTGATAAGGGCGTAAAGCAACCAATCTCACTCACTCACTCATTCATCGGTCGCCACACCTCCTTATTTATGATTGTCCCTATACCACTTTATATTCATATTTTTATTCTATTCTATTTTTATTCTATTTCTATTTCTATTTATTATTTTATTCAAGGATCCCATCACCCCTGTACTGCTGTCCATCCTTTACTCCCACCGGTAATACGTAGGGCAGGAGCCCTGTCACTCACTGCCCTTGGTCGCTTCCGTGTTCCAATGATCCTCCAATTCTCATATTTCCTTGGGTTAACCGTTATCTCCACAGATGGCGTCAAGTTGAATGGATGTGGATCTGTCGCTTATTTTCCAGATGATCCAGATAGGTCATCCTCCAGGGGACTCCCAATCCCACAATTGTTAACAGGTGATCTGCCATGGCACTAGGGTCTAAGATTAATCATTGATGTTGGATCGTCTTCCAATTCGTCCCAGAGGTATTCTAGAATTGGTGAAGTGGGGAAAGCCATTTTCTGTGTCTACTTGAACGATTTGCCTTTTAGTCTAGAATAACTAACTTCGAGTAATATTATATTAATATTTCGCTAATATCAAGGAAGCAGGAATAAACAAGGAATATACAGTGTTGCAGTGTTGTGTTATTATATGGTCTAAGTACACAGAAACTGCCACATTTATAAGAAAGGCGCAGATAGATCTAAAGCAGGTAATTAACAATCGTTTTTCGTTATTCGTTTCACACATATATCTATAAAAACCTTGATGATTCGCCATGTCAGACAAACCGTTTTAGAAAACTAATCGCCATGCTTATAAAATTACCAATCGCATGTTTTATCACAAAATCCCTTCAGACGAATCATCTAACATAATGTATCATTACCAACAATCAATGCTGTAACAATATAATAGTATATAATAGAGAGAGAGCAAGAAAGAGGGAGCACGTGAAAGAGGAAGGGAAAATAACAATGCCCCCTATTCCTATCCCTGGAAGACAGATCTACTCGTATTGTTTCATGTTACCTACCCCAGACACTTGCTCTTTATCTCGTTCCTTGGCTGCTAACAGGCCTGAGATACAGCCAAAGCTGTCATGGGCCCTAAATGGATTGGGAGGCAATGAAGGGGAACTCACTAGCTGTGATTCTGGTTGTCACTAAAAACGAATGACACTATTCTAAATGAAATGCCGTCCGAGTGACAAGTTCATGAACCAAGTTGGAAACTGGGTCGTGTGTGTGTAGGGGTGGGGGAGTGCTGACAATGCGAATAGCTGAATGTCTAATTCGTTAAATACATGAGATCAGTGATCCATTCTTTTGCTGGTAGTTGGTTTGAGGTCTCATAATTGCCATAACATAACAATTATCTGCTGACATTATTTTATCAGTTACATCAAGTTCGATTCAGGACTTTTCTTCTTTGACCTTTCCCCATGGGTGGGGGGGGGGGGGGGCAAATTAAGCCTGATCCTTAATCCATGCTTGTTGATTTGAACATAATATACACATATTCACACACCTTACATATGTAGTGACCCCAAGTTTAGTTTCATACAAACTAGGAAGGTATAATAACAAATCTTAGGATTCACGAGGAGACCGGTACACAGTTAAGCTATATTTATTCACATACACCTGGCAGCTGGCAGCTGTACACATACCCTGGTAGTGTTAGTCCCCAGAGGGAAAGTGAGAGAGACACTCCCTTGTTGTACTACAAGGAACCATTAGCTGCTAGGAAATCAGGGACTTGTACAGGAACCAGCAGTGAACAAGACTGATTGTGGTCTTATCCCATCATCTGGAGGTGTCCAGGAGTGGTCCTGGTTGGTCCAAGTGTCTGTAGTCATACTCTTGGTCTTGTGGAGCATGTGGATCAGCGTCCTCCTATCTCCGGATCCACGAATGCTGGCTAGGCCTGCCTCCTGGAGGACTGTGGTGGTGCTGCCTGCCAACAACCACTGGTACTACGGAGTCCTCCAGGTAGCTGCATTGCTGCTATACCTGCAATACTCTATGTAGGGAGCCTAATAGGGCGCACACATAACATTACATTCGCACACCTTACATATAGCAATTAACCACTATTCTGGTATATTTTCCCAATTTAAAGCAAATGTTTATGAATGCAGATGAGATATGATTCTAACCGTATGCCACTGGTCCCTAAAATTTGCTTTGACCCAGTTCCCGACACGGTTTTTCTGTTTTAACTTGTTTGGCGATCATGTGATCCCTGAACTTTTTATTTCTCCAATCACATATTAACTTAGATTCTTCTCCTTGGTTACTTCAGAGTACCAGGATGTTAGTTGGATATTTACTGTCTGTTTTACCTAATGTATGGGAAGCGAGAATTTAACAAATGTAAATTACACTGTACTGCCTCAATCACTGACACCGACACTCTTTCTATTACTTTCTCTCTACCCCCCCCCCCCCTCTGTCTCTCTCTTTCTCCTTCTTCCCTCTCCTCCTGCATGCTTGAATGTGAATTATACTATAATCAACGTTTGCTTTTCACAACAAATTCTGATTAGTTTTGATATCATTTAAATTAGAGCCCAAACGCATCTTAATCAAATCATCCATACATAACCATCAATAATAGCCTTCATTATTTAGTTTCGGTCGGAGACTCAGACTCGGCACCCTTTGCTCACACGCAAACCCACTGCCCAAGGGGCAGAGGTATGCCTCCCTCACCCACTCATCCCATCACCCATCACTCCTAGCTTATCACACAGCGCTGATTTTTCATTGTACTTAGCTTATTACGACTATAAGCATTTATTGGGCACCTAATTCTAGCTCAGAAACCGCATTACCTAGAATATGCCGAGTCAAGGCACTAGCATGGGGACATACTCAGGGAGCACTGCTCCCTCTGTACCTGCACCCATAATTTGTAATCACCCTCATGTGAGAAAAAATCATGTGAGAAAAAATCGCCCTCGCCGTAGAGGAACAAAGAAAAGCAAGCAGCCACCTACTGCCAAACCCCAAATCAGGTCCCCTAAGGACCTTGGCAAGGAAAGGGGTATCAGTTTCTTACACCTAAACATTAGGAGCCTAATTAAGAACTATGCCCCATTTATTGCTGAATTCCATGATTCGGGCATTGATGTAATTTCTATCTCTGAGTCATGGCTTACTGACACAACCTCTGACAGTCAACTCAGCCTACAAGGCTACGACCTACACAGACTTGACCGCACTTACATTACTTCTGGGACTGTCCCCAGGGGTGGTGGTGTCGCAGTCTATGTAAAATCAAATCTTACTGTAGACTCACTCTCACTCTCCCACCTCAATCAATCCTCCCATATAGTTGAGGCCCAATGGATTACCATTCGCCACCCAAATCTCAAACCCATCATAGTGGCAAACATCTACCGCCCTCCCTCCACAACAATCCCACCTTTCATATCCTATCTGAACGAATCCCTCAGTAACATACATGACTTAGAAAAACATGAACTGCTAATTCTCGGCGACCTAAACGTAGACATGTCCTCAGCTAAACCAGCCAAAACTGAACTAGCCAACTGGGCCCAACAACACCATCTGACCCAACACATCTCTGAATTTACCAGAGTATCAAAATTGTCCTCCACCACTATTGACTTAATCTTCTCAAATATAAAATACGTATCGAAATCAGGTGTTCTGATGACAAATATCAGTGACCACCAACCAGTATTTCTCCTCAGGAAAAAAGAAAAACGCTTAACCCCAATGGTCACCAAACATGGCAGATCCTTTCGTAATTTCTCCTATGACACATATAAGAATCTTCTTCTATCCAACCCCCCGGACATATCCACCTCAAACAACCCAGATGACATCTCGGATTCTCTCTACTCTCACATAGTATCTGCTGCCGATCAGATCTGCCCTATCACTCAAATACGGCTCCCCTCCTCGAATCCTCCATGGTTCAACACTGAAATTCTGGAAGCAATAGCAGACAGAAACTATTTCCTCCGCAAAGCGAGAATCCTCAACGACCCTAATGTGTGGGATCTTAGTAGAGCCCTTAGAAACAAGGTTAACTCCCTCATTAGATCATCCAGAAAACATTACATTTCGACCTATCTTGATAATCATGCTAGTGATCCATCTAAATTCTGGCTTGAAATGAAAAAGCTCCTACCCAGTAAGAAGGGTAAAACGATGTTCTCCCTACCTGGAATTAAAACTCATGACCTCCCCTCACATGTAAACTCTTTCTTCGCCAATATTGGCCCGAAATTAGCTAACGCCATCCCAAACCCACCACCCCTCACCACTCCCGACCTGAACCCTCTCACCCAAACCTCGACACCCTTATTCACACTCAAACCTATCCCTGAGCAAGAAGTAGCTGAAATTGTCGATAGCCTGGACATTAAAAAGCCCTCTGGCATCCCCAATCTTAACACTAGACTGCTCAAGATTGCCATGCAGGTCCTGCTGCCGCAATTCACCCATCTATTCTCATCCGCAATTGAAACTGCGATCTTCCCAAAGGCCTGGAAAGTAGCAACCGTTGTCCCGCTTCCAAAAGTAAAATCTCCACAGTCTCCTTCTGATCTTAGGCCAATCTCACTCCTACCTGTCCCGGGTAAAGTTCTAGAACGCATTGTGCACTCTCAGACTTACGATCACCTTGAATCTTTTGGCCTCCTACATCCGAAACAGTTTGGTTTTCGCAAAGGAAGATCAACCCAAATAGCTATCTCTGAAATCATTGACGACATCACTAACAACTGCAACAACAAACAATCAACAATAGCCCTTTTTATCGACATGAAAAAAGCTTTTGACACAATAGACCACTCAATTCTGACCAATAAACTCTCGGCCATAAACTTCCACCCAGAAACCATATCATGGTATTCCAGCTACCTCAATGGAAGATCACAGAAAACAAAGATTGGGGATACTCTATCCCCCCAAGCCTCTCTCTCCACAGGCGTCCCTCAGGGGTCCATCCTTGGCCCTCTCCTATTCAACCTCTATATCAACTCCCTTCCCTCCTACATCACCTCCACTAACCCCTCTCCCATCTCCTGTCAACTCTATGCTGATGATACCGTCCTATACACTTCTGCCGAAACCATTGACGATACTGCAAGAGTCCTCTCTATGTCTATCCCACACCTAGAAAACTGGTGTGGAATAAACAAACTGACAATCAATGCACAAAAAACTAAAGTCATGGTACTATTCCCTCCCCCAAAACCCAGAACCCCTCCCCAGAGCAGCCCACTACAATTTGTCATCAATGGCGCCCCAATTGCCATAGTAAACGAGTTTAAATACCTAGGGTCCACAATTGACGACCACCTTAAATCAACCCAACAAATTAAACTGACTCTCCGGAATGCAAATGCGGCTATGGCCACATTTGCAAGAATCCGACCCTTCCTTTCGCAAAAAATAGCCTTCAGAATTCTTAAAACTATGATCCTCCCACACCTAGAATTCAATTCCTGCTTTCTGGACATGGCAAATGCCACATCTAAAGAAAAACTGGAAAGAACTCTCAGGAGAGCAGTCCGTATTGCCTCTCTATCGAAGAGAACCAGCAATGTGGACAATATTATGTCCAAATACAATCTCCTCCCCCTACAATCTAGACGCACCCTCCAACTCCTCCTCCTTATGCACAGAAGGGCCCACAGCGGTCCCCCCCCAACCCATCTACCTCTAACAAAACCAGAGACACTAGAGCCTCCTCCATCTATAACCTCCCGATCCCTCGCCCAAAAAGGGAGGCGTGCAGACGCACGCCTGCCTACTCTGGAGGTACACTTTGGAACGAGCTACCAAAGGCAATAAAAAATGAACAAGATTCAAGATCATTTAAAAACAAAGCCCTAATCATGCTAAAATCAGATCAGTAACATAGCTCTCTCTTTTAGGCAGACACCAACTTGGTATTGCTGTCTAATCACTCTCTGCTACAACAACACTCTATCTATATCATACATCTCTAATTCTTTCATTGCACACTGTTGGAGGTACGAAGTTACCTCTCACTGCATTGTATGTACTATAACAAATCTGTAAGTCATCATTACCATTATGTAAACCTTGTTTGTAACCACTGTTTTTTACCATGCTCTGTTCTATATTATACCGTATCGACTAATTCACCGGAAATGTAGTATTATTTCTAACCGGATATGTTAATCTAAAGTAGACTGCAGCAGCAGGTGGAACGCCACAGAATCTGTATTGTGTTACCTGTTCTCGACTATATCATGTGTATTTGTTTTGAGAAGCTGGATAAAAAAAATCAGTAAAAAATAAAAAAAAAAAAAAAAAAAAAAAGACTTCAATGTACTGAGATACTGTTACCCTAAATAAAAATCAATGGTTTTGGCTACATAACGAGAAAATTGTTTAGAGAGACGACGGTAAGAGCCATTAACGTGGGTCGTATTGTACTGTGGGAATAACAGTTACTATTTTTAATATCAAATTTGAAAAATTATGTGTAGGCGACACATAATGCATCTAATAACGTATCTCCGAGACTCTGATAGTTATTGCCTAAGAGTGATTCATATCGATAACTCTTCGGATCCAAGGCAACTTCTAAATATTTACTTCTAAACATAATCAAAAAGCAGTCTTGCAATTTCGCCAAATGGATATATATACATTTCTCATGCAGATAAGGTCCTATCTTTCCATTTCACTGCACGGTCTAGGATCCAAATGGATTCAAATTGGTGACGCCTCACTGAATGTACCTATGGGAATTGTAATGGTATTGAATGTATGCACTCCACACGTTGAGCCATGGAATGTGTGCACATATACATTATATGTGTGTGTGCGTAGTGTACCCTAGCTGGTGCATTGGTTAGGTGAAGCATATGGACATGTTTTATTTAGTATTATGATTTTTATAGTGAATCTTTACCTATAATATGTGCTTAATATGCTTTTTATTCGTTATCCATTCGTTGTACTAACTTTGCACAGTAGAAGTCTATTTCGCACGATCAAATTGCATTTTCTCAGAAAACTTCCCAAAATTTCAAATCTTACAAATTTGAGCATATGAAAATTTGGGGAAAATTTACTAAAATGCATTGCAGCTTATACACCTTCTGGTCATTTATAAATTCCCATGAGGTACAAGCCACTCAGACCTCAGGCCTTAACCACCATTTAACTCGGAAATCGGCTAATTGAACTTCTTCAACAAATCTTGGTCTAAACCCACCTCGTACTCGATCCTCACCTTCAGACACATGTTGGGCACAAAAATCCCATAATCTCAATGTATAGTTGACTCGGAGTTGACTGAACATACATCTCCCTCTGAATCTAAGAGTAGCAAACAGACATTTCCCTCACCCTCGCCTTTCCTACACAATTCCCCGATGTCCCACTCCCACACCACCCGCCTACTATTTCACCTGTCGCCCCTATGCCCCATCTTGATTCATCTACTTTTCCAGGTCCGCTGCCTCCTCCCTGCCTCTCCCGTTTGGGCTGGCTCATTAAAGGCCTCATCTCTTACTAACAGTCTTTTGCTCTTTCATCAGTTTCCACTGCCTCTTTCCCGCGCCATGCCTCTTACCTTTTTTCCTTCTCACTCATTTGTCGTTGCTTTCTGTCTGGATCTCCCCCTCTCCCTCCATCCTACTTCCCCTTGATTTGTATGAATCTCTTTCTGTCCTCAGAACGTGGAGGTAAATTTTTAGAACGCATTCTCTTACAGCATTCTTACAGAAGGTAATAGCTCACTGTGAGGGTCCAATGGAGGGATGGAACAAGAAGTAGTTTTAATTTCATGTCATAGTGAGTGTTCCCAACGTCTCCCCATGCGCGATAAGACTATCTCTGTCATCCAGGCTCCATTGGGATATGCAACTTAAGATAATCCATTTCATATCTTCTTATCTAATTTGAACATTACTGCTTTCCCACAGGAATCTTTGGATGCCATGTCCTATGTTGGGACTGAGATAACAATGATTGCAGTATGCGATTTCCATTAATCTGATTACATACATACATATATATATTATATTTAGTCAATGCCTTTAACGGTATTTAGGCTATAGCCACCTCAGACAGAGACTAAACAGATTAATAACATCCAGTTCGGACCTGATGGTGCATCGACAGCCCAACAATGTCGGTCATTAATAAAGTACGCCAGCACAAAAGGACGCGAGGAAGGGTGTTCTACGGGCAAGATAAATAAGTGATTCAATAAATTAAGGTTATTAATAATCCACATGAGAATCTGATTTCTAAGATATGAATGAATAACACCACAAATTATGTCTATGACGTCTGCATTCGTGTTTTATCCAGGACCCCAGAGATATTGTAACTTCAGCTCAGGCTAATGAGCATGAAAATTATAATGGTTACGGAAAACAACTTCTTTTACTACCTGTTTGTGATGCTGACTGAAACTATAATTGATTCATGAAAAAGGATATATCACATTATTGAACTCGACCGTGCATGTGATCAAAGTTTTCAGCAACAGCAATGAGTCAAGCGAAAAACAGCGATACTAAAGCAATTGCTCTGTTCACGAACGGATGATTGCTGTTATTACTGTCATGGCCGCCCCTGTTTCCGGATGATAGGAACTAGCTTGCTTAATCTTGAATATTTAAGTTTTAAAGCCTATATCTTATTTGGCCAATTATGCAACAGCATTTAGATCTTTTACATCAAAGTTTGTCTGGATTTGCCTAATGCAAAGGGCACCTTCTGGTTTGTAAATGTACTGTGCCGTGAAAGTGCACTTTACAAGAAGAAAACTATCTGCTCATACCAATCAGCATCAAGTGAACTGTATCATGATTAAATCGGAGAGAAATCCGTGGTGCATTAAAAGTCTCTCTTTCTTTTTATAGATGCGTCTGAAAGACGTTCCCGACATCACCCATGAAATATTCCATTCATTATCACATGATTTATAATGGTACCACTGCAAACTGTACTAAGAGAACACTATAGGTCCAGAAAACATGCCCCAGATATACAATAATCATAATTCTGAATGTTGTTAATGACAAAAAACGCAATGACGTAGCATCATTCATGCAGCCACACCGTGAGGAGTATTTTATACTATGCGATTAGCAACAAAATGCTTTGCCGATTTACAAGGAAAAGAATTGCACTTTACCCTTTTGACTTGGCCGCCGGGCTTGGGTTGGGAGTGAAACTGGCAGTCGCAGAAGCTCATATATACTGTCTCAAAACTATTGAAATCATAAATAATGAATTCAGATAGCCGGCTACAATTGTCTCAAACAACTTGCAAATTGCCCGTGGAACACCCTGAGCTAATTATTATAGAGATTATGCACAGGCATGGTTCTGCTGATTATGTGTGCAAGAGCGTGAACAACTACAGGGTACAAAATTGATCCGAAATGGTGTTAATATAGATATAAGGATGATGAACGCAGGATTAACATATATATATTTGTATTAGAGAAAATGCTTGCCTTTGGTAACCCAACCCAGTCATCATGCACTGGGTGGGAGGTGAAATGATGTTCTGGCATGTCACTCACGAGATTCTAATCTTGGACTCCAAGAAACTCTCGGTTTAGGGTCCTTATATAATCATGTGATTTGAACGGTTGGACAAAAGAGCTATTTATTTTTCCTCTTTCGTAAAGAGGTGGGTGGGGGCGCTGCTATAGCCTGGTAAAATTGCCTAGCATTATGGAATAAGAGGGAAAAGTCCTCCAAAATGGCCTATTCCCCTACCCATCTGGGGGGCCGGGGGGCATCACCCATGCTCATAGTAAAGGCACTGCAATGGGTATCAATTGAAGTGTTTGAATAATGATGGTCCGCCCCTTTTATGGTGGTAATCCTTTTACAGGGTAAAGTTGATCTTATTTGGCGAGCCCTGCATTCCCGCCCTTTGATCTTGGTCTAGATATAGCAAACAGAATTTATTATCACCACCACCTTCGTTTCGTCCAGATACTGTATTTGTATAAATAAACGGGGTAAATAAATACATCGCGTAAAACCTAGTGACGAGTGGATACATGGGATTATAATTCTTCAGTTCTATTTGCTGTTTGCATGGGGATACAAATAATTATGTTGATCCCGCATTTCGATGAAAGGCAGTACCTTACTCGATCTCGCTTCCTACGCATCTCAATTGGCAAATGAAAAAGCAAATATGGATTCGCATGCTGCCTACAAAGGTAAAATCAATATGTATATCTTTGCCCCTGACTGCCTTTTACTTTTAGCAGGTCTATTGATGTATTCTGCTTGATGCAACACACCACGTATTTTGACTCATGTCCTATATGAGTGACTTGGTGAAGATGTAATTGGACCTTGTTCTGGGCTAACATAGTCCACGGCGCGGATAGATAACGAATGTACAAGTATTTGTTTCTATATGCTCTGTTTTTGTTTTTATGAGTTAGTCAGACACGTTAGATACAGCACTATACAGGTATAAAGAAGAGTCTCTATACCATTATATTCAAGTTGCTGCTCTAGGCTCTTCTCAGAGCCCAAGTCTCTGTCAGCATCTTATCTGCCGTTGTCAGAGTCCAGAGAATTCTCTGATCCCTCTGCATTGTCCTTTACTGCTGCCAGCTTGGCTGGGAATTGTTCCCGCTGATCCACCAGTGCTGTGAAATTCCTCAGCTTGTAAGATGTAATCCTGAATTATTTTTGCACCTTGTGACTTCATTGCTGATCTTTGTGCAAATTAGTTTAACTCTGTTTCTGTAGTAGTCAGGTTTTATTTGTCGTAATTTAAGATTTAAGAATGGCAAAATTGAGATAGAAGATCGCCTATGTCAGACATCAAAATGAATTAACTATACATGTACAATTAAGGGTGTTAACATCCATATACGCGTGAACACCGTGATATATTCGTTCACATTAACGACCAAGCGAGGCAGGCAACGATTGAGAGATTGTAATAGGCTGTATGTGCCATTTATCCAATCATCAACCTTAAAATAATCGGGCCTCAGAAATGAACTCACGGTCTAAGGAACTAAAGCTCTTAAGTTAATGTTGAAGGCTTGTTTAAAACCCGAACAGACGTCTGATAATAGTGCCGCTAAAATGCTCCACGTCTATCAAACAAAGCTTGGGATTCATAGTAATATTACTGCTGTTCTCTCGAACTCGATTGGTTGTTTGCAAACCCCCAGTCTTTTCTCTTTCTATGCGTCATGCCAAATAAATTAGCATTGCCTTCAGCCTTGGAAGTAAATATACAGAGATATATGATGCGAGGAAACGGCTCTGATGTGACAATCTCCCCGTTTTATTTCTAATGCATTGCTTGAAAGATGTGGACTCAGCATATTTGCTATGGCGGAGGAGGATACAGAGACTTCTCACACCAGATGAGATAGAAGATCGCCTTTTCTAAATTTCCCCTCCGGATTTAGAGCATAATTCCCATTAGCGGTTCGTTTCATATTACTTCACCTTTCGCTCGGCTCATTGGAAAAGACCTGTTTCGTCTCCTACGCAAAGGTCTTTGTATTTATCCTGGCTCATTTTTTCCTCCCTAGAGTTTTCCCCCCTAACCTCGTTTCAGTTCCGTTTAAAGACGAACGACAACGTACAGTCAAATAGTTCTAGCCCGCTGGTTTACAAGCAAGTTTCATGTGTTCAATATATATTCTGTATATTTATTTATTTTCTCAACAAAAATGCGTGCTTCTTCTCGGGATTCAGGAACCAAGTATATCATTCAAGAAATTGGTCACAAGTTTCAAGTATTTTACTTGAGATAGGCAATATGGTATTTTTTGATGATGATAATTCTAGAAACTGCGTTTTTGAGAGCGCGATTATTTGGGATTAATTTCATGATTAAACATTTAGAGCCTAAATTTGACTCCATATGACGAGTTTTACAGATTTCATAAATAAAGTCCGACGAAACAAGAGCAAAATGAATTTTATCATGAAATAACTCACAGATCCTTCCTAAATTCATCCAAATTGAAGAAAGATATCTATATATATATATATATATATATATATATATATATATATATATATATGTACACAGAATAATTGGAAGAAATTATGGGGTCACCTGACCAAAATATAGCAAATAGCTGTAAACTATAGACCCCAATACTAAAGCCCTCTCATATACCCATGTTCCCGAAAATCTAAATAAATGCATAGAAAAAGGGTAAATACTTTCCTACTGTAAATACGGACCGTAAATACAGACACGGTTTGACAGACCAAGACCAGTGGTCAAGACAAATAATGAGATGCAAGATATACATATTCAATTTGTATTCAGTTCAGAACAGAAAAGGACATTTGCCTCTACATAGTTGGTCTTCCGGTTAGCCCTGAAATGATGTGAGACATGTTGCTGTACTGGAGCTGCCTCTGCCGGTAGCTGCCCCTGCTTTATGGGTACATATGGGTAAAATTCGACACGATTGACACGCGACACGGCCGCTAAATCACGGGCGACACGGCGACACGGTCCCCTTAACGTGCGACACACACAGCTTCCAAAAAGCTGATAAAATTTTACACACGACATTGAGAAATGTATTAAAAATCGACATGAGACACACTGATTTATTTAACAGGTGACACACGACATTGTATCGACCGTTAGTATTAATTAATGTATTGCTTAAAAAGTGACACAAGACATCATTGAATTGTTTTAAAAAGTGACATGGGACATGGAAAAAATTCTTATCTTGCGACACTCAGACACAGTCATAAAAAATGGGACCCATATATACCCCTTGCTTTGGAGAGATGATCCATATGACGTAAGAGCGGCAAGGTAGACCAATCATGGTCTTACACTCTCGCCAGTCAATTCCTGATTTCATTGCAGGAACCCAGTTGCCTGCTATTAACTGTAGTATCCTGTTCCCCGTCCATTGCTTGGGCATTTGGCTATATAGCACCATGGCAACTTGCCGTACACTGTGGCAATTGACCGTACGACGATTGACGATTCATCAGTATAATATTATGGCGTCACTCATGCACATAATTTCTACTGTAGCTTACATAGATTCGACTCTACTTGGTTTACTATGGGCATTACTATATACAGGGTAACTAACGAGTTAGTTGAAGGAGCCTGATTATCACACAAGTCCGATATTCTAAGTGACTGAAACCAACTAGTTTTATTATATATACGTATATAAATGCTTTTAATAATATGAATATAGAATACCTAATAGTCATAAGAGACACACACATGTGTATCACCTCGGTGATTTTTCCCTTTCAGATCCAGTTGTAGAGTGTGGAAGTTATTTCTCTATAGTCAGAGAGTTCTATGAATACGCAGTGCACCTCAGGATTTATACACATTGATCACTTAGCAAGTAATAAGACAGGAGTTTCAGTGAGATTGTCTAGACGCACAAGAAGACGGGACCGTTGGGGTAGTAGCCATCTTGGATGCTGTATGGTTTCTCCACGGCGGGATTAAGATACCAGAGTGTTAAGATCTAAAGAGCGGTTCTGGTAAGGATTTCGTGTATGGCAAACTTGCAGAGGACTAAGTTAAAAAGTCGTTCAAAAGGATTATGAAAGTTGGATCAGTGATATAAAGTTTATAATATTATAGAGTGCCTTGGTCGTTCGGACATTCTCCATATTGAAAACAGTGGTGCCACCTGTTGATTTAAATCAACATTGACTTCTACCCTAAGGGCAATTATCCTACCACCCACGTCTTTGATTTGTGAATTTGAATAATTAATTGTGAAATGATGGAAGCTGAGATAGACCTAAAAACGTTGGTTCGGTCTATGGCACAAGATGCCCAAGATAATTATGAAAGGCAGAGGGGGTACATTGCTCAGTTTTTCTGCTTGTTGGAGGCCATTGAGCAGAACCTGGAAGCTGGAGAGCTTGAAGCAAGTGAAGATGTCAAACCCAAGGAGAACTTTTTACCAAGACATGAGCTAGAGGAATGCAAGAAAGAGAACTTAGTACAAGGCGATATAAAAATGAAAAATGTCCAAACTAGTGCTGAGCCAGTTCCAAAGGTAAAGAATGACAATGTAGGCGAGGTAGGGCTACAGCAACAAGAATTTGGGGACTTGCCTGTATTACAATACCTGTTCTCTGTTCAGGGACAGTCAACGAAGGATTCTATAACTACTGGGGACTATCTGGACTCTCTAGCCTCTGGCATGAGTGAATCTTTATTCTGTAATGACACATGGAAAGCCAGAAAACTGGAAAAGAAGGAGGGCAGTGAATCTGTAGTCTCTACCCACACATGGGAAGCCAGATCCCGCATAGGGATTGGTTAATAAGGATCATTTGATCCAGTAATTAATATCTACAGTGTCCTTAAAAAGAAAGTATGGTATATAAAGTTCTAGTTTAAAAGGAGAAGGTTGATCTTAATTGTAATAATTTAAATGTGCTTTATGGATGTTGTAAATTATGACGAATCACAACCGGTTATGATTATCTGCGACAAGCTACTTAAGTGATGAGATATGGAGAGATACATAATAGGGCCTACATGGTTTACTAATATTCTGTGTTTTACTGCATATGTGTGAGTGCTCTATATTTTCAGATGAGAAAAATGTGAAGCGGTTTTTATATATGTATACGTTTATATTCATTATGATTTGTAATCTTGATTCTTTTTAAATCGAATTGAACATGTTAAGCATAGTATAAGTATGGATAAAGATGTAAATGATATTGATTCGCTTTGGTGTTTTGATGCTTTTTTTCTTATGTCTGTACATATTATTAACCATGTGCTTAGAATTGTATATGCCTCGAAGGCAGGTATCAGAAATAAAGTCTGTCGTAAAAAAAATTGAAATTTTGCGGTAAACTTTGTAAAACAAACAGCATTGGTGGCCGTGAATCTCTAGCGAAATACACATAGCTGTGCATAACTCACTCTATAGATATGGGAATACTATAGCCCTTTGACATTTTGTATAATAAAGAGCTATAAAGGGACGTAATGTATGTACAGAATGTGCGAACCCGATTTCCTCTACTTCGGATATCTACTCCGAAAATCGCAACAAACAATGGAGAACATGAAACATTCCCCAATTTTATGTATTACTTTTATTCCCTCAGATAAAACATTTTCATTTCACATTGTCACACAATCACTTTATTTTTATAAGATATTTTTGTTCAGGAAAATATTAGTTTTACAGTTACACTCTCACTATTACTGTATTTATCGTCGTGTCCTGTTGTCATAATGGGGTTGAGAACGTACAGATATAGGTAAGGGGGATATTTTCGTCGTTAAATATAAATTTAGTAATGATATTCCTAAGAATAATCAAACTTCCATAATTCCATAGTTACTTCCTTTTGTAATTTAACATCTAATTTAGGGGAGAAGTAGGGCCCAAGAAACCACAGAACATCATAAATAGATACGTACATACATACAGAGACGGTGGCAACAATGTAAATTATCATTAGTCAATTTCAGTACAAAACACCGCTATTATATCAGACATAGACGCAGTATCAATGAATTTACCATGGAATCATAGGATATGAAAAACGCATAGTAAAGGATTAATGATCTTCATTTTGGGTAGGACGTGTGGCTACTAACATCATATACACCCATCATTTCTGCCTCGGGGTCTTATAACTAGGTATAGAAAGCCCAACATTTTAATAATAAGATAGATCGTGCCCATATGACCAGAGGCTCTAGCGGCAACCTTGAAGCGAGAAAATGAAAGTATGCCTTGGCATGGAAAAACATAACGTGGAACAATCTGAAAAGCAATTTAATAAATGAAAGGGATATAGCAAAATTTGAGAGAAAATATATTTACTGGAAGAGCATTTGTGAAAGGGGGCATATTTGAACGTATAATTAACTTATGGGTGCTCAGGTAACTGACGATATTATGTTGGTAGGTGTATATGATATTGCTCATCATGGGCAAGTTGTACACATATATGAACACTATTGCACTATATATGCTCTATTATTTGGATCATTTTTATCCAAATATTGCCTAAGAACACACGCCATATGTCAATCAAATGTTTATGTACCCTCTTCCTCATACAATTGAGTAATTTAAAAGGTTTGATATTGAATCTAGATCTAGAAGACAGAATCCATGAGTTGATTTTATTAATTTTATTATTTTGTCAGTGATCTCTGAGTAAAGTGCAAAAAATATATAATGACTACGCTGAATAAAAAATTATTAACTAAACTAATCCAACCTACCCACTGTGAAAGTCGGACAACGGGAACACAGGCAATAGAACTCACAAACAACTGGGCACTATTATATATTATGGTACAAAAAGCCCAACATAACTAACATTTTAATGGGAAATAATTATATAGACAAAACAGACTGAGAATTGATGCGGGAGCTCATTTGATGTGAAAGTGACAACAATTACAATACACAGCTTTGGCTGCTGCATTTATTGATTTGATTGATTTGTTAAGGTTTATTATAAAAATCGGTTAATTTTTTTAAATTGATCCATGTTCTCATCAGCATCCTGCTCTTACCATTCGAGCAACATTCAATTTGTTTAAAAGAAAAAAGATCATTATAACTTTATAAATATATCTACTAATAATGAATGCATCTGCTATTATATATAAATATTTTGTCCTATTGAAAATTGAATTGAATTAAAACACATTTTTATTCAGTCATAGGCTGCAATCTAGGGGGGGGGTCTCCGGCAAGTGGGGGGTATCCTTGGCCCTCATGATTTTGTTTACAATAGTATCGGTAACAGAGAACAATACTGCACTCTTCGATGAAGGGTGTCAGATCTCTGCTATTCTAGTCATGTTTTAAATATCTACAGTGTTCTTTTGATCCTATTCCAAATAGTTATCGCATAATGATATTCAATAGTTGGATACCACTATGGTTGCTATGCTACAGGACATATGTTGTTGTTATGCTGGTTCTGTGGGTAGAGAGGGGTGGCAAGTTCCTCAGATTTAAGATTTTGTTTTATTCAGGAAAGACATTACATCTAGGATGCTGTTCTCAGTGAATCATGTGGTCATTTAACCATATTTGTATATATACGTTTATTGATATAGATTTAAACACACAAGCATGATTCTAAATAAAACAGACAATTATTTGACAGTATCATGCATATAGAGTTCTCCATCGTTCCTACACCGTTCAATACATATTTTCTCACCATTTGATTTCTATAACCGTTTTATACCTTAGGTAATTTTCTCGATGTTAACTATTTTGGGGACAATGCTCATTCGATGTCATTAGCTCTTATTTTTAGTCACATTATTATAGTCATGCACCTAGATAGTTAAACCCAACCTAGACACAGCGCCAAGCAGAATAGCATGGTATTTATCCCGTGAGCTTTGGTTTTGACAAATAATCATGTCTTGCTGTAAAAAAAATGTTGAATAAAAAAACAAAAAACCCTCCCTCTCTGATGGATGGGATGAAAAGGCCATACTTATCTTGCATTTCCTCGTATTCCAGAAACAGTCGAGCATTATTTTCTCTATTTCCATCTTTACTTTTTTCTCAGACTGTTACACGGAAGAACATGTCTAATCAGCACTATCAAAATGTTGCATAAATATCAAAAACTTATCAAACACATTATTAATCAACGTCAAATGAACAAATTTATGCATGCTATTGGGGATAAATGAAACTCCAAGAATGTGAAAAAACAATTGGAGTTATTCATTTATCGGTGTCTTGGAGAATGTCAAAAAAACAATTGGAGTTATTCATTTGGTTATCGGTGTCCGGGAGAATGTCAAAAAAAACCAATTGGAGTTTTTATTTATCGGTGTCTGGGAGAATGTCAAAAAAACCAATTGGAGTTATTCATTTATCGGTGTCTGGGAGTATCTTTACTTATGGACCTCTGTGGGATACCAATGTGATCAGGCATGTAATAACCCTTTATTCCCATCCTATAGGAATACAGTATAAAGTATCCTTTACATTGAAGACATTCGTCATCCAATATTCCCTAGGGGCCCTTGCAAAGGATTTCTGCTCAGATGGGAATAATAGGTGCCCTCCCTGGGCCTGACTTTATAGTAACACATTGATTTTTATGTCTTCCAATGGGCTTTACAAGTTAAGCTGGCCGTGCAGATTTCCCGCCAACTGCAGTGACCATTGATATACATCAACGGTCTATGAGCACTGAGCATTGGTGGGCCACTGGCTAGAGGATCTCCAGCTGTCTAGGTTGTTACTGATAAAGATAGTGACTAGTTGGTATTGGCAGTTCTATTCATCTAGTTTATGGAATGAAACTGGTTTTTATCGTTGAAGAAAACCAGCCCAGTCGAAGGAAACTAAGTTATATATCTTCTAATCCTCTGAAGTCTACTTCGTTTCTATAACAGGAGCACCATGCATCTATAGTCATTTCCGCCAATTGTTCCACAATTGGACCAGTTTGGTTCCATATTTTATTTTGTAATTGTGTAATGTTTAATGTATGATGGTCCTCAATAGGTAAAGTATGGGAGAGTTCCCTGCAAACATTATTTTCCACACTATTGAAACTTCAATAAAAGGCACGCATAATGGGGCAAGTGCTGATAGTGCTTGAAATTAAAAAAAGATGTTTCACAGTTGTCATGTCTTGTGATTGGTTGAGCTGTGACATCACTATCATTAAGTATATAGTCCCTCCATATAGACTGAGAAGCTGGGGTGGAGATAATTGACAGGTTGATATGAATAAATGGAATAAGAGATTAATTGACATAACATGAATAATCACATGGAGGAGAAGTATAGTCTTCCCTCCGAATACAAAATAGTATTGTGGCAGCACAAAGTATATAGGCCTGCGTTATGGAACAATGTAGGCTTTCCATTATTTCTACGATAATTGGATCTTTTGTGGAATGTGGAAATTACAAAGGAATTCCACCAGTTAGTAATTTTTAAGTAGCCTATTTATAAAACATATATAGAGCTTCATTCCTTTAAAGTATGGCTAAGGCGTGTTCAGCTTCTAGATTTGACATGACTGAGGGTCAGTGGCATGTGGGTGATGGATCCCTAAATCTCTAAAGTCTATCACATGGCAAGAGAAAGCTGTCACGCTTCAAGAGCCTAGATCATACTTAAAGACAATTTAATTGCAGTAGTCCAGCATGGTTCCAAGCTCCAGACCATAAACTCTGTATATATAACAACCAGGACAAGCACTAGGATGCCACCTTATGTGCTGCTATAGTGTCATCAACACTGACCAGTTCCGCCGGTAGGCAGCGACATAACCTCGACAGACTGTCTTTATGACCGCTAACACCAGCAGTATAGTTGTATTGGTTTTCAAATGCGTTAGAAGTATAACAATATGAATCATATCGTCTCTAGTCTCGGAAAATGCCTGCTTCTGGGACCAAATTATACAGTACGCCGAGGACACAGACGTGTTTTATTCGTCGAAATCCTTAAGAGAATGTGAGATGAAACTAAAAGAAGACATGGACTATATTTCCATGAATGGAGTATAAAACAAGCTGCTACTCAACGTTAAAAAAATGTATGATACTTGGTCCAAAGAATATGGTAGTTGATGTTGTGCTGGCTCTGTAGGTGGAGAGGGGTGGCGAGGTCCTCCCTACATGGTGCACTGCCATGGCCTACTGATTTGGTAAGAACCTGAATTAAAAAATTATAAGTAGTCAAAGGGGAGGTGGAGGTGGTTGCACTGCAAGTCACACATCCTGTTTGTGTGGGTGTGTGCAGCGCAACTGGTTATTGAGAGACGCTGATGCCAGGCATGCCATCTTTTGATTATAGTGAATGGTAAAAGATCGAGATATGTCAACCAAGAAGTAGAGAAAGTTTCTAATTATTCATATGTAGGGACTCATATTGACTCTGTTTTATCTATGAATTGCCAATTCAATGACTTAGTGAAACAACTGAATCATAAAACCTTTCTATTGTTGTTCAATTAAAACCATATTTGACTAGTTATGCTGCTCTCTATACTAAAAAAACAAAAAAACTACTCTCTCTGTTTTACTACCTGTTAACCATAACAATGTTGTTTGTAAGAAACACTAAGCATTGCAGAATAATATATTAAGAATAGCTGTACAACCAAGGGAACATATCTCAAACGAAGACCTATGAGCTGCTACAAAAACAATGAATGTTAAAAAAAGATCACACTTTAACTTAACTTAACTGTAAAATAGCACACAAGTCAGTGATGTACACCTCAAAAATACCAAATAGGGAAATGCTGCAGGGGGATGCCCCTGTGGTTATATGGAATACTACAACCAAGAACTGAGGCAAAAAGAGACCCTGCTAAAATACCTGTTCTAAATGGAATAGCCTCTCCCCATATGTAAGAGTCGTGGAGGATCAATAGCAATTTAAAATGGCCTTAAAACATCATGTAATGAACAATATCAAATGTGACGCTCTTTTTCTCCCTATATTG
Organism: Sthenelais limicola; assembly: GCA_942159475.1. Classification (NCBI taxonomy): domain Eukaryota; kingdom Metazoa; phylum Annelida; class Polychaeta; order Phyllodocida; family Sigalionidae; genus Sthenelais; species Sthenelais limicola. The sequence goes on along the minus strand of OW804095.1, from coordinate 54,433,502 downwards.
CTCTCTTTTGCTGTACGATGTCCCGACGATCGTCGACTACAGGGACCCGGAAGTGACCTTTGAGGCGAGCATCTCTATTACCATGACGACGCGACCACTATGTATATATTGGGCCCGCAGACAGTTCATTCCATCGCCAGGGCTAATCTTTTGACACCTCCGGAGATTGAAATTCAAATTTTATATGTATGAAAAAGAGGGATAAATCCAGAGTCGAAGCCAGATCCTATTGTTGTTATCCTGCCGTCAGGTGTGTAACGTATAACTAGAAGGTCAGACTATACTATAGGACATGAAAAATGTACCTTGTGAACACACAGGCATTATGGTTGTATTACTTATACTGGGTCATCACTCACTCACCGGTGTATGGAACAGGCTAGACTAGAGCTCGGCCAGGAAAAAGTCACATTTCACCATATCATCATTTACCATTATTATCTCAATTAATAACATAATACATATATTATATGCCTATAACTAGTGGCTGTAGGATATACCTTTAGGATAAACCACTTGAAAGAGTGAGACTACTTTATTTTTTCTGATTAGATAAAGATTTTTAAAAATCAGAAGTGGAGCTTTAGAACCATTTAGAACGAGCTCATTTTCTTCAGCATATCTAAGTATCAAGATGTATCCTAGACGCAACCAAGCATAATGCCTGTATGATATTGTAGGCTATTAATTTTTTGAAAGTAGAGATGAGATTTTGAATATTGTAACAGATTATAGCATTATAGAACATCACAAGCTAGAAGAAGGCTCATAGTATATTCAATTAATCAGTATATTAAAACATGTATTGGGGAAAGTGCATGGTCAAGGACCCCTACTGAAATGATGTCTGGTACCTTATATCTTGAGTGTTCACACTGTCCCTCCTCCTATAGTTTATGGCAGGATAATTAAACAACGGTGATTTCTCTCTGATGTCGATGTGTGGAAGAAGGAATACCATTAGTCCCTGTTGATCAGTTAACATCCTCATAAAAAAACAGCCGGGCCATGGCCTTGACTCGCCTCCCGTGACCCAATTTGGGGGAAAGTTCCTCTTGTCTTGGCTTTAATCCTCTCTCCCCCAAGCCAGGCATTATCACATAGCCGGGCGTTTAATGACACTTAAATGACCAAACATCTGGCCCCCCCCACCCCCGTTCAATCGCTCTTCCCCCTTCCCCCTTCCCTGTTAAGGAGGAATCCAGCGCCAAACTATAGCACAAAACTCGTTTTACGTTGGGGTAACTATAAAGGCTAACATCTGTCAACTGGGGTGACAGGATAGAAGCTGGCTGGACAAAATGTTGTCATACCGTCAACTGGTGACTCATCTCAATCTAACCACTGGTGTGCACACAAATCAAAACAACATAATCCCCATAATTATGTGAAATTCAGCTTAAAGAGCCCCAATCTGTTAACTTTAGTCTCACTCCTCCTCAATCTGTTGGGTATAATGTAGGGCCTACCTAATCTGGCTGAGTTATAGGACTGCAATATATAAGTCACACATCCAGGTGTCAATTGTAGACCTAAAGAGTAAATTGCTAAAGCTAAAGTAATTGGCCTATAAGCAGTGAGCCTGTGTCACCTCGGCTCAGCTAATTGGGGCCCTATCATTTGGATATCAGTGGTTGTCACCCATGAACTAAGTTGTTTCCACCATGGGTTAGTATCACAGTGGCTAATCAGTCAGTAGTAGAAAGCCCTAATGACCCCCTAACTTTTAGGGAGAGAACAACGACGGGTATGGATAAATATATTTTATTTGACAATGGTTAAATGAATTGTTTGGTTATATAAAAGTTGATATAAAATGAGAATTGTTTTATATATGATTAGATTAAAATTATACATGAATGTGGATATTGAATAAAAGAATTGATTTATAAATTGGTAAAAGATTAATGTGAGGAATTGAATGAAATTAAATTGAGAAAAATAAAATATATTTTTAAATGATTAGAATTGTAGGGTTGGGAGGGTGGAAGCTAAATTCGAAAGTGTGGTTTGAACGGAGAGCAGCAGGGCTTATATATGAGGGAGTTATGTAATATGTTGAAGTAGGTAATTTAGAAGAGGGAGGCCCGCCGCGTCTCTCATGCTCCACTGATTTTCAATAGTGATCACCATGAGAGAACAACGACGGGTATGGATAAATATATTTTATTTGACAATGGTTAAATGAATTGTTTGGTTATATAAAAGTTGATATAAAATGAGAATTGTTTTATATATGATTAGATTAAAATTATACATGAATGTGGATATTGAATAAAAGAATTGATTTATAAATTGGTAAAAGATTAATCCAAAGGACGAGAAAGAGATTTTTTCATAGCCGTAAATACTTTCTGAGTAGATGGGGGAGGCAAATAACGGTCAACAGAGTCTGTAGCCCAACATCCGTGGGTTTTGATATGTTGCCTTGATGAGGGATCGACTTGGAGTACATGGCTAGCAGCCCCGCGTCGAAGCCCATGTAAGGTGGTTAATTCTGCGTCAGGGATCTTAAGGGCCTTTAAGATATGGGCCCAGATCTTTCGGAGGTAAGATATAGTCATGTTCTTGCCGTCTTGAAACATGATGAATGGGTCGAGAGGGTGTGTGGTAGGCACAGACTTGAGCATCCGGATAATAGCCCGCCTTGGGCATAGTGGAGAGCCCTCCAGGGCCGGGATCACGATTGTTCGTGCGGGGCCTGCAATCTGGAAGGATTTAGACCACTTATATACGACAGATACTCGGTCGTCGTACACGGTGACATCAGCTCTCGTGAGATGGCGACTTGTGTCGAAATGGGCCGTTGTCTTGGCAGCAATGTTGGATTGTCTCATAAACGTATGAAACAGGAGTAGGTATGCGGCCCTCAATGAGTCGCCATTAGAGAGGGACGCGGCGACCTTGATCACCTTCTCCAACAGGGCTGGGGTGACTGGTGGCGCCGGCTGGTGGTAGTGCCTCACATTCTTGGACACAGAAAGCAAGGCATTCTTGACTTGGTGGGATGTAAAAGGGGCCGAGCTAAGGCCCATGTTGCGGTAGCAGGAGGACAGCGAAGAGATGTAGTTCCTCACTGTCTGAGAAGTGTTACCCGCCGTCACACACTTCTCCACAAAGGCACATATCACATCATTAGGGGGTTCCTCAAAGTCACTCTTGCATCGACAGCAAAAAACCACAAACCTAGATAGTATCGACTTGTGGTTAGATAGCGTGCCCGGTCGAATTGCTGTGGTTTGGCGGTCTTCTGCGGCCTGGAAGAGCGAGTTGATGATGGGATCTGAAATTATATGAACGAACGAAAATTCATAGAGTCTCTGTGAGGCTTTATCTCACTTAGTTTATGTTTGGCAATGAGATGGGCGGCCCGGCTTTCCTCAGCTGGGCTGATGTGTCTGCGGCTAAGGGCGTCGGCCACCTCCATCTCCACACCCGGGGCATGTATGAACTGGAAAGAAATGTTACGCTCAGATGCAAAGTACCAAAACGCTCTACACACAGCGTTAATTATGCGGTCTCTTCCTCGTCCACCTGTAAGAGAGGCGATAGCGCCTTGATTATCACAAACAATAAGAATGGCACAGTCATAGCAATCAAAGCAGATGGTCCTAACGGCAATAAGGCAGTTTAATGCTTCCAATTGTGAAATATGCATTCCCTTTATGCGATTCTTGGGGTAGACGATTGAGTAGCAGATTCTTTCCGACCAGCCTCCTCCCCCGGTGAGGCAAGAGTCAGCCCGTATGGTGATGGTTGGTTCAAAACTGGGAAGTATCATGGCTCGAGCATTGTGTTGGGACAAGAAACGGATAAACCAACTCAGGTCCCTTTTAATGTCGACACTCACTAATATCCCAGATTCAGAGGCTTCTCTGAGTGTTTCGAGTAGTCTATTCATGAATAGGCGGGCGGGTTTTACCACCTGTCCAATGTGATTAATATGACCTATAATCGATTGCAATGTCTTCTTAGAGATCATATGTTTGACACTAACTTGGCGGGCGAGAGCGAGGAAACTAGCGACCTTCTTTTCTGGTAATCTTAACTCTCTTTTTTCTACATCAATTATTATTCCTAGGAACTTAATCGAGGAGCTTGGGGAGATGATCTTTTCCCAGGCTATTGGGAGACCTAGTGCTCGAATGACGCCGCGGGCTATGTCGAACTTGTTTTGTGGGTTGTCATTGATTGGGCAGACCAGGAGGGCATCATCTAAATAGATAATACTTTCTACCCCCTTTTCGTGGAGTGCGCGAGATATAAAGTTGGCCATGCGCTGCATGTACAGCGAGCTGATGCGTGTGCCGAATGGCATGCTAGTATCGACGAAAAACTTCCCATTGTGCTGCATACAGTTCAAAGGCCAGTCAATAGGATCGAGGGCGAAGTTGCGGTATGCGCGTGAGATGTCAATAGAGGCCAACTTAACCTCAAAGTTGTGTTGAATTATGGTCTCGACTGCGTCGGCGACGGAGGGGAGACAGTGGAAGACGCTTTTACCAAAGATTGAGTTTTTAGTTATTTGTGAATTTGGACCGGTTTCCTTAGGATGGGACAAATCCACAATTATGCGTCTTTCTGTTATAGATGACTTAGGCCTAGTCATTATTGGAGCTATGTTGCACCACGGGGTGAAAGGTGGAGCAGCAAAAGGACCTATTAGAGCGCCTAGGCCGCGTTCCTTGTCAATATAGTTAACTACGTGTTGATCGAAGGCCACGGCGGAGGGGTGGTTTTGGTAAGTAGGGGATATGGATGGTGGAGGTCCTCTAAATTGAAGTGGAAATCCGAACTCGATTAAATCTATGATCCAGTCATCATCCATATGGCCTGTGGCGAGTGCTCGCCAGTTGTGAATGTTGTTACATGTTACAATTGGGACTCGGGCCCCCAGTACATTTGGGAGAGCGAATTGACGTACAGGTGTATAGGCATGTAATAACTTTGATTGGGCTGCTTCTTCCGATAGATAGGGCCATACAATTTCACGCTCTAGTTTCATTATTTTAGAAAGTTCAGTGGAGGGATATATGCTGCGACCAAAATAGGCGTCACTGTCATATACTGGTGTTATGGTATCCACTTCAAATTCTAGGTGGTCAATTTCAATGTCAACAGAGCTAGTTAGTCGTGATGCGGGTGGCGGTAAATCTATTTTAGTAAGGTCGAGGAAGGCTTCAGAGCAATCATGATTGAGTTGTTTTTCCCCCTTTGTGCATTGATCATAGCTGGTGCTATGAGGGGGGACCTTTGGAGAAGATAGTCAGTTACTAGTATTATCCCTGTTATTTGAGGGTTTATAGGGCGGTTTGCCGTCCTTCTTATCCTCTGGTTTGCCTGTGTAGTTACCTTTCCTCTTGTTACAAGCTCTACACGTGTGAGGGTTTTCAAAGCCATTTGTGGCACAGAAAGCACATATGTGCTTCATTAATACTTGGCCGACAGAGTGGTTTTCTTGATTGTCGCACCTTCCTTTATTAAATTGGGGACATGGGACAGACCAAGCGACGTCGTCAATAGATTTTGCCTTTATGTATTTATCAGTACGGGCCCTCTCTATGCGCGCAATGTCGTCCCATTCCCACTTGCCCCTTGCAACGTTTGCTATAACTACGTTTGAAAAGGCACGTACATTTTCCCAGGGGATTGAAGTATTATCATCTGCAATTTGACCAATATGTACCATAATCCCGTGTTCTTCCGTACCTTCTTCGGCCGCGTCTGCGGCCATTGCACATAAACCAGATACATGTTCATTGAAAGAGAGTTCATCAGGGTGGGAGTTCTTAATGATTTTCCTTTGGGAATCCCTTTCTAAATAGGCAAAAGGCCTGTACCTTTTAATGTGTTGATCGATTTTCTTAGGATTACCTTTAGTGCGGCGGAACTTGGGCTCTAGCATTTCAGTTGCTCGTTTAATTTGCTTCTTAGTAGTTGGGCTTGAATCAGATAGGCTATAGTCCTCGGAGGACGTGGAGAAATGTTTCTTTCTTGACTTAGGCACACTTCCCTTTGGACTAGTTTTCTTAGCGGGGGAGCTAACTACCTTATTCTTTCCAGCCCTTAGTTGACCCTGCCCCGGGGAGAGAACAAGAGGAGATATCACCTGTTTCTGCTCGACCATTCGGAGTAGGCGGTTGCTGATTTCCGTCTGTTGATCCATTCTCTGAAGCAGGCTGGCTATGTGGCTAACGTAGCCCGTCTTCTTCTTCCGGGCAGCGCCCTTTGTAGCGGCACTTTCTTGAGCTTCAGTCAGAAACTCGTCACCTATAAGATCAGCCATTTCTTCCCGTCTGGCTGTCTGTGTTCTAGTGGTTGACATATGTGAATATGTGAGAAGTGCTGGCGGCCGTATAGGGGGCCAACTGGTACAGCAGGAGACGGTGAGGTGAGCGAAGTGGCGACCCCAAAGCTAAATTCGAAAGTGTGGTTTGAACGGAGAGCAGCAGGGCTTATATATGAGGGAGTTATGTAATATGTTGAAGTAGGTAATTTAGAAGAGGGAGGCCCGCCGCGTCTCTCATGCTCCACTGATTTTCAATAGTGATCACTATGTGAAATTCAGCTTAAAGAGCCCCAATCTGTTAACTTTAGTCTCACTCCTCCTCAATCTGTTGGGTATAATGTAGGGCCTACCTAATCTGGCTGAGTTATAGGACTGCAATATATAAGTCACACATCCAGGTGTCAATTGTAGACCTAAAGAGTAAATTGCTAAAGCTAAAGTAATTGGCCTATAAGCAGTGAGCCTGTGTCACCTCGGCTCAGCTAATTGGGGCCCTATCATTTGGATATCAGTGGTTGTCACCCATGAACTAAGTTGTTTCCACCATGGGTTAGTATCACAGTGGCTAATCAGTCAGTAGTAGAAAGCCCTAATGACCCCCTAACTTTTAGGGGTCAGGTTATTCCTATTAACACTTTTAGCCTTTGCCTTAGCCTTGTGGTTAATCTTATCGCTGTATGCTGTGAACTGCAACGCTCGAGGAATGTGGCTTTCTGGACTGGACTGTAATGTTGGAAGGTGGAATTTGAGCAGGGTCATGAATACAGTAGAGGTAACATTGGCATTGTGTGAATAAAACCTTATGTGAGCCACAGAGCAGAAACTAATTGCATTTACTATCAGTAATTGTAAATTGTCTACCACGGGATGTGCTTGTCATATATATATGGTGCTGTAGGACATTGTTGTCCCTGATGTCCACTCCGTTTTTGTATGAGGAGTGGACAACAAATCAACACATAATAAATGTTCACAATGCCAGGAGATAACAAGGATGTGCACTAGGTAACAGTCACTGGACCCTGTCCTCCATGACTAAGCATCGCCTCCTTCTCCTAATCCAGCCCCCCCCCCGCCCCAATGCTATTACTATATGAACTATTCTATATAATTGATAATGTTTCGAGGTACACATGAAACTATCTGGTTGGCCAGAAATGTATTTTTGTAACTTTGTTTATATCGTTAAAAATTAAAATCACAAACCTGAATACAAATATTTCAACAACAGCTGATACTGAGAATATTTTACAAATGCATAATGTTGAGCAGAATAAACACATCTTTAGATATAAAACAACAACTCTCGTGCCACCACCCGTGTGCACTCATTGCATCCACTCAGACAGCATGGTACGTGGATCCTTATGATATACATTATAATGCATTGAAAGGAGTGGTTCTAACTCTTCTTCTTCGTGTCTGCTGTTTGGTTTTGCCATACTAGTAGAGATATGATTTCTTTATACATTCATCTATATATTTATAAATATGTGGTTGAACAATCATCATTAATATTTTAGTCGGAAGAAGGAACGCTTCTATTCCACAAACATCTGCAGAACTGGAACACATGGAACACATGGAACACACAGAACTGGAACACATTTGTAAAGTAAAAGGTACCAGGGCAATAGGTAAGCCTTTTAACATTGTACTAATAATTATGTAGTAGTAATCAGGAATTCACATAATGAATCAGGCATTAACATACTGATTTATAAAGCCAGTCATTATAATTCATATTTAAAAATTATCATGTAAGATTTCATATTGATTGTCATTCAGAATAGTGCGAAAGTATTCTTGTTTTAGATAACAGGTAAAGCTCAGTCTGTCATTTCAGTGCCTAGGTGTATAACGGGTGTAAGGGAGAGGAGTGAGGTGTGATGGAACTTAACCTATGCCACTTTCTATATCAAATAATATATTCCGGGAAAGGAATGCTTCTCCACTGTAATGTAGACGTGGACCTATAGTAACCTCTCGTCCTTTCGGGGAGATGACGTCTGGGCTAATGTCTTCCGATGACTTGTATTTCAGATTGATAGTTTATCTAGCTGGCTTCAATTATAGAGACAGTGCGCGGAGAATGCTAATGAAGTTCGGCACAAATGGATTGTGGTCCCTATACAGCCCCAAAGGGTGGCAGGCGAAAATTGTCCACTGGTGAAAGTGATTACATGTATGTACCTACTTATTGACAATACTTTTCACTCTTTCCCACTATCTTCAAGTGATATAGGTCTTTGGCATTGGCATAAGTAAGTTTTCTTTGCCAGTTTGATTTTAAACTCAGTTTCTCTTTCTCTAAACCAAAAATGTAAATGAACAAAAATGAAGTACTCTTATGTCATATCTTTATACCAAAAGGGTAATTAATTAGTATGCGGTAGATTGATTATATATTATACTCCATTATCTATCAAATGCTCGAATATGAAATCTCAGCCAATGTATTCGTCAAAATCTATTTTTTATCACGGACTTGTAATGACATTATAAGTCCGGGCTTCTATCATGCCTATATTTATTTGTTTGTTTTGTTTTTAAAGTTTTTATTCAGCCAGAGGCATTATGCTGTTACACACTTTTCTCAGTAATAGCTGATGGAAAAATTAGCTTTACATCAAGATATAAGAAAAGAAAAGTAATCGTGATTAAATATTAAAATAGAAGAAATAGAAAAATACGACAATATCAAATTTAACTGATAATATCAAGTCAGATTGTACAGACATTTTAAGGTACAAATAAAATATATAATATATAAGTAATACGATACAAGGTATAAAAAACCGTCACCCGGGTATAACGTCGATTTACTACAGACAAAAGAGCATCAGATATAGCCAAAAGGGACTCGATATACCAAAGAAAGCAAGCAAACAAATTCTGAAAGAATTCAGATCAATATGCAAGACAAATGACAACTAAGTATAGCTAGATCAAGTTATCAGGATCTGGAATTTAAATTTACGGGCTATGTTAAAATGGCGTGTCTCCTTCTTTCTGAAGTTAAGATATCTATTAGAGATGTCCATTATCCTAATGTGAGAATAGAATATCTAGTTCCTGTTGCATAATCTACCCATTGAACTGTAACAATGTAGATGCATTGCACTGAATAATATACCTGTGTCCTTTTCTTTACAAAACCAGGTAAGAAGAGGAAATAAGGCAACAAGAAAATGATGCACTAAAATGATGAAAAGATGACTTTCTGAGGGTAAATAAGATAATTTGGTCCTTCCTAAATGCAATGGATGAATAAATAATTAGCCCTGCATTTGGTACAATGTAAAGAGAACGATTGCTTTATTTATACAAGTCTGCCCAACGTTGGTCCAACATCGGTTTAGCATTCACCCATTGTCCACAAAACAATGGAGCAATGAAGGGACGTTTGTAGTGAAAATTTGATTGATCATAAAGGTACAGTTCAATGAGCAATGACCAGTACAATCGTCATAAAACTTCTAGGGTGTGTTCCTTACTACATAAGAAACAAATAAATGGAAAACAAATATGTTACCTCATAAATTCTTTTCTAGAGTCACTTGAAAATAGCCCGGTGGTTTACAATAGGAGTCGATGGGAAACTACATCAGAAACAAAAGAATGGAGAAAAAAATATGTTACCCCATTAGTTCTTTTCGAGAGTCACTTGAAAAGGCCCGGAGGTTTAAAATAGGAATCGATGGGAAAATGAGAATTTTTTTTTACGTTTTACTGAATTTAAAAATAATGACGAATCCAATTTTTCTTTAGATTTGCTACACCTTTATTTGAAGTGATATCCTATATAATAGATTAACACACAAGAATGCACTTGCCATGCTCAAAAAAAGGGAGGAGAACACTAAAGTTGACCATGCTGTGCAGCTCTCTCTCTGGCTGATGCCATTCATTTCACATTTGTCATTGCACATGTATACTTCTAGTTGGTTTACATGGAGTGTCTTTATCGGCAGATGTGGTTTTTGCATAAGAGTAATTCCACCAATTGGTCGACATATGACTCTAAAATAGATTTTTGAATTTATAATGAGAAATTTTGGTCTGGAGTTACTTTAATCAATTCAGTTTGCTTCCCCTATCAAAAATACATCAGAAATACCCTACTTTTGCATATCTGGCATAAGTATTTAAAATTCTACAAGTAAAAAACACTGTTTTATTGCCTAGAAATTAACTAAAATATTGCTAATATGAAAAAAATGGTGTAAAGAGAGAAAAAATTATGTCCACTCGTGGTTACATGTTTATTCAAATTTCATATGATAACCCTGGGTACAAAATAATTTGAAAAAAATATAGTTTTAATAATCCATTGGTTGATTTGCAATGCAAAAATGTATGGGGAAGTCTGGGGATGTCACCATAACGTGCCTATTCAAACCTAGAATAAAGATATGTTTGAAACTCAAAGATGGGTATAGTAAAGATGTTTTAGATAGGTTTCAATGTATTTGCCCATATAATAATGGATGAAGTTGAATATTATCATTTTCTTCGGAATTAGAGCATATAATACACATTTGGGAAGGTTTTATGTCACCATAACGTGCCGGACATTTTAGTTAATAAAAAATAAAATATTTAGAGTTGAAAAAATTAAAGTATGGCTGAAGGTAAGTCATCATATAGCTCAAACATGAACAGCCGCATTATCCCCCTGCTTTGCATTATTGGACCTCAAGAGTGCTAAAATATGATGTCACCGTAACGTGCCGGCACGTTACGGTGACATAAAGTATGTGACATAATAATTATGTCACATTATTTATACATGTATTGTGTGTGGATATATAGAGAGCCTTTTCCCTAATAATTTTGCTCTAATTACTTAAATAGAATTTATATTTACCTTCCTAAACACCCAATACAAGTGTTTAAGTCATCTTCACAGGGAAACAAGGGAAAGAATATTATATATTTTAGTTAATTCTAAATATAATGGATTATATGTGTAAATGGGCAGAGGGTCAATCCTCCTGTGACCCTTGCTGCTGCCATTACGATTACCATTACTGAGTCATTATTTGGCTGTAACTTTCCTTCTAGTAGGAGTATTTTCACAAACTAAAAAGCATTATGACCCTTATGCCGAGACCTATGAAGTACGCAATAATTGAAAACATTATGTGTATATTATATTTTTTTTTATTTCTAATTATGTAGAAATATGTACACTTTTTCTATACCCTTATAAGCTAGTTCCCGTCACAGACTCCACAGAGCTGCCCTGACTACAATATTCATTATTAACTTTCCCAATTTCGCCTATATTATCAGCAATATGTGTAGTTTAGGTACGAAAAATAATAAATCAATAGAAGCAATTTAAAAAAATTAAGAATTTTCAGCCAAATGTCGACCAATTAGTGGAATTGCTCATAAATATGATCCTGATTATACTTCCACTAGTGAGCAATTTTCATTTGTCGTGGCAGTATGAGGACTTGTGTTACAATGGACCCTGAAACCTACAGTTTGAAAATTTCATGGTTTTCAGTTATTTGAATTTCCCAAAGGCAACGATGACAGGGTCCACTTCAATCTCACTCTCTCTCTCTCTCTCTCTCTCTCTCTCTCTCTCTCTCCCTCTCTCCTCTCCTCGCTCTCCCTCACCACAGTGCACACCCTCTCCTCTCAACTTTTCATTTGTGTCTGCGACATATATATAGCCTCTGTACCCAGGTCACTACAAAATATGTACTTTTTAAATGAGTTCTGCATAGAGCTCAACAATGTGAAAAGAAAAGCCTCATATGGGATTCCTTGGTCCAGAGACTTAAGCACATTCTTCTCTGATACGGCGGGCCAGCTGGATGTCCTTGGGCATGATGGTAACACGCTTGGCGTGGATGGCACACAAGTTGGTGTCCTCAAAGAGACCAACAAGGTAGGCCTCGCTAGCCTCCTAAAGAGCCATGACAGCTGAAGACGGGAAACGAAGATCCATCTTGAAGTCCTATTGAGAAGTGGTTAGAGTAAAAAGAGACATGCAAAACCTCCGCGCACGCAAAGACTTCTAATGATGGACTACATCCCATGCAAAGACCATTCAAGTGACTATAGCGGGAAAATACAGCTTCACCACCACTTTATACCTTAAAACTATCTCCAATGAAGCACTCTCACGATTGATATTGATGTTGTAATCTGCGCCTCAATTATGTATACCTGAGTATTTTATATTATTTAAAGGGAGGCCCGGAAGACCAGTTTTCTGAGGGTTCTTTTCCTATTCTGATGTACCTTATTTAATGTCTGAATAAAAATACGATATATATAATATGAATATCGTAATTTTATTCAGACATTAAAAATCATTGTTATATTATAACAATAATTTACTCTTGAAGTTCTGAGTTATTTACTGAGCCCACCCAGGGTGTTTACTTTTATAACAATTCCTTAATCCCCAAAATTTTAAAAAAAATGCATTACAAACATGTGTTAAACGACTATCAATTTTTTCAGCACGTCCTATGCAGTCCTGACGATTGGCCAGCTCATCAGACACATCGGTCATCTCCTTCGAAAAACGTATGAGTCTGCTAAAAGAAACCATGCAAGTCTGATACGTGTGATAATGTCATTTCGTTTGGTGGAACAGGCTCATACGTTTACATTAAACGGTAAAGCATTTTTATAGGTTTCATTGGATGATATTAGCGAAGAGGTCATATCCTCGAAAGGACTAGAGGTTACTAGATCCATGTATATAGTGCAGTGTGGTGAAGTATTACTTTTTCCTGAATCTATTATTTAATATAGACGAATTCAAACTACGGAATTATATAGAAAAGACATTGGATTAAGATATGTTGCAGGAAAAAAGAAAATAACCAAAAACACGCTCTCCATGGGCAAATGACAACACTATTTCGAAGTCTCATGCATGAATCATGGATTCATTCAAGGGAATTGCTATAATGACAATACTGCTTGATATGATAAGAAAGCAGGGTGGATAATGGACTCTCTATAGTGTGGACGTCTCTATGTGTATGCCTTGTGCTGTTTGTGTCAATGTGCAAAATAATGGATAGATGTGTGCAGGTATGTGGACAAGGGCACAACACACGTTTTCACGGAGGTCATTGCAGGAAAAGTTGCATCGTGAATGATATTATATAGGCCTGAAATCATACACAAATGAGACAAAAAGGATTATTACTTTCACCAAACTTGAGATATACAGCTACAGATTTACATGGATTGTATCCTATTACAACTATAACTAAAAGGTAAGTATACGAATTTTTAACAAGAAAACTCTCGGGATTTTATGATTTCACTAGTGCTTCGTTTTAATTTGTTTTAATTTTGAAATTAAGATATGCTATTCCACATAATCAATTACTGTGAATCAACCAGTATTCTCAGACAATACAGCCAGGGCTTTTAAGGTTTTTCTTTTCACATTTTGACCAAGACTATCGTTCACTTCACTGGTGGTCTTCCCCTAGTAGCTGATGGGTGGGTGGGAGGGGGAGGTGTGTGTGTGGGGGGGGGGGTAGAAGGGGGGAGATAAAACAGCAGCCGTGCCGGGTCTCAACTCATTACATGCTACACTCTATTTGAGATCTACTAGGAGCGGCTCGCCGTAGGGTTACCATTGGGTCGCTTTGATGTGTACTCTAAGTAGGTCTCAAACAGAGTGTACTGAGCTTTTTCCATCTAACACAATCTAAGATAACTTCCTTGTTGCAAACGTTATAGGAACCATGGCTTCTATATATTAGAGGCCTTATGGTAGGCTGTTGGGCTTCTGCTTGGCCATATGGGTGAAATATGCCGTACACCTTGATGTGTGTCTAAAGAACAAGTTCCCGGATGTCTTTTGTCGCTGATTACTATTGTCCAACCATACGCTTCATAGATAGGCATTGCTACAGGGGTGAGGAAGTCAGGAAGTGTAAAGATGTATTGTTTGTTTCTATGCATCCACTTCTGTTGAAACGGAAGTTATCTTTTTCTTTTAATGTCATTCCCGCATAGAAATCTGTGAATATGGCAGCTTACACCAATTGAATAATATACAGTTGTCTACACTAAGAATAGAATAGATATACTTAGCTCGGCACTTTCCTTTACAGTTGTCTGGTCTCTTTGATAGCCCAGATAAAGCTAAGAACAGGATGGATTAGAGGAGAGAAACATTGTTAATTCCGAGGCAAAACCAAGGGATTATGCACAGACAGTGCATAGAACCGGTATTTGATATATGCCCATGCTTTATGATAGGTGCAATAAAGGGGGCAATAAAGATAAAATGCATTTTTATCATTGAAAAATTGACCTTGTTTTTCTTTTAAGATTTCGATACTTTATGGCAATTCAGAATAAACAAAGACAGATTCAATATTCTTGTTTGCTTAAGTTCCTCCAAAAATATTCAATTACTACAACACCTTGATCCATTCTCCTCTCTATTTGTCTACCAGACGTACCATCCTCTAGGTACCTTCCAATCCCAATCCCCGAAGTTCTTCAAATTGGTCGTAATTGACGCCCAATCATCCATGCAGTGCACATATCTGTTATCTGGTTATCTGATAACCTCAGTGCCTTAGTGCCTACAATAACTGCACTGTGCCCACAAGACTACCAAATCCATTTAATGCCATCAATCCTCAAAATACCTGGTTGACTTTATCTATTATAGTAGACTGCTGCTCATGATCATGTTTTATAGCTGACCTGCCGTCCTGTCTTCCCTTGTCTTCGGGAATTCCACTAATAGCCTCTACTAGGTTGTCTATCAGGCCATCAGCAAGGGCCAAGAAAGGGTATCAGCTTCTTCTCAATCATTCTCTGGAGCGGGCTCCAAAACCCTTCTTATTCTGGCCCTGTATTCATGCCTACCTCTTCAACTCTTCAAGTACCTAAGCTTCTCCTTTAAATAAAGCAGCCCACCAGCCAGTCCAGTTGTATCTGTCCCCAAGTTCATATTTGCCACAAGGTCCGCTTCTGTAAAGAGGACCGACTGAATAGTTGAGATGTTTAAAACATCACCTCTTTGACAATCATAGCATATATTGAGTTTAAAATTATTTTTGACAAAAATGTTTTCTGACAGGCATTAATAAAATGCAGCAACTATATATATATTGTATATAAAATAAAAACTCTCCGATATATAATTGAGCCCGCCATTGTGGTCAAAGTGCACCAAATCTCTATTTAAATGTGCATGTCAACCAGATCAGACAACTTTGTTAAGCAAAAAATTTGTAATTAAAGTGCATGATTCGAGCTATACAATCGATTAGGGCTATGCCTATTCAAAAAAAAGGTAAGAGTAATTGCATCTTTGAGTTTAATGGCCCCAAAAATGTTCAATCACATGGTCTCTCCCCGCCCTTACGCTCTGTTTTGCAAAACAATGCATCTGGGTGGGGGCTAGACCTTGTGTTCCATCCCTTTATTAAAGTGGCTAAGATAGTTAAAATGAGTAGTCATGAAATCTTGTGAAACTTTGTCAGTGTAATCATATGTGACAGGTATAGCAATATCTGAAGTATTGAGTACCAGCATTGCGTTTTTATTCAATGATTAGTGAATATGTGTAATGAATGGGCCAGAACCTAAACCCATTTCAAATCCATGAGAAAATGGCTTGAAGACCAGAAGGTACTGCCAGAGGAAAGAAACTAATGTCCATTGTATTGACCAGCGCCGACCTGGGGGTTACATAATTCCAGATGTCAACCATACTGCCACTTTGAAATTTCAGTATGGCGTGCAAAAACGATTTTGCTCACTATTTTACCAAATATCTGATATAATATGAATTTCATAGTTTTGATATCCACAGGAGTTAGTTAGGTAGGGTAAGGTGCACCAAATACTAGAAAAGGAAGTAGAAATTACCGTTACTCGATAATCTAGCTAAGAACAGCAAGAAGTGTCACTTTACTGCCACCTCAACACACGTTTCTGAAACTATCAATAATTCATATAACACCATATGAGTCATATCCAAAACACTTTAGAGATGAAAATCTAGTTATTGGAGACAGAAGAAACCCAAATAGCGGTAATATGTTAGTTTCTAGTGAACAAATTACATTGTAACTAGCGGGCTGCCACCTAGACATAATATATTATATATCATATATGCCCACACATATGTACATGTATGTATATATATTGAGCATGTGCAATGACCGCAAATCTGGTATGTTACTACTATTGGTGCCGCCATCTATACTAAATTCATGAAACCTGTTCATACCGATATATAATACCTATTGAATATCTTCTTGGGTTTCTGCATTTTGTGTATGGAATATTCTAAAAGGAATGATCTTGCTGACACCATTATGGATGTAAAATGTCCCTGATAATTTCATTTGTATGGGCGATCACAAATCACAAATGCATTAGGGGAGTATGGCTTAACATACTTCACATTTAATCTTCGCTTTCTGAATGCACCACTTATAATGGTCTCTTGTGTTGCTGCCGCCACCAGAACACGAAATGTAGTATGCTCGGCTGTTTTTTCTCTGAAATTTAGACTTTTGTAATTGAAGGGTATGTTGATCCTTATCAGAATAAGAGCCTTTTATGCTTTCAACTGCATTTCGAGACGTTTCATTAACATTGAACAATGATCCACTACCTAATTCCGTTGCAATGCTATTGATGTTGCCACTTGCAACTTTATTTTTCTTTTCTTGAGAAATAAGTTTCATTCTCGTTCTGAAGAACTAAACACTTTCGAAATTTTGACATGAAGAAAGATGTACTCACATAGATTTAAGATTAAATCTGAGACCACCAATAGGCGAGCTTTTGTCTCTCCCGCTCTTGTTTTTCTCTCTCTCTCGCCGCCTTTCTCTCTTTCTCTCTCTCTCTGTTTTTTCACTAGGTGAGCTTTTCATAGTCGTAATCCATGACTATATGTATAGTTACTAGTTACCTTTTACAAATTATTTTAGTTACTACACAACTGCTTTTAATAGGCTGTCATACATATACGAAATGAATATTGAACAAGGAATATGACGTACAAAAAATTAATAGCTACATACACCATTGCTTTATTCACTTCATGTTCTTCCCAAAGTACATTTCATATTGTTGGACGCAATCGTTATATTATGTGGTCTTTCAAGGTGTCTCAACCACAAAACTAAAAGTGTTTGAACCAAGTAAATGCTGGACATCCAATTATCAAACATCCGTCATTCAGGCAATCACACACAAATACCGGCGGTGTCACTGTCACTGGCAGCTTTTTGCATACATTCTTTGTGGCAAGAGAACAGGTATTCAATATCTTAGGCTGGAAATTATTTTTTCCTGGGGGCCGGAGTACAATACATCACACTATGAATTACACAATTGTAATGTTTTAAAAAAACAGGTAGATTAAATACGAAATCTTAACATCCTAGTTCAGATATTTTCATTTTTTCTACGATTTTTATGAAAGATTAACTCTAGTATTGATATATTCGATATTCAAATTATCACCCTTGTTCTTCAGCTGTACTCCCGTGTATGATTTACATTTATAATTCAATAATTCAATATAATTCAGGAAAAATCTATTTTCTATTTAGACTGTTTGTCATATGATTGTTCACCATTCTCATTAATTTCATCCTGTAACACATATACGTTTCATTTAAAAAATACTCTAAGTTCTGCGCGAAATTCCCCATATCTATATCATTGTAGTGCTTTGAAGGTTTAACAGCGTATTCACATAGCTTCCCTCAATCCCTCTAGAAATCGCAGGATGAGCTCACTATGTTCTTACCAATCCTTTTGATTAGTCTAACTAACCATTGAGTTTTGTGTTACCATGATTTTTAAGTTGTTCCATTTTCAGCTTAGATAGTATAAAGTGTGAAAAGGTACCAGAAACGAATGACTACTCATAAAGGTAGGGCGCAGCCAAAAGAAATCCCCCTTATCCCTCTCAACATACATTCCCCTGCCGACCTTTTCCGCATAGCCACACTGAGGGAAATCAAAGTGGTCACAATGCTATGTTGAGGCAACAACTTGCATGCACATTGTGGTCCTGATAAAATGCCTCTGCTGTTTACGAATTCACACTGCCCCTACACTTGATAGCAAGCGCCATTGCCCATGGAATTTACTCCAGAGACTTGGCTGAAACGTGTCCATTGTCCATGACTAGAATACGGCAACTAGATACAAACTATCAGTCAGATAATAAGCAGACCACGGATGTGAAAAATCTTCTTGCACAATGATTCTAGGACTATGTAAGTAGAAATTCTTTCTCAATTGTAAGATCTACGCTCCGCAGAAAAGCTGCGTGGATTGTACTCATGCAGAAGAGGCGAGCATCATATTAGAGCAAGGGTGTTCCTAATTATTACACAATGGCGTCAATAAAAGTGCGAATAAGTTGTGTTAGGTTGGAACTTGCACTCACTCTACACTTTAAGAGGTGTAAATGGGACATGGAAGAACAGATTGAAGTTACTTGACCTGTCCGCCTACAACCCCCTCATGAGACAATGTGTAATAAGTATACGCCCATTTCCCCATTAATCATCTTAAAAGATTAAAAAATGCAGCCGTTTGCAAGGGAGGTCCAGTCAGAACGAGAGACGAGAAAGGTTGTCAAAATGTATCTATTAACATCAATCATGGTAACATTTTAACAGTTCCTTCTCGCCCGGGAAACCTTGATTTATAACCTTTTGAGAACTTTTGTCAACTTAAGAATGCAAGTATTGTTACCTTTATAAAGTTTATTTTGTAGGTATGCATTACCCTGCCTAAGAGCCAAAGGTATCTTTTATGTATTGTAACCAAAAACCGGAATAGAGTACATTTTTTCTTGTTTAAAACAGTAAGTCATTTCCACCGTTAATGGAAGGTGGTATCCTAAAAGGGAAAGTAAGTTAAAGCCCATTCACATTACATCGGCCGATTGGTGTACGGCTGCCTGGCACGGCAAAAAACACAATGTTAAAGTAATTCAGCCGGCTAGTATCGGCCGGCTGCTCGTGATAATGGGAATGGACCTTCACCTCCTTCTACGCACTCACGTAGTTCAGCAACAAACTAGTCATTATATTCCCTCTGTATCTAGAACTAATCCCACTCGCTATGTTAAATTATGCACACATCAAAAAGAACTTTAGTTTCCCAAATAAGGTTACATACTATATATCTTGCATGCTTTCAATCCCTTCTTAGTGGAGTATATATTATAATGTCGGCTAATATTTGTTAACTCATTATATAATCATATCCCAGGTGTCAAATTAGGTTCATATCCCTGGCTTGTGGATTGAGGGCAGTGATCGAAGTTTGTTGGATTCTTTTATCATTGCCACGCCTATTGGTGAATTGATTGACTGGAAATTAACCATGTGCCCTAGGCTTTATTTGCCGATCAGTTTATCCTGAGCCTGTTACCGAATTCCTTTGAGGCCATCAAATAGAATAAATAATTGCTTTTGAAGGTTGTTTTCTTGATGTAGGGCCAAGGAATGGGGCCTATCGCTGGTATCCAATCAACAGAGAAAACATTAGCGAGCCGATCGGGTCATGAATTGCAAAGGCGTATGGCAAGAATCAACAAGAAAAACTAAATGCCAGACTTAGTCCCACTAATCAAAATTTACACAGAAGACCATGCATTAGCGCGTGTTAGTCCCAGAAGATATAACGCACTAAAGCATTGTAAATTATCGCAACGCAGAACATGGCATATGTTCATCTTGCTCTTATAACGACCGACATTGATTGGGCTGCTAGTGCACTGTTTATTTGGCAGTGTACCAACAGGACAGAAATGGAGGTTATTAATCCTTTTAGTCTCTGCCAAAGGTGGTTATATGAAGTTATGTGTCCCCCATGGTGCACCGGGTCCAGGAAATATGCTACAGGCCGGTGGCAGTTTATATCCTTATTTGTGTCTCTTACCGATCACATATTATGACATAAGTCAACAAAACAAAAGGTATAACTCCCTGAACAGAGTCAATAAAAGCTGTGAACCATTGTCAGTTAGCAGTCAGGTAGCTGTGTGGGGATACACAAGACGTCGCACATAAGCCATTTTTATTTGCGGCAAATCATAAGTAAAACTTCACATGTGTTCAAACATATTTAATATCAACAGAAAGCTCTTCTTTCTCACGTTTCTCTAATATTTATAGATTTCGAAGATATGATTTTATGTGGCGCAAAGATTGTGGCCACAATGAACTAAAAACTCAGTGCCGAGTAGAGGCTTTGCCTAGGGTGTGTGGGGCGGAGGGGTAGGTTTGGGGGATAGAGGTTCTAGTGAGCGGTTGCACTGCCTCCAGGTAGCAAATTCGCCCCGGTCCCGAAATTGCAGCAACATTTATCCAGTTAACTATGACCATTTAATCAATAGTTGTTGCACTTAGTCATTAATGAGGTTGTCTCCATCTATTTCCCTGACTTCCTCAATATTGATAAATGTCAAATATCTTAATATTATAATATAATATCTAATATAATAACTACTTGGCCTAAATAGAAGGTGACACATGTTTCTATCACTGATCTTAAGCTGCACTCTCGGTTAACATCGGTCAAAAACTGAACATTTTCTACTTCTTGTAATTTTGACCAAAAGTATTGACGATTTTGTCGAGTTGTTTTTGCTAAAAGGCTATTAAAACGTCCTCATTTGTATTTGGAGGACCCACTCGAATCCTTTCATGCGACAACTTCACGCTTATCGCTATACACTTATAGCTCACCAGCAGCAGTTTTCCCTCTGTGATTAGAATTCAAGTTCTTGTATAAACATAATACCAGCAACAGAAATCAAGTCGTATAAGTCATGATATGAGTGGATTTGGTAAGGTTTGTTTTGACGCAATAGCTGAGAATGCAGCTTTAAGATGAATAACTGAAGATTTTGGTGGGTAGGTATAGCTCCTTCCTTTCATAAACAGCAGAAATTACTAGACGATCTATTAGCAGGAGCAAAGATTCACAACTGCTATACCATATCAGGTGTATTGATCTTCCCTTTTCCTTTTTCAGGTTCCTGTCAATGACCAATCAAATAAGCAGTAAGCAGGATAAACCGAGGTCCCTTTAAATCACTCGATCGCTGCCGTTAGCGTAACGGAAAGGGTAAGATGACAATATAAATGAACCACTCTTAGTATCTGCAAGTGATAATGAGCGGGTCAATCCTGTATACTGTCTATAGCAGTACGTCGATTTTTCTGTTTTACTGGGTAATATAATAATTGCAAAGGCTAGATCAGAGTAAATCCCACACAATAGCACCTCCAGCGTGGGTTTAATAAAAGGCAAATAAGGTAATACTCTTTAAATTGTCTCCAGATGCGTTGAATCTCTGTACAAGTTGAGAGTATGTCCTAATGTGTCACGCAATGTGTGATGTCCTAAGGGAAAATGTCCCTCTATTAGGTGTTAGAATCCAGTAGATATTTGATGCAAGGGTCTGTGTGCAGTTAGAGAAGAAGGAAATTATGTTTGAAGAATTGGATTTTGTGGGTAATTGACAATACTTGGCAAACAGAGTGAATTGAACCCCTTGCCAACACTTGCAGATACTAAAAGGGAATTGCACTAAATAAGGCCCATGGCATGGACACTTCTAAAAATATATAAATTATTGGACTGAATTGAAAAATACTTAATTTGTCTGAAGTAAATACAAGTTTGAGATCGGCAAATGGGTAACCAGGCTTCTGGATAATATCCAGGTCTTCCAGCCGTTACCTCTTTAATCCAGATTTTGTAAGTTAGATTTGGAATACTTAAGATTTTAGAGCCAAACATGAGATTTATTTAATTAGTTTTTTTAATTGAAATTATTTATGTAACCATGGCAACAAGCTAAGTTTACCAATGCTCCAGTCTTTGGTAGGCTATATGTTGTTACCCTGACTATATTTTAGGCCAGATATTTGATAATTCAACATTTACAGTACATCATGTCGTCAATGTTTCCTCATCCCCGATGTCTTCAAAATCACTGCCGGAATTGTATTTTTTTACTAATTCCACTCAGCGACCGTTGAAGAGACAAAAATAGTTTCCTGAAGTTTTTTTTTATGAAATGGGAAAGATTTGATTGCTACAATTAAGGTCCTTATTTTTTTCCCAATTTCATTTTTCTTTTCAGAAAAAGTTGCCATGGTGACTTGACAAACAAACAAAATTTCTCAGAATTGACAGTTGTACCAAACTGTTGCCCACATTGTAAGCTCTGATATTATACATACATTTAAGCCTAGATTCCACTGTCACGCTATACTTCTCCCGCTACTACTCCCGTTTCTTTGGTCCCGCTACTTTAGAAGTAACGGGAAGTATCCGTATCAAATCAAACATGTTAGAATTGAAGCTGCTACTTCCCGCTACTTGCTCCCACTAAAAGTAGCGGGGCCAAAGAAACGGGAGTAGTAGTGGGGCAGTGGAACCCAGGCTTTACAGAACTCGTATTTAAAAAAATATAAAATATCAGGGTTCAATTGGAGGGATGTCTGGAAACATAAAGATTATGGGAATGACTTAGGGACTTGAGCCATAGTACACTTGTACACACACACATAATAATAATAGTATATGGGTCGGGTCGCCGAGAAATGTACCATTGCTGAGCCAACCCTTCGGAATAGCACATTTTAAAAGTGTAAATTTACATAGTATTTGATAGAGTTCAACATAAATGCTATACCCATACGAATTATTCTAAAATAGTCTGAGTGGTTTAGGGTTTTTTGCCTGAAATAAAATGTAGTGTCCCGACTGTGATCCAAATCAATCCCATTCCACACATATATGATGATAAAAGGCAAAATAACTGCTTTAGCTTTATATGGACTCAGTAGGATAACTGATAACGTCTATGGCCATGGACACTCCCCTGCTACATGTATTTTGGATCATTCGGCCAAGATCTTAAAGACATTCTTTTAAATAAATAGATTAAAAATCTTTATTGTATGTATATGATGTGTGATCCAGCCTTTAATACATAAATGGGACGATGAATTAACTTTTAATAACACAATATTTCTATTTAAACCAATGTAATAACAGAGGGAACTGAGGTCAATACAATTAACTTTCGTCACACTTTCTTTATGTTGAAATAACTTATGATACAATTTGTGTGGCCTTTGATACAAGTTTCCCTTGTCTAGTCTACCGAAATTCTATTTTATATAATATTGAATTGTGTCCCATTCGTGACCATGATATTTTTATACGGTAGAACTTAATATAAGGAAAAGATAAATTAGAAATCAGAAAGAGAATGTCTATACATAGATATATATTGACCAAACTTTGATTTAGAAAGCGGAAACAACCCAAGGAATCAGGCCATAGGGAAAATCCAAAAGTCCAAATGTCTCGACTGATGTCCAAAATGTGCTGTGTTACAGAACAAGAAATATACCAGTGCTTTGCGCCCAATGTGAGCGATAGTTCGATTATTTTAGTAAAGGTATAAATATCAGTATAAATATCAGCATACATATCAGTATGGATATCAGTATAAGTATGGGATTAATCTTTACATATGATAAAGAGAGAGAGCGAGGGAGAAGGAGAGAGAGAAAGAGAGGGAAGGAGGGAGGGAGGATGTTTCTGGAAGACTAATGAGTTTTAAAAAAGAGAGAGAGGGAGAGAGAGAAGGGAGAGAAAGCCAAAAATCACTTTTCCAAGGCCGGGAAAGTCATTTGTAATTTTAAAGGGAGGAGGAGAAGGAGGAGGAGAAAGCAACAAAATTACCTGTCTCTCCTCTTTCTCCTCTCTCTCTCCTCTCTCTCTCTCTCCTATCTCCCCCCTCTCTCCTCTCTCCCCCTTCCTCTCTCCTCTCTCCCCTATCACTTTCTCTCTTCTCTCTTCTCTCTCTCCTCTCTCTCTACCTCTCTCTCTACCTCTCTCTCTACCCCCCTTTCTCCTATCTCCCCTCTCTCCCCTCTATCTCGCCTTTCTCTCCCCTCTCTCTCCTGTGTCTTGGTTCTTTCTCTTCTCTTTCTCCCCTCTCTCTCCTGTCTATTTCTCTTCTCTCTCCTGTCTCTCCTTTCTCTCCTGCCTATTTCTCCTGTCTCTCCAGACCCATCCAGCCCTTCCCATTTACGCAGTAGGGGTCCAATCATAGAGTAAAAGAAATTCCATACAAACTTTATGCAACAAA
Organism: Sthenelais limicola; assembly: GCA_942159475.1. Lineage (NCBI taxonomy): Eukaryota > Metazoa > Annelida > Polychaeta > Phyllodocida > Sigalionidae > Sthenelais > Sthenelais limicola. Next base: position 54,409,032 of record OW804095.1, on the reverse strand, counting down.
CCCATCCAACCCAATCAATACTAGTTAATACAAATTTGTCCTCACTAGTTTATGCAGAAGGCACAGGGTTTCCAGAAAGCTGATTTGTTCCTCACCTCTCCTCACCTATGAGATCAGTGTGTATGTAGTATATGGAATTGGCAATTAAGCAGCATAAAGTGGACACCTATTGCCGTCCTTCAGGTCTCATTAGCCGTAGAAAGAAAAGCTTGACAGACGGTCTCGACCAGGATTAGAGGACGGAATTCCGTCCTGTAAGAATGTCCTAGACCAGACTCCATTTATTTAGAGCGATGACTCTGACAAGTCAGTGACTATCACTCAAAAATGAGTGTCATCTCGCAAACAAAATGGATTTAGAGATACCATCATATCTGAAAAAATTAGCTCAAGCTGATTCCACTGATAGTAAACATAAGGACCTCTAATAAGTACTTCTATATTTGTTCATACAAAAAATAGTTAGCCTTATTTCTTGATGGTCACTCACTAATGGTAATGTAATCAAATATACTCCTTAATTATGGTAACCTCAGATATTCATAATATATTCAATACAGTCTTGGAATTTAGTAATACATTCATGCTAGTAGCAGCGCTAAGCAGCCCAAACATTAGAACATTCCAACAAAGAGCTCTTGTGAATAAATCACTTTGAAAAAAATCAAATTTGGGACCTGTGACTCACTTTCCTGTGACACATCACACATGTGAAGCTTCTTTTCTTCAACAATTAAGTCGGAACCCGTATTGCAAACCAGTGCGAAATTTGTGTATTGGTTCTTCCTCATTTTAGCAACAAGAATACGAGTTATTCATAACTGTATCTGAGTCATGGCTATACACGATTAATTTGGTATTGATATCAAGGCTTCACTGCGCACTTCTGAACGCATGCGCGGGCATGTGCAATGGGCATGTAATTGTTATGTCTGGATACGGGTTCCGATTTGTTGGCGTGTCAGATTTTGTTATGGTCAATAGACCTGTACAACTTTGTTGTGACAGTTTTGGTGAGTGTGTGTGTGCTGGGGGGGGGGGGGTTCGTATGTCTGTAGAGGGGGGCAGATGATGTGATGTGAGAGATAGAGATAGATGAACGAAAACTGTTTTAGATCACATACATTTAATGCTGTGTCAATCTCTGTGCCTGGAGAAGTTAACCGCGTTGGGCCCTATATGTTTTCTCAATAAATTAGTCAATGAATTTAGAACGCCCATTGCAAAGGTAGAATACTACTTTTCATTAGTACATTCCTTGAAACTCGTTCATCTTACTTTCTGAATAATCGGGCATCCTGTCATCAATTCCAAAACACCATTTTATCAAATGAACTATTCCTCGTTTCAGAACCGGAATCCTCTCCAAACGAAAGCCTCGTTAAAGCACAACAGTCCATGGAAATCGACCCATCGCATTGAGTATCATCGGGTCAGCGAAAAGAAATCGCCCATGTATTTCAAGGACTGTTTGTACGATGTTGGACACGTGCACTGAACTGAGATCCCCTTCAAATATTCGATTTAATGGAAATCTCGTCAGAAGCGTGAATTGACTGTTGCATTATCTGAACGGCAAACGAGTGCAGGAAAGGTGCGTTAATATCTTGCCGAATTTCTAATGCATTTTCCTCCAAACGAAATGATTGGGCTTTATCGTCCCAATCGATTCTGCTAGTCTTACCATAATTGCTAAAGACCCAGCCACATCCATTGGTTTGGGTATGAGACTATCCGTTCTATTTGGGAATACTGCTGAGATCAACTGCGTGTAAATAATCATCGTTTTATAATACCTCAATTTGAAGCCTTCGCATTTATGTCTACTACCTCAGTGAGCAAATTGTCTACTTCGTCTCTATTTGCTTACGTGTACTCACCTGCTAATTTCATTCAAGGATACTATGTAGGTAAATTATATATCCAGGATATAGTCACTGAACATCCAACAAAACCTACTTCAAAACATATAAAACTTTGGGAAAACTGACACAAACTTCAGCCAAAATGTTAATCCTCTTTTATCACGGTCGTATTATCCTCAGATTCCACTTGCGTCCAACACACAGACTCGACATAACTTGAAACATTGTCAATGGAAATTGAAAAATCAAGCGGCGAAAACTTGGCAGACAGTGATCAGATTAGGAATTGTTACCATTGATGAAACGACACACAGGAGGCACGATGGTGCTTGGCACTATCATGAATCGCTTTGCGGGTGGGACTACTATGCATGGCATCCCGAAAGCAATCCGTGCAGGGTCTCCTCCAGTCCGCATTTTTTGGTCATTAGTCTGCCTAGCCGCAGCCTCTATGTTTTGTGTACAGTTCACCCAACTTCTACAAAAGTATTACGCCTACCCTAAAAAAGTAACCATTGAAATTGTGCCCGCGTCTGTGCCCTTCCCTGCCATATCATTATGCAATATGCGAAATCTTGATATAATGGTTTTGAACACTCTCAATCGAATATTCAAAAATGCCAGTGATCCACTAAGCTGGACGAACATAACCAAGGACCCTTTTATCAATGCCTATATGCTGACTGTTGCTAAGTACTACCCCATGTTTCAGAGAAATGATACAGACATGAAGGTGTTCCAAACTGTCCTAACAAGGACACTTATTGCCACTAACATCGATCGACCTCTTGTCATGAGCGCTGGAGTGCCATACAAAGAATTTATTGTCACGTGTCGTTTTGGCGGACACATGTGCAATAGAACAATAGATTTTGTACAGTTTTTTGATTCATACTACTACAACTGCTTCACTTACCTCGCCCCAAAAGGCGATGAAATGGATAGCACTTTGGCAGAAGGATTAGAGAATGGTTGGTCTACGGTGGTTCTGACCGGAAGTGGGATGCTGGATCAAAATGATGATCTCCGGATGATACCAGGAACTCATGAAAGGTTCAGCCCCATGGCCAGCAATGAAGGGGTCAGGGTGGTCATCCACCCTCCCAATACTGAGCCGTATCCTCACACAGAAGGTTTTGATGTCCCTCCTGGTTACTCGGTCAGTTTTGGAGTGAGAGCCAGACAGAACATACGCATTGGACCTCCGCACGGCAATTGTTCTGACGAAGACCCATTTGGGACAGGCGGGGAAGACTACCGCCTAATCTCTTGCCAAAAGAAATGTCTTCAAAGAGCCGTGATTGAGACTTGTGGATGTAAAGATATCCACCTTCCTGGCCACGACAACTACACAGACATCAACTACTGCACCGATGATGGTGACATCCCTGATCGGTGTCGCCTGGCAGGTACAGATGACTGTCTGGAAGCTCTCATGAGACTCTATGAGAGAGTAATTTGTGTGCGGGACCTCACATCGAAGATGACACGCAATGGCACATTTTCCCGGCACTGTGGGTGTTTCCCACCATGCCATGAGCTTTCCTATGATGTGACATACAGCCTGTCAAGGTGGCCCGCAGAAAGTTTCGATGGCGAGGAAGCTTACATAGATATATTTGAGACGGAGGGTTATCCTGCTCGATTTATGGGTCCTGAGGATGCTGAGAAATTTGAATTATATGCCAACTATTTCGATCCAGGCAACAGGCGTAGGGCAATGAAAGACTTTGCGAGACTCAATGTCTACATCGCAGATAGTAACGTGTTGAAAACGGAGGAATCTGAGGACTATTCCCAGAGCCAACTGCTCTCGGACATTGGCGGCCAACTTGGTTTGTGGGTCGGTATATCAGTTATTACCTTAGCAGAAGTTTTGGAGCTTTTGGTTGACATCTTTAGGTATATCATGACAAGACATGGACCTTACAGTACAGGAAAGAAATTTTCCAAGGAGCCTGAGTATCAACAGACACCCGGTGCTCCTCCACAACAATGTCGCACCTGCCGTCAATACGGCCAGATGAACGGTACAATACCCCTGACAGCTATGGAAGCTGATCCAATTAATCTTGTATGAAACTTGCCTCACGCCTTTCACATATCAAGCTGTGTCCAAAGTTTGTTTGGGTACCTTGTATCGAAGGCGTGTATACTTTCATATTAAACATGGTCTTGTACAAGCCATGCAATATTTCTACGATGACAATATCAAAATTCTGTTGTACACTATTTCGCTAATGTATCCCAGGAACACATCAACTATAGGAAAGAAGTACAGCCCATGGAGATGTGCATACCTCCCGGGTTTACAGAACTGACAGCAGAAGAAAATGAATCCAGTAATATATTTGTAATAACCTTGAGTATTATTCAATCAAGAAGCATCATCTTGAGATTTTAGACGTGTAATATGGGAATAAGCTTCTTTTATATTTATTGAACCCCAAGTATTGAACTGCTACGTTTGCTTCTGCCTTCTAGGAACAGTCTGCCCAATTGATTTATAATAGTGCACCATATGGCATACCTTTGCTATAGATCCACTCTGTAATCATATGCAGTAGGTATCCTCACATTAGGCTTCAATTTTGTTTCAGATGAAAACACAATTATATATTTCAACGTCTTTGTTACACCGCGTTGTAATATGTGATTCTTTTATTACACTAATCATATCATTTATTATAATATTTCTAAGCAGATTTCCCCCTTTTCTAATGTATCCATTAAATTTCTTTGTTAACATCTTGCACTACCCGACTATATAATAAGAAATCTTCTACTACTATTCCAGCCTTCAATTTTGCCCTTTCTTTTAGGCCACCTCAAACACATTTTCATTCTGTTATGCACTGATTTCACGGAATCTGTCAGTTGAATACATGATTGAGACAACGGATTGAATTAACCAAATGATAACCTGGATAACCACAATAATTGTATAGTCCGTAGCTAGGTCGTGTCATTGTGTATAGACGGATATTGTTCAACTAATAGGAACATAGAACGGAGAATGATAACTGTCACAATTGGTATTGGCATGTCTTGTAATGAATCAGAGGAGGGAGAAGGTCGTTGTTTTATTTTCGTATGATAATCAAGGAAAGCAAAGCCTGATGGCACGAACTACGAGGATTTGGAGTAATTGCAGTTTCGGGGTAGGCAAGATTTCAGTCAAGTTGTAATCAAAATTTCGTTTCTAAAGATGATGAGAGACTAGCAGTTTTAATATCCATTCCATCAAAATTGTCACGGATATTAATACCAAAGTCACTAGCCAAAAAGCGTTACATTGGCATAAGGGTTCATTTCCATCCCTGTATACTACGTACAAACCATATTAATTTACGCCTACACTATTCTCTTTACAATCTAGAGTTATGTAATGAAGAAGTATAGGCACCAACGTTTTAAAGGTGATGTTTATAAGGGGTGAACGTTCCAACCCACAAAACCCCCAGTCGTTTTGGAAATGGAGGTTGTCTATTTCTTATAGAATATTTGACTCGCTTTCAAACTTGTACAGCTATTGTTGTGTTCATGTTCTTCAGAAACAATGTAAATATATCTCATTTCAGAATTAATTCGAGCAATTCACCCAAAATGGGCCCAACTGGGTGTGACCTGTAATTGTGTCAAACATCTCTGATCATAACTAACTGTTATTTAACACGCCTCCCTGGCATAAAGGTATAATCATTGACTCCGTTGTCATAGACTCTTTTGCAAATTGATGTAAATATTATATATAAACCATTGGATAAGAAGTAAGAAGATTTTCCTTATTGTATTTCTTCTTCAATATGGTCACCGGACTACTGGCAAAAATTAGTTCATCCTCCAAGGCAATAAAAGTAGGGCTTAATTTACCCTCTATCCAGATAAAATTAATGTAGGGATAGGTTTGCAGAAGGTGTTTAGACTTGGACGACATACAGGGTTACCAGATTATTTATATTCTACCCGGCATCAATTATTTTTGTCGAACAATATCACGAGGAAATTAATACTCTGATACTTCTGAAATGCATAACTTTTTATATTTTGTTTGTTTATAGTCGACGACAACACATATTTATAGTAGACGACACATGTTAACTCCCTCGTCAGGTCCTTTTGAATAATATCACGAGGAAACCAATGCAAGAAATAAAAAAGCACTTTGGCATGTATAGTGCATTGTCACACAGTACTTCTGCCATTTATATATCTATCCATGCCACTGAAAAACACAGTTTTAATTGACGACGGAGTTTACAGGCATTTTAACCACGTAACACTTTTTTTCGTTTTTAACCTGTAGTGTGAGATGCATATGAAGGCAGAGAATATAGCGTTAAATTACTTATCTGCCGCTCAGAGCTAGACGAAATGACAACGGAATTAATAAATCTAAACCATTGATTAAAACCTCCTTTTGAGGATTGCTTTCTGGAAATCATTCATTATTTTGCTATTGCATAACAAAGATAAAAGGGTCGAAACCCAGGCGGGCCCATTTCAGTAGAATTGCTCATTTATACAGGGTTCGATATGTATGAAATTAATGTATGGCCTTTGTGGTCCGATTCAGCTGGACTTCGGACCAAACATTTAAAACAGCATCAATAAGTGTGCCATAACCTGGATACGTGGCACAGACATACCATAAGAACCTTCACACGTCGTGTTTAAAGATGGGTTCCCAGAATATGAAAGAAGGTCCTGTGTCAAACTGAGCCGATTATCTTGACGGGATGGTGACTGACTTCCTGTCCCCGTCAAAATAATCGGCTCGGTGGATATGGGACTTAAAGAAAGAATCAGAATTCAACGTTAAGTTGCCCGATGTTGAGTGTGTGTATATTCCAAAATTCTCCCAAGCTTTCCGGTAAACGCGACTCTCTAATCCTTCCTAATTTTTAACTACTTTGGGATGATTCTCCACTCTTTTGCGCTTGGTGTAAGGTTAATCCATTGGTAAACAAAACCTTTCTCTGTCCAACACTGTATATCATTTCGCTGTAGAAAATTCAGGATATAGCTGCTTCCACGCGACTGGATAGTTTGGGCTCTATGAACATGTTGGGCTTTGAGAATCTTCCAAACAACGGGCAACACATTTACAATATTCCCATTTTTACACAGAAAGTTATACCAAGGTTATCATCGGCGGCGGCTTCTTAAAAACAGTTGAATTAAGCAAATTATGTTGGGATTCTCATTTATATGTTTAGAATGTTGGCGTAAAACAAATTTCGGTTTAATAGATGGGCGTCTAGAATGGCTTTGAAAAAATATGACCAAACATGGCGACATCAGTCTCAGTTTCATCGAGGAACGATGACTATTACATAAATTAATTCCATTCATTGAATCATAACTTTGCGTGAAGAAAAGGGTTGGAGGCGTTTAACTGTCCGATAATTATAATTATATGCCGGATTATTCTCCTTGATCTACTAGCATCTCTGATTCTCTCCAGCCACACATTATAGTGTGACATGACGTGTTAAGTACTGCAAGTACCAACTGGGTTTTCCTAGAATATATCAAACAGGGCCAAAAGGTGAAGAACATTTGAAAAAACATTACATTAATGATTATGCAAACCTCCCACTTTTTATTCATAATGTTTCAGAAATACTGTAAGATATAGCGGCACAGAAAACTTATAAAACCATCTACAGCCTACATATCCAGGCTGGTCCAAATAACCGAATAATAAAGCGAGTAAAGCAGCATTTGAGCCGGTATTTTGATGTAAGGTACCATCACTCCTAGTACAATAATTATCTCAAAGTAAATGGTTAATCAATGGATTTCAATTTTCGCGATGCTATGTATAAGTATATATCTTTATCGGTGGTTGATAATGGTATTTCTTAGCTAAATCTCTTGTAACGACCATTGCAGAAAGGATAAAATCATATGAAGGACTTTAGTAATTGGACTATGCTGGAAAGCAAAATATTGTGTATAAGTTTTCCTTCACTTGTGATCATACTTTGGGAATAAATTAGTATTTTAGGAAAGGAGAGGTACATTTCCTTTGTAGGATTTAGAAAAATGGTCTGTTAAATGTTTAATGGGTAGTAAAACCCTTCCTGACATTCGCATGTAAAGTCTTTCGTAGACATGCTTGTCTGTGAATATAAAAGGTCCTTTATTAGTAGTATCATTTTGTCTATTCAAGAATACTTAGATGCGTTTGACAGATGCCTTGAGATATTGACAGATTAATTATGTAAATAGCGCAATCCGATGGTCGCATTGGTCCAGTTGTCGAATTGTAGTAAGGTAGTATTAACATGCAAGATTGATTGTTTTACTCAATTGTTTAAGTAGAAACGATTGCCTTTTGCAACCAACTGCTGTCTAAATACTCGATCGATGTTCGAAGATATTTGTGAAGCATCGTTAACTTAATTCCTATGTCATTATCTTGTATATTCATGATTTACCATGATGTTTTAGAATAGTTTATATCATAATTATATATAATGTATATTATATATGATGTATCATATACATTATATGATTATATACATATAATGTTTGAAAAAAGTTATTTTCGAATGGTGATGCGTTACGTTATGACCATATTGTACGATAACCTGCCACAATATTATGTGTAACAATGAATGAAAATGGATTAATCTAATGACGATTATAAGACGATGAACATAATGATGACGATAATATTAAAATAATAATAATTATAATAATAATTCAGTGATAATATAGTGATGTTACGTTATGTTACCTTTAATATTTAACTTTTTATTGGGGCTGCTAACTGCAATGGGTGTATCAAAATACGTTAGACAGATATATATGGTGGTACTGTCGGTGAAATTGTGTAATTATAAGTCATAACTACTACTATTATGGTCATGACTATGGTATAAATTATTGATGACATTAATGATATTGATAATAAATAAAAAGTATTATATTCTGGCGGTACTGTTTTGTGGGTAATGGCAGATTTGGCATGAATATGACCTATGATTGGTGAATGTAAGTTTCTTCTCAAGTTGATAGAGGGATTATATCAAAATAGGCTGCAGCAAATTTTTCTGGCTAAAATTATGAACTCTTCATTGCAGTCAAATTCCACCTACCATGGTCGATAAATTACTATTCTTAGGGATAATAACTAGTACAAACTAGTGCAACATTTTAAACAACTGTCGGCCAACGTGTTGGAGTTTATATTATTCCCATTTTAAAGAAATACATGTTACCCTTTCATGAGTCATATCAGCAACAAATACTTCTAAAATAAGTTTTGGTCCCCAATTATTATGCCAGAATTGTTACCGTCAAATACATTTGTAATAGAAGGGCATTAAAGGAGATCTCCATCACTTATAGTACCCTACATAGTTATCCAAAGATATATGCTTGCATGTCCTAGTCGGTAGCAGATGAATCAACATAATTGTGGATCATTGTGGGAGGTACAGCAATTGATATAACATGTAACCATATCATACCTGGGATTGTTCGTTTATTGCATTATGCCTATGGCCCAGACTTGTTTTGACATATATATCCCGTCAACGCAGTCCATATTCCTTTATTCTTTTGTTTTTAATTGTCCGAAGGTGTAGACTCTGAAGCTTGTGCGAGTTTTTGGTGATCCCTTTATGGGTCTTATGCCTATTTCAAACAAGACTGCTGATTCATCAGAAAAATACACCCCTTATTTATGTCTCGGATACAATTATATCTATATATATGATAACATTATAAAGAACTGTCAATCGTCACACCGTTGAGGATACGGAACGTAGATTTAGCAAAGGTTTTAATAAGATGGGAATTATCTAACGTGTATGGAGGCCAGTTCTAAATCTAACTTTTTTGTTGCTGAGACACTCGTGGTTTGTTTTTATTAAATGAATGACATCATTAAAATTCATGACACATCATTTCGTATTCAAAGTTGTGATTGACCTCATAGTTCTCGTATATGAAATGTTAGTCTGAATCAATGGACGATATTGATGTCCAGACAAAGGTTTGAGATAGATATAAATAAAGCTTGCCTGATAAGAGGAAATAAAGGTTTCTTTCTGGTGGAGCAACCAGAAAGAAAATGGACCAAACGACGTACGAACTCATACCATGCCGTAGAACTGCAAGAACATAATTATTGCTTCGTGAAACTTTCCATTTCAAAACGGGTAATTCGTAATTTGAAACTAACAGATATTTCAATGGGATAATTATTTCAATTCGTTGACGTTCAGTAAAGAAAATGTCTATTGGCCATTGAGTTATCAACCTCAAAATCCTTCCTACATCAACCATAGTACAACATATACATCAGGAACAAAAATTTTGTATTCAAGGTGGATGATATGAAAAATAAGAACTAAAATAGATCTTAGAGGAACAATATTTTAACTCCTGACCCGTTCTCACGAAATGGGCCCACCCTATTTCTGCATTTATCATGCTGTAGTCAGTCACTTAAGGCCCATTCCCATTATCACGACCAGCCGGCCGATTCTTGCCAGCTGTAATACTTTAACATTGTGTTTTTTTGCCGTGCAGCGGCCGTACACCAATCGGCCGTTGTAATGTGAATGGGCCTTTATACAAAGAAATTTTGATTATCCAGAATTCCTGCCATATGTACCTTTTTATATTTATCTAGGACCAATATTCTAGCAATTAAACCCCCCAAATTGTGTTTTTTAGATTGAACTTGTCATTGTGAGGTACGATGAAATCAAAGAACTCCAGAAGTACAATTAACCTGCATGGCTTTCAGTAACCGATTTCTTTATATAAATTTACTAATTCAGATTTCAGCTAAATATTTCAACAGTTGCTGTTTCCTAGATTATAACTTCCGCAGTTAAATTTTGGGTATGTTTACATCGCACAAATTAAGGGTAATAAAATATTCCTCTATATAAACTGTTTCATAAACATGCTCATATTGCCCCACTTACCTTTTGCCGCACATCTTTCCTGCGCTTGTGTGTATGGGTAGGGAAAGCGTACCAAGATGATTGTGGGCAAAACATGGCATGTTTACGTTGAACAATAAAACATTTAGGCCATCAGCTGTACCCCAAAAGAGTGATTTTCGTTCCGGATTTTGGGCACTACTTTTTAGTAGCAGATTCCTATTGCTAACACCCTATATTATAATATCCCAAAAGTTCTCCATGCAATTCCTGCCAGATTTTGAGTAATTGGGCATTGTTTCTGACAGTGCAAAGCCTATGGAGCCAACGGTCTGGCTTCATTTTAATAGTCATTTTAATAGAACATCATTTATTGGTGAATGTTGAATCTGCGGTCATACCAATGATTTTTTTATTGATTCCAGATCTCCGGAATCTTCTGATTCTGAATCTGCCATTTTTAACTTTCTAACTTTTGAGGAATTTTAGTTCTCCATGTTTGGAAAATAAAATGTAAAAAATTAAATAAATAAATAAATAATAAAAAATATTATCTTCTATATTTAGAATGAAGTGACTGATATCAATCAATAGAGAATACTGTGCCCTAAAATTGTTTTCTTTTGACCTAAGATGTCAGTGCATTATTTTCAGAGTTATTAGCAAAATGCCTCATAAAGGTCAAGGTCAAAGGTCATTAATCGTGAGGTATTTTGCAAATAACTCTGAAAATAATGCACTGACATATTAGGTCAAATAAAAACAGTTTTAGGGGACATCATTTCCTATCAATTCATATCAGTCACTTGATTCTAAACCCATTAGATAATTTATTCATTGATTAATTATTTAATTTTTTAATTTTTTTTTTTCAAACGTCAATAATTAAGATTCCTCAAAAATTACAAAGTGGAAATTGGCAGATTCGAAATCAAGAGATTCTGGAGATTTTGAATCAATCATAAAAATTTAGTAGGACCGAGAATTCAACGTTTACCAAATAAATCATGGACTATTAAAATTACCATTAAAAATGAAGCCAGACCATAAGCTCCATAGGCCTTGCACTGTCTGATTGATTGCTCATTTTCTCAAAAACTGGCACGAATATCATGGAGAACTTTTGGGATATTATAATATATAGTATTAGCAATTGGAAACTGGTGTCAAAAAGTAGTGCCCAAAATCCGGAACGAAAATCATTTTCTAGCCATATTCTGAGGCTCAGCTGATGGCCTAATTGTGGGTTTTTTTAAATAAAGCAATTGTTATGCCAGTTTCTTTACTAGAATTCATAAAACCTCTGCTGTTTAAACATGCAATATCATGTTTACATCGCATAAAATCCTCAGATGCACAATGAAATGTCTAAATTAAAATCTTTTTTTCCATTCATGATACTGTTACTAGAACGAATATACATGTATACATCTACATTCACAAAATGAACATATTCAAAACTGTCACTCGTTCAATAGCATCCATACAAACCCTAATGCACACTTGAAAATTGTCAGGCCTGCAATCGTAATGTTATGCAACCAAACTATTGCCAATCACATCCATACAAAGTATACTTGACACTCACTTAAAACTGATCTGGATTTCGATTACACCCATAGCAACTAGTCAGGAGATCTAAACTGGTCAGCCTTCCAATCATATTGTTATAGAAACCACTATTAACTCGCCACAGTTGAACAATCATGGTAGAGTGCAATGTACATGCAGAGCTTACAAGCTTACTGGCGAAAATCCTTACAGACAAAATGACGAAAGACATGTTATAGATACTCACATTATGAATAATAAAGCTACTAGCACATTATCCTATTGTTCAATGATACATATGTATCAGTTACATGGTTCTAACGTTCTGCCAGTCCCCAAAAAGAATGCATAAGACTTTGTGCGCATATAGTATTTCAGACAGCGACGACACTAGCTGAGATGTCTTCACTAAAATAATTATTTCTAATATAAGCCGAGAAAACGCCAGACGCCACGCCACGCCACAAAAAACAGTGGATATTTTTTTAAGGTAAGTAGCACATCATATTACGCTATGATTCAAGTATCTTTGTATGTATAATAAGGAAGTGTTCAGTATAATGGATTGCGTTTTGTCTGCCCGTTTCCAAAAAGAATGTAGAACAACTCTGTATCATGTTTACGTCAAATAGCTTTTAAATGGCGAAACAGTTATGTGTTCCTTAAAACCAATATTTCGGTCATGGTTGGTATTCATAAATATAAAGTTAATATCTTCATTTCAAACAATATCAAAGCATTACAAAAGGAAATCACCTGAGGTGACCATTGGCTGTATCTTTACATTGCAGCGCGTGTCAAGCCATTACAACTCAATTTGTAGGATTGCATGTAGGAATTAAACCTTAATTTTAAGTTATTATTTAATATTTAATTTGAGGCTTAAAACAAATCCCTAAAAAAGATGCCATTTCATTGTCACATTTACACTTTATAAACGAATAGAAAAAATATATGAAGTAGACATGGATTTATAGTCCTAGATATTACACCAATGGTTTATATAGAGGTTAACTAACGAGTTGGTTTCAGTCGACTGAAACGGTAAACTTGGTAAATAATATATTGGCTGCCATGACTACCACATATAACTCACTAGTGAAATACGCACTGTGCATAACTCACTCCAGATACGTTGTTCTCAGAGCAATGCGTATATAATAGAATAGGATATATAATGTGTAAATTTATGTATTCCTTCATTTCAACGAATATCCGAAAATTTTGTGTAAATATATGTACTCCTTCATTTCAGCGAATATGCGAATATAATCACATTTTTGGGGGCATGATTGAAGGCACGATATTTTTATAATGGTTTCTGTATTTGTAACGAACCCCTCAGTGAACAATAATGCAGTCGGAACATAAACGTTTGAAGGGTTTTATTCATCCCAAACTCGTATTTGCAGTGCTATATCAATCTTACTGTGGCTAGTATACATCATGACTTCCGTGCGTGTTACAGCACGAAAAGTAGAAGGGTCGAAGTGGTGTTGCTCGTAGTGTTGGCACCGCCTATTGGAAATGGCCGTAGGTGTTGCTCCTACAAATTTATTATTTCGTCATTTAAAACCCTACTGTTCCATTTAAAAATGAGAAATAACTGAAAAAGAAGAAAACTGATGCTGACTGCATGCTTCATTTGAACAGCATGTTTGCATTGCACAGCCTAGGTCTGGCATGGTGTTTGCATCGCACATTTCTGTGTACCTATGGCAAGAATTCCATTGACAACATTGGGAAAATCATTCTTTTCAGGTTAAGAAGACATACTTTCAGAAAAGGAAAACTAATGTATATGAAATGTTTACGTTGAAATCCCTCAATGAAATAACAAGGGAATGTGGTCATAAAAACAATGACAATGACCTTGCTTAATTCCTATCAAACATTAGAATGATAATGATGGATTTCACATTGAAAGCTGGAAATAGAACAACATTTCTTTAATACCAACTGCAAGAGAACCTCTTTGCGATGTAAACAAGCCGTCGTCGAGGTATTACATTTCATACTGACCTAACAGAAAGAGCAAGATCAGTTCTAGACTCCTGATGTTTTTGTTTATTTTGTTTTTGTTTATGGATATCAACAACACATACAGTTACATCTCCTCTTGCCTTGCCTTGCAGTCTGAAATTTTAAACTTACAGCAATATCAAATTCATCGATTTTCTCGCTATTCTATCCCTCTTACATTCATCACCGAACTGTCTCAGATGTTAGCATCTTTGATTCCTACTGCATGAAACAATGCTGAACTGCAAGCGGATTGTGCAGTACATTGATCTTTGATTTCACATTCATCTTTGATTCCTACTGCATGAAACATTGCTGAACTGCAAGTGGATTGTGCAGTACATTCATCTTTGATTTCACATTCATCTTTGATTCCTACTGCATGAAACAATGCTGAACTGCAGGTTGATTGTGCAGTACATGTATATATCTTTGATCGTACATTCATCTTTGATTCCTACTGCATGAAATAATGCTGAACTGCAAGTTGATTGTGCAGTACATACATCTTTGATCGTACATTCATCTTTGATTCCTACTGCATGAAACAATGCCAAACTGCAAGCGGATTGTGCAGTACATTCAATTTTGTCAGGAACCCATATAACACTCAATTTCATGAGCAAGGTCAACCTTCGACCTACAAAATTAACTCAAAATCGGTTCTCCGATAGAATGAATAAGTATTATATTTCAACATCCCCTAAGAAATAGTGAGTTAGAACCTTTTGCCAGTGCAAATCTATACTAATAATTGACACTAGAGTGCATCTGACCACTGCTGTTGTCGCATATCACCGAGATGCCAAAAATATATCCCAAAAGGTTACATTTCAACAGGAAAAAGTAAAGAGATTATTGAAGTTATATGTACCCCCAGGAGAACGAAAGATATTGATACATTCTCTATATCTTAAACCTTTGGCAAGTAAATCTACTTACATATAATTGAGAAGTAATGTTATCTATTAATGATATATAAAAACGCATACATAGGATGAGTAGGACATAAGGACTAAACTAGGCCACGGTAACAACATCGTTGAACAATTTACTGAACAGCAATGCCATAAATATGGATTAACAAGAACATGAATATGCAAGGAACTACCTGAACTATACTTCTATTAGTAAGAATGGACATAAGGACGTAGATTCGAACTTTGTGCCAGCGTTTCAACAACTACCTTATGGCGCCTTTTTCGTCCATATCTGAACCTACATAACAAGAGATTATCCCCCCGATTATCGCCCAGGATTAACGTCTATATATGACCAAGATTAATGCAATCATAACATGACTAAGGCACAAACAAATACAAACTTGGGCAGGTATGTGTAGAAAATATATTTTTGATGCATCAAACAGTATTTTGAACTCCGAAATAAGGAGGATTAACTTGTGACTTAGTTCATAATCATATTAAAACAAACCTCGCACATTGTATAGTGGCCGCTAGCGGTGCTGCCACCTGTGGAGTAATCGAAACATTGCCAACAGTGCCCTGCTCTGCTCTGCTCTCCTCAGTGCTGCCACCTTGTGTACTAAGACTGCTATGTATTATCATTGACTAATGTCTCACTGATGGGATTGACAGTGATTTGATTGTCAGCTACTGTGGCATTATGAACGCTAAATAAACAAGGAGAACACTATATGAACACGGATAAATAATATAAACTGAACTATAACCCATAAGATACTCAATAAATATCAATTACATCACAAATAACGGATCAGAACATATCAAATATGGTTGATCAACAACAAAACCAGTTTCAAAGTCAGCAAAACCAGTTTCAGAATCAAATGCAGGTGCTAGCCCCAGTTGGATTCATGCAACGACAGCAATATGTTCAACCACAACAACAACACTCGAACCAAGGTTTGCAACCTATTCAGGCAAGTCAAGCAAACACTCACCTTCAACCCATGTCGTCTGGCATGGTACTTGCTCCTTTCTCCCAGACTCCTGTTTGTTCTCAAGATATTCAATCCATAGAATGTTCTCCTATATATAAAATGATGCAGACGCAGATGGAGAAACAAACAGGCATCATGGAAAAAATGGCTGCCAGTCTCGACTCTCACACGAAGGCTATTGAAGTCAATGGCCTCCTACCACAGAGATAATATGAGCATGCGCACCGAATTTAACGAACACACAAAACAATATATAGGTAGACGAAGCTTGTAACACCTAACCTGCACGACCGCTGAATGACAATCTGGTGTACCTGGGCTCTTTTTATACCCTGGTTTTGGGTTTGGAATTCCCGCCAAAATTTTTTTGCCACTTCCAAGGACCTGGACCAGACTTGCACATTATGTAATAGCTCTCATCCAGTATCCAAAGAAGGTAAAAGATTTACAAAAAGAACACACAAAACAAGTCGCTTTGGCACTCGGCTCTTTAGGTAATAAAATTGACAACATACATATCAATGTGGATGCGTTCCTTGATAATATAAAGCCTGAAATAAACCTGGCCGTCAATAAAAGCCTCAAAGAAACCAGAACGTAACTTGAGAATAAGCAAAAAGAAATTTCTTGCACTCTTGAGTCAGTAAAACAGCAACAAATGCAACTCCAATCCAGTATCAACGACCTACGTGCTGGGTCATCGGGCGTTGCCACCAATACACCAGGACGAATCAAAGAAAATCATCAACCAAATGCCTATGCAAATGCCGTCAAAAAGGGAAACCCAAACGGGAACACGCGTACATTGAGGAAAAATCAGACAAAAAATAAAACAAAAAATAAAACAGAGAACACCAAACGTGAATACAACAATAAAAT
This sequence comes from Sthenelais limicola, assembly GCA_942159475.1. Taxonomy (NCBI): domain Eukaryota; kingdom Metazoa; phylum Annelida; class Polychaeta; order Phyllodocida; family Sigalionidae; genus Sthenelais; species Sthenelais limicola. Next base: position 54,391,879 of record OW804095.1, on the reverse strand, counting down.
AGTAATTATTGAGGACTATGCTGAAAAAATCAATGAAATAATCTGTGATGAAGTTGTACAACTCATTCAGATAATCAACGCTGATTTTTCCAAGGAAGATATCAATGATGTATATAGGATTGGTCTCCCTGAAGAGGGGAAAAACAGGTCCATACTACTAGCCCTGCAAGATTCTGATGCAAGAAAATTCATCGTCGATAATTTTTTAACCATCAACTCTACCGCAGAAAATGAAGATGAAGGTATCTGGATCAATCCCTCAGGACTCCAGATATTCCCGCATCAGAAAACTCTCCTACAAAATTGCCAAGCATTGTTGAAAAGAAACAATCATGAATCAGAGATTTATTATAACCACTAATAATCATCAATTAACATAGATCAAGGGAAAGCCCTCGGCTATTACGGAGAGCACGCATACCTATCAAATTTCTACCCGTGTGACATCAAGCATGAATCCATTGTATATAAGTCAGTGGAACACACTTACCAGTGCCTAAAAGCCCAGAGCGCGGAAGCAACCGAAGGCGCTTATGATGAGATCTTCGACTCCGCATCTGCTTACAAGGCAAAGCATTTAACTCAAGACATGGTTCCATCCAAAGAATTCACAGCAGCAGAAGAAACACTCATCTCCACCTTAATTAACCTTAAATTCAAACAGCATGTACAACTAGCGGATAAATTAAAATCCGAAAAGCATAACAAATTCTACGAGGTAACCCTTAGCCGGAAGTGGGGAGCCGGCTTCAAGTTTCCAGACCTTCGGACAGAATCACAACATGTCTCCTCACGCCGATTCCTTGGAAAGAATCTCCAAGGTAACATGATTACAAAGCTCTACAAACGACTCAAGGAGGCTAAATAGTATGTATACCAATACTGAGCATAAAAACTGACTATTCTAATATCTATGTGCCAAAATACTCAAAAACTCCCTTTTATCGCCCGTAACGGACTGATACAACGACCGGTCGTTGATCAATATATCTCTTTGTCAACCAATATATCATTGTATTATTGTACAACTATCTTACCGTATAGCAGGCAACTATACACTGACATTTGTGCATCGCATGTATTGATTATATCTACCACTCTGTACCATATTTGTATATCAAACGGTATTAATCTAATGTTCGACATATCACACTGTCAGCTATCTTACTGTATAGCATGCAACTGGTCACTGTCAATTATGTATCATATGTTTTGATTATATCGATCATAACAAAAATTCTATAGACCACCACTTAATGTATTGTGGTATCATTCTTATAAATTCACTATGGTATATTTTTATCCCTTGATATTACTATACTATACTTCACTGATGTTACCGTAGCCCATCATCACACCCCTCATTCATTGTAATTTGATTCCCAATGGCTCAAGAAGCTAAGGACTCATTCGCCCTGTTTAACAATGTTAAAGGCTATAATCTGATAGGTCGGAATATCAGAAGCCTGTCTAAAAACTTTGATGATCTCCAACATGCTATTAACCAATCTAATAATATGTTGAATGTGATATGCCTGACTGAAACCTGGCTCAACCATAATATTAACGATAGCCTGATTCAACTGAGCGGCTATAAACTAGTCAGACAGGACAGGAGAGGCAAAAAGCGAGGAGGTGGATTGTTAACATACATCCGTGACGACCACCAAATCGATGCGGACTCTTTTGCCTGTCTCTCAGTGTCTAATGATAATATTGAAACATTAGTTATAAAAACTACAAAAGGAAAATCGAAACCATGTACTATCGTAAATATTTACAGACCTCCGAACTCTCACATTAGCTCATGTCTTAGGGAGCTCGATGAAATGTTATCCAAGTTGGACTATTCCAATGACGTGGTTGTAACAGGTGATTTTAATATTGATATCGGTGGACAGAGACCTTCTGGTAATAGGGTTCTAGAACTGAAGGCCATATTTGATAAATATGGCTTAACTCAGTATATTTCCCAACCTACTATGAGGACTCTGTCCTCATCCTCCATCATTGACCATGTTTATACAAACTCCAAAATAGTAAAATCAGCAGGTATAATAGAAAACTCGGCCTCTGACCACTACCCAGTATATTTAACGCTAAAGAAAGACAGAAATAGCTATGTCTCAGGTACATTCGATGCGAGATACCAGATGTCTCGATCAAAAAATCCTGAATGAGATTTTAATAGATCAAAACTGGGGAGACTTCTACCTGAGTGTGGACCCAAATGTCTGCTGGGACATAATGTTAGGCTATATTGTTAAATTTACTGACAGAATGTGCCCCATAGAAAGGTTCCATTGGGTCAGGAGGAAACAGAGCTGGATGACGCCCGAAATAACAAGCCTAATGAACAAACGAGACAAATTATATAAGAAAGCTATGCGTACTAAGAACAAAGATCTCTTAATAGAAGCCAAAGAATTGAGGAACAAAGTAACCTCCCTCTGTAAGAAAAGTAAGGCACTTTATATCAGAGATAGACTACAGAGAGACAAGGCTGATCCAAGGGCAGTATGGAAAACCATCAAAACAGTATTAAGCCCAGAAAAGTCAAGATCTAATGGAGAAATCCATCTAGTCGATCAGAAAAACGAAAATGTTAATGATAATGATGTTCCAAACTCATTTAATAATTTCTTTTTAGGCATAGGACCGACTCTGGCCAAACAAATACCTGAGCCAGATCGGATCTCTGCTAACACAATCAGAGACAGGCTGAAAGCTCAAGGTAAAAGAAATTATGATAACTTTACCTTTAAGCCAGTCTCTCAAAAAGACCTTGTAAAAATTATCAAAGATATTGACCCCTATAAAAGTTCAGGAGTTGAAACCATACCAGGCAAAATATTGAAAGGCTGCTTCCTTGCATTGGTGCCACAATTGTCCTTTTTGTTTAACTTGTCTCTATCAACTAGTGTCATACCAGTTGCCTTCAAGGCTGCAGTGGTGACCCCACTCCATAAGAATGGCCCAAAAAATACTCCCAATAATTTTAGACCTATATCTGGCATCTCGATGCCGGCCAAATTACTTGAGAAAATAGTTCAGAAACAACTATCTACCTATATGGAAGAAAATAATATCTATTATCAAAAACAATACGGCTTTCGTTCGGGACACTCAGTAGAACAGGCCCACATTGATTTTTTGACACCCATATATGAACATATAAATAGGGGGGAGGCCACCACCGCAGTCTTCTTAGATTTCAAGAAGGCGTTCGATACTGTCAGTCACCCGATATTGTTACAAAAACTGGATAAGATTGGTATTTGCAGCCATGAGAACTCATGGTTTGCAAATTACCTATCCGAGAGAACTCAAACAGTAAGAATAAATGGGAAAAAATCTGCCCAAGGTAAGGTCACTTTTGGCGTCCCCCAAGGAACAATTTTAGGACCGATTTTATTCACAATATACATAAACGTTATGCACCAAGTTGTAAAAAATTCTACGATTCAACACTATGCTGATGATACAGTTTTATTCACTGGCAATAACAAAAAAGAAATCATCTCAAAAACACTTCAAGATGACCTACACCTCATTGACACTTGGTGCAAGTCGAACAAAATTTCCATGAATGTTTCTAAAACAAAGTACATGAATTTCAAAATATCCCCAATAAAAACAGGAATTGACCCTGACAACCATAACCTTACCCTGGGCACTGAACCCATACTCAGAGTCGATGAATATAATTACTTAGGTCTAGTGATAGACCAGCGACTATCTTTTAAAAGTCAAGCTACCAAGGTCCTTAACCCATTTGTCCCTAAAGGGGTCGTTTTCGACCCACGTGAGATGTTTTTTCAACAGCATTATATATATTATATTAAATTAAATAAGTAATGAAAATGATATGTATGGGAAGTACAGATTCTCCCCATTGCGCAAACGCGCACTATTTGTGGTCACGTGACCATCACTGCTGTTTGCTTGCTAGAAAAGAAAGGGGATTCAAAATGGCAATATAATAAGTAATTTTAGAAAGAAAATGCATAGAATAAACTAACCAATATCTCAGGCACCCATTTTCATACTTAAACTAGAATTATCAAAATTTGGTATGAAAAGAATGGAGGTTCTTTGAGGTTCTTTGAGGTTGGGTCGAAAACGACCCCATTAGGACAATATGGGGTAAAAAAAAAACCCTTATCATTAGGGTAGGAGAGAACCCCTACCCACTATACAATGAGCTAAATTTAAGGTATTCTAGGTAGAATTTCTAAAGCTTTCTGAATCTGAAGAGAAAACAGCTGAAAAGGCTGATTGGAATTATTTTCCAAATAGGACGTTTCTATGGTAACTGATGGTATTTTTTTCTATTTTAGCAAAAAAATTGCTTTTTAGGCTTCCATTACTACACTTTTATTAGCAATGTGACCAAACTTGGTATTATTGATGGGGCACATGAGGGCTATCTAAAGTCTCAAAGTCAATGACCTTGACCAAGATGGATGTCACCAAATATGACCTTCAAACACAAAAACAGCAGAATTGTGGAATTTGAAAACCTATTTTCTCTTATGAAAATTAGGCAATTGAGAAAAATGATAACCTACTAAATAAAAGCAGTAACTGGCATTGAAGGAAAGAAAAATAACTCACGCCCAATATCATTGGAATGTGCGTTGCTATGGTAACCAAAGCTTACTTTTCACTCTACATTAAATTTTGTTTAAATCTGAACTACATATACAAACCTGTATCTTTTGAACTATTAAGGTCAAGGATACAGAATTAATTATGGTAGAGCTATAAGAGCTCTTTCATTAGACATCTTGCTAATGACCTTGGTCAAGGTCAAGATACTCATTTCACTAATGCTATTGCCCATTAGCTGCCTTCGCCCCCTCCCCCCCCCCCCTCTGCCCCCCCCCCCCCCCCAACACACAGAGTCTTATATCTAAAAATCCAGGCCAAATGTGACATTTGACCTTGAAACTGGTGACCTTGACCTTTTTCCCAAGGTCATTTACAGGGAGAGAGGGGGGGGGGGGGGGGGGAAGGGGCAGGGGCAGGGGCAGGGAAGCTGCATATAGCACTCATATAGGCTACCATCAATATTCTCAGGTTTGGTGCCATTCCTGACAATAGTGTAGAAATGAGACAATAAAGTGCTATTTTTCTGACTTTTGGGTCTGCCTTTTTAGTTGCTATGGTAACCAGATACTATATATGGAAATATTTAACAATTTAATTCTGTGTTTTAACTACATTTCAAATGAATATGAATATTTGACAAAGATTCCACTCTTTGTTTCCTGTTGTATCTACATTAAACTAGTTAGATAAGCCTAAAGCAGTTTTAATACCTGATAGCAATGATCGGTTGCCATGGAAACCACTTTCATATTTCAGAATGTGTCCCCATCTAAAATGATAGAGGATGAACAAATTTACCTCTGTACCAAATTCTGATGAATTTGTCTTAAAATTAGCCTTTGGGGGCTACAGCAATGTGACCTATTATTATATCATTCACTGTGTAACTTACCTATTTGCCCCCCATATTTGCCCCCATATTTGCCCCCATATTTGCCTAAAGGGGTCGTTTTCGACCCACCCTATATTTCAGAACTTATTCAAGGAAATTTCACCAAATTTCTCCCATGTACTCACAGTACCTTCCTAATCATTATATTAAAGTTTTAAGATGATTAAACAATTTTTGCAACCTTCGGTTTAAATGGGTTAATAATGTGAGGAAAGTGAGACTACTAGGTAAAGCTTGTTATATGCTACCAAAAAAAGTAAAAGTAGATATTATAAAAACCTTAATTATCCCTCTGATAGATAGAGGTGACATATTCTACTCATGTGCTAACAAGCATCTTGTAAATAGGCTACAGTCCCTCCTCAATGCTTCTGTGAGGGCAGCCCTGAATGTAGGAAAAATACAAAACATTGAGAGTGAATTCAGAAAATTAAATATCATGTCAAATGAATCATGAAGAGAGCTCCATGTCCTTGAATGTGCATACCACCTTGCTAGACATGAGTCAAATCTTGACATAAGAAAACTTCCCACCCGGAGCCACTCGGATGACAGGAAGAATCTAAAAGTAATACACCCCAAAACCACTTTCTATCAGAATTCATTTCTATTCAGAGCTTGTAAAGCCTGGAATAACCTCCAAAAAAACCAGCAAAATTTTGAAATTAAGAATGAGTTTAGAAAAAGTGTCAAATCAGTGATTCTGGCTCGGGTGGGAACCCTCTAGAACGATTTCTTATGGTCTATAAATTTATCATCTTTGTACTGTCGTTATCACTATCCTTAGGTTTATTAACCTTTTACCTGATATTATTAATCTTTATTAATCTTATACACCTGACTGTCGGTCGTCGGTTCTTGCCTAATGTAACTGTCTTTTACATTGTAAACTTGCGCTGTACTGCCTAATATAGATGTGCCCATGATTTAAAAGTCACACACATATTGTAAAAGTTGTGCTGTATTGCCCAACTTATCAAGCTGTCTCTGTTAACCAGATCGATTTATAAGATCTGTTATTTAATCTTTTAGTCATTTTACTTCTAAGTCATTTAATTAGCTTTAGTTCTTAGTTTGTCCTACTAGTTTTTTCAAAATTTCTGGTAACTACTGGAAGAAATGGTACCATGCGGTACCATAGAGGTATGTCGACCCATTTGTCTATTTTATCGCCTTATTCAATTGTACTCACTCCTGTACCCTTGATCATGACAAATAAAAAACTTCTTATCTTATCTTATCTTATCTTATATTTACCATATTCGTTGAAGTCTAAAACAATGTATGGGACCAGAGGGGCCACAATGAATTTCGATGAATGAACAGGATCAAGTCCGCGTTGGGGCCTACAAAAGAGCCAGAATAGCCATGATTAACCCTCTGTCACACAATGCCCATTCCTATACATTCCTATTCGTATGTCTGCAGGTTTGTTGGTGCACATCGCATGACGTCATGCTTTGCTGATCCGGACGCACGTACATGTAATGTATGTACCGGTGGGGTAGTAGTATATTAAAAGTGTGATTCTGGCATGGTGCCAAAATGGGCTGTGGACATCAACATTACTTTTTGCTTGTTTTAGCCTTTATCGATTATGATAAATCAAATTAAAATCCTCTATCCAGAGTATTACCGCAACAAATTTCCTTCCAAAGCTTTACAGAATCCTCCAAATCACGAATTTGAGCAGCTTCAGCCACCTTTCAATAGGCCTATCCCCCAAAGGAAGGTAAGTGCTTCGTCTTACATTGGCTGCAGCTCTTCTCCATAAGCCCAGCTAGGGAGTAGAGAGGATTTGAAGAGAGGCCTACACACGAACACCGCTAGTTGAGGAGTGGATGTGCGACGTGCGGCGACTCGTAATGGATTCGTCTGTGCTACTGCTATAGCTGACTTTCCTGATCCAACACTAGGTGGCAATGTTCTCTCTTCGTTTATACGTAGGCTAAGTATACACTGACATTCATTACCCAGCTTAACATTATTATCTTTAAAACATTGAAATACCCTAAATGTGGTATTATAATGTATTGTATTTAGATCTTATGGAAAGAAATAGTAACTTATTGGCCTAGTCCATGCACTAAGCCGATTTTCATGCGATTTTGCGCCGCAAAACCTTTAGTTATTAACCCACGACTTCTCTGAAAATGTCCACGTCCTCACATAAAACTCCTTTAATGCTGCGTCAAATAGGAAAAGAGATCAACTGCGGAGTACCACTAGGTTCAAGGCCTTTAATGCATTCAGTAGGCCTATAATATAAATAATATTCTAACGACCTATAGGCTAACACCTTGATATCAAAAGTAAACTTTATTTTAAGTTTATTTTGACGAGCCTTTAAGCCGCCTACGATGTTAGATGTATAGGCCTATGATGTTAGATATATAAGGAGGTAGGCCTACTGTTTTGTTTTGCCATTTGTTATGTCATTAATCTAATCACCAATAGCCTACTAGGCCTAATCGCTACTACAACCTTCATTCAAATTCATATCACTATATGGTAGCCTACTATAAGGCAGGCAGCAGGAAGACTGTCGTCACGACTATGCTTATGATATGTGTACTCTGCATTATAAAATTTAAAAAAATATTTTTAATTGACGAGACGATGTCCCACGATGGTCGACCACAGCGACAGCCAGCGGAAGTAGCCAATCGGAAGTCGACTCGACCTCACCTTGACGACGTTTGTACCGCCTTCCCGTTCAATGATCACTCGGCTGGGACCAACGATCCTATAGCTAGGATCGTTGCTGGGACCCATCGCAGAGGCGTGAACATCGCGATCCATTAAATTTCAAATTTATACATGGATATGAAAAATTAAGGGGAATACCATAGGCCTATCATTGCAGCCAACCTCTGTGTTCGTGTCCATATATTCAAGCGTGCCGTCGGGTATACAAAAACAATTAGGCCTAGCCTAAACCCTTCTGACCCTGTATCCTAATTCAAGGTTGGCCTTGATCAGGCATGTTTATAAATAGGAACTTTCATGACATAGGCCTAGCCAATTATTCAAACTTCGGTAACGCAGGGTTGAATTATAACAGAATGCCCCAAAATAATATGTAGCCTATAGATCTAGGGCCTATCCCTACCTCATTGATAAACCTCTCTTCTTCCTCCATGTTCAGTTAGGAGTACCGTACGTGCCAATAATATTTAAAAAGTCATAGGCCTAGGCCTATATAAAAAGGAACGAATACAATACGAGAATATTTATATAGGCCTAGGCCTAAGCACCTCATTCCGAAAAACTCCATTCCACATACCTTTTAGAGGCAATTGATTCAGAAATCTCTAGAGATTTCAAGAATATTCTAGGCCTAATCCACAGAGGATTCATGTATGATCCAACTAATGAAACTATAAAACGCGAACTGTATTTACCAGAAACTTAGAAAATAACATATAGGAGCCAATAGCGCCCATCCCCGTTACAACCACGTTACTGCTCCCGCTTCCATAATCGAGTAACAGGAGTAATGTGCCAATGGAACCCACCCTTAAGAGTGAGTAAATAGGGTAAATTCATATAATCAACTCATCGATGAAGGTATTACCGGTGAGCCTATCCAGCGCCACGTCACCGCCACGCCCTTTGTGACGTCATAAAGGTAGTGCGACAAGATTATTCCACTCCCATTGTGACGTCGCACATGTATCCATTCTTACTCACTTCTCCTGTTACCGCACCGTGCGGAGGTGTACTTTCCTTGTGAAAAATTGTTTTTTTCGTTATCTAATTATTGTATTTTGTACATTTATTATGGTGAAATAAACATTGCTGTCTGCTAGGTTTCTGGCCAACCTTGCCTCCTCGTAGGCCTACATTATTCACTATCAGGATCATCCCAGGACATATATGTTATTACACCCCTCTGCTGTAGCTGCCTATACCTTCAGCATTGTATGCACCACCTAGACAAGCAGGTGCATAACATGTAAATTATGCACCTCCAGGTGCATAACGAAAATAGGTCCGGCAGCTAAGCCTGATCACCGGAAGTCAAATTGCGTATTGATGCACCCCCGATCGTTCAACCTGATTTCTCTTGAAATAATAGATATAAAGCTTCAAAATGAAAAGTTCTACCATATAATAGCATTAAAAAATTTCATTTTGCTAAATTATATCAATGTAGACCCACCATGAACAAAGATCCTATAGCGAATCGGTAGCGAATCAAACATGCCCCTTGTTGTCACTTGCTATATATACACAGACGTGTTGCACTGTCATGTAAGAAGGCCCGATCGTTTCTCCTAAATTTGATACTAATTAATGCAGATTGACAACCAATGCTTCTACAGATAGAAGAATAAAGGTTAGATTAACTTCTAATAAGCCTAGAAAGATGGAAAAACTTTTATTTGATAGCAAATTTCCTGTTCTTCGATGACACACTAAATGCATACAAGTGGGAGCTCTTATTTTGATCTTGCGGACCTCATATTATCACCCACTTTTCCCCGATTTTCTCTGGAAATAATAAAGTTAGAGACTTCAAATGAAAAGTTCAATGGAAGAATCATATGTAAAATGCGATTTTGCTAAAGTATATCGACGATAATAATTTATTTCATTAACTAGCACCGATAGCCTGACAGACTGAGTCTGACTGACAGCTATGGCTTCACGTGTCTGGCCGTGTGGCTGTGGCGTATCCGATTCGCAGCAGAGGGACTTTTTTCTTCTGATTTATTCATATTTCTTATTAAAAAATGAAATAAAAAGGGGTGTACCTCGAGCCTCCGACGAAAGGATTCTCAGGCTAAAGCCCTCAAATCTTTCATTGGAGGCTCTCGGTGCATAACAAATGAACGTACGCACTAGCGAGTTCGTTCCATATATCTATAAAGCCTCAAGGTGTGCTGGTATACTGTATGTGCACTCCCTCGGGTTCCACTCGGGATTATGCATCAGACAGTGTACCCGCCGCCTCCGAATGTTATAATCCTTTAGCTTTACAGCAACAAAATAATATTCCCGTGGGTTTCTCATGAAACTAGTACAATTAATCTTATATCCATAGGAAAAGAGGACAACAAAGATTTAGTAATCAAATGTATTTTATTGAGTAACTAAACGAGCCTTCAGGTTCTAGGCTAAACCTTATAAAAGTGTTGGTGTTATAGAAACAAAACGAAATTCCCATAACAGAACAAATGTGGAAAATGTAGTAAGCAGTTCATAATTTGAATACAATGACCGCTTTCTGAAAAGTAGTACTTCATTTGTTAAGTTTGACAAACATTAACATTAGGACATTAATGAAAGGGAAAGTCATTCAAGTGCAAAGATAATCTATTCATCCCATAGGAGACGGTATCATATGTACATGTGTGCTAACCAAATACTTTTTACTAAAAACGTTTTACTAATATATCATCTGGGAAAGCCTTTTATCATTTAACAGTACTATACATAGAAATGGGAGAGAACATCTGCAGGATTATTTATACACAATATTGGACTGTGTAAGGGACGATTTAAAGCAATATAAATATATTTCTGATGAATTTATTTTATCAAGGGTCAAACTCATTGCAAGTATTTACATATAATTATATATATAGTAGGGTTGAGAAAATCAGCTGTATATTCGCGCATCTCATTAATTATAGGAACCATTCTGTGTAATAATCTTTGTGTAATAATAATTATGGTGACACCCAGTTTTTTTTTTGCTTTTTCTTTTCACTCAACCATATTCTTTCTCAAGTCAAATTTAAAAAAAACAAACATTACGACTCCTTTTTTGAACTCCCGCCTGCGGCAGTGGATAAGACACTGTATTCCTACCAACATTTTAAATGTAAAGTGGAGTGAATAGTGATATTCTAGTAATTTCTAAAGGTCCTACTATTTAGGCTTAATCTTTTAGAAAACAGGCCCAACAGTGCTCTTATCAAAAGTCTTCGGTGTACATCGGTCGACACTAGGAGGCGGATTTTGACTATTGGTCTACCCCAAAAAAACACAACACCTTCATTTCAACTTTTACTCTAAGAGTTTTCTCTCCGACTGTTATTGCTATATGGAGTAAAGCCTTGATTCTATCAATAACTGATTCGAATTAAATGTCGTACGTTCTCTTATCCCATTTAATTAAAAGAACCTTGTAACTAACTATATACTATCAATGGATGCATTTTTCATAATTATCTCTTATCTAACTCATCATATCCATCATTAAGTGCGTTAAGTGAAGGGCTGGACAACTCACAAACGCACAGAGGCCAGAGTATACAATACCCTGCCAATTTTTGTTACAACGGACCACGTTTAGATTCATGGAAAGTATCACCCATGTGAAATTGTATCGAAATAAAATCCATTTAAAGAAATACACACGGCTCACATACCATCTGCATGCTCAGGGTAGCTTGTAAATAAAGTCAGCTTGTAAATAAAGTCAGAGCCTCTCATATCAAATAAGAATGGTGTCAGTGATTGGACACCTATATACTGCGCTTATGGTTTTTCTGGCCCAGGAGTAGGCGTCTTAATGGGATTATAATGGTATTTTGCGGCCTTCCCTCAGTTTGAAGGGACTCCCTCAAAGTTGAGACTGGCCATGCGGTAAATTGTGAACGTTCTAGTACATCCAGACCAAGGGTGATAAGAGCAGGAGGCTTCGTCATACATGACATCATTAAAAAGCTAAATTGTTATAATAATCCGCCTCCTAATAGAAAGGACAAATCTAGGTTAACTCTATACACAAACAGGGCGGAGATAGTATATGATGAATATGGTATAAATAATACGGGAAAATTCGTATAGGGGCCTGGAGGGGCCTACAATATATATGGTGGAACTTCAATGACACAACCATGTGAAATGATAGTACATGATTCAAATTAACAGAGACAGTGCAGGGCAGTAGAGTAATGCGAATATTTTACAGCAAACAAATCCTGGAAGGGCAGGAGCTGACATGGAAAACATTACACGTATAAAAAGGACACAAGACGTCACTGATAGATGACCGTCAGTTTACATCACTGATATAGCTATTCCTCTAATAGCAGATTGAATATCAAGACACCCAAGAACTTACGGGATTTTCTGCGTAATATTTCAATTGAAATTAGAATATGGTTGATACCGAATTATCCCATGGTGATGTAATGCAAAATAGTAGCAAAGAACGCATCGGGAGCAGACGTTATGTTCGTGTGCTAGCCACTTCTGCTTTGTCAACCAATGGAAATGCTAGATCCATAAATTACTTGCGACATTGACCAGATTCACAATATACAAAGCCTACTTAGTTTGAATGCGATGAGCAGCATACCAAGGATGTGAAATAATGAGTACATATCTCTCTCAGATGTCGATAAACTGTGTCAAGTCTGAAAGGAGAGGTGTAGACCTCCTTAATTTACCTCATCACGAGTATACGAGCAACAACGTTCTGTGCAAATTTATACAAACACAAATCCAATATGATATATACTTCTGGAGCGACATATTATTCATCACTAAAATGATCAACTCATCAGGTTCAGGGTTAATAGCGACGAAAATACAAATAGAGTTGACTGGCAATATTGTGAAGGTTTAACCATCATAAAGTGACTTGTTCCCATAGATTACAAAATTTGCTGGATACTTCGAGTAATGACTAACATTCATATATATATTTGACAACAAAATTCACATTTATGTGCGCTTGGCATTTCAGTTGGGACGTTAATGTAGATATGTTAACCAGGGAATATGCATACTGAGCATAGCAATAAGAAATGTTCTTCCTATCATATGGGTGATATACCAGCTGCAGACAATATCACTTTAGTACTATGTACTATTGTTATTTCCTTTTGGTTTTGATATAATCACGGCAACCTAATATGTAAACCAAATATGTATGGTAATGTTATCAATCTGGGAACATTTTAGGTTGAATTTGCCATTTGTTAACAGGATTCAAATTGAGGTAGAAATGTGTTCTTTTAATAATGAGCTGCCACGGGTTGTACACTACTTCCAGTACTGCTTCTGCAGATAGTGCACCACAGTATCTCAAGATGGAGCAGTAACCATGGTAGCACATTACCAAAAGTAGTGCAGGGTGATGTGTACAAAATTGACGGAAAACATTTGTAATGGTGATATATGCTAGATACCATTCTCAAATAGTGGAAACAGATGATGCGTGTATTAACTGTGGGTATTGATTGTGGAGGTGGTGGGAATGATGGATATCAATTTTCAGAAGAATGAAAAGATCATTGCCGCCCAAAACAGGGGGGAATGTTGATCAAGTGGTTCTAGATGGATTAGTAGCTTCAGTTGCCCTTCAGTTTTGGAGACTTGATTAACGCCTCGGTCTCTAATTCCATGCAAAGCCTCCACCTTCAGGGCAACCTCGGCTACTAATCCATTAATAAACATCGCCCATGTAAATCTTCATAAGTGTATAATGATTAGAAAGGCAAGGTAGTGACATTCAGCTAATCAAATCACAAGTGAAATAGCTGTGTGGAAGTGCATCCCTGAATTCGTGACTATATGATCTGCATGAGACAAGAAAAAATAAAACAATTTTGTTTCCCAGATCCTACTAAAGAAAAGAGGCAAAAAAACAAACGGAGGACGGCCAGCTCGATTTGGGACTTCTTACAACCAAGACGTTTTCAAATAATGTGTTCAACACCAAAACTTCGTTATGGAAACAGCTACAGCACCCCTCGGCCCTAAGTCACTGTTATTGACATAAGTTGCAAATACATCACACAATGGCCTCAGATTTCCAGGGCCCTTGGACCTATTTCTATACTATAGTTTTGATTCAATCACATTGGCAAAAAGGCAATAAGTAAGGTCCTCAGGGTATTCGTTATGAATAGCTGTGCAAAAATGCAGAAATGATTATAAAAAATGTGGTAATGGACTACTGCTGCAAATAATTGGCTTTATATATTTTAATGTATGGATGAGTATACACGTGCAGCCACATTTTGCTATTTAGGACAGTAGAAAGAAAGGAGGAGGTACTGGTGATCAAGATTCTCTCAGAGGAATGAATACAATGACCACAGGGCAAATAATAATTTCAACAAGAAAATATAGTGTAGAAGGTTGACGTCGATGCATAGATTGATAGGAGTACACGTGAACTTGCCTAAAAGGATGCCCAGACAAGAAGTTTAAAAGATTCATCCTATCGATGCAAGATGTACCGGAACAGTGTGCAACATAGTGCATTGGCAGGCCATAGACTGTCGATCTATGCCAAACTGTAACAGTAAAGACGGCTAAAGTGACAGGATTGTGCATAGACCAAAAACATTAGTGTGTGAAATATTGACTTCGATTGACTATTTATAGTTGGTCGATTACAAATGCCAATGACACAGACCAAGTCTCATCTTATAAACCAGGACATTGATTTATGGGCTATGTTGCACACTGCAGATATACCTATAATTATGGACATGAGATATAATAATTTCGCAAAATAATTATACATTAGAAGGTTTTTTTATATAGACAAGGGCAACGCACGAAGACACCCGGGTAGGGTATAATTACGTTTTTTCTCCCATATTATATTTTCACAATTTAATGTACTGACCTTAAATGAAATAAAAAAAAAAGGTAGGTAGCAAAGAACATCAATCCTTAGCATGTGTTTGAAAAAGTAACAAGTTTCCCAAATACACCTGGTTTAAGAAACCAATGGCACAACGTTGCATTCAAGTGCGAGCCTAACGAGATTAGGCTGGAGATTTGACTTGACAGTATATATGTATGAATTGATAAATGCTAAAGTTGTCATTACATTGCATTATTTGCAGGTTATTCTGGGAATATTTAGAATGTACAAACCATTTTAATAAACTTTCTATTATCCTCCTGTATTAGAGTGCATAAAGTGTTTCATGATTTTAAGTATTCAATTCGAAGTCCCGTGTATACAAAACACTAGGCTGAATAGTCTATTTTAATTACGGTATCCGAAATTTCGTATGTATACGACTGTGGCAATACAAGTGAATCCTATCTATTTTATTTTCATCATTAGATAAAGCGGGTAAAATAATGGAAATAATTATAGATGTAGCTTTATTTCTTTCCTTCCAAATAACGCTCAATAAGCATTTTAAGGCTTCGATTGGATGTTAAAGATGTCGTGGATAGCTGGTCGTTAGTCATTGGACTAAAGCTTTTCCCTCGTCGAATCCAATCGGTAATAGCAGCCTTTTCGTAGGTGAATCCGTCTGAAATAAAAATAACATAATGAACTTCAGTATATTGGAAATCAAGAACAAGGATCCATGTTTTCGGTTAGAGAACAGGTATTTCAGTGATAAGGCTAGGTCTTGATTGCTAACGTCATCCAAGGAAATAAGATGCATGTAGAGTTTTCTCTACACTAGCTTCTTTATTTATTCAGTGTTTTGCAACTCAAGGAAGGGTAGAAAGCAGCAGTCTTTACAACTCCGTGTCAAAGTAGCCCTATATATAAGAAAGAATGGATCTCCAAGGGATTAAACCTATACAAGGTCTGCACATAGCAAAAACCATACATTTGGTTATTATTACATAACATGTCTTGAACGTACCTGAAGCAATGACAGGGTCCTTCATTATTTCTCGTGTAATTGGGCAGAGGTACTCGTCAGGAACACCATCGGCTTTTAAAACAAGAATGAAATCGGAAACGTGAAACTGTCGAAAATAAGGCGTATAAATTTAATAACGTAACTCCATTTTTTTCCAAAGGGGGCCCTCAGGAAGATCTATGGTTTCGTAGAGGAGACCCACTCCCTTTTCGGTGTCAAAATTTGTTATATTATTGGTACACTTCCGGAAATAAAAACCTATACATACATACAAGGCGTTGAAAATTGCCAGTTATTTTATACGACTATACCTCAATACAACACCATTATACCTGACTGTCAGGAAACAAAAATACCAGGGAATATCAATCGATACGAGAAAGGCGAAGGTTGGTATGTACCTGAAGCCTGTTGCTGTACTTTAGGTCTCTGCACCAACTCCTGAATCGTTCTTGCCAACTTGTTTCTGTGACCAAGCGTGCCTAGAGTTTAGAGAAAACAATCGTTTAGGTCACTAAAACACGAACTGTTGTTCCAGAGTCCAGAAAGTTGTCATTAAAATAATTTCATAATTCATGAAGATGAAAAATGTCAATTCGAAGCGTTGGCAGGGTCCTTCATCACACATAACATAAGGGCCTAGTCCACTAAGACGATTCTCATGCGATTTTTGCGATAACTTCTGTGAGAATCCCATGACAAACGGCTTAGTGTACTAGGCCCTTATATACACTGGTGGTAAAAAGTATGAAAATGAAAATATATTTTCACGGGTTACATGGAAGTGAAAACCAACACCTACTAATGCCTAGATCTCGTTCAAGTGATTCCGAAGAAAGCGTGGCCAGTTCAGTGCCATCAATCGCATGGCTTTGGAACGCCTCGATGTATTGTCCCATTCCTAGATCAGCCAACCATTGGCTCACGTCTCCCTGGTTCCAATCACAAATGTCCTTCATATAGTATTGGCTGCTCTCAGTTGTCAAGCCAGGCATATTCACCAACTCTGGCTTGGCTGTCGCACTTTCCTCTGAAATCAACAGTAGAATAGTAGCATTAGTAAAATTGTTCACAAGTCATTCACATTTTGTTATAGTCATAAGGATATAACACATTAGTCTTTATATATTTTATTATTACATTTCACGCCATTGTACATTAAGTTGTTGGAAAAAACACATATCGACAGAGCCAATGTTTTCATGCGTTGCCTCACAAACATATCATAATCAGAAACCGATTAACATTTCAAACTTTAACCTCGCTAGGTACAACAATAATCTAATCAACCGATTCAATATTCACTAAGTCAAAGTCACTATGAATACAATGATGCGAAGTTCATGCACTATAAATACTTGATCAATATGTATCTAGGAATGTTCTAGGTGTTATTTTTCTATATTCGATTTGTGCACCATATCTGTGTGATACTGTACAGAGGGCGTGATCATAATTAACACCGCCCACCATTTACAGCCGGGTGAACATCTTCCAAGTTCCACAATTAAATAAGTTAAAGTTTAAAGTCAACAGAGCTGGGGTTGGACAACCCCATATCAGTTCGGATTCGCTCATTTGTTTATAATATTGATTGATTACCATTCTGATGCTAGTCAGAGCGGAGGCAATATAAATTAAGCCCAAGGTGGAGTTGTGAGAGACACTTGTTGGCCAACTAGGCCAGCAGGGAGAGGTTGTGGGCCCAGCACAGCTGGTGGGAGAGGCAGTTCAATATGGAGTACAGTGGAACCTCGCATAAAGACCACCTCTCTATAGAGACCACCCCTCTATTAAAACCAGTTTCTCTCAATTCCGGACTGCTTTTCTCTTATTAGATTAGCCCCTCTAATGAGACCACCTCGCTATTAAGACCAGTTTCTCTCAGTCCCAAGGGTGGTCTCAATAGAGAGGTTCCACTGTACTTGGTTGGGTGTATAGCCTACAGGCTACATGTGAGTATCAGGCCCTAGGTCAAACTGTAGCAATGCCCAAGTCCCTATAGCCAGCATAGGCATACAGGGAGACCTTTAAGGTCATGGTTTTGTGATGAGCTACGAGTGGTCACACTAATCTACCAGTGCCAGTCATTGTTTTATTTTACCGCCCACTTTTAGAATATGTTTGGGCCTTTTTGGACCCCCTACACGGCCCAATAATTAACGATTGACGATTGAATTTAAATAAATTTCTATTATGTATTCCACATAAAATGTCAGTTACCTTCATAAAGGAGATCCTGTTGGGCGATGCGCCACACTTTGACCTGTTTGTCATTTGACCCAGTAGCCAAATATTTGCCATCTCTTGAGAAAGCACAGGAGGTGACGAACCTGTTTAGGGAATAAAGAGAATTATGTTCAATGAAATGTAGGTTTAAATACCTGTTAGCAAGGAAACAATTGCTACATGAGGGATCACAGCAGATATAGCGACACATTATAGACTTAGTTTGTAGAATAGTGTCATTACAAAGGTTGCATAACTATTATTTATCGTACAGGAATCAATTATTACTGCCTACATTTTAACAATCTACTGAGTAAATAAACGGGGGAGTAAGGGAAAATCCTTTTATATTGTCAGGGTACCTTATGAAGTGTAATTACCTAGAATGTCCTAGCAGAGTGAAAACAGGCTCCCCTTTTAGCTGGAGATATAAAGAAACAACAAAGATTAAAACGCAGACAAGCAGCACCAATCATAACCCATATAAAAAAGGACCACAAATACCCGATTTATGTAACAGATGTGTGTGTCCCAAATACACAAAATCACGCTTTAAGAAATATTCAACAACTTACAGGGTCCCATAAGCGTACTGTCTTATCACCAGCCCTAAAAGAGTAAAAAGAATATATTAAATATTAACAATTCTTCCCTAAGACATAAGTCAATATGAATTGTTAGGACCATACAACCACACCAATCTCCATTCTTTCATCCCTAATACAATCTCATTATTACCACACTTACCCTACATTGTCTACTGTTCAATTATGTAAGGAACTCTCAACACCAATATAATTAATGTTTGAAATGTAAAAAAGAAAATTCAGGGTAGGGCGGAAGACGCCAAGATGCAGCAGGGGTATTAAATGAATTTTTTGTGGAAATAGGGCCTGAGCTTGCTCAAAAGATTAAGAGTGACCGTAGCATTGAATTAGAAAGGGAAAGAATACATCGTGGAACTGAACCAGATATACAGTTTCAATTTAAAAGGATTAGGGAACTTGATGTAGAACTGGCTTTAAATAAAATTGGTAATTACAAGGCCTCTGGGATTAAACTAATGCCCACTAAAATCCTCAAACAATGTTTATTCGCACTAAAGAAGCAACTTGCTTATTTATTTAATATGACAGTAGATTATGCCGAGATACCTTTAGATTTTAAGCAGGCAAATGTAATGCCATTGTACAAAGATGGGGAAAAATGTATGCCTGGCAACTACAGGCCTATTTCGTGCATCAAATCACCGGCTAAATTACTTGAAATATGTATAGAAAAACAACTGGCCCAATATTTAGAGGGACATGAACTTCTTTGTGATCAGCAATACGGCTTCAGGGGGGGGGGGGGGGGGGGGGGGGTAGATCGATTAATCACGCTTTAGATAGACTGTTAAGAAAAGTATATGAAAACTTAAACGAAAAGAGAGCCATGGATTTAATATTTTTAGACTTTAAAAAAGCTTTTGACACGGTGGATCATGAAATTTTATTATCAAAATTGAGGAGCTTTGGAGTAAGAGATAAGGAATTATTATGGTTTAGAGATTATTTAAGCGGGAGGACGCAAAGGGTAGTATTAAATGGAGAACTCTCCTCCCTGAAGCCAGTGACATGTGGGGTTCCACAAGGAACAAGTTTAGGGCCGCTTATGTTCATAGTGTATTAAACGATTTACAAGAGGTTGTGAAACAATGTAACGTGCAGCTATTTGCTGATGATACTGTTTTGTTCATGGAGAGAGAATTAGGAGAACCGGTAAATTTGAAATTGCAAGATGATCTAGACAAAATTGTTCGGTGGTGTTCTGTAATTAAAATCTCGCTAAATACTAATAAGTGCAAAACGTTAACCATTCGATCGAAAAATGACCCAAAAAACATAGTGAATTACAGAATATCCGAGCAGACGCTGGAAAATGTTCCGGAATACAAATATTTGGGAATAGAGCTGGATAATCGGCTGAATTATAATGTTTTCCTTAGAAAGAAATTGTTTAGTGTTAGGGCAAAGAT
This sequence comes from Sthenelais limicola, assembly GCA_942159475.1. Lineage (NCBI taxonomy): Eukaryota > Metazoa > Annelida > Polychaeta > Phyllodocida > Sigalionidae > Sthenelais > Sthenelais limicola. Next base: position 54,371,532 of record OW804095.1, on the reverse strand, counting down.
TTATTCTATGTCCAAGCTTTATAATATATGCGACAGAAGTACGCTTTTATTGTTGTTTAAAACAATGATACTCCCAGTGATTGATTACGGGGATTTGTTCTATGGGTCAGCGGCTCAGACCACTTTAAAAAAGATACAAACAACTCAAAATACAGCCCTTAAAATAATATTAAAATTGCCAAAATTGACAAGTACAAAGGAAGTACACCAAGAATTGAATATTCCAACCCTGGAAACTAGAAGAAATAGCCATCTCCTAGATATCGCATTCTTGCGTACCAGAGATGAATTAAATGTAGATAACAGGAAAATAAATTTGAGAGGTTTGGCAAAGGGAAAGAAATTGGTTGTGCCGCGACCAAAGAACGAAATCTTTAAGAAATCATATGTCTATAGAATGACAGAATTATGGAATAACTTATCCAGTGATGTCCAAATGACAAAGACAAGAATGCAATTTAGACATTACCTTCGGTCGACATATCTGGATGATTTTGATATTTATTTAGCAGATGAGAGAGAATGATTAGCTGTAACTTAAGATACCGAATGACTATATTTAATAAGAATTGGTTATGATGTCTTTTATGATATAGCATGAAATTTTCGCGATTGTTAAGTCTATATAGACGGGGAAAGTGTGAACCTTTTTGACTATTAATATGTAATGATGTTTGAGTAAGGATTGCGAGTACATATATGTGTTAGAGTGCTCGCTGAGTTATGCTGGAAGAATTTACAAATTCAGACTTTGTGAATTACGAGAAGTATCGGGTTTGTGAAAAACAACCCGCAAATAAGGCAAACAAGTCCTTAGAATTTGAAGACCGATATAACGGTAGCTATACCAACGTAACAATTTAGTATGACATACATATTATGATCGTTGCATGTACTTTTATTATTATGTCTTAGAAATTAAGTATTCGGGTTTAGGGATTGGCTCTATATAGTGAAATTACTTAACTAGAGACAGTAGAGAAAATGAACAATACTATCAATGATAGTACAAACACTCAAGGAAAAGACAATCATGGAAAGGACAATGAAGGACACAGTTTAATGCTTCTAAAGAAGGCTATGAAACCTAACTATTAATGAGCCGGGGTAGGGGGGTTTTGGGTTTCTATAATAATTGTTGATATGTATTTTGGCAATGGTCCAGACGTAATATTGTTCACATCGCTATGTTGTTCTTATAAATGAAGTAATGAATTATAATAGAACTATTTAGGAAGAACCTGGTAGACCTGCTATGGCAGAGGTCACCTTCCTATTTTCTGGATGATGTAACTGATTTAATGAATGGACCAGAATAAAAATACGATATATATATAAGACCGGGCCTGGCTCGAGCCCTACATATCTATAGCTATGGCTTATGCCACTATAATATCACCTGAATTAAAATCAGTTAAAAAACAATACATTGTACCTAAAACAATTCTGATGCAGACTTACAATGGATTTTTAATCGTAAACTCGAAATGTACATCTAAATAATTTATTCACACATTTCTGAGGGCTGTCATAAGAGTCAACATTTGAATCGTAAATTTAACAGTCTACTCTTTTGTATGTTGTCCCTCTCTGTTAAGCAGAACCTGGTAAAGTGATAATTCCCCCACCCACCCACCCCCGCCGGAAAGCAAGTACTACATATCAACCTTGATAGGGAGGAAAGGGGGAATTGCTTAATGAACATACTGAAAATCCAGTTGCTACAACGAGGGTAACACAAAAGTTAACGAAGTTTAAAGGTGTAATTTATTCCTGATACAGGTATATAACGTCATGGTATAACCTTGGTGTTAATCACCAGATAACTGGGTAATTAGCGGGTCAAACCCAGGATATATAAAAAGCAGCTAGGCTTACAGGTAGGTAGGCCACCGCATCTCATTGGAGTTTGCGACCCGACCCATGACAGGTAAGCATTAATCAGTCTAGAGGTAGCCTCCATACAGGTAGGAGCTACGGTGAAGGTATAGGGACATGACTAATATGATAATGATAATTCATATGTATACTTACAAGAATTGTCTAATGTGAGCATATTAGACAATTCTTGGTGTACTCTTTACAGTATTTTAAACTGTAACTGTAACTTAGGTTACGATATTCATGCCACACTGATTTGGGAATAAATGGATCAAGCAAAAAATGTTGTGAATAAAAGTTCTATATATATAATATAATATATTATAATCATGTGTCATGGGTGACAAACATAGTGTTACCGAAGTTAAATGTAATGGAATGTATACATCGTGAGCGTTTCTCACGAAATGAGTGCAATTGGGGTTTTAGTGCAACATTTTGTAAATTCTGAATAATCATATTAAATCATATCTTATATTGTAGAGGGTAGTTCGGTGCATCTCAAATTATATCTTATATTGTAGAGGGTAGTTTGGTGCATCTCTGCCAGAAATCGCTATATCTTTAGCTTTTCCCTTCATGGAGCAGTATATTAAAGTTTAGGTCCATTTTTCCGTGTTATTTACGTTGCCATATATGGCATTGCCTGACAGTATACTTTCTCTGTGCATAGACTTTGCTGGTAAATTAGCACTGCTCCTGCTTAAACAGAGGTATTTAACTTCCTCTTTAACTGAGGCTCCGCTCGCTCCATGGCTGTCCTGATCCAGCACTTTTTATGTGCATGCAGTGCGAGAGATTAGGATGGGAGATAGGTGTTTGTTTGGTTTAGTAGCGCATGCAACTAAAATCCAAACAATCAACTATAATTGTGGCAAAGTCATAGAAACGTTTTTCGTACAATTTTAGAGACATGTATTAGTCCAATTTTCTATGAACTTAAATTCTCCATGATAGCAATAGATCATAAGTTCATATTATAGGATGTAAAAAAACTAAAAAAAAAAAGAAAAAAAAGAAAGAAAAAGAAATTTTCTTGAGGTTACTGCCTTTTTAAAAAGCAAAACCCAATTGCACCCGTTTCGTGAGAAATGCTCATGTATGCACTCATGTATGTACTCTTTACAGTATTTTAAACTGTAACTGTAACATTACGGTATTCATGCCACACTGATTTAGGAATAAATGGATCAACTTAAGCACAAAATTCTCTCGCTAACTTACCACACATTTAGTACCAAGTTGTACCTGGTATAGACCTCGTCATATAGGAACTAAATGTGTGGAACTAAAACATGAGTTTGAGCGAGGTAGATCATTGATCATAATGCATCTTATCTTGGTAGCACTCTAAAGACACTCAATATTTTCGACACGCTTAATGTCTTAACACTTGATGCTGATAGAAGATAGAAACAAGTCTGAAAAATAAATGTTTTACTTACGCAGAGGCAAGAATCTGGCCATCAGGTGAGAAACAGCAAGCCATTACTGAGTCCTTGTGACCGGATAGTATGTTCCGCAAAGTAAATGAAACATCTGAAATATAATTAAACAGGGGGTCACAGAAAAGTTATTTTGATGTTAGTAGTCCAATAGCGTAATGAGAGCGGACCAACAAGTTTCGACGAAATTTAATAAATTAAATTGGTGAAATGATTTGGAAAATTTGAGAATCTTTCAAAATTTTAAGTTAAAAATTATGGAATTTGGGTGAAATTCAACAATTTTTATAAGGGTTCAAAAATACTGATTTAAGTATAAATACTGAAGACTTTTATCCCTGAAGGCAGAGTAGGAGGAGAGGTGCATTTGACTAAGTCTGTTCAGTCAAGCACGGTAAAAAAACAACACAAATTCGACATATGAAATGAAATAAAGGGGTATGGTATGAACGTTCTAACCGTTTCATACTATCAAGTGAATATTTTTCATATAAATTTGATTTCTAGCTTTAAGCTGCAATTCCACTGGATCGCTTGTATCTGCGCTCTTGGTCCGCTATTTGTTTGCTTGTACATATTGTGCTTTTCTTTCACTCTTCATCCGGTTTTATTTTGAGTGAAGTAGCAGTCCAATCGCGTAATGAGAGCGGACCAACAAACTTGCCATTGATTTCATAAGAAAACAAGCAAATCAGTAGAATCGCTCTGCGTTTGTATTGCGCTAAAAATAAAAGCGGACGTAGAGCGAACGAAAAGCGGAGCAAGAGCGAGCCATGAGCGCAGATACAAGCGATCCAGTGGAATCACAGCTTTAAACCTCCCCTTCAGTATAAACATAAAACTTAGTTCGAAACCTGAAGGAGCCTCAACTGATCTAATACTATAATGTCTAGTTTAAAGATAAGACGAATATAAGTAGAACACGCCCATGCTTCAGAACACGCCCATCCTTCACAACAATAGCGATGTAATTATGCTTGGGTCCGAACAATTACTCACGATTACACTCAAGGCCACAAGGTGTGGCCGGAAGCCTTGGAATCAAAGTAACTCAAAGCCACCTTTATGAAATTAATATCCGATCATTAATTTGTATCACTTACTTAGAGATCCCTTAGCGATGCAGACATCCCATAATTTCACGTTGTTGTCGAATCCAGAACTGGCAAGAAGAAAATGCGTCGTAGTGGCATCTACTGGATCTTGAAAACCTGTAATATGAAATGATATATATAAGTTTCTACTAAACTATTCAGATACAACATTTTGAATTGTATTTGCAACCACTAATATACTCTTAGATCAGTCCTCAAAGTCATCTCTGGGTACAATCTCGAATGGGAGACAACCATTAGGATTAATATTAAAAGGCACAATAGCAGCATCACAGCCAAATCTCACACATTTACCAATTATAGTATCTTTCATAACACAAACTGACCTCCTACGTTTCCCTTCACTGCCAACCCTATCCCTCCTCTACCAGTACCAGGGATGCCACTGGTTTAAAGGGTCACTAAACGGGTTCATGTTCACTTTTATGATTTATGGACCGATAAGTACAACACCCAAGTCCCAATTCTTTCACCTCCATGTATGTCTAACTTATAGTCGCTCACAGGCACCAATTGAGAAAGCTTAGTTGAAAAGGTATGTTTAGTACAAGAAGGCACTGAGAGTGTTGTGTGACGTTACAAAGTATCACCTGAAATGTACATAATATCCCTACCTTCCCGCCAATCTCCCAGCAATTGAAACAGTAACTGTTATTCAATACAGGTATTTCAAAACGTAGCTGTGTTCCCTTCACTGTCACTCCTTTCAGCCATTGTTTGACCAGAGAACTATACCTGTAATACTTGTTTGTTTAAACCCACACACCTGTCTTAGTAATACTCCTTCCACCCACCCCAATACGTTCTTTCTAGCAGCAATTAAGAGACTTATTTATTATGTTTATTGCATGTTCATTTCAAGACTTACGTTACCTTGTGACAACTTTAAACTCTTTTACCTCATTATATATCTATATCGTCATTATTTAGAGCCGGTATTATGTTGTGCGCATGCCTTAAAGTTTCGTGGCAAACCCTCAATATATCTTTTCTAATTTTTACCATAAATAATAAATGCTCAACTACAAAAAGCGATATGGTAAAAATGGACACCACTATATGATATATATACTCAGAATGTAATGATTTCCACGTAACCACCACCCATCCCCCCGCCCCCATGCCAAATATAATTGACCATATGTCACCAGTTATACACTAATAAAAACTGCAAACAGAGTTAGTGGTTTATCCTCTGCATTCTTCACACATGTACATCCATACATTCTTCAATCACATGTATATCCATCCATCCATATATCCATCCATCCATATATCCAGACATCCAGACATCCATACATACATACATACAATTACATACATACATACATACATACATACATACATACATACATACATACATACATACATACATATATGTACATACATACATTGTAATGGTGACAGACAACAGAGGTTCCAGCTAACATAGAATAATTTGGTCAACACAATTCTTTCAAGTGAATGTGCATGCTACCTGCCGATCCGTAGGTAGGGGAGAATTCACACGCCGTGACACCCAAGTCGTGAGCATTCATCTCATAGATGAGGGGCTGTTTTTCCTGTCCTTGCACAGTATGCAGGCGAAGGTGACCCAACACATCACCGAACACAATAAAGGCACTATCTGGTGAAAAGGCGCACGCTGGAATGGAGGCTTCATAACCCTCTAAGGTCCTGTGAACAAAAAGTAACATCGAATTAAAGAGTTAGGTCACATTGGTATGTCATGTACATTGTATGATATATATATAATATACATAGTAACACCGTATTAATACATCCATACCCAATGGAACATTTCTTTCTTTATGAGTGGTTGCAACGCAACAACCCAATCGTATAATGATTTGTGCGGTAACATAGTAACGGTACCAAATATTTATATCACCTCAGGGCCCTGTAACAGAAAGGACAAATTAGCCTGATGAAAAGTTGCAATATAAGTTAACTCGAATGCAAGCCAAGCAGGCTACATAAAATGTTGCAGAATAAAAAAAAATAGCAAATTCGAATGTATTCGAGTTCATCCTCCTACATTCAACAACATATATAATATATATATGGTGTGAGGCGCACCCTTGTACGACCGTGATTGTGCCTAACTTTTCAAAACGACCGGTTAATAATGTATAGATCTGTTTTTCCTTTGCCCTGTGATCGTGTCATCTTCTCATTGATAAAGCAGCAAGGATCCCTAAATTACATATCGACTTACATGATTGTGTTGCACAGTCTGTATGCAGGGGAGATTTTACAGGCCCTGACAGTTGTTGTTGTTGTAACGTTTTTATTCTTACATTCAGATAGGCACATCTAGATCTATCTAGTTAAGTCATGAGTATTCATCTAATTTTTTTTGTTTTGTTTTTAGTAGCATCGTAGCACTGGACTCGGCAGGTCGCGTATAGCCACGTTCAAATATTTCATCTAATTGTGTTGAGATCAGTGAATGATAAAATGGTGGTAGTATAGCGCCCGGGTAATGCCATACGAAATTTATTCATACATCTTTAATTATTGATTATGTAATATTATATAAGGTTTAATAAATTCAAGGGAAGTATGTATATTAAGACCTGTGTTAATATACCTGTGTTAATATACTACACTTATTATTGCATATACTTTTCATAGCTAAGTATATAACCATAATTACATGTCATGACATAGCAAGCATTGAGAGCTAAGTCCATGAGCATTGTTCGACACTGCTTTCATAATGCGTTAGTTAAGTGGAACATTAGTTACTGGACCTGACAACAGAAACATTAACTAATAATGCTGGGAGCAGTATCTCAGCAACATGAGCACCTCTTGAAGTCTTTGTGATTTCACTGTCAACATCGCCATGGAAACAGTGAGGTATTGGATACCCACTGCTGACAAACCTTCCTAGGTTTCTCAGTAGCAAGCACTGGTGGAGGGGGTACTTTTGTCACGTCCAATTATTTTGCTTTGAAATTGTGTATTTATTCAAATGTTCCATTCTACATTGTCATTGTTTGAAAAACATATCAATAAGAAAGCACAATTACTATTTTGGGGGGTTTAGACGTATTGACACCGCTATCACAACTGAGGCTTAGTCTCTGTGGAATGTTCTACATGTTAGCAACTGCTGGTTGCTGCTTTGAGAACATGGGATCCCCCATTGTTACGTAATCGAGCAGCCCCATTGTTCAGGATATGTGAGGTCTGTGGATGGATTCTCATTGGATTCTCGAAGCCTGAATCCAAATTGATGGAATGATACTGAACTAATAAAATGTGTTCACTTGGGTTTCATCAGAGGTGGGTTTATATATAGCCGAACCATCAATCCTATACCTTGCTACTGTGCACGCGTGAATAGACATTTGAATGGGTGTAGTTATAGGGTTATATGGTGGTTTAGACCAGGAAAGGTCTCAACAGACGCGAGTTTGGCTGCTTTGGTTAGTGAACACTGGACCAGTAGGACCACTACAGTGTAGGACCAATGTCTGTTCCTCTAAATAAGGTATACAACCAGTAGGAACGTCTACATTTAACATAATTAACACTAATTCCTGAAGAATTAATTCCCTTAGCCAAAATCAGGGTACGTCTTGTGAAGTCTAGAACACATTTTACTACTCTGAATGTTCAATGAGGCCAACCAGTATCGTTTAGCATTTTGAAATATATAGAATTTATACCATAAGAAATTTTAAAGACTTGTAATTTCGCAATCTCATTTTAATTAAATCTTAATTTAAGCCAAAACTGAAATTGGTGCGCATAAAATTATAGCTACAAAATCGTAATAATTATGAATTCCTATTTGTAAGCTAGAATTGGAATTCTATATTTATAAAGTTAATGAGAAAAATGATCTATGCTTGTGCATCTCGGCAGGCACAGACCCTCCAACAGATACCATTTCCCTTCATAGTTTGTAACAATCTGCATTGTAATCACCTAGCTTGACAGTGGAAATACAAATTTCTATAATAATTAATGAGTTAAATTTATCAAATTGCTAGTCAGAATTTATAATAACGATTATGCACCACTCCCAATATATTCAGACCGATCTCTATTGTTGTTATCAATACCGAGTCTTTTTACTTTCGATTCCATGTTTCCTATGAAGGATGAATGAGCGTTTCCGAGTATTGCGTTCAGTTTATAACCTTTTTGTTCCTCCGTCAACCCGCGACACGTCAAAAAACTCTAATATATATACATGGAAGCAAAATTATGAGGTAAGTTTGCTGTAAATTATACGCTGGACCTAAATAATAAATAATATGCAGGCAAAATTTGAATAGAGCACAGACACATATAGACGAATCATTATGACACCTGTAGGCAAAGAGCTGGAATACTCCTGTGTCAGTGAATTTGAAAACAAACAAAGATATAATCCTTCAAAGAGAGCAAGCACTCAACAAACACTTATTTCTAACACATGACTCATTTATAGAGGGACAACCTTTTACCCCTGTCCCTTATTATCCTCACAAAGCAGATTCAGTGGCCAAGATCAACAGGTCGAACTCACATGACTGTGTATTTTGGATAGGTTTTAAGCGGCACATGACTAGAAACTGGGACTCAGTTATGTAACAAATGATATGTGACAGATTGGGATCTGATATCTACATATTTAACATGTGCAATCTGGATATATTGAAGAGTAAAGTTTGAAATAAAGCCTGGTGCATACATAAGATAAAAGCAGAATAATGTATCTTAAAAATACAAAAAAAACGAAGAGCCATGAATTGAGGGCCCTAAATTTGTAAAAACAAAAAATCAGAAAGAGGGAGAATTGTATCAATTTTGAAACCAGGAAGCTTGCAATAACATCAATATAATTATCATGTAAAAAGACTTGAAAAAACATTGTAGATATATTGTTCATTATATTATATATTATATATATCTAACGCGCCATACACAAAAGGGAAATGTAGAATTTATAGATCTATACAAAGTATATGCCACGCAGTTTGTATTATTCATTACCATTGGCCTTCCAATACTTAGATATTCATGAATTATTGATCTCGAAACGAGCGATTCCGCTGGCATTATATTACTGTTTGTATAGTTCTCAACTCAACTAAGCGATAATAACAACTGTCACAGGTTCAACGTCGAGTATTTGATACACAGGATAGCTACATGCGCAATTTAGGAACTTACCGGAATGGTCTATTTCAAGCTAGTACTATAAGATGCATTATTAATTAGTTACCTGATAATTCTGTGGGAAGCAACTTCCCAAAGGCACAAGGTATCGTCATCGCTGCCAGTAGCTAGTACATCGCCAGCAGGAGAGAATTTGCACACTCTGATACTGGACTGACTGGGGTGTGTCAAAACTGCGATTTTGTCTCCAACTTTAACGTTCCACAGCACAACTTTCCCATCGGTGGCATAAGTCACAAGTACATTCTCCACTGGAGAAAAACTACACCCATTTACAGAATAAGTGTGTTCCCTGAGTGGGGAGAATCCTAGTTCACAGAAATCAGTCACGCTCCATAATCGAACAGTTTTGTCGCCTCCACAAGTGGCGAGGGTGTTGTCTCCGAATGCTACTCCGTTGACGTCCCCATGGTGAGATATGAGGGTGCGATGTAGTATGGCACCGTATGGCATTTTCGAAGATCCAACACAAGACGTGGTGGATTGGCCTGTGGTTCTGGTGGTACTACTGACTGGCACACCAGTCGTCACTGGCTGGTGGTATTGGTATTGGGTTTGTGTTGATCTCGTTGCACCTGAATCCTCTTCCTCCTGCAAGGTAGCAATGTCGCTGGTCCGTTCAAAATCGGGAACTCCGACACTGACAGTTCGGCTTGCACGAGTGGGTCCTGAACAACATGACCCCATATTATCAACGCTCTGAGTAGCAAAATTGGGCCAAATGCCAAGTAGCTGATTCGCGTAGAATATCAGTCCTGAGTAATCTACTCCTAGCAGTTTAGTTATAGCAATTCCCCATAAACTTTATACAGGGAATTTATTTTTAAATGTTTACTTCACCAGGTTGTATTTCTAGTAACTTCTAGCAAATAATAGCGTCCCATTCATTTCCACATATTGTCATGCATAGCCATAGTTTTAGTTTTGTTAAGCCTTATTTGCTGAATAATGTTTCGACCAGAAATCTGATGTACGTATCCTGAGTACATAATTAACATTTAATTTTTTGTATAGCTTTACTTAGTTGGAAGTGCTTTTCTTGGAGGTATAGATCTATAACTGCGTATTTGGAAATAAACAAATCCTTATTCCTGCCTGGCCTGATTAGATCATCGATATAATCACATGACTAGCCTGAGTCGGGTAAAGATAAGGCTATCACATGATCTTGTGAGGACTTCTCGACAGCACGTGGCCAATGCGTCACATATTCGGCTGGAAACAAACAAAACAAGTGATCAGATCAAAGAAATACAAAAATAAATCCGAGCATAATAAAATATAGTGTCAGTGACGGTACCAGGATTTCAGGGCTATGCATGGGCACAGGTTGATTTTGGAGGGGTGCAGAACAAATCTGCAACATAGAAATAATAGTAGAGGGCACAAAGTTGACGGGGTTCCGGGGGGGGGGGGCGTGGCTTAACTGAAAATTCTGACATAGACAGGGTTAATTCTGACATCGGGCCTATAGATAAAATAACAAAACGTGGCATTAAAGATGCACTGCGAATCCTCTGTGAAAGGTTTTGTACTTGGCATGGGCATGATTCTCTTTAAAAAGCTTTGCGGATTAAACTATTTTGACTTGGCATGGGCGTAGTCATTGCCCTTGAAATCCCCCTCCGTATGCAGGATAAGTTGCACAACAGAAAGAGTGTGTGTGGAGTGTACACACACTACCATATAATAGGGGAGAAACCTTGAAACACAACATGAAGTAATAACCAATAGTATAAACCATGGAACCACGGGTATGTACGGCAGAGGGCGACACTCAGACACTTCTACTGTAAATGCGAGAGGGTATGAAATCCGAGATCCCACTGCCCCGCTTCCATGGGTTTCTTGGTGGATTTTGTCTCTCACACAATGAAATATGAATAGGTTGCAACACAAATGTTGCACGTTATCACAGTTCCTAATAGATTGCCCGTCATAAAACTAATTAAGAAAAATATGTATTTGCAAGTATTTGGTCAAATCCCGCTATTCCATAAGGCTCTGAATGAATGCGGTCATGTGATCAGTGGATCATGGGTTTGACACTCTCCCTGAAAAAAATTGATACATCCTAAGAAAAGAAAATGGGAAGTAGCTAGTCGATCACCCACCTGCTAGTTTACGCACTTATAGTATATACCTTCCACTATATTCTAGCTATGAACATGCCAGTACGTGAAAGACGTCACTGCGACTCTCATAGGATAAGTCAACGATCCGAAAATTGAATATATTTAGAATATGATAACTTATATCTAGTTCCTATCCTTTTTATTGAAAAACATTTCGAGATATCTGGAACATGTAATTCTTGATTTATTTTCATTATAATACAATAAGGAATACACTTTTATGAACGTATGAACACAGCAAAGGAAGAAAGAAGAAGCACCCAGAGAAAATTTGATACATTCAAGTTTGCAAAATATCATCATTCTATCATCTATTGTCTTCATTTTGCAATATCCTCCGGAATGTCTTCATGTCCATCTTAATAAAATTATATAGTGCATCAGATTATTTCCTCCTGAAAATTCCAAGCCTAATATTATAACCAAACATATTAATAATATTATTGTATACGTATACGTATACATATTAATAACATTATTGTATACGGCACCCCTGAAGAAGGATACTAAGATATCCGAAACGTTGGGCACAATAAAATCACGAATTCCAAACCCACGAATCCATCGTTTTTCCACGCAACAAGAAATCAACAAGTCAAACGGTTTTCAAGCCTAGTTAGTAGTGTAAAATCCAACCATATTAATAATATAGAAATGAAACCACAAACAAATGAAATGACATGTATATATACATAATCCCCTGTTTTTTTATTCGGTCCCCAGATCATAATCTCCTCGTGACAGACTGTTTAATGTATATTCATAGCAAATGTATCCATATATTGATAAACAATGTTTATGTTTATTTTAAGTTGGCCTTACATCAGTCCCAATTCCGTGTCCCAATATTTGGCGAGAGCAAATGTTGACTAAAGTTCCCGATAGTAGCGCTAGCGATGGAACCACGTACGTTGCCATTGCAGACGCCATCTGTCATGAGTATCTGTAATGCCTCTACATTGGCGATTTGTAACTCCTCAGTGTCGGCGACGCACATTAGTAAAACATTTGTTAAAAAGTAAAAAAAAAAAAAAGTCATCATCATCGCCAACTATTTAGACAGAATTTAGAAATGTCGGGAACAGTCATGAGAGCCTTAGATGATACTAGAATGATATTAATTCTGAAAACTTGATGTATCAATTTTTCTCAGAGCTCGATAAAATATCGCAAACTGTCGGCGATGGCACTATCGGGACTGATGGAGGATGCTTAACAACGTCATTTAGGAAACATGTATGGGCCTATTAGATATTAGAGGAAGTTATAACATATAGTAGCCGGGACCCGGGTCAAAATATTCGCCTACTTTCCTTAGCTGCCCGACTACTCTGTAACCATTCAAAACAGTTGTTTAAATGTAAATACCAGCGCTCATTTAAAAAAGAAATCCCGGAATATTTTTTTAAACTTTGGCTTGAAAAAGAACATGGTTGGGTGAAACCAAAACAACAATAAAAACTACACACAATGTACATGTCTCCGATTAAATTTATTTCATGTAGCACTAAAATGTACTACTGTTCACTATATATAGGAGTCTATGGGGAAAAGGGGTATTTATTTTCTCCATTTCTCCAACATATCGGACTATTGATTCATGCATTTTTCTTTAAAATTCCTATATAGTGGAACCCCGCATAACGACTTTATAGAAACCAGCCCTCTATTAAGACCAGCTTTTCTCAGTTCCGATTTGATCTCCTCTATAATTAGATGTTAGTAAAACGTCCGAAATAGCGATCATTTTGAGAAGAGACCACCTCGTGATGTGACCCCCATTTCCCAGTCCCTACCGCCAGATTCTCCCACAAAATGAATCCACATTCAGTGAGCGTGAAGGTGTTAAAAGCTACACGACCAATTCTTCCCACTGAACAAGAACTCAGAAGACTCACCCTCTTTATTAGGCTTGGAAGTGTCAAGGAGGAAATAATCTGATGCACTATATATATAATAGTTCACTCAGAAGTTCCAATAAATTAATTCAAGAAGCGGATGAGGCAGACAAATGAAATCCTATCTGGTATAACTGGGATAGATCTACGGTACCAGGATTGAAAAAAATCGCTTCAAAAAGTGGTTGTCCTCAGGACAACCACTTTTCAAAATATGGTAATTATGTCTCACAAAATATGTGGTTGTCCGCTCACACTTAAATGTAAATGCCAGTGTTAAATTCAAAAAGAAGGAATCCTGGATTTTTTGTAATTTGGATTTAGAAAGAACATGGTTGGGCGAACCCGAAAAGCCAATAAAAACCATGTCATAGAATTAGTTTTTATTTCGTGGACCATTGAAATTTACTACCATTCACTATAAGAGTCAATGAGAAAAAAGCTTTTCCCATTTTTTCAGAATTTCAGATGATCATGCGATTTCCTTTAAATTCAGCATATACATAGCTGACATACTATTTTACACTCCCAATTTTTTTAAAAAAAAAACCAGGGGGTCATAAAACTAAAAAAAAAGTTATTCCGTAAAAACTGAGAATATATGTTTTTTCCCCCATTTGACATCCATATAGTGAATGGTAGTACACTTCAGTTGTCCCTAAAAGCTGGGTTCCACTGGTCGGCTACTACTCCCGCTACTTTGACAGTCTATATATATTGCTCCTGCAATCTTTAGAAGAGGGAGCAAGCAATTGAAAGTAACCGGAATGGGTGCTACTGGGACGTTACTTCCACCGCTACTTCTAACGCAACTCAGAAATGTGAGCAGACAACATTTTATTTTCACATTGAAATGAATGCAATGAGTAACGTGAGGGGTAATGCAGAGTGGTGTCATTGCCCTGCTTCAGCTCCCGTTACTTCCTGTTACTTCAGCTACAAAGTAGCAGCCTTAAAATATCAAACATATAAGCGGGAGCACTCTACGCTTCTAAAACCCGCCAAAAGAAGCGGGAAGTAGCTTGGCTATGTAGCGGGAGCCAATAACACCCATCCCCGTTACTCTCCGGCTACAGGAGAAGTAGCCGGCCAGTGGAACCCAGCTTTAAAATATAAAATAATATGATAACATCCTGTTTTTGTATTCACCTATATTGTTAATGCTGTGTTTTCATGCATTAGTTCCTTGAACTCCCGCCGGCAGCAGTGCTGACAACGCTGGTGTTTACCTTTAAGGTAGATAAAACCTATATAATTATTGATTTTTGGAAAACCGCACAGCATTTTTTCAGTCGTGGGTACCATATATATACATTAGTCCAGTGTTAAACAGTCAATGTTTCATTCCAAGATCATTTTCAATAATTTTACTTCACCCGGTAGGCCTATACAAGGCCATTATTAGATACGAAGGAGAATATTTTATTAAATAAATTCCAACAATTGAAACTTAACCTCAGTCCAAACATCAGAAGGTTTAAGTTGACCTGAAGAAAGTTCTTAAACCCAATGACTGGACACTAGCTACAGCTCGTTAATTGTTACATCTTCTAATATACCGGTATTTCGCGGAATGGAATTTACTACAAACATTTTAATAACTATAAAACGGTATGACATTCATAAAGCAGAATCTGTCTAATAAATAATATTGTCAATAGGCTATATCGTGTTTCTACCATCATCGACCACTTTGAATAATCCCTCAATACCCCCAGTAAACTTCAGTGGTCATTAAAATAATAATAAAAAAAAAATTATGTCGTGACATCCTGTTTCTTATGGCTTTTTGTTTTCACCCAACCATGTTCTTTCTCAAGATAAAGTGACTCTTTCTTTCTTTGATAAAGATCCAAAGCCTAAAGCAATCTAAAGCAGCCCTTGCACTGCCCACTTGCACAGGAAGACAGTTGTTCTGATGCTGCAGCTTCTTACATCTCCCAGGAAATTGTTGAAGCTCTACGTTACCAGTCTGATGATGGCCCTGATGACACAGACTGTGAATCAAACATTGAATTTAAATGCTTGACTTGTGTTTCTTCAGGCACCTTTTTGTGCGCACTTTAAAGGTGGATGTGTGTGTGTGTGGGGGGGGGGGGATCTTTATTTTGCACAGACTCAGAACAACAATGATGTAGGGGAGGGGGGAGGAGGGTCATGAAATTGTGCACAAACTTTCGGGGGGGGGGGGGGGGGGACATAAATTTTGCATAAGAATTCTTCGCAAATTCTCCTCTATCTTCCTCTGCCCTAGACAGAGGGCCGTCCCCGACTTCTCCCGAGCTATTTTTACTTGCAAAAGTTTTGAGAAGGACCCTAGGCTCTGCCTGGTCCGTACTACTAGAGAATACATAAATCGTACTAAAGAGCTCAGAACTTATTCGGGAGACCAACCCCCCTCAGGCCAACTTGTTATAAGTTATGTCCCTCCCTTCAAGGGAGTCACCACAAACACCCTTAGCAGGTGGGTGAGAGAGATCTTGTATCGGGAGAATCACACTTTCCAGCCACGACGAGGGAACCTAGAAGTCGTTTAGATTCCACTTATTAGTTAGAACCAGTCTATCTAATTTTGAGTAATTAACATGATAAGCATTGAAGAATACCCAGGGTTTGGGTGGGTGGGTCCTCTGTACTACCATCTGACGACTTCAATGCTCTACATAATCTTGGCTAAATTTCACCCTAAAGGTAAGTTCATTTAGCCATGGATTATGCTTCGCATCTCCGTCGCCAGACGGCAGTACCGAGGAGACTTTCAAGAACCCAGCATGGTTCCCGAGTAAATAAAACAAGTTTAAACGCAAAGAATAAAGTTCTGTCCTTTATTTCGCCATATGCGTTTTTACAGATTAGCTTTTTAGAAGCTTGTGTGAAACCTCTTTTAAGTTAACAATTCTCTTGTTATAGAATTTTGTGAACGTGTTTTGGGAGGACCAACGCCCCTTAGCCAGGATTTCAGATATGGGGGTATTCAAAGCGTAAAGCTTTGAGACCGAAGCGGCCCTAGTACTGTGTGGCTTGAACCTTTTGGTATCAATGCCGCTAAGGTACAAAAGTTAGGAAGTTGAGGCCTAGTATGGGCTACCTCTGCCCCCACCCCCACCCCCAATGAACAGTCCCTAATGAACTTTATATATGTAGGCCTATATATAGCCTATACGTAAGCGCCACAAAATGAACAAATCGAATGACTAAGTTAGATATAGGCTACCGTACATTATATATAGGCCTCATAATTATGATAATTGATGTTCGTTTGTTTTTTGGAGCCACGGCACGAGCTACTCCCCATTTTATCCATTAAAAACATCATACATACGTAATCAATATCCCATGATATGTCATATTTCTGGGGTGCTATATATATACTTGAACTCTCACAGATAATCTAACAAGCCAATCTTAGTACAATCCCACTGATTATAATAGTTTTTATACTTACGGTACCGTATATGAAACAAAGCAATATCTTAACAAACAAGACTTGAACTTGGTCTTGCCTCTTGGAGATGATGTTATTAGGCTGTTATTGTTAACGTTAAATTCATTAATTAATGATTGTCTCTGAATTGTAAATCATACGGTGTATGCCAAAAGGACATTTTAAGCACTGACCTTATCGTGTACAGAGTATTTACTGACACCCAACCGCTTTGACCCAAACCACGAGCATTTATGAGCACATCCAGTCAAGTTAGAAATTTGTGATCCATTGCCATCGGGCAACACAGCTGAAGAACTCGGGAAGAACTCTGGTCGAACCCGTGAAGAACTGCTCATTGCATGCGGTTAACTGGGGGCTTTGAAATCAGCTGCCATGAAATGGATTCATCCCAGAGATTATTAATTCGCATTATTCAGTCTGTTTCCTTACAACATGCCCATGCTCATGCCTCCATCCACTAGGGTGCTATTTGTTTAGACCACCATCTTTGTAATGACGAAAAAGGTCACATGACGAGGGATAAGTGTTACCCAGATAATCCTCTAGATGGCAGCAGGGTCCTCTCTACCATCGGGTCTGTGTGCGCCTATAGATCTATATATCTGTATCTACATGTATGCAAGGCCTTTAGTTTTATCCTTAGGACAAGTGCCTTCGGCACTTGGATTGTAGAGGCAATTGTGTTTCTACTTCTTATAGGAATCAAACAATTTACTGGACGTTTATTTTAATTTGGAGATATTAATTTGATTGCCAAAAATAACTGAAATCACCAGGGGCTATGTCGGGGTAGTAGGCCTGAGGTATAGGAGGGAGAGAGAGAGAGGGGGGGGGGAGGGAGAGAGAGAGAGGGGGGGACAGGGAGAGAGGGGGAGGAGAAGAGAGGGAGAGGGAGAGGAGAGAGGAGAATGACTGATATAAGAGGACTGATATAATCATGGTGCATGATGCATGTTTAATCATCCCCAGTATCAGATACTTTCAGTCTTCAAGACCTTTAAAAATTCCACATTAAAGACACAACGCTGAGTTACAGTATAGCATTTATTTGACTTGGGGTACTGAAATCACCAGGGGCTATGTCGGGGTAGTAGGCCTGAGGTATAGGAGGGAGAGAGAGAGAGGGGGGGGGGGGAGGGAGAGAGAGAGAGGGGGGGACAGGGAGAGAGGGGGAGGAGAAGAGAGGGAGAGGGAGAGGAGAGAGGAGAATGACTGATATAAGAGGACTGATATAATCATGGTGCATGATGCATGTTTAATCATCCCCAGTATCAGATACTTTCAGTCTTCAAGACCTTTAAAAATTCCACATTAAAGACACAACGCTGAGTTACAGTATAGCATTTATTTGACTTGGGGTACTTCACATTTGCGACATCGTATATCAAGATATTAAGCAATGTATGATACAATTCTTGAGATGGAATTTGACAAGTTAAGAATTACAATGGTAGTCATGGCAACCTGAGACATGAGAGTTTGTAATAATTAGATATCAGGAAAGTTATACATGATATAATACTG
Organism: Sthenelais limicola; assembly: GCA_942159475.1. Taxonomy (NCBI): domain Eukaryota; kingdom Metazoa; phylum Annelida; class Polychaeta; order Phyllodocida; family Sigalionidae; genus Sthenelais; species Sthenelais limicola. The sequence continues at coordinate 54,352,905 of OW804095.1, read as the reverse complement.
CTTGTAGTATTCGATTTAACATGTTGTGATAATAAGTCTAGCTTGTAGATAACTCAATTTCAGTTGAATTAACTGTAATAAAGAGTAACAAGACAGCTGAAAGCTGTAATATGAAATCTTTTGTGCATAGGGAGGCGGGTGGGGAACGAAAAAGCCTCTATCTGCCGCCATGCACGAGAAGCCCGGGAGTGCTGAGCCTGTGATTGGCTAAGAGAGTCACGTGGTGCTGGAATGGTGATAGTCTGCAGTACGTTGGTTTTAATGCCCAAGAATGATACATCAGTACAATTCTCACAGCATTAAAGACACAACGCTGAGTTACAGTATAGCATTTATTTGACTTGGGGTACTTCACATTTGCGACATCGTATATCAAGATATTAAACAATGTATGATACAATTCTTGAGATGGAATTTGACAAGTTAAGAATTACAATGGTAGTCATGGCAACCTGAGACATGAGAGTTTGTAATAATTAGATATCAGGAAAGTTATACATGGTATAATACTGCTTGTAGTATTCGATTTAACATGTTGTGATAATAAGTCTAGCTTGTAGATAAGTCAATTTCAGTTGAATTAACTGTAATAAAGAGGCCAATGCGTAGCAAATTTAATTATCAGAAATACGAGAGAGTGCATGGTGCACTGAGTTCTTGTAAAGTTTCTGGGAGTTAATATAAGCAAAAACTGCATCGGAGGCCCATGTACCATGAAGCCTAATGTCTGTAAGAGATGCATTACCATCGTGGAACGCATAAGAGGCACCTCCGCGACGAAGGCTGTGTAGAGAATAGATCGCGGGGTCGTAACCAAGGGTTCGCAGGGCTTGCGACCATTGGTTCGAGATGAAATGAGAGGTCATGGCCGACCCATCCCTGAACCTCAATAGAGGAGCAGTCTTTGGAGCAGGGTAGAAGGCCTGTAGTAGAGACATGGCTTTGCAGGGGCAGATGACACTGTTCTTTATCGGTGGTACAAATATGGTGACAGGGGTCTGACCGGTTTGCATGGTCTTAGACCATTTCACTGATATAAGTAATCCTGACGACGAAGGCACAATATCACCTACAGTCAAGTGGCGAGTAGGATCAAATGCAGCTGATGTAAGAGGGGCTACATTACTTTGCCTAAGAAAGGCTGTGAACATAAGGCTTAGAGCAACACGAAGTTGTATGCCTTGCGGGGATGGAATTATATGAAGAAGCACATCCGCTAACATTCTTGGTGTGACCGGTAGCTTTTGTAGTGGTGTATGTCTCAATGTAAGCTCGAGACCTCTTAAGGCGTTGAACACAAGTGGGGCGTCAAGAGGAGACGGGTCGAGACCAGCTAGCCTGAAGAACAAGCGTATATGGTTGATTGTATTTTTCACCGACGCTGGAACCTTGGTGTGCTGGGCAAGATATTCTATATACCAGCAGATGTTCCTGGGTTGCAGCATCGTGTAGTCTAGAGAGAGAGAAGCACAGAAGCCCATGAATGTGGCAACGGCCGAGCGTCTGTTTGCCATGGTCCCGGGTCTGTGTGAGGCGTGTTGTCGAGCCTTAGCTGAGTGATCAAGGAGCTGGGCTGCAGAGCCTACAAGAAGTGTAATATCGAGTAATGATTAGCAGTAACTGGGAGCTGTTTAAGGGAGTTAGATCGTATAATTTCAGCTGCGAGCAATTTATGAGTGTCTGAAGCAAAAGCACGAGAGAGGGTGTCAGGGAGCTCCATGAATATGCCTGGCACATGGACAAAGAGGAATTTAATTGAAAGCTTGGCAGCCAAGAACCAAAAGGCTCTAGCACAAGCTGCCAGCCTTGCATCTCTAGCTCTGCCCCCATTCATGGCTTGTACTGCAGCTTGGTTGTCGCAGCATATCTGAACCGTAGTTCCTCCTTGAGAGCTTGAGCAGAACAGCCTAGCAGCGGCTAGGCAGTTGAATGCCTCCAGGTGGTTGATAGATGTTTTGTTTGTCATATCTGGCGTAAAGTTGAATGCATACGATCGTTTGCCGTCCGTGCCCCCAGCTCCCGTGAGAGATGAGTCCACCCAAATGGTCATCGATGTTATATTAGAGGGCATGATGGCCTTCCCATTAAACTGCGGAAGGAATCTGAGGAACCATGCAAAGTCCGCCTTAACAGATGGGGTGACGACTATGGGACCTCCAGCAGCTGCACGGAGCGCACTGAGAAGTCTATTCATGAAGAGGCGGGCTGGAGGCACGGCCTTTGAGAGATGGTTTATGCGGCCTATAGCCTGCTGCATCTGATTTGTAGATAGTGAAGAGAAGTTCGAAAATTTGGCCAAGCACGACTGGATGTCGTGGAGCTTATCCCGTGGGATAAGGAGAAGATTGTTGGCGGCATCAAAAGTTATTCCGAGCCATGTTACTGCGTCTGCAGGGGGCTGCAACTTGTCTGGGGCAAGCTGCAGTCCGAGACATGAGATGAGCTCAAGAGTGTCGTGGAGATGGGCCTGTAAAGAGGGCTGAGATTCTCCGAATAGTATTAAATCGTCTAAATACATAAGAGAGGTAATACCTCTCTTATCCAGGGCTCTCACTAGAAACCCGGCGATGGATTGCATGACATAGCTCGACATACGAGCGCCGAATGGAAGGGCTCGATCGAAGTAATAAGAATCTTGAAATTTAACTGCTAGGAGACACCAGTCGAGAGGGCAGACTGCAAACTGTCTATATGCCCTTTTAAGATCAATAACGGCCATGAAGGCCTTACTTTGGAAGGTATTAATGATAGTCACAGCGTCTGACACAGTTGGCAGCTTGTGAAAGACTGGGGAGCCGTTAAAGCAGTTCTTCGCAATATCCTTGTTGATGCCGCCTTCAGGGTATGACAGGTCGACTATAATCCGCCTAGCGGACAGGTCCTGCTTGGGCCTGGACATCATAGGGCTCACATGAGTCCAGGGCGTGAACGGCGGAGAGGCAAAAGGGCCGCACAGTGCGCCAAAGCCAACTTCTGTATCAAGGTATTTGCGGATATGAAGAGGAAATGCTAGCGCAGAATGATGATTGTCATACACAGTAGAATCCATCAGGGGGGGGCCCTGGTATTGTATGGGAAACCCGTAAAGGAGGCCATCCATAATCATTTGGTCAGAGGAGTGTCCAGTCCTCTCCATCTCCCAGACATGCCTATTCAACTTGGACGGAAGCACAACCCTTGCACCACACCAGTTAGGGGCTGCCGCAGCACGCACCCTTTCATATATAAGTGCAGTCTCCGAGTCTATGCATATTGCTGGATAGGGCCATGAGAAGAATGTGCGGCTGCTGGGAGGGTGAGATAACATAGCATCCTTAATGTCAGTATTGGGAGAGGTAATACCTATGTCCCAAAGGAGTAGGTCCTGGTGTGGTATATCGTCTGAGTCCACACTATGTCCAACCTCCATTAAATGAGCGTCCATGCTCTGGGGAGGTGAAGATTGACACAACTGATCAGAGTCATTACGAACTGTAACTGTAGATGAACTAACTACCTCCGTTAAGTGAGCATCCACGCTCTGTGGAGGAGAATAAAACTGATGAAAGGTAACACAATCCGACTGGTGACTAACACTACCAGCCGGGAGAAGAGCCGATTGACTGTCCGAACTAACACTAGACATGTCAAGGGCTTTGAAATCCTGAGTCACAAGATCAATAATCAGGTCCTTAGACTGGGTACTCGATTGCAGGTGAGGCGAGTTTATAGGTCCTGTGTTTTCATGGCCGACGGAACTAGATATAGGAAGCTCCGATGTTGAATCATGCCGAGCATCATCACACAGTTGTCTCGAGAGGGGAATTGTCGAGCTATGACCAGCCTCTAATAGAAGTAAATGAATATTAAAAGTCAGACGATGGGGCGAGCATCAACTAAGCCCGGAACATGAAGTAACGAGGCCGTAAGGCGAGATAACATGAAGGAATTGAAGGGTTCCGTAGAACCGAAAGTTAAAACATGGGGGCCGCCATATTGTTTACATACGGGTAGTTGGAATAGTCTGCAGCCCGTCATATGTAAACAGCATTGTCAACAGGCATATTATGACTTATTGTTGGATGAAGAGGATTGCTTACCCCATGCTCCTGAGGCCAACTTCTTGGTGCCTGCACGTCTCAGTATTAAATACAGGGCACGGGGCTGAGATTTTAGAGGACGTCGATGCAGAGGCAGATGAAGAAGATGATGAAGAGTGTTTAATAGGGGGCTGCATCCAAGCCAAGCGAGCACGTTTTGAGCGGAATAGATAGTCACTAGCCCAGTTAGCTTGACCGTCGTTGATGAATGCCAAGCAGGCCTGTGACCATGACCTAATGCCCTCCCACGGGCGGGTGGTCATGTCCTCGGCCATCTGCTCCAGATGATTAGCCATATGCCAGGGCTGAGAGTTTGTTACAAGAATTGGAGCTAGCATTCTTGCGAAACCGCACACATATTCGGGAAACTCGAGCTCACGCTTCTCCCTCCTGACTTCCTTATACATGAGGGGAGGCAGTGAGGCCTCGGGGGTTGAGAAAGGTTTAACGTATTTAAGCATACCTTTTGCTTGCATGTATGACGGGAACTGACGATCGAGGGCCTCGAAGACAAAATCATCCTCTCTATACTTAGCCGCCAAGTCCCTCGGCGGAGGGAGAGCCCCTGATTCCCCAGAAAACAGAGGCTGTACCATCGGGAGAGACTGGCCGGCTGAGTGAGTCCATGATGTCTGAGGTTGTCCAAGTGCCGCACTTGCAGGGGGCCTCGACGAAGCGCCCGGAGTCATTGGCTGTAGAGGGACTTGATACCGAGCCCATGTTGGCGGCGGTTGCTGTGGCGGCGGCGGTGGGGCGACTGCAGCTGAAGCCGGAGTCAGAGAGGCGCCCGGCAGTAGATTTGCAGTCAGTGGTGTCTGCGGAGTTTGCAGCAGCTGTATCGGATGCTGTTCAGGCTGAACAGCAGGAACAAGAGCTCTTGGTAGCTCTTGTGGGTTAGGAACCTTGTTTTGCTTCGCTGCTATATCATGCACGGCAACCATGATGTCGTTGTACATTGTGCGCATGTCTTCGCGCGTTACTGGGTCCGGTTGAGGTTGGGTGATGCGCTGATTGGCTGCTGGCTGCGGCCGTTGAGGCGCGTCACGCTGAGCGTCTTGGTCTGCTCGTTGCTGGCCTTCGCCATCTTGAAAGTTTCTCTGCCTTGGCGCAGGCCGTCCTTTCTTCTGAGGCGAGCGAGGTGGAGTAACGACCAAGGTGTTCCTCTTGCGTTTCCCGGCCATCTCTAAGTACAAATAAGTGCAGGGGCAGAAGTAAGGCAGCCGTAAATGGCTAAGTTGATGATGGAAGCTAGTCGACGACGAGGAACGAAAAAGCCTCTATCTGCCGCCATGCACGAGAAGCCCGGGAGTGCTGAGCCTGTGATTGGCTAAGAGAGTCACGTGGTGCTGGAATGGTGATAGTCTGCAGTACGTTGGTTTTAATGCCCAAGAATGATACATCAGTACAATTCTCACAGAATTATTTTCAGTACAAAATATGAGTTACAGTACATGTATAAAAAAAGTGTCAAAAATAAAGTTGACCATAATAAATGATGGTTGAAAAAAAATGGTTGAAAAAACAGGTTGGTTGTAAACAAAAAAAGTTGGTCGAAAAAAAGTTGGGTCGAAAAAAAAAGTTGACCGAAAAAGAGTTGGTCGAAAAAAACTGGTTGAAAAAAACTGGTTGGTTGTAAAAAAAAAGAAAAGTTGGCCGAAAAAAAGTTGGTCATAAAAAAGTTTGTCGAAAAAGAAGTCTGTCGTAAAAAAAGTTGGTCATAAAAAAAAATTGGTCTCCCTCCCCTTTTAATTACACCCCCTCCTTCACCTCTCCTCTTCTTCCTCCACCGCTTCGATCCCTTCCTTCTTCCTCCTCCCATTCCTACCTCAGAGGAGAGAGAGAGAAAGAGAGCAGAGGGAGGGAGTGAGGGAGGGATGTCCGCCTGCCTGGGATTACATAAGCCTATGATATAGCTTGCTGTAAACACACATCAATGCCATGGGTGGTAGCTGCCTAGCCTTAGCCCATGCGTATATCTGGGTTGTTTTATAAGAGCCTTAAAGAGGGTCTTATCAAAAAAACAAACATGGAAATAGAGTGGTAAAGGAATTTGAAATAGTAACACATCTAAAAGAGGCTTTAGAAGATGGCTCATAATAGTTAAATGGTCTCTGAAGGTACCCCAAATGATAAGCTTACACCTGCACCAATGTGTACACTGAGTGAGAGGCGCGCAGTTACCACACTTTGGCGTGACCTACATAGTGCAGCTTGACCTCAAACCCACAGGTCAAAAACCACGATTTAATATAAGTAGGTTACAAGTGCCTTTGGCACTTGGATTGTAGAGGCAGTTGTGTTTCTATTTCTTATAGGAATCCGACAATTTACTGGACGTTTTTTTTTAAATTTGGAGATATTAGGCCTAATTTGATTGCCAAAAATGGCTAAAATCACAGGGTGCCTACGTTGGGGTAGGCCTACCGTAGTAAGGTCTAAAAAATGATTATTATTATTCATCTTTCACAACTTAGTACCTGAGCATTCTAAGCACATGAACAATATATGTGGAAAATATTTGACAACATGGTCAGAAAACTACCCTGGCGCTAGGCCTATATTCTGGCCTTTTTAATTTTAAATACATTTTAAACAGCATGTAGGCCTACCGTAACATCTTTGCAGGAAAGACAATTCATCCTATATAGTTGCCTTTTATACCAAATGAATCACAAACATGTCAGCATCACAGAGAATTTTGAACCATCAAAATCCCATGAGAAATGGCGACACAGTACCCCAATATATGCCTTCGATCGGCATTTGGGATAGAGCAGGTTTGATGTCCCTTCTGAAATCTCTCTTTTCCCTCTCCCCTCCTCCTGTTTCTCTGGGTAAACCTACTGTGAGGGTACTGTAGGCTATACATAGGCCTACTGAAAAAAAATTGAAACAATATCTTCATTATTTTGAATGTTAAACTTGCCAAATTTAATTGGAAATCTATTTGAAAACAGAAATAATGTGGATTTAATATTATTTCTAAAAAGAATTTATGAATTTATTGAGGAGTAATGTGTGGACGGGTACATTCTTTCTCTGGGAGAGAAAGAGAGAGAGACAGAGAGAGAGACAGAGAGGCGGAGAGAGAGGGAGAGACAGAGAGGGAGAGGGAGGGACAGAGAGGGGGAGGGAGGAACAGAGAGAGGGGGAGGGAGGGACAGAGAGAGAGGGGGAGAGAGGGAGGGGGAGAGAGGGAGGGACAGAGAGAGAGGGAGGGAGGGACAGAGAGAGAAGGAGGGTGGACAGAGAGAGATGGGGAGGCAGGGACAGAGAAAGAGAGAGAGGGCGAGAGAGGGACATAGAGAGAGGGGGAGGGAGGGATACAGAGAGAGAGGTGGAAGGAGGGACAGAGAGGGGAGGGAGGGAGGGACAGAGAGAGAGAGGGGGAGCTAGGGAGGGACACAGAGAGAGAGAGGTGGAGGGAGGGACAGAGAGCGGTAGGGAGGGACAGAGATGGGGAAGGAGGGACAGAGATGGGAAGGGAGGGACAAAGAGGGGAGGGAGGGACAAAGAGAGAGGGGGAGGGAGGGACAGAGAGAGATGGGGAGGGGGAGGGACAGAGAGAGGGGGAGGGAGGGACAAAGAGAGAGGGAGAGGGAGGGGGTGGGGGACACAGAGAGAGGGGGAGGGAGGGACAGATAGGGGGAGGGAGTGACAGAGATGGGAAGGGAGGGACAGAGGGGAGGGAGGAACAGAGAGAGGGGGAGGTAGGGACAGAGAGAGAGAGGAAGGGAGGGACAGAGAGAGAGGGGGAGGGAGGGACAGAGAGAGGGGGAGGAAGGGACAGAGAAAGAGAGGGGGAGGGAGGGACAGAGAGGCCTAGGCCTATGTATAGGCCTAGCCTACAGGAGAGAGAGATGGAGGATATCGAGTAATTTGATAGAGGAGAGAGAGATAAGGCAGCGCCACACTATCTATCGCAGATGAGTGTGCCTCTTTGTGATAGGTAAGAAGAGGGAGAGGGTGGGGGAATCAGAGAGGGGGAGGGGAGGGAAAAAAGATATGAGTAACAGAGAAGAGAGGGAGGGGAAAGGGACGGGTACTTTGCTAGTATATAATAAAAATCTGATAAATCTGATATATGATATAATTATATAATGTATTGTATAAGAGACTATAATAGATTTGTATTTTCACAAAAATGCAAAGTGACGAGAGTTTGGGTGTGGGGTGTGGGGGAGTGAAACAGGGACAATAATGGATGAGACAGAACTAAGAAAAAGGCAAAGAGGGAGGAGGAGAGGAGATCGAGAGTGAAGACAGGGAGAGAGAGAGGGGGAGAGGGATAGAATAAAGAGTTGGGGGAGAGGAAAAAAGGGGGAGCCATTGAGGGGGTGAGAGGAAGAGAGAGATAGTTGATAAATCATGTTTTTATTCTAAGAGTACTTTAAGCAAATAAAATGACTATAGTAACCTTAAAATTTCGAAATGACATTTAATAGCATAATTATTATATAGGTGAAATCGCCAGAAAATGTACAATTGGCCATCACCAATCCTCTCAAATAACCCAATTTTTAGACGAAAATAAAGTTCAAAATACAGTTCAAAATTACCAAAACAGACTGTCAGAATCAATGCAATGCCGAATATATTCGAATTTACTCAGTATTGACCAAATTGCAGCCTAATTTAGCAGAATTTACTAAATGTGCACAGCTGCCAATGGTACATATTCTGAAAATCTGACCCATATAATATTCGGACATTTTTACACCATGCATCAAATACTTAGAATCTGTTGTATACAGAAACAATATAGATCCATATATTCCAGAGTGTCCAGTCATATCCGTAAAATGTACAACTCAACTTGATTTTTTAAAAGAACCGATTTCTTGCCAAGTAACGTCATCACAAATCATGCATTATTACATCCATCTCCTTTATCTATAGTATAAACTAAGCAGTCATTGGGAATATAACCAGAGATTTATGTGCGATATTACCAATACTCGTCTCCCTTTCTGATTGGGACCTGGTGAAAGCCGGAATGGCAGTCCAGTTTTGAAAAATATTTTAAATTGATTAGGGCGTCAGTTCATACAATACATACTTTACTCTAGTTATGAAATAGCTACAGCATATTTTTGGTTGCCATGGCATTAATGTGGTGATGGTGTTTTTCTAAACTGGGCGCTTTTTCCATTTTGCATCGCAAATTTCACAAGATGACAATTTTTTTTTCTTGTTTCAGATATGGGCCTGTTCCAGCGCATGTTGCTCGTGTTAAAGTCCGTAGAGCGGGGACACTACAATAAAGGATTACTTCTATTGGAATAGGGAGTTACTCTAAATGCTCGGATCTCGCGTGATGTAAATATAAATGGGGATCACTTCTAATGGATTGATGTTTCGAATGGGAATTATGCTTGGCTTGTGATGTATGTAGGTATAAAGTAAGGCATGGAGTACAGAATGGCTTCTTTTATTAGTCTTCCAATAACACAGTAGTCATGTATAGCAAGTCATTTATATCATGGTCAGTGTTCGAGGTGGCAGGGCTTCCAGTCAGTCAGCTTAGATCTTCATTATACAGCATTGGATAGTAGAGCTCTCAGGAAAAGGTCTGACTATACAATGACGGGGAACCCCTATACTCTAAACATTGCAACAGATTCTGGATACATTTCATCATCCTTTCTAGGCGTCCTGCAATGTACAGTGGACATTTCGTCAGCAACTCATGTTGCTGAGGGAGCACTGCCCATTGCATCAGCCTCCAAGTTAATGGCGGGGTAGCTCACATGCAATGTCGCTGGGGGATTTCATCATCCAGCTCCATTGCATCAGCTTGCTCTCCCCAGGGGTCAGACCCCCTCCCTACCGCCTCTCGACCTATCGACCAATAATACAATTAAATAAATAAACAAGTAACACACATATAAATGGATTTATGCCATGATAGCTGTGCGTATCCTCAAAAACATGGCCAGATTAGACCATGGCATAAACATGCCTGGATTGCACTAGTGGAATCCACTTTTCGAATGCAACCAATCTACAACGTTATTTTGATTGGTTGCGTAAATTTAGTTGCGCCAATCAATGACGCTCATTTCATGACGCTCATTTCATGACGCAACGTTGTAAGTGCTTGTTTCTGCCGAGTCAGAGGGTTGCGAGACACGAAATGAAGGTAAATAATGATTAAATAAGGCTAAAATATATATATCATGGCATAAAAATAGAACCCAACTCGAGATGGATCTAGCATGACGGATTCACAAAACACTTGTGCATTATTTTTCCGTTTTTCACTCGTGGCTTCGCCACTCGGGAAAAACGGAAAAACAACGCACTCGTGTTTTGTGAATCCGTCATGCTAGATCCATCTCTCGTTGAGTTCTATCTTAAGGTACAATTACCCAAATATCATTAAAAATAAAAGGGACATTAACACTTGTGGTACGCTCAAATATTCTCCGCTGCACCTAACCTACACTGTATATGGCCAATTCCACCTATTTGACAACATTTGGCCCCAAACCGTGGAAAGTGATAAAATGGGCTTAAATCAAATTAATTACTATTAATTTGATAAATTTTTTTGATTGGATGGTTCTACCAACCTGCAGAACCACATTTTTGGCATTTTTGGTCCAATTTTTTTTTTTTTTATTTCAAAATCCCATTTTGGGGGCAAAAATCATTTTTTTAAACTGCCATTAGTCCGTGGAATTGCTGAATTTCTAAATAATCTTCAAAATTGAACATTTTTTTTTATATGTTGTGATAGTAGGTTACGTGAACATGATCTGTGTAAAAAAAAATGCAAAAAAAATATTTTTTCGCCAAAAGCCATCAAAAACCAATTTTTTTTTGTGTGGGGCACCCCCCATGTCGTGTGCCGTCACGCAGTGTGCCTAAGGTAGAATAAAAAAATAAAAAATATATATATCTATCAAATTATTAGGAATAATGATAAAATGCATGGGATATATATATGTAAAAACATTAAATGTATTTATTTGAGTTTTTCTTGGATCATAGCAGAGAAATAACATGGTGCCAAAAGGTGGTGGGTCCCAGAGTTCATGTCGTGTGCCGTCACGCATATTTTAGGGTTTTTAGAGCTTTATAAGGCATAAATTTAATAATAAAATCTAAATTTGACATTTATTATTGACTTTGCTTAATATCAACCTTTGTAGATTGGAATTCATGATTTCTGTGCCGTTTTTACATGATTCTTAAGGCAAAATGCTTTAAAAATTTGCAGTCACGTTGTGTCGTGTGCCGTCACGCCTGCCGTCATGTGCCGTCACGCCTGCTGTCACATAATATCAGAAATTATATCTCTAACATATATACATAATATTAGAACGTTTATCCTTGAAGATTTTGCCTCTAAATACTTAAACAGAACAGGAACATTAAATACAAGTATTTGAGTCAACTTAAAAACCTAAATAAGGGTAATGAATGTTATATATATTCTAAATATAATGATTTATATAATGTGTATAAATACATTATAATGTGGGCAGAGGGTCAATGACCTATCACCCTTGCTGCTGCCATTATTATTACCATTACTGAATGGTTATTTGGCTGTAACTTTTCTTCTAGTTAGAATATCTTCACCAAATAAAAGGTGTTATGATCCTTATGTCGAGACCTATCAAGTACAAAATAGTTCAATACATTATGTGCATATTTGTTTTATCTATTTCTAATTTAAATACTCATTTATGTAGAAATATGTACCATTATTCGTCATACTATTTTTAGCATTTTTTTCATATTTGGGATCTATTTTCGACCCCCCTGTAAACAAATTCCTAATTATCAGAATGGTTCCAAACTTTTAAAGTTTAATGTGCATATATATAAGGTTGATAGAAAATAAAAAATCAACTGATAAATGTAAAAATTATTTGTGGGTACTCAGGGGGTGTCTAGGGGCCCAAATGTTGTCAAATTGGTGGAAATGGCCATATGTATAACTTGTATATAATGTGTTAGGGAGAAATGAGTCATAACTTATCAGTATTATCATTTTTGTCTATGTTTTTTAACTTCTGCAAAGCTTTGTGTATCAACGGAAATATTCCAGTCACAATCGAATGTGTTTCAATGGTTAAAAATCCACATATTTTTCTTTTGGGATAGGATCTTTATCCAAACCTGTTCCATGGTAATTTCCAGCATTTTACTGCCTCAAGCTTTTCCTGTGTTTCTCGTCTTTGCCAATGAATGTGTCCATCATTTTCATTTGTATTATTCACAATTATATTCAATGTTCAACGCTGTATTCAATGTGTTTAAAGTATCATTTTTCAGATAACTGAAATTAGTATCCCAGCCATATGAATTTAATTCCCTAAATTATATTTACATGAGGCAAGTCCATTGCTTTTGTAATCGTTTCCTATAAATTTACTGGATCAAATCCACTGGAATCCATTCCATCCAATTGAGTGTGAAATTTCCATTCATCCATAAAATTAATAACGATTATCAATATTACAGTGTTTATATTTCTACCAAAGGGTCATATCGTACTGTATATTCTTAAAGCATGACCCAGATTGGATCCTGGATTTGACCGCGCCCTGTAAGTGCTTGGATCTGCCTTTTAGAGCATAACGTTTGGACCAGAACCATTTCTGATTAAAAAAAACTTGGATGTAGGCCTTGGATTGAGACCTTATATATAGTGGCTATTCTTAATACTCAATAATATGTTGAAGCATTCTTTTTGTGTTGTCTGTTCATGTTTGAGCTATATGATAACTTACCTTCAGCCATACTTTAATTTTTTCAACTCTAAATATTTTATTTTTTATTAATTAAAATGTCTGGCAATCTGGCAACTTCAATCATTATTATAAGGGCGAATACATTGAAATCTTTCTAGAACATCTCTCCCTAACCCTTCTTTAACTTTCAAATATATTTTTATTCTAGGTTAGAATAGGCACGTTATGGTGACATATACACCCCCAGTCATTTTTGCATTGTACATCTGTCAATGGATTATTAGAAATATATTTTTTTCAAATTATTCGGTAGCCAGGGTTATCATATTACATTTGAATAAACATGTAGCCATGAGTGGACATATTTTTTTCTCTCTTTACACCATTCTTTTAATATTAGCAATATTTTCGTTAATTTTTAGGCAATAAAACAGTTTTTTATTCCTCTAGAATTTTAAATATCTATACCAGATATGCAAAAGTAGGGTATTTCTGATGTATTTCCGATCGGGTAAGCATACTGAATTGATTAAAGCAACTCCAGACCAAGATTTCTCATTATAAATTAAAAAGTCTATTTTAAAGTCATATGTCGACCAATTGGTGGAATTGCTCATATATATGTAAGGGTAACAATTAATAGTGGGGTGTATATAATATAGGCCTACATACATTTATCCATGCATGTGGTGGCACAAAAATACACATTTGTCGTCAGTATTTGTCGGCAGAAGGCTTTTAAAACCATTACATAGAATGGAACATCAGAGATATTCATACTCTTTTGTCTATATCGTAGATATTAAGAAATGTAGGCATACAATCACAACGATAAAATATCTTCAAAATATCACAAAATCATTGTTATCAAATTAGCACGATGATAACTCTTCTGAAACTGTCCCACGGCAGTAGAGTAAAAGTGGGCCTACTGGGAGAAAATAGGTGGGCACTACTGGGAGAAAATAGGTGGGCACATGCATGGACACCTTAATCGAAAGGATAATTCCTCCTCATTGAACCGGAGCTCGGGATGCACTGGAGGTGAGACCAGAAGGATCAGACACCAACTACTGCCACGCCACCTGCCCCCACTCCAGGTGCTGGACACAGACACTGCATCACCCTCACTTCTGCACTGACCATAGAGAATCCGCGGAAATTTTTTGTCTTCGGCCCCTTCCTCGGATCCTGAACCTCAGAAGAAAACAGCCCACATTCCTGGCTTACTTATGGACCTCCCTGATGCCCTCTTGAGGGCCCATCTGTCAAAAACCTATGCCTCTAAGGCCCAGTCCCTTGTTGCAGAACTCCATCTTTCCCCTGTAGATGTGTGTGACCATGACTTTGATATCTTGAACCGTATTTTCTAGGCCCGAAGCAGCGTGTCCTGGCGGCCCTTTGAACAGCAAGACAGAAGGAAGCTCACCGCCCTGGAACCAATGCCAACAGGGTCTCAGCAGCGAAGCTATATCTCTCCTTCTGCATAGCACTGGGCCTGGACCACGACCATGCACCCTGTGGTATCTGGAATACCTCACCCAGAGCCAGCTGTCCCCAGGACCATTCTCAACAACCTCTCCTCCCTGAGAACCTTCGTCAAAATGGCCCACATCGACTCTACATCCCTATATGATTATCACATCACCCTGGCGCTCAAGGGTATCCAGCTATCAGTCTGCCTTATACCTAAGCCCAAGGAAGGCGTCTCTACAGACATGCTCCACTGCTGCATCCAGATACAACAAACATCAGACAACCAGACATCGGTGGGTGCAGCAATAATTCTCATGTTCATTGCCTTTCTGAGGCAATTGAACCTGTTCCCACAGACCATCAAGTCCTTCGACCCAACAAAGCACATGTGCATCTCTGACGTGACCCTACAACACACCGGGGTCAGCGTCATGCTGAAATGGAGCAAGACCATGCAGTCTTCACATACACCCACAATTATATTCCTCCCTCAGAAGCCCGGCAACGACATCTGTCCCAAGAGAGCACTAGCCAGAGTTCTCAGGAGGACGGAGGGCCTCCCCTGGAGCACCCCCTCTTCAGGTTTAGGGACAGGAACCCCCTAACCATCGGGTTCATGCGCAAGGAGTGGGCACGAGTAGTGAAAAGGGCAGGATACAAGCCCAAAACCCACTCCATGCACAGCCTGAGACATGGAGGAGCATCCTACTCCTACCACCAGGGAGGGGCCTACCTGACTAAAAAACCCCCCCCCCCCCACACCTGAGCAAATTTGCGCCGATTTAACTTGTCCCGATCCGATTTAACTGCTCCTGATCCATTTTAGGATTTAACTTTCCATCCCGATCAATTGGGAGTTCAATCGGACGAATTTTTTACTCCCGATTGCAAAATCACCGCCGATTGAAGTAATTTTCATCAATCGGGACTAGTTAATTCCTATTTTTGCCCGATTATAGATTTGTCCCGATTTTGGCTTTGAATTTTTATAATCCCTTCCTAGTGTGGGTCTCTGCCCGATGCATCTGGAACTGTCCCAATGCATCGGGGGGCCTTCCAGAGCCGTCGGGAGGGCTCTCCAGATTATCAAAAAAATGGAAAATAGGGAGGGTGAATTTTGGTTTGGCGTCCAAACAACGTTTTTTGAGTGATTCTATATCTCCTGAATCTCCTGATTTCAGATCTGTCAGGCGCAACGATGTAACCTTTGGGCAAAAAAAGTTATGACCATTTGGAAAAAAAAAGTTAAAAAATATTTTTTAATTCCTAAATAAATAAGATATACTCTTTTAATACCTAAATCGGGACACAAATCGGAGACATCGGGACACAAATCGGGGAGAATTTGGGTAGGTGTGGGTCAACGTCCCTGGTGTGGGTCTCCACAAATGGACAGTTTTAAAAGTTTATTCCTTAGAATTCTTGATCGGGAGCAGTTAAATCGGATCGGGAGAAGTTAAATCGGATCGGGAGAAGTTAAATCGGCGGGCGCTCAGGTGTGGGCGGCCCTTAACATCATGGCCCATGGCATGTACGTGGTCATCAGGTTCAGTTAGGTCCTACATCAGACCCAATTCCCTCAGCAACACATCAGTCCACAATGCCCTGCAGGCACTGTGAACTGTGCTTGGGCTGATCGGTGTACAAGCTGACGGGTATATTATGTGATTAATTTCTCGAGATTTTGTGTCTGAGGCATTTGCTTGAAAATAAACCCCAAGGCCCGAAGGGCCTTGGGGTTTATTTTCAAGCAAATGCCTCAGACACAAAATCTCGAGAAATTAATCACTTTAATAGCCGATTTTTGGATTCAATAACACTGTTTAAACACATATTAACAAATATTAGGCTCAAAAAAAGGTTTTAGTACTTACAGCATGAAGAACTCCAATAATTTAACTCCTTAACTCCAATACATAGGTTACTATTTTACATCTGACATGGAAAGGACCGAGTCAAAACGCCGCCTTTATAACGTCCAAATTAGCATGTTTTACACATTTAAAACCAATACATTTTAATATTTAGTTTATTTTACCTCTGTCCAACCAATATCACATATGTACACGTAATCATAACTTCAGAATGTCGTTTACGTCAGCAGATTCTCTGTTCCAGAAACAAACAAAGCTTCCACTTTTTGCAGGCAACCAAGCATAAGACTTCCGGTCTACAAATGCCGTGTCCGTGTGTCTAGGGACTTAAAAAAGAAATAAATAAAAGATTTGAATCGGTAGAAATGTTTTAAATGTTGTTTTAGCCCGATAGCGAAGTTTTCCTCTATGGAAATCAAGTAATAAATGAATGGCGATTTCAGAAACCCTGTGTTTACTCTCCGCAAGTTTGCACCGCTTTAGTCGGAATCTAAATGACAACGCGACGGCTGGCCGAATGAACCTCCAGCTACAACAGCCAATCAGAGATGCGTATTTACTTATGTTTATGTTCAGCGAGCCGGCCTGTTTTTGTAAGGATCCGCTGCTTGCTATCCAAAGCAGAGGAGACTTCCAGTTCTCGAATGCCGTGTTGCGTGTGTCTAGGGACTTAAAAAAGAAATAAATAAAACATTTGAATCGGTAGAAATGATTTAAATATAGTTTTGGCCCGATAGCGAAGATTTAGTGTACGGGAATCAAGTATTCCATGAATGACGATTTCAGAACCCATACGTGCAACCGGAAGAGATGTGGAAATCCTTTGGCATAGCCACTCATGTGCACGTTGACTTAGCGTTGCATTGTGTACGGTAGTCTATATAGCGCACAGAGGATTTCATTCGAAAGTGACCCACACGTCAACAAACTGAGGCTTGCACGATGTCCGGCACGATGTCTACTGTGGCGGAATTGACAAATGGATTATTCCCTATTTCGTTGCTTACCACCATTCAGCAAGCGGATCATGCTAAGAACAAGGATATTTGGAACATTCTCGGTGATTTTGGAGCTATTGGGAGTGATATTTAGGCAGTTGTACAGAGCCTGGCTTGTTTCGTCTGAGTGTCACTGGGAGACAGCCATTGTCACAACATCGCTTGCACGATGTCTATCGTCGTCACGTTATGGCAAACCCTATGCCCTAAATACTTAAAAATGGCTAATATTTCCATCGAAAACAGTGAAGAAAAGACTTTAATGTGACCAGGACTTTATACACGTTCAAAAATGAACGCGGAATCAACGACAAACAACTAGTTGATGAGGTAAGTGATTGAGCGGAAACGCCGGCTGGGGTTTATTTTAACTACATCTGCAAAATAATTCTACATCCGAAAAATAAACCTCTGAATCAGAAAAATAAACTACTACATCCGTTTTCCGGTTTGACGACTTCCTGTCCAAACAGTAATTTATAAGTATCCAGAACCCCAGCAGAATCCAAAGATCTGCTATTAACTATATATATAATGTTTGTGTACTCCAAGTGTCCAATTATATTCTACCACCAACTTCGGTCAAGGACAAGTGTTCATCATAATAATATCAACTAATTACCCCAAACTTGAATAAATACCTATCTACATAATCTTGAGTTCTCGTTGTTTAATGAAAACGTAGGCCTACAACATGTACAACATGTTCTATCGTGTGTCCAGTTGGACAAAAACGTGATTAAAGAGATTAAGAGCATTACTTAGATGATGGTGTGGGGAACAAGAAATGTTAAACTAAGTTTTGATTTCCTGAAACAAAGCTATGAAAATGGAGGTTTGAGTCTGAGATGTATAGATGAGATTATTAAAACCCACAGAATTGAATGGATTTAGATAATGCTGTACAATAACCAGCCCAAATGGGTATGAATCTCAGAAGCATTTTATCAAGAGAATATAAGACATGTGTTAACGAGCAAGTATATGCCCCAGAAATCCTTGAGATAGTTAAAAATATGGAACGATGTTATTACAGCAGAAGGCCGGAGTCTGGTCTGGAGGTGTTTCTAGAAAGATTATGGAATAATCAATATACTAAAACAGATGGAAAATCCATCAGAAATGACGATTGGCCAGAGAGTGGAATTGAGGTGATAGGAGACCTGTTAAACCTGTTAAACTCAAAATATGACATTTATTGTGATTAATGACAGGTTAAAACTAGTAGCTGCCATGCCCATAGAGAATGGCTGCAATCGGCAACATTTGATAATTATGTTGTGCCAAGGAGGAAAAATATAATGTTCAAGGTAAATGAAAAACTAATTAATATTGACGATTTTAAAACCAAAAATGTGTATAGCGAGCTGGTGAAACTGGCCAATCCAGACTATGAAAAACTAGATGGTTGGAATAAAATATTAAGAGGAGGGAATTTTGTAGGAACCGAGAAAGTTTTGAAGGAAAAATGTAAAATACCTTACAAATGCACTAGCGTTACAAAATGGCAGTCGCTTCAATATAGAATCTGATGCAATAGTTATTTACCACCGATCAAATTTAAGAAATCCGCAAGCTGTGATTAACATTGTGTATTTTGCCGTGCGGCAGCCGTACACCAATCGGCCGTTGTAATGTGAATGGGCCTTACATATACCGTCAGAGAATATTTTATAATAATAAAATTGTATTTAGAGCCTTTCTCAATGAAGTAACACTAAATATGAGAATGGTAGAGTATGACAATGTCGTACAAGGCCAAGGGAAAAAAGAATGAACCTATAGTTCAAATTGTTAACAGAGTTGGATTCCGAAGCTAAGTCCTCACCTGAGAGACACAAACTGGCTATAGGTAGCTGCTATATTGTTCAGAATATAGCACAGGTATACGCTCACTTAACTGTCAGTGGAGAGGTAAGAAACATTTTAGAAAACCTAGAAAAAATATGAAATATAAGGGACACGGCACACTTGTCATTATAATTGTATGAGCCCCGATGGCAGGTCATGTTGAATAAAACCTTTAAAAAACAAAACAAAAAAACACGGAGGGCGAATTAACGACACCAGCTCTTAAATGATAAATTAGTTTATCTAGAAATACCGGTAAAAAACCGTTAGATCTATCCACAGACAGAAATTATTAAGAATGATGAAGACTCGACTTGCGTCATACCTTTTATTAATCAAAATCTAGATGTGAGAAAATGCCTGGAATGAATTACTCTGACCCTATACATTTGGTATAAGATGTCATATTCCTGAGGGTAGTTAATCTTCAAGTAGCTCTTGAATCCTTCTCTAGTCTTAATTTCTCTGGTGCTTCGTGGTAGGTTATTCCACAGACCAGTTAACCTGTATATATGATTTTTTAAACGCTTCATTTCGACATTTATAGAAAAAACGCAAAAACACAAACACCCACCCCCTACACACGCACCGAATGAATTCCTCGTGTGGAGAAATCATGTTTCTGAACGTTATCGCCCAATAATGTGTAATAATCAGTACTGGGTATCTTCCACCGTCAGACCCGTCCCGCCTGGGGCGTTCATTAAAGTTGGTAACTTCGGTGGCGTTCATAAAAAGGGGTCTTGATATGAATATAGTCGTTTGCCTTAGGCCAAAGAAAATAGGTGTTTCCGATACCGACTATTTGATTTTGAAAAAAGCTAATTAAAGCAGGAAAACAAGTCTTCCTAAACAGAAAACTCTTAAAATGTATATTTTTCATGATTAAAGCAATTACTGTTATATGAAATAGACAGAAAATAGATATTTCTTTTAGTTCCCGGGTGGGGGTTCCATAAGAAAATAACAAAAATATACCCCCCACCCCCGCCCTACATAGTTTTGAGCTTAGATAAATCAGAAACAATTATTTTTGCCCTGGCATACGTATGGACTGCTTCATTCATTAGGCGTATAGTCTACTTATCCCTCACTACATGAGATACATGTAAATAGCTACATACCAGCCTCCTTCCAATGACGCTGGGTAAGGTGGAAGGGGTAACTACGTAGCTCTATGGATACATGACAACTTTCAGAGCATGGAGCAATACATGACAACTTTCAGAGCATGGAGCAATAGGCTATATATTTCAGTATGGTCTAATAGAAGATCGAGCAGGAGGAATACGGTCACGATCAAAGATTTATTAAATGCACTGGATAGATAGGACACTAATTCACGAACCTTTGTTCAGCTTCCATTACATCTTACAATAACAAGAACCGAAAACTTTGGGACATGTATTTATAAAACTTGAAATGACATTTTATAAAGCATGATATTGCTTATTTCGACGGGGAAAACGCACCTTGCTCTCTAGTCACTCTCCTGACAAGAAAGCAGGAAGTACTAAGCTTCCTTACATTGTATCTGTTTATTTGAAACATTTATCCACACAGCAAAACATCTCCCTGACAGGAGCTAATCCCAAAGGGACGTCGAATGAACAAATCAACCTACTACTTGAAGTAATCATGTTTCCGAAAGTGTGTATCCGAATTATATGTTTTGCATGCGTTGGGTCAATTCTATTTTCACTTTACATATCAGCACCTACAAGGATTGCTATCCTAGATAAGTCAACTCTAGCCACGGAAGAGAGTTACAACCTCTCAAGAAATAATTCGGCTTGGCTGAATCTCCCGTTAAACCTGACCAAGTCAGGTTGGCAAGAGGTCACTTCGGATTGCTTTGTTTTTTCAGCATATCTGGACACAAGAAAGGTAACTAAGTTAAATATATTTGTATAATATAATTATATTATATGCATTGCTCTGAGAACAACGTATCTAGAGGGAGTGTTTTTTGGACAATTATGTATGATTTGATATACATAGAACTCTCGTTCCAATGACCGTTTTTTGTTATACCCTGAATCTTTGAACTTATATAATGTATGGTAGTGCATGGGTATTAGAATACTTAAGTGAAAATTTATTTTGCGACTAAGGCATTATACAAGGTTTTCGTTTTCGCATTCTTAACATCAATCGTTTCACCATTTATTTCTATAGATCTCTATTACATCTCGAATAGGTGTCTGAATATTATTTTTAAGCATTTTCCACCATTCTTCCGGGACAGCTTTCGCTAAAGCCTTTCTTGGTAGGAAAAGGTTTGCCATATTATATTCTTCTTTGAACTCTTTTTCAGAAGTTAGCTCACCCCTGTGTCATTTAACAGGTCACCAAGTACAGTTATTCCTTGTTTTTCACCTTGTTCCCACCTAATGGACATTCCTTTGGAGGTAATTGATTTATTCCCCCATAATCTTTCTTTTGGGATCTGGTCGACATTGCATGGTTGGTGTCTGAGAATAATAATATTTGTTCCATATAATTATTGAAAATTTCCTCATAGAACTTATTCAAAGCATGACTTGGTTTACTTCTTGCCAAGAATATGTTTTCTATGGTTTTATCGTGATCATGTTCGAGCATTTTAAACCATGAAGTATGATTATTTTTAAGAATTCTTTGAACCCATTTTAATCTATTCGTTTCGATTATTTCTTTTATACTCCTCAGACCTAAACCTCTGTTTTGACAACTTTGTACCAGGAAATCCGTGCTTATTTTATGAGATCCTCCCTTCCATATACAAGCTGTTACAATGTCTTCTATCTCTTTCTGTCTTTTTGGAGGAATATGTATGTACACATGATAGAGTGTGTTGAACAAAATTATGGTAATAAGAATACATTGGATACTAGGATTCGACCTTTGATAGTTATAATATATAGAGATCTTTTTTTCCATACATTTATTACCTCTTTAATCTTTTGTATAAGATCAGCAGTATTTATTTTTGATAACTTCATTTCATTTCTTGGTGACATGAGAGTTACTCCTAGTATTTTTATTTCTCTCTCCCAACCGCATTCCAAAACTTTTCTATTCGACAGATTGAAATTCCCAACTTGGAAACCTTTCGACTTTCTAGGATTAAACTTGAGACCGGTTGCTCTGCAGTATGTATACTACTGCTTAATGTCACAGCTAGCTGCAATATTTCAAGTGTTCTTTTGCATAAAATTATGCATATAGCGAGGGAGAAGTTGTCGCTGTATAGTGTGGGTCCCAGGTATTTTCGTTTTGGTTTCTTTGATAGTGACGAATAATTCCCAATGTAATGGTTTAGTGGGTTTTTTATTTCTTCACTAGCTTTCGAGCTGTTGTGCTCTTCTTCAGATGATATTTTACATGCAATTTCGGGGTACAAGAGTAAAATGATGTAGTCAGTGGTGTGTTTTCTAAGAACAGCTGCCTGCACAGGATATGTGTAGGTGATGCGTCACCGAGTATATTGGTTACGTCGCCGAGCAACGCCCCTTAGGTCACGCCCCCCTCATCGCACGCCGGACAACGGGTGACGTCATAGTGGGAGCCCTTCCATGACCAAAACAAATATGTTCCTTCCCTCACTTGCTCTCCTGATCCCAAACTGACTGCACGCACCATTGAAATTTTTTATATTTCATGGTAATTTGTTGGGTCGATTGTGTGGAATTATTCAAGATGGGCAGAGCAAAACAGTGTGAGCCTTGTGGGTACGCCCATGAACCCCCGACTGGTCATTTGTGCAATAGGAGGTTAATTGCGGAGGTTACAGCGCTGGAAGGTGAGAAAAATACTGAACTCACCAAACGGGTCACGGGCCTCGAAGGTATGGTCGGGAAGATCTTGTCGGCTGTGGAGGGCCTAGAGAAAAAGTCCAATGAACAGATTGTGACTCCTGAAAAATCTGAAGCTTCATCGTCGGATTCTGAAATTAAAATCCTTGGTTCTAGGCCTTCTCAACGTGATAGTGTTCATACGGATAGGTCTCCGAGCAGAGAAAGCTCGATCTATAATGTTGCTACTGCCAGCCGTCGTCGAAGGAGCTCGTCGAGGAAGCGAGTGGGTCCATTTGATAGAGATCAGCACCTGGAGAAGGGTGAGAGCATTGAAACATTTGACAATTTGCTATTGCTTTCCCTCCAAATGTTAGAGAAGATGGTGGGTGATTGTAGACCATATGAAGAGTTAGCTGGAGTGTTATCTCATGTTGTCACCATGACGGAGAAGAATGCTTCTCAAATGTATACGCTGAAAGCCTCGTTATTGTACGACCAAGCTGTAAGAGTTTGTGCTAACAAGAAGGGCCTCTCTGCCTTCAATGAGGTCAAACAAGAAGAAGTTCTACGTTATTATTCGTACGAGAATTCTAGGAAGGCGGTGTCTCCTAAATCTGGATCTTCAGCTAAAAGTTCCAAGTCATCCAACGGTAATGGTGCCAGGATTTGCTTCAAATTTAACGCTGGGGGTTGCTCCAAATCCCAGTGCGAGTACCCTCATCGCTGCTCTACGTGTTCGTCGTCAGACCATGGCGCCAAGTCGTGTGGATCGGCGAAAACAACAAAATAGGATGAGATGGTGAATCAGAGGAGTGCTGACACCTATAGTTTACCGAGTGAAGTGGTTGCTACGATATGTGACTCTTTTGTAAATGAGGTGTTATATGATGGCAAAATGAATGCCGATGCCGATGTTTGTGTTGAATCGAAAGGTTTGACAGGTGATATTCCTACTGATTCTCCCCTCCTGAACGATGATACTGCGACTTGTGACAGTAACTGTGAGTACTTGAATGTGTGCAATGCTGTTAAAAATTTTTGTCGTGGTAATGATGTTGTATCGCCCGATGTGGCCATTTTCTCTACACCTGTATCTAAGAACGGTCGGTCCGTTGATGTATTTGGTAGTTGTTTTCTAGGTAAATGCGACTGTGTACACCAACTTTATAACTTATCTGTTCAACTTAAACCTTGCCGGTTTGCGGCTATATTATTCCACCAGGGTTGTTCTGTCTTTGAATGTTATGTGGATGTTTTTAATGGTATAATTGATGGTGTCAACGTGATTGACACGCCAGTACAGGAGTACGACTGCTTGAATTATTCTTCAATTTTGGAAGATGAAGCTAGAGTAAAAATGGATAAGATTGTCAAAAATGAAATCCTTGAAGGTTGTGTTTCTATTGTCAATTCTAAACCTAAATGTATTCACTCAATTGGAGCTGTGTTTAAGCCTGACGGTGGTATTCGACCAATAACAGATTGCTCACGCCCGGACCAGGAGTCTGTCAACTTTCACTGCGACTCATTGGTGCGTAGTTTTTCTTACAATAACATTGATATGGCGACTGACTTGATTAACTTAGGCTCTTATATGAGTGTCGTCAACATTAAATCTGCTTACAGGGCAGTGGCTATAAACCCTGACCATAGGACTCAGAATTGGCCCTTACATTTTTTATCGTATCTCTACTATGGTAGCTGAATGTATGTTAAATCTTTTCAATGTGCGTGTGGTTAACTATTTAGATGATTTCTTCCTATGTGCTAGTTCCCTATCCTCCTGTTCCCAGGCCCGTGATTCCCTCATCGCCTTGCTCCGCTTCTTGGGGTTCTATGTGGCATGGCATAAAGTGACCTCACTGAACACCATATGCACCTATCTGGGCTTCGAGATCGACTCGTCAAAAATGACTTTGAGCCTACCTCAAGGGAAGCTGGAGAAGCTTAGGGTCAATCTTCACAAAGTCCAGGATGCCAAGTATATATCCAAGAAGGATTTGGAATGCCTCTGTGGTTATCTCGCCCACTGTTCCTCAGTCTTCAAGGGCGGGCGAACCTTTTGCCGACGCCTATTCGACCTCTACAAAGTATTATTAGGCAAACGTTTGACTAGATCCCTGATCTCAGAAGCGTTCAGGGATGACATCAGGTGGTGGAACGCGTTCTGTAAAGTAATTAATTGTGTACGATTGTTTGTCAGACCAGAATATGAGCTACCTATGGTATCTGACGCCTCTAGCCGAGGTTTTGGTATTTTCTTAGGTGGTGATTGGATTGCAGGGCCCCTTCCAACACCACGTTATACCTTGGGAAGACACTGCCTGCCAGCATTTAGCGTCTGGTCCCCAAGAAAAGTTAAAGCATGATAACATCAACGTCCAGGAGCTATACCCTGTGCTTCTGGGCGTGAAAAGGTGGAAAGACAAACTTAAGGGTCATCGTGTAAAGTGCTTCATTAACAATACGCAAGTTGTGGTAATGTTAACCAACGGCATCAGTTGCAACAAAACATGCATGCAGTGGTTATACGAGCTGTTTTGGATCACTTTTATATATGGAATTGAACTGTGCCCTTCTTACATTAATACCAAGAATAATGTAGTTGCTGACTATTTGTCTCGCCTTCCTTATATGGACGAGACGTGTGATTTTTCTACTTTAAGAGAAGCTGGGTTGTGCTGTTTTTCGACATATATTTCCTCTCATACATACAGGCTTGGAGAAATGGATGAAGAGGGTGGCTGTCCTACAAGCGAACTCAGTAGCTCCATCGACTCTAATTCAACACCACCGCCAATGGAAGGCGTTCACCGACTTTCTACAGAATAACAATATACCTGAGAGGCCGGTATCAGTGGATGCCATGTGCATGTACGCCGCCTTCTTGTCTACATTCATGAAGAGTTCATCGGTGTCTACTTACTTATGTGGCGTCGTCTTTGGCGCGAGATTACGCCTTATTGAATGTCCAGCCATGTCTCACCCGTCTGTAAAATGTGTTCTGCGTGGCATCAGCCGTTTACCAGACTCATCACCTACTCCCTCAGACCCCATTCTACCTGTTCACTTGTTACGGATGTCAAAACAAGTGGATTTCTCTTCAGCGCACCAGTGTGTCCTTTGGACTATGACACTGTTCCTATTCAGATCACTTCAAAGAGTAGGACACATTGTCTCGTCCCCCCACGTTCTTCGTCGCAAGGACATTTCCCGTACTTCGTGGGGTCTGTCAACTCGTCCAAAACATCTACTACTCCCTTCAACATCCCTATTGTGAAACTGAAAGACCGTGCCTTATGTGCTGTTTTTTGGCTCCAGAAGTATCTCTTATCGGACGAGCTATCATCAGACTCACTGTTATTCTCTTCTCTAGCCAGGGCAAATCCCTCCTATGAAGAATTTAAAAATTTTCTTCAGTTGTGTTGTGCAAAAGCCAAAATGTCAGGTGTTTTTTCTCCTCAATCCTTAAGAAGGGGAGGAGCGACATATATGGCATCGGTTGGCTCATCAATGTCAGACATCAAAGCAAGGGGTAATTGGCGTTCATTTTGTGTCAATTCATACATATCCCCCTCTATGGAGACCAAGCTGAAAGTGGACTCATTCATTTCGGATCAACTATCACAGCTGTGACTCTGGTTTGGCCTTCTTTGGTGTAATAAACTACCATTTATTGGTGGTCAAGGCCATCCCTTCTTCACTGTCATCATTTATAGTATTTGTTGCAGCCTGCAGAGTACCAGATATGTGTAGACCAAAACAAATATGTTCCTTCCCTCACTTGCTCTCCTGATCCCAAACTGACTGCACGCACCGTTGAAATTTTTTCTTTATTGATATTTATGTATCTGTTTATGGTGTAATAAACTACCATTTATTGGTGGTCAAGGCCATCCCTTCTTCACTGTCATCATTTATAGTATTCGTTGCAGCCTGCAGAGTACCAGATATTGTTGCAGTAAATAAACAGTTGTTGTCTCAATTGATTAGAAAAAATAATTATAGGTCGGTAAAGTAGTGACTGGTGATGGTATAATTTTATTTACATTATATATATATATATATAATATTGTAGTGTTCTTTACTACAACCCAGTTCTTCTTAGCAAAGAATAAAGACAAAAGAGTGATTTCCACACCGTTCTCTGTTTTATTCAAACACAACTAGCAAGTTCTTATTGCATCAAGGAGCGTATTGTCCGAAATACTCTATTCCTGTAGTATGAGGAATGTATTTACCCGAAATACCTAGTTCCTGTCCGAGAATGACTTTCGGACCTGTACACCAATCCAGGTACACAGTACCACATGGTGTCTCAACATAGACATGAAGAAGTATTAATCTCAAAAAGATTAGGTAACATTGATAATACACGGGCACTAGGGCCAAGGTTCCTTTAATTATGGCTCTTAATTATGGTTCTTAATTATGGTTCTCATTATGGTTGACTCGGAAATACCGTAACATGTTGCTAGAGATAAATAAAGGGTAGAAGTGCGCGTGACTTCTGTACCCAGTAAATGTATAGAGAAATGACCAGCAGTGGTAGCTCCACCTGGTGCTTCGGAGAAGAACTAACCAATACCACTACAATATGGTAGATTCAGCTTTTTTATAGATGAATGTTGTCATTAGAGCAGTTATTTCTCGATGTTCTAATTGGGTGTGTATAAATATCCCTTTTTAGTGAGTTCAATGTCAAAGTTTTCAGCTTAGTTCTGATCTAAGGTTATGATCAGTGTAGAAATTGTATTTGATATAGCTGTCTTGTTGAACATGGTTCTGTCTGGTATAGTGGGCGTGCTCTTGTCCTCGTGGCCTCTGTCTGTCTGGCATTCCTTACTTTTGGATGTGATGGAGCTTTCCAATCTATAGTTCAGGGCAGAGATATCGATATCGCTGTCATTTGACAGAGACAGGTCAGTTGATGAAGATACTGGCGAAGCAGTGTGGGAGGACATATTAGACGGTGATTTGATTTTGCCTAAACATGTAGCGTTGGAATCACTTAGATTTGAGATGTCAGTGATGGAGGGATTTGGGGGATATGGCATGGCCGGTCTGGCAGTTTCAGCAATAACGGCAGCAGTTGGAAATACCATTATTAAAAGTCAACTGGCGGATTGGTACACTTAGTTTTTTTCCGGCTGTGCATCAGAGCGGTCAAATGCTGGTCATTTCACTGTGGATGTAGTGTCAATTAAGCTTTGGAGGTACGTGTGTTGTGCTTTGGTAGCTTTTGGTGGGCTCTCACAATTGGGGGCTCTTCTCTGTGGCGTGACGGTGTCATGTCAGACAGCTAGAGAGTGTAGTGTGTGGGTGCTCTCCCCACCACCAGGAGCACCTCAGCTCCTCTATTAATAAACACTTATCCTTGGGAACCCAGACAACATAGTTGACTCTTACTTTCTCAGGGATATACCAAGCTATTCTTCATAGTAATATCTGTATTGCATATCTAGCCTAGGAATATATCATTGGAGGAGAACCAGGCTTCGGCTGGTACATTTTTTAAAACCATATTCATAGGATATTTTTGTTGAAATCTGGATTTAAAAACAGACCATGCACTCCTTTGGTTAGAGGTAGAGGACTGCCTTGCTATACACAGGAGCAAAGGCAGTGCAAATGAGTTACAGTGCAGGCAAAGCTTATGACCTACTTTCTTCCACCCTCTCCTCTACACATACATTTACTCAATACATGTTTCAGTCCTTTCCTCAGAGTTTTGGGGAACTTCAGACTTCAGTGAAGAACTTTTCACACATGTATCACCTACCTTCTGCTTCTTTTCTACTCAAGATCTATTCGGAAGAGTGGAGGGGAAGGAATAATGACAGTTTATTATAGGATGAAGTTTCTGTGTAGGCTAGTGTGAGTGTGTGTGTGTTCTAAATAGGGAACTGGGGAGATGATGCTTGCCTGCCCCCCCTTGGAGTAAGGGGCACTCTTTGCATTGCAATGCAGTGTGGCCTAGTTTTAGCTCTGGAAATAACAGATAGAGCTATGGGAGTGGATGTGGGCTTGGATATGGCTGGCATGCCTCTGTTCACTCCACCTAGGTGCCCAACTCTACTCCTACAGGGAACATCTTTGCCTTGAGTTAATATACAACTCACTCCTTCCTACGGTCGTCACTCTTCAGCTAGACCTTGCAGTGTGGAGAAGATGTCCGTTGTGTGTTTCCTTTATTTACATCAACACTACCCAAGGATATAGACTTGCAATGGACCCAATTAAATGACTTTTTATATATTACTCTTTATTTATTTCAAATCACCAGAAGGGACAATAGACGCTAATTAATTTAATCTGATACAATATTTGAATAGACTACAATATTAAGACACTTACTTCACATTTGAATTGGATTTGGACAATTTGATATGGACAATACATGTCTTTTTCAATGACTCTTTTTTTGCAAACTTCATTTGAAATGAGTAAATTTGACAATATTTGTTTAGAATGTTTACAGTGAAGCATTGTGTGGTGGCTTCCTCTGTCTTCCATATTCATGTATTAACTTAATTGCATAATGTGTATAATCTTTTCCATTATACAATATTTAATTATGGCCAATTATAAAATTAATAGCCTTTATGTTAAACAATATACATTTAAAATGAAGATCTGCATGAATATTCATTCTACTGAATTTACTTAGATTGGTTTAGATTACTTTCAATCCAGATGGAGGGGGAATGTTGATATGTTTGGGAGTCAATATATTTGACAGATTAATGATATTAATTTTACATCATGGGGAATGTCCCAAGCGGCGATTGAAATGCAATTATTTTTGGCTGAGGTCATATGGCGCCATCAGTTTTTTTAATAGCAGATGTATGCGCCCTGGGATGCCTGACCCGGAATCATTAATGTTATAATTCATTTAAAAACTTCTTATTCATTTTTAAGTGATCCGGGTGACTTTCTCCATGCAATAAACCTTAATACACTGCGAAAATAAATTAAGGTGCTGACTCTACCTCAGTGAGTTGGGTGCTCACTGCCGTATAGTTGAGACTATTTATTCATGATTGTAGTGGTTTTGTGGTTGTCCCATGGGATGCTAGTGTGAACAGGTCACGTGTCTGGAGACGCTGTGTGGTAAGATTTCGAAGACTATCACCCTTTTAGGCTGGCTAAATGTTACAAGGGTATGCAAGACACTGGTGTGGATGGCAGGGGGTGCCCGAAGCTGGGCATGGCTTGTCATTTTGCATGGATTTCTTATTCAGAGTGAGTGATTTCAGTGTGGACTTCCTCCACAGGGGTCTAGCACATAAGCCTCACTCTCAGTGTTGCGAAATATGCCGCGTTGTGGCTAGGGACTGGCAAGGGTTTGATCCGGAGGTTGCTGCTCGGCATCCAGACTACACACAGGGCGGAAACTTTTTGTAAGTCCTGTGGTAAGTGTGTTTACCTGGTATTTCAGGGGATGCTTTGATCTATTTCAAATGAATCCTTCCGAATGTTTTCAGATTCGCATTTAAAATAGAGTCTGAAAATCAGAACTCCCATGCCAGACACAATTGGTTGGGGTTTCAAGTAAGCAGTGTTGGGGTTAGATATGGAGAAACATTCCTATTGACTTCTTTGAAAATTTGTGCAGGTCTTTTCCTGCTGCCCTTTAGGACTATAGGCAGCATGAAAAGTAATATACTCCGCAGGATGGATTCACACATCAAAATTGAAGCGAATTGCTATTTTGGTGTGAAGAAATTGAATTACATGGTACCTCTAGTAATACTAGCAGCTCCCAGAGATGCATTCCTTATACATTTGGTAAAACAAGGTTTGAATTTGGTTGATGTTCACTGGCAAGCATTGATATTTATTTGAATTATTATTGCTTTGACCTAACTGACTGAAGTTCTTTGACCGCAATATATTTCGTATTTGGAAGAGTCAAAGATTGTTCATCCATCAGTTTAAGGTTTTAAGTGGAAGTTTAGATTTAACTTTTTCAATTTATTTAGACCTAAGATAATTACGAAACAATCTAACCACTATATATGCCTTTTCTTCAGTTAGGATTAAGGCTGTTGTATAATTGGTATGGATTAATTGTGAAAGAAATTGGTCACTGCCAGTGAACACATCCAAACAAATATTTATGGGATATTATGGAATTGGTAAAGTAGAACTATATCACATGATATGTGGGGATGGAGGCCCCATCTGCATAGTTGCAGTGTTTATTGTTGATGGTAACATGTAAATGCTTGGTTTTGTAAAGTGACAAGAAATTGAGCTGTGAAAGGTTGAATTTTATGCCAGACAAAAGCTGCCAAAAGACTTAACTGGTGAGGTGTGCTGTTTTGGTGTGGGTTCAGCTTGAATGGTTCATGAATATTCTTTTAATACTTATTCTAGGTTGCAACTCATGTGCTAGCTCCCCAAAATAGCATCAATGAGTTGTTAAAGAATATGTTCTTTGGTTGGATAGTAGGAATTACAGATTTACTTAAGATTTTATTTGTTGGAAGTAAGTGGCATATCAATAGTCACATATATTTGGAAATTGTTTAATGTAACTTCAGATTTAAAACAAAATAGGTGATTGTAATATACTGTTGTTGAATGCTGTTCAAAGCATTCTACTTCGTTTTATTAAAGATATAAAATGTTTAGACAACTTACATGGGCTGTGGTGCTCCGGTCTACTTTTTGTAATGGATGGCATGACATTTCGTGTGCCCACTGTATGCCATGGAATTTAATGGAATTTTGTGTTCAAAGACTGATTTTTGGAAATTTGGAAAAATAGAAATTATTGTTGATGATAATGGCATACAGTCTTCTGCCCCAACTTCCATTTTGGAGGGGGAGGGGGGTATATGTCATGTCAGACAGCTAGAGAGTGTAGTGTGTGGGTGCTCTCCCCACCACCAGGAGCACCTCAGCTCCTCTATTAATAAACACTTATCCTTGGGAACCCAGACAACATAGTTGACTCTTACTTTCTCAGGGATATACCAAGCTATTCTTCATAGTAATATCTGTATTGCATATCTAGCCTAGGAATATATCAACGGGTGCATGTTGTACCCGTGGTTTTCTGGATGTAGGATCCCATGTAGCAGCTTTTGAAAAGAATTAAAGGTATGCAGCACATCTTCACCAATGTTTGTAGACAAACGCTGCTTAATTTCAAGCAAGAATCAAGGCAGCACTATTTCATGTGTTCTAGCATGAAATCATGTACCCCCGAGATTAAGCAGTGTTTGTAAACTATTAGTAACGATGTGCTGCATAATCTCCTTACAGGGGCGTCGGAAGCTATAATTTGAAATGGGGGGACAAGTTATTAGTTTGTACCGGTCAAACAACAAATAAAACATTTTGAAAATTATCAATTTTGCAAGTTGTGACTCATTTTCCAATGACACATCACATATGCCTTTAAATACAAATCTATCTGTTATGCATTAGTGTGATGCTAATCGATTGATGTATCTGGTATAAATGTAAGTCAATAAGGTATATAAAAGTGAGATGGTGGGAGAAAATTCAAATAATTATGAACAAAAATTCATGGTGAATGCTTGTAATTTTAAAACCTTTAGGCCTACAAAGTTCTGATTTCAGATTTTTATAATAGAAGATGTCTTAAAATTGTAATAAAAATATACATGTTGTTTTCATAAAACTCATATTGTAGTTTGACTTTAACATTATTCTTTTTGCTTAATGAGATATAATGTGTATCCTATAAGAATGCGTTTTTGGATCGTGTTAATATAATCCATAAAAATGTTTTGGCTTTTGATTGGAGTTTGTACTCAAAACATAGGCCTATTAATCTTTCTATCCCCTTAGTATTTGGTTATGTGGAATAATATAAAGAGACAATGGTATAACTGTGTAGTATTGTAAGATACCCAAGGTCAAACTAATAACTTGTCCCCCCCCCCCCTCCCATTTCAAATTAGCTTCCGACGCCCCTGGTCTGCCCAGGGTGGGTGTTTGCCTAGCGGTATTTTGCTCTACCACCAATCCTCCCTGATGTCTATAAAATAATTGATAGATGTTATAACTTGCTAATTGTCGGTAATGTTTTTCAGGCAACAAAATGTGTGAGAGTCATTGCATTGCAAAGGCGTATGACTAGACCTCCTACACATTGCTCACTCTACTACCCACATCTAAAGATGCCAGTTGTGGCTAAACTAGTCTCGAGAATGAATCCAGGACACCATCACCTAAAGTAAGTCTGCCTCTTTTCTCTGTCTCTCTCTCCCTTCCTCTCTATCTCTATTTTCTGGGTATGATCATAAACTGCCTCCCTCCCTCTCCCGCCCTTGATATAACCATATTAAATGTGTTGGTAAGGGCGTAAAGCAACCAATCTCACTCACTCACTCTAAGCTCAGAGTTGAGAAAGTCCCTCCAAACTGAGGGAAGGCCTCTTGCTCCAAACTGTTATAGTTACCGTCAGGTGGCGGCAACACTCAAGAATTGGAGTGGCCGCTACACCAGGTGGCGCTAGGTAGCAGACCCTGGAGGAGAGAATTGAAACTAAGGAATAAATAGAGAGGGAGGACCGTCAGGTGTGAGCCTAGACTGGTGTATAGGGCAGTGGATCCCCAGAATATTTATGAGTAGAATTACTTCTATTAAAAATAAATTGAAATATTATCTGTTTGGATATTTACTGATAACGAAAATCGATTTTATCTTGTAGTAGATCGATCGGGCAAAATTGAAAACACTACCATTGTATTTAATACAATATTTTTCATTTAATACTTTAAATGTCTCAACTTAACTGGGTCCTAATGAGCTCTCTTCATTTTCCATTAAACGAGGATAGTTGAAAAAATCAATCTTCCCCCAGGAGAGTATATTCAAAAATAGTCAATTCAGTATGTTAGAAGTTTACAAATGGACTACTATAACTCAATGAGAT
The DNA here is from genome assembly GCA_942159475.1 of Sthenelais limicola. Lineage (NCBI taxonomy): Eukaryota > Metazoa > Annelida > Polychaeta > Phyllodocida > Sigalionidae > Sthenelais > Sthenelais limicola. Next base: position 54,319,219 of record OW804095.1, on the reverse strand, counting down.
GATTTTTTACCTGTACATTGCAGATACGCAGCCTATCTCTACACCTGCAATTTGCCACGGAAGGGGAATGCAATACCCTATGGGCTGGCAGTGGTAAAGGTAACAGCACGGCCTAACTTTCTGTTGCTAAAACAGCCACAAGACCAACCAAGCATCAATATCACTATCTGTATCCCTACACTACATAGCATGTACAGCAATGCTAACCAATTAGTCCAAATGATTGAGGCCAATAGCATCATGGGCGCCTCCAAATTCATCATGTACAATTACTCCATTGCTGAAAATGTCAATAAATATTTTAACTACTATAACCAGAGGAATATAACTCAACTTATACAATGGAGACTACCTACACTTATAGATAAGTCCTTGAAAAAAAACATCCATTATTTTGGTCAACTAGCAGCTGTCAATGATTGTTTTTACAGATCAGTCGACACCTCACATTACATCGCTTTTCATGATTTAGATGAAATCATTGTTGCAAAAGATGTGCTTACGTGGAATGAATTATTTAAGAAGACTAAATTTATAAATAATCCAAAAATAGCTTCCCTTCGATTTAGAAACAGGTTCTTTGACACAACTTACATAAATACATGTAAGAGAGCAGATCAACTAAAAACATTTCTTGGGGAACCAAAACAAAAAGAGGAAGCTTTTAGATACAAAGTTGAACCACTATTTGTGACAAAAGGACAAAAGAAGATTTGGCCATCAGGACAACGAACTAAATATATTGTGAAACGTATCGGACCAGTGCATGTGGGAACACATTTTGTGTGGGAATTCGAGCCAGGCTATTACTATACCACAGTCAATTCAAAACTTGGCTATCTTCATCATTATCGCAAAATGAACAAATCTTCAAAAAACCCTGAAACAAGTGGCACTCCTAACACTTTCTTCACAAAGAAGGGAAACCTACTTCTGGCGCGTATCATGAAGGTGCATAAAGATTTGGAACATAATACATAAATCGTTGTTTTTATTTTTATAAAAGAAGATTGTGTATACGACAATCATGCCCCCCCCCTCATATGGCAGCCCCCTCCCCACAGGCATAACAATTGAGCAGATTGAAGGCAATAGCATCATGGGCGGCTTCAAATTCATCATGAAGAATTACTCCATTGCTGAAAATTATAAACAAGTGCTTGGGAGAAAACAGCCATTATTTTGCTCAACTAGCAGCTGTCAACTCCCTTAGATGCAGATGCGGTATATTCGGGAAAACTTCTTACAAACTGTTGTGCCTAGAGTTGACTATTGTATAACTATCAAAAAGGTATTTAAAATATTCAAATCGAAACTCAAAAACGTCAAATAATATGTAAAAGTATTTTGACTATCGAAATATTACAACGTTTATCTATGAACATACATCTATTGTGCTCTTTTTACACAGGGAGTGCACATCTTTGTGTGCCTCATTGTAAAAATGGCCCATTTAGGTTTTTCAAAGCTGGAATTTTAAATATTGTTTTAGACTCCCAAAAGCAGGGTTTGGAGTGTAGCATTTTCAATGGCGGATTTAATGAGACATCTAAGTCATGTCAGAAGTCAATATTCCTGAAGATATCTTATAAAAACCTTACGGACGCCAAAAAAAATAAAATTGGCCAAATACATCTACAATAATCTACGAGATTTCTTCCTCATCCTTTGTGTTACACTGCGTATAACAAATATAGTTTTTCTTGGATTCTTAGTATAGTATATATATGGGTGTTTACCTCTGATTTGTAGGTGGCCACCACTAGGCCTACTTGTATATTTTCGGGGAATGTGGGGAAATAGGATAGGATATAGTTTTTCTTGGATTCTTAGTATAGTATATATATGGGTGTTTACCTCTGATTTGTAGGTGGCCACCACTAGGCCTACTTGTATATTTTCGGGGGATGTGGGGAAATAGGATGAAATCACCGCCCCCACCACCACCACCACCACCAAGGCAAGACATTCTGTCTAAATCCCTGACCCCATGGGACACATTTTTCGTTTTGGGAAATTAAACATATACCCTAACGGTCATTCCTTGATACTGCGGAAAACTCCCTCCTGGGTGGTGGCATATTTTCTCTGACATCCCCCTACTATTCCCCCTTACACCCGGGGGGTGGGGGTTGGGGTTGCAATTGACAAGTGTATAAATACTGCTACTACTTACTACTACATTAATTTTCAATAAACCATTTATATAATCCATTTATATCAGAGTTCAACATTTCTTCACAGGTTTTGATATTAGCATTTGAGGTATATAATACAGCAGACATTTACTCTTATGTGTCAGCTTTTACAACAAATTTGATGGATTCTCTAATGCGATACATGTAGCCATTTCACTGTCAATGACTCCATCCATGAACACATTAAGGGCAATCTGGTAAGTGTACCATTCCATATAAGTTAAATTAGGCCTGTAAGGGCTATCTGAAATGATGTGTGTGTGTGTGTGGGGGGGGGGGGGGTCGGAGTTGAAGCGCAGATATCACTAAAATTCAACGAATCTGAGAGAAATCTTTTCAAAGTAGTTATAAATGAATCTGAGGCATTGGTTTCCCTGAAAGTGAGTAGACTAAAAGCTGTGCATGAGAGTAGACTCAGCTATAATGCCTCGATCCCTAAAATCACACAAGCCGCCTCACTTTCAGAGTAACCTCTAGTAATTACTCATCCATTAAATATTATTCACAATGATAAATAATGTGCAATATTAAAAAAAAAAGCGAATTATGGCCGATGCATGGCAGGTAAATGCGTAGAGCACGTTTCTGTTGTTTTACTTTTATGTTTTCCTTATTTCCAATACAAATGTTTCATTTAACGCCTTCCCTACGCCTATACCAGGTGACGTCATTTCCTTTGGTTGGCGTAGAGTATGCGGCAAATCTAGGCTCTAGGCCATCATCACATTTCACAGCGCTAGTGTGAATGCAGGCAGGCGCACAGTTTTTTCACTCATAATATTATCAATGAAATCCTAGATATAACAAGGACAAAGTCCGAACGGGAGAAGCTCGTGTAACAATCACACCATTCAGCTTAAATTCGGCATACGCCTACAAAAGGAAGTATTTATCAGGGTTTTGACAGGATTGTTTCTTTGAACTTGGAACTATTCTTCACATTTTCCATGGAGAGAGGACCTTTCAAATATATAATAGCTTGTCATCTTCGGATATCTGTTTGTATGTTCAGCTTTTTTGGTGGAGAATTCAGCTTTTCGAGAGATCTCCATGGTTCAATAGGAAATGAAAGAAATCAGGTCATGAGATTTGTGGATTAAAAGTGTTCTCCCTACTTCAAAAACTTTAGGACAGATCTATATTCATTTTGAAACCTAAAGGAACGTTTTACAAGTCTTCATTTATGTGTTACACTTTCAGAAGCATTCTGTTAATATGCTGCGACATACCCTCGAATATTCAATCGGATTTATGATGCAGAAAGGGTAATCAAATCACTGCAATGAAAAATATAGCTGACGTGAAGGATTTGTCTTTTTATACTCCATGCGTGGTCAAAATGTTTGCAATTACTTCAATACCAATCTAACTTGGATCCGAATCTTTAATGTTGGATGAATCAACTGAATGGGTTCACTTTGACGGGGTTTTGACCTCCCGCAAATCACCATGCTCCGAGGATGTGGCTTAGCAGAGGAGTAATCCTAAAAATGACGGAGTTTATATTCTTCTTCGTCATACTAATTGTCATCAGTGGGGCACCTGGTGAGTGTAGTCTCTTTTCTCAAGCATGCATGCAGTGGGCTGACTTTGACCATGTGGGTCAGATTTTCAGAAAATGTACAATTCGCCTTCATCAATCCTCTCAAATAGCACAGATTTAAGACAAAAATGAGCTTCAAAATGCTGTTTAACATAACATAACTGATACTTTAAATCAATGCGATACCAAATATACTCAGATATACCCCAAATTTATCATTTTTTAGCAGATATTACTAAATATGTACATCTGCCAATTGTACATTTTCCGAAAATCTGACCCATATAGCCTACTTCTCCCACGCGTAGGGTTTTTTCACAAGCACAAGCCCTAGATTGTGTTCTTAATTTGGGGAATTCCACGCAAACTGTTTCCGCTAGTGTCGACATTAGATAAAGGCGAAAAAAGCACCCGTTTAACATCAGAATGAAATTGAAGTTGAAGTTGAAGCGAACGACTAATAGTACAATTCTCTCGTAATGTCATATAGCTAGGTGCCTATAATTATGCGGGAAATTCTGTAGCGGGATATTCTGAATTGTCTGCATCCACATGTAATCAATGTCTGGTATGCTAATGTAAAAAAAAACAAAGCGGGCGATGTGATTTACACCCGACAATATAAGACCAGAGAGTGATCGCGGTCTGATGGGGTGGAAAATAAGTGCAGATGTTTTGCATTAACCCAGTTGTAATAAATCCTCAAGCGAAGGGTTGACAAAAATAAATAGGTAGTACGCTAAATATGCAATAGTGCTTTTATTCAAACGATAAGAGCTAGCTACATGTGAATACGCCCATCTAACTTTGTTAAAACAAGGACAGTTTTGTCCATGCCAAAATGTATCATTGATCAGATAATCTCTCATAGTAAGTTGAACACATGAGTGAGTGTTGCCATTAGCTTGTTTTAACCTTTAGTCTAGAGTAACATTTACTTCAAGTTTTAACCCGGTTTTAACTAGTTGTAGAAGCATAACTAAACTTTAAGATGGCATAGTGTAGGCCCATCATCGCTAATTTCACTTCCATTCGATAAAACTATTTGCAATATTTGACAGATCTCCATGCCCCAAATATAATTTATATCACATGCAAACCCGTTGAATTGATTAGGATGTTTGTTTCAATTCCTGTGTCACCGGTGTGTCACCCGGATTCTATCATTGCCCAAAACTTTGTTTCACAACGATCCTCAACACTGGGATTCCATACCGGCAACATGAGACCATACGAGTATACGTTTTTTTTTGTACTCTCGACCCAAACCGTCTCTATGTCAACATTAACCGGCATGTGGAGTTGTTTTTCGATGGCAGGAACTGATATTGATTTATTCGAAATTTACTAATAGTCAAAATTGTTCGACGTCGTTCCCGACGTATTATTATTAGACGCGGGCGGAGCGAGTGCAGTGTCTAGTAAGCGTAGCGAACGAACGAGATCGCGTACCCCGATTGCATTTCTCAGTTGATCACACTTTACTAGAACCGCGCCATTAAAAAATAATTGTATCACTTGATCCTTGTCAACAAACTGTAGTTTGTTTCATAAACGATTTTTAGACGTCAGGGTTGTTGTTGTTGTTTTCAAGACGATTTAATTCAATAGAAGTTGCTCACACCCTAGGCAATTGTGGTACTCACAATTGGCGTGACCACGACGTGATTTTCTGTTGTATGTCAATCAATGTATAAATAGTGCATCACTCTGTTGTTGATGCTACCCAGTAAGCATAACTATATCATCCCACCATTGACCTTATATCCAAGCAAATATTGGGCCGATGTGATCACGCCAATGTGATCACGGCGACATGATCACACTGTTCACATCTGTTCATGTCATTATATGGGATCATGCTTATATATCATTTTAGTTTATTCATTTCTACTACTATGTGTTATCACACTGATCTTTGACAAGCACCTGTACCAAAACTATTGGTTATTGGCAAACTGGCATGTGCGACGTTTTCACGCCGATGTGTTCACGCTAATTCATTTAGGCTCCTGTTAAAAAAATAATGGTCCAATTTAATGGCAAATTGACATATATTACCACCTTCAAACCACCATGATACCTTCAAACCTACCAATTCTCAGATCGATCCAGCAAAATATAATTTTGACCCTTTTTCGATGGGCTGCACTTTCGTGAGAATGGTGTATATGCGAACTACAAAAAGCGACTACCCGGTATATCAGCAAAGGATGTAATTTAAAAAATGATCTGCATGATCCCAATTAATTGTTATGTCCATATATAGATTGTACCCTTTCTTTATTTTGTACAATCAGATATACAATACAATTCTAATCAGGTACAATTACAATTCTTTTCAAGATTTGATAACATTCCCTGTTTAATTACAACTCCCTCCGACCTATTAAAGCTGCACTTTTATGACAAAATGTAGTCGGGGCATATTATAGGAAGAGATTCGGGCGGGTATACTAAATCATATACTAAACGAGCTCTCGTCCCCAATACAAGGTTGTTTATATAGGGCCCTATTGCAGGCCTACGTACTACTCCCTATTCACTGAGAGTTTCCTAGTGCTCCTAACATGGTAGTGACCATAACATGATTTATCGAGATTTTGTTTTTTTTAAACAAAAATCAGTCTTGCGCAAGTCGTGTTTTTCCCTTTGTATTCCAGTTCAACATCATAGACGCACAACGTGTATATCTGGAGATACAGCCATAGGAGATTGTGCCTTTTGTTACGTCATCTGGGAGAGAAAAGAACGTCAGGCAAGTAATTGACTTTTTACATGGAAGGTTATTCAGTTATACCACTACACACAACCGCTACACAACTGTACTTTTGAAGTTATGATTGGCATGGGAGTTGTGCAGATACTAACATGTCATAAAGCGATTATTTGGAATGAAATGTTTTGCAGTAAGATATTCATTGTTTCAAAGAATTTATGATTTTATTTAATTTACATTTATTCCATGACGTTAGTTTGATCACATCTTGGGTCATCATGACTTATGCTGCACACCGTGGGTCATTTTGCTTTCCTCCCTTTTTCTCTATTTCAAGCACAGATTGTCTACTCAACTTCCCCTCCTGTTCTTCCTCTTGGCACCCTAATTTTGTTTTCATTATTTCTAGATCCCTTACCCAGGCTCATTTGATTGTATAAGTGCTTATTTGATCGTTGACTCAAACTACTATAGAAGTTTTAGTGTTTGAGTCTGAACAAATATAAATGTGAGCATCCATGTAAGTCTAAGTAAGCATAAAATGCGACTTCAAAAAGTTTTTAGGACTGTTTCGGGGAACTAAACCCTGTATTGAGTATTATTATACTTTGTTAAACTGTATGAATGTATGTTATAATTATTATATTAATGTTAATGCATATCTGATATAAATGGTGTTGTAGTAAATGTAATTGTAGCAATATGCCATGGCCTCATGGGAAGACCAAAATTGTTTGACTTGAGGACCTTTTTCTCTAAAACCTTTGATTGATGTACTTGTATAAAGAGAAATAAAAATACTTATATATATATATACATAATATCTTATTTGCATCAGTCTAGGTTCACACAATTTGTTTTGGCGGGGTTTTGACGGGCGGGGTTTTGGCTAGGGGGATTTTGGCAGCGGGGTTTTGGCTAGGGGGGTTATGGCTGGCGGGGTTCTGTCCTTGAACCCATTCCCCCGCCAACAATCTCCCCGCCGACATTCTCCCCGCCCGTCTTATTTCATGTTTTTCTGCATTATTCATGTCTGTTGTTTGGGAATAAAAAAATCAAAGGTCCCTTGGATTTATTGGGCCAACCAGCTTCAGTATCCATTCATTCCCCACGACCACCACCCAATGACATATATATATATTATATATGTATGTTTTTTCAATCTGATTTCTGAAATTTTTTGTCTGGATTCTAAGGCTTGGATATCGGTGGTTAGTGAGTGATAGTGCTTTAATTTAATATGTATATCACTGTACTGTAGAAAACAGAAATAGGGGAAAATTTTGGCGGGGAGGTTGTTTGGCGGGGAAAATGTTTGGTGGGGAGAATGTATGGCAGGGAGATTGCGGCGGGGAGATTGTCGGCGGGGAGAATGTTGGCGGGGAAAACACCGAAGACCAAACCTTTGAGGCGAATTAGACCAGCATGACTGAATGGCGACCCCAACCATCAACGATATGATTAATCAATGTTTAAGATATTGCAAATAGAAGTCTTAATCATTACAACAACCCTAGTAATGAAGCACAAGGAAACGTTAACACTGGAGGCAGTGGTGAGGATCCAATCAGACAAAGGAACAGACTGTCTGACATGGATCCAACCCTATTGTATTATTTCCTTCATTGGAAATCCCAGCAACCCAAGATTAATGGACCCATGGTGAGCTGCTCATCCAGCAAGGGACAGGCACATCACTGTCATAGTAGCAGATGCCCAGATACAATTTGGCCTACGTACGGCCTCTTTGATTCTGGGCTTACTCGGCGAGTAGAGTCCACCGTGTACGCCACACTATGGTATTCTCACTATATCATTCAGCCCTCAAGACCTGACTGCATGTCAAACAACTCAGCACACAACAAGGAGCATTGCCTCGCTTGTCCTACTGTAGTAAAATAGATGTAGGAAAGAGGCCGCGATTCTGTTCTGTAACCTCAATACATAAATGCTGTGACAATTACCATGACTATTTCAGACACCAGACACTATTTTCAACTAAATTGTTGGGTCCCAGTGGCCTAGCAAGTACGGTGGTCAACTCTTCTGGCTGGCTCTCCTTATGCCCATACCATCGGTCCCGGGTTCACATCCCCTCTCCTCAAATTCATAGTTCTGTAGATGCCTGAGTGGACTCTTTCGTGAAAGAGTCCTACCAGAGAGGACTCTTTCATGAAAGAGTCTACCCAGAAGTCTCAAAGAATACACTTGGAATTCAGGACTGTATTCTTCAGGAATGGGAGTCCGTTCAAGCCAATGCTGGGGAATAGGGGCACAACAGCAATTGGAGGATAAGGGTAACTAAGGGTGGCACCAAGTGCACACACACAACAATAAAATGTTAATAAGAATAGGTCAGGTTATTGTACACACACAATCTGCTGTAGTTTATATGAACATAAGAATCCTGTAAAAGGGGAATAAAGGTAAAACAATGCTGATTTCAATAGACACAAATCTGAAAGCTCAGTTCAGCCAAGCAAGCATTGCTGTGGACAGAACTGCATGGGTCGGCTGGTTATGTAAGAGCTACACAACAATCACCGAATATTTACTTATACCTCTGATCCAATAGGCATGCAACCATAAAGTCATTTTAAGACTAGAAGATCTCTTTTATACTGACCATGGATATGCCAGAATTAATTGGATGAACATCAAAGTAGTTGATAAATATCATTCTCCAACAAAGGGACAACACCCCACATGATTTAAAAGCGATTTCTTTTCAGTTTCAGTGGAGTCCCAACAGCTCCTTTTATCAAATGTTCGGTTTCATGCATTTTGGTCCCTTGCCAAAGAAAAGAATTTCTCTCAACACACACACACAATTGATGTTGTTTGTTAACATTCAAACATCTGTCTGTCTCATAATGGCCCTCATAAATATCCATAGTTATTTTGTTTCTTCTTTGATGGCTTGAACTAATAAATGGTATATACTGTAGCAGGAAGCAGACAAGTCTCTCTTGTTGGAATGACCCCTGTGACCTGGGTTCTTGGAAGTCACTCAGTCCACACGTCCCCATGCATAAATCTATCCACACCTCTGTATTTAACTCGTCCAGGGACGTATGGGACAACTTAACCTGTCAACACCCTTTTTCACTTTATGTCTATTTTATTGCTTGTGTTGTATATAAGGCCCAGTGTGGGCCATGTGAGTTTGTCACTCCCGGTTGACCATTCCTTGGATGATGATGTGAGCCTGTGTCTGAGAATAAAGCCTTGCTGAAAACCATATTCCTCTTCTCTGATGTCTGACTAGATCGAGCGCTGGCAGAACCGTCTGAACCCCAAGGTCATGAGTACCTTTCCTACTTAAGTTACTTATATCGCTAAGTCCCTCTTCTGTGCTAAGCTGCCGCGCTACCCCTGATAGCTGACCATTGGAATGGACTATGTAATTGAGCCTAACTTAGAACAACTTTGGGACGAATCGGCCCCCAGTAACCAATCATCTCCCCCTCTTCCTCCTAGCGGTCAAATAACGAATACCATTAATTCCCACTCCAACAATACATTCCCCCTCCCCCCTCCCCACCTCTCAAATAGTTCAGGTTCCAGACTACAATTTAATAATTCAAAAACCTATTACTAATACTATCTTTCATGCAAAATCTTAGGTGATTACAAAAGGCTGTCATAAAGGTCATAAACATCATTCGATAATGTGCACAACAGACTTGGAATGTGGCCTGAATTCTACCCGTGTGACAACGCTGGAGGTTTACTGTTGTTGCCATGGTGCCCGTTGTAATGAATACCTTCAGTTCCCAGCTCAGGCATCATTGAAAGTTTTGAATCTCAAAGGTAGAACATATTTTGCTATCACTATCATGTAAATCTATCCATATACTGTATAAATATTCTATATAACCTAGTTCGAGTAGTTACTAGAGTGGAACAATCGTTTAAAGATAGTTTAAGTTAAGTGCATAAAAGTTCAGTCTGACGAAATTTAAGTTACTTACCAGACCATTAGACTGACTATAACTGTATAAAGCTAATGCAGAGATGTACCCACTGATCAAGTTATTAAAAGTTAAAATAGTTTTAATCCTAATTTATACATTCCTACTCCTTCATTTTAGTTTCCTTCAGTTTAGTTAAGCCTTAAATGAATTTCGTTTAATTTTCACCCCATCTAATAATGATTTTTGTGTCATTTTAACAGGTACACCGTGGATCAATCTCGCTAAAGCACCTATTTGGGTGCTTGTATTAGGTCTCACAGTTGCAATTGGCGCCATTTTGGCGGGACTTCGATTTTACTGGCCACAGCCGATTCATAACAAAAAGCATGAAAATATTGTCTTAAAAGAGACAGAGATGCCACTAAAGGATGTCAGAGCACCGCATGACTCTATAGCAGGTGTTATTCAGTCAGATTGGGTGAATATAGGAAGGGGTAGGTATGGGGAAGTTTACGCTGCAACATACATAGCTAACCAAGACTTACAGTCTCACAGGGTTGCATTAAAAATATTTGAATCTTCGAATAGAAGGGCTTGGGAAACCGAGAAGGCATTCTATCGCTCGGAGAAAGTAATGGCAGCTGCTCCTAGGAATATTGCACAATTTATTGGATCCCAGGACCTTGAACATTTTAAAAACCAACTATGGATTATTACAAAGTTCTACCAGAATGGTTCCCTGTTTGACTATCTCAACCATAGTACAATATCATGGGGTGATATTTTGAAAATAAGCTTGGGAATATCTCAAGGATTATTGTTTCTTCATGAAGGGAAGCCGAGTTTAGTTCACCGGGACATGAATAGCCGTAACGTGCTCCTTGACAAGGATCTTACAGCCTGTATCTCGGATTTCGGCTTTTACCTCAACGTGAACAAGCAAGTACAGCTGACAAAATGCTACCAGGTAATGGGGAAGATCACCACGTCATATAAATATTGGGGTTGGTGCATCAAAACACGGACAAATTACGTGTATCACGTATTTCTTTTTACGCATGACAGAATTCAAATTGGGCATGACAACTAAAAGCTTTACACATTTCTAAGATTAAAGTCTACATACATACATACATACATACATACATACATACATACATACATACATACATACATACATACATACATGGTCGATTCCAGAAATTTTAGTGCGATTTTGAGATTTTGGGTAAAAATAAAAAAATACTTTGATTGTTTTGATACTTATAACGAAGAAAGGTCTTACAGCGGGCTATATGGCTGTTAATTTGCTACAACCTGGACCAATTATTTTTCAAGATACAAGCCTCCAAATCATTGAAGCCAGGTCAAGGATTCCATACGAATACATGTATATGTATGGAGCGTTTTTTTTCTTTTATAAGCCGATTTATTGATAATTCAGATATAAAGATGTGGACTTTTAATACCTTTTCTTGCAAATATCTGTTCAAAGCATTAACACGTTTATATAAACACCCATAAGTGTTTCCAACGAATACACCATTCCATACGAATACACCATTCCATACGAATCCAATGATGTATTCGTATGGAATTGTGTATTTGTTGATACATCCTTTTTGAATAAAATACCTAAATATAAATGAATCAAATAGTAAATCCTTTCATAAGGAGACCATAGGAATTCAAAATTCACATTTTCCCTTATACACAAATCCATAAGAATACATAGACGTTCCAACGAATACATAATTCCATACGAATACATCAGTCAAAGTGATTAAAATTTCGTCCTAGGCAAGGAGGAACAACTACTTTTTCACTGTTTATTTAGTGGATGTCAAGGCCGATGACATGGTTAGAGTCACAGTTGCAGTAAAGAAGAGGATTTATTCTTAATCAGATTTACCTTGGTTAGATGTCATTAATAAATATGAATATAAGCCCTTGTAGTGATTTATTTATTAGTTAGACTTTATTTAAAGAGATATTCCATAAGTATATATATGAGCGTTGATGTTGTCATCATTTATACAGGTAGAAAGGTGTAATTATACCTGGGTGAATCAAGTGTTTTACTGTGTATTCGTCGGAAACGTGTATTCGTATGGATTCTTTTCATAAATATCGGCCGATTTTTCGGGGGCACAAAATGAGTTCTAAAAAAAATCGGTAAATTTCCAAAAATATCGGCTGTCATTACCGACATTGCTTTCTCCAGTTTAAATTGCTCTTCCACTTAGCGCATAATGAACTTTGTTGACCGATAAATCGGCGATAAGTCGGCCGATATGTCGGTGACTTAAACTACAATTTGCCGACATGGCGGCCGACATGGCGGCCGTCAAAGTCCGAGGGAGGGCCTGAGGGAAGGGTGACTGAGGGAGGAGGGGGCCAATCTGTGGTCTGAGGGGGCCAATCTGCGGGAGGGAGGAGGGTGTGTGGGAGGAGGGATTGAGGGAGGAGGGTATAAGGGCGGAGGGTATGGTGGGAGAAGGATGTGAGGGAGGAGAGTAAAAGGGCAGAGGGTATGAGGGAGAAGGGTGTGAGGGTGGGGGTGGGGGTGGGGTATGAGGGAGGTGGGTATGAGGGAGAAGGGGGTGAGGGAGGAGGGTATAAGGCAGAGGGTATGAGGAGGGAGGGTATAAGGGCGGAGGGTATGAGGGAAGTGGTTGTGAGGGAGAAGCAGTGGCGGTACCAGGGGGGGGCCTGGGGGGCACCGGCCCCCCCTAGACCCCCAAAATGGTCCCTGTGCCCCACCAACTCAGAGGAGCAGAGGACCCCTAAAGCACTGCCCGAATTTCCACTTTCCTGAATTCAAACCGGTGATTCAACATGTACAACACTCCCAATAACCCCATATTTTATTTTAGCTTCTTTTTTATTCTTTTAAAATTTCTATAATTTAGTTCAGGGCCTCTATTCAAAAAGCATTTTTGACCCAGAATGTCTCAACAGGTTTTTAAATTTCAGATGGTCTCAAAATTGGTATTCAAACAAGAATCAGTGAGGGTGAACAGTTTACAGTCATGATTTGTTCATCATGTGGACAATTCCGGGTTTTCAGTTATTTCCTTTTCCCAAAGGAAACATGACAGGGTCCAGTAAAATCTAAATTCTTGACAAAATAAACCTATATATGCCTCAAATGTGAGGACTCAAGAGGGTCTCAACAGAGACAATTAATTTTGTTGATTTCATTTTCTCATTTTTTTTTTTGTGATGCAAGAAAATTGGGTTGTCAATTTTGATAGACAAATTAGAGTTGTTTGGAGCTTTATTTCATTGTCATTAGGCAAATTAAATGTTATGCATTGCAATGACATTCTAAACAGGCAAATTCAGAAGATTTTGACCTCAAGTGTGCCCCCCCTAGACCTGCCTTCTGGTACCGCCCCTGAGAAGGGTGTGAGGGAGGAGAGTAAAAGGGCGGAGGGCCTGGGTATGAGGGAGAAGGGTGTGAGGGCGGGGGGTATGAGGGTGGGGGGGGTATGAGGGAGGTGAGTATGAGGGAGAAGGGGGTGAGGGAGGAGGGTATAAGGGCAGAGGGTATGAGGAGGGAGGGTATAAGGGCGGAGGGTATGAGGGAAGTGGTTGTGAGGGAGAAGGGTGTGAGGGAGGAGGGTATAAAGGCGGGTATAAGGGAGAAGGTGGGTATGAGGGAGGAGGGTGTGAGTGGGGCCATGGACAGGGAAGTTATAGGTGGACATACAGAAGATTCACAATTGCTTGAATATAGGATTATTTATTTGATGTTTTTTCATAAATTAATCAGGGCCTAACTCAGAAATCGTTGTGTCTAAAAAGTTAGCTTTTAATGTCTCCTACATCATCCACTTGGTTGTTTTAAGGTATTCTAGAAAATGGAATTTATGTGAATTTATGAAGAAAAAAATAGAACATACTGGTGGTCAACCATAATGGCTCATTCTAATATCATTAATCATATGAATTGCTTCTTATGTGTGGGCAGGTGGGTGGAAGGGTAACCATGGTGATTAACATGTATAAGGAAGAGGGGTTAGAGAGAGAGGGAGAGAGAGAAGTATGAGCAATTCCACCAATTGGTCGTCATTTAGCCAACTATTTGGCTGAATTTTTTAAAATAAAAATTGGACCCAAAATCGGCCGACATAGCGGCCGATATAGCGGCCGACACATTATTTATTTACCGATAAATCGGCCGACAAATCGGCCGATGATCGGGCCAATTTGGAGAAACTTTAGAAATATTTGCAAATGTAAAAATAAAATTGCCGACATGTCGGGGCATAATACCGACTATCGGAAAATTACCAACATAGTCGGATTTACACTCTCTCTGTTACCGATTTGTCGGGAGTTTTTACCGACTTTTCATCCGATTTGTCGGTAGTTGCATATGGCTTTCCATATATACATACAATATATCATCCATACATACATGTATATATTTTTTTTAAAAATATTTTTATTGGCCACATTACATTACAAATCATTATTTCATCTTTTCGCCTCAATCTTATCCTATGACAAGTTGTATAAACGATCCAATTGTTTGATATTCAACTATCACTATTCATTTCAATTACGATGTACATTTCTCTATGGTATCACCCAGCTGTTCAGTCGCTGGTATATTCTAGGATGTAAACATAGTCGCATATATACCGCATACCATATATAACAAACATATAGTATACATAACATACAGAATACATAACACATATATACATAACAAGTCTCTGTTTTCCTCTCTCTCTCTCTCTCTCTCTCTCTCTCTGTGTCTTTCTACACATAGTGCCGCTCATTACTCATTATACTCAGGTATAACTAATTTGCCTAAATAATGTCTTAAATTATAGTCAATGGTAATATTTGTAATTATGTGTGTACCTGATAAGTCTTTATATAAGGGTCATAACACTCTTTAGTTTGTGAAAATATTCCAACTAGAAGACAAGTTACAGCAAAAAAAACCATTCAGTAATGGTAATGCTAATGGCAGCAGCTAAATAATGTCTAAAATTATGTCGGAATACTTATGCTCATTACTCGAAAACTATTTGAGCCTTTTCCAAAATTTAAAATGTATTAAATACCTGAACATATCTTTTTGACTGTCCTAAAATCATATAATTATTGAATCATTATCTGTACCTCATTTGGCAATCGTTGCTAGTAAGGATTATATAAGGTGAATATTTTACAATATGAAAATATATATTAAATTAGTAATTAACGTCTGTACAGGCAAGTTAATTAAGGCTATGAACTTGTATTGTATACCAAACGAACCGGGGATTACAGAGCTTTTTAAAGTATTCCAATCCGTTGGGAAATGGCGACACAGTGGCCCAATATGTGAAGTCCGAATTTAGTCCGAAGTTAGTCCGAATTCGGACAAAATTCGGCCGATTTCGGCCGAATAAAAGAGGGTTTTTACTATGGAAGACCATTTACCCATATACCGAACTTCGGTTATCCGAATTGGATCAATTCGGCCGAAACTCGGCCGAAATTCGGAAAACTCGGCATTCGGCAATCTTTTATGCTTATATAACATACATATATACATACATACATACATACCTGTGTACATACCATATATCATAAAGATAAGTCTTTATATAAGGGTCATAACACTCTTTAGTTTGTGAAAATATTCCAACTAGAAGACAAGTTACAGCAAAAAAACCATTCAGTAATGGTAATGCTAATGGCAGCAGCTAAATAATGTCTAAAATTATGTCGGAATACTTATGCTCATTACTCGAAAACTATTTGAGCCTTTTCCAAAATTTAAAATGTATTAAATACCTGAACATATCTATTTGACTGTCCTAAAATCATATAATTATTGAATCATTATCTGTACCTCATTTGGCAATCGTTGCTAGTAAGGATTATATAAGGTGAATATTTTACAATATGAAAATATATATTAAATTAGTAATTAACGTCTGTACAGGCAAGTTAATTAAGGCTATGAACTTGTATTGTATACCAAACGAACCGGGGATTACAGAGCTTTTTAAAGTATTCCAATCCGTTGGGAAATGGCGACACAGTGGCCCAATATGTGAAGTCCGAATTTAGTCCGAAGTTAGTCCGAATTCGGACAAAATTCGGCCGATTTCGGCCGAATAAAAGAGGGTTTTTACTATGGAAGACCATTTACCCATATACCGAACTTCGGTTATCCGAATTGGATCAATTCGGCCGAAACTCGGCCGAAACTCGGCTGAAACTCGGCCGAAATTCGGAAAACTCGGCATTCGGCAATCTTTTATGCTTATATAACATACATATATACATACATACATACATACCTGTGTACATACCATATATCATAAAGATACACGTGAAGATATGCATAAATGATATACACCATATATACATACAATATATCATCCATACATGTCATGTATATATACCACATACCATATATATACTAGAAAAGCTGATGCGAATTGATTAGACTTTGTAACATCCTGAATTACCCCCCCCCCCCGCCCCCTGCCTCCCCCCCCCCCCCCCTTCCAACCCTTGTCAACCCACCCCCACTCCTGCAAACCCCTCGCTCACACACACCCGATTCTCTAAATGCCCCCCTCGTTACACGTTTCTTACACGTTTCATACTCCCCCAGTACTTCTCTTACCTCATTTATGTTAGAGGAAGTGTAGAGATAAATGTATAAATATATGTACACTGGAATAACAAAAACAACCCCGTTTGAATGTTTAACCATGGTATATAATTTTTGTTCTTTTATTGTTTGTGTATACTATCTTTCACAACTTGATGTTAACTAGATATCACCCATCTCACCTCGACTGTAAAAGTATTGTATATAGAATGACAGGTACCCCTTTTTCCATCCCATCATTTCTCCACTCATCTCACCTCACCTCATATCATATCTTTTCATGTTTTTCCATAAATGTTCTTTTAAATGTTCTTCTAAATAGTAGATATATATATTGGCTTCTCAAGGAACATTGTCCAATATAAATGGCGCGAGGAAATTAGTTGATTTATCTTATCTAACTTGATGTAGCATGTAATTGTATATATATATATACCCCTCGATAGAGCTGGAAAGAAAAATCAGGGTGCTACGAAAATCACCTCTAAGGTGAGAGCGTTAACAATGTAATTTAAAGCCAGAATAAAATTCTGTTCAAAAAAAAATATAACTAACATATAGTATACATAATATACAGTGTACATAACATACAGTATACACAACACATATATACATAACAAGTCTCTGTTTTCCTCTCTCCCTCTCTCTCTCTCTGTCTTTCTACACATAGTGCCGCTCATTACTCATTATACTCAGATATAACTAATTTGCCTAAATAATGTCTAAAATTATAGTCAATGGTAATATTTGTAATTATGTGTGTACCTGATAAGTCTTTATATTAGGGTCATAACACTCTTTAGTTTGTGAAAATATTCCAACTAGAAGAAACGTTACAGCAAAATAACCATTCAGTAATGGTAATGCTAATGGCAGCAGCTAAATAATGTCTAAAATGATGTCGGAATACTTATGCTCATTACTCAAAAACTATTTGAGCCTTTTCCAAAATTTAAAATTGATTAAATACCTGAACATATCTATTTGACTGTCCTAAAATCATATAATTATTGAACCATTATATGTACCTCATTTGGCAATCGTTGCTAGTAATGTATTATATAAGGTGAATATTTTACAATATGAAAAAGATATATTAAATTATTAATTAACGTCTGTACAGGCAAGTTAATTAAGACTATGAACTTGTATTGTATACCAAACGAACCGGGAACATGTCAGCATTACAGAGCTTTTTCAAGTATTCCAATCCGTTGAGAAATGGCAACACAATGGCCCAATATGTGATGTCCGAATTTAGTCCGAAGTTAGTCCGAATTCGGCCAAAATTCGGCCGAATTTTGGCCGAATAAAAGAGAGTTTTACCGAATTTCTCCCGAATTTATTAAATATCGGTTCGGCTCGGTTCGGATATCGGATCATTCGGCAAATTATAAAGGTCGGTTATTACCGATATGAGGCCGAAATGAGGCCGCACAAAAGAAAATATTTCTGATTTTTTTGTTTTCGGTGAGAGTTGTTCTCTATGTTATTAGATGGCGTATTGTAATTCGGGGTTCGGTATCGGTTCGGGGTTTGGTTCGGTTCGTTTCGGGCATCGGATTTCGGCATCCGATTCGGAGATTTGACATCGGTTGATGGGTAAAAGGTCTTCCATATTTTACCGAATTTCTCCCGAATTTATTAAATATCGGTTCGGCTCGGTTCGGTTCGGCCCTAATTCGGCAAATTATAAAGGTCGGAACTTCCCGAATTTCGGCCGAACTTCGGCCGACATCCAACCTCCGACATCCGAGTTAACTGACATCGGCCAAAGGATTTCGGTATGAAATAGTATGGGGAAGTCAAGTTCGGGGTTCGGTATCGGTTCGGAATTCGGTTCGGATTGGTTTGGTACGGTCTCGGGCATCGGATTTCGGCATCCGATTCGGATATTTGACATCGGTTGATGGTGGAAAGGTCTTCCATAATAAAATGTCATTTTTTGATATGACACCGGCCCTGATTATATCTTAAATGTTGAACTCCAGGTGGGAACATTACGATACATGGCCCCAGAAGTCCTGGACTGTTCGATAAGCCACTACAGCGATACTAGGAATCCACAGTGTACATATGTCCATCCTGATGCTATGCGGGCTACGGACATCTACTCTCTAGCTCTAATTTTTTGGGAGACACTATCTAGATGTCGAGATGTAGGAGGTAAGTTAAGTCAAAAGCTGTAAAATATAAATCGAACTGAAAGGCCGCTATTAAAATGTTGCTATACAAGTTTAGGAAAATAAAATTCGAATTATTGATATGCATTTAATTACCAGCCAATGAGCAACACTTATATGAAGATTTGATAAGGCAGAGTGTTGACATTTATCTTGATATATATTTTGTAGGTCAGCTGCATGGATATCGACTAGCATATGAAACAGAACTTGGATGTACCCCCTCTTTCAATAGGATGGAGGAGTATGTATCACACGACAGGAAAAGGCCACACATACCAGTTCGCTGGTTCACACATAGTAGTGTAGGTCTATACGTTTTGTTGTGTTATGCTGGCTTCTTATAGATATACAAGTTATTTTTTGCCATTGCTTTGAGATTCTGGAATACTGCTCTTTGAATAGTACTTATTTTGAATCATATAGATGTAATACCAGTGGGCTTGTTTTATCCCATTGGTTTTTTTCGTAGAGTCACTTGAAAAAAAACGGTGGTTTACTATGGGAACTTATGGGAAAATGTGGGTTTTTTCACGTTTTTTGGAATAATAAGAAATGTCCAGTCCAAATTAGTTTAGATTTGCTACACTTTTATTTGAGGTCATACCCCACAAATTAACAAAAAAAATCATAATATGATTTTTTTTAAATCGGGGTCAAGGTAAGATATTATCTTACCCCGATCAAAAAAGAGTTAGAGACCTCTAAAGTTGACCATGTAGTCCACTTTTCATGGCTGGTCTGGCTGATACTATTCATTTCACATTAATATTCGTCATTGCACAGACTTTTAACTCATTTACATGAAGTGTCATCATCAGCCAAAGGGGTTTTTGCATCAATATGATTGTGAGTATACTTCCCACAAAAATGTTTATTTGTCATGGCAATAAAAGAACCTATGCGAAAATGATCAAAATGAATTTTGATTCAGACAAAAGACACTAGAGGAACCACCGCTATCAGATTTTTATGGGAATGACTATGGCTATAATAGTTCAACAAGGAGCCGCATAAGGCCGTATTTTCGGACGCACCCCTATATCTTTAAGGAGCAAGCATACTTAATTTGGCCCGACTTCCGATGGTGGGCTTTGTGAATGTAAAGGCGGAAATTTGAAAGTTTGAGGGACTTTTATATATATGAAGATTTCTCACTAACAGAGGGATCCATTCAACTGAGAAGAGAAAGGGATTGTTCGTTACCCTATAACTGAGGGCACAGAAATATCCCCCAGGACAACATAACAAGGGGGATTTAGTGATCGGCATGGGCCTAGCCATGGGTTTAATATCTTAAACATTCCAGACAAAATCCATCTTTGGGATATTTTTCAGTTATTCAGATATTTTCAAATTCTTGAATAGTACAGACAAAGTAAGACATTAACCACTAGGACTTCACCCTTGAGAAGAAAGCTGCCTTTTCTAGCATTGATTTAGAATCTTTTGGGCTTGTATAGTAGAGTTAGTTTTCCCTGTCCACCAAAACACTATTTTTGGGGCTTGTTAGGGTTATTCCAAAGATTTTCATTTTGATTAACCCATTTGATTTATCTTGATGTTGTTGAATGGAGGATTGCATTGCCTACTATATTGAAACTCCTGTTTTTTATATTAAGTTGCAGCCACGAAACTTTTGAAAAATCTTTAATGACTTAAACACTTTAATTAATGATGCTTCAAAGTTTTCTTATTTTTTCAACCTTAATCATTGTCACAAACATTCTATTCTGTTTACATTGCAGGTTATACATGAATATTGTACAACGATCACAGAATCATGGGATCATGATCCTGAAGCCCGACTCACCATTGGCACGATAGTTAATCGTCTCATTATGCAAACATGTGCTTGCGAATAGTTCAGGCACGAGTACGTTTGGTTTGGAATGCTGAATATGGTAACTGGTCTGTAAACAAGCCCCTCCCAGCAAAATGCAGATTTGCGAGTAACTGGTAAACGATTATTTGGTAGGTAAATATACGTTGGTGTTGCTACAGAAGAAGTTCCTAATGAGAAGGGGTTATACACATATATATATATATATTCCTCATTAAATGTGCTTTTTTTCAGAGTTGAAGAAAAATACCTCAATAAATGTTGGATGTTCTTACAAGCACAAAAAAACTTGCTATTGGCATTTTTTATATTTTCAAAATGGAGCTGTTTGGTATGTAGTTCATCCCGGTATGTACGAGAGTAGAGGGATACTACAGTACTTATGCACAATGTCATAATTATTTTATTGTATTTAAATATTTTATTCCAGCCAAACATTATGTTATATACACTGTTCTCAGTTGTAGCTGTACATCGAGATATAGTAATCGTAAACAAAAAATAAGGTATTCGGTCAGTTGTTATCCAAAATTGTTTAACAGTAATAGCTATTAGCAGCAAAAAACGTTAAGAAAAAGGTGGAAGAAGCAAGAAAAATAAAAACAATATACAGAAACAGAGGGGTTCTTACAGTACAACTAGTACAAAACTGGCGTCTACAATTTGAAATCATGATAGTCCCAGTATTTTCCCCATATATAAACTGGCTACGGCGCCGACCATTGCACAGAGTGGGGCAACTGCGCGACTATCACTCAGTGTACGCATTGGTACAGGTGCACGCTTATCACTCAGTGTACTATAGATTTTAAAGTTCTTCTCATGTAAGTTATTATTTCCCCATATATAAACTGGCTACGGCGCCGACCATTGCACAGAGTGGGGCAACTGCGCGACTATCACTCAGTGTACGCATTGCAAAGTACATTCTTATGTAAGTTATTAATACTGTAATGATTATCCGCAGGGATGTAGGGATATATATTAATTAATATCTCCTTTGTTTCTCCATTCTCTCCCCTACAAACTATTTCGAAATCCCAGCAAGTGTATATATGTTTTGGTCAAGCTGAGTCTATTTCACTCTGGCCAGTCCGGGTCAAACCACTCTAATAGAGAGGGGTGGCGGGTCAAACCATTCTAATAGAGAGCTAGGGGTGGCCGCTATATAGTGTGAGGAGTGAATGTCTCTGTGTGTGTGTATCTCTCTCTCTCTCTTCTCTCTCTCCCTCTCTCTTTCTCTTTCTCTCTCTTTTCCCCCGTCCTACCTCACTACCATACCTGTTACAAACAGATGGAGACTCTCTCTTCTATCTCCCTCTCTCTTTCTCTTTCTCTCTCTCTTTTTCCCCATCCTACCTCACTACCATACCTGTTACAAACAGAAGGAGGGATGAAGGTGGGGCGGGGGATAAAAGGGGAGGGAGACACACTCTTTCAACCAACTTTTTTTTTCCAACCAACTGTTTTTTTGACAAACTTTTTTTACAACCAACTATTTCTACGTCCCAGCTTTTTTTTGACAATTTTTTTTTAAAGAACCAACTTTTTTACGACCAACTGTTTTTCGACCCAACTTTTTTTTTCTACGTCCAACTGTTTTTCGACCAAACTTTTTTTTTGACGTCCCAACTCTTTTGGCCATTTTTTGACCCAACTTTTTTTCCAACCAACTATTTTTACGTTTTTACGACACAACTCTTTTTTTTCCAATTTTTTTTGACCCAACTATTTTTATGGCCAACTTTTTTTCCGACAAACTTTTTTATGACCAACTATTTTTACGTCCCAACTTTTTTACGACCCAACTTTTTTTTTCCAACCAACTTTTTCTTTCGACCAACTATTTTTATGGCCAACTTTTTTTTTGACCAACTTTTTTATGACCAACTTTTTTTCGACCAACTTTTTTATGACCCAACTTTTTTTTCCCGACCAACTATTTTTTCGACAAACTTTTTATATAACCAACTTTTTTTAAAGATTCTTTTACCAAAGTGTACCTGTCCACACATTACTCATTATTATTAAGGAAGGGGAATAAAAGGGGAGGGAGAGCAAGGGAGGTAATCGGGGGGGGGGGGAGGAGAAGGAAAATTGATAGATGTATAGGTGTGTGCAGGGGGAGGGGGTGCAAATTTTTTTCCATGAAACCCTCTTATATCAGTCATTCTCATCTCTCCTCTCCCTCTCTTCTCCTCCCCCCCTCTCTCTGTCCCTCCCTCTCTCTCTCTATCTCCCTCCTACACCTTAGGCCTACTACCCCGACATAGGCCCCCTGTGATTTTAGCCATTTGGGGCAATCAAACTAATATAAATCTCCAAATTGAAATAAACGTCCAATAAATTGTTGGATTCCTATAAGAAGTAGAAACACAACTGCCCTACAATCCAAGTGCCAAAGGCACTTGTTTTTAAAAAAATGGTAATCGAAAAACACAAGATCATAGATTGTCTCTTTTAATAAGTAAAGCTGTTTCTCTTTTTGAAACACATTTTAATTGCGTTGCACGACCATAAAGATTTGGCTTTATGCAAAAACATTCCGATATCGATGTAGCTAGGCCTACAACTCAGGTCATATCGCTCAAAATGCATGGATCCACGCGGGGACAAAGGATACCTGACCCAACTTTTCTCTTGACTTCGCTCCATTGGTCCCTATATCATGGTGTTTGTTATGACATATTTTCGAATTGTGTTCGTGAAATAGAACTGAAGTCCCAATTCTGCTTCTACTTGACATTCCATCCTAAAATGTACTTTGCAAAGCTCAATTGTGATGGGGAGCTCAGTTGTATTTGTAAACGTTATGTATGTCTAGAGGCATTTATGTAAGCAATTAATTCAACGATTAACTCTTTAAGGGCGGCAGGGTTATGAGAAGGGGGTTCTTTTTGCCCTCTTAGAGTTCAGAATATTCAAAATTATTTTTCAGCAGTTTTCCTGTTCCGAACATCCCATGGTTACCATTTCCAAAGAATGTCTTTTTTTAGTGATCTTTAGATGGAATGCACCGAGTGGTTGATATAGTATTTAGTGCCAGAATTAGCGTATCAGATACAAGAGGAGTGTAAATGTGTGTACATACATGTATCATTGAGAGTGTTGAAGCCACAAGCGATGGTGCATACTTTTACACCCCAAGCGTATCTCATATTTATTACACCCCTGTGCTGTTGCTTCCTATACCTTCAACATTGTATGTCACACTTGGTCAAAGTGGTGCATAACATGTGAGTTATGTCACCCTGGGGACATACAACAAGTAGGTCGGCCCAAAACGTAAATTACTTCTTTTATTTTTAATTATTTATATTTTTTATTTATTAATGGGGTGTAATAAATATGGAACAAAGCTCGGGTGAAGTCTGTACACTTGTTAGTGACCTCGGGAGCACAGAAGATCTCCATATATACGCTTTATCAAAACAGCCACGAGTTTGTATTCCATTTTTATATTAGAACTACCATGTTTAAAAGGTCATTTATACCAATTCATTTTATTCAGCATGAAAAACTGAGTAAATGATATTTTTGCACAAATGTACAATTTTAATTAAAAAATTTGAGTTTTTTAAACCAAATTACCCTTAAATATTGTATAAATAGACGTCATTTCTGACCGATTTTGCTACAATCTGAAATCGACCTGGGATTTTCCCTATTCAACAGAAGCATTTTCTGAATAGCGTTCGTCGAATCATTTTGAAAAAACTTATCTGGGGAGGGGCGGGTGAGGATAGGATATGCTAATATGCATTTTTTGATAAATTGGCAAGATATTTGTAAAAATTACCCAAATAGTGTTGAATACATTCACTGTTCACCCTTAAAGAGTTAAGAATGGGTCAGACCTGGTATGTCAGGCACGGGCTGAATGGTCCAACATGACAATTACATCTTCCTGCCTTATTCTAGTTCTATATGTACATGTATTTATTCTAAATGTATATAGCAAAAAGCAATGGATGAGAGAGTAAACCTTTGCTTCATTTTGCACACAATTCTGAGTCACCAAGCAGCAATTTTAACAATAATTGATCATGGGGATGTGAATTATGTCACCACTACTATAAGTTGTTTGATAAGCTACATCGTTTATAATGCCGAATAATTGAATATATTGGTGTGCGAAAATAACTAGAGCAATTTAACGTAAACAACGTCGTAGAGAATGTATGGCAGATTTTGATGGCACGGAATCACTTTGCTAGTGGCAATAATCCCAGAAGACAGAAATGAAATAAAAAGGAGTTACAAATATAACGCTGTGGGGTACTGGGCGAACTGCCCTTAAATAGCCATGACGTAGCTACCACGAAAGAGACTAAAAGAAAGTGGTGACACAATTTGTATTCAAACGAAGCATGAGGAAGAGCAATAGAGCAAGATATTCGATATTGATTGGTTCCCCTGTATTTCGTGAAACAAACATATAGGTAGAATATCTTTCTATAGGAATGTATTTGTAAACCTAAATCACTTTCGTCATTCGTGAAATAGCCTTGAAGCCACAGAGAGCTAACTCTATAGGGTTTTATTTTCCAGACAACAAGGGTTCAAATTTATAAATTTATTTAGAACAAATAAGACATAATATATTAACTGAATCTAATGGCTTGGGTTGTAAGTAATAATGTGTATGTATACACTATTGTACAGACAGATGTTTGCTTTCTTTAAATTGAACTGTGAAATACAGTCTTTAATTGCACTATAGTTCAGAGCATTATGCTTAATTTTGTAATGTTGGGCTACACTAGCTACTAGCACAACACTGTTGTCAAAACAAGATGTAGGCTACTTGAATCAATAAACGTTTAATCAATTGATTAAAGTATACATTTTCTGACGTTTGTAAATGAATTGTAGTAGTAGACCTAGGAGTACTTAGTTTTGAAATGGATTAAAGTTTACAGCATGTCTCAGTGACGGTGTACCTGCTGCCTGCCTTATGAACTAATTACCCCTTCCACACTACACTCCTACTGATTGCATTTTAAGGCAGTTAAATCTCATGGCTCTGTTTTGAGTTCTCTGCATGAAAACGTCAAAACCGGGTAGTTTGTAAAATCTATTATAAACAACAACAATATTGATACTTTTTGAATATTTATTTGTATCGCATGAGAATATCGGGACTTGTCCACGAAATTGTATGCAATAAAAATCTACTAAAAAAACATGATTAACAACAGGATTAATATGTCGACCTCTTTTGGAAAATTAATAGCAAATTGATTGACAGAAACTCTGTTTTTAAAAAAAGACATCTTATTCAATATAAAAAAATCTTTCAAGTTTGCAATCAAATCAAGTGATGAAGCTGTAAGTATGTAATAGATAGATTCATGCAAAATTACTGGATTCTGATTTAAATTGATCACCTATGATAAAGCTTTTCGGTTAGAACAGAGATACCAACGTATACAAGATACCAATGTGTACAAATAAATGTTTCCACTCGTTAGCATGGCAAGGTCGGTAATGGGGGACCCACTATGAAAGAGCTGGTTTACAGTAAATCAAATAATGTCAAGCCAATTTACTGTAGCCATCCTATGATTTTCAACTTATTTTTTATATGTGTGTGTGGTGGGGGTGGAGGGGTCATTATATTTAATCATTTGTGACTTTTCTTGAATAAAATGGTACTTACCCTCTAACAAAACATGTACTTTTGAAGTGTGGTTAATGAAAAGTGTGTGGACTATCCACTATATGTGCCCAGATGGGTGTTAGCAACTTCCCTTTGAACCACCTGGTGTACACGTTGGTACTGATTAACGTTGGTATCTTCAAATGAACATCATGTTTTGCCTCATAACTGTTTTATTATCGAGTTGCCTTAAGTCAAAATCCATAGGCCTAGGTGTTTTTTTCCGTCATAGTGCATCGCTCCATAACAATAGCCTCCTTAGAAATAGAAAGTAGGCCTATGGAATATGTGTAGGCTACACGTGGGTATTGCCACTTTTGGGGCCTTTTCTGCCTTTTTGAAAAATGACTAAAACGTCCTAGAAATAGTTTTCACGGGAGCTTGATATTATACATGCACAATAACTTCTAATATCGGATATTGAGATATTCTAAGCGCTTAGGCTACACAAAGGAATTATTTCTGTAGTTTTGCCTTAACAATGTGAATTTACGTTGGTATCGCACAAATTATTTCATTATTCAAACCTCCATAAACTTTCTTTAGAAATTGACCCGAAGTATACAATTCAGGACTGGCCTTCTCAAGACATTCGACAACAACTTAGGTAAAAGTAAAAATAATCTGACAAACAGTTTTTGCTCTATGAACAGTTGAATTCAAAAACGCTGGAAATGACAAAAAAATGCTCCATTTCTTTTACTTATGACCACGTATGCATAGGCCTACATACATAGGCGTACACAATATGGCTAATTCAGTAGGCTACTATTCTATATGCTACGAATCGCCCATCCGAGCTAATATTGTGGTAATAATGCAATTAGTTATCTGCAAAGAATCTTCTGTGTTGTATATATACAAAGGAAGCTCGTGGACAGATTGACCTTTGCGACGATAGATTCATCAGATCAGCTATCAAAGTGACCTACTTTTAATACGCCCACACCTGTGTCCTACGACCGCGTACAAGGCGTTCCCTAATTATATGCATGACGTCACCCGGCCGGCTAATCCGCATGGTGGCATCATCTGATGGATTCTTGTAGTGCTAGAGGGTCTTCATTCGCGATCTGACGCCATTCATCACTCATTTTCTTCGGTCCGCTGTTCCTAGCTGGAATGGTAAGAAGGTAAGGAACGAAACTGACTCTGGTAACTACAGCTTCAAATGGTATGTCTGACAGAAATGTGACTAAGTTTGAGCGCCATATGTTGTTTATCCTTCGCGTGAAGGAAATACATCGCTGCATTATCATGATCTCAGCGACGAGCGGACTTTGGCTGCCGGCTCAGCAGCTGTTGCTTCCGCTGGGGAATGCTCCCAGCCACCAGCCTCTCCAGAGTCGCCTGATGCATCGGTCAAAGCCTATATACTGCTTACTTGAGGGTCCCAGGACTATAGCTCGGTCTATTAATTACCACGCACCCCGGCACACACCGAACTGATGCTGATGTCCTGTGAATTCTTCAAGATGCCAGAAATTTGACCCACTAGTTCTTGCCTTGAAAATAATCATATAGGCCTACCCATGTACGTAATACTACAAAAACGGCATCTATAGTGGTAGCCTATATTTATACACACACACCACATCACACACCACGTGCACACACCATACGCAGTGCTAAGTAGGCCTAAGTCTCAACCGATTAGGCCTATGTAATTGTCAATAACAATAATGCACCGCTGTTATCTAAGGCAAAATGAGATTTAAAACGGTAGCCTACTTGCCTTTCTGGAAAAAATCTACAGTGAAACCCCAAATCAGTGGCTAAATCTTCGCCTTGTAAATTGATTTAGTCTGTGTCACAATCGAAAATCCTCAATCCCACACGACACCGATTATCGTGAAAATTACCCTTTACTTCCTTGACCCCCAACCCCTGGGATAGAGGCGGGATATTGTGGCGCGATTTACGTCTATATTTTAATCAAGAACAAGGTCGATCAACCCTCCCTACGCCATTTAAAATACTTCATGGTGTGCTTCACGTTTGAATCCATAGACATAGCTCAAGGAGGAGGTTCACGCAGAACCAAGTGGGTACCCATATGCTCATACCCATTTTCAAGGAGAAAGGGGCAGATTTTGCAGTTACCATCAAGTACGGTAGCCTACATGTAGGCCTACCTTCAATCAGTAAAAAAGGCACTCTTTATTTAGCAATAAAGCGTGTGTCAGGGAGGACATCATATAGTATTTGAAGACGAAGGACAGTCACACGTATATTTCTGAGCCTACCCGATATGTGCAGATTTGATATACACCACGCTGAGTCTGATTAGGCGGAATTTAAATATATTATTTTCTTCTATTGTATCTGTATAGTTGCAGAAGAGAGAGATGGATTTTCTCCTCGCTTTTGTAAACAAAAAGAAATGAGGGTGGGGGTGGGGACTCCTAGACTGGTAAAATCTCCTTGTTTTATGATATAATGGTGTTAATCTCAGGAAAAGATACTTGAAAAGGGTAAATTTTCTTAGGTAGAGAAGAAAAATAGGTACCGGTACCAAATTTGGTTCTGAGTGGGCCCGGCCACTTTCCCCGGAATGTGTGGGGTGAAACCTAATCTCCTATGGTGCATAGCTATTGTACCAAAGGCGATGCGTGCCTTAAAGGAAATGCAATCGAATATAGGGGATACACAATTATACTTAGGCTATATTATATTGTTATAACTAACATAATTATGTACTCTAAAAATTGCAGACAATAATGGGTCGTCATCGAAAGCATCGCAACTCAAGTAGCTCAGATAAATCAAATGGGACATCCGAAAGTCGTCAGAGAAACCAAAGTAGTCATGGAGATGGGAAAGGTCATGCAACAACCCCTTCCCGAAGTCAGGCCCTTCTTGGCTTCGACCTTTCTGACCTAACGAGCTGGAGCAGATTTGTGCAATTACTTTCCAAACCTATGGATCCTGCAAATTTAGCTGTGACAAGAATACTATTTGGTAGGTGTAATAGTTTCTTATAGGGTGGCTTGAAATAAACTATTTAATAATATTCATGATGTAACTAATAGATCTATACGTGTATACCCTACAAATAAACTTTAACAAAGGCACTTAATGTATGTATGTATGTATATATAATGCTTTATTTCCGGACTTTCAATAACATCAATCAATTTTTTACCGAAAAAGGGGTGCCTCTCTTCTATGAAACCATAGGTCTTCCTGAGGGCCCCCTTCCAAAAATGGAGCCACGTTATTAAACAGTTATAGCAGTAGTTAATAGATATTTAAATGCAGCGACTACACTAGTATGACAGATTAATATGGCAGTAAAAACAGCACAAAAAGACAAAACAATAAACAATAAATTGGGCATGCTACATGCCATGAAGCGAGATCAGATGTCCTGCATGTTGATAGTTTTAACATTGACTGAATGTATTAATATCCGATTTGTAGGTCTCTTAATGGCCACTGATATCCCTCAAGAAAGGGGCTTAGGTTATGCAGATTACAATTGGGGTGATCCAGAGGAATGTCGCTTCCCTCTGTTCAACTTTCTCAAAGTGCTACCTCTCCAATGGATGTATATGGTCTACCTCGCTATGTTTATGGGTAGGTATAACCTCAAGATACTTCGTTTTATTTTTTCCCCACAGATAAACCATATAACTCTTCTTTTATCAACCACATGTATTCAGCAGGGTCCGCAAAATTTGCCAAATCAAAACTTAAACAGCGAAGACAATGTGCAACCAGAATAAGAAATTAATAGTCGAGATTAATTGAATCTCGTTTATAGATACATCCATCTCCATTTCCTATTAATGATATGTGTACCGATTATACACAGTATTTTATCAATTTCCAGGTGCTGTTGGTATAATGCTGGGCTGCTTGTATAGACTGAGCTGCCTGGTATTCGTGGGAACATACTGGTACATTTTCCTCCTCGATAAAACCTCTTGGAACAATCATTCATACCTGTACGGCCTTTGTGGGATCCTCTTCCTTCTCACCGACGCCAATAGATATTGGTAAGACGACAAACATTTTTTTCTTATCCATACTTTTTTTGACGTGTTTATGACAACTCTTAACCTGTTTACAATGATCATACAACGAGGAATAGTTAACACGTTATATAATCTGCTCTTTACTGATCTTGAAGATGACTAACGATATGGTGCTAGTATTTTGAAGTTCTGTTAACAAAATTATCAATGATATTCTAAATCGTTTTGATGTATCATTAGCTGAGATGTTTCTCTCCCCATCTCTTAATCGTTGCACGTATCATAGCAGTGTTGAAATGACCTTGAATCTATACAAGAACAATGATCATATTCCGGTCCCAAATCACCGAACACATAAAAGTGTCCACGTTTTTAGACACCTGTACTAAATAGGAAAGGTGAGCGGTCAACTCTGCCATACTGCTCAGGTAAGCTTGGGTTCATTTCCCGAGCCAGGTAAGCCTTACAAGGC
Organism: Sthenelais limicola; assembly: GCA_942159475.1. NCBI lineage: Eukaryota > Metazoa > Annelida > Polychaeta > Phyllodocida > Sigalionidae > Sthenelais > Sthenelais limicola. The sequence continues at coordinate 54,288,068 of OW804095.1, read as the reverse complement.
CCCACTTAGATCAAACTTGCGACACAAGGAAACAAGAGACAGCCGTTCCCCCTGGCAGGCTTTTAGAGTGGGTCGCCTACGCATTTGCCCTGTTTTAAACGTTGGTAAAAGGAAATTGTCAATTGCTGTCTTTAAATACGATATGAAAAAGATTGTCCTGTATTCACGAAAGGAAAAGATATCCCAATTGGCTATATGAAATCATTTGACTCATTTTTGCCGTTTCCAGGTCCATAGATGGGCTTCTTTTTAACCGGACCAAAAATACACACGTCCCTCTGTGGAACTATACTCTTTTCCGAATACAGGTAGGTGCATGATCCATGTGATCTTATGTCTAAATAATATTATACATTTGAAAGAATGAGTTTAGATTCCAAATCTTGGATAGATGATTGCCATATAAATCAAAAGGAAATGAGTGATAGCTAAAAGAATGTTAGACTCTTTTAAATAGCATGCAAAATATTCGATATACCCAGTGGTTTAAATGTGATTAAATCTTAATTATAAGGAAGAATGGGAAATAGCAAGATGAATATGTGACATCGCAAGAATTAAGGTACCCTCGACTACAATAATACAATTATTAAAATATCTTCCAAGATTTGAGAGTGTCTATTGTGCCGTATTTCTTTTCAGTTGTTCTTGGTATATTTTATCGCTGGATTGAAAAAGCTCGATCGAGATTGGGTGGATGGTTATTCCATGAATGAACTCTCCCGACATTGGGTCTTTTCTCCCTTCACGTAAGTGTATTGTAGCTATCGAATAAATGTTATGAATGTTTTGAATTTAGTGGTTTAGTGGTTTCTTTAAAAAAAAAAGAAAAAAAAAGAGAGAGAAGTTACCACCCTTTCCTACCTAGTTTTCAGATATATAAATCGGAAACACACCGATTTTTGTTTGCCTGATCGGCCGTTCTGACCCGACCGCTTCAATGGCGACCATGCCACATATTGACCGCCCTGTTTACTACTGGGCGCTAGCAAAGTCCTGTGCCTTAAAAGTTCAGGGTACCGTGCGTACAGTTGTACATGCCTCTTTGTATATTACCAATATAGGCTAGTATTAAAACTCCCTACAATCCCGGGCGTCCCTGCATAAGCGCAGCTTTTAATTGCCATATAATATATTTCTAGTGTGTTTCTAGTTCAAATAACAAGTTGATAGTATACATACTTATTTTTTCACAAATTCTTCTCTCCTTTACAGACGCTTTCTCACTCATGATCAAATAGATCTGTTCATCGTTCACTGGGGCGGTTTATTCATCGATCTCTTTATTGGATTTTTCCTCTTCTTTGATTTCACCCGCTCGTTAGGATTTCTTATTGGTCTCTCGTTCCACGGCATGAATTCCCAAATGTTCAGCATCGGTATACCATTTTGCCATCTTCACTTTTTTCCTCAGGATCTTAAAGAACATAGGTTCATACATACATAGAAAAGCTCATATCCTTAGGTTAGAAATACCAGTAATAGTTATATATGTAGCTATTCCAATTAAAACTGAGGTATTTTTCAAATATTAAAATACACATCAGATTTACATTTTAATATAATGTCATTTCTGAGATAAATAAGTAATCGGATGCTGAATCGTGTATATCTTTATTTCTGTTTATTTTTCTAGGGATGTTTCCATACACAATGATAGCAACAATGCCATTGTTCAGTCGCGCGGACTGGCCCAAGAAAATCATACGACATCTTCCTTTCTGTCTGCAAAATATTCTTCCCTCCGTGAAAGATCCCGAAGCTACCTCTCACTGCCTCTATCCAAAACACCAAATAAAACCCGAGCCTGTCCACGTAAGACCTATGTTAATTAATCTGAAAATATTCATGTTTTTACCTTGCTTTTGGATAAAATTGCGTATGAGATTCACAGAGATGTGGGCTCTTCGAGAACCAACTTGATAGTGCATGCAAAGCCTCAACCCCTCCGTTGAATGTTAGTCGTTCAAATGAATTATTCATCACCTATATTATTTGTAAGTAAATGTTTTCTTTTTTTGTGCTCAGGATGATCGGCGACACAGACGTTCTACAGAAAGATATTATAGCAATGCAGTAGCTCGAGATGAACCTGGAACACATCACTATATATTTAGTCTAGTCACTATTTTGTGGATCCTATCCCAATGTATTCTTCCTTACTCCCACTTCCTTACAAAGGTAAGAAACTTTCTTTATATTAAAGCTGGATATAGGCGCCAAGGGATAATGTAAAATATAGATTAAACAATTGGCCGGGATAATGTAAAATATAGATTAAACAATTGGCCGGTTCGTTTCACGTTTTCAGCCAGTTCGGTTTTCTAATCAATTCTCGGATTTTTATCTAGTATTCAACAAAGGCACTAATGTCATGTGAAACTCCAACGATAATTAACAATCAGCTGCTAATTACTATTTGAGTAATTTCTATTTAAGCAATTAAATATACGGAGGCATGGTATTTATATCATTTTCAACAAAATATAAAATGATTACATGTCATTGCAGTACGAGAATATCGCAATAACGTAAGTAGTGTTTGAGGTGTGCGCATGACAGTAATTCAGTTTGATCTAACATCTAACACATCTAGCATTTCGAAAATCGCAAGCATCATTTCTTGACTGTTTTGGTAAAGGGTACACCACTTCTTCTAGGTGAAGGGAAGTTTAGTGAATTTATTTGGTAGCTGGAGAATTTCCAATGACATGTTGTCATTCATTTGACTATGGTTAATTCCTCCTATTAAACAGAGGTCCCTGTATGTTGATTTGGCGTATTAATATATACACAATCTGTAAATGTTTAGACTTTAGATTGGAATTTTTTTTATTATATTGTCAAAGGTTAAAATTAAAAGATTTGTGTTCACTGAAAACAGCGACAATAATCATTAATGTTTAAATGTGTAAATGCAGAATAAACATCTTCAAACAAAACAAACAAAGTTTTAAAAAACACTGTTTTCATCCAAAGGGATACAATAACTGGACCAATGGACTCTACGGTTACTCGTGGGACATGATGGTCCACTCTTGGTCCACCCAACACGTGCGTGTGACGTACGTAGACCGGGACACCGGTCATGTTGGATTCATCAATCCTGATGCCTTTACCAGAAACAAGAAACGTTGGAGTTCACATTCTGATATGGTCAAACAGTATTCCATGTGTATTGAGATGAGATTAAAGGAACACAATATCACAGATGTAGAGCTTTATTTCGATGTTTGGCGTTCCCTCAATGACAGATTTCAACAAAGGTCAGTAAAAGATTCATAGTCATTTTATATCTTGTCCGCCGACTACTACTGGCTTTTGGCTTTTAATTAACTTCTTCAGGGAGAGGGCTCCTTGTGGAGGGGGCGGGGGTACTTAAGTATTGTTAGCTAATTCACTGCTCGGTGGAGATCTGGGTCTACCGGTCATAAGTATTAGGAGTCAAGCTAATTTAAAGTGTCAGTAAACCCCAAGATATTATGAGAAAATCAACTTCTCTGCTATTATTGAAAAGTAATCGCCCCGGTTTTACTTAATATAACCTAACATTTAGTGAGTTTTACCCATTTAAATGAGGGAAAAAGTAGTTCCACAGTTGAACACTCCATTCAAGGCGCCACTGCTTCCCTACGTCACAAAGTTTCGCCAATCTTGAAATGAACATGCAATGAACATATAGACAAGTCTTATAATTGCTGCTAGAAAGAAGGAGGGTGGGGTGGGCGGAAGGAGTAATCCCAAGGCAGGTGTGCAGACCAAAACAAACAAACACTATTACCCATTTATTCTTCCTCACAAGGTCAGAGTGAAATGTATGCAATGTTATTTCCCTCTCTTTTGATACACTGTGGCACCAAGGTATTACACATTTGTGATGTGTTTCAGGGAAATGAGTCACACATCACAAAAAAAGAGGATTTTGAGATAATGACCATATTTTGAAAAGACGACATCAAGCCGATTCCAATGACAGTTAACAGTAGGGCATCTAATAAGTACTATTAGATTTTAAGTTTGATATCTTTATTTTTGAAAAACAGGTTTGGAATATTTTTGAGTAGACAATTACTAGTAAAGTAGCTAAATGTACTCTATAGGATGACCTTAGAAATGCATGGATTTATGTAATACACCGTCTTGAAATTTGGTACATGTATTAATGCTACTAGCAACTCAGAGGACACCAAAAATGAAAATATTCCAAGCAAGGGTTCTTGTGAATGAATTACTTAGGAAAATATCAGTTTTGTGACTTGTGGCTCATTTCCCTGAAACACATCACATTTTCTCACACCACCCTTTGTGTTCCTTCGTTTAAGGGGAGGACTAAACCCAATTATTGACCTCTCATTACAGGTGTCTTGAAATACCTGTATTGAATAACTGTTTCAATTGCTGGGAGATTGGGAGGAGGGTAGGAATATTATGTACATTTCAGGCGATACATTGTGACGTCACACAATACTCTCAGTGCCCTCTTGTGCTAAACAGACCTTTTCAACTAAGCTTTCTGAAGCTTTCTTCGCGCCTGTAAGTGACTATAAGTTAGACATAAATGGAGGTAAAAGAATTGAGACTTGGGTGTTGTATTTATGGCTCCATAAAGTTTGTTGTCCTAAAAGTGACCATGAACCCATTGACTGACCCTTTAATACTTCTGGCCGATCTGGCCCATAAATGTTCAATAGAGAGAGTCGGCGCATATATGCCATTTTAGAGCTATGGGTCAGTTTTTTCATGTGTGCTGTTTTGCATTTTTGTATGTTTTCCAGGACTATTAACGAAAATATGACTTGAATGCTCATTATTCCTGTGTCATGCTGTTCCCCTTAGCGAGCTCTTTCATTCCACATATACTTTTCTATGTCTCAAATTGATATAAAGTATCTAAAAATGCCAAAAACCGTTATTTTACCTTAGTTTTTGTTGAATAAATACAAACCAAATGAACCATAATAATATTCATATAGACATAGGCCTAGAAATGTATAATATATAAAACGTGGTAGCGTGGCCACTACATAGGGTGACAGGGTGATCCAACTATAAGCGATATGACAGGTTCTTTGAGGGGGAGAATTAATAACAGGACTTGTAAGCGTCTACTGTTATTACTCTGTTTATTCCAAACTTTGTTGGGAGATATGATGATATCGTTCATACACATCAATGAGTGTAGTATATTAAAAGTATCACAGCAGTAAAGAAAAAGTAAATAAAAGTAGTTGCCTAAGGTACTATATAGCTCCACCTTGTGGATACTATTTAACTACCGTGAGACGTGAGTAGTATAGGAAATATGTAATTGTCTATGGCACTATAGTCTGTCTCTGTTAACATGGAAGGAGTGGGGTGGGCGCTATAATTTTTTAACACTTTCCCCCGATAAGCCTGCTCGCATTTGTGGTCAGAGGCGAGGGTTAATGGATTCCCCCGATACGGCCGATCACATTTGTGGTGGAACAAGAGAATAAGGGAATCATTAGAAAAACAGCGATAAGCCAGATATATCCCAGCTGTGTTTTGAATCAGGAGATGACAACAAGCTTGATAAAATGGCATTATCTCTCGCCTCATGACAAATCAAAGAAAATGTGCCGCGTCCACGTTGCTGGAGCTACACTTTACAAATATTCACAAACAAAGAGCATTTAAAAAGTATTTTCTCAATGATGCGAGATTGGCACATTAAAATCCAATTTATTTTGTTGTAATAATTCTATTTGAAATATTAGGAATAGCCTACCGTTGGAAAATAGAGAAGTTGATGGAATCACTTGATGCAATTAAAAAATATGTATTTATCTTTTTGTCTATCTACTTTTGGTAAAGTGTAATTTGACGTAATGCATATAACTGGAGGCAATTTAAAGGGAGGAAAAATTAAAGTTTTAAACAAATAAATATAGTGATTACATGTTTAGAAATGCCCTAAAACATCCATCATTTCTTCCCTCAGAGCTGCAAAACATTAACAATGAATTAAATTACACATATGCCGAATCATGGTGAAAATCTTTGTAATTTGACGTATGCATTTATTCTCCCTGTAATTATTTTGTTTCTGGTATTAGTGAGAAAAACTGCAATGTGATTTTTTTGTATCCATGTCAATGTTTATGATGAAGTTTTTTTCTTCAAAATTTCCACCTGTTTTTTTGGTTATACTTATGATGGTTGATGTGTAAACTGTATCGGAAGACGACTATATTGAAAGCCAAAAGCAAAATGAAGGCATTATTATATATAACCTTTATAGTGTCATTTCATGGTTCGCCGTATACAATTATATAGTTTCCTTTGAATAGAGCCTAAACGAGTCACAGGGATCGATATCACATGTTGCATTCAAATCTCTTAATTATTTTAGAATGTTTGATCCTCGTGTGGATTTAATACGGGCCGATTGGAGCCCATTCAAGCAGACCAAATGGTTGATGCCTTTGTTGATTGACCTATCTGATTGGCGAGGAGAGCTCGATAGGATAGAGAATTCCATTTACAACTCAACAGAAGATATGGATGTGGTATTCATAGCTGACTTTCCAGGTAGGTTTTCGTTTCAGGATTACAACATTAATTATTGTAAAATAGTGGGGAATTAAACTCAAACGCACATACCTGTACATTTTTCCATTCGGCGATGGGGGAAACATGTACACATAGGTACGCATGGGGTAAGATGCATTAATTGAACGCTGGCGGGAGTGAGAGCACTCAGATATCAAACTGCCTCTCCAGCATCCTCCACCTTCAGGGTAGGTTCCATCTACCCACTCTCCCAAGCCCCCAAACCCCACCTAATCAATTATCGCCATTATATTTCGGCATCAAATAATTATATGTTTCTGCATCCAACCTTTACATCTAGATGTAAATAACAATCATCCTGTAGCAATATATGTGTGTCATCTTATCACCTTTACAGGTCTCTCATTAGAGAATTATGTACAAGAGGACTTGAAAGAGACTGACATATCTATTCTCCAAGGAGAAGTTATCGTCGAGCTTGTGGATCAAAATAAAAACTTCTCACTGAAAGACGGGGATAAATTAAAGGTTTGATATATTTGAAGAAATTTGGCTATGAACGTTTAAAGCATCTGCATGTATTTTAAACTCTTTTTCGTACATTAATTGTGTGAGTGTTTGTATTTGATTCCATTTTGGATGAGTTTTCAGCTTCCCGCCGGAGAGTACCATAATATACACACAGTAAGTGGGAGCCCGTCCTGTTACATGTACAAATTCATCAACACCACAGAACGAGAACTCGCAAAAAATATCACAGAATTTGAGAAGAAATTGGATTTCTACCAAGAGTGGCGGAACAAATCAAAGTCTGCGACCAAAGGTAGATATTAAATATTAATTAGAAGGTACCAGTTCATGTTCTGAATTATTTTAATGATACGTTCATTCGCTTTGATGAATTAATGGATAATATTTTAGTGATCCAATGGAATTTTACAGATCATGTGATTATCAGAGATACCTATGGAATAGGTTTCCCTCTCCTCCGTTAGTCGTTTAGTTTATAGTATACACATATTTTGACTTTCGTATTTCAAGCTCTACAAACTACCTCTTATATGAATGTTTACATGTTCAAGATTATAAATAAAAAGACTCTTTTATAAGTTAGATATGATATGTATTAATATAGAAATTTCTTTTTCGTCAACATTGCCTGTGCCAAGAAAAAGATTTGGGATATTGACGAATTGTTTTATCGAAATTCGAAGGAATTTGTTGGGTCCAAACTGAATGCGCGGACATTTGGTGTTTGATATGCAGAAACTGAATCAAGTCATTGTTTCTCACTCAGCAATAAACTAGAAGGCGAATTTATCTTCAATGTTTATGTTACTTTTCATTATTTTTCTAGGGCAATTATAGACTAATCGGCATGCAAGGGAGGGGTCCACCCACCACTGGAGTATTATTTATCTTTATTTCATCAGGGTTGAGTAATGAGCCTTTTATTCCATGATTTGGCCGTGAGCGTACAATATAATCGATATACTTGCCGCTCACAAGGTGGACAATATAAATTCTGTGTATTGTACAGTGACGTCACGACCGTTCGTGACTATGAGGACAACACAGTTTGATGAAATTAATGCAAATAAAGTTGTTTTAAGGTAAGAATCATGGAATAAAAGCAAGAATAGCACAGTATCGCGTTTTCGGGGGGCTACATTCTCCTCGTATGGCCGAAAAACAACTCGGCCTACGGCCTCGTTGTTTTCGGCCATACTCGGAGAATATAGCCCCCCTCATACGCGATACTGTGCTGTTCTTGCTATAATATTTAAGTTATTTCACTTTGTTATACATCTCTAGATGCGGTGAAGGAAGTGATGAGGAACCCCGTGGAGGATAATCCAGAACTGGCAGCTGTCTATGAACAAGTGAAAGCAGAGCAAGAAAGAATCGTTGTTAAGTCGAACCGTACAGCATGGCAGCGATTCAAAGAATTCCTTAAGAAAAGATATCGAGAATTTCATAGAAGGTACTGGTTCTTGTCGTATCATTATTGGCACATATCGTCTGCATATAAACACTTTCCAATATATGTATAATTTTGTAGAGGGTTTTCTCTTTACCTAATTCCCTGCGACATGGAATAACAAACTGGAATCCTTTTACCAGAATTTTTACTTCAAAGTCGGTTTTGGTACAATGGACCGTTTCGAATTTCCTTTATAAGTTGTGTAACTTCACTTGAAATCCTTTTGGCGCAAATTATTGGAACATTTTATTTTCTAGAAATATATTTTAAGATGATTTGTTCAGTCATTTTCTTGACGATTCTGTAATCAAAGTTCAATTGGTTTCTATTTTCAGCGCGTCCATGACGAGGGTCGCACTGAAGAGCGTTATAACCGGGAAACCCTTTGCTCAAGTATTCAACGAAACAATAGGCTTTGAAGATGAAATATTAGAACTCTAAGATTACGAGACCTGTTTATCTAATTATTTGCTTCAACACCCCCCCCCCCCCCCCCCGTGAATTTGAATGTGTGAACCAAATGTGTGGGGTCCAAATTTGTGCCTTTAAAAGGTGGGTATAGATGGTATCGACAATGTGTGCTTAAGGATTGAAAGATTAATGAACTGAATACGATTTTGAATATTATCAGTTGTGAAGAGTTGATAAACATTTGGAGATAACCAATTAAGCCATATTAGACTTATAGTTAATCCATAGCGACATATGACTGGTCATACATATATATATCGTTGGTGTCTTCACGCGCTTTATTGTCTTTCTAAATGAATTTCCTGAAAAAAGAAATATTCAGAAAGCAGTTTAAATGTGGTGGATCTGAACAAATACGCTAAAACAAAACGGTAACTATAATGGCAACAACCCAAATCCCCTCAGGCTTCAGCTGCAATGTGATAGTTCCATTGAAGGAATCCCAATGCAGCAATCATCAGCTACTATTAAGCAAACAAAATAGCGAGGATGAATCTCTTACTGATGAGACTAATAAAAGGAATGGACTCTGAAATATGTCGTTCCATTACATAGAAACGTTGGGTTTGCGTGGCATTCTGATGTTGCTTAATTAAATGGCAAATTAAATGGAATATATTGTATAAGGCCCTGGCGAAATGTTCGTTTGATAAACACATAGGAAAATGGGGACCCATCTCACTATGTATTTTTATTTCATTTCTTTGAACACATTCTCATATATGTGCCACGAGTCCTTGAGTTTGGTCCCTAAATCACGATAAATATGTACAATTCTAATACATCCTTTCCAATCCCCAAACTTCCAGTCGGCAAAACACCACTCGAACAACGAACTTCCATACATGGAAATGCCATTTGGTGAAGTATAGATTCTTGATTAAGGACCTTTGCAAACATGCTAAGCTTTCATCTCCACGTACAATCACATGTGGGAAGAGTGGGAATGTGGTGCTGTGTAATTCACTTCAATAATAACAGCTTCAAAATGCGGGAATGTGACAATTTGTTTCACTATTCTACATGTAATGCACTTCTGTTTCATTCAGCACTCTTCTGATTGGATAAGATCTGTGCATAATTACAAAAGGGAATGTAGCTTGAAAATATTACAAATAATAAAATACAGCATTACTCTTAATTGTTGCGTCTGATTTGTTGTTAAAATCTGCAGATCATCTCAAGTAATATTCTTTTGATGGAACCTCAAAAAAATATGATGTGATGGGGAATGGTACAGGATGTCCAAGAAAATATGCCACCACCCAGGTGGCGCCTTTCTCTTAAGGCCGACATTCATTAGGCCGTAAAACGTGCGCGTAAACGGTGTGCAGGGCCTCCCGTTTAGGCACGAACGCTCCGTTCTGGCCCAGTGTGTGGGTGTGTCTGCGGGGATCGGTGATTTCTTTATCTTTCGCCAAATGCACAGGACATTCCCCATTACCCCTGGGGTTGCAATTGACAAGTGCATAACGGTGGATATCATATAGCTGGCCTTTGATAAACCAGTTGGCGAGCGGGAAAAAGAAAATTTGGATAACCCTGTTTTGATAGCAAAATTCCCTAGTAAAAAATACAGGAGGGAAAATCTTTCCTGAAATATACTGGGCCCAACATATTAATCGAGTCAATTTTATTAGATATACCTTTCAGTTTGGGTCCCTTCTGACCATAATTAAGTACTATATGACGGAATACATTTTTTTAGCAAGGCATTAAATAGGTCACAAAGATTTTAAGATGTCAGAATACAAGAAATATTATCTATTCTTTTTATTTCAAGCATGATTTTTGGAGCAGTTCCAACCTATGTATTTCACAGTTTTAGAGACTATTTTATGAATACATTTACGATGTGAGTCATCTCTTCATAAGCATACAAAAATGTACACGCATTACATTTACAACACAGAACTATAATCTATTATAGTTCTGTGATTTACAACAATGAAGGAAATTCCTCCGATGTGAATTAACCGAGAACATGCGTTTCAATCGCTGTCTTCTGGTGTACCAACACATAGAACACACCAATCTCCATTTTTTAAGTCTTGTGATTTGTTGAATATATAATTCGGTTCAGAAAAACTGGGCGGAAATATGTAGAAAATATTATGGAATTCTAATAAATGAGGAGGGATACTGTTTATTTTGAACTGAAAAGAAATATTCTTCTACATCCATACCAACGAGTTTAAAACACCAGAGATGGAACTCATAAGTCGGCAGAAAGATGTAACAAATTTCCCCATCTTATCTTGAATCTGATGGCCCAGGCGGTCACCCCTTTCATCCGAGGTTGTTTGTAAGTTCTTAAAGGGCCTTCAGTCTCCCCTCTCATTTTCCGTTTTGGAGGTGCTAGTGAAGTTTCTTTCACTATTGTTTAAATATTGCATAAATCTGATTTATAACTTGACAATCAGGTTCAGAACATCTATAGCTTGGGACCTGTACATCTCATTTATAAAAATAAAATGAAAATGAGCAAGTATCATGAAGTAATTCATTTGTTGACTAATTTTCAGTCAGTTTTTTTCCATTTAATCATGTCTTCCGATTTGATTTGAAGCATATAAATATATCAATGTGTAGCCTGCTCATTTTCCCATCCTTAGGTCTCATGATAATTCTTCAAATCAGATCGGAACAATGTTAAATGCAGTGATATTTCGATTTCTCTGTATAAATTAATCAGTTGAAATTTGCCAAAACATGTGGTTTTTATGGGCTTTTATGGCCCTTTCCCCGATTTTCTACCCCAGACCTCTTACTGTGCTTCACAGCAGGGTCAAACAAGCTCGGGTATAGCATCGGAAGTAGTTCCATCTCTGGTGTTTTAAACTCGTTGTCCATACCAATGTTAAATATGGCGTTTGGTGTGTTATGGTAATGCCGAAGGTACAATGTACGACTAATCACAAATTAAAGACATAATATTATTATAAAATACATTATTTCAATGATAGCATGGAAGTGTATTCACCTTCCCGGTGATAGTAATTACTTTCTGGAATACACAAATTAATACAGACTGGGTGAACACAATACAGGAATGGCTGGAATATATCTTCAGGATAGAAATGAATCAAAGGAATTTACATTATCACAGGTAATCCATCCATCCATCCAATGGAATGAAAAATAGAAGAAAAGACTCTTATAGTAAAGTAAACTAAGATCCCTGTTGACAATACACAACATAGTAATGAATTGAGATAGTCATTTGACTGTCATGAATAAACGTTGCAAATGATAAGACGTACACCACTAACCCGGTATGTGAATACTACTGCACACGAAGCACAATATTGCTCACATGTATACCACACCCCAGACATTGTAGAGAATCATAGCTTTTTTTGTTTTACACCAGGACTAAGTCAGCTCACACAGCTGATCTAATACCTGGAGGAAGGAAGTGAAATGGTGACCAGGATTCGAACCCATATTTTCAAGCCTCTGGGTCCAATGAATATATATATATACATGCATATATACGCCTTCCCGTTCAGTAGGACGAAATATGGCAGATAATGCGCGGGACCATACTTATTACTTGGTATTGTCTATAGACAAGTCTTTCTACCCACCAGGAATGCCCAGCTTATCTATGAATGGCAAACAGGAACCACAGGCATTTAGAGCCCTTCAAGCACTGCTATCACAATTCGTGGTATCCATGTTCAATAAATAGAAGACTTAAAAGCTTTATCATATCAAGTCAATAGCAATCGTGTGTATTCTTAACATTATCGTTAACACATAGAAACTAAATACAACCTACAGTTTCTCATGATACATGAATACTATGACATACAAGAGACCAAGATCCATCAGTTGATTAAGTGCAGCCATGTTTCATAGATGGCCGACATCAAACAAGATTGGTTTTGTTGAAGTTACAATCAAAATCTAATTTCTAGGTCAAAATTTAATATATTCCTGATTCAATCTTGAATAAATTCGCAACCAGTTGATGAATGCTACAAGAATCACATGGCCTTCAAAAGAAGACATCAGCAATAGCTTTGGACTTAGTTACGTATCTAATGCACTATTAAATTTAAAACGGCATCAGGCAACGGTTCCATTTTCAAGTGCTTGTCACTCATGGCTTTCTCCAGTGCATGAATATTTACCTGTTTAAGGGCTTCTGAAGATAAAACTTTTGTCCAAAAGAGGCAACCGGACATGTCAAGTAATACAAAAACATCCAAATTCACATGAAGTTTGAATGGTCTAATGTAAAAAAAAAAGGCAAAAAAAGCCCCGCTTAGCGATCATTATCTGATTCATAGCAGTTTTGATGCATGGCAGTCCCATCTGCTAGGCCTCATAGATATTTCCCACAACATAAAATCCCTTCAGCGGCCTCGCCTTTAGACAAACACATTGTACCACAATTAATTACCGAGTACTCAAATCGACAGCTTTTTAATCATCCACGAATTTAGGGGATAACTAATACAAAAGAATGTTCAAGTTGGTGTTTTTTTAGGTTGCATAGATATCTCCAGTCAAACTTAAAAACATAGCAGCTTTAAGCATGCTCAGTTGTATAAAGTCTTAGTTCACGTGTGTACAAGAACTATAAATATCATAAGAATGAAAGGGCAGGTATATTGGCACACGCCTGGAAATAACAAGAAATACAAATTTACTAACTACTTTCGAAGGCAACCAAATCAGTGAGGAAAGACCACGAAAACAGTTCAAAACACAATTAAGTTAATGACTGGAACGGCTGTCAGAAACGACATGAACGCTGCAAGATGGTTAAAAAATAACACGCACCAGTGGATCGCGATTTTGTGTACCAGAACGACATATTAACACTAAGTTGAATGAAGCTTCCTCTACGCGACTTGGTTGAATACTCGACACCGTAAATTTCTAATCTAAATCTAAAAACTTCTTGTTAAAATTTGTTGTAAATTCCAGTTAAAATGTGTAAAGTTAAACAAGCTAATTATATTGCTTATTAAGAGACTTCTAAATAAAATGAGTCTCCTTTGACGACGGATCAAAGCCGTTTTCAAGTGTATTAGAGCAGACGTTTTATACAGTGAAAGCACATTAAGATGGGTAATAGAACAATATAGAAAATAAATAAGAATCTGAGAGAAACAAAGTCCATAAACATGAATCTAAAGTTTATATTATTTTCATGCCATATCTTTCATCCCGAAATACGTATTTATCACCCATGGGGTGGTTCTGTAATCAAAAATGGTCCGTTTCAACATAAAGTATTTCTCGGAATGTTGTATCCGTATATTATATGATATGAGTAAGTCTACTAGGGTGCGACCATTTCATAGGAGGGGTGCAAAGCTTAGAGTTAATAAATCAAAAGTGATAAATCTCACTAAGATTTTTTTAAGTTTAAATGTTTTCTCTTTTTGTGTAAAGCTTGGGTAGGGGCGACAAATAGATTGTTTAGCCATTTGTATTGAATAGTTGTATTGTCTACCAAATATATAGTAGAAATACCTTTCTCAAAATAGCTTTATATCTCATAACGGTGGCAGAGATTACCCAAATAAATACATGCATTTTTTAAGGATCAGAAGCCTAAAATATTGATATGTTGATCGAAGTAGCAGACCCCTTAGGTTATTTCGGGCAGGCAATTAAAATATTCATTATTGTCTCAATCTCGGTTATCTCAGTTACCTGCCGCTAAAATGAAATGGCCCTGTCAAAAAGAATTTCCATTATATATTTAAGGGATGCTACAGTTGTACGTTCCAAACCTACCGCCCGGTTTCCAATTATCAATGCCAGCACTGACTTTTTACTAAATTATCTCCCCTTGCTGGCGTTTTGTTGCAAACCTTCCATTCAGAGTATTACATCGTTTCACATAAGATAATATAAAAGCGTCTTTCATCGATCTAGTAGATAGGATACACCCATAGCCCTCTCATATTAACATATATCCTACTCATTACAAAATATCAGAGTCCCACTGAAACAGTATAGTTATCACATTCTTCGTGCCAGTTCATTTAGTTAACGACCAACTACATTGCCGTCGCCTCAAATATTAGTCGTAGTCAAGCATTTAGTTTCAGACAGATTCTGGAATCACATATTTGACATTGTGCAAGATGTGGCATCCAGTAAAATTGACGAGAATATAATCATGTTCTTTAAGGATCAATTGTAGGAACTTTTCACATCTCTACGGTTCTTTTTCTTTTCCTTTTCTTTCTTCTTCTTGTCTTTTCCCCTTTTCTTTGTGGGCCTGCAGTCCAAGAGAGAATCATCCTTCAAAGACAATCCTGTGGGAAGGAATAACACACATTCAGACTTTGTTTTCTTTACAGAGATATTTATAGATGTCAGGGGAAAATGAGTGATTCAGCAAGTCAGGCACAAAATACAAACGCATAAATTGAAGATGAATTGAATTTAAACATATATGACAAAATTGCCCCTAACGTAGATTTACAATATCATGCAGTTTTCCTTATAACTCTCATTAACTCAGGCATTAAAATATTAATAACTTCACAAGTCCTTTTTCTGATGCTCAAGACTAGAGGAATGGAACCCGACCCGGTCGAATTCTCATGCTAGTCGTCCACAAAGCAGTGATTTTACTGGTTATTGTGTACTGATCCTTAGATATGTGTGAAATTAAGCATATATCAATATTAAATTTGTGATATTTGGTATTGTGTAATCGGTTGACTCAACCTATTATGACTACTCCATCTAAAAGCATCAGTTGCATCCTGTTTCCTTATGTGAATTCCATGCGTATGGATTGCATTTAATCTAAAATTTCCATTCACCAGATCAATTGTGCATGTCCTCGTGCATTTTCACTCGTGGCTCGCCTTTACATACTCTATCTACCTTCGACTCTAAGTGGCATCGTAACATTTTACATTGAAATATTGGCATTATATAATTCAGAAATTAGAAAGGAAACACAAGTAAATGATCGTTATCCCAAAAGTGGTCTGAACGATTTGAAAATAACAATAATTTAAGAAATGCTTAGGAATCAATTTCTTTTAAAAGGATAGGTGATAATTATTTTCAAATCTATAAACATATTTTTTGTTTGGCCCAAAGTAGAAAGTGTAAATATATAAGGACAGATATCAACGCCCGACTCGACACTTAGAGTCGAAATTGCATGCGGAATTAATGGTTGGTTAGTAGAAAATAAAGAAAATAACTCATACTTCTACTGTAAACTGAGTTCAAAGAAAAAAGACAAAAATATCAGAGCATATCAAAACATTAACAAACGAAAAAGATATTTAGGATAGGAAAGGGTACTGCAACCAACCTCAGTAAAATGTTGGTTCTAAACGGTACCATTAACTTGAACTACGTAAAACATACTTAATGCGTCATAACGGTGGGTACAGTATAAAATGGGTGAGGCTATACATCTGATGAGTCTATTATAAATATCACTACCAATAAACAACCAATTAGGTACGTACTTAAACTTATGTAGGTCCTTAGTGAAGGTTTAATAC
Source organism: Sthenelais limicola (assembly GCA_942159475.1). Taxonomy (NCBI): domain Eukaryota; kingdom Metazoa; phylum Annelida; class Polychaeta; order Phyllodocida; family Sigalionidae; genus Sthenelais; species Sthenelais limicola. The sequence continues at coordinate 54,271,574 of OW804095.1, read as the reverse complement.
AAAATAACATAAAATTTGACAATACAGTACATCTAAAACAACTGAGAAGACTAGAGGCACTTGAAATGAGATCTCTATTGTTCTCTTATCAGGGACTATGTATATAAGGGATTAGCTCGGTCGCTGAGCGCTCATGACTTCGAAATAAACACACTTATGTGTTGTATAATAGGTAGACGAGGCATAAAATACCTAACCTTTACGACCGTTGAATACCTAGAGGCAAGAATCGGGGCCTTTTATTTTTTTCTTGAACATGAAAATATATCATCTAAGGATTTAAATTTTAAAATCAGTTATGTGTTGTAGTTTCTCTGAATGTCTTGGAGCGCTGCTCCATCCCGACTCCTCAGGGCAGGGAGAGTGTAATGGTTCAGTAAGTGACCATGGGTTGGAGTGACATAGGTCATGAGGCAGGGCAGTCGCAGTAACCTTTCTATCAAGGGTCACTACACATGTACCATTATATGAATAAACAATATGTTCTAATGAGATGAGACACACCTTCACCACAATATTTTCATTCCTAAGTAATATACATACATGTATATAGCAAGTACATTGTACATAAAAAGGAAATATACAATAGACAATATAAATAGGAAAAATACCTTTTGCGTGCATCATCACGGCGATATTTTCGTCTTCTTCAAGGTATCTGATAACAAATATAACCATATATTTATTTCATTACATGCTATAAGTGGCGGCTTAGAAGCTCTTAGAGGAATCACGAGATCGCCCAACCTTAAGGAGGGCAGCGAAGCTCAAAGCTACTCTTTGCGCTGTAAAATAATATGTATTTGAAAGAAAATTGAATATTGATCCTTGAATAACCGTTAATTTATCTTCGAATCTCTTAGTCATGAAGTTTCTTAGTTATGATTATGTCTTAGACAAGTGGACTAAGGATTGACACCTCCTTATTACATAACATTCAACCCACAAATTTCAGATCCCACTTGCCCACGATTAATTAGCCACGTGAAACCCCACATCGACGGTAGGGTCCGACAATTTTATCACCAACCCCTTCCATGGCAAAAAAGGTATATATACTACTCTTAATATATACCTCCCTGCAAAAGGAGGGCAACACCAGATAAGATCTGGTTGAAAAACAAGAAAATGCTAACTCACCTAATCCTGTCTTCTTCGATACAATCCACAATATTATTACGTAGCACCACTGTCTCAATCAACTCTTGAAGTAAAGCCTCTTCTCTGATACGATCCGACGGCATCTTTTCTTCATCTAACCAATGATAAAAAAATATTAGGGAGAGACTTCGTTCAGTCAAAATCAAAAAGAAGGAGCCGGTAAATTCAAAGGAATCAAGCGGTTTCATCCTTGTCCTAATTTTGAAACTGCAATTAAAATCCTTCACAAAACAATGAAAATCAGCAGCATAACATGGAAGATTAATACATTCAATTAAAAAATTCATCATTGCTGATCTTAATAAATCATGGTAAATCATTTCTGGTGAGCCAGTTCTTCCAATGAGTGCCGTCTTTTTGACATAGCAAGTACATATCTACGTGTATAACGTTTCAGTAACTTAACACTAATAAGAATTTGGCAGTGAGAAATATCACTAGTGATTCAAAGCCAGTTATAGCAGAGCTAGCAAAAAGAGAACAAAATAAAAGATACATACAAATATCTATAGATCTATACACATGAAAATGTTTGGATATATATATATATATAATAACTGAACTAGCGAGAAAGAAGTCAAATAACTGAGACGATACCTGATTTCTGCATAAGGCACCTGAGTTCATACTCTAGTTCTTCATGCTGACTCTCAAGGTCCTGCTGACGCTGACGGTACATGAGGTCAGACTCCTGTCGTACCAACTCATTTTTCTGGTTGACGAGCTCAAACCAGGCGATCATCAGATCTGCTTCGTCCATGGCATCGTCAGACTCTGATCGAATTAATAAACAATTGTTAGATATACAAATTTACAGGTTTAAAGTCGGCAAATAGATTTTCTTTTACAGCAAATCCTCTTTCAGATAAATACGGTATTCAGAACTTGGTTCAAGTATCTCAGTGCGCAATGGGAAGGCTTATAAACAGCCAAACAAAGAACAGGATAGAAGCTCGCCTCCTAATAAGAGTAAAAACAAGCCGCAATAATTCCATACGAAATAGTAAAGTATGGGTGAAGGAAATCGTACACATAAAGATATCATTCACACTACATGCAAATCTAATTATTATTGCCAGTATAAAACGCAAATGGGTGTGCAGACGATAAGCCTTGAATTTAAAATAGTTAAGGTACTTCACCAAGGACCTCGCTATATAATGGTTTAGAAAGACGCAAAGGTCGCTGTATATTGTTATAAATATAAGCTGGTAAAAGAAAGGCCCTGCATTATGAGAGAAAAAGGTAGAAAACCTTATAATTGAAATATCGAAATCTTGAGATAAAAGAAAAAAATCCTTCCTGAAAGCCCCTGGCTATAACTTCAACAACTACAAGCAATCTCCACACAAAATTGTGAAAATATTAGTCTTCAGCATTGAGACCTTCTTTTGTTAAACCTTTCACTGGGTTCGATTTGCTTAAGTTATGTTTCCTTTATCAATTTTGTCAAGGTTTTGACTCCTATGGATGTTATTTCTTTTTAAATCCCATCAGCCCTCCACTAAACATGTTCTCCAATTGATAAAAGAGGTCATTACAAAGAAATACCGATTTATTTTCAAAATGTATGCGACACCTATGAGCTAGAGATGAAACATGATGATTTTTAGGAACTAAATTAGAGGGATTGGGGTCAGGGGTGAACTGAAGTTAGTAAAGTGTGGAGTCAATCTACCAGGAGATTGTGCACCTAAGCCCAAAGCCACTCAATGATACTGCTGTGTTCATTGGGTGTTAAACTGTCACCTGACAATAAAGTTCATATATTAAGCATATTGCCCCCTTACATTTTCGCTATTTTCTGAGCATTAGTGAATGAAAAAATACCTAGAATATTCATAATACTGTAACCTATTACTGATAATTGTATACCAACCTCGTGTAGTAACTTTGGATGTGGTTTGGATACCAAAACCGTCAGTATATACGCTAAATCGGCGTATATACCTTAAAGGTATTGTACTCAGTAGTAATGTTTTTTATTCTAATTTTCTGTTCTCAAAAGTAGACATAATTGGTTAACATTTGCTTCTATTGTATTTTTTCTAAATTATATTATAAGTGAACAAAAATTCCCCTACACATACATTTAAACAACAAATATATTACAGGATATAAAACATCGTATTGAATGATTTCCTTTACCAACCAGAGCCACTTTTCAAAAAACCATGATCGAGCGTTAACATAGCTGACCGAGCGTTAGCATGATGAAATTCTGCGTCAGTTACATGTTAATTTTTATTTTATATGAAACTGAACGTATACCACATTTGCCAGCATGAAATAAACTATTGTAACTAACTTCATATAAAGTATGAAACTTTCATCAACATTTCAATAGAAATGAATTAATCAATTACTTTAAATGTGTCCTAAATATTGACTGATTCGAAATATTGGTACGAGATAAAAAATCTATAACATGTGTGCTAGCATATCTAATCTCTTTATTGATAGCAAAAATCGTTATACCGTACATGAATAACTAAAAATATAAGTAAATAACCAATTAATGCACGAAAATTAATTAAGAGGACAGAAGACATTAATGCAATATTACCATCACCATATTATTACCGTTATGCTAATACTTTCCTAATTTAGAAAAATTACACTACTAAAAAGATGAAAACCGTTAAAGGTTTCCTATTAATAATACATCAGTTACATATGCCTATAATATTACAATTATTTGTAACCTCAATTATTTGTTATACTGTTAAGGCAACAGTAGGAAGAACCAATTTTGCGGATGCTGTATTTTCGCCATATTTCTATATTATAATGGTGTGACGATTAATGAAGAGAATGATTATTAAGTTCTAGAGGTTTTCATACATACACACACACTTACACCTATACATACATACATGCATATACATACATACGAAACGAAGGTGAAAGGAGACAAAGGTTATGGCAATAGTGTACTATCCATGGTAAAAATAATAAATCAATAAAAAAAAACATGAGAAGTACAAAATTCTGAACTGTCCAATGGCGAGATATCTGTATAGCAACATGCCAGGAACAAGACATCACTAAAGCCTTACAACGAAGATCCCACTTAAAATCTTTAAAAGGGGCCACTAAAATGGCCACCGTGTTTGTAAATAAGTAAAAGTCGGGATTCCATTAGTTTTAAAGTGCCCAAAGGCACTAGGATGCGGAAATAGAAGCAGTTGCACTGGGCCTATTAGATTATATAAACCACTCCCCCTCGCATAATCACACACATACATATATCTACATAAACAAGTAGAATATTAAACGAATTATGCTCATTCCTATGTAGTGTCACTCAGTGAGCACTTGGCCAATTGGACTTTCAGCTAAAACAATGAAGAGAGGCTATTTCTGACGAGTGTCCCCCCTCATATTGCTGCTCAATTTTGTTAAAGTTTGAACTGCATTCTCACACAAAATCTTGCTGAATTTACACATTATTATGACTGAATCTATCAATATTCTGCTGTTGTTACAGGTTTACACAAGAATTTGACTCATCAACATCGTGGTATATCAAAGCCACCACAGACGGGTCCTTCAAATATAAAATGTGGACGTTTATGGAGCCCTGTATCAAAAACAACCGGACACAGTCCTCGAAAGTTTTGGTCATGACTTAATTAAAATTTGGGGGAAAGTTTGTAAGTTTGGGCAAATCTGAGCTTTGAAAAATATCGGAAAACACTATGAAAAATTGAATAAGTCTGTATAAACACCCCCTCTCAGTATCCCCTATTGCACGCACGTGATAGCAGAAGGATGCGGAGAGACATATACCAATAGTTATATATATATATGCATTAAAGCACACTCCATTATGTCCGATTCCTATTAAAGAAATATGTTTCTCCATGTACGAAAATAATTAAATGCTACCGCAAATAAGACACCAAGTAATAGTCCATAAAACATGGTGAGGAACGGGTGATAGTGGGTGTTTAGGGATGTTTGTGAAGGAGGGGAAACAGGTGAACTATAAGGGGAAACATCAGGAGATATCTGCATACCACTCCTTATTTTCTCTTCTAGAATTCGCCCTTCTTGTTCTAGAGCCTGGAGGTGCACATCTAAGTCTTCTAGGCGGCTGATGAGGGCGGAAGGTTCAATATGTACCTCAGCTTGGACCTGTACAAATGTAGAAATGAAACTAGCCTTTAAAAAAGTCAACCGCAGTACTATTTTGGTAGTTATAGATGTGATGTAAAAGTGGATTACTAAAAAAGATTACATATATTATCATATAAGAGGAAGATTCGTACATAGTCAGTGGTCAGTTTTGTCTGGGTTATTTATCATCGTTTCCATGTGAATTTAATTACAAAATATAGATTATATCAAAATCACCACACCGGCCATTTAAAAGACAGGCTTATTACTGGTATTCACCCATTTCTATTGCTTTGTAGCGAACGTCTTAAATCCGACAAATTAAAACTTAATTTACGGTAGTATACTATAATTCATGTCAACTCTTAACCAATACCTATTTATTCCAAGAGTTAATAGAAATAAGCCACTATCCTACGTATAAATGTGAACAGGTCACAAACCTTGCGTTTAGGAGTTGGTGTGTCATCCCCGGTTGGACTGAAACCCTTTGGCAGAGGAGGGAGTGGTCTCTGAGAGAACCGGTTCAATTTGGGCGACTCACTTGAAGACGACGGGATAGGGGGTTTCTTACGACTGGGCGGTCCAACTTCTGCATAGAGCCCATCACCCGATGGAGATGTCTGAGGAGACCCTGGAGACGAACCTTTCCCTCTGATAGGACTAAACTTGAATTCTGTACCAGGAATGATTTTCTTCTTCTCCATCTGGGGCGGGTGATCCGGTCGGGGAGGTGGTGGATTTTTCTTGTTGCGTTGTAATATCGAAGGATGCTTCCTAATAGCAACAAGTCTTTCTCTGTCACCCGTCTGGTCGGTACCGTCAAGGGTTTCCTCCTCAGCGGGAGAGGAGGATCCCCTGAAGCCACGCTGGGGCAGGGGGCTCCTAATGGGCTTCGGCGGGGGCAGACCACCGGGCAGCGGCGCACTTCCCGGTTTAAGGCGATCTCTCCCGAGGGCTTTATTAGCTTCACTCGGAGCTGTAGTAGGTCTTGCAGGCGCTAATTTACTAATTGAGTCTTTAGGATTCGAGAGAACCGTCTCGGGTTCAGGTGTCTTATTTCGTATTGGCATTTTTTCGGGGTCAGGGTAATATCCTTTTCTGTTTACTTGTCTTTTCTCGGCTTCTTTTTGCCATTCAGGTCGGGTGTCAACCTCCATGGGTTCATCCTTTGGGCTTGTTTTACGTACAAAAGGTTTAGGCCTATCAATAGTACTAGCTTTCTTCTTACTAGCACCGTTAATTAAGGATGTAGGGGGACTAAATGAACGTCCAGGACTGGACAAAGTGGAGCCTTTCCCACTGTTATTTTCAAGGTATTTCTTCTCGGGATCCTGGTATTTGCCTGCACGTGCAGCTTGTCTTTTCTCTGCTTCTAACATCCATTCCGGTTTTTCTTCCGGTTTAGCAGAGATAGTGGGATATTTAGGTTTAGCACTGGTATCAAACGCGTCAGTTTTAATCTTAGCACCGCTTGGTTGGGAAATATTTGTGTTTAGCAGTCTTTGTGTTGGTGCTGATTTTGACGCGTCAGCTTTCCGTTCAGCTTTTTTGTCAATACTAATAATATTCTGGGAAATAGCGGAAGCAGCCGACATAGAAGTATCTCTGTCACTTAAACCTAGGTTTGAGGTGTAGCTTTTAGTAGGGCTTGACTTAAACGCAGCGAACGATGAAACACCTCTTGCTTCTTCTTCCGACCCGTGTGTCCTCAATAGAGAAGGGCCAGATGGACCTCTGTTCGGTTGATTTAGAGGAATTCCCGTAGGTGTTGGAACTTCGACTTTCTTAAGAATAGGCTTAGTTGGCTCGGCTACTCTTAGAGGAGAAGACGATATAGGAGCAGGCGAGGACTCTCTTGATTTAAGAATTGGCTTAGGGGAATCCATCTGGGAGTGGGTAGGTGATTTGGAGGACATAACTTTAGTTTTGAGTATAGATTTGGATTTTCTATCACTGGTTGGGGACACAACACTTTCCGATCGTGGTGAAGTTTTCAGGATAGGTCTTGGAGATATTTCCTCCAATTCATCGCCAGACGAACTAAGCAAACTATCACCAGAATATTTTCTAGATTTCAATATGGATTTTCCTGGTCTGGGACTATCTTCAAGGTTGATGGATAGGTCTGTATCGTGTAAGCCTGTCTTTAAAATGGACCTAGGAGACATAGAATCATGAGTAGAGTCAGAGCCGCTAGTAATATCAGGGGTTTTGAGAATGCCATGTCCACTAGTTACATGACCTTCATCCTCGTGCTCATCGGGGCGCTTTAATATGGACCTGGGTGAGGATTCTAAACTAGTCATTGATTCTGAATCAGTTCCTGGTTTCAGAATGGAACGCAGGGGAGTGTTGTGGGAATCAGAGGCTTTTGGTGGATCACAGACTGAAACAGACATGTTGTCCTTGTGCTTTAATATGGGCCGGGGACCTTTGTTACTCGAGCTGATGCCAGGGAGGTCACTGGTGCTCGATTGAGCTGAAGTAAAGTTTGACTCTGCACCACCACTACCAAATTTGAGAATGGACCTGCGTTGCTCGGCATATTTGGTGGGACTTTGCGGTGATTTTGGCGATACATCATTCGTGATACTACTAATACTGGATGGTTTCTGTTGTTGAGCTCCTCCTGTAAAGGGATTCTCACCACTGGCGGTGTAGGTGGATGGAGTCGAGGAAGTGGAAGGGGGTGATGGTAAGTCTTTCTTGGTGTCATGGCGCTGTCTGACATGTGAGAGGCTACTTAAAAGACCACTAACTATGCTTGCTTCATTAGAGTTACTAGTGGACTGGGTTAAATGTCCTAGTCCTCTTTCTCCACCAGATACAGGGGTAGGGGACCACAATGCAGGGGGAGAGGTTGGTGACGATGACGCTGGTGATGGCGATGGCGATATTTGTGACGCAGAAGCAGCTATTGGATTCCTCAATGTTGTTGGTTTGAGTCTATTAGGAAGGGAAGGTTCAAACTGTGATGGGGGCTGACGGGTTCCAGAGCGCTTCACAGAAGCTGCGCTAAATTCCAGGCTTGGGGTATCAGTATCTACCTCCATACATTCTACGGGTGCAGAAGGAATGTTTCTCTTATTGGTTTGCGAGAAATGTGGGAAAAGACCGGCAGCGCCAGCCGAGAGTGGAGGCGATGTACCGGCACTGGAAGAGGGAGGCACCGGCGAAAACAGAGGTCTTGTAGGGGGCTCCTGTTTTTCCTGCTGGGTAAATCGAGAAGTGGTGATTGAAGTTGGCTTTGGTTTTGCGGAACCCTTGAGGAAGTTGTTATCTCTATAAGACTTACTCTGTGTGTCAGTGTCTTCAGGGGTAGATAGTTTAAATGTTCTCAGGTTTGACTCTGGGGAATGGGACCGAGGACTACTGACGCCTGACAATGATGGCGAAGAATTCGTCGAAGATGAGGAAGGTGGCGATTTTGTACCGGCAACTTTAGCGTCCCAAAATTTAGCCATGCCTTTCGTTCCATTGGTATTGGAGGTCGTTGTGTTGGTAGCACCATTATGTTGATTCGTAGGTTTGTGAGTAATATTCGATGATGTCTTGGGGGAGATGTTCTCTTTGCTTTCTTGCTTTTCTATGTGACGGGTGCCTCGGTAGGCCCGGAATGAAGATTTCTGAGACTCTCTGAAGCAATGTCTGTGGTAGAGTTTCCCAGCTTCTAGGTGACGTTCCATCAAGTAGACTTTCTGATGACATATGTAACACTTGTCTCCCATAGAATTCTTATGTCCACTGCGAGTTGCCGACGTTCCTTTGGCCTGTGAATAGGAAATATGTAATTCAGTTTTGATCAGAAACAATATTCTAATAGACTAAAACCTACAACGTGCACAATCTGGCATTACCGTTCCTAGTTTTTAATAGGGACCGACTAGATATGGTGCTATTTTTACACATTGATTCCAACGTCGTTTTTCAAGATTTCTTTTTGGATGCATTTATCTCTGATATCAGAAACCAAAAAGAACTTTAAATCGGTTCTTTTTCAGATGGAGGCATGCCAAATTTGAGAGAGTCCAGTAAGTAATTTGTCAACAGGCACGCCCTCGTCTACAAGGGAAAACTTTGGCATGCTCAGAGATTCAATTTTTCATTGACTTTCGTACTTCAAGATAAACTCAGAACTACTATTGAACAAAACCTAGAACGCGGGAGCTATAAAGTGATAGTCATCTCTTCAGTTCTCATTAATATACAAAATATGGTAATTATAAAAGAGGGCATATCTCAAGGGCCAAAGTTTTGTTACATAACAATCCGTATTCACATGGAAAATCACTTGCCGCTAAAACGTATGCGTCTGTTAATTGGACGTACCAATATGTGTGCATACAACTACATTTACCAAAAGGTGTCTAAATTGTTTGTTAATTAAGCATAAAATCAATTAATCTGAAAACGATATGTGGAAACACGGGAGTTATCTTCATAATAATTTAACCACGAGAACTCATCAGGCATAGTGGCAAAAACGTTCACACGGTCAGGCTCGTTCCATTTTCATATAATGAGGGTGAATGGTGGATGGATGGCCCTGGTTTAATATTTATTTAGCAGAAAAGCTATCATCATTTTCATCATGATGTCGATGAATAATTTGTAGATCTATACTTTTTATTAAACACGCAAGTTCTTTTCCCCTTCAAAACTACACACATAGAGCTATATTTTTATACTTTCCTCGGTACTTATCCAATATTATATCTTTTAAGAGATTTAATTTAGGGATTTTGATAATTCCGACTAGGCTAATAGTTGTTAACGATTAAAAATTTCCCCAGAGTGAAACACATTCTGGGGAAATGTTATTTGTTTACCCTTGGCAAATCTAGAACCATACCTATTCCAAACCAATGAGCCAGAAAAGGGGGGGGACATTAAACGTTAACAAAATGGCCACCATCTACCATTCCATAAGATGGAGTCTTTAGGAGGGACAGTCTGTATAGAGAGGGAGAGACACGATTTAGACGGTGCACACTTAAGATAGATGAAGAGCCTACGCGAGAAGCCCGTCAATGATGCCGGTGGGGAACCGTATGTATTATATTTGTATCCAAAGCCCGTGGTAAAAGAAATACCGTATATATGTGTATCCTAACCCCGTGGTAAACTAACATAGACGCATCAACATGGGTAGAGCTAAAGGAAGGACATGGTTTTGGATACGTAAACTCCCAAATGAAATTTTTAATACCAAATCTCAAAATAAAATTCTTGGTCCAAAATCTGTTCTTCTACTTGAATGTATGATACATGGAGACATTCGTCATTTTGTTCAATCCAAATAAATCCAAAAGCAGAAGAGTCACGAATAAACAAACTAATTTCAATGAGAAGTCCAAGAGGATCCCACCAACACCATTGGGAGCCAAGCCTATGGCGCCATCTACATTCACCCAGACTCACCGCATGTCTAACTTCCCAGTGGCTAAGATAAACGAGTGAAGTTTGGGGAGAACAGCAAACACTTACTTCATATATAGCTTAACACAACGACTGGACTAGATAAAATAACCTTTTTTATCACTTCAAGGAAACTTAAGAAGGAAACAATACCATCTATAGCTCCAGCATGATTACATCGTGACATACTTTTTAATTGTTATCATATTTAAAGTAGTATTACAGTACAGGGCCATATTTATTAGTACGCAGCCATAGCCTATCCTGTCACTAACAGTAAAGCCGTGAGAACTCTTTAGATAAACATATTCATTAATACTCGCTCTGAAGGACTAAAATTAGTTCCATCGACGAATCATTCCGTAGAACTATTTCATTAGACATTAAATTCAAAACACCAACATACTATAAGTCTGAGTGACAGAAATTCTAATTCCACGTATAAGATACAAAATACTACGAGAATATGAGTGGTACGTACAGCACTTACTCTAAACTGAGGCAGAATGACTCGTGGTTCAGAGAAAGGATAGTGACATTCTAGACAAATGAACGATAATTTTAAAGTTATAAAATATTTCGAGAAAAACACCCCAATTTGCAACAGGTTAATATAGTCATTATACGGCAAATGCTAATTTAATTCTCATTAGAAATCAACTTGACCTTCAGTCATAGACATTAAAATATTGACGAGACATGTAAGGGAGGGTCACCCACCTGGCTCTCGTGACTTTTGATAGGTTCGGTGGAAATGCGTTTAGGCTCGGTGACCCCAGGGACCTCTGATGATTGTGGACGCTTTGTTGGTGACTTCTTTATGCCTGGGCCTCCCGCTATAGAAATAGAAAGAAAATCTGGTTCAGTAAAAGTTGTCATTGTATACCTTGTAACATTTCAATTAGTATGTCTATCGTTAGTGACGACTAGGAGTATACCGAGACGCAGTTAATATAATATCTGTAAATGACGCTCAGTGATCCAATTTTAGCTGTTATCTAGACCACTATATTAGCAGTGTCGTTAGACGACCCATTATATGTATGTCTGATTATACAACATGGTACGATGGTACTTTACGTTATATTAACATGTCACAGCAACAATCTCTCTTTTTTTTTCTTTCTACAAAATTGTAAATTTGTAACGTTTTTTCTATCATTTTACTATCAAATGTTAAATAAAATCTCAGTGTTCACTGATAATAGCGATATCATTGTTTTTTTAAAGGAATTTTATTGCGATTAATGTAATGTGTAACTACAGAATACAAATTTTCAAACAAATAAAACTATATACTAACAATATTCTTTTTTAGATGGTAGAAGTAAAATTGTCGCTATAACGCAATTCTTATCTGATGGAAGATGAGTTTTAAAAAATGTTGATTTTGGTGTTGGTTCATCAATGAGATCTTGCCCTTCGTCAAAATATTCATTTTAGTTTAATGATTTTCATCCAGCGCAACATTGTATATATATTTTAGTATTATTCTCAGTATTGCACTAGTAAAATGTACAAACCAGGCGTAAGAGAGCGGAGGACGTTGTAGTATTGACTGACGTAGGTCACAATACAAAGCTTGTCAGGCACAGCCATGGCCACCATGTCTTCAGCGTCCAGCAAGTCAGGGATGTTCAACTGCTCCTTTGCGACCCGAAATGCCTATAGATACACAAGAATAACTCATTTATGAGTGGTGAAGGACATAGAACTACTAAAATATTGTTTAAAGCCAAACGATACATTATGATGGGCAGTTTTGGAACGCAAATTGCAAGAGAGCGTTAACGTCTTACCAGTTCATTGTTCTCATAAACATCCTCTTTGGACAGGGAGTCGTAGTCTCTGAAAGTGTGTAAAATTAGAAAAAACAATTATCATGGGATTTAAACATCCTGGTTAAGAGTGATTGTGAAGGTCAGATGAGTGGTTCACATTTGGATACACCATAAAAAAAACTGACTAGGAATGCCCGAACATTACCACGTTTGGAGACATTTTTGGTTTATTACAAATTAGACATTTTCATTATATTAGAAGATGTACAGCTCATGTGAAATGGAACCAGAGTTATACATACAATGTATAGCTTTGTTGGAACTAATAAAAAGAAAGAGTGACTCATTATTAGCGTCAAATATCCCCCAAACGAGCTGCATGATAAATAGTACACATTGTTTATTGCATACAATGAGTTCATATGGAGCACATTATACTCAGATACTGGTTTCTGAAACATTTATCATTATGCACAAGTTTGGCTCTGACGCAAGTATACGGTTACCGTGTGTAGGGAAGGTGTGCAATAGAAAACTGGTAGATTCCTCCAAATGACATTAATCATTACATCATTATAATGTCAAAATATCATAGTGTATAACAAACACATTTTCCTAGCCTTCACCAGGGAATAATATATTTCATGAACAAGGGCTGGGTGTGGAGGATATAAGTGCACCTTTTTCAGAGATTTTTTCACTTAATGACAAACGCATGAGATTTAGCATGAGCATGTACACATATAAAAAGGTATATCCAGTTGACATTTGACAAATTCCAGATGGCGGCTAAAATTCAGGACACTCAGACAATACATCTATGTAACTTTGGTTCTAATGATCATAAATGATTGGTTCTAATGTTATGATCACAATAGGGAACATCCCAAAATATCTATTTAGCTCGAGATAACAACAGCTGGCACTGATTCCTTACATGGAGCGGGGCCAGTCTGAGGGTGGGTGGGGCTTTGAGCACAGCTGTAGGTATGTGCCTCCACACACACCCTCACCCACAGGGCAGGCGCATGCATCATACACCCAACCTGCACTTACATACAGGGCATCCAATGACCTGTCAACATTTGTTCTAGTATTTGTTTTCCTTAATTATCAAAGGAAAATAAATTAGGATGAAGATAGGGCATGGTGTTGTCTCATATATCCTCAGGTTTGGTGGCCATATTAGATTTTTTTCTGCCTCTAAAGTGACTTTTAATAAGGGGCCCTCTCTGCGTCCATTGGAACCTGCTGTGCACCCACAACATCATCCTCCCTAGGCAGGCCCTCTATTCCGCAATGAGTTGCTCCATACTAGGTACACTGGTTGCGGAGTATAGGGCCTGCCTAGGGAGGATGCCACAACATGTAAACACAGGTGGCTTGGCCCCTGTTCCGGTCAAAATTTAAAAGTTAAATGAGGCTTACCTTCGGTTAAAGATGATATTTGACTGTAAGTTTATGAATAACATCTAGTGGTGATGAGGGATCAAATGAGATATATCTCGAGCATGACAAACCAGGCTAGGACGCTGACTAAATCCAGTTGATCGATTATTCTGAAGTAACTGTGACGATCAAGGGTGGCGAGTGGCGGGCATTTGATCCCTCATCACCACTAGATGTTATTCATAAACTTACAGTCAAATATCATCTTTAACCGAAGGTAAGCCTCATTTAACTTTTAAAGTTTACTTCATTGCCATCTAGTGGCGATGAGCAGGACCAAATGAGACTTTAAAGCAAAACTGGATTTAGTCACAAGAATTTATTTCTTATTTGCTACATTGTCTTTCAGTAGGGTATTCCCTAAATCGATCTCTTTCACAATTTTCTTGTTATAGAATCTTCCAAATGTTATGGAATTTGACCATTTGGCTCTTGCCAAGATAACTGGTAACGGTACATTAAGACTTAATGCCTTGGATGTGCTCGCAGAGCGTGTACTGTGGCTTTTGAATACATTGGTGTTGACACCTGCATCTTTCATAACCATTTTTATCCATCTAGACATAGAATCTTTTGCCACTTTGTTGTGTAATTTTCCGAAAGAAATGAACAGTTGTTGTTCTGTTTTTCTAAGTGATTTTGTGGCTTTGACATACGCCCTAAGTGTAGTTACCGGACAGATTGACCTGTCCTCTCTAAACTTTTGGATCTTTACCACATCAAGATTAGATCCTTCTCTGTTATGTTTCAAGGTTTTGTCTAAACTAATGACCACCTGATCTGTTTCCCAAGTGATATTGGGGACCTTAAACGCATGTAGCGTTTGTATACGTTGGGTAGTAACAATAGCGAACAACGTGCACAATTTCAACGTGAGATTCTTCAAACTCATCTTTTCATTCGACCCCCACGTCCTGATATGATTTAGCACTAAGTTAACATCCCAAGTCTGGGAGTACCTTGGTCGTGGAGGTCTTGTTTCGTAAACACCTGTCATGAATCTACTGACCAGAGGATGATTCCCTATAGTATCTTCGGGTTTTTGTCCAAATGTTAGAAAAGAGGACAATGCGCTTCTCGCTGTCCCTATTGCTGAGTGTGATAAACCTTTGTTTAGCAGCGATTGTAAGAATTTCAAAACCAGATTTATGTTTACTTCAAGCGGGTTTGCTGGCTGTCCTTTGCAAAAAGCAACCCATTTCTTAATAGAACAATTATATTGTTTGATGGTGCCGTCTCTCCAGGACGCGAAAATGGTGTTTATAACATCCCAGTTCACCTCCCAGTCCAACATAAGTTCTTTCAAATCTTCCATGCAGTGAGTTTCACCTCCCAGGTTTCCATTGTCGAAGTGTTGTGGAGTGTTCGTTTCCCCAGATGTTTCCACATCTGAGCTCTCCTCATGAGCTTCCCCCACCAGGGTTGAGCTGTCCACGTTGGTGTTACTAGGACTCCCCGAGTCTCTCTGTTCTTCGCCAGTTTCTGGAGGACCCGTGTCAGGCATCTGAATGGAGGAAAAGCATACCAAAGTCCATTTGGCCATTCTTGAGCGAACATGTCAATAAGCGAGGCTTCCGGATCCGGATACCAACTAATATAAGAGTTACATTTAGCGTTCAATCGTGAAGCAAAACAGTCCCATTCAAATGGACCCCACTTGTTAGAAATTTGTCGGAAAGTTGTTTTGGGCAATTCCCACTCTATGTTTTCTCTAAAATTCCGAGACTCGTAGTCAGCGACTACGTTCAAAACTCCTGGTACATGCACTGCTATGAGCCAGATCTCTCGTTGCTCACAGTAGTCCCAGATTTCTCTAGCTAATCTTTCACATTGGACCGATTTGGTGCCTCCTAATCTGTTAATATAAGCTACTCTTGTTGTATTGTCTAGTTCACATTTGATCTGGCAGTTCCATACGTTTAGTAGGCTTTTAATGCCCAGGAGGCAAGCTAGCATTTCTTTTGCATTGATATGTAATTCTAATTCCTCAGGTTTCCATTTCCCACCTGTTGAAACCCCATCTACGACTGCTCCCCACCCTTCGTTAGAGGCGTCAGAGGCTAATACGATATCTGGGGGACTCTCCCAGATCCTTCTCTTGCCCGCTTGGATGTTGGCTAACCACCACTCAATGTCTTGCTTTGCTTCTGGGGATAATCTCATTTTGGCATCAAAATTCCCGTTGCTAATCCTAAGTGCTTGGATTTTGTCTAGTTCTATAGCTCTGTAGTGACCCATGCCATATTCTACTCCTTTTGTTAAGTCCACCATAGTGCCTACTAGAGCTGCTACTTGGCGGATAGAATGTCTTCTGTTTTTTAACAAGTTTGTAGCCATGTCTAAAAAATTTTCAATTTTCTCTGGTGTTGGCGTGACCAACATGGTTGTTGAATCCAAAATGTACCCTAAAAAGGTAAGTCTAGTGGTTGGTGTGAATACACTCTTTTCCTTATGAACTGTAAACCCTAGTTTAGTGAAAAGTTGTTCTAACTCCTGAACTGTTTCTTTGCATCTCTCTGCTGTTTCATTTATAATGAACGTGTCATCTATGAACCCAAAGCATGAATGACCCTTTTCCTGTAGTGAAGCGAAAACCGCTTTGAGGATTTTAGTGAAATATCTGGGAGCCTGAGCTAGTCCCATTGGCATACATGTGTATTGATAAAGGACCCCTTTCCAGCGAAATTTTAAAAATTTTCTATCCTTCTGTGCTATGGCTATCGAGTAATACGCATCCCTCAAATCAATTGAGGCCATAAAGCTACCCTCACTCAAAAGTTCCATCGCTGAACTAAGGCTTTCCATTTTGAAATGACTGTATTCAATGTCTAAGTTAAGTGTAGACAGATCTAAGATGACTCTGAATTTCCCATTAGGTTTAGGCCGGAGGAAAACGTTTGAAACGAACTGGCCCTCTTCCCATTCTGATGGTTCAATAATCCCTCTAGCTAGGAATCTAATGATTTCTTCGTCCATGGCTAATTGTTCTAATTCACTGAACTTATACTCTTCTGGTGCCCTTGCTTGTTCTGGAATGACAGCTAAATCTAATTTTGTGCCCTTAATAGCGTTCAAAATAAACGGGTCACTGGTGATTTCTTCCCAATCGTCAATGCAAGTTTTGGTTCTCCCTGCCTGGGCACCCAAACAGTTAGATACATTTTCATCTTCAATCTCAATCTCAATCAGGGGACCTACCTGGTCTAGCAGGTCCCCTTCGAGGGAAAACCCGAGTTCGATCTTTCTGAGTTCCCCCTGCCTCTACCCCTGGTAGAGGAGGAGTTATCTCTTCCTCTGTAGTTGTTGTAACCATTGTAGCCGTTATTGTAACCACCACTCCGGTTGTAGTTGTTGTAGCCACCTCCATGGTGGTTCCCGTAGTAGCCATTCCCGTAGGAGCGTCTGCCGTAACCTCCTGAACCACGTGCGAAAGGCGAATTGGCGTTTCCCCTGTATTGGCTGTTGGTCTTAGTGTTAGTTGTGGGTTTTTTGAGATCCGCTCTCAACCTATTATCCTTTTTTACTGCTTCGATTTTGGCTGTAATTTCCCCTCCGATGAGCAGGTCTGCTGATGGGGGGTGCTTTTCATAATCCAGGAGCGCTTTGAACGCTTCGTTTATGTCCACTTTGATCACTTCTCTTCTTGCTTTAGTGATTTCAGTGAAGGCTTTTACTAGCATCACTAAACCCTCAGTTAAAGTTCCTAGAGCAATATTGGCGTCGGGGTCCTCCCTAGCCGCTATTTTTGCCCAGTTCATGTTGCCTAGCACCACTGACATGCCGCCGACCATGTAATCCTGAGCGCGTGATAACATGCGGTCATTCTCCTTATGATCCTTAGACATTTCCTTCCGTAGTTCTTCGTTTAGCTTCGGTGTCTTGAGCTGTTCCAGGTTCGCTGGTCTTGGAAACTTCTTCCTGTACTCGTCGAGCTTGGTGATGTTCATCGGTTGGGTGAAGAGGGGAACCACTTTCTCTATGATTCCGGGCTCTATGTCCGGCCCTAGCGTCTCGGTCTGGGTGATCTGGCTGAACACCTCCTCCATAATCTTGTCCGATTCTTCGGGGATCTCACCTTCTTCGTTGCTGCCATCCATGTTTAGTCCACTTCCCGATGGTCCCATTCCTGATGATCCATTGCTATTAGGTTCCCCGCCCGGGGATAGCATCTTAAGCAGGTTCGCTTGGAACACTCGTTGTTGGCTTTGGTCTAGGTTCATACCTAAAAGAGATGAAAAAGCCTTCCCGGCAGTTTTCTCTCTTTCTTCCCTTGCCTTCTTTTCCTTCTTTTCTCTTTCCTCTTTTTCCTTCTTATTCTTATCCAAGGCTAACTTCTCTTGACGCGTCATGTTATCGTCTCCCATACTGTCACTTGGTGCTGTCACTACACGTGTTCACCTTGCGTAAGCTATCAGTAACGGTCAGCTTGACCACTGGCTCGCGGATCGGATCAAAAGTCCTAGAACTTCCAAAGTTCTGATTTCTGAGACTCAGAAAGTTCACCGAACTGATCTGAGGCTAAATAAAGTGGTTTGTGAGGAAAACTTTTGTCGGATGGTGAATTTGAAGCCTTAAAACTCAAAGAATCGAGGAGCTCCTATGAATGCGTCCGAGTAGGTTCGTACTAGCGGAAGTAACTGGTTTGTCATGCGCGAGATATATCTCATTTGGTCCTGCTCATCGCCACTAGATGGCAATGAAGTAAACTTAACCGTCACCCTCTGCTTTGGCCCCTCTCCACCAAGTCCCAAATCAGCGATGATATCAAAACTGAAACCGGGAACATATCCAAAATATCCATAATTAGTCTTTTCGGAATACACTTTTGCTTTTCTATGCCAGATATTACCTCACACTTTCAACATGACTAATGGATATTTTACTATGCACTGTCAGCACACAGATATTATCTTGGATTTGGGATATTCTTTCATACACAAACATATCCAAATAGCCATCGTCTAACTATTCTCAAATACAAGATGGCCCACAAAGTCCATATAATGGCTTTAAAATGTTCCTTTATAAATTACTAGAAATGTACCTGGCCTATAGACGAGAGAGGGGATTCATGTGTCTAGCTTTATCTCTCTCCTCTCTTCCCCTCCCCTTCCCTCTTCCCCTCTCCCTCCCTCTCTCTCAGTTCTCCCTCATCTCCCACTCTTCCTCTGCCTCCTCTTCCTTGACCTCCACACCCCTCCACCCCCCACCCCACCACCACCACACACACACACTCACCCTTCTCTTGCCCTCCTACTGGCTGTGTGCATAGGGGAAATCCCCCAATGGCGTCATGAACACCATACAGGGAATCCCCCAATAATGTCATGAACATCTCTATAAGAGATTACAACATAATTAATTACATTTGGGCCATGACACACAACACAGTCCATGCAGATTATGTAGGACACGGTACATGAATAACTCTATGTGTAGATTCCAAGAACATACATTAGAAAGGTACGATAGGTATTGAGGATATATAATTTATATATATTTCGATGATCTAAAAAGTAAAATGGAACATCTCAAGTCATTATGTGGAGTTTTCCGGTCATGAGGTTAGTTCGGTTACATACATGAAAGGATATATGCGTCTAAAGAACTGATACTTTTGAGAACCAAAAGTTAATGGCGAAGTGCTTCGTTTAATCGCTTAAATCCAACAATAGGAAATAGAAAGTGTGTGTGTGTGGGGGGGGGGGGGGGAGAGAAGAGAGAGAGGGGGAGGGGGGGGGGAGAGAAGAGAGAGAGGGGGAGAGATGGGAGCAAGCATTGGTGAGAGCAGAGCTATAGCTCTGGTTACAGAGAGAGAGAGAGAGAGAGAGAGAGAGAGAGAGAGAGAGAGAGAGAGAGAGGCAGAGAGAGAGAGACATAGAAACAGAGACAGAGGCAGACAGAGACACACAGACACTGACATGTAGAAAATATGGTGAAATGGATCACACTTACATCAAGTCAGGCCGATACTTGTGTATTAGTGCACAAAAGGCTAGGCCACTTTTCCACGATGACGTCATGTTGGTAACGTTGACGTCCCGATATCCCAGGACTTGCTGGCGACACCATTGTTGCAAAGCCTTTACCTTGTTTGCCATGATGGCGGCAGGGGGCAATACTGTTCCCTAATACTTCACATAGCGATGAATCTGGAATTTAAATAGAAAATTGACACATTTTACACATGTTTTACATGTTATGAGTTGTAATTAAGAAATTTCCTGTTTTGATGTCACCATAGGCATAGCAATACCATTTTCAGAATGAACATTTTTTTTCAATTGAAAAAAGGGTTGTCTGGTTACCATGGAAACCATCCTAAGCAACTATTAAAAAAAGTTATCAACTTTTACAATCATTCATTACAAATGACAATTTTGAGGGAAAAACAGATTCGATTCTTCTTGTTGCCAATTTTACTGACAAATATTGCATGAATACAGCCAATTTAGCCACAATCTGATATGGATATATGGAATTTTCTCATCTATCAGACACTAACGCTCGTCCACTATCCCATGCCAGAAGTCTATTGCCCTCACCACAGCCTTCTAAGTCCATAATAGGGATGACCAAGGCTATCCATCAGAAACAGGAATAGTTTTCCGAGTATTGCTCCTTAAATTATTTGAAACAAGTTTACATAGGAAAAGGGTAGAATAACATTGGTTTTTTTTATAAAAAAAAAATGAAGAGCACGTCTAATATCTCTCACTATCAAAAAACAAAAAATATAACTCAATGTCATATGAATTCAGTGGAAACAAGGAGTGTGGAAAGTAACGTCTAGGTTCCACTCCTCGCTTTATTTTCCAGAAATACATAGCCTGCTCCACAGGAATGTCGTGTTTAGGGCCAGAGGCATTATAAACAGACGAAGCGCTCCAAACCACAAGTACCTCATGGCTACACTACTGATCAAAGCAAAACAGAGCACATTCTTATAGAAAAGCCAGGGCTGTGAGGGGGCACTGTTCTCATATATAGTTGTAATAGCTAACACACTTAGTAATGTTTCACATGTATAGATGCATCAAGAATACATTTGATAAAAACACAAGAAAAAAAGAAAGGGAAAAGGCGAATAAATAAAATATCCCAACTATACAACCACACATTATTTGTTTAAGCAAAAGCACTGATATCTAAACTTGATAGTAGATTTATAATATTAGAAACAGTAATGTTCCTTTTAATAATAATTTGTTGATGATTTACTGGTATTCTCAAGTGAGGATTTTATGAATCTGAGGATTTTATGAATCTGACAATATAAGTCCAGAAATCTGCCCAATGGCAAATGGACATCAACAACATAATACACTTATACCAAAGGGAATATGTCTAAAAACTGACACGGCATTGGATCATGATAATGGAAATGTAGCATGAAAAGGATCATAAGCTTACGCTTCTCCAAATGAGCCACTAAAATAGATATTGTTCTCTTCTATCGGTGTGCTGTGACCGCTAATGGCCCCAAGCTGGGCATGGTTTCCATTATTGTCACACCAAGGTCATGCTACACAGAATGCGCCCGAGACCAGACTTTTGGGGCAGACATTTAAAACCTAATAATCAATTTTAACGATTTGCTATAATTTCAGCGGGTATTAGGAGCAACAGGGACAACCAATAATAAAAGCTTAAGTAATCTATCAACACATACTAATTTAATGAAGAAAAGAATAAAAATAAATTATTAAATACAACCAAAATCGCATAAACCAGGCTTAAAGGGGCGACAACAATGGAGCAGAAAGTTGAGTGTTGGAACTTGGAGATGGACAGAGACGTTACGTTAGCTGATGGATCAAGAGGTACTCAAAGGTGTTCAAAGCAATTAACTCCTTCCACTCGTAAATTGTCAGCAATGCAAAGGGTGAAACGGCAAAAGCATTCATGAGCAATAAAATAATTGGCAGCGTCAAAAAAATCTTTAGGTGGGGAAAGGTTTGTCTAGGTAGGGGGAGGGAAACATATCTATTTTGCTTGGCCTAACCATAATATTTTTCTGCAAACATCGAAGTAAGTCAGATCGTGTGTAATATAATGTCAGTCTCAAGAAACAGGGTACCTGTGCTCAAAACAGACACGTAAGTACGATAGTGTACTTGAGAGTACAAATAATACAAAACTATATCTCTGAAATCTGTGTTATCTAAATAATCTTTTTTTTTCATGCTGTGGGATTAAATAGTGTTGGTGTTTGAACTGCTTTTAATAGAGAGCAATAGGTACCATTCTGATACTTGAGTTACAGTATCTAATCTATACACTCAAGATAAAGTAAAGAATATTCCTTCATATCATCAGAGATAGATCTACAACTTACAAGTACCATATTTTCTTATAGTTTTCACTGCCATGTTTAATGTTAATGAATTGAATGGAATGTGCAGACAAAATGATTGAAAAAGCTTATTTTGAGGCTTGCTTTAACTTTAAAAAAAATCAGAACAGAGACAGCCATTTCCTTGAAAACATATTTATCATCATCAAAGAATTATCGCCACCTCCCCCTCATCCAATTAATGGAGTCTGAAAAGTTCACCAGACAGTCTAAATTAACATAGATAGGGCCACCCCACGATAAATCCCCAAAACTAACACACATATGTACATCCCTTGGAAATGAATACTGTCCATATTCCAAACTAGAGCACGAACCAAACGTACCTGGTAAGGATATATCCTGCACAGAGTCTATCACCAGGGATCAGGTTCAAAGTCACTTCCCAGTATTTATAAAAGAATCCTTTTCATTGACATTTGGGGATAGCGCCCGAAGGGTTATTGGTCTTTTTACCAGACTATTTCCACACGTCCACAGGGACTGGGTTATTATATTGTATAGTACACTATATACCTCCCCATGTGGGCAGCAACAGCGGCAGAACGTTCAATGAACCTGAGAATCAGACCCAAGAAATAAAGAAAATCGTTTAAGTGTGATGGGAGGATATTTTAAAAGGATGATATCGACGCAGCCCTGTTAATAGTAAGTAGGTGAGGAACATGCCGAGGGAAAAGAAAAATAAGAGACAGATCAGAAGGTGGGGGGGGGGGGGGCATATTGAATGAACATAGATGAAAACCGATCTTACTATCTCACCTTTTCAGACAATCAACAGAATCCAGGGAAACCGACAAGTGATAAACACTAAACCCCATTTGGTTCCACAAACAAGTTTAAAACGTTAATCAGCTAGGTACTCTCCATGAGGTAAGTAATGAGTACAGCGATTAGTCATATTGATTTGACATCCATGTATACACCAGTACAAATATATACAATATGTTCTAGTTCCGATAACCGTTGTATCCTGTTTACATGAAATCAGCCAAGCGTTAGCTAAAACGTACACTTCATAGAAGGTCCAGACACCCGAGATATGTAGAGTAAGCCTTCGGGAGAATAACAATTTTGTGACCTATACTTCATGGGTACACTGGTCAATCCCACATTTTTCTAGAGAAGTGAGACGCAGACATAGCCAGTCTGACTCTCCTCTCACCGATACTCGACAGGTACAGAAAGGCCCTGAATCGCCATAGATCACGGGACAACATTCAATGAAACAACCATATAGCTTCATCAATAGACTTGTTCAGTACTCAAGGTATTTTAGTGTTTGACTGGCAGGGCTATTCATTTGGAGAATATGAGGGAAAATGAGTGGACTCAGTAGTTTCTAAATTGTTCTTTGTTACCTTATAAGATACATCCAGGATTTATATTGGCTCTACATAGAAAGTATGAAAAATAACATGTATGTAGGTCTTTTGAAATATCGAAGAAAATATGGAGGTATTCACTAATTAGTAATACCATTCAGAGGCCTTGAAGATAAATCTAAGGCATAAACCTGGTACATGTAGTTTCAAGAGAAATGAGCTTCTGCTGAGCGTCGTTTAGGATATAATGTGCTCTAAAGCCTACTGGCTTCTCAATAAAAGGTCGCTCGACCTTCAAGGTGAAATGTTACTGGAAGACAACTAAAATACATAATGACTGCTTGAGCAGGTAACAATTTCTTTTAGGTAACAATATTTACCTAATCACGGGTGCATTCCCTGGGAACAACGAAAAAATATGAGGCATGGGTTGACAATTAAGGGGAGGGGAAACATGTAAAATAAGGAGAGGGGAATTATTAAATATTTCATAGACAGCTAGCTAGATAGAACAAAATTTAATGCTTGTAGACGATGATATTGGTAGGTCCCTAAAAGATAGACCGAACAATACTTAACTGAAGTGAGTAGGGTAGGCCTGAATTATACTTTATATCAAGCCGTAAAAGTGGCAAGAATGGCAATGGGAACGTTTTGGGTCTGGCCACGCACTGTTTGTCAGTAAGAACGCGAACCAATAAGCATAATGCATTCCTTCCTTAGTCATGACAGAGCAGACAACATATCGTATCCACAGTAATTGCAATATACCATGGGCTTATAAGTTTGCACTAATCAGAAAATAAATCTCATCTTTTTGATACAAGGTATCCCTCAAATTCTTTTCCTAGTGAATGACCAACAGATAGATGGTTACAGAAGAGAACGCCAAAGGCGACAATGTAAATACTATGACACCGTCCGTCCGTGAGCCTAGATTCAGGCGAATAGGGTCACTGAACAAAACTTTGTTTATTATTCAAAGGTTAATTCCCTATTACTATACTACGCATAATTTGGAGAATGGTAATCCTCCAAACACTAATAATATTCAGGGGCTTTTTTTATCCGTCAGTTCCAAATATTTGAGGTTAACCAGAGTAAATTCTTCATTATCTATTTGTGTGATATTCTGACCACAAGCCTTATACAAACCACTACTACACAACTAATATCCTGGAGACAATGATTATAATAATGTCCGACATTGTGACGTATGTAATGAGAATAAGGGAGAGAAAATACATGTAATGTAACGACAGTGGTGATTGCTGATCTTCAGGTCAAATGAAGGTTGAGTACGGTTCTTACCTATTTTTCTATCTATCTATCTATCTATCTACCTATCTGTTTAATGCTGTTCTTCTTTATGTAGAACAGGCTCAATAACTAACAATTATATCCAAAATAATAAAGGCAGGTTTTCGAAATCCCTTACCAGTAGTTAGAGCACCACTGGGATGAGAACAATTCTATTATCTTGATTTTTTCCTTACACACTTTTTGTCAGAAGAAATTCCGGGCTTTTCCCACCCCATTTAAGTGATCAGGATTCCAAGTATAACGATATTTTCAGGCCCTACGATCACAATTTTCCAGGCTGTTCCAGGCCTCGAATACATTTCTTTCCAAATTCAAGGCATTTGCTTTGTCAGGCCCCGTGAAGACCCTACAGGTGAGTCAAAGAGGTTTGACCAGGGCCATTACTGTTTTCTGCACTGACTACCCACAAGGTAATATGTAACACCCGAAGCTGCTAATAGATTAGCTCGATCCTGCTTTTATCACAAGCTTTTACCGAATAGTAAATCAGTTGGTACAGTTCACAAGTGAAGGTGTGAAGTCAGCCAATGGCCTTAATAGTAATGAAATAAAATAATAATAAAAAAAGTGTTCAAATCATATAAGAGGGGCCCCTCTATATAAGAGGGGCCCCGGTAAAAAGCATAGGTAATGCCTCCTCGATTTTTACCATAATAATAATATTCTTTAAATGATAAATTAAGATGTAGTATAATGAAATGCTATGTCATAAACGTTTTATTGGACATCGATTTCGAAATTATGAGAGTAATCATGCGGATTTCTATAAAGTTCAGTTATAATAACTTTGTTGAAGCATTGCATGTGGTTGCTGGATTCATAATCAATATGCAAAATTATACCAGGAGAACCTATCCCGGATAAACCAATAAGTATACTAAAGCGTAGTCGCAATTAATTCTAATATATCGATCGGCAGTTTTCTATTAAATTGGGAATGTACACAGCTTGAAATCAAACCAGCTATCAACTAAATCACCGACTGATAACACCAATCGAACGAGTGCAACAAAATACCAAATAACTACTCTGTACCCCATACAAACATTCCGAATGCCACGAGAGAATAGAAGGAAATGAGAGACAAAAAACCCAGACATGTAGATTTGGCGATTAAATTAATCTTAACATGGCCGACACCACAGTACAACTATATCCATAGCTGAAGTGACTGGCATATTATAAGCAGTTGTTTTAATCAGGCGTCAAAAAGGAATAATCCGAGATCTTGGCAACAGGCGTTAAAAATGTAGGACATGGAGTTGGATGATTTGTGTAATTAGCCTAATTCTAGCTAAAGGTCCTCCAGGGCTCTCCCATAAGATCGCAATCATTATTAATGAAAAGGGAAGAACACGCTAAAGAGGATGTGAACCACAATTAATAATTATTAAAAGAGATTGCTTCATAAATAAGATTCAGTTTCAATGAAAACGATTTTTTTCAATGAACACTAAAAGCCCGAGACAGCCGGTTTTCTTAAGGGGATAAATACTATACGGATTGTAATCTGAGCGTGATTAAGTTTAACAATAACGATTATATGCAAAATGCGTTAAAAGCTTCGACGTATACACACCACATGCAGTCTAATCAAATTGAAGGGTCGTATGTAAAACGGGGGGGGGGGGGGGGTAAAATACAGGAATCATATTATATTATGACATTCGTTGTCTGATAGAATAATTATATAACAACGAATTATGCCTATCGATGCTGCACTTACGTACAACGTACGAGATACTCAGAAAATTGTTGAGTAATAATATATAGAACTGAGAGCTGAATGGTATGTAGTAAAATGACCTCGTTGTTTTTATATTTACGGACGCCTATGTATTCCTGATTTGAATATTTGGCCAGAAAATATACAAAAAGGTGAGTGAATTAATCAGAGTAGACATTTGATATGTGTATGCACATGACAGGGTCCTATACCTAAATATATATGTTAAACTAATATTATTAAATGTATACGTAGAAGTATTTTGATACATCACTATAATTTTTTTCTCACGTGAAACGTATCACATTTGTGAAATTGTCTAGAATAAACAGTTTAAAAAAGATTATTAGGGTCAGGTTATAACTTCTAGTTTTAGCAGTGAATATATAATAGCTTTATCTCCGCCATAAACATGTACAAAGTATGTATCCACATGTGGGCAGGCAGGAAAACAGTTGCGCACGAACTCTATGGTAAACATAGCTAGATCGTCCTGGAAATAAAATAAGAGATAAGATATGAGAAGTAAACACTGCACTACCAAATTAAGTTCCAGGCAACATAGAGTAGCCTTGCGTGTATTGCTTGCACATGCCTCCAGCATTGGCAACATTTCATCTTATTACTACTCAAGGCTTTCATGATATATCCACTTCAACCATCTCGCTTCTTGAATTATTAGTTACCCAATGTAATGTATTCAATGAGACTACAGAGTGTCTATGCTCATTGATGTATCAGACAATTACATTGCATTCTATAGAAAGTAAGTAACAGCTGTATTCAAATTCATTTGTTTCTTTTAGAGTAGCTAGACGACACATTTTAAACCACAATGTGAACTAAACTTTGAAGAGTGGATCAATAAAAAAAATGTTGAAGCCTTCACTAATCAATACGGTCCACCACGATCTATTCATAAGATACAATTTGCGTCCGTACCATGGATGATGATGTAGGAAACCCTGAACCAACCCTCCAAATTTTTGTTTAAACAAACCCTTCAAATATGTTGTTAAAGACATATTCAGAGGGATAGTATCATTTTGAATGAAAACTAAATGTCTGATTATTTCCCGACTAAGTGTAATAGAGATAATCGTCAACGGGAAGCTTTTATTGACGTAATCCATATATGCAGACTAAAATATTAGTAAGCTTTTATGGTCTGCGATATTGCGAGGAAATCTTCCATTTACCAATTTATGAGAGATATATATACATGTATTATAGTCCTACATCCAATACACAATCCATGATCCATTGTTTTCCGGCAGAAATTCTAGGAGTCCTACATGGAAAGAATCCATAAATATTTGTGGCCAGTGATGCTGCAAGTAAGTTGACTCACTAAAGGGTCCTAGTGTCTGCAATTCGTATCCTCCATTCTACGGACACGCATCCTTGTACGTACAGTCCAATAAGATGAATGTTATTATAACAACAATAGTTCTGTCAACTTAATATGTCAGACAACGCATGATTAGCATGTCCTCCCACATAATAGACACATGAGAGGCAAATATTGGCAGGCTAACCACATTGGTGCGCAAAATATCCTTTAACTTTAGGCTGAAATATTCTACCCCTTCATAATAACCACAGCATCATATAATTACCACTTAGCACTAATCATTGAAATGTTCTAATTATTTCAACCCTTTAGTTTTTTTCAGCTAGTTTGCCTGCACTATAAGGGAATAGCAAAGCAATGTCACATTTGTGATCATGTAAGGCTAAGATCATAAAAGTATTTAAATTTTCATAATATACCTCCGTTGCAAGATTTAGCCTCTACCATAGACCTCTATGATTATGAGTATGTAATGGGGTTCCTTTGTTTGGGTATGAATCATGTGAAATTCCGGTTCGAAGGTTTTATGGAACTACAAGGTACAAACTGTTGGAAATCTTCCAAAGTAAGGAATGTAAATACAGCGATATATGGCTTGGTATAAAGAACTTACCGTTTATAGAATAAGTTATCCATCCTTGCAATTAATGTCCATACGGCAAAGTAAACAAATGGTTCAATAATCCAACAATATTCATGGCAATCTGAAATATTGCTCTCAAGAGTCCTTATGTGCAAGAAACTTTAAAATAAATGTAGCAGAGGTGGCTATATATATGCAAGTTTGAAGAACAATGTTGAAATTCAGTGTTGATGCATTAAATATGTACCCGTGTATATATGTGTGTGTGTGGAAGGTCCCACCCGTCTATCACACTAACTGAGATTTGACTCAGAGCTCTGCTCTTATAAATAGGATCCGGGCCCACTTATAGCTGATGGTTAGGCCAAGGGGAATTGAAGCCAGTTTATTAGATTCACTTTCTAATTAATAAGTTTTCAACAAAATCCACCAGAGGGAGAGAAGACTACGAGGCAGCCCCAAGTAATTATATTTCCTTCTATCATAAAATTATCTTCGTTAGTACAAGCAACGAGATTAGAGGAAGTACAAGCAAGCTCGACAGACTCGAGAGGATGTTTACTATTGAAGTGACGAAGAAAGGGGTTATTTTAGGTTGGAAATAAAGCTCCCAATTCATCCTACCCGACTAATGGCCCCATAATACAACCCGAGTTTTCAACTCTATTCCCGTTCTCGTTGTATTGGGACATGCGTTACAAACAAATCACTGGGTGTAAAACGAAGATCTTTACAAGTGTGTCAGTCGTCGGCATAGCGATCGGAATATTTCCCAAGTTTTCATGGAAAAGATTCTCCAAAATTGGAAATGTTCGAGAATGTCAAATTATCGTGCACATACATAACCGGATAGTATGATATACAAATATAGAATAACTACTTGGCACCTTATTTTTAAGTCCATTTTAACATTAAAACAATGGGGGGGGGGGGGGGGCAATTTCAAGAGATAATATATATATACAAAATCTGAGAAAATATGCCTTGTAGCACATACATATTCTACATATTTCTCCCATCACAAATGCATTACAGTATTGTCGTAAAAGTTTATTCAGGTTATCCACACAAATAATTAGTATGTGGATCTGAAGATGAGGAGGGCATATGAAGATCTACAGTACATATTGCAGATAATTTTCATTAATTTTTAGTTTGTGTTAAACAACAATAACACTTTTTTTAAATGACCTTCTATCCCCAGGTGACTAGTCTCACTAAATTATACCGTTATGGTTTCACTTTCTAGAGGCAGCAGAATTCGGGGATTCCCTGATACGTATAATTATGAATAATAGAACAGTAGTAAATTAGGCATGGGCGGAGGTCAGTCACGTTTAATATATATATAAGGCTGTCTGAACAGGCGGCTACTTTCCTGGAAACAAGACTTGAAAACTGGAAACAATCCCACGCTCACAAGCAATGGCCACCATAAACGGACAACTGTACTGTTATAGCCTAGGGTGGACTTCCTGTCATGGGTTTATGGAGTCATTGGGGGAAAACATCTCCCCGAGCTGTGTTCTCCCCGAGCTCTGTAATTCCCCAGACACCCAGGTAGGAATTTAAGGTACAAAGCGGTGATATAACCATTTAATTGAAATCGAGAAATTACTAGGACCCGGATCTCGTCTTGAATGCACTGACTAAATTACGAGACTAGTTCAATCAAAACTGGGGAAAGAGATTCGACATTTTGAAATAAAAAATAAAGTTAGCATCGATAGATGAGGTATAACCATTTAAGAAAGTATGTGTTGAGTAGGCAAGGGAAAATCATTGTCAATATTTTGAACGAGATCTTCATAGGAATGTGGTGATAACGTTTCAGGTGCTACTATACATGTTAATGTAAGTCTATTCTATAACATTGATGTCATTTTGATTCACAAATGACAATTCCTTGAACTTTTCGCTTTCTTCATTTTTTCACCATATGCTACAGGTGTAAACGATTTCGTGTTTTCGATTAATAAACCGCAGCCTGAAGGCTCCATGAAACAAGATCTCATGTTAATATAACAAAATAAATTAAGACATTTATGGCAACAATAAAGTTTCTATTTCGAGGTGCACAGACAGTAGCTCCATTCTAATGTGGAAATATTTTCTTGCAGGGCCTGAGTCTGTGTCTGAGTAATTCCGGGGAGTAATTTCGGGCTTGTCTTCCTATCTGTAAGAAATAACGGAAGGTAGATACTGTTCAAGGCAAATAGGAAACCTGAAATTAAAGCATTTGCTCTTTACAAAAAAATGTTATGCAACCCCCACCCCGCCCCTGCCCCTCACCCAACGCATCATCCTTGATTTGAGATCTATTCGCTTTCCATCAATATAATCAAGCAATTAATCGTTATACATATCGATACTCTTTGTTAGTCATTTACCACTCAGGATTGAGGGCAGACATCTAATAATATCGCATTTCCAGACGCCAACATGCCATAAACAATTGAAAACAAGGTAGCAAAACAGCGTTCTTCAAGTTATCAGTCAAAAACCACAACCAACCAACAGGCATACTATACCAATGGCAATGAATTAAGGTGACTCAGTACTGATCTTGTGTATTCAATGCATATAGCTCAGTACTGATATATGTGTATTCAATACATATAGCAGGGGATATCAGCATTATGCAGACGAAGTATGTATGTTAAGTCTTGATATAAACATTTCAGATAGAAAATGTATGCTGATTTTTGGTGTGGGAGTTAGTATCTACGATCCCTATACATCCATATTAAATTTCATTAAAATTTATGGAGCCCATATGTGTATAAATCAAATATTTGTTAAGAATTTTCTCATTATTAGCAAATTTTCTCATAATTAAGTTGTAACACAAAAAATTGGCCTGGAAATTCATGCTGATTTTTGGTGTGCGAGTTAGTAACTATGATAGCTGTATCCATATAGAATTTCATCAAGATTTATGAAGCCATTTTTGTTCAAATCAAATATTAATCAGGAATTTATTTTTTTTCCCAATTTTTCTCATAAATAAGTCGTAATATAGAAAGATTTAGCCTGGAAAGCCATCCTGATTTTTTGTGTATGAGTTGGTAAATATGGTATCTACATTCATATCAAATTTAAAAAATATTCATCAAACAGTTTTTTTTAAAAACGCTGATTGTCATCAGTCAAAGTCAATTTTGCTAATGCCCCATACTGCCACTAGGGGGCTTCCAGGGGGCTAACTCAGGATCTGAGGGAAAAAACATTATCTAATGATAAGTATATATATGTTGAATGTCTGGGTGAAATTTGATGTCTGAATTCATGTCAGAACCATTTCAAACGAATTATGTTAATAAATCACTCAAATGTAGTAAAATTACTCAAATATGATTCATTATTTCTATCTCCATACTGCCATAGCATGAAAACTAGCCTGGTGACCTATGGTTTTTTTTCACTCAATAATGATTATTTCATGTCAACTATCATTGGTAAAAATTTTAGAAAAATTCATCAATAATCAAAATCACTACTGAGTCACCTTAACATTTCTGTTGTAGACTTCAGACTGACATTTCACCTTTGACCCCGCTCAAATACCACATGACCTCGTGTTTTGATTCACCAAGTGCCTACACAATGACGTCACTAAAAAGTATAAATAGAAACAAACCATCTAGATCGTGAATGACAGCAGCTGTCAGAATGAGTAAGAGATTAAAAATAAATCAATCGGAACTGGATCCTGTCGATGACACCCGTGATTATAATTTAAAACGAGTTAATCCTGGGTTTACAAACGGTTTACTTAAAGGCGTAGGATATGGTCGTGACTAGGTGTAAGACCAAGAGTAAAACACTAGGGTGTAACCGAAACAAATGAATAAATTCACATGTGATGGGGAAAACCATAGACACCTAATCATTGAGAATTGGTGTGGATTTAGAGGTGTATGGGCGTCTCTTTGAAAATAGAGACTTTCAATTAACGCAATGTTCCAATAAATGTTTTCTTAATAAAAAAAATATAATCGAAACGATAGACCTTAAGGTGAAAAACATAGGCTGTTCTGCATTCATCACTAGGAAAACTTAAATAAATCAGCGTATGAACTTTCTACGCATTTTATGTGGGTCGACTTGAAATGTATTAAAGGGTCAGTCAACGGGTTCATGGTCACTTTTAGGACAACACACTTCATGGAGCCATAAATACAACACCCAAGTCTCGATTTTTTTACTTCCATTTATGTCTAACTTATAGTCACTTACAGGCACAAATTGAGAAGTCCTAGTTGAAAAAGTCTGTTTAGCACAAGAGGGCACTGAGAGTGCTGTGTGACGTCATAAAGCTGCGCCAGAAATGTACATAATATCCCTACCTTCCCCCCAATCTCCCAGCAATTGAAACAGTTGTTCAATACAGGTATTTCAAGACATCTGTATTGAGAGGTCAATAATTGGGTTTAGTCCTCCCCTTTAACGAAGGGACACAAAAGGTGGTGAGAGAAAATGTGATGTGTTTCAGGGAAATGAGTCACAAGTCACAAAACTGTAATCCATGTACAAGAACCCTTATTTGGAATGTTTTCATTTTTGGTGTTCTTTGAGCTGCTAGTAGCATAAATATATACATGTACCAAATTTCAAGATGGTGTATTACTAAAATCCATGCATTTCTAAGGTCATCCTATATAGTACATTTAGCTACTTTACCAATAATTCTCTACTCAAACATATTCTAAACCTGTTTACGAAAAATGAAGATATCAAATTTAAAATAAAATAGTACTTATATGCCCTACTGTTAAAGGCAAACGCTACTATTCACTGCCCCGCCCCCCTTTACCATATACCAAATCTACGGGCATTTTACGCACTACTCCTTTAGCATTGCAGTCTATGAGGAAAAGGCCCATTTTGTCAAATTTTATAGAATAAAACAAACAATTAATGGCTACTCCTACTGTCCCAAAATTTTCTACACATACAGTTCAGGTTATATACTACAGAAAAAAAGGGAAAAAAATACATGTCATCACGTTAGATTTTTTTTTATAGCTGTCTGAAATAGACATGTTTGGGAAACAGAGCTAGCTATGGGTACTCTCAGTTGTACTCAATTAGCATGCAAGTCTATTGGGAAAAGCTACATTTTCCTTTCACGGTTTTGGGAATAAAACAGAAATGGATACTCTGAATGTCCCAGAATTTTCTACACATATAGTGCAGGTAATATTCTACACATATATAGGGAAAAAAATGTATGTCATCACGTTAAAAAAATAATTGTAGCTGTCTGAAATAGACATGTTTAGGAAACATAGAACACTTTGAAAGCAGCAGATTTTTGGGTTGTCAGCCATGTTTCAAAGCCCCATAATTAAGAAACTAGCACGGTGACCCATTATTTTTTTTTCAGTTTTAAGAACACAAATACTTCAAAAATCACATACTAAAGAATCAGAAAATTGACATTTATTTTCACTGGGGAGGCAAAAAAATTGTTTTTATAAAAATGGTGAAAAATATTGAGTTTTTTTGAGTTTTTAATTTAAAATTCACATTATGTATTTGTTGTTTTCAAAATAAAAATAACAATGCACCCTATAGAAAAGAGGCATAGAATTATTGGCCAAATAATACTCTCTCTAAAACTGTTAATTTTACTTAAATTGAGTGAATATAAATAGTAAATATGAACTATGAAGTTGAGGTACTGCAAAATGGGCCCCCTTTTGGTCGTCATTGGTACTTTTGAGATGCCAAATTTTGAAGCACTGTAATTCAAAAATAAGCACGGCGACCCAATGATTTTTTTCCATCCTTATGACCAGAAACACTTCAAGAATCAAATACTAAAGTTTAAGAAAAATGACATTTATTTTCATTTTCCACTAGATAGTAGCGTTTGCCTTTAACTATCATTGGAATCGGCTTGATGTCCTCTTCTCAAATATGGTCATTATCTCAAAATCCTTTTTTTGTGATTTGTGACTCATTTCCCTGAAACACATCACAAATGTGTGATACCTTGGTGCCACAGTGTATCAAAAGAGAGGGAAATAGCATTGCATTCATTTCACTTTGACCTTGTGAGGAACAATCAATGGGTAATACAGTGTTTGTTTTGGTCTGGTAATACTTCTTCTGCCCAGCCATCCCTCCTTCTTTCTAGCAGCAATTATGAGAGTTGTTTGTTATGTTCATTGCATGTACATTACAAGATTGGTGCACCTTTATGATGTAGGCAAACAGTGGTGCCTTGAATGGAGTGTTAAACTGTGGAACTACGTTTTCACTCCTTTAAATGGGTAAAAACTCACTAAATAATAACTTGAATTAAGTAAAACTGGGGTGGTTACATTTCAATAATAGCAAGGAAATGGATTTGCTCATAATATTTGGGGGTTTACTGACACTTTAAGCGTACTGAGGTTTGTCGACACACGTTGATTGATTTTGGATCTTATTTTGATTTCTTCCCCAATAAGGGACTGTTCATAATCAACCACTGTGGTGGTGGGGGGGGGGGGTAGTCGAGAATTTGCGAAAACCCCCTTAAAGTCTTGTGTGCACACAAACTTTTAGAGTCTGCGCAAAAAAAAGATGCCCCCACCCCTCCCTTCAGTCTGCACAAAAAAGTGCCCCCACCCCCTGAATATTCTCCCCGCCCCCTCCAGTGGTTAAAAATGAACAGTCCTTAAACAAACATAAACCCTTGGGACATAGGTAGCTTTTACTTGATATAGCAAATTTATGTGAGAGGCGCATGCATGCCATTCCGTAATAATTTTACGGTGATACTGATTACATTCAAAAGAAATTCGAAAGCTGAACTTGATCAATGATTTGAGCTTCTTAAAATCTGCCATTCTCAGCTCATTTCCGTCAAAAAATGAAATTGTCTATTCAAAGCAGACCCATCCAAAGGTCACCCAGACAGAGCATTAAAGAATTTTGACCTGTTCTTGGTGTAAAATATCATCTCCTAAAATAATTATTTAGAGGAATGGACCCGCCAAAATTTCACTTTTTTCAGTCTCTCTATCATCTTCATCTCTAGCATCTGCTTAAAATTTGAGAATCCTTTGGAATCGAAAATGTAAGGATAACACTGGCTAGATAGATATATGAAGAAGCCAAATTAATTATACTATTAATCCCATTTGATCCAGATTGCCACTGTAACATCATAAAAATAGTCTAGAAAAAGCCATGAATTTATGAAAAACTTCATTTTTTCATTTTTTCATTTTTTTTCATTTTCTTTATTTGAATCTTCCATTCTACAGTATAAAGGAAAGAAAAAACCTAGAAAAAT
Organism: Sthenelais limicola; assembly: GCA_942159475.1. NCBI lineage: Eukaryota > Metazoa > Annelida > Polychaeta > Phyllodocida > Sigalionidae > Sthenelais > Sthenelais limicola. The sequence continues at coordinate 54,235,682 of OW804095.1, read as the reverse complement.
ATTTTGGGGTCGCTTTAGCTGGGAATGTAGCATGTATCACTGGGCTAGTGCCGAATATTTTGGCTACTGGGAATGCAGCTTTAAGCTTTTGACAAATTGCGATGGATATCTATAAGCTACAAATTGAGGACATTTTCAGAAAAATTCAAAAATCAACGACAGGTATTGCTAATTCTGATATTATGACTCGAGGTCTTGGTCCAGTATTGTTTCATTAAATAACAGATGTGTGAGAGGTCGGGCAGACAGAGCAACAGATGACTGTTAAAAAGGTCAACTATTGTGTAATATTAAAGACAATAGCCAGTAGAGGTGATCTGAAAGTCATTTGACCAAAATTGGGGAGGATAATACGCTGATGTTTTTGCTGCAGGGTTTCATAGAAGTCTGTATATCTATATTTCGGCGACCGGCCGAAATCCTGTGCTGCAGTGGTTGGACCACCAAAGAGTAAATTTGTTTAAAACTTACAATATACTAAGCAGTAGGCTTATTACATTCAATTCGATTAGAAATGGATCATTGCAGTGAAGTTCCTGCTAATTGATAGGGAACTAACTAGCAATCTATCACTATAACCCAGGTTCTTGGTCCTTGCCAGCAGTCATCTCTTTATTTCCACAACAATATTAGCTTGAGAGGCCAGCACTACAGGAGATGGTGCTAGTATACAGTAAAGCAGCCAGTAGAAAGACAGTAGAAACAGGAGTCCATACAGGGTATCATATCAAACCAAATCCAGCTGTTTGTTAGTAAGCATTAACTTCCATCCATGCCAAATCATCAATGCTCATACCACCAAACACAACCTGAGACTAATGCCACCCATTGCAATGTAGTCAGCCATTACAGATCTAATTGAGAAAGACGCCCCATCCTAGCATTTCACATCATCCTGAATATGTCTTGTATGCATGGAACAACAACATACCAGCTTAGGCACTCACCTTTCCCAAATTGATCTATACAGCCTCCACGCATAGTATTTGAATGATCAGTAGGACTCAACTTTCATCTGTACATCAGCCTTACCATTTGTCATGTCATATCTAGTCGAAGGATATATCACATTCTCCATACTTCTTGTGTAATATTTTTAACGTTGACATTCTTTCAACAACCATTTTCATTTACCTGCTTTGCACTACAGCTGAGTGGAATACTAGCTGAAGTGAGTTGCCAAATTTTGTCCATGCAAAGTCTAGGAAAATTCACCTGCACTGTGTGTGAGCGGGTCTATGGAGGCACATACCACAGCTATAGTCAGAGCCCCACCCACCCTTAGATAGGCCCTGGTCCCTGTTTGAAATCAGTGCCAGCTGTCGCTATCTCAAGCAAAACAGAGTATTTCGGAAGTTGCCTATTAGAACTGCAGTTTGCATATACATTTTACCATTATCACTTTTCACATTTATCACTACAAATATTCACAGCCAACCAATATTCATTTTCATCCAGGCAATAACACTATCTTAATAAAGCACTAGAATTCATCCCCTTCCGTTAACAACACACACCTTCTTAGTAGCAGACATGGCGAAACCTGCCGGACCGCGGTCCTTCAGCACTGAAAGACATGTAGGACCAGTGAAAATGTCACCAGTCCTCCTGTCCGGTGAAAAATTTATATGAAACGTTGGAGAGACCTTTAAAAGACTGGAGAAACCTTTGGAGGACCGGTGAAGGTTCCTTTTCACCGGTCCTCCTGTCCAGTGAAAGTTCTAAAGTTTTCGCCATGTCTGTAGTAGGGCATGGAGATTCCTTCCAAACTACAGATATAAGGCCGTTTTTGGCATGATGACAGTCCCACTTTTGCAGGTGCTGGTTCCTCCTGTATCAATTTGATGCTGCACCATGTTTGTATGTCCCAAGGTTTCTCCTGGAATTTGAAAGCAATCTTTGGAGTCCCAAAGGCTTCAAAGAGGCAGTAATTACACCAATACACAAATCAGGATCATGTTTAGATCCTCTAAACTACCTCCCAATTAGCTTAGTTGAACGTTGAGCAAAAATACTGGAGAGGGTAGTACACAGCATTATATACCCCCCCCCCCCCCCGTTAGAGGACAACAACTTACTATTTGAATACCAATATAGGTTCAGGGCAGGACAATCGCTAGAGCAGGCACATGGAAGACTGTTTGAATATATCTATGAGAATGAAAAGAAAAATAATCCAGTCTCACTTATACATCTAGATTTAAGAAAAGCTTTTGATATGGTTGACCACAAAGTACTCATTCAAAAGCTAAACTCATTCCACCTATCAAAACAAGCAATAGACTGGTTCGGTCATTACCTATCTGAGGGACGCCAGCGTGTACAGGCGAATGGGTTGGTTTGGGGAGGGAAAAATTCCCATGTGGTGTCCCTCAGGGTACTTTGCTTGGGCCCCTCCTTTTTGTCTTGTAGATTAATGATCTACACAAAGTAGTCTGTGATTCAGAAATACAACTACAACAGCAGTGGTGGAAATAAGGGGGAAAATTAGGTTGCCTCGTTGGCCAAGCTACTGACAAAATCAGGTTGCCCACCAGAATTTCTGGTTGTCCTAAGTAATGCCACAATTGTTGACATGAAGGACAAAATGGCTTGCCCGGGCAGGAAAGCTCTTGGCCAAAAAAGCTTGCCTGCCGCAATTTTTATATCCCAAATGGCCAGGGCACGCTCTTATCTTGATCACTGGACAGTGTTATCTACCACTCTCAGACAAATGAAAATATACTGCAACAAGACCTCCAAAATGATCTAGACAGGGTCAGTAGATGGTGCAGGTACAACAAAATTTCAGTGAATGTAAAAGAGAGCATGGTCATTGATATTGTACCAAGAAACACCAAAAAGACCAATGAAACACAGCGAAAATGACCCTGAATTTGGCAGATTTGGACTATGAGACCAAGTACTGCTACCTGGGACTAGAAATAGATTAGGCTCTCACTTTCAACCCTCGTGTTCTGCCAAAATTAGACCAAGCAAGTAAAAGGCTGATAGCCACCCAAAAAGCTAAACAAGCCCTGACAACCCTTAACACCTTGCTGATCTACAACCACTATGATGCGGCCAATACTTGATTTCTGTGACATATTTTATGTCTCAGCTCAAAAGAAGCAACTGGAAAGACTGCAATCTATCCAAAATTTTCATTCATTAGCATATCCTTCAATCTAGAAATAAACAAGAGTGACAAAGTGCATCAAAACCAAAACAAAATCCCTTTTCTAGAAGAAAGGAGAAAAATGCCAAACTACTCCAAGTCGCCTATGAAATGAGTTGTGATGAGGGTTATCTTGGTGAGAGGAAACTAAACCCGAGAAACCTGACATGTGGAAGAGTACTAAAAATCACACTAATCAAGATGGAAAAAATTAAACGGTCATTCATAGTGCAAGCACCAACACTATACAATAATTTGTCCATGGCTGGGAGAAAATGTCCAACACTACCAGAATTTAAATCATATCTGAACGAAGAATTCTTCTCATACTCCCCAAAAGGGGGACCCTAGTACAAATTAACCACCATTAGCAGTGTGCGACACAACCACTGGTCCAACGGACCCAGTCTATGAAAAATGGCAGTCGGGCCATGAACTTTTCAAAAGCACTGGTCCGACTGGCCATGAGAATATTGGGAGGTTTAATTTCATCAGTTGTTCCTTATAATTCAATAAACTCACCATAGGTTCCTTAAAACTGGGTAAGATTACAAATGAATTATAAAAAGCTCGATCAGGAATTAGAGTTATGGTATTGAATATTGATGAGCCTCTTGTTTCCCATCCCCACCACCCTCCCCCAAAATCTTTCTTCTCTCGACTCTTTCTCTCTCCCTCTCTCCTGTCTACATCCCTTGCCTCTCCCTGGTCTCCTGGTCTATTCAATTCTAACCTATCCACATGATTCCCGTAGAAAGTTAATCAATACCAGTGCAAACATGTCCCGTATGGGAAAATTCGGGGGTCTGCTAACCATTATTTCTCTGCAACCAACCATACAGGATTGGCTAGAATAGACTCTGAACAGCTTTTTTTCTATCGTTTTCCAATTATTTTTTTCATTTACATATTAGGAATATAGATATTTTACATGACAGCCTCCTGTCCCAACCAATTAAAGAAATAGTTGGTATGCTTTCAGATTGCTGGAATATGTGAAAATGACCCTAGAATGCACCATTTCACTCCTATTTTTTTTTTTAAAAATCCAGGGGGCATGCCCCCATAACGGATGGTTAATTAATTCAATTCTATAATAAATTCAATTCTATTTAATTATATTATTGTTGGATTGATTTCTACCAACTACTGATGGATTTCCCTATTTTCGAAAGGGCTCTTCTTGGTAATTTGACAAATAGATTACATCAATTTATTTTGTTTTGACTTTCTTTATTGCCTACAAATTCCAACGTTTCGAACTACTCAGTAGTTCTTCATCAGGGACATAGACAAGAAGTGATGATGGCAGGGGTTGTACAGACCTATATACCATGCTGGGTAATCGATTCTACAAGTAAAGTTAGCAGTGCTTCGTTACAGGATATTTTATCATTTAATAATTCTATTATTGATGGTAAATTTTAGTGCAGATATGCGGGATAGTAGTAGGCCTACTCAGGATAAAGGAAATAAAAAAACTAGTTTAGAAAATAGTTTTGGGTCGCTTTAGCTGGGAATGCAGCTTTAAAGAGGAGAAATTAGTGATGCTATAATTATTTAAAGGGATAGCAGGTCAAATTTCCTGATTCTTGAAATCTGTAAGATTTTGGTTTGAATGGGTTATTCAGGTAATCATCACTTGCCAAAAATAAATTCCCCAACCTCCTAGACGGCTCCACTACCTACCCAATACTAGGATTTCAGATCCTCACAGGTAGACACCCCTGTGACAGTGATTCTGAAGATGCAGAGAAGAGATTTAAAGAAATGAAAATAGAATAATTTACTTTGATTCTCAATAAATGTCTATAATCAGTTTCTTCTTATTTACCTTCGTTCTAATTATATTCGCGGACCATGGAAAAACTGGTCGGGCCATGAACTCTCAGAAAGTCATGGCCCGACTGTCTATGGCAACCCAACCCACTATGTCACACACTGCATTAGGGTAACATTATGTACAGCCCGTCTCTCCCTTATGCCTACAAGTTGTACATTAAGGACCCAGAGAGTCTGGTAAATCCCTGATGGCCATGCATACAGACCAGTGTTATTTCGTTAAATAGTTGTTATGCCAACCAACTGCCCCTGCAAATATGTATATATGGTCTATATGGGACATATAGATATATATGTGTAATGAAGCCCCTAGGTGGCGCCACCGTCCACGTTCAACACCACTACCTCTCATTCGGCAGTCGTCGTCCAGCTGTTGCTCAGGCCACAAGCTATAGACTGTCGCTGGACATATATATTCTTTGGAATTACGACTCCAATAAGCCTTCAATATGCCTTACTGTTCTGGATGCGAAAGGAAACACCTTAGACCCTGCGGGAAAACGGTATGTGTGTATGTGGAAAAGGCTATTGCATACTGCAAATCTAATTCGATTGACCAGGCTGAATTTCTGGAACATTTGGAAGTTATACCAGATGATGACCGGGACGATCGGGATTCGGGCGCTCAATCTCTCGACAAGCCTAAATCGATGGATGAATCATTATCTGAGTTTATTAAGGCTCAAAAGCTTCAATTTGGCGAACAACAGAGACAGATGCATGATATGATGGCCACTCTTGGTCTGTTGGTGAAGAAATTGCCGGCTCCCCCAGGTTCGATTCCCGCCAAATCTGGGTCCACTAATCCATACGCCGAGTCCCGGATCGCTGCTTCGGACCTATTGAGTGCCCCGTTCACTGACGCTTTGTCTCAACTGTCAACTGCCCTGGACCCCGCCCAAAAAGCCAAACAGCTGGGTAATTACTTACGTCCTGAATTTTATGCGCAAAGTATCGACAAGGGAGTTAGTGTAAAACACATGGATCACACCAAGTTATCTAAATGTGGCTTATGGTATGGACAATATAGGGTCCTTAAGGAGTTGATTAAGCGTGGAGAGGATCCCTTGTGTTATGTTAACCATATGACCTATGTCGCTAAGCATGCCCATTTGGGTACTTATCAAGATTCCGCCCTAGTCCTCTACGACAGAGAAGTAGTAAATCGCATCATTGAAGGTGAACTGGAAGAGTTTATTGCGGCCGATCACGAGGCCCAGAGTGTGGCTCTACACCCCGGGGCCATGGCCACGCCCCCCTCTGCTATGTCTGCTTCTACCGACAGAAGAAGGCCAAGAAAGCCCAGAAGTCTTCCATTGTTCCAGCGGATTTCCCAGAGGATGTGTGCTTCTACTGGAACTTTAAAGACTGTAATGGTAAATGTTCAAGGAAGCACGTTTGCCGTTTCTGTGGGAAGGAACACAAAGCATCTGCTTGTTCTTCCCGCAGTAAGTCAGATTGACTGTCTGACCTTGGCCAACCAAAACACACGGATCTTGACCCGGAAATGACCCCCGACCCGAGACCTTCTTCCGGTAATGGCGGCTCTTGTTGTTTTCTGCCTGCATCGGAGCTAACGGAATTCTCGGAATCTGCCTTTCCTCTTCAATCTGGACTTGATACGCCAACTATGGTTAGACAAAGAGTCGCCTATAATGATGTGAGTCTTCCCTGTCAATTTGAGGAAGATGTGTCAGCGGAACCCGGTGATTTTGATATTTATCCCCAGTCGTTTGCTGATTTATCAGTACACGGTAGTGACCCAGTTCTTGTGGGCTGGAACTGTGAACCGTTGTCGATTGGTGTTTATAATGTGAATTCATCTCCGGATTTGGCTGCCCATTCTACCAGTGTATACAAAGAGTTACTGGTTCCTTCATGTGGTGTGGATAGTGTTAATAATGTCTTCTGCCTGGATGATCCGACCTACAGAATCAATGACTTTCACCTTATCGGTGGGTGCCGTTTGCAACTAAAGCTTGGGAAGTGGCTCAGTGAGTTGGAATATGAAGATGACTTGAAGCTGAAGCAGTTCCTCACTCGAGGCATTAGTGATGGGTTTATGGTTGTGGATGACGTAGATGTGATTCAGCCATATATGTGCCCCAATTATAGCTCTGCTTTGAAACAGGATGCCTATGAGTTTATTTCTCATTTGCTTCAGGAAGAACTCAGTGAGGGTAAATACATAAGGGCTCGTTCACCCTCTAAGTGTGTACATGCCATTGGAGCGGTACCAAAAGGCACCTCTTCCTTCAGACCCATCACTGATTGTCGGCGCCCACTAGGAGAGTCAGTTAATAATTTCCAAGCGGAAACCTGTGAAAAATTCTCGTTTACTGGGTTAGATCACGTTGTGGAGATGCTGCACGACGGCGATTACATGTCTACCATTGACTTGACTGCTGCTTACCGCACTGTCTCAATCCATCCCTCTTGCTGGCCCTTAATGGGTATTAATTGGCGCTTTCCCAATGATCCTTCAGATCAGGAATATTGGGACACCAGGCTGTGTTTCGGGGTGAAATGTGCCCCCGTTTATATTCACGGAAATCAGCCGATTTGTTGTCAGAGCTATGGCCAGGCGCGGTTATACAAGAGTCAATGCCTACCTCGACGATTATATGGTGATTGGTCGCACCTTTGATGAATGTCTAGAGATCCAATCGGTACTTCTGAATCTTCTTGGCTCACTGGGGTTCTGCATTTCGTGGAAGAAGTGTCAGGCCCCTTCAACTAGGATACAGTACCTGGGTATTATCATCGACACTCTTTCTATGACTCTCTCTCTCTCAGAGGAGAAAATGGCTAAACTTTACAACAATTTAGCCTTTTTTGACAAGAAGAAATCCGCCTCCCTCCATCAGCTTCAACGGTTATGCGGTATTTTGTGCCACTGTTCGACAGTAGTAAAAGGAGGTAGGACCTTCTCCCAGTGTATAATCCACCTGCTGAAGGGCCATCAACACAACAACACGCGCATTGCGTTGGATGAGAACTTCAGGGAAGACATCAAGTGGTGGAGGAGGTTTGCGGGATTCTTTAATGGGACTGCTTCTATCATCAAGTTTGATATCTCCAATGCTACATGTATTTACTCAGACGCTAGCGCTAATGGGTATGGCGCTGTTTGCATGGATGATTGGTGTGCAGGATATTTCAACTCGTCCTGCTCTCCTGACGGTGTGGAGTTGTTAGTTCCCTCCCATGGTCACTGGAAGAGCTTTGATGTTCCCCTACTAGATCAAGCTGATAATAATGTGAATCTCTGGGAGTTAATTGCTCTCTGGGAGGCTCTGAAGAAGTTTGCCCCGAGGCTGCGTGACTCTCATATTCTCTGTTACTCGGACAACAGCCAGGCGGTTGTTATGATCAACAAGGGACGTAGTAGTAATGGGACTTGCATGGCCATTCTCAGATCCATTTTCTGGCTGTGTGTGGTTCATAATGTGTTCATCTCTGCTCGTCACATTCCTGGAGATTTAAATTTTCTGCCTGATATGCTGTCTCGTGTTAACTCGACAAACTCTCTACATGCTCTAGCTGATTACTCATATCTCTGTTGCAGTGGGCGTGTCGGGGTTGGATCAGGAGGTGGCTGTTACCCTGGGTCACGCTTGGTCAATAAATACCATACGCACAAGGAATGCTCAGTGGAGGAAGTTCCTGAGTTTCTGTGACCTGCTCGGAGTTTCTCCTGTCCCTGCGGATGCTGCTACAGTGGTTCGTTTCCTCGTCTGGCTTGCCAGATCCTACAAATTTGTGTCAATCAACAACTTCTTGTCAGCTGTCTGGCCAACACCACTACCTCTCATTCGGCAGTCGTCGTCCAGCTGTTGCTCAGGCCACAAGCTATAGACTGTTGCTGGACATATATATTATTTTTTTTTTTTTTTTTTTTTTCTGTTTTTTGTTAATAAAGGCGACCGTCATATCGCCGGCTATTTGCCGCAACCTAATTACTGTGTCTTGTCTGATTGGGGATATATATTCGAATCATATTCGTGTAAATAAAAAATATGTTATCTTATTTACTAGGATAGGCTACCACTAAAATTCTAAGATCTCGTGTAAATTTTATGAGGTTAAGGGATTGTCCTGATGGCGCTCAAAATCACCTGAATGTCTTAAATTAGCATTCATTATGAAAACAAAATCCGGGGCGGGGGCATGCCTCCCCCCCCCCCCCCCATGACCCTCTGGTCTAGCGGTGGTTTTAACACCAACACTAATAACCTCCCGCATTTCCAATCCCAGAACTTGGCAGGTCTATACGAGTGGGACTGACATAATCAAAATTCAGTTTATTTGAGTTTTAGTTTAAAGGCCTGTGAATGTTCGATCCTTTTTAGTGTGACATCAAGTATGGGCTTCTAACGTTTTTACAGCACTAATGTGAAAAGAAAATATCACAATTACTGGGATGAATAAACGAGTCAAAATCGTTTATAATAAAATAGGCAGATTTTCGTCCCTATATTTGATAAATATAGGTAAATATAGGTAAGTATCTTCACAATCAGACGATGTTATTGATTCCAAAAACACTGCCCTTTGACATCTGTTCTTCTGCCTGCTGTACATTTACAAGATCCTCAGTTTTTCTGATGAAGGGGCTCTTCACTAATTGTTGGAGTATTAGACATTTATAATGCTCCGAACAAGCTCTAAGAGGAAAATTTTCAAAAGAACCCCTGAAAAGAAAATATATAAATGTATTAGTCTAGTTAAGTAGGGACCCCCTGGAAGAACTATCGCTGCAAGGGATCACTCATTTCCAGTAAATAGGGGTAGGCTACTTGTTTCAATTGTATCACTAAACTTCACATGGAAATAAATAATACATGATAGATCTGCGGTACATTATTCCATCAACAAATGTCATCAACACATCTCAGTAGCCTCAGTTGGCCTAGACCTAGGCTAGACTAGTACTACCGTACTATACTAGTCTAGTAGTAGAGTGTAGCACTGTAGGGACAGCCTCCAAGTGACAGCCCTTTTTTTATCCTCGGCTAAGCCGCTTATACAATAACATGTGTATAATTAACCGATTGTCCCTACTATTAAATCACATGAATTGCGAACATCCCCTGCTGCTGATGCTATGATCTGTACTTCTCGAAGGGTCTTGTTTTCTGTACAATGACCGGGTGACCAGGAATAACGTTAGTCTTTAGAAGAGAGCATAGCCTTCGGTCGTTGGGCGGTTGCAGTAAAGCGTTGTTACAACTCACCATTACTGACAATACTTACAAGAACTACGTCTTACTATAGAATGATGTTAGAAAGCGCAAGATATGGAAATAGATCATTTGATCACATACCTGGAACAGAAGATACCTGCGTGGTTAGGCCTAATTGAATCCCTACTGCTTGGGGCATAGGACTTAACTTGCCCCTTGTTTTCACTATACGTCACTTCCGGATAAGATGATCACGACACCAGCAGGAAATCGTGTGCACTTAAAGCCTTTATACAAATCATCATATCATAACTTATCCCCTACACCAATGAAAGAAATAAACGATAAAAGCTCTTTTTTATTTAACAAAGTGGGAATTGGTTTAGGACTGGTGATATGGGTAGTCGCGCTGATATAGTGTCGCCATCTCTCGAGGAAGCAGAACCACCGATGTAGGCTATCTACAAGTGCCTTCGGCACTTGGCATAGAGCTGTAGAAGTCTGTAATTTCCCTTCTCTTTTTTCCCTCTCCCCTCCCGCTCTGTCTCTGGGTATATCCCGAGAAAAATGGAACAATATCTTCATTATTTTGAATGTTAGACTTGCCAAATTTAACACTGGAAACCTATTTAAAAGCAGAAATAATGAGGATTTAAGATTATTTCTAATCAGAATTTAATTTAGGAAAATTTTATGAGAAATAAAGGAGAGAGGGAGGGAGAGAGACCACGATTGAAGGAAGAGGAGAGGGAAAGAGTGAAGAGAGGAGAGATGAGATAGACAGATACCGATGGGTGTCATGGTAAAAAACCTGCTACCTCCCTACCATACCTGTCCCTTGATTCTAAATACAATAGATAATTTAATCTTATCGTTAAAATTCCTCAAATGTTACTAAGGCCCCCCAAAATACAGCCAAACGAGGGCCATATAACTTCCCCACTACATGTTAGATACATCTCCCCTCCTTCACCTCTCCTCCTCCTCCTCCTCCTCCTCCTCTAGACTGGTGCCAAACTACATATTTGTCTTAAAAAACTTCTAGAGGCATTTTTTGTTCATGCTTGGTATACAGTGGTTTTATACTAAACTGAGGCTGCTGAGTCCGAAAATGCTGGTTACCACCCTGGTAAAATATATGACATTCTGATTCCTGACAGCAGCCATATTGAATCATGACCTTCAAAATGACCTGCCAAGAAAAAAGTGAAAAAAAATATGGATTCCTCACACCCTGGATCCTAAGAAAATTGTTCTTATTCATCAATATGTACACCAATTGAATGCATATAGGCCTACAACAAGTGCTGAGATAACATTCTTGTTACTCAGTAGGGGCCATATTGGATTTTGACCTTGAAAATGACCTTGGAACATAAAATGACCTTCAGAAATGAATTCCTCATACTTAAAAACATCAATAAAATGGTATTATAGTTGAAGATCTACCAAATAGAAGCCAAGATATGCCATATTTACTGTTTTTGGTGGCCATCTTGAATTTTGCAGCTTTTGGCCACCAGGGGTGTCTACCAACTTGTAGCTGGTGCTTTTTGAAAATTTCAGGCCTTATTTAACAACATGCCAAATTTAAAAAACGTGTCACAACATGCACAATGTAGACAATTAGGTCCGTAAATATTATGACCTGACTTTAAAAAAATGCTTTTTTCACCAAAATCTGACCATTGCCATGGCAACAAAATTTTAAAAAAAAATATTTTGTTATGCCATATAAAATATATATTTTTGGAAACTCCATACGTCTGTGTTTACTATGGCACCTCAACCTGTACAGTATATTTTATATATGTTATATTCCCTGCAAATAACAATGTTAAATATTCTTAATGTTGGCAATAATGGCCTGAACCAGGTGCTTTTTCCCATAGAGACCAATGCTATTTTGTGGAAAATGACGCAAAAACGTCAAAATCTCAAAAAGCACACAGTCCCAAGGTGGGGACTTTTCAGGGAATGTTCCCCCATGTGTCCCGCATCATATATCCAAAAATCAGCTTTACATTATTTTATTCCGGGTTCCATGCTAAACTGCCTGTACTACCAGGAAATTAATCACAGCTTTATGCATGTATAAAATTATTTGTAGAGGAGATCTTCAGCTTTCATTTGATGTCAATCTTTTTACTGTGCAATTAATATTACATTTTATATGAATTTTCAAAAAATGCATTTTTTCACAAAGTGTGAAGTTTTTGAAAATTGTATGACAACGGAAGAAAAACTGTTGATTTTAGCCATTAGCAATTATAAAATAGAATAAAGGCCTATTAAAGAGCTTCCATTTGACACCATTTACAAACCAATTGGATACAAAATGAAGCATATTTGATTTTAAGTGAACATTTACCCAAACATCAAAGCGCATATTCTAGAAGTTTCACAAAGTTAGCTTTACAAAGAAATGTAATTTCATCAACAAAAATACTTGGAAATAATTTTCAGGAAAAAAATTGATTACTATTATCGGATAATTCCTCAAGGTCAAGGTCAATCTCATGGAGATGATCTAATACATGTACATCTTCACAAGCCTACACTGTAAGCGGTCCTTCAGTCAAATCCGTGTAATTTTACACGGAGTCCACTGCGTTTTTGGATGACGGTTTTTCCCGGTAAAATTACATTTTCGTGTAAAATTACATGGATCCCATGTAAAAACTTACTCTGAATCCTTGTAAAACCCGGCTCGAAATTACAGTAGATCCGCGTAAAAATTTACTCTGAATCCATGTAAAACCCAGCTCAAAATTACAGTAGATCTGTGTAAAAATTTACTCTGAATCCATGTAAAACCCGGCTCGAAATTACAGTAGATCCGTGTAAAAATTAATATAATCATAATAAATTGTTAGAAAGGTGATCCAAAAGTGCCATATTTATCTCTCATGAAATGATTAGCTTTCAAAAATAGATTTTAACATAAAACACGTCTCAGAATGCACATCTATTTGCAAAGATCTTTGTCATAAATCCCCACACTCCCAGTCTTTTATTTACCCTCAGAAAATCATCATTTCATCATTTTCTTGTTGGTGTACTTCTTCATACCGGCTCCTGTAAATAATAAAATACAGCTATATTTGGTCAATTCTTTTGAAAAACAGTAGCGGAAATTCTTTATTCTGAGTTATATTTCTATCATGTATTCAAGTATAAATGTATTTTATTATGAAAATAAAAACAAGGCTGTTCTATACTAAAAGTCATGAAGCCATCGACAGACAGAGATATATGACATGGTCTAACCTCTCTCCCCACACTTCCCCTTCTCCGTCTTTTCCTTTGGCCTCTTCTGTCTTTCATACCTGTTTTTCTCTCCAAACCTCATCTCCGATTCCCCCCTCCTCTCCCTCCCCTCTTCCTATTAATATTAATTCGGAGATGACAAAATAAGAAAGACGTTTATGTTGATGGCTTTCATACAACTCTGAATAGTTGGACCTGGGTAAAAAATATATGTATGTACTTACATTACATATTACTATGTGGTGCATTCACACATCATATATATAGCCTCACACCTAGGCTACAGGTTGCGCAACTCTTACCGGCATTTACATCTTTTACCTCGGTCAATTGGTGAGCTAAAATAGCGGGGGCGGTCATTGTTAATTTGCGCGACCAGGCCGGCCCGACCTCACCCAGTGCAAACCCACCCACTTTATATAATATTTGCACTTGTCTTGAAACTGAACTATCTGTTATTGTTCATTCATTCAGTGAAATCCTAAACATGAAATTGACGCCCGGCCCTTCTCTCTATAACATGATAGATAACATGCTAATTAATGCTAAACATCTCCTCCCTTTCAAGGAATTTCTAACGCTGTGGGTGGTACTTTGACTGCCAATTAACCCCTGAACCCCTGATTGGGAGAGCCAAAACTGAGATATCTAAGGTCACAAAGCACAATAGAATACAAAACATATATTACTTACCTGAAAGTATTGCCATATTCCTCAAATGGACCTGTGCATAAACAATCCGTCCTGTGAGTTGTATTGTCCTTGCTCACTGGTTGAGGGTAAAAGTTGTTGTGTTTTCAAACCTGCAGTCCAGTGTTGGGCTGACCTAGAAACCCCTAGAAATCACTGGTGCATGCACAAAGCTATACCAGAGACAGTCCATTACGTAATGGACTGTCTCTGGCTATACATAGCTCTGCTGAAACAAAAGCCACTGCAGGTGGCCTTAGCATGGTTGACTGAACAGTGGGAACAGTGTGCGGGAACAGTGTAAAATCAGCTTGGGATTACAAGCTATTACATGGATTCCACACATGCACGCTGAATCCATGTAAACTACACTTCGTACCCGGAAACAACAGGTAATTACATGGATCCAGATGAATTTTCAGCTGATTTCTTACAGTTTATTTTATTTTCCCTTGTTAATATATCCAACTTTGTTACTTAATAAATACACAACTGCATATTATAAAATTGTTTGTTTATTTTGTTAAAGAACACCCAGACAAATAGTATATTGACCATGTTGTATTGTAGACATATGACTTTCCATTCACTTGATAGACTAGTGGATTGCCCTAGAAGTTGCATTGCTTGGATAGATTATATGAGGTTAATACCTTATTATGCAATTCATTGTGATCCATTAAATTGGGTCTACATGAATGCGAATATATCAGCTATCTATCATATGTTCCCCTGAGGGATTCAAGAAGTTTTGTCTTGCTAGTGGCCAATAGTCACATGTGCAGTAAGATATTGATATACATTGATTAACACCACTAAGTGGGTCAAGCATCCTGTCCAAGTTTCTATGGAAAGCCATTTTAATCATACTTGAGAATGCAAGTAAAATAGATAAGCATAAGTAATAGTTATAACTTCGTACAATCAAGTTGCAAAACAGATGTGGATTTGAGCTATTAATATTAGATTAGAAGTTAGATTCCTTTGAGATGGAACCTCTGGTGAATTTAAAGAGGAAATGTGAAGTAGACAATGACCTTTGCATCATTTGTCAGCAAAGAAGAAGTCAGGCATATAGGGTGATCCTTGCTGGAGAGGATGGCATTGCCAAATGATAGAAGTAACACATATACGACAGAAGCACATGAAGCTACAGTTTCATGATGCTATAGATACTATAAATCAGGCCATTTTTATGAATATTCCCAAAAAAATTTGGCACAAAGACTGTTATGTATAATACACAGATAAGGGGAAAATCAAATGCCTTATTAAGGCAAATGAAAAATTGAGAGTGCTAAAACCAGCAACCAACTCTGATTCTCAGTCCCTGCAGCGGGAAAAGTCTTTTACCAGAAGCCATACTTCACCACTTTTTGGGAGCAATGTATTTTCTGTCAAGATGGAAAATCCAATGCCAAGCTAGTAAACATTAGCACTATACCAAAGAGCTTGGAGATTCTGGATGACTCCAAATTTGATCACAAGTTAATGGTGCACTTTTCAGGCATCAATGACTTAATTGCTGCTGAAGGCAAATACCACCTGTCATGTTACATCCAATTTAAACGGAAGATTGACAAGACCAAAAATGATGCTGAGTCTGATCCATTGCCTTTCCTATGGCTTTGTGAAGAATTGAAATAAGCTGTTGGTAAGAGTCACATTTTACAACTACAAATAGTTTGTGACAGATATATATAGATCTGACCAGGGAGATCAATGAAGAGATTCCACCTCATTACATCAGCCATCAGAAACAAAAAACAAAGAAAATCTAGCATGTTTTTTGTCACAACAAATTCTTCTTGAAGAAAATAAGACCATAGTGGTCAGTGATGGGTTCAAAGAAATAGATGTAGTTCAAAGCACTTGTCCTACTCTTTCATTGTCAGGGCTAGAATCTGATCATGAAGAAGCAGACAGACATTTCAGTCTTCATGCAATTTACTGCAGTAATGACACTGTAGTTGTACAATCAAGGGACACAGATGTCCTAGTTTCACTTTTGGTTCACTACAACAAAATCTGTTGTCAAAAGCTGTGGGTCAAAGCTGGGACTGCCAAAAAGTGCAAGTACTACCCAGTGCATGAAATAGCAGAACTTCTTCCAAAGGTATCCATGCTAATCTACCTGCCATTCATGCACTCACTGGATCTGACACAACATAATTTATTTCTGGCCACTCAAAACAAACATGTTACACTACTTTCCTGGATCATCACACATTGTTAAATGAAATGACTAAATGAAGCTTTATCTCCTTCAACAATGTCAGTTGTGGAAACATTTTTCTGTCACCTATACAAAGTTTCTGAAACAACATCAGTTGACAAGGCCCAGCACATTTTATTTGGAAAATGCAGAAAGCCTGAATTGCTTCCACCAACATCTGATGCACTCAAGCTACACTTAAAGCGAGCTCATTATCAGGCATTCATTTGGAATAAGGCACATATTCCAAAGCCAATGATTCCAGATCCTTCTGATTTTGGATGGTTCATCAAGGATTCATACCTCATGCCAGTCCTCATGCCAGTCCTCATGCCTGACTTTGGAACCAGTTCCTGAAGCTTGCTTAGCCATGGTCACCTGTCAATGCAAGGCTGGCTGTAACACCCGCAGTTGCAGTTGCAGGAAATCAAGTCTACCATGTACCACTAACTGTTTGTACTGTGACAGTGCAATAGGTTGCAAAAACAAAAACTGCTAAAAGCAATTAGTATGGGTGACAGCAATGTTCCAAATCTCTATGGTTCCACGAGTCAGAAATACTAACCACTTGTATAGATGTACATATATAGGATATTATCCTAATGACCTTGACATTGAGACATAATCTGATACTAGTAATACTTTCTTTAGATGCAAACAAAATCCCAAGCATTTTTTGTTGATGAAAACACATTTCCTTGTAATGCTAACTTTGTGAAAGTTAAAAAATTTGTAATCACTGTAAATCAAATGTACTTCATTTTTTCAACAATCAATATCTCTATGAATATTGATTCGATTGGTTTGTAAATGGTGTCAAATGGAAGCTCATTAACAGGCCTTTATTCCATTTTATAATTGCTAATGGCTAAAATCAACAGTTTTTCTTCCGTTGTCATACAATTTTCAAAAACTTCACACTTTGTGAAAAAATGCTTTTTTTTTTATTTTTTGAAAATTCATATAAAACGTTATATTTATTGCACAGTAAATAAATTGACATTAAAAGAAAGCAGATGATCTCCACTACAAATAATTTTATACATGCATAAAGCTGTGATTAATTTCCTGGTAGTCCTAGATTTGACATAAAACGCCCCTGGTGGTAGGAAAGAGCAATATTTTCAGGGTGGTAACCAGCATTTTCGGACTCAGCAGCCTCAGTTTAGTATAAAACCACTGTATACCAAGCATTAACAAAAAATGCCTCTAGAAATTTTTTTTTCTCTATGTGGCACCAGTCTACAAGGAGCATACATCCCATACATAAATGGATTGCTAGATTAGCATCTATATCAATAAGACCAACTAATCATGATGGCGTAATGTTTACAGCAGATCGATCCTTTATACAGACGCGGCATTAGTCGCTAAGAAATGTTCATTTTTAACCACTGGGAGTGGAGGGATTTTCAAGGGGCCACCTCTTTTGTGCAGATTCTGAAGGGGGCGGGGGGCATATTTGTTTGCACACCCAGAACTACAATAATCATGGGGAGGGGGTCATGAAATTTTGCAAAACTTTCAAGGAGGGGGGGGGGGGGGAGAGACATTTTGCACAAGACTTTAAGGGGATCGTACAATTTTGCACAAGAATCTTTTGCAATCCCCCCCCACCAAGTGGTTAATTATGAACAGTCCCTTAGACCTTCTCATACAATCTGTAGGCCTACATGTATTATACACAGACGTAGACTTCAATATTAAGTATTACGTCTCTCAACATATCTAGGCCACCTAACTAAACAAGGACAGATACGCAAGATATCCCTTCCAATACAGGAATATGACATCAGCAAAATATATAAGAAATTCCATAAGCAGTACACTCTATATACTTGTCCTCCGTCTCGAGCTCCCTCTCTTCTCTGAAGTTTTTCCCTACACCTACCCAATTGATGGCTGAAATTACACCCCACCCCCAGCCGAGTGGTGAAATATAACTGGCTGTGAATGCTAGGATCATTTCAAAGGTATGTCATAATTGGGACCAGTGTGTATTATAAGACATTCTTAAAGTTTTGTAAATTAGTCATCTCATCTTAGCTGATCAAGCGAAATTGATTAGCATAAAATTAAAACCAGCACATAGGAAATTCACAATAAAATTTTATGAATTCCTCTATAGAGTATAATAGTTCCAGGCTTTTTTAAGTACATTTTACGAAACAACAAAAACAAATTCTTTCCAAATTCATGCATCACCCAATATATTTAATGTCGCTGTGATCTTAGAGTAAAACATACAGAGGACAGACTGATGGAGATGAAAGGTTCCATCATCTGCGCCGCCCATCTGGGTCTTTAGCTCTTATCTAGTCATTAGCAGTGGGGTGTCCCTGACCATTTCTAAATGACTTAATTGCAATTTTAAAAAATCATTTTAAACTTTTGAGTCTTTGATACCAATATCAGGATTATTTCAATATGATATCAAGTGTTTAGTTAAGAGCAGAAATAATATCTTTTTCCGGTTCAAATACATACAGTAGAAGTGGAGATATCAAGTACCAACTACACAAAATTCATCATCTTCACTTACATTTTTTCCCATGCGACATTGTGCGACACCTTAACCACATATACCACAGGAAAGCTACATTTCTCAAGAATCACATACTCAAATCCCAATAATTAGGACGGATTAGGAAATATAAAAATCTTGAAAAGAAAAAGTTCTTTCAAATGAGTGTTCCAAAGAAATTTAACTGTAACTTGATTTGTAAGTATAGTAGAGAGATAAATCGAATACCAAAATCATGCTTGCAATATGGGGAATATAATTCTGGAAGAGTGCAATGTGTATGAATGATAGTTTGTATTAATCATGTACCAATAATTAATATCCAGCAATTAGGTCATGAGGTTCTGGAGAGGGGTGGGCATCGGCGGTGGCATCGGCGGTGACCATCATGGTGCACAAAGCCCTCCTGCACCACAGGTGGTCCCCCTCATCTTTGGGCCGGGAATCAGCAGGGAGTAAGCCATAAAATTCCGAGAACTTAATCTTTTTCTTTTAATCTAAGGGTAAACTAAGGGAAATTTTCTTGGGACAACCCCCTTCCATTCCCCCTTACCCCCCGGGGTGGGACAAGTGCATTACTGGATTAGCTCGTTCTCGTGGTAACTTCCTGTTCTTTATTACCTCCTTAGTTCTCTATACTCTGCTCATCTTAGATATAAACTTAGCAAAAACATGTTTCAGGAATTTATTATTTTATATATGAATGTAGATGGTTTCATCTTTTCACAATTAACTTACTTAATGTTCCCTGTAGTCCAGATGGTGAGTGGCACCAGGATAGACTAGCGTCACAACAAAGAACTCTTAAATTAAATAGGATATAGTATATTATTGGGCGGATAATGAAACTTTAGGCTATATTTAAAGAGCCTTCGCCGACACTGTCCCCCCCTCCCCGGGCCCCCCTCCACCATCACAGCCATGCACCCGGTCCCGTCGGCCCGTGTACATGGCACGCCGAGTAACGTTTGGAAGAGGTGATCCCATTGGCTGAGAGCCTAGCTGAAGGTTGATGTAACGCGCCCTGTGATTGGTCAATTTTTTCCCCGGAGCATACCGAAGATGCGATGCCGAGTGTTACCGAAGATGCCATGCGGCCGTACGCAGGGTAAAATATCTGTTCATGCTTTAGCATATAGGGGTCAGGGAATCGGTTATTTCTCACTTATTTTACCAGAAAGACCATGTAGTATTGGAAGTAATCTCTGTGTATATGTATTCCCTGGGCCTGGAGACATTGTTTCTGGCCATGGGAAGTCGGGAAGTAGCAGTTTCAGACGATCGATCCAGAGTCGAGTATAAAGCTGGCAGTTCTAGATAAAGGGGGTGTGGTTAAAATCTTAAGCGGTATGACCTATATAGGCCATAAATATGGCCACTTTTGACGCCAAATCGTCTAGGAACATACTGGGAAACCTTGAAATCATTTTCCAGAAGTACGTCTCCTTTTTGTAGTGTTTCAGGTATATGCATTGTTGAATTGAATTAAATTACTCCTCAAAACCAAAGGATCCCATGCTGATTTCATTGCTAGACAACTAAACAACTTGTGTACACACTGAACCATATTATGATTCTAGCATGTTCATGTCCGTAGTTTCATTCTTAAGTTTGTATTGGTGATGTATTTGCTCTTGTAGTTGTATTATTCAGAGATGCCATTCACAATCCAAAAAAAACTTGGCAATGCAGATGACTGTAAATGTGGCAGTGGCAAAGCCACTGATGCAAGCGCCAAAGGCACGCTGCGCCACTAGGGGGGGTCATGGGGGCATGCTCCCCCCCCCCCCCCCCCCCCAGAATTTTTTTGAAAATTAGAGTAAAATGGTGCATTCTGAGGGCATTTTTCTGTCATACTTCACAACATTTACAGAGGTATAACACACTAAGACCCTGGTTAAAATGTACATGAACCTTATGTTCCATCCCCAATGAAGGCAAGATGGGAAACATAGAAAATTGAGATTGAGAAAAAAGTTGGCAATTGGTAAGATAAAGTTTGCATTTATAAAGTATTTTCTGACTGCTTCCTATATATTATAATTAAATTGATTTTATGCAAACAAAGGGCCCTGACATAGGCACAGCTTCCAAGGAACTCATGGGTTTGACTCCAGAGTCCGTCACCGCCGTCGGGGGAACAGGGGAACATGTCAGAGGCATCCCCGGAGTAAGGGCCAAGGGTCCCAGTAGCTGTGTGGCCTGAGCCAGTCTCCCTATAGCTTTCCGTGGGAAACGTGCATAGTCTCCCTAGTGTTACACTATATCTGTGGCACTGGAGAAGCAAAGCACATTCCCCACGGCAGTGGGGCAGTGACAGGACAGAGGGTGCAGTCTACCGCTCACTCCAGTAGGGTCAAAGTCCCTTGATTTTGGTTGCCTAGCAACCTTATAGCGGCTACGTGTACAACCGCATGCATACACGGCAAGGGAATTACTGTCACTGGGGCTATTTAAAGGCAGTTTTAAATGAAATAAAGCTTATGGACAGAAATATCTTCTACAAAAGAGAAATTCGGATTTCCGTTGAAAAGAGGAAAAGTGGCATCTCTGATTATTTGTGCGGAGAAGCTTCTGCCACAGGCCCAATGGCGGAGACAATTTTGGCGCTAGGCCAGGCAATTAATCAATTTGTTTGTGCATTAATGTTCATTGACATTATTAAAAGCTATTGAATATTCCTATTCCTAGACCTAGATGGTTTAATCAAAGGGTCATGAAACTGTGGTACCAAAGCCAAAACCAATCGTATGACTGGTTTTGGCTCTGGTACCAGTAAATAGTATGTAGTTACATTATATCAGGGACGATTTGTCACAGCTCACTACGGTCCAGAAGGAAGATTTTACTCCCTGAAACTTAGGTAGCAGCTGCATCCAATTAATCTTGGTCGCGCCTCGCGGTCCCGGCGCTCAGCCTCCAGTGATGGCCAGTGAGGCTCCCATTGAATGGGTTATGAAGTCAACACTAGTGTTTTAAATAATAGTGTTCGAATGTGGTTCTTGAAACACTGTGTATATGTGATTTAAAGTGCTAAACACACATAATATGGGAACATTAATGTTCCATATTAAAGAACTTATCTGCCCCTATCAATGCATTTTTTTGAATTCTCAGACTGGCTTATATTTTCGTTCTTATGATGGGAAATGTTATTTTGGCTAAAATAAAAGGTTCCAACGAATACATCTTCTAAAGAAAACTTTTCATATTTGATCAACTCTTTTTTGCATTTACATATAAATAAAATCGTTAGCTTAATACCCAGAACAAATTGCATGTTATAGTTCTTACTATAAATTTATTAATCTACCTGCCCGACGCCAAAATCAACACCAATCATGTTGATAAAGCCAATAGTTAATTGAAAAGAATATATCAAAATGAAAAGATTAATTAAATAATGATTACAAGAAACGATGACGATGTCTTGTCCTCCATAAGGCTTACTGATTTTCAATTCTAAGGGTTCTCTCATGATTGATTTGCTACAGAAAATATACACCCAAATTTATATCTGAATAATAGTCTGAATATCGGTGATTTTTCGGTATTTGATATGCGATTTAAATGCTAAGATGAGACTGTCACTGAGGATATTTCCCTAGATGAGATTAGTATATTTCACTTAAATGAATTTGCGACGAAAATACATATAACTATTTTTCTTACCCAGATTTAATTCCATACGTGAGATTTTGAAGCTTTAGTATTCTATGTAACAAACAGTGGATAAAATATGTTTGGGGATAGCCAGCGGATAGGGTTACACCACTTGGACACGGGGAGATTTGCACGGACAGGTCATTCCCACTAACCTGGGGGTATGCCAACCAAATATTCCAATAGTTTTGCATTTCTAAAACGGGGTATATAAGAGAAAACTACTATGAACACTCTAGATAAATCCAGGGAACCTTCAATCTGTTGCATTTTATGCAACAAATAGAAGCTCTGCCTCTGCCTCTGCCGAAACATATAACTCACCCCTAGTTATAGGGACTGGCCAATCCCCCTAAAACCACACTTGCCTGCTCGCTCCATGTGAGGTCACTCAAGGAAAGTGCACACACCAACAACATGCCAACACAACAACTTCAGACTCATCTAAATTCTTTATTAAGTATTTCAAAAGAAGTTCATTTTACCAGATCGATTATTCATATATCCCTTTTGGGTATATGAGAAAAGGAATTACTTGTCCTTCCCTGATATGTGAGTTTTGTGAGTAAATGTAATGTGGTGTGTGCGAGCTTCAGGCTTAATCCTATGAGCGGTCAGTGTGGCCTAGTTTATTTTATCCTAACGTTTGCTTCTCCGGGTCAAGCGAACATGACTGCGCATGATCGCCGAAAGGGTGTATACCAGGAACTGTACTGAGTTGGTCAGTGCCCGGGAAAACTAGGTTGGTGAACCAGTGCAGGGGAAAACTGGCTGCCCACACCCTCGCACTCTTGCTCCTACCCTCACCCAACGAGTCTACAGACTCGTTGCCTCACCCGAGTACCCCTCCCTAGAGTTGGGAGCCTCACCAGGAGGAGGAGGGCAGGAGGGTGTTGTGGTTAGGGGCCTCCGTCCACGCACAGCAGGGGGACAAAGCTAGAAAGTGGACATGTGGATAGCACTGAGCTGGGATTCAATAATCTACATTAGGGGCTGTTGCTATATCCTCGCGTATTTCGCAATATTTAATACATCCTTCAGATCATCCTAAGAAAGGAATTAAACCGAATTAGAAGACACCTTAATAAAAATTAATCATGGAAAATATAATTAGAAAACTGTGTTCGGACACGATGGAAATAGTAGGTGAAGCATCATTTATAAATGATAATAGTAAGTCTTTAAAGCGATCAAATATATAATTATACGTGTTTGAGTAAAGAATACGCAGCACATTTCTGATAATTGATCAACAATTTTATTTGAAAATGCCATTTTTATGTCATCTCGTTTATAATGATTGCACATACATCAAAAAGTGTAACATCTCAAATATGATAATTTCAAATCAAATAAGGAATACGGCCATATTTATATACATGGACACGTCAGAGTACTAGTATACTCCACAATCATTTAATTGAAAACAAATCAATTCCATGGAGAGATAGTCCATGGCAATTATCAATAATTAAAAATTTCCGAAGATATATGTAGTATGAACAATAATGGCTAGGAAGGAATAGTGAATTAATCCTGTTCCAAGCATTACATGTAGTAGTTGATGAAGAGATTGAAATCTTGCGTCTTTCTAAGTTTCGATGGCGTTTATATTAAGCAAGAAGGAAATATCACTGGACTCCGGGATGGACTCCACCAAGTTGACTTGGCAAAACTGAACACATCGTAGATGGGGCCCGCTGCAAAATAAAAACAAAATCGATAGTCAGGTGAAGGCGAGCCAACAAACCTAAGCTACGGCAAAGATCCTGTGCAAACTACGGTAACTATATGTGATTATCTTTATTGGTTGTTAATTATCATCAATTAATATCCGGCAATTTCAGCCACTTTTAGCTATAATGAAATACCGAACTTTATACCAAACTAACTGAAGTATATATAACGAGTCTACGTAATGGCTGACTCTGTATGTTACAAAGGTTGCCCATAATCCCTAGCGCCACAGATTTGTATAAAAAGCCCCCCCCCCCCCCCGCACCCCAGACTCCTCGGGACCAGGGACCAACATCCAACTGACTGGCTGCCTCTCAGTGTAGGGCCCCATGTCTCTCCCTCACCCCCGCCCCCGCCCCCCCCCCCCCCTTCGGCTTATTCATGCCTTTGACCAGCCCTGAAGAAGGACCCTGTAGAGTCTGAAACTGTAGGCAGGAGGTCGACCTAAAAAAAAAAAATGAATTTTCCTATGTTTGAATGTTCATCACTCGAATCAACCCACAAATTTAACTATAAGAGTATCTGAACAGTTGGTAGTTCTCCTTTCAAAACAAACCTATGCTAAACGGCGCAAGGTCTTATTTGATTGAAGATTGGAGCAATGCGAATTAGCGATCAATAATTTATGCTAACAACACCACAAAAGCAACCAGCTATCGACGTAACAGGTTTGTTTTTATTTTTATTATAAACTCTCATACATGTATCATACAGGTAACTATGTATTAAGGAATCAAATTAAAGACACTAAAAGTACACGAGATATTTCAGGCCTATTTCATGATCCATTCTGACATAACGACTTAAAAGATATTTTAATACTTAGTGAATTCCTAAAATATAGTTTCTTTCATAGATAATCCATGAGCTCATTCAAGTCATAGATATCATGATAGGTCACAAGTAAAGGGACCATTCCTTACCTTTACAATGTTTACTTGATCTTAGATACTTTAGTTCCAGCTTGTACGAATTTTCGGCCTTCATTTGTTATAAGTTCACCCTTTCCATTGACGAAGACCAGTGAAGGAATGCCCCTAATGTTATATTTCGTTGCTAGCTTGCCCTGAAAACAGAAAAGGACCAGTAAATGAGTAAGCGTGGTAGATGGAACGAGGGGATTTTATAATATCGACAGATTTTTTTTTTTAAAAGAAACCAAATTAAAAACATGGGGATGGGGGGTATAAACTAAAACCATTGAATGTCTTGGTATAAACTAAAACCATTGAACGCCATGAATGTCTTTAGGAAACATGTACACGCATGAGTGTTTCACCACTGTGCCTACACGTTGTGCAACTTCTCAGCAAGAGTTAATTAGACTAGAGGCAACATTTTCAAATTTTACTATACAAGGTTCTGAGTGTTAGAAGGTGGATTCCACCATGGATTGGTAGCCTGACCAACACTGATTAAATTCATGGTGGATGCCACTTGCGCTGACCTATATTTGCCGAGAAAATCCAATTTTCTGACTGTTTTTCCCCCTTCCAAATAACTCTGAGGATAATGCACTTACATCTTAGGTCAAATAAAACCATGTGTAGTTAATAAGAAAATACTGATGCAAAGATTTTAAATGCATGCAGTAACCGACTCCCAGCCAATCAGAAATTATTAAAGGTGCGATTCCACTGGATCACTCTTTTGGTCTGCTTATGGGCCAGTAGAACTAATAGAATCGCTCTGCGCTTTTATTGCCCTAAAAATAAAAGCGGACATAGAGCGAATGAAAAGCATACTATAAAGAAGCGAAGCAAGAGCGGGCCATGAGTACAGATACAAGCGATCCAGTGGAATCGCAGCTTTAAGGGGGAATGTTGTACTAGGTGGGCAAGCATGACCGCACCGCTGATCTTTCAGGGGAGCGATGACTTGCAAATCCTCGAGGAAAAGAAAATACCCGGGAAAATGGTACCGGGATCCGGAATAAATAGGAGATCACTGGGCAGGAACTGTTCTGCAAGCCACATGCCTAATGTACACGTTTTACACGTACGCAAGTATAGTAGTCTAGCCCATAAGTAATAATGTAGACTATATGGCAATATTTTATATTTATAACCAGTAAAAGTCCAAATAAGAAAGTGCAAAACTCCACCCCATACTTCTCTTACTCAACACAAGTCACAGCATAGTAAAATTGAATTTCAACCGGTTGGCAGATCCCCTCCCAACATCTTTATATTTATAAGAAAAGGTTATTTGACGAAATAGAATATGCTTTTTCGAATTCCTAGGTGAACTCAAAATAAATTTGCGCACGATAAAGGATGGAGCTGCGTTTAATTTATCTCTCATAACATATTTTAAGATGTGGAAGGATTTTTATAATGGTTTATGAATAAAATCATGTGATGACACGATTGCTAATAAGAGGCATAATTATGGTATCTTATATTAAGTGCAGCGGACTTAGCAAAAGGCATGGGAGATGTGATCTTTTTAATGGTGAAAGAGAATGTTTAATAGTGTAGGATCGAGTGAATGTGTAAGACTAATCTTGAGTGTTTTGATGACAGATAATAGTATGTTGCAGGTGTATTTCTTGATGTAGACGGCAACGTATGTACCCCTAGCCTTGTCTAAATTCAGAAATAAAGATTTGTTAAATAAAATAATGCAGACTATAACTATACATGTACCACTACTCTTGCAAGCTTGCAAGCGATTCCATTTTACAGATAGTATGCTACATTGATCAACAAGGACCAAGCAAGGACCACCATAGACCAGTAGGCCTACCCTGAAGGAAATAAATAAATCGATCCAAAATGAGTGCATGGTAATCATTGGACAGAGAAAAATCGAGGGCTTTCGACTTTTAGCAAGCAATAATGGAACGTACAAGCTTCATTGAACCCTTGCCAATCATAATATATTTAGAGGGATGTTGCTATGGGGTGTGGACAGAGTTTCCATCCCCGTATCCTCCCGCACCCCGGAGCGGGAGCGCGAGGCGATTACACAGGCTATGCGGGGTGCAGAGCATTTGCAATTCTACAAAACAGCAAGGCATTCATGACAGCAGCTTCAAGGCATACATGCATGATAACAGCTTGTATGTAAGCTTATGTATAGTTCAATCTGATGATAAATAATCACATACACATTAAAACGGAATTAAGTAATTGTAGTATTACTAGTTGAATACCATTTATAAATAAAACATAGTAATATACAAACCTTCCTATCTCTGTCGCTGAATGGCAGAGCACACCAATCCATGGTAGCGTAGTATTCGTTGAATTGTTCTTCGTCTTTGTCGGAACTGACAAAAACGATCTCTAGCTTTATGCCATCATCGTTATCCTTATTGTCCTCATACCAGTCGCCCAACACAGGTGTGAAACCCCTGCAAGGAGGACACCAATGGGCGGAAAAGTAGATACCGATCACAGCCTTGCTGTCGGCGAGAGAACAGACATCGACCTCTCCCTTCTTTCCCTGGACTTTGTTGCCGAAATGTTGAACTAAATCCATGTTTGCTGTTGATAGGGTTAAATGTATCCTGTGGAGGGTTGGAAACTTTTCGATTCTAGCCGAGTTTCTTGTTGGTTTAGAGTGTAGACCTAAGTACACCGGCCTCTTATAAATACTACCTCTGCTCCGTGTCAATCAATGACTCATTGTAGACGCTGACCAATGGGACCGATCGAATCGTCTGTTGGTTTGAATGACGCAGCGGTAGCGTTCGAGAACAGCCCAGAATAAAACCATTTGAAGCATATCCAGGCCAACGCGACCCGTGTGTTACACGTGTATGAAAGAACGCACTCGAGTCATCACCTACCGTATTTCCGCGTTTATAAACCCGCGCTTTTAATTTCAATAATTTCAAATGTTTTTTTTATGTAGGCTTTATATATTCGGGCCCGGGGGGGGGGGGGGGGGGGGGGGGGTCTGAAGTCGGTAGGTAGGCGCGGCCCATGCATGGTGCTTGACTCAAAACTCTACATGATAAAAAATTAGGGGTCAAAAATCGACCAATTAATATGTAATATAGGGGGGGGGGGGGGTCAAACTATACATATCATATTTAGGAACAAAACTATTTCTGCCCTAAACAAGCTCAAAAAAGCCTTACAACAAAAAGTATATTTATTTTAGTCTAATTGCCAATATCAACTTTCAAGTAATTTAATATAGTTCACGTAAACGGGAGTCCTACTCCTCCCTTTTACTTGCAAGTAGATATCAATGCTCCTGTAAACATGCATGTACAAATCTTATGGTCCTGTTGAAATCAAACTCAGTTTGTCATTTTTTATGGGAGCACGTTTAGGGTCCCAATTAAAGTGTAAGTGGATACCATAGTTAAACAATATTCTTAACGAATTATTGCATGAACAATGGTGTACAAAGGCTCCAAAAGGTGTGTGGGGGGATGCAAATCCTCATGTAACTTATTATACCCATCATATGGGTCAGATTTTCAGAAAATGTACAATTGGCAGCTCTACACATTTAGTAAATTCTGCTAAATTGGGCTGCAATTTGGTCAATACTAGGTAAATTCCATGGCGCTATCTCAATGATTTCCTTGAGAAAAGGAAGATCGAGCCATGCGTTCTAAGAACAAGTGGTAAAATAATTGTTCACTAAGGTCAGGAGGTACCCTAATTGGGTTGATTCACCGGCCTCGGAAGGACTTGCTTGGGTGTGAGGGGTGGACATATTAAACCCACATTTAAGACGAAAATCAGGTTCAAAATACAGGTCAACAAAACCAGACATATTTATTGAATGAACACTATACAGAATATACTCAGATATACCTATTTATAATTTTTCACTCTCTTCAAGTACCAACAAGGTTGTCCCCCGAACATTGAAACAGCATTAAGGCTCAGCGTATAAATCGAGATGAAATCAAAATTGGCATATATTCCAAATAAAAAAACAGTACGGTAGCATTTATATTTATTGCAATATTTTCTTTTTCAATAATTTCAGGCCACCAGAAGGTTTGTCGATTGGCTGAGAGAAGAGCAAAATGTAAAAGAAAATATGCCATCGACAGGTAAGAATAAACGATTAAGTAAAGAGAGTCTAGTGTTGAGAGAGAAAAAGTGAAATCTGACAAGAAAACTTCAGCTATTCTAGTAATCGATCATGATATTTTCTGTTATAATGCTATTTAAATGAGGTAAAACAAGATTATTTATTTCAAATAATTTTTTTTCAGATATCTCCGCGAACATAACTATCCTGAAAGCGTCATCACCAGTGATAAATTCCGCTGATCTCGTGAAGTGTTGCACGCAAAAAGGAAAGATTTGAAATCTATGGGCCTTGGAAATAAACCAAACCGAGCAGAGGCTCTTTCAGATACAATGATTGATAAGCTATGTTCATCGGGAGAGTTGGGGAATATGAACGATGCAAAATACCTTGTTTTTCTTTCTGACCCAAGGATTTGGTTTCCGTGGAAGCCATGAAAGCAGACAAATGACTTGGTCAGATGTTAAGTTGTGCACAGATGAACAAGGCAGAGAATATCTATCGTTTAAGGAAAAACTAACTAAGACGAGGAAGGGAGACAGTCTCTCCGGCTGTCGGGCATTTTCACCCAAAATATTCCCCACCAGGAACGAACGTTGCCCGATTACAAAGAATTTGCTCAACACAGGCCAGACACAATGAAGGAAGCCAACGGCCCCTTCTATCTGTGCGTAAAAACAAAAATAAAGGAATCAAATCCTATTTGGTACGCTGCCCAGCCTATGGGAAAGAATTCGATTGGCAAAATCGTGCCTAATATGGTGAAAAGTTGCAATTTACCAGGTAAAATAACAAATCACAGCCTCAGGAAAAATACCTGTCAGAATCTGATTGACTCTGGTGTCCCCCCATCTTGGTATGCCAGATTACAGGGCATAAAAATGTCAATAGCCTAGCTGCCTATACGACAGCCAACATTGAACAACAAAGGGCTATGTTGGACATTATCACATCTGCTTCTACCAACCAGGGGAAAAAAACAGTTCTTCGACTCTATCTGCTCCTCCTACCAGAGCTGCCCTCCCGATCCCCGGCCCTTCGGCTTCATCAACCGCCTCGTCAACCATGGCCCTGGTCCCATCAACTGGAGATAACAGGCAAGGCCAAGTGGTAGAAAGGCTACTGCAAACAAGCAGTGGAATGTTTGCCTCAGCTACAATCCATGGCAATATCAATTTGAACATTAACTACAATGTTTCTTCGTCCCAACTAAATGTCTCCTCAAAAACACCGGGCTTAGAGAAGTAAATGGAAGTCGGTTTATTTTTGTTCAAAACATGGCAGCTACCATGACAGTTAGTGACAGCTGTTTAAGGAAAAACTAACTAAGACAAGGAAGGGAGACAGTCCCTCCGGCTGTCGGGCATTTTCACCCAAAATATTCCCCACCAGGAACGAACATTGCCCGATTTCCCTTTGGCTTCATCAACCGCCTCGTCAACCGTGGCCCTGGTCCCATCAACCGGAAATAACAGGCAAGGCCAAGTGGTAGAAAGGCTACTGCAAACAAGCAGTGGAATGTTTGCCTCAGCTACAATCCATGGCAATATCAATTTGAACATTAACTACAATGTTTCTTCGTCCCAACTAAATGTCTCCCCCAAAACACCGGCTTCGGTTGCAGAGGGAGATGTTAAGGTTAATATAAATATAATGAGGTTACACAATGTTACGTAATGTTACATAACAGAGACCTCGGGGCTATGCTGCGCTCCGCCCCTCAGTCTCCCCCCGCAACCTCGATGGATAAAACTTCGACAGACCGCACCGTAGCTAGCAGCCATATAAATACATATCAACTGAATAACTTAATTTAGGGTGATCAAAGTTGAAGATCAAAGCTGTTACTTATATAAACAGTCAGACACAAGGATAATAACGGCCTCCAGTTTTACGCTACAGATAAAAAACAGTTTACAAACTGACCTCAACGTGTATACCAAGCACTAGACTAAGAAGGGGTTATATACGTAGGTTGGTATTGTTTCAGAAAAATGATTGTGGAAAATGATTACCAACTGGTTGAATCACTCTTGTATTCGGTTGAAATTAGTGTAGAATGAGGAGTCGATATGAATATGCGTTTTAGCGAATTAATTTATATAACAGTATGGTCTGACGTTTCGAGATGAGCTGTCCTTATGTTGTTAGTATTGCCTATGTTCTTTCCATTGAGTCAATGAGCCATGATTGCACTTCTGTGATATCGCCTCCGGATCTCTTCCAGGCTTAAACACTATCGATATTTGAATAATAATATTATCGCGATCGTATGGTTTCCTTTTGTGAGAATATAATATTATGAATATATTTAATAAGGAGAGTGGGGGAAAGAACTAATCTCCGAATCAAAGGCATAGGGTGGATAAAGCTGAGATGAGCTGTCCTTATGTTGTTAGTATTGCCTATGTTCTTTCCATTGAGTCAATGAGCCATGGTTGCACTTCTGTGATATCGCTTCCGGATCTCTTCCGGGCTTAAACACTATCGATATTTGAATAATAATATTATCGTGATCGTATGGTTTCCTTCTGTGAGAATATAATATTATGAATATATATAATAAGGATAGTGGGGGAAAGAACTAATCTCCGAATCAAAGGCATAGGGTGGATAATATATGTTTTAACGCTCCTCCGAGTTAAATAAGAATAGAGAAAATACTTTTGCAATTCCAGTTTTTATTCCTGAACTCCTTGGAGAGGTTGAGGTCCGTGCTCCCCAACCTGAACATACAGAAGTCTCAAGGAGACCTTATTAAATAATAAACGGATACATCGAAGTATTTGCAATATAAATCAGGATAAAATTCAAATGATAAAAAACATGAAAAATATTCAAATATAACAGGAACTGGAACAACGTCGAACATAAACGATGGTTGAAGTTATAACGAATGAATATTTACCAATTATCTAATATAAATTATGACATCATATTATCTCTGGAATATCATCTACTCTGGATACGAGTACCACAACGGGGATCGGGTCGGAGGAAACACATTTCCTTAACGGGATCTAAACTTAGGTCCTCCATCTTCAGAAGATCCTGCATGACTTTCTCAAATGCATAATCAGTAGTCTTGTATTTGTTGAAGCCACATGTGTCTGTAGAAATAAAAGAAAATATTGAGATAACTATATCAATGAAGACAATTTGTTAATACTACCACAGATATTTTTTTTTTAATAAATTTTATTGACAAAGTTTCACATAGTGATAGTTCTCATTCGTCGAATGATATGTTAACAAAAATTATTGTACACATGAATAATTTCCTGAATTTGATTAAAATAATAGGAATTTCTTAGGATATAGCAAATACATGATTGAAAGCATAATTACCTGGCCATGTGGAGGTACTCTTGAGAGCTTCCATTTAACTTGAAGAATCCATGATATTGAAGTATGTCAAGGAATAAAACCCAGCAGAATATACTGCATAGGTTTGCAGCAACAAGGACCAAGACTGCATTGCCGAGATTAACCTAGGATTACCATTGCTGCAGAGATACAAAGTGAAACCATTGTGATTCAAGCCATTATATGTATCACATAGATTAATTAGATTGCATGGTAAAATGGCGGGCCAACTAACGCCCTGTTTCTATGGCAGCCAACCATAACTGCGCATCAGAATGTCTATTTGTAGAAGATAAATGTACTAACTATAATATAGTAACTAGGAATGAGCTCTGGTCTGAAGTGAAATGAACCAGTCACTGGTTATAGTTGTCAACAATATTTATCAAATAAAACAATCAGACTTTATTTATAGTGGACAAAACTCACCGACAGGCTGAACATTCTTGAAGTGAAGTTTTGGAGTCACAGTCATTTGTAAATCAATCCAGGAGACATTGACAATCCAGGTGAAATTGAGTGCACCGGCTGACCTATGGTGCTATAGGTGATCCTCCCATTGGAAGTTGCCCTGTCTATGGCAATAATGTCTGAAATACATGCACAAATAAATCATGATTCAAAGTTAATTCATTGAATAAAATAAATAGGAATAACAAGATCATTACAAGTTTAAAGAATATATCTTTACATCTCAGAACTAGTCTATCAGCGCATGTCTTCCCCTTTTATTGGAAGATACAATCATGGAAATGTACCATGATCGGGCCCTAGCGGTGTTTCCTCTGTATTCCATATTGTACTTTAGAAATGTATGGATGTTCCACCAGGCATCAAAATTTTGGTCTCTTGCCGAATCCAGAGAAAACACCATCAGCAGAACTCATGCGTTTGCTGGTGGCTCACTACCCATTTTCCTAAAATCATGAGAGCCACAACATGACACCTGGCTAAACCAGGTTACTAAATCACCTCTCCCTACCTTGATCTTATGGGAGAGAGAGGTGAACCTAAGGGAGAGAGGGCGATTAGATACATAATATGGGAACAGTAAAATGTACAAATAACCGTAGCACCATGGTCCAGGGCCCCTTCAACATTTCTTCAACATCAACTGGAATAAAAGAGATAATTAGTAATTAGTGCATCAAAATCAGAATACGGACAAACACAAACGAAAACGAACGAACACGGACGAACACGGACAAACACGAACAAGAACTGAACTCTTAGCCTTAACCCTTGAACAACCTCTTAGCCTTAGCGTAGCCAATCTCTTAGCCTTACTTAGCCTTAGCGTAGCCAACCTCTTAGCCTTACTTAGCCTTAGCGTAGCCAACCTCTTAGCCTTACTTAGCCTTAGCGTAGCCAACCTCTAAGCCTTACTTAGCCTTAGCGTAGCCAACCTCTTAGCCTTACTTAGCCTTAGCGTAGCCAACCTCATAGCCTTACTTAGCCTTAGCGTAGCCATCCTCTTAGCCTTACTTAGCCTTAGCGTAGCCAACCTCTTAGCCTTACTTAGCCTTAGCGTAGCCAACCTCCTAGCCTTAGCGTATCCAACGTCCTTGCCTTAGCGTAGCCAACCTCTTAGCAGAGGCGTACCAAACCTCTTAGCAGAGGCGTACCCAACCTCTTAGCAGAGGCTTACCCAACCTCT
The DNA here is from genome assembly GCA_942159475.1 of Sthenelais limicola. Classification (NCBI taxonomy): domain Eukaryota; kingdom Metazoa; phylum Annelida; class Polychaeta; order Phyllodocida; family Sigalionidae; genus Sthenelais; species Sthenelais limicola. Next base: position 54,201,368 of record OW804095.1, on the reverse strand, counting down.
TAGCAGAGGCGCACCCATCCTCTTAGCAGAGGCGTACCCATCCTCTTAGCAGAGGCGTACCCGACCTCCTAGCAGAGGCGTAGCCAACCTCCTAGCAGAGGCGTAGCCAACCTCCTAGCCGTAGCGTAGCCAACCTCCTAGCCGTAGCGTAGCCAACCTCCTAGCCGTAGCGTAGCCAACCTCCTAGCCGTAGCGTAGCCAACCTCCTAGCCGTAGCGTAGCCAACCTCCTAGCCGTAGCGTAGCCAACCTCCTCGCCGTAGCGTAGCCAACCTCCTCGCCGTAGCGTAGCCAACCTCCTCGCCGTAGCGTAGCCAACCTCCTCGCCGTAGCGTAGCCAACCTCCTAGCCGTAGCGTAGCCCACCTCCTAGCCGTAGCGTAGCCAACCTCCTAGCCGTAGCGTAGCCAACCTCCTAGCCGTAGCGTAGCCAACCTCCTAGCCGTAGCGTAGCCAACCTCCTAGCCGTAGCGTAGCCAACCTCCTAGCCGTAGCGTAGCCAACCTCTTAGCCTAACTTAGCCTTAGCGTAGCCAACCTCTAAGCCTTACTTAGCCTTAGCGTAGCCAACCTCTTAGCCTTACTTAGCCATAGCGTAGCCAACCTCTTAGCCTTACTTAGCCTTAGCGTACCCAACCTCTTAGCCTTACTTAGCCTTAGCGTAGCCAACCTCTTAGCCTTACTTAGCCTTAGCGTAGCCAACGTCCTAGCCTTAGCGTAGCCAACGTCCTAGCCTTAGCGTAGCCAACCTCTTAGCCTTAGCATAGCCAACCTCCTAGCCTTAGCATAGCCTACCTCTTAGCCTTAGCGTAGCCAACCTCCTAGCCTTAGCGTAGCCAACCTCCTAGCCTTAGCGTAGCCAACCTCCTAGCCTTACTTAGCCTTACCGTAGCCAACCTCCTAGCCTAACTTAGCCTCAGCGTAGCCAACCTCTTAGCCTTACTTAGCCTTAGCGTAGCCAACCTCTTAGCCTTAGCGTAGCCAACCCCCTAGCCTTAGCGTAGCCAACACCCTAGCCTTAGCGTAGCCAACCCCCTAGCCTTAGCGTAACCAACGTCCTAGCCTTAGCGTAGCAAACCTCCTAGCCTTAGCGTAGCCAACCTCCTAGCCTTAGCGTAGCCAACCTCCTAACCTTAGCGTAGCCAACCTCCTAGCCTTAGCGTTGCCAACCTCCTAGCCTTAGCGTAGCCAACCTCCTAGCCTTACTTAGCCTTAGCTTACCCAACCTCTTAGCCTTCCTTAGCCTTAGCGTAGCCAACCTCTTAGCCTTACTTAGCCTTAGCGTAGCCAACCTCTTAGCCTTACTTAGCCTTACCGTAGCCAACCTCTTAGCCTTACTTAGCCTTAGCGTAGCCAACCTCCTTGCCTTAGCGTAGCCAATATCCTAGCCTTAGCGTAGCCAACCTCTTAGCCTTAGGGTAGCCAACCTCCTAGCCTTACTTAGCCTTAGCGTAGCCAACCTCTTAGCCTTACTTAGCCTTAGCGTACCCAACCTCTTAACCTTACTTAGCCTTAGCTTACCCAACCTCTTAGCCTTACTTAGCCTTAGCCTTAGCCAACCCCCTAGCCTTAGCGTAGCCAACCCCCTAGCCTTAGCGTAGCCAACCCCCTAGCCTTAGCGTAGACAACCCCCTAGCCTTAGCATAGCCAACCCCCTAGCCTTAGCGTAGCCAACCCTCTAGCCTTAGCGTAGCCTACCCCCTAGCCTTAGCGTAGCCAACGTCCTAGCCTTAGCGTAGCCAACGTCCTAGCCTTAGCCTACCTCTTAGCCTTAGCGTAGCCAACCTCCTAGCCTTAGCGTAGCCAACCCCCTAGCCTTAGCGTAGCCAACCCCCTAGCCTTAGCGTAGCCAACCCCCTAGCCTTAGCGTAGCCAACCCCCTAGCCTTAGCGTAGCCAACCCCCTAGCCTTAGCGTAGCCAACCTCCTAGTCTTACTTAGCCTTAGCGTAGCCAACCTCTTAGCCTTACTTAGCCTTAGCGTAGCCAACCTCTTAGCCTTACTTAGCCTTAGCGTACCCAACCTCTTAGCCTTACTTAGCCTTAGCGTACCCAACCTCTTAGCCCTACTTAGCCTTAGCGTAGCCAACCTCTTAGCCTTACTTAGCCTTAGCGTACCCAACCTCTTAGCCTTACTTAGCCTTAGCGTAGCCAACCTCCTAGCCTTAGCGTAGCCAACCCCCTAGCCTTAGCGTAGCCAACCCCCTAGCCTTAGCGTAGCCAACCTCCTAGCCTTAGCGTAGCCAACCTCCTAGCCTTACTTAGCCTTAGCGTAGCCAACCTCTTAGCCTTACTTAGCCTTAGCGTACCCAACCTCTTAGCCTTACTTAGCCTTAGCATAGCCAACCTCTTAGCCTTACTTAGCCTTAGCGTACCCAACCTCTTAGCCTTACTTAGCCTTAGCTTACCCAACCTCTTAGCCTTACTTAGCCTTAGCGTAGCCAACCTCTTAGCCTTACTTAGCCTTAGCGTATCCAACGTCCTAGCCTTAGCGTAGCCAACCTCTTAGCAGAGGCGTACCCAACCTCTTAGCAGAGGCGTACTCAACCTCTTAGCAGAGGCTTGCCCAACCTCTTAGCAGAGGCGTACCCATCCTCTTAGCAGAGGCGTACCCATCCTCTTAGCAGAGGCGTACCCAACCTCCTAGCAGAGGCGTAGCCAACCTCCTAGCAGAGGCGTAGCCAACCTCTTAGCCGTAGCGTAGCCAACCTCCTAGCCGTAGCGTAGCCAACCTCCTAGCCGTAGCGTAGCCAACCTCCTAGCCGTAGCGTAGCCAACCTCCTAGCCGTAGCGTAGCCAACCTCCTCGCCGCAGCGTAGCCAACCTCCTCGCCGTAGCGTAGCCAACCTCCTCGCCGTTGCGTAGCCAACCTCCTCGCCGTAGCGTAGCCAACCTCCTAGCCGTAGCGTAGCCAACCTCCTAGCCGTAGCGTAGCCCACCTCCTAGCCGTAGCGTAGCCAACCTCCTAGCCGAAGCGTAGCCAACCTCCTAGCCGTAGCGTAGCCAACCTCCTAGCCGCAGCGTAGCCAACCTCCTCGCCGCAGCGTAGCCAACCTCCTCGCCGTAGCGTAGCCAACCTCCTCGCCGTTGCGTAGCCAACCTCCTCGCCGTAGCGTAGCCAACCTCCTAGCCGTAGCGTAGCCAACCTCCTAGCCGTAGCGTAGCCCACCTCCTAGCCGTAGCGTAGCCAACCTCCTAGCCGAAGCGTAGCCAACCTCCTAGCCGTAGCGTAGCCAACCTCCTAGCCTTAGCGTATCCAACCTCTTAGCCTAACTTAGCCTTAGTGTAGCCAACCTCTAAGCCTTACTTAGCCATAGCGTAGCCAACCTCTTAGCCTTACTTAGCCTTAGCGTACCCAACCTCTTAGCCTTACTTAGCCTTAGCGTAGCCAACCTCTTAGCCTTACTTAGCCTTAGCGTAGCCAACGTCCTAGCCTTAGCGAAGCCAACGTCCTAGCCTTAGCGTAGCCAACCTCTTAGCCTTAGCGTAGCCAACCTCCTAGCCTTAGCATAGCCTACCTCTTAGCCTTAGCGTAGCCAACCTCCTAGCCTTAGCGTAGCCAACCTCCTAGCCTTAGCGTAGCCAACCTCCTAGCCTTACTTAGCCTTAGCGTAGCCAACCTCCTAGCCTTACTTTGCCTTAGCATAGCCAACCTCTTAGCCTTACTTAGCCTTAGCGTACCCAACCTCTTAGCCATACTTAGCCTTAGCGTACCCATCCTCTTAGCCTTACTTAGCCTTAGCTTACCCAACCTCCTAGCCTTACTTAGCCTTAGCGTACCCAACCTCTTAGCCTTACTTAGCCTTAGCATACCCAACCTCTTAGCCTTACTTAGCCTTAGCGTACCCAACCTCTTAGCCTTACTTAGCCTTAGCTTACCCAACCTCTTAGCCTTACTTAGCCTTAGCGTAGCCAACCTCTTAGCCTTACTTAGCCTTAGCGTAGCCAACCTCTTAGCCTTACTTAGCCTTACCGTAGCCAACCTCTTAGCCTTACTTAGCCTTAGGGTAGCCAACCTCCTAGCCTTAGCGTAGCCAATGTCCTAGCCTTAGCGTAGCCAACCTCTTAGCCTTAGGGTAGCCAACCTCCTAGCCTTAGTGTAGCCAACCTCCTAGCCTTAGCGTAGCCAACCTCCTAGCCTTAGCGTAGCCAACCTCCTAGCCTTAGCGTAGCCAACCTCCTGGCCTTAGCGTAGCCAACCTCCTAGCCTTACTTAGCCTTAGCGTAGCCAACCTCTTAGCCTTACTTAGCCTTAGCGTAGCCAACCTCTTAGCCTTACTTAGCCTTAGCGTACCCAACCTCTTAGCCTTACTTAGCCTTAGCTTACTCAACCTCCTAGCCTTGCTTAGCCTTAGCGTACCCAACCTCTTAGCCTCACTTAGCCTTAGCATACCCAACCTCTTAGCCTCACTTAGCCTTAGCGTACCCAACCTCTTAGCCTTACTTAGCCTTAGCTTACCCAACCTCTTAGCCTTACTTAGCCTTAGCGTAGCCAACCTCTTAGCCTTACTTAGCCTTAGCGTACCCAACCTCTTAGCCTTACTTAGCCTTACCGTAGCCAACCTCTTAGCCTTACTTAGCCTTAGCGTAGCCAACCTCCTAGCCTTAGCGTTGCCAACCTCCTAGCCTTAGCGTAGCCAACCTCCTAGCCTTAGCGTAGCCAACCTCCTAGCCTTAGCGTAGCCAACCTCCTAGCCTTACTTAGCCTTAGCGTAGCCAACCTCCTAGCCTAACTTAGCCTCAGCGTAGCCAACCTCTTAGCCTTACTTAGCCTTAGCCAACCTCTTAGCCTTAGCGTAGCCAACCCCCTAGCCTTAGCGTAGCCAACCCCCTACCCTTAGCGTAGCCAACCCCCTAGCCTTAGCGTAGCAAACCCCCTAGCCTTAGCGTAGCCAACCTCCTAGCCTTAGCGTAGCCAGCGTCCTAGCCTTACTTAGCCTTAGCGTAGGCAACCTCTTAGCCTTAGTGTAGCCAACCTCTAAGCCTTACTTAGCCTTAGCGTAGCCAACCTCTTAGCCTTACTTAGCCTTAGCGTAGCCAACCTCTTAGCCTTACTTAGCCTTAGCGTAGCCAACCTCTTAGCCTTAGCGTAGCCAACTTCCTAGCCTTAGCGAGCCAACCTCCTAGCCTTAGCGTAGCCAACCTCCTAGCCTTAGCATAGCCAACCTCCTAGCCTTACTTGGCCTTAGCGTAGCCAACCTCCTAGCCTTACTTAGCCTTAGCGTACCCAACCTCTTAGCCTTACTTAGCCTTAGCGTACCCAACCTCTTAACCTTACTTAGCCTTAGCTTACCCAACCTCTTAGCCTTACTTAGCCTTAGCCTTAGCCAACCCCCTAGCCTTACTTAGCCTTAGCCAACCTCTTAGCCTTAGCGTAGCCAACCCCCTAGCCTTAGTGTAGCCAACCCCCTAGCCTTAGCGTAGCCTACCCCCTAGCCTTAGCGTAGCCAACGTCCTAGCCTTAGCGTAGCCAACGTCCTAGCCTTAGCCTACCTCTTAGCCTTAGCGTAGCCAACCTCCTAGCCTTAGCGTAGCCAACCTCCTAGCCTTAGCGTACCCAACCTCCTAGCCTTAGCGTAGCCAACCTCCTAGCCTTACTTAGCCTTACCGTAGCCAACCTCCTAGCCTAACTTAGCCTCAGCGTAGCCAACCTCTTAGCCTTACTTAGCCTTAGCGTAGCCAACCTCTTAGCCTTAGCGTAGCCAACCCCCTAGCCTTAGCGTAGCCAACCCCCTAGCCTTAGCGTAACCAACGTCCTAGCCTTAGCGTAGCAAACCTCCTAGCCTTAGCGTAGCCAACCTCCTAGCCTTAGCGTAGCCAACCTCCTAGCCTTAGCGTAGCCAACCTCCTAGCCTTAGCGTAGCCAACCTCCTAGCCTTAGCGTAGCCAACCTCCTAGCCTTACTTAGCCTTAGCGTAGCCAACCTCTTAGCCTTCTTTAGCCTTAGCGTACCCAACCTCTTAGCCATACTTAGCCTTAGCGTACCCAACCTCTTAGCCTTACTTAGCCTTAGCTTACTCAACCTCCTAGCCTTACTTAGCCTACCCAACCTCTTAGCCTCACTTAGCCTTAGCATACCCAACCTCTTAGCCTTACTTACCCTTAGCGTACCCAACCTCTTAGCCTTACTTAGCCTTAGCTTACCCAACCTCTTAGCCTTCCTTAGCCTTAGCGTAGCCAACCTCTTAGCCTTACTTAGCCTTAGCGTACCCAACCTCTTAGCCTTACTTAACCTTACCGTAGCCAACCTCTTAGCCTTACTTAGCCTTAGCGTAGCCAACCTCCTAGCCTTAGCGTAGCCAATGTCCTAGCCTTAGCGTAGCCAACCTCTTAGCCTTAGGGTAGCCAACCTCCTAGCCTTACTTAGCCTTAGCGTACCCAACCTCTTAGCCTTACTTAGCCTTAGCGTACCCAACCTCTTAACCTTACTTAGCCTTAGCTTACCCAACCTCTTAGCCTTACTTAGCCTTAGCCTTAGCCAACCCCCTAGCCTTAGCGTAGCCAACCCCCTAGCCTTAGCGTAGCCAACCCCCTAGCCTTAGCGTAGACAACCCCCTAGCCTTAGCGTAGCCAACCCCCTAGCCTTAGCGTAGCCAACCCTCTAGCCTTAGCGTAGCATACCCCCTAGCCTTAGCGTAGCCAACCTCCTAGCCTTAGCGTAGCCAACGTCCTAGCCTTAGCCTACCTCTTAGCCTTAGCGTAGCCAACCTCCTAGCCTTAGCATAGCCAACCCCCTAGCCTTAGCGTAGCCAACCCCCTAGCCTTAGCGTAGCCAACCCCCTAGCCTTAGCGTAGCCAACCCCCTAGCCTTAGCGTAGCCAACCCCCTAGCCTTAGCGTAGCCAACCCCCTAGCCTTAGCGTAGCCAACCCCCTAGCCTTAGCGTAGCCAACCCCCTAGCCTTAGCGTAGCCAACCCCCTAGCCTTAGCGTAGCCAAACCCCTAGCCTTAGCGTAGCCAACCCCCTAGCCTTAGCGTAGCCAACCCCCTAGCCTTAGCGTAGCCAACCGCCTAGCCTTAGCGTAGCCAACCTCCTAGCCTTAGCGTAACCAACCTCCTAGCCTTAGCGTAGCCAACCTCTTAGCCTTACTTACCCTTAGCGTACCCAACCTCTTAGCCTTACTTAGCCTTAGCGTACCCAACCTCTTAGCCTTACTCAGCCTTAGCGTAGCCAACCTCCCAGCCTTAGCGTAGCCAACGTCTTAGCCTTAGCGTAGCCAACCTCTTAGCCCTAGCGTAGCCAACCTCCTAGCCTTAGCGTAGCCAACCTTCTAGCCTTAGCGTAGCCAACCTCCTAGCCTTAGCGTAGCCAACCTCCTAGCCTTAGCGTAGCCAACCTCCTAGCCTTACTTAGCCTTTGCGTAGCCAACCTCTTAGCCTTACTTAGCCTTAGCGTAGCCAACCTCTTAGCCTTACTTAGCCTTAGCATACCCAACCTCTTAGCCTTACTCAGCCTTAGCGTAGCCAACCTCTTAGCCTTACTTAGCCTTAGCATACCCAACCTCTTAGCCTTACTCAGCCTTAGCGTAGCCAACCTCTTAGCCTTACCTAGCCTTAGCGTAGCCAACCTCTTAGCCTTACTTAGCCTTAGCGTAGCCAACCTCTTAGCCTTACCTAGCCTTAGCGTAGCCAACCTCTTAGCCTTACTTAGCCTTAGCGTACCCAACCTCTTAGCCTTACTTAGCCTTAGCGTAGCCACCCTCTTAGCCTTACTTAGCCTTAGCGTAGCCAACCTCCTAGCCTTAGCGTAGCCAACCTCCTAGCCTTAGCGTAGCCAACGTCCTAGCCTTAGCCTACCTCTTAGCCTTAGCGTAGCCAACCTCCTACCCTTAGCGTAGCCAACGTCCTAGCCTTAGCCTACCTCTTAGCCTTAGCGTAGCCAACCTCCTAGCCTTAGCGTAGCCAACCTCCTAGCCTTAGCATAGCCAACATCCTAGCCTTAGCGTAGCCAACCTCCTAGCCTTACTTAGCCTTAGCGTAGCCAACCTCCTAGCCTTACTTAGCCTTAGCGTAGCCAACCTCTTAGCCTCACTTAGCCTTAGAGTAGCCAACCTCTAAGCCTTACTTAGCCTTAGCGTAGCCAACCTCTTAGCCTTACTTAGCCTTAGCGTACCCAACCTCTTAGCCTTACTTAGCCTTAGCGTACCCAACCTCTTAGCCTTACTTAGTCTTAGCGTACCCAACCTCTTAGCCTTACTTAGCCTTAGCGTACCCAACCTCTTAGCCTTACTTAGCCTTAGCGTAGCCAACCTCTTAGCCTTACTTAGCCTTAGCGTAGCCAACCTCCTAGCCTTAGCGTAGCCAACCTCCTAGCCTTACTTATCCTTAGCGTAGCCAACCTCCTAGCCTTAGCGTAGCCAACGTCCTAGCCTTAGCCTACCTCTTAGCCTTAGCGTAGCCAACCCCCTAGCCTTAGCGTAGCCAACCCCCTAGCCTTAGCGTAGCCAACCCCCTAGCCTTAGCGTAGCCAACCGCCTAGCCTTAGCGTAGCCAACCTCCTAGCCTTAGCGTAACCAACCTCCTAGCCTTAGCGTAGCCAACCTCTTAGCCTTACTTACCCTTAGCGTACCCAACCTCTTAGCCTTACTTAGCCTTAGCGTACCCAACCTCTTAGCCTTACTCAGCTTTAGCGTAGCCAACCTCCCAGCCTTAGCGTAGCCAACGTCTTAGCCTTAGCGTAGCCAACCTCCTAGCCTTAGCGTAGCCAACCTTCTAGCCTTAGCGTAGCCAACCTCCTAGCCTTAGCGTAGCCAACCTCCTAGCCTTAGCGTAGCCAACCTCCTAGCCTTAGCGTAGCCAACCTCCTAGCCTTACTTAGCCTTTGCGTAGCCAACCTCTTAGCCTTACTTAGCCTTAGCGTAGCCAACCTCTTAGCCTTACTTAGCCTTAGCATACCCAACCTCTTAGCCTTACTCAGCCTTAGCGTAGCCAACCTCTTAGCCTTACTTAGCCTTAGCATACCCAACCTCTTAGCCTTACTCAGCCTTAGCGTAGCCAACCTCTTAGCCTTACCTAGCCTTAGCGTAGCCAACCTCTTAGCCTTACTTAGCCTTAGCGTAGCCAACCTCTTAGCCTTACCTAGCCTTAGCGTAGCCAACCTCTTAGCCTTACTTAGCCTTAGCGTACCCAACCTCTTAGCCTTACTTAGCCTTAGCGTAGCCAACCTCTTAGCCTTACTTAGCCTTAGCGTAGCCAACCTCCTAGCCTTAGCGTAGCCAACCTCCTAGCCTTAGCGTAGCCAACGTCCTAGCCTTAGCCTACCTCTTAGCCTTAGCGTAGCCAACCTCCTACCCTCAGCGTAGCCAACGTCCTAGCCTTAGCCTACCTCTTAGCCTTAGCGTAGCCAACCTCCTAGCCTTAGCGTAGCCAACCTCCTAGCCTTAGCATAGCCAACATCCTAGCCTTAGCGTAGCCAACCTCCTAGCCTTACTTAGCCTTAGCGTAGCCAACCTCCTAGCCTTACTTAGCCTTAGCGTAGCCAACCTCTTAGCCTCACTTAGCCTTAGAGTAGCCAACCTCTAAGCCTTACTTAGCCTTAGCGTAGCCAACCTCTTAGCCTTACTTAGCCTTAGCGTACCCAACCTTTTAGCCTTACTTAGCCTTAGCGTACCCAACCTCTTAGCCTTACTTAGTCTTAGCGTACCCAACCTCTTAGCCTTACTTAGCCTTAGCGTACCCAACCTCTTAGCCTTACTTAGCCTTAGCGTAGCCAACCTCTTAGCCTTACTTAGCCTTAGCGTAGCCAACCTCCTAGCCTTAGCGTAGCCAACCTCCTAGCCTTACTTATCCTTAGCGTAGCCAACCTCCTAGCCTTACTTAGCCTTAGCGTAGTCAACCTCCTGGCCTTAGCGTAGCCAACCTCCTGGCCTTAGCGTAGCCAACCTCCTGGCCTTAGCGTAGCCAACCTCCTAGCCTTAGCGTAGCCAACCTCCTAGCCTTAGCGTACCCAACCTCCTAGCCTTAGCGTACCCAACCTCTTAGCCTTAGCGTACCCAACCTCTTAGCCTTAGCGTACCCAACCTCTTAGCCTCAGCGTAGCCCACCTCCTAGCCTTAGCGTAGCCAACCTCCTAGCCTTAGCATAGCCAACCTCCCAGCCTTACGGTAGCCAACCTCCTAGCCTTAGCGTAGCCAACCTCCTAGCCTTAGCGTACCCAACCTCTTAGCTTTAGCGTACCCAACCTCTTAGCCTTAGCGTACCCAACCTCTTAGCCTTAGCGTACCCAACCTCCTAGCCAACGTCCTAGCCTTAGCGTACCCAACCTCTTAGCCTTAGCGTACCCAACCTCTTAGCCTTAGCGTACCCAATCTCTTAGCCTTAGCATACCCAACCTCTTAGCCTTAGCGTACCCAACCTCTTAGCCTTAGCCCAACCCCTTAGCCTTACCCCAACTCCTTAGCCTTAGCCCAACCCCTTAGCCTAACCCCTTAGCCTTAACCTAACCTTAGCCTTAGTTTAACCTTAGCCTTACCTAACCTTAGCCTTACCTAACCTTAGTCTTACCTAACCTTAGCCTTAGCCTTACCTAGCCTAAGCCTAACCTAACCTTTGCCTTACCTAGCCTAAGCCTAACGTAACCTAAGCCTAACCTAACCTTAGCCTTGCCTTACCCAAGCCTTACCTAACCTTAGCCTTGCCTAACCTAACCTTAGCCTTGCCTAACCTAAGTCTAAACTAACCTAAGCCTAACCTAACCTTAGCCTTACCTAGCTTAGCCTTACCCAAGACTGCATTGCCGGGATTAACCTAGGAATACCATTGCTGCGGAGATAAAAAGTGGAACCATTGTAATTCAAGCCATTTATATTTATATATTACACATTATATATTATAATTACTCGAGAGAAGGGGCATAGCATATCAGTCGGGGGAAGGGAATGTTTCTAATACTTCTGATAAAGCACCCTACTTCAGTCCACCTGTATAAACTACAACATGGACAACAATACCACTTAGACAGTAGCAGGCCTGACAATGAACATTCATTAATTTTACCAACAACATTCAACATTCAGACAATAGCATAATACCATCCAAAGAAGCACATACTCCAGCACTTTAGCCGCATATTCTAGGAATTTATATAAACACCTGACACACGAACCCACGAGTAAGCTACATACAAAATCACCCAAGTTACTAACAGGATCTCAGCTATTATCCAGAAACAGTCCTGAAGGAAAATGAAAAATGAGAGCCAGGCTATTATAATCCTGAGATCAATCTAAACCAATGTGTGAATATAGAATTTGAACCAAAAGAATATAGGCTACTCCATTTTAAATTTAATCTGAGTATGTAATTGCACCATAGTGGATACAGCACCAAGGACCCTATTTTGTAGCTCAAGAGAATTCTGTTGAGTGAACGGCTGCGGAATGAACAGGCTTCTCTTCTTTCTTCAACAGACTTTGTATAGCTGTGATTATATTGGCTAACTGTCCTAAATTCTGTAATTTAACGTCTTCTTGAATTCTAAGATATATTGCAAGGCATATCTTATCACTGCATGGTGGAGTCAAACCCGGCAGAAGATTGAGAGACTAGAACATTGATTTAATTTGCTAAATATGGGAAATCCCGCTGAGCAGGACGATATGCAGAATGTTATAGATCGGGAAAATTAAGAAGAAGAACAAGACGACGTTGTGTTACATGAAATAAATAATGCCGATTTGTTGCGACTCCTTGAAAGGAATGTCGCACGATTTGGTAATTTGGACACAGTCCTTGAAAATACTAGAGAAACCAGATCACGATGTCAGGTTGGCAATAAGAAATAATAAGTAGTCAAATCCATGGGAGCCATATAACATAATAGACATGGGTGGCTAGAAAAATACCTTTTAAATGCAACCCTTATCTTAACACTATACATGACGGCAAGACACCCGTATATTGCAATCTTTGTCAAATACCATAATTCATGAACGACTCCGAGTACACATCCATTACTCGGTAACACAATAGGTATATGTCGTATAAATAAACGACAATAGAAATCATGGACATCACGAAAACCACTCCAAGAAAATCCAGGGCCAGAACCCGAGGGCGAAATCCAAGACAACAAACACAGTGAAATAAATGGACACTCGAACAATTACAGATCCAGGTTTAAACTAATATGAACAAAAGTCGCCTATATATGTACCATAGTTACCATAGGTTGCTATTATTAATATCCACAGGGGAGCAGTCAATGGCCAATCAACCTGATGAAGGTCGGAAATGATCGAATGCGCGTAAGATCGGGCAGTAATCGATGTGAATAAAACCTAAAATATTGCAAATGAAGTGGTTGAACCTAATAAACATTAGAACTGAGTCGTGCACGGTTCAAGAATGAATACAGCATGTACACCATCGCGGTTTGTGGAACTTGCTCAGACCACAAGGTAAAAAAAAGATAGATCGGAAAATCCTTTTTGAGAATCCTTTTCGAAAATAATATCAAATCCTCCTTCAGTGTACATGTCACCGCCGTACACGCACAATCGATGGAAACCATACTGCATAGTAAATACTATATATAGAAAGCACCGAACCTGAAACAGAAAACAGCACAGAAAACACGCACTTACCCCCTTACACCCGGCCGGCCTACACTAGAATGAATAACTACGATTCAATTTCAAAGTCATTTTTGGCGCCTCAATTTGATCAGCCAATGAGTGGGTCGGTTGAGAAATATTCATAGGACAGCGCGTCTTTCGGCCAAGTTACACCATTCAAAGCTCTCAGTAGGCCCTATACGCGAAACAATCAATAAGTGGGAAGGTGGGAGGGTGGGAGGGGATTCAATGGCCCATCCTGACGTACATTTCAAGGTCCCTATTTCCAACTGCGTATTTGACTCGGGCACGGGCAGTGTGAGGATTGCGAGGGTGGGTGGGTCGGGGAGGAGAGCCTTTGAAATATCATTTAGAACTTATTCTTTCATGGTATGTGGTAAAATATGAATCGTTATAGGCCTAGATAGTTCTCTCTGGCAGCTGAACTAGAAGCAGGGCCAACAGAAAGAGGGAGGCCAGGCTAGAATTAATTATCCGTATAAAACTATAGTTCTGTTGTAGCCAATAGATCTCTTTCGAGCTACGGATACCAGTCTCGGCCATCCATGATTGCACTAATCCTGCAACACCCGCACATGCTCATTATTATGGTAAAATAATGTTATGTAATCTTAATTTCAACTAAGAAGTACATATTGTTTCGGAATATTTGTGTCGCCGGTACAACATTATATATTAGCTTCAAAACAATGAAATTTATACCTAAAAAGTAACCAAACACTAGATCACCTGCATGTGCTGTTGTATATATGTAGGCTATCGTTGTGTGTTGTTTATGTCCGTATTCAGTAAAATTATATAAAATAATGATAATTACATTTTACGCCGAAAAATGGCAGGGGCGTCGGAACCGGGGAGGGGGGGGGGGGAACAGGCAGGACATGCCCGAATTAATCTAACCTGTTTTGTGACTTTGGGTCTTTAATGATAGTTAAATGTCTATCCTTATCTCAATCTACTACAATAAATATACATTTTAAACATTAATGGTGAGCCTGTATAATGTCTTGGGTCATAGATTCTACGGCTTGTGTGGGCCTAAGCTTAGGATTGAGAGACCTAATTATGGGAAATTTGCTAGGTCACTATTAGGGCCTATGTGATTTTGTATATATATATTAAATTTGTATTCAGTATACATGTACAATAATACAATACTGAAAAGGTCAAGACCATCCACAATTAGATATTCCTGGTCAACCATAAACCATAGATCTAGTAGTTTAATGAAACCAAAGTTTGGCATTATGGGGCAAATTACTAAACTGTCTTGAAAACAAATTAAACGGTCCAAAACATTTCAATTATATTAAAGATGCATTACCAGCTGTTGAAGATCATGAAATGAAATGACTATCCTTGAGATAAACACTCTAAACTATCATATGTCCTGGAGAAACAATTTAAATGAAGAAAAACTGATTAAAAGTAACAAATTTGGTATCAGTTTTTGCTCTGTATACCAGTGCATGACTGGCCTGTAAGTGCCCATTCAAGACAGGAGGGGTAGTGGGGAACCCCTAGTCACATGCATGCGTGTGCGCAGGGTCTATTATTATTTAGAAACAAACAAACAGACCCATCAGATTTGTGCTTCAATGAGCAATGAATCACCAGTAGAGGCATTATTATAGACATGTATAAATGACTCTGATCAGACAAGTGGCACTTAAAATAAGGTTTATAAAAATAGGCTTTACAGTTCTTAATAGGCAATCAAGTTATTGGTCACATTTAGAAACAAACAAACATACCAATCAGTTGGCATTTTGCTTCACTAAGCAATGAATCACCAGTAGGGACATACTTATAAAACGATTGGCACTTAAAATTCAACTGAGATCATTAGCATATAGTGCGCCCTCATTTCCAATATATGACGTATGCTAACAAGAGAGAAATCCCTGTGCAATATCTGGCTGAGAGACGATCCAATGGACGTCCATTCGGTGCGCACCAATTGAATAATGTACCACTTCTTTTGCTATTTACATGCTTTTAATGGATTCAGAGTTCTTAGATATTCAGGGACATGTTTGGGTTTATCATATACTTGGTGTATGTGGCAAAAGGAAAAATTGCGCAGATTTGCGCATGCATAGCTGGGAGTGCATTTTTAAAGCATTATTCATATGGATATTTCGCTTCCACACAGTACACATTACATACTCCTCTGTGAGTGAGAGTTAATTCTTTCGAAATTAACATTTTTCATGATGTAATCAAGAATTATTGATGGGGGCGGTGGGGGGGGGGGGGGGCATTATAAGTTGGCCAATATGATATTTTTCATAGATTCATTTTTCAAAATATTAAAATATTTCTGATTTGGTCATGCTTTTTAGCATTGGGAAGATGCCAAAGACAATCGGAATGATTAAATATTAATTAACTCTGACAACTGTCACAGAAATATTATATCAATTGAATTACAGGAGCCAATGGGGATCCAGAAGTTAGGGCCTAACAATGCTTAGAGCCCAGATGCTAGTGCCCAGACAAATTGTGACATTTTCTAGGCCATCTCACACAGAGGTGTATGTAATGGATACACTGTGTTAGGACTAATGGGATCATAAATAATGAGATTTTAGATGTACAATGTAACACTAAGAAAAGCTGGTAAATAGTATCATTTTCACTGAGACGACTTGCATTTCAGGGTTGGAAATCGAAAAAAGAAATGAAATTAAGATGAGAGGTTTGTGGATTATTTTCAGTACTACCACAATGATAATACAAGGGGGATCATTTTATATAAACATAAAAATACATTGATATGAGGACAATTAATTCCCATATGTTTTATTAATGTATAGGTATAACTAGATACTGAGCACATATCACCTAAAGACCGCCATCGCGTATCCTGACATAAAATCGGTGGACAATAGGTTTTGGCCAATTCCAGTGAGAGTTTAGATATCAGGAAATTCATAATACTATTTTTTCAAGATTTAAGAATCTGCTCCATTGGTTTAAGGAGATTTTTCATGCCATTTATTTTTTCTATATCTTTTTACAGCTGTACATTGAATATCATCCTATCGACATACCATTTATAGGGGTTTTCCATACTCACCCCCAAATTACCTTGATGTGACCTTCGCACATATACCAAATTGTACATAAAGTAATGCTCATGACTTGAATAATGAATGTTTAATTCCCAGAAAAGCAATCCCTATATTTGCCTTGGCTTAAGAGACACATTAAGAGCAAAGACGCCATTTGCACCACTTTTCTGAGAATGGTCATTTAATGCAAGAAAAAAAGCAATATTTCTTAAGGTGCAATCACTAGTCAAATAGTTAAATATACTCTTTAGGATGACCTCAGACATGTTAAAATATAGTCTTGAAGACTGGTACATGTATTCATACCAAAAGTGGTAATCACTCTACTCAAGTTGTGACTCATTGTCCTGGGACACATCACATATATACCTTTAAATACAAAGCTATCTGTTTGAATCTACAGTGTTATTAATTTTAGCGGGTGCATTAGTAGTGTGGTGATATAATCGATTGATGTATCTGGTCTGTCAATAAGGTGTAAAAGTAACATGGTGGGAAAAATATGAGGAAATAGTGAATTCTTGTATTTTTAAAACCTTAATTTACAAAGTTCTGATTTCAAATTTGTATGATAAAAGATGTCTTCAAATTGTAACGAAAATATGCTGTCCCCCCACTTCAAATTAGCTTCCGACGCCCCTGGCTAACTCTATCACAGATGTCCAAAATCAAATGCTCCAGCATCAGACGGACCAAGCGCCGACGCAGAATCGCGGCCAGCAAAAGCCGGTGACGGAGACCCACGCGCCGCCGGTCTCCCCGACGGGCCCTGCCCCAACGTCTCCATGACGCGAACACCTGCGTCCAACGCCCAGAACCACCTCGCTGGACAGGTACCAGGGCCAGGGTATTCAATTGGCAATTGCCAACATTGTTAAATTTCATGAGCAATTCCACCAATTGGTCAACATATGACAATAAATTAGATTTTTGAATTTTTAATGAGAAATCTTGGTCTGGAGTTATTTTAATCAATTCTAGCAGCTTCCCCGATGGGAAATACATAAGAAATACCCACTTTTGCATATCTGACATCAATGTTTTAAATTCTATGGACAATTGTAATTACCCCAGCTTGCTCGCTGTATAAGGCGACACATATCTTCTGGGTCCAACTCCACTGGATCATAGGTACGTACAAGATATGCCATGACCTACGAGACAGGCCGGGGAACCAACCTAATTGTGCCTCGTCCAAAAACAGAGCGTTTTAGAAGGAGTCAGCTAGTACTAGTATACAGCTAATAATATTACTATATAAGTGACTACACGCAGCATTAAATTGCTAAATCAGTGTTGAGATATATGTAGCCTACCCAAATCAAATAAAACTGGATCTGAATAGGGTAATTTGAAACACGAATTATGTAATATTATCCGGTAGAATATATATACTGTGAGCGGTATGATCTTTATGATGTTTTGTAAATATGTCCAAAAATGTCCAAAAAATGTTGAGATATGTAATATAATGAGACTCTGAAGCAATTCGAATACATTGGTAATCCGTGAGATGGCGGTAAAGTGAGTGACTATTACATGGGAATGAAATATTTAATGTACAATTGGCAGCTGTACGCATTTAGTAAAGTCTGCTGAATTAGGCTGCAATTTGGTCAATACTAGGTAAATTCAAGTATATTCGACATTGCATTGATTCTAGCAATCTGTCTGGTTATATCTAGGTTGAACTGTATTTTGTACTTTATTTTCGTCTTAAATGTGGGTTATTTTAGGGGATTGGGGAAGGTGAATTGTACATTTTCTGACGACTTCACCCACCCTATATATGATCGGGGGAAATCTTCATGGTTATTTAAATGTTACAATAGGAGAGTAGCACATATCCTAAGTCCCATGTAATTATGACAGTTTGCTGTCAGAGTAAAAGCTAGAGAAAACATGCAGTATTCAGTATATACGGTCCCGGTATATTAAGTACCGGTATATTTGTTTATCAAGGTTTCAATATAATATAACTCATAATTATTATGAGTTATTCATTATGTGAAAGCTCAAGTCTTGGTCTTCCTATTGGCTTCCAGATATCATTAGTTTTAGCTATAGAATTGTTATTGAATTAATCTATCCTGGCATGTATATAGTAACTGAGATGCGCAGCGGTACATGAACATCCCCCCTTCCCCACCCCTACCCCCATTAACAACTGGCTTTGCGTCCTGCTGTCTGAATCAAGATCACCATCAACAACAGCTACCGGCCAGGGCACTTGCAGTACATAGGTGTCTCTAGTCGATTTCTCCTCGGAACTCCCTCTTGTCAAGATACTCCATGTATCCCTTCACTCGTTATATTTCCGATAAACCTGGCGCCTATATGGATTAAGCTCCACAAGCCGGGTTCACAACATTTGTATTTTATTTTTGTAAAATCCCATCATTTATTAATACCAACTCGTAACACATTATTGGAGCATTATGAAAATGTTATGTATGTGGAATAAAGACTTCTGATACATAGTCAAATATACAAATGATATATATGCTTTGTTATACAAGCGGCCATTTAATGATAGTAATGAAGATATAAAAAATAATAGTAATGAAGATATACTATTTACCTATACATGCAATGGTCTTTAGAGAACAACCGAAATGTACACGAACGAAATGGCATCGGTTAGAAACTTACATCGAACTGGTCAATCTATCATAAGCTTCAATTGTAGAAGCCTAAGAGCTCATTTTGACGAGGTATATATGGCAATTCTTAATAGTGATTTGAGTATAGTCGCATTGAATGAAACGTGGCTGGGTAGACATGACAGCTCCACGTATTTCTCACACCATTTGTACGATATATATAGGCAGGACAGAGAGATAGAAGGATTAGCACAGAACGGTGGAGGCCTCGCATGTTATATTAAAAAGGGAATACTAGTAAGCGAAGAATTCACAAAAGGTATGTCGACTTGTACTTATGATTATGAATGTCAATTGTTAACCATAAAAGATGGAAATTATGGCAAAATGATATTAATCAACCTGTATAGGAGACCAGCCGGTAGCACGGACGTGTTCCTTGAGTATATAAATAACTTGCTATCGCAACTTACAAGAAGGAATCGTAGGATCATTCTAGTCGGTGACATAAATATAGATTTAAGTTCGAGTAACAATCAGTCATCAAGATGGAAGGAGATAATGAAAAGGTACAATCTCAAACAAGAGATAAAGAAATATACCAGAGTAACTCCCACTTCCTCTACCATACTAGATGTTCTATATAGTAATCTAAATATGAGTAATAGTGAGGTATGCCATATACATATCAGCGACCACTATCCAGTAATTGGATACATCAATGTGAGAAAGACAATACCAATTGCAGATGGGTGGGGCTCCCGAAAATGTCCACTTTAAAAAAAATAAGGTCTGTAATGTCTGCTTATTTACTTGCACGGCGATTCGGGTAAATAACAACAAGAATAGAACAACACAGATCTCCGAGTCCTTGCTAGCACTTTAGTCTTTATTGCCGACTAAAAACCCTTCAACCACAGTGAAAAAGGTTCTCCCTCCGCTTCACAGAAGAGAGGGATTAGAACAAAAAAGTTATAGTAAAGAAAGGGTAGTTTAAGACAAGAATTGACATCAGACATAGGCTAACAGTAAAATATTAAAATAAGAGAGACAAAACCCCCACACGACATCTGGTGGCAAAACATCCCTGCAACAGATAGAACAGCCAGCCCGAATCCAGTCCGGCCGGCCGCACCCGGATAACCGGGCGACTAGACCGGGAGCTCGGGACACTGGCTAGCAGCGCCGGGCCAGAGCGGGGATAACCGCTCCGACCCGGCACCACCACACTCAGCACCACAATACCCCCCTCCCCCCCTTTTTCTGGAGGGAGGACCGACTAGACACGAACTGGCTAGAACTAAACAGGTCCTAAGTAAGACGTATAATACATTAAATCGTAAAGACACATACAGTGGAAATGGAACAAAAGGACATAGAAGAACGACATGTGAAAAAGTAAAGTGAAGGAATATTAAAAAGCCTACACACGCGCGGTGTAAGTAAAAACAATATATTCCTATAACAACACAATACAATATGAAACATACCTTTAACTTGGGAGAATAATAATGAAGAAAAACTCTAACCCGAGGTATGATCACAATCACTGGTAGGATAAATCCGGTAAATAAAATCACAGAGGTCCATATGCTTTAGCATAAAATAATGTCCATGTAAATAGAGTAGATGTCCACGTAGTGTCTGTTGCAGGGAATCAGGGGGTTGTTGTCTCGGAGAGGACTGGAACTATCCGCGAACGACTGCATCCGGCCCGGTTGACTTCGGCGTAGCCAGATGCCAATGATACTGGCGCTCCCACGCCGCCGTCCATCCGGAAAACAACAAATAAACACACAATCATCATCACACTACAAAAAACAGTGGAAGAGCACTAATACTCATCCATCACTGTGCCCTTCTCACCCCGAAGCAACCGATTCTCCTCCTCAACAGATATCTCCATCTCAGGACTTTCCTCAGCTGCATCCGAGTCCACAACTTCACCCTCACCCGTATCCTGGGTCAAGTTTTCCTCCAGCCTCTTCATCTCCAACGCCAGTCTTGCGGGACTATCCAAAGCCTTATCGGGAACTAGCACAGCGGTTCTCTCCGGGCTAGCAACCGGAGTGGAAGTAACCCTCGCAGCGCTAGGCCTAGGAGTCAGCGTCACCATAGTGCGGGGTTTCGGCAAAAGAGCGGGTTTTCCCCCCCGAACCATCCCCGGCTTGGCAGCATGTGGCACCGAACCACCGGATGGTGGTGGGTTTTCCCCGAAACCAACTCCACCAGCCACCGCAGTACTATAGAGAGGCACTTGCGGTGATTGCCGAACTCTAGACACAGCAGGAGGACTAAACAAAGGTGGAGCCATGCGCATAGCCATCTGCGCATTCGGGTCCCCGAAAGCACTCATATTAGGATCCGCAGCAGTATATTGAGGCAAATTCTGTCCAAAAGACTGGAAAAAGGCATCCCAGGAGGGAAAGGCCGGCATAGTCATAGCAACAGGTGGTGGAGCCGGCAATTGTTGAGCAGCAGGCTGAGGCAAGTGTTCCTCAAACATTTCCTTGAAGAGCCCCGACATCACTTCCCGCATATCTGAAATGCTAACTGTACCACCAACAGCTCCGGTTTTCTCCGACTTTTCCTCCTCCATAACCTGATCCTCCGGCTTACCCTGCACTTCAGTTTCCACCTTATCTTTCTCCGTCTTCTTCCGCTTAGAATCCGGACCACCTTGCTGTTCATAGCGGGACAACTTACGACGCAACTCCATATTTACTTCACGCGAACGGTTATCCTCCTCTTTATAAAACCTCAACTGATCCTGCAAGTCCAGATTCTCCTGTTCTAAATTCGGAATCAGTTTCACCTGTTCCCGCAACTCCTGGATCCCTTCCAACGGATCAAAAGCTTCACCAATTAGGTTGCGAATATCCGCCATGACAGCCGAAGCAGTCGACTGAATGGCCGAAACTCCGGCGTCCATACATGCAGTTATTCTTTCCAAAGACTTAGAAACATGGTCATAGGTGGCATCAACATTCGGGATCCGACTTCCCATTGGCCGAACACGTTCCGAACGCTCCGAACGCTCTGCACCAGACAGCATAGAACTCTGGTCTACCACCGATGACTCAATGGAGGAGTTCATGTGATCAGCGCTCCCATAACTGCTACTTGGAGGCTTCTTCCAAACACTCGCAGGGGCCGGGCCTGAACCATGAGAGGACGGGTGCTTGGGGATCACAAACCGCCTAGAACCACCAGTCCTCCCGAGAACAGACACGGTCTCCCAATCCCCTCTGGTCATTCTCGCAAACTTCTGACACCCGTAATTTGGGAACTCCTTTTGAAACACCCGAAAACTTATGCACATATCAAGTGCAGTGTCCCGCTTCTCATGGTGCTGCGTCATACAGTGCCTCACTAATTCTGATCGGCGATCCAATCTCACCAAACAAGACGAAGCATGTGGGCAGGTCAGCTGGTAACTAGCCGGACAATGCTCCTCCACCAGATGCCGGTAAAACCTTTCCCTCGTTCTGTAAGAACGAACCCCATCCGGATTGATGGCCGGGTCCAAATGCCGGCAATACACAAAAGGACACCTCTGACCCGGGCTCCACAAACGCTCCACACTATTCAGCTTCACAAGCACCGTCGGGTTAATCACCACCTCCCGGGTTGATTCCGGCTGCCGACCAGTACGACTCTTCAAGAAATGAAATTCCATCTCGTACTTAGACATCAAAGTCCCGTTTGAGTATTCGGCCATGGCCTCATCCTCATCCTCGGACTCAGGACAGACAGGGAAGGTATCCTCCACACTTGGTACCACAGGGGCAATTTCCTCCTCCAGCACTACAAAAGTGTCAAGCTTTTTCTGTAAAGCATTCCACCGGGTCAGATTTCTCACAGCAAAGTCAGGGTCCTCACGTTTCTTGATAAACTTCCCCGACCTGTAACGAGAAATCCCGTGTTGCCGTTCAATCGCTTGGACCTCCTTCTCCGAACCAACTTTCGCAGAACTAGGTTTAGCCTTCTTCTTTTTAGGCTTCACCTCCACAAAACCAGCATCATCCTCAGGTTTTTCGGTTACAACATCAACAACAGGAGTGGTATCCATTTCCTCCGCCTCCTGTGTTTTTTCAACACCTTCAGCGGTAAGCTGAGCAGTGTCCGGGGTAACACCTTCCGTGCCCGGGTCTCCAACAGCAGCCGTAGCATCATCCTCCACTATCTCTCCCTCTTCGGCTCGGGGAGCCGGGGTAGACTCGGGACTGTCCACAACCACCACGTCAGAGGCCGCGGGAGAAGGAGCTCTCTCCGTCTGCCCCGCTGCAGCAAGCTGAGCTTCGGGAAGCTGAGTATCAGCCGCTACAACTCCGGGATTAGCCCTCCGGGGACTGGTCCTTTCCACCACCTTAGTAGCCGGCTTCTCAGTTAACTTCTTCCCGGGTTTCTTCACCTTAGTAGCTTTCACCACAGCTGATTTCTTCAACAGCGACTGCTTAGCCACAGTTGCCTTCTTCATTGCAGCAAGCCGGGACTGCTCCCGAGCTTTCCGCTCAGCCTTCCTCTGTTCACTCAACTTTTTCTTCACAGCAAGTTCAGGGTTCGGGGCAGGAACTTTCGCCATCTCAGGGAAATCAGCAGCATAACCCTGTGAGCCGCCCGGTTTCTCCTCGTCGGCCATAACACGGCCACTGACAGGATCACAACCTGATCCTATCCAACACGAACACTTTCAAAACCGGGTCACACTTTCTGCACAGTTACGACAACTGAAACTTCAATGAAATGCAAAGGAATATTCGACAATTCAACTATTTTATTCCACGTGGGGCAATAGCATACAGTGGGACACGACCGACCAAGTCGACCGAATGCAACTGACTGACTGGTTCACACCAGCCACCTCTCGTTCCTTCACGCGAGAACGAGGTCACCGGGTCTAAAAATAGCAACACCAGTCAAGTAACCAGCCGCAGACGACTCATGACCCGGCCTCAATTGGTCATACCCCCAAATGAGCAATGCCCCAACCCCTACCTGTAGACACAACAACTGATAATGCCCCCGAGCCAGACATACATACAACAAAAACACGACTATATCAATGATTTAAGCCAAAAAGGTTATAGACTGGTACTCCCCACTTTATTTCCCAATGGGTCCGGCAACCCG
The DNA here is from genome assembly GCA_942159475.1 of Sthenelais limicola. Taxonomy (NCBI): domain Eukaryota; kingdom Metazoa; phylum Annelida; class Polychaeta; order Phyllodocida; family Sigalionidae; genus Sthenelais; species Sthenelais limicola. The sequence continues at coordinate 54,177,986 of OW804095.1, read as the reverse complement.
AGGAGGTCAACTGGCCAGTTAAACCGATCGGAGCAAAAATTAACACAGCCAACCAATATAGTGATATCTTCCAAGGTCGAACCGGAGCTCTACACACAAGCTTCCGCGCCCGGCCCGACTCTACTGCAGTACTTCTCGTTGTGTAATTTGTTTTCTACTTCGCACCATTACATCTAAACACATTAACTAATCCCCATCCCATATCTATCCGGAGGTCTAACAGTTCGGCGGGGCCTCTCGGACAGATACTCGGACTGCAACAAATTATCCATTGTTTCAGCCAAGGGTAACTCATCTTCCTCCAATACTGCAACTGCTTCATCCTCTTCACCCGACTCGACAGAATTCGCACCCGAGTCCCCCGAAACCTCTGACTGTGGCAAGACAGTAGTTTTAGGAGGAGCACGCGGCGGTCTGCCTCTTTTCCTAACATGATGCACAATTTTCTTAGCCGGCTTAGGAACCGGTGCCTCCGACCCGGGCAATACCTTGCCAACAGGAGAGACCCGAAGAATGTCCCGGCCCTTAGCCACCTGCTTCTGGTATTCAGGGGCCCGATGAAGATTAGTAGCTTGAACCGGTTGTCCATCAGCATCAAAAGCCAGCTTCAACAAATTGCCATTCCACCTCAAGAGGCCATCCGCAGTTTGCAGTTCATAGGTAGAACCCTGCACCCTCCGAACCACCAGAAAGGGTCCATCCCATTTAGGCCCATACTTCTTCTGAGCCATGGGAGTGGCATATCTCCACACTAGGTCCCCTTCCTTGAATTCCTTAGGACGAGCTCTCCTATCAAAATACCTCTTTTGAAATACAGCCGAATGGCCCAATTGCTCTCTCACAAATTGATGTCCCTTCCTCAATAAAGAACGAATCTCCTCCACAAATACAGTTGGGCAAGGAAAATCCACATCACCACTTAGAGTTCCATAAATAATGTCAGCTGGTACCGTCACCTCAGAACCAAATACCACCATGTTTGGTGTACAATGTGTACTCTTATGGACAGCACCCCGATAAGCATGAGCAATGCAAGGAACTAATAAATCCCAATTTACATCCTCATACTCCGTCAGACAAGACAATTGCTCGACCAAAACCCTATTAAAACGTTCTACCTGTCCATTAGATTCGGGTCTATAGGGCAAGGTCATTAGCTTTTCAATGTCTAACATTCCCAGCAAATTCTTCATCAAACTTGACCGGAACTCCGGAGCCCCGTCGGTCTGCAAAGAGACTGGCGGGCCATAGCGTAATATCCACTCAGTGAATAACACCATCGCACACGTTGCAGCAGTATGGTCGGGCAAGGGGTAAGCCTCAGCCCATTTACTGAAATAATCAGTCACCACCATAACACATACATTCCCTCTAGGTGTTTTCCGAAAAGGACCAATAATATCTAGAGCCACCCGACTCCATCTCACTCCCTGCAACTCCTTTTTCAAAGGAGAGACACCCCGGCCTCCCCGGCTCTTGCACGAAGCACAAATTTCACACCCACGTACCCAGTCGGCTATATCAGAGCGCATCCGGGGCCAAATAAATTTATGTAATGCCGCTTGATAAGTCTTAAATTCGCCGAAATGGGCCGCCAATTTGTTTCCATGCAAAGTATGGAACAGCTCCTTACGTAAACCAGATGGTACAGCTGCACGATAATAGATTACACCATTATCACTCTCCCATTCCAAACATAACAAATTATCCTTCATAACTAAAGTTGACAGTAACCGGGCATAGAAACAATATTCATCACCTTCCGGCAACATGACAGCCTTAGTGAGAGTTTTGACTCCCTCCTCTACCAAAGTGATTATGCGAGAAAGCACATCATCCTCATGCTGGGACGATGACAACCGATCACCCGCCAAAGATGAAAATAGCTGGTAATCTATTGTCATAACAGCAACCACAGCCTCATGTGCCCCACAGTCCGGACAGTCCTCCCGGGGACACTTCCGAATGGGAAGCCGCGAGAGCGCATCCACATTCAGATGATGCTTCCCCGGCCGGTGAACTATCTGATTCTCCGAAACCCCGTAATGCTGAAGGGTGGTCAGCCACCTCGCCAACATATTGGTCGGGTCTTTGAAATTCATAAGCCACCGCAAAGACGCGTGGTCTGTTCTCAGCATAAAATCACTCCTACCAATGACATAATGTTGAAACTTACTGAGATAGGTCAAAACCGCCAACAGTTCACGTTTGGTGGTACAATAATTACGCTGTGCCTTAGACAGGGAATTGCTAGCATAGCTCAACACCACTTCCTTATCTTTCTGAATCTGGGATAAAATCCCAGCCATACCAAATCCGGAAGCATCCGTATCTAAAATGATGGTACCCAGGGGTTGCGGATAGCCTAACACTGGGGCCGAAGTAAGCAAATGCTTGAGTTTCTCAAACGCCAACATGCAGCTTTCATCGAACACAACTTTCCTACTTTTCTTTTGGTCTCCACCCACCACCAAGGCCTGAATCGGACCAGCAACCTCGGAAAAATAAGGCATAAAATCCCTATAATATGATGCAAACCCGAGGAATTGCCTCACCTCTTTAACGGTGGATGGTATCGGCCAGGTCTTCACCCGATCCAACTTGCTTGGATCCGGGCGAATTCCTTTCTGCGACACCACCCGTCCGAGATACAACACCTCCAAGTGGAAGAAGGAGCACTTCTTTGGCTTAAGTTTTAACCCGTAACTCCGCAATCGTTGCAACACCAATTCCATATTTCGTAAAGTTTCTTCAAAATTAGCTCCGAATATAATTATGTCATCCAAATACACCAGGCAACACTTCCAGCGCAACCCTACCAACATCTGCTCCATCATGCGCTCAAAGGTAGCCGGAGCATTGCATAACCCGAAACTCATCACTTTAAATTGGTATAGCCCACTGGACGAGACAAAGGCTGTTTTCTCCTTACTGGCCTCATCCATCGCTATTTGCCAATAACCACTTTCCAAATCGAGAGTGATAAACCACTTCATGCCTCCAAGGGCTTCAATACACTCATCAATTCGGGGAAGCGGGAAAGAGTCTTTCTTAGTCACCAAATTAAGGGGCCTATAGTCAGCACAAAACCGACTAGTTCCATCCTTTTTGCCGACCATGACTATCCCCGCCCCCCACGGGCCATTGCTGGGTTCAATGACACCTTTTTTAAGCATATCCTGGATCTGCAGTTCCGCCGCATCACGTTTCGCCGGGGGCAATCGCCGACATGCACATTTAATCGGGCGAGCATCCCCAGTGTCGATCACATGCGTAACTTTATCCGTGTGGCCGAGAATCTCTCCCGGTAGTCGGAAGCAATCTTTATACTCCCACAGAATAGTCAGCAATCTACGTCTGTCAGCCACTGTTTCCAGATGAGACTCCCGAACTAACTTCTCCAATGGACACCCATCCCCGGAGAGCATCATAGGCACCTCCGGTTCCAACAAATCCATATCAACCATGGGGCTCTCGCCTTCCTCAGCAAGATCCCTCAGTCCAGGTGAGGATAAACTGAACATCAAAGGGGAGCTGGCAGGATTATGCAACGATATTGTCGTACATTGCCGGTCGCCTGCGACCAGCCGACTCACAACTACACAATGCCCCAACTCGGCTTGTCCCGATTCAAAGAATACATCTTCACCCGCCGGTTCAAAGTCCACACAACTACAAATGGTAGAAAAAGCATCTAAAAAGATTCCCTCATACCCATTTCGGCTGAGTGTACCGCTTTGCAAGCCCCGGCACATCACGGACTGTTCACCTGCCTCAAGGGTGAATTCACCGGACCAATCCGAATTGCATCTGTGCGTTAGGATAAAATCCATGCCCAGAATACCAGCTTCTCTTCCCACTAAACCACTTATTACCATACAAGTAAGGGCGAACCACGCTCCTCCTATCCCGAGGGCTACTCGTACACAACCATGTGTGACAAGATCATGTCCTGTGCCGGCATAGCACGTTACCTGGCACGGTATCAGGTAAGGCTTTACCGACAACTCATCGTACATTTCCTTCTTTATTAATGTACATTGAGCACCCCAATCAATAAGAAACTGGCCAGTCACATTCACTATCGTCACATCCGCATACATTCGGTCAGCAATCCACGGTATACTTCTGTCCGAAATAGTTATATCAAAATTACGAAGATCACATGCCATAATCTTGCTCACCAGGGAGCCATACCCTCCCCATTCAACCTTTAAAATTTGCCCCGGCAAGCAAGCATGTTCGGGTACACCCTGATGCACCACTTCCACCATACATGAAAGCATATCCGATTTCACCTCCGAATCTCCGGATACACTCCCCACCGAGTTAATACCACGGGCGTCCCCTAACCCGGCTGAGGGCGGCCGAACCGAAACCTCCATCGGTGTTTTCCCCGAGTTCTGACATACTGCGGCATGTGTATTACCCTCTGCCCCCACTCCACCGCCTAGGAGGGGCTGGCAGAGTTTCCCGGATTCCCGGATTCCTTCAATGCTGCTTCGCGCTCCGCTTGTCTCTTCATACTCGCAAAATGCAAAGCTTGCTGGTCACACTCAGTTATCAGATGGCCTTCTTCCCTGCAATAATAGCAGATAGGTTTTTTAAACGTGCCTTTCCGGAACGGCTTACGCTCAGCTTCTGGCTGAGTCTTCTCAGCACTCTGCATCTTCGGAGTAGACTTGGACTTCGTAGCATCCCAAGCTTTGAAAGCATAAAATTCACCAAGCAAACCCGGACTTATAGGCAGGCTGCTAACACCCTCCACCTTAGCAACTGCCGCAACATTTTCACCTCTCGATCTCTCGCTGCCTTCCGACCCACCTGACACAGTCATCAAACTAGCAGCTAATCGAGGGTTATTTCTAATCACATCCCCATAGCGCGTGGCAATAGCTCCGGCAGCCGCAATATTCTTCGGCTCCTGCAGCGCTACATGCATAGCCATCCCTGGATCCACCAAACCGTCCAGAAACACCTTCATAGCCAAAGTATGTAACGTACTATCCCATTTCCCGAACGCATGCAAAGCCTTCTTAGAAACAGTATCTGCAAAGTTAGCCGGAGTTTGACCCGGAGTCTGCCTCAGAGCCATAAAAGCATCCTTTCGCGTCTGAGAAGACATAGCCGAGCTATGTACCGCTTCCATCATACGTAACAATTCCCGAACTGTATATTTATTCGGCTTAATGGAAGTAGCATGGGGCATATTGTCTTCAACTGCAGCAATCAACTGCACCTTATACGTGTGATCGCTCCAATTCATTGCTCGAGCAACCACAACCGTCTTCCGCTGATATTCTCTCCAATCCTGCTTACCATCCCATTTCGGGAAAGTAAGGGGTTTCGGCCGATGTTCAGGCATACTAGGGTCCATTTCATGGATTTCAAACGCCTCCGGTTCATCCTCCGGATCATAATCAGCAGCAGGATCGATGGATTTTCGCTTTCCCGCATCAATAATTGCAACAATACCACCGTCCCCTGACACATCATAAACCGGACTTTGAAAAGCAACCTTCCTTTTCGGGGTTTCCGGAGCTCTCTGACTCTTATCTTCCCAACCACCATGGGGAGTACCCACAGCCCTTCCCTGATCCATATCCCGTGACTGAATAGGATCTACTTTCTTTCCTTCATTCGCAAAACGTGTTGATTGCGGAAAATCAGGTAATTCACCCATCAATCTGGCATAAGAAGCCTCCGTTACCCCAGATGGCCGAATCGGAGTGCTAGCAGCTAGACCCCAATCTTGTTCGGGCGGTAGTATCCTAGACTGCCGCCTGACATTTTCTAATTTAGCTTCGGTGGCTGCCGCTTTCCGGGCCAACTCCTCAGCAATCGACAATTCTGCCAACCTGTCAGCTTTTGAAGCCCTAAGCTCCTGTTGCAAGGTGAACATTCTCTGTTCCTGCTGCTCAATCACCAAATGCAAATTTCGTTCATTCTTCCTAGCATTTTCCAATTCCCGGGCTGACTCGGCAGCTACTTGAGACCCACGAGTAGTTGTCATGTGCAACGAGTCAGTCAGTTCATTAATGCGCTTCATTTGGACCCCCAATAGTGTATCCATTCGATCAAACGTCAAATGTTGCCTACGCACTGTATACTGTTCATCAGTATTCTGCAGGTGTTCGGACATTTCATCTTCATTTCTCATCCTACGTTCCGGAAAACGCAACCTAACTGGCGCTTGAGCACCTCCAGGGACAGGACTAATAGGCTGCTGTCTTCCCCTCCTTACACCTACATTCCTATCAGGTGTACGGACTTCATCCCAAAGCCCGCTTCCTGCCAAAGAACCATTATCTGATCCTAAAGACTGGATCTCCACCTGATTTTCCAGTGCGTCTACAAACAATTCATTTTCGGCACGACGAACGGGTCTACGTTCCATCAACCTACGGTATTCCGGTGGAGGTATATGGACCTCCGCGGGAGCAGGCAACCTTAACTCGGCCGGAGCCGGAGCCGGGAGCTGCATCGGAGCCCGCCTCACCGGAGCCGCAAGCACAGGCGGAACGTCCACTACTATCTCCCCTGCAGGAGGATTGACTACTACAGCGGGCTGGATCGGAACAGGTAATAAATTAGCTGCCTCCGCTCCGACTTCAAGTTCCACATTGTCTAAATCTTCAATGATTTCTACACCATCCTGTTGATTCAGATCGACCTCCTCCTCAACAGGTTCTACATTCAAACCCGGGGCCGCCAGTTCCGGGTTCTCCTGAACCTCTTCCTCCTCGGGAAGAAGAACAAGAGCTTCCTCCGGCACATCATCCCTCCCAGCCATAAGGCCGGAGTTCAAAGACTAAAATACAAAACAAAGTACAAAGAAACCCGAATTGGTCACGGCACCAAATTGTAATGTCTGCTTATTTACTTGCACGGCGATTCGGGTAAATAACAACAAGAATAGAACAACACAGATCTCCGAGTCCTTGCTAGCACTTTAGTCTTTATTGCCGACTAAAAACCCTTCAACCACAGTGAAAAAGGTTCTCCCTCCGCTTCACAGAAGAGAGGGATTAGAACAAAAAAGTTATAGTAAAGAAAGGGTAGTTTAAGACAAGAATTGACATCAGACATAGGCTAACAGTAAAATATTAAAATAAGAGAGACAAAACCCCCACACGACATCTGGTGGCAAAACATCCCTGCAACAGATAGAACAGCCAGCCCGAATCCAGTCCGGCCGGCCGCACCCGGATAACCGGGCGACTAGACCGGGAGCTCGGGACACTGGCTAGCAGCGCCGGGCCAGAGCGGGGATAACCGCTCCGACCCGGCACCACCACACTCAGCACCACAGTCAAATTTTTATTTTATTTCAATTTATCTGAGCCTTCTCCTGGTCATAGCCAATGGTAGGCCTACAAGGTTAAACATACTAAAACTATGAATTTTTTTGAACTTTTTCTGATTTCCTATGAAGTGCATCCAAAAAGTGTCCATTTTTGGCCACAGTGCCTGTTGTGTTCGGGGAGGGAAATGAATAAAATTGACTAAAAAAGGAAAATAGTATTATATTTTTGTAATTACTCCTCATCCACTTAGACTTAGACAAGTGTTCTTGTATTAAGTGAAGAAATATATGTTTTATATGATATTTCATGTATTTATTCGTTCCTATTTCCTGTTCTTTCAACCACTATTGCTTCAATGCCAATTCTATTCTAAAGTTTTCCCTGCTAACTCATATAAAAATTAAATATTTCATGTTCTCTGCTTTTTTAACAGATAACTCTCAATTTTCATGAGGTTTCCCCCAGCTTCTACCTATTTTTATTATTATCTCATTAAAAAACATGAATTTATTGGACCAAGGAAGAACACTATGCTATCGCAGTCCCCGAACACAACACATGTCAATTTTTATGGAATTTAACTATTATTTCTGCTTTCATACTACATATATGGATTTAACTTGATAAAACTCAGGCCTATATTTATATTTTTTTACTATTTTATAATAAATATTGTATTTTCTGGGTTGTCCCCGAACACAACAGACACACAAATATTGCAAAAATACCTGTAAATATCTGTTATATTGCCATTATCTATGTCTGTATTCATCTAATACCCATAGGGGTGTCTTATTTTGGATTAATTTTGATTCTATTATTCAGATTTTCACTTTAATTAACAATTTACTCATGCTGTTTAAAGGCCCCTGTCCCCGAACACAACACCCCATTTATAAGGTAAAAGCCAAACAGTAAATGGGAATATAACCAAAGATTTATGTGCAGAATTACAGAGAGAAATGATTAGAATAGTTTACTTTTTCATTATCATTCAATTTTATCATTTTTTGGTCATAGCATATTTGTACCCGAACACAACACCCCTGTCCCCGAACACAACACCCCTGTCCCCGAACACAACACCCCACCCTGTCCCCGAACACAACACCCCCTTAATTTAAGGGAAAGAAAGTAGTCATTTGGAATAAAACCAAATATTTATGTTCAGTATTATATACACAATCAAATCGAATACTTTAGTTTTCAATTTTATCATTTTTTCATCATAGTATATTTGTACACAAACATAACACCCCTGTCCCCAAACACAACACCCCTGTCCCCGAACACAACACCCCTGTCCCCGAACACAACACCCCCTTAATTTAAGGGAAAGAAAGTAGTCATTTGGAATATAACCAAATATTTATGTTCAGAATTACATACACAATCAAATCGAATACTTTAGTTTTCAATTTTATCATTTTTTCATCATAGCATATTTGTACCCGAACACAACACCCCCATCCCCAAACACAACACCCCTGTCCCCGAACACAACACCCCACCCCTTCCCCGAACACAACAACCCCTTTTTCTAAGGGAAGATAAGCATTCAATGGAAATATAACCAATGGGATATATACAAAATTGCATGCATAAATGAAGGGTTTTGTCGATTTTTGCATTATTTTTCAATTTCATTATATTTTGGTCATAATCTCTGTTTCCCCGAACACAACACCCCTCTCCCCGAACACAACACCCCTCTCCCCGAACACAACACATACTCAGAAGGTGGGTTTTCTGCTAATATATTCAAAGTCAACATATAAGATGGGTAAATATCAAATAAATGTGCATAATCACAAATGTATTTTCATGAATATTTGAATAAAAATGCACTTTATCACTGTGAGAAGAAAAGGCAGTCAAACTCAGAATTTCTAAGTCTCAACTTTATGGAACCATGAGTATGGTCAAAATTGGTAAAAATAAAAAAATAGAAGTTTGATGTGTTATGGGACTTCCTGAATAACACAAGGCCGGATGTAAAACATTTCCTAGAAAGAAGCTTTATTGTTTTATTTATCAATTTATCAAATTTATCAATGATCTTCATAAGCTATTTCGAGAGTTGTGAATGAAAAGAGAGAAAAAAATTTAATAAATAAAACAAAATAAATGTTCAAAATAAACTCTGAAGGAGGTTCTTACATATGTTGTATGGAGAATTGAAAGCAAATACCCAATTAATAAGGTTTACATATTTTTTCAAAAAAAACAAAAAAGAATTTAAACCCAGGGACATGCATTTCGGGCCATTTTCCAACATAAGATATGTTTTTTTTTATGAAAATCATTTTTTTCCCATATATTTCTCAATATGTCCTCATTAGACACTTGGAAAGGTACAAAATACTGAAGAATTACAAATGTGGAATGAAATCCGAATAAATTATGAAATTAAAATGGGTGATTTTGGTAAAATGGACATTTTCGGGAGCCCCACCCAGATAGGACTTATAAGTGGGTTAGAACCAAGCAAAGGGAGAACGAAGATGTATTTAGGGAAAGAATTGAACAGAACATGAGGAATACTAACCACTGGAGGGACCTCAATGTTTCAGAGATATGGAAGGAATATGTGGGAAAGATAACCGAAGCTAATAATGAATGCTTTCCTAGAAAAAGGATCAGGATTAAAATGGCCACTCAGGCCTTCATTGATCAAGAGGTAAGAGCGATGATAAGAGATAGGGAGGCCGCATTTGCAACAGCAAAACGTAGTGGTAGACAAGAAGATTGGGGTTTAGCAAGAGCCATACGAAAGCAGGTAACAAAGCTGATAAGAAATAAGAAAAGAGCCTATCTGGTCAGGGAAGCGAATATGAATAAAACAATCCGAAAAAGTTTTGGCAATCTCTAGGGAAAATATACAGCAAGGGGAAACTGAAATCGACCAAAGATCTGAGTTCGTTTAAAGTAAATGGACAAATTATCAAAGGTAAAGAGGCATTAGAGTATGCGAATAGTTATTTTGCAACCTTGGGTGTAGACAATTTAAGGAATGTGAATAACTTAGAACTTGAACGCCCAGATAGGGAAATACGATTTGACATTGACGATACCCTGGGTGAAGAAGAAGTATATAAGGAGATACAGAAATTGAAAGATAACAAAGGTTCAGGTATAAAAGATGTAAATAATAAGAATTTGAAATGTAGTTTATCCCAAACTTGCTCTGCATTCACTGCCTTATTAAACAAATGTATTAGGGAAGGATCGATACCAATTTCATGGAAGGAATCTGCGATAACTCTGTTGCCAAAAGATGGGGATACCCAATTAATCGATAACATTAGAGCGATTTCTATTGTTCCTTCAACGAGTAAAATATTAGAGCGTATCGTGTATAGGAAATTATATAATTTTCTAGAGGACTCTGAGTTCTTCTCAAGATGCCAATATGGCTTCAGATCGAATAAATCGACCCTGGGTGCCGCACATGAGCATTTACAATTCATACATCATAATTTAGAAAAAGGAAACCATTGTTTGTCAATCTATTTCGATGTGAAAAAAGCATTTAATACGGTCTCACATGTACTATTTCTACATAAATTGAAGAACATTGGCATTGGCCCGGTATTGTGCAAACTATTAGAAAATTATCTTACCGATAGAACGCAATATATTATAAAAGGGGATCTTGAAACATCAAAGATAAAGGTACCTTGTGGCGTCCCCCAAGGAAGCATAATGGGACCCCTCATGTTTATAATATTTAGCAACGATTTGGGAAGCATTGATTTTAATGGAAAGCTGGTACTATATGCTGACGATGCAGTAATAACGATAGCATCAAGCAGTTTTGAAGAGATCAGAGAAAAAGGTCAGACTGTCATACAAAAATACAATGATTGGTGTATGGCGAACGGTTTGCAATTAAATAAAAAAAAGACGAAGTATCAATTGTTCACTGTAGGAAGAAGGTACAGAAATAGAGAGGTAATTCTGAATTGTGAGGGCACCATTATAGACAGATGTTTCATGTTCAAATATTTAGGCGTTAATATCGATGAGCGGCTATCAATGGCCCACCATGCCAGTAAACTATACAATAAAGCATCGTGGTCTTTGGCAGACATAGCCAAACGAAGGTATTTCATGTCTGGTGAGATAGCCTGGACATTATGTAAGACATACGTGATTCCCATACTGGAATATGCCAGTCCCCTGTTTATGCACTCAAATAAAACGTTGCTAACGAAAATGCAAAAACTCTGCTATAGAGCATTGAGAATGTGCTTCGGCAACGATTTTACAAAGAAAGAATTACTAGCAAAAGGTAAGATACTACCACTTCAGTACAGAAGTGAGATAGCCATGCTCAAAAATCTCTTTAACAAGAAAGAAACATGAAAAACATGAAGAGAATGAGGTAATATTAAGAAACAATCAGGGAACCAGGTTCAAGCTGTTCATTCCAAGAAGCGAACGAAGCAGGCGTTCCTGTTTTTACCAAGAATTAGTTATCTGGAATAATATGGAGAGAGCAATAAGAGATATAGCGGATAAGAACAGCTTCGCACGAGAACTTAAGGTGACTCAGTAGTGATTTTGATTATTGATGAATTTTTCTAAGATTTTTACCAATGATAGTTGACATGAAATAATCATTATTGAGTGAAAAAAAACATAGGTCACCAGGCTAGTTTTCATGCTATGGCAGTATGGAGATAGAAATAATGAATCATATTTGAGTAATTTTACTACATTTGAGTGATTTATTAACATAATTCGTTTAAAAAGGTTCTGACATGAATTCAGACATCAATTTTCACCCAGACATTCAACATATACATACTTATCATCAGATAATGATTTTTTCCTCAGATCCTGAGTTAGCCCCCTGGAAGCCCTCTAGTGGCAGTGTGGGGCACTAGCAAAATTGACTTTGGCTGATGACAATCAGCGTTTTTAAAAAAAACTGTTTGATGAATATTTTTTAGATTTAATATGAATGTAGATACAGTATTTACCAACTCGTACACAAAAAAATAGGATGGCTTTCCAGGCTAAATTTTTCTATATTACGACTTATTTATGGGAAAAATTGGAAAAAAAATTAAATTCCTGATTAATATTTGATTTGAACAAAAATGGCTTCATAAATCTTAATGAAATTCTATATGGACACAGCTATCATAGTTACTAACTCGCACACCAAAAATCAGCATGAATTTCCAGGCCGATTTTTTTGTGTTACAACTTAATTATGAGAAAATTGGCTAAAAATGAGAAAATTCTTAATAAATATTTGATTTATACACATATGGCTCCATAAATTTTAATGAAATTTAATATGGATGTATAGGGATCGTAGATACTAACTCCCACACCAAAAATCAGCATAAATTTTCTATCTGAAATGTTTATATCAAGACTTAACATACATACTTCGTCTGCATAATGCTGATATTCCCTGCTATATGCATTGAATACACATATATCAGTACTGAGCTATATGTATTGAATACACAAGATCAGTACTGAGTCACCTTAAAGGCAAACGCTACTATTCACTGCCACGCCCCCCTTTTCCGTATACCAAATCTCCGGGCATTTTACGCACTATTCCTTTAGCATTGCAGTCTATGAGGAAATGGCCCATTTTTTCACATTTTATAGAATAAAACAAACAATTAATGGCTACTCCTACTGTCCCAAAATTTTCTACACATACAGTTCAGGTTATATACTACCGATACAAAGGAAAAAAAATATATGTCATTGCGTTCAATTTTTTTTTATAGCTGTCTGAAATAGACATGTTTGGGAAACAGAGCTAGCTTTGGGTATTCTCAGTTGTACCCACTTAGCATGCATGTCCATTGGGAAATGCTGCATTTTCCTTTCACGGTTTTGGGAATATAATAAAAATGGATACTCCAAATGTCCCAAAATTTTCTAGACATATAGTGCAGGTAAAATTCTACACATATATAAGGAAAAAACTTATGTCATCGCATTAAAAAAATAATTGTAGCTGTCTGAAATAGACATGTTTAGGAAACATAGAACACTTTGAAAGCAGCAGATTTTTGGGTTGTCAGCCATGTTTCAAAGCTCCATAATTCAGTAACTAGCACGGTGACCCATTAATTTTTTTTCAGTTTTAAGAACACACATACTTCAAAAATCATATACTAAAGAATCAGAAAAATGACATTTATTTTCATTTTCCACTAGATAGTAGCGTTTGCCTTTAAGGCAGTATACCAAGCTAAGTTTGAGGTAATAAATGACCAAGTAAGGTTATAAGTATGTTGATTATGGAAAGAATGTAGCATTCAAAAGAATTGTATTGTAAACTCTTTTCGAGAAGAATTGTTTTTATATGTATTTTTAATTAGTTCCCTATGCGACGAAATAGTCCTTATAAGGACTGGCGATGATGAAATGTATGTAACGACAGAGAAACAAAACTTTACTCGTAATTGGTGAGGATGATGTGATATTGATTGTAGCATAGTTGGATAGATTGCAGTACCCTTTCATTTTGAGAGGAAGTGTAAATGTATAATAATTGTAAAGCATTAGCAAAGGTTCATAGTAAGAATAATTTTGAATAATTGTTTAGATGGCAACGCAATAGATTATCAACAGAGTTGATGTGCGTCTTTGTTATTCTATGTAAATGTTTGGCCGTAATCGTAATAAAAAAAAAAAAAAAAAAAAAATATATATAAAAAAAGACCTAATACTAAATATACGAATCTCTTTTACATCTCTTGCCAGACAATTATGTGGAATTTCTGGGCTATGGTAACTCTATGATCATAACAAATTTATTGATCCAATTTTGATTCATTAACTAACATCGACTCAAGGGGCTCTCGTCTTCTCAGGTCATTGGTCAGATAACTATTAATTATCACATTTTTCTCTTTCCGTAGTTCCACATTTGAATCTGAAACTTTGGTCGCTTAAATCCAGTCATATTTGCAGGAGAGTACGTAGGACCTAAATCGCAGAGTAAAGCAATTGTGGAGTTCATCTACTTCAAGTGGCACATTATTTAAGATTCGATCCCGGATCCTTCATGCCGATTTGATTGATTGGGTCAATTCTATGTTATAAATTTGTTTTTCACAAGTCAGGTCTTCCATTGAGTACCATTGCCTTATATACTAACAGTGTGGAACAAATAATTGTCACAAGTAATACAATATCATTGAGTTTGCCTCAGAATGGAATTTTACACATTTTAATCCAGTTGCTACCATTCATTTTAGATATATTGGCAAAGAATTTATGTTTTCAAAATTATTATTGATTAATGTTACCATAGTTTCACATTTAATTAAGCGACGTTAAAGTTGCCCCTGAATAGCTACACTTGACTACCAGCCATTATTATAGTATTTACAAATTAAAACATAACATTTTTGCATCTCATCTCAAGGTTTAACATAATACTTTACAACCTATCACCAAGATAAATATGTGTACATATATTTCCCTAAACCCTCATGCACACGTCCCGTATGAATAGTAACATCTGACAGAATCATAATTGCGTTACAAGGTTTAAAGATGGGCTTCCAGAATAGCAATTAAACTATATACTAACAGAATAGCAATTAAACTACTAGGAAAATCACATTTAATGAATGGCACCGGTTTCTTTTATATTCATAGGAATACAAATGGTGATGTCTGACGATCATGCGTATATCATGCGTGTAATACTCTAGGCGTTATTTCCATTAACTATTTTGCTTGTTGTTTATGTGCCGAGGTTTTCCCCTGTTAAAGGTTACCTCTAAATATTGGGAGAAGCAATTTTTTGCACAAGTTGTGTATGTTAGGTCGAAGGGACTATAGAGGGTCTGATTAGCCAGCGGCGTCACACATACTAATATATAGGCTATCAGAGTATCTAGTTCCTTCTCGTCAAGGTATTTAGTCAACAGAGCCCCCAAACCTCCTACATATATATATTATAGGGACGACTAACTGCCAAAAGGAGAAGCTTCTATAATTCTGGTTTTATTGACGATGTTATATTACTGATATTCCTAATTTGCCTCCATTTATCCAGAGACCAGTCACTCCTAATAATAATATAATTATATAGTATTCATTACCAGTAATGACTCGAGGCTGGGGATGTACACATGTGTACATACACTTGTCAGGGACACACTTTCTTCGTCTGAATCAACTATGCATGAAACCTATAGCTACTCATCTATTGATGCCTGGTTACTAATAAAGATCCCAACAAGTAATATTGCGACTATTACCAAGCTCAGCTTCCCATTAAGCAACATACAAACTAATTGGGTATACTGCTATTTTTCTCTTTCTTCCCACATTCAATGAATAATTGTAATTTGTCCACAGATAACTAATCCGATACAAAAGAGACGGAAATGTTTTTGTACTGTTTTGGAAACCCATCTTTAAAGTCTTTTCCGTACACTCTAAACACAGACACCATTCCGCGGATTTATTGCAGCCTTGGCAAGTCATGGCAAATCAGCCTTATAGGGAAATTGGAATGTGTCAATCGGGTCCAGCTAGGCAACCCTTTAACTATCTTGTATTATAAGAAGATGAAACAGTATTGCATGCCTAATGCCGACATGGAAGGTACTCCTGCATTTCGATGCTTGTTACACATGTAGTCTGACACAAATCAACTCAACAACCCCTATTTTGCCTGAAACCCCCACCAGCTGACACTTTCCCATTCAGTGTATAATGTTTTGTCTCTGATCCCAGCAGTTGCAGTTGGTTTAAACGAGGTTTGTTGTACAGAACAAAGTAGGCCTACGCTTTCCCCATTGGTCCAGCTGAAGTAGTATGTAGGAAATATCCTTTGGTCCAGGCTGATCCTACCCTTGTTGATGCTGACACCTATGGAGCGGCGGTCGTAGCACCGGGCGTAGCACTAGTTACTGGAAGGGCAATCTGAGAACTGCAATAATGAAAGTAAGGAACTATAGTGGTTACTTCAGTATGGCTAGTCTCAGTAACGGTGATTAACCCCAGCTAACTTCCTTGAGTTATTCACAACCCATCAAAGGCACTAAATGTTTTGGACTTTTTTACAATGAGAAGCAATTAAGGTATGATTGAATTTGTAAGAAATTAATGGTGTTTTCTTCTGGACATCTGACATGTTTTTCGTTTTGAATCTATTATTTCTTTACGGCTTGGAAAATCCCCTCGACCAGTCTAGGTCCAAAGCCTCAGATCAGATAAGAATGGTATGTGAGTGATTAGACGCCTACTTCACTGATCGGATTCCTGGCCTCGGACTAGGCATTCTAATGGGAATATAATGACATTTTGCGGTGTTATTGGAATTATAATGGCCCTTCGCGGGTTGAGGCGAGAGGCTTTCCCTCCCTTTGAAGGGACTCTCTCAACTTTGGGCCCAGACTGCGGACAGAACTTTCCTGAGTATCTCAATTTTTGCGCTCAAACTTTGGATAATTGGTGAACACGCTCATGACGAGGAACATATATCGATCATATTAATAAATTGAGGATCCAATGAATTCCATCAAAATTGTTGTCTTCGAATGTTTTCTAATTTGCATGGCTTAATATTGGTATGAATCTCGCGGAAGCAAGATCAACCTAATCTTTTATAAAAGCCGGGTCTTATAGACGAGGCGAGGGTATTCGTAGCCAGTGAACCATGTAGGGAGGACCTCGCCACCTCTCTCCACCTACAGAACCAGCACAACAAAGCAATTCTACGAATTATATTAGAATAGCCATCTATACAAAGCGAAGATTTACTACGAAGTATCTGTAGTAAAACTGTATCGAATGATTGGCACCCTGTGTGACTTGGTTTTGATGGTTTTATATTATTTGTTAATGTCTAAGCCTTAATATATATGTATACAGTTGTAGTCCCATTATGTTTAAATTCAGCAGTTTTAGTGTTATAAATCTTTACTTAAACAGCTGCTATGAGAAAAGAAAGGGGTTGAACGGTGGACTGTTCTATTACATCTTCTAGTGCTTTACTCCCCATACCTTCAATGTGGTTCATATCAAGGAGGTACGGGTTTAAACCCCAAACTGTGTGCCTATCTCTGTTTATATGTATGCCTATGAAGTCCCATCGTTACAGCTTTCTGAAAGCCTGTCTCCCTTCTTGAACTAAGTGACTCAGCCATATTATTGTTGGGTATCTAAGGGTAATAGCGCCTAGCAAAATATGTCAAGAGGCTTATATCTAAGTAAATCTAAGTAATCCAAAAATGCAAATGAAAATCAGTAATGGAAATTTAGAGAAAAAGTAATGAGGTAACGGGCGATGTGGAAGTCATTATGTCAATGGAAAACAAGATCACTATCTAAAGAACGTGAGAATAGAACATATTATATTAGTTAATGAAATATGTTGGGGGGAGATGATTGTATTTAATGTGAAGTTATATCAATTACTCTATATAGATATGGTTACTACCCCCATCCTTCACGCGTGAATTTCGCGATAGATTACCACACTATTCCCGCCCATACAAATAGCATGTGGTACATACACCAACGTGGAGTAATAGACTTTCGTCTCAAGAAAGAACATGGTTAGGCGAATACAAAATGCTAAAACAACAGGATGTTATCATATTATTTTATATTTTAGGGACGACTGAAGTTTACTCCCATTCATTATGGAGCTCAATGGGGGAAAAGCATATATTCTCAGTTTTTATTAAATAACTTTTTTTTTTAGTTCTATGACCCCCTGTTCTTTTTGGAGTGAAAAATAATGTCAGCTATGTATTTTAAAGGAAATCGCATGATTCAATCATCTGAAATTCTGAAAAGATGGGGGAGAAAGCCTTCTTCTCATTGATTCCTATAGTGAATGGTAGTCAATGGTCCCTGAAATAAACACTAATTCATTGATATATGGTTTTTATTGGCTTTTTGCGTTCTTCCAACCATGTTCTTTCCAAATCCAAAAATCCATGATTCCTTCTTTTCTGATTGAACCCTTTAAGTACTGCATATAATGGCTGTTGAAAATTGAAAACTGAAAACTATAGCTAAAGCCTGGGTTCCACTGCCAGGCCGCTTCTCCCGTTTCTTTGGTCCCGCTACTTCGAAAGTAATGGGAAGTAGCCGTTTGAAATCAAACATGTTTGAATCAAAACAGCTATGCCTGCTACTTGCTCCCTCTTCTAAAAGTAGCTGGACCAAAGAAACGGGAGTAGTAGTGGGAGAAGTAGACTTAAGTTACACATAGGAAGCATTATTACATATTGTATAATGTATGTATGTATGTATGTATCAATTTTATTTCCAAATAACAGTTACATTGACTTGGAAAAAGGGGAGAAGCTACAACTTAGCCCTCTCTTTAGCTCCTTCTGCGAAATATTCATTTCCCTGGTCTTCCAGGTATCCCTGAGTATGATAGACCTTCTTCAATAGTTTGCGTATCATTGTAATAAGATTTCAGATATTAAACGCCATGAAACGTACATTGTTGATTTATACATACAATCTAGAAGAAGTTATTCTAGAGTTTTAAGAAATCTGGAGAAAGATTTACAAAATAGAACCAGAATTCAACATTAAATGTTAAATGATCGGACATCAGAAACAGCCTCGAAATAAGTGGGCATGCTTCCTATCAATTTACATTTACATTAGATATCCAACAACAATACAGTTGCGGTTACATTTTTGCATACATTAGATACCCAACAACAATACAGTTGCGGTTACATTTTTGCATTTGCCCAGTGTTCCTTAATAAGGGTAATAGGAGTCTTGGCATTTCATACACAAGGTACAAAGTTAATGTATCATTATTACTCGGTTGTTCAAGTGATCTTTATCTCCTGCCTTTCTGGAAGAACTGTCGGTTGACCGAAGGAATGTGCCATTTTCTACAATGTATGTAGAATCTACTTCTAGAAATAAAAATCTCTTCCTCTATATGTAGATAGAATTGCCATACTATTTCTTTATTAATATTCATATTATTAGGTTCCACTGTTGAGTAAAAGAAAAACCAGCACAGGTGTTTTTTGTAACAAACTACTCATATCTCCTTTCTCACAGAAGAGAATTGTCAGAAAATATACAGCAGTTCTGCATGTTTAGTAAAATGTTAAAACCAGGTATATCTGAGTAGCTTTGGTGGTGAATCAAACAATCCTTTTGGGTATGAAATTTGAAATTTTGGTCAATTGAGAGGATTGATGAGGCGAATTGTACTTTATCTGGTGATTTTACCAATGTATTATATGACCATGAATAGGCCTATATAAAATCCATCCACACAGAATACATGTGTGTTAGCATGACCTGTGCTAACCACTCATATGGTTCATATCATATTCGCAAACCACTTAATTAATTGCATCTCCTCCCCTCATGTTGGGGGAGAAAATGTACAATTCGCCTTCACCAATCTTCTCAAACAACCCAAAATAAAGACAGAAATGAGGATCAAAATACAGTTCAACATGACCAAACTGATTATATCAAGGCAATATCAAATATACCCAGATACACACATTATTGACCATTTTTCTGTCTAATTTTTCAGAAGTTACTAAATTTGTAGATCTGCTGATTGTGCATTTTCAGAAGATCTGAACCTGTTGCCCCTTTGCTCCTCACCCACCTCATTGCATGCATTACCTAAAAGTTATCAATTCTTATTTCCCATTATCTATAATTAATTCCGTAAGAGAAAAGTGTAATTCTCCACATCTCCTTCTAAACTGCTGGAGGGAATGCCACGATCTTCATGGTGAACATACCTAGGCATAGTGGGAACCCGTTCCACTATGTTTTTTATGAGCGCTTTCCCCCAAAATAAGTTGCATCATGTTAATTAATAATGGGTACACCCTTGATTCTTTTCAACAGACATCTTTATTCAGGTAGAGTGGGTTTTGTTGTGTCCTGTCTTATAATACACAGTTTTCACAGTGGGGTTGACGTATTAAGGATTTTAATCGGTTTTATACTCAAGTATATTTCCTAAGAATATGATAAGATACTAGCCACCCTCGCTGACACCCTGGAACTGCGACGAAAGAGTACAAAGGTGAAAAAGGGAGGACCAAAGTTCATCAACTTTGTGAGAGCAGGAGAGGAACCAACTAGAAAGAGAACGGAGGGAAGTGGGCTGCTAGTGACATCAGGTGACTGGGAGATGCGAGCAGACATTAACACACGCTTGGTATTTCCCAGGGAGGTAGCAGCCACCAACCAGAGGCCTGACATAGTGATCTGGTCACCGTCTACTAATCAGGTCATAATAGTGGAGTTGACTGTGCCATGGGAGGAGAGAATAGAGGAAGTGTATGAGCGGAAAAAGACCAAGTACCAGGACCTAGTCAGTGAATGCCAACAACAAGGCTGGAAGGTATGGTGCTTCCCTGTGGAGACAGGACCAGCAGGCATCTGTACCATCGATGTTTATAACAAATGGGTTGTGATATACAGATATCTGACGTGGGTGGATGGATGATTAATGAAGGCATAAGTATTAAAAATACTAGTGGTAGCATTATTAAATAACTAGAGACACCAGTGGGCAAAATAACCATGGCAATTCTTATCTGAATTAAATCCGTGAGCCTACGTCATAATTATGTTTCACTGTATTGTTTGACTTGCTGTATAAACATGTATCCTGAATTTAAAAAAAGTCACCTGCCTTTTAAACAACGCATATCTTGTCAATGGTGTGGTGAGTAGATATAATGACATTGCTCACTGACGATTTGACCCATCAATTTCTGCCAACTGTTATTATTAGTATGTACGCAGTGATACCTGAATCTTAAGTCGCACAAAATTACATTTTTGAAATGTTCTTCGACAGGAACCGTTTCGCAGAATATTTGACATTTTTTGGGGGGTGTTTACCGCTGGTATAGTAGCATGCATGTATGTGTTAATATCTGAGTATATTTATGTGTGTTATGGGTTAAGATTTAATTTCATTGTTTTATTGTTCAAGTAATTAAGGTGTCTAAATAAAGTAATTAATTGTATTAATGAACTTGGCCATAGTCAGTCAGTGTGTTATCCGCTTCCCCAATAGGACGCGGTCCGAGGCATTGCCCCCTCATGATGGCATTTATCATATTAGTGGAATTGGAAGTTTAAACAGGACAATGTCCTTAAGTGGATATCTCGAGGGGTCTGCAATGCAGATGCCCTCGGCCTAGCGCCTCTCAAGATATCCCCACGAGGTAGTAATGTACAAATACTAAGTGGATGCGTTAGTGTTGTGTTGGTGCGTTGTTGTTGTTGTTAAATCTCCCTATTATCTGATGGGTAGAAGCTGCCTTAATTAGGGTGAATATAAAACGCTCCACAATTATATCAAATAAGAAAAATACCCGAGATAAGGATAGTCCTAGCATTTTCATCACAACAACTAGCACACGTGTGAGATTAATATTTGGGTGCAATATTAGGGAGGTTCAGTAAGCCTAAGGTAATCGTATCCGTATCTCTGATAAACATACCTTAACAGCAATAAAGAGGATCGGCGAAACATGTCGGGAAAACGTAACGTTAAATATCAACAATTCATATTTCATACATAACAATGCGACGTAATTCACAAAAAAGACTATGTAATTGCGATAGGTTTGCTTGTGGAACCTCCTCAATGCTGCTTATAGAAATCCAGTTCTCTATTCAATAACAATGTTGATATGATGGCAAGAACTAATTAATACAATGCAGCTTTTCATGAATTTCGATTCATCGGGAAGTATATTAATTAATAATTGATATCAATAATTTATCACTTTTGCATTTTCTTCTATCAAAATAGTTTCAGAATTGATTCAACGACAATATAGTAGCAATCAATCAATCGTTTCTATATTTTACATAAAAAGTAAGTTTTTATGTCAAGACATCATATGTATACATTGGAATATTGAACAATGGTACAACAATGGCCACCCTAAGAGGTCTTACACATAATAGATAATTGTACATATGTATCACCCATGCACCGTATAGTATATCATGATATAGTGGTTGGTGGTAATTATAAATTGGTTGTTTGGACGGATATTCACTGCAACCAATAATTATAAGGTGTTAGTAAAGGAATTAGTGAAGATAATCTTCTGGCTTAATATATGTTAGTTATATTCACAATGGTCGCCACGCCGAATGCATTTTACAATAACAGCAAGTTCTAGTCTAAGTTTGTCCAAAAAATACCGATCAAACACCACTTACTGTGCTTATGTAACAGGTCCAAAGCATATTAATGTTAATATGCGAAGTTGTATCAGTGCACCACTAGAGATTACCTGAGAGCATCGATATACTTACATACAACCAACACGATCACCGTTTACATACACACAAAGTGTAAATTACGCTTGCCATCATATTAACATTGATGCTCGTAGTAGTATAGCAAGAGCTTAGCCTCAATTACATCCATGTGAGGAGTGAGATTAATGCATTAAGTCTTGGATTAGGATCTACATGTGGAAGCTCAATAGCAGCTGTGGCCTTCCCAGCAACAAGTTACACAATCACACAACTATGGATACGGGTCAGATTTTCAGGTTTTCACAAAATGTACATTCGGCAGCTCTACAAACTTAGTAACTTCTGCTAAATTAGACTGAAAAATATAAATAATTGGTATATCATAGTATCCTTCGCATTGTGTTGATAAACAATGTCTCTTTTATTGTGTTAAACTGTATTTTGAGCGTCACTTCTATTAAATTTGGTCATTTGAGAGAATAGGTGAAGGTAAATTGTACATTTTCTGATGATCTCATCCATTACCTTTGCCTCACGAATATAATGTGTTACTGGAAAATGAGTCACAAGTCACACAAATTAGATTTTGAGTTATCATCATATTTGAAAAGATGAGATCAAGGGGATTCCAATGATGGTAAAGTTTAGGACAACTAATAACTACGTTTATAAATATATGAGTAATTCTCCCAATAGGGCATCATTTGGTTTTTCAGCCTAGGTTATCTACAACTTGTATTTAGTATGATCACCCATGTTCATATCCATTTTATTTGAATTCCTTGGCAAAAATAAGGCTGCGGGAACCCCACTTTCAAAGTTCCTATACCAAAATCCTCGCCGCTATGGTGATAAAAGGACTATTTCAGGCTTAGCTAGAAAATAAGTACATGGAATTTTAATATAATACACAGGCGGATTTAGAAAATATGTTACTTCTCCAGAAAAAATGGTTTCTACACATGCACACATGTACATTATTATGAAAAAACACAATTTTTATGTAATCACTAATTTACACTGATCTAGACATTGAAAATAATCATTTTGGAATATTTGTGTCGCCGTTACGACATATATTAACTTCAACACAATCAAATACCCCAAGAGTAATGATTAATATTTAATTACATCTAGTTTTTTGTGGAGGGACGATGCATTCGACCATATGTATCTATAGTTAGATAAAGAGAAAAGTTATTAGCTCACGGCATTCCTGAAATCTTGTATTACCTCAGATAAAATTCCTTGAACAGGTGTGGGAATAGTTTCTGTCGCGTTACGACATGTACTATTATTCCCATATCTATTTTTTTTTTGCAATTTCGCCTTTTCTAATAATTGTTTAGGCGTACCTGAATTTGGTATCAAATATTGATATGAATAAATATAGATGCTATTGAGTTGCAGTGAGCCTTTGTTGTAATGTCGCCGTTACGCCATTACGTCGCCGTTAGGCCATAATTATTAGAAATAAAGAGACCCTCCTAATTTCACAGTAATTGTATAGAAATAAAACGGATATTTTTACAAAAATGTATTCAAACTTTGGTCAAACCAGGTCCTATTTGAACGGCTAACGTCGATTAACTGGCTGTGACTTTGTCATTTGATATTGCTGGCATAATTACTGGGTATTTCATCTCAAAGTTACACTATAATATTTGATAAATCTGGTTTAATATGGCCGAAATAAGGCAAAAAATAGAGATTCGACAGATTTTATTTTTTCTAAAAAAATTGGCAGCCTGAAATCGAATGCTGCCCGTTTGGGAAAATTACTTATATGTTTATATTTTTTATGGTCAATTACTGGTAAAGTAGGTAAATATACTCTTTAGGATAACCTCAGATATGCATAGATATCTGTAATGCCGCGCATATGGACACATTTCCACATACTACTTACTACCTTGGACAATGCAGGCGACCTTTAACTTATCGCCGATCGCCGCCACGTTGTGGATACCAGATCCAGACGTTATGGCCGCTAGAGGGAACTGTCCTTCGCCGTTCTTCATTTCTGCATTAAAGGGAGAACGGTGTGGGTGAGGAGGGTATGAGGGAGGAGAGTATGAGGGAGGAGGTTCTGAGGGTGGAGGGTCTAAGGGAGGAGAGTGTGTGGGAAGAGAGACTAAGGGAGGAGGGTGTGAGGGACAAGGGTGTGAGCGACGAGGGTCTAAGGGAGGAGGGTGTGAGGGAGGAGAGACTAAGGGAGGAGGGTCTAAGGGAGGAGAGATGAAGGGAGGAGGGTGTGAGGGAGGAGAGATGAAGGGAGGAGGGTATGAGGGAAAAGGGTGTGAGGGAGGAGAGTGACAGACGAGGGTCTAAGGGAGGAGAGTGTGTGTGGGAGGAGAGACTAAGGGAGGAGGGTCTAAGGGAGGAGAGATGAAGGGAGGAGGGTGTGAGGGAAAAGGGTGTGAGGGAGGAGAGTGACAGACGAGGGTCTAAGGGAGGAGGGTGTGAGGGAGAGAGACTAAGGGAGGGGGGCGTGAGGGATGAGGGTGTAAGGGCGGAGGGTATGAGGGAGAAGTGTGTGAGTGAGGAGGGTATAAGGGCGGAGGGTATGAGGGAGAAGGGTGTGAGTGAGGAGGGTATAACGGCGGAGGGTATGAGGGAGAGGGGTGTGAGTGAGGAGGGTATAAGGGGGGAGGATATGAGGGAGAGGGGTGTGAGGGAGGAGGGTATAAGGGCGGAGGGTATGAGGGAGAGGGGTGTGAGGGAGGAGGGTATAAGGGCGATGGGTATGAGGGAGAAGGTGTGGGAGAGAAGGGTGTGAGGGAGGAGGGGTGGATGGAGAAGGGTATAAGAAAGAAAACGATTTCAAATTATTTTATATGGATGAACTGCCATTGATCAACCTAAATGATGCATTTCTCATGGGATTGCTCATAATTATCAACATATAATATCAACTTTATCAGAAATGAACATTTTAATAAATGAACTCAACTGAGTAGGTCTCTATTATGATGTGTTTCAGCAAAGTGAGTCCCAAGTGGCAGAATTGATGTCTTTTGGGGAATGCTTTCATTTTTGGGATATTTTTTTAATATATTTTTTTATTACGAGTAAAATAAAAATAAAAAATAATAATGCAGGTGTTTTGGATGACTACATCGCACACAGCAACTATGTCGCCCTCACAAAAACGTCCATAGAGCATTGATATGGCAGGAATATGTTTGTTGATTACCAATGGACCTTTAAAGGACTATAAAACATTCATTTAGAGGGAGAAAAAACTAAAGTAGTTTTTATATTTAAAAAACGCACAGGGAATAACCTGGGCGACGTAGTCTTGCCTTAAATAGCCACCCAGCCTTGTAGGAATTAAAGTGCCCATAACTTCCTCAAATATGCAAGCATTTTTATTGTTCATACCTTAATGGAAAGGGATTGTTCAAGTCGTTAATACTGATCATAATGTATCTGTACATATATATTCTATCACTAATCAGAGCAATTTAAAAATGTGCGATGTAGTCGTGCATCTGTTTTAGCCAGTCACTTCAGAACTTGTAGAAGGTTTATATTTGGGCATAGATAATTGCCAACCATAAATACATTATGCTGATATTATTTAATAAAGAAATTGAGGGCTAAATCTTATGTACCTAGTCTTTTTCTAATATATTTGGCAAACCCCTGTTGACAAATCAAAATGCATGTGGGATATTTTCTTTATGGGAATCGGTTGTGGTGCATATATATATATATATATATATATATATATATATATATATATATATATATATATATGTATATATATTTAGCAAACCCCTTTTGACCAATCAAAATGCATGTGGGATATTTTCTTTATGGGAATCGGTTGTGGTGCATATATATCTATATTTGGCAAACCCCTTTTGACCAATCAAAATGCATGTGGGATATTTTCTTTATGGGAATCGGTTGTGGTGCATATATATGTAGTGAATATGGGTATACCAATCAAGCATTGATTGGGGCTTGAGTGTTTGTTTACCAACTGACCATATCTGGACCAGTACTGCTAGAATTGGCTGCATGTGCCTTGCTGTGCTGGTGAAAACAGGCCTTTCGGATTCCCGCCAAAACTTACATGGGTCATATTCATTGATTCCTATATTACAGGTTACTCTTATCTAACTGTACTTTATACCACAATTAGTGTGTTGGTCTTTCCGGATGTTCCGGCGAGATTCCTTTTATGTACCATAACCTGTTATTACACTAGACCTTCTTTTACCTTCCTTTTACCTGAAACACCTTCATTGACTGTGTACCAAAGTTGCCTCCTTCCTGAATCTGCTGTACCTTGTTACTCTTGTCTTGAGTGATTGCTCACTCTTGCTGAGTCATTTGGACCTAAGCTGGGTCTGAGATTAACTGCTGGTTGGTCTGTGTGGTGGAATAAAGCCTGAGATACTAAAGCACTGTGTTACTGGTTTTACTTCCCCTTCGTTGAGATTGATAAGATTCGAACTTGGTTAGTGAACTAGTATTACTAGGCGGAAATCACTACATATATATATTTCTATATTTGGCAAATCCCTGTTGACCAATAAGAATGCATGAAAGTGTATATATTTAGTACCTCCGTTTTTCTGCTAGGTGGCAGTACTGGACGGTGGTAAAATAAGTTGTATATAGAATTTCATTGTAAATACCCCACAATTTCATAATTTCAGAGAATAGTCTAGAGGGCGTCCTGGTGATTTTCCAATGGGAATTAGTTGTGGGGCACTGAAAATGCCCCACAATTTTATATATGCCCCAGAGAAAGGGTCTTATAAGGACGAATGGCCCACATCTGTATGAGTGTCTATCTATATATATATATATATATAGTACATATAGTATATAGTATACTAAGCTGTACCATATGCCTATAGTAGGCTACTCCTATGCCAGGACTGCCATTGTAAGCTTCCACCCAACCATGATTATGATATTTTTATAATTTACAATTTATTTGTAAAAGACATGTTTATCACCTATGAACAGTATGGAATTTAAAGGGTCAGTCAACGGGTTCATGGTCACTTTTAGGACAAAAAACTCCATGGAGCCATAAATACAACACCCAAGTCTCGATTTTTTTACTTCCATTTATGTCTAACTTATAATCACTTACAGGCATAAATTGAGAAATCCTAGTTGAAAAAGTCTGTTTAGCACAAGAGGGCACTGAGAGTGCTGTGTGACATCATAAAGCTGCGCCAGAAATGAACATAATATCTCTACCTTCCCCCTCCAATCTCCCAGCAATTGAAACAGTTTGTTTTGGTATGCACACCTGTGTTGTTCAATCTCCTTCTGCCCACCCCACACTCCTTCTTTCTAGCAGCAATTATGAGAGTTGTTTATTATGTTCATTGCATGTACATTTCTAGATTGGTGCACCTTTATGACGTAGGCAAACAGTGGTGCCTTGAATGGAGTGTTAAACTGTGGAACTACGTTTTCACTCATTTAAATGGGTAAAACTCACTAAATAATAACTTGGATTAAGTAAAACCGGGGTGGTTACATTTCAATAATAGCAAGGAAATGGATTTGCTCATAATATTTGGGGGTTTACTGACACTTTAACAGTATGCTATAGTTTAGGGCAGGGTAATTATTGAAGGGATCTCTCTCTGATGTCGAGGTGTGGAAGAAGGCATATTCCATTAGTGTCAGTGTCCCTATTTTATTTAAAGGTGTTTATTGTCATACCTGTTTATTTAAATGGTGTTACTTGTTTATTTATTTGTATTATTGGTCTCTCGGTCGAGAGGTGGTAGGGAGGGGGTCTGACCCCTGGGGAGAGCAAGCTGATGCAATGGAGCTGGATGATGAAATCCCCTCGCGCCATTGCATGCGTGCTACTCTGTTATTAACTTGGAGGCTGATGCAATGGGCAGTGTCCACTCAGTAGCGCAAGCTGCTGATGAAATGGCCACTGTGCATTGCAGGAAGCCTGGAAAGAATGATGAAATGTACCTCGAGTCTGTTGCAATACTTAGAGTATATAAGGGTCCCCAGTCCCTCTTTAAGTCAGCTCTACTACCCACTGCTGTATAAGGAAGATCTATGCTGACTGACTGGAAGCCCTGCCACCTCGAAGACTGACCATGTTCTATATGATTTGCTTATATATGAATACTGTGTTATTGGAAGATTAATAAAAGAAGCCATTCCGTACTCCACGCCTTACTCTTTATCTACTTACAACACAAGCCAAGCCTAATTCCCATTCGAGACATCAATCCATTCAAAGTTATCCACATTTATATATATACCACATGAGCTCCAAGTATCAAAAGCAACTCCCTAGACTAATAGAAGTAATCCTTTATTGAAGTGTCCCCACTCTACAGACACTTACATTAGCCCCTGTTAATCAGTCAAAAAGCTTTATATTTTCTGGTACCAACCAAGGCTAGGTTCAGGGTGATATGAGGGTTAGAACTAGTTAGGGTTTGGTACATTCGTTGAGATATATAGCCCCTTCTACACTCAGCTACTCATGGACTAGGCCTTATATGGGTTAGTGCCTCCTACACTCCCCTGACAGAGTTAAATCTATAAGTAATTTACTATTCTTCATGAGTGTAGCAAATTGCGCCAGCATGGCTATGGCATGCGGGTTTCTACGCGTTTCTTAAGTAGGCCTACACCAGTGGAGGAAGGAAAGTATTAGAAGGAGCATTATTGCTAGAATAAAAACTGTGTGGAATTCTTTGCCCCTGAACATTAGACAGGTGGATGATAAACTTGCTTTCTCTGTAGCTGTAAAGAAGGTTTGTAACGATATGTTTCTTTGAACGGAAGAAGTATGGTCTGTAGAGGATCAAATTAACTTTATGTGAATTGATTTGAATTATTGATTATTAATTTTGATATTTAAATTACTATGACCTAGGTCTGCTTGCTTGTGTGGACATACATTTTGGATTATACTGAATTTGGTTCTATAGATAAAAAAACCTCACGGAATGTCATGATTTGAAAGATGTGTTGGTGTTGGTTTAAAGATATCTGTATTTTTCTTATTTTACCTATGTCATGTATATTAATCATAATGATTATGTATGTACTTCCAACTTTTTCTATGATATAATTTCGGATTTGTAAGAGTCAGCGACGACTGAGATATAAGACTTTAAGATTAATTATGAACAGTGCCTTAGATTATAACTTTAGAGCCAAACTTGAGATTTAATTTGCTTATTTTAATTGAAATTACCAATGTAACCATGGTAACCAACTAAGGATATGGTACCTATGCTCCATTCTTTGCAAAGGTCATCACATTGGTCATATTTTAGGCTATATTCGCCATTTAAGCATTATTCCAATTGAGTTTACATTAGTTTAATTTGCTTTCATTTCTTGCTAGATCCAATTATTTGAAAATTCAATATTTACAATAGGCAAGATATTTCTAGGCCTACATCATGTCATCAATGGATATCAACCTTATAAAATAATCTGAGTATATCATTCTCAATTTCTGATTATAAACAACATGTTCCCTCATCCCAGATGTCTTCCAAAACCATGCCGGTCATTATACAAATTGGCCATTACCATTTCAACCCTTGACTCATACTGTTTTCATTCCTATTGTGACAAAGTTGGAATCACACATGCATCATATGTGATATATCAACGGAAATTTGTTTACTACATCTTCAAGAGATGAATTAGTTTTCATCAAGTTGTCATGAAGTGGGATACATTTGATTTTTGCTTTGTTTTTAAATGGTTTTATTCAACATAGACTGCCATCGAGGCTCATACAATTCTAATGACATTAATGTCGCGTCCCTTGTATCTTAAAGTTTTTTTTTGTTTTTCTGATTTTCTTTAGCTCACCATCAACATTTTGATTTTTCTGATTTTCATTAACTCCCCACCAACTCATGAGTGGTTCTTTAACACAAAATATTTAAGAAAATGTATAACAATAATTTTTACCGAGACCTTGAGCTGTATCATACTCTCAGTTACCATCGAATACTATTGTTGGGACCTCCTCCATAGGAAGGATATAATGTACCAGGCAAAGTTTTAATCTTCGTCCCCTTCCATTTCACCAAGAAGTTTCCTTAACAAATTTTCTTTGGCTTGTTTCTTCCCAAGAACAACATTGTTATATTCCATCACTCTTATATTAATTTTCATTTCATTGACGAAAGCACTGAAAATTATTTTGTTATCATTAAAGATCCTCTGTCGATAAATATAGGCCTTAGCCGCTAATATTATTCAGTTAATCATATTTTTCATCTTACTCCTTCCACTATAACCTAACAAAATATTCATCTTGCTAAGCTCTCTCTCATAAAATCTTGGTAATATTTTACTATTTCTGACCCATCTTCTTAATTTTTCCAACAGCAAACTGGGTTTAAAACAGCTAATGAAAAATGATCAATCGAGTCTATCCCCTCACAGTAGTCACAACCTGGGGAAAGTTTTATATGTACCTGTTTAAGGTATCCGTTACAACTGATTGTTCTGTGTAACACTCTGTACTGCAACGCTTGCCATTTGGTGATCTTACAATTTGGTACAACTGCCACTTCATAGAAATTAAATTTGTTGGTCCAGAAGTATAAATCCGCCAGATCATAGATGGTGTATACGGTATTGCTTGGCTGGTTAGTTTAGTAAGATTATTGTGCTCAGGGTCTATTGCACCGCCCCCCACCCCCCTCCCACACAAAGCTGTTGATTGTTGTGTTGACAAGCGTTGGTCAGCGCTGAGACTGACCAACGGTAGAGGGTTGATTGGGACTTATTTGGCAATGTTCGTGAGCCCCCTAGAAGCGGGACGGAAATTGGTAACCATATTTTTTGTTTCTTTTTTAAATATGGCCGTATGAAACAATTCCTTCGGTCCAAGTTGTAGAGTGGTATCACTGATATTGATAGAGAGTGATAATAGCGTAGTTTTACGGGGAAAATACATAGGGAAACACAGATCCCCTTGACGGGCGATAGTATTATACGAGAGATCCGATTAACGGGCATCATTCGAAATGTTCTATGTATAGCTACGCTATGTAAACATAGGCGAATGGATGCCGGCCGTCAAGTTGCCATGGCAATTGTTTCTGAAAAATTGTGAAATTATGAAAAAAATAAGGACCTTGGGAGACATTTGATTGCCACAACTTGCAAAACGATACCACACAATTTGGCAAATGGTGTAAACACAATGGCTTAAAATTGAATAGCAACAAAACGAAGGTAGAAAGAATTTTTTGGAGCAGACGAAATACAAATATTATCACTCGATATATAGTGGACAATACAGAAATAGGTGTAGTAAATGTCACTTGGAATAATCTGCCCAGTAATATCAGGGGGATTGATGTCCAAAATAGTTTAAAAAGTAAAATATCGAACCTATATTTGAACAAATTTATTGGCAATGAGGATATTTAGGTAAAGAAAATACATCAAGATCCTTTCTAGCTAACTCTAATGTCACTTGGAATAATACAAAAATAAATATGTTCTTAAATTCATTACTATAGTGAAACCAACTTGACTAGTTCAAA
The DNA here is from genome assembly GCA_942159475.1 of Sthenelais limicola. NCBI lineage: Eukaryota > Metazoa > Annelida > Polychaeta > Phyllodocida > Sigalionidae > Sthenelais > Sthenelais limicola. The sequence continues at coordinate 54,145,876 of OW804095.1, read as the reverse complement.
CCAGGTGCCGCTAGTAGTGGATAGTAAGGCACCTAGTTCACTGCCAACCCGCTCTATGGCGGCACTGTTTTTATATGTGTTATCTCGTAAAGATTAATCGATATGACTTATACCAACCTTAATGTTAAAAATTCAATGTAAAACTATAATGATGTATCTTTTTATATCTTATATTTTTCACTTGGTACGCTGAGAATTATTATCTGTAAAGATGAAATGCTATCAATAAAAAACAAAAAAACTATAAACTTGGTAGATTCCAAAGAATCTTGAAGATTAATTTCAGATATGGCACCGTCACGCCGAAATATTAGTAATACTATTGAAGGTCAATAATACATGTTTCCCCCATTTCCTGAATGGGGGCGCATTGAACGCGCTCAGGAGTGAGAGAGCTCTCGAACATGCATCGTCCCCCGGCATCGTCCTCACTCCAGCGGGCATTCTGGGCCTGATCCACTGTCACAGGAACGTTCCCGGGAGTGCTCCCGGGAACGTTCCTGGGCGCGAATGCCACCAGGAATAGTGCCCCCGTTAAAGACCCCAGGCGGGCGTTTCATATTTAACGCAGCGCTCAAAACGGAACGCAGCGATGGTCTGGTAACGACCAAAATAGCGCGCGTTCGTTAGTCCCGTTTCGTAAAGCCTGCGTTAACCATGCGTTAATGAAGGTGTCGTTCGTTAAGCTAACAACCAAATATAGCGCCCGCTAATTTTAGCCAGCGAGCGCTAGAAGAATTCAACAATACGCCACCTACCTATAGTGTGGGAACCAAATTAGCATAGCATATTTCTATCTTCAATGATTGTGCGAGAAGCCCTATTTATTTTGAGACCGTTGTGGAATTAGTTTTCTTCTTAATGATATTACAATTATAGCAATGACATAATTTGTACTCACACAGTGAACGGCGGAATGAAGGATATTATATATTATTTTATCCAATTGCATATGCCAAAGATGATGATTTTTGAACAGGTATTGGATATTTCTACTTCAAAAATAATCTCTATAGGTTTAATGACAAATTCCTTACCTCTTCTTTTAAAAATTATTCTCCCTTTGCTATTCTTATTGAGATAAAACAGTTTTGTAGTGAACTTCGACAGTCATTGACTGAGAAGTCTTGTAAACTACATAATTGACTACGAATTTTTGCTATTGAGGTGCCGAAGACGGGAGGAGAAATCCTCTCATTGGCTGCCAGTCAGCAATAAAAGTTTCCAATCCAATCCAATATCTGCTTTCATAGATCCATTTGAGAATACCCTGCCATAAAAGACTTGTTCTTGGACAGTTTATCAGAAAATGAACAATATCATCTCTCTCTCGACAGAACAAACATGTGTCCTTCTTAGCATCAATCTGTTTCAAATAAGCATTACAAGCCAATACACCATGTTTTCCTAATTCGAAACTGTCAAAAAGCACATTTCCCATGTCTAAAACAACTATTGTTATGAAAAAGACATTTTTTTCAATTCCTGGAAGGTGGTTTCCAAACAATAAAAGATTAAAAAAAAGAAGTTACCAGCCCCCCCCCCCTTACCTAGTTTTCAGCCAGATAAATCGGAAACACACCTATTATTTTTTTTGCCTAATCGTTGCTCTCAACTGAAAATACTAATCTTTAAATTTTCAACGAACGTCGTCGTTGATCGAAATGCTGACATTTAAAATATTATTGGTAAATTCTTGATATAAACATAATTATTGAACGACCAATACAGTATATTATTGGTAATTCCTTGGTATAAACATATTTATCCATATTTCCTTACAACAATGTCACCATATATGAAATACTTGATAGTCGTAGGTCCATCTGACATACCTTATTACTCCTATTATTCTCATATTTTATATAACTCTAAGCCTAAGTCGATTACAGTAAGAAGGCTATCAAAATTAAAGGTAACTGTCGGTAGAAATGGAATTAGCTTTTCATATAGACATGTAGACCCATTTGTATCTTCATATTGTATTTTCGAGTTACTGGACAAATAAAAAAATTTCTTATCTTATCTTATCTTAACTCATGTATAATCTCTTCTATAATACTAGAATACCATAATATCAACCGTTCTTAGTAAAACAAAATATTAAATTAAATAAACGTTTTGTCAATGATTACTAACTCCTATGATTACATGTGCCAATTCTCAAGATCATCCTTTAGAGTATTTTCTTTATAGCAACTGAAAATGCTAGTTTATCTTGTACCTGTCTAATGTTTAGGGGCACTAAATTCCACACAATTTTAATTCTAGCGAGAGTACTCCTTATGCTTTCCTTCCTCCACTGGTGTACCATGTGCACTACCTTGTGTTATGACACAGGACATCTTGCTATTGTAGAGATATTTATTTCCGACCCAAAAAGTTACTAAATTGGCAGATAAATGGCTATTTTTCTTTCTGGTACTGAGATGAATTACTAATGTTAATATTTGTAATATTTTAGATGACACAATGCAACGATTATATTAATGATAAGTAAATGAAAAATTCCGCGCTATATTAACGCAACGATTTCTGCGTTGCGTTGATTAACCACAATAGTTGTTCATTAACGAGCGCTGTGTAAAAAATTGTCGTTGCGTTGAAGCATTATGAAACGGAATACTGTTGTTAAGTCCAATAGCGCGCGCTGGTCTTGATTATGAAACGCCCGCCAGGAACGTCCCATAAACGTTGATCAACTTCATGGCATACAGTTTCCCGCGCAGTTGAGATGGCAGCGATCCAGGTGTAGCAGGTCTAATGTACCCCCCATCAGGTGTACCCCCCGGTATAACTAACCTAGGTCTAATGTACCGGGGGTACATTTGACCTAGGTCCAATATACCCCCGGGGGTACTTTAGACCTAGGTCGGATATACCCCCTCCAGTTTCAATGTACCCCCGGGGTATATTAGACCTAGGTCAGATGTACCCCCACCAGGTTCAAAGTACCCCTAGAGGGGAAATTAAACCTAGGTCTGATATACCCCCAGTACGTGTAACCAATCTAGTACTGATGTACCCCATTGAAACATTTATTCTTTTAATTATGACAATAAAAGTAATAATGAATAAAGTGAAAACTGGATACAGTACAGGGGTGGCGTTCATAATAGGTTGAATTTATGCAATTGTGCCCCGTGATAAATTTGTGTCCATAAAGAGTTATCACACCAATCAGTGGTGTGCTAGATTTTCCGTGATAACTTTTGTCACGGCTGTCACGGGGTGTCACATAGTTTGTCACGGGTAGTCTTAAATTTGTGAATTCCCGTGACAGCCGTGACAAAAGTTATCATGGAAAAGTTTACATACAATCTCAAAAATAGTGGTTCAATTTTGTGCTACAATATTTTTATTCAGTTGATGAAAAAATTGACCTTTAAGACACACTTTTAAAGTCTTTTTCGTTGTGCCCTGATATAATGGATGGTGATATTACAGACTGTTCTAATGCTGTCTACATTATTTCTTTAAACATAATTTGATTCGGTTAATAATCCAACATTCATATCATATCATATCATATCAGTCTCAATCCTTATTCAAAATGAATTCCTTCAGTGACATTTTAAACAATGCTTCTTCTCCTCATTCTTATTTTGGCGAAATATTAACACCATATATTTAATATCACTTAAACTTCAGATTTTATTTATTACTGTTTTCTTAATAACTAGTTGGTATTTCAATATGCAAGAATCAAATTGATCAAGGCATATGAGTGCACACCCTCTCAGTTGAATATGAAAAAGATTTCTGCTGACTTTGAAAAAGACACCATATTACTAGCATGACTATATGCTCTTATTTACGTGACCTGTAATATGGTTTTATATCTTTGATAATGGCATATTCGTTCAATGTATTGTTTATGGTTCTTGTTGATATCTAAGACTGGCAAATGGTTGACGCAAGAATGGCCAGTTGTTGCCTTTCCGGAATGACATAACAGAAAACATCTGGTGCCTATTAATAGCAACCTGAAGTTCACAAGTGCTATCCCCTCACCCACACAGTCCAGATATGGTAAACAACAAACATAGCTTCCTTCAAATCAACTTCTCCCTTTCTCTCCTTTTGATTTCCACTGCAGTGTCTGCTACAATTAAAAATGCACTCTCAGCTATGCATGCGCAAATCTGTGCATTTTTCCTTTTGCCACATACACCAAGTATATGACAAACCCAAACAAGTACCTTGATATATAAGAATTCCGAACCCATTAAAAGCATGTAATTAGCCAAAGAAATGGTGTATTATTGATTTGGTGCTAATGGGCGGGCATTGGATTGTCTCTCAACCAAATATTTTACAGGGATTTCCCCTTCGTTAGTATACATCATATATTGGAAATGAGGGCTGTGTGACTTTTTGTGGAATTCCGTTTAAAAGGCGTGGCGGAACAGATAAAATATTGGTGGGGCAAACGTGTTGTTGTTTTGTTTTTTTTTGGGGGGGGGGGAGAGTGCAGGGGTGGGGGTTACCCTCCAATAATATTATAGAATTGAATTATTTCACATACATCGAATACTTTATCAGGAAATCGGGCACACTTAATGTGCCTATACCATAAATAAATCTTTAAATTTTAAAGTGGTATAATTTATCTTATAGGTTTGTAAGGCAACAATATATTTAATACACTCTCTCAAATTTGGTACATAAATTGATATCGCTTAAAGCGCTCAGCCCTACATAAATCGGAACATTCCACCAAGGAGATCTTGTAAATAAATCCTTTTGGAAAATATCAATTTTGCGACTTGTGACTCATTTTCCTGTAACACATCACAATTTATTCATTTAAGAGCATTCACAACAGCAAACCAAAATATGATATGGGCCACCATAGTAATTTGAAGGGAAGAGTGAGAGATGGAAATAGACAGTGAGAGGAGAGAAAGATATATATCACGGTAGAGGGAGGAGGGCGAGAGGAAGAGCGAGGGACAGATAGGCATTGAGAAAGAAGATTGCTAAGTTCTGAATCAGCCAGAACAATAACATTACATGTATAATCTCATTTTTTGCTACAATGTTTTTATTCAGTTGATGAAAAAAGACACTTTTAAGACACACGTTTAAATATTTTCTAAATTAGGCTGTGTATTATATTATTCAAATTCCATAATTATTATATATTTTCTATCCTGAAAAAGCTCTTTTATCACCATAGCAACGAAGATTTTGGCATATGAGCTTCGAAAGTGGGGTCTCCAGAGCCTCATTGTTGCCAAAGAATTCAAATAAAATGGTTATAAGTATGTGTGATGATCCCAAATACAGGTTGTAGACACCCAAGACTCGAAAACCAAATGACACCCGATTGGGAGAATTACTTTCAACATAATTCGGTTCATTTTACACTAGTTTCTCCCTGCCATCCCCTTGCACCAATCTCCCCCAGAGTAATGATTAAATCGACATATGATCAATTCTCATGAAATGGTCAAAAAGCCAGCCAATAAATAGTTTGTATATATGCTTGATGAAAGGTGGATACATGGGTGTATGGAAACAGAAATTTTAAAACATCTATCAATATTTCTTATTGATCTAAAGATTTAAGTTTCCAAAGTGGGGAAGTATTTTGTCCATCACCATCCATGACGGTATTTCTTCATTGATTCTCATAATGATCCTATCATATACCATTCGAAAGGGTTTGTTTTCTTCTTTTGAATCATGTGAAATGATAATCGATAATCAAATAAACAATAATCAAATATTTTTAAATAATATGGTCAATTCTCATGAAACGGTCGATTCTCATGTTATCTCCCTCCTACCTATATATGATATAGGTAGGAGGGAGATGACACATGAGTTGCTTTTCCTAAAGCAACTCGTAAATAAATACCCAATGAAGATAAATCGATAAATGAATGCCATATAGTACCAATACATGACCAAATATCTATAGATATGTTATAAGGAGTGCCTGTCAATCTCTGCATGCCCACACCCACCCTGAACCTGCACCCGTAACATCTGGTATTATATCCCTTTACCACATACAAACAGAATATGTGCTGCAACAAGTATAAGCCTTATCTATCGACTATGATGTACCATTGTAGGCCCTATGAAGTCTCCTATACTGCAACGAGTTTACATTGGCTTAGATTTACTCTTTTTGTTGACTCTAATAGTATAAAGGGGTACAAGGCTTCATAGAGGGTCCTACTTTTGTTTCTACCTCCCCTCTGTCTCTCTCCCTCTCCCTCTATTCCTGCTATGCACATGTACGCTCTTCTAAAACACAATGTTAGTGATACTAGAATTGACACTTTTTTAATACTTGTTGTTGCATGAATATATATGTTGGGGCATGTATTAAATAGGCATATGAGCAAACCATGAGTTTATGTTTCTGTCCCTCCTTCTCTTCTCCCCTGTTTCTTCCTTTCTCTCCCTCCCTCACTCTCCCTCTCCCTCTCTCTTCTCTCAACTGTCTCTCCCTCTCTTTTCTCCAACCTCTGTCTCTCTTCCTCTATCCCTTCTATCATCTGTCTTATCTCCCTCGCTCCTCTTCTCTCACCCCTCTATCTATCTCCCCCTCTCTCTCTTCTCCCACACTCTCTCCCTCTTCTCTTATCTGCCTCTGTCCCTCTCTCTTCCCCTTTCTCTCCCTCTCTCTCTTCTCCTATCTGTACCCCTCTCACTGTATCTTAAGCTATCTTTCTCCCCCTCCTCTCCCCTATCTCTGGTGAGAGAGGGATAGAAAGAGGGGGAGGAGAGAGAGAGAATATGGGTAGAGAGGGAGAGAAAACAATTAAGGAGAGAAAGTGGGAGATAGAGAGGGGGAAGAAAGAGTAGGGAAAAAGAGAGGGAGAGACTGGGGAGAGTGAGGGAGAAAGAGGGAGGGAGAGAGACAAAGGGGGAGAGACAAAGGGGGGAATACCAATTGAGATGGAGTGGGGAGAGAGGGAGAGGGAGACAGCAATTAAGGAGAGAGATAGTGGGGGAGAGATGGAGAGAGGGAGAGGGAGAGAGAGGGAGAGAGAGGGAGTGAGTGGGAGTGAGTGGGAGAGGGGAGAGGAGAGAGAGAGAGGGAGAGAGAGGGAGGGAGAGAGAGAGGGGGGAGAGAGGGAGTGAGTGGGGGAGAGGGAGAGGGAGAGAGAGAGGGAGTGAGTGGGAGAGGAGGAGAGGAGAGAGGGAGGGAGGGAGAGAGAGGGAGTGAGTGGGAGAGCGGGAGAAGGGGAGAGGAGAGAGGGAGGAAGAGAGAGGGAGAGAGAGGGGGAGAGAGAGGGAATGAGTGGAAGAGGGGGAGAGGAGAGAGATGGAGAGAGACAGGGAGAGAGGGGAAGATGGAGAAAGAGAGCGGGGGGAGGGAGAGAGGGATAAATAAGAGAGAGAGTGAGAGAGGGGAGAGTGCAAGGAGCGGGAAATATGTAAACCCTACAAATCGTGTGCAGAGTTGAGTCACTGGGTCTCTGTTAAGATTAAATGGGTGATGGGTGTAATAATAGACAGATCGGCAGAGACTATAATTGATTACATCATGCATGACTCCTGTATGCACCCATCGCACAGGGTGGCCTTATCCCGCAATCAGCAGGTGGTCAACTCATTTTTAAAGTTTTTTAAAATTGTAAAATATACTAACTAAATCATTTATAGAAGTATTCTGCTTGTCATAAGAACCATTCTCGTCTTTATTTCACCAATGTGTGACAATTGTGAGGAAAGATATTAAAGCTATGTATTTGTGATCGGATTGTGAGTGGGTGAATTCTTATGCAAGGGAGAGAGTGTGTAAAAGTGTAATACAAATAATATGACATGTATGGGACACTAGATTTACTTCGCAGAACAAGAATAGAATACTTAATATGTGATGTGTTCCAGGAAAATGAGTCACAAGTCGCACAAATGTTATTGTTCCAAGTGATATATTCACAGGATCTCTTTACTTGAATCTTCTGATCTTTGGTGAGTTTAGTTCGTTTTGTCATATGATTCCATGGACCAAATTTCAGGACATTGCATTTAATATATCTTTTCATTTTGAAGGTCTTTGTATGAAGTATATTTAGTTACTTTACTGGTAATTACCCCCCCCCCCCCCCCCCCCCCGAATCATTGCAAACTTTTTTTCCAAATAAAAATATCACCATGATATGAAACATGAAAAATGCACAACCATACCCTTCATTACGTTTTATTAGGATAAGACTTATGACTACCAATGACAAAACTTATGACTGAAAGTTGTCACGGTGATAACATTTTTGTCACGATGACAACTTTTTTGTCACGGTGACAACTTTATAAACGCGGCCGTTAAGACGGTCTTTGTCAGTGGAACTGGTGCCCGGGCACCGGGCACCGGGCACCACTTATTATGAACGCCACCCCTGGCCTGATAGACAGAACTGAATAGATTTTAGTTGTTTTGTTTTTTTATTTGCAATATGCTCCCATAGTCATTGAGTTACAATGATATTTTAAGTTTAAATAAATAGAAAGAAAAAAGGATTATTATACAGAATTACAATAAATTTCATTATTAGACCCTCAAAGTGATCTTTAATTTATTTCCCATAAGCATTAGATATGACCTTCTCTCCCAATATGTTCTTTTAGAATTGTTGGTGTAAGATTATAAATGAAACAAAGGGGGGTAATTTGAACCTAGAGGGGGTCATTTAAACCTAAGGTCTAAATTACCGGGGGGTATATTAGATGAGGGGGGGTAATTTAGAACTGTTACACCGGGAACGCGTTGCTCTTGACGAGAGGCGACCAATGACCGCCTTAAGAAGGCGGTGCGCAAGCAGGCATATTTCGAACCTTTCTGTCGCCCCGGGCCTTCACAGCCATGTCTCAGTACATTCCACAACTCAACCTGGCCGTGTCGTTTTCCTATTAAACATACCGATAGCTGACAACCTTACACAGAAATCGCAACGATATGACTTCCTCTGCAAGTTCTGTCCGAAGAACTAATCAATCTAGGCTGTAAAATAGATTTTCGATATTTCTATACTAATCCTATGGGGATGCGTTGGGACTGCCGACCGCCATTTGCGCCACCCCGTTGGAGCCCTAAGGGCACCCAGGCCAGGCTTATAGCATTGAGCGTGCTCCCCGCACACACGGTGGTGTGTGCGGGGACGGGGCAGGAGAGGTGGGGGGGGGGATCATTCAACAATCTGTAAGGTTAACGTCAGTCACAAGCACCTCATTTATCACAGGAAAAAACATATTATGGGCGGTTTGATACTTCTGGATCCACTGCCCATAAACGTTGCTGGGATCGTGCAAAGGGCCTTTCCCGGGGGAATATTTGACATGTTTGATATCGTTCCTGGAGCACATTTCACAGACGTTGATCTATTGTGCCCAGGAATGCTTATGGGGGCTCCTATAAACGTCCCATAAGCACTCCATGAAGGCATTCACGGGGAGGCATTAAGAGGAACAATGTCATGATCATGACTGCAATAAAATGTTATCTCAAAGGAAGTCATCCATCAATTACATTACGGACCATTGTTTTGGTAATAAAACCCTTTTCATTTGTATTAATTTCTAGTGTTAGTTCCATCATCGCACTACTGGGGTAAATGGAGAAAATACACCCAGGGATATTGTGACTCAATCAAAATAAAACCTTGAAGAAACATTATATCCTGCTCATAATTATGTGCCTTCCCGCACTTGTCTGTCACCATGCAACTGCACGACTCGTATTCTATAATATTATGTAATATAGGATAGTATAATATGTCGGGTGTCGAAAGCCCTACTTGCTGCCCCCGGACACAATCTTAAAGCAAGGATCGAGTGAAACGGTGCATTCGGGGGGGGGGGGGCATGTTTGCTTGATATTTCAGAAATCTGAGAGCATTTACTGAACCACAAATTAGTTCATCCATGTCTGGTCCCATCATTGTTTTACGCGTTCTTCAATAGTTTTGGTTTGTTTTCACATTTTCACACTGGCCACCTAGGATTATAATTTTCACACTTCAACATAATATCATCAACCGGGATTCGCAATTGATGGATGACTTCCTAAAATTTTCCATCGAGTGACGAGTCGAAGACACCCTCCCCTACGAATACATCCCCCCCCCCCAAAAAAAAAAAAAATAAATAAAAAATAAAAATAAATAAAATAAAGTAAAAAAAATATATATGGTATATAACTCTTGCGGACAGATATATGTAATACCGCAAAAGAATATCGTATTCATTTGGTATATTCATAGTATACAATCATCTCAGACAATGGTCTGAAGTGTTATACAAATGATATAGGCCTAGTGATCAAAAGAATGTTGTCTAATGATCAAGAGTCTGTGGAGAATGTAAGAAGATGTGTACGTGTTTGACAGCGTTTCTTGAAGATACTCCCAACTGAAACTGGATTTTTGTATATGATGTTATTGGAAACATGGTCTAATGCTAAGCGCAGGTTTTGACATGGTGACCGACAGTTATGCGACTGAAAGATAGGAACCGTCACCTCCCCCTTGATAGGAGAAAGATAGGCCCAGCCTTACAAAATAGTGAGGATTAACCTAAGATACATAAGATAAACCATATAATCTATTCAATGCTTCACAGGTCAGGTGGTCATCTGCCTAGTGGTCATTTCAACAGTAACGCCCACTTTTCATTTCTTCCTGGAAGTTTCGCCGGCATGTTTTAGCAAACTAGATTATTGACACTTTTCTCCCACAGACTGAAGGAGCCATGAGGCGTTTTACCAGTGGGCTTTTGATATTTTTTCTCAACGTCCAATCCGGTAAGAGACACTTTCAATTGAAAACATGTATTAAGACGCAACATATCGCACAAAGGAATACCTAGTTTATTTTGCAGTATTGATCCTATCAAAATTACACATTTGGAAATTACTGGTTAAAAATAAGAAAAGGTCATAAAACACCAGGCTATTCATAATTTCCGTTCCTAAGTAATTATAATCATCAAATGTGATATCGCAAGTTTGCACCCATTTGCTCTAAATTGCATTATTTTTCCCTGAAGTGGTATCGGTATGTCCAAATGGCTACAAGAATCCCGGAGAGGGTTTCGGAAGATGCTTCAAGTTCGTTCAAGAGAGGAAGTCATGGAGCAATGCTCGACGTGACTGTGTGGAGGATGGAGGAGACCTTCTGTCCTACAGGTCGTTAAAAGAGAAGGTAAGAACTTTTTAAACAAATTTTATTGGTCAAAATTTCACAACAGTGATACGAGACAGCAGATTCTATGTCTCATTAGCCAATATAAAGTTGATAAAGTAACGCTTAACATTGATATTACCATGAAGCTACATTACAATTACATTACTTTAAATTTAGTTTTAACATTATATAATTGTGAAAGAGTCATTACACACATCATCAATCAATATCTTATCTACACAAGGTTCCCTTGCATCATTAGATTATGCATCTTGGCTATAGACACATCGTGCCTGCCGCCACGGTAATTTCAACATATTGCATCAATTGCATCAATGCATATATTGCTAATATGATAAGAAATTTGTGTTGGATTTGAACCCACTGTTCACAACACATAATCACCAAATTGGTTAATACTTTTACCACGATTTCGATAGATGAAATAAATTACTAAAGCCGTCAGTCTTTTTAGTTTTAGTTTTTGTTTTAAAAAATAGGTTTATTTGATTCCAATTCGGAATGTGGGGTGCAGGGTGTGGGTGTGTGTGGGGGGGGGGCTGTGGGGGTTGCTTCTTCCGGGAGAGTGGAAGGAGAAGGAAACCGAATCCCTCGTTGAATTCTATGAAATTATGGTTTACCTAAGAATATTCATTTGAAGATGCAGGTAAATGATGGCCACAAGAAGGTAAATGATGACCAGAAGTACCATTCATCTATTGAAATTTGTATTCTTCTTCTTCTTCTTCTTCTTCTTATTTCAATCATTATTATTAATCATCACACTGGAAGATAAATGCTATTTTGTCAAATAATCTAAATATATTTTTGCAGGATTGGGTGCAAATACAACTGAATGCCTACGCTAGGAATGGCTGGGATTCCTGGTGGTCTGGCCTAGAATCTCTCCGAGACCCCGACGTGTGGGTATGGTCAGACGGAACACCTTATGACGCAAGATTAGTGTAATATATCCAAATTAATTTTCCTATACATACACCTCAGTGCTGCCAAGCCAAACTCGTGACAAGTGTTTTTTGGTATTGGATGTTTATGTATTATAATATTCAATTTTCATTCGTTAAACATGTACAATAATATGATACTGAAAGTGTTTAGTCAATCTACAAAGTAGGTCTTGAAGACCAATTCTTTTTATAAAATGGGTGATCTTACATTATCTCCTTGATTGGATTATGAAATGGCTACATGTTTTTAATCTCCTTTTCATACAATTACCATTTCACTGTTCCATGAAATCCTCACTAGTGTTATCACAGCCAAATCAGGCTTAACTTAATTATCTGATGCTGTCAACAGCAAGTGATGATCCAATCGACCAACCATGAAGATCCACAAGTGTATTTGTAATATTTTGTAATTTTGCAAATTTTTTCAGGAAATGGCAACGAGGAGAGCCGAACTCACCCGAGGAGAGATGTGGCGAATTGCACAGTTCTGGGTTTAATGATAATAAGTGTGACGGAAGCTATCCATATATCTGCTCCAGGTCAAAAAGTGAGTCAATAGAAAGATCGTTACTCTCACCGACAACACTGTTCTTGAAATAATTTTATTTGAGGGGTAATTTTACTACTTTTATTTTGATATAGCTGTGCCGATAACGTGTCCACTCGGTTGGACTCGAAAAGCTGAATATTGCTACACGTTGCAGGATCTGGAAAGGCCTTGGCAAGATGCGCAGTAAGTTATAATTATGTGTTTCCAAGATTATGAATAAGGGAGAAAAATAAACGTTCGCCCAGGGAATATCATGATTTGGAACCATTTTCAAGCTATCTGTGGTTGCCCGAATTCCGAACACCTGAAAATATGACATGACAAGAATGTGATACCGGTATCGTTCAAAGACGTCATGAATAGAATGTCCATAGTACGAATACATTATCATTCCACAGAAACGATTGCTGGTTCTATGGAGGCGACCTTGTGGACATAGATTCCGACCCTGAACAAATTTACGTCCAGAGTCTAGCAGCAAAGACCAAAAGGACTGCGTGGATTGGGTTAAAATCTTATGGAAACCGGGTAAGTGATTCGTATATAACTGTTTCCACACTAGTGTGATAGCTCACTTTAACTAAGTCAATAATTTAAGCAGTGTTATTTCACCTATTTTTTTATTCAAACTATTTTTACGCATATATAATAATCAAGCTGGTCTTCTCCCAACTCCTGGTGTATATATTTAGTGCCTAGAGGCCCAGTTTATCAATTCCTTAGAATGTTTTAGTGATATTTTAGTGATTAACTCAGATTATACATATTGTGGTGGCCTGACGTATGCACGGATGCACGGATCTTTTGTCATTTACGAAATCCCGATCTGTTACTCCCGAAAAGATTCGTAGATTTGGCCTGAACTATTTTAAGCTAAACTCGTCCATACAATTTCTTCCCTTACCTATAATATTATCCTATATTGTTATACATTCTACTTCAACACGGTTAACCATGGGAATTCTCCCCAGGATTCAACGCTTTTTGTCACTCACATAACAATAATAGATAACATAAAAATGTCGAATTGCTTTTAAGATTTAGATGGTATGAATTAATGTGGTCTTATGTTTCAGGATCGTAACCGCACTGATTGGATATGGGTCACTAAAAAGAGTCTTGATTCGTCTCGGACATATTGGGCTGATGGGCAACCACAAATTGATGAGTATGTATATTATTTCAACTAGATCTGGGATAAGTATATTATTACTAACTTGTCATTGTATTTCTCACCAGCTGATATCTGCAATGCTCGTGAATTATTTTAGTTCTGTAAATGTTTCCCTTGGAAACGGAAATTAAGTGACTTATGCTGACACAAGTCGTGAATACTTTAAAACGGCAAATAAACATGATAAAATATTTACTGCGACTCATTCTTGACCTCCAATGGGGTGGGGGTACTGAATGCGCCACGCCTTTTTGGTTGCTATACCTATCAGTTGAAACTTTCTTCTAGTTAATTACGCAGTTTGAACAATAACATAACATTTTGATCACTTGTCTTATCATCTAAGTACAGCTATATACTTGGTCATTGCTGCACGAAAAAAATGTACAGTGAAACCTGAGAATAATAGCATGTAAATGTCATGTGTGTCGGCAGAATAAAAACCTTTAAATACAAATCAATCAATAATAAGTCAAGGTGTCGGTTGAGCCGCCGCATATGCATACTTTTTCTCTACTACTTACACTTGTTCTTAGTGGCACACGCTGCGCATAAAGACCCGCGAAACAGCAATGCATATGCGTTCTTGCATATTCGTTCTTGTTTACGTGTTATTGATCTGTATACCTTGAAACATTCTGGTACATTCTTGATAGCAAAACACGATTTGTATGGGTCTCTAAGATATAATGAATTGATCCTTTGTCAGTTCTGTCGCGAACGATATCTCTTGCACATATTATAACGAATATGCAACTACTCTGTAGTGGACAAGAGAATTATTCCTGTGGGATGATGCTCGATGCAGCTGATCGGAGGAAAAGTTGGGCAGCAGGACCGTGCAATGTGAGCAGACCGTACATTTGTAAGAGACCGTTAGGTTAGTATAATTTACATTGTTTGGAATAAAGAAGTAATCATGTAGAGCGTTACATGAAATATAATTCTTATGTTTATAAGTTTATCATAATTCAAAATTCTTTAGGCTGTCGATCCTCCAAGGTGAATACAGATCATATGTCTGCCACATTTCGCCAGGATGTGGCTTCATAACTAGTAGATTTATTGTCGTAATGAGTATTTTGATGGATGGGACAGATAATGCCTGTTTACGATAATATAACACAATTATTGATTCAATTAGTCAGGGTTCTTATGTACATAAAGTTGCCCCTGTAGGGTATTGATGGAGAAAGTGAAAACTATACATTTTCGGAAACGTCAGGACCCATAGATTATGAAAACCAATGTTGCCCAAAACGTGTCAGCCATCTTGGCCGCCATATTGGACAATCCAAGATGGCCGCCATTCCAAACCTATTTATGCCCATAACTATCTTATTACTGGTCATAGAAACTTGATTTTGGTGTCTACACCAAGGTTTTCAAGATCAAGCAATACAATGAAGATATCTATTTGAGCCTGGCATGTGTCGGCCATCTTGAAATCCAAGATGGCCACCATTCCAAACATTCTTTTGCTCATAACTTCTTAATTTTTTATAATAGAAACTTGATTTTGGTGTCTACACATAGGTTTTCAGGGGCAAGGAATACAATGAAGATGGTTAATTGGGTCTGGCATGTGTCGGCCATCTTGAAATCCAAGATAGCGGCCATTTGGGAAATGACTGTTATTGTAAGAAATCTTAAATCCAGTCTAACTTCTTACTTTTTATAATAGAAACTTGATTTTGGAGTGAGTGAGTAATGGTTGCTTAATGCCATGACTTGATTTTGGTGTCTACACATAAGTTTTCAGGGGCAAGGAATACAATGAAGATGGCTGATTGGGTCTGGCATATGTCAGCCATCTTGAAATCCAAGATGGCCACCATTCCAAACATTCTTTTGCTCATAACTTCGTAATTTGTTATCATAGAAACTTGATTTTGGTGTCCATACATAGGTTTTCAAGGTCAAGGAATACAATGAAGATGGCTGATTGGGTCTGGCATGTGTTGGCCATCTTGAAATCCAAGATGGCCACCCTTGAAAGCATTCTTTTGCTTATAAGTTCCCTATTAGATCTCATAGAGACTTGCTTTTGGTGTCTACACATATGTTTTCAGGGTCCAGGAAGAGTGGCCTTTGCTAGCGCGGGCAGGGAGGCCTCTTTTCTCCTTTAGTCATATCGATAGCCCTGATGATCGATGGGTATTTATCTGTAAACTTTATATGTATATGTTGTTTCTCCTGCCTTTCCCATCGCCACCAACCACGCCAACCCACCCTCCGTCCCTGTCGCATAGAATAACAGCATCTACGCGATCCTGAGATAAAAAAAACAAGGCTGTGAGACCCTACCGAGGCTCGAACTCCCAAACCTTCACTCTAAATGCCAGTGCTCTATCCACTGGGCTATGGCCCTTGGGTGGAGTGGTTACTGAACTTTGCCAGTCATATGAGCAGGGCCAACACATGGCAGAGGAGGGAAAAAAGTCCATTACTCCTTTATTCATGCTATGATGACTGTGTTACTTTAAAACATCAATCTAGAGGTATTGAGAGGGCAATCTGTGGCAACGGAAATGACTAGATATATCAGATCACTGTAAAAAGGTGTTTGTGTGCCGTTTTGAGCATACATCCTTTCTCTGAAATAGAGAGACTGGGTTGACACCTACAGGAATTAATTGTTACCTAGCGGCACCCCTTGGGTGGCCAAAACTTAGTCATGTGACGTCAAGCGAGCACCTATCTCCAGACTTATCGTATATTTTCTCACTATGTAACTGTTATAATGTTCTGGTAATAAACAACATCAATCAATCAATCAAGGAATGCAATGAAGATAGCTGATTGGGTCTGGCATATGTCGGCCATCTTGAAATCCAATATCGTGGCCGTTTTGAAAACGACTGTTATTGTAAAACCTCAAGATCTCAAATCCAGCCTGGGTTTTCTGTTTTTGAACACCCTATTCATGGTTTTACCATGGTATTATTTGAGTGCAAAGCTTTGTGCAAAGACTTTTTTAAGATGGCTTCCCCTAGCAACATCACAATACAATGGTTGTCATAGATACCTGAGGAAGGTCTATATTTTATTAAATATAACATGAGGGTATGCCTCACAACATAAGACCAAGCATGAGAACAAGATTGGCATCTTTTTCACATTATATTTTTGCAACAAAGTTTAGGAATTGCTATGCTATAGACCACAACTATATCACATCCTGTTACCATGAAAACATGGAGTAAATACAGTCTTTATGAGATAAAAATGACTGATCGCACAAGATTAAGTCTAGAAGAACCTACATTTCAATTTTTGTGAATGTGCGACAATAACTGAAATAATAGGAACATTTGAAATGAAACTGTGAGATTCAGATGATTTAATCATCTTCCACATGCTGATCCATGACCCTATTATATCCTGTATGTTGCCCCATGACCCTATTATATGCTGTATGTTACTCCATGACCCCATTATCCCCTCTATGCTGCTCCATGACCCACCATTATACCCTGTATGTTGCTCCATAACCCTATTATACCCTGTATGTTGCTCCATAACCCTGTTATACCCTGTATGTTGCTCTATGGCCATCATTATACCGTCTATGCTGCTCTATGACCCCTTTGTTGATCCTTATATATGTATACCCTCAGACAAATAAAAGGGCTCCATGACCATCATTATACCCTCTATATTGCTCCAGACCCATCATTATACCCTCCATGTTACTCCATGACCCCCATTATACCCTCTGTATGTTACTCCAAGACCATCATTATACCCTCTATGCTGCTCCATGACCCCCATTATACCCTCTGTATATATGTTACTCCATGAACATCATTATACCCTCTATATTGCTCCGGACCCATCATTATACCCTTTATGTTGCTCCATGACCATCATTATACCCTTTATGTTGCTCCATGACCATCATTATACCCTCTATGCTGCTCCATGACCCCCATTATACCCTCTGTATAATATATGTTACTCCATGACCATCATTATACCCTCTATGCTGCTCCATGACCCAATTATACCCTGTATAGAGCTCCATGATCTCTATTATACCCTCTGTGCTTCTCCATGACCATCAATATACCATCTGTGCTGTTCAATGGCCACTATAATACACTCTATGTTGCTCCCTGATCATGATTATACCAGCTATGCTGCTCCATGATCATCATTATACCATCTATAGTGCTCCATGCCCCCATCAAACCCTCTATAGTTCTCCATGACCCACATTATACCCACCTTGCTGCTCCATGACCCCCATTTCATCCTCTATGCTTCTCCATGACCCAATGTTATACACCCAATGTTACTGCCCCATGACCCCCATTATACCCTCCATGTTACTGCATGACCACCATTATACCCTCCATGTTACTCCATGACACCCATTAATACACTCTGTATACTGTAAACATATTGATGTTCGCGCATTCGCACACCCCTATGTGCGCAAATTTAAATCCTGCGCAAACCTATAATTATTACATAAACATGGCATGAGGCTTCCTTGTTGTGCGAATTTAAATCCGTGTGAAAAGGTGTCAAAGTACTTAGTGTGTGAAAGATTATCCGCGCGAAAATAAATACGTTTACAGTATCTGTTACTCCATGACCATCATTATATCCGCTATGCTGCTCCATGACCCCATTTCACCCTGTATAAAGATCCATGACTTTTGTTATACCATCTATGCTCCTCCATGACCATCAATATCCCCTCTATGCTGTTCCATGACCACACTATACCCTGTATGCTTCTCCATGACCCCCATTATACCCCCTATATTACTCCATGACCCCAATCATACCCTCTATAGTGATCCAGTGACCATCATTATATTATCTATAGGGTTCTATGGTCCCCATCATTATACCCTCTATGTTATTCCATGGTCCCTATTATACCCTCTATGTGTCTATTGTCCATGATCCCCATTATACCCTCTTTATTGCTCCATGACCCCCATCATACCTGCTATGTTGCTCCATGACCATCATTACACCCTCTTTGCTGCTCCATAACCATCATTATACCATCTATGCTTCTGTATAACCCCCATCATATATTGAACTTTTATTCCATAAAAAAGTTACAGAATAAGAGGTTAGTCTCTGATTAATCTTAATCTTAATCTTAATAGATTGTGACCTCTATAGTGCTCCATGACCCCCATGATACCCTCTGTGCTGCTCCATGACCTCCATCAATACCGTCTCTGCTGCTCCATGACCCCCATTATACCCTCTATGAAACATCATGACCCCAAGTATACCCTCTATGCTGCTATGTGATGCCCATTATATCCTCTATGTTGCTCCATGACCCCTCATTATACCCTTCATGTTGCTGCATGACCCCATTATACCCTCTATTTTACTCCATGACCCCATTAATCCCTCTATGTTACTGCATGATTATTATTACTAGACCAAGTGTCCACTAAGTAAATGACAAACTGGCAGCCTCTCAGAAAGACAGGTCGCCCTTTCATCGTTATACCCTCTATGTTATGGCATAACCACTATTATACCCTCTTATGATGCCCTATAACCACCACTTTACCCTCTATGCTGCTGTTGTTTAATGGTCCCCATATGATAACCTCCATATTGTTTAATGGCCCCTTTCCAATACCATTGATGTGATGTGTGATCCGCGTTTTGCCTGTATATTGCCCTGTACTCTCAGGGACCTTTCCCTTTAACCTTGAAATAAATGGAAGAAGGGCAACTTAGCTTGAAAGCTAGTGATGAAATAAACAAATTCTAACATAAAGGGGTTTAGTATCTACACCCTGTCCAGCCTATGAAGCACCAAAACCCCAATGCTAGCCTATACCAGTACTCATTGAAGTCTTGGTTCTACAGAGGCTGGACAGAGTGTACCTACCATCATCCCACAACCAACATACCGGGCTTAACAATATACGTGACCTGCTCTGCAAAAACAGGTCTTATTTAGGGGGTATATAAGACCTTTGCAGGGCGGGTCACAACAGTGATATTCCCACTTACCTTGATACATCTTGAAATAAATTGTTCAAGATATAGACTGCAGTTTGTAATTTAGATTTACACAAAATTTAGTGTAGAATGAAAAGTAAGGCTTAGTTATCATGACAACAGACTTTCCAATGATACCAGAAATGGGTTATTTTTCTTTCTCCTAATGTCAGTTACCGTAGTGGCCCGTTCATAAGCCCGGGCTTGTATTTGTTTAGACCCCCCTCTTGCCCCGGCTTGCAATTGAGATAGGCTTTTAATCGATAATTAAATTTCAGTGGATTTTATTTTTTCATGACCCCTACACCCCCGGTCTGTATTTGAGATAGACTTATTATATACAGGTCCCGGCTTATAAACGGGCCACTACGGTATTATTGTATGCATTAGGTTACCGTTTTCCTCTATTGCCATATTTTCATAAGAGAAAATAGGATGTCACATCCCAGAATTTTGCTATTTTTATATTTCAAGGTCATATTTGGTGACCTTGACCTTGATCAAGTTATTGTTTCGAAAAGAAATGATAACGGTTAGATACACCATCACTATTCCCAAATTTGGTCACAATGCTGACAATGCTGACTGGCCTATTACAGGTAATGCATGTTATGTAAGGAAATCTGTAGTCTGAGAAAAGAGCATCCATATTGTGCTTAGGTTAATAAATTGCTTTCACTGGAGCAAACTATGAATAAAACCACATATTATATCAACTCAGACAAATACAAAACCTTTCATTGCATTAAGAGGTTGTTTAAGATTATTTCACAATTTAACCTAAAAGCCCCAGTACAACTTAAACTGCCCATATAACAAGGCTTAACCAAGTATCAATTATCTGTGACATAACAATAATAATGCAAAAGGGTAAAAGAAGTTGCCATCATGAAATCCAATTTGGGAATTTCTAGATATTAGATTTCAGTATGGGTGACACATAGCAGACCCAATCAGACATCTTCATCGCATTCCTTGACCTTGAAAACCTAGGTGTAGAGACAAAAACCAAGTCTCTATGACATTTAATAAGGAACTTATGAGCAAAAGAATGTTTTCAATGGTGGCCATCTTGGATTTCAAGATGGCCGACACATGCCAGACCCAATCAGCCATCTTCATTGTATTCCTTGCCCCTGAAAACTTATGTGTAGACACCAAAATCAAGTTTCTATTGTAAAAAAGTAAGAAGTTGGACTGGATTTGAGATTTCTTACAATAACAGTCATTTCCCAAATGGCCGCCATCTTGGATTTCAAGATGGCCGACACATGCCAGACCCAATTAACCATCTTCATTGTATTCCTTGCCCCTGAAAACCTATGTGTAGACACCAAAATCAAGTTTCTATTATAAAAAATTAAGAAGTTATGAGCAAAAGAATGTTTGGAATGGTGGCCATCTTGGATTTCAAGATGGCCGACACATGCCAGACTCAAATAGATATCTTCATTGTATTCCTTGACCTTGAAAACCTTGGTGTAGACACCAAAATCAGGTTTCTATGACCAGTAATAAGATAGTTATGGGCATAAATAGGTTTGGAATGGCGGCCATCTTGGATTGTCCAATATGGCGGCCAAGATGGCCGACACGTTTTGGGCAACATTGGTTTTCATAATCTATGGGTCCTGACGTTTCCGAAAATGTATAGTTTTCACTTTCTCCATCAATACCCTACAGAATTACACAAGGAACCGGACTAAATCAAGAATCAAACAAATATGATCATTCTGAACGACCAAACTAAGATAAAACCTAACACTCCTGTGCATAACAAATCATTAATTAACATTCTCCTTCGCACATTTCCTTAGTAGTAGCTTGTAAGGCATTTTTAGGGAAGGAATATGCTATATATAATACAGACATTGCTAATTTGCATACCTAAAGTAGGAATTTCTGACACAAGCAAGGGGTTAGCTCAGCCTGAAGCATTTTAATAAGGATGCAACAGTCCCCCAGACACACCGTGTTACATTGCATGGGTGAGTAATTCTAAACTTGCTGTCTATAGGGGGATGTGCCCCAGGATGGAGACTCTTCAGAAAGAACTGCTTCCGGATATACAATGGAGATGACGAAAAGGCCTGGGGGGAGGCTAGAGATTTTTGTAGCAGCCAAAACGCCGCTCTATTGACGATCCACAAGTACGTTCATTATGAAGTTTCACACTATGATCCCTTAGGATGTATGTACACTGTATTATAACTGGCTGGTCAACATAACATACCATAATAACATGTATTCATAGTTTTACTACATTGGAGCTTCTGAAACTTACCAAGATGCACGCCTGTCATATGAGAGATACAGAAAAAACTACCAACTGCCGTAATCCAAAGTAAAAGAAAAACTTAATTGCCTAGAGTGTATAGTATATTCTGGCAAATTAGCTGGTAATAAACAAAAACAACACAATTATCATTACAAAATCAAGTAAATTTCTCCCAAAATAATATTGAATAATACCGAGCAATATAAACATAGTTTGCCCCATATTTCGAAAGTCCCAAATACTTCCCTGCATCCCACAAAATGAAGGACTGAACTTTGAATACAAATCTTTGGAACACTCCTTAACAACTGTTATATGAAGGTTTGCTACTATAATAGGTCCTTTCCCCTATACATAATATAACCGTCCTCTACGTGTGTTTTCCAGCTGTAAACTTTACCATTTAAAATATTTGAAAATGTACCTGAACAGTGTTTTTTATCCGACAGTATTGATCGACAGTTATTCATCAACAAGTACCTCAACGTACTAAAGGAATCTGGGTCTGAATATCTCTGGCTAGGAGCGTATTGTAAGTTTCTTTTTGTTTAAAAAAAAAGTTATTTTGCCTCTGACATTGTTTACATTTAACCACTTGAAACTGAAAGCTAAATGATTTATATTTGTCTACAGAGACTTCAGTTATTTTGAAATAAAAAAAAAATAAAAAAGTGATTTTCAATTAATTCTCCGTGTGGTAATATTCCTTGATAAATCGATCGGACACTAACATGACTTTTTCCAGATGAAGCAAAGTCAAAGACAATTAAGTGGGTGACTGGCTCTAAGGTGGACTATAACAATTGGGAGGAAGGCCAACCTCAGACCGATGAGGAAAGAGACAACTGCGCAAGGCTTGATACGAGTAAGTGATGTGGTTATTTTTTTTTATGAATCCGAAACATTATTATTAATAGATTTTATTTACTCCATAAACAGTTTACAAGTAATCAAAGTGAATATTATACCTTTCAAATAGGAATTAATCAGTAGAATACATGTTTTTCAGTAGAATACATGTTTTTCAGATGTAATCATGACTTCCACATTTTCATTTTTATTACGTCCATTCTGTTACGGACTAGATATATATTAAATTTGTAAACTGGAACATCTATAAATCGTATGTCTGTTAATCGATACAGCCCTAGGCAACGGTGCATGGTCAATGACAAGTAACTGCTACGTTCCATCAGCGTTTGTCTGCTATTTAGAAGCTAGCGTAAACGTTGTAGAACCAACCAGACCTCCACCAGGTAAAATTTTATATGATGGGGAATTCACGAATAGTGGTAATTTACATCAATCCGTATTGATTAACTCCTTTCAAAGTTATATGTTACCAGATTTATGTTCTATAGGCTACCTCCACCACAAAACCATGGTCTATTCATTAATACTTTGGATCACTAAAGAAATTCTTTCCGACATCTTTTTAATACCTATCTGGTTGTATTTTATGGGTATCATCGCCGGAGGCGCAGGTCTAAAAGTGCTATATTAGTTCTAGGTGAGATAACTTTGTAAATCACGCTTTTTCCAGCGACTACGTGCAATTTCCGAAAATCAGCTCGGAAAGCATGCAATGCAACTTCGGCAAATAGCGATCAAGCTCTGTGTGAGAGCAACGGGTGCTGCTACGACTTTCCAAAGACTGATTCGGAAAGTGACTTACCTGTGTGTTATCAACCTAGCGGTGAGCATCTGTTTACTTGAAGGATACCACACATATTCTATATTATGTGCCTCAATTAAGACAGCAGGCACTAAAATGCGATTTATTCTTAGTTTTAGGCACATAACTCCCCGGAGTTATGTGGTTTTAGGGCACTCGCTTAGTTCTGCACAGGGCAAAATAATTATAATAAAATCGAATATGGTACGCCCTATCAATCAAGGACTAAATTGTCTAATTCAAGAGGTCGATCATTATAAGTAATAATTAATACGTCATTAGGATGAATTTAAAAGTTGGTATGGAACTTTGTTATTTTATTCACAGACCGATTTATGTGTCCACCTTCCTGGAAACTTTACAAGAATTCCTGTTATTTGTTTCGTGGTGGAGAGGGCCTTGGTTGGATTGGAGCTCGATCTGTATGTGGACAGTATGGAGGTGATTTAGCAGATATTCGAGACCCCGAGACACAGATATTTGTGAACAGTAAGAACACAGTGACTTTACTTTATCAGAGAAGAGAGTATGTGGGTTTTTCCTACGAGCCATGAGCTTCTTCTAAGTCTAACATTATTTTTACTTCCTGAAAAGCAACCATTGAAGCCAACCTTAACGAACTATATATGTATAGCTAGGTTTAGAACTTTCTTTCTGTGGTTAATTATGGAAGACCATTTACCCATCAACTGATGTCAAATATCCGAATCGGATGCCGAAATCCGATGCCCGAACCGAACCGAACCGAACCCCGAACCGATACCGAACCCCGAATTACACTACGCCATATAATAACATAGCGAATAACTCTGACCGAAAACAAAAAAATCGGAAATATTTTCTTTTGTGCGGCCGAAGTTCGGCCGAAATTCGGGAAGTTCCGACCTTTATAATTTGCCGAATTAGGGCCGAACCAAACCGAGCCGAACCGATATTTAATAAATTCGGGAGAAATTTGGTAAAAACCCTCTTTTATTCGGCCGAATTCGGCCGAATTTTGTCCGAATTCGGACTGACTTCGGACTAAATTCGGACTTCACATATTGGGCCACTGTGTCGCCATTTCCCAACGGATTGGAATACTTTAAAAGCTCTGTAATGCTGACATGTTCCCGGTTCGTTTGGTATACAATACAAGTTCATAGCCTTAATTAACTTGCCTGTACAGACGTTAATTACTAATTTAATATATATTTTCATATTGTAAAATATTCACCTTATATAATCCTTACTAGCAACGATTGCCAGATGAGGTACAGATAATGATTCAATAATTATATGATTTTAGGACAGTCAAATAGATATGTTCAGATATTTAATACATTTTAAATTTTGGAAAAGGCTCAAATAGTTTTCGAGTAATGAGCATAAGTATTCGGACATAATTTTAGACATTATTTAGCTGCTGCCATTAGCATTACCATTATTTAGGCAAATTAGTTATACCTGAGTATAATGAGTAATGAGCGGCACTATGTGTACTGTGAAATGTACTACCTCAAACGAATATTATTGTCAATTAATTTGTATCTATAAGATAGGTTTGTACATGGTCTTGCAAGCCAAGGTTTGTTAAAAACGAATGTAACCTAATCGTATACAATATCATTTTAGTCTTAAATACAAGTAATATGTTGGAGCTATGTTTATAAAGTCACCTTACCAAATTCCAGCCTTAACATAATATATACTCATGTTCATTCTTTCCCAAAATGAAATTGTATTGTTGAGTAATATTAATGCATATTATAGTAGTAAAGTTCTGTATCGTACTGACCTAAGATGTGATGTAAAGAACACGAATATATGTATTTTCATATAGATGTTGATGTTAATATTGTATTGAGATGTTATTTAAACCATATATAAAGATTGTAAAGTAATAGGTAAATAACTGTATATCAATACGAAGTGGACAATTTAACAAAGAAATTATATAAAATTGAACATACAGGGACACCCTAGAAGACCTAAGAATGCTAATTCATAGAAGGTAATCTAGTTTATATGTAATATAAAGGATTGTCCATTTTCTGGAAAGAATGTAATTGTGTAAAACCTGAAATAAAACTATTACATAATGGAATTTGAAATGAAACTAAAGGGTTTTATGACCCTTATATAGAGACCTATCACGTACACACATAATTACAAACATTACCATTGACTATAATTTTAGACATTATTTAGGCAAATTAGTTATACCTGAGAGTAATGAGCAGCGCTATGTGTAGAAATGGCCAAAATGAGGCTGTGGGAACCATACTTTCACAGTTATTATGTATGTATTTTATATAATATGTATGTTATATAAGCATAAAAGATTGGCGAATGCCGAGTTTGCCGAATTTCGGCCAAATTCGGCCGAGTTTCGGCCAAAACTCGGCCGGGTTTCGGCCGAGTTTTGGCCGAATTGATCCAATTCGGATAACCGAAGTTCGGTATATGGGTAAATGGTCTTCCATAGTTTTTCCTACGAGCCATGAGCTTCTTCTAAGTCTAACATTATTTTTACTTCCTGAAAAGCAACCATTGAAGCCAACCTTAACGAACTATATATGTATAGCTAGGTTTAGAACTTTCTTTCTGTGGTTAAATAGGAAGATGTTTTAGTATCTCCCTATATTCGAGATCTAAAAATGAATGAGGCTGAGGATAGCTTAGTAATGACGACCTGTATTAATCCTTTCACGCTTAAAATACGCATCACATTAGAAAATGTTGATCGTTTAATCATCAGAATTACTAGTTACAATAAACTTTGCAGTTGATCATCTTCAATTCGGATCGCGCAATTTGTCTGTGTCAATTTTTATTTAACAGAGGAAGGGAGTAATTGTGTAAATAATAGGCTTATGTTTCCAGAGCACCACTCCGATACACAAACGTGGATTGCACTTAATTCCCGTAGAAAACCTGGCCAGCATACGTGGTGGGAAGAAACAGAACTTGTAAGTAAAACGCCCCTTCCTAGAGTGTAGTGGAAATTATATGAAACCCCTTCCGTTCCTCCCACATACCGCCGGTCCAAACAGGTAGATGTATTTAAAATGTAGTTTCCAGAGGTGACGTAGAAACCCCTTCCCTCCCCTCCCTCATCCTAGCCCCGTTCCCTTCCTACCCTCCCCCATGTCCTCCCTCCCACATCTCATCCCTTCTCCGCCCTCTCCCGTTCAACATCGCTTTTGTGACCTCACTCAAGACAAAAGTATGCCACCTTGAAAGCTAGAGCCCTATAATAATATGCTCCCAGTAAAAAGCATTAATTTTTGCAACTTTTTGTACAGCCTTGAGTGTGAAAGAACTATTATGTACGGTAATTGTTGTGAGTATCACAATCAAAAAATTACAATTTATGGTTAACAATGTTTGCGTAGCATAGAGAGTGAAACTCCTTTGACTCATAGGTTTCGTGGACGAACTGGGCTCCTGGACAACCCTCTGATAATGGAACTAGGAAACAGAATTGCGTCTACATAGACGGTTCAGAGAACTTCGGACAGTGGGCTGATGATGAGTGCGGTGTACCTAAGTCTTATGTATGCAAGACTTTGGCAAGTAAGCACACCGTTAACATAAATAATATCTATTTTTTGGCAGGAACTTTTATTTGCTTTTTGTGCACATAATTCTGGTTTATTTACATGCAAAGAGCGATGCAACTGAAAGCTAAATGCTGCACGCCAGAAATGTTTCGAAAATGTATGAACCTAAAGAAGTGCTATAGGCCTACATGAAAGCGTACATGATTATTGAGGAATAATTTAATATCAGGTTGCTAATTTTTTGATCGCTAATCTTTTTTTTAATTTCAGCACCAGCGCCAACCCTCCCAACGCCAACACCAAGTAATATATCTTATATATTATATTCAATCGTGAAGCACCGAATTGTTGATCATGCCCCGTATAAAATTAGGAAAAACAATTAAGTCACTACTTAAAGGAATCGAAATGAATAGCGCTATAGCTTCACCTTTATATAATCATGTAATATTATCAAGTGATTTTTCCAGCCATAATTGAATGAATTAAGCCAGTAAAATAACCATATTACATATATGTATACAATTGAACACCATTATTTCCTATTCACTCAGCTGCATGGCCCACACGATGTGGACCAGGTAACTGGCACCTAAGACCTGGATCAGACTTCTGCTATCAAGTCAACAAACTGGAGGTAACGTGGTACGATGCGCGTGCAGCTTGTGCTGATCATGGAGGCGCTTTGGCATCAGTGACAAGTCCCGAGGAATCCAATTATGTGCAAGGTATATATGTATATATATATATATATATATATATATATATATATATATATATTGTTATTTCACCTCTGAAACCGTGGAGAACAGAATGAATGTCATGAAAATGTTAATGTCCGTAGAGCGGGGACATTACAATAAGGGATTACTTCTATTAGTCTTAGGGAGTTACTCTTATCTTCAGGAGCTCGTCAGGTATATCTATAAATATGGATATCTCCAATGGGAACTAGGCTTGGCTTGTAACTTCAGTGGAAAAGGAATAAGGCTTGGAGTACTGGATGGCTTGTTTATTAATCCACAATTCACATGTTAATATTTCAATATACAGAAAACATTAGAACATGGCTTTCTCAGGGCTCCAGGGCTTCCAGTCAGTCAGCATGATGTCTTCAGTGTATAGCAGTGGATGGTAGGTCTTCAGCTCTTCAGGAAAGGTCTGCTCTATACAGTGACTGGGAGCCCTTATATACTCCAAACATTGCAACAGACTTGGGGTGCATTTCATCATCTTTTCAAGGCCCCCTGCAATGTTCAGTGGAGATTTCATCAGCTTCTCTTGGCATTGGGTAAGCCAAGTCCATTGCATCACCTCTGGTGCCAATGGTGGAGCATGTGTGAGTCACTCATGATAGATACTAACTCACAGGGAGGAGCTGCTCTTAGCAATACCCAAGGTGTATTTCATCATACTGGTCATTGCATCAGATTGAGCTCTCTGAGTTAGGCCCAATGAATAACTTATAGATCGTACTACCATGTTCATACAATACATATAAATATTTAATTAATACATATCAAATATTACTAAAAATAAATTGGGACATTGACATCCTCCCTGACAAAGAAGAATGGCTGTCCCAGCCATAACATGAAAACACATCTACAAAAGTACATAAATATCTTCACAAATAAATAATTGCGAACAAAACAATTATCAAAACAAGAACAACCATAAGTCTAAGTCTTTTTAATTCTTCGAGATTATTAACCTTGCCTGCCTCTTAGAGAGGGCAGGTGCTGCCACCTAGCGGAAAAGGCCGGAACTATTGTCTCAAAGTTTGTTGAACTATCCGCTAGGGGTATCAAAACCGGAAGTCGTCCCCTGGGAGTCGACCCGGTGGAAACCTAGATTGTCTGATTCCCTTCTCATTATCTTAAAAATACATCAGTCTATAAGGTATATTTGACTACAAATAATTTTAACTCAAGGCACACGCTATATATAATTAACACTGATTATATAGTTCTGGAACTGTTCATTGGCGACTGTCTTTTGTATCTTCTCGTAGACTTGTCTTCATTAGCCTCTCCCCATCTTGTTTCTGATTCTCAGATAACAAATTCAGTTCAAAACACACATGGTTAAATATTGTTCACTCTTGGATTAAATACGGCACACATCTAGTTGATAAGCATAGTCTACTAATAAATAGTACTGGGAGGCAAAATCCGGCTTCTGGTTGTGTAGAGCCGTGACAGTTGGATCCGTGGAAGAACGTCAAAATATGAAGCTTGGTCTTCTTGTCTATTGCCCAGTTTTACTTCAGGCAAGCTGATAACTGGGATAAGCTGGGAACTTCTAAATGTGTCCCAAAGTGCATAATTCAAAAATCTATTTTCACCTCAAATAAGTTTTTCAGTCCATCTCAAAATTTCTCTTTTTTCCAAAGTTTTTAGTACTCTTGAATCTTTTATTTCAGTTTCTCTTATTTTCCTTCTTCATAATTTGAAATGTCGGTTAGTCATTTCTATTAACTTTGTAGCACTTGCTATCATTTTGTAATGGCAGGGCTGTCCTTCTTGTTTATAGGTAATAAACTTTCTGCACACCCTCATTGCTCTTTGTCGCAGTTGGCAGCAAGGGCTACCAACAGCCTGCGGTTCATCTCAGGCTTAAACATAAAATACAATAGATAGTGATTTTCATTGTTGTCTCTGATGGACATGCCCAGGTAGGTCAAGCACCTTCCAAGGTTCTTGTTAATGGGCATGGCCCCAAATTTGTTAGGGTCCTGAAAGTTCTCATATTGTTGTGTAATTTGAGCTTCGATGATCAGCTTCGATGATCCTTTTTGGCTTAGTCTTTTCACTTTTCTTCCTTCCTTCCTTTCTGTCTTTCTTTTCATGTTTCTTTCGTTTCGTATTTACATCCTTCCGGTCCTGTTGGTCCTCATTAACGATTGTCGCAGGAGTACCTCCCCTCAGAAACTGGGAAGTACAAATATAGTGGGTGCAGAATATATATATATATATATAACAAGCAATACAGCAAGTAACAACCTCTGAAACAAGCCTTAATATAGCATTTCAACTGTCATTTTCAAATTGGTCACTCAATATCATTTCAATATCGTTGATATTCATGTTAGGAAATTCCGTAGGCAAATCCTTAGGCAACTCTGTAGGCAATTTGGGGTTCGTTCATCAATTCAATTTCATGATGATCTTTTTCTAAATGGTTCCTTTATTTCCTTTATTATTATATTTCTAAACACAAAGCACTTTTTTCTGCTTAAATTGCTATTTAGTAGACATCAAAACATCCATCATCTCATTAGCCCTTCATTACCATTTGCCTCATGGCAAATGGGGTCGTTGCCTAGCAACGCTCTGAATCAAATAAACATGGGTCTGTGAGTCCGTCAACCAACCAATCAGGTTCGAGTGCAAACCCGCACCACCAACGCATTGTGCACCTGGTGGTCTAGCAACCCTAGCAACCTAGGTTGCCATGGCAACCACCTCTGTCAAGGTATGTCTGAGTTGGCTCATGCTCAGCGGACCCTAGTTCAAATTAACAAAACTTTTCCCTCTTTTAAGAGTTTAAATAGAAATCAGGCGAGCGGCAATAAATTGTAACGCCATTTAATTAATTAGGCGCATACTTCTGTTCATTACTCTGGGCACGGCATGCTATGGTGATTAGTGTCTAATCCAAATTTTATTGTTCAACCCTAAATCTCATTATCATGTCTCTGACCTTTGTTAAATTAATCACTTCTTTATTATGCATTATACCTTGATCATTATCAATTTCCAGTGATCCCAATCATTATAATTTTCATAATTGGCTAATTTGGGCAATTTAATAATTTCCAAGTGCAATTATTAATGATATTCATAACTTTTGATTATTAATTATTAATAAACTGATAATACCATTCTTTGATTCATGGGGGTAACTCGATCCGCTAAGGGTGTGTCATTACCAAGTGGAATTTGACAATCACTCTCCAAAAATCCTCCCCCACTAAGAAAAAGCTCGGTCTCCGAGCTGAGAGCATTCTTAGTTCTATTGTTCTAATTATTCTTTATCATTTGCTGATATCTAAATCATTCTAATAGATTTTAAATATATTCTCCTCTTTCCTGGCACTGGTGTTCCAGTCGATCAACTATTTCAGATACATTTTGGTATGGTGAATTCTACCTTTACTTGATAATAACAATAGGGAAGCATATCCTATAAATCTTTCTAGTTCCATAACAAGGAAGCTACATTCTTAGCTTTACAAAAAGAAACAACAAACTCAGCCTTCACAAAAAGCTACTTTCTCAACATATCCTGCCCACACTGGAGGCAGAGGCTTTTTACTCCTAACCTGGCAAAAAGGGTTGTTCAGACCCAATTTGGCTACCCTTGAGCTCTGGTCAGTCGGTGGAAGATTCCCTTATTACTCATGAATACATTTATTGGGCCCTAATACATTCACGCATCATTAAGAATTCCCACATGGCTGTCCCAGTACAAGGGGGGTTTTCTTCCAGTGTGTTTTTAGTGGCAATAACATTCTAATAAATCCTGGTTAACCCTGTACATAATTCTTCAATACAATCTCTTCTACCATGGTTTTTCTTATATTTCTCAACGCAAGCTTATTTTCTCTTTCTATTCTTACTTCTTAAAATAAGCAGTGCTTCTTAAAGCACATTCCATTTTTCATAATTCCTTTCTTAAGCAGCGCTCCCTTAAGCACTGTTTTATCATTAAGTTCTAATTATTCCTCCCTTCCTTAAAGTAAGTATTTCTACTAAAGGAAATGGCGTTTCAGAATAAATTGTCCTAGCGACAATAATAACAAAATTTTCTCCCGCCCCCTTTGGTGATCAGCCGTGGTGACGTTAACGGAGAATTCCCTTAATTCTATCTGTAATGTCAACTCTGCTAGATGTATCTAAACATCAACATTCTTCAGACTCCATGACATATTCACTGGAGGGTGTTTCTGAAGCAATCAACATCAGATTTTAGTTATTCCAACCTAGCGCTTTTCTACCAAGATCCCTTGCTTCTACACATTTTTCCCAATATTGGTAGCGTTTGGCGAGGAATCCCGCAGAGGTTAGCGCGACAGCGACTCATCCCTTATACACCCTGACGCCTCGGCGTTTGTTATCCGGTGCGCTTCCTTATCACATTCCAAGAGTCGCTGCCTCCCACCCCGGGTTAGGCGTTCCTTCTATTTCCCAACACCCTGTTGGGCGCCTTATGCAATCATTATTTTCCCAACACCCTGTTGGGCGCCTTATGCAATTATTTTTTTCCCAACACCCTGTTGGGCGCCTTATGCAATTATTTTTTTTTTTTTCCTGAATTCTATTTAGTAAGCCTGCAAGTAATATCCTTCCTTTAGCGTACACTGTCAGTTTCTTAGGGACATATCCCTAATATTTTCCTTTCCTAGTGAATGTTCCTTTGTTGTTTGTTTTTCTTTGTTTTTTATTCCTTAATTTATTTTTTCATTTTTCCTACATATTACTTTTGAGTCACTCTCAACTATGTTCCTTTAAAAATCTTATTTTTTAACCTTACATCAACTTGAACCAGAATATAAGGATCCATCCTCTTGATTATGCTTCCCATCTTGCCATTTAAATCTGTCTAAATTCCATATTTTCCACCTGTCTCTGGTGTGTAAAACTTCACTGGAATTCAATAATTGATATCATAATTTTCACTTTCTGCAAGTTCCTGGTGATATATTCTTTTCTTTAGCACTCTTATATCTTACAATTATCATTCTTTTTATAGGTCAAATAAAAACAAAGTAGTTTTCCTTTAATTTATAACGACCTCTTGATTTTGTGCTGACTCCTAGTCATAAGTCTCTTTGTATTCCTAGAATTTCAATGTTATCTTGTTAATTCACCATTTCCACTTTCTTGGTTCAAAATCAAAATTAAACACACCAGTCCTCTATATTGTCCCTGTACATCATTTTCAACCACATATTTCTCCAACATTCTCAAACTTCCTAACCCATTTCTTGTCATCTCATTTTCTTCTCATATTAAATCTTACAAAACTCAACTTTTAATTCTCAGAGTAACTGGAAGTTTCTCTTTGAAATTAACTATCCAGCCTCCTGCCCTCTGGTATATAAACCAAAAGACCATCCTGGATTATTTTATTTTTCTTATCATGACCTTGTGGCATATTAATTAACCCTCAAGACAATTGTTGATTTTTCTCTTAAACATTACCATCAAATCTCAATCCATTCTTTTCTCTTGCAACTGTATTTGAATTGAACAGCGAGAAATAATGGGTGGGTGGGCGCTTTTAAATGAGCGTCCAAGCCTTTCCCCTAGCGCGTGGGATTTTGTTATCCAGACGCGGCTTGGGCAACTTTTGATGGGTCGTGGCCTCCCGCTCTGGGCTAGGCACTCTCCATAACTTAAAAACCCATTTGTTCATATCACAATATTCATAATCCTTCAGATATCTTGCAAAGATGTACCCAATTCAACCTTTAATTCCTATTAGGTAGGGACTTATCTATTACCCTTCAGAATAACTTTTTATTTTCCTTCAAATTACTTCCTAACTTCCTAATATCGGTGTATTGAAATATCTTGCGTTTCTTATAAATTTCTCAAATCACTCTTACCCATATTCCATTCCCTTGGATCTTCCCTACAATCTGGAAGAGATCTATTTTCATTTCCTGATCATGTTCTTCCTGAAATATTTCTTTTCTAAATTTATACTTTGCATTCTGACAAATTTCAAACATTGACTTGCTTTTAATAACTCTAAGCGACATAATTTCTTCCCAAGTTCTTCTGCAACATATTAACTCTTTCAGGTTGGAATGGGATTAGACCTATGCTAACCCTCCTTCCTCTACGTATTTCTAAGTTATCTTGGAATAGGTCCTGTCCTAAAGTTCACTTAAGGTACTTTTCTTTTGCTGCCTCATATAGGCAGTCATCTTCAACCCATTGTACCAACTTATCCTTAAATTTTATTCTGAATCTTAAACCTTAATCTTTTACTTTGACTTAATTATATCTAGATATTGGTAATTTCATAATACTTTGGATTGCCATTATCCTTGCCCTTGGGTGCTTTGGGTATTTCATCACCCGATGCGCTGTCCTCCTTATTTGGACCAGCGTCTCCCCCTTACCTTCTGACTACTTCTTAATAAGAGCATCATCGGTTGGGGGTTTCAAGGGTCTGGGAAATCAGTGTCCTCTATGATAACCACTTTCAAAGATATCAATATTTTGGTCAATTAGAATTAACTTTCCCCATAATTGAAAACTTTCAAATTCTGTTCTGTAAATCAAGCTATAAAATTATGTGTTCCTATGTTTGTCTGCCTCCTCAGAAATTGCACAATACACTTTGTTTCCAGCTGTCCAAAAATGATAAATACTGGGCACTATGCATGTCTAGTAAACAACAGAGACTGGGTCACATGGACCATTGGGTCATGCCTCTCCTGAGTGCAATGACTATCCCCTCATTACATACAGCTCTATTTTTAGATACTCATACTTTGTGAGAATCAGATGGGAGACCAACAAATTAGGTCATGACCCTGTTTAATCAGGTCACAGTCAAGGTACACAATTATTCCACATTTATGTTATGTGGTCAAGGTTATCCTATACCATGCAAATATCCAACAACAAATATCCAACAACAAATATCCAACAACAAATATCCAACAACAGATTCACATCATCCAAATAACGGTCTCAGCCATATGT
Organism: Sthenelais limicola; assembly: GCA_942159475.1. NCBI lineage: Eukaryota > Metazoa > Annelida > Polychaeta > Phyllodocida > Sigalionidae > Sthenelais > Sthenelais limicola. The sequence continues at coordinate 54,110,815 of OW804095.1, read as the reverse complement.
CAATCTATGAGATCAAACCTAATCACAAATATTTTTTTTTTTTTTTTACTGTATTTTAAACATCCAAAACCATATCATATCATGAATAACCAAATATCCAAACTCAAATCCCCAAATATAGCCTAAAAATCCCTTCCCGCTCACACAAACCATTCACTCACTGCTCCTGTTTAATGAGATCGTCACCTCAGTAAAATCGTTGCAATGATGCTATACTGTGTCCAAATATTGGGCCTACATCGAGCACCATAAAAGTGTAGGTCAGCGTGGGCGGGGGCCAGGGTGCGGGGATCTGTCTGACACTCCAACACCAAGTGAAATCACAGTCCTTTCCCTTGCCTGAGCAAGACAGTATGAAACTCCATTTGAAAATGAGTCTCATTAAAGAATCTATGAAAACCATTGGAGAAGTGATTCATTTTCCCTCTTTCAAGCGTTTATCTATAATTAGTGGTTTGCAAGATCTTGACACATGCTACCGTGCGCTGAGTCTGTTATTAATTTATATTTAGACCTGGACAGGATAAAACCCATTGACAAACCCGAATGCTTCTTTATCATACCAAATCGATGAGGCAGTACAAAAACTTTCCCGTTTCCATGCCCATACAGATAAGAACTCTTCCCAAAAGTCTCTCCTATAATTATGCTATTATAGGCCTCTATAAACTATTCCCTCGATTCCCTATCTATATAAACTATACCCTTGATTCCCTATCTATATCTATATAAACTATTCCTTCGATTTTCTATATATATAAATTATACCTTCGATTCCCTATATATCTCTACCTCTGTGGAAAAAGTCATGTATATTATGACCGATCTTCACAAAAGTAGTCATTTTCACATTGAAACGTCAAAAATAGAATTGTTTATACATTGCTGATTTCTCTTGTACATACAACCATAACACCCAGCTGCAATTCTCCTAAATTCAGCAGCTTAATATCCAACAATTAACCCTCTGTGGCCTGATATCAAAATCCTCACAGCTAGTAGCATTTCATCCATGTGGTAGGTTCATTCTAATGATTTTCCTTTTCTGCCCTCGAAAACAGGCCTAATTATTCAGATTTCCATAGTAATTTGATATATTGTGGCAAACCCACATAATGTAAACTGATCCTAAACTTTTGTGTTTTTAAATTTCAAATTTCCCCAATTTCTTTACACTTTAATTGATTACATATCCTATTTGATTTCTTTTATTATAATTTGGGCATTGCTAGGTAATTAGATCTGTTTATAATTAAGATTGGTTAGCAACTCTCAGCCATAACATATGGACGATTCTACACCTAAACAATGTTTCAGCCTTCATAGGCCACTCATTAGAAGTGATCTTAGTTCCTTAACTCTATATTCCCCTAATTCGAAATTCATTCCAAAACTTTCTTTTATTCTAAAGAAAATAAAACATGCATATATACAGCGTTTCCCTGTTTGCAAAGTTTATTCCCAAATTCCCAAATAACTATTAGTTCTACCTAAAATAGCATGAAGCCCAACCAATGATTCTTTACCCCTACTTACATTGTCCACATTTCATGAAAATTGCCCACACATATATACACTGATCTTCAGGCATGTTGTGATAACACATACCAAACCCCTTGACCCCAGGTATAGTAGACTATACTGAGGGAGGAGTGTTGATGTTTACATTGGTGATGATTACAGAATCAGGCAATTAATTATAGCCCACACTCCCTGCTCTTCCAGAGTGAGCAAGATACAGTGACTCATAAGTCAAGAAATGCACTGCATGACACCCAAATGGGGTCAGCACCACTTGGACATCTTAGCATGTGTGGAATGCACACCCTGTGACCCATTGCTAGGCACTATCCCCTAGCAACACCAATCGTCTAAGGATTCTCAACTTTCAGGCATGTATTCATAATTAGGGTGTTGCTAGGTACTTCCAGGTCTGTCTATAATTAGGGCCTGGAAGCAACTTCTAGATATAACATATCTAGATTACTCTAAGAACATATGGACAAATCTGCACACATAGGCTATATTAATTCAGCCCTAAATAGATTCTTAATTATTAGCTTTCTATCCTATTTTCGGAATCTATAGATATTTCCTTGAATTTGATATATGGTCAAAACAATTGATACAGAATAAATTAACCTGTATCAAAAATAGCTCACATTCCAAAATTAATTACATTCCTCCAAGAGATCTGAAATTCAAATTCCCCCTGTGAACTGTTATTCCCTCAATAATGAGAATATTGTACCCAAACTTTTAAGGATGAACCCAGTTTTTCTCCCTTTATCAACTTTATCAAGCCCAAATATCTTTCTTCCAGAGCCATGTGATAAATGTCCAATGCTCCACTATCTGTCTTTTCCTGAACATTGGTACTATTTATATAATTTTATTGTCTCAAAACGTATTGATTGAATAACATATTAACTGGTAGTTAAGTACCTAAACATATATATACACTGATTTCTAAGCATGTTGCAATAATACAAACCATGTCTCTCCACCTACACTGCCAATATATAAAATATACTGAGAGTGGGGTGCTGATGTTTACATCAGCAATGTGATGAGCATGGGGAATCAGGGCAATTATAGAGCAATGCCCCCCAAGGGAACAGTGACTCACAGGTCTGGGGCCGAGCTATCTTATACATGTGTGTAAAATGCCCTCCCTTCTGACCTGTCTAAAGATTTTCAACTGTTAATCATGTATTTATAATTTGGGGTGTTGCTAGTCACTTAGATCTGTTTTATAATTACTGAGAATGGAAGGCATGCTCCCGCTCTAACAATATGGGCGATTCCAGACATGTATTTAAGGCCCTTAATTAGCCTGCGATCTTATTTTCTGAATTCTATCCTTCTTTCTTTGTTTTTAAATTATTTCCAAGACTGATAACCTATAAGCCTATATACCATTTTGTCAGCCGATCAGTCCAAAGCTAAGCCATAATACATAACATACATTGGTTAGATCGTTTCCTTGTTTGACTGTTTTTCTCCTTTATAATTATTAGTCCTGAATACCTTTCTTCCAGAGGTATGTCATGAATGTCCACTGCCCTGTAAGCTGACTTTTCCCAAATATTTATCCCATATGTATCCGGCTCAAAACGTAATGGTTGATTAACACATTATTTTATTTTAAACACACTTTTATTTTTACCGAGGGTGGAGCGGTGATGTCGACGCCCTTGATGTGATGAGCAAGGGGGCTCAAGCCTCCTCTAATGGAAGTAATTAAAATAGTGACTCATAAGTATGGTATACCCAGCTCCCTTTCGAACTGGGTCTGGAGTGGGTTGGAGGCACATTCCTGTTCAATTAGACACCCATTACCTTCCGCACCAACCTCGGATCTAAATCGCTGGCTTTTTCCGACACATTATTTATATTTTCTACTATTTGGAACTTTGCTCACCGATTCTGGAGTTTTTACCCGATTTTCAAAATTCAAAATTCTGCGTGTTGCTTACATTCATGCAATTCGTTTGGTATGCAAGAGAAGGCCATAGCCCAAATATATATATCCGTCCGCGGTCATTACGCGCGGTGACGATAATTCAATATAATGACTGGTTTCAGTCAAATCTTAATATTTTGCCTGCCTTGTATGGTCACTGACTCGTGAGTTTTCACTCAAATTTCAAAATTCAAATTTCTGCAGGATGCTGATATACCTGCGCTTCGGCTCATGTCTAGGACAAGATCATAACACATATATTTCTCTCCGTCCGCGGCCGTTACGCGGCGACGATAATTAAATATTTTGACTGGTATCCTACTAGCTTGTAGGTCTATGTTATACATCACTATAGGCACAGCAAATATCATTAAAAACTTCCCAATATCGGGAGAAAAATCATGCACAGATATTCCATATTAATTCAATTCTATTATGGGTAATTTTGCCTTGTTACCTTACTGACATTGCCAAGTTATTTTGCCCTTTCAGTCATGAAAAAACAGGCCGGAATTGCTACCATTACCTCTAGGGTTTTTCATACAAACATCTTGTAACTGATCCAACATTTTGCTTATGGCAACATCTATCTACCCCATGTTTTCTATGAATAATTGGGGCGGCACAATCGCCCTTAAAGTGACCATAATTCTGACAATTGAAACACTTAACTCTAGGCTTGAATCTGTGAGGAGCACTGCTTGGTTGTTGCCCTTTCTGCTGCCATGGCCCTCGACATTGCTGCCCCTGGTTGTAACCTCTGATCTCTCCTCTAGTAGTTGGGTTGTGATGGGGGTTTCTACTGGAACCCATGCCTCGTCCCTCCATCTGTTGATTATTTGAAGGGTGCCCAACTTGAGTAGGTTGTCTTTGGCTGTTTTGGGGATACACAGGTCTCTCTGATTGGGCCATCAGATTCCAAATAGCTTTTTCAGAGTACTCCAATCTAGCTCTTAACTTTGCCATGTATCTTTCAATGGAAATATATACTCCCAGGAATTCGTCATGAGTAACAAAACCAGTAGGGACACTTTCCATTACTTGGGAATCGGAAGATCTAGGAGATGACACAGGAGTCTGCATTCCATGCTCTAAACTCCCCATTTGGATTACTTCTTCTTCTCCTTCCTGGACTATCTCTTTCTCAGCTGCTGGCACTGGAGTAGGTGCATTTATTATCCGGTCACTGTCAGGTTGGTTTTTTCCCTCCATCATTACCATTCAAATCCTGCTGTTGTAGTATGTTTTTGTCAGGACTATCCCTCTGCTGTAGATTTCTTTCTCTGTTTGGAGGACGTTCTATCCCTCCTCTAGTGGGGCAAGTGAGTGAGTGAGTAATCAGATCAACACTCAGGCCTCCTCTCCTATAAACATCTGGCAGCTGCTCTTCTCCTCCAAGGGGCTACACACACTAGTCATTCATCTATCTTCTCAATGAAACTTCTCAGCCATTCAGCTTTATGAAATAGAGGATTTCTACTTCAATACTCCAGGCCCGGGTTCTTTCACCAAATGTTAATGTCCGTAGAGCGGGGACATTACAATAAGGGATTACTTCTATTAGTCTTAGGGAGTTACTCTTATCTTCAGGAGCTCGTCAGGTATATCTATAAATATGGATATCTCCAATGGGAACTAGGCTTGGCTTGTAACTTCAGTGGAAAAGGAATAAGGCTTGGAGTACTGGATGGCTTGTTTATTAATCCACAATTCACATGTTAATATTTCAATATACAGAAAACATTAGAACATGGCTTTCTCAGGGCTCCAGGGCTTCCAGTCAGTCAGCATGATGTCTTCAGTGTATAGCAGTGGATGGTAGGTCTTCAGCTCTTCAGGAAAGGTCTGCTCTATACAGTGACTGGGAGCCCTTATATACTCCAAACATTGCAACAGACTTGGGGTGCATTTCATCATCTTTTCAAGGCCCCCTGCAATGTTCAGTGGAGATTTCATCAGCTTCTCTTGGCATTGGGTAAGCCAAGTCCATTGCATCACCTCTGGTGCCAATGGTGGAGCATGTGTGAGTCACTCATGATAGATACTAACTCACAGGGAGGAGCTGCTCTTAGCAATACCCAAGGTGTATTTCATCATACTGGTCATTGCATCAGATTGAGCTCTCTGAGTTAGGCCCAATGAATAACTTATAGATCGTACTACCATGTTCATACAATACATATAAATATTTAATTAATACATATCAAATATTACTAAAAATAAATTGGGACATTGACAAAAACGAACAACAGTATATCAAAGGAAAATACGTTATATAATATGAGAAAGCATGCAATGCTAATGGAAATTATTTTGGATCTACCGATGCCCCACTAGTTAACTGAATGATTTGTTTTTCATCTTGTCTCATAGGTCTGCTGAAGGATTTGGCATCACTAGAGGGATGGATTGGTCTAGATGGCCTTCAGGTGCAAGGGATGTGGCGCTGGATAGACGATTCTCCCTTTAACTTTATAAATTGGGAAGCAGGTATTCTATACTAATATTTATATACAAAAAAAGAACCCACAAAAAAACCAGTTGTACCAGGAACAAAGACACTGGCATTAAAGGCAGGGAAACAAATCTCATCTTATAAATAAAAATATAAATACATTTAAAGTTGTGAAAAAATGAATAGGTTTTGTATATAATATTGCATATGTAGTGAACCCGGCTACAATAGAAACTCAATCTAGCTAGGCGCAGTTATGTGAACTTTGAATGTTAAGAGATAGTAGGGCCTACTCTTCAATCTAGATCTTCATTTCACTCAGTGTCCTCTGAAAGAGTTGCGTCAGGAGTATACACAAGTATCCCCTGGACAAGATGGGGTGTTTGTCTGACGAGAAATCAAAGTGAGACAAGACCGCTTGCTGCACAGCCAGTGTCTCTTTCGTGGGGTCTACTTTCGATATAAAGTTTTAAAAATAACTATTTGTTGAAATCTCTGCAGGTGAACCAGGCAAAGCTGAGTGTGGTACGATTCTTAAATCTAAAGGTACATGGAAAACGCAGGTGTGTACGGAGACAAATAGCTACGTCTGTAAGAAAAACGGTAAGCACAACATTCTTAGGCCTATTGTATTTACATGATTATTACATACGTATGTGATTTCAGGGATGCTACTCAGGGGTGCTATTTGAAAAGTCATATAGTACCTATGTGCTATTTGAGCCGAATATCCACAAGATTGATGGAAAGTAAGGTATAATACTTTTGGGGTGTCGTGCGATTTGACTCAACGTCTGGATCGATTACATACCAAACAGAGTGCCATTAGGTATAAATAGGAGATATATAGGACCCCCCCCCCCCCTTCTTTTTTTTTTACCGAACTAATGAATTGCAGTTTGCAGTGAAAACAATAATGTTCTGATATTAAAACGGAGGATAAACATACATGAAGATCTCCAATTACGTCACTACTACTTCTCTACCTGTCTATTAGACAAATGTTTTTAAAAAATAAAATTTTTCTATCGATTCAACGTAGCTTGATGTCTCATTTATTGCAGCCGTGGATGGAGTTACAACCCCACTTCTCACTACAGTGACTGCGAGACCAGGTACAGTGATGGTATTCATTACCGAGTCTTCGTTTAAATCTGCAGTGCATTCGTTTAAAGAAATTCGGGCATAATGGATTTTTAATTCTTGAGGTTGGGCTATTCAGAATCGGGACCAGCAGTTTAATTTCTAAAGGGCCTAGTCCACTAAGCCGATTCTCATGCGATTCTCACAGAATCTAGTGTAAATGGGTCCTCTGCGGCGCAAAATCGCATGAGAATCGGCTTAGTGGACTAGGCCCTTAAGGATTTTATTGAAAACTAGACATGCTGTGCACATCTGGCGCGATTATTTTAGTGTTTTGTTGTGGATATGTACAGAATCTATAATTTAATCTTGCGTGGCATCTGGTGATTATTATGTCGCCCATTTTCAACGTTTCTTTTGTGGTAGATTTATGTTTTAGTTAGTACATTTCTCAACAGCCAGATCGGATATTATTAGAAGCAGTGCTACTATAGACAGAGGATTTTACAAATAAATCATCTAAATTTCTATTCTAGGTCGGACTGTAGGATGCCCTGTTGATTGGTTCACATTTAATCAACATTGTTACCGAGTGTATCCACTGAGGAGGACATGGGCACAGGCACGGAATTATTGCCTTCTGAAAAATTCAGATTTGGCTACAATATCAAATCAGGCGGAACAAGACTTTGTCTTCTCTCGTTCCCGAGAAATTGGTGAGAAAAGTGTTTTATACTATGAAAAGGCACACATTTCACCGGCATATATGTATATTGTCTTAAATCACACTGTTGCCAGTTATATTATCAAGCACCCATTATCTGTCCTATAAGCAGTTATGCTAATAGGGGACAAGGTCAGTACAGAGACAGTCCAATTATCTTTCTAATGATATATATGCTCTCAACCAAAATTATCTATTTGAATCAAAATTACTATCCCATTAATTTCGTAACAAATTTAATTGACGAAAAGGTACAAACTTGTTGTACGATATTTATATCTCGTGCTAAATGCTTGCTTGGAGCAACCATTACACAGTGTCACGTCCATGAATGACCTCCCACTGCTATAAATAGTAGTAGCCTACAATAGGAATAGATCTATACGCATATCATAAATACAATTTCTTATATTTCAGCTGGAAACGGCAATCCATCGCGCATTTGGATTGGTCTGAATGACAAAGGAGTGAAAGGATATTATCAGTGGGTTGACGGCTCAAAAGTTACTTACACGAATTGGAATGCCTACGAACCTAACAATGGAAATGAAAGATGTGTCAACTTTTGGCAGGAGGTAGAATATCCATACTTTTCTTTTGTCTAACTCAGCTATTAAAAGTCTAAATAGTGAGTTGTCTTCTTCAGACAGGGCCTGGAAAAGCCTTGAATTAGGAAAATATATTAAAGACTTGAAAAATCTAGGAAAAACGGCATTTTGGACTATTGAATCGAAGATCCTCAGTTTCTTCCTGTACATTTTCGCCTGACCCGCCCCTCTCACTTCATACACTAAGTACCTCACAAAGTAAAAGTTAAAAAAATGGTCTATGATATATAAAACTTTAACATAAAACAATAATCCACCATTGTGATCTTATGTTGGATACCATTGGCCTAAGTAAAACAATAGGGGCATATACATACATATAATATACGTACCAGTTCATTCCTTATGCTACACCAACATTATCTGGGGGACTAACACTCTAAATTGCTTAGTTGATTCTTGGTGGTACTTCTGGGGCACCTAGCTCTTGTCTGAACTTTGCAGCTTCTTTCCTGGCTATTCTTATCATTCATGCTGTTGTACTAGCTGGTGGAGGAGATTGAGGATTTGAGTTGGACCAGGCCTATTTCTCCTGCTGCTCTAGGTAGTAGAGCCTTTTAACGTCAACTTTTGGGTGATGCATCTTCTCAGAGTGCGCAGCCTTAGCTCTTGGTGTCCAGCTTCTTGATTTCATTCCAACTGATGATGTTAGAGTCAACATAGGTGTTGGTGTTGTTGGCTAATGTGTTGATAGCCTTAAACTTGTTGGCAGCATTGTTGAGTTTGAGACTTTTCTGACTCTTTGGTAGTATTTTTTCTGATCTTTTCCACCATGGTTGAGTGTTGCATGCCATCTTCTTCGTTGACTCTAAGATATTTGTATGTGCCTTCTTGATTTAGTTCCTTGATGGTTGTGTTGATGTCTATGCTGTTGTTTGGCTGAGTCTGTTTTCCCCTTTTGTTAGCCTTGTCTAGTCCCAGTGCAGTCTGCTGTTTGAGTTTTTGGTAAAGGCCTTAAGATCGTATATAGGATAGGTGATAGCCATAGGTGCTGTTGTTTAGCAGGGAACTAAGCAGCACAAGGCTAGGCAAAAGAACAGGGGTGATACCATTGGGTCCGCTTGGAAGATACCACGTTTGATGTTGATTGGTCTTGATGTCAGTGACCTACCTGCATGGTGGAGATGAAATGTGGTCTTCCATTTTCCAAGTTCTTGACATATTTTGTAGATCTCTAGGCATCTGGTTAGCCAGGTGTGTAATACACTGTCAAATGTTTTTCTGTAATCGATTACCCTGTTGCTAGGCTTTTCGTTTTTGTTTTGGCTTCTTCCATGATCATTTGGTTAATGAGTAGCTCGTCTTTGCACCAAGAGTTTTTTTCTTTCTACATACCTTTTGCTCTGTTCGTATCAGGTGATTCTTGTCAGGTGTAGGTCCTCTTGGTGAGGATTGATGTAAGGATCTTAAACCTCGTCAGTAGGCAGGTTATGTGTCTGTAGTTTTTTGGGTTATTCATTTCTTCTGTTTTGGGGAGCAGGTAGGTGACACCTTGTCATAACTATTCAGAACATTTATGTGTATTCAGTGCCACCAAACATTACTGGTCATGAGGATGTAGAGATCTAGAAGGGGGCTGGGGTCTGTGGAAAATAGTCTATGGACCACAAATAAGCACAGGCCACTATATTCCAAGAAATAATGTATAATATAATTGCATTTCGTTTTACCGCTATCAGGTTTAACTTTTATCTAGTGTCACACAAAAGGACACCTAAAATCTCGATCTTTTTATCAACATCTCTTTTCCATCCTATGCAATGTATATTTCGAAGTCTATATGGCAATACCTATTGTGTTTTGATAAATTTCACTTACACCCTTAGCATGGCAGATGGAATGATGAGGCATGTGATTTACAAGCATTAGGTTTCGTGTGTCGCTCTAACCAGAAACAACAGTCCTTGCTGCCAACAACTAAAGAACCCAATGGATGTCCTCCGGTATGTTGCCCATACAATTTATAAATCCACATTTAAATATTCATGCGTGCTAAAAGAAAGGTATTGGACATCATAATTCAAGATACAATACTGATTTTAGTCAGCAACTAATTGTTGGACGTGACCAGTCTATATTTTCCTTCACTTTATGAAACTCAATGCGCTATGTATGTATGCTGTTGAAGTAACGAAAAATGTTATATCAATTTAATACGAAGCACCACAGAAAAGATCAACATGACTCGTTTTGTTGTAGGGCTATCTAATTGAACACAGCGGAAAATGTTATAGAATTGTTGATGACAAACTTAGTTGGGAACAAGCTAAAACTTATTGCGGAAACCATTATGCAGAGCTTTTGAACATTGGTGACAAGTAAGGATTTCTACATATCTCCACATCCAATTACAAATATTTCTTCTCAAAGGATGGAATTAATCCCTTTTCATAAGATGAAATAACGTTACCGGCACATAGTAGAATGTTCAAACATACAAAATTCTAAAGATGAATATCTCTATCGTCATCTCTCAAGAAGTGTCAATTAATTATACAATAATCCACCATTGTGATCTTTTAGTGTTAAGCAAGGATTTGTCTCTGCATATCTGGCTGATAAAACTGAAAACTATTGGATTGGACTAAAGAAAATTGAAAACACTTGGAAATGGACATCTGGAGAAACAACCAAGTTCACTAACTGGGACTCCTCATTTGAAGGTAAATTCCCTGAAAAGAATTACAAAGCTATACACATTGTTCATACATTACAACACATGATATATTAGATATTAGTGATGGTAAAAGAGCTAGGCAGAGATAGTCCCCTTATGGCTACTTTAGCGGCAGTGAGTGATGGGGATGCCTCCAGTGAAGGATTGCTCCTCCTACCTGAACTGGAGAACAATGTCTTGCCTAGCGCTGGCAGCGATGCCTCCCTTGCTTGCGAGGTGGTGTTGGGGGTGGAGCATTATGTTATATAATATTACCTGCAGGACTATTGAGATGGAATGCAACAAGTGGTTGTTCTGAATTAGCGTATAACACACAAGGAGTGAAAATGTAGCATCATTGTGAGTGGTACAAGTGATGATGTGTGCATTTTCCCTCCAAGTATGTCTGATACGTTATTTCAGAACGACCAAGAGGATTTATATCACAACTACCATATTTAAATGGAGAAATAACCCTGTTCTGTTGTCTCTCCTGACTGCGCGGATCTGCATGTTCTTGAGATGGATGGCAACAAGCTTAGTTGAAAAATAAAAATTAATATTATTGTGTTAAAACGGTAGCATGAGATTATTAATATCCTTCATCTGACAGGAAAGAATGATTGTACCCAGATCCTCGGCGGGGGTAAAAGGGCTGGTAAATGGTTAGATAGCCTATGCGGTTCAAGAATGAGGTTCATTTGTGGGGTACCAAATAATAATGGTCGAAGTCCACCGCCAGTTACCACGTTAAATCCATCTATCAGGTGTCCATACCAGTGGACTCGTGCTGATGGATATTGTTACAAGGTATGAACACTATCTATCCTTAAACGTATTATTACAAAGTCCAGCAGTATTTGTATTTCTTTTATTCATTAAAGGCCAATATAATATTTAAGAAATTGTATGCAATTACATAATATTTAATAGGGAACTGGACAACATGCCTCTTCTACTGAGAAACCAATATCTTATTTCATTTCTAAGACATTTATGAATAAACGGAGAAGATCCTGGACGGAAGCAAGAGATTCCTGCAGAGCAGTGGGTGGAGACCTAGCAAGCATCCACAGTTCGGATGGAGCTCGAGTTGTTAAACGTCTAATTCGTTTGTGGGTATATCTATTGTTCAACTGCGGGCTTGATTTTGATTGGTCTTTTTCGTGGACCTGAAATTATTTGTTAAAGAAGTTGTAGTTAACCCTGTAGATGCATTTTACGCTAAATAGTGCTGAATATTATGTCAATATGATACAAATCCGATTGAAATAGTAAATTAGAGTTTCAGACAATATCCCTCTATGGGATAAGTATAATGGGGCAGGTCGTCAGAAAAAGTACAATCGGCAGCTCTACAATATTTGATATTTGATATTGCGTTGATTCAGAAAATCGGGTTGTTCATTTTGAACAGTATTTTGAACCTCATATTTGTCTTAAATTTGAGTTATTTAAGAGGATTGGTGAAGGCGATTTCTATATTTTGGATCACAGGTCCCAATAGATAATTTGAAATAAGGAGACACAAAGACGAGCTAAGGAAAGTATACAATTTATCAAACATCATATCAATATATATAATATTATTATGTTCTGTTATAGTCGTTCGGATCGTTTATGGATAGGTTTAAATTCACGGGATCCAAAAGTGGGTAAGTATTTCTACTCATGCTTTTTAGCTACCGATATATAATTTAACTATAAGTCTTAGATTTTTAAGGGTGCGTTCCCAACTAACCCAATTGCACATTTTTTGCAATCACATTCAAATTTATAGTTCCCAAAACTCACATTTAGGTCTTACAAGTCTAAGTCTAAGTCCCAGTCTAAACAAACTGCACTGCGCGGATCTGCATGTTCTTGAGATGGCAACAAGCTTAGTTGAAAAATAAAAATTAATATTGTGTGAAAACGGTAGCATGAGATTATTAATATCCTTCATCTGACAGGAAAGAATGATTGTACCCAGATCCTCGGCGGGGGTAAAAAGGCTGGTAAATGGTTAGATAGCCTATGCGGTTCAAGAATGAGGTTCATTCACAAGTTGTGTAAATGTATAAATGTTCAGTCCTGTGCCAGTAAATTTTCAACTTGAAACCAATCTTGCCACATCAAGTTAGTGATATATAGCTAAATATTACTAATGCCATGTCTCCAAAATTTGCAGTCCATTTACTTTGTGGATCACCATCATTCCATCAAAAACAAGTACATAGATTTGCAGTATCATATTTTCTTCAATTCCACATTCCAATTATAGGACAAATTTACTCTTGTTTGTCTGCACTGGTCTTCCACCAAGGAGCCCTCGCAAGTGATCATTGTACCATGTCCAATTTAAACCCAAACATGCCTGCTACCTTCATGTTGTAATGTGTGTATGCAAGTGTTTTATTCAGAACATCCCCTTCCTTTTCTGGTTCCCATTAGACCTTTAGTAGAATCTGTAGACAATATATAGCAAGCTTCATTCATTTCATGGGTGCATCAAACTCACCAACGAACCTAAAAACAATATTTTTCTATGTCTGAATCACAGCCGTGGGTTATAGTATTGATTACAAAGTAGATCCTCATGTCAAATCTATTGCATTGATATTAAATATAAGTTCAATCAATTATTCCCGGTTAGGATACACATGGAGCGATGGCTCTGCCTTTCAATTTTCAAACTGGGATTCTGGTCAGCCGGATTCCCATAATGGGAGAGAGCAATGTGTGTCAACGACTCCTAGAACTGCAAGATGGAAGGTTATCACTTGCGCAGTGGCTAATTTTTTTATTTGTGGAATCAAAAGAGGTAGGTAAAAATTGACCGGTTGATTTTGTTCCCATGAGGTCTCATGAGGTGATTTTAATTTAAAATTGCTCGTATACATAACTAACAAGCTATATATGATTCAAAGTAAATCTTTTTAAAATGTAGGTCCCTTGGAGACGCCTCCCCCTGAAATTATATCTTTCATTTATTATTTCTTTATTCTTCTCTCATTCATGATATCATCTATTTTTCATGTCTCTCTATTGATATACGGCCAAATGGTCACTCCATGCAACGCATTTGTTCATTAATTCCAACGGATTTAGCGGGCATTTGGTAAATAGTCAATACCCTCTGGACTGCATGTCGGAATTATTGTCTTTTAGTTCTAATTTCATCATTTCATTTTATTGACATAGGTTCAAATCTCCTATCAACAATTGCACCACCACCAATACCAATAACATGTGAGTATAATCTTTTAAAACCTATTGATATTTCAGTGTGTGTGTGTTCGGGGGGGGGGGGGGAGTATACAAAATGAGGAAGCCTCTCTTACACATGTACACTCCAGAAAATTTTGCATTTTGCATCAAATGTGTTTATCGCTTCAACAAATCTGTCAATTGTGACCATTATTTTCATTAAGCTCCTGGCTGCGGTCCCGGTTGGTATTTGGTGCAAAATGATTGTTATTTTATGCCTAAACCATGGTTTCCGTCTGGGAAGAAGACTTGGTACCAAGCCCGAGAGATATGCAATCAGATGGGCGGAGAGCTCACCAGCATACATAGCATGGAGCAGAATGAGCTTATTGTCACAGAGGTTGGTACACATACATACAGGATAAGTTGGTTGAAGAACTAAGTTGGTTGAAGAAGCATGAAATTCATATCGCACGACTTGCATAGAAAAGAATTAGCTCGTGTTCGATAATCTAAGCGACTGCAAGCAACTGTTCTATATTATGCTTTTAATGATATTTGTGGTTCATGAAGTTTGGCTATAAACTTGGTAAAAAAAAAGCCACATATTGACTGCCATGACTATCACACGTATACACCAATGACATATATAGAGAGAATGGGACGAGCTGGCAATAATCGAAAATTTATAGGACGAATCAAGTCAAAATGCCGGCGAGTTCCATTCTTTATTCCATGATTTGGCCGTGAGCGTACAATATAATCGATATACTTGCCGCTCACAAGGTGGACAATATAAACTCTGTGTATTGTACAGTGACGTCACAACCGTTTGAGACTATCGGTGAGCTATGCGGACAACACAGTTTCATGGAATAAAGCAAGAATAGCAAAGTATCGCGTCTTTGGGGGCCTATATTCTCCTCGTATGGCCGAAAAACAACGAGGCCGTAGGCCGAGTTGTTTTCGGCCATACTCGGAGAATATAGCCCCCCTCATACGCGATGCTATGCTGTTCTTGCTATAATATTTATTATATGTGCATAAAATTTGATCATATGTCATCAGATATCACTGAAAAATACTAAAGAAGTCTCAGAGAGCCCCGCTGCCCCGCTGCCAGCCCCACTGACAGTCCTGTTATTAGCCAAGTTATATTGTTGACTTAAAACGTTCATATCGCAGCCATTTCTTGAGCTATATTAATAAAACTTATACCATTCAATAGAGAATTTAATGCTCTATTTAATGATGTGGTTTATTATGTATTTCTCTAATCATAGTACCAGAATCACGGGTGGATTACCGATCGCGGGCATTTGTTTACATGCTGCGGAGCCAAAGCTCAGCGAAGCATATCAACAGAGCTCTTTTTAGACAACTACATATTTATAGGACGCGTCCTATATGAATATTTTTATAGCACCCCACTTATAGCACCTCCCATATAGCATGCGCATATAATAAATATATATATATATATATGCACTGTGTATAACACACTCTAGATATAGGTTGTTCCCAAAGCAATGTGTATATTATAATAAACATCAATAATGGATGTGGGATATATTTAAAGGATAATGATAGGGAGTAGAAGGTTCTTCTATGAACATTTTCACATTTGGGGTTCTCCAGTAACATTATGAATGATGTATTTTGGATATATTGAGAAACTAAAGGTTTTTACCATATATATTTATGTCATGAAGATATTACCGCGCGTAGACATGTCCGTTTAATCCCTTTTTCCCCTTGCTACCATGCTAGTAAAGTCTTGCATGCCGAAAACATGAGAACTGACGCCCAATAAGAGATGACTCAAGGGTCTTTTTTCGACAGTTAAAAACTCTGCAAACGAACTACTAATAATCCCCTCCGTCTCTCCTTTCTATCTGTCTCTTAATATGGTAGCAAATCCATTTCAGGCGAGTCGGTCAATTCGTAGAAATGTTGAAATATGGATTGGATTAAATGAACTTGAATTAGATGGATACAAGTAAGTTCTCCTTTCTCTCTGTTTCTTGATATGGTAGCAAATCCATTTCAGGCGAGTGGGGCGTGGATTACAACATGGATTTGATTTAGATGAACTTGAATTAGATGGATACAAGCTAGTGAACATGGTCATATTCTATTCATGAAATATCTATGCTCTGTGTACATTTGGAGTCATTCGCTAAATGAAAATAAAAAAGCTAATTCCGGTTTAAATCCTTACTTGATGTTTGTACTGTTCTGAGCATACATTTATCTTCTATACTGCCTTCATTCTATAGGCCTACATTAGATTAGTGCTTATTACTTCAATTGTTCAATGTAAATAGATGAATACATGAGACAGAACTTGTTGTATTGGATATATATACATCGTAATAAACTAAAACAAAAACAAGGTGTCTATTGTCAGTCGGAATCTAATTAGCGGTTGTATCATAATATTTCAGATGGAGTGATGCTACAGCTGTGAACTTCTTGAATTGGGACCGAGGGCAGCCAAACGACGAGAATCATTCGCAGCGCTGTGTCATTTTGGGCGCTGATAATGGTGACACACGTTAATCTGATTATTCCAGCTGAATATGATAGTGAAATAATTATGTATACCAGATAATATGTTCTAGATATTTGCTCAAATAGCATCAATGCAAAAATATATCCACCCCTGCCATGAGTGGAGCTCCATTTGGATATACTAGTCCACTATCCATTCGTATATTATCGGAAACTCAGAATTGAGTGGAAATTTGCGAATTTATTAGGTGTGTGTCACGTTCCTGCCATCTTTTCTGAAACAAAACATTTCAAAAAGGGACCTGGAGCCGAACAATTCAACGCTGTTTTCACGAGCTAGGATAGATATGATAATAATATATATAACGTGTGAAAAATGGCCTTCCTCTGTTTCGAAAGTGTTGCGGTCTTCAGGATAAAACCAACGATCCTATACACAACTATAGGATCGTTGATAAAACCATAACTCTGCCATTACCCATGAGCTTTTAACTTACTATAGACAGTTTTTTCGTCATCATTTTTAACTTTTGATCATTGTAAAGGTTTCTGGAGTGATCAGAATTGCGTAGAGAGGAATTTCTATGTTTGCAAAAAGAATATAAACTCCTTCTCCACCGTGACCACAATGCCAACGCCTACGATTGCAGGCTTCTGTCCAACAGGTGGATTTGCAATAGGTTGGTGTAGTTTTATGTCCTCATTTGTGTTATGATATATATAGATATAATTGTAAGTTTTTATGCTACAATATACTTCAAAAAGGGACTTAGAGCCGAACAATTCAACGATCAAGCTTCATGTCAA
Organism: Sthenelais limicola; assembly: GCA_942159475.1. Classification (NCBI taxonomy): domain Eukaryota; kingdom Metazoa; phylum Annelida; class Polychaeta; order Phyllodocida; family Sigalionidae; genus Sthenelais; species Sthenelais limicola. The sequence goes on along the minus strand of OW804095.1, from coordinate 54,093,313 downwards.
CCATATGTTAACAGTGAAACTGATAGCACATCAAAATAGGTTTTACATCGTTCAGGAAACTCTAAGCTGAAGGGCACGCTTGCTAATGCCTTAAATTGGCGTTGCAATAGGGGATTTGCATAGCCGCCATTTTGAATCTTGATTCGCATGGAATTATGTGACTAATGGTACAGTACAAAATCTATAGAAAACATTCCATGTTCAGCATGGAATATTTACCAACGCTCTAATGTCAATATCTATGTGTTACACATGTTTCCACGACAGAAGCCCCCATCTTTCCCATCATGCATTTGGTTTTCATAGATCATTTATACAAGCTATGATATTGGTGAAAACATTCTCGATAAAATGTTGCCAAATATTTCTGTCAGATTTCAACAGACTCCATCCCAGCATGCACTGCAGTAGACATGCGCAGAGAGACATGCAAACCCTCTATTAGAACAATATAATGTAATAAGTCATGAAACCATGAATTTGATTAAAGATACCAGATATTGTTTTAACACTTTTCTCCTCAATTGTTCTTATAACACTATATCTATACATGCATGGATTCTGACAAAAGTAGGCCTTTTCAAAATAGTGCCATCTTTATTTTATCATTTTCTGATAGGAAATAAATGTTACTATGTGGTGAACAATGACCGGAGAAACGCCCTTACCTGGGACAACGCTGCCCGACAATGTCAAAGGAAATACGAGAAAGGAGTGCTTGCCAGCGTCAATAATGACGAGGAGAGCGGTATGATTTTGAATGTTCGCTTGCTTAAAACCTTTGACGATTTTAAGAAGCTGGTATTTTCTATTTTGGTGAAAGTCTACATAAAATGTAAATACGTGAATAGTTTCCATGTTTTAATAGGAGACTACTCACCCTTTTTTCTTCAGCTGCTTTAGAAGTTTTACTCGGACCAGATAACGGGCCTCATTGGATCGGGTTATCCGACAGAGTGTATTGGAGAAAATGGCAATGGGTGGACAACTCACCTGTGACCATTACTAATTGGGCAACTGGTCAACCTAGTGGAAGAGGGCGTATCAGAGTAAGTTTCTTTTGTTAATGTCTCATCCTCAATCATATCATTCCTAATCTATTAGAGCTGGATAAAATATTTGGTTTGAGTTAATTCAAATAGACTGTATAAACTCTAATCCTGAACCTCTTGTGATTTACTTCGTTATTTTTTACTGATTAAACCGGATTGTCGACTGGACACGTGGTTGCTTATCATTGTATGATTTGTGAGACAGGCACGTTAACTACATCGCCTTAAATTGCTCGCTCTCTTTGGGGGCCTACCAGAGGGTCAGGGGGTTGGGAGGGTAACAGATCGCCGACATAATTGATCAAGACTGTAAAGACAATATAGACAATCGTGCAAGTGGGTATGGGGCTACTGAACGCGATCAGAACACCTCTCACCTATATCTAACTGTCTAACTCTTAACCGTGGCCGAACCCCCATTTCGGGCACTACTCACTCGCTAGTAGGCCCTACACAAGAGAATCTCCGGATCCACTGGGGCCGGAAATGGAGTCCACTCATTCCCACTCCAAATCTGCACTCACTTATTGTTATAAAGCACTTTATTTTAACATGTTGTGTAATTTAAACTGTACTGCATCAATTGTACTGTTGCACCTTGCAGTGTCTCTTGTCCCTACATTCCTTTGTCTCTCAACTAGCTAAGCTTACACAGAATGATGCAAGCTTCGAATCAATTACATTTACATACACCGACTTATGATGATCCAGATCGTTATCTTAGTACCCAACATCGAGGGCATAAGACTGGGCGGTTAATTAAGTTTACATAACAATTATATATTAATTAGTTCTAGCAAAAAACCGTGCTCTAAATATTATGTCAGTCGGGTTAACCTCTTAAACTCTTTTAGCTGGGGCTTTTCTTTTGCCTACAAAATAATAGGCCAAAGAAAAAAATAGGAGTGTTTCCGATTTACCCCCCCCCCCCCTCCCATCCCTACCTAGAAAAAGCTTCCCCTACCTAAACAATTTTTGACCATATATACCTGATTTTTTCCTACCATATCTTACTTTTTTTTTATTTTTTGACAAAAAAAAAGCTTATAAAAGCAGGAAAACAGGTTTTCCTGACCCGGAACTGTCAAAAAGCACATCTCCTATGTTTAAAACAACTATTGTTATGAAATAGACATTTTTTCAGTTCCTGGGAGATGGTTACCTAAAAAAAGATTAAAAAAGTTACCATCCCCCTACCTAGTTTTCAGCCAGATAAATCGGAAACACACCTATTATTTTGTTTGGCCTTAAGGGGATTATGTCCCCGCGGATATGGCCAGCGGCGTTTTTTTCGGGGGATGAGGTTTATGTCTGGCAATGTTTTGTCTTGCCACCATATTCAGTAGCTTTGCGTATTCTTTACAGACACCATGCGTTGAAGTAAGGAAAGGACGTTGGTATGATACCTATTGCAACCAGACAAAAGGATATGTATGCCAAAATTACAAAGGTAGTTAAATCAAAACCATTCTATACTTAGGGCGAACAGTCGAAGCCATTTGGGTCATTTTTGTTTTGTTTTTTACAAAGATCGTGCGTAAAAGAAGTGTAATTTATCCAAAATTGCATCGTATTCCTCCCAAATAAGTTTCTATAAAATGATTAAAGGAGCGGTATTTTGAAAAAAGTTCATGCTTTTAATAAATAGGGATAATTCCATGTCAATATCAGATTAATTATAGTCAAATTGCAAAAAAAAGAACGTCTATTTGCATTATTTAAGGGGAAATTGGTAACAGAAATTCGATGACATACTTATTTCCCCGATATTTTGCGCTATATATATTGAGATGCTCATTTGACTTGCTATGTTTTTATTAGAAACATTAGTGGAGTTAGCTGTTTGTCACAGAATCTGAGTGGGAGGAATTTTGATAGAACATTCCTTCACTAGTTTATGAAGTATCGAAAGTGGTTTCTCTCATTTAAAATGTTCTGAACAAACTCTTATTTCGGAAAGAACGCTCTACTCAAACCCCGCCGCCCTTAAAGAGTTTTAGAATAAAACTATTTTAATTTGAAGATTTCATTTGAGTATTTTATTTAAAGATTTCAGTTTTGATATTGAATTGAATTGAAATATGTTTTATTTGCTAAGCTGGTATACAAATGGGTTGCGAACATCTGCAATTGATTCAGGTCTTCCAGTTCGTGCCTGCATGGCATATATATAGATACGATGACGCTGTACTTAGTTGGGTTCCATACTGTAAAGTACTCTACTCTTCACGTCCATATTACAGATCCAAATAATGTAATCCTGACAACACCGTCCGTCGACTGGTCAGGCTGTCCTGACAATACTTACACAAAATACGGTGGAAACTGTTACAAACTCGTTCTGGAACCAAAGCGTTGGTCGGATGCCAGGACTGAATGTGCAAGGAGTGGGGGTGACCTTGCATCTATACATGACGTAGGAACTAACTCTGTAGTGAAGATTTTAAGCGCTCAGGCAGAGAACCAACAGAGGATATGGACTGGCTTACAAGACATAGCTGTGTGTTCTGGTATTTTTTGTCTGATGGAATTCATAGTAATCAATGACAGGGTCAATTGTATTTCAAGACAAAACAAAGCATGTGTTTTGTTGTGGGTTTCCCATCTTTTCATCGTATTGCCATGAATAAACCTTTTAGCATACCTTTATAAAATATTTTCCTGGAGCATGAGTATGGATTGCGGGATTTTATTTTTGGGGGGTGGGTTTACACCTCCCCGATAACAAGCAATGAAGATTTGTTTTCTGAATGTTCTAAGTATCTCCCATAAGTTGTATAAGAAATATAACTTGCAGGTTCCGGGTCTCTACAGATGGATCGACAATTCGTTGGTCATTTTTACAAATTGGGCTAAAAATGAACCAGTAAAACCTATAGGTGGTGGTTGTGTATCTACTGCTTCTGATGGAAAATGGGTTGATAATGTCTGCCAAACAGCATTTCCATTCGTATGCAAGAAAACACTGGGTAAGTTGACATGAGGCTGGGCCCTATTGTATAAGCTAAGCAAAGGAATTTTTGTATGTGAATCTTTTCTCTCCATACATTCATTCCCACGTGCCATTCTAGCTTGAAGGAAAATCCTTTGCTGTACAGGCGTGGGTCTGCAAGGTATGTATTTTACAGGATGCATAATATTCACTCATTTCTTGGGTTTGATGACTAATATTACACATCTCGCACAATTTGAAGTGACAATGTTGGTAAAATATTAGAAAACTTTTCCTTATGCCTTTAAATATGATGTCTTCATATCCAAGATAGACCAAATCTTCATATAACAGCTAGATTATCCAGAATGGATTAGAATTTAGATCCACAGGCGTGACCTGACCCTTTTTGCTGTAGGAATTTCCCACGTTGATACTTTGTGGGGAATATTGAGTGGTTAAAGGAGGGAAAAGCTTTAGTAATCACTTACTTAAGGTATTCCCTCATGAACAATTGAACGCATCAGATTATCGGCTCAGTAGAAATTATTATTTTCATTATTTCATGTAAATTAAGATTTAGATGTATTCATCCAACAAAACCTTTCAAGAACAACATTATTGTTATGATGTGAGTTGCTTTATACATAAATGAAATGGTGATGCTTTTTTCATCTTTCCACAGCACCTGGACCCACACAACCCCCAGATATAGCGGGAAAATGTCCGTCAAGCAAGTGGGTTCCGTTTGGATATTTTTGCTATTTAACGGGTACTCGCAGACAATCCCGCAGTTATAGCGAAACGACATGCCAGCGTGCTGGGGGGCGGCTCACGTCGATTCATGGACCAGAAGAAAATAGCTTCTTGGTCTACCAAGGTTCTGTTTCGCGAGATTCCCTAAATGTATGGACCGGCATGCTAGAAAAAGGCAAGTGGAAAACATCTCACCATCGCCATTACTATTTGCAGGGTCATTTCATTTAAGTTTTCCTCCTACTTTGGGAAGTGGGATAGCATTGGCTGTAATCATTTGCCGTTAAATAGAAATTATAGTGACACTCTTAGTTGTTAAAGGAAAAGTTCAAATAATTATGAGGATACTGTATTAGTGAAAGTTTGATGCAACACATATTTAGGAATGGCACAACACAGGTTTTTCTCACAATCTTGCAAAATACCCATTAGTCCAATCCTTCAATGGTGCAAACGAACACAAGATATGTATGTACATAATTATATATAATTATATGCGTTGATGTCCCGTTAAGGAATTTTTAAGTTTGTGTTTTTATACACAATGACAATGCATGAAACAACCATCTTTTATGGTTATGTGGCGTTTGTAAGAAATGTGTTTAAAATTGGGGCCAATAAAATGTTCTAAAAAAAAGCAAAAGATTTTACACCCCGGGATTACACCACACAACCCACACAACTTAAAAATGACTCAAGGCAGCTTGGTCTATTTCTTATTTTTTACCATTATACAAATCATAAATCTTTCCAATATGTTCATTTCATAAATATAAATTGCCATAGGTGGACGATATGAATGGGATGACGGTAGTCCTGTGCAGTACACAAACTGGGGACCTGGACAACCGAGCAAAAGTACACGCAGTCCTCGATGTGTCCAGATTGTCAAGGACACAGGGTTTTGGATTACTAAATCTTGTTGGTCCTTCGCCAGATATATTTGTAAAGCCAGGAAGTGTGAGTTATAAGTTATAAGTGAGCAATAAGGTAGGCCAAACGTATATGTTTTTGTACAGCACTGTGTGCTCACAAGACAAGTAGGCGTAAAAGTTCATGGTGCATTTGTTGTAAATATATATCGTATCTTTTTCTTGTGCCATTTAACAAAATAATATTAATTAAGATGATTCACATCTGTTACCCGACCACACATTATGATATTATATATGTCCTTCTAGCCGGTGTACCATCCATGTCCCCAACGCCAACTTTGATTACATCCACACTGCCAGGTAAGCATTTCTAATTGAAATGTAATGAAAATACAAAATGGATACCAAATACAAAATAAAAGTTAATTTGCCAAAGGAAATCAGTTATTCATCTAGAATTTAAAAAAAATATTTTGTAAAGAATAAATAAAGAATAAATGAATAAAGAATAAATGATTTTTATATTTGATATTAAATATATATAGTAAAGATATTTCATTGATACCAGACAATTCTTATACATTTACAGGGGCAAAATGTAAATATGATACAGATGGTATAGTGTTTGGAGGTAACTGCTACCGTTTCATTACAAGAATGCTGGCTGACGCTGATCTAGCTGAAAAGGAGTGTCTGAAACTCAGAGGTCACCTGACATCCATCAGATCACGTGAGGAAAATGACTTCATTAAGGAGATGCTAATGGTGCAAAAGCCTCCGGGGGACACAACATGGATTGGACTAGAAAAAACTGGTTAGTCATTTATATTATAGAATAAAGCAATGAATTGAAATGATGAAACGTGTAACAATAAGTAAACTTTTCACAGCACACAACCCCCAGATACAGCGGGAAAATTGTCTGTCCAGAAATTCTACCCGCTAGTACTTTTGCTTGCTCTACTTATTTTATTGTCTGTTTTTGTTCTTATAGTTGTCATTTTTCTCACCTTGAATGACACTGCATGCCCACCAACCACCCATCCTTCACTCCTCCCATGTGTTAGTGTTTGATACCTGACTGCCTACCTGCCTAGTGTGTGTGTAGCCTTGAGGCAAGGCTACACACACACTAGTGGCAGGCAGTGGTAGGCAGTGGCAGGCAGCGGGAGGGGCAGTGGCTGGTGAGTGAGTGTAGTGTGTGAGTGAAGGTGCAGTGTGTATGAGAGCTCCGACAGGGTTGGGATTCTAAACCAATCTTTATATTTAAAATTGCAACTTTCCTGTACCAGATTATACATAAGTCGTCCCCTAAAAAGGCATGAAGAGGAACAAAACTTGCCATTCAGATGATGTAATGGTACCCATTTAGATGGGAAAACATAAAAAACAGGTCGATGGGTGTGAGTTCTGTCTAACTGAGAATACCAGGGGTAATGGAGCAACGAAAGGAGGTTTAAAGGTAGTCTAAATCCGCCCTATAGGGGGCGGGGTCGGTTGCGCTTGGTCAAGCAATTGGGTTCCCTTTAGATATTTTTGCTATTTAAAGGGTACTGGCAGGGTATATTAATATCACAGCGTCTCTGTGGGGCTGGAAATCTGGTAAAGTCTTGAATTTGGAAAGATAAATTCAAGGCCAGAAAAAGACTAGAAAATGGATATTTTTGTTGAAGGCCTTGGATAATCATTACCTATATGGGCCTTGAATTCTGTTGTTATCTATTAAATGACCTTGAAATTTTTAAAGATTCTGTTTCCTACCATACTGTTTCCCCTGATTCACCCCTCGCACTGGCAATGTAAAAATTGAAAAACGGTGATTGTTATAAAATATGAATTAAAAACCCGGTTAAATACATCATTGGCTATGAAAAGAAATAACCCAGCTCCCATCCCTAAAGTTCTGAAAAATCATTGATATCAACCTAGAAAATCGCTAAAATGGGCCTGGAAAGGCCTGGAAAAGCCTTGAATTTCTTCAGTGCAAAATCTATGAAATTAGAAAACTTGTGTAAAATATCGTGAATAATAATCATTGCATAATTGGTCCTTAATTGTTCCAAAATCAAGATCCAGCTGCTTAATATAGCAAATATTTTCTTCTTATGTCTATTTGGGTTTCAGGTGGAGGCCTGTGGATGTGGATTGATAGGTCCCCATCAGGCTATACAAACTGGGAAGTTGGACAGCCTGGAAATCCAGATCATTCTTGCGTAGTACTCTCCACAGTTACTGGAAGATGGAGTGATCGCGCTTGCAAAACACCCACTAATTTTGTCTGCAAAGGTCCAGATAGTAAGCCTGTAAATTTCTTTGTTGTTTTTATACACAATATCAACTACATATAATCCTGACCCATTATCCTGAAATGGGAACACACATCCCCTTTGCCTTCTGTATCACCCTGTAGAACTATAGTATCAGTAAGTGCTTATACTGGTGACAGTGTTTCAGATTAAGGTAAATGACTACAGTGCTTTACAGTTAACAGTTGTACCTATCTTTTGGTAGTTCATCATTATATCATTGCGTTTCCTGGGAGGAAACATGTAGCAGAAGCATAGTCAATGTTATTTGTATACTAGTTGCAGTATACTGGTACCATTATGTCTGTTGAAAAGTCAACTGAAGGAAATTAGTTTGGTGTTTTTGTTCATTGTTATTTCTATCTATGTGTTTCATATTTTATGTCATGACCATAAAATAAGGGTGAAGGAAAAAGGAACAAAGGAAGCTAGAAAAATACAATGTAAAAGAGCCCTAAGAAAATTTGATGAATCAAGTCTGCAGCAGAATATTCATTTTTATCATCTACTGTCATCATTTTATTATGTCATCATTATATATTTTCTTTTCTATATAAAATTAAATATTCTATTGGCCTTGAATTGAATAAAAAAAAAAAAAAAAAAAAAAAAAAAAATTTGCAGTATTAAAAATATCATCATGTCCATCATATTATAATGGTTAATCAAAGATAAGAAGTGTACTAGTGTGAGATCATCGTGTTATGTGTACTGGAAGTCTAATATCTCTTGTATTATTGAGTAAATCTGAAGAGACTAGATCACCATTACTTGTCACATTACTTAAAAAGCATGTCAAATGAATGGCAATCAAGCAGAATAACAGAATTTCTTTACAATATTATTTTCTGCAGAGACTTTTGGAGTAGTTGCCTCTAACCAACTTTTAGATTTATATGTATTTATTTGAAAGGGAGGAATTGGGCAGGAGATGAGGATAGAGGTGCTTTTTTTTACTCAGTCAAAACCAAATGACCTTCCAATACATAGCAACAATGTCTGCCTAGTATCTATGAATTTGTGTGAATTCTAGTGCTCAAATGAAATATAATATAAATTTAGGAAAGAATATTCATCAATTAATATCACAATACTTAACATCATGAATTGATTATTATTAGCCCCAACAATGGTGAATATATTTCTTTCTTTGATATTCTTCAGCGCCACCAGTCACAGGAGCACCCACATCATCTCCAACATTTCCAGGTTTGTTTCAATATATTTAGGAAAAGTGATTATTAAAAAGTAATTACTAAATGATTGTTTCATTTATTTTGTAGCTCGCACAACCCAGGAAGTACTCACCTTTGTTTTATATGATACTTTCAGTTACAAAGTGCACATACAATCCTGGATCCTACCTATTTGGAGATTATTGTTACAAGGTAAGTTTTGATGTTTGGTATTAGTGAACAGCTCATATAAAACAGCTGACAGTGAGTAGCCAGTGTATGTGTTACATAAAACAATTGTATGGCAATTTCTGCTGAAGCAACTAGCCTGTAATTGTGCTAATTACATATTACGTAATTGTGTAATTTTTCTAGTGGGTTTTGTTGGGTTGTCAGCATATGGATATTCACGATTTCAAAACCTTTTGCATCAAGTGCATTAGTTAGTCTTCAATTGAAGAGTGTTGATAAGTTATATTTTTGGTGCAGTGTTGAGTGTTCCAATGGCCTTAGTTGTTGATTATTAGCAATTTTGCTAGTTTGATGAGCATTGCCTGGTGGATATCATGGTAAATAAAACCATCATAATTGAAATAGGGAACTGTCTGGCTTTTATAGATATGCTGACAAGCTGATTCATTGATAAGATGGCATACACTTTGTAGGAGATAAATTGTGAAATAGTCTTTACTGAATTTGAAGGTGACTCAATAGGTTGTTTAAAAGGTAACCTAGATATTTATATTGGCTTACACCATTTTTTAATCTAGTAAAAACTAGTTATGTTAAGTTTTTAAAATTTCTTTCTTCCATACCAACATCAATTTTGTTTTAAAAGCGTCCACATCAGATTTGTTGGTTTGACGCCTGTTTGCTAAGATTATCTTGTTTAAAGTAAAACACTGGGCTGGAACACTTGCAGGACATACAGTTCAATTATGACTTATAATTGGGAACTCACATTATAATAATGGTTTCTGGGCAATGATATTGTCAGAATCAATCAAGTAATTTCTTTCCCGCTCTCCCAAACCCTTAGACTGGGTGCCTCCATATTAGTAGCTGTATGACACTAACTAGGGCTGTGCCACTTCCTGAGCTGAGCTAGGTGTGGTCATGGTCTAGTGAATCTGTAGTAAACAGTCAAAGTGGCTACTTTACTTCAAGGTCAACTTAGCTATAGGGCTGCACCCCAAGTTAGGCACATTGCTGTAGTAACCATTTTTTTCTTAATCCTTGGATAAGAACATGTTTTCTTTGTTCTTTGTTCATAAGTTCACCCCATCTCATCTCATAAAATCCAACACCATCAAATCTCGCCAAGTTTATCATCAGTAGTAACAGATTAACTACACATGTCAAAAATGGTATCTATCTTACTATAATGAATTGTTTTGTGTATCATAATATATATATATTTACGTTCTCTCCACACTGGAAATTGTAAAAGATCTCAACATCAGTGCGCCACGAAAACCACCTGAATTTGTGAGACCCATGTCTGATGTCTTTTGAATAAAAATATTTTCCAAAACGTGAAAAAAAATAAAATTGTGCAATAGGGATTTTCTCTGTATTTTTCTAAGAATAAAAGACCATCATTCCATACCTGCATAAGTATAGTGCAAATTTTGAGTAAAAGGAGAGAATTAAGTGTAGGATGGAGGACGAGAGTCTGTTCTCTTAACAGAGAACAGAGTCCAGTGAGTGGCAGCTGCTAGTCAGCGCTTTGCGAATGTTATTTGGATATATTTAGGCCGTTTTTCTTAGCACACAGTGAAACATTATTATGGATATTTTGTTTTTCAAATCACCAGCCTTCCCCTTCCCCCAGCACCCAGTGCAAACCCACCCTCCGTCCTCACCTCCGTCCCGTCCAGGCCGTGTAAAGTGACAGCTCTACACAGCCCAACAAGTAGAGGATGATAAAAAAAAAGCTGACAGACCCGGGCAAGGTTTGAACACTCAACCTTCACGCCTGCAGTCCAGTGCTCTAGCCGCTGAGCTACGGAATTGGTAGTAGCAGAGAGGTTGAACTTTGTGAGTCATATGAGTGGGGCCAACACATGTGTAGCGGTGGAAAGTGGCCGAAATCGTTTATTCTACAGCTGTTTGGACAACGGCCTTATACGAGCAGTAGGGTTATAGGAAGGGCATGCTGATTCCGTGACTGGAATAGCTCGTCACATGTGTTTTTAAAAAGTTAAATGCAATATAGGTGATATCCTCTACCTACCTTGTCCCAACCCTGTGGGTCTGGGGCGCCTGCGCCAAATCTCAGGGGAGTTACCTCGACGGCAACTAGTGCTGCCATCTTTTGGGCGCTTTTCGTCGAGTCCTCTAGCATGCTTATCCTCCAACTTCAATTGTTTGTTTATAATTGATGTGACCAAATCCACCCACCCCCTACCACCCTGCAACGATTACTGCCTCATCAGTGACCAGTATTCTCAACTTTGATTGTTTGTTTATTATTGGCCAATCCAGTCCCAATACACATTTGCCATTACCTCGAATTATTCACAATATGCACCACCTTACACTTCCTACCACTGTTCTATATTGGTCTTCACCAATACATAAGTGATGTGCTACAGTGAAATGAGTCACAAGTTGCAAAAATAGGATTTTGAGATGTGGGTCGGATTTTTTAGGAATGTACAATGGAACGTCCGGTATGGGATGAGCAGGGCAAGAAATTGGCCAAGGAAAATTATAGAAATCATTGTTACAAACTATCTGGTCCTCTTCCTATATGTCTAAGGATTCTGTAGATATCAATTATACTTACTAATGTCTACCATGTCAGTTTTTATAAAAGTTTGAATGGGATAACGTTTTCTCCTGGAACATCCGGTATGAAAATCTATACTTTATTATATGAATGGAAATAAAACAAGTTGCATAGATCACAGAAACTCATAATTAGATTTGAAATATACACTATACCTTCATCAACCATCTACATGAATTACAAGTTCTTATTGCCAGCCATCATTCTGGGGCATATCATCAAAACCAACTACCATTAACATCTTTTTAATCAAATTTGTTACTGATTCTGAACACATTTTTCTTTTTATTCTTGCAAGAATGTCAGTGCACTGAAATATCAGAGATCATGCTTATATCAAACTTAGATATGTATAGAGCAATGTTCATTGTATTTTACCACCTCATTACCACTCAATATATCCCAGGAGTGTCCTTGAAAAACTTATGTTCTATACCGGACGTTCCATACCGGACGTTCTAAAAATGATTGACTATTAAACTCATATTTGTTGAAGATAAATTGTGTATATGTGAATATTCTTTTGTAACAAACTACAAAACACAACTAGGTGTGAATTGTTATGAAGATAAGAGATTTAATAGGCTTCTGATCCCCCTAGAGTTGTGTATACCGGACGTTCCATACCGGACGTTCCAAAAAATTATAAAGATAATATAAACTTATTCTCCTGGAACATAAATCATATATATATCAATATTCTGTTGGGATATACTACAAAACACATCTAGGTGTGCATAGCTATGGAAATAAGAGATCATTAGGCCTCTGATCCCCCTAGAGTCTGGTATACTGGACGTTCCATACCGGATGTTCCATACCGGACAAAAATTATTAGGACAATATGATAAACTCAAGGATCATAAATCATACATATGACAATATTCTCTGGTAACAAACTACAAAACATAACTAGGTGTGCATATATATATATATTGTGATATTGATGGAGTGTCTGTCATTTTCAGTTGAGCATTGGTCTCAGACTTACGGGTGGCCTCATTGGTGGTCCAAGCTTCTCACCCCATTATTTCCTTCTTTTTCTCCCTCCATTCTCATTTACTCTGACTATATAGATTTATTGGTCTGTCTGCCATCTTATAGACCAGATTGTTTGCCCGAAATATTGATAAAATCAATAAAAATAAAATAAAATGAGACAAAATAGTGAAATTCAAGGTGTACATCCAAATGGTTATAAAAAAAAATTTCTCAGAATTATATTTTGACCACTTCACATTTTAGGGTATATATAGGGGTATCTTCAGGTACAATATTATTGAGATTGAAATATTATTACTTGTATTTTTATGGGAAATTCATGGTTGGAGAACGTCCGGTATACAAGTGACTGGGGTATACCACATGAAATAACAGTTGAAATTAATTGCCTTATACATAAACACATAGAGTAGTCACCAATGATGACTAAAAAAACATAAAATGAGAGTGTGAGTATGTAAATAAAGTATAAAAGGGTTATTTAAAAAAACTGAAAGAACGTCCGGTACATAGGAACGTCCGAGATCAACTATGTATTAAGCTATATTTTTAGGCAATAATATAAGTTTTAACATAGTCTTAGCCATTGATAACTGTATTTATAGCCCAAGAGAAACTTTTTATGAACCAAATTTAATTCAAATATGGTTAACAATGACAGGAAATTGGATTAATAAGACCATTATTTCATATACAGAACGTCCGGTATTTACTTAACATGTCACCAGGAGATAACAAGACACTCTAAATCAACCAAACATTCCAAGAATATATTCTGATCACTTTTACATCATACTAAGCCAGATTGGAGTCAGAGTTATGAATGGCACATTATTAATGAAGTTCCAAAGAAATAATGTTTTGGTTCATACCGGACGTTCTGGTCTTGACTTTAGAGTGGGAAAAGTTAAATAGGTGATATTTGACCCCCTTCAGAATGCCATGTTTTGGTCAGTACAGCCACAACTACTTACTTCAACACATGATAACTCCATATTCTAACTATGGCAATATAAATTAAGGTTATGATCAATTCCTTAAGCCAACCTGTACAATTATACTCAAAAGTAAAATACGTTTACAACAATTTCATCTTGAAAAAAAGGAAATGAAATGAGATTAACACTGCAACACCTGCCTCGATTATTCCTTTGGCCATTCCAACCATACCATATGTAAACAGACATAGCATGACTGCTCCAGTAGTGTGATGAAGTGGGAAAAGCAAAGTCAGTTTATTTGTACCGGACATTCCCAAATTATACCGGACGTTCCGACTTTTATCTAACAGAGAATTTCTCCAATTAAAATGGTCATTCATTAGTTATTTCATGTGTATAGATATTAGGAAAGCTCTGGAATACTTAGTTCGAAAATCATATAATTCTGGTTGTTGTTGGAGGAAATAGAGGCAAGAAAAAAGTTGCATTAATTTGGAACGTCCGGTATCAAAAAAGTATAAAGTATGCGGTTCAAAACCATTCAGCTACTGACTCAAAAAATATGTACCTAAGCATAAAAAATATATTTGGCCAATATTCTATATATGTTAGGGAACAATTCTATGCATTTATTTCAAACCTAACTATACTTTTTTTTTATAAATATAATAACAACAGTTTATCATACCGGACGTTCCAGGAGGGCTAAAAGCAGTGTGACTTGTGAGTTTAATACTGTCAGATATACTTTAGAACATAAAAGAAACAAAATAAAGCAGAAACATGTAGAAAAATGGTTGAGGAACAAAGAGCAGTGATTGGATTTGGTGTTATTTATTTAGTTTGACCACAGACACACAACAAGTGTGAAAAGATGCAGCTTTTTCTTACTAAAAAGTGTTATTTTTTATATTTAAGACAATTTGTGTAATTAGCATTAAAGAAAATCATGCAAAGCTATTTTCAGATAGCCCAACATGTTCTCTTTCAGATGGTAGCAAGACCGTAATGTTATGACTATCCTAGAGCATACAATGGCCAGTATAACGTTTAAAGAACAGAAATTCAGCAATTGTACATTCCTAAAAATTCCGACCCATATCTATTATCTATTTATGGAGATTTCTTGCCTTCTCACCACCAGGATGTGTTCGATATAATTTGCAACATTGATTTGTATTCTCTAAATTCCAAATATTCATAATGTTGAAATGAACATTTACTATTTCTCTCATTGGATTCTAGAACAAAGGAATATATTCAATTTACTGTAGCAGGTTTCATTGTTAATATTTAATAAGCTATCCCTGGTAGGACTCACACAATTACACATTTATTCAATTCACAATTTAATAATGTATCAATGTGCAGACATCCGGGGTACAAAAGGAACCTTATAAAATGAATTAAGGCAATTAAGGTTTTAGTCCCTAACTTAGCACACACCACTATAGAAATACTACCTTACACTGGTCACGGTCTGCTGATCCACTTGACACTTGACCTCAATTCTCAAAAGTAAATACATAAATATTTAGCTGTATTTTTACTGTTGAAATTGAATGAAAGAGCTCCCTGATGTCTTTCTGCTGCCAGTATTTGTTGTGATACATCCATATGCTTTATAGGTTTGCATTTCTAAAACAGGTAGAAGTCAGGGACTATAAATATTTAGCTTAGATTACAATATATACTGTCTGAGTGCATTCACTTCCATTGAAACGGAAGTTTACTAGACCTCCTTCTTGTCATTTATGCATAGCACACTGGGAAGACACTGGCCCAGTAACAGACAGAGTCTTCTCTATTAAATGCTGCGTTACAGCCACACACATTAATATTATTGGATTATTCATTATAGTGTGCATAACATAATATCTTAGTTTTCCTCAATGTCTGAACAGAGGATATAGTCAGTCCAGTGTCCCCCTTTAAGTCTTCTCCATGTTATGACACATTTTGTCAAGATCTGATCCATGAGTATATAATATATGTCTGAATCATCCTATGAATATATTGCCATGACACTCTACATAATCAAATTCTAGTACACCATCTATCTATGCAATCTACGCTGGTTGGTTGAACTAAAATTATTTGTCTGTCTGACCAGATCCTCTGTCTAACATACTGTTATGACCCAATGTACACCGTTATATGAACAAGACCATTGTGGAAGGTATGTTACAACATCTGGTATATCCACATACCTGACAGGATGGACAGGCTGGACGACAGCCTGTAGACACACTTTGCAATGTACACCTTCTATTCAGTCATTAAACACTTAAGATCTACCAGCTTTGGTGTCCACATCATTATATTCTCAGCTACCACGATTTTAATTTAATATAGAGTAGTTATTATTCTTTAGGGAATAGTACATTTATTTATGTGTATCATAAACACCATGATATCACAATACCTGCTTGAAAACCATTTTGCCTTGTGTCTAGGATATCATATGATTCTAAGTCATGCATTATACTTTTATGAACAATCTTTCCATCTATATCTGTCAAGATAGGCAGAGAAGAATGGTAGAAGAAATCTGGAAACAAAATGAGAAATAAAATACCTAAAACCTTATGCTATTTTAGAGATTTAGGCAGTGCTTGTAAATCTCTTGCAAAGATTTCTTTGCGATCATTACAGTTTTTACTTGAAAAAATACCAATTCCTAGAACTACTTTTATTATTGTTTATTTTCCATAATATTATATATAGTTAAGTAAAAATATAAAAAAGAAAGCTAATTTGTAACAGATAAATAGTATAATTCCATCAAAACGTATTTATATTGTTATGTACCTCACTTTGATTAAACTAGGTCTCTCTGGATGATCAAATGAAATTTGCCTATGCAAGGCAAATGTGCCGTGTCAAGGGAGGAGACTTGGCTACGATCACAGACCAGGAGACTAATGACTTTATTGTGCAGTTGATTAGTCTGGATCCTCGCATTGAGAAACAAAATCCATGGATAGGACTAATCCGCACAGGTAACTAAATAAGAATTAATCAAATTTATTAAGTTCAATTTCTGAGAAAGGCACACTGTCATGAGCTAGGTTGTTAAAACAATTAATGTATAGCTTAGCTTAAAACTATTTGATTTCCCATGTGATTGCTCAATTTGGGGTTAATGAAAATAATTTCTGTCCCAATAGATCTGGTTTGTGAAATTAAGGTCACAAAAAGGATGCCCTGTGGCCCAGCAGATATTAATAGACGCCTTTGCAGAGATCAAGATTGCTGCTGGGATACCAAGACACCTGGCTCCCCCAAATGCTACAAACCTGCAGGTTTTGACTATTACCACTGCTATATAATTTCTTCTCAAACCATGGTCATAACTATGTAAATTTAAATTAGATGATCATGGAATCATGCTCTAATAGAAAACTGTTTGCTTTATAGTTGATATTCGAGGAAAATTGGAATGGAAATGGGTAGATCAAACAAAGTATGAATACAAAAACTGGGCCCCAAAATATCCAAGTACCAACACTAATAAGGGATGTGCAGTAGTTGGATATTATGATGGATTGTGGAAAGATGATGCTTGCCTTGAACAAAGAGGTTATGTGTGCAGATATCCATTTGGTTAGTATAAAATTTATTGTCAACAGGTATCAGAGATTTGCTTCAGGGGGGTTACAAGATAGGCATTTAATATTATGATAACATTTTGGGAGGTGATATTCATAAAGGAATCTTTTCATTTTTTCAGGTGTTCCAGCACAAACAACTGTCACAGGTAAGATATTCAGTACCATGCAAGACTATACTCTAGTTTATCTAAAGGAGGACCCTAGCTGTCATCTTTATGAGGGACACTTCCTCTTAATGTTGCCTTTATCCTTCTTTATTCCTCCCACTTTATTGTAAGGTTTACTTATCTTATTATTTTTTTTAATTGAAATATGATCAATTCATCATTTCAACCCCAGCCCTAACCGATATGCAGCGATATTCTCACCCTCTACCATCTATTATTTTATTTATATTTGGATGAGGAAGTAATAAATTCATGAAAATAAGATCAGTCCCATTGAATTCCAGCCATAATTAATCAATAAACACTTTTGCCAATTACTGGAAAAGTAAAAAAATAACATACTCTATCTATTTTTGCATATTGATGAATAATATTCTAAATATATTTCAGTTCAACCGTGTCCATACAGGGATAATGCCATCCTACTGGGAGATTTCTGCTATCATGTTGCTACAACCTCAATTCTAACACGTTCATCTGCACGGGCTCAGTGCTTGAAGCAGGGCGGAGACCTTGCATCTATTCATGGAGATGGAGAGAATGCATTCATTTTGCAAGACCTTATGCGGATGAATGGAGAAGTTGATGCTTACATTGGCTTATGGAAACAAGGTATATTTGAATAAAGATACATGATATCTTCATTCTAAAATACAATTAATGTGAGATAATTTGGAATCAGTCAAAAACAATGATGGGTATTGTATTTTGACCATAGGACTGAATACAAGAACTTTTGCCTGTGACCAAGGAAACAATGGTTTCCTCCCCTTCCCCCCACACAATTGATCCCCACTCCTCTACTCACTCAACACAGGAAAAAATGTTGCCAAGGACTCCAATCATCAATGTATGTTACCTTAGTTAGAAGATGTCAGGCCATACAATATTGCATTGTCGCTGGCATTGGGTATTAGGCAAGGTCTATAATATACAATGTACTGATCTACTCAGTCGACATAGGCCTAATTAGTCAAACTAGCCTAGCCTATTGTTTACTTAATTATGTATGAAAAGTTTCTCTCATATCTGCCTTATTTAAGGACTGACCTTGATAAAAATACATATTGTGATGTGAACTTGGAGACTAACAATATTTTGTTTCCCAATCGGCGCTCATACTGGCTTCGGCGGGGGACAACCTTAAAAAATCAGCAATAGATTTGTAGCTAACAAAAATCATGAATGAAACATACATACAGGTTGAATAACGAGTTGAAGGAGCATGAATATTGCTTGAGTTGTGTAGCAACAAGTGCAGTATTCTAAGCGACTGAAACCAACCAGTTAGTCAGATTTATTATACATGTTTTCAATCATGAAAATAGAAACAAATCAAGTCATAAATATGAATTTTACCAGTAGTCTTAGTAAAATAACCAGATTGGTTGCCATGATAACCCTACATAAATCACTAGTGAAATTCGCACTATGCTTAAATCACTCTAGATACGTTGTTTTCAGAGCAATGTGTGTATAATAGATACAACTAACAAGTTAGTTGAAGGGGTATGAATATTGCATGTGTTGTGAAGCAGCACATGAAATTTTGTAAGCAACTGAAACCAATGAGTTAGTCAACAGATATTATTATGTGGTTTCAATCATGAAGATAGAAAAATTGAGTCATAAATTTGAATTTCAATGGTAATCTTAGTGAAGAAAGCAGATTGGTTACCATGAAAACCCCACATAACTCATTAATGAAATACGTACTATGCATAACTCACTCTAAATACTTTGTTTTCAGAGCAACAGCCTGTAATGTCTCCTACTTGATGCAAATCAGTTAATTTTGCTGTTGTTTACTTAAATCCTTTCTAATATTATGTTGTGCAGTTTACCTTCATCTTAATTCTTCCATCTATTAAAGGGAGTTACTGAATGAGTTCCATGATATTATGCATAACATTGCTTCCCTCAAATCCCTGAAATGACAAATTCGACTGTTTCTAAAGGTCAGAGCTGGACATGGAGTGATGGAACCCAGTTGGATTACTTTAACTGGGGTCCTGGGGAACCCAGTCTTAAGGGAGAGTGTGTGAAGCTGGCCACTGTGACTGGTAAATGGATAGAAGTACCATGCGGGCAAACAAATGGCTTTGTGTGTAGATACAGCATGGGTAAGTGCAATAAAGTACCATTTTCATGAGAAACTATGGTTAAGGGCAATCAGGTAGCCAATTTCAAATCAATTTTAACACAAAGTTCTTGGAAGAGCATTCATGAAACTCAATTTTTCTTATAGCATATTCTTATTCCCCTGTGAACGAAACTGTAATTATTATTATTGAAATAAAGAGAGAGAGAAAGTATCTATTCATTTATTTGCATGTGATAAACCAATGACAGATTTCTTATCTTTTCTTTTACAAGGAGTAATATTAAGTACAACCCCAATGATGACACCAACTTATAAATGTAGGTGTGTTTCTATCAATTCTACCAATTTAACAAAATCCTAATTTCTATGGTATTTGTATGTAAAAATAAAAGTGGCACTAACATAAAAAGCAATATGCCCTATATACAGATGTTAAATTAATAAGCATTTCAGTTTCATTGTTAAGAGCAAAATGTATTTTCTTTATCAATAGATGTACAATGCCCACTAGGAATTGAAGCTGTACAACTTGGTGATTATTGCTATCATGTGAGCACAACCAGTATAGTTTCTTGGGCAACAGCAAGGGCAAAGTGTCAACAGATGGGAAATGGTGCTGATCTGGCTAGTATATTTAATAATGATGAGAATGCCTTCATATACCGAGATCTTATACGAATGAATGGTGAAGTAGATATCTGGACTGGTGGAATAGATGCTGGTATGTATATACATTTCTGGCAACAAAGATGTTGCATTGATTTTCTTCAAATTATAATCGTGAATTATTATTATCATATCTGTTAATTCCATGTGGTGACAGGGCGAAATTGGTTATGGGTGAATGGGGAGAAAATGTCCTACCTGAACTGGGGCCCCAATGCTCCCAGCAACAATGGGGGATGCATGCGCATGGATAAATACACTGGGAACTGGCTTGATTCAAACTGTCATGATGTTAATGGTTTTGTGTGTAAAATCCCAATTGGTGAGCAAATACTCTTAATCAATCAATATTTGGCATAGTAATTTTTTGATCCAAATAATCATTGTATCAAAATTCCATCATATAATACAATATTTATATGTTTCTAACCATTTGAGCATACCATCTACGTAATGATTAAGGAAAAAGGGGTACTGTCATAATGAGGGGAAAAAATGGGTACTACTGAAATATTACTGAGTTAATTGCAAATACACATCACACCATGTGTAACATTGTTCTTCCGAATATTTTCAGCTCCTCCAGCTACTCATTCACCTACAGATCCTACCCATGCAGGTAATGGGAAATATGATTTTTTCAATAAAACATTTGCGAAATAATGATTTAAAATACATGAAAAGGAAGTCAGTCCCTGGGTCTTTGCTTGATATTTCATATAAGTGGATTTTAGAAGATCAACAATCTATTCATATATAAGTTCATTCCTGAAATGTAAAATCAAATTCAAATTGTAATTTAGAATTTTAAACACTGATTTGTAAAGAATGTATGATTTTTACATTTGATCTTCAATATAATACAGATATTTCATTGACACCAGACATTTCTTATGCATTTACAGGGGCAAAATGTAAATATGATACAGAAGGTATAGCATTTGGAGGTAACTGCTACCGTTTCATTACAAGAATGCTGGCTGACGCTGATCTAGCTGAAAAGGAGTGTCTGAAACTTCATGGTCATCTGACATCCATCAGATCACGTGAGGAAAATGACTTCATTAAGGAGATGCTCACGATCCAAAAGCCTCCGGGAGATACAACATGGATTGGGCTAGAAAAAACTGGTTAGTCATCTATATCATAGAATAAACTGCGAAAAAATGACTCCAATGAGGAAATGGTATGGTTATGGTTATGGATGTAAGAAGAAGGTCGGCCTTTCAAAGGTGTATTATTAAACAAAGTGCACTAGTCAGCTAGGGAAGTACGCACAAAATTTCCAATTTTGTATGCTTTCCTCAGGTCGTCAAGTGTAACTCCTTGCAGTGCTGCACAGTGAGGTCACCCAGGTGTAATGCATAAACATATTGCAATAATAGCAGGGGTGGGCGTAGTGAAACTGTATGTGTAAAGAAACATGCATGGTTTCCTCATGGTCTTAGATATTTTCTGTTGGATAGGAGCATTTCACAGAAGAATGTCATTAAAGGATTATAGATAATTGAAAGTGTTTGAGCAATGACTGAAATAATACTGTCCTCTGCGCCTACAGTGCCTTGGGCATTACTGACCAGAAGTGGAAAAACGGCCCCTCAATGTCGGCCATTAATCCTATAATAACAATGATGGAAAGTTGTTATAACTTTACACCAATATTGTAGAGTTCCAAAAATATTGTGTACCTTCCCTATTTAGGTATGGGGTATGTACATGACCGTAGAGTAATGTAGACTCATTTGAGGTATGAAGGTAGGCGTGGTCGCTCCCCCTAGAAGTAGTTTGTGCAATTGTATTGTTGTCTATATATCATTCATTTGTGCTCTGGCATCGGTAGCGTCACCTTTTTTTTTAATTTAATACTGTTTTGGGGTCATAGACTGCCGTGGCCACTGTACTTGTTTTGTTATGCACTTGTCAATTGAAACCCCCCCCCCCCACCCCCGGGGAAGTGGGGGAATGGTAGGGGAATGTCTGAGAAAACATTCCCCCACCCAGGTGGAGATTTCCCTTAGTTTACAGCAATATCAACTGGATGGGTGGGGGAATGTCCGCCAATGCTCACTTTATACCTTGGTTCTCAAGAGGGGTTAGTGGGGGTAGGGGTGGGGTTAGTGGAGGGGTTATGGAAGGGGTATACAGTGTTTGGACAGCAACCACCCCCTATATAGTGTTTCAATAGTGTCAGATCTGTACCTGACTGGGGTATACTCTAATACCACTGGGTGTCATCTTTGAACTATACAGGCTGCAACCACCCTCTATATAGTGTTTCAACACTGTAAAGTCTGAACATGCCTTGCTGAACATGATGGGGGACTCTTCTTCCAATGTACCCTATACTAGAAATGTCAAGATCCTTTAGTGTTGGAGGTAGGGTTAGGGTATGGATTAGGGTATGGGGTCCCCAGGGGTTGGGGTGGGGAGGGCTCATGGGAGGGGGTTGTTGAGGAGGTTAGGGTTAGGGGTGATGGAGGGGGGATATGTCACAAGTCTCCTGTAGGTATATGCATGCCCCTCCCCCAGAAATTTGTTTTTTTCATCAATGGAGTCTTTCTAGGCTCTCTTTTGATGATAGGAAGCATACTACCCCCACCCTCTGCCCTGCCCACCCACACCCCTACCCTCTCCTCCCCTGTGTCTTATCTGACATTAATTGCCCTGATAATCCTCCTCCTCCTCATGGGTGTCTGATTGTAGGCATGGATGTATGTATGGATGTATCTATGTATACATGAGTATATATTATATACATGTATGACTGAATGCATGGGTGTATATATGTGTATGCATGGGTGTATGAATGTATGCATGGGTGTATAAGTAGATCTTAAACAGAGTGTACTTACCCCTCAGATGACCATTGACCCAACCCTCAGAGATATACAAAACTGTATGTCATGATGTTTAGAATTCACATCTGATTAATGAAAATTCAAAAATATATTTTTTCCAGCTCTACAGAGCTATGTCATCCAAAAACACCATTTGCAGGACTTGTCTTAGAATGGCCCTTATATTTTTTGCATTAACAGTTTGTCTAAAAAAAGTGTCCTCTGAAAAAATGTGCCCCAGGGGGTCGGGGATTTACAGAAATTTCTTGCCCTGGGGGGTCGGGGATTTCATCAAATTTCCCAAAAGGCCAGGGACATTCCCCCACATCCCCGGGGGTGGGGGGGGGGGGGGTTGCAATTGACAAGTGCATTATATCCTAAGAGACTACTTTCCAACAACGTTCCAATAAACTAACAGCCACCTATTCTTGTAAAACTACTGGGTACATAGAGTTCCTTCCAACAAACTTAAAACTTGTCTATTTAGTTTCAACAAACTGAGAACTTGACTGTTATAATATTATGCACTATTACAACAACATTGAAAAATTCCAATTCTAAGGGTGAGTCTTGCCAGGGTGTGTGTGGGGGGGGGGGGCCGTGGGTGAAGCATGCTAAACATTGCAGCTGTGTGAGATCTGAGATTTGAGATTTCCATCCTAGTCCTTTTTGAGAGATTAAATTGCATAGCAGGAACACATTCAGGACCAGTCAGAGATCTAAGGGTGAGTCCAACCAGGCCTACTCGATTCAATGGAGGAGTGGCAGGTTATGCCAGCCCTATAGTGTTCCTAGGAAAGTTATATAGTGGGGAAAAAAACCTCCCCAAAAGCCGTAGAATACGACACAAACAAAATGATGGCCTCCTATCTTTTGTAATTACAGGTTACTTCCATCCAACAGCTTTGTGTTAGTATGTATTAATTAAGGTTGTAAGTGTCTGTTAGGCGGGCGGACAGGCGGGAATTCAAGGAACTAATGCATGAAACAATAGAAGTCAATATATTTTGTTCAAACTTTGTATTGAGAAAGAACATGGTTGGGGGAATACAAAATGCAAAACAAACTGGATGTTATCATATTATTTTGTGTTTTGGGGATGAGTGAAGTTTACTTCCCTTCACTATTGATTTCAATGGGGGAGGCTCATTGTGGTACAAGTTTAGCTGAATAACTTTTTTTAGTTCAATAACCCCTTATTTTTTTTAATTGGGAGGGTAGAAAAACATGTCAGTAATGTATATGCAAATTTTAAAGAAAATCGTATGATTCAATCATATGCTATTGGGGAAAATGCAGAAAATACCCGTTTTCCCCTAAACTTCTATAGTGAACAGTAATACATATCAGTGGTCCCTGAAATAAAAACTAATCCAATGACATATGGTTTTTGGGGGCTTTTTGGGTTCCCCAACCATGTTCTTTCTAAATCCAAAGTTTAAAGAAAATTACATGATTCATTTTTTAAGTAAACACTGATAATTAAGGAAATGTTGGCAACCAAGGGAATTTTAATGCCCCCCCCCCCGCCTACACACAGACACATAAAGGTGTAATCAACACATTAACAATCTCAGGAAGTATTGATATCAACTCAAACAGGCCCTATAATGTCTTTGTTAGAGATTCGAGAGTTGCAGTTAAAATATATATGAAATCAGAAAATTGTTGTAAAATATTTGAATAATCGTTCCTTAGTGGTTCCATAATCCAAGTTCTCATCTTCATTGAATAACTGATCCTGAGTGGTTCAGCTGCTTAATATAGTAAATATTTTTCATTTGGGTTTCAGGTGGAGGCCTGTGGATGTGGATTGATAAGTCCCCATCAGGCTATACAAACTGGGAAGTTGGACAGCCTGGAAATCCCAATCATTCTTGTGTAGTACTCGCCACAGTTACTGGAAGATGGAGAGATCGTGCTTGCAAAACACCCACCAACTTCATCTGCAAGAGTCCAGATAGTAAGCCTGTAAATTTTGATGTTGTTAATATATGAATATAGCATGTAATGAGAGTAGTGTCTAGGAGTGTATACAATCAATGTGCACTCGTTTTTACCAACCTGAGGATCTCTCTTGAACTTGTCAGGCCTTGAGAGAGATCCTTAGGTAAGTAAAAACTAATGGGAATTGTATAGTATCCTAGACACTACTTGAGTTACATTCTATTTTTATATCACGATCTCATATTTAGAAAAAAAGTCAGAAACAATTTCTTTATTTACCAAGTTGTACAATGATCCGCCATATTGAATGTCCGAAGCGTATGACCTTACAAATGTGCCAGATGACAGCATAGCAGAATGGTGGCAGTTCATATTTTACTGGAGGCCGGTCATGAAAAAAACAATTCCATCTGTTGAGGTGTAAATTACACAATTCACCTTGTGTAAAGGAGGTGTAAAGTATGTTGAAGAAGTAGATTATGTTATAAGATAAGGAGCTAACTTATTTAGGCATAGAGATTGACACCCAGAGCTATGTCTCTAGGTTGCCTAAGAGAATTAGAGGACTGTGGAAGGCCTTGGTCAAGGCTACAAAAGATAAACATTCTATGAGCAAAGAGAGCTTGCAATCATCAGCAGGGAAAATGAACCGGGCATCGAGAGTTATTTGCAGTGCTGGAACTTTTACTAGAAGGATTATAGACAGGATAAGAATCTTTAAAGGGCCCACTCACAGAACCTGAGTGACCAAGGGGATGAAAGCAGACTTCCAGTGGTGGTTTGGGCTGCTACCCTTCTTATGTTTTATGGTTTGCTATATCGGTCCAATGTGCTTCCCCCTTTGGGGGGCATTTGACAAGGATAGTCACCTGTGCATAAGGGATTTAGCATTTAGTAAGAAGGGTGTACAGGTTGTTACGCTGGTCTAAGACGGACCAGTTCAGAACCAAGCAGAAGATACTTCCTTACCAGCATATCAAAAATCACCCTCTCTGCCCTACAGCCACTGCCTTCAATGCTTGGGACTTGACAGGCAGCCAGAGGGACCTGCTTTCCCAGGCTTGTCACTGGGGGCTTACAATCAGCATACAAAAGAATCTAGACTCAATGCCTTGAAGAGAGAAGGAGTAAACACAGTAGGCCTTGGCAGCCACCACTGTTGTTGTGAAGGCACTTCTTTAAGGTGGGATTAAACGAATAGAAGATACAATCTCTTGGAAATTGGGCCATTAATAATTACGTCTCATACACCATCTCAACAAGCGAAGCCCTATGGGAGACAATGAAAGTCATGGCAGAGGCTATTGTGGCATCACCTGATCCTTTTTAGTACCACCTACTTGACCCTTTGGGTTTCTGGATCTACAAACTCAGGCTGCAGCAAGGAAAGCTCTCATGCAGATCTTATAATATAAATGATATTTTGCTGCTATTTACATTTATGGACTTTAACTAGCAAAGTGCTTGTTTTGTGTTTCATTGTGACATACCATGGTGTGTATATATACTAGAATAAAATTATCACAATTGCTGCTGTACCAACATTTGCTGCCTTTATATTCTGCATTTATATCATGTTTCATTACCTTATGTAACATGATGCACGCAGCTTATAGTTGTCAATAAATGACTTATCTCAATACTCAGTGTTTCTTTTAAAAATGTTTCTACTCATTGTTGAAATCTAGAATATCTATGACTATCAAATATATGACCAAAATGTCTGCCTTTGTGTGAATTTGCGTCAATTCTAGTGCTCAAATGAAATATATATTTAGGAAAAAATATATATTATACATATTCATCAATTAATATTACAATACTTAACATCATGAATTGGCTGTTATTAACCCCAATAATGGTGAATATATATTTCTTTCTTTGACATTCTTCAGCGCCACCAGTCACGGGAGCTCCCACATCATCTCCAACATTTCCAGGTTTGTCTCAATATATTTAGGAAAAGTGATTATTAAAAAGTGATTATTAAATGATTGTTTGTTGTGATCTTTTCTTTCAATTATTTTGTAGCTCACACACCCAAGGAAATACTCACTTTTGTTTTATATAATACTTTCAGTTACAAAGTGCACATACAATCCTGGATCCTACCTATTTGGAGATTATTGTTACAAGGTAGGTTTTGATGATTGGTAGTAGTTTTACAGATATATTACTCACAGGTAGTAGCCTTGTTGATAGAATACCACTGAAGTTATTATAAAGTTCCTGTGAGCCTATGTGTGAAATGCAGCAGTGGAAGTTTATGTTAAAACTCCCTATTAGTCCATGTTGGATGCCTAGAGCTGGGCCTCACTCCCACAGAACTGATCCAGAAACAAAATGAAAAATGAAATACCTAAAACCTGTTTTAGAGATTAAGTAGTGCTTGTAAATCTCTTGCAAAGATTTCTTTGTGAGCATTATGACTTTTAACTTGAAAAAATACCAATTCCTAGAACTACTTTCATTATTGTTTATTTTCAATAATATTATTAATAGTTAAGTAAAAATAAAAAATAAAGCTAATTTGTAACAGATTAATAGTATAATTCCATCAAAATGTATTTATATTGTTATGTACTTCACTTTGATTAAACTAGGTCTCCCTGGATGATCAAATGAAATTTGCCTATGCAAGGCAAATGTGCCGTGTCAAGGGAGGAGACTTGGCTTCGATCACAGACCAGGAGACTAATGACTTTATTGTTCAGTTGATTAGTCTGGATCCTCGCATTGAGAAACAAAATCCATGGATAGGACTAATCCGCACAGGTAAATTAATCAAAATTAATCAAATCTATTTAGTTCAATTTCTGAGAAGGGGACACTGTTGTGAGGTTGTTAAAATAATATATATGGTCAATTCTCACAAAACGGGCCCACAGGCATTCCCAAGCATGCAAGGGTGATATATCGATAGGGGTTGACAGTTCAAATCAAAGTTATATATCAACAAAGGCAGGGAAACTATGGCTTTGTGTATCTAGAATAGACTAGACAAAAATATAATGTTCATAAAATATTTTTTATTTCTCCTTTTAATGAGCTCATCTAGGGATAGAAGAAAAATCTAGTCATTATTTATACGTCCAAATTATATCCCAACACTTTTTGGTTCACTTTAAATAAAAATGTTACAAAAGAAATTTCAAACAACAGTGTTTATAGCAGAGCTAAAAGGGTAAACACAATGCCAGTTGGGGAATTTCTAATGTTGGGTTCCAACGCCCCTCAATTTCATTACTCTCCTTACAAATATATATGTATAAGCAATTCCACCAAAAATGTCACATTTGGCTATCCAGGGCAGATAATTCATATTTTTTTTTCAATTGCTTCCATTGATTTAATTTTTCTAATACATAAACTAGATATATTGCTACTAATATAGACGAAATTGGGAACGTTAATTATGAATATTGTGGTCAGGGCAGCTTGGGAGACACAGTGACCTCTATTCTAATGGTAAGGGCAAAGGGGAACGGTCCAGATTTCTACATGAATAAGGAATTAAATTAGAAATAAATAATAACAATGTAAGCATAATATCTTAACTTAGTTTATACATAATAGGTCTTGATATAAGGGTCATAACGGTCTTCAGTTTGTGAAAATATTCCAACTAGAAGGAAAGTTACAGCAAAATAACCATTCAGTAATGGTAATAGTAATGGCAGCGGCACAGGTCACAGTTTATTGACCGTCTGGCCCTTATACACATATAACCCATTATATTCAGAATATATACAAAAAAATAAATAACACTGTTTTCACCCTGTGCTCCTGTTAAATTGGCCTGAATACTTGTTTTGGTTGTTTATGAAGGTGAATATAAGTTATGTCTAAGTATCTAGAGGCAAAATTAGTAGGGAAAAAAATAGAAAAAATAGTTTTCACCCCCCTCTAGTCCCCAGTTACAGTAACATGGGCACCCTCTAGACCCCGGTTACAGCGACATACTATTTTTGCTTGTTGCTACCATCTCAGGTATGACAGCATTCTTTTTTTTGTATTTATTTATTTTCCCTTGTGTTTCTTACACATTATAATGCTTATAGAAAATAACTTATTCTAATATTAATTTATTTATTGCTGAAACCTAGACATTAATATTCCAACCCACTTTTTTCAGCATTCTCATCCCATTATGGAGCTGGGAAGAATTAGCTCGAGAATTTTCAATGAATATAATGGATGTACTTATCATAAACAATGTTCTAAGTAATGGTGCTTTCATTTTAAGTTCTTCTAGGTCTATATATTCAAAAGATAATTTAGACCCCCGTTCCAAATAAATCAACCTTAAATATTTCATCAAGAATTTAATTAAAAGGTTAAAAATAGTGATTTTTTAATCAAAACAACATAATATTTCAGAATAATGAGTTTTTCCCCGAAATTACTGGTAAATGTTTTTTAAACAGTGGTTTGGATATGAAAAAATGCGTTTTTTTAGAGGTGCTGGAACGAAAATAAGCATTTTGTTGGCCTCAAAATATAGAAGAAACTAGACGATTTTTCTCCCCTGCATCCAAAAATACCTAAGAAAATAACGTCAGATTAGTATTTTAGCCTCTGGATGAGCTGTTGTTTTTCAACCCAAATAGTGCACATTTGGTGGAATTGCTCATATATTAGTCAATAGAAATTTAACACTTAATACATCTGTAGTGATCTTCGGATCCGATCCGCTTGCACGCAAATAAGACACAACAAGGATTAACCTTCTGCACGGACTTTATTGCTAACATGGGACACAACTGTCCTAACACTGACCAGGCGAGTCAGGGTTCCCTTTACTCAGGGACACACATGAAATGGGTGTAAGAACATACAAGGAATAGTCAATAAAGATAAGATTTGATAAGCACCTTGCTGGTGCAAACTCACGGACTGACGTCCCGCTGGTACATAAAGTACATAAGAATAAGTTGGTAAATGGTTATAGCAGTAAGGTGAACTTATAAGAACAATATGAACGTTTTGCTAATAAAAGACTCTACACATATTCTGATATGTTGTCATGTTCAATGGTACTGCCCACTGGGGTAGTCCAAGCGTACTAACCCAATGACTCATTTAGACAGAATTAAAGTGCCAATGTTGCGTTCCAACGCCATGTTCCATTCCAACGCCCTCTGCAAGATAGTTTCAGTGCAAGGACAATTTTGTTCAGAGCTTAGCAATTGATGGATAATAGTGGGAATTCACCTTTAATTGATATTTACTGGTCGTAGAAATAAAAAGAATTATCACAGAAGTGCCCAAAAACAATGATAAAAAATCAACACCAATTGTTGCGTACCAATGCCCAGGAAAACCTCTAAAAAAACATGAAATACACATCCTTATACAATATGCACAATACAATATCTGTACCTTGTATTTTCAGCCATGGTCTTAAGTTAGGTTAAGCACCTATTCTTAATGACACAATATCAAACAGAAATTTTGAAATGTTATTTATCTCATTTTGGAAGGCAACACAAGGCAGTTTAGGTTTTTCTTCCTTTTGGCTGCCCAATGAAGGGTTTTTGAAATTAGTGTTCAATTTTCAACATGGACTGTTGAACATGTGTCTAATCAATGATATGAAGAATTAATAATTTCAATGTATTTAATGTTTGACCCAAAATAGCCCCAAGTGGCCCCATTTCGTGAGAACCAATCATACATGTCTGCTCAGAACTATTTGATTTCCCATTGATTGCTCAATTTGGGGGTTGATAAAAATAATTTCTGTCCCCATAGATCTGGTTTGTGAAATTAAGGTCACAAAAAGGATGCCCTGTGGCCCAGCAGATATTAATAGACGCCTTTGCAGAGATCAAGATTGCTGCTGGGATACCAAGACACCTGGCTCGCCCAAATGCTACAAACCTGCAGGTTTTGACTATTACCACTGCTATATAATTTCTTCTCAAACCATGGTAATAACTATGTAAATTTACATCAATTAAATGATCATGGAATCATGCTCTAATAGAAAACTGTTTGCTTTATAGTTGATATTCGAGGAAAATTGGAATGGAAATGGGTAGATCAAACAAAGTATGAATACAAAAACTGGGCCCCAAAATATCCAAGTACCAACACTAATAAGGGATGTGCAGTAGTTGGATATTATGATGGATTGTGGAAAGATGATGCTTGCCTTGAACAAAGAGGTTATGTGTGCAGATATCCGTTTGGTTAGTATAAAATTTATTGTCAACAGGTATCAGAGATTTGCTTCAGGGGGGTTACAAGATAGGCATTTAATATTATGATAACATTTTGGGAGGTGATATTCATAAAGGAATCTTTTCATTTTTTCAGGTGTTCCAGCACAAACAACTGTCACAGGTAAGATGTTCAGTAACATGCAGTTTATACCGATATACTCTAGTTCATCTAAAGGAGGACCCTAGCTGTCATCTTTATGAGGGACACTTCCTCTTAATGTTGCCTTTATCCTTCTTTATTCCTCCCACTTTATTGTAAGGTTTGCTTATCTTATTATTTGTCTAAATTGAAATATGATCAATTCATCATTTCAACCCCGGCCCTAACCGATATGCAGCGATATTCTCACCCTCTACCATCTATCATTTTATTTATATTTGGATGAGGAAGTAATAAATTCATGAAAATAAGATGACAGGCATCGGTCCCATTAATGCTGAATTCCATTCATGATTAATCAATAAACACTTTTGCCAATTACTGGAAAAGTAAAAAAATAACATACTCTATCTATTCTTTCAAATTGATGAATAATATTCTAAATATTATGATGAATAAGGTGGAGACAACTCAACTGAAAACATCTCACAGTATTTTTTGTTCAGCTGTTTATTGAACGCGACCCGACGTGTTTCGCCGTTAGTTTGGCTTCATCAGGGGTGCCGACTTGGTGATATATTAGACCTTACATTAAAAAATGAGCAAAATTGTACAATATACAGAGTTAGACGTATTTACATTAGTTTGGTATTTAACATGCAGAGTTAGCAGTAAGTCGATGTTGTCCAATTTGGTTTAGTACAAAAATTCAAAAATCATCAATTTCGTTAATAAATACAATTCAGGGCAGATTAAAACATTTTTTTTTATTCTAAATATATTTCAGTTCAACCATGTCCATACAGGAATAATGCCATCCTACTGGGAGATTTCTGCTATCATGTTGCTACTACCTCAATCCTAACACGTTCATCTGCACGGGCTCAGTGCTTGAAGCAGGGCGGAGACCTTGCCTCTATTCATGGAGATGGAGAGAATGCATTCATTTTGCAAGACTTAATGCGGATGAATGGAGAAGTTGATGCTTACATTGGCTTATGGAAACAAGGTATATTTGAATAAAGTTACATGATATATTCACTTTAGAATGATGTATTTAATGTGAGATCATTTGAAACCAGTCAAAGTATTGATGGGTTGATTAACATTGCATAAATTAGAAGATGTCAGGATATACATTTTTGCATTGGGTATGAGGCTTGGCCTAGATTGTACAATTGGTTGAATTGGCATGAATATTACATGAAGTAGCAAGTGCAATATTCTAAGCAACTGAAACCAATTAGTTAGTTAACAGATTTATTATCTATGATTTCGTAGTGAAATACCATGCATAACTCACTCTAGATACTTTGTTTTAAGAGGAATGCATACATGTATAATAAAATTTAATAGATCCTTTTGGTTGTTGCCGACCATATTTTCTCCTACATGATGTAAATCAGTTAATTTTGCTGTTGTTTACTTCAAACTTCTTCAATACTATGTTATGTACTTTATTCAACAATCTTAATTCTTCAATATATGAAAGTGATAGTATGCATAACATTACTTCCCTCAAATCCCTCAAATGACAAATTTGACTGTGTTTCTAAAGGGCAGAAGTGGACATGGAGTGATGGAACCCAATTGGATTACTTTAACTGGGGTCCTGGGGAACCCAGTCTTAAGGGAGAGTGTGTGAAGCTGGCCACTGTGACTGGTAAATGGATAGAAGTACCATGTGGGCAAACAAATGGCTTTGTTTGTAAATACAGCATGGGTAAGTGCGATAACTTATACCATCCTTTTTCATGAGAATCAAGTAGCCAATAACAAATCTATTTTAACACAAAGTTCTTGGAAGAGTATTCATAAAACTTAATTTTTCAATGTTTCTTAATAATCATGCAGCGTATTCTTATTCTTCTGTAAATGAAACTGTAATTATCATTATTGAAATAAAGAGAGAGAGAAAGTATCTATTCATTTATTTGCATGCGATAAACCAATAACGGATTTCTTATCTTTTCTTTTACAAGGAGTAATATTAAGTACAACCCCAATGATGACACCAACTTATAAATGTAGGTGTGTTTCTATCAATTCTACCAATTTAACAAAATCCTAATTTCTATGGTATTTGTATGTAAAATAAAAGTGACACTAACATAAAAAGCAATATGCCCTATATACAGATGTTAAATTAATAAGCATTTCAGTTTCATTGTTAAGAGCAAAATGTATTTTCTTTATCAATAGATGTACAATGCCCACTAGGAATTGAAGCTGTACAACTTGGTGATTATTGCTATCATGTGAGCACAACCAGTATAGTTTCTTGGGCAACAGCAAGGGCAAAGTGTCAACAGATGGGAAATGGTGCTGATCTGGCTAGTATATTTAATAATGATGAGAATGCCTTCATATACCGAGATCTTATACGAATGAATGGTGAAGTAGATATCTGGACTGGTGGAATTGATGCTGGTATGTATATACATTTCTGGCAACAAAGATGTTGCATTGGTTTGCTGATTTTCTTCAAATTATAATCGTGAATTATTATTATCATATCTGTTAATTCCATGTGGTGACAGGGCGAAATTGGTTATGGGCGAATGGGGAGAAAATGTCCTACCTGAACTGGGGCCCCAATGCTCCCAGCAACAATGGGGGATGCATGCGCATGGATAAATACACTGGGAACTGGCTTGATTCAAACTGTCATGATGTTAATGGTTTTGTGTGTAAAATCCCAATTGGTGAGCAAATAGTTATACTTAATCAATCAATATTTGGTCATATATTTTATCCAAATTATTGTTATATAAAAAAAAATACCATTATATAATGCAATATTTCTAATAATATGAGCATACCATATTTGTTATTATGTTAATTGCAAATATCAGTCATACCACATGTAACTTCATTCTTCCCAATATTTTCAGCTCCTCCAGTTACTCGCCCACCTACAGGTATTAGGCTAATATCAACTTTTCAATAAAATATTGATGGAATAAAGATTTAAAATACATATTAAAATGAAGTCAGTCCTCAGCTCTTTGCTTGCTATTTCATGAATGGATTTCAGAAGATCAACACTCTATTCATATGTAAGTTGATTCCTGAAATTAAATTCAAGTATACCCCCACAGGCATTGAAAAATATATTTTTGACATTTCAAATTCTTGATAGTTCCACTCACAAAGTGCAGCTACAATCCAGGATCCTACCTTTTTGGGGACTATTGCTTTAAGGTAAGGGTTTAATGGTAATACCCCAATAGTTTATGTATTTCAACATAAAGTTCTTTTAGATATAAAATGAGGACATTTTCCAGACTCTTTAGTTGGATTGTGCTGTATATCATTTGATGTCTATTAAGATATTTCTGACAGGCCTCGTTGGATGATCAAATGAAATATTATGATGCAAGGCAAATGTGTCGTGTGAAAGGAGGTGATTTAGCATCGATTACAGACAAAGAGACAAACAATTTCATCGTGCAGCTGATCAGCAGCGACCCTCGTATTGAGAAGCAGGATGCATGGATGGGTCTTATTCGTACAGGTATCTATAAAAAATAATATTAGGACAAATGTTCCTTTAAGACTTTTGCATTGTTTTCTGGATTGCTATGGTTTTCTACTGAGGGCACCCATATAGCTAGGGCAACTCCCCTCGACCACCAATAGCCTTACACACTACCCTCTTCTCCTTAGTCAATATCACCCGGTCAAATTCCCCCTGGACAATATTGTCCTAGGACAGTAACCTCTGGGCAATATCCCACTTGGCAATATATTTGCTCCCCTACCCACCCGCATCCGCACCTGCAGACCATTTTTATCGAGTTTGTATGCTTACTTGTCTATATGGAAATAATGACACTTGTATATGCAGTTCTCAGATATAATGTATTTGAGATAGTGGACGTTAACTCATACAGTCCATTTCTTACAGATCTAGTTTGTGAATTGGCGATAAGAAAGAGGAAACAATGTGGACCCGCCAACATTGACAGACGATTTTGCATGGACAGGGATTGCTGCTGGGATACAGAACCACGTGGTTTTCCCAGATGCTATGAACCTGGAGGTTTGATAAATGCACCTGCCAAACTATGAATTATCAAAGAATGCCATTTTTCTCTTTCGTTAAGATTGAAAGTATGCTTGCTTTCTCGGTGAAGAAGAATTACAACGATGAAAACCATGTTAACATCATGAGAATTGTCTTTCAGTTGATCGTCGAGGAAAATTAGATTGGAAGTGGGTTGACCAAATGAAGATTGAATTCACCAACTGGGCGAAGAATTACCCTAGCAATGACACCAAAAAAGCATGTGCAACAATTGGTCATTCTAATGGGTTGTGGAAGGATGAACCTTGTCTTGAAGAAAGAGGTTATATCTGCAAGTACCCATATGGTAAGCACGGGGATAATAACTTTTGAGCTCAAGCTATGAGGAAAAATGAATTTGCAATGATGTACACACAAGTGCTGATGATTGCCTCTATTTGCTTCCAGGTATACCTGCTCCAACTACAATTAAAGGTAAAAAATATAATCTATTTTTAACTCAAATCAATATAATATATATATATATTCCATTCTATCATGTTTGTTTATGGAGAACCGATAGCAAGTGCTGGTATGTGATGACTAAATCATTTCTGTGTTCTTTTTCCCAACTGAGGAACTTACTTTGCATGATAGATTCATAGTAGTTTTTGTATATTGTAAATTGATAGTGAGTTAACATTTCTTTAAACACACGATTTCATTATGATTAGCCACAATTATATATTACATTTCCTCAATTATGTTATAGATTATTCAGCATTAGAATACTTTGAAACGATCCTAAGGCGTGTATTGATTTCCCATAATTATGCTTGTGAGGCGGGTCAGATCGTACAGATGTACATATACTCAACAGACATAGACTTAAGTGGGGATCATTGGAAATGTGTCCTAAAAGTATTAATCTCTGCCTTGAATGATCCAGGGGCTATAGCCAGTGTAGGCAGAAACTAAAGCGATTAATAACTTTCATTTCTGGTCTGCTGGTACATTAATAGTGCACTAGCAGGCCAGACATTTTGGTAATTAATCCTTACAAAACAGTTTAAGATTATTTCCAATTGATTGTCATCAAAAATACACAATTTCTGCTAAGCTGATATTCTCATGTGTTGCCTATTATATAGATGCTTATGAACTTAAATATGTTTCAGTTCAACCGTGCCCATACAGGGATAATGCCATCCTACTGGGAGATTTCTGCTATCATGTTGCTACTACCTCAATCCTAACACGTTCATCTGCACGGGCTCAGTGCTTGAAGCAGGGCGGAGACCTTGCATCTATTCATGGAGATGGAGAGAATGCATTCATTTTGCAAGATCTCATGCGGATGAATGGAGAAGTTGATGTGTATATTGGTTTATGGAAACATGGTAAATAAGATGACACTTATGAATTACCTAAACCTATTGATATCCTGGTTGATGATCTTCTTGTTATATGAATTCATCGGTTGAAATCTGAATAAAAGACTGATGGAATTTTCAACACAGGTTGTGATTTGATCCAGTGATGATTCTTTTTTAAAGTGTACAATTGTATTTTTAGACAATGTTCATTTGAAGTTGTTATATTTTTAATTTACTATAATGGTGACAGCAAAAAGTCACTCTAACAAAATCGTCCCAGTGAAAACCCTCAAAGACCAAAGCCTGCTAGCAAAAATACAGGACTAGGCAAAAATATCAAACAATTGACCACACATATGCAACAATTGGAAAAACGGTAGAAATAATTGCTATAATCATGAACCTAGAATGGTTGAACAAATATATATTGGGCATTTAATGCAATTTGATTTTTGAAAAAAAAAATCAAATACATATTCAGTCTTGACTACTTTCCGCCGTGACAGCATTTTGCCATGGAAGCTTTTGACTGGGAGGCTTTTTGCTCAGGGGGCTTTTTCCCGACTAGCTTTTGTCTTGGAAGCTTTTGTCGGGAGGCTTTTGTCACTGTAACTTTTCACCTAGAACCACTACAACATATAACATGTTATTGACAATGGCCCATACTAGGGAGGGATATATTAAATGTTCAGTTGCTTGTTATACTTTACATGAGTTGTGTATACATATGATATAACATGATATATGTTCTTTAGGACAGACCTGGACATGGAGTGATGGAACCCAGTTTGATTACATTAACTGGGGTCCTGGGGAACCCAGTCTTAAGGGAGAGTGCGTGAAGCTGGCCACTGTGACTGGTAAATGGATAGAAGTACCATGTGGGCAAACAAATGGCTTTGTGTGTAAATATAGCATGGGTATGTCTTAAAGTTCAATATTCATATTTTTTTGAAATTGCATATTTACATGAATCAGTGCCCTACAGTTACTTAGGCAAATTGTCATGATGATATTCTTTCAAATCCGAATGGAATAGTATATTTCTTCAGTTCTTTATAAGGCTCATACAGTTTTGGTTAAAAGGAAAAGTGTTATATATATATAATTATTTTTATCTCTCCAACATTTTACAATAATCAGGGAGTAGTCATATCAGATATAGCTCGTCTTCCCAGGTACCCTAGGCATATTGATTGACAATTTTTGGCCTTATATTAGATGCCAGTGTTAGATTCTTAGCTATCCTATACTGGATCTGCCTTTACAAATTTTTAGTCTCCATATCAACATTACTCAATAATGGAAATTCAATTTAAATCTTATGTTGCAACATAGACCGCTATAATTAGGTTAACAAAGTACTGATGCTTTGCAACGCTTTTATTCAAGTTGCTTATATCTAATTGTTTTATTTTCATATTAGGTGTTATATTTAGTACAACACCAATGATGACGCCAACTTTTAAGTGTGAGTATTAGCATTTACTTACATTCACAGATTAGACTGTGTTATCTCATGATTTTTTTTCTAACTCTCCTCATCCAATTTGATTAGTGATTTTCCAGCAGATTTATTTATGAATCATATTTCCCTTTAAGATGTGCCATGCCCATCCGGAGGGGAGGCAGTTGGGTTTGGTGATTATTGCTACCATGTGAGCACAACTAGTATAGTTTCTTGGGTTGAAGCAAGATTGAGATGCCAACAGATGGGAGATGGTGCCGATCTGGCTAGTATATTTGATGGAGAAGAAAATGCCTTCATATTCAGAGACCTTTTAAGAATGAATGGTGAAGTTGATATCTGGACAGGTGGAATCGACGCTGGTATGTACATCTAAACCCTACTTTCTGGGATTTTTTTAAACAAATGGTATCAACAACAATGTCTATAGATGACATTGCATATAATATTGATAATGAGATACATGTATGTATTATTTTTCAAATTGATCTTATTTGTTACAGGACGTAATTGGTTATGGGTAAATGGTGCAAAGATGACTTACCTTAATTGGTGTCCCAATGCTCCAAGTAACACGGGGGCATGTATGCGTATGGATAAATCCACAGGGAAGTGGGTTGATTCGAACTGCGTTGATGTCTATGGCTATGTGTGTAAAATCCCAATCGGTGAGTGATGATATGTACCATGTTTTGATGAAATTGTCCATTTTGTACGAGACAATAAAGCTAAGAAATGCATTCTCTTCTGCTAATAATCCATCAAGTGTAGGCCGGTTGTCAAACCCTGATGTAGTATCGGTTATATAATATAGTACGGTTCTTCTAGGGCAAAACCCTGCCAGCCCCCAAGAATCTCTACCTAACTAGGGCACTTACTGTATAACTAATTTAAGCCATTTATTTGATAACATACTGCTTTGAAATAAAAAATATTGTATTTCCCAGGAAACTTCGATACTTGTGACATCCATACCATATAAATTTGGGGGCACATATATAGACCCGGTTGTATTTCAGATGGGTACAACCTTGTTGTCATCTATTCCAGGCAAATAAATAAATAAAGACATTTCCATCACTTCTGTAAGGGAAGGTAGATTAGTTCTGAGTGTGAGTATGTGAATGGTGAGTTATTTGCCTGCCCAGCATAATAATATGCTTTGCCCTGTAAAATACGGGACCTGAACACATCTGTATGACGAATGACCTTTTCCTTTTAGGGGAATCTGACACTAAAATTGTATGCCCCCATACTATGGTATTCACACTGAGGAAGGTTTTGCCCGGGAGCGCGAAATTATGCCAGTTGTAGTTGTTAGTTATCTGATGTCAGTAAATTGACAGTTATGACTGTTGGTAGATAAAACAAGTGTTAATCCTTTTCCATTATAATTATAAATGGTCATCGTAAAACGGTCCTCTCCAATAGGCCAATATGGCTCGAATATATTGGCTTTTACTAATCGTTTTCACAAGCGTTTGCTTCATTTCTCAGATCGTCTTTCTTATCGCCTCAAAAGATCTACATGTATACAAATTCAGACACCATATTGTTATCTAATGGTCATGAAATTTCATTTATTCTCTATTAGGTACTTTATTCTTCTAATTTGTAATCGTAATGAGCATAATTTATTTCGATGTATTATTTTCTATTTTCAAAATAGGTATACCCATTGTGCAGTCAACATATTCAGGTGAGTATAGTGACAGCTCAGTTCCATTTATATAGTAATAAGATATATGTACGTTGCAACAGAATTGTAGGCTTAAATGTTTGGGACTGTTATTGAATTATAAATGCTTACACTTCCAGTTACCCGGTGTCCTGCCCGACCTGAAGCCCTCCTTTATAAAGATGCATGTTATGATATAAGGAAGGCGGCCAATCTAAATCAAGCAGTTTCCAGAGAAGCATGTCAAAGCCTCGGAGGGGAACTAGCATCATTCCATTCATCGGACGAGTCCGAGTTTGTCCACCAGATGTCCAACAGAGACGGGGCTTCTCGGATAATGAATCTTTGGATAGGTCTAGTCCGAGATCGTAAGTACTATTTTAACACGATCACATCTATATATAGACGCATTTTGGTATTGTCGTGCTACCGTAGGCCATTTGTTATTATCATTATGGCCAGAACTATAGTATCAAGGTCGCTCACTGTGCGCTGTATTCTATATAATATATAGAATGCAGCTAATACTTATATTATAAAGCCCTACATGAGCGTAGGTAGGTCTATTACAGCCTGCAACGAAAAAAGCGGTCTTTCCACTATTGCTGACTGACGACAAAAATAGTTTGCCAATAGGAAGGTAGAGTCAATGATCACATGATACAGACTGTGGTAGACCCTATGCGGGCATAGGTCTATGTATAGACTATGTGCGTTGTAGTCAGCTATCGTTTTGTTATGCTTTACAGAGATGTGTCATATAATATAGATATTATGTAATGATCCTATTGCTGTCAGAACATTAAAACTTAAATGCGTGAGTTATGATTGAAAGGCTTTATTAATTCTTTATTCATGTTACAGCGTTACACGCATAGTGTGTCGCTAGTATACAACAAAATTCCTGTGTGATAGTTCAATTCAATTCAATTCAATTCAATTCAAAAATTCTTTATTGCTGATGTTATTACAATGGTGGATCACCTCTGACACAAACAATGATGCCAGGTCTTCCTGGGATTGCCGTCTTATATAATTAGGAGTTGAGTTGTAACTACTGATGGACTAGTTAAGAAGGACTATCTATACGTATAGTAGAGTCCAAGTCGAGGTAGATAGCTATAAGTTTATTGTAATACCTGTCGAAAATACGTAATATAGAATCTACTTCATCGTATCTATACTTTGGTTAGAGAGAAGCGGTACCGACTGGAAGTGGTTGGACAACACACCAGTTGACTTCCTCTACTGGGCAGGCAAAGGCCCTACGGGAACGGGTGACTGTGTCGATATGGACAGAAATTCTGGCAGATGGCTCAATTTAGATTGTTCTGTGCAGCGAGGATATGTGTGCAAATATACTGCTGGTTGGTGTCATATTCGATTCACGTTCGATTCAGATTATAAACCTGGCATTTACACCATTCAGTTATATTTCCTTTTCCTTTCATTGTATCGACGTTTGGTATGTGTAAACATAGCCAATTCTAATTAGTTCATACTCATTCAATGTATCGCTTTAACTCAATTATTCTCGTTGTAGGAATCACCACAACGCCAATTATGAGTAAGTATTGTAAGCGTCCCTGTATCCCTTTTCCACTAAGTTACATTTCATAGGCAGAATACAAATATTAGCGACATGCCCACGCCCCCTCTCCCTTCAACCACACACCATAATTTGGTTAAAATCGGATACACCACTTTGCCTGGTAAGACAATCACTGGTCAGATATTCGTACTTAAAGTAGAACATTTATTTCCGCAAATTTCATTTGATTCATTTTTAAGATAGTCCTTTGATTGCAGGAACGACCCCAAAGAAATGTCCAATTAAAGATTCCCTTTGGTGGGAGCTAGGGAAATACTGTTATTATGTCACTACGACTGACCTAGTCAGTTTCCCGGCTGGTCTGGATTACTGTAAATATGGTGGTGCAGGGGGCAATTTGGTGTCCATCCATTCTGCGCAGGAAAATGGTTTCATCTTCAATCAAATAAAAAGTGCAGGTCCATCTTCAATAGCCAACCCCTGGATTGGGCTTAAGCGAACAGGTAAGTAACTGTTTCATCTATTCTTGCAGCCTCATCTCAACATTGCCCACACTACGATGAGACAATTAAGTTCCAAAAAGGCTGCCTCTTCGTCAGAAGTGCCATGTTTGTTACAAAGGTAGATGCAGACAATACGTGTGAACGAATGGGAGGACATCTAGTAACTATACACACGCGTACAGAAAACGATGTAATTCTTCAACAGATATTAAATGATAGATCTTTCCTTAAAAGGAATAATTGTCTAAAGAAACAAGCTAGAGTGTGTGATTGTATTGATTTCTGTATAGATCTGCATGATATTTTTTTTAAAAAACTAATAATCGTTACACCTGATTACGTCACATAACGTAATCACTATGGGAATTTGAAAGATATCTATCATAATATGGACCGAAGCAATTTTTTCTGATATACTGAAGGCATTTAATTTCTGTATCCCATTATTAATTTGAATCCATAAGTTAAAACAAATTGGCATGGAACCAAAAAACGTTCAAACATTTTGTAAAAAGATAAATGATAGAAAACAACACATTAAAATATATTATATAAAAGTGCATCTAAATCATAATAATATAATGTAAGATGTAAGAACAGGTATTCCCCAAGGTTATACCATACGCCTGTTCATAGCCATAACATTTTCTAATCATGGTTTGAAAAGGGGAATTTGAAATCAACCAGCGTGTCTTAGCTGAGTTAACCATGGTTAAACAATATAGACAATGTTGTATATCTTCTTTTTTTTATTGGAGATTTGTGTATATGCATCTATTCTTTAAGTAAACCAGGTTACATAGGAAGACCACCTTCGGGCGACCTGTGGTAGTAGATTGGGGTATTCATGTATTGAATATGCTTGCAACTCACCGAATCTGAATAAAGATTTGTACTTTTTTTAAATGTGTATTTTTGTAAACTAGATGTTAATTGTCGATTGCCTGATAAAGATGTTGAAAGATATATATTATTGAAAAAAGTGAAAATGTGTAGTGAAAATGTGGATATGAATTGAATTGAAATGCATGGTTCATTAATATTATTAGGACATTGAAGTAAAAAAAATGTGTCCTCCCCTTTCTTAGTAAATTTCTGTTACCATAAAATGTGGCATTCTCGTCATTGTAGGAGGTCGCTGGCAATGGACTGATGGCACACCATTGGACTATGCCAACTGGGCTACTGGCCGGCCTGGACCTTCAGGAGATTGTGTCGATATGGACCGCACAAATGGCAAATGGATGGACGTTGGGTGTAACTCCTATCGAGGTTATGCATGTAAATTACCTGAAGGTAGGATATGTAATGTAATATGTAATAATAATAATAATAATAATAATAATAATAAAAATAATTATCGGAATAATCTTGTAATAATCAAGGCAGACGATGGATGGGAAGAGTGTCACTACGACGATATTGATTGTATTGAATCCTACAATAAAAATGATTGGAAAAAAATGCCTTATAAATATAGATAGGGCCTACATTTTCATAAAACTCTAAATCTATTCCGACGAAGTGCTCTGCACAGTGGCTCGCAATGGAATGAGGTCCCATGGTGAGTCACTTGTATTTATACGAGGCCCACAATTAATAATTAACGTTGTCCGGGTAACGCGAACTCGCGCTACTCCCGGCTCTTCCGATCGTCGGGTGTACTCGATAAATACCGGGGTTTGGTCTCCACGTAATTTAAAGCTGGGACTATTTTCAAGCTAAAACTATTATTTTACTAGGACTACCTAATGTCCACTTTTACCATTCTTTATTCCGTAATATTGCATAATATTCCACCTAATTATGTGAATTTATGTAATTAATATCTTCAACAATTCTTATCGAACATTAGACATCTTCATTTCTATATATTTCCATAGGCAGAAGGCCTTGCGCGAGCATCAAAAGTGAAAAAGGTGTCCGAGGTTGATTAGCCAGCTGCACTCACCTCGGCAGCCATCATACTTTTGCCGCGCGGGAATCTGGGTCACGCGTTAAAGCAAGTGCGCGTGCTAACCGCGCAACGTTGCGACAACAGCCGCCCAAATTCTCCTTAAACCTTAAATCTTTTTATATAAGAAATTTTATTTGCAAACAATTTCGGGTTTGCCCCGATATTCTGGTTCTAAGCTTGTTGCATGAGAATAATGAATAATCTTTACGACCCTTGTGCTACAAAGCACTTAGAAGACGGCAAGCGGGGCTGGGGTAGGGGGTAAATGTTGCCCCATGGTCATAAATCGTGCAATCAGGGTCATAAATAGTGCAAGACATTATCGCCTGTACACAATTTAACATTTGCCCTGGTGCAAGTACATAGAGAAACTACCATAATGGCTGTTATAGGCCTACCTTATCCTTTTAAACAATGGATCTACAAAGTGCATATTATAGAGAGCCACAATAAGTCATAAACACAGCCAAGATAGTTTTGCCCACGTCCTTTTGAATTATGAAAGTTTCCTCCAAATTGGTTAAAAATGCAAAGATTCATCTAATACACTTGTATTGTATATCATATTATGTTAAACTGCAAAGAAAATTATGTAGTACTATTAATAGCAGTAGCATTTAGTATGTTAAGGGGATCTTTTCATCTCCAATTTATTTTATAGTTTATTTCATCAGGATCACAATGTGGATGATCATCAATAGGATAAGGGACCGGAGACATTTATTTATAATCAAATATTTTTATATTTTCAAACAGTGC
This sequence comes from Sthenelais limicola, assembly GCA_942159475.1. Taxonomy (NCBI): domain Eukaryota; kingdom Metazoa; phylum Annelida; class Polychaeta; order Phyllodocida; family Sigalionidae; genus Sthenelais; species Sthenelais limicola. The sequence goes on along the minus strand of OW804095.1, from coordinate 54,048,516 downwards.
CTCCAGCAACAGCTACATCGCCTATGTCCACCCAAACAACAAGAGCAACTACAAACGTAATTACAACAGAATCGACACCAAAATCAACTACAGCTCAAAGAATTTGGACACCCCCTCTTCTCACAACAACACGAAGACCATGGTGGCAAAGAACTACAACCTATGGTAGAGAGAGGACACCCTCAGCGCCGGCTACACAAAGGGTTCCAGTACAAGGTCGGTAAATTGAGGAAAATGTATTAATTAGCAAACACACCATATGTATTTACTTAATAGTATTTGTGTTTGAAATAAGTATTATTGTAGTCCTACTATCGTTCGATTCGAATTTTTTTTAATTGTTATATAAGAAGTAATGCAAAATTCATTTACAAAGTTACTAGTTACAAATCATAATCATCTGTACCATGTATGTTGGTTCATGTATTTTTCCCGTGGATATAGCTGTTTGACTCCAATAGAATATACAATACAATATCGAATAGCAAGGAATGCATAATGCTTCCTTTCTGTTTCAGGAGGAGTAAACGCTGCAAGTATTGCAGCGATATTGCTGGGTATTTTACTGGCCTTGGTCCTGGGCCTACTGATCTTTGTATTAGTGCGAAACCGGAGAAGACCCGCGCATACTCCTAACCGCTTCGCTGTGGATTCTCCATTTGCCTTCAGTAACGACCTCTACACAGATAATAATCTACCTGCCCTCAAACTGGAAGACATGCAAACATTTGATCAATCTAACGGAGTGACTGCGTGACAGAGCCAACCGGTATTAGGAAAGAAGATTGCCCGCGATAAATAAAATTTAACTCAAATGGTTATTCATGGTTAGAACCAATTGATTCCTAGTTAAACTTGTGGGGTTCCCTGGGCTTATCTGGGTTGTCTCTAGAACGAATTAAACGGGCAATGTACAATATTGATATGTATAAACAATGTATCTAGACATATAATGTGTGTTTAAAATGTTTCTAGAAATGTGTTTGCTTTGGCTAGTCATTCTGTGTTTCGTCGAATTCCTTGTGTATACTATTTGTTGTCATTGATTAAAGTTTTATGTGATATATATGTTATATTTGCCACATTGGGGTTTTCACTAAATAATTGTAGCAATGTAACAACACCTCTTCAGAAGACTACTTTGTAAATAAACATTAATGTGCTTCTAATGTCTATAGCTTCGGATTCATGCTCAAAGATGGATTTAACTACATCTATTTGGCTTACAGAAAACCCAGACACTCATCAGATTTAAGCTACAAAACTTTATTTTTACTGACTTTACTGACTTTTTGGACGATAATATTAACAACGTATAAAATGGAAGAATGTGAATTAATCTCGCAGTTTGACTGAAACAAAGTTACTAGCAAATGGATGAGAGTGACAGTTTATTATGAAGTACGTTTGATCCTCTTGCAGTACTAGGTCTTTACAGATAGCAATGATGTGTCATTTTAATAATATTTATCTTCACGTATTGTTTCACGTAATGAAGGTATCCTTAAATGCCGCCTTGTGTCTATGAACAATAAATGAAAGTTCAATATTACTCAACTTTCAATAATGATTCTTTTCTCAAATTTACAGCAGGACATCATTTTTCTATGGTTGTACATTCGAACACTAAAACTATGAACAGAAGTTCTTCAACCGCTTTTCTATTACAATAAAAAAAATCTCCAATCTGTTGGCCTTGATTGCCATAGCAAAACTGGTAATATCACAGTTAGTATCATTTAATTAATGACATAGATTGCAATTCTACTTATAGAACAATGGATCTGACACTATGCTTTGAAGCTTTCATTTGCTATTAGATTTGTGGAATACGCACTCCGTGAGAACAACATATATGTCTACAACTAGATACTTGCATATGGTTAAACACTGTTATAAGGCACGGACAGATTTTGTACAAATGAAAAGATGATATATTACATTTCAGCGGATATGAAATTCAGCAATACGAAGTTGACAAGGCGTATTTAAACAACTCAGAGAAGAATTAAACTTCCTTAAATACTTTGAGCTCTTATATATTAGAAAATTCAGTGTTATTTATACCAATGAATTATCTTAAAGATTGAAGATCAAACCACGATAATGTTAGGCATGATCAATAATAAAAATATACTAATAAAATATTATTAATTGAATAATTCCCACGGTAAAATCATTTTTACACATGCAGAGAATATTTGGAAATATGTTGCCAGATCTTCTTGAAAGGATGAGAAACAAAAATTAGTAAGACCCACATTAGATATAGTCATACGATTGTCCATAAAAGACACGCATGATGTATAATAACTATATAATGACTGAGAATAATGAGAACAATTATTCTAATAAACACAGCACAAAAGGATTATCCTTATCCTTATCATGTAACGCACAATTATTAGTAACTATGAATGGCAGTTGTCTTTCCCGTGGGAATTCGTATCGATATCGCATTTTCATAAGGAATCTTAAATAGTACCGGCCCTATCATATAATTTCCCCTCAGGTTTTTCGTTCAGATTAAAATGTCACTTATTTCCGTATCAAACGGCACGTTCACTATGTCAATCAATCAATTATATCTGAGTATTGCAATGTCCTTCATATGGATTCAAACTTCCTAATCATGACGCTTTTTTTAAAACAACAGGCGGGAATTTCGCCTACATATTTGGTGTCTTTATTTGTTAGAAATTAGTTCAGGCTGTGGCATTTTAAGAATTGATACTTTTTAAATAAACTTGACATAAACACATTTTCGATAAAACCGAGAGTGTAGGCCTAAAATATCAATATAATGATGATAATAAAATCATATGTAGTTTAGACAATAGAGCTTACAGCAATGTCCCATTACCGAATTATTTTGTGAGTAGTTGGCCTCCACTATCGGCAACTAGCATTACCAATAGCGTTACCAATAGAGCGGCCAATTATTGGCCGCTCTATTGATAACGCTAAATTCTTGCCATAGTGGAGGAGGTGGTGCAAATGAGTGGCAAGTCATTGCAATTGAGTGGCAAGTCATTCGCCGCAACTTGCCGTCATTCGCCGAAGAATCAAAACGTTTTGATTTCTTCGGCGAATAGATTGCCATTGGCCGTTCATTCACCACTATTGGTAATACTACGTTTTCTATTCGCCGCTACTTGCCGGTCATTTGTTAACAACCTAATCGCCGCTCTATTCGACTCTCTATTCGCCACTTTTTGCTGATAGTGGAGGCCACCTATAGTTATTCTTCCTTGTTGATATATGCAAATATGCATACCGGTGCATGGAAGCAAAACGCCGGTATGTATGAACGAAGATATGTATGAACGACCCTCACCGTATGTATACATGTAATTTCCCACATAAGTGAACATCCCACGAATTTAGCCATATCGAAAAGTGTATAAAAAGTCGATTTAGGAATCTATAGGAATTAATTGTCAACAGTAATTCTTGCATTACCGTCCCGCGGGGAGTAGTATTCCGTCCGTGCTGTCTCGGACATTCTCATACTGCCGCCAAACATTTTCCGATCAGCCAGAAGCCCAGCTAGAAATAATAGAAATAACGGTGGATAAATGAAAATTATTTGACTGGATGTCGGTGCATGGCACAATAATGTTCCATCTGGCCGCTCACTAAAAAAAATGAAATGAAAATATAATTATGCGTTTCATTTTCTAGCTTCATTGTTACAATTTTAAATTAAATGCAGACGATCATGATAATCTAATATAGCTTTGAAATATTTACTGATCAGACTATTTATTATGGAACAACAAGATGTTTTGAGGCCAAAATAAAACACATAAAATTAATGATAGTGTCTTTCTTTTTAAGAAACGACTTGAGAATAGGGTGTTATGTTTTTCAATGAGAAAGTAGGTGTTATTTTAAGCATATATTTTATATATGCATAGATTGTCTTAAATAATACATGTTCTACGATTTGATACTCACTCATCGTTAAAACTAGTTCACCTACACAATAATATAATGTCAAATCCTATAGCTATTTTCCGTTTACATACCGGGAAGATGTTTGACATGCATATTCAAAGCGACAGCGCTAATTATTACCTTACGTTCATGTGTAATATGGATATATCAAGCCTAAATCAAGCCTAAATAATTATATTAACTATATCAGAAGTATAAATGATTAAGATTTTGCGCAACCAGATGGTTTCCAGCCGTTTGCTTAGATATATTTGAATCGCTACATGCAAGGTAGGATATTCTACGATCAAGCGGAGATTCTGTTAAAAGGAGATAACAGCATATTTATGACACAAGTTGTCATATTCTACTTTCTAATATCAGAGAGAGTCGGCTATATTTAATCCTATTCATGGCTAAGCGTAGAGAAAAAAAACTACGGTCATATTAACACACTCCGCCAGTTCTATGTTCCAGTAACAGCTGTCAATCGAGCTGGATGAATTGAAGCAACAAAAACATGACATACTTTTAAGGAGTAGAAAATACGATTTTTAATAAACGAATACAGAAATTATCAATAATTTAACATCCTTAAAATGTAATAAAAGCTTAGACTTGTCGGATGCGACTATGTACATCTTTATAAGAGAACGTTGTGATTTCATATACTCGTTACACTTATAATTAGATGTTGTGTGTAAACGTATGTGCCTAGTGCCTTTTATGCATAAACCTATGTCTGTCAATAATCATGTTTTCTTTTTCTCGGTCTATTTACTTGTTAAGTAGATGTAGGCCCACTTTAGAGACTAAATTAGGCACATAAATATATCCATCCATAAAAAGAAGACCTTTCAGCTGTCAAATTTCTCACATTTCATAAAGAACAGCATGAATATATATGTATAATAATATTTATTCAGGTTATGGAAAATGAAGGTCTCTATATGGTACGTATCGTTCAAACTTGATTGCTAGGAATAAAACAAGTAGAATCAGAAGTCGAAATAGTAAAACACTTCAGTGGGATTTTGGAAGATATCGGGGTTGAAGAAATATTTTAACTAGAATTTGAATGATAGGCCATCCAGATGTTTTGATTAGGTTAATATCCCTATGCCTATTTTTTTTTGTATTTGCTGAATTGTTATCAGATATCTGGTCCTAGGAATAAAAGAAAGAAAAGAAAAACCAACTCTATTGGAATCCTGTTAGAATGACAAGTGTTGTCTAAAATGTTGCCAGATTGGTGCCCATTACCAATTAGATTTGGGACATGGGCAAACATAGTAACATCAGTATTAAGTGAATTACATTTCATGTTAAAATTGAGTTATTAGTGTACTACACATAAGTTACAGTTTAGGCTCCTTTGGAAGAACTGTGTAACACACAGAAATTCTAAGCCTTTTTCCCCATTGTCAATTGCAAGTGTACACTGTTTATGGCGGAGAAAAATCGATTAATGATAATAAACAGAATCGTCATCAAGACGATAGAAGATCAACATTTCTTTACAAGTGTACATATGATATATATATATATATATCATGGACCTAGTTTGAAGGAAGAACCTAATTTGGCCTAAATAAAATATTATATTTAATGTTTTAGTTATATTGTTATAACACCGTGTATACATATAATAGTGTGGCCATTAATAAAAAAAAACCATGAGATTCATAGTACGGTTGTTTAAATTAGATTAATCATGGTTCATCTTCAGGTTTTCGTACTCACAGGTGCTTCCAGTTTCACTTGGAGCGATGTAGACCTCATCACCGATATTGCCACTGTACGGCTGACTCGCTGACTTACGTGCATCATATGCATCTGGGGTAACACGCGTAGAGGAACTGTATAACAAAAATTGTTTTTGTAAATGAATGTGATTGAGGATTTTCTTCATCTGATTCTGTAATAAAATACTTCATAATTACTACACAAGTAAAATATGGCATGCATTTGCAGGCCTCAAAAACATCCCCTGAAGATTTTATGGTATGCATGTGTCATTCATTTACCCACATTTTGTTCGGTTATATTGTAGGCCTACATCATTTGAGTATATATATAAATTACCTCACTTACCTGTTCTTTTTCTTGTACACTGCACAGATAATTATTCCAATGATAATAGCGATGATCAAAATTATTAGGATGACGATCAGGACTAAAATCAAAACATGACTGTTTTAACATTTTCTACGGCTTATAGATAGTATCAGCACTTTCATTATGATTCTATATCATTAACTCAACTTTGATGTTCGATCTAAGCTGTAGATAATATAAGCTGAAGGCATCAATTGATATCAAAGCTGTAGACATTATTGATATCAGTTGATATCAAATATGAATCCTAATGAATTCATTGTAATGGTGAAATAACTGCCAGCTTCATATCAAAGATACTATGTAATTAAGCAGATTATTATGAGTCGGTACTATATAATATAGTATCTTTGTTTCTATATTGAATCTACGATTCCTTGAATAATTATCTGACTTTCCGTCGGGTACTGATATTTATAAATCATATAGGAATCCTTTAAGTCGTATATTCAACAAACATTTATATTGGAACTAAATATGGTAATGAACGGGAAGATTTATGTTATTGTAAATAAGTGATGCTATTGTAAGTGATGCTATTTTTGATAGTCCTTTAAAAAGAACCATAACTAAGGTACTATCTAACAGCAAAGTAATAATAAGGAAGTACTTTTATGCAAGATACCTAAAAACATTATCGTTTGCAGCTTGACACATTCTACCGTTTTATTTTATGTTGCATGGGAAATGAATCAGCCACCCATGAAAATCGAGTTGAAGAATGTATTGTGTTTGTCAAAAAAAAAGTTCAATAAAGGGAGTTGCTGGGGCTCCACTGAAATGAAATGTCCTTTATTTGGGATGCACTCACTGATTTCAAATGTTGATAGAGTCTTGGATTTTTCTCTATTTGTTGACGCACCAAGATTATTCTCCCCGTTACCATTGTTGTTATTCTTGGTACCATTGTTGTTGTTACCATTGTTGTTGGTACCATTGTTATTGTTACCATTATTGTTATTGTTTCCGTTATTGCCGCCATTGTTGTTATTGTTTCCGTTATTGCCGCCATTGTTGTTATTGTTTCCGTTATTATTATTGTTGTTATTATTATTATTGTTGCTATTGCTGTCATTGTTGTTGCTTTCAGTAGTACTGTCATCTGTAACAAGATCTGAAGTAGGAGCCAGAGTAGGAGCCAGAGTAGGCGCAGGTGTTGACGCTGGGCTTGGGGTTGGAGATGTTGTGCCTGCAATAAAACAGCCATCTTGAAGCATTTCAAATTGAGAATAAAACCATTTGTCATTAGGGAGACTGAGGTCAATTATAACACAAAGTGCATTGCCGTGAGGGTCACTAAGACTACCGGTATAACATACAAAATTGTCATTGATTTTTTCAAATATAGGTTTAAATGAGTGGGAAAAGAACTTTATTTTATGTTGCTGATTGGGAATATTTAAAAGATTAGATTGATGAGCATGATTGTAGAAATAGGGATGGATATGACGACAGAGTAGTCCTCCAGTACTACACACCCCACCCCAACCCCAGCCCAATAAAACACGTATTATGAAGATATACTATACTACTGAGAAGAATTAGTGACAGATTGACATTGAGCCTATGAGGACGCGAAGTAATTTAAGAACACAATTGTATTGGGGTTCTGCCTCGCACCAGAAGTCGTCCCTGTCTCTGTTGTAGTGGATAAAGTCGTTGTGTAGGTTATTGAAGTGGATGTTGACGTTGATGGAGTAGTTGTTGGAGGTTTGGTTGTCGTCGTTGCAGTAGTTGTTGTTGTGGTTAGTCCATTTATAGCTAAAGTACGAGGTGCTGTTATTAATTGCAATACTATTAGTGGAGATATATAGAAAATGCATGGCTATAAACAAGGTAGACAAAACAGTAATATCTATATGAAGTCAAAAGGCATCACTAGGTCTAAAAGAATCGAGGTTAAATAATATTAAAAACCCGATTGTGATCGCTTAAAATAGGTCCTTAGTATTCAATCAAAATCAACTATTTACACGAAAATATAACGATTGTTAAAGTTATCGGTAAAGATGTATGTACACAAACAGGGAAAATTACCCTCAAAATCAAACAAAGGGAATCAAAAAAAGTACTTGGAATCCAAGCCAAGATGGGCTCATCAAACTAAGTGTGTGCACATTGTTATTTGATAGACCACTTAATAGCTGAAACAAGTACAACATAACACACTTGAAACAAAAAGTAAGAAAAGGGGTGACAGGGATTGGATTAGAGTCTGTTTGCCTAGAGATCCGGTCCAGTCAGAGGGTGGCGACGGTCTTCTCCTCTCATATAAACATATATATATGGCCCATTCTAATGAAAGTAGTGCAACCCCCCATTTTTTTCATTTATTGGTCAATAACTTGGTTGATTCTGATCTGAAAGACAAATGAAGTGACCAGATGCACCCGTCTTTACATGAGCTTAATGTATATAATGTATATTTTATTGATTATGTACTATCAAATCAGGAGAAATACCCAAATAATCACTATCTAAGTAATAGTTATTACAGAAAAAAATCCAATTGAATTGATATACATGAATTAAATTCATGGCATAGAATACGGGATGAAAACCAAACAAAATGATATAGGCCTATTAAGGTTAAATATATTGGCAGAATTTATGCTCCCAACTCAATCTATAAGAAAATGGCTAAATTGGGGTGAAAAAACGTCGTCAGACAAAATGGCTGTGCTTTTTAAAATATTATTGAATAAATTTTCTCAAAATAGTCTGATTTCATAACTATAGGCTTGGAGACACACATATACAACCATTGGAAGATACTTATTACCTACAATCAACAGAAATCCTGATAATCAGCATATAATCGGTGGAAAAAACGTCGCCATGTGGCAACGTTTTTTCACATATTTTTCCAAATATTAGCCAAATTGAATTATTTTCCACCTAATGTTTAAATATGACTTAGCTTCAAGAATTACTTGACAAAATAATCTCAAAATATCTTTCCTGATTCATTGATTCATTGGGCAACGTTTTTTCTCATGATTAATGTGATGTGTTTCAGGAAAATGAGTCACAAGTCATATAAAATGTATTTTGAGATATCATAACTATTGAAAAGATCCTTGAGTGAATATTGTCATAAATGACAAATTTTCAAAAAATAATGCTAAAATGGTCTAAAATGGTATCAGTCATGTATTAAAAACACCAAAAATAACAATCAAGCTTTATATAATTGACTAAATTTGACATAGAATGGGCGACGTTTTTTCACCCAGAAAAAACGTCGCCCAAATTTGAAGCCTTAAAATGAGGATAATTTACCAACAATCAGGGTAACTAATCATAGTCAGGGGTAAAAGATACTATTTGATCATAATATTATTATAACAGAAAAAATAGAACGATTGGAGAAAAATAGATAAAAACACAGTCAATGATATGATGTTTCATCTGATTGATATGAAAATCCAGTTTCTGACTTTAGTTGTTGTCCCTGATTTGGAACGTTTTTATACAGGAAAGAAAAACACTTTCATGCCTATTACATCAAGAAAACATTTAGTTAGAGAATGGTGATAGAAATAATTGATGATATACAAATTAAATAAGGAAAATGTTCATGACTAAGAAATAGAGGGGTGGGCGACGTTTTTATACTATATTATAACTTTTCTACACCAATCTTTGATAACCTCCTGTACAAAAACTAATGGTCTAATTCAATGGCAAACTCAGACATATTACCGCCTATATATATTACCACCAAACCTACTAACTCTCAGATCGATCAAACACAATATAATGTTTACCCTTTTTGGATGGGCTGCACCATTTTCGTGAGAATGGGTCATATATATGGCCACCAATTTCCACCAATTTGACGACCATTGATCCCAGAGAGGAAAATAAAGTAATATTGATAAATTCACATCCAATCTTCCCTTTTTAATGTTTGGAACCCAGAAACAGGATGGGGCACTACAATTTTGTTTTATGTTTTTTGTCACAACCATAGAAAAAATATGTAAAGATTTCATTTTTTTATGTCAAAAATGGTATATTTTTCGGACTTTTCTAACAGTCACTGGCAATATTAATAAATAAAACGTTGATATACGAGTACATTTTTTTCTGTTGTTGTTATGATCGAGCGTAATCCTCCCTCACACCCTTCTCCCTCACATCGCTCTCCCCCTAACCCTCCTTACTCACACCATCCTCCCTCACACCCTAGTCCCTTACACCCTAGTTCCTCACAATCTCCCTCATACCCTTTCCCCAACGATCATATATCTTCAGGTTGTGAAGCTATAGGATCGTTGCTTTTCCCTCATACCCTAATCCGTCACACCCTCTTCCCTCACACCTCCTCCCTAAAGGGGGGACCCACACATGGCTGATTTTAAGCCGATTTGATTCCCGATTTCGGCCTCCCGATGATTCCTAGGATTTTAGTTCAAATCGGGACACTATCCGGCGCATTTTTGTCTCCCGATTAGGTTTTTTCCTCTCGATTCAAGTATATTTTGACAAATCCTGGCCGATTAGAGATTCTGGCCGATTCTGATTTTTCATATTTGAAATCGGGGCTGGTCATTTGAAATCACGGCAGGTGTTTTTTTGGTAATTGTGTATGTGTGGGTCTAGCCCATGCAGATGCATCAGGGGGTCCCCCGATGAATCGGTAGGGTACTGGGACAGATCGGGAGTGCCCTCCCGATGATCCATATAATGGATCATCGGGGCACCACTCCCGATTTGTGTTAGGATTTTAAAATATTAGTAATTCTGACAGGCAGGCAACTTTGAAAGACTATAACTTCCCTATTTTTTGGAGTATCAAAAAGATTTTTTCACTTTTATAATCCTCACTTCTCTTTCAGTTTATTTTACAATTATTTTTACAAATGTCATGTGTCACAAATCACCAAAGATGGATTCTGAGATACCACCATATTCGAAAAGCAGTTCAATATGTTCAATATGTTAAGTCCAATAAGAAATTGTATTATATGTGCCAGTATAGAGATAAAAATAAACCAAACCAAAATAAAATGTTTTTAAATCTAATTTCATCACGACAGGAAGGGTGAAGGAGATGGCCGTGTCCAACTGAAAATTCCTCCAGCAGCTTGTATAATTATGACCCAATATTCCCCACTATATATAGGTTCATGACTGTATAGATAAACGAATGGGAAACCAAGAGGCCATCTGAGGGTTTCAAGGAAACTCAGTGACTACATATATATAATTATATATATACGACAATGCAGTGACCTTGCCTATAACCCCTTAATTACCATATAGGCACTTCCAATTTTTCTTTCATCTTCGAAGAAGGTAAAGTGGGGGAAATGCTCCATTCCCGCAAACTTCTATAGTTAAACTTGTATTATTACAAAAATTAAAGAACAACATCTAATATGTTTTTCTATCTAAGTGCCATTGATCTTTGATGCAAAGTAGTTGGACTAATGCTGTAAAAGAATTGAAACAGATCCTCTAGAAAATGTCATTTTCCAGCATAGTTCATGGAGTCACCACTAGGATCACATTGCGAAAACTGGCGTTTGTCTTTAAGCTCAAAGAGATGGCATTGTGTATGGTGCGTGTGCAAGTGTCCTATATTTGCTTTGTTAACATGAATATGTTGTGGTCACAGAATGTGCATTTAGAATAAGAACTTTTGATATGCTGATTACAATAAAGATATCGAGAAAAACATCATATTATAACTATAATTATGTTCTAGGAAGTATCTACATACTACTTGTATCGGTCGCTGCCATACTAGATGTTTCGGTTGATGAAACCGTAGTTGTTAGTAATGTTGTTGCTTCTTCTGATGTTGTGGGGGCAGTGCTCGTTATTATAGGGGTATTGGTTGTAGTGGGGGCAGCTGTAGTTGTGGTGGAAGCTGTGGTTGTGGGGACAGGGGTGGTTGTAGGGGCTGTCGTGGTGGTGGTCTGAGCATTTACATCTGTGAAGGGATTTTGCATACGTGTTAATTGTGATATGAATTAGCTACGAGAGTATTGGGGATCATGAAAAGTATGCTATACCTAGCATGATAATAATGCGATGCATCACTGACGGAGTATAACATGCACTCCATCGAGGAATCGCCGTCTATAATGCCTTCTAAGCTATTATTAATCATAAGATGAGAATTTAATAACTACATTCAGTACTCAAGCTATTTGTTTAGAATGTGGCATAACCTGCATTTTGTTGATTGTGCCAAGAACTACAATTATTTATACTCACGGTATTCACACACATAGTATCGTTGGAAGTTGGCATCATCACAACGGGCATCGGCCCACCAATAGGTGCCTGATCCATGATCGTATTTGGTTATCATGCAGTTCTTTGTTTTACTATAACCATTCGTCAGTCCAGTTACTTCATCCACGTCTCGGTTGGGCTCCCAGTGTGTATAAATAAAGTCACTTGGTTCCCCATCTGGAAATGACAACACGATTTCATAAATTCTCTAATCTGATTCAACAAGGGAACACATATAACCAACATTACAATAATTTCTGACAAATTATTGTAATAATTGAACTAACCAGAGTTCCATCTCCAGTATTTGTTGCTCAGTCCTATCCAATAATATTTCCCTGCCTGAAGGCTATTAACCAATGCGGTATGAAATGCTTCACTCTGGATGGTCATAAGATCGCCCCCCATCTCAACACAGAAGTCGCGGGCTTCATAGAATGTCTTGGCACCAGTCTGCTGAGCGAAACAACACCTTCCATCAACTTCAATGTAGCCAACCTCAGACGTACATGCTTCACTTGCTGCATGAAAAGAAAATTGAATTAGGCGATATTTGTTTAAAAAATTGGCGCTGAATTAATTTACTTTGTAACTCCTAATATTACGCAACTTCTATAATGGAGTAGGGCCTACCACTGGTAACTGCTACCTGCAGTATCATGAGTATGTTTATATGTAATCAGTTTTAAGAAATTGATATTCACAAACTTTTTGGCACTACCAACGACAAAGTCAAAACCATGTCTAAAGACATCTGTATCATTTGTATGTATGATAATGATCAGGATTATTATCATTGTTTTTATACTTATGTAGTAGTTCTGCAATCCTCCACTGGGTAGCTGATCCAGAAGGGATTGGTACACTTCTTTAACACTAGAGGTGCCGCAGTTATTGTGGCTGTGATTACATATCACTTACCTTTAAACCTCTATTATTTACCCTTTTGTTCATGTTCTAATACAAACCGGACTAATGATATGGTCTGTTTGTGTATCTTACATTTACTCTATAGAACTGTTGTTTTATACCCATGTTTAACTTGCTCTCATTGATCTGATGCTTTGGATCCTATGTTCTTATACACCTTGTTGGACCATGCAGTGGTCATTCCACTCTACTCATGCTGAGAAGGTCTGGATCCTTGCCTTGAACCGGACTGAATAAATCAGACGGGGAGCAAATGCTGCTTTGTTTGTTAGTGTTAAGCCGAGCGAATCACTAACTTATATATAATATAATAGAATTAATAGCAAATGCTGATTATTGATAACCGCGATGAAAAGAGATTTAAATTTAGAATAAATTACTTACGTAATTCGCATAGGGCCATAGATTTCCATTGAGGTTCATTCCCTTTGAGGAAACAATACTCATCTAATATTCTTCCACCACTATCTCCATCTGTAGACAGTATAGCGCAGGACTGGGCTCCATCGTAACGATTGGGCTGACCAGGAGCCCAAGGAAGTTTATTTCCATCTGTACTGAGCACTAGCACGCGGTTGGTATTTCCACATCTGTTTGAATCCCCACTACATGGCTTCGAACATGAGCTAATGGCGACTTCATCTCCCAATATCAAATTGTCACAGAGACAGCTGGAAGCATCCTGTGATTGAAATAGCAAAGCTATGGTTTATTTTGACTCAAATATGTTAATATATGTTACTACATAATATATGTTAATACTAGTTTCAATAGTAGTCCAGGCAATTTATGGTTTGACCCACCACTAATTGCCACAGAATTTATTTTTGCTGGAATTTGTTGAGTAAAGCCCCCTGTATAACATATCAAAAATTTACGTTGATGTAATTGGCCGAAATTGATCAAAATGGTCGCTAGGAGGCGCTTGTTTCACGTTTTCTTGAATAGCGGCCAAAATATCAATCCTACAATTTTGTGTATATTAAACCGTTTGTAGACAACAAAATTACCTTTCATTAGATAAAAATACAGTATTGCCTTCATAGCTCAGAAGTTACATAATTCTGAGTTTTCGGTAAAACAATATAAGTATAATATAGTGTTAGAAACTATTTTTTCCAAGTAAAAAAACAGTAATTAATATTTGTCAGAGAGTTTAACTTAAATCATTGATAATATAGAAAGTCTACTTTCATATAAAGTATAAACTATTATTCTATGATCAGTATTTGTTGAATTATGATTTTTTTTAAAAATAAAATGAATTTTCTGAAAAATTACCTTTTATCTTATTTCAGCATATGGGTCAATATCTCAAGTTCTATTTACTAAATGTAACTCTGTATTACTCCTAGGGCCTGAGAAGTTCATATTCTTGAATGTGTATTATGGTAAGACCACTAGAAAATTATTTTTATTCCTCAATTTTTAATTATCAAGCATTTCTTTTCATACTTATCATTTTCAAAGGAAATTTTCAAGTTAAATATTTGTTCAGAGGTGCATTCTCAGCTATCACTACGAAAGAAATGTTGCCGAATTTACTCATATTATGATCATTATTGTGCTGCTGTTGAGTGTTTATAATTTCTGTGAAATAAGGTTTCTAAGTATTGATGCATGGGGTTATATCATGCATCCGTCATCTATAATTTAATAATTCAACAATGTTCTCCTTGTCGCTGAGAAAATGCAAAGATATTTCATGAACCCTATTTAACTTACAAATTAATGAGAGGTATAATGATGTCATTAATGTAGCGTCAAAATCTAGTATATTGATTGTATTAATTAATGTTTCCTTTCTGTACTTTAATGTATTATTTTCTCGAAATGTAAGCTGAAAATAACATTGCAAAATGAGAGCTTATGGAAATAAACAAAGTAACAAACATCCATTATCTTACTGGCCACCAGCCACAGTGGAAACTATGTGCAGCATTTAGTGCGATATTTAGCAACATTTAACGCAACAATATTCTAGAGTTTAAATCACATTCCATGTAGGTGTAGCTCAGTATCTGCTGACAAATGAATGCTCAATTAATATGGTATAAAGGTTATGTCTTTATATCTCTGCATTTTTTATTGCTGAAAAGTGACCCCAGGGTCGATTTTTGACGTCGACAATCGACCAGAGGTCTTTTCTTTTGTCCTTGCGGCTTAATATCCCCGTCATATTTTTAAAAAACGTGTTGGACATACCCAAAGAACGGCATATTTATAATTCTGACAACCATCTTTGCACTTTTCATGGGAGAGGTCAGCCTCTGCAATTGTCACTGCATGTTCATAATGCGGACTATAGGTAAAGCAGCCCTGATTGAATAATTCCGCATTTTGAGCTGAAGAAAAAATCAGCATCTATTAATCGCACAGAAAGAAAGGGTAGATATCATATATGTTAGAGGTAAATATCTGATGTGTCACAGGAAAATGAGTTACAATTCGCAAAATTGATATTTTTCAAAACGATTTATTTAAAAGAACCCTTGCTCAAAGTATTTTAATTATTGGGGTGACTGGGAATTTAATAATATCTATTCATATGTAAGGTTATCCTAAGGACAATATCTAACAAATTTACCAGTGATTGACCACCAAGAAATATAACTTTTCTCTCATGCATAGAACATGTTATAGAACTTATTATCTATGTCTTAATGTTAACCATCATTGTAATCGGCTTGATCTCATCATATGAGATGATATCTTAAAATCAATTTTTTTGCGACTTATGACTCATTTTTCACGTTGCATATATATATGGTTTACATTCAAATGTTAGAAGTCTGTGAAATTGTTTCTTCTTTCATCACGTTATATATTGTTGAGGGAGCGATTACTACAGATGAAGAAGGGATCGTGAGGGATATAGGGGAGAGGCTCGTCCTCATCCCAGAGGTTTTCTAAGGAAGCAGATGCGTGGAAGCTCATTATGATAGCAGAGTATTAGACTAATTGCTGGCTGAAGCGTCTAGTATAGATCTGACTCTGGAGATCTCGTGGATCTGATTCGTGGAGGTCTAGTTGATCTGAGTCACCGTAATCTTCAACTGGTTCTTAATCGACTAGCAGCTGTCTTAATCGACTAGAGATCTTTTATAGTTGAAGGAGTGCACAAACAAGGTGTTAGGGTAATGCCAGGTTTATTAATGATCAAAGTAACAAATTATCCCATATCTATACACAAAGCGCAGACCCAAAGCTGGTCAGATTAAGCGAATCACATTTGAGGCGAGTCGAAAGAAATATTGATAAACCCTTAAAAAATCCCATGAATCGGAACGATTCGGGTAGCAAGTCAGAACAAGTCGTAACATTCATGAGAGATATAAATATAAGAAAATCAACTTTCATGCAAGTCGTAAAAAGTGTCTCCCCCCTATGATGCGGTTCTGTAACAATATTCATAACATTAAATATTCCCCACTCAATGATCTATATGTATATATCAATTGTCAATTACCTGTTATTCCTCCACATCCCTGACATTCTGAAAAATACAGATTAATAATGATTGTCACAATATGTGTCTAGCCAGATTCAAGGGATAGTTTTTTTTGCCGATATGGTTCCCTATAAATAAGGTGCGCTTGAAATAAATTTGAATGACGTACTTGAATTTATCCATCTCCAAGGGTGAACGCCACTCTCTTCTGTCCCATCCAAGAGGAACTCATCGTGGGAGTAGCGGACCAGTAAGCTATTAATGTGAGTTTCCTTTTCATTGGTAGACGGAGAGGCGAGCTGGCCATATGCCTGCGGGTAGCCATGGTTCTGAGCTCTGGTCTTGCAGTCATCGCCGGCCTGGGTAAAACTGCTCTCGCTCTGAATCACTTCGTAACAATAATCGCCAAGTATATTTGCCGAATCACATTCAGCTGAAAACAATAATTAATAGTTTAGAAATATCAAATTTGTATATAAAAAAAATGTTCACTGTGATTCAATATTTGTTGAACAACCCTTCATGCTAAAGTGTGTGGTTGTTTTATGTGACCCTGCTGAGAAAAGAAACCGTATAGTAGAACCATTAAATTTGAAAGAAAGCGCGTCAAATTTATTTATGTATACGGAAAGTAGACTGATGCGCAGAGTATGAATATTTCACGGCTAGTTCACACATTTATTCTTGTGAAACACCCTGCCATTACAGCATTCATTTTCTTAGTCTTGGCAGAGACCAAGAATGTAATGTTTGAGCATGACGAGTTGTTGTACCGGGATGCCGTATTGCCATCATGAATAATAAACAAGAGACAACTTTACGTGAAAACGTCACGCTAGCTCATTCCCTGCATCACGAACAGCAGGTAAATCTAAGCGGGTTCTAATTGAAGAAAAATGCGATATCATACGACTACAGTTTAGCCAGTATAACCTAGTATATTGTACCATATAGTATATTGAGTCGCAAGTGTATTGTGAGTCGCATTTTTAAATGTCCGATAGATCCGTCAAAATATCATTTTTTAAAAGGATGAAATTTATTTCGCTGGGTTATAACGCACACGATATAGTCAGGGTCAAAATTTTCGTAGAAATATGATCACTGATCGAACGGTAAAAGCTAGCCGTGCATACCCGAATTCGTTCCCCGGTTTAGCTCAATAAGATTTTTCAGTTGCGGCCACTGCGTTGATACATAATTATTAATGTTGATACAAGAGAGCTTTTATGCTGTCATTTACAGCGTGGGTGGTACACCGAAATAGAGACATTGAAGTCAAATCCGATTGGAACAATTAATCAATCAATATGCACAATATAAAAAAATGACGTTTTCAGCTCCCGTTGAACCATTCTGATTCTGACCCTGGAAGAAAAGGACAGGTAAGCGGTGCGCGTCTCCAATCACCGGAGCGTGTTAGGGGAAGAAAGTAAGGTTAATATTTGATAGCGTGTGATGGGAAATAATCGATGAGTTTAGACTAGTTGCTCCCATGGGTTGGACTAGAGCACCAGCTATTATCTTACTCCTAAGGGAATATTTATGGGACGGGAGTCATAAGGGTATTTTCATTGGGAAAGTTTTTATGTAGTGGTTCTTTAAAGTGCTCCAAATTAAATATGAAAGAATGAAGTCCTTCATTTTTTAAACGATTTTATTTCTCACAAGTTTCACATGGACGTGATATGTCTCATCCTTCGTAATATATTTTCTGAATACTAAGAAGAGGTGTAACAGAGAACGGTATCAATACGTCCCACCCAAATGCATGTACATACATGTGCATTTTTTATTACTACAGTCTACGTCGAAACTACATTACAGATCATGTCGTGTGACCATTTAGGGTTGCTGATTATTAACAAGTTAGTCTATTTTTTCGGCATTCTTTCCCAGAGTTTTAATCTAAATAAACCCCGATATATGATGTCAGCACCACAAATGCAGACATAACATGCGTCAGGTGTTCAACGTAATATTACCCGGGACCTCTTTATGGCAAACCTAAGTAATATTCAATATTATGCTATTTATATACTATCGGCAAAGCAATCTTTCCCAAAGCCTGCATGGTCACCTGCTGCTAGTTAACAAACTCAGAGTGTTTGTTTTTTCACGTTTAGCCAAAGGATCTCAAACAGAATAGTTTGGTTTCATCACGCCTAATGTTAAATCACCAGGGACGGCCCAATGAGCTGCCCATCGATAAGTACTGATTGAAACCAATCAGATTCCAATAATCAATAATTAATGATTTATACACAGCCTTGCGCGTCTCTAAACAGTTCAATGGTATAATGGACGCTGGGATTGCACGTATAATAGTATTAATTACATTTGTTTAAACTTGAAAAACACCTTTAATATTTTAAAGCCATTTTAACTAGAAAAGTAATATCACCTTTCATTTGGACATATTCTTGCATAAAAAGGAGATATATAGCTATCTGTGAATTATAATCACAGCTGAGAAAAATGGGCATTGATATCTATAGCACCTATTTCCCACAATGACGCATATAGCTGTTGCGACACTATACACATTGAACAGCTCTGAGTTTGTTATCCAAGATTTCACAACAGTGGCCAGTTTCTATGGTAACGCAGGACACAGAGACAGCTGCATACACAAAGGCCTCTAGATTATGGACATGTATAGCGGGAAACATTCTAAATGTCGTTTGGTGTTTATTAATTGTTAGTCTATAGATGTGAAAAAATCAATATCTTTCCGCATGACGACACCCCGAAATGGTTTGTTATTATGCACCTTGGTAACGGGTTACATCGACACAGCACACCGCCAGGTAGAGAATTAAGCCTATCGGAATACAACTGGATCTTTTGGCATCCTAATGGGGGGAACACAAAAGGAACTCCTTGCTGACCTCATCTTTGCTGAGTAAACAGACATGTCTTGGGTCTTAAAATCAATTATTACTTACTTTGACTGAACACATTTACATGTATTTTCTATGTTAATGTGAACAAATGGGGAAAAGTCTATTTTTACCAGTGCTCCGCTTGACTAATATTCCGAAAGCTGTCGTTGTGGAAGCTCTTTGAATGCATTTTAAGTAGGTCTAAAATGAATAATTGAGTGTTCATATCGAACCAAATATTTTACTTTTTTATGGTTTTATATCGACGCCTGCTATTAGTTATTTTATGCATATTTGACTTGATGAATGTATTCTATCAGTAGAGTATACGTATATTCTACTTCTATCCTTTACTTCCTGAATGCCCCGTTTCCCAAATGAGTACTAGTATTACGTTTTCTTACAGCAGTCATGAGACAAGTGCGCCGACAATCTATGTTATGAGGGTGGTGCATAACATATGACAACAATTGTCCGATTTTATTAATATATTGTAATTACAACTATTGGACTTTAATCAAGTAATGCTGTGTGAACAGATATCAATAATCCCTGGCGAATTCTTGCACCATTTTGCGGGGTTTAACTCTCCATGCCTACCACTTTTTCCCTGTGTATGGGTAATTGTCCAACAA
The DNA here is from genome assembly GCA_942159475.1 of Sthenelais limicola. Lineage (NCBI taxonomy): Eukaryota > Metazoa > Annelida > Polychaeta > Phyllodocida > Sigalionidae > Sthenelais > Sthenelais limicola. Next base: position 54,028,306 of record OW804095.1, on the reverse strand, counting down.
AGTATGAACCTAATCCAATGTAAAGCTTTTTATCATGCTAATTCATCTTTCTTTTTTCTTTTTGTTTTAATAATTTTTCAACAAATCGATGTTTTTACCTATGTTAGACATGGATCACAATTACATCGAGGGCAATATTTCGTGTTTATTTTGTCACAAGTGTTGAAAATTCTAAATTACACCCGAAGCTATCCATTTCACATCAAGGACAATGCCTAACCTTTTAACTATTGTTACAATAAGCACAAAAACAGGATCGACGAATTCGCTGGCAATCACCCATCCTAATATTGACCCTGAATGACGATGCTTAACTTATTCACAAGAAGATTACAATTGGCTCTGTGGCTGACTGCATTTCCATACCAGGTGTAATAGGGTGATGCTAATTATTTAGAGCTTGATCCTTCACAACCTTTATTTTATTCCCAGGTCTTCTTTAATTATTTTCCACATTTAGACGAGCTTTTTGTGGGTAGGGTTGATTCTATGCCCGTATAATATTATTAAAATATTCAATCTCGAATTCAAATCGTACATCGCACTTAGGGAAGTGATCTTGCCGTTGTGAAATATTCTTTGCCTGTGTATCAGTGCGTTGACTTGTAAAACGAGCCAGTTTATTATTCCGGTATTCATGTTTTCGCCTCTAAAACCAATAATAATATCGCGAACATTTATTTTGAATACTCTGTTATCTCTACCAATTATCTCACTCTGATCATAATTGAAATATCCATTCAAAAAGGTTGGAACATAACATTTAGGTATCTCTACATCTCACAAAGAAATGAACGATATTATCGTGTTCACCACAGAAACCGCACTGGTTCCGATATTTTTGAGATATGAATTGCGTGTAATTATTCTATGCAGGATCCTATATTAAAGGTTACTGGTTACTGTGGTGACCTTCCTTGACAAAGAAAAGACAGCTTTCCAATCAAGTTCATCAAAATCTTCTTCGGACAAGCCCAAACGCTCTCACCATTTTTCAAATTTAGCCAGGTTGAGACTTCTCTTAGCTAACAGGGCAAGGTATGCGACTTTACTACTGCAGTAAGAAATATTTCATTTGTAGACATAATAAACCGACACCGTTCTCTATAGCAATAACCCCTTTCTCTTCCTACCTTATCCAATGCAACATTCTCGACTATATCTTGATATATTTATTGAACCATAGCCGTTCTTTTTTAACCATCAGGGATCTTTCTGTAAAACTATTAATAACATGCTGTTCCAAACTTGAAAAAACATCTTTATAAAACTCATTAATGGTAAATCGTTGGCTTACGCTTAACAGAGTAATATCCTCTACCCTTCCTGTAGAACTGTGTTAGAATAGCTAGAGAGTCGTTGGATGGGTGTGGGATGCACTTCTAACATCCACTCTACCCATAACAACTAAGTCACACTTAAAACCTAACACAAGGCTGGTGTAACTTTACAACAATTTTGGAAAGTTGTTGTTACTTTACAACAATGTTGCTCTTAATAATGTGGGAGATTAATGGGTAACTTACAATTCCTTCCAACACAATTACAACTTTACTGTTATAATATTATGCACTTCCCCAAATTGTGTGAGGTATTCAATATGATATTGATACGTATACAGGATTAGCCTGCTTCCAATTGCCTCCACACGTTTAGAACCGTTTGATTTCAGAGTAGATATTTTAGTTCTATCTTCAGGACTGCGAGTTTTAAAATAATACGATTTTCGTTCTCGAATATATTTTGTCATTGCCCTGAATATTATTGAAATTCACTTTCCTTCTTACTTCCTGAGCTGTTTTTAATTGTAAAAGCTCCCTACGTGTACAATGTATAGAGATGAGCAAAATTCGTTCCATCATACATGGTTTAATGGTTTGTTATCCTGTACAGAGATTATAGATCCCGAGACCGAAAGAACCACCCAAGAGACCCCAAAACTCAGGTTCCCGGTGATATCCCATCAAACAGTCTTTAACATAATAAGAAAGACGCAAATCTCAAAATCTTCTGGTATACCGCTACTTCCTACAAAAGTACTCAAACCGGTACTTCTAGCCGTTTCACACCAATTTACTCACCTCTGTAACGTGTCGACACAAACCTCGAGAGTCCCCGAGAAATTCAAAGAAGCAATAATTACGCCAATTCATAAATCTGGCGCGCGTTCTGATCCCTCGAACTACAGGCCTATTAGCCTAGTGAAACTACCGGCGAAAATCCTTGAAAGGGTAATACATGGCGTGATATACCCACACTTGGAGGAAAATAACCTCCTATACCAGTATCAATATGGTTTTAGAGAGGGCCACTCCCTGGAGCAGGCCCATAAGAGATTGTTTGAATATATCTACGGGAACAAAAACAAAAACAATCAAGTTTCACTCATATATTTGGACTTCAAGAAGGCGTTCGACACGGTCGATCATAATATCCTTCTTGAAAAACTATCAAAATTCCATCTATCGAAGCCAATAATAGACTGGGTTGGGCACTATCTCTCGGGAAGATTCCAACAGGTAAGGGTAAATGGAAAAATCTCAGGAAGGGAAAAGGTAACATGTGGGGTCCCCCAAGGTACGGTGCTGGGCCCCCTACTCTTCCTCCTGTATGTGGATGATCTGCACGTGGCCGTCCGCGAATCGCAGGTGCAGCTATTCGCGGACGACACCGTCTTGTACCACTCGAAGAAAGACGAAACTTCCCTAAAAAACGAACTCCAGCAAGATCTAAACCTGATAGGTCTGTGGTGTAGGAAAAATCGAATTTCGATTAACGTATCAAAAAGCAAGGTTATGGACATTTGTCTGAAAACCACCAAAAATAAAGCCACACCACATATCCTAACCCTAAACTCGGCCAGCTTGGAACAAGTATCCGAGTATTGTTACCTTGGACTGAAGATAGACCAAGCCCTAACATTTAACGGCCATGTACAGGGGAAGATCGAGCAAGTGACCAAAAGGCTGAAAGTCACATCCAAAATTCGAAAGGCATTAACGGCAAAAAACACCATCCTGGTATATACCACGATGGTCCGACCTGTCCTAGACTTTTGCGATATATTTTATGCACCAGCACAGAAGAGACTGCTGGAGAGGTTCCAGACTATCCAAAACTCTTTCATTAAATTAGCCTATAATCTAGGTAAAAGAGATAGCGTGAAACAACACCATATCCGACTGAAACTCCCTTTCGTCGAGGAACGAAGAGAATCTCGCCTTCTACAGCTGGCGCATGAAATGAGTTGCGATACAAAATACCTCGATGATAGGAAACTTAACTTAAGAAACCTGACCAGTGGTAGACTGTTAAAGATCCCAAAGGTCAAAACAGAGAGGATAAGAAGATCCTTCTACATACAGGCCCCCACCATATACAATAAACTGCCACCAAAAGGGAGAAATTGCCCTACAATCACTGAATTTAAGAGTTATTCCCCAGGACAAAGCTATTCCCCAGGACAAAGGGGCCCAGTACCAAACCAAAATTGAGAAAATTGATCCCTCTCTCTCTCTCCTTCACCCAGTAAAATTGCAGGCTGGCTTGACCAGTGTTCGCCAGAATGCTACCGACCCAGCCTGCAAGGAGACACCCACCCACGCGGCAGTCGGAGTGTTCGTTAGAATGCAATGGCCATTTGTTGCCTGGGCGTATGTCAACACTGGATACATGTGTAAGCAAGAATCTAGGCATTAATATCAAGCCAGAATAGTAACTCATCCAAATCCTCGGGAGACTCCATTAGTGTTCGTGAGAATGCAACCGACTCACCCGAGGACCATGGATGAAAAGCCCAAACTAGATAAATGTATACTGTACAAAAGTACACCTATGTGAGACTAGAAAATGAAAATGTAAATAGATGGGGTATATTAACCCACAAGAAGACTACACATTATAAAAAGTCTTATTTCTCACCCTACACCAGACCAATAACCTGGCGTAGAATATGACCACTGCCAAAGAACCTCTGCAAATGTAACCCCTAAGGCTAATCTTGTATTATAATATAATGTGTTCACAAATGTATATCATAGTGTAGCAGGACTCTCTGGAAGAGCTATGGCTAGCATAGATGCGAGCACCTATCTCCAGACAAATTTCGTATACTTATATTTATGTAACTGTTCATGTTCTGGAAATAAACGATATCAATCAATCAATCAAAAAGACTCTTCCACCAAACCCTGTCTCAGTAGTATACCATTAAGAGTAAGACTAAGAGGATTACAGGCCGGTGTTTTACAACAATCTGAAACAGTCCTAAATGGATGTTTAACCTGCCCATGTGCACCTATGTAGTAAACACCTGTCCTCCAAAACTAGCAGCAAAGGCAATGGCGAGAAAATAATAACAATCATGTCAGCATATTATTGCAGAACCATCTGATCATTAATATGCCCAGAAGAGGATATGTTTTAATTCCTAGTCATTACAACCATGCTATCCTCAGTTACTACATGATCTCTACTACCTAACTCACTGACACTTTCTCTCTTTATCTCTTTAATTGGAGCCATCCTTATATCATTTTACACTTTTTTTGCTTTAAAATTAACACCTCCACCCCAACTCCTCCTTTGGTTCATCAGATAACACAAAGGTGTGAAGTGAGCCTACAAGTTTGGTCAAAGAGCAGGCGGCTTCGCCCCCCTGCTCTAAAAGGAAAGGGAATGCAGTTTTAGTATTCATAAATATTTACATTCTGTTAATATTTTAATTCTGAGCCTTACCGAAGTATCAATATCTAAGGCGGCGTCATTTTACAGCGAGGATATGTTTTGTACAGAAATTATTATTCTGGTTCTGCCAAATTGTGACACACCACGATATTCTAATTCATTAGAACTAACCTACATTTACTGGAAAATGTTAGGTTGTTTCATGCACTTCTATCAGGGATCGAACAACCATTGAATCGAAACGGATATGGGTGCTAATTAAATTAATTATTGACTAATGCTGACATTTTAAATATCACTCATCTTTCGACTGGGACGAAAGTAGATTTAATCAGATTCGATTCATGATCGGGTTTGCTGGAATGGTTACCTGACATGAATGTTTCGAGATGTCATGATTCTCGTTTTAGTATGGAAAGCGGCCTAACTACAGCTCCCTTTATTTTCACCCGTATTATGAAACCTGTTTTTTCAAAAATACGTGAGAGAGGGGGTCATGGTTTCTGCTACATAGATGATTCCTTTTTGTGGGGTCAGACCAAAGAATCTTGTGCTTCTTCGGTCCTGACTGCCCTACAAGTCTTAACAGACCTGGGATTCTATGTTCACCCAGAAAAATCTTCACTAGTGCCTTCAAAAACCATGAAGTTCTTGGGTTTTATCCTGGATTCGAGGACAATGCAGGTGTACCCAACTCAGGAAAAGAGACAATCAGCCTTAAGTCGCATTAATGATCTCCTCAACCGCAGATACAGCACTTTCACAATCCGCTTCATTGCCTCCATCGTGGGGACGATGGTGGATCTATGTAGGGGCATTGACTATGGCCTAGCCCACTACAAGCATATTGAGAAAGACAAGATCATGGCCACCAGGTTCAATTGCGGCGACCTTGACGGAAATATGACCTTGTCATCTTCAGCGTGTCTAGACCTACAATGGTGGAAAGATAACCTACCATGGAGGGTCAAGAAAATAAGAACCTTCGCACCCACCATCACTCTCTTCACGGACGCCTGTGACCGAGGTTGGGGTGCTGTCCTTGGAGACAACACCGCCAACGGTGAGTGGGATGACTACGAGGAGGGTTACCATATCAATGCTAAAGAAATACTAGCAGTTAGATATGGTATCCTCTCACTCCTCAGAGATGTGGAAGGTACACACATCTTAGTCCGCAGTGATAACACCACAACAGTTGCCTACATCAACAAGTTTGGGGGCACCAAGTCCAACAACTGTGATGCCATTGCCAGAGACATCTGGTCTTGGGCAGAACTTCGTGATAATTGGCTATCTGCATCGCACATTGCAGGTGTGGACAATGAGGAAGCAGATCTAGCAAGTCGCCATCTGTCTGAAGACACAGAATGGCAGCTAGAACCTGAAATATTCAGTCACATCATTTCTGAGTTTGGTACACCCGACATTGACCTCTTCGCTTCAAGGTATAATTACCAGGTGGATTGCTATGCAAGTTGGTTCCCTGACCCTCTCTCCACTTATGTTGATGCTTTCACATTATCTTGGAATGATTTCTCACGACCTTACGTGTTCCCTCCTTTCAGGCTTGTAGGAAGGTGCCTACAAAAGATTCAGTCGGAACAGGCACGTGCAATATTGGTTGCGCCCAGGTGGAGCAGCCAACCTTGGTACTCGCAACTCCTTCAGTCAAGCAGACAAACAATAATCATTCCTCAAAAACCAGGAAATCTCTTCCCAAACAAGGGAAAAAACCAGGATCCAAAGATCTCCAAAACAAGTCTACTGTGCGCTCTCTTTTAGATAAGAAAGCAGATGACTTAAATCTTTCCAAACGAGCAAAAGCCCTTTACATGCAAGGTTGGTCTCTTAATACCCAGAAGTCGTACAAAGTGGTCTACCGCAAATGGGAGCGGTATTGCTATGAGAATGACATTCCTCATTTAACCACCAGCCTACATCATGGCATTGAATTTATTTGCAATCTGTACGAAGATGGTCTGTCTTTTGCAGCCATCGGTTCTGCGCGTTCAGCTCTATCTAATATGATGAGCCCTATCGACAGACAGAGTTTTGGTACTCATGAAGTTGTTCGTCGTATCATTGGGGGCATCTTCAAGTCTCGCCCTCCCAAAACTCGTTATTCAGAAACTTGGGATCCGGACATAGTCCTCAACTATGTAAAAACTATGTTCCCTCTTCACGAGATAAACTTACCCCAACTTACCCAGAAGACGGCCACTCTTCTGATGTTAGTCACAAGCCAACGTGTGCAAACCTTACGCACCATCAAGTGCGAGGACATTGTATTCAGTGACAAATACACAGCCACCATCCTCCTATCAGAGGTCATAAAGACAAGCTCGGTGGGCAGAGCCCTTGGCACCATCAGCCTGGAAGCCTTTCCAGACAATAAGGGCGTTTGCATTCTTACTACCTTAAGACACTATCTGTATCGTACACGGGATCTTCGACCAAAGGATCCGTCAGGCGACCTTCTTGGCCCTTTATTCATCAGTCATACTGCCCCCCACAAGCCTGTGGGGAATGCTACCATAGCCAAGTACATTCGCTGTACCATGGCAGCCAGTGGTTTGAACACCAACACCTTTAAAGCGCATAGTGTCAGGTCAGCCACCGCTTCTAAGTTGGCAGCCCAGAATGTGGCTGTCCAACAGATTATGGCTAGGGCTGTCTGGAGAGACGAAAACACCTTCAGACGTTTCTACCAGAAGCCCATCAACGTCACCACGTCGACTACAGCTACTCTTCTCTCTGCTCATGCCAGAGAGAAGAAAAAACGGAAAAACAAGTCCAAATGACCGGATCTTGCTTTATCCATGTGTATATATGTTGGAAGTATCTAGTGTGTGTTTTATGATACTTCCCAGACAGTTCAGTAGGTTACCCACTATAGACATAGTTGTGCACCTATCATCTTATATAGCTAGATCTTAGCTGTTAGTAGAACTCACCAGCTGTGTCTCGGATCAACTTCTCCTCTACCCTCCAAGATCACCTATCTTCAAGTGAGCCTGTTAGCCGTTACCCAGAGATGTGTTCTGGATTGCGGGGAATTGCCTAGTTAAAGCTCTCACCTGTGCTACCGCCTAGCGGCGGTGACGCACAATAATTAGTAGAATCTACTAACCTTCACTATGTTCAGTGACGTAGATTCGTGATTATTGGAGGAGACAGCCGCTGGTGGTAGTACATGTGCCCACCCTGCCCGCCCTTGTTTAAGTGGTGTTTTAGGCGGCTGTCTCCGGTTGTTCCAATAAGTCACACCTCTCCACTTCATGCTTCGATGGATAGAGTTTTGGCAATTCCCTAGCTGGCTAGCTCCCCGGTTAAAAGATTGATTCAAAATGTCAACTGCAGCTTTGCGCTTAGGGCCAAACACATATTGATGTGGTCTAAAACTTTGTTGAGGGATTTCAATGAACTCCAAAGTGACACCCTCTACACAAGACAGAATGAAAGGATCACAGGTTATTCTGTCCCACTGTGGGTAATGGTTTGATAAATTTCCTGGTAAGAAACACATAGGAATGGGTCCAGAGGGGGTTAACGTGATTTTAGACTGCTCTCGGGCGGCTCGGGAGCGGGTTTTCTGGCAGCAAGAGTTTGGAGATTTTTTTTTTTTTTTTTTTTTTTAGAAAAATTTGATTTGCGAACATTGTCGGGCTAACCCAATAATCTCATGATACACAAGTCAGAAAATCCTATTTACATAGCTTTAACTCTAATGATTTCATTTTTCAATATATAGTGGAGGGTTGAAGTTACCTTTACAATAAGGGATTATATTAACAATATAGCCCCCTAAAGATCATCGTTTAGATAAACGGTACACAAAGTGTTGAACCTACTCTGTTATAAATTAGTACTTTTTAAGAAAAGATTAATGGTCATCTGCGCTAGTATTTGTTTGTTTGTTTAATAATTTATTATGGCAATAACACATGTACCTTTTACAGCAATACATCACAGTCTATTAGATGAGATGTCATAAGGATAATTGAATTTATTAGCAAGGTTGTGCACGGATAGTTAGAATCTATCTTTACGCTATATCGATAGTATATCGAAACATAATCGGGGTGATATTATAATGCTAGTTACTCATGACATATACTGTGTCAAACATTACATTTTCAACCATCACCAGTCGTACAGCTCACTAATCGAATTGTTTGACATAATTATACGTCATCATTTAACTTTTTGTACATTTATGTAATCGTGGCTCTGAAGGTATGTATGCCACTTTCTTTCCACTGTTCGACATAGAACATCCGTTAAGAAAATGTGGTCTTTGTTCCATCTTCTTACCATGGTTCTTCTCCCTGGCATTGTTCTGGAATTATATTCTCTATCTATATCTACAAAATCATAACTTTAAAAAAATATATCACTCTTATACTAAGCTATTTTAAGGATTGTATTTGCATAATCTATCGAATCTCCTTCTATTTCTAATCTTAGCCGCTCTCTATATATGGTCTCTTTTTCCTTCAATTTCCAGACATTTTGTTAGCTTTTGTTTTGCTACTGTTCACGGAGACTCCACTGTGTTTACACCATTTATTGAATAGATTGATATCGCTCTGTAGTTTGGCTTAGCATCCACAGTTATCAGTACGAATCTAAAGAACAGTCAGCTGTATTTATTATTAATATTTTAAAATCTAATTAGGTCAGGTCATTTATGTAAATAATTTCTATGTAGTTTTTTCTAGGGTTAACATTTTATTGAGAATGTGAAACCTTCGGTGCCGAAAACACATGTGTACGTTCATGTATACATTCCATTACAAGAAATTTAAGAATGGTAATGATTATCTATATACCAAAATAACATTTTGCAGGTTGATAGTAGAGCATCATCAACTGACTGTAAGGTGTCACCCCCTGTGACATCCTAATACCTTTCCTCCAATTATTTGCTTTATCATACTTATTCGCACATGAAGTCAAACAAAAGAGATGAGAAGATGTAGAGATGAAAAACAATTGAAGTATGCGGTATCCAAGAGAAGACTATATTATTGTTATGGCCACTATAGATGCTAGAACATGACACGAGTTAAAATTTAATTCATAGCCTGTCGCTAACGATCAATATGTATTACCATGCTCCAAACCATGCATTTCTATACTGGAGCCTGATACTAACAAATATATTCAGGCAGTAACACACATTTTAAAGTGAGTAAGACCAAAACCAACTCATTAATTACACAGGCGCTGATCAATTCTCTGAACTAAAATTAAAACTGAATTTAGTTTCCCGGTAAATCAGTTCTATCTAATAAACATTCCCATGGTATGACTTTGAAAAGAGATTTCATACAGACTCACCTTTTGCTAGATGAAACGTCGTACACAAAACCAAGCATGTACATATAAACCCGGAGAAAGACTTTTCTGACTTCTCCATAATGGTCAGATAAGGTTGTGTAAACACCAAACTCGTAGTGGTAATTCCTATTAAAATACCTTAACTCCAGGACACCTGTGCGGTGGTTGGAATATGATTAACTAATGACTGGTCGCCCCGCCCGATCAAGCACACTCCCAATAACGCACACATCACGGGAAACACACTGCACGAACTTTGGTAGGCAGCGTCTACATAAAGAGGCGTTGAGAAAGACGGCGAACGAGAATTGATTGACTGTTGTGGAAAAGGTACTTTAATGGAACGCGACCCACGGGAGTGAACTAGTGTATTTAGAAAGTATAAAGGCCAAAGATATGTTGGGGAAAAGCTAAAATACCTTTATTCTCCCCCACCCCGACACAAACACACACGTTTTCGGCACATTTTCTAAAGCTGTACAGAAACATTGGAATTCTGGGAGTTCTGGTAGCTATCATAAGTATATGTACAAGTATCATATCTATATTCTAGCTCTGTGGTATAGGGCACTACATGGTGTGGAGGAAGAAAAGAAGTAGCTAGAAATACTAAATGTTGTACGTAGGCCTACATTTATGTTGGAGTAAAATAAAGCTGTACTCTCTATGTTGTGGGGTTTTTTTGTTGAACATAAATGTTTATTTCATTTAGCCTGCCCTCGGGGCTTCTACAAATCGAATCCTGTGTTGATTTACTTTTTCCACGATTATGTCCTCGACACAGTTACGATCATGTCCTTGAGACGCCCTTTTTTATTATTTTTCTGAATTTTCCTTTCATCTAAGGCATCCCCCACCCCCTCCCACTGCTGTAGTCTCAATCAAAGGGATGCATGCGAATCACGTCTGGTGATTGTGTGCATAACATACATAAACATGGCTTCTGTGGCTCCCCCTTCTGGATTACCGTACTACAGCAGGAAAATAATTTCAAAGAAAGAGGAGCAGACTTTCTGGTTTATAGCTGTTTATGTGCCTGTAGAGGATCCTTGATATATATGGTGGTCACAAAGAGTAGCTAAGAGTGACAAAGATGATCACAATAGTGACCAACATGAATAAAATCAGGGGTAAAATCAGACACAGAAGATGGCACTGGATCTGACATGTGCTGAAGGAGAGACAAACTAGCTGGATGACTGCATAGCCATGGGTTGACAACCGAAAGGGAATTAAGCAAGAGGTTGACCAAAACCACATTGAGAGGAACTGTGAACAAGGGACAACAAGCTGGGTGCATGGACTAGGTGGAATAGCTGGAGCGAAGCCATGATGAGGTCAGAGGACAGAAGGGTTGGGGAGAGACTGTCGTTGCTAGACACTCAAGGTCATTAATGGACCTTTGACCCTGATGATCAAGGTGGTTCATAATTGTTAAAAAATATTTCAAATTTCTAGTGTTTAAAAAGGGAATAGGGTTATTGTGGTCATCTTTAATAGAGTTACAGTAGAAAGCTGAAATATGGAGGACAGAAGATCGACCTGAGGGTCATCAGATGACCTTTGACCCTTACCAGCCAAGGGCTTTTATTTCAGAAGGCATATAATGACGTCTAGTTTATTTTTCTTTGGGGGAATTAAGTTATTACAGTTGTTGTCATTTAGTTAGGTGTGTGAGAACTGCTGCAGCAAGCAACATTCTTGGGTGTAAAACTGAAGAAGTTTAAGAATAAAAGTAGTCCTACACTTGCCCAAGAGCAAGGTCGGGATTTCAAATAAACTACAAAAGCCAGTTTAAACCTTCCTGGTCATTTACTTATAATAAATCATAACCCCAGCTTGTCTATACCACAAGAAGTATAATTATAGATATATTAAAGCTACCTGTATACGCTTGTTACTGATATTGTTAGTGCCTGAAAGTGTACATATTTCTCCTCCTCAAAAATACCCTAAATTATACTAGATCGATCGACTGATCGTAACCATGATCCTCACAACGGAAATAGACAGTAACTTTCACCACCATCACTTATCTCATCTAATCCCATCATTCTTTTTTACTTATGAGTTATTAATATAACTCGATTGTATTTGTATACGTCGAATTGTACTATAGACTGATTTTAAATAACTAGGAAACTTATGTTTTATCACAGCGCACAGCGAAAACCACTCTTCCGAGTGAGCGTGACCAGGCGTTTCCCTGAATAAAATCGTTTAAAAAATTTAGATACGGGTTGATTCCCTATCACCCAATCAGATTTCAGAATTTCATTTTTTAAATATAAGTATAAGAACAAGTACAAGTACTGACCAAAAGAGATAGAGAGACAGATAGAGAGCAACATGTGACTCATTTTTTGTGACACATCACATATGGTCATATCAATAATGCTTTAATATAAACGTAATTTTGTTGTTGTTCAGGTTAAAGGAATATGGGCGAGTCTGGAACTATGGCCCTATGCCAGTGGTCATTCTAATATAAATGTAATAGGAGTGGTCCCATAAAGTGTCTATTGTCTCAATCAAAATTCATTTAAATCATTTTCGAACACAACCTATTATACAATGAAAGCCATTTAAAAAACATTTTTCCAGGGCCGGGAAAGCCATTTGGTTATAGCAATGCAGTAGGGGTCCAATCACGCAACGAAGAGGAGGAGGAGGAAGAGGGGGAGGAGGAGACCACTTGGCAACCTATAGATATAGGGCTTTTACTTACATCGACTATAGGAGGAGGAGGAGGAGGAGGAGAAAACTATTTGGTAACGAAGTAGGGGTCCTATCATGCAATAACGCAATAAACAACAATCCCAATGCAGTAGGTGTTCTATCACGCAAAGAGGAAGGGGGGGGGGAGGAGGAGGCACCATTGGGCAACCTATAGGCTTTTACTTACAATCTATAGAAGGACAATAGAAAGACTATAGAAGGATTCTAGGAGGAGACCATTTGGCGACGAACTAGGGGTCCTATCACACAATTGAGTGCAAAAGCAACACTACAGCTGCAAAACGCAGCAGCAATCACTACCTATGCCTACCGAGATCAAAACTAAGCCTACGATAGGCTTACATAGCAAATCTGAGATTGGAAATCTGTGAGTAGTATATGTCATTTTAGGATTGCAGCGTAACAATCCCCTTGGTCAGGTCAGCAAATGCCGTGCACTGGAATTGCAGCGTTGGTGGCCTCAGCGTAAGATCTTATGACAATCTGAGCGGCGATGACAGTCATCAAAGCATCGACGGGGGCCAAGCCATTATTATAAAGCGGGTCGAGCCCGCTTTTAAAAATGGCACCCTGTCTTATCTTTATTAGCCCTCTCGAAAACCCCAATAACAATTGAAAAATAAAAATTAACAAGTTGCCATAAGGCCCCCACTGTTTTATGAAATTCTAAATGCACGTTTTTCTTTTCATTGAACACATGTGTATCTTTTTCACAATAACAAGTTACATCGGTCAAAAACTATAAAGATTTTCTTCTTTTTTCCCCGTGTTTCCCAATAAACCCATCGAATAGTAATTTGCCCAATTTTTTTATGGGATTTTTTCCCGCTTGTTTTTGCTATATAGAGCTTCATAAAAGTCTGCATTTATTTTTCGAAGACCCGCCGCAATCCTTTCCTGCGGTGGCTTCACTTATCGCTTACTGCATGGCGGCCTATATGGGTCGTAATGGCTGAGAATCCAGCTATTTAAATACGGTAGTTAATATGGGATGTTTTTTTCGATAAGAGTTAATCGTAGGAATGTTTCTTGGGGTTATAAACCTGCACTCTCAGTTGGTTAAAAGATTTCTAGAATTGTGGAAAGTCGCACATCGTTTTGAGGCGACAATGGATTTAGGCCTTCAGTCAAAGACTATTTATCTCTACTTCTTGGTTCAACAGTGTAGATCTGTCAGTACAGCTCTCTATACATAGGCCATATTGCAGGAATATCGAAATTAATGATAAGGGCCATTATTTTCTAACATAGTATGTGATAGAAAAATAATCCATCCATAATGAAACAGGAGACAAGCATAGAAATTGTCATTTTATTAAAGCTGTCTCGCGTCTTAAAGGTGCTCGTAAGATCAACACCACAGGATTTCCACGTCTAAAACAAACACATATCAGGAAAGTTTACCTTCATATCTGTTTCCCTGCAAACAGTTGAGGACACTCCCATAAACACCCAGAGAAAAAGGATGATGCACATATTATATAAGAATCTAACTTTGGGAACAGCTTCTAACCTTAAAACTTTCTCTCCCAGACCACATACTGAAGTATTACATAAAGACACACCAATAGTGACAAGGCATTTTATATATCGGGTATGTCTATAGATAGTCAGGCCAACTAGTGTCCTATTGGTACATGATTTTTTTTAAAGAGTTCAAGTTGGTGGATTAGTGTAACAGAAGACATGACTACCTCTTGAAGCGAAATGTATCTATCGCGGATGTCATCACTTTAAGCCCTAGCATACACAAATTAAAGGTTACTTGTTGGATGTGGATACCACTAACAGGGAATAGAATATTGAGTTTTATTCAAATCAGTTACTTAAAAACTAAAATTTGAATTAACAATACATAATAACGAACCTTTCAGAAGGCGAAGAAAACTTCTTCCACCATCTTAAATACATCGGTTAGGTTTGCATATGGCATAAGTTCACAACATTTAACGAATTCCTATTTAATTATAATTAAAACTAAATACATATTTCATACCAAGCACGAAATCCGCAACTATGATTTTCATATTGTACTTGAATATCAGAATAAACACTAACAAAACAATGATCGGGTCAAAATGGTTTCAGTGACAATAATTCCGAAAATCCTTTGATAAAAGGGTTCTATATAAAAAGAAAAATACATGTTAACAGTAACATATATATACCACTAATTTCCTTCAATAAAGAAATGCGGTTCTGTCAGTTTTAATTAATACCCATCTTGATTTCTTGCAAACAAATATAATGACACACAACCAAATGTTCACAACCGGATTGCGATATCCCATGTATACAGAAGGTTTAAAGAATATTAAGCTAACACATTTTGGAAAAAGCAACCTTGCTAAGTATACACACTTTGCAACATAGATTGGGGATCAGCGATTTTTGTCGTACATCCTGGAAGATATGTAAATGTACAGAAAGGTTTACCAATTTCCAATGTCAATTGTTTATATGGAAATAAATGTTACCAGGCCTACTACAAACAAAGAGGAGAGAGACACTTATAACCATGCGATGGGTTGTTTTAAGGCATTGACATGTCTCCATAGCAAGTCAATGGGATGCAATATGAATTAATCTGTGCGTCTGTAATCAGCGTGCAATACATGGGTTCGTACTGAGAAGGCACTGACTAATTGACCAACGTGATCGGGCTAAGGTCTTACAAGGGGTCAAGGATATGCCAAATCTGTGCAATAATTAGTCAAATTAAGGTACCTAGTACATGGCAAGACAAGTCATTAATTTAACAAAGCTACAGCACACGCCAACATTCTGTTTTCAGTTTGATCACGGAAAAGAGAATTGAATCACATGACATCGGAAGCCAATTTTCTCTGATAAAATAAGTCCTCTTGATTTTAATTCAGAGTTTACAGCCGAAAGCAAGGGGTCGCTATTAAATTTAAACAAACTGGAACAAGGAGGAAGGTTATCAAACAACCGATTCTCTGTGTATGATATGCAGAGAAACGTTCCCTTTACACGTAGTTGCGACGATGAGAAAATAGCAGATATAATTTATTGTTTGTGTTCCCTATTAACAAGACTTAACCTGGCACGTGAAATGTGTAATTTACATTTCATATAGAAAGAACTACTTGCTTGGAATGAGTTTGCTGTCTGAATATTGGAACTGAGAGCTAAGAGTTCAAATGGATTAATTTCTTTTGATAGTCGTTATACTACCCATCGTGTTCTGAATATAATGTATATCTATTTTATGGTCATCATCATATAGTTAAATATTTTTTATTCGTGCGTATAATGCACATGCACACGATTTAACTACTTTTCTATATTAACTTTTCAAAAGAGGAATGATCAAATGCCAAGGCACAGGACACAGGCGAGATGCCGCTCTTGAGAAATCACTCAGCGGCAGCGGCCTTCCTACAACGCCATTTCACTGCCCGCCGGAGAGACCGACCCTGTTACCGTCGATACAGATCGAGTAAACAATTAACCAAATATACCTAACAGACCAGCAAATGCCTTGTCCTAGTGGTATAATGTCCCAGGATATTATGGAGGAAAATAAATGACAGGAGACGATTAAAACATCCTCCAAAGTCTATCGTATAGGCGGATCCCATAACAAGTGTACCGTGAAGTTATGATTGTGGCAAAGAATACGGAGATGGACTCATGAGAAAATTGACAGGAATCGCAATAGGCTTTGTGGGGACAGAGATATTTCCAAAGTAATGTTGGCGGCTTAAATGTATGCAAGTGTGAAGGCTACAACATTCTACTAAATCGGTGTCAAATGTGGCTGGGAACAAATTTTGAGATGGGGAGTCTCAGATGTTTTAAAGTTTTCATTCCATTCCTTTCTCATGGCCAGAAGAAAATTAAATTATAATAGCAGGAATTGCAGCTCTAGCTCATTTTCGAAGAACCCTATCATTTATTTTCGGGAAGACTGCGATATATGTGAAGAGGGTGTAGACATTTTAAAGGTAACAAGGACAAGATTTATCGTGGTCAGAAAGGTGAGTGAGTGATAGCGATTTAATGCCGTGGCCGACAAGCGGTTAGAGCAGCTAGTGGGATTGTTCTTCCAATGTAGTTTGTGTCTGTTCACAAACACCGACATGACAAAGGAATTATATACAAGAAAGATTAATTTGATAAAAGTTATGTAATACTAAAATTGCTCGATGTTCTTGATGCGCCGAATGCTAAAAGATTAGTTGGGATGAACTGTGTCTATTTGATCAAACCAAGACAAGTCGACATCATGCTTTCATCTTAATTCTACAAGGAATATGTTTTAGAATTGAATAAATATGCTGAGGATACTCCCCCTCTAATCTATACGTTTCGATATAAGGCTAGATAAAACGTACCTGAATCTCAGAACAAAGCCCTGGATTAAAGGATACTCGAGTACCTCGTACGAGACGCCCTCAATTTGAATATACAGGTTAAAATGAAGGTGTTAAATCGTCTACCAATTGGCTACATGGATAAAATTATTATGGTCATTTTGCCAGTGCCTTTCAAAACCATACAAGACCTACTTCTTAAAGACCACTAGTTTCTGCCAATATAAAACTTTCTATGGTTTAAGCCGTAGAACGCACCATATAAATTTGGTATCACTTTCATAAAGTGCGAGTTATCTAAAGCAAATTTGCCATTTGCTAAAAATGTTATGTCATCAATAAAAAACTCAAAATGATCGCAAACAATACAGAACTACTTTTTATATTCTTATATTAAAGGTACCAAAATAGAATAGGCTTCCTTTTATAACTGATACAATTTATAATATCTATTAAATAAACTTAAGTATATAATATGACACCCATTCTGTGACAACCACAAGTGTCACGCCTATATATATAGATGTGGTGGTTATCCATAAGGGTAGCGGTTTGAAAAGACAACTTGTCAGATCACCTTGTGATCCTGAAGTTTATCTCACTATAAATTGCCTAGGATTATTGTACAAGTCGATAGACATATAAATGCATTAATTACAACCAATATCAATATAACTGTTTTTTTATTAAAAACAATATCAAAGCCTTACTACCAGATTCAAAATAAAACTTTTTGAAAGTGAAATATTTTAACTAGTTTCCACGTTATAGTCTTAAGAATAACAATATAAACAGACCTTTAAAAACTGGAACCAAGAGGACAGGTCTTGACAGTAATCTTGCATACGATATTGATAAGAATGGCATAACTTAATTTCACTGAATGAATAAAAGTACTGCCAAATACTTCAAATAAAAGGGAGAATATCAAACCAAAGTCAGGGTCATGCAGAATTTAATATACTCAATATACAGAAGCCTAAACAATAAAAAAAACACCGGAAAGAAAATGAAGGTAACTA
This sequence comes from Sthenelais limicola, assembly GCA_942159475.1. Taxonomy (NCBI): domain Eukaryota; kingdom Metazoa; phylum Annelida; class Polychaeta; order Phyllodocida; family Sigalionidae; genus Sthenelais; species Sthenelais limicola. Next base: position 54,010,173 of record OW804095.1, on the reverse strand, counting down.
AAGTACAGGAATATCGAAGACAAAAGAAGGCACACGTTTTTAACAATGTTAATCGATGGTTTCCAGTCATGTCAATCATTATCAAACCAGAGTTAACAAACATCACTAACAAAATGGCACACATGAGAATAATGCCCATGTATTGCCTTAAGTTTTAACAAGTAGAGCTTTATCTTTAAGACTTATTGATATGATTCAACACCTTATCACCAATGACCCTCATGATTATGCATCTCGGGGCAATACCTCAGGCTTAGGGAGGGCTCACGGTAGGTCTTTCAGTGGATATCACGGGACACTTTAATGAAAAAGTAGTGTCTTAATTTGTATAGCATTACATTAGTATATAAGCCGCCATCTTTGCACCAACCCATAATCAATATACACCATCACAAGTTAACGTAGACTATTTACATTATCATCGATGTACATTCACAATCAATAGACCATTTGCATTAAGACTGAACTCAAATGTAGAGGTCTTCTAATGAAGTTAATACTTTCTAAAGTCACTGTTGTTTTTGCCAGGAATATCCTAAGCTCTCTTTCAATTTCCATGATTGGAGAAAAACATATTAATATAACTGGGATACAGGGAAATCTATTTAATAAGGTTTACAAGTCTTAACAGCACAGGATAACCGACGAATGAGAATTGATACACGTCACATCTCACCCGATCACAATGACAAAGACATCCGGATTGTTTTAATTCTAACTTTTCTGGATAGAAATCGGGGAGAAATAAAATCAACCCATACAAGGTCCGACGCAAACCATGATAAATATTCAGCATTGGTCCGTGGATATATATAGTACCGCCTTTTTAAATTGATCTATTTAGATACTTGCAGAAGACGAAATAAGATTACAAAATACCAAAATTTAAAACCAAGAAAGATTCTACTCAAGTCGGCATGTAAAAAATATCTTTCCCCACGCGACCTAGTTAATTGACTCACTCACAGTACGTCTACGAAACGGTGTTCATTCATCTTTAATTCAATCCATTAGATTTCACCAACATACACTTTGAAAGGTACTACCGTTTCACAAATGTTTGCTATCGTAGGCGAGTCCATATTTTTCAAAACTTGAGGGTAGTTAATAGGGTCGAAGGATAGTAAAAAGATTTAGGCGAGTTTATTTTGTCCAAATTCATGGTCGCATTTGGGCAGCAGTGAAGATAGTAAAGGACGGCAACCAATCGTGAAATAGTTAACATAGCAGGAGAGACATGATCTGAGTCAGTCAGTCCCGACTTTTGAAGGACGTTCTAATATCTATTAGAAAACAAATCGTGGGTCAAATTTTGGAGAAAGATGGAAAAGTAGTAGTTGATATTGGTTTCGCCAGACCTATGTAATAACCTAGTATTATTGATGCGTCTGACCAGGCACATAGTTAAGTAAATTTTGATAAATAAACGTAAGATGTATCCAAACCTAAATGATTAGACCTTTATATCATTAACATGTATCACGACAGACATATGGCATATATAAATTCGACAGTTATCTGACAACCATGGTCTGAAAAAAAAACTAAAAAGAAAACTGTGCACATCAATGGTAATAAATAACGAACATAGAATCGTCCAATATTCACAGTTCTTAATAACACTGAAAATGTCACATTCCCTGTGCCAGAATCTGTACTATGGTTTCCAGAATAAATGCCAGTAATTAATATGTCTCTGCGTATGAAAAGAAGTATATCTACAATATACCTTCCAGGAATAAGTTCGGAAGGTATAATTTCTTCATTAAATTTCAAAATATCCGAAGGCATCAACCGAAAACGACATTCAATGTTACCCAGGATTCCGAAAGAAACATTTTTGATTCATGTTCCAAAATGGAATGAATCTGTATCACGAAAAAAGACGTCTCTTTAGGGGTCCAATTAAATGGCACTCAAGACGTCCAAGGCGCCTTTTTATACACACACATTTCTTCAAGGGATTGAGGGGTTGCTGTGGATTGAGAAACGTCTGGGTCTATTGGACTTTTCTATAACACTGAGCATTTTGAATCAAAGTCATAAAAAAGCACAAGGAACATGTGTCTCAAACTCTTGTATTAAGAAACTACTCATAAATTTACCTAAACAAATTTACTTAGAATTCCAAAGGTAATTGTGATACGAATTTAGTACAACTGTAAATAAGGATTAGTCTAATGTTGTGAAAATGCTTTCCCTCTACAACGGGGTAATCATTATCAGAACATCGACGTATTTCACCTAATTAATGTTTCTATTAGTTTGAGGATGGCCATTCGCGTGGAAATTTAGCAGCACCCGTCTGCAAGGTTTCAACAATGAATTTTGATTCTATGGAACGAGGTTGGTCAAAAATAGGACCAACACATCATATGAGACGTCAGAAATCGTGAGAAAAAAATCATTTAGATCATATGGAATCTCAAGACCATCCCTCCATTAGCAACAAAACACTACCAGGACATCTTGTACAAACAGCTTAAGTACCAGCACCTTTCCCTAACATGTCTCCACAACCCTTGCTCTGAATGCTCTCAACCTTTCACGACTGGAGGATTTCATAGTTTTGTATTGTAACGTCATCTTCAAAGTGCTCATTTACGTGTCGCTCAAACTCACTTTGTGAGACCTCGTCGGGGAATGACGTGTCACACATGGGACAAATCCTCTCCGGACGGCCAGGACATTCCAGTACATGTTTCTGAAACTCCTCCATGGCCATGTGCGAGGGGAAATCGTCGGTGCACACTGGACAGTTCCTCGTGTCTTCCTCCCCACTCCCTCGTTCTACGGCAACCCTTGTGTACTGGCGACGAGGAGGTGCAACTGGGTTGGTCGGGGCGACGGTGGTTCCCGCACCTGTGGCCATGGCACTGGTGGAAGACTGGGTTGATGATGCTTGAGTGTTGTTTGAGGTAGCTGGAGCCCACATTCTGGGCATGCCGGCAGAGCTATGTTGGTTCATATTTGCATCATTGTCTGCGTTAATGACTGCTGGCAATGTCTCGACATCAACCCCTCCACCCCCGAGGTCCCCATAATTGTGTGGTGGCCGTGGGTGGTGATGGTGGTGGTAGGGCCGTGGTGAACTAGCCTCACGTCGGCCGTGGTCAGGTTCTCCTGTGCTACTAGCATTGTCGTCATCCTTCATCTCCTGGTAGCCCACACTACTGGCACGTGGACTGTGGTCAGGTAAATCATAGTCAGATTCTGGGTCGGTGCCGCGGAGCGTAGAACCAGAGCCACTAGTGCTATCTCCAAGGTCCCCAAGGGAGGTGAGAGGTGGACTATCATCATGAAGATGCTCCATTGACTCGTTCCTCCCGAGGCGACGGGGAGAAGGAAGAAGTGGCTCAGTTTCTGACTTGTTATCCTCCTCGTGGTGCCTTCTCTCCCAGGGCACATCCACCCCTCCACCAATCGTAAGGTCGTCGTAGTGAGACTCTAACTCATGATCCATGGGAGGCGATTCGCTCGGTGGTAGAGGGTGTCGGCCCCCACCAATAGGGGCCGCGGCGGGGGCGCTATGTCTCTCAGTCACAATTCTACTCCTCAAGCCCCTTTCCGGGGACCTCATTAAGCCCCCAGACTCCACAGGTGAGTGGAGGTCGTGTTGACCGATTTTTCCTGTTTCTCTCTGTCGAGGAGGCCGGAACATGGCAGGGTTTCCTCTGGTCACATCCTCAGAGCAGGGCACGGCGTTCACTATTTGCGAACGTCCAGAAGGTGGGAGAGCTTGTGGACAGCCAGGGCCTACAGCAGCTGCCCCATGAGCTGTGGCTCCCACGGGGGTTCTGATTTTAGGACGAGCACCGATACCACAAGGGGCTGATTCGCTATTTTGCCGTTGCGCTTCTAGTTGCCGATGAAACATCTCTGTGGAGGGAAAAGTGAAATGTTATAGTAAAGACCAAGATGTTCTAAAAAGTGGGAGAATTCGTTATTTAAAGAAGATTTCCATTCATCAATTGTTCTCATGGTTAACAATCTTACCAATGCATTTTTTTCCCATTACCAATGCAATTAATTATACTTTTTCGTTTTGGGTCAAATACAATCGTCAATGTGTTTGGACTGACTCAAATTTAAAAAGCTGGCTTAACTTTAATATTTCAAATATCAAATAAATGACCAAAAGAAGGATAAAAACGCCGATCACCTCGTTCATCATGCAGACGTTTGTAGAGCATTTTGATAACGTCCCGTTGTTTGTTGACAACAGACAATAACTCCTTCATCTGGTGAGTTACGTTGACTGTAGTTTGTACAATAGATGCCAGTTCCTCATGCTCTAGACTCCCAGCTGTTGGAATAGATATACAAAGAGTTTACACAAAACGCACATGTCAGTGTAAGATACGTCAGTATGAAGTAGTTTTATAAGCAGAATATGAAAAATAATTCAAGTAAATATCTTGCGACGTGAGAGTATTTAAAACAAATCTCGGGTAGTGGATATATACATAAGTTGATTTCTGTCTATTGCCAACTTCAATAAATGATAAGACATTGCATCAAATCAGTAAACAATTCTTACTAAAAAACGTCGACTATTATAAAATTGTAAAAACAAATTATCCCTAAAAGATATTCACCGTCTTAGGGATTCAAATTTTAAAACCTATTATAAAATTGTAGCCAACATACCAGCTGATAAACTAGATCTACCAAGTGTAGAAGAATCTAGGGAACTATTCAAAGAATTCTGGCCATAGGCTGCACCGGCAGCGGGACTAAGAGATCTAAGGTCTCTCATCCTCTCCCTGTCCCTCTCAGTGTCTCCCTGCTTCAGTTGACGTTTAACCAAGGTCATTTGCTTACGGATTTCTTCATTTTCGTTTTCAGACCTGAGAAGTAGTTGTTGACTATGACGCAAATCCTCCTGCAATTAGATGGAGAGAACGAAATGACAGGGGGTTCGCAAGATATGCATGACCGTCCACCCTTTCACATCGACTTCTAATTAGGGCCCAAGAAATCAAATGATAATCCCTTCGTAGTAGTAGAACATGGGGCATGATTAGGCCGACAGTATAAAACAAAATAGTCATTGAATGGTTATGGAAACAAAAACAAAATAATTGGTGTTGGGATCAACCCTTAATCAGTCCTTAATTTGTTTTCTTTACTAAATATAGAGCTTTGGAGCATATGTGTTTTGAGTAATTAGTATGAAGTTATAGGGGACATCGCCGAATACTGTTGTATAGCCGTAAAAGCCATAATTTTAGAATATTACTATATGATTGGCTGGTCACTAGTCAGCAACGTTTGATTGATTGGATTGGATTTTTTTTTTAAAAAATTACATAAGGTGAAAGATTGACAATAAGGTGACCTAGCTTCTGGAATAATTATGAATTCTTCCAGCTGTTACTATCAAAGGTGATAGTTAAACTACTCCCAGCCCCTCTATTACACAGGGGCCATGCTTATGCATAATTAGTCACATGTGCCTAAACCTCTCTGTCTCTCCCTCTGTATAAGAAGAAAGTCATACGTAAAACTGCTAACTCTCTATAAGCAGCTTCTAAACTTCAGAAGTCTGAGCCGATTAATACTAATTCAATGAACGTACCTCCTGCCTAGACACATGTTCTCGTAGCTGTTTGCTCTCGTGTTCACATTCGGCCTGTTGGTTGGCAGATTCCGAAAGCTTATGTTCTAATTCAGAAACATGACGTTCTAGCAGGTCGCGCTCCTTAAGCACGAGGTTCCAGTCACTAGGTGTGATGTCGCCATTTTCCAGCTCCAGCGCTCGTCCTGGCGACCTCGATGACGTCATGTGACGTGGTGATGCAGGAGTTAAAGTGCTAATGTCGGGGCTACTTCCACGACGATGCGCTTCCCTCAGCTGTTTGGCCGTCTGACAAGATTGGGTAAAAAAATGAAAAATGTATTCTTCCATTACAACACATTGTCACATTCGGAACACAAACCAGGAACCAGGAGGAAGAATTAAATCCCTTTCATCTAAGATTGTGTCACAAAGTTAGAAAAAAACATTTTCAGTACTTCTAGAATACATATTTTAATATCTCTTATCAAAGTTATGAGCAGCGAGTTCCATTCTATATTTAATCAAATGTCCTTAAAATGTGACCAAATATTAAATGAAAACCTCACCATTATAACTCTGAGTAACTACTCGGTAAATAAGCCTGTGTGACAATGTGTGCCTGTCTGACATTGTTCAGGGCCTGTCAACAAATTTTAGTTCGCATAACGTCCACCATGGGGGCACCAGTAGAGCTACCAGTGAACTCGCGCGAATCTTGTGACGCTATTTTTAGACAACTGCATTTTTTATTGTTAAGTATGATAATATTTTGTATCGCACCCACTTTATTGCAATGGAATTTCATAATTATGGTGATAAACTGTCTGAGATATAGCCATACCTGCGTGTATTTACCCTGCAAGTCATTATAGCGTTTTTTCAAGTCATCGTAGGCGGTACTGAGGGCGTGGTGAGAAGCTGGGGCATCAGAAAGAGCCCCACTATACGATGTTGAGTACTCTAGGTTGGGCATAGTGGAGCTTAGTCCAAATGTACGTCTTTCTGACTCCATGTCCACAGTGGAACGGTCGCGCAATCCAGCCATTCGTTTTCACCTGTAATTGCATAAATAAGTACATTAACGTATCACAGTGAACATATACATGCAGTTTATGAATGTATACACACAGTTAATGATACCTTTATCTTTCTGTAACATACCTGTATCCCATACTAGGATTGGAACGTATAATTTTCTATTCTATCTTAACTACTCTTCTGTATTTTCCTCCCATTTCCTGGCATTCAGTTACGTAATACCTATGCAAATTATCCATGTGAAATCCACCTCCCAGCCCTGCGAAAGTGATACCATAAAATCGCCTCAGAAGTAGTCGCATGCACTAATATGATAGCTGAGACACTAAAACAGCCCGAGCTGATCAATAAGATGCTCATGTTAAATCTTATTTTTTCTTCTAGTCAAAATAAATTAAATCAACAGATCCTTTCAGAACCACGTCACACTTTCCCTTGTCTCATGTCGCTTGAGCCTGTTAATATACAGTAACACAACCACCATATATTGATAAGAATTCCTTCAAGCTACTAGTATATAATATAACAAGTTGTACCAGATATCATATATAAACTAAATGTGTGGTATTAAAACATGATTGAATACGTACTACATACTTAATAATAATGGACACTGATATGATGGCTATTATAGTTGCCTTGCGGTCCAACATCTTGCGTACATTTTCAGACACCAGTCCATAGGAATCGCAATTCCTTAGTCTATTATTATATCCAGACATGACAATATCAATGCAATCCTCATTCCATCAAAATCCATTCTGGATATTAACAGCAGGTAAACGGCACTCGTCCATAAATTCATATATTAATGTTACCGGCGTAGCAACCAACTTTACCCAAGAAGCCAAATATTATAGGTCAATTTTGTAATTTACTGGTTTGTATTCCCTCCAAATTTTCTGCCTCAATATAATCTTACCAATGGTAACAAAGCACAGCCTCAGCACCTGAAACTTTATTTTCCGGACTTCCTAGAAGACATGTGTTCAGTCACAGAAGGGAGACGGAGACCCCCATTCCATGCAGTATGATTGTACATTGAGAATATGATATGGTCATAATGGTATCATGTGGGTCGGAAATATTATTACTCACTAGGCACGGTTGATAAAAAAAATTGCGTGTCCTGGTTGTCCAGCCGGACAACCAAAAATGAATACCATATTTTCGCGCAGATAAATTTTCGCGCAGCAAGGAAGTCTCACACCTTGTTTATGCAATAATTCTACCTTTCGCACAGGATTTATTTTCACGCACAAAGGTGGATGCGCTAAAATAGCGAAAATAAATACTGCGCGAACATTAATACATTTACAGTATATATATGGGAATCCTGCGGATAACCAGCTTTCAACCCTGAACGACGAAAAATTGCATTGGGCTCAAACCTTGACAATGATAACGATGCAATGCATGCAATCTACTAATCGTCCTACTAGTCTTCTTTTAAAACTCATTTTTATTCAGGTTAGCGAGCAGTTACATCCGGATAATTATAGTTACAAGTAGATCATAGGTCCCAAGATCACCGAGGTGGTGATTTTCCACTGAGCCCTGAGCCAGAGAAGAAAAAGAACTATCTTCACTATAGGTAATCAATATTAGTCACGGTCCTTTCTCATTATAAATAAAATATACTCTAATAAAATTTAATTTCAATGTAAAATCAGTGTGCATGGAAACGTCAGTTTGCTATTTAATCTATCAATAGTAAAGAAGCATTTTTTCCAGTCCCAAATGCAACAAGTCCCCCATTTTTTCGTCAGTCTGTATGTGATTGATTTTGAAGTCATCTAGTTTGTGACATTACCGGTAGGCCTACGTCTATTAATTGACACCAATCTATCCAAAAGCCTTAGCTACCCCAGCTTGCCTGCACAGAGCTTCTCATGTGTAACAGCAACGTCCCGCTCACTACCCATTTAACCTGGGAAGCGGTTTTCCATGATAAACATGGATATACTGTGAACCCTTATTAGAAGCCATTGCCTGTATGTATCAGATAGTATTCATGTGAGGGATGGATGGGCGCCAGGATTGTCATGAATCGACACTGCGCCAGGTGATGTTTCTTAACAAATTTAACTTAACTTTTGGATTAGGTCAATAATATAAGAAATCTATTGAACTAGAGTGGTATTATTTTGTTTTTTATATATTACTATTTACTAAAATAGAAATCGAGGGAAATCAAGTGATATTGAGTTGTTTTTATATATTACTATTCCAGTTTTCAGATAGATATGATTGTTATTACTATAAATTAAATTGAACAGCTTCTACTGAAAACATTGTGCTTATATATGCAAAATGCATGTAGCTGAATAAAAATATTTAAATACAAAAAAATACGTGTTCAAAAAAACTATTTTGTAAGCACTCTTTTTATTGCACCTCTCATACACTAATGCAGCATGGGCGTATATTAAAGAACTTAATCCAAAACTCCTTTTAGTCACCCTTTACCTCTGTTCCAATACATACGGTAGCCTTTAAAGTTTTTATTGTAAAACTCATATTCATATTCTATGATATAGATAATATCTAGGCGGTATGTCGCCTTCATTCAAAAACATTTGCATTTCTTTATACGTATCAGACCAGAGTCTGTTCCAATACATACGGTAGCCTTTAAAGTTTTTATTGTAAAACTCATATTCATATTCTATAATATAGATAATATCTAGGCCTACCAAAGAGGTGCTTTCTTGTTACTTAGACCAAGGAGGTAGGCCTATACCACTCCCTGTTCATACATTTATATCCATATGTGGAAAAGGCCAATATGGCAATAATCCAGGAAGATATCTCCCCGAATAAATTTATATCAACTTTAAAGTACTTCTAATGTTAAAACAAGAAAGACCAGCATACAGTATGTAACACTGAATAGTTATTGTCATCAGACATTATCAATCCAATTAAGCATGCTGGGATCTAAATGCTAATCCAATAGCATGACGATAACAAGGTTAAAAACAAAAGGGAAAAAATGAATAAATTCATAGTGATCTGACCAAAGTCCAAAGTCTGCAGAGAGGGACAAACAATTAAGAGACTATCAAAATTGATTCTACAGAAAGATACAATCAGAAATAATTGCGGAGGTAATGTATTTCCATTTTAATATTGGTTATAATTTCATTTATTATCGTATTCGTAGACATACGTAAGTTGTGACACTGGAAATTCGATTCCATTTCTCGAATAATTCTGGACCAGATCAGGGTAGGTATCTCCTAGTTTGTATCACCAACTCGGCCTGTCCCGAGTTGGTGGTCAGAACCTCTCCTCAGAGAGGGTGATCAGTTAAATGGCGTGTGTTTACAAACTACATGCTGGGCACATTAATAAGGGTATTCACCTTTGAGATCTCGTTGGTACACTCCTTCGTGAGTGATTTGAACCTTGTCAATGTGATAGAAATATTGTTTTGAGTTACTTAAATGTTTGAATCGATGTGGAGAGCCTACATAAATGGCGCCATGTTTGACTTGAAATCACGTGATAGGAAGTGGGAATCGGGGAGCATTCAGTGAGCTTCCCTGAGCTCTCTTCGCTGACATTCAAGATGGCAACTAAATTTGAGCGGGAACAAAGAGAGCCTGTACTTTAATGACTGCTCCCTTTGGAACAGGAAGTGCCAAGAGTAATCCAATGATTTTAAAATGGAGGTCTGGTTTTCGATTCAACTAGATTATTACTAAACATCCTATGTATTTATGGATTACAATGCAATATAAAGTATCCTAGGGGTGAGTTTTTACATCAGTGATTAAGTTGAATCTACTTTTAGAGTGTGTTTATTTGTGTATGTCAAGAATCGGACTTTCATTACCAGCGATCTCCTTTAACACTGGAATAGATATGCGAGCACTCCACCTCTGTAGTGGACAGAGGTGGATATTCAATCTAGGTATCTCCCTGACCAGATTTAGTAAGACATTCTAATACATATCTTACCTCCCCAGTCGGATAGAATTGATCTCCATGTCCCCAGCATAGAAGGTGAATGATTGAAGGTATCCAGATGAATTGTCTTCCTACTACAGCCCGGTGTTCGGCTCTGTTGTTGTTATGGTGTGAAACGGTGACGGTCAGACCTTGACCCTGTTGTGACAAACCCCAAACAAACCACTATTAATTGCTATCCTGTTCAACGTAAACGTAGAGTAGAGTCCGTATATCCTAATTGCCTTCAAAATCTAACTAAATATTTCACGGAAAGTCATAAAGTGTCACTACATGGAAGGAAATTGAGGTAACGAAACGAGTGACAAGAAAGATAATCGTGTCATAACACGGAACAGGTTGCAAATTTTGACTCTGACTCACGGGAATAATTTCCTGGGCGAAAATAGAGGTATCTCACTGAGTCCGTCTGGATGAAGATGAAATATACGTAAATAATCCTGAATTCATATGTATTTCCATGTCATAGACGGAAGCAAAGACCAGACAATAAGAAGAGAATGATCCACTGACCTGCTTACAAGAGTAGACGAATGGAATTGCGACTACAAATGGCTGAACTTCTTGAGTCGTAAGTAGGACAGGGGGTTTTCCCGAAGTTTTCGCATTCAGAACGAGGCTTGGGGACACCCTAATGGAATCACCTCTACTGGATAACTACCATGCGTTGGGACTGTGTGAGGTCAATTGCTTAACATAGGTGCATTACAATTGCTAGAATGGGGTTTATCGTTGTGTATTTTGACCAAAGCTATATATAGCTATATATTACCATGTAGCCTATAGTATAATTATCCTGCAATGACATGCCGCAAAATATGTAATATTCTATATGAGTCATGACACCCACTACATGACATATAGGCTAGCCATTATAGGCCTACATAGTCATTGTAATTTGAGCTAATTTGTAGGCTTAGGCTAGGCCGATTTCTCGATAGAGAAGAATAATAGGCCTACAGTATATTTCATGAGCTTTCGGGCTACCTCCCTTATCCTACACTTGCTGTTGGGTCCTATTCCCCAGCATTGGCTTGGGCGGACTGAAGAGTACAGTACTGAATTTCATTAAAGAGTCCGCTCAGATATCTGTTGCAAATAATTTTGAACTAGGATTGGCCTGGATTCGAACCCAGGACCTCTCACATAAGTATAGGCTGGCAAGTAGAGTTGAAGGCTCTACCCACTCGGCCACAGAGGCTCAGATAAATTTAGTCTGTAGGTCATAGCATAGTATGATTCCTGAAATAGAAACGTGATGTGTCACAGGACCATGAGTCAATCGGAGTCCAATGATGGTAAACAATGATGAAAAGTGTATCTTATTTAGCCAGTTGTGAATTTTGTCTACAGTCACAGCCAGACTAAATAGAATAGAATAGATAATCTTGATAATCTACTTGGCAAATACTAATAATCTACTACTAATAGTCTACTTGGCAAATGAGTTAAATGATATTTGTGTCCAAGGTAAATATTGATTAAAAATTAAAATAATTTGTAATTTTAAATGGCCTGGATTCGAACCTGGGACCTCTCACATAAATCTAGTCCTGCAGGTAGAGTTGACAACACTACCAGCTCGGCCACTGATGCCCACATAAAATTAGTTGATCATTGTTCTCCTCCCAAACATGCAGTCATAAGCAATGTAAATGTGAGAGTGAGGAAATGTACAATATATAGGGCCATATATCTCAAAGCAATACTGATCATAGATCGGGTAGTTGTAGTAGGGTGGTTGGGTGGTATGGGGGATTTGGTAACCACAATCATAACAAACAATTGAAGTTGTAGGATAAGCATGCTAGAGGACTCGACTCTCTTCTCTTAGTGAATATAATTGTCCGCGGCCTGACGGCCTTGGACAATTATATTCACTAAGAGAACAGTGTCTCGTCCTCTATCCTACACTTATCCTACACTTGCTGTAGAGTCCCTATTCCCCAGCATTGGCTTGGGCGGACTCCCATTCCTGAAGAGTACAGTCCTGAATTCCAGGTGTACTCTTTGGGCATTCTGAGCGGACTCTTTAATGAAAGAGTCCGCTCCTAAGAGTCCTCTCAGATGCCTGAGCGGACTCTTTCATTAAAGAGTCCGCTCAGGTATCTGTTGCAAATAATTTTGAACTAGGATTGGCCTGGATTCGAACCCAGGACCTCTCACATAAGTATAGGCTGGCAAGTAGAGTTGAAGGCTCTACCCACTCAGCCAGAGAGGCTCAGATAGGATCTGTTGTATATAGCATAGTATGATTCCTGAAATAGAAAATGTGATGTGTCACAGGAAAATGAGTCAAACGGAGTCCAGTGATGGTAAACAGTGGGGAGAAGTATAACTTATTTAACCAGTTGGAATTGTGTGCAGTTATATAACTAATAAACAATTGAAGTTGGAGGATAAGCATGCTAGAGGACTCGACTCTGTTCTCTTAGTGAATATGAGTCCTACCATGGATAGCTTATTAAATATTAAAAATGAAACCTGCTACAGTAAATTGCATATTTTCCTTTGTTCTAGAATCCAATGAGAGAAATAGTAAATGTTCATTTCAACATTATGAAGATTTGGAATTTAGAGAATACATGTTGCAAATTATATCGAACACATCCTGGTGGTGAGAAGGCAAGAAAATTGTTATATGAATCAGGTATAATTATATTACTTTAATAACATTAATTATCATCACTAACTGGCTCTGCAAATAGATATCTCAAAATCCTATTTTTGCAACTTGTGACTCATTTCCCTGTAGCACATCACTTATGTGTTGGTGAAGACCAATATAGAACAGTGCTAGGATGTGTAAGGTGTTGCATATTGAGAATAATTCGAGGTAATGGCAAATGTGTATTGGGACTGGATTGGTCAATAATAAACAAACAATCAAAGTTGAGAATACTGGTCACTGATGAGGCAGTGATCGTTGTAGGGTGGTAGGGGGTGGGTGGATTTGGTCACTTCAATTATAAACAAACAATTGAAGTTGGAGGATAAGCATGCTAGAGGACTCGACTCTGTTCTCTTAGTGAATATAATTGTCTTCGGCCTAAAGGCCTCAGACAATTATATTCACTAAGAGAACAGCCTCTCGTCCTCTATCCTACACATGTAGGCCTATGGTACCTCCCCGGGGGAGCAAGCAGAACCTATTTTTTTAATTAAAAGAAATCAGTTTTATTCAGGTTTCGAGCTATAGGCCTATATTATAGGCTACATCATTTTTAATATATCAATTTATTTTATATTGTGTATACATATGCATGTAGGCTATACATACACATACATTCATGTATATGAGAAATTCTTCAGTTAACGCTCTATATGGGTTCCTGACAGAACTAAATATAGGCCTACTGCACAATCAGCCTGCAGTTCAGCATTGTTTCATGCAGTATGCTATAAATACCAAATGTTATATTATAATGTGCAACCACGTCACCGTATGTGAATCTTGAATGTTGCTGGGCGATGTAAATCAATACATAATCGCGGAGTTGTAGATCATTAATTACTTTCCGGTCTAAATTGAACACAATTAAGACTCCTTCTAGGCTAGCTAGCTACAATTAATTATGTCACACTTTCGTGTAATATCACCTTTTAGTATACCAATTAGAATATTTCTTATTTGTGCGATGTGGTTACACAGCCATTTCTGACAGCTATTCATCAACCTCTCTAATGTTGTAGGCCTACTTAGTGTCATAATTTTGACTGTGTTTATGGACCTTTAATTCGTGTCTATAGTTGCTCGATAAGCTGAAGAATGTTGAAGGAAAGTAATGATTTTGATATTCTTTTATTAATAACGTTTCAAAATCCTGGCGACAAGTTCTAGCCTATCTTATGCTAAATTTGTCCTGTTTTCTGGCTATGTAAAAGTATGGCATGAATATGCCTAGTCCTGTTGAGGCGGATCCATGTGTATAAATGTCCCATGTCAACGTCCACTCTTAGAAACAACAAATGTGTGAATAGAGCTGAACATGAAGAAATGGAAAAATGCCTATTTCGTGGGATAATAAATAGCGAAAACATGCAATCTGATCAATTTGATGTTGGTGCGAAATTGGAAATATAATTGCTAGAGACCCAACAATTACTCTAGAGTTAAATACGAAAAACATGGAGTTTATTGGAGTTTAAGATAATTATCTATAATATAGTGTTTATAAATATTATAGAAAGATGAAAGTCCTGACCGTAGCGTGACTACTGGCTTTAATAACTCACTGCAGAAATTTGGACAGAGATACAGACAATCTGGAACAACAACTAGAATTAGTTAACAGTGATCAGTTTACATTTATTCATTTCCGGTTTATGCAGAAGATTGCGTTTCTAAGGGAAACAAAGATTGATGTCAATTAAATGTAAAGTTTGAGAGGGAGGGATAATAGGAGGGAGAGGAAGGGGAGACATAAAACATGAAATCCCTTTCCCATATCTGACTAGTGATTCCATGTAATTATGTTGGTCCCTTTAACACCTTTGCATATGAGGCATCTTACTTCTCAACTTGCCACTTTAATTCGCACATGGTCTACCCTTTAATTCACACCTAAACGCCATCCCCTCCCCCTGAGCCTCCCAGCCATTACCAGCATGATTCTGATCCCATCTGCTGATATCAGAATCAACAGATTTTTCACACTGATACAGGATGGGACGAGCCAAGATGCTATCAATGATTGACAGACATTACCTCAATCTACTTAGATTGATGTTATATCTCATCAATCTAAAAAGCAAGCACGTACAGCAGCTCAATCAAGACAAAATGACGGAATGGCAAAAGATACTTCGTATATATGTTGATTTTTGGATGACCTTTGAGTGAACAAATACAAATGATGATGATTGAAAGAAAAGCAAAATAACAATACAAAAAGATATAAAACAAAACAGTTGCCCTTTGTGAGCCGGACTCCCGTCCTGTGACCGCTCTATCCTGGATCCCTGGATCTGAAGGGTGCCGACTGGGGATGATCTCATGGCCTGTTGCATGACTTATCCTTATTTTGCAGGTGTTGCATGAGATAGCGTTAACATATTAGGAAATGGGTTGCTCCAGGAGGCGTTGTATCCTTGTCCTTATTTTACTACTAAATCCAATGGGGCAATTAGCGATAAGGATGTACATGAATTTATAGTCAAGGACACAATAAGGATATGTTAACAATTGATATAATTAGGTTAAAGTTACCAATACCTCATGCAACGGACTGACTGACTAGAACTTGGTCAGCTCCAGGTTGCAGCAGCACATAGTAGTATGACTATAGTCAGCACGCTGCTTGCGCCACAACTTCATGGGCGAGGGAGGTGCGGACACAGTCACACTACACTTTGGATTTAGACAAATTTATCTAAGAGAAAATCATTTTAAATGGGGAATTTGTGAAAATGAATGGGGAATATTGTTTTAACCAGTCCCTTATATATATACTCCTCCTTGGGAAGAACAGCTATCACAGGAGGCTGTCTTTCCCATGTGTAAGTAGCATGGGTTGAGGGCTAGACGAGATGTGACCGACCCGCCCTCTGTGGGCGGATAAGCCTATATCAACAATTTGTGACGTCACCCAACCCATCAGCGTCCACTCCCCATATAGACACGACCCATACTTATGGCCTTCTTTTTAACGTTTTCCCTGTAAGTTGCGACCTGTAATTCGTCTGAGAGAAACTTGACTTAGTTAGGTACCCTTTTGTCTGGAAAAAATACTGCATTCATGGTCTAGCAATGCTATTTTGAAAACATTCATCCACCCTCTACCTGTGGTCACTCACTCCCACCATGTTTACATAGCTTCAACCACCCTACACTCACGAGTCCCGCAGGCACAGGCATACAGGCACAGGCACAGAGAGTCCCGTAGACACGACGCCAGTGGCGTTGGTGTCTACGGGACTGCAGGTAGGAGGGCAGAGGGGGGGGGGGAGAGAGGAGGGGGGCATGATAACAAACATAATCTTACTAAACTAACACTGCAAAACGCTCCCTATACTATACTTGTGCGGTCATTTTCTGGATGGAGAATTCCCCCTTCTCAGAGAAGCCAATACTTTACATATATACTACTTACATAGACTATGATATGTATTAAGAACAAATGAACCACACACACATGCAACACAGATATCAATGTATAGTATCAGTCAACGTAATTAGGAGAAATACTTTCTACATTCTTCCATAACTAATAACATAGTTCCATTGGCTGGTATTGAACGCATCAAGCAGGGAGTCAATCCCCGGAAAAATCGTTTTGTTCCTCCCTCCTCGAGATAAAGTTTTTTGACACAGTCTGGGATATTTTGATATTTTCTCTTCAATCTGTTTGAATCATCGGACTGCATGGCTGATTTAACAACATCTGTGGGATACGTAAGTATCCAGTACAATAGCCCTGCTCCTCCCCCAGCAACCAATTGACTCACAGTGGTTAGATCCGCTATGGTTCCTCCCTCTGGTATCAATTTTGTACGAAACATCTCATAAAAACCTGAAATAAAGAATGTTATGAATTTGAATATTGGTGTCATTTCAGCTTTGTTATGATGCAAAATAATGAGTAACACAGTATCAATATTAGTTTACATATATAGTTGCTGCTATGGAGTGCTGATAAATGCAACAGAAGGTTGATGTAATTTTCAAAATTAATAAGACCCATACATCAAAGGCATGGCTCTGAGTTAATATGCACCATACCAAAATAGGCACAGAATGCAGGAATGTTCCTGATTTCAGTGGCACCCAATCCTTGATATACTCCACGTACACCCTGCTTTCTTGCTATGTCACCCGCAGCATGGAAAACATTGCGATATTGAACATCAGTACCAGATTTAGCCCGAATAATTTGAATTTGCATTTTCGTCTTAAACTGGAAAGAAAAGGGAAATTTGTTAAGAATACCACGGCAAACCCATCCATTATTTTATTGGTACAGATAGCAGGACAAATACAATTGAGAGGTTGTTATGCAAAGACAGACACCAAACACTGTTGTACATGAAGCATTTTATCTAATGGCAGTGCTACCAGTTTTTACATTGATGAAAGGTGCTTTTGGTCAGGATTACTAAATGAATTTGGTGCTATAATATCAAATGTGGTATGAATTGAGTGAACTAAATACATACTAAATCGATAGGTCCTTCAATGAATGATACAATCGAGCCTGTGACTGCCCCGGATATGAAATACTCATGTTGATTTAACCGCTGTCCATGCCTAGATTTACCTGCCAGCACTGTCTGGACCTGTGATGGATGAATAATTCATACTGATATCAGCGAGTCCAGCCAGAATTAGGGTTTGACAGGACAAAGGGAGAAGAAGAAAAGTAGAAGAAAGAGTTGGCGTTCAATGATTTTTCATCATGATAATTAGGATGTTTGATAGCTTATAGAATACCTTTGAATCAAAAGTGGGACAAGGAGGAGGGCGCGGGGAATGGCAAAATATACATCTAGATATTTGATAGACAGTTTATATATGATTAAATGATATAAGAAATAACGTCATACTCTAAGACATCTATTCAATACATTTTATTATCTGCAGTTTTTTGTTATCCTAATAACTGAGAATGCAGCTTTACTATTTCCTGCCGAGAGGTCGGAATTGTACCTCTAAATATGAATGATCTATGAATATAGAAACCTTTGATTTATAATATTTTCAATACATAATGTTGGCAAGATTTTATATATCTTGCTGACCAATACATAATTATTTACCTGGAAATATGTTGTAAAAAGTGTTGCCCTGAAAAACATCTGTCCCACTATGGGAGAAGCTGAAGGAAATTTAGACGAATGATACAATCAAACTTTGTATACAATACGTTTTTAAGTATTTGTTGATACCTCACCTAAACTCCAAAGTGCACTTTAAGTAAAGGGGAATTCAGGTTTGTCTGAAAACCAATTAAATGAATTTAATTGATAGAGTTTAAGGTATGACATGGGGTGATCGATAAACAAACTTGAGATTAAGGGCCACAAATGTCAAATTTCCTACATACCAACACCCTTGTACAGTCCTCCTACACCTTCCCATTTCAATGTTTTCAAGAAACAATCTAGGAGACCACTATAAACTGGTTTGTGGACAGGTTGAGTTTGCAACCTGACTTTCAGGGTATCAAATGGGTGGCCTACCAAACAGACAGCTATTCCAGCAATAGTTCCAGAAATGGAATTCTTAGCTGTCCGTTTGAGGAATCCTTCCTGAGCAGCCATGTTTACAGGTGCAGTTTGTCATTCCTGAAGAAGGTTTGATACCAGTGGAGTACTATATTATCATTGACCTCAGATAAGGGGGTTATTAGAAAGAGAGATAAGGAAAGATCGACAGACATTGATCCAAGCAGGGACGCAATATAATAATATGTAATATATATACACATGCTTTGCCACAGATTTCTCCTTACCTTTGTAAATAAAGCAAATCATGACAAAACAAGGTGATTCTCATGGTTTGGACTGTATGAAAAATAAAAACTGGCTCACTAGGATATATGGCTATGGTTAAACAAATTTTGTGTTTAAGGAGTGTTAGTTGTTTATTGCCATTAGTTATTAAGGACATGCACAAAGTTCATCATAATCTTATCTAATGCAATGGGCCCATTCCATTATCATGTCAGATTCAAACAATTATACACACAATCAGAGCTACATTTTTTTAAATAGAACATTTTAGGGACTGTCTATGTAGTCAGGGAATTTTATGAGAAAAAAGGCTAATCTGGGAACAAATTCCTTACCAAACAATTTTTTCACCAATGTGTTGGTAAAGGTGTCTACTAACATATATCAAAACATTTAAACCCAACTCCCGTAGGAGAACCCGTGACAGCTGAAAACAAAAATGGTCGCCACTAAAACCTTGGATCCTCCATAACTTTGGGTAGAATAAACATGTAATCAAGTGTGAATACACTTTTTCCATGTTTTAAGGCATGGGGAATCCATTTGAATATGAAAGAAGTTGATACAGACAATATTTAGCAAGTTAATCTACTGTTACTGAGAAAAAATGAACGAAAAACCCTAAAAAATCCTCCCAATAGTCAGGAAATATTACAAAAATCTGGGAACAAAAGGTTTTTACACCCAAGTGTTTGCAAAGGTGTCTACTAACATATTTCAAAACATCTATATTCAACTCCCATCAGAAAACATGTGACAGCCACTGAAAGTCTTGAGTACCTTGGCACGTTTCTGTAAAAATTGAAATGGTTAAATCATAAGATGGTCTAGGTACTCTTGAAGTGGCGAATAGAAGCTCTGAAGAAGATAAGGGTGAAGATGCCCAGAACTTTGTAAGCCAGTATACAGCACACAAAGGACGTTTGCCTAGCCGAACCAGAGGTAACTGGAAGGGCGTGGAAGTAGTCTTAGAAGATTTCACATTAATTACCACGCCCCAGGGATGGCATACGACGTCTTGTCTTGATAATCCGTGAGGAGAAGATATGATATGACCCACATGTAGCAATGATCTAAACAGAAATAAGATCATCGCCCAGAGTTTAATATGGACTAGTGAAGAAGTGTTCACAAAAGGAAACATTTTCCTGAGATGAGACGGCAGAATGGGGTCCGCTGGCGTGGGACTTGCTCCTGGAAGCCGGCTAATACCTCTGATGATTGATTTCAATGTAGGATGAGATAGCGCCAGGCAGTCAAGGAGCCTCAAGCGAGCCCCAAATATAACGCCAGATAAATATGTAGAAACTGACGACACTTTCATGAATCCGGAAAGATAGGCGGCATACATACACACAGGTGTCTAGGCGAATAGACGAAGAAGACAAACCGTTGGCGTGAAGAAATGACTTAAACACTCTCCACTGGCGTTCCCTCTGATGCAGAGTGGATGGTGCTACTGACGACGACTGCAGTTCCCTGACCCTCGTCATCCACTTGTCCATACCTACAACGAGATTCATCGTTAAAACAGCACAATCCTGCTTCACTCAAGATTGAATAGTAAACAGGTTCCTTTTGATATGGCAGACGAGAGAGAAAATCAGCTACAATGTTATTTTTCGTATTAATATAATGCGGAATTAATTCGATTCCGTAGATAAACATAACCCAATACAGTTTGTATAGCCATTGCATGCTAGTATGATTGATACTGACGCCCGACGTATTAAAGCATAGCCACAACCTGGGTGTTGTCAATGAAGCAGTGAATACTACAGTTTTTAAATAAATGTTTCCATCGTTTCACCCCCAATAATATGGGAAAAAGTTCTTGGACGTTGATGTTGTCCCACTTCACATTTTCTGACGGGCCTTTGACAATGTGGTCACATGTAGAGTCTGCCCAGGGAACGGTATGTACGCCCCAGGCTCCTGCTAGCCAGTCAGATCCTAAGAAAATCACTTTGTATAGGTCAAATATACGACGACAAAAGGTACGACCACCTTTAAATACAGATGAACAGTGGGCTAAGTACCCACATAATCTTTCTAAATACTTTTTAGAAATGTAATTTGAAGCTTTGACACTGTCCAACAGAAGGCGAAGCTTGTTAATTTTCACTTGAGGCAGACAAACTGTCATGTTGGTTGAATCCACCTCAAACCCCAGGTACATACATGACATAGCAGGCGTGGTAACTTTGTGCCAAGCTACGTAGAAACCTTAAGGACCTTATGGACCTTAAAAAGGATATAAGGGTGTTGCGGGCCAGGGAACATTTGTGGAGAGAATCTGACGCCAGGAAAAAGTCGTCTAGATAATTAACCACATGCACATCAAAAAGATTGTACATTGAATCAGCAATGAAATTGGAAATGTTATCAAAAACACATGGTCCAATACGCAGACCAAAGCATAAACGATTGTCAGTTAGGTATCTTTCCTCTCCGTCAATGTTCCAGCAAAAACCACAAAATGTTCGATGGTCCGGGTTAACTGATACGGCTCTATAGGCAGATTTAATATCAACCACACACATGTAATCCCCTGCCTTCACCAAATTTTTCTGACGTGCGTGCGGGTCAGGAGATGGGCGTGGAGTGAGGAATGGACGAGGGGGAGTGAATGTTATGTATTATGACGTAACGTCAATGGATGCGGGGGGCGTGGTTACCGCATCGGACAATATAATCGGTGACGGGTCACCTGCACATACATTGCTAAATTGCTAAAATTACTTTACCATTTTTGCTGTGTTGATTTATTCCTGTACGGTGCTGTGTTTTAATAAGAATATATTAAATGTGCGGGCGGAAGACACAGATTTACTGATATTGCTGGTGCACCATAGCTCAAGTATCCACCAACCACTATTCTTAACAACATCAAAGAGCTCTTATGATGTCAAGGGGATCAGAGAAGCTCTCTCTGAAAGACAGAAATGCTACCTACTCTTTTGCCATGCCTTTAGTGGCTGTGACACTGTTTCTGCAATTGCAGGCCATGGGAAAATGACTCTATTCAACAATTTTTATGCAGGAGACATCAGTGAACACATGGACATCTTCCTTGATGTATGGACTACTAAGGATGTGATAATCAGGGCTGGCATAGCAATTTTTCGGCACATTTACCATTCACCAAGTACTACTTTGGGTACAATTTGATACAACATATTCTCACGGAAGGCGACGGCTGGCATGATCTACCTCCAACAGCAGGTGCAACTGCGCAACATTCTCTACATTCCTATCTCCAAACCAGGGACTGGATGCTGTTACAAAACATGTCTTTGGACCCAAGTGACTATGGATGGACCATAGGGGTTCATGGGTATGAGCCAGTTCCTACTCTAGAACCCATGGCTCCTGAAGAGCTACTTCAGTTCATGAGCTGTAATTGCAATGGAGATTGCAGCAACCGATGGTGCAGCAGCAGGAAGAATTGTGTGAAATGTATCCCTGAATGTGGAACTTGCAAAGGTATCAGATGCAGCAATTGTATACATGACGATTATGTCTGAAGAAGACTGAATCCTAAACTTCTGAGGCATTGGTGTAGCAGTATTGTTATCCTACTGCTGTTTATTATTTCTGTTTTCTTCTTTTTTATAGGTCAACATTTTTTATGATATCTCTTATTTTTGTTGTAACTGAAATAAAGGGATAATGATTCTTTTCAATTCAGAGTCAATGAGTAGTATTGGTGCAAAACAAATGCTTGCAATTCAGAGTCAGAGCATAAAAAACTAATTTGACCCTTCACCCTTCATGAAGACAATATCAAACATTTTCAATTATTTCTGGATTGCCTTCTGCAGCAGTCACAAGTTTTCTTACAAGAGCTGAATAAATGTTTTGAAATATGTTAGTAAACTCTGTTGCAAACACATTGGTGGAAAGATATTTTGGTAAGGAATTTGTTCCCAAATTTTTGTAATATTTCCTGACTATTGGGAGGATTTTTTAGGGTTTTTCGTTCATTTTTTCTCAGTATCAGTAGATTAACTTGCTGAATATTGTCTGTATGAACTTCTTTCATATTCAAATGGATTTCCCATGCCTTAAAACATGGAAAAAGAGTATTCACTCTTGATTACATGTTTATTCTACCCAAAGTTATGGACTCAAAGATTTAGTGGCGGCCATTTTCGTTTTCAGCTGTCACAGGTTCTCCTACGGGAGTTGAGTTTAAATGTTTTGATACATGTTAGTAGACACCTTTACCAACACATTGGTGAAAAAATTGTTTGGTAAGGAATTTGTTCCCAGATTTTTTTAATATTCCCTGACTAATGGGAATTCTAAACTATGATCTTCTGTTAAATGGATGTTATCCAAGTGCCTCCCTAACTCAAAAGGGTGGAGAGTCCCTAACGTCCTGTAGTAGGGGTTGTCCTTAATAAAGTAGCTGACATTACATCAATAATATGCAACACTCTCAATGAGATTGTGCAATTAAGGTCTTTCAGTTTTTTTTTCAGAACAATATTACAGCTGTAAGGGTGTTAGCACCCTTCTCCATCTTTAGATATCCAGTGCTGATGGACGTCTTTGTTGTTTCCTGCATAGATATTTACTCTACAGATTTTATAAATTCGGGGAAAATTACATCATTTCTTGATGTAACCAAATTGGGAACGTTCTATTTTGTTTTTGTTTTGTCAGGCCATATTCATGAAGTCTGTAACACTCATGTAATGTATCATATTTTCCAAAATAATACCAAAACTTCCGCCGCCTCGCCCCCCCCCCCCCCTTTCACCACCAATCAAAAATAACTATTAATGGTTGATACTTGGTTTGAGGTACGGTATGCAATCCAATAGACAATACTTCAGAAATCATCATCTCACACTGAGCCACAAGGCACACAAATTTATCTTTGAGATATCATTATATTTGAAAAGATAAGATCAAGCCGATTAAGTACTATGATGGTAATCATAATCACATCTAATAAGTACTTCTATATTCATTATATTTATGGGGGAAAAGTTAGCACTAATTCTTGATGGACAATCACTATAATAAGTAGCTAAAAATACTCTTTAGGATAACTTCAGATATACATGGGTAGCAATACAGTCTCCAAATTTGGTATTATGTATTCATGCTACTAACAGTGCCAGAAACCCTAATAATCGAAACATTGAGAGAAAAAGTACTTATGAGTATATCACTTTGAAAAATATCGATTTTGGGACTTGGGACTCATTTTGTTGTGACACGTCACATATCTCCATAAGCATGATTGGTATAAAGGATCACTGGATCTTTTGTGTTAATTTTATTTTTCTCAAAATGCCTTTTTTTGTAAAGCAAGAAAACATGTCAGAGGGTTGCTATTATTTAGTTTAATTTTCGATCTGAGCCTTGTAGAAGCATAAAAGTTACCAAAGTCAAAGAAATTAAACAATTTTTATACATTTTTGTCCATACTTAAAAATTGTTGTCAAGTGAATTTGTAATATGTATTAATTTGCATGGCCTTCTTTGATAATAGAACGAAATCAAATCATTGAATAATAACATCTAGATCACTATGATTCTTTTACTGTTGGAAACATTGCTCTGGTTGCCCTTATAACATCAGTAGAATGCACTCAAACGGCACTCATTTTGTAAAATACTAGCGAAGTACCCGTTCTCCAAAAGGTCCCCCTCTCTCCCAACACGTCCCCCTCTCCCTCTTTTCCCTCCCCCTCTTCTGTGTCTCTCATACCTGTTTTTCTCTCCCAACCCCAGCTCCGATTCCCGCCTCTCCCTCCCCTCTTCCTCATGCTCCCTCTCCCCACTTTCTCATCCTCCCCTCTCTCCCTCCCCTCTTTTCCCTCCCCTCTTCTTTCCCTCCACATGTCTCTATGACTAAAATTGATTTTTTTTTATAAATTTATAGCAATTAAAAGGATATTTCCATTATTGGTTAAATTCAAAACCTTTTATGTTCAAGTGTCTGTAGCTTGGATTTTCGGTTTCAAGTCAACGATCTATTGCTTCTCATGTAAAATTGGATGTATTGTTATAAAATGTATCAAAAAAGTTTTTTAATTTAAGTATAAAATGTCATAAATCCTCATCTGAATCATCATGCAATGTGTTGGGTTGCGCCACAGAACAGCTGTAGCCTGTGAGGCATGGGATATTCTGTTTCCAGCAGGGACTCCATGTTGTTGTACAGTCTTTCCACCCGCAATGTGTTATTTCTCCTATTCCTAAGGTACTGCTTCTGATATTATCAAACATGTTCCAAGGCCTGGTCAATATAGATCAGGTTGAAGGTCAAAAGCCTGTCTCAAAACTATCATACTGTCACTCTAAAATGCTAGTATATATTGTGATAATGTAACATATGATAATGTACTTTATTATATGAAAACGGGAAAATACCCCTATTTTTTGACTCTCTGTCTCACTGCTATTTTTTATGTATTTTAATGTATTTTCATGTATAACTAGTCACTCGACTTTTCAACCGCCATGTTTAGCCAAAGGTAGAACCCTAGATATTATTCCAAATTAAGGTAACCGCTGGAAGATATGCGTCGGACATAAATCTGATGCATAAGCATGTCGACCTATTTGTCTGCAACCGACTGTAATTGAACTTAATTTGGACAAATAAAAGATTATCTATTCTATTCTAAGGTATTTGAAGTATATAAGACCATGAAGTTGTTGCAGAATATCTTGTAGTTAACTGGATGGGTTGTATCTATCAGCAGTCAGTAGAATACATAATTACTGTGATTGTACAAAGCTAGCCAATACAAAACTAGCCATTAGGACATAGATTTGAAAGCAGTAACATTGAAATGACTGTTAAGGAACATAAGAAGTTTGAAAAGCATCTTTATTTATGAGATCCAGAAATAGTAATAAGCGAGATAATGCAAGCGCCATGCACATCCAAATGCTAATCTAATGCTATCACCCTGCATCAGGTTCAGATCCTAGGCTACCCAACATAGCCGTTTCTGTTGAGGCCATCCATGAACAGATAGCCCTAGTAAACTGACTATTTTAGCATTGGAAAACCTTATACAAGTAGACATTTGATACACAGGAACTTAGAAGACATGTTTAAGTTTAGCATGAAAGCAATATTTGTGGGATTGTGGGATGAATGGATTTGCCTAGAAGTGGATAGGGAGTCAAAATGTATTGACAGCCCTTCTTACTTTTTATATGCAGGGTATAACATGACATAGCAACCTCTTTAGATGTGTTTAAGTTAGCGGTGTATACTTCATATGTTGCTTGCATTATCTCACTTTTGGTGTTTGTACCTACTGGTCAAGCATATAATACCTGATTTTTTATGTCATCAAGTCAATTCTCCAGAGCTGTAGGCCTAGTGGCATTCAAATGCTGCAGTTACCCAACTGGCTGCTCTCTCTAGTTCTGCCTCCTATCCATGTTCTGTAGCTCAGATGATAGAATGTGGTCAGAGGATATGCCAGAAGACTAACAGATCTCATAATGGATGTCCACTTCTATCATACTCATGAGAGCATGGGCATCCATATTAAAGCAGTAAACTGCCTCATATGCATACTCTCTGACATCATAGTGTGTGAGGTGGTTGAAATTGTCCAGGTTGGAAGTGTGTGTGAGTTCATATCATGTATATGTACGTATGTATGAGGGAATCTGAGTCATATCTTTCATCTTTACCTTGCTGGTAAACTACTAGTTTGGAGAAAACAAACATGAATTGACTTCTCTTGCAAATTTAGACTCCTGGTCTGGTCTATATACATGTATAGTGATTTTTACAGTTCATGAACATCTGATAAAATTATCAGTGATTGATCTTATCCAGGGACAATAGGATATCATTCACATTGATATTCACCACTTTGAAATGTTACCGTTTGTGTGGTATCATTGTTGTTAACAGCAAATTGACCTATTGAATTTGCTAGCTTCAATAATTATTTGACAGAACAGAAATGTGGTTATTCTCATAGTAGGTGTGAGAAATTTGTTTCTGAGTCCAATATTCCAGTCTGATTTGATCATGAATGGTGCAATGTCCAGTTTGGATGGGCCATTCTATCAATGTCATTGATCTTGTTTGTTGGATGGTGATCTCAATCCCAATATGATTTGGTGTGAGTAACTTTCTTTTTGAAGCACCACAATGACACATTGCAGGTGGAAAAACTGTACAACAGCATGGTGTCCCTGCTGGAAACAGAATATAGGATATCCCATGCCTCACAGGCTACAGCTATTCTGTTGCATAACCTAACACATTGCATGATGATTCAATTAAAACTTTGTATTTGTGATATGACTGAGTGGGTGGATTCTTATAAGGGAGAGAGAGAGGCTGGGTAGAGAGGGGGATGCCTCAACGATGAAACACATGGTTTTGGTTAGTTGTGACAGTGCACTTGGCCGTGGTGCTGTAATGGCCTGTTATACATAATATACAGTTGCCGAATGGTATTACATAATCGGCCCGTCAGAGCCGGAAAATCAGGGTTGGGTCCTAGAGTGGACTTGAAACCAAAAATCTAAGCTACAGACACTTGAATGTAGGAGGTTTTTGAATTTAACCGATAATGGGAATATCCTTTTAATTGCTATAAATTTATAAAAAATTCAATTTTAGTTATAGAGACATGTACAATGTGTCATGTCAAAGAGCATTTCATAATTTAACAAACATTTAATATATGTTTAGCTCTATCCCCAATAGAAACTTGACTGTGCTTCAAGAAATAGAGGCCTACTTCATTTTGCCACAAAAGCGCAAAATGACCTCATTTTTCAAAAGATGATTGTACAAAAACTACTGCATGCAGAATCAAGCGGCTGGTATAAATCAATAGATAATTATGTGCCCTACACATGGTTTCATTTAACCTAAGATGTAAATGCATTATCCTCCGAGTTATTGGCTAAAAAAGTCAGAAAAATTGGCGGCCATCTTGGATTTTCTCGGCAAATATAGGTCAGCGCAAGTGGCATCCACCATGAATTTAATCAGTGATGGTCAGGCTACCAATCCAGGGTGGATGCCACCCTCTAACATTCCGTACCTCCTAAAGTGATTTCTAAGCCCCTTTTGAAATTCTGCCTCCAGTCTATCATCAGAAATGAATGTTTTCCTGTTCCCATGTGCAAGTGCCGAAGGCGCTTGTTATAGTTAAATGCAAACCTGACCTTGACCCTCAGCTACTGTTTGGTTTGGTTTCGTCAACTCGAGTGAAGTTTAGCACAAGTCTGTAGACCAAACCCTGCGACTACAATATTAGCTAAATTAATGGCATTATTTATGTTTCTGTCCTACTTTTAAGATAACACATAATTATTTACGAAACTATTTGTTTACATTGGAAACTACCATACTTCCGGGAATCTGTTATGGCGGCGCTCGTTGATTTGTTGTTTGTTGACAATCTATTTCTTTCCTAATTTTGTTCGTCGGGGGAAGGCCTCCGAAGTTAAAGGTAAGGTATTGTCGTTTTTAACGGTGGCGAATGCTTAGGTGTATTATGTTCACCAACCTTTTGTGTACCAGAAGTGACACTAGCTGAATATCATTTTCCTGATCGATAATTGGGGTGTTGTGTCTGCCCGGACTTGTACAGAACGGGGCGGCTTATCCGGGCGGTCCATCGAAGACGAAGGTGGCGACGATGCAGTAGTGTGACCGTATTGTTGTTGTCGTCGTCGAAACTTTTAATTAACAGAAGTTACCTCAGCGGGTTTAAGGGAACTTGGCTCTAAGGGACTGGGACATGGTGGTCACATCTACTGTAATCTATAGAGGTGGCCGCTAAATCACATTCCACAATCAAAATACATCTGACACGACGTTCACGTAACTTTACAGTCTGAGGTGTTTGGTCACTGAATATCCATATATTTCAAAGAAAGTGTTCTGGTGACATTGAATGGGAGAACTTTACATGACAAACATTTTCGAAACAAATGACATACCTACTGCTTCGAAAATAAAAACTGCAAAATTGTAGACAATGTGTCATCATTCATGACAAATAAAATTTCTTGAGTGATTCAACCAGTTGGTAGTTAATCCCCCCAATCATTGATATTCATATAAATTATAATTATACACCAAATACGTTTTCCGTTTTGAATTATCAACTTCTACATCATGATCTTAATACTCCCACCAATTCTCGACTTTCTAACTAATATCAAATTACTCACTTTCTTCGATCCTATCCAGTTTCCTACCTATTATTAGAAAATATTCCTATATTTATAACTGTAAAGCACCGCAATATGTCGAGCGATTCGCTCATTTCTTGTCATAAAATATTATCCAATTGTTAAAATTATTCACTTCAGTTTCGTATCTTTTACGACTTTGCTATTGCGTCATCACTGACCTAATTACAGCAGGATGCTTTCCTCTTTAAATAAAGCTTGCTCAGCGTCCCTTAGTACGACTGACGCCAAACAGTAAGGACGTGTCCTTGTTTCTCTCTGCACTTTGTAACCATATTTCAATAGGTTATGGGCCCAGACACCTTCAACTGTGGACGAAATAGTCAGTGAGTACTTTGTGCAGATGCCGAGCTAAATTTTGTGAACTTTTGAGTGCAGGAAAGAACTTTTATGTGACTTAGAAGTTTGGAGTTTTCTGTGTACACTCAAATTGAAAATGGTGGCAAATACAGCATCTATTTCTTCACTCAAGGGAGGTAACTACCCAACATGGAAGTTACAGTGCCAAATGGCCTTGATGAAGGATGGGCTGTGGAATATTGTACAAGGGACTGAAACTCGACCAGCTCAAGAGAATGGTGATGCTAGGGTAAAGTTTGATAGTAGATGGGACAAAGCCTTGGCCATCATTGTTCTATCAATTGACCCAGCTCTCTTGTATTTGGTTGGAGAACCCACAAGTCCCGTCGCAGTATGGACCAAGCTAGCGGATCAGTTTCAGAAGAAGTCATGGGCCAACAAGCTTCATCTGAGGAAGAAACTGTATTCATTAAAGCTGAAGGACTGTCTCACTGGAAATGGAACTCCCTGAAGGTAAAGTGAAGACTGCTAAACTGAGAAATTCCTTATATGTGCCCGAGCTCTCTTTCAATCTCCTTAGTATTTCTCAGGCCACTCGCTATGTAGAGCGTACTGTATTTACTCATCATGGATGCCAATTTATTGACTCTAATGGTGAGATTGTGTGTGGTAACAGGAGAGGGAGTAGGAGATCTTTACTATCTGAACTGTAAGGAGAACCATCACATTGCAGCTGTGGCACAGAGAGGGAACAAGCCCACTGAAGAACTGTGGCACAAGAGATATGGACATCTTGGCAATCAGAATATGAGGAAACTGAACGCAGAAAGCATGGTTGTTGGACTGGACTGTGCTATGAATGGTGATGTAAGTGTGTGTGAACCATGTGTTCAAGGAAAACATCATCGCACCAAGTTTCCTACCAGTGGTGCAAAGAGAAGTGAAGCAGTGTTGGGTTTGGTACATAGTGATGTGTGTGGGAAGATGAGTACCAAATCACTCAGTGGCTGTGAATACTTCCTAACCTTTGTTGATGACAAGACTCGGTACACCTGGGTGTATGTGTTAAAACACAAGGACCAAGTGTTCAATCAATTTCTGGAATGGAAAGCCCAGGTAGAGACTTCTACGGGCATGAGATTGAAGGCACTTCGGTCTGACAATGGTGGCGAGTATACCTCAACAGAGTTTCAAGCCTATCTAAGGAAGGAAGGAATCAGACAGGAGCTAACTGTACCAAAAACCCCGGAGCAAAATGGAGTTGCGGAGAGGAAGTTTTGGGCAGAAGCTGTGTCTACAGCTGTGTACTTGAGGAACCGGAGCCCAACCACTGCAGTTGAGGGAATGACCCCTTATGAGTCTCTGACTGGTGAGAAACCTCATGTAGGTATGCTGAGGGTGTTTGGCTGTCTAGCCTATGCTCACATACCTAAGGATGAAAGGAAGAAATTCGATCCTAAAGCCAGGAGGTGCATCTTTCTTGGCTATGGTACCACTACCAAGGGATACAGACTGTATGATGTGAAGCGCTCCAAGGTGATTCTCAGCCGTGATGTCATCTTTGATGAGACAAAGCATGGGGTTGAGAAGGAGCAATCTGCTGTGGAGAAGGAGCCCAAACCCGTGGTTAAGAGGGAGCCTAGCTGCTCTATCAAGACAACCATACTCCTTGACAGCAGTGACAACGAGTCTGTGGTAGAGGAAGATGTGCCAGTGGTAGAGGAAGTTGAGCAAGTGATAGAGCCAGAGGAGCCAGCAGCTCAAAGGCCACGTCGTGAGAGGAGAGCACCTAACATGTATGGCGAATGGGTGCAACTGACTCACACTAATCCCCAACCAACTTCTCTACAAGATGCAGTGTCAGGAACAAACAAGAAGAAATGGCAGGATGCCATGAAAATGGAGATGGACTCACTCCATGGAAATCAAGTCTGGGACTTGGTTCAACTTCCAAAGGGCAGGAAGACTGTCGGCAGCCAGTGGGTGTTTAAGGAGAAGTTGGGAGCAGATGGAACCATCGAGAGGTTCAAGGCAAGGCTAGTTGCACAAGGTTTTTCCCAACAGTACGGACTAGACTACGATGAGACCTTCAGTCCAGTAGTGAGGTCAGAGTCAGTCCGTACAGTGATTGCACTAGCTGCAAGAGATAATCTCCATCTGCATCAGCTCGATGTGACAACGGCCTTCTTAAATGGCACCCTGAAGGAGGAAGTGTATATGAAGCAGCCAGAAGGGTTTAAGGCTAGAGGCAAAGAAGATCTCGTCTGTAGGCTAAAGAAGAGCATCTATGGCCTTAAACAATCACCACGCTGCTGGAATGCTGCACTCGACGAACACCTGTGCAAGATTGGGTTCAGCCAATCTACTAATGACCTGTGTATATACACATCAGAAGGAGGATTGGTGATTCTTGCTGTCTATGTTGATGACATAATCATAGCAGCAGGAGATGAACACAAAATTAGGAAGGTGAAGAAGGCCATCGCTGATGAGTTTACTGTGACCGACATGGGTAAACTCAAATACTTCTTGGGTGTAGCTGTTGACCAAGAGACAAATCCTGTGAATATCTGGATGGGTCAATCAGCTTACACTGAGAGAGTGCTTGAGAAATTCAAGATGAGCGAGGCCAAACCTGTGGTGACGCCAGTGGACACTAGCATCAAACTCACCAAATCTAATGAAGATAGTGAGGCCGTCAACCAGTCACTGTATCAATCAGCTGTTGGCAGCCTACTGTACTTATCTACATGGATAAGACCAGACATCACATACGCTGTGAGTAATGTAGCTATGTTCTGCTCGAAACCATCAAACGAGCACTGGACGGCAGTGAAGCGAGTCATGCGCTACCTGAAGGGGACCATCGACTTTGGTCTATGCTTCGAGAAGGGAAATCCAGGCGACTGCCTTGGTTTCTCCGACTCTGATTGGGCCGGCGACATCAATGACCGCAGATCCACCTCAGGGTACATTTTCCAGATCTGTGGAACCGCCGTCAGCTGGAGAAGTAAGAAGCAAAGCGTCTACTGTGTTTAAATTCTGACTAATGATCTGATAAATAATAAGGTGCTAATACCAGGAGTATTTCTAGGATAATTGAAGGGTCTGTTACTAATTTTGTGAGTAAAACATATATATAGCAAATATGAATTGTGTGTAATCTTAAAATGTAGGATACTTCACAAGCAAGTGAGAAGGAGTGTTAAAATTATTCACTTTAGTTTCGTATCTTTTACGACTTTGCTATTGTGTCATCACTGACCTAATTACGGCAGGATGCTTTCCTGTTTAAATAAAGCTTGCTCAGCGTCCCTTAGTACGACTGACGCCAAACAGTAAGGACGTGTCCTTGTTTCTCTCTGCACTTTGTAACCATATTTCAATACCAATGCCACAAATTCATTTCTTCGCAAAACCTTTTCTATTTGATGTCACATTTATAGCATAACTTGCCATGATTAAGGCAGGAGATTTAGATTTTGGTTTTCGAATGAAGTTGTGGCATCAACTGGAGGCCGTCCATCAAATTATCCTTTACTCTAAACTTTTCACCTATTTCAGAGTATTCAAGATGGATGACGACATGGACGATATTCTAAATGATCTCCTGGCAGAAGACAGTAAGAATACTTATCTTATCATCTGTGGGGATTCTGTCATGAATGTTGGTTTGGTAACGTTATTTTTCAATGCTTAGATAAGCGTACCTATATGAACTCGGTTGTCTTTATGATTTTTGGTCGGTATATGGACTAAAGGCTCTGTGGTGCTCCAGTGGGGGCTTATTGTGACTATAGGCTCTGTGGTGCTCCAGTGAACGCTTATTGTGTGTTTCTTAACTTCACGTTAATTTGTTCTAGATATATGGTGTCTGCAAAACCAGATGTGTATATACAGTGATATACTACAGTTGTTCGCATGTATATGACAATCGTTATTAAAATTTTGTTAAATGAGACTTCATTAATAGTTTGGAAGGGGAAAAATCGCTCTAGACTAACAGAAAAATAAAGATGCTTTAGTCATTTCGCTCTTGACATTTCACATGTCTCATGAGTAAGTTAATAAAATATCAAACTCTTAATCTTTTCTTTTCTTGCAGCGCCCAGAAAAACCCCTCCGGCTAAATCAGGAGTGAGTGGTTCCTTTTTATTCACTCGCAGCTAGATCTTGAGATTAGTGTTGTGGCAGACAGATTTGAGATGACAATTTCAGTCGATTAATAATTTACAATTTTCTTGATTTTTGATCGAAACTAGTTCTAGTTCTATTATTAATTATAATTATTATCAATCACTTGCTTCTAGCTGTATTACCAACTTTATTACGAATATTAATACTGTTAGTAAATTATATGAATCATAGTATAGAGTAAACGGTACGATAGAAGGCAACAAGCAATAAGACTTTCATATCTGGCTTTATACATTATTCAGAGGGGGCGTGCGACTGCTGGGAGGGGGCGTGGTCCATCTGGGAGGGGACGGTAAGTTGAAAAATATTTTTTTTAAAACATGTAACAAATTTGAAAAAATATATCTCGTGAAAAGACAGTGCTTACAAAAGCATTTAAGACTTCTGTTCATGTCACACCATTTGCCCATTACATTTACCACATGTTAAATATTTGTTGTATGATGCATCACGTATAACTTGTTGAGCTTTTGCATTCATTAGGCCTGTGAGTCCTGCACTTGCTGATACTATGTCAGATGTATCCGAAGCAGATCCAACGCAGATAGCCAAATCCCTAGAGGTAAGTATTTTGTTCTTATACTATGTATCACAAAGCCATAAACATTTTTTATTCAAGATCAAATGAGGGGTACATCTGTGAACAGCATTGTTCATGTTTTCGTCTGTAGCCCTTGAGCTTACATTTTATGTAAAATGGTGGAGTATAATAATATTCTAAATAGTTATTTCTACAGTATACTCATTTTGTACAGATGTATCAATATGATTTGTAATTACTATTACTACAATGTAGTTGAGCAGCACATCTTACGAGTATTCAAGCAATAAGGTTCAACGAGTATTCAAGCAATAAGGTTCAACATGCTTTAAATGCGTTCAGGTCAAGTCAAATTCCCCAGTACCCCTGTGTTAGATTTGTACTCGAGGTAGTCTGTGTAACTATATTTACTGTAGTACTAGAAAAAGCGTTTTGTTAGGTTTACAGTGGTCTTACAAGTTTGACTTAATTCATCAGTATTGTCATATACAATACACTTGTAACCTTAAAAACTCGCTTCGTTATTATCTTCATATAGACAAAGCATAAAAATCTTTGTATTTTTTAAAGCATTGCTATAATCGTTGCATGGAGCAACTATCACCTATGTTTATTGACTACATTTATTTTTTATTTAAAACCTGATTATGTTTCTATCTTGCGCGTGGTGCTGCTTGCACATAACTAATTCTATTTAAAACCAAATTCTGCAAAGGCCTCCCTACTGTCGTCGACCTTAGGGAGTATTGTTACCTTTGCTTATATAAAAATAATATTACTACGGTAGGGCTTTAAATCCTCCCTATGTAGGGAGTTTAGTTCCCGCTGATAGTGTCGCTTTTGTAAATAATAGGCAAATAAAAGTCACAACAACAACAACAACAAAAAGCCATCTCAGGAGTAACCCAGTGAGCTCCGCGGTTTATCAGGTTGCTACGTTGTTGTATATTGTCAACAGGTGTTGGATGTATAATCTACACTGTCCATGGACTGTGTGGAGAATAAAGGAGAATGAGGATAGTGAAGTGAAGCACGTAAAGGAATAATTATTTCTTATTTCTATAGGATCTTGACGATATGGACGCAGCATTATTTGGACCAAAGAAGTCGGAAGCGAGTTCTGGTTACACCCCAAGTGCTGCCACCAAGGCTCCTCCTAAGACAACTTCTCCTGTAAAAACACCTGAGCCAAGTTAGTATACTTAAAATGTGGATGTATACCGAATTAGAGAGGCACTTTAGACCATGGCAGTAGGTTCAACAAATAATTCGACAAATAACTTTTTGCAAAAGCCTTTTAATAGATGTATATTATATAATTATGTATCTTTAGAAATCAAAAGCCGGTCTCCATGTAAGTCTAACCCAGGAAATAAAATACGAAGGGCTCGCCCGGCTAGCCAACTCAGCTCGTTAGAGAACGGTCTACTGATACTGGGAGGGCTACCATCCAAAGGTCCCAGTGCTGCAGATATGACTGGTTTGACCTTCTAAATTTATTTTACAGGTTACCAAGTCCTTGACATTGAAGCAGTTTGCACCTAGTTAAATGTTCATTGATTTTGACTTTTGATTTTCCACCAAGTGCCTTTATAGTTAACTCTTACAGTAATACGACATAATACTTTTTTTTGGAACTGATTGAAAATGATTCTATACAAAAGAATTCAATGTCTGTTCAAATTAAAGCGTTCCATGGTCACCTCACTTACTAAACAGTGGAGTTATTATGCACAAGCTTATCTTATGTAGCCTACTTATCATTGTCTTCACCACTGCTTTTGGTTGGTTGATAAAAAAACAAACATTTGGGATACTCTTTAATCACAATTTGGATTCTAGGTTCCCCTGCAAAGACTGCAGCTGCTAAAGCTAGTGTACTGGATGTAGATGACTATGATGACCCATTGGCGGATATCTTAGGGGAAAATACGAAAAAACAGAAGCCAGCTGGCAGGAGGAGGTCTCAAGATCCTACATCACCACGGTCAGACAATGATCGACCACGTACCGGCCCTGGCAGTGGATCTGACAGTTCAGAAAGTTAGTTTTCAGGCGTTATTAATAAATGCCTACGGGGTTTGCAGCCGTTTTATTGCGCTTAGATATTGATGATCTTGTGGGCTAGTTTGCTTATTTTCTCCTATCTAATGTCAGTCAGTAGTACTATTAAGATCTCATGCATGGTGGTACCCCGGATGCTTTTTGATAAGTCTAATTCACCTTTTCCTTATGTATGAAAGTGCATACTATATATTAAAAACTTACCTACGAATCTTGACAGAGCCAATTGTTCTATCCAAATGCTTGTAAGGAAAAGGTGCATCAGATGTTAGATGTATCGGTAGTTATTTCATATCATGGATTTATTGACTATCAAATCAAGTGTATTATAAATGATTCACTTGCGTTGAAAATGAGTTGGTATTTTCAGGTCGTAGACTAGAAATAGATCGACCACCTACTCGCAGCGGTAGCAAGACTCCAGGTATGGCTTACGGCTTTGCATGTAACCATTTTCGATATAGACGCCATGTAACTTCTTCTTTCCAGTCCTGAAACTAGGCCATAACATGAGGCAAATGAATATCCCTTGAGTAAATGTCTAGGTATAAAACTAAATTCAGACTAACTGGAGATTTAAATGTTTTCGTCCGAGTGATTTAAGATATGGTTGAAGTTTCTCCCCCTACCTCTCTCTCTATATATAATATATTATATTATATACATGTATTACAGTATAGTGCTGTATAACAAGTTGAAGTATGTAGTCATTAATTACTTCTTTCATGATCTGGAGAAAGCAAAAATATTGTTGTTAAAAAAGTCTTGAATTTTTTAAATGAGACCTTTGCATGTTGAAAGCGAGAATAGGTGTTCACGTAACCCGTCCACTTCAGTTCTGATGTAAGAAGTTCTGTAATCTAAGTATGGACTCTATTTTGTTTTGTCTGTGGACATCCTGCTTTGAGAATGGCCACTATGAACACTACTGAGTTTGAATCTATGATTTTGATTTTGGAAATATTTTATTCAGGACAAATAGACATTTTTATACATAAAGTATAAATATTCTCAGAATAGCCTGATTTTAAACTATACAAGTACAACAATAGAGTTAATAAAGTATTTACTTTCTATGAGAGACATCCGTTAACGGTTCGTCGAGTAAGATTTAAATGAATTATACAAGAATACTAAATAATTTAGTATTTCACCTGGTTTCAGTCAAACCAGAGCCCAGTATGTTTGATGATGAAGATCCACTGGGAGGGCTTGGATTTGATGATTCACCTCGCCGAGATTCGTCAAGTGCCGTCAAACATAAAGCCTCGGCAGCAGATGCACCCAAAGGCCGCTCCATCATGGACGACCTGCTTGGCACTGGAAGTTCTCCTATAACCAAACAAGCAGCTCCTAGTAGCGGGGGCACGCGCGAATTCGTCCTCGACAAGAAATATTTGAAACAAGATCGTATGTATTAATGGCAAAATGCATTTTTTAACAGCAACAAACATGACACATCTACCTGATTCATACCAGGGAGGTATAATCATATTATCTCCATTCTCATACTTTTTTCTTTAATCTAGAATCTGGAAATTTTCAGAAAGCAAGGTGACTACCTCTGAGTTTAACGAGTAGTTAGTTATCCAATTTTACATTTTTCATCGCTTTTACTAAATATGTGGAACATATGTGAAACATCATTTAGTACTTATGTCGATCCAATTCTTAGCACCGAAATAAGTTATAAATATTGAATCATGGTCTAGTACAACACATTGAAGTCAAGACTAGGTGCAACTTATTTCAATGAACAACTTTGCATTGCTGGAAGTAGTTGCTTGGTTTTTCTGACGGTATCCCATCATTAGAATAAAGGGCCTAGTCCACTAAGCCGATTCTCATGCGTCAGTGCAATTAATGTGACAAATTTGGCAAAAGTTTCTCATGGTGTCTGACTTGCAATCTTATTTGATCCTATCTTTTTTAGCCTCATAAATATATAGCTAGAAGCCTATTTATTTCTAAGAATAGTATGAATAATGCTTGAATAAAAATAAAAACCACAACACTTGTATCCAGGTTAAATATAACATAAAAGCATGCAAATATACAGAGATTTCCTTCTTTTCAAAAGCCAAAGTCAAGGAGCCATCGGAAGATGACTACAACTTTGGTAGCTACATGCCCTCAGCTGCTGTCACACCTGGGTCTCGTCCATCATCTAAGCGATCTGTCAGGTATGCCATTTATTTTAAGGTATCATGGGAGTATGTATACATATTTACCTGTGTAACATCTTCTAAGATTACTCTTATTTTTTAAAAGACCTCCTCCAAATTAGTCATCAACAACTGTAACAGTCCCTGCGGAAGGAGATCTCATCTCCGGAACGTCGGACCACACTGTTATAATAAAACAAAACAAAATGCATATTTGCACTCTTTCATCATTCATCAACCAGTGAATAAGAGTGATTTTCAACCAGTTTGTAGTCCACCGCCCCAAACATATTATTTTAAAAGATTTATAAATCTATATAATTATAAAATATCCTAGCCATCCCATTTCCTATTCCTTTTGCCGTCACCGTTGCTATTTCTAGACAAAGTCCCATTCTTTTATTAAAGCCTTAGAGTTATATTTTTGAGGACGATATATTCACTGGTATGTGTATCAATCAGGTTTGAGGAAGATGATGATAAACCTGCATCACGAGGTGGTAGCGCGCCTGCTGGACGATCCAGGAATCCTGCATCAGTGTTGGAGGAAATGATGGCCCAGGACAATCGCGATTGGCTGGACATAGCCACTGGGAGTACGCCCCCAACAACAAAACAGGAGACTGACCGCCCCAAGTCTGAAGGTAGCATTAGGAAAAAGGAAACATCCAATACAGGTAGGCTATTAATACCCATCACATAGAAAATACGTACCTTACAATATCCAACAAACAGTATCCTCTCAAAGCCAGTATATGTTTTGTATATAACCGCATCAGATCAAGTAAAGGTAGTAATTTTTCAGTAAGAGATTTGTGATCTAATTCTGTGGATAGTTGACTTGAAAAACTGTATTTCTAATGCCTGTTTTATATTGTTTTCCACGCAGAACCCATGGACTGGTTGGGGTTGTCGAGGATCGGATCCCCAACACCAGGGGATAGAGCCAGCGATGATACCGACGACTATCTTCAACCTCCAGCAAGACCCCGCTCTGGAGGTCGAGGTGGAATCCCCAGAGAATTACCGCCCTCTGATGACTGGCTTGGCTCAAGTAGCCCAGAGAAATCATCACCAATTAAGAGGAAAGAGTCAAAACCTGAAGCTGCTGGTGATGATCGACTTGGTACAGGAACATCATCAGGCATGGATACAGATTGGTTAGGGTTAAAAGACAGTCCAAAGGAATCTAGTAATGATGACTGGTTAGGTATCAAACCCAGTACTTCTACTAAAGAAGAGAGCAATGATGACTGGCTTGGGCTTAAATCAGGCCCTCAATCACCCACTGTAAAGGATGGGAAATCCGATGACTGGCTAGGAATATCTGATAAGAAAACGACTAAGTCGGATGGTTCTGCAGCTGGTGATTATATGGGCCTTGGGGTGGAACTGGATGACCCATTCAGGTGAGTATTTATCTGATTATTAATAACAACAGATTTGTATTTCCAAGTCACATTTACAGTAAGTGTTATACTTACAGCTTACAGCTCACAGCTCTTCCAAGCACTCCTTTGATTTTGATTACTGGTATTCAAATATATAAGAAAGGTAGTAGGTAGTACAAGTAAATAACTTAGAATAAAGAATAATACAGTACAAAGTATGTGTACAGTAGTGTACAATTATATACAGTTGGGCGTAGTGGTCCCTTGTCCCTTGTCGGATTCAACTTTTGTATCTATGTTTATCCATGTTGAATTCTAAATGGTTTGAAGCTTTAGCATCACATGCTAGAAGGTGTATATACAGTATAGTCATCATTACTCGTAATAATAACATCGTATACTAATATCCGTTCTGTCTGAAATGTCTAGAGTATAGTATTTACTGGCATTACAATATTGTAAGTCAGATTATCCATGAAATGTTGCCACTCCTACATTTTGTGGAATTATTCATTTAAGGTCTGTTGATTCCAAATCCCGAGCCGATGAGCGTGGTCTGGATTTATTTTCTCCCCCTCCCACTAATAACACAAGGTAAGGCTCACAAACAAAGTAGTCTATATTTATTGTATATTAACCACTTTGGTACCAGTTCGAAGCGTGCTGCAAAATGAAGAACGAGTTGGGAAGTTAGTACCCCGCACCGCCCCCCCCCCCCCCTCCTCCTCCGGAAAATGAGTTCTTCATTTCGCTTGCCGCATGTAGAACAAGTACCATGAGAGCTTCATGAGAATATCAATGTTTTGAAATTGGACTCAAATAAAATTTTAAAAAAAATAATATCATAGAGACGTGGGTGAGAAAGACAGCACATGCCGCCATTGTCTGTTCCAGCAATCATGTACAGATTCTTTCAGAGTGGCGTTAGGCAAGATGGTGAAAAAAGTGAACTATATAAGGTTTCCCAAGTACAAGCCTTCGGCGGGGGAAACCTAAAAAGAAAATGTTTCCCACAATGGATTTCTATCAGCCTAGTCAAGTTTCAGATGTTTTTTTAATTCATAGCCATCATGATGTGTGTGATAACTTAGTAGTTGTAACGCTATATATGTAATATATACCTCCTTGGTTCTAATGAGAAATCATCTTGGCATTCAGTTCTTCAGCTTTCCCATGGGAGTCAGAAAGTACAACAAGACGAAGAGGTAGGAGCAGAACACCTCAGAAAGGTTCGTAACTTTACATATTCTACTATACATTTAAGTACCCTATATTAACCTTTTTATTATTGATTCACTAGATAAAATATATTTTAGCAACAACTGCGTGATTATTATTATTCAAATTTTAAAGTCCAATTTTCCATCATGCTTATCTTAAATATTGAACTTGGTGCTCGCTCTCCTGTACTACCACTGAGTGAATCAAAACGTTCTAATATGTGACTGAACACTTGTTACAGATGATATTGGTTATCACCTGGTAACCAATATCCAGGAATTTGACCTCACAAGGCTAGTGTCTGAATGGTGACACTGTCATTGTTGTATCAACAATGTTAGGATTTTGTTGGTAAAGGCTATATCCTGATTAAATTTTGAGTTTATAACCAGTATATATTATTAGACGTCTATTGCTTTCTCTTGAACGTGGGAATTCGATGTGGCAAGGGAAAGTTGATGAGTAAATATGATGATATTAAGTAAGGCCATAGTAAGAATTTTTAGGTGGGAAAAAAATATATACATTTGGGATGTATAATGATCTTCAGCTTTTAGATAGTTTAATCGTAAAATGGCAGATTTTATGACAAAAAAGTTGCATTTGTTTCACGTAAATCAGCCAGACCACCAAGTCCAAGATCTGCATCACCCCGAGGTCCATCTCCAGCTGACAGCCCTCGCGATCTAATGGCCACCCTGGAAGCCTTGAAGAAAATGGAACAGAAGCCAGCTGGACCTGTGAAGGTGACTACTTCACCTGCTCCAGCTCCTGTTGAACCACCCACCTCTAGCGCCATACCGTCTACATCAGCCCAGAGTCCATCCGCTGGACCATCAGGCTACAGTGCATCCACTCCATCGACAGGTATCTCTACACAATATTTCACCTTTCTCTCTTTTCGGTACTGGATGCAGGGTATGTTAATAGAGACTGGCTGGGTTCCGTCCAGATCAGAGCAATTAGCAAGCTGCAAATTCTTTAAATTTTATGTGATGTGTTAAATAAATATAACCCGGTCTCATCCTCTATTATTTTTATAATAATTTATTCTGCTAATGACCCTCAAGAAATGTAAATTATTTATTATAGGCGGTCTTTTCTACCGCTGGAGAGAAAGAATGTGTTGAATGAGTGAATACAGCTGCAATACTTAATCCGGTGCACTGAAGGCATAGCCAAAGAACGGGATGATATGTTATAACATTGTATAAATAAGTTTGGTTTGCATTTTATTTCTCAACTTTTTACTGTTATTAGTAGAATGTTCCAACTATTTTAATTTTTGCCCTGGTTTAGCCTCACTGGCTACCATGTATACGCAGCCGTTTCCATCTTCGTCGGGCATGGAAGAACTGCAGAAACAGGAAGAAATGTTGAGACGACAAGAAGAAGAAATGAGAAACTTACAACAGAAACAGCAGGTTAGACAACCACCCCACTCGTTCTCTCACTTGCGTACTTAATAATCATCAAGCCATCAATCACATAATAATCATCAAGCCATTAATGGATTTGTATACTAAAACAATGGAATTGTATACTAAAAGTAGAAACTTCGTTTGTAACTCAATTTCCTGCTGTGCTCTTAAAATAAGTGACTAATCAATGATTTTTTTTTCGATTAACTTATGTAATATTCTCAAAAAAATATGTACACAATATAAAGGTGATCTGAATAAAACAATTATTTCCAGAATCTTTTTGGAATCGCCGGTAGATCCAATTACCTACCAGTAACCTTCCTTTACAAAAAGTGTCTTTCGTCTCTAAAGAGATATACACATTCATAGAATTGATTCACACACATACCGTAGTGGTCCGTTTATAAGCCCGGGCTTGTATTTCTTTCGTCTCCCCTTTAACCCCAGCTTGCAATTAATCAAGAAATAGATTTTAGAGGATTTTATATTTTGATGACCTCCACATCCCCGGCCTCTATTCGAGATAGGCTTTTAAACAGGGCCCGGCTTATAAACGGACCACTTCGGTATACATGTAGTGATGTAATATTTTGTTATCTATTTTAGTTAAATATATTTGTAATTGATTTCTTGTCGTCTACGTTCCCTATAAAATATCGAGATTAACTAATTTCAATAGACATTGATATGAGGCTTACATGTGTTCATCGACTGCTCACTAGGTGGAGGCACACAGGAGGATGGTGGAGCAGCAAAAGCAGGCTCAGGAGCAGATGCAGCGAGCCATGGAGCAGCAGCAAAGAATGGTGCAGCAGCAGATGTCTCAATTATCCCAACCTGCAATGATGCCCTCCGTCATGCCTAGTATGGGGATGATGGGCAGCTCTATGTATGGCGATGATATGTTTGCACAGGTATTACAACACCAGTTACTCCCGTGTGAACCTTATATAACAAAGGACAGCAAATCCCTGGCGTCCACTATGCCATGGTCATTTATCCTTTAATATATCCCCATATGATTTGTGGAGTCGGTGTAATGATCCCCATAGCATAGTTTCCTCGTCTCATTGAACTTTCATCTCATTTTTCCACAACCCTAGCCAACCCTTTGTGTACGTGTTTTTTCCTACTACATGTGTAACTACTATACTGGTTGAAGGGCGGGTGTAATTGAGGTATTCACTCACTTATCCGAGTTGGCTACTTTGGGTTTGATCTATTCCATAGTAGCACGGGAAGTCTCAAAAATCAATCTGCATAGCATCTGGCAATGGAGGGTATGAAAACTCATCCACCTCTCCCTGAGTTAACTAAAGGAAACGTATAAATCAGCTAATTATCGACATTTCTCGATTCCTCTGCGTCTTTGTATCTCTTCCACTTTCCGCATCTCCGTCATTCGCATACTGTTTTGTGCTTTTTGCTTGCGTTTTTACTTTGCAAAAGTCACAACAGAGAATGACGAAGCAAAGGAGCTCTATGTGGACTGGTATCGTTGTTCGAGGATGAGCTGTTTATCAAGAAGAAGAAAGCAATAGATACCCCCATATATTTTTAATTTTCTGACATTCCGAGACGGTCGATTAACTTGAAGGTATAGAATATCAAAAGGATTAAGCTTTCACGGGTCCGATCACGCTACTTTACTTCGCAAAAGTTACTTACCGGTATTTGGTGAGTGTTATATATATAACTTTTTTATAACTGGTTTGTG
This sequence comes from Sthenelais limicola, assembly GCA_942159475.1. NCBI lineage: Eukaryota > Metazoa > Annelida > Polychaeta > Phyllodocida > Sigalionidae > Sthenelais > Sthenelais limicola. The sequence continues at coordinate 53,965,911 of OW804095.1, read as the reverse complement.
GAATCGTGTAATGTAATAAGTCTTTGCAGTTAGGGTCCCCAACATGGTTTAATATAAGGATAGAAAAGAAAAACGAAACCTTTTTTTTCTGAAATCTAATAAAGTACTCTAAATGTTTTGCCATAATGGATTGGTGATATTTTTATACCCATTCATATGCTTCACATTGGTCATCTTGTGTATTAATGATGCTAGTTTCTGAAGAACCTATTCCTTATTTCTTATATATAATTTTCATTTGGAGACAGTGTAAAACTAGATATCTGCTTCAGTTCATTTGCATAGATAGTAATTATGCATGCATTAAGTTGTAGGGAGGGCAGGGTAAATAGAAGTTAGTAAGTAGATGTTCTTGGTGAGTAAGGTAGTCAGAATTCATCGCATAATTATTAGTGATTTCAAAATAATTTACTGTATTTTGGTGATTAACTTTAGATTAAGCGTCTAGAAATGGAGAAACTTCATCTCATGAATCTTCAGGAGGCCATAAAGAATCAGAACCAGGAAGAAATCAAACTCTTAGAGGAATCTCACAAGTAAGTGTAACTGTTCTGTCAATCATTGTCTTTTCTGCCATTCTATTATTCTAATACTATGGTTTCTACCACTAAACCTATGTCACGTTTTTACGATATGTCGTATTCATGTTATCGTAGGTACTAGATGTTTTGTAGTCACCAAATTCATTATTATCCGGGGAGGTCTTCCAACAAAAAGTGCTAACACTACATGAGGATATATAGTGGTTCACATGTAAACTAAATAATCAACAGTGGTTAAGTATATTGAGTATCAAGCATAGAGAGATGATAACACACAAAGTAGATATAGCTGTATAGAGTCAGTAATGTCATGGGACATTTCTTGGACAGGACAACATGTCATCAACCCGGGGGCAGAGGACCCCTTTTGACATTGTGGCCGCTAAATTTAGCAGTATACATTTAACATTACTTTTGAATATTTTGGGTGAGACTTCTTGCATGTGGTTCCATTTGAATTTGATCAAAATTATATATATGTTTACACCAATTAATTATCCATTTCTACTCAAATTTTATGTATAGTTTTTACTTACATTGGGTGACACATTGGCGGTTTACATATGACGTACTAGTCAATCATCTGTGAAACTTGTCAAATACCCAATTGCAATCTATAAATCTCAGTCCATGATACTCATACAATTTATTGAGTGAAATCATGGAATCAATGGTTGCTGTATAAAAAACGTACGGATGTCTTTTCAGGAAAAGATTGGATCTTGTTGAAGAATCTTGGCGTAGAAGAGAAGAAAGGTTTGTATTGCAACTTCAAGTCGTTTAGCGGTTTTTTAACTATACCTTTGATGACTGTTGACTTTAATTGTAACTTTGTATTAATATATTTAGAAATAGATATTTGAAAAATAATCAATCGATTTGCTCGTTAAAATAATTCTTTCAATATACCTTTGGAAATGATATATTTTTTCCAACTAATCACTGCACTAACTGATAGGTAAAATATATTGTAAAATATAGGTAAAATATACTTAATCTGATAGCTAATAAAAGCGATTTAATACCCATTTCAGGTTAAAAGAAGATAACGAATATTTGATATCGCAGCATCAAATGAAATCACAAAGTATGGAACAGGAAAAGAAGGAGCAAACCCAAAGCTACCTTAGACGTCAGGAATTGTGGGAGGAGGAGAGGATGGCAGAGGTTGAAAGGCTTAGGGAGCAACACCGGTAAGATGCTTCAGATAACTTCCAACAAAGGTTTTCCTTAAACCTTTGATGTTTCATGCGAATCTGTTTTAATTTTGTTTAGCCAAAGTCGGCCAGAAATCCATTTCTGACCGACTTTGAAGGAAGGGTTATTTCGTACGGTTCACCGGATTCAGCAGCAAAATATGAATTCTAAATGAAAGAAAGCGGCTATAGTTCCATAGTTGGAACAATTTTTAGGATAGATACTTATTATGATTATTATCATCCTTATTATTTGTAGAAACGCCATGTCATGCATCAAACAAGGGGTCTACGTGACGTTCCGCATGTCCGATTTTCTAATCTAATTTCTAAAAGTTATTATGAAATTCACAAGCCCTGCGCTTCATGTCAATTAATGTTGATGGTACACATGTACCTAAGTTTACATTACCTAAATTCTGCGACCGGATAAAATAGCGAGTGACCCTAAAATCGGACATGCGGAACGTCACGTAGACCCCCTTGTTTGATGCATGACACGCGTCTACAAATATGTAAATTAGCATGGACTTTAACGGGTTCATGTAGTTAACTCTTCCAGACGAAGATTAATGGCATGATATATCATGTTTGTTCAAGGCAATGAAAAGTCGGTGAGATTGCGATAGTAATCAAAATTTCTGAAGTTAACTTTATATGTTCTGCCTCTATACCCTGACTAGACTAGAGATAATTACTCCAACGATATATTTTTCTAGCGTTTCATGCGAGAGCAATTGTTTTCTTGTAATCTTAAGAATCTAGTAGCTATATATACAGATGAAACAATTTTCATTATATAATATATATATATGTCCTTTTCAGGAATGATATGAATAGTTTGCGCCAACAACATGAAGAATCAATAGAGCGTGTGCGTCACGTAAAAGAGCTTGAAGTAGAAGCTGTAGCCTCACAGCACTCTACGTCAAAAAGTTTGCATGGCGTAATAGACCGTATCTCGGAGAACACAAGAGGTCTGAATGAACTTCAGACTCAAGTGCAGATGAAGCACAGCCTATCTCTTGATGAACGAGAGAACGCCGCCCGAGCGCGAGAAGAGCAAGTAAAAGGTGAAATCCTATAGTATAGCCTATATATACTGATTATTTCCATTATGTAATGAATTAAACAAACATAATAAAAGACAACGGTACCCAGGGGACTGAACATTTTGGACTGATCTCCTTCAAACATTTTCAATCATTACGTTCACAAAATAAATAAAAACTTCTAGAACAAATACACGTCCTATATAGGGATAATAGAAATACAAACGTTAGTTAGGGATATCATTTTCTTAGTTAATAAATCTTTGTACTTGATGTTATCATTTTTTTATTATTATACATGTATATCTTTATTACAAGGTCTTCAAGAAAGACTTGAACGACAACACCATGAGAACGAACAGGAGCGAGCGCGGCTTCACGGTCTTTTGTCCAAAATGGAAGTACAACTCACAGAACAAAACCGGTCTCTTGAAGAGGTTGGTACTTGCTTGCTCAAAAACATGAAGTAGGAACGCTTACCTTTAAATTTTGTCATGAAATCATGCAGACAGAAGGCTGAATAAGTGACCTACGTGTCCAGCATTACATTTATACAGACATCACCGGTTTTCTTTATGCGAGTCTTGTTATCTTTGCTTATAACGATTCTATTTAACTTCACTTTAACCAGTTTTCCTTATCGTTAAAACCACAGGAAAAGTGGAGAGCGAGACAAGAAGAAACTCGCTTCCTAGTGGCACAAGAGGCCCTGGAGAAGGAGAGAACTGCAATGCAGGAGCAATTCCAACGTGAACGGGAATCTATACAACGTTCAAAGGTGACCACACTAAAAACATGTCACTTACTCTGTGCGATCATTAGAAATTCATAGAAATCATACATCGTTTAAAAGTTAGGAATTATTTATTTAGATCAAAAAGATTCTTTTTCTGAAATTAGTTTTGGTTACTTGGTGCCTAGAAGCTGACCGGACCTACTCTCATATATAGCCCCACCAAGAGCCGGTATTTTTTCTGTCTCTTCTTGCGGTCTTGCAAATAATTAGTTTGAATGCTAAACTTAAGATGCGGGCGGGCGCTGGTCCTCAACAATAAACTGCAGAAACTGAATTAACTTAGCGCTATTCTATTAAGCCTGGGTTCCACTGCCATGCTACTTCTCCCGCTACTACTTCGGTTTCTTTGGTCGTGCTACTTTTAGAAGCGGGCTACTTTTAGAAGCGGAAGCAAGTAGCGGGAGGTAGCCAAACATGTTTGATTTGAAACGGCTACTTCCCGTCACATGTAAAGTAGCGGGACCAAAGAAACGGGATAAGTATCGTGGCAGTGGAACCCAGGCTTTACACTGCATCGCTACTGTACTGGATACTGGATAGGGTTGGGGGTACGTTAGTGTAATGGGGGCGGGTTGGAGGAGCTCTCCAATCAAAGGATGTGCCTTGCTTCCTCTGGCTTGCCGCCTTTCTGTAAAGCATCTATATTCCACTCCATCGTATTTTATTTGATAACCTCAATCATATTAAGTGGAGGATAACATATCTGAGTCATGTCATTTCATTGCAAATGGGGGAGGTGTTATGATATGGTTTTATTACAAAGGAAAGTATGGGATCATACCTGAGTAATGATATGTTGCGAAACATAAATACACCCGGCAGACAGCTTATTAAATATTCTGTCAAAAGTGTGACTTTCAAATTAAATGGTACTATCTGTTTCTCTTGTTCGTGCAGCCGCGTCTCGTCACGACATGGGTCAACCACAGGGTGGTAATATCACCCACCACCACAAGTGAAATCCGTACACACTCCCACCCCGCCAATATACTTAATCAGAGATTGCATTACATTGAATGTTACCTATATTATAAGATCGTTGATAGTAACATCAAAATGGATACATAATTATGGAGGATAACATTATTGATAATTGTATGGAGTTTGTGAATGTGAATTAATATTTTACAGGATCAATTGCTAGAAGAGCAAAAATCTGTGATGTCACAGTTGTACGAAGAACGTAGAACCCTGGCACAAGAGCGAGCTGCTTTTGAGATGAACAACAAAATCAATAGTGAAAAGATGCAAAGAGAGAGTCTGAAAAATGTCAAGGTTTGTCAACAACATTGATTCTTTAATGTTTGAATCTTTTGTATTGAAATATCTTTATTGCTGCCCTTGCCGTTAACTTTGCAAATCAGTTAGGACGTCTTCGTTCTTACGTTTTTATTTGGCTTTGTTTTACTCTTCGTATCCATCTATTCCGAAATATATTGAACATACAATATTAAAGAAATATATCCCAAGCACTTTCTGGCCTATACACATTATAATATCCCGACAGTGTAACTAGAGAGCATATCATAATACTTCTTTAGCCCAGACCAGAAAGTGCGCATGGTATGATTATTTCGTTTAGTCAAGTTTTGACCGGAATTACTGAAATATCTCGATTTAAACTGAATATAGCAAAGAAACAAGAATTAAGCCCACAATCATTGAAACCCTTTACATGTATGGCTACAAATGTATTACTACTATCTAATTATCTACTACTAATTATCTACTACTCCCCACTCGGACTTGTACGTTGAGAAAACATCGAGGAAAAAATAATATAAAAAAAAGATATGTGGCTATTTGTCAGATTTGGAATGTCATCAAACTACCTTAATTGTGTACCAATATATACATACATGTGTATAACTTTGCTGGATATCAACTAATGACCTTTACTACTTGCATTTTTGCTGGATATCAACTAATGACCTTTACTTCTTGCATTTTTGTATGTGTATAATTTTGCTGGATATCAACTAATGACCTTTACTACTTGCATTTTTTACTCGAATTGATCAAAACTATCCCAAGCCACACATTCTTTGTTCTCTTCCCTCCCTCTCTCCTCGTTTTCTGGTCCGTTATAACTTTGTATTATACACAGACAACGGCCCAAACGGTGACTGAATATATAAAATCTTTAACCGTTTTTAACCAATGTTAATAAGCGTTTATTGGATGTTATCAATAGACTGGAGCGGAGCTTGAAGGATCGGTGAGGATTATGAATGATGAGAAAGTAAGGCTGGCCCAACAGCTCGATGATCTTCGAGCAGAGAGAGACAAAATTGCTAAAGATCGCTCAGATCTGGAAGTCCAGCAACGGGCAATTGTGGTAGACAAAGAAAAACTTGAGACGTTCGCACTTCAAGTGCGGCAATGTTCAAAAGATATGGATGAAAGGTGCATGGTAGGTGGAAAACTAAACACCTGTAATTACTGATGCTAATTCTGACCAATTGGGGATTTGCATGACAGCCATCTTGAATGTCGACTCGCATGTAATTATGGGAGTTGTTTGTCAGTTAAAATCTATAAAAATTATGTTATGTTGGGATATTTAACAGTACATATTTCGATAAACCAAGACTTTATCTTTCCCATCATGCATTTTGTTTTTATAGATCAATTTAGACAAGCTACGATATTGGTGAAAAGATCCTTGCATTTTTCGACACACAATTCCGACGCTAAATATGTGTATGTGTGACAGATGCCAATCTCCTATTGAAATTGCCTATTGCTCCATTTGAACAGATAGCAGATAAAGCTCACGGTGAAGCAGATACTGCCCTAACGGAGGCTAGAAGGCTGGAAGGAGAGCATGCACACAGACTCAACTCTATTCAAGCGCAACTTAATACACTCAGGACAAAAGAACGCCAAATAGCGGAGGTATAAGGTTTATAACAATTCATATAAACAGCTCTGATAACGCTCTCTAGTAAAACTGCTTTCACTCTAGTACACGTGTCTGATTGATAATTTTGGAATGAATATTGTATTTCTATTCCCAAGGAGCGCCTCACACTTGCCAAAGAGAAGAAAAACATAGAAGAAAATGCCAAATCATTGTTGTGTGTAAATTGCCGCACGCCAGTTAGGGACGCTGAAGTGGCTTCTCATGTTCAAGTTACAAACGCTGCTAACATACAAGGTAAGGATGAATCCGAACGAATGAAAGAAGTGCTTTTTATCGCGGTCGAATCCTGTGGAACGAATTACCCGAAGAAACTAGAAGGAGTGTGGACTTAAAAACATTGCCTAACTATTTGATTTTTTTGTATTGGAATAGGTTAACAGAATTGGAGGAACAAGAATTGATATAAGTTTTTTATCCCGTCCCTTTGTTCTTAGTGTATGCATAAAGGTCCTTTTCAGGACTAGGCGATTGTTTTGGAGAAAATGACTCAGAATATATGTTGGAGGAGAATTTGAACTGAGACTTGAATATGTAAATGACATGTGATTATGTATAACGATGTTTTTTAGTTATAATTTGTTCTTATAATAAGTAGAATTTATTGGAATGGTATCAACGGTAACGTAAGTATACATCCGCAAGGCGGACATGCGTTTTTCACTATTACTTTCTAACTACACAAATGAGCGGGATGGGATATGGGTTATAGATAGAACCTGATGAGAATGTGGTACAAGGGACAGTGTAATAGTGTGCCGAGTACCACATTCAAATTTAGGTTCTATATTTACTCCCACGTTGCTATGCTTACCTTATATGGCTATGTTTACTGGGGACAGGAAGTCATACCACACACGTGGAACTGGTGCAAATTACCACACTACTCCCGCCCATACAAATAGCATGTGGTACATACATCAACGTGGAGTATATGTGTTTATTCTGCAATATCATTGCATCCTAGCGGACGCTATTCTCAGTCACACAGCTTTATATTCGCAATAGAACAATATGAAGATATAATAATTAAAAGAGTTAGATGGTGTGCTTTACCTATAATTATGTCTTATATTCGACTCTTGACTCAAAATCTGTTTCATTTCTTCGACCAGCGGTACAAATAGGTACACGGAGGATGATGACCCCTGCAGCATCAAACCTCTTATCATCCTTGGATCCTGATCTTAAAGCAAAGGTTGAGAGTATGGACTCCATCTCAGCTCAGATTGAATTAGACAGGTCTATCCGCACGTGGAGAATTGCTGCGAGCAAGGTAATCAAATGTCTTTCTCTCTGCTTCTACTTTCATCGCATGAACTCGTATTTAAATTATGCTGCTTAGATATATTTTGTGATGTGTCACCGGAAAATGAGTCACAGGGCGCAAAACATGGATTTTGAGATACCTTCATGTTTGAAACGATGAGCTCAAGCCAATTCTAATGATGGTAAATATTAGGACATCCAATAAGTTCCTCTATATGTGTTTAAGCACGAACAAAATGTTTTCGACATTCGTGATGGACTAGTAAAGTAATGAAATTTACTCCTTTGGACGACATCAGGTCCCGCCTAAGGTATGCATGGATATATTCAATACACAGTCTAGGTATTTGGTACATACATTCATGCTACTAGCAGGTCCAGACATCCTGAAAATGAGAACATTCCAACAAAACAATCTTGTGAATAAACCACTTTGGAAAATATCAATTATGCGAATTCTGACTCATTTTTCTGTGACACGTCACATTTTCTAGTTTCTTTAAGGCAAATTACCCAATGCCCAATGGCCAAATAAATCCCGTCTCACTGCATTGTTCTGGCGTGACTGGCAAATCTATACCAAGCAGGGTTCGTACTGGGCCTTGAATCCTTGGGGCCTTGCATTTTATTTTATTGAGATGGAAGACTCTCTTCCATCACTCCTAAAGCTGCATGCACTCTCAGTTCACGTCGGTCAGAAACTGAACATTTTGTACTTTTTGTTCGATTCTTTTCTTTTGGAAATTTGTTTCCAGTTGTTTTTTGCTACAGGGCTTCCAAAACGTCCTCATTTGTAGTTGGAGGACCCGATCGAATTCTTTCATACGACTACTTCACTTATCATCGCTCACCGGCAGTCAATTCCACTTCCAATTCAGATTATCAGCTATTATTCTTATATGAACATATACCAGTTGGAGAATATTGATAAATTCAGTGCTATAAGTCATAATAGCGGAACTCCACTATAGGTAAAAAGCGGCGCCAACAGGCAAAATTCGTCGCCGACATTTCTAAAAATTCGGAAAATTCGACATGACTAAAAATTCTAGTGGATGAGGGGGTAAAATAGGTTGTTGGCAACACATTTATTTGTTGCCAACAATTGCAAAATATCTAACTTGATTAGATATTTCGTCGCAAAAAATTCGTCGCAGCCGCTTTTGCCTGTTGGTGCCGTTTTTTTACCTGGAGTTCCGCTATAAGATGAGTAAATTTGCTCAGGTGTGTTTTGTCGTAATAGCTGAGAATGCAGCTTTACAAAAAAGCGGACACATTTAATTTATGAACGCCCCCGCCCCCGCCCTAATCCTTTCGGTATATATTTTTCTGCTGAAAATGTTTAGTCAGTTTGAAACTTTTTTTGTTTTTAAAAGGTTTTTTATTCAAACAATCTTGTCATCGGGGCTTTTACAGTTCTAAAACTTTTTGTCTTTTATTTTTCTTTACTACCAACCTGTGCTTATGGCGCTAATACGATTTTGGGACAAACATATATGAATTATTCATCGATTAATCTTGTGCAGTTCTTTCATGTATTTAGAAACACTATAAACCCACTTGATGTAGAACATTTAATAGAAGGAGTTGTTGGGGCTCCACTGAAACTCAAATGTGTACATGCAATTTGACCGTGTCTGCAAACAAAGGCCTAATAATGAAGTGGTGTGATGTTTATTACAGAGTGTTAAAACCAGCTTTTGGCAAGGCCTGTCGAACAAACTACTAGTTACTAGTGCAATGTGATAGACGATAAGATATGATATACAATTATATGACAACCAGGACATTTGATGAAATCAAGTGTTCCACAAATTAACTTGTAATTAGAAGTTTATCTGCTAAAATGATTACACATTTACATTCCTCATGCAGTACCGTATGACCTATTTTAGACATTATATGATCCACACTCAAATGGTATAACTTATAGCGGAAATTTTTTGTTGTTGCCCACTAACCGACTTCTGAGAACAGTGTACTTGTTACATAATGTTGAAATGCTGAATAGAAATAACCACAGTTTATTTCATGCTTGCAATTAAAACGCAAATGGAGGAGTGTCAGATTTGTTGCAACATTCTCTGGGAACTGTTGTTTCTGTGTAGCGATTTGTTGCAGCAAATTAGTGGGCAACAACAGAATGTGTTGCCACCGTTTTCCGCTCTAATTTGATCACAGTGGAACCTCGCATAAAGACCACCTCTCTATAGAGACCACCCCTCTATTAAGACCAATTTCTCTCAGTCCCGAATTGCTTTTCTCTTATTAGATTAGCCCCTCTAATGAGACCACCTCGCTATTAAGACCAGTTTCTCTCAGTCCCAAGAGTGGTCTCAATAGAGGTTCCACTGTATATTATAAACATTCACGTATGTGGATATTATATATGCGTCCTCGATTACTGATGTCAATACTTTGACCATGGAAATGCAAGCAATATACCCCAAAAATATTTTATTACTATCTATTACTGTAAACGTATTTATTTTCGCGCGGATTTAAATTTACACATCAAGGAAGCCTCATGCATTAATTATATTTTCGCGCAGAATTGATTTTCACGCACAAAGGTCAGTGCGCTAAAATAGCGGAAATAAATGGTGCGCGAACATTTATATGTTTACAGTAAATATATACTCCCTTCCTATGGCCCGGCCTAACCCTGAAAACTTGGGATGATCAATATCAGTTTTACCAAATGTAGCAATTAATTTGGGTCTTTTAGAAATCATTGTCTCAATATACTCCAAAGCGTGTCTCAGTACTGCCGAACGATACCATTCATCACCCCGTTGATTTATTGTTGGAAAACGTACGTGCATCTACGTATGTCAAAACAACAATGACTTTCAAACGAAAAGCGTACTCATTCACATCGCTGGTCCGTGACGGGTATTCATTCACCTGGATACAAGTCAAGCCTGATTGAGACTTTTCTACTCAATCTTTGCCTGGCCATGTATATATATATATTATCTCATGATAGTGATAATATGTACTACAAAAATGTGTTACTTTTATATTTCAGGACCAAGATTTCTTAACGGAAGAATCGTTTTTCCTCCAAGCTATCCGCCAAACTCCGCTCGGTAATACCTGACTCTCCAACTCCCAATTCCGTTCTAACAAACTACACCATGACTCGGCAATAAGTATCCGTCCAGCATGTGAATTATTGCATTCCGTATTCTCCTGTATAAACTGGATCTCAGTGTGTTTCTTGGAAATTGCATCAACATTAAATCAACATTTGACATTGTATGCAACTATTGGAGTTTGATTTCGAACCAGATTTCGTACCAGTGTACAAAACATTCGTTATTTCGATTTCGTACCAGATTTCGTACCAGTGAACAACACATTCGTAGGTTCATTCAAATGGATCACCGCGACCCTCTTGCCAATATGTAAGAGGGAAGTGATCACTCAACATACAGTAACGATTACACGGATTATTTTCTAAGAGATGTCAAGAATCAGGTTGACCCATCCTCTCATTTTGGCATAGACACAAATGATTCAGAATAAGGTTATAGTTTAGACTTTTGATGTCCACTATACGAATTTAACATGTTTTATTACCCCTAATGATATTTAATATTTCATTACTCCAGGGTTATTAATGTTTTAGCCCCTTTGATATATTATTTCCATCACTTTTTTGTATTTGCCGCACCGGATGATGACAGTGAATTCAAAGTATGATTATTGTACATCTCTGTGTACATGGAAATGTTCGATTGCGAGAATCTTGTTGATATGAAATGTAAGTCTACTCACAGAGTTATTTAAGGATAACCCTTAAAACGTGTTATATTATGTATATCATAGCTACTTTTAATAAAGCTAATGTTTCAATATACTTGCGTTGAGAACATTTATTCCTAATCTAGTTTCAGGACACACACTATTCACACGTTTGTCTCCGTGGAAGTATAGTTAGGGAGGCTCCATTCAAACCATTATAGTGAACTAGAATTCTTGTTCCGCGTGGTGAGTAACTATAACTATAGGTATGGCAAATATCCAAATCTGGGTTAGGAATAGAATTATCACCAGGCGATGTTGATGGAGAGTGTCTATCATTTCTTGGTTGGTTTGATGGGTCTGTTCAGGAAGGTATACACATTGTTGCCGTCGGTTTTCTTTGGTACTTCATCGTCCATGGTTATTCGTGAGACAGGACAACTCGAGGGCATCAGCTCGAGAAGTCATTTCGTATATAAATACATGTAGTAAAATATAGGGCCGTGGTGGTAGACTAATATTCTATTCCTATGACTGAAGACAAAGAAACCGACCCATATTGAGGGCTCGAAATGGAGGTTATTAATTCTAAATTGGTTTGTCTCTGCCTAAGGTAGTTAATAGCCGCAAGACCGCCCAAACCAATGACTAATAGGACAAAGCTGCTAAGCATAAGTAATGCATCTGGATCTTGCTCACCTGATGAGAAAGTGGGATGTACTTGGTTTAAGTCCCTGAGTATATTGATAAATCATGTTTTAATTATTGTATCACCTGGCGCATATTTATATTATTTAGACGAGAAACCAACCGATAATTATTAGGAAAGTAAAATGAACAGGTGTAGAGAAAGCCTGAAGCTTTCTCTTTTATAGTCATATTTACAATATAATAGATGGCCGTCAAATTAAGAAAGCTGTACCTAAGAATATGTTACAAGAACATGTGAACCAACTATTTGTATTAATAGAATAGAATAATTTTTATTTGTCCAAATAATACAGGAGGTGTAGACAAATAGGTCGACAGGCCTCTGGGAGAGTCTCAGCTCTTCCAGCCGTATAATGCAGATAAGGATGATATTCGAGATAGGTATCGGTTCGGTATAGATTCGGTATGGGGCTATCACACATCTGTATAATCGTATACCCCTTTCACAGTACAGAGCCAAAACGAAGCAAATCGTATCAAACTGATTCCTTAAAACGATTCCACACTACTACAGAATGCGCATCGTTGCCCTTTGGGAAAACGCCCTGTACATTTTAATTCAATCTACTTCCCAAAACTATTCGATTCAGTTCGGTTCTTTTCACTAGCAGAAATAACATTGGGAAAGCTAATCAAATCGACTTGTAGACTTCACCTACCCTGTAGGTGTGGATCTAGAATTCGCATCGGTTTCGAAGCGCTTTGAGGTGTAGTGTGAAGAGAACCGACCTCTAGAAAGCGCTATCGAGTACCAACTTCCTTTTACTCTAAGGTATTATGATCTTTCCCAGTACGGTACTATAAAATAATAGTACTAGCAGACAGGGATGACAAAAGGAATAATTATGATCTTGTTCCGGCATTAAAAACGTAATACGCAATAAACTATATATTATATATGCATATGGAAACAATTCTATAAATTTACATTTACTGTAACAAGTAAGCCCTAATGCAATACAAACCCTTTGATACCATTAACATGCATCGTCCACTATCAGAAAATCAGGGTTACGCAGGACGCTTCATGTTTAATATGTTGAGAAAAGACTCATTCATTTATTTATGGTTGTCCACCAGCGTGTGCCTTATGGAATCATTAATGGGACTGCCTTCTCAATTAATTAAAACTAGGGGCCGAGTGCTACTAGGCTTAAAAATAAGAAATTATGCCAGGATATGTAAGAAAAGTCAAAGTTGTTAACAAAATAAACTTAGTTAAATTAGTTCTTTAAAGCTATACACGCAGAAGAGGACTATTCGGCAACGGAAACCCATGCTTCGTCAAACGATATAAAAAGGTACTTAACGTCTGCCAAGATTATTGTGGAGTAAAATTTTAAATCTAAATTTGTAACATAACAAAATTGTATAATTATAGATCTGGAGTGTACATTAATCACAAGCAATGTTGACGGTAAAGAAGCCTTGTTGATTTGATGTTAACACTAGCTAGGCCTATATGAACGCTTCTAAAAAGGGAAGTCTTATATAAAGGTAGTTCTGGGTTACATTTCCATAACACGAATCTCGACGCAGTTAATGCTCAATATTTCTTTCATAAACATTTTTTCTGTTAGTTCATCTCATATCTTTAGCTATGGTTTAGCTGACTAGATCAGACTGACAATACATATTACTTCAAAAGTAAGTAGTTTCGCGGATGTTTCTATACATTCTGAACCGGCATTTTAATTATAATCTTACTGAAACATGAATTAGTAAAACTATAATAAGTGGTTAGAATTGTGTTCGAAAAATTCATCCTAAATTTTAGACTGGTGGGGATTCCTTTTGACACGGTGACGTCACCAAAAATCCTTTTTTTACATCATTATACAAAAAAAAACGCGTTTCTCAATTGCCGGGTCTTGATCACAGATTACCTATATAAGTTATGAACATATTCGATGGATTACTTTGAATTGTATCATATTACATCATTTTTATAGATGACGTATATACCACATTTAACTAATCGTATTCTGAAATACCGAGGGATTTTCTTTTTCTGAATTTTCAACATCGGACTTTCCTTTTGGACGTCCAGCGGTAGAGCGAAGCGTGCAGCAAATCTGCGGGTACAGGTGATCGTTGCCAACAACAGATGGTGTTACATCATGTTACGCAATAATGACGTAACAATGGGTAACCACTTTATGACTACAATTATCATTTTTTCTTCTTATTATATTTATTTCCTTAACTAAATAACAGATCCATAACCAATAAGGTACCATTACCCAGGAATTTATTGCAGTAAATACGGTAGCATGTGAAGGCTCAGGTAGCACCCTCACCTAATTATATATTCCTCCAATCAGCAATAGTCACATGGACCAACCACTCACCTGTAAACCTACTCCACAATAAACATTATTCTAGATCTTAGGATCACAGCCTTTAGACTTACTATTTATTCTTCTTATTTTGCTACAATAATTCCACAACTATTCCATTATACAATATAGACAAACCTTCATATAACACTGCTGGAGACAAACCTTCATATAACAATAGGTAAGTTTTCTTTGTCCGGGTAACCAAGGAGAGGGGTGGCAGTCCCGCCCTCAGATGTATATATGTTCATAATAGCTTGATACATCACATCTACGGTAACAGTTAATAGATAATAAAGTTATGCAAGTTTTTAAATCCTACAGCAAATAGAAAGATAGTTGTGTAGCGTTAACTTGTTCTTTGACCCTTGTTTTAATTTTTTATTCATCCTTAGCTGTTGCCTTTTAGGCATTACAGGCCTATTATTGATTCTTATTTATGGTACTCTATACTGTACATTGTAGGATGTTAGGAATGCTTTGAATTGCTTCTTGTTAAAACTAGTTTGTTCCACACACTTGGTGCCTCATACAGGAATGAATTTTTAAATCTTTCGTTATTTGTTTTGGGGTCCTCTGATCCTGGTTAAGTTTATATGCATATTCCAGCATGTGGCCTTCTCTGCCCTTGTGTGATTCTGGGGTGTTTAATTTTGTATAATGGTCCGAAATATTTTGTCTTTCGCTGTGTTTTGGGGTTTGTATTTTCACCAAGAGTGTTTTCTTTAGCTCTGCAGCATGCAACGTTTCGCTACATTCTAGTATTTGTCTTATTGCTACCTCATGCAACATGGTTTTTTAAATCCTGTTTTCCAAAATTAATGGTTTATGGATTTCAGGTCCGAGTCTCCACCCCCAGATAAGTACATTCTTATGTGTTTTTTTATCCATTTGTTTCCTAAAGATATCTGGTTCAGTGGATGTTAATTAGATTTGCATGTTCAATGTTGCGAAGTGCTTTAGTATATTAATTTTAATAAATTAAATTAAGATAACCATCATTGTCCAATACAAGTGGACTATATTAAATACGCACCGAGTTAGCAAAGAAACATACAGCATACATAGTCCGAGGGCTTACGGGGGCAGTCAGGTTCAGAAGGCAGTTTTGGACCCCTAAGTTGTAGGGGTCATTAAGACTTTTAGCCTTAGTCTTAGCCTTGTGGTTAAGCTTATCGCTGGATGTGGAATCGAGGAATGTGGCCGTCTGGACCTGACTGGGGGTGCGTATTGGCTCTCGACTTTGTAGCTGCTTTCGACACCATGGAATGAAATCGTACATGTGTAGGGAGCAACTTAAATCGCAGAGCATTATTTCTGAAATGGCACAAGATCCCCGCCGATCCGCACAGGATTTCTAAGATTTCAGATGCGAATAATCGCAAGTGCCAGATTCGCACCAGTCTTTTAATTCGCAGCTGTGTAGACGGGGCATTAATCATGTACACCTCGTTGAGCGGAGCGTCATAGGTTGATATCACAAATTTTATTTTTCTGATATATTTATTGACATTCATTTCGAATATAGGGATATATTGATATTTATTCATTTTTGCTATGTATTCCTTCATAAGTGGGAGACGCTAATCCTAACTTGCTTGTCAGTTTTTGGTTCCTGGTATAGTGGACACTGAACCAATCCTTAACGTGTTGGGGGTAGGTGCACATGTGTCAGCGGAGATGTTGGCACAACCGATTGGGGCTCACTTTAAGTACATGTATCTCACTTTATTTTGTTGTATCCAGCCGACACCACTATACACTAAAACTTTATATTATGCTGGGCCTTGGCCTTTATTATGTTCTAACTAAGCGCATACACTCAGAGGATTGTTGAAACATTATTTTTTCATTAATTTCGAGCTGTATAAAGACTAAAACAGTCATTACAATCGTCTGTCTATACGGCCTTATAACCACGGCATAAAGCAATTATGGGTATTTTGGTGCAATTTGAATGTGTCATTTCTGCCCTGATTCCATCTTTCAATATACATGTACTATTTCGGGGTCCAAACACGTGTCATAACACATAGCAATTTAAAATTCATAGGACACACTTGATACTATATGAGACGTATATATCATTATTATGTCATCTTCGCAACTAATTCATATGCTATTTATAGCTTCAGAAGTGCGCTTAGATTCCGACCTGTCCTAGATATATCCTAAAATATTCCAATGAAGAATTACGAGTTTTCCCAACCACACTTTACTCAATAGATCTACTATATGTTTTTTCACCCACGTTTAATATGAGTCAATCGAGCTCCACAGGATAGGCGTAGTGAGGATGCATCTGTGCCACTCTATGCACACGTACATGTATGTATATCTACATGGTGCCACACTGATTTATAGACTCTTGAACTAATTTTGTTCTTCAAGTCTTTATACAAAAAGCCTAGGCCAATTAAGGGATATTTACTCAATGCCATATATGCAGTCTAGGTCCAAACCCTAAGATCAGATAAGAATGGTATGCCAGTGATTAGACGCCTACTTCGCTAATCACCTTCCTGGCATAGGATTCGGCGTTCTGATGGGAATATGATAATATTTTGCGGTCTTAATGAAATTATAATGGCACCTAATTTGCGGTCGAGGCGAGAGGCTTTCCCTCCGTTCGAAGGGACTCTCCCAACTTAAATTTGGGCCTAGATTGTATCTAAGGAGCACTTTTTTGACACGGCGTGTTGACTTAACACGGAAAAGTTAACACATCGCCGATTGGTGTGTTAGGCACTATTTATGAACACAAAATATAACACGGACACATACTTTCGGTGTTAGGTTTCTTTATGAACGTCACCGGTAGTAATTCATAAATTGTATCAACACTGTGTCATCACAATCCATTACAGCAGTAGCAATACCATCATAATATAATAATTGATTCCAATTTCTATACGGTATTAACAACAAACAATTAACAAATAATCTATCACGTGGGTTTTGCATTTTCTCCGTGCAGATTAGGACATGTTAGATATATTGACAATTTCGGTACAAACAACGGAACACACAGAAAACACTTTGATATCAATACAAGGTAATAATTCATTCTGTCTGTGTGCATGCAACAATGTGTGGCTAAATAAAAATATAATCCATTATAAACCATTTATCGTGCTAATCTATCCGTTAAAGTGTGTGTAGGACTGCATTAATGGCATTGGAAAGTCGTTGGAAAGGTGTGGGAAGCAAGCTAGGCTAGGTACTTAATAATGTGGGAGATTAATGGGTAGGGGATTCATCATATCATATTATCAGGGTTTCCTCATCCTCCCAAGCCAGGGCGAGATTCTCAAATCTACTAACTGAGTAGGGGAAAGGAGGATTGACCCCGCTGTTGGGGGATAGGTTTCCTACACCCTTCCAACTTTATTTACCAGCCAAATAATGGCTCTGTACAGTTTATAACTACAAGTTACTTACATTCTACACACTACAAATTTGTGAGCAAAAAGTTGGCTGTTGCAATACTATACACCCCCCCCCCCCCCCTCCTCCCAATATTGTGTCCTATTGGCCATTCTCGGACGAAAACATGCTTTCAAGTTTCATTAGAATATTCGCGAGGTATAAGCGTCAGGCGCTGTTGGCGAGGCTGGCCCTGCAGAGACTCCAAAATACATGTGTTATATTGTCCTGCAATTACTTCTGATTGTACTGATATTCAGGGATTATATCATACTGGGTATAGAGGAAAAACTCACCTTTAATGCAATGACGGAGTAGTTAATAATAAGTATAATACTATTCTAGAAATAACATCGACCGATTCTTCTCAGTACACTGAAATCTTTCGATTCTTTTCTCTTCTCGAAAGTCTTATCATATTGACTTGTAATATTGCATCTTGTATCGTAGGAAAAACAAATATTTTGTCACCAGTACTGCTTCTTATTTGTTCATCATCTTCCAGTTTCTGCAAGAGTGATTCAGTGCAACCTGCCAATATGAACCTCGTCCCCACAGCCTTATAATCTATTGAAAGTTCTTTCAGAGTTATCAGCCCCATTAAATCTACATATGTCATGGCTGAACAGTCCAAAATGATTGCCAGGATCGCCCTTTGCTCGTTCATCTTAGTCAAGTCAACGTTCTGGGGTATGATCGCTTTTTTGCGACCTCCTATTCCTCCTCCATTAGCAAGTGGTTTCAGATTATCCCCGCTCGTTCGCGGAGCATCTTTCTTCTCAGTACTCCCCTGCGTAATTGTCTTGACTCCGATTTCTCTTAATGGTTGTTGCGGTTTTCTCTTTTTCTCTAATCGTTGCCTTCTCCTCTTAGATGGATTAAATGAAAGATCGAAAAGCCTTTGTTTGAACTTCTCCACTGTAGCGAAGAATAATGCATTTTCAAAACGGAATATGAGAATGTCACCGGTCAAACATACCAGTCTGTATGTTTTTAAAGGTGCGTATATATCTTGGAATGGCGTTCGTCCTAGCAGGTATCCCTCCTCGGCCATTGCAATCAATGGCATTGCTAAAATAGCCGCAAGTACCCCTATTCCCAGGCCAATAGGTACATCCAGAAACACTACAGTTGACCACGTCACAAGCCAAATGCAAAAGTCAACTCTGCTCACTTTCCACAACTTTTGCAGCATTTTGAATTGTTTGAAAAGTGGGAATATGGCGACAAATATTATGCAGCCGAGGACAGATTTGGGTAAGGATTCAAACAGCGGTCCGAGGAGGAGGATCACAAAAAGCAGTAACAGTGCTGTGAAGAGAGCTGCTACTTTGGTCTTTGCACCGCAGGTTTCCTGAATGAAGCATCTGGGTGGGGCGGCCGCCCCCATGAAACTGTGGAATATGGCACCGATACCATAACTAATGGCGTTTGAAATTAGCTCATGATTAGTATCAATTGGGTAGTTGTATTTTCTGGCAAAGATGTCGGTCATTGAGATTGTGATAACAAAGCTCAATATGGCAATGATGAATGCCTCTGTCAGGAAAGACGTGGCCCTGTCTAGGGGTGGAATGGTGGGAGGTAGGATTCCTTTATGAATAGTTCCTACTATTTGCACTCCCCAGTGTGAGTTGAAATTAACTCCATATGATATCCCAGTTGTTACAATAAGAACCATTGCCTCGATTGGAATAGGAAATGGGAGCTGCTTGCTGAATCTTATGTTGATGTACTCTTTGAATACTATTAGTATTGTCAGTACAATTATTGATAGTGTTACAGTAGCGGCTGTGGCCTTTGGAATGTGAGTCAAAATATCAATCCACAGATAGGGCAATTTGAATGCCCCAACTCGCTTAGCGATCTTGATCCCCAATATTGCTGGCATTTGACTCGTGGCAATGTGAAAAGCAGCTCCAGTTGTGAAACCGCTAATGAAAGATGTTGGCATCAATTTCTTCACCACTCCCAGTTTCAAGAAACCCATAAAAAGCATTATGATGCAAGATAACAGTGATACAGCGGAAGCGACAGCCGCCTTGTACGCCTCTAGATCTTCATCATAGAAATCCGTAGTTATATTCGCTGTGCCCGATGTAATGGTTTGATTGAGTTGTCCTTCGGCCATGGATCTTTCTTCAAGAGTACCTCTTCTGGTGCTTTGGTAATAATCGGCCTCTCTGTCAACAACATTGCGAATCATTATACTTATGATAGCCATTGTTCCAACAGTGATGTGACGGGATTGCCCTAAGAAGAAATACATCAGCACCGGAAAAAAGCTGGAGTAAAGGCCATAGATGGGAGACACACCAGAAAGCAGCCCAAATCCCATCGACTGCGGAATATCAATCAAACCAACACTCAATCCAGCGATCAAATCCTTCAGTATGAATTCCTTGAATTTATACCCTTTGAACACTTGAACGAATGGGAAGAAGGTCAAGACACTGCTGGTCAGACAGCTCTTAGAGAATGTAAATTTCTTCAGCAGTTTCTCCTTGATGGGTGTTGATTGGCGTGGTATACGTTGATGTAAGTCATCGAAGCTGATTCGATTAAAGGCAGGCCGGTCAATCTCCACCCGAACTGTCCTGTCAACTGACCGAATGATCTCTTCGGAGTGTTCATAGATGTTGTTCAGCTCCGGCATGGCCATCATCATGGGCCAGTTCTCGGCCACCGTGAAGTTACTGCTAGTTTGGCTGGCATGTCTGTCCGCGATATCTGTTTCACAAAAT
Source organism: Sthenelais limicola (assembly GCA_942159475.1). Classification (NCBI taxonomy): domain Eukaryota; kingdom Metazoa; phylum Annelida; class Polychaeta; order Phyllodocida; family Sigalionidae; genus Sthenelais; species Sthenelais limicola. Next base: position 53,945,163 of record OW804095.1, on the reverse strand, counting down.
CACAAACATTGGCATCATTAAATCTTGTAATACTTAAATTCTATTTGACATTTTACACACCAATCTTGAATTTGTTTTCACATGTACACACCAAATATAAAGGTAATCTGCCGCTCTAGTGGGGACCTGCTGGTTTTAGATATGAAAGATTAAATAAGTAATATAACGATGAGAGAAATATCGCTATATATAATATCAAATGTCACTAATTTGTCGTCAGATGCATGCACATGTCAAATGCCCACCTTCTTAATAGTTCAGCGTCAATTAAAAAATATTATTCAAAGTATAGGAATATAGCCTACCGTTCGTGACGATACGAATGCCGTCGGAAATAGATTTCCCTTTCGTCATTTTGACGGGTTATGTTGACTTATCCTTGTTATGAAAGTATTGAAATTAACTTTTCAATAGCTTGCTTCTGAAATCTCACTCCTAAACTGATAGTGACATGTAAGACTACATGTGAACAAAACACGCAGAGTGTCAGACGCACGTTTGCGGGTCGGGATGTATAGACATCCAATGGAAACGTTATATGCAGCATCGTGAATGAGAGAAGTACTTTATAACATCAAATTAACTCAACCATGAAGCCACCTACCGTCAACGTCGGGTCTAGCCCACAGCAATTCTTTTCCACTATGATCAAGCTACTTAATTCATACCGTAACACCAGGGATTCTGTTATTGGCAATTACTTATTCAATTAAATGATGATATAATACAGACTGTTTCATAATACATGTAGAACGATATAAATAGCTGTTGGGCAGAATTATTGGTTACATAAATCTGGATAAAGAGTAGGCCTATTGATACTCAGAATGATTTAAATTTGAATTAGGAAGGTTTTTTAGTTAATACTCAGCTCATATATTTAATAAGCGAGTTAATTCTTGTACATACATATCTTCAATGACTTGCAAGTTTATTGGGAGGAATTCTATATTTCCATGTTTTTGTCGTCATTGTCAATGTCTGTAAGTCGATAAGTATATTTGTTTAGTGATATTGTGTGTTGGCAATAAAAAACAAAAATTTGTGTTGGACTGTACGCATGAGTGTCTTTAGCTGGGATATATGATATACACTGTCCTAGGCCTACTGTGTTGCCACGCCACGTGGCGGTATAACATATATTATGCTACCTGGGTTCACACGTTAGCAGCAAACCCTTGAATCCCATCTCTGAATTTAGTTTTGCCTTTAAACCCAGCCCCCTTTCCCCACTCCCCCTGCCCCCCCCCCCCCCCACACACACACCCTGCTTGTCCCCCTGCCCCTGCCTCTCCCCGCTATATATGGCCCTTTACTGTGTCCCTCACCCTCACCCAAATGATTTTAATGTCTAATTTGTTAATTGTAAAATTAAAGTGGGGTGTGGCAAAGAAAGTGAGATAAAAAATTATGCTCAATGTATTTGGTACTTTGGGAAGCTAAATCTGACTGGCCGAACCCGACGCCACTTGGTCTGTAGCAGCACTGAATGCCAACACCTGTGACGGGAAATCAACCCGGAATCAGTATTATGAAATATATTTACATCAAGTGGTTTATTGCATACAAATTAAATTCCCTTTCTATTGATACCAGTTTTATTAATATTAGTCCAGTATTGACCAAATAACAAAGGTTTTTATTTGAAACCTACGCCTAATGACTGATGGAGTACTGCCAGGCCAGAGAAAGGTCAGAGGTTGAATGTGAATTCTGATGAAGCAGAGGGACATCCTGACCTAGATTTGGATCCCAGGCTTGCCAACCTAGATGGATGGCCAAGGATGCAGTGACAGGACTGGAAGTCAAGATGGCATTAAGGTCATGTGATGAGTCAACAATTATCACTTAATGATTTTCTGAATCATTTTAGAGTTGTGGCAGACCTTAACGATTGGTCAACTAGAGAATGTGCCCTGTAGCTGGGGTCTAGCTAGGGTGGATCAGCACTTGCCATACTGGATAAGGTTGATCCTGACGATAGGGACAGGTTCCTGCAACCTGTTCAAGAGCTGGACAAGCACCATCAGCCCACTGATCAGTTAGCTTTGTACCCAGCTGAGGTTGATAAAACAAAATAAAGATGAGGCAGTGAACAACCTGGCACACAATTTGGAAAGGATGGTATGGCTTGCCTATCTTCGAGTGAAGTGTTTCACCAATCTGAGATGGTCGTCCAAGCCAACCCAAGGTCACATACGTTTAGCCACTGCTGCTAACTTTGTTTGAGCAGAGGATATTGGACAGATTGAATAATGTTGGAATCCTCGTCAGGCAGCACCACCTCATCACACCTACCCTTCCAGGACTCAGGCTTGTATCCAGGAGTAATGAGGAAGGACAGCCATTCAGGATTGATGAGATCCTTCTACAGCAGGAATTGAGGTGGATGGGAAATGCAATGGCGTGGTCATCCAATGGGTAGTGGACACAGGTGTTTGCACAACTATAATAAGCAAGTGGACCTTGGAGCGGGTGGATAAACCAACACCTTTGAGGCTTTCTAGGTCAAGAATCACAGGAGCTAGAGGAGCTAGAGGATCACTGGTGGAAGTACTGGGAGAAACGAAAATAGAAGTAGATTTTGGACCATTATTTCTGAGACTGAAGATCATTGTAGCAAAACTGGACGAAGGGGGCATATTAAGCATGGATGTTACTAGAGCAAGCAGAGGATGGTTGATATAATACACAGGGGCCATTTGGATGAATACCCAGGAGGTGTTCCAACCTAGACACTTGCAAGGGTTTGCTTATGCCACCCAGGGAACGAAGATCAAGGCAGCAAATGGACGAGAATGAACATTACATGGGATGCAGTTAGTCCCAGTAAGGAAGAAGGACTTGTCCTGGATCTGAGAATAGCAAGTCTTTCCACTGTTCACCAGAGACGTGGTGGGGGGCATGGCAAAAGTCATCAAGGGAGAGTTGCAGCATGTCAAAATTGGCAAAGAAAGCAAGTTGGCCTCTTGGGGTGAGGATGGGGGCAATCCAACTGCTCTTTCTCCGTGTTGGGATGAGGAAGCACAAGACATGCAAAGCCAGGGAGAGCTACCCATGGGAGGCTACTAGGGGCTACTGGGGGCTGCTGGGCCGGCTGCTGGGCCGGCAGACTGGCCAAGGTCATGAGGAAGTGTTGCAGGATTGTCAGATCAGGTGAGCTACAGTGCTATTTTAGGGCATTCTGATGATTTTAAGAACCCCCAATTAATTATAATTTTGTGTTTTAAACCAGAGCTCTAGGTATCTGCCTCCCTTTCGCTGACCTCCTTCTCACCCTAATTATGCCATGGTAATCACCTGACCATCAGAACTTTTTTTTCATACTGATACAACTGTGACAACGTGCATCAGTCTCCAATTGATACTCTCACTTAATAATAATTCAGAACAATATAGCTCATAGTGTATATCAGGGGAAGACTCAGGAGCTTTTATTGTTTTGAGGAAAGCATGTATCGATATTTCTTCTATGGCTAAATCTCTCACGAAAAGAAAAGAAAATTGATCGGCCTATCCCATTTTGATGTGCATTGTCCTTTATTTATATCCACACTGAGGTTAAAAAGCAGCTCTTAACGTTCCTGTCACCAGGAAATTTGAGTTTTGACCAAGGGAAGAAATGGTTTTCCCCCGATTTCCGAGTTGTTTTCGAATCTAAGGGAATTTACCTCATGTGAAGTAGAACCACCATTGAAAGTGTACATAATATTTATTATAATTATTTTCTATCGTAAGGTTAGTTATATAAAATGATATAACTGATTTTTCTATAACTTGTTAAAATCAGAAGATCCTTTGAGCTGTAAAATGCAACCCTAATTGCATGTTAAAGACAATAAATGGCAATTTAATGGGAAATCAATGAATGGTTTGTATTTTTAAAGGTTTTATATGGGTTTCTAATAACGACCAGACTTCAAAACCTACATATTTCCAAACATGACCGCACGCAAAAGCTTGCTGTTGTGTCCTATACTGAATTATTGTATAATGTTTTAATCTGAAATGTTCTTGAGAATATTTCCATTCATATCACAAATTTATACGAATTTTGCTTATATTCTTTAGAGAAGAAATAATTATTACCTTGCTTATTTATGCATACGCCAAATTACTCTATCGATTTTAAGGGAGACTATACTAGGATACGCTGGTAAAATTGATATAAATAGATATATTCAATAATGATTGCAAGCATATTTGTTTGAAGGGTTTTCATAAGAACATAGTGGTAAAAGAGCGGGACCTAAACTCTAAAAGAACTCCATTTATAATGTTTTACATAACCAAATCGAATCTAAGTGCCTTATCTGCAATTATATACCCAATAATTCCAGGCATAAAATTAAGAATACACATCTGATGATTATCTCATATCTCATAATATTATGGCCCAATTACCAATTAATGCATCCATTCTGTGTGTTTTCAATCTCAGATGTTTTTAAGAATGTTTCCACTCATTCATAGGTATAATGTTAACTTACATTCTCATCGTTATGATTTCTAATTTGTTGATGAAGCATTTTTCACCAAGAAACACTATGTCAAATTAGGAATATCTTTTCATTTAAGCACTTAGATTTTGAAGTTTACCTGAATTTTGTTTGTTTTTCTCTTTCGTATAGGTCTTGTAAGGTGAAAAGAAACAAGCTGCATATTAATCCCTCATGGAGTCTCACTTACAAAAATAGTAAAAGTGAATTAGTAAAAACAAATAAATAGAGTTGTCACAACAAAATAATTTGTTTTTAAACGTGCCTATCTTATTTCATTAACAAAAAAAACCTTAAAAATGCTACTTTTTTGAGAATCTATATCTGAAATCCCTGTGACCCCTTACCACTGATAAACGCATTATCGATCATAATACTACTGCACAGAATTCTGTCATCATTCATTTTTACCTTGCTTTGTGTGTTTGAGGGATGATTTTAGACTTTTTTAGGCTATCAGTTTCGTGAGAGTCTACCATATATATATATTGTTGTCACCATCAATTGTTTCAGAGGATCGATTAAATAAATGTGAAGAGAACATGGTTGTCGTCTTATATGTGGTAGTTCGGCTTGTCTCCGTCTCTCGGCTCGGCTCGGCTCGGCTCGTCTCCAAGTGTCTTACTAGGTCACCTTTAGTTACTTATAAATTACTGAGGGGTTGGGACAATAGCAGAGGTTGTATCCTCCCAGGATGGGGATCGCACCACCTGGGACCTCTGGGTTTCTAATTACTTGAGTTGGTGAGGGGAAATCTGCCCGGCAGGGCCGTCGAGCGTTTATCGCCGCAAGAAGGTGACTCCAAGTCAAAAGTACAGGTAGTGATCAGTCTGTTTTATTCTTCCTGAAGTGTTCTGGGGAGCTCTACTCTATTCCCTGCCCGGGCGCCAACTGGCGTTACCCCTGTTTCCCTCCCCTATTTATAGTCCCTCCCCCCATGGTCCCATGCTCACTCACAGTGTGAGACCCCCAGTGCCCCCAGGCGGGAGACGAATGTACCCCAATACATCACTTGTCCCCCGCCTCCTGACCCCGACTACAACAATATATGTGTGTGTACTTATTTTGGCATAGTGAACGGTGCTTGCCATTGCTTTCCCCAACCAATGCGATGAAGTATCACTAGCCTCACTAATCCAGCTATTGGTTCTAACTCAACATGGCAAATTAAAACCAGACATAGTTCTTGATATCACAGCTTTATTCACTCTTGGAACATGAAAGTGAAACAGACCAACTAGGCACTGACTGCTCGGCGAAGGTCAGCTTCTCAAATGTTGGTGTAAGGAGGTAGTTTACCTCATAATGTCTTTGCTGAATACAAATCTTTAGATACAAAAGATACAATAAACAGGCAAAAGGTAAATGGTGTAAAACACCCATGGCAATAAACGTTTAAAATATATTAAACATTCTACTAGTACCAACCAGAGTAAAGGGACATTTTACTCTCGTTGCTAGTACCAAAGCAAAACAATATAATCACTGGGAGTGTTCTCATCTACCACTGGTAACTTCTAATATAGGTATAAGAAATATATTAAAATCTAAATATAAAGCTTCGCATTGTTCAATTAATCGCTTTAACGTCAACAACAGTCAACAGTTGCAGTACAACTGTTCTCGTCTAGTATTTACTGATAAGCTTATATCTCTATCTTAGAATCTTGGTTCATATATGTATTCCACTTGCGGTGGTACTAAAATAACCCCAGATATCGCTGGTTCAAGACATGGAAGATCCACTCCGTCCGGGATCCTAATCCTGAATGAGTGAATGATAGCTGTGAAGAACATAAACAGTTCTTGTCGTGCCAGCTGTTCTCCAAGACACATACGGCGACCTAAATGAAGAGTGGAGATGCAGTGTAAGTCAAGGACAATGAAACATTGGGATTTTAATTGAGCACATAATAGGAAAGGGACATCAAATAATGATAAACACGCAATCGCAAGATATTCAGTGACCAGAATGTAAAAGCAAACACATTGCCTACCCATGCCAAAAGGTACCCATTTGTCGTTCTTGGTCACCTTTCCATTTTCTAGAAACCTCTCCGGCTTGAGGGTGTATGGTTCGTCCCAATACTTTGCATCATGGAGGACAGAGTAAATGTTATAGCGAACCTAAAACAAAGGATAAAAATTAAATTTTAATATGCAAAAGAACAGTTTGAATCAGCCAGAGAAAGCTTACATGGGAATGATATTTTTGTCTTCATATCCACTTTAAAAGCTTTTATAGCAGGCTGCTTTTAATAGGCATGTACTAATTCAGTTGTTAGCGAACAATCCTTTAATGTGTACCAACTATTCAAACACCAAGTACCTGAGTGTCTTTTGGTATTTTGTAGCCCCTTAACTCAACATCGGCTGTTGTTTTGTGAATTAAAGCCATTGGCACAATGGATGTAATACGCTGCATTTCCATGATAGCAGCGTCAGTATACGGAAGCTTCTCTCGGTCAGACAGTGAGGTCATCCCTCTACCAGTTGGTTTTCCGATAACTTCATCAATTTCTTCTTGGATCTTTGTCTGAACATCTAGATTGTGCACCATATAAAGCAAGGCCCACTTTAAAGTCGTCGTCGTTGTCTCTGAACCAGCGAGGAAGAAGTCAACACAGATGTCCTTCAACCAGTCCTGAGAAATCCTTGCCTTTCCTGATTCTACTCCTTTTAATTCGAGGAGGTAATTCTCAATGAAATCCCTCGGTTGATCTATTTGATTTTCGTTAACTATTTTTTCTCTTTTTTCTACCTCAACGGAGATAAAATCATACAAAGCCTTCCCGTCAGTGACGACTTTTTCAACCGCTTTGCTGTAGCCCGGAATTAAGCTCTGAATTCCAGGCACATAGTCCCATTCACTCCCTTGAGAACCGGCGGAAACAATCCCATCGAGATGGCGTATTAAGCTTTTCATTTTGCTGTCATTATGATCGAATCTTTCGGCTAAAAGCATTGAAAGAATAATGTTCATAACTGAGATATTAATCATGAAGTTAGGATTGAAAGGCTTTTCGTTGCTGTCTCTGAGCGACTCCAGAAGAAGGTCCCTCTCCTCAGACATTTTTTCAGCAATACCTTTCTTGCCCCATCCAAAGTTTCTTAGTAGCATCAATGCATTGTGTCGTTGACGTACCCACTCTTCTGAATAGTCCCCGTCCAGAATACCTGAAAGTTAAAATATAACATATGTATTCAATTGGTCAAATGCATGCATACAAAGGATGCTGATGAAGAAAATGAAAAGTTGGTTCAGGTACGAAGTCATGGAGCTTAATTTACTATTAAAACAATTTAGACCCAAAACGAGCGACAGTTTAACAACTCTAACTAAACGACTCTAGAACCACAGAATATATTCGAAACATTCCTAATTACCATTTGTTCAGTCAGTACATTAATCAAAATAATGACTGGGTACTAGAATTATTTTATTGTTGTGTACTATCGGTGGTTTTCATTTGGAAAAATATGTGTTGTTTAGTGCTCAATCACTTTGAGGACATAAACAATATTGTGTGTTATTTACAAGGATATTTAGCCGGGACAATAAATATATTTTAATATGAGAGAACAGCATGAGGAGCTGGTATCGAGCTTTTTCCGCGAGAAAAATCTCTCTTTACTTGTCTCTCCCCGTCTCTCCCCCTCTCTGCCTCCTCTCTCTCTTCTCCAACCTGGCTCTCTCTCCCGCTTTTCTTTTTTTCTCATGTGTCTCTCTTCCTCTCTCCCCTCTCTCTTTCCCCTCTCTTCTCTCATCAGTTCTGTCATTCTCTCTTCTCCCTCTCTCTTCCCCTTCTATCATCCCATCTCTCTCTTCCGTCACCTGTATCTCTCTCCCTCTGCCCCTCTGTCTTGTCTCGCCTGTATCTCTCTTCCTCTTATCTCTCTCTTTCTCTCCAGATTATATTTATCCCACATTCTCCATGTTTAGGTCCTACCCAAATCCACAACACGTTATATCTTTCTAGTAGAGGAATTTCGCAATGTATTTGTCTAAAATACCTTACTATGTTACCACTCCATGTTGAATAAAATACTTTGGCAGGGTTATGGTATGGTGGGGTTCTGACGGGTGGGGTATTGGCATAGGGGGAATATTGGCTGGAGGGGTTTTGCCTTGGGGGGTTCTGACGGCGGGGTTATGGCTGGGGGTTTTTTCACTGGCGGGATTATGTCCGTACTCCGTTGAGAAGACATTTTTTCAAGCGCCTATGGGGAAACAGCCTTGATACCACCTCCGAGTTGCGGTTCTATATTTACTCCACACTGCTACCAAAATAAAGGAATAAGGCCTACTAATCGGAAAGTATCACACTTTCTTACAAAATCTACAGCTGGCAGATTGGGAATGACCATCTTCAAATCTATGCACATGCCGTTACTATTCAGCTGTGTCCAATCAGCGAATTAAAAGAAATTAGTCTTTGCAAAATGACGAAACTCGGTATGTGCCAAATTCACCTTCTATACTTTATACAACGCGCACAGAACCCGCAAAGCTATTAAATGTGCGTATTCTTCCCGCTCAAAGTGAATAACCCATTCAGTCGCGGTATAACGCATGGAAATATACATGTATTGTTGTGATATATACGAATCAGGGCGCCCTGGTACGACTATTAACTGTAAAAGCTGGTATTCCTAAAAGCATGAATTAATTGATGGGGAATATTGTTCCAATTTACTAACCTTTGACGTTTGGAATAGGATGGAGCTTGTCAAATCGTGGATCGTCAATGCGTCCTGAAAATTGCTTTGCTTTGTCGACTAATGCTTCCTTTATGGATTCATAATCGTTTAAAACCACAATCCAGCTGAAAAAGTAGATTGACATTCTAAATAAATCATTCTTTATGGCATAGAAGAAATGCATGCCAAAATGTAAGGTATTATATCTAGTATACAAAATTGGCCAAGGGATGTATGAGAAAATGTTCAACCCTGGTTTATTTAGCAATCCACCACAATTATTTAAAAGAAGGTCTCCATCTTCCTTTAAATATGTTCCGAGAAAAGACACAAACCCCAGGATCAAGGATAGATTTGCATTCATCTAAATGATAGTAAATCTTGGTCTTGTACGTGGGCCTTTAGTACTAAGACATGCATATTGTAACATTTCATACTTCCATTTTAAACCTCTCTTTGCAATACTTTGATCAATGTTACAAATGTGTACTCAAGATAGTTGTACTTACGTATGGCCAAGCGCGAGAGAGAAGACACTGCCATATTTCTTTGATAGCTGATCAAATTCCTTATGGAACTTGTCCCCTCCATATTTTAGAAATGGGATGCTGCCAAGGAGAGGAATGACTGGTGGACCAGGAGGAAAGCTAGGGGGCCTGCGGAGTTTTAGCTTCAATATAAAAGAAATATATAAATAGATGAAAATTAAAGTGAAAAATTCAGCTATAACAAATTCAATACAGACTTTTCATTATCACGGTAGGGATATTCTTGCATAAGGTGAAGACGATTAAGACAGACTAAGCTAAAAAGAATAGTCACAAAATTAATGTTGAAATGAATAACTGCAATGTTGAGAGGACTTAAGTCATGACGTTTTAAAAGGTTTGATGCCATGCCTTAACAAATTTTTTTCAAAAGCGTTTGGGACATTTAACAATGAAAATATAAGTATTAAAGAATCCTATAAACTTACATAAAAATAGGTTCCAAATGCTATTAAGACGAGGAGAATCCATTGTAATGCTTCCATTTGGGAATGATGTTCTGTGTCCGAGTGAGGTTTCAGGAGTTGGACTTGATTTGCAATGCACCTTCTACCGCAGACATGCAATATATATACTCGCAGCGAGAGCTGTGTCTCTTCTTTCCCTGCCTAACCCAGATATGATGTTGTATATTTACTGTGATAAATTGATCCACGCTTTTCTCAATTAAATAGGTCGAGGTCACTATGAATGTTTGTGCAGAAGGACGGTCATTATGTATGAATAACATTATTTCAACATAACCGTATAAATATTCAAAATGTCAAAAGTAAATGTGGACTATTTGTATGTTGATAAGGTAGGAAAATTTCCAAAGAATGAATATTTCTTTTTATATAGCTCGGTCATATAGACATACTATTTGTTCACCGTTTCTTGAATCATAATGTGCGTATATTTCTGCATGGGAAATACAGTTTTTCATCTCTAGCCGCAATGTCTATACCAAATACATACAAACACTATAAAACACTATAAAATATTTCAAAAAAAACTTGTGAGAGATGCCGGTGCATAGTCCTGAGGCGAAGACTGGGCAGATTAATAATAATATAATTCTAACTTTCCGTTACCAAATTAATTGCGGAAAGAAAATTTACTAATTTAAATCATATCTACAAAATACAATTCATCGTCTACATGATAGCCAACAAAAATTGATCATGTTATTATCAAACTTCACCTAGTCCGAGAGGTGAAAATTCGATCAAGTAAACCTTGCTTTACAAAGTCAAGTAATACTCGATGAATAGGATAAGAAAGTATACTGTGTCAAGTAACACCCACGTTCTCTTATATATTATAGTATTGCCCGTCATACCATTAATTCCCACTCCATTCTATCCCTTCATAGATCGGGGACGAGCCGAGCGTCACTCGTGTGAGTTGCATCAGAATTATTTAAGGATTCGACAATATGTTGCAACGAGAAAAGTAGATGTTTCTACGATATCCAATGCAAATATTTGACCAACATCTAAAGTTCAAGGGCTTTTAACCAGTCATATCTGTGTCAGTAGTACTCACATGACGTAGCTTAGATCATTTCTCACAATAGTATTATAAATTTAGCACATCGAGTAGGTATAAGGAAATCACGTGGGAAACTTTTTTTTCCTTTTACGTGGGGAACTGTTGAACCGATAAGACGCGAATCTTTTTGCAAACTGGCCATCTAGATCGATGACCCAATCAATTAACGATTGTATAGTTTATAATTATATCTATGGGCCAAGCGGGGTCGTGGAGTACAATTTTCCCCTAGATCCACACAAAATACAAGGGGTCACGGGCTGTCGAATGACCCATGACACCCTTTTGAAATGAGTAGCTTTCTGGCCACCAGGGAGCGTTTTTAGCATATAATTTAAATAACATGCGTACAGCTATAGCTTTATGAAAAGTCGTAAAAAATAAATTTAGTGAGCCATCAATCCAAAGGGAATTTTACCCAGATTATTTGGTTTATTATGCAATATTCCTGTCTTAATGTCCCTTATTTTGCAATGCGTTATCGACCTCAGCAAAGGATAAAAAATAGAGGTTCACTTGAGATGCCTGTGGTCAAATATGTGGACGCCGAGTTAACTCTGTATAAGGGTTGTTATGCCATCGATGTCCCCATCGGTGTCCCCCTAGTAAATATTGATGTTAATCTTAGTTTATAGAGGACGAAATGACACCATGCCAATTCTATCGTCTTTAATATCAGTGTCTTCAGACGACTCAAATCTAATTTCATTTGCGTAGAAATTGCATGGCAACTCATTACGTAATCTTGATACTCTATTTTCCCTTCTTTGAACTGTTCATGGCCCCATGTGAGGGTCCCACGAGAGTTCTGTAAACCATGATACCATGGTTTACTCTCTCATATAGATTTTCTAACACGATATTGATCAACCCCTGGAGCAGGATTTGTGATCAGTAAAACAGTGTAAAAAGTCGTTTTCTAGGGTCACCAACTGCAACAGTCTACTGCAAATCTCTATTCAGCGACATCTTTATACATTAATTGTTTGCACTTTTTCAGAGATCACTGCTAGAAAAAGACTATAAATTACTCTTAATTCATATTAATTTTGCGTCTCATGTTACAAGAATCTGTATTCAATATTCAAAATTTTAAATCACTCAAGTTTATCTCAAACTCTTTCTTCAGCGCTCAATTGTATTTGATGTGGCGATTTTAAACGAAAATGGACTTTGTAAAATAATCCCTATTTTACAAATAGAAAACCTTCATCATTTGTCCTCTCAGAGAACAAAACACCGAAGCTGTTCCGTCATAGCAGGAACAAAGATAAGCGATTTAAATATTCCTAATTAAAGGCCCTGATTCTTTGGGGAATATTATTTTGCTCCGAGTCCGACGTTTGTCATCTCTTGTCGCAAGTCTGGGGTGAAACTGCCTGTTCATCAGCCGATCTTCGGTCTTCCTTATCACGGTGTGACGTCAGAAGGGGAAATTGAAGCGTTATTGGTTGTTGTCCTGGCGCCTTGGAGTCTGCAGGCCAAACTTATCTTTATTGGTTGTTAAAACAAGGCCTTGTCTTACGAGGTGAGTTAGGGGAAGATGGGTTTCTTCGATATGTTGCATATTGATAACACTTCAATATTTCATCTAAATGTGCAGATCTTGTCGGTATAGACTCCTATGTATATATATATAGGGTTTTTTCAGTCAAAATAATATTGTCAAACTTACAGCCACTAAACCTGTGTTTAAATGTGCTACACAACAGAAACAATTTATTCGAAAATTAAGGTTGTGTGTATTGGTCATTGACTTCTCAGTGAGGAGAAAGATTGCTGATCAAGAAATTCCCCGCCCTTCTGTACAGACATGTTGGAACCCCGACTAGATTTGAAATATGTTGAGTGTTATGGCTATACGGAAAATGTTCGAAATGATGGATCTCTTAAAATTGGAAAAAAATTATATTGGAATTTTTTAATATCTTGCATTTTTAAAGAAAATGGATGACTCGTATCAATAATACATAAGATATGACAAAACAATATATACGATAGCCCATATTTTCTCTGCTGTAGACATGCAGGCATGTAAATGAAACATAAATATAATATGTTGACGATGATATCAGAAGTATTTTCTAACAAAGATTGAAGCAATAAGTTACGGATGGATAACATTTCTATATTTGCAGAAGGCCTCCTTCCTTTACCTAGATCTAGAATGATATCCCATATCTGTGATCCAATGTTCAGCATACCGGACGCACTTTTAATCAAGGTTAAGCGAATGAGGTTATCTTACTTGTCTCGAGTCCAGTATCAAATTGACCGATACTGATGATAATCCTTTTGAAAATGAATAGAAACTATGTTCACTTAGAATTTAAATCACCGTGAAAGAGGCCTACGTGTCAAGATGCAATGCTTTCGCAACATTATTACGCTAAATACGACATAAAAGTGCTCTATCATGTCAGTTTTTCAATATATTATAGAGGTCTCCATAAGATCTAGATATTATGAAACCTTTAAAATAGTTATGAACCGTCAATTCATAAGAAGAGGTCGGTGGTGCAATAAAATGAGTTAATTTGGCAGTCTCATCTAGACACGAGACTGGGAATAATATATGCATATAAGACCCTGACACAAATAATATAATGCAGACTAATCTCACGCACACTTTGATAGCCTGACACATATATAATATATCAGTTTTCGTTCTTATGCACACGCATAAAGAGTCAACTGAAATTAATAGAGTTCAGGCTAATAATATTTGTATAATATAATAATAATATATTTTTCGTAGTTAATGAGGTATTGAGACTATTAATAGGCAACGCTCGAAACACGTCGTTGAACGACAATTGCGTCTTTTTCTAACTATTGATTGTAATTAATGTATTGGCCTGTAAATGAAATAAAAAATATATATATATCATATATATCAGTTCCACTGTTGGTGAGAATGCGGCGAAATCAAGAATATCTTTTAAAATGTGTGTTTTCCACGGTCGCAAATTGATTTCTTAGTCAATTTTGTGGTGGTCTTCTATACATGCAGCATCAATATTTTGATTTTGATGAAATATCGCCCAAGTACCTGCTTCTGACCTAGTTTTTTTTAAATAGAAAAATCACCATCTAGTGAATATAAGCCACTACGTAAACTCCTGTACTTAATTTATCTTTAGTTTTTATTATGCATTTATTTCCATGCTGAACTACAATGATAGGATTGGATATGCATAATAATGCTTTTCGGGCTGAAATTGGTGTGGTGCAAGGAAAATGTAGGGGTACGAGATTAGAGTGTGTATAGATGGAGCTGCGGGTATCAAATAATGAAAATGGCTACATTTTATTTGTTCATTAGAGGCAACAGTGCCAGAATTAGGCATTATGAAATGAAAGAATATTGTAATATCATTTTTAATGTAATAGAATAATTTCCTGCACCATGAAAGTTAACGGCTGGAAGAGCGTGGAATCTTCCAGAAGCCTGTCGACCTGTTTGTCAACCTATATAATATGTAACCTTTGACAAATAAAACACTCTGGGTCCAAACCCTTAGAACAGATAAGAATGGTATGTCAGCCTGCTACGCTAATCGGTCTCCTCGCCTAAGACTCGGCGTTTTAATGGGAATATAATGACATTTTGCGGTCTTAATGGAATTATAATGGCACTTTGCGGTTTGAGGCGAGAGGCTTTCCCTCCGTTTGAAGGGATTCTCTCATCTTTGGACCTAGACTGAAAAGATGATTCTGTTCTGAAATTATCTTCAATTTCTCTATATTTCTGGAATAATTGATCTAATGTCACCTAGTAATCTCCTGACGGCGGTTTATATACATTCATGATTATTATATCACTCATCTTAGTGTTTTTCAGGCTAATCTCTAGCATCTCTATGTTGCTATCACTCAGGCTGTATCGATCACAGCGTTCATAGTCTGTTCTTGAGTTAATGTAACATATTATACCGCCCCCTTTTTTCTTGATTTTTCTATCTAGTCTTTCAATTTTGTATCTTTAAGTTGAATTACTGAGTTCTCTCATCTTGCAATAGGTGTATTTTGTTTGGTGCAGAAGTGTGGCGAGCTCCTAGCTCCTTTACTACTTATACTTAATATTTTGATAATAATATTACCACATATTGTACGAGTTAGATCACATAGTGAAATGAATAATGAGTTTGAAGGCGGAGCCGGAAAACGTGTTCTTCATTTCGCTATGCGAATAGAACAGTGTTGATAATCATAAGCTGAGAAATCCACGTTTTCCTTGACTCTCCCTAGAAAAAAGGGTTGTCTTTACGTCTTACGTCACGCCACGCACAAGCTTAAAAACAACTTTCATTCCTTTGCCTTACAAACTTTCAGCGGCGATCGTTTGTGCTGATTTCCCTGGTAATAATTAACACAAATGAACAATGAAAACGTCAACAGAAATAGGAGAGTTACTTATACGATTACGAAAAAAAATAAAATATCTCTGATTGCCTTGAGCTTCACCGATGTAGATTAAATACGTTCGCTTATTGTGGCGATTATTTACGTAGTAATTTCCCAGGCAACCTCGGGCCCACCTAACCTACAGCCACGAGTGTAGTGTCAGTACTATAGTGTCTGATTTGTGCCCAGTTAAGCTATAGGGCCTGTAAGTGTCATGGCCGCCATGGTCGGGTAAGGCACGCACTTCTACCAGTTCCGTGTGTAACTCCCATAGACTCAGCATTGCGAACATAAAATATTCTCTATCTTCACCGCCCAAGCAAAGGTTAAAAGATTTTGGTGGTCATAATTGAAATGTTTTGCACACTATATGATATCCAGTGGTCAGAATTTTTCCGATCTGTTGTGGTGATCAAAAACAGTGACACATTATGCTCACAATGCTGAGCCTACTTGGAAGGGGTAGGAGTGCGGGGCCATGCCGACCATGATACTTACACGCCTATTGTGGAATGACAATTTCTGATGATTTTAGCGATCGGGAAAAAGTAATTAATAGTAATTAATGGCTCGTATCCACAACTATGATCACTCAGATCCAATAGTGAAAGGCACATATAGAAAATAAGAAAAGTTCTAAACAACACAGTATTTAAGATACTGTGCGAAAATGAGAAATGGCAGGAGTTTGGCATTTAAGTAGACATGTCAGAAGCTTATGCAGGGGTATATTGTCAAAGACCTTTATTTACAAAAGACTTTCTCTACACACATTCTGATCTTAACCTGGAATGATTATGAATGAATACAGGACTGGACTGTATATCGGGAAACGACACATTCATTTTCTGATGAATAATAAATGACTATGATATCTTCATTTTGTGTATATAAGATAAATATTCATGAATATCTTGTCTGAACCATTACATAACAGGCCAGTATGGATCTAAAAATAAATCACCCATGAATAATAGATTTAAACAAATGTATAACAATTGAGATCAAGTAATATGAAACCACGTTTTTTTTCAACACAACAGCTCGCATAATGTATCTGTGCACAGGTATTAGGGGCAAACACAGCACAAGGATGATATCTAAAGGGAAAATAGTGAATTCATTTCTCATTTGCATATGCACAATTTATCCATGGTTTGCAGTTTGAGACCAGGGTTTTTCTGTTGATTATGTACAGTGACTTCCATTGAAGTGCATGGGATCGATCAAATGGGTAGGCCTACACACTCAGGTCAGGACCCGATCTGATCAGAGATGACGATCCCCCTACTTGTAGTGTCCATTGTTCCGTCAAATTGTCGGACAAAGGATGGCTATGTAACGTTACGTAGCTCAGCGCATGCGCGTATATGTGACGTCATAATCACGGCACAATATGGAGGTATTATTACAATTCACTATTTCGTAAACAGATGGCGCTACATACATTTTGGTACGAGTGACAGCTGTGTTTATTTCATTATCATTTTTTTCTCTCTCAAAACTTCAGAATCTACTTTCTTGTCGGAATGCAGGAAGATATAGGTGTAATGCGGTCACAGATGAGCTTTGCCTTTTGGCGGTATCGGCGCACCTCTTGGCAGCAGAGACGATCCTTTCCGCTCTTTGTGAATCTTGCACAGTCGCCATCTTCCGAGCAAGCCATACCTGAAAGAAACGCAGACAAAAGTCAAATGGAAAGATCTAATGTTGATATACTATTGAGTTGTTGTTGATGAGTTAGTCTTATAATAATTATAGTTAGTATTATAGACAATTGCTGACATAACAATGTGCTACACAGAAACAATTTGTTCGAAAATGAACTTCAATTTGTGTGATCAGTATTTTGTAATGGTTATAGGCTATTGTCCCTTTCAATGGTTGGATATTTCTGTAATACACCTGATGGGTTCAGTAGAGTTTGGACAATGAAAACAATCAGGATTTTAGAGACAATTAACTGCTCTTTAGTCTTAAGTTGGGTTTCCACTAGCACGATAAGTTATACCGACGAGTTAAGGCTGTAACCTACCGAGTCCGTTCTTTTCCTTGGAGAACACTGAGTTGCTCTTTCCTGCTGCCCCTTCATTGGCCATGATTTCAGGTCTGGGGACGCAGTATCTGATTTTGGCACGTCCTAGTGCCAAACACTTAGTGTCATCGCTACATTCTGCTGATGTCACACAGGGCTGCAAATCTTTTTCACGGACACAGTAACCAGGAACTTCTGGGTTCAGTCCTAAAGGAGTAAGGAATAGGAGGATGAGCAGGAATTTTGACATTTTCAATTTTCTGCATTTGTGATTATTTCAACTTAAATTTTAAATCTGATTTATATGCACAGGACTTAGAACTTAGAACAGAAGATGCATATTGCTTCTTGAAAAGATGATGAACTAGGAATAGAAATTTGCACGAACAAAGGAAAAAGGCGTGGCGTAATGAAGCATCATAATTTGAGTTAATTTCTTCTATTGACCACAAGTAACACCTAAAAATAGCCTTGACACGGGCGAAGCTTAAGATGTAAATACTGATCTATTTTGCACTCAACTCGACTGCAAAGCTAACATGCATTATTTGACCCTATATATATTATATATATATGGCTTTCCTTTCAATATCATTCAATGACTAAATATGATGAACAAACCTACATGCAAACTACTCAAATACAATGACAAGATTATGCAACAATACCAAAGTTTAAAATATAACAATATTTTTAACTTAATTAAAACGGTAGCATAATCTTGTTTGAAACCCTTAAACTATTCATGTTAATATCAACCTGATATCTTCTGCTTCCTACCAATGTGAATTTGCCTTTCGAGCATTTTCATCCTTAAAGGTTTGTGGTTTCATTATTTCCTAATGATCTAAAGGTCAACACTCCCTTCTGAACCAAACAATAGAAATATTCAAGTTTGTATTCGAGCATGCATCTATTTTTGCACATGCTTTTCCGCCCTTGTGTATACATGAATTGAATCTTCACAATCGCATGTTGTTTTACTGACTTTACCTAGCATTGTTTAAAAGGGAAAGGGAGAGGATGGTGTATGTTGACGAGTACAGAACATCACGAAGAACTCTCTAACATTTTCTTCTCTCTAGCCAGTTAGTTATAAACAGGAACAGAGAACCAGCTAATAGCTTTTAAATTAATTCTAAGGCAAGGATCATTGGAAGAACTTGTCATTGGGAATTGTACCTTCCATTTTTTTCCGTTCTGAAACGGAAACAAAAGTTGGGATCAGGAAAATAAGGATCTTATTTTTCAACACCGCCTGTCGCAGTAATTCTATAAATCAAAAGTAAACACACACTCCCATAAGGCGATATGCGATATTCTGCTAGAAGAACAGACCTACTGCGTCTTCTGAAAAAGCAAAGCCACTGTTTCTAGCTTGCAATGGCTTCGATCGTCCTCCCCCGATGATTAGATTTGAGTCCTTCGGCTTTTTTATCACCCAATTAGAAAACCAACTGAACATTGAAATTCAAACAATATGAAACAGAATTAAATGCATTGAACATAAGAAACCATCGGTTCACTTTCTCCCATGCCCAGACAACGCAGGAATGTACGCACCTGCCAATACAATGAGCAAATATCCTTCGAGGTGCATGTTGCCGCCAGAATATTTACACAATGAATAAACGTCGTCATAAGAATTATTATCTTGTATTTCTTTTGTAGGATTCAACCCATTTATGTCAGTGGTAGGACTTGTGGGCCGTGTATTTGCTATATGATGTAAGACTACGCCCTGTTCTTGTTGTCAAATGTAATATTACACCATTTTCAATGCCCATACCTTTCCCGATGCCTGCTACACATATCAAGTGGTGATAATTGATAATGCAATCTTTGAAATCAATTTGGGACTTACCGAAAAGATCATCAAAAGCGGCGCAGACGAAACCTTTGCAGCACTGGTCAGTGGCATAGCATTTATTTCCAGACCCGGTACACTGCAGAAAAAAGGAGAAACTCGAATTCGCACAGATATAGTTATAACATTTTTAAAAAACTAGGCCAAGCAATGGCATAAGAGTATGTCAGGTATCCGTTCTTGAGGGTCCTGAAATGATTAAGTGACAAAAGAATATCCAGGAAAAGGGAAAGTATTTATGCACATTAGCATCTGCAAAACATGGTATATCCCGCTTAATAATCCCCATAGATTTAAGGTTACCCCTAGTCATTTAGTGCATGCGTCTATGACCTGAAAAAAACCCATTGAGCATTACATATAGAATCAAACTAATATGTTGATACAACATTAATTTGGTTCCAACATGAAAATAGGTTAACATTGAAGAATCATAGTCCTAATTTGTACTCAACATAATATTCCTGGCATTATAATGTGTGTTCTCAGTGTTACGCCGGCTGAAAAGGAACAATGGATAATTCAAAATTATAACTGATTCTCCTCTCGCAAGCAACCCAGACATTATCCCTATCATTTGTTTCCCTCTTGTGATTTGACCGATGTGAGCTCGGGCGCATGAAGCATCAAGTCTCTCACACTTGACAAATGGTTCAGGCGGGGGGGAAACGTCAAATATTGCCCTTTGGGAACCTACCCATTGGCCCTCACCATCATCTAAAGGCCGCGCGAGTTTGCCCAGCAGGAATGCATGGGAAAATTTGGGTTGGTAATACGTATGGCTTCCCCTCGCGGCCATGTAATTTTAGTGATTATTTTATTTGATTGCAAAACATCTCCGTTTTATATAATGAGAGCGAATTGTTATTGCGTTTGTCATTAAACGATCAGGAAAGCCTTTCTTCGCCAGAATGGTTCATTGAAGGAGACACATTTGTCATAGTGAACTTGCCTAGATTAGTACGAAAAATCGTTTCAACTGTTTCCATTTTTAAGATGATTAATTTTATATAGGCCTACTATTAACATAAGGTTTGTTCTCTATCAATTATCAGTAATCTGGCAGATAGTGTAAATAGGGGAGATTTAATTACTATATATCCATGGGTTCCAGATTGCAAAACTACACATGGAAATCTCATCTAATCTGTTTGTCTGCTTGTGAATACTGGCCCCTTCGTGTTTCCAACACTTTTCGTTCTAAGATATTCGTGCGATCAGTTCGTGATATGAGTCCCTCTCTGCCTGACCCAGATCAACCCAATAGACTAATAGTAATCCATCCAAAAGGATCCAAGATGGATGTTCCCCTGCCAAAAACAAGCTCCTACAATTCCCCTGCTCAGGAAATGACGTAGACCAGACGCCCCAGGGCTGTTTCCGGATCGACAGCCAATTTCCAAAGTCATCAGCAAGGAACAAGGGGTCAGCTGCTGTCGTTGCTTGGTCGAAAAATGCAATTTTCCAAGCATGCGATCTTCTGAGATTTACTAAATAAAGAGTTAGGTATGAATGACATGGCATGTGGGTGTTGGGGATTAGCACGGCGTGAGAAGTCTTATCTTAGGAAGGTGCTCGGCTATAAAGAACATGAAAAAGACCCATCCTATTTGTGTGTGCATATATATACATCAACCTGCGAGCTCCCTGACAGTTTAAAAGGCTTTAAAAGGGCCCTCGCGATGTTAAATGCGTCGGACCAGACATGTGTCACTATGATTATTTGCTTTGCTCCTCATAGATATGATTAAGTGGTAAGAAAATGCAACCGAAGGCCAATTATTATAATGGTATATAATTATGTCTACCTATATTGTGTAAAATGACTATTCTCTCCGGTCATTGACATAACTCTTGTTCTAGATAGGTAGGGATGTGACATAACCCATCAAAGATCATGTTATGCAAGACGCTTGAATCCAACCCTAGACAACTCAATATTCGCATCGCATACATAGTGATGAGGCTTCTTGTCTTCCAGTTAGTGGACTATTATTTGATCAAGTCTCACGGCAAAGCTCGTAGGATGGTTCAATAATGAAGTACAGAATTTAGGTCTGCCTATCAAAGCATTTAGGGCCATTGTGATTGGTGAGCGAATTTGGGGAGAACAATTCTCTTGGCTCCGGTCCCAAAGCCATTCTAATTAGCTGCTTCAATGCAGGAAGGCTGTGCTTTTCCTAAATACCCCACTGCAGCGACCGGAAAACACTGCAGTCTGAAAAGCTGATACATTCAATGCACTTTGGTTCTGGAGTCGCAATCCAGGCGCCTCTATAAATCCTGTTAAAACCGGCACGCCTTGGGTCCAGTGGTACTATTTGTCAAGATTCAAATCAATACGCCAGGCAAGAGTCACATGGGAAGAAAGACCATATAGTTGTATCGATCCGTCCGTGAAAGAAAAGTATTCCCAAGACGTGTGTGTTTCCGTGGGAACAGGGACGCTGCCTGAATATGGCTGCGCCTATGATCAAACATTGCAGCTGGGTCTCACTAGATGGCGGCCCTAGGTCCCTTGACGTTAACGCGTTCAATCGTGGGATGGTAAAAAAGGGTGACTGGAAGGCTTCTTACAGGCCCCATTCTATTTAAGTACAGAGAAAGTATTTTCGGCGTTCATAGTCTGAATCTCTTGTTTCTCCAATTTCTCCTGGCTCTCCGGTAGTAAATAAATCCCTCAGTATAGTACTTTCCTACAGGGAATGGCTGATGTAGGCCTGTACTTTATGGGTTCTGTAGGACGTTCAAAGAGGTTGCAAAATCCCCACCCTTACGATAATCTCATGGGGTTTAGGGGTCGACTGTTGAGTTGGGGTTTTAGGGGTCGACTGTTGAGTTGTTTGCTATAAGACCTCAACTAAAGAACTGAAACGCGTCAGTACATTCACATTGCTTACATACAACGTGGGTAGCACGACATTGTAATACTGTATCTAGCTGTTACGCGATTTAAGTTGTTAGTTACATTTACAATTACAGTCAATAGTCATTAAATTCTTTATCATTTTAAACAAATTAATAGTTATGTAGGCAAAAATATCATATACTCTCATCATATACTATCTTTGTGGATTAATATATTTTCATATAAATCTTTATCTATAGAAAATTAATAAATTAATAAATTTGTTCATGTTATACTCAAATTGATTATTGATCAGGAGAGAAAGTTAGTTTCACAAACGACTAAACAATGCGAAAAGGAACTTAGGGGAAAAGATATCATGGACAGATTTTTAGCATGCGACTTTTGCGGTTTAAGGAATATATAATATAAGACACGCTGTACATGACAAATCGTCTACGAACAGAAACACACTCACAGATCAAAAAAGGCAAAGAAACTACTAAAGCAATTGGCCCCGAAGGTTTTGAGAAGTTATTCTGTTGTGATGTTAAAATTTCTCCTATTTTTATCTGTTACATAAGCTAAGTTTCTTTTATTCAAATGCGCGTTTGCTAGGCTTCTAGTAAGGTTAGGAAGCATTAAGTTGTAAGTAACTTGATGCTATTAGGCCGCGAACGTCCCTTTGCTGAGATTATGTATTTGCATGTTAGTTTTAAATTCAAAGGTCAAAGAGGGTCAAGGTCAAGGATATAAAAAAGGTTCAAGTTCATCCACCAGGTGAAGCAAAAGTCTCTATATATATAAATGGCTGACAATTGGTATCTCATGCTAGGCTGCATAAAAATAATATAATTTACAAGAGGGTTTCTTGGAGCGGGATTGACTGAGATAGGTTACATACCTTTGGATAATAATTAAAAACTGAATTTCTGTGTAGTCGCATATACCATTCTTTGAGACGCTCCTGTAAATCATGAAGCAGTGATAAAATTGTTGCTTTTAATTATGTTTGTCGTACAGATCTTTGATTCTATCATCATTGTATAAATTAGACTGAAATTGTATTCAAATATTATTTCATCTCAATCTAACCGGTTCATTAAAAAAGCAAACAAACACATATAATTAGGAAGAGGGATACATCACCCAGACAATGATCTTTTACAATGCATTGAATTCTGTTCACACTGTGAGAGAATTACCACGAATAAAGAGCTCTTCATTTCAGTTCATATATAAACGTGTCTCTATGTTCCGGATTCAACACTACCTATAGTAGGCTTACTGTAAATTATTCTGTAGATTATTTTATATAGGCTGAAAAAGCCCTATAAACCGAGGTTACACTTCCCTTCATAGACCTATTCATAAGGCGTACTAAGTGTGATATAAATGAGGAGACTCCGTTTGTAACGATTATAACTAACGAGTTCTGTGGTCAAAGCATGTCCTCAAAATATTCATTGGCAACGACTTAATTGTCCCATGCATCGTTGACAAATAGGGAATGTGCTCATGAATGGTCGCATCGGTGTGTCAACAAGGAAATGAAACATTGATGCTGTCTGATGAAAATCAAACCATCCAGTATTTGCTCTGTAAATGAACCAGGCGGTCAGACATGGCGTCGCAAAAGGACTCTGTAGCATGCAACCGGCCTTTATCTCCCAGTGGTCCATTTAGCTACAAATGCCCTATTGATAGGGTGCATCCTCTCTAAGGCATTCTATTTTTAAAAGATGTTTTAACCTCAACTGGATGTACGAGTATCCAGTTTTACTTTGTTGCTGTGGTGAGTGGTAGGCTTTGGTTTACGCGTACAATATATTGTCGTTTTCTAAAAGCGATTTTGAGCTGCTGCATGCCTCGAGTTACCCTTATTATTGACGCATCTGTCAAGGTTCGCATTGGGTTGGGTGCCTTTGCTATAGGAAAGTTCTCGATCGAATCTACTCGGGAAATAGGAATATATTGTCTCTAAGTTTACGTGTCCTCAGATCAGATGTATGTATTGTATTCGCAGTTATTATTCTACAAGACTTTCCTACGTGCAATCATATCTTTTATAAAAGTCTCCCATAATTATAACTTCAAATCGCGCTTTGGTGACGGACATGGGAACCCTTTAATGAAAAGTAGCACTAAAAAGGAGTTGAATGATGTATCATTAAATAATCTCCACTCCACATTTTCTTGGCAGATAAACTGGCTCAATACACCGAGAGTTTATTTCTGCACACAGAAAATAGCCTGCCTCAAAGTCCAGCGTCCCCTTCTCTCTGATTTCTTCTTCATGGCTACTCAGCAGTTTTGCTTTGCCGTCTTATTGATTAGAGGCTACTGGTCGGAATAAGACATGGAGTCTCTAATCAGTAAAACCGACATCATTATCTGATCTGAATTCTTGATCACTACTCACTTTGTGAGCCAGACCGCCGAATACTGGAGGCGTCTTAGGGACAAATTGACCAAGAATAGTCTTGATGCCGCCGATGAAAGTAGCCCCGAAAAGTAGTTCCGGCGCTATTATGATCAACTCTAGCGCAGTCCAAGATAATATTCTGGCACTAGGACCTGGCGCATTAATACTGACAAACATCTACCTCCCTCACCCCGAGCTCATTTCATCACAGAATTGTCCGGGGTGGAGACAGGGTTGAAGGGGGAGGTAAAAGTGCCAGTTCGCGCGCCTGACAGATAGTCTTCCCGACTCTCTAGAGGACTATAATGCTCTGCATCTGATACTATAAATGGTTAAATTTGCCTGTACTGTGCAGGCTAGGGTCCGAGCAATTTGGACGGCCATTTTCTGCAAATAGCGCAAATGAATCCGACTAATCAGGCGGAAGGCTTGCAGTTTATTTCACTCTAATGGGGAACGTCCTTTTAGATATCGAGGCGCAGGAGTGGTCGTCACAAACCAGATTGGATTTAATTTGCATAACTGCGGCAACGTCCTGTCTTCTAGGGACAAAGGTCGCATAAGGCTGATCTTAACGTTAATCTGAAACATGCTCCTGTAGAGACTCAAGATGAGACTACCGATTTCAATGTCAGAGACATGCGAATCCGACAAAGAGCATAATTTTAATCTGAGTTCTTGAAGCATTCTCTGCTTTGATAGAAATCGAAACAGATCATCCTTGTGTGAGTTACTTCTCAAATGGGAAACTAATTGCCACACCTAAGACTATGTAAGAGGATTAGTTTAATTAGTGGTCGTTGTAGTGCCCTTCAGTCTGAACTTGCGCTCCATGAGTCATTAGACGTACCGTACCCACTGAGTCCCTCATTTCCAGTATACAGCTTGTCACTTAGCTCAGGGAATGCAAGAAAGGTATTATTGACTCAATAAGTATTATCTGGTATCGACTACATATATATATGCTTCCCACTGTAACAAGGAAAGCGACGGCATCGACTCTAAAACGCCTCTATTCATATATTAGCAGTGTTAGTAGTATAGAAAAAGTGTCAATTGCGGTAGGCGTGTACGTATAACTTGTGAGTAGTCTATACAAATTGGCACTGGGAGCAGGATCACAGTTCCACTCTTTATCATTCACAAACCTAATTGATATCAATAACCAAATTTGTACATATATATAAAAACAAATCTATACTGCATATATATATTATATTTGTGGAATCTACATTAGATTAGAAGAACCAAATCGAATTCGGACAATTATTTTTCTCTCATGATAATGCAATTTTGATGTCTTGTAGTAGATCAAGATTAAACTAAAGATATAAGCGGCGAACCCACATTCACAATTGTACATGAAGCTTAAAGCAAAGTGTAAAACAATGCAGGATTATATCCCGGGTCTGAGCGTGAGTCGCTGATAATATGGGTCTAGATTGGATGCGTAGTATACATTCAGGTAGAATAATTGGACGCGTCTCATGTCCAGCGGGTTCTTTGAGCTGTCTCATCTTAACTGTGGGATCGATAAATTGTCACTCGTTTTGTCAAACATTAAAAGGAGTAACAGTATTGACAATGACACATCATTATGAGAGAATCAGTGGATATACTCAAAAAAGGGATCTTTATATAAGTGTGTATACTGTTACAGTATTTCTCATCCCCGTTCTTTAATTAGACATTATCTTTTATCAGCGCGGACATAATTACCTAAAGAATCTTTGACTTAAAAGTTCTTTTAGTGGTCTAATGCCAAGAGGTAATCAAAGATCCAGACCATGTTTCTCTTTCTGGATTGGCATCCGGCATAGAACCCTTCTTTAAAGAAGAGACATCAGAAACTCAATTACTATTTTATGGTTTCTTATTTGAAATTCTGCAGTGACAACTGTCCATTCTTTCAACGGTGAGCCAAACGGCTTTAAAGATGTAGTTATAGCTTCGAATACAAAAACATACCTTACTTCCTCGGCTTATAGGCAGATAACGATAAGCAGTACACTTGAAAACATGAAATCATCACACCTTAATTGGTTATGGTACTTTACTCAAAGCTCTTTTCCCCATACAATACAAGGATTTTATGACTGGTCTTGCATTTATGGATACGCTTGCTAGAATTATGATATATGAATAAATGTTCGAGTTAGATGATGATTCATGATAGATGATCATGATGATTCATGTATACATGTCCATTTCAGGTATTTTAGTAACTTTAATCTCTAACTAATCAATGGATATTAGTTTATCAAAATATTTTGTAGTGTAGTTTTAAGCGAACGCTAATGAGCATGAAGGCATCAAAAACGAAATCAAAGAATCAAAGACTTCACCACTGGCAGCTCATTAAGATTTGATAGGACAAAATGTCAAGTCTCACCATCCGGGTGGACCCTCAGTTAATACGAGTGTTACTAGCTTCCCGTAGAAAAATAAACAAAAATGATGCCAGCAAATGTATTATAAATATGGAGCTCAAAAGGCACAAGAACATCACACGTGTCGTGACTACGCCTTCCGGAATGCCTTTCCGCCTCCAGGATTTATCGCGGGAGAATTGGCCTCGTTTGTCGTCCAGAATCGTCTGATTATCGCAGATGTGAACAAGAAATATTGCTTTGATTTTCATTCCAAGGGAATCATACTTAGAAATAGAGGAAGCGTTTTTGTTGGAATTTACTTATGATATCATTGGCACGTGTAGAATTATTCCAGTACTCTTATGTAATTTTGCTTTTCCCAGGTAGCTGAACGCATATTACATAGGCCTATATAAAGAAAGGTTGTACAGACATTGCAAGGATTTTAATAGCTGGAAGCAAAAGGCATTTAGCAAATATATATACATGGGTCATTTTTTCTTAACGTGTACAATTCAGCCAGAAGTATGGAATTTTAAAAGGTTCTCCAGATCAATTTTAACCCTACATATCTCAGTAATCCAGGTTCAGAGCTTTCTGCCAATACCGATTATACACATTTCCTCCCATTGGTTCAGTTTTTATGATGAGTCAAAAGTTGGTCTTCAGAAATTGGCAAACGCCCATCATCATAATTCATTTAAGATGAATTGCACACTTTATTGTTAATTCTATTTGTAAATAAGGCCTAAAAGTACATTGCAGTAAACCAAACATGGCAATGAACCTACTGGAATGATTTTTTATAACCAAGACATATAGTTTCATGATGATAATGAGCTGAGTGCACAGGTCCTACTTCCTCA
The DNA here is from genome assembly GCA_942159475.1 of Sthenelais limicola. Classification (NCBI taxonomy): domain Eukaryota; kingdom Metazoa; phylum Annelida; class Polychaeta; order Phyllodocida; family Sigalionidae; genus Sthenelais; species Sthenelais limicola. The sequence continues at coordinate 53,917,062 of OW804095.1, read as the reverse complement.
AAATCCATCTTTTTCATTTTTCCCCATACTTTGGTTTCAAATACTTGTGAAAAAGTAAGTTGAGGGGCTTGGATGTTGATAATGCACCTGAGTAATGAGGGCTACATTATCTGATACTTCCCCAAGTTATATGACCTTAAACAATTTTGTTTTTAACTTATTCCATCCCAATTATACTGCATTTCACTGATGGGCGTTTGTCATAACAGGCAATAATAAATTATGAAATAAAGGTCCATTCTCAGCCCTATTCAGTTTTTAATGAACCTGAAACAGTTAAACATTCCTCTGTATACACTTATTCATGATAAACAAGACCTGACACGTGCATTTCCTTTGAATGATATACAACAAAATGCATACTTTATTTTGGGGGTATTAGCAATGACAACAAATCACTTCAAGGCACCAAGAAGTCTGACTTTTCTTTCTAAAACCTTAACAGAATAGTCTAACCTGCCATTACAAATGATACATTTAAGAACACATAAAAGAAAGAGTACATAACCTTCAAGCTGGCTTTACAAAAGACTTCTCATGATGGGCGTTAGGTTTTCAATGATGGGCGTTTGTGCATGTTTAGAGTTATCAAACAGCCTCTAAAGGATCAGAATAATAGCCATACATGGATAATTCTGTTAGGAAACATGCCCAACCTATTCTCCTACACTCCTGAAATGTTTATAGCTCATCAGCAACTTATACATGTATTGTGGATATTGTAGGTGGAATAATCTTTGTATTGATTGAATCTATTATTTTAAACATTTTTCTCTTCCATTCATTGTTGAGGGCCCTCCAAGACTGGCAGGTGGCTACATTTCCTCTCCAGTAGTCCCTGGGGAACACAGCTGCACTTGTATCCTCTGTTGGTGGTCATTTTCCAATCATGTTGATCTGAAATTGAGAGTAAAATATAACACATAGTAAGGCCCCATAAATATGAAAAAAATAATTTTTTTAAAGGGAATTTTCTAATACCATTTCTTATGCAGTATAATTTCCTGCATTTGTCATTTAAATTTGGTGGTTGTTGAAAGAACCCTTCATGAGTTTTTGAGGGTAAAGATTGCAATGGCAAACGCCCATCATGGAAATGGTGCCCCTTGTACTAAAATGTAGTCATAGTTTAGCTCCAAACCCTTTAATGCAGGGTTTTACAGTAGTTTACAAAACATAATATTGAATGAGAGGCATTGAAACGTGTATAGGGCTTGTGCTAAACTCCTACTACATATTATAAAATAACTACAAACGCCCATCATGAAAATTAATGCAGGCACTGTACATTGCAAAAGTTCCCAAATATGACAAAGTTGAATATAAAAAACATGTCTAAATGACTTTATGCAATGACATATATGCAGGGGCATCTTTCCATGTCTTTAGCATAGACAATATCCTACATTTACTGAATTATTTTGCATTTAGATGATGGGCGTTTGTCATAGCAAATGTTAACCTCATTATATATCAACCAGAGTAGGCTTTGGGCATTGACCAACCACGAAAAAAGCATTTATGTCATATCAATACAAGTTATACAACATTACAAACACACCAATATTGTATTAAACTAATTATTAGCCCCATAAGAGACAATTTGTTACTGCAATCATTACCATGATGGGCGTTATGCCTGATTTACACCAAACTTGTGCAGTTCTGATGAGATGAGTAAAGCTATCTGGTGCTGTGCAATGACTAAAATTCTTTCAGCCATTGACTTCTAAACACGAATAAAGCAAAATATACAAAGTTTCCAAACTTTCTGACCATTTTAGTTGATCCAATAGTACAATCATTATCCCTCACACAATTAGAATGTGACTTTCAGTGTTTCATGCTATTTTTGACAAAATGAAATAAGATGTTTGCTAGAAAAGTTTGGTACTTACCACATTATATGCTTCCAACTAAAGATGACTCCACAAGTAGCTAAACATAGTGGGGAGAACTAGCTCAGCAGAGCATTTCAATGATGGGCATTATTTTCATAGTGGGCGTTTGCTTTGGTGAAAATCCTGCTGTAAAATCCTCCAAAATCACTTTGAAATTAGGATTTTGTATTTTCCCTTTGACTTTGGCATATCATTTATGAATAATATCATTAGAGCGATTTTGAAAGGTTTTGCAATACCTGGATAACACATCTCTTGTCATAGCTAGTCCTGCAAACGTCCATCAGCATAACTGGTATAAATTCAGGATGGTTTTGTAGATGTGTTGTTAATTCCTGGCAAATTGTGGTAGAGTTGTTTCGTTTCTTTTATCTTGTTCATTAAAAGATGCTCAATACATTCAAGTACTTTCTAGTACTGGACATATTATGCTGAATTTTCTAGAATTGCAGGTATATATGATGATGGGCGTTTGTTTAAAAAGGGTTAAAATTTCTCATGGGCCCCAATAATTTACAATTGGAACCTGGGCCCTACCACCCCTTTCATAGAGTTGCACACTGAAGTTATACATGGAAAACCAAAATAAAGTGAGATAAATGATTAAATACATCTTTATCTACAAGATTCAAACATCTAAAATGGGGAGGAGAAGTTGTAAATTGCAGGTTATTTTGATTCCGACCCTATAGAACAATGTGATGTCTTTGTCATAGTCATATAAAAGTATATATTTCTGGAAAGCTTAATTCCTCCTTGTTACGCTGAGATGCATGGCATTAATGTGAATGCAATATTGTGGCTGTTATGAGCAGGAGAACAGACACAAGTCAGGAATTTTACATTTGTACACGTTCAGAAAAAATGACCCACATACATACATATTACAGATATAATGTGTTTCATACGAGGCAAGTGCATGCATGGTGCTAGTTAGCGCAACAGCTATTTGTTATATGCGTTTGTTTGTCCTCCTCAGAAACATGCATACAATAATGTAGCGCTACAAATAGCTAAAGGCTGTCTAACAATGTCCTTATTACCACATCGTCTAGAAAATATGGAAGCTTGTTCCTTGACACAAGATCTGGCCATGGTGATAAGAAAATATCAGTGACTGTTTCAGAGTTATGTTAATGGCTACAAAGGTTTACTGAAGGTCAAATAAAGGAATATAATTCTGTTAATAATGTTTTTGATCATTGTGATTTATAAATTTATGCCTTTCATATCTTATGTCATCATCATACAATAAAGGAGAAACATTTATGATTAACGAAACGCAACAAAGGAAGCAATAAGCAATACCATGTAAAAGTACTCTAAAAATATTTGATTAATACAAATGTCATGCACCTATCTATCCGTCAACTTTTATGTTCATTGATTGGATTGGATTGGGAACGCTTTTATCAGATTAAATGATATGATAAGTTATTAGTCTGATTGAATTTGTGAATCTAAAATGTTACGCTTGCTCCTTATTTAAATATTCTGTAAGCCAATTATGTTGTAAAAATGTTTAGGTTTAAGCTTTGTGTTTTAATTTGATATAACTAAATATTTGTGAATAGGTGATACTACTCCCCATCTTAACAGTGACATCGATATAACATTATCATATTGGAGGTGTCACGGGTGGTGTGAAATTAATTACAGGATAGCTCTGTAGTGTGAGTTTGAGCTTAGTTGAGGAGAATGTGGCTTTAGGAAAGAGTATGTGGCCGTAGGGCCATCACCTCAAAGTCATGTGTATTGACTTGATGTGTATCACAGCCACGCTTAAGCATCTGATAGAGAAAGTCACACCTGATGGTGCTAAATGAAAAGAAATTCATCTACTAATTCATCATATTTATAGCAGATGCTTTTGCTTCTGCTAAAAACGCGCGTGCTGGCTTAGCTATGAAAGGCCGACCACAGACTCATGCTATACTGATTAACCTCCTAACCCCAAGGATAAGGGTACAAGGGTATTTATATCCATCCCACTCCATGGTTCGACACGCCCCCCCCCCCCTCAATCCGCCACTTACGGGGCCCCCTCTTTGCTCGGGTCATGTGACGTGATTATGAAATCAGTTCCCGTTCCTGAACTAGCTATGGGCATGCAGAGCTGCGGAAAAAACACCGTCCGCTTCTCACCACCTCACACCGGAGTGTTTCTCGGTCGTTCACGAGGAGGGATCATTATCAAAATCACCCCAGTGCAGCCTGTTTAACCCTGCCAATATCAATATTACTTAACATCTCTTTCTACCCCTTCAAGCCTGATCCAGTATCGGGTCTGGGACAATAATCAAAGCACAGATTCTCATGGGTCTGAGTATCCTAATCCTTTAAAATCAACAACTCCAAGATTTTAAGCCGGCAGCCAAAACGTTTAAGACTTGGAAAGAAAGAAATCCATGTGCTTTGGGTGGGATTATGGTGGTAGGCCAACTTGATATCAGTGAAGCCGGTGACAAATCAATGAATCAATTTGGCGCCGAGTTCGGAAAACTCGCCGACACTCACGCCTTGTTATATCATTCCCCTACATTGCACATCGGGGGCGTCCCAATGCTCGTTTTCAGCTTCATGTGACGTCATCATAGCATCCAGTACGGTCGGATTGGTTCCAGAGGGACGCCACACAGTGTCGGATATTGGAAGTAATCAGTGGGCTTGTCCCTGTCATGTTCTCCTTTACACCCTACGGCATAATTACCAAGTACAATAACACATAGTCGTTGAGTGTGAGTCATGGCGCTGGATGGGGGCCATTATACAAAAGAATCAGTTTGATACCCTAGAAGAACACTCATTATGTTCCTTCCTGAGAAATCACACATGATGTTATGGAATGACCTAAGCTCCTTGTCTTCAAAGCTGCAGGAACCATCCCCATAGATGTCTGCACTTTCTCCAACCAAATGGCATACATGTATCCACGATGGTTCGTCCGTTGAAAGACAAATACTATCATGAGATCAATTGAAAACTTTCTGTCTCCACAATCATAGAACACAGAAGAGATTTTAATGTGAAATGTTACCCAACAGGTAACCATAGTGCAGAATGAAAGAGGGATCAGAATAACACGAGAACTCTGATTAAATCAACGGTTCACGTGCCCGTGAATAACACTCACGAATATTGCAGAATAAAAACTGCAAGTATGTCTACTATTTGAGAAATATTAAATGATTTCTGTCTTCTCGTTGATTGGTTGTGCTGTCTGTAACAACCAGGTCTTCGATGGTCTTCTCCATATTTGACTGAGGGATTAGTATTTTCCAAGTTCAGTACTATTGGTTTCTTAGAAAAGGTGCCCCCCCCCTAGTGGAATGCACCCAGGAAGTTGATTGAAAAGACAATATAGTAAGAGAGGCTCATGGCCACAGACTTCTACCATCTATAAATTTACACTACTGTCTGTACAGATCAAGGGAGAATGATATCTTACGGATGCATAGAGATCTGCCTGTCTTACTTGTATGACAGAGACATGGATCTTGGGTTGGGGCAATGCAGCGAGTCACCTTGGGGTATCCGTCCTTGAAGTTCCGACAACTATTAATTCATATCAGGATTTTGAGGCCTAAAATAAACTGATGGGTACCCACATATTATTGACTCCGCTAAGATGGAAGTTGATTTGAGCTCCAGGAAATCAAAGTCAAGGGTAATGACCTCTGTGAGAAGCTGTTTGCTGTGGCAAGAAGATTAGGGGGGAACAGAGCAATGAAGCTATGAGATTCGTGAAAAATGATATGTGTGTAATCATTTGGTACAAGGCGACTACCATAAGATAGTCTAGATGATTAGGTTGTGAATAGGGAAATAAACGACAAAAGTAAATGGTACTAAGGTCAGATGCAATTGTAAAAAGCATGACGTTCCGTCACTAAGCAATAGGCACCACATATTATTTAATACATATTATTGTGTCGCTACGTAGGTTGCCAACACAAGTCGTCGCCATTAGATGTCTCACCAACCAACTACGAGTACGAATTTTGAAATGTGTAGGCCTATACATGTATATGTATACGTTTCGCCCTGTGCTTACGTTCACTGACCAAATTTCGAAACATTGGTAATTGAAATATATTTCCCTATCTTGTTCATTATTCTTTCTTACAGATGAAAACATTGATCTCATTACCTTAACGCATAACTTTATCAAAATTAAATCCTCTTTTTGAAGCGGAAGTGGGGAAAAGGGGATAGTTCCTGCAGCTTTGCAGACAAAGAGCTTGCGGAAGACTTATAATAGAACTTTTAAAATCCAACCATTTTCTGTCTCTTTTCTCTGTCCCTCTCTCCCTTCTCTATCACTATTTCCTGGGTATGATCATAAACTGCCTCCCTCTCAGCTCTCCCGCCCTTGATATAACCATATTAAATGTGTTGATAAGGGCGTAAAGCAACCAATCTCACTCACTCACTCACTCAAGTAAACAAGGCATCAGTGGATAACAAAAAGGACTCTTTTCCAGTATATTGTAGCATTTATACTATTAGCACCTCCCTAACTTTTCCCACAGTCCAGGGAGCGTGATGTAGTCTGCATTGCCCACTATTGGGTAAGGTGGTTGCATTGTCACCCCTTCCAATGTTTAGCCCTCCAATGTTTTAGCCCTCTAATGTGAAGTGACCGCTATTTATTATTTTAGATCCAGGAAGGTCATTAGTGGACAGGTGTTGGTCCCCTATTAGCCAATAAACAGAAGAGTGTCTCTCTGAATGGTTATGGGAAGTTGTGCGTCTGATTACAGATAAGAGAGAGCAATCTTTTGTCCTTAAATAACAGGAGGGATACAAAGTTATACCCTCTCACCGCCCCCCCCCCCCCCCCCAAACACAAACGCATTTAAACCAATTACTGATACATTGTTAAAATTCAACTATTTGAAACTAATTATATAGAGCTGTCTTCTGTGGTACGCAAAAGATGATATAAGACCCTAGCTGTCTTTTCCCATGAGATGGGAACAACCAGGGTGGTTGTAGCTGAGATAAGCTATTATCCATACAGGCAGGTCTAACAACGTAAGACCAGGGAGAGGAGTCTAGGGTTACTTCAGGAGACTGTATAGTGGGAGATACCTTCATTATCTTAGATGACAGTCTGTAGCCTCTACACATGCAACGTATGTCCCTGTCACGAAATTGGTAGGAAATTGAATGACATTGCAGTTAGTCTACCTGTGCTCTAATCCCATAGCCCCACTAGAAGAATCGTCTTATGTACTGAATTGTGTCAGAGTGTTTTTCTTAAATCTGTGAGGTGTTTAGCATCATCGCTGTTGAGCGCAACTGGGCATTTCCGCCTATTAAAATTGATGCTTAATTGGGTATGATACAATTTCACACTCTGAATAATGGAGGAACTAGGGAATTCTATTTGATATAACAAACCTCAACTCACATAAATCGAACAGGTGCCATAGTTTAAATTACACTCTATGCGTCATACAAGCTGTTGTGGATAAAGGATGAAACAACTGTCGAGGAAATCCTTTAGTGTCTGATCAAACAATGCTTCACACAAAACCTGTCAATGAATTACTTCTGCATCACAACAGTATAAGACTATCTAAAGCATTCGTATCAGACTGGTCCGGAAATGGACAACACTCCTATAGTCCCAGCTTTCTTTTGCATGCTGAAATTCTTGCATGTTTTGTTGTCAAAGGGACGTAGAACCATTCATAGCATTTTGGAGAGGTTCCGAGGAGGATGCCTAACGACATCAAGGGGAGTTTACACAATGGCCTGCCTTTGAGGCTCTCAATTACCAGGCTGACACTGAGAGATAGACTTTTGAGAACCTGCTATTTTCTTTAGAGAGTTGGTACAGCTTCTCTGTCTTTAAATTAATAGGTTTTACCTATCTATATGGCATAGCTGCGTTGAGTTTAATATTGATCCAAAGTAATGACTTCATCCACTCGATGATCGATGGACTTTCGTGTGAAGGAAATTGAGTGGATTATTTAAAATCGATAATGAACTACTTTTGTAGAAGAGACAAAATCTGGATACAGAAATTACAGATATAGGAAAAAGGAAAGGGAACCTATTGTAAATTTTCTTTAGATGATAAACTGTTTTACATCTCTTAGAATTAGCTGTGAAAATTGTAGCAATAAATGACTGTGCCCTCAATCCAGAATATATTGGATGCATTCTGGTTTTATCTCAAGATATCTCATAGTGTGATATGATGTAGACCTTCGTCTTCTTGCACCAGATATATCCGGCCGGAGATCAGTATTTCCAGTAGGCAGAAGGTACATTGTGCACATTCCGAGAATCGTGCTTCAAAATGATACTGCGCACCGGAGATTTAAATGTATGGCACACTTTTATCTACAATCTTTGCCGTTCTGTATCCATCCCTTCCTCGCATCCAAACTAAATGAGTCAGCCCTTTCAATGGTTGAAAATAGCTGGTTCGCTGCGGGGGGGAAACTGCATGTTGAAGCACCAAGGCCATCTCTGTGATTAGCCTCGCTGCTCTACCACTACTCTACCCAGCTTTTTCCGGCCCTGGCCAATTCTATAAGCAAATCAATGCATCTAAATGGTGAGGTCCCTTAGGAAATGCCAAAGGCACCCCCCGTACTTAGTCCATATTCCAGAAATAATTCGGTTTCATGGCTTGAGGGGGTATGAATTGGCTAGCCAAAGTGTTTACTTCGCTCTGAGGGGACTGGCCATCGGAAATGTTGTTCTTTCTAGTCAGGGTGGTTTCTGGATTTGGTAACACCCAATATAGTATGTCGTCATGGAAGGAAACCTTTAAAGGTCATATTATTGTACGCCAGATATTTGTTTAGTGCGTGTCATAGATATTGATGGATATACAGAAAAAATGTCTAATAGGTAGGAAATATTGCTATACATGATTCGGACGAACAGTTAATCTTTTTCTGTAGTGTCCTGTTGCGAGTAACCCCATGTACAATGAGAGAAAATAAATAGACCGAAATGTGAAGTGCAACTGTTCATATAGTTCCAAATATCGAATTTGAAAGCTGCCGAGCTGAATAGGGGAGAGATGATATCCCATGCCAAGCTATTCACATAGCAATGTGCCTTTTGAAGTGGTCTCACCACCCTCATGGTACCCAGTCCATTTTATCTGACAACAGCCGAACCATTACATTACATATTTGTATCCACGCTGTCCTTTTTGATACTTTTAACAACTTGATGTTAATGTTAAACAGGTGCATAAATACAAACTATTTCACCAACGAGAATCTGAAGTTATAAAACTATACACTCATAAACCGCAGGAGTCTCAGAAACATTAAGATAGCATAAATTCAAGAAATTTGTATTTCAATACTTTTCCTTTATATATATTCAGGAACTATATATATACCAACCAGACTTTTGGTCATTTATCCAAGGCAAATAAAGTCTTCAATCCTATGATAGAACCTCACGATTAGGTATTATTCTTATGAAAGACCACAGGCTTCCGACCGTATAATCTCCATGGTTATGCCCTGACTATAAGCAGATATTGCAAGCAAATATCTGTGTCGGAAAGAATTCCTCTTTTGAAAGGACTATCCGACCCATCTGGTGAATTTGCATAGTTCCATTAGCGCAACAATCTCTCATTTACTGCTCAAATGGATCCATTCCCAGCATTATCTACCACATACGGAGAGATGGGCACATTCAGAGGAAGTTATTTCTTCTCTCAATATCTCGCATTGGCGATAACATTAGTGAGGGCTGGCATAACAGAATCATTACTGATTAGATGGGGTCCCGATTAACTGAGTATTGCATTTGCAAAGTGCCTCTATGCAATATGTCCCCTGCATGAAAACTCATACAAACTCAACGAAATGACATAGAATATGTAACATTATCACAAACACTTTCAAAGCCTATATTGGCAAACATATCACGGTATATATATATCTCCGTATGAGAAATGGGAATGTAGGACGTAATTGAGGTAGGCAGACTGCAGACTCAGAGAATAACCTCAATGTTGCAAAGAACTAAAATCTTTAAGCCTTCCGAACTTTCCGAGCATGTGACTAGACAACCTTTTTTTCAGATTGATTACTTTATTCGAGTGTCATTTGTATCTTTTCTTGCGAGAGACCGCCCACTCCAGTCGTGTTAAGTGGCTCCTCTTTTGTGACAGTCAACATAGCATTGATTGGGGTTGAATAGAGGCATTTGGATGTCGACAACAAAGCTCTGTCAGTGGGAAAGAGGCGGTTTTTATCGCTCCCAGCGAAGATCAATAAAGTCATCGGAACAGGAAATAAGAAACGTGCAGCTCAGCATGTTGAGGTTATATGCAACTGAGCAAATGAGAGAAAGCATTGATATCAAAATGAAAGAATCGTGAAGGACAAGGTCGGGAGAGAGATGGACACATAGCAAAGGAGGAGTAAACACTACATAAGGATGCTTTCCACGCTTAACTTTACACAAGTTAGCCACAAAAAAATCCCCTTTATTTTCATATTGAATATAGGATCGTCTAGTATATTTTAAATCGGGGCAGTTCAAAGTTCTTTAGTTTATTAGACAGAATGCTCTATGTGCCCTTAACCTATAACATTTCTTGATGCTTACAGTACATTCTTGGGAGAGGATATGCAAAATACACAGAGAACTTGTAGTTTGATATCAGTATATTTAGTGCTAGTCATCTCTGATTGGATATATACATGATGCCCTCACCTGTTATGCCACATTGTGCATGCCCAACGAGTATGTAAATGAGTATGTAAATGAGTATGTAAATGAGCAAAGTTACATGACCACAGTTACAACAGCAGTATATAACATATGGGGGCACGTTTTACTCCACGTTGATGTATGTACCACATGCTATTTGTATGGGCGGGAGTATTGTGGTAATTTGCTCTAGTTCAACGCGTGTGGTATGACCTCCTGCCCCCAGTACACATAGCCATATAAGGTAAGCATAGCAACGTGGGAGTAAATATAGAACCTAAATTCGAATGTGGAACTCGGGACACTATTGCACTGTCCTTGATGTTGTTTTTTTTAGTAAGCCACTCGCCTATCGGCTCGTGGGCCACGGAAAAAACAAATATCTTGGACAGTGCAATAGTGTCCCTTGTACCACATTCTCATCAGGTTCTATCTATAGAACCCCTACCAGTAGGTGTTTTTGCCACTTAAGTGAAAACATAAGATTTTAGAAAACGGCGCCATAGCTGTGGGGTTCTTTTTGAGCCATGAAAACATTTCTGCCTACTATGCATTAAATGGCTTCCATCCATTAATTTTAAGGTAACACGTAGGGACATAGAATATTAAACATACATTTTATTGTCATAGTGAGTGGTTAAAAACTTCTATACATCTCCACAACCTACTGCAGTCCCATTGGCACCGATTAAATCAACTATTTGACATAGCCCTGGAACACTGAGTGAAAGGTTGATGTTCATACAAGCTTGCGACTTAATGGGAAGATATAACCGGTGAGCACTTTGCCATCCAATATTCAAGAGATATAAGCCAGGACCTCATATATATTATATATAACACAAGGTCATGATATGCAATTATAATAGGTGCACACTTGATTGCATTGGATTTAGCTGCATAAAACATTACAAAACGCCAGAAAAACTCTGCATGGTTATAACTGCACATGCAAATGCTCAAATTAACCTAATCAGAGTCTATAGGCCTACCCTTCCTGAATTGAATATTTAGAAATATTGTAAATGTACATGCAGAATACTATACTTCCATTTCATTTTTCATTTCATTTTCCATTTCCATTCCATTTTCTTTAATACATAAATGAGTGAGCCAACTAGCACATCACAGCTGGAATATCGCACTCGTTGCGCTGTCGTTACTTGGTTGCCATTTGATTGCCACTTAATTGTGCGATATTCCCGCTTCCTTGACACGCGTAGTTTATATAATATATTGTCCAAAGAACATTAAAAGATGGAAGCATATTATTTAATGGTGAAAATGAAGATAACGCCTGTGCTAAAATATGCATATATGCGGTGTTTGTGTTCTTCGTTGCCATGATGAAAGACGCTATAAGTTGTTGAACTAAATAGCAACAAATAGACAGACTTAAACTACTTTGATCGTAAATCGATCAAAAGAAGATAGATAGATCTGTTTTGCTGTTATGTGTGTCTGCTCTAACTTGGAGTTACATCAACTACTTCGACATGCATGACTTTGTTGGTAGTTGTTCCTAACATATATACATCATAAGGACAAGTTGTTTTTAATATGGCTGTTAAAAACCATGCTGTATGATAGTGAACTTTCTGTATAAGAAAAACTAGGACACAAAACCGTTGTGAAAGTAAGATTATTCTAGCTAGGTAGGTAAAGAAATGGAAATGCCTATGGGACTATCAATCAGGGTAGTTAATAGCTTTCAAATAGTAAATATTTCTAACCAAGCTCCAATTTCTACCCCGAACGTCTTAAATTATTTAGTTACAATGCACAGGTGTAAGCTAACTCTGTGATTGCAATTATTAATATTGGGCTGCCACTTGGTTACTGATGAATGTTTTATTATTTAGTTTAGGCAAAGAAACCTACAATCCCAATGGATTGGTACAGACCGCTTTATTTTTATCAAACTTGGCAAAAATAAATGGACTGAAATATATGGGTCAAATCTTCAGAAAATGTACAATTGGCAGGTCAACACATTTAATAAATTCTGATAAATTACTCTGCAATTTGGCCATTTCTAGGTAAATTCGGTGATATTCGGCATTGCATTGATTCTAGCAATCTGTTTGGTTGTGTGGAGCTGTATTTTGAACTTTATTTCTGTCTTAGATGTGGGTAATTTGAGAGGATTGGTGAAGGTGAATTGTACATTTTCTGGCGATCTCATCCATGTATCTTTTTGGACACTTTCAATGGAACGGATATTTGAAAATGGTACATTCCATGGAATCAGTATAGGAGGACTCAGATAACAGCCCAACCGACAATGGGAGGAAATGTAAATACAGTGTTTAAATGTTTAAAAGATGTTCAAATTCCTCATCTACAGGCGAGTGGAAGGTTGCAACAACATCCGAACATGCATTATCTCTTACCAACATATCAACTAAAGTAACGTAGGAGTCACTGTACATGCAGGGAGGCAACAAAGGTTAGGGTAGTAATATATAACTTGCCTTAGCCTGCAGAGCGGGGAATCACCAGTAAAAGCACAATGAAAATAGCCCTTGATTAATTCCGCACTTGCATTTCGGGGAAGTGACATTAATGTCTTGTGGATATAGTTTCCAATGCATCGTATCCATTGTCCGTACATAATTACATTACATTTAACAAGTATAGGCCTACATAATGTATATTTAAACTGCAATGTTAGCAATGCTACAAAAATAGAAACGCGACTTATACGCCCAGGGGAAGCATATTTCTCGACGATACCTCTCCAGAAGAACCCCGGCATTAGAACTATATTCCAGAAGATATAGGCCTACATATATATGTAAATAAGTGATTTTAGGATTGCATGTTCGAATAGCTTTGTTTCTCTAAACTTACCCAACTCCTTCTGGATGGAGACCAATTTTGATCATATTCGTCAAGCTTCGCCCAACCATGGACTGCAGCAAGAAGGCTGGCCAAGAAGGCGACAAATGCCACTACTTTTGTCTGCATTGTGATGAGCTAGGTGTGTGAGGTGAGCGATGGAACAGTGAAAACTAATGCTGCAGAGCCGGGGCAGGCAAACTGAAATGTGAAGAGGACAAATTATAAAGTATGTCTGAAATAGAAACATTTAAATACGCTGCAGTGAGGAGACATGCAAGCTGTCGTGACATTGTGGTGTTTATTTGACAAATGATGCCACGTAACACTTGTTAATTTTTGAGACACCATCAACTATCTTCTATGTTAAGGCTGCATCCTCATATACTATGACAAAACAAATCTTACCAAATTCATTCATATTTTGGCTTGTAGGACGTTATTTATCAATATTCTGCTGCTGGTATATAATTATACAATAAGTTGAAGTCTAATCACCGAGAGAATACTGCCGTCGGTGAGCGATAATAAGTGAAGTTTTGACATGAAAGACTTCGGGTGGGTCCTCCGAATACAAATGGGGACGTTTCAGAAGCCCTTGAGCAAAAACAAGTGGACAAATTTCTCCAAAATGTTGGTTAGATGACTTTTGGATGGGTTGGAAAAGAATAGAACAAGTAGTAGAGAATAATCGGTTTTTGCTCGACGTTAGCTGAGAATGCAGCTTTAATTATGAAAGTAATATTTCAACCAATGCTGTGTTATCAGTACGTAGGCTATATAGCAAACATCGTTAATAAGCAGCAATATGTATGACCGAAGTGCCAGGATTGTATTGTTCCATGCAATTCAAGTTGCATGAATATATGTACAGAGCCTCTAACAGACGTCACTTGGTTTCCTAAATGTTGAGGAATGCAGGCATTATAATGCACGCAAATACAGATAGAGCGTTCCTTTGTAAATAGTTTAAATAAACCAGACTGAAGAATAAACCTCGTTTGGGGTAATCTTCACAATTTTCCATATAATAACTCTGGGTTTCTTGGAAGAACTGTGAGGGCACAGAAAGAATACTGTCCATTTTCCTGTCTAATGTAATTGTCTATTGAGGAAATAAAAGCATTTATATATTATGAAGGCGTCTGATAAGTTTCACATGCATGTGTATGCAATTAGTCTAGAGGACACAGAGCTCTGGTTTTCATAATGCTCATCAGTTTGATGAAGTTAAGCATTGGCTGGCCGGATTTGCCATATGCCTGACTCTCCATAACAATAACTGTTTTCCTGTACATAAATATTGAATTCACTATATAGACACGTTCGTGGTAAACCTATGAATGATGTAGGACTGTGCCAGACACCCACCATATCCCTATACTGCCCTTGCCCTGTTCAATTACGGCGGTGGGGATTCAGCTAGTAGCCCGTGTGCTGCCACTATATAAATATGTTGTTAGTGTATTGGCCCTTCGGAGGACATTAGGTGTATACTGTACAAACTTTAGCATTGTGTGACTAATTGGAGACATCTTGAAAGACATGTAATATAACAACTAAACCAGATATCGGGTATGAAGCATTACATACTAGGAGCACATATTAACCACTTGATTTATTAATTGGCATTCTGCGTGGCAGAACTCCATATTATTGATGGCACTACAGCAGTATTTGCAATACCGACCAAATTAACTCCCAACAACATAAGAAATCGGTCCAGTGTGAACCCCACAGATGGCTTTAAATCCGACGACTCCGCATTCCCATAGCCTTTGCTGGCAGGTCACCACCCAACATATGCAATTGTGGGTGTGCGCAGTGTATATACACATAAACGCTGCCTATGAATAATAAATGGTAATCATAGCCCCGGATGGTGGCCATTCACATGCTTGCATTGATTATCCTCCACAGCCAAGGCTATCAAAAGTAGCAGAGGATTTATTTACAGGAGGGAGGAAAATTTGTTCTGCCCTGCCTCCATGCTCGTATGGCTATTTCTAGCAATGGCCAATTTACAGATTGTCGACTATAACCATTAATGACCCCCCTGTGTGACCGAAATGAATAGCACAAATCTATTGCTATTAGTCCAATAGTATTTGTGGTAACTGTTTTTTATCAGACACTGCCAATCAGTATTACGAGTCGAAATGTTAAGGATAGTCTGTTTTGGGTATATTGAAAAATCGAATTCCAGCAAGCCATCGCATGGGGAGAAAATTGGTGTAATCGTTGTTACATGTAGGTTACACAAGCTTGTTTCAAAACGGGGCTGATCACGAAAGCCCACCAGAAAAAAAACATTATATGTAGCAAATATCCGGAGGCTTCTGCGATACCATAAATACTTCATACTCAAAGGAGGTGTATATACATAGAAATAGCTTTTCCCACAGAATACCATGAATACCATTGTCTCGCTAAACATCATAAATACTTCATACCCAGAGGAAGTATATTTTACAGAAATTGTTTGTCTCGCAGAATGAGAAATGATGTATCTCATTGATTGATAGTATAGCAATCATTAGTATGCATCAGTTATTCATGATCAAGAGCCGTTAGGCTACCCACAAACAGGACCACTCAGATCAGTGATGATAAGATTTTTTAACTGCATTTGTTAAAAACATTGGAAGTTTGTGATAGGGTCAGAGCAACAGATACCATTTAATCTTCCATATTAAAAGAATATGACAGCAAATAACAATCTAACTCAATGATGTCCCATGAGCCAAAAATATAGTAGGGTGTTTCTTTATCAATGTAATGAGTGAAGTGCATTTTATGATGATAAAATTCATACTGCAGGATAAGGCAGACAATGGCATTGCTAGAGCAGCTTTCACTGTGATAATTCCACTCGATTGTCTAAACTATCGCCCACGTGATGGAACAATTTATAGCAACTGTCGGGTACCTTTGATATGATCATTGTTGGTAGCCAGGCAAACTTAATTTTCAATGTTGCTATGGTTACTGACTTGGGCATTATGAGAAGACTAGTACTCACTTATACACGAGTAGTTAGATTTTCCACTCGTTGGAAGACCATGTTAGTGGAAATGGTTCAGTGTTACATTCAAATATGTAAAATTATTTTGACCGTTTACTGAGCAGGCAGCACATGATCTACAACTTTTCATGTCCACCGAAGCCATCCTTTAGTTAATTTCTGCTATTAACTACAAACTGGGAGACTAGTGTGGATTGTTGTAAGGGTGATGGGAAGGAAACAGTCCAGAAATTTAGCCCGCTAGAAATAGGCCTAGAGGATATTATTTTATTTTCTGTTTTGTTCTTTAGTTATCGTTTTTCTCACTTTTAATCACTGCCCACCACCCCGCCCCTGCTTCCTCCACTCTCTCTTCCTTGTTAGTGCTAGTGTGTAATACCTGCTCCCCATGGTAGTGGCCTACACCACTACCGTGGGGAGGCAGGGAGGCAAGCCTACTAACCACTGGCAAGGGTAGGGTGTAGGGTGGTTGAAGCTATGTAAACATGGTGGGAGTGAGTGACCACAGGTAGAGGGTGCATGAATGTTTTCAAAACAACATTGGTAGACCATGAACGCAGTAGTTTTTCCAGACAAAAGGGTAGCTAACTAAGTGAAGTTTCTCTCAGGCGAATTACAGGTCGCAACTTACATGGGATAACAAGCAATTTTAGGCCATAAGGATGGGTCGTTTATATATGGGGAGAGGACGCTGATTCAGGGGCGACAGGAAGAATTTCTGATGTGGGATTCTACCCTCATAGAGGGCGGGTCAGTCGCGCCTCATCAAGTTGTAAGTTTGTTGAAAGGAATTTTAAGGAACTGTTGCACTAACGTAAGATGATCTTACAGTAAGATCGTCTTACATTAAGTCTTACGTAAGATGACTTAATTAGGCCTACAGTATTCTAAGACGATCTACAGTATTCTAAGACGGTATCCTACGGCATTTAAGATCTTGCAGGGGGGAATATTTCAGGTGGCACCTCAAACTGACCTTCACCTTGGCTGAATTAGCGCCTGCATCGTCATCTGACATCGCCAAAAAGAAAGGTGATCGGAAAAACCCGATTACTTAATATAAAATGGTTATTTGGGAATCTTAAAGACAGTAGGCCTAGTCATATCTAAGAAACGTCAAAGTCAATTACCACTGAATACAGCTTATAGAGTTAGTATAATTTTTCCTCAAAAAATAATACTTACAAGCAAAGTATCGAAAGTAATTTCATGCAAAACCCGCTCCCCCCACACTTGAACTGGCTCCTCCCCCCTAAAAAAACGTAAGCCACCATCGCTTTAAGATACCTATGACACTGCTGAGACACCTATGACGCTGTCTTAGAAATACTAAGATATTTTACCTTATCCTACCGTCAGTACTACAACATCCCTGTCTTACGTAAGACGATCTTAGGATATCTTATCTTAAATTCCTGTCTTACAACGTCAGTATCACAGGGTAGTTACCAAGGATTGGGAACCATTATTTGGTTGGAATTCTTTTATGAATATATTCTAACTACAGCTTTTATTTTCTTAACAAAGAATTATGGGGTCTGTGTGAGCAGACATTACTATTCCCTGGCACCAACCCCATTGTTGTAAAGTTACAACTTTCCAAAATTGTTGTAAAGTTACGAGAACTTTCTAACGTTGTTGAACATTTACAACAGTCCCGTGTAAGTATGTGTTAATTAAGGTTGTAAGTGGGTGTTAGTCCTGATGGATGTGTGGTTGTTGGAAGTGCTTCCCACACCCTTCCAAAGATTTTCCTGATATATTACAGTTCTAAAAGAATGAAATAGCTTGATAAAAGATTTACAATTAATAAGCTTCATGTTTCGCTAGGAAATAACACATGTAATAAAATGGCAGGCATGGACAATGAGAGAGTTATCGCTTAAAACTATTTGGCAACTAAGGAAATTTTACACCTCCACAAAAGGCTGCAACCCACATGTTAACACTGCCAGGGAATAGTGATATCATCTCTCCACACCCAATCCCCCCTCCCCTCCCCCTCCACCCACGTTTCCTCCTTGTTAACGAGTGTTTTACTTAAAATATACCTATATAATCGGGAAATCGTTTGCAAAATATTCTGACCACCTTCGATGAAACATTCTATTAGTTTTTTTAATGGAGGGCAACGAGAATGTTTCATTGAATGAAACTTTCCCGAAAAGAAACATTGATGTAATTATGGTGCACCTGTGATTTCCTGTCTGTATTAAACTGACGTAAGGGCCAAAATTGCTTTCCAATGGATCACATTTATAACCATGCATGCCCTCCTTTTCTGCTTATAACCCAGAATGAAATTAAAGTTCCTGAAGTTGAGGTGCTGGGCACTTATTGCTAATATTGGAGATGTCTATTGATAGCTGAGTGGCTTTGATTATGTGACATGAGCAAGTATCGTGCTTTTTGATAAGATGATTGGAGAACCGGATCTGAAATTCATCTGGCAACAAAATATTCGCGATCGGTGGCAGTCAATAAAGTTCTGCGAAATGTTAGTTTGCGCCAAACCTTGAAACTTTGTTGTGTCGTTTTCAATATTATATTTTAATTAAATTATACATAACCGGTGATTAGATATAATGATATTTTTTAATATTTTTAAAAAACATTTTCATTGACAAATTTCACATTAAATACGTGATACGTTTCATCGGCGTATATTATATTTTCTTGTTAAAAACATTTTGTTATCTTTATCCAACAAGACATCGTGCCGTATGCACCACGTGCTTTCTATAAAGATGATCTCACTGGGTCTTATCTTCAACTAACGGAGCACGCTAGTGCACCCTTTAACTAAAACATGAGACATACTACCATCCTGTGAGTGCTATTGCAAATAATGTTTTCTAATTTGATAATACAAACAAGGTCATAACTCGTTAGCCCTAGGGCTCATTGCCGGAAAGGCTATGGATCGCTTCATTTCAGATGATATTTGGTATGTGATTTCAAATATGTTTGAGAAGTCGACTGATACACGAAGATTCCCTGAGAAAGTATTCTGAAAAAGTGCTTAATTTTAACAAAAGGTGTGATTAGATCAAAGACAATTGTCTTTACCTCTTTCAAGATACAATTTCTTCTTGTTATGTTATATCTACAAGATTATGGCGACATTGATAATGTTAACTAGATTCAGCCGATATATCTGAAACAAACTGATCCGCATAATACACAAATATATAATATTTTATAGTGAGTATATATTTTAGGACACCAAGTGCAACATTCCCATTCAGAGCAGACGGGAGGAAATTGCCCTGTAATATTGGATTAAGTCCTATTCGTGGGTGACTATTGAGGAAATGAAAAAGGAAAATAATTGACTTAATGGGGAACTACATCCTCTGCATAGTCACTGTAGGGAAAGGGTAGAGTTCGATCTCATAAATGAAGTACCCAGCGAATGTGTAAATTGTGTGTTGGTCATCGTCTATTTGAATGAAGAATGAAAACAATATTCTGCGAAATACGTGATTGATACCAATGTTCCGAATATGTCCAAGAGTTCCAGATTAACGTGTCACTCACGTTTAATTGTACTTGTGTTAATCTAGAATTGACATCTTTTCAAGCCACGACCGATTCAACAATATTATATATATACTAATTAATGACACGGATAGTCAAGGCCTGGTACCCTGCTTGGGGAATGGCATGTCGCATTGCTCGTTATCGCACGCGCCAATTAGTAGGATCATGATCATTAACTGCACAGGGGATTAATGATATACATAAAGTGGATTAGTCACATAATTAGTTGCCTCTGCGAGGCGACTACCAGGACAACTCATTACACAATTGTTTGGCAGGCAAAATCAGTGGAAGTCAATCTTCGAAGAGATGAGGATCCTCATCTTCCGAGTGAAAGGTAAGAAAAGTGCGTCTTTTTGAAAATAATATTCTTTGAAATGTGTTTTCTTGATTTTAACGACGTCATTCTTTCAAATGGATTCTTATTTAGCAAGTCGGGATCAAAAGATTTCATCTAATTGATTTGTATAAATTTATATAACGAGCTTCAAAAGAACTCACTGGCCTGAGGCAAATCTCTGCGGGAATCCATTGCTTATTTCAGGTATTGATTGAGATGAGCAATAGCATTGCCATATAGAATAAAGTCAGTCCAAACGTCCAGCACCTCCTTATATTCCCTTCACTAACTCATTTGAACTATTCATTTGAGTCTCTCTTTTATCGTAATAGCTCACACAACTTGATAATGACGTTCAAAGCTGTAGCGAAATTCCTCATGCTTTTGCGAGGTTCACTTGGGTCAATACCTAACAGAACTGCACATCTATTACTGAAAGATGTTTTGGTTGATGATACCATTTAGCCTCTGGACTAGTATCTGCCACCTTATTGCATTACACGAACACATTATCTGACAAGTCCTCATAGGAAAACCTGCAGCAATCTGATGAGAAAATCATCACCTGTCGCAGACAGCATTTCTACAGCCTTGGGAAGGCTTCCAAATAACCTCATGCAATGCCGGCCTTCACAGGAAAGACGCGCCAATTTTCGTCTTAGAGAACCTAATCTGCGGCAATCTGAGAGAAATTATAACAATATGAGGATCTCTTCCTAAAAGCTACTGCCATGCCAAATCACTGCAGCAGTTTTTTCATTCCCTAATAAATTCTGGCATCACTGTCAGATAAAACATTTGATTTGATTTGCCATAGCAACTGAAGTTGGTTCTTTAAGAAGTTGCTGGGTCCATTTCAATGTCATTTGAAGGACATAGGCACTGCTCGGCACCCCATCACTGGATGGTGATGGGCGAAGCTATGGTAAAGAATGCGCATTAGTCTGACTAAACAACCTCTAAAACAGAACCTACCTGCAGTTTGCACGGGGAACAGCAGGACAGGTAGAAATCCAATAAACTTGAGCAATACTTTCCCCGGCTTGACGAGCTGTTGGTTAACTCCTCGTCTATTAATAGAATCTGACGCTGCTGTCTCGTGAAGCTTCTGGTTGGGACCGAGAGAGGGGCAACCTTTAAATCGTCACACACGCATACCTTCTCTTCCTCTCTGCGCATGCTCTTAAGCAAGGCAACCAATCGGAGCACGCCTTGTCTCAAATGCAAATCGGCAAATCGACCCGTAGTGTGAAGGGGATGCGTGTGGGAGGATGGGGTGTGTGAGTATGTAACAGTGGGATGTATCTGTAGCTGAAGACAATGAAGACTTACATTGTAGACATCGAAATGATTGGACATTATTTACTAACAAAACAAGTAAGACCCTTCCGGCTGAGTGGATCACTGTTATGATGCACCCATTGACCTTGCAATTAGTTGGTTATTCAGTTAACTATTCCAGTTGAGTTCGCTCCGTGGGTGTTCAATACCCGTTTGGCTACACGACCACAAGGATTATTTATAGATTGATAGAACCTTTGAGGTTCAAGCGCCTTAAAAAGACCTTCAGTGATTCAAAAAGTGCAGATATATTTTTAGAAGTGTTGAGCGAGCAATTGTACAAGGTCAAAGGTAACAGACTTTGATCTTTTAACGCTTTTCAATTTAGTGGTAATCTAAAACTTATTAGGGATGATTAGAATGTATATTTTTAAATGAGGCGGTTTGAGTTTCGGTTCCAACACGATTCATAATAATATGCATTATATGGCGAATGCGTGGATAACAATTAGATTCAATTGCCTTATAGATGAACGGTGAAAACACATTTATTGATAGAAACGTGTTGCGACATGTGTTATGATATGTAGAAATGCGTTGGATGGACAAATATTTCTGAGCACCTTACGTCCATTCGTCAAGAACGTCTTCCCTGAGAACATATCTGTAGAATTGTTTTTTGTAAGAATGTTTTTTGTAAGGATGTTAAGGCAGTAATCGTCACCATACGATACACCTGAAGGAGTAAATAGCGAAAACCTTGTTGCCTTCTTAATGTTGCTGCTCTGTAGAGAAAGAAGAGTCACAGCTTATTGGATACACGCTGTTTACCCTTTAAAAAAGGGAACAAATTGCTCACTGACACCTGTAGTCTTATGAATTGCTCTCTTAGACCCACCCCCTAATGCCGCATTATTGAAATTAAATAAATATATTACAATTGTAGCCACGCAACTGACCACACCCCACCTTATAATCTAATAAGATTACTAAGAATAGGAAAGTGAATACACTTAATGAAAGTACCTGATGAGGCTAAACAGCCGATTTTCTTAAGATAGATGTATTGATGAGTCTATCACATTAATACTGATATTTCCAGCTGTGCAAGTACGAAGTTGATGAAGATAATGAAATACCTACTTTTAACATTAGGTTTTAACACAGATCAGTCAGCAACAATATAACGTGCAAGAAGAATGATAGTACATTTTGCTTTATATTTCTTGATTTCTTGGCCATATGGATTGATTGATTTTTTTGTTTTGAACAGCTGGTTTATTTCCTGACACATGGTGGTACATATGTATTCACAGGTTGTCAACATCGAGATCAAGAGAAGAAAGGAAAGATGTTTACTTCTTTATGGTTGAAACTCTGATTCAATATTTCTAATTATCCTGCTCCTATGGATTGATAAATACTTTATTTGGTCTAAGTTTTACATGTGAGGTAGACAAAATTGGTAGACTGACCTCTGGATAAAATCCAGGCCTTCCGGCCGTTACCTTGAGTGCAATTCGACTAAAATACAGTAAAATAATAATAAATGATATGCCCGTCAATAAAACAAAGAATATATATTCTTCTGTCAAGTCCACTACACTGATTGGATACTTTTGTTAACCTTTTAATCCCCTCAAAGTTGCCTTCCAATCAAATTATGTGTCAATCTGTTTAGCCTCTGTATAAGACTATATCTCTTAAAAGGAGATAAAACCTCTCAAAACTAGTGATCTCCAGACAGTGAGAAAAATCAGGATAATGGACCATAGTCTTTTTTTTCACCATTTCGTAGTAACAGATGCCATTTGTATGGAATAAAAACAGGTGGGCATCGTATACAGCCTCCTAGACACTGCTCTCATTACATTCTACATCAATATACAAGAACTTGAAATCAAATCGGCAAAGAAAATGCCCGTTGGTGAGCGATATCAAGTGAAGCCATCACAGAAAGGATTCTAGCAGATCCTCCAAATACAAATAAGGACATTTTAGAAAACCTGTACCAAAAACAACTGGAGTAAATTCAGCAAGATTTTGGTCAAATGATTGTTAGAAGGGTTGGCAAAGAATGGAACAAAGAGTATAAAATCTTGAGTTTTTGACCAACGTTAGCTGAGAGTGCAGTTTAATATGTCTGATATTGTTAGTATTAATAATATCGGGTCATTGTGGCGGGAACAGGGACGTCTATGACATAACTTCCGCCTTGCTCAACGTCTCAGAAACTCTCAACCGACAGTCTCGCAGGACTTTATATTTGTCTTTCGGGTCAACCCAATTTCCATCAGGGTTTGTCTCCTCTGTTGACCCAACACTCGTCAAAATGGTTTGTAGGAAGAAAGCGCCTATCAACTTAGGTAAAACATATTAGGTGAAGAGGGTTGGGTGGGAGTAAGGGAGAGGTTGGT
This sequence comes from Sthenelais limicola, assembly GCA_942159475.1. Lineage (NCBI taxonomy): Eukaryota > Metazoa > Annelida > Polychaeta > Phyllodocida > Sigalionidae > Sthenelais > Sthenelais limicola. The sequence continues at coordinate 53,893,002 of OW804095.1, read as the reverse complement.
TGATAGACAGGAGGAGATATAGTACCTTGATGGTGTACTATATATATGCTACAAACCGTGATCTTAGAACTCCTGGTTACAGGTAAAGAAAAATAACACCAATGATATAGCATTGTAGATATTAATGCTACATCGTACATTCATGTATGTTAAAACTTGTATATATCTGTAGATTCAGGTCTCCCTCGTGGGGTGCCAAGGCTCTCTACAGGCATGTCACCAGACGTCATCAGTGTTGGGGCAGGCCTGTTGGGAGAATCGGCGCCCCGGGAGCATTGTATTGAAGACCAGATATTGGTTCATTATAGGCCCAGAAGCCTATAACTGTTTGAAAATTATATTCATGACTCATCCCCTTGGGGTGCCGGGGCTCCCCATGGGCGCACCACCATACGTCATCGAAGTTAGGGCTGCTTCGTGGGGGAAACCGGCACTCCGGGGAGGAAATGAAACGAATAACTAGTGATTATTATAGCAGACTATATAATCTATCATAGGCATCCAGACCTGTTACAAATTAAAAGTTGTTCTATGTTTTTATAATTTCATAGTGCTGGTAAAAGTGCCACTGGCACAAGTGATTAATAGAATATTTGACGAAGACGTAGAAGAACCTCTAATGCACCCAAAGAATCTCAAGATAAATATGTGAAAAAGATGAAAGTGTAGAAGAAAGTGAGTCGAGATCTCACGATCTCCATGTTTAACAAATGAATGGAAAATGTGTGAAGAATATGAAACGGTATGAATGAGACTTAAAACGAGATGAGATCTCATGAGATTTCATGCACAAGATGGCAGCCCCCATGGGCACCACCATCTTGGATTCCTTCCACAAGTGAAGTGCAAAGTTTTAGACATGAAACCAGTATGCAATAATGGTGCTATGAATATAATTATGGTATTTTCATCAATGATGACAAAGCAGCACTGTGTTGTGCAGCCCACAACTGTTCAGCAGCACAGTGCAGCACAAAACAGTGCAGCACTTCACTGTCAAGCAGCACTGAACAGAACAGAACAGCGCGGTACTGTGCTATGCAGTACAGAGCTGCACTAATCTGTGCAGCACAGTACAACACACAAGAGTGAAGCACTGTGCCATGCAGCACTGTACTTCACAGCACTATCTAGCACACAGCAACACTTTACAGTGCAGCATATTAGAATTTTAATGCAGCACATTAGAGTTCAGCACAGCGTTGCACAAACAGTGCTGAACATTACTGTACAGCACAGTGTTGCAATTTGCTGAGCTGCACAATGCTACACTGCACAGTGCTGTACATTGCTACACTGCAGACTGTGTTGCACACTGCTACACTGGACATTGAGCAGGAGCAGCACTATGCTACAGGAACAGGAGCAGAAACAATCCAACATGGCGGCACCTGGGGGTGCTGCCATTTTGCCAGTGAGATTTCATGAGATCACATCTCATTTAAAATCTTGCTCCTACACTTTCAAATTCTTCACTCATTTTGCATTTGTTAGGCATGAGGTTTTGTGAGATCTCATCTCATTTAAGTTTAATTCCTAAACTTTCATCTTGGCCTACCAATATTCTGATTTGGCCCCATGAGGTATTGTCATAGATCCAATGTCTAATTTTAAAATGCAGTTCAACCAACCAGTCAACCACACCAATAATAATGGGCATCAGGAGTACAGCAAAAGAGTCAATCACATTGGAGGTGTACCTGAAAAAGTAAGCAGTTAAACTTAGATTGAGGACTCATGTGCAGAGTCCTAAGCTGCTGCTAATGAAGCTGTGGTCCTATCTAGTACACACCAACCAAAGTATCAGATGAGGCCTAACACTGAAATCGCAGAAAAGTAAATGCACTGGAGTTGAGGAAACCATAGACACCCTGGCATCAAACCTCTTGTTATCTAATGCTTAAATAGTTGGCCTGGGACTGAGAAGAAGCCTATAAAGTCAACCACCAGAGCAGAAACTTACACATTGTATCAGGACAGAAGAGCTTGCATGATTTAGAATCTCTGGACCAATAGAAAAATCATCTAAATAACAGTACATATGGTCCCCTCAGTCCGCAAGAGCCCTGTCAACGGAATCAGTCAATCTTGTAGGGCAGCAGTTTCCTCCAGAAATATCTTCCTCCCACTGAAAATCTCTCAGCATAATATCATCCTCCCAAGGGAAAGGGCCTTAACACCTCCTTTGTCCAGATAACGCATGTGCCACCATTAACAATCCAGAGAGTACCTAGGACTCAGGCTCCACTTCTGGGAGCCCAACCGTCTTCACCTTCACAACTACTTCAATTACACAACTACTTCAATACTTCACAACTACATTCTACTTGTCCCTCATCTCTTTTATACCTCATAAAACCTCTCAGAACCTCCAAACATTTCATATGGCCCCATTGTCATAACCCTGTCCAAGCTACCACAAAGACTGTCAGTGCGTTTGTGTGCCTGGAGGGGTGGTATTCCAACGACTGAACAAAGAAACAGACTGAGAAGTGAAAATCTGATACTACCGTACATTGTATTTGCAAAATCAAATTCTGTGATCAGCAGCACTCTGCTTTTAGGTTTAGTAATCGGCCCCATAGCATGGGGCACAGTGATATTGATGGTCAACGATAGATAATTTAGATGGATAGCTTTTTGTTTCAGCTTGGAATAAAGACTTCAATTATAATGTAAACCATTACTCTGAAAAGCTCTTTGAACAAGAAAGTCGGAATTTGTTTCAGAATGAACACTTTTATCCCTGCCCAAAGCTCTGAAAAGTAAGTAACTGGAGTGCATGTGATGCCATGCTTGTTGTTTTGTTGCTATTTTTCACCTCCCAAAGTGGAGAGTGGAGCCCATTTGAGTGAGGATATGCATGATACACAGTTTTCAGTTGGATAATCCCCCCCCCCCTCCATACAGCCCACTTTACAATGATAAGCTGATCCGCAATTTTTGTTTGTGATTTGGTACGTTATACATCCTACAATAGTCATTGGACCAGTTACCGAAACCATATAAAGGATCGCATTGTCCCTATGTTGCCTGTTGGAAGCTGAGCGAGATGAAGATGTACAGATGAAGATGATGAAGATGAAGATGAAGATGAAGCGAGATGAAGATGTTGAAGATGAAGATGAAGATGAAGATGAAGATGAAGATGAAGCGAGATGAAGATGTACGACCAGACCTCAGAGTACCTTGAAGAACACAACCTTCTCAATGAAAACCAATATGGATTCAGGCAAAACCACTCAACCCACCAAGCACTAGCTAACCTAATAGATGACATAGCCACTGCCATAAACAGCAAACACACAACAACTGCAATATTTATCGACCTCAAAAAAGCGTTTGACACCCTAGACCACGCTCTCATAATACAAAAACTAAGATCACTTGAATTCGGCAACAACTCTTGCAAATGGTTCAGTAGTTATCTCGTGAACAGATCCCAAACTGTTATTGCAAATGGAGTAACCTCAAGCACCCTACCCCTCACAACCGGAGTCCCTCAAGGTTCAATCCTTGGGCCCCTCCTTTTCATCATATACATGAATGACCTGCCCGCATGCCTACCAGAAGTCAAAACACAACTGTACGCTGACGACACAGTCATTTACTTTGCTGACAAAACACATACAAACACCATCATTCCACTCCAGTCAGCACTTCACACACTAGAAAACTGGTGTGCCACAAATAAACTAACAATCAACACAACCAAAACGAAGGTTCTATCCTTTACAACCAAAAGAGCCATAGACGCAGCCATCTCAAACCTACGACTCCATGGCGCAGAACTTGAACTAGTAGAAAGCTTCAAATATCTGGGCACAACATTAGACAGAAAGCTGAATGCTCAGAAACAGGTGGATGCTGCATTGCAATCAACAAATAACAAGCTATACACATTATCCCGCATTAGATACATGATCTCAGAACAAACTGCACTCAAAATATACAAAGCAATGGTGCTCCCAATACTAGACTACAACTCAATTATTTACCACTTCGCTACACAAAACAACATAGCCAAACTAGAACGCATCCAATCAAGAGCAATCAGAATCATTACCCGCACAAAAAAACACGAGCCAGCCTCACACAAACTCACTACACTAGGTCTGGATACACTCAAAGACCGAAGAGACAGGCACTTACTATGCCTCATGTACAAACGATCAAGAGCCCAACCTACCCTACCAGAAACCAACACCAGACTCACACGATCACAGCATAAATACAACCTCCCACTGCCTCTACCGAAAACAGAAACACTAAAGAATGCCCCATGCTACCTAGGAGCCAAAAACTGGAACAATCTTGCCCAGTCACAAAAAGACATACCAACATTTGAAACCTTCAAAACTGCACTCAAGAACAAGAAACACATTGAATAATAGTGGGCCATGCAGAAACTTCCCGCTGACCCAAGATTGCTAAAATTGCACTCACAACCACCTGCAGTCACGCAGAGCAAACACAGCCCATGCAGAAACTTCCCGCTGGTCCGTGAATGCTTAAATTACACTACTAAAATGCACTCTAAAACAACACACAACCACAAAACGCACCGGCCATGCGGTAAGTTCTTCCTGACCAATGAAACAGAAATAGACATTCCACCCAACATAACCATCATAACCGCTCATCTCACCCCTTCTCCACATCCCTACCCTCACAAAATTTTATATAACGCATTTATGTATACCCTTATACTCATTAGCATAAGAGTAAGTATTAAAAATACTAGCGGTAGCATTAGTGAATAGCTAGACACAGCAGTGGGCAGAATAACCATGGCAATTCTTAAATGAATTAAACCCGTGAGCCTATGTCACAATTATGTTTCACTGTATTGTTTGACTTGCTGTATAAACATCCTAAATAAAAAAAAAAAAAAAAAAACATGGTTCCCTCCTTATTGACTCCTCCCAGGCTAAGTGGGCATATATTCTTGGGAGAAAGATTTACTTGTCAGATTTGTTCCACTTGTATCCAATCTTGAGAGATTTTATTAATAACATTATCTGTGACGGCGCTCCTGTAAAGATCTGATCAAGGCGTATTTGATAAGGTTCTTCCCAGTGCCTTGGAAGCCCAAAATAAAAATGGTCGATGTAGCCCCTGAGATCTATGTTGACATTATACAGTAAATATTGGAGTACAGATAGTCCACTATACAAAGCTCTCTCTCTCTCTACCATGTCTATATGTTTCTTTTCCAGTATATATGATGGATCTCAGGCTGGCGCGTTCTCAATTCAGCTACACGGTGAAGTGAAGGCGAGCGACTGGCACCTCCTGCCTGCAAGGAAGTTTGGAAAGGTGAACCCCACAGTCATGTGGTTGGAAAAGATGAGAATTTTCGATCCATATCCCGGATTTCTCACTGTGTCTGCTTTGAGTGTGAATTCTTCCAGTTTCTTTACCTGAACGTCTAAAACCTATTCAAGCCACTTGGAAGCTCCACTTGCAAGGTAACACCCAAAGACATGTAATTCTACAAAAATGGAGAATAGGCATATTCATTTACAAGGACTGGCTATATAAGCTATGATTGACTGAAAGCGGTATTATCAGCTATTACGACAAGAGAATCTTACCAAATTTACTCATATTATCACTTATATGAGACTAAATTTATCAATATTCTGCTGTTGTCATATTGCTTATACAAGAATTTAAAGTCAAACCGTCCGAGAGAAAACAACCGCTGCTAAGCAATGACAAGTGAAGGCATCGTAGGAAAGGATAAGACGTGGGTGTCCCAAATATAGAGAATATGATATATATTCTTTTACAAATACAAATATCAATTACTCAGCGAAAAATAATATCTAATAAACAGCAATTCCATTTACTACGACCACTACCACTATCAACCCATTCTCCTACATTGCTTAATTATAATTTACCACCATAATGATCAACAAATCACTATCTCAGCTTACATCATAATACTACATTACATCACCACAAGTTCATATAATATATCATGCCTTTTGCACTGATACTCAAACAATCGCCTAGCTCTTAGTTGGGCTTTAGTACATTCATCCTTGGAATATAAACCACCGAGACTTATAAGAAGTGGTTAACCCAGCTATAATTCAAGTTTACAGTTATCATTCAACGTTGTAAATTTATTCCAATAAAACTCCGCCAAGTCTTTATCAAATATGTTTTTATCGTTACATATAATATAGTTTCCTTTATACCGGGAGAGAGTTCCAAATTCTCAAACCAGTATTAAAACAGCTTCTCCTTATCCTTTCAGATCTAGGTATGAAGAGCTTAAAGTAAGGACCTTCGTTGTCTCAACAGTATATTATTTCTATTATCCACCAACTCATATCTATTTTAATGGAGAACATCAATTTACCCAGTGCTATCTCCCGCCTCCATTCTAATGAAGATGTACAACATACATAAATTATTATAATATAAATGTAGACTTTGGTGAAACTTGCAGTAAACACAACTGGACAAAACACACCAAAATGTTGGTCAAATAACTTTTTGATGAGCTGGAAAAGAACGGAACAAGAAGTAGATAATCTTCAGTTTTTACTTGTTTACAGAGGATGGAGCTTGAATTACTAGCTAGCGTCATGCACCTGTCTGTGAATTTTACCCATTATGTGATGCCTGGCTAAAGTTTCACTCTTCATATACTACTGCCACTCTCGTATATATATAGGCAGAATCGTGTTTACCTGCCTTGACATATTAGGCGGATTATTGTATAAGAAGTTTAACGCCAGGTGGAGCTCTTGTACAACCATGATTCTTCTTAATACGTTTCACCTACTTCTCTTTTACCTGCTTCTTATTTATACCTTGTTATATCAACACAGCTTGTTAATTTGTCAACATAATCAGCTGAATAAAAGTCAGATTGTCAACAGTAGAACTTTCTTTTCGTTGTATTCTCCTCCTCAACCAGGGCGTTACATATATATAATACAACATGACAAGAGCGGAATTACGCATATTTCACAGATTGAATTAGTACGTGTATACCCATATTTTATGGGAATTTCCAAACATTTGCAGCATTTATACTGTTTTCAACAATATAGAAACGGTCCTTATATTCATTATGTATTACAAATACAGACTGAGCAATCCAAGAAAAAGGCCAATATCAGCAGTATTAGCGGAGGGTGTGGGATGGATGAAGTATCAATTGATTGGCTATTGAAGGTCTGCATGACGAGGGAATCGCTCTGCACGCCCACTGAAAACTGTTTAATATTGCAATGTTTTCAACACCTGTTCCCCACAGGAGTCGATCACCATTCCATACTAGGATCAAACTTAATTATAATTACCATCACACATGAGCACACGTACATACATGCAGTCAGTCCCACCGCCGAAAATACTGGTAGGGGTAGGGCTTTTGTCTATATCCCGATTATATTAATAATGATAATAATCACGTCGATAATTTAGTTCTGTTTCTAGGTATTTATCCATTTATTTCATATTTTATATCACCTTCACGTGACCCGGAGGTCTAATGCGCATGCGCATTAATTAGTAGAAACCTCGAATGATTAGTAGTATACATAAAGGGGTCGCTGACCTTGGCCAATGGTAATAGCGTAATAGCCGATCACATATTTGTTACACAGGTTATACCATGTTCAGCAGGGGAGGGGGAGGAGGAGGGGGAGCGGGGAGGAGGTCAGCATGACTGGTTCCACATGGATGAGCATGGCTGCTGTGAGTTGGCGGCATATTAATATGCCTTTCGTGGACTGACTTACACTTATTCAAATACATAAACATTTGAATAAAGGAATGATTTATTCACGAGACATATTGTATTATAACTTAAGGTTACGTAATGATGATTGATATAAAAATCTGTTTTTTTAGTCGTGATACACAGTTCTTCCGTGTCACATCTCAACGCTCTGACCACCATACCACCATTTCGGTTGGAGATATTGGATAATAACTTTGTTTTAACTATATGATTAGTTTCATTTAAAAGATCAAGTGGGCTTAGGTTGCGACCTACACGCCCCATGATTTTAACCTCAAACATCGATCTGGACTGTGAAATGTATTTAGAACAAAACTAAATCACAATTAGAAAATTAGAATACAATAAAACTGTTGAAATCATGAAATCATGTTTTACTTAATTGATTTTTAAGGCCAATCAATGTAACCATATCGCTTCAATCATTGATTTATTTGAGAGAAGAATTGCATTGGGATTTCAAAGTCAGGGCGTTACGGCTATTGATATTAGGTAGATTTGGCATAGATTTGGGGATATCGCAAGAGGCGCTAGGCCGAGGGCATCTGCATTGCAGGCCTCTCGAGTTATCCCCACAACGGTAATAATGTACTTATCGTTAGTGGATGCGTTAGTGTTGTGTTGGTGCGTTGTGGTTGCTAAATCTCCCGGCCTATTGTCCTGTGTTTTACTGTAATACATGGTTTTAATACAGGTTTTTAAGGACTCCTTCAAATGATACATATCATATTATTAGCATATTCCCTCTGGATTCCCTCTGGTCTGGTGAATATAACATAAGCTAACATAACTCGAGATCAGGGTGTCGTTCAAGTGGTACACGAATATTCATATAACCTCGTGTGATTGGGGCCCTCTGATATGCAACATGATAGGTGGGATGGAGGCGATATAGATCATTAAAACAATAGATGTATGTAGACCATTAGGAATTCTTGCTTATCGTTGGTATTCACAATGGGTTGATGAATTCAGAATATGATTATCGCCAACACTTGCTTTGAAAACATTTTCTAGGAGAGGAAGTCCAGCTCCTAATTGGAATGTAGGCAATATATTGCCAGGTGGTCTTTATTATCCCAGTGCCACATGATTTGGCTCAGGCTTCCATATACCCTAAGCAGCATTGTCCTGAAGAAGAGCACAACGTCCATTCTTTACACTAGCTTGTTTGGAGGGGCCATTTCCCGAGATTCCGCGAGACTTCAAATGAGATATGGGCGTGGCGTAGTTTGACAGTTTGGCACTAGGGCTGATTGAGGGCAGGGAGGATCCCGGATGGAAAGACTCGATGCTGCGACCGATATTGATCGTCAAACACTGATGTACCCTTTCCGTCTCCCACGTCACTACTGCTGCATGACGTCACGATGCCCATATTAGGAAACATTCCCCTGTTTGTGGTATGGGGAAGGGTCGTCCCAGAAAAGGCAAAAATCTACGTGCAACCCACCAACATTTGCTTACGTCGGCAAGGGAATACTATCGGACGACAGGTTTTCTTCCGATAATGTACGACTTGTCATTTCAGGATCAGAGGAAAGTATATATAGTCCCGGACTTCTGGTTTATATACATGCAAAAATGGGGGTTATTAATCTTTTTAGTCTCTACCTAATGTGGTGGTTTGTCGTTAGAGGCACCGGACCACTCAAGGTAGAGACTAAATGCTAATAAAGCCCCTAGATAAATTTGAGATATTATTATGACCTTTAAGCTGCCATGATAATTGTACATCAGCTATGGGATGGGTATAAGTGCATGGTGTTTCTGCTCGTTCTAGATCAGGAGAAAGTGCTTCAAAACCTTATAATTATCGGGCGAATACAGAAAATAAGTTGCCGACATTCTGTCGGTGGCTTTGAAATTAGATGATTTCATCAATTCCATCTTTATTAAACTTTCAGTTCTCATAGAGTTGAGCTCTCAGCAATAAGGATAATAATTATGAAGGATGCAAAATCAAGGGATGCAAGAATCTACTCATAATAATCATATGAGTTATATTGAAACTAACAAGCAGGCGGAGATTATCCATGATGTGTATGAATAAAACTGCAACTCTCATAAATTGTGTTAAGAGCATAAATTTCTGTTTGTGGGAGGCCGGAACTGCTATAATAAGCTACTCTTAAGATGCTGCACGATGTGGCGCTCCCTGGCGGGAGAACCAAGCCAAGAGATTACAATCCTGATCTATTCAATTAGGGTCAAGGTGTGGTGGTATCAGTTTTTGCACTTACAAATACTTGTATCACGAATTTGAATGTTTTCCTCGGAGATTTAAATTCATCATTTGGCCAGAGATTTAACCCTTCTGTGGACACATTAATTACTGGATTCTGTATTTTGACAATTTATCAGGCCAATATTTTGTTCTCCAAATTTAGTATTTTTATCATCAGACAATATTAAGATATTACAATAAGGCATGTACGTTGTGCATTATCAGTTATAATACAGTTAAGGTCATTGGGATATGGGCTCCCGGTAGTATATTTGGTGAAAAATATCCATGGTCTTCCGCCCACTGCTGTGTCTATAAGGGTACAGAATAGTACTTTTATTTGTACATATGATATAAACGAACTGATGTAAAGCCGCAAAGATATTGGATACGTTGGATATCCATACATGTTTACCCCTTTTACCATCTAGTATGTAGCAGCTGCATTGGATTGTTTGCATTGGAAGTTGCCTAGAAAAATGGACATAACCCACATTGTACACTGATAAAAGCAAGCAAGCCAACCCCCAATTAGTCTCGGGACACTTCGTGCCATTAGCTTCAATGAAAAAGGCTCCGGAAAACATCTTTCTTTTTTTCGAGATCCAGGTTTGGACTCAGCATGTCCTGTAACATTTGGACGTCCGGGTCAATTACCTGTCAAGATAGTTTGGTCCTAGGACTCCAGCATCCGAATTATCACATCTCGGAACACACAGTTCTTAATTGTCTTTTGACCTAGTCCAAGGAGCGCGAAAATACGCTGGCACCATATTTCCCTACGCTTTTCCTCTCTCTAAAAGGCTCGTGAGTAGCACAATGCAATCCTATAACTCAAACGCTGTCCCACCGTTCTTGAAACTCTCTGGGCTATGGCAATAGTCACCATGTATCTTATAGCCATCTGTCTCGCTGTCTTCCATCATCTTCCCCATCCTCTATCTCTTACTAAGTCTCGTGATTACACCATATGTACCCCCACAAATATACAATGCATGCTCGTTTGTTAATAATGAACTGGCCATGTTTCCCCCTAACGGACACACGACGCAGCCCTCTCCCTATCCGAGTGCATGCAAGCAATGTAATAGAAATCGCGTTGCGCATGTCGTTAAAATCTATCTTGAGGCATTAAGATCGCTGAATGACAGGTATGTGTAACAGGGTACTGAAACTTCTGGGTTATATCGTTGTAGAGCAATGTAATATATGTGCCTTAATTTCTACCTCCACATCTTTCAGAAAAATACATTTTGCAGGCAGTTCTAGACCCGATCCTCAAGTGTATAAATCATGGGGATTCTGAGCATTCTTACGATGGATAATTGTAGAGTGCTGTCGCTAGTTAGTTAGGGATATTTTATACAATTATCCATGTAACTATTACTCCCAATGGAACCCTGGCTAAATACTAATTAAAAGCTTTTAATTCACATTACTCTAGACTCCCTATATAGTTGAGAATTATATTGCAAGCATTGCACTAACAACCCGATTCCGCTAAGTCCCACATCTCGTCTGTCTGACGTATATCTATATGATGTCACGTACTACTAGCAATCCCGGACATTATTCACAGTGCGGTCAATAAAAAACTGTAGATCATTGCTAACCCTATTCTTATGATGAATAACTTGGTACAGTGTAATTTGCTGTAAGCACTAGATAAAAAAGCAATGAGGAAATTTATAAAATACAAGAGGACTAATAGAGTATAAATATCTAGTCTAATTTCAGTTTTAAATCATCCATGAAGCATGGTTTGTGTTTCTAAAACATTTTCCTTGCATATTCGTACTGATAAGACGTAACTGAATCTGTAAAACCAAAATTTCAACCGCAAGAAGTCCGCCACACTTCATAGTGTAACCTCCTTTACAATAACACGCACTTCCCGCAAGAGACAAGTACTCCACTTTTTCTTTTCGAAGGCCACTCCACGTATGAAATTACAAATATTGATTTTCTCACATTTGAGGAATTTGTCATGCTGGTCGCCTTGGTTCCCGTGACAATTCCTGTTTGACTTGTATCGCTGGGTCCCTCTTCTGTATTTGTACTGATTTTTGTATCTTGCCTCAAGCTTTACGCACATGGGTATTTTTATTTCATAGTATGATATAACATCTTGGAAGATGGAGGGGAGCATCGACGATATTGAGACGACGCAGTGAAATGCTAGTTGTGACTAAGATCCAGCCGATCGGGCATATAGCTCCTTTCTACCTCTGAGACACGGATTAACAGTGTCGTTGAAGAATGTCAAGCATCAATAATGAGACCAAGAATAATGAGAATGGATCCATTTCGAAATGGCTCCGACAGGAATATTTATCATTTTATTGTGGATTTAGCATCGTAGCCATTTAAAAAACAATTTCACATATATATTTAATTATATAACCATTAGTTTACTATCGTGGAATCATAATTTATGATATTTTTATGCTCTTTGGCATAGCACTAAACTAACTTGACGCCCATTCTAATCGTTAAAACAAACTTCAATTGCCCGTGATACGTTTTTGGAGATAACAATGGTTAAGGTTCCATTATAATAATTGTGGTAAGGATGAGAATGGCCAGCTCGTCGTGTCGTGTAGTTGACATTTATTATGCAATATTTGTTCTTCATTGCATAATTATGTTGATTGGCGGATGTCAAATAAGTACATCAAGAGTTAGATAACCTTAAATGCCTACTATCCATTTCTCTATTGAAAACGTCTAATAGTACCGAGGGCATATATTTCACACGTATTTGAAGACTCGTTGTGTTTGTGCCTTGGTCCAGTATTTGTGGTGCGCCTAATGTAAGTAACAAGAGATATAATCAATTACCATTAAACATTAAAAGTATATGCTAACCATCGGATCGATTGCCTTTATTCGCTGCAGATTGGGAGGACAGTGGTGTTGCCAATGCCAAGTATTTCTATTCATGTAAAAAGTACAGGAAATGGTCAAAGGCTTCTGCAGTGCAGTTCTTCCAGCTCGACCTTCAACCAAGTATTGAAAGAATAATTACAATCAGTTACAGATAAAATGAATGGCTAATTTGATTATATATACCAGCATTGTAATACATGAAATTAAAATAGAACCTTATGTAAGCTAGATTAGTTACCGTTAATTGCCATACCAATCAACCTTTTAAAATTGGGAAATCGGAAAGTGAAAATGTTTAATTATGGTTATTTGTATTTTAGAAACGCTATGACGATGAAGTGATCGCAATAATGGATTATAGGTTAATCAATAAAAATAAATTAATAAGATAAATGTAAATAAATAGATTTAGTAAAAATTAAAACACCCACACGATACCATATATATTGAGCCTATACAAAGAGGTTCCCAATAAATATATACAAGCACAAGCAACGAGAGGAGAAGTATAAAAGTTGCAAATAAAAACAATCCAGGCAAGTAACTATACAGATATATCAGCCACACAACTAACGCATGTTATGACAAAAACTCAAGAGACAAGACAATAAATTGTCTAATTCTCGGAGACTGGATACTTATACGAAATAAGGCTTCAGAGACAATGACAAACTGTGCTTTGAGTGCGGACCCGCTGAGATTGTCTCTCTAGCTGGGGTGGGTCTCCATCGGAACCGCCTATAGACATGTCTTTACTCTTACTTATTTTACACGTGTGCGCCCCTAAGATTGATAGTGCAGTCACCGACTAGTACAGCTCAGTGTTTCATGTTTCCTTGATTAACAATGCTTCCTGTAAAGCTCTTAAAATGGAGACAATATCATACCCTTGGGGGTCTACGTAGACTAATCCCATTGATACGTCTGATATGTCTGGTTTTATTAGAGGGTCGAAAAGGCTATTGCATGCATCAAACAGTCGCACATTATTTGATAATGGTGAACTTGAGTATCCTCGATTGCATGCTTCATCGTCGTTCGTGTTTCAAAGAAATCGAATTATTCTTTATACTCCCGTTGGGCTTAATCATAAAACCAATTCCATTGCCACGCTTGACTATCGGATTGAAATGTCAAGCTACCCATTGATAAATAATTGGCATGATCAAATATTCTAGGATTAATCGAAAAAATATTCGTGCTTCTTGTTCTTCGATGCATAGGCATATTCCACCTTTCATCTCTTGAGTCCTAAAATAGTACTTGAAAACCATAGGATCATAGTTTGCCCATTAATACACAAATTGTGGTTCGCCGGACATGGGGAAGGGGAGGACTTCTTCTTCTCTCACAGATGCTTTGGCTGATATGAAAGGCTATTTATCACTCCTGTTGTTTCTCCTGAACCTTATGACATTAAATCACATCTTTGATGACGGTGCGTATACGCTCTTCAACCAAAAACGTTCTTCCTAACTCTTGGGACTGAATTCCATATCATCTAAATGTAACAGGCACAGGCTTTAAGAAAATGGTAAAAGCATGGGATCCCAGCTATTAAAAATAAAAACAAGAACCGATGTGTGTAGTTCTAAAGCCTGCGGATCTGGCGACAGTACCTTTTTCAACAAGACACGCTGGCCACTGTATTCAAAAAGGCAATTACCTTTTTTCTCCAAGGCCTGCATGTGCGATTCAAGCCCAAAGGACATCATAATTGTGTTGATTGAAAGGAGGAAGAACAAAAAGAAGATTTTCTCAGTTCTTTCCGCGCGGAAACCGCATACTTGGATTATATGCGCAGTTGCATTATCCAGTTAAACTCTTGATCATTTGATTTTGGTATCGTGTTTTAAAAAGGCATTTAACGAGAGGGTTTTGGTGGCATGAATATCGCCGCGGGTTCCGACCACGTAACCCGAAAAGTATTTGTCTGTCTGTCTGATAATAGATAATACTGTATTTTAAAAGCTCATACTTTTTATACCTTTAAAGAGTATTTTTTGCTCTTCAAGAGCCTAACAAATCAGATCCTGTTTAAACTCATATTGTTGCCCTTTTTCCATCGTTCGAATTTAATTTCTGTGGTTTACTTTCCTGTCCATTCACATTGCAAAGAATATATGTACACTCATGTTGATTGTGCATGGAGATGGGGTTGGAGCATATAGTTGAAGTAAATGCCGCATAGCAATTGAGCATACGAAACAACTTTAACAATGACACAAGCATACATACTGTTCTGGTTGCATTATATGTAATTGTGCTTTTCCCTCCAGGGATTTGCTGTATGTAGAAGGATTAATGGCCGGAACAGAACAATGCAAGGGAACAGCAATTGCGTCGGTTGAGTACGTGCATCTAACTGAAGAAAACATAGTGATTTGTCTCAAAAAGCAAATAGTTAATTATAACGTTACTACGTTATATGCTATTTTTTTGTTGATGTTGATAAATCCTTTCATAACGCAATTATTGGATGTACACATTAATTTAGGCTCAAATAATTCCATTATGATATCTCCGGAATATACCTTAACCTTAGGATTGATGTACTGCCCTAAGAGCTTGTTTTGACCACAACCTACATTTCCCTCACCAAACGCCCACATATTTTCGGGCCAGTTCTCCCTGACCTTCCCCTTTGACCAGATCGATACTTCTGTACTGGCATGGGAGAAAATACCTACACAGGTGGAGAAACCGCAGTCAGGGCGGGATACGATTAGGTAATCTAAGATTGGTTCGGTTCCCACAACGACAATTCTTCATTCACGAAATAAATTGTGGTTTTGATGGTAAAACATATGTCTGGGGCACACGATAGACAAGTATATATTTCATTTATATAGACTAGTAAAACTATCCTGATAGAGTAATATGCAAGTTAGAAGGTGTGGGAGTTTTTAAAATAATGAGACTTTTGGTTACTATAATATTCTATGGATAAGGATACCAAGACCCTTATATTACAATCTCATGTCTAAATAACAGTGGAACATTTACTGAACATTCTCATAAATGTCATGCTGTCAACCAAGACCACCACCAAATTAGTTACCTATTGCCACACCCATTTTATGTTTGATTGGCCAGCTTCCAAACGTTAGACTCAATTATTAAGTGCACTTTTAAAGCAGACCATTTGAGCAGACATGGAACGAAGTTCTGAATGATATTAATCATATATCAACATCACCACTGAGTTTCTTTTTGATGAAGCAAATAAGGGAATGATTTCGAATTCGTGACTTCTATCTTCCATGACATGACTGCAAGTTTGCCAATTTCTAGCGACCTTATTTGACAATATGTGTATGGTGAAAGAAAATATATACCAATGAATGTAATTCTGATACGATGCTCACACTTATTGTAAATACTGAAGTGCATGCGGATTGTTGGAGGCAATGGAATTAATGCTCTACAAATGTAGAAGCTACCAGACATTGCGGAATTATACATTGCTTATATATAATTACCTCTGAAGTCATAACAAGCGAGGACCTGGTCAATGTCTTTTAGGGTATTGGAATTGGAATATGATTAGGTTAGGACTGTTAGACAAACAGGCACTACTTCTCAGATTGGTGTGAGTAAAAGCAGATAGGTTTCTGTGATAGATGTGATGTGTTTCGGGAAAATGAGTCACAAGTCGCAAAATTTATATTTTTCAAAGAGAGTTATTCATAAGGTTTCTTTGTGGGAATGTTTTCATATTTGGAGTGCTTAACGCTGTTCGTAGCATGAATAGATGTACCAAATTTCGAGACAGTATAATAAATATATCTATGCACTTCTACGGTCATCATATAGAGTATATTTCGTTACTTTATTAGTAAATATCCACCCAGAAATATTGCAAACTTTGTTATCAAAAATATAAATATCAAACTTAAAATATATAAATACTTATTAGATGTCCTACTGTTTACCATCATTGGAATCCGCTTGATCTCATATTTCCAAATATGATATCTCAAAATCCATATTTTGTGACTTGTGACTCATTTGACTGTAACGCATCACACATATAGTCTTTAAACAAATAAGGGGAAAGCCTTCTGTAAGAGCTATACATGAGTTTTTTTAGGAGGATTTGGATGCTGGAGTTCGTTTTTTAAAAAGATATTTTATTGGCCTATGGTACAATGTTTAATAGGATAACAAAAGACGCATTATATGTATGGAAATGTCTATGACCTGAATAAAATATTTTCAAATTCAAAACAACCAACAAAGGTTGTTGTTTTCGTGCGTTGCCATGAAAATATAAAGACAAGTTTAACAAATGAAACTCACATTCTATATAAATCAATGCCCTCCTAGATTAGCACCACTACTACACAGATCATTAAGATCCTTGTGCTCTTGAGTATATATTTAGATTCACCAACCTTCCTACTAAATATTCATATCAGGTTCATACATTTTTGTACATTGTCGTGTAACCTCCATTCTACCGGCTTTGATTCCTTTTTATGTACTTTTTGTTTTACATCCATGTTTTACCACTGGTAGCACAATTGGGTTTTACAATCGGTGGTAGTGCACTATCATTGGTAACACACTCTGTGGTAGAGCACTGCCAGTCGGAGGTAGCCCATGACCAGTAGTGCATGGCCAGAGGTAAAGAAATACCAGTTGTAGCGCATATACTTGTATACAGGTATCACACTTTGATATATCCTTATGTAGGAACTCTCTGGGCCTCATACATATCTTCAAACACTCATTTCCATCAAATATAGAATTCCAATGTTATAAATCTTATGGGGGTTCTCCACCACTGGTATCCTTATATACATTACTACTTAATATATAGGCCTATACTAATAATTCAGAGTTTGTGATATAGGTAGAGCGAATGGAACAGAATACGTTCTATTCTTGTTGGGTTCTAGGAGTAGAATGCTTTATTTCTATGTGGTCATATGATGGTTACCCAGGCAACTGGGAATTGGTTGCCATGGGAACGGGTAGATAGGTGATCCTTTATGTCACTACAGATCCATGCCTCATAACATGACAACTTCCACATAGTGAGGTATTTTTATCTGCATAGTATTATAGTGTCAACTAGTGAAAAATTCTCGGAGTGCCAGCTCAGGGTGAAACAACCAATCAGACATCAATCAATCCCACCAAGGACTATATTGAAGGTTTCCATGTATAGGAGAGACAGTCCCATGGGAAATATTCTCCCATGACATGTTTTCTTGTCATAATTGTCATTTTATGACACAAAAATATGTATGGCAGAAACGGAGCAAGGCAAAAATCTGCAACACCTGCCTCACTTTTAAAGATATGATGTCTCTGTTCGCATCGTAGTAACCATTGATATATGGGTTTTTTTTGCAACGCACCGTGCATAGCCTGGTTGGTATAAATCAGCCATTTTGATACCATGGAAAGGAAGGACATAGGGGAGAAAATAGGAAATGGTCCACATGTGAGCGTCAGCACATTTGGCCTCCTTGCAGCAAATCGAGGCACAGCAAAGTATCAAAACTGGCTAGAAGCAATACTCAAATATGGTTCTAAGCTACATGAATTCATGGCTATGGCCTCCATCGTATGTATATATAGCTATGTCTCCTCCAAAGCAGTAAGTAAAGACTATCTCCATCAGTCATTGATTAGATATGAGAGAGCAGTCACTATTATAATACTGTGATGGATGGGGCCCCGTCTGGGTGCAGGTGGAACATAATCTAGCTTTAAATTATTTCTCACTAGAGAATATGAAGGCATTCCAAGCCAATCAGGATGACATTAAAATAGGGGCTTCAGGTGTCAGAGAAGCAATGAGCACGCACATCTGACCCTCTGTGGGACTTTGATAGGTAGCCCTCTGACATCTGCTGGGTGTTTAATACTCCAGCCATCCCAAAAACTGGCAACCTTAATGTACAAGAAAGCACATTTGTGCCCTTTGCCTTGCCATAGATCACGCAGCCAAATATTGGGCAGCACCTACTTTTTCTCTTCAGGAGTGGAAGGGAGGTCAAGAAGGCAGCCGCCTGTCCCCATTTGCTCAGTCAGCAAATTCTTCAAAAGGTTTTCCTGTTGTTTCTGAGCAAAATGTAACTTCTTTTGCATGGTTGCAATTGACTGTGAATAATCAGGGGGAGTACCATCTAGAAGGCCAGAAATCTTAGGTTGGACATCAAAGGTATAGACTCATTATCTACACTGCAACCCAGGTAACACATGAACATTGGCAGATTTCTGGTCAAACGTCTGTCAAGGTCGTTTTTGTATACTCGTAACAACGTTGGAACAACATCTGGATATACCTTGGTTGAATGTTAAACAGATGCTGGACCAAAGTTGGGCAAACTTCACTTTATCACATTAAATTAATCCTTTGGTATCAAAATGACATAAAATATCATGTATCAAATTCGTGTGCGTTTGCATAATTGTTTCAACGAATGAGGAACTGGGTTTGTAATCAAACTTGCAACGTAAACTTGCATCAACCAATTCCAATTCCAAACATTTGTATCATAGGAAGGTAGTTGGATGAATATTGATGGTGGCAGCGGATATGGGATGGGCAAATTTAAGACCTTTTTAGGAAGTCCAAGTTCTTCCAGTGCAAGCTGATACCTGAATTATGTGGTAAACATTCAAAAACATTCAGATTCAACATAAAAATAAAGTTTTACTGAATAGGAAATCACATTTAGGTGATTACATTTAGCCATAAAATTTGACTATGACTATGATACCCCATCTACTCCTGTTGCTACTCTATTGTTACTCCTCTTTTCTCGATATGATCATATTATTACAAAACCATTTGAGATTCAATATCAAATCGCTCTGCTTATCAATTATTCAAATGAAAGGTAATATCATATTATATGCGGAGCTTATGCATGTATCTGTATCTGTAATGTGTTGCTCCTGCCCTCGTTGTGCTAACAAAATCTTGTATTTGTATAAGATACATTCTCAGCTGTGAAAATACCTGAAATATGAGTACTAACTCTAAGTTAAACACTTAAAGTCACCATCCTTTTAGAAGTTAGCAATCAGATGAAGAAAAAAGGAAATATGAATGCTGCGCAACTCGTGCAATATTCATGATCCTGTTGGCAGCATGATCCTATTGGGCAGCACCTACTTTTTAATCTATTACATCTATGTAATAGATGGTATAATCCTATATTAGTTTCTCTTCTGCCACCTTGGTTATTTCTATAATTCCCTCATCTGTTCTCCTGTTAAAGATACATTCTCAGCTATTAAGACAAAAAAATTCGTACTTAATTTACTCATATTATGACATATGGGACTGAATTTGTCAATACAATCAAATGGTTCCAAATGGAAAAATTACATTTTTTACATACTTTCTTCAATAGATCTTTCCTGTGTAGTCTTACCTTATAATCAATGCTGTTATGCTATCAGACGGTTCTAGGCCATTCCCCCGCCAACAAACTCCCCGCCAAACATTCCCCGCAGACATTCTCCCCGCCCGTCATTCTCCCCGCCAAACGACTTCCCCGCCGACATTTTCCCCGCCAATAAATCATTAAAATTTGAATTTATCTAGATGCCAAAGAATGATGAAAATTTACTGAAGTTCTCATATATACACGGATAACCTCACCATTGAATTTATTTGTACCAGTTAAGTGGGAATCGACCATAAAAATCATGATGTGAAACGCAGCAAAGTGAATGAAGTTAAGAATAGTATTGGGTGGAATTGTAAATTGTTTTTAGTTTCTAATTCTTTTCATACAAATAAACAATTTCGTTTTCTATTCGATTGATCAGCCATGTAATACTATCAAATTCTATTATCAAATTCTAGCACCAATTATCATTATCAAAGAACATTGTTATACACCACAAGTTCAATTCGATAATACTAGTACTACATGAACTGCATTATAAGCATATCAAACTCCTAAAATACAACATAACTAATCAAACATATCCTGAGGAATTATAGTGATGGAGCAATTGTTATATAAGAATTGTATTGGTGCACCAGCAAATTCTGGAACCACAATAGGAAAACCAGACATCAAGGTGGCGGCTGCACACTAAAACAATAGCGCCCCCCCCCCTCCCTGCTCGTCAAATAAACATTAATAGTCAAGAGATACATTTAAAACCCTTAAATTACTTATATAATATTGAGCGGAGATGAAACCATATATTTAGTGAGTGATAGTGGATTAATTTAATATGTATATCACTGTACATTATGTATTTTACCCATTCAATAAGATCCCTACTTTATATCAAGGTATTAACATGATGTCATAAGTCTTGGACGATAATTAAACAGGAATTAATGTCGGGGAAAATGTCGGCGGGGAGGTCGTTTGGCGGGGAGAATGTATGGCGGGAGATTGCGGCGGGGAGATTGTCGGCGGGGAGAATGTTGGCGGGGGAAACACGGAACACCCTATCAGACTCTATATTCTGAACAAATGGAGTGGGTATCCACTTTTCAATACCTACGATGGATATTTAGCAAATATTATCATTAGAGCCATTAAATATGCTGAAAATAACTCTTCAGACCAAAATATCGAATATATAATCCTGAAAATTACTTAAGATTACATGGAAATACTTATTTATTCATTCATATGCATGTGCCTATACGTTCATATAGCATAATTCATAACAAAATTATGCACTAAAATGTAATACTAAATTCATACGTAACCGTCAGTGATGCCAATAATATGATGTGGTTTAATAAACAAAATCATGCAAAAATGATTTCTGTATGCTTGATGAAAGATGGACACATGGGTGTAATGAAACAGAAAGAACAAAATTGATCAATATTCCTAATTGATCTTGAGATCTTAGGTTTACAAATGGGGAAGTTTTGTCCGTCACCGTCCATGACGGTCCCCGGCACCGTCTGTGACGATTTTTCTTCATCGATTTTCATAATGATCTTATGGGAGTAGGTCTATATCCCATATACCATTTGAAAGGGTTTTCATGGGATCATACAATTTTCATTATCGGTTTATTGTTCTACTAATGAATGAAATTTATATTTATATTTATATTTTTGTGACCATCACTGTCCGTGACGCAATGTATTTGAGAGCATATTTCCAACAGTTTTCATACCTAAGACCCTGCCCACAGACAGCCGATTTGTCCCCCGATTGCCCCCCTATTTAGATCTCTCGATTAATCCTGTGACTTCATTTCAAATCCTGATTTATGATTTTGAAATAACATAAACCAGGATTGGAAATGAAGTCCTAGGATTCATCGGGAGACCCAAATCGGGGGACAATCATAGGACAAATCGGCTGTGTGTGGGCAGGGTTTAAGATGCGCAGTTTCAGGGTTTAGAAGAGTATGATATAAATCACCTATGCTAGCCATTTCATTTCATTTCAATGACCTTTCTAAAAATACCCATTTGGAACCGTTTCATGAGAATCGACCATATTCTGTTGCTATTCTGTGTTTATACAATAATTCTAAGCCGAATCGGCTGAGCAAAAACGGCCGCCGGTGAGCGATAATGAGTTAAGCCTTCGTAGAAAAGGAGCTCAGCGGGTCCCCGAAATACAAATGTGGAACTTTATGAAGGTAATACGTAACTGGTGACACTACGGAAAGTGAGAAGAGGAGGATTTAAGTTATAATGTTCGCACAGACGTACACTCACGCATCAACTATAAGTTATGAAAGTCATGCGAATTAAACGCTATTAAACGGAAATAATATATGTGCATATGGACACGAAACATCTAGGTATTATGTCCAGATTATTTCCATTACATTGTAAAATATCAAGCGTTTATGTCGGGTCCTTATAGTAGACGTTACAGTCACTACGGAAATTTATTTATTCATTATTTTTAAAAATTGATTTAAATAATGCATGTAGTGTTTGCAACTTTGAAAAGTATTCAGTCATCTATTTATCATATTATATGTATATATGTCATCGAAAATTGAACCCCTTCTTGCATGATATCATTGATAGATACAATTGCTATAGTAGTGGTCTGTCACACCTGAGATAAACATATGGTATTATTATGTTTACCATCGAACATT
Source organism: Sthenelais limicola (assembly GCA_942159475.1). Taxonomy (NCBI): domain Eukaryota; kingdom Metazoa; phylum Annelida; class Polychaeta; order Phyllodocida; family Sigalionidae; genus Sthenelais; species Sthenelais limicola. Next base: position 53,870,038 of record OW804095.1, on the reverse strand, counting down.
GACACCAACTTGTATGGTATCATTGATTCATGCAATTTGTATTGTAGTATTCTGCAATACATGAGGTATAGATGTGTTTGTTAATTATTAAGATATGGTGTAGCTATTATTATATAAGTTTCATTTTGCAACGCACCCCTGGAGATCCCTCCGAATACCCCAGGCACCCATAATCAATTTTGCTCACCTCAATTTCAATTCCCCCACAGACAGTGTGTACAGTGTGCTTGCTGGTCAACATTTAATAAGCTGTTGAGATGTTTATCTAATAATAATTCATTATTATTTATTATTTAAAATGGAGGGAAGAGGCCTAAACTGACTCTAAACAATTATTCACTCCCTTGGATGAACATCATTTCACAATGGGAATCGATACGTCTTTAAGAAGATGAATTATTGTGTCAATATTCCTACTGCATGAAGTTGTCCACCGAAACAGGGAGCATTGCGAAATGTCTTTAATTTACCCGATCAAGAACTCAACACATGTAATCGCGTCTTCACAATACTTATTGATAGGGTTTTCTTCTCTCTGAATATGTAGGCTCTAGGACAATTATCGTATAAGGAACCTCACCAGTCTCGTTAGTGCAATGATATTTCCCTTTTATATTCTCCCAATTTCTCGATGCTGTTCTGGAAATTAAATTATGCTGCTCACTCTAAGGCTTTACATACAGAAGATGAAGGAGGTGCTTACACTTAATTACGGAATTGATGAACGTTAATTCATACCAAAAGAAACGAGGGAAATAGTTTACAAGTCTTCATGAATATCAGAAACGGTTCTCAAAGAAAAATAAAATGATTGAGATGATAATGAGGGTATCATTAATATAATCATTATCTAAGAAATAAGGAAACGAAAAGATTCATATCACTGACGGCTATTACTGACATGTCTTTCTGTAGATATATATAAGATTTCTGATTTAGAATAGAATACACATAAGAAATGGATGCTTCCCCACTGCTAAGCAGGTCTTCCAGGCAATCCAAACCTATAATCAAATAGATATACAATAAAAATAGTTTCTATTCATTTTCTTGCCAGCTTTTGTCCTCTATAACCTTTGCACGCATTTATATAAAGGGTTAAGAATTTTTATTTCCAACAGTTAGCGTCAGATTACCTTAGATGACGTCTATACTGTCTAAACAAATTCACCGAAGCCTCATTCACTATAAATATTCTCCATGCTTTATTTTGGGATTCTAGCCATCGACCTTATCTTTTTTTCATCGTCATTTTCACTTATGGTTTGTTTAAAAAGAACCCTTCTTTTAATCCATCTTGCACTTGTCTTGTGACATTTCACAGCAATATGTTGCTTTTTGAATACATCCGGGTCTAGTAAAACATCTGTTTCTTGGATGGGACAACCTGCGTTCAGTAAATGTCAATCCTTGAACTTGAAGCCTGAATTGGTCAAGTTAGCATGCCATAAGGCAACAGGAATAGTCCACTTTAATCGGGTGTGGTCAGGCTTTCATAATTTGTTGTGTCAACAAAATTCTTTTTTACTCAATTCCTTTGATGCTGTATTTAACGGTGATCAAAGCGCAGTTGTATCATTTCTGCTGTCATTCTAAGTCATGTCTGAAATAATTCTGAAGATATTAATTTCATCCTCAGCGCTCTGTCGTGGAACACTATTACTCGAACTGAAATATAGGCTTTAGTTGATGTATGTTTCGCGTCGAAAGAAAACGGATATCACTATATGGGAAGCTAAGCAGACTGCTTGCCATGAAAGTGCGCGCGCACAAATTGACATATTTGACATGCATGGACAAAAGTGTCTTCCGGTCAATTAATAACCTCAGTACTTCCACTTCCACTTGCAATTAAAGGGCCTCTAGGCCGCTAGCATATACTTGGGATTTTATCGCCCCATGAATTCTTCTTCTATTACTTGGCGGACGGGACTGGCGGGAAACCATTCCATATAAAGTAACAAGAGTTCCTGAGCAACGAAATGAACAATAAATTGAACACTCTGTTGGGAACCGTCATATATAGCTTAATATTGTTGGGGTAGGGCTGAAGGTCAGCGTTTAATGCTTTCAGATTTTGACATTGATTCGTATGCCCTCGTTGAATTATTAACGACCGACATTGAGAGCCTGCTGGTGCACTATTTGGTGTATAATCCCGAGGCGAAGACGAGCGAAATGGAGGTCATTAATCCTTTTAGTCTCTGCCTCAGGTGCTTATAGCCCCTTGACCATTCAAGGTAGAGACTAACCTCAAGCAGTTCTTTAACAGGAGCAAAATGAATTAGCATCACAATTCATTCATTCATTATATAATGGTTACAACACAAAAAAAACTGAATCAAAGAAAAAAAGGACTTCCAATTGTGTTGTTGCTTAGTAGTATCCTAACAAGAACTGAAAATTGTTCTTATACCCAGGAGAAACGTCATGATCTATGAAGCGTCGTCCCCGTTTCCTCTGGGAACAACAATGGTGAAAAGTCCACACACCCCACCCCAGTAAATAGCGACTTCCTCAGCGTATCATTATGCAGATTCATTTTTTGATAAGAACCGAGTATCAGCCCAACGAACCATCTACTGCTGATGTAGACCACCGATAACAGATATATCCATAAACATAGAACGGGAATTGGTTCTGTGGTGCATTGGAAATAGATATTAGAGACATACACAACTTACACTCATGCATGAGAGCGATACAGTGGTCTATTTTCTGTATACATTCTATACACATGTAAGCTACAATTCCTTTTAGTCAAAGTAAATCCAATTTCATCCCAAACAAGGAATAGCTTAATAGAATATATTAGATCTACATACGGACGGCCGTAGAGTTATTTATTCATTGCCTGGAGGTTTTCATTACCACTCATGCGGTATTTCCTCCCGAGTAAGATCTCAACGTGAAAATTAATTTAGAGACGACACATGAACAGCAATTTATCTAGGCTGTCTGATTAATTAATGCTGCGTTTGTTTAAATAATTAGTGAGATATTACTATGCAAAGACTATTGTAGATGCATGTGAACCAGATAACACAGTATGTGGTGGACTCTCTACTATACAAATATACATAGCTTGTAAGTGTGACACAGCCATCCTGGCCTGCGTTCTATCAGCACCGTTCTGAATCTGTCCCAACATGATCTAACTATCGGAAGCCTCCCTACCACTCTTCATTCTATAGAGGACGAATTGCCTTTCTTATTTGGTCGCACACCAGTCTCGGCTGGTGTATGCACGGAGGAGCTGGTCTTTAGCACACGCACTGGTCGCTCGACCCAATCTAGTTATCAGTTGCTATCAACGATAGGGCGACGTGACTCTCCCCGCGGCTGATCGCGGCATCGCCGACGATCGAAGGCAATTGGACGTGTAAACATTGGGGGCTCGCGGGTGTGTCGACTCCTCATCGCATACAACTCAATAAGGCATGTAATCGCGTTAGCATAGACATGAACCAAACCAGAGACCACATGCCGAAAGCAGGCCCATGTGTATATATATACTACTATCGATACTTATGGGATGGCACATTTTTATTTTCACACAGAGACGTTTAAAATTGAGCATCAGCTAAATGTAGATAATTTGCAATTTGCCCATCCCTCCCTACCACCACCACCACCACCACCACCACCACCGCTGGGAGCGTACCATTGTCTCCCCACCTGAAAGACATTGAAATTAAGTAAAAACATCCAAATTTATACTAATGATTGATAAAAGCTTCCTTGGAAACTATTTTATTTCAGTTTTCTATTGCGGTGTTTTCTGATTCATTTCATGTCGCAGACTCCATAAAATTAAATTAATTTGATTCCGTCTCTGAATCGTAGTTTGAGAAGCGATGGAGACAAAGAGAGTCGAGGGGGCTTCACAAGTTTCCCACAATTGAGGAATTTAGCAGAGATTCCCACACAATTGACAGCTAGAAATTCTAGTAGAAGGTGTTCCATGTTCCTTAATTTGGTTTCTTAAGATTATGCCTCTTAAAGCTTCAGCTGATTAACGTCACCTAGATCTTTCATTTACACAAATACTGTGGTAATTACATGGGCTAATTTACTTTCTTCTTCGGATGGTTTATTTATCATCAGATTATGATTGATTACAAATCTAACTAGTTGAAATGCTAGAGGATGTGGAATACTTGGATCAGACCTTTAGCTACATCATCTACAAATATTAATGTCTCACTGATTAGATTTGTTCTTCTTTTTGTTTACGTTTTCTTGTTATTATTTGTTCACATTTTCATTCGGCTGCATGCAGTTATTCATTTCCAATATTGAGTAAAAGCACAATTATTACCAGCTTCTGGCTAAAACACTAACATTGACGGCCTCAGAGTATTATATAGTTTACCAGTCTCTTTCAATAAACCCGTCGTTCGTCTATATTTTGTTGTAGAGAAACCCACCCAACGACAAGACATGTTGCATGTTAAGGATCTCAAATGTATGTACATGTGTACTCATGGGTAATCAAGAACAAATGTACCAGTATGTCCTGATTTAGCTTGATTATATTGTTGTATTATATATAGCCGAATGGTTGATTACTACCCCCACTACCACCCTCTCTCCTCTCTCCTCTCACCCACTTTCACTTCCTTTCCTGCTGTGTCCTTTACTCCTGCCCTGAAAGCAGACACATGTCTCTCACTCTTCCTGACCCCAACCACCCACTTTCCTATCATATCACTCCTTCTATACCTTATGAACCTTTTAGATAATTCTTAATCAATTACTTTTCTATATCTGTAGTGTATGTGTCATACATGAAATGTTTCTTTGAACCTTTTTCCGATTATTGAATTTGTACTTGTGATGGATGTCGGAAATAAAGCTTATACAATACAATATTTGTAGTGTCCGTGCCTCCAGGCCCGGGCACACTGCAGGCATTATCGCAGACTTGCGCTTGCTTAGCGCAGCTGCAATCTGGAGGCCACATAGTTCCAACAGTTACTCCAGAGAACGTTCCTTTTCAGCACCCAACATCACTGATGATGGATCATCTTGTTTGTTTGTCTATTTCTTTATTTCAATAAACTTTCAACTTAGATTGATGTTTTGAGCTTGTAACATGGTAGAAGAAGGTTGGAATTAAATACTTAAGTCAGCACAAAATATGTATAATACTACATCTAACATTTTGTTACCATCATATTATTAATATATGCGCTATATCCAACAGTTAAACCTGTTTTTTTTTCAGCATAATTTAGTAGAATTGACTAAATGTCCATAGATTGAAAGAGCTGCTGATTTTGGTTCATATTTTGAGGATCTCAGCATAGGGACATGCCATAGGGAAATGCCATAGGGAAATGCAACATATTGTGTGATGATTGATTAACCTTGTTGGGAAACAGCTGGTTGGTAAAGTTTGCCTTCATTCCATTTTATGACTTATATATGTGAGATTCTGAATCATGTTTAATATGTTTAATTATTATATTTTTCAATTTAAAAAGACTTTGATCACTATAGAGTAGTGTGACTAACATCTACACACTGTATGAAATATGGTTTGACAAAAGTAGGTCACTTACTCAGGGGTGAACTGACAAGCAGTTGCACCATTGGTTTCCATCAATTCTCTCATATAACCCAAAACATTTTGAACAAGTTATAGCAAATTACTGTTTAAATTAACCAATACTATCTAAGATCAACCCATTGCCAACTATACTCTGGTATATCAAGTATTTATAATTGTTCAGCTTCATTTAATACAATTTGCTAAATTTGTGGAGTAGCCTATGGTTCATATTTTTATCTGACCCACATGTCAGGCATGACTACACAAAATTAACATATCCCCAAGAATCGTTGCAAAGTGTTCTAATAGGCCAGCGGCCAAGGGCAAAAAACCCCACTATTTAAGAAGTAACCCCTACCCATCGTATAATATGAGGTATTTGGTGTAGAATTTCATGATTTTTTTTTGTATTTTAGCAAATAATTGGTTTTTAGTGTCCCAGCTGTTATCAGAAATATGACCAAACTTCGGAATAATGATGGTGTATATGAGCGCTGTTAGCAGTGTTCGAATCAATGACCTTGATCAAGGTCAGGATCACCAAATATGACCTTGAACTATAAAAATAGCAAAATTCTGGGATTTGACATTCTATTTTCTCTTATGAAAATATGGCAATAGGGGAAAATGGTAACCTAATTCATACAAATAATAACTGGCATTACGGGAAAGAAAAATAACCCATTTCTGGTGTCATTGGAATGTCCGTTGCCATAGTAACCAAGCCTAACTTTTCATTCTACGCTAAATTTTGTGTAAATCTGAATTACATACAGCAGTCTGTATCTTTTGAACTATTTATTTCAAGGCTACAAAATTTAAGCATATGATAGATTTCTAAGAGTGGTTTCATTTGAGTTCTTTTTAATGACCTTTATCAAGGTCAAGGTCACCATTTTCAAGGTCAAACATTGATCAAACATTGATCATCAAATTTGAGCCTTATGTATGTATCTTTGAAACTATTTATCACTAATGTACATAATTTATGCATGTGAAAGGGCACTAACAACACTTCTATGGAACATGTTGTCAATGACCTTTGTCTAGGTCAAGGTCACCATTTCCAATGTCAAACATAATTTTTTTATCTAGAGTTTAGAATTAGGTATATGTTATGTATCTCTGGAACTATTTATCTCTAGGTTACACAATTTGAGCATCTGATAGGGTTCGAGGAGCACTTGCATTAGATGTCTTGTCAATGATATTTGTCGTGGTCATGGTCATCATTTTGAAGGTCAAACATCAGATTTTGGTGTAAATCTTAGTATTAGGTAAGTTTCTCTGGAACTATTTATCTCTGGGGTACACCATTAAAGTATGCGATAGGGCTCCAACAGCACCTTGTTAATAACCTTTGTCAAGGTTAAGGTCACAATTCTCCAAGGTAACATTTCTATCAAGCCACGATTGGTGTGCATATCCACAAAAAGAGGGCCAGATTGGCCCATGGCATATATATGCATGGGTAGATTTCACTAGCAGAATCTGCTTTTCGAATGCACTGAATTTACTACGCTATTTTGATTGGCTACTTAAATCTAGTTGCACCAATCTATGACGCTTATTTCAATGACATCTTTTCAATGACGCAAATTTGAGGCGCCTGCTTTTCCAAGTCTGGGGTTTGCGAGACATAAATAAATGGTAAATATTGGACAAATAATGTTTAAATATATATCATGGCATAAAAATAGAGCTCAACTTGAGCAACTACACATGCATTTACAAAACGCGTGTGTCTTTTGGTGCATGTCTTTCACGCATGCCTTCAGCACTTGTGAAAGATATGCACCAAAGGACACATTTTGTGAATACATTGTTGCATATGTTGCATACGTTGCATTTAGTTTTATAATCAAAAGACTGATGAAAACTGATATCATAACTGATAACATGTGGTGCACTCTCAGAGAGAGATATACCCTATAATTGGGTACACGGAGAGTAAGAGTGCTTCCTTTTCTCATTCTATGTTCACCACGTCTAGGTAGATTAAGCTCCAAAAGCTGGGTTCTCTACATATATATAATACTTAATTAATTAATTTCTATCTCATTAATAATTTATTTTTTCCAAACTGCCGTCTCTTCATTGTGTCTGAGGAAATGCGGCACGTGGTCATACATCATAATATGAAGCACCCCATCGGTTGATTGATAACCATTGCCAATTTGTCACAGTTGGTAGCAAGTGGTCCATTAATAAACTGTTTTAAATATTCCCTTCACTTTCCTTTTTGCCTTTCCAGCCTGTGTAGATATGGTGGGACAATGAGAATCTGTCAATTACCTCTTGCACTCCAATGATCTCATCAATTCTAATTTCATTCTTAAAAATATTTTGTTCCTGACATGGATGACAAAGGACTGTTCTCAGAAAACAATTAGGATAGTTACCTGGGGCCTCACTTGATTCATCAGTTGAGGCCATAGTGATCTTTATAAATATGATAGACTTTTCCTTTTTAGCCCCCCCTCCCCGCCCCCACACATAAAAGATCAAAGACTTACCCAACTCTATATTAACTAGGACTTTATTTATAGATATTATCTTCCCTTCATTTCATGGATAGCCCATGAGTAAGACATATGCCAATATCACGAGAAAAAATTATTATGTCTATTGGGGCATTGGTCCCAATAGATATTCATATAGTTTGACTTAAGTCTATTTGAGGGGATATTCCCAATTCATGAAAGAATCATGAAAAGATATCCAAGAAGTTGCTTTGCAATATTGTGTTCCTGACATAGATGGCAAAGAATTTGGGGAACTGTTCTAGGACAAAGGCGGTTTGGTTGAATGACCATGTTTTCAATATAATAGCTATAATAGCTAGGAAGGTGGTTTCGTCCTTTCTCTTGGGAGAAGTCTTCGGGGAATTCGGGGCAGTCACAAGTTACTCACCCTTTTTGCGTGAAAATGAACACTCTTATGAACATAAGTTACGATAATTAGTTTCCGTTATGCCTTTTTATTCCATGTAATTTACATAATTAGAATTATAACGTAAAAGAAGCGGGGGAAGTCTGTATATGGTCATAATTGATGCAAACCCGTTATATAATGAATACTCTCTGTTATATCGTTATCACATATATAGATATGACACATGACATTCAATATGAAACTGTATTAATACTGTTGCTTTCGATGTAAGTGACCACAAGTTCAATAAATGGGTGGGATCTAAGATTTCTGCAACATTGACGTGATTCTCAGCCAGTTTCCCCCTTCTGGTCCGATCTCTGAATCATCCACAGACGATGAAAACAAAGAAATGGCCAACGAACAACAACGAGCAACATACCGACCTGGTAGATATTGATCTTAACGCTCTGTATCTTCTTTTTATTTCTACCTTTTTGATTATTGTTGGATCCGGCAGGCTAAGATGGACGCCTTTTCCTGTCCCTGAGGGCCGCGTGGGTGCTTCCCTATGACGTACGACCCTGACCTCTGCATATCATAACCCTAGCGGTGATAAGGCGCAAATTTCACATGCGTAGGCACGACTGATTCGTGTGAATGGGCATCTTAGATCAGGAGAACTGAATGCAATCCAGTCGCCCTTATTTTGATAAAAGCGCTGGTCTGAAGGATGTTCACGGCCAATGCTTGGTGCCCACTAGCCCATTCGCAGCCAATCATCCAATGGCGCTTCATGAACCGTCTCGAGCGTTTCCATTATTAGCATATTGTTCCACTTCGCCTTCTAAAAGGGTATGAGTTTTAAAGTCGATGGAAGAAACCCGGTGGAGTAGATTAAAAACTGTGACACATATAATACTTGACCACGGGATTCTGAAATAGTGTCAAGATCCCCCACGTAGGCCTAATGAGGCACGTATAGACGATTATATGCGGCATTATATGCCACCCACGTGCATTTATTTTCCTCCGAAAGGCGATTTTGTGCGAAAGATATTTTAAGCTGGACAGAGGCTGGCCTTTTAAGGTTTTCTGCCTAATACTAGTCAACGGAACTAAACATTGTATAAACAATCCCTGCTCTCGGATCCCGCTGCCAGCGATAATTCATATTGCGCCAGTGGCTATAGCGGATCGAATCAACCAGCAGAGTTTGGGACTGGGCGCATAGCTCAACCTCTCCGATCGGTAATGTCCGCATATCTATAATATATGTCGTCTGGCACATTGACAGGTTTAATTATCGGCATTTGGTAATGGATATTTGAAGTGATAAACGATTCCAAAATTATAATATAAGAACAATACAAGACGTATCCAACAGGAGCAGGGATGCAAATTCATCATTCAGAATACGATCTATAACCGACCACGGGTGAGGGAAGTAGAGTACCACAATTTAATAATATTATGTGTTTTGCTATTGTTTGATAAAATTATCAAGAACCCTGCAGGGGTAAACTGACTAACCCTCCATCTACCACAATTGAGAATAACCGTATATTACAGGTCTATGTCTCCATGTAGGTATTGCAACTAGGAAGGAATTGAAAAAGCAGATATATAGGCAGCACAACAACATTTACGACAAATATTAATTAGTGTATCACAGAGATGATTTTACTGTTTTTTCTCCGAGATAACGCGTACCTCTTCATACACCTAGAGGAGGCTCTACTGTATTCTCTACTTGACAGGCTTGCAGGCAGATAATAATCTTATTGGATTAGTATATATTATATCTGATTCCAATTGGGATATGAACTAACACATTGATCTGTTAAACAATATTGTCACCCTCAGGAAATCCTTAAAAGGCATGTTCATGATGGGCAATGAGATGAAGCTTCTGTCAGTGCGACTGACAGTAAATGGCTGTGGAAAAACGTGGAAGTGGAAGACGAGCCTCTGTTTTCGCATTGTTGAATTGCTTTGCTGATTATAATTGTCAGTGGGATAAATAAATGCTCACAAGGACATTGGGCCAGAACAATCGCGATTTTAGTTTGGTAATCAAGCTGGCCTGTTATGAGAAATGAGCATCACATTTTGTAATTTTCGGATTATTTGCCAGTAGCTGGAAATTCTGTTTTCGTGACAGCTTTGAATTTGTTCACGTTGCCTTGTTTGAAACGGGCATTACGCATACATGTATACGTGCATCATCCCCTCCTCTGCCCGCCAAACCAAAGCTAGAGCATTATTGAACGGTTCTTCGCAATGTCCCTCATCTTTCTTACGTTGGAAGTTCTTTGAGTGTATACTCAACGAGTGATGTATCGTCGTTTACTTCCCATCCGCTTGTCAATCCACTGACATCGTTACTGCCAATATTCCAATAATCCTTCCTCCACACTGGTCATTGATTTATGTTTTAACCCAAAGAGTTATGCAACCTGCATGGCAGGATGACCTCCACCTCCTACCCACTGAACATACATGTGTATAAGCTAAATTCATTACCGTCTATACATGTGTACATAGTGTCTCTGGCACGAGGCTCAATGTAAATATTACTATCATTATCATGGATCTATATACTCTCCACTGAATTGACCCTCTGGTCTATACATAGATGCGGTCATACATATTTTGGCTTCTCTGATTATTTTTTATTCAAGGGCGGGAGAGCTGAGAGGGAGGCAGTTTATGATCTTACCCAGGAAATAGAGATAGAGAAGTATCTATAGGGAGAGAGAGACAGAGAAAAAGAGACAGAAAGGCACTTTATGGTCTTACCAATTCTTCTCTGATTATTGATTACCGGTTCAATATGACTCCTCATCCAGAGATATTTCCAAGTAAGTTACTATCTGGTGGGATGGCGAGTCCAAACTAGATATTGGTGAGACTTTGAAAATAATCATGTTTCTTATCATCTCAACGCAACCTCCGTTGTTTTGAATTTCAGCTAAATAAAGATTGGATCAATTGAGTGCTGACTTTGAATATATCTATTTTGTTATCGAATTTATGACACGTTTGTCATGGCCATATTTTGCTAGAGGAGAGTGTGCTTGAGATGTCCTGATGCCCAATAGACCCCTGCCACTCCCCCAGAAGTAGAGAAACCACCAGACTCGGCAGAGTCTAGATTGCACAACCAATTACGAGGCAATCAGTTGCTTGAATCTCACTAATGACTTACTAAAGTGGAGGGAAAAGAGCGCAAATGCAGTATATTCCTACCTGAACTTGATATTGAGTGTTCAATTGATTCTACATTCGTGTTTATGAGGGACCGATGCATAGATTACAGAATCTACTGCATAATAGGCCTAACCTACTTTACCATTGCATGCTTTTCCTACTTGGTCATTGGTTGTTGAAGGCGCTTGATAATTCCTACATCAATGCGAGGTAATTATCCTGTCATATTCGCTCAATATGAGTAACTATCTGCCAAAATGTATGTGTATGCTTGTCCAACATAACTCCCCTTTCCATGTATGTGTATCTACCAGCTCGACCCAAAACAATTCACATCTTGATGATCTGGTACATTCTCCGGCCAAGAAAGCTATTTCAAGCCTTATCTTACCCAACATCCCTCCCCAAAAACAAAGGTATATTCCAGACCCAATAGCCATACGCATATTCTTCTTGTAATATCAATACTTATGTCACCGTTGCGTGGCCTTGATTATACCCATAACCATTAAAAGACGTTAAATTAGTATAATTTGTAGAATTCGTAAATTCTATCATTTGATGATATAAAAATGCTTTAGGTTTTAGTATAAATCGACCATTAGCACATCATTTGTTCATTATTAGACCTCGACATAAAATTTAATGTAAATACGAATTATATCCATCTTTATTTTGCACAGTCTTTTAACATAGTAAAATGAGTCAATGCAGAAAGTAATTATAGCCTATCTAAAAATAGATACCGGTTCTTTACCATACAGAAAGTAATTATATCTAAAAATAGATACCGGTCCTTTGCCATACTTTGAGGCCAATACACTGGAGGAACAAATTGCCCCGCACATAAAAAGGGAACCCTTCGAACATTTCTTCCGCGATTCCTGCTGACCTGTTTTCTCCAAAACCTCCTATCGGTATACACCAGTACCACGTCTTGCCACCTTATCATTGACAAATGTAAGGGTCAGAAGTTCACTTGTGACGCTTTATTGTCTGCCTCAGTCATCATGCCTACGACTTGGGCACGGGTATTGGATAATCGGGGGTCTGGCAAATGTTTAGTAACATAGGGTTGAACTGGATCAATAGTTCAGATACACTATGTGCCTATTTATAATGTTTACCCGGTTGTAATAACTAAAGGAGATTATTTTTTTCTAAACAAAGCTTTACTACAATTGTCATATTGTCGAAGGACTAGAGTATTTTTGTCCGGCTTCATGGAATCTCATATCGATTAATTCTTCCTGGTACTATTTTTGACAGTGGATTATAATTATTCATTTCTTTTTATATTTCTACTCAACGAAGACATATATGTTCAAATCTCTGGCTCTCTACTGAATAGAGTATCTGGAGAATGTACAGTATATTTTAGCACTCAAATTAGTTTCATCCGAGTATATTCCAGGCTACATATGCACTGCCTACAATCCCAAAGCAATTTGTTTGGAACCAAGACCTTGTCCCCTTAGGCCTTAAGGAATCTTCTACATTGTGGGAACACGCCAGAACGGTTAGATTTGAGAAATATATATATATGATTCTGCCTTAAATCGACAAATCAGACTTGGTTTTTGAGAATCAACAATCATTATTGGCTTTTTATGATCGACAAATCGAGGTTGCCGATCTTATAATCAGCAAATTGACAGAGGTAACCAGTGGCAAATAACAAGATAATTTCCTAAGCGACAAATGACAAATGTTTGTTGATATTTCGGGTACTCGAGATCTTCAATTGACCAGTAGAGCAAAGAAGTGCCAAGCTTGAGAAAACCTGGAAAACTGCTTGACCTCATCACTTAAAAGAGACACTCCAGACGCAAGATGTCTCTTCTGCTTCACCCCCTAGCTCTAAAAGGGTTCTTCTCTTAGTTATTTACTAGGTTGCCAACTGAAGCTAACCTCATAGCGAACGTCATTGCGAACGTGCCACATGCGAATGCATGACAACTACCTTGCGAGTAAATGTACATTATATAGTTAACACTTGGAAAATTGATAATTATCACTTAAAAACACTATCATATATTAGAATGAATTATGTTGAAAACAGTAAAAGTATAAAAGGTTAAGACTAGGGCTACTGACGAAAACATGGATTAATCCAGAAGATGAGTGTACCTTTTAATGGCAAATAAAAAGATGTTTTCATATCGAATCAAATCAAAATATGTTGTTCTCTCACTTACACCCTGCTTCCTCCACTTGTGTGTAACTTGTAAAATCAAAAGCTTTTGATTTTTGTTGCGAATGTAGACAGGTTGCGAACGGGGTAGAGAACAAATTTGACACCCCCTCCTCCACTAATGCACACCTACAAGCAATTGGATTGGTGATCGAGCCTGGTTATATTCGCAAGGACACTCACAATAACGTTCGCTCCCATTTGCAACCTATTATCCTCCCCTTGCTGGTATGTCCCTAATCCCCAGCATTGGATCGAGCAGACTCCTATACTTGAAGAACACAGCTCTGAATTTACATCTAAGACAGACTTACATTTTACTTTCATTTGGAAAGACTGAGCGGATTCTTACATCTGTAAGAATCTGCTGAGATGTCTGAGAGGATTCTTACAGTATTAGGAATCTGGTGGACTCTTAATTACTTGCTTCAACAGAGCAAGATTCCTGAATTTAGAATAGAGGGTATTCAAATCTGGTATGGCTAGTATGTGAGGTGCTAGATTCTGTTTGGCTCTTGAATTGTAACTATACCAAATACAACTTAGAAAGTGAGTCGCTACATTAGCCCCCCCCCCCCTCCCGCCCCCACCCTCATCACTATTTCAATTTCAATTTCAATTTCAAACATTCTTTATTGTCTTTTTTGGTACAAAACAATATTGGCTATCCAATTCTGGCGTGCCAGATCTTCCTATGGGTGCCATTACATTATTTCGTTTCAGGGACAATGATTAAGAAAACAGTCGAGCAAAGTAGAGTGAAGTAAAACGAGTAGTAACAAAAATGAACTCATCCTATGATGAGGAACGATACTTAGCTTCGTGAGCTAGTTAACATGTAATATGTATATGAAGTAAAGTTACCGGACAAAATCACAGTAATGTTGATTTATGACGAGATTCGAGATTACACATATGTACAAGTGTTTACAAGTTGATAGAATCACAGACGACAGTATACTCAGATTAAAAATTAAAGATGATAATAAAGTATATTAATACTATTATGGATACGTGTATACAGTATTAGTAGCCGTGATAGAGCAAGAGACATACATTTCAAGTACCTAGAATTTTTGCAAGAATTCATAGGTTTACTAGCATATTAGCTAGTTGATTCATATGTTTGGCATCTATAAATATATATATTTTTAAAGACATCCCTCCAATTGAACCCCAATAGCTTTTTATTTCTATGCGAATTCTGTTAATGTATGTATAATATCAGAGCTTACAATGTAGGGAACAGTTTGGTACAAATGTCACTTCTGAAAAAAATGTTCGGGTTTGGTAAGGCATTGAGGGTGAGGAAATAGCTTGTCTAGAATCAGAATTATAGACCTTCTAGATTACTTTATAAGATTGATATCCAAATTCTATTGATGACATGATGTGTTATAAATGTTGAATTATCAAATATCTGGCCGCCCTAAATATGGCGAGAGTGATAAAAAAATATGGCCAGAGTGATGACATATACGAAAGACTGGAGCGTATACATGATCAGTTAATTGCCATGGTTACATCGGTTCGTAAATCCCATGTATGACTCTTCAAGTGTAACTATACCAAGTATGTATATAGAATTTTTATTCAAGTTGTCAGTTACATGAATAGGACATGCGAATCTAATATTAGACAATCTAACGTTAGGTCTTCCATCTGACCCTAGAAGTATAACTTAGGAAATCGGGATTAAAGTATATAATCTCTATATTTTTAAAAGTATCCATGCCATGGGCTTTATTTAGTGCAATTATCTTTAGTTGCAGGCGAAAAGACTGGCTGGTGTCTGAAAGCCAAGGCGAAGGCAAATATGTATTGGGCTAATCAATTGACCAAGGCGAAGGCATATATATATAATATATTTATATTATACACGTATTGGGTAATCAAATCCTCGAGAATTATGAATAAACAGTTGTATTGTGGTAATTGATTCCATATATTTATAGTCAAATGGTTGGTGAAGACCTATGAATAGAACAGAACATTGGTAGGGAGTGTAAGATGTTGCAAAGAGAGTGCACCCGCCCCCCCCCCCCCACTCAGATATATTAGGGTGACACCAACGCTCATTCCCTAATTTCAAAAACACCCCCTTATCTCCGGAAATACCATCAATTTTAGACCCCCCTTTTCAAGGATTTGGATGGCATTTCCCCCGTTTTTCTACCCCTCATCCAAAGTAACTGGCCATTACTGCCTTTCTCTATACACCCCTTTTTCTGTTTTTCTCCGGCCCACCATACAAACCTTTTTCTGTTTTTCTCCGGGCCTGCCAGTACACCCCCTTTTTCTATTTTTCTCCGGGTGAACCAGTAAAATACACCCCTTTTTTAAGATTCTCAGGCCGGAGACAGCTGCCCCAAAAGTACCCCTTTTCCGGAGAAATCGGGAACGCGGGTGCGGTCCATATCTACCTCAAGTGGGGGGGGGGGGGGGGGGGGGGGGCGGGAGAGTGCATAATTCAAGGTCATGCAAAATGTGTATTGGAGTCATCATGATCAATTATAAACAAACAATTGAGGTTGGAGGATAAGCCTGTAAGAGGTCTAAGCAGAGTACGTTTAGTTTATAGAAACAGCCTTCCTATCAACTAAGAGCACTCAGCGGAGACCTCTTACCTAAACGTAGAAGACCCCTATTAGGGCTGAAGTTGCCAGATGCCAACAGCCAAGCACCATGGCGCCAGTGAGGAGAGATAAATGACCTGGATCTGAATGTCCCACACTCTATGGCATGAAGACTCCCTGGGTGACTCTCCTCAGTGGCTTTTTCAATTTTTAAACAGATTTATTTAGATATTAACGGCATTGAGAAATGGTACAAACGAACAGCAAAGAGTGGGCTACGACCATGCAGCTGTGTGCACCAAAGCCCGGGAGTGAACACAGGGTTTCTTATTGTTTACTCAATCATACACCAGGTGGCCTGCCTGTCAAGTGCCTGTAGCATTAGTCTTTACATAGACCCATGCCCGCATATAGGGTCTATCACAGACCTACCTACGCTCATGTAGAGCTGCATATGGACTAGTAGCATTATACCAACTCATCATACCAGTACTGGCACTAGGGTAGATCTTGTGCTTTATCTTATCCAAGTCTATATTTGACTCTCGTTGAAAATGAATACAGATACACACCCTATGGGCGCTGAAACACTTTCTAAATGACTAATAAGCGCTGCTTAATAATCGTTTATTGACTTACGAAAATGATACATTTATCAAGTCCTGCATTTGCAACGTTTAATATTTTTTTATTTTAATAGCTTTCATTGACAGAATTTTCACATGCTGTGATATATCTCATTCTTCAAGTAAACAATTTATAAATAATACAGTGCTTCCTAACAGCGTTTTTAGATAAAGATTCAATTTCTTCAATATACATTCCTTTTCACATCGTCGATTGCATTAGCAACGTTTAATTATCAATAATTGCTGCATTGGCAACGTTTAATTATCAATAATTGCTGCTTTGGCAACGGATAATAAGCACTGCATTAGTAGGGAAACATTTAATAAGCACTGCATTAAAATCACTTCATAAACACTGCATTAACAACAGTTGAGAGGGGTTGCAATTGATGCAGTTAATAAGGGCTGCATTCAGCATCTTTTATAAAGGTCTTCAAAGGATGCAATTAATAAGGGCGGCTTTTGTAGACATGAAACTATGACCTTATATTATTTCATTCAATCATCAATCATCTGTTCATCCGTTTATGATAATACAATATATAATTGTTTGTCTTTGGTAGCTTTTCTGCCTTTATGTTTGTGCCAGTTCTCAGGTAGTTCTTCAAGGATTCTCGAACACCTCCATCGCCAAAAACAGGTGCCTGTATTTTTTAGAAGCATCAGGAAGAAACTAACTATTTATATAAATTGTAGCCTATGGATATATTTGCTGTTGTTATGTATTTGTTAATACTTTTTATTATATTCAGCAGTCGGAAGGTCTAAGCTCCCTTAAATAGGGAGGGTTTCAAGCCCTATGGGACACATTGGTCCTACAAAAAATAAGGGTAACAATGCACCATTATGTCAACGACTGGTGGCCCCTATTTCTGTTGGCTTTCACTTAAATGGATCACTATAACTGCAAAAGTGGAACATCTAACGTTACACATATCGTCAAATAAATATGTGGCTTTGTTTTTTTGTCAGATGTGTTTAAAAATACAGAATAATGTTATAATTTTTATATATCGGGCTAGTATAACACATTACATACAATACAATATGTAGTCAAGGAGGAGGTGGAAGGGGGTTAAATGGGAGAATGATACTTTAGGTTGGGTCAGGTATAATGTTTAGGGTTCGAGTGAATAATGTTTATTTACACAGCTATTTACACAGCTTTATCCTTAGACCATTAATATATCTTAGAAAGTATAAAGAAGCCTAATATGGGTGCTATGGCTGATTATTCATGTATTGTGAATGATGGCCCCAAATGGAAAGATCCTTTGAAACGTATAAGAATATAGTTTAACAATAAAAAAAGAAGTAACACGGTATACAAATACATAACGAATAGCATCCTGTGATTAATCCGGTATGATCTTTTCAATTGTATTGAAATTGATGAAAGTATTATATCTCTACTATCCAATGTCATGGTAACATTGCCATGGAAACATTCTGCATGAATAGCATCACACTGGCCAAGGGGTGGTGGGGTACAAAGCACTTTTTAGCATCAGATGTACTGAGTCAATAGCTGCATGCTTGTGCAAATCTCAAAATGCATAAAGTGGTCCCCCCCCCCCCCCATTTCATATTGGTTAATAGAACATTGCCCTACCTGTGATTGAGTGAGAGAAAGAACATACCATTATACAGAAAAGTTTTAAAAAAATAGATCAACTCAGGTTAAAAGAAATATATAGAGAGATCCCCTTGTGCATTAGACTCACTTGTCAAAATATATACAGGTCTTAGAGCAAGAGAACTTAGGCTAAGGTTATACATACATTGATGCTTTCTATCTGTGAATGATGGTTGAATATACGATGGATTTGCATCCAAATAGGGAAGTATATGGATATTGAATTGAATTGATGTATCCTTAGAGTCTTACTCTAAGCAAAGATACTAGGATCTTTGCTCTAAGGCTGTAGTATGGTTTGAGAAATGCTTTAGTCAGCAGTTGTGAGCAACGTTTAATAAGCGTTTAACGTTTGCTGCCAGCACACCCCTCAGAGGGAGCATTTAATGAATAAGTCTGGACTACTGCCAGCGCTGGCAGTGGAAAACCAGCGGTCAACAACGATGTATTATGGTAATAATTATGGTGTGTGTCCATAGGGCAGTACCACTAAAGATAGACGCAGATACTCCACTGTAGTAAGTATACATGCAGATACACCATTTGATTGAGGATACATAAGGATACTCACATAGAGGGGATACGTCAGATTTCTAACGAATACTCAAAGTCCAGTGCTGAACAGTTTCTATGGTCACCATCATATATGTAGTAGTCCCACAAGGGATAACCATCTAACTCTCCCTACAACATCAGAAGGAGCTAGCTGCTAGTCTACTGGTCATTTACCAGTTCCAGCAGGCGGTGACATGAACCAATGGGACACCACCATTGGACACACCACTTTACCAACAACAGCCAGAAGATCACCTCTAATGTTAACCCTATATAATATTATCATCATTATTGTCTGAAAGAGATTTTAATAGACCTTCCTTCCACACCAATCAGACTCTGGATTATTTGTTCATGTGCTTCATGTAACTAATGTGGCTGACGTCAGCTTTATATTCATGTATATATCACAAGGACATGGACATTTATTCTATAGTACGAAAATTAACTCAAAGGTCACTTCCTCTTCTCTAACTCCAGTACGTTCCTCCAATGGATCCAGCAGGACAACTTTGCACATTTCTAGTCACTAAGCTCCAGAAGCCAGAGCATTTCCCGTTGGTTCCTGGTGTATGTTAAGTATTTTGATGGGTTGAAATTGTGTTACTTTAAAATGTTATGTGTTGAATTCTTACCTGCACAATTGTATTATAAGATGTGTTTGTATAAGGAACATAAATACTTTAAACCAAATCCGAGGGTTACGATCAGTCATCTTCATAAATTTGTGCATATATTTCTTCTTTGAGGAGGGTTTGGGTAATGGTCTATTTAATTTCCATATATTGTAACATGCCTGCTGATCACTGCAGTTGCTGTTGATTTCTCCTGACCAAATCTACTGATCGGCCCAGTATTATAATTATGTTAGCTTCTCTATGTATAGACAATTGCCTACATCAGGCATACTAAGTGTGAGAATCCCTTAGTACCCAAATTACTGTGCTTATTCAAGTATCTGACTGATTCTAGGTGTTGTATACTATGTTTTCTTAACTTACCTTCTGTCCTTGTAGATTTATTTATAAAAAAAAGTTTGTATTTCTCTATGCATTATTATGCTCACTAATGTTTCTATAATGCCAAAATTGCTGTTGGGCATTTTCATGAAACTCATTGTGAATGTGGATATACATTATTTAATAATAGGGCCTATTATTTAATCTCCTCATAAGACTTACAAGGATCTCCACTGGTATGGAATGAAGAATTCTGATAATGAAGTGTTCTAGTATAAATTATTGTATTTGCTTATGGCTTCTGTGTGCAATTCATGTTAAGATTTAATTTATGTTTCATTCATTTATTCATTCATTCATTTAACAGAGCCCTGTGTCTTAAAAATTTGTGTTGAAAATGTGGAAGTTTAAACAGGGCTGCCCTTCTTTATATCCTTTTCTTTCCTTCCTTACTTGCTTTCATAGTCTCTCATCTCTCTACCCCCTTTCTCTGTCTCTACCCCACCTCTTTCCCTGTTCTATCTCGAATTATATCCTTCTTTCTGTCTCCCTCCGGCCCTGTCTCTATCTCTGACACTGTCTTTCTCTCTCCGTTTCTCTCCACCTCCATCCTTCTTCTTTTCCACGTTCTCTTCTTCAACCACAAATTCAATCCTTTCTTTCTCCTCCTTCTTTAACTACACCTCCAATACCGATTTCTCTGCCTGCCTCCTACCCACCCCAACCCTACTCCTCCGCCTGCACCTCCACCTCTTCCACCACCACCTCCTCCTATACACCAACTCTTCCCCTGTTTCCTTCCTCTTCTCCTCCAAACAGCCGCACCTGTTGAGTGTGTTATCATGAATTAATTTTTGGAAATGATCTTAGACTAGTTCTTGTGGGAAGATGTCAGAACCACATAATCATTGATGCACATGCAGTAGATTAATATTAAGAGGGAATTATGGCAATAGTAAGTAATACTTGAAAAAAGTGTGCATATTTGCTTTAATAATTTCTAGGTTTATTGGGTACGTGGGTTGAATCATAATTCTAAAAATGGGATGTTATTGGCCGTTACCTATATGTGGGCGCCAAGAGTCTAATTCAGCTCATGGGAACTATGGTGTGCATGCTTGTCTTCACGATAAGTCACTCTCCATGCTCAAGATATGCCCTTTGTTATATTGTTTATACAAATTACTTATCAATCCCTGACATCATCTTTTAGAATGTTCGCAATTACCATCCTCTCAACATATATATTGATTCATAGCTGATGTTATATAGCCCACAGGATCATTGCGTGTTCATGTGTAAACATGAATTATATACACCCAGGTCAACATAATAATATTGAATCTGCTTGGACTACTGTGCTATCCAGCGATCCAACTTTGTCATATCCAGCAGACGCACATTGACCACTAGTGCGCTTCTAGATCTGTCATAACAACTCATTAAAGATTTGACGGGATCGCATCTCTATCATTAGTTAGTTGGTGAGTATAAATATAGAAATGGAGCTCTTCCAGATTTAAGTCAGCAGACCTAATTTTTGAATGAGCACTAGTCTGTCCTAGCCGAACCATCAACCCTATACCTGGCTACAATGTACGCGTGAATAGGCGCTTGAATGGGTTGTATGTACAGGCGTAGTCTGTCCTAACATATATTGCTAAATCTAAAACAGAACTGACGGGTGACACACCAATTAATAAGTCCAACACCTGCGTTTACACGGTTGAATAATTTGTAATATCTGATACTCAGTCACAAATGGGTGAGATGGAAATACGGGTGTTGCGGGGTTGTCTACTCATCTGTGACGCAGAACACGGTAGTTGCACGTCAGACCTCAAGCTGTTGAAATACTTAGCATGTCGCCATATACAAGATAGAGAGCTCTAGCCCTTAAGGGTGGGTTCCATAGGCACACTAGGTACCTCGCTACTCCTCTCGTTTCTTTGGTCCTGTCGTAATAGCCCTGACACTTAGAGTAAAGCCTAACAGCAATGCGGTGAGGACAGAGTGTCTAACCAGGGTATTGTGAGACATTTACATATTTATCTAATTAATGCAACTAAAATATCAAGAACATCAGAATTTAGAGCCGTAAAAATTAGCACCAGCGCAACATTCTCTTTCGAGATTGCCTATACTCCAACAGAAAGACAGAACTCGGAGATTTTTGTCCTGCAAAAAAGAGAAACGAATCAAATCATAGATCACAAATTTCAGAAACTTTAGGCTGAGAAAAGAATTGTCCCTACAAAGGTAACTCAATCATATCCTCATACATACCCTTGGCAGAAGATATGAAAAACGAAAATCTAATCGATTCAAATGTTCAACGACCAATTTAACTACCTTGGCCTGATCATGGAGTGAATACCCACAAAATAAAGGTAGTACTACTTGAATGTGTTTTTGTACCATGTAGTTTTACAAAACAAAGAATCCATTATTATTAGTAGTAGTATTGCCGTTCAATATGTCAACTTTTCATATACTACTTACATGTGTGTGTATAGGTACATGTGCTGCTGGCGTGCATGTGCATGTGCACTCTTCATGACCTTTATAAGTGAGTGAGTGAGATTGGTTGCTTAACGCCCTTATCAACACATTTAGTATGGTTATATCATGGGCGGGAGAGCTGAGAGGGAGGCAGTTTATGATCATACCAAGGAAATAGAGATAGAAAAAGGGAGAGGGAGACAGAGAAAAAGAGACAAAAGGCACTATATGGTCATACCCAGAACCATCATGACCTTTGTTTATACAATGTCTATATATTGAATATAATTTGTGCATATAATTATATCGATTAAAAGTAATGTATTCTTATCCACAAGGTGGAGCTACTTTTCTGGTTAAAATTCATTATTTTACTACACTATCTAAATATGGAGCGTGGTTTTGAGATGGTTTTAAGTTTTAAAATATTGGGCTGCAATTTTTTTAATAACGAAAATATTATTCCTAAATTTTCAGAATGTATGCAGTAAAACCATAGCTATATCTATATCTTCATACTTATAAAAGGGTAAGCCTTTTCTGTTTTACACCCTCATACTCAGCCATTTCAATGCTTCATATGGAATTTAGTTCTACTAATCAAATGATATGGGTCCTTTCTGTATTAATCTAACAGGAATATATCACGACATTGGAAAAAAGACAGTGAATATCACCTATTTATATTCTAAACAAGTTGCAGTTGATATTTTATTATTCTATTACAGTTTTGTTTTCAGTTACATGTAACCCATAGTCAAGTGACAATTATTGTCATAAGTAAGAATATAATAATTATCCTGACTCTTATTGGTGGAGCACTTTTATTGGAGGTTATACGGTAATCAGACAGTCAGTTGATAGTCTTATGGGCAGAGATGGGCAAACTTGTTACATAACACAGCCATGAAGAGTTGGTGATGCATTGCTACAGAAGCAAGACCAGTGAGCTTAGTGAGATAATCGGAGATGTGATCTTAAAGCCATGCTCTCCTGCTGCTGATTTATCTGAGATTAACACCATCTGTAATCATATCAGGATGGGTTCAGATCAGATTCTAATCAATGATGGGTGTATGTCTACTCTACTGATACTCTATTTTCAGATTACCATAAATCTATGAATAAAAAAGGGGCATAATGCTCATTGCTGATTTCTTGCTCTGGGGTTCCCTGACCTACTTCATCATTGACATCATGCTCCAAATGAGCAAGTGAGTAACATAATATTATGGGAGAGGGTGAAGAGGGGTAGGAAGAGCAAGATTGAAATAGAGGGAGAATAGTATGAGGAGATGGAGATATATTTATATGGATTGTATCGCATGAGAATATCGGGACTTGTCCACGAAATTGTATGCAATAAAAATCTTTAAAAAGTATATATATCAAGGGAGAGAGAGGCTAGGGAGGTGGGCGAGAGGAAGAGGAAGAAGGAGGGATAGATACTCAGGGAGAAAGGAGAGAGGAATTGAAAGAGTAGCTGTGGGAGAGGGAGGGATGGAAGGAGGATGAGAAAGGGGGATAGACCTTGGGATACTGATATTTAAAGAATACTATCGACAATATGTGCTTGATGGCGCCATTTCGAATGACAACCATCACAGACGGGTACCATATAAATAAGAAAAGATGTATGTTTCAAGATGGACTAATTCATTGTGTTTGGCATAATCTGAAGTATTATCATTAATAATTATTTAATGATTGTCTGGCTTAGCCCCGAATCACACTAAGCTCATTTTCTCTAACCCCCGACCCCCAACCCCAACCCACTCCGTCCATCATACATATATGTACGTCAAGCAGGGCGCCCCATGTAAAACGGGGAGGCAACAGTCTAGAAAGTATCCGCGCGAGAATTTGTGTTGTGTAGGTGTATGGTAACATCGGTGGCTGGTTAGTTTAGTAGAATATTTTCCGGCCGCTGTATTTGTTATATCGTTGTTGGTATCGTTGATCAAAGCTTTTAAAATTATGGTTTCGGCGACTGCAGAGCCGGGGGACCCGGCTAAACTTGGCCACTGGGAACGAGTTGACTCGGTGTTTTGCTTGGTCTGCAGGCGTCTTTATGGCAATGCCATAAAACCCCTGCAGATTTTAGACTTCAGGAGAAGAATCTATATTTCGTTACCTTTTTAATGGAATAATCACGGAGTTTCTACATGGAATATGACAGCAATACATGCACGTGATAATCCTAGGCTAGTTGTTTGTTGTTAGTTGCAAAGACGGAAGTGTCTGACCGGAAGGAGCGTGCTCAATACACTATGAGAAGCCTTACGTATCATTTCCCATACATTTCAGTCATGTGGCCCAACTTTCACGGTCGGTCGATCGGCCGATATGCAGTCCCCATTCACGCTAGTGTTAACGTAATTTGAACAAAGATTGTCATTTACTTGTGTGCATTTCGGTTAAACTGACTTAACTCAAGTATAGCTTTGTTATTTTGCTGGCTATTGATGTGCCTGGATGGATACGTTTGTAGGAAAATGAGTGCGAGAAAGCTTTTGCAGACCCGGGGCCCCCTCTCTAATAATCGCTGTACATTTATGGCGTGGCGTTCGCAATGTTTAGGTGAATAGCATTTGCTTATTGAAATAAGCGTTTTGCCACCGTTCGTCTAGTAATGTGAGTAGTAACAATGGGCAATGAGAACACCTCAATGGGAGCCTCCAAAGATTCACTGAGTTGGATTGTCGGGGAGACAGACACAACTGTTTATTTATTTTATTCCGATGGTTGATTTCCTGGGAAGGTAGGTTTCATAAAGGATGACAAATCAGTGTGGAGGTCGGGCGAGGTCGGGCGAGGTCGGGCGAGGTCGGGCGGCGAAGTCCAATTCGCTAAAGTGTGTAGGAGGCTTTAATTGTTGTGCCCGGATATTGCTATCAATAATGTTCAAGGATTAAGGATTAAGATTTATACCCCAGAATTTGTTACAATCGCGAGTCATGAAATAATCTTAACTGGCTTATTACTTTTGATTAGATAAGGCCTAGTGATCAAACCTAATCCCAGTGGATCGCAAATATTGCATCTTATTAAGCCAAGTGTAATGAATCATCATGAATCTAATAAGGAATAAAGAAATTACCTTAAACCCCATGTTGGGCAAGTGTGGCTCTAGACCTTTCGGAAAAGCCACTGGATTACATTTTGCGCTCACTACCAACAGGTACATACCAAATGCCTTGTAGCTTCAAAATAAATCGTTTTGCTGATTTGCTCATTTTGTTTCAGCGCAACGATTGTTTCTAGGTTGTAATGTAAAAGTCACAAAACAAAGGGACTCGTACTGTCGTGGACTTCTCCTGGAGTTGTCTTGTAGCAAGGTACCCCGGGTTACACCTACGCAGTTATTATTATGCAGGAATGATTTGACTCGAAACAGAGCTGCCATTATCCGAGACCAATGAGTTGTGCTCAATATGCAAAAAATCTAAAATTATCTTATCTAAGAACTGAAAACTGTGGCGATGATAGTCATTAGTCATGAGGTTTTAGCATGACTTGACATATTTCTTTAATGTTTTCATTTACTCAAGACAGACATGTGTCCCTCTTAGAATTGGAACTTTTCCTGCTGCACGAATAATAGATTCAGGTAGAATTAACCTATTATTTTATTCAAAGGACCGATACCTCTGATCTCCTGATTCCACGTTTATTATCCTTTCGACAAAGTCGTTGTTTTGGCAAGTGCTTCGCCTCGTTAGTAGCATGCACGCCAGCAGGAATCATGAATTGTGCCCAAACATGATGATGGCGTGTCACAGCAAATGACATTGGATTGAACTTTAAATCTCGTTTTTGTCCAATCTATACTGTGAATATTCATCCTATTTTTTCCATAATAATATTATGCAGCCTGTCTCTGGATTGTTAGTAACAGGACAGGTTAAGTTGGCTCGACTTCATCCAACTATTCCATTCTTGGTTCGATCTTTTCTCTTGATCAGAAATTAAATTCCTGTTGTATTCTGACCCACCAATGCTTGTGTGTCCAAAATCACAACGACTGAGAACTAGTAGGCCCTATACCCGCTAAATAGCTTACTTTGTTCGGCGTAGGAATGATATAGAGTTCCTTTTGATCAATATACCATAGTCAAACTCCATGGATGGTGAATCCTGACCAGGTATTTGCTGCTGCCATCATGTATCATGTTGTGAAACTAGGTTACAAGATCTGATTGAAAATACAGCAGCAGCGACCTTTAGCAACACTTCCTAGAATCAGGATATACAACGCACGTCAATAAGCGCAAAATATAAAAGGGAAAGAAAAATAACTCAATTAAGGCAAACACTATAAGCTTTTTGATTAAAATATATTTTTATTATCATTTCTAGCTTTTTATTTTTATTGTCTGTTGCTATGTGCGTTAATATATTCGAATGAAACAATTCACATTTCACTTATTCTGTTATTAACTTCTGATGTATTCGGTATGTCATTGTTCACCATTTTGATCACTTTTCCGGTCACAAAGAATTACCGTTCCTCTTCACAGCAACCTTTGGAGGCATTGCTTGGAATCTCAAAGTAGTAGAAGGGAGTGCTTTGATCAGGTAAACTCCTGTAGGATTCACATAACATGTGAATGTTTGGTTCGACATGAAATGTCCCAGACTATTCCCGTTGAATACCTCCATAATATCATATCCAGAGGTGTCATTCAAACCAAGGGATCCCAAAGTTATTTTAGCCCTTATTGGTCCGCCTTCTTGTTTGGTGTAGAGAAAGGCAATGGCGGCACTTCCTTGTGGAACCACAGGCCTTACCCAAACTGAGAGCTTATCGTCCTAGAAGGAATGTTCAATATTTTATGTCAGATACTATTGCGAGAAAAACTGGTTTTAAGAATACTCAAATCATAACGTATAATGGTATGCTTTCACGTGACCATTCCTTCAAGATGTATGCATGTACCCCACATATATTTGGTATTCATTACAACATAAATGTGGAGGTGATGTGTTATTATTGTTGTCGTTATTATTATTAATAGTTTCCGTTATGCTTCTTGTGTTTCGTCCTGTAGCGCCAGGCCCGTATCCCGAGGCATTATTGTTAGCATTATTATAATCATCATTACTATTATTATTTAGGGAAAAAGTTGAGTGGCGACCATTTTGATCTCTGTGCAAAGTTTAATTGTATAGTTAATTTAACTTATAACCAACATGCTGGACACGGCACAATTAATTGTTAAAATCCCTAAAATGACGTCTGTGTCTTGTTTATATCTCCATTCCATTATCGATCAGCAGCAGGTCAGTGTTTGAGTAACGTCCAGGTGATACAGAAAGTCTGTATTAATGAGTACAGACCCTGGACAGCAGACAATGCAGAGAAAGCCATTGCCTGCAGCTGTCATTTGAAAGCACCCGGGGTATAAAACATTTTTAAAGGATGGAAAAGAGAATTGAAATCTGAAAATGCCTCGACTGATTGAGGCGATCAAAGCTGAATGCACGTCTTGAATTGAATTCGGCTGGGCCATTATATTTTTTTCTGCGACAGTTAACCGATTTCTTTGAGAAAAAAGTGTCATTAAGGGTCAGTAAAAAGGCTATGGTAGCGAAAGACATGCGGCATGCTAGCTATTCACAGAAAACAGTTCTTTAGGCGTGGAAAATCAGCAACAATGAAACTAGATTCATGCATATATGTGTGAATTGCTAAACAATGCTCTGGTTGGAAGATGTGTTGGGCACAGGTATTTAAGAGAATAGTTTTTCCACTTACTTGTTTAACTCGCCTGCCTTGAATGCCAAGAGGGTCTTGGTTTATTGCTATGACTCTTTTGTTTAGAAGGAGCTGCTGCGAAGAGTTCCTCATTTTTCGTATATCAGCTGAAACTAGCAAGGGTGAGGCTAATATGGCATAGAGAGCCATTTGTACTTTTTCTTGGTCATGTGAAAGTCCAAAGTTGCCGATGACCACCTACAATGGAAACAAAGTCTATAAAGCATATCACTGTATTTGACATTTTCACTAAATGCATATTTGAATTTAAGAATTTCAACTAGTCAGGAACCCGCTGGATGACCTGGAACTCACTTTCAAATCCGGGTCTCCTTTTGTACACCTTTCTTGTATAAATAAAAAATGCTTTGTATTGAATTGAATATTTAACTTTTGAGGGTACATTTTATATGCGTTAGTGTCAAGAAGTGTTTAGAAAATACCTGTATATAGTTTGGTGTCTATTGATTATTTGCTAGGTATACGTCTAAATTTGTTTGAATGTATCATGTATCTATAGCTTTTACTCCTGAATGATGCTCAAATTCAAATCCTATCATAGTCAAGTTGCTCATGATTTATTTCCTTATTTAAACAATGCATACATTCAGCGAAGTGAGACATGGATGACACGCCTAGCTAAAAGATGGTGTGGTGAGGCTATAATAGATCAAAGGGAACGAGGTCTAAAAGGACCAGCTAGACACCTCAGTTACATAAGGACTCGATCACTGTGGGATTTGATCACCTTGGCTACGACTCAACATTCTAAAGCCATGGGTAACCTCATAGTAACATCGGAAATACATATTTGAGTACTGCACATAACGAACGCTTGACACTGGACTTGGCCTAAACCAAGAAAAGCATGGGTTTTCTTTAGTTTTCACTGTGTAAGGAACATTCCAACCGGTCGTGATTACATTTAGAGTCAACTGTTAGAGTTCATTCCAACTCCCTCGTGTCATCACTGCATGGATGGGGGATGAGCTCGGATCGGATGTGGCAATACTATTAGGCAACTGTTCTAGCCCCAAATATGGGCATCAAAGGTTCAATTGCAAAGCATGATTTATTTCATGAAAGCAGGCCAAAACAGGAAAAGACAAGCATGATAGCTTAGCATAGTTTTTCCAATGCAGAGCAAAACACAAATTCACATCTTTGATCCCTGGGTGAGAGAACAATGTAAGACTCTATCTCAGAAGACCTCCAGTTGCGTTTCACCTTCATATCACTCAGTCATACACCCAGGGAGGACATGAACGAAGCTCCACTGGGAAAAGAGTAAGAGGTAAATCCCTCCTGGATCTCAGCAGAAGATAGCAAGTCTGATGGATCCCTGGATAGGTGATGATATGCCAAGCAGGGGAGGTGACATGAGAACAATTGAGCAGATGATTTAGCCTCTTGATCGACAACACACAAGGGTTTAGATGAAATAGATCTCAGGCGAATGCGATATGGGGCTTCAGATGTCTTTGAACTGCCCACCTTCACTGCGAGTTCAAGTAAAGATAGGGTTATATCTCGTTTATATGATCTTATGAAAATCCATAAGATCATTGTTTCATTTCATAATTCCTCTGCATACCGACTCGATACCAGAGTGAGATATGGAAGGACAATCCAGATGTTGCATCCTATACTATACTAGCTGAAGCAACCACACCAGCCATGTGGGTAGTAATAGAAGAATATCTCATATATGAGGACAAATACACAGTAAAAATGACATCACTGTTTAAGTACATGATATCAGATGATTCATTATTATTCAAATAATAGGTCAAATTATTGACAGAAAAGGGGTGTACTTTTCGGAGATTTAACATCTTTGAATACATTACTGTTGTATTCTACTTTACCCTGTTATTCAAAACAATCCTCCTTACGCCTCATTAAGTTGTGTACTTTTCGAGGGTTCGTTATATTACTCGCTTCAATATTCCGTAATTTTGATCTGCCACTTGTACTTTATTATGTACTTGCATCGCTCTGCGATTTTCTCTTCTATTTTTATATTCACATACCTGTAAATATCATTCAGGGTTAAACACCCCTGTCTGATAGCTCGATAGAATATCTATTCTGCATCTAAACAAATATTTTACTATGTCAATGGCTAATGTCCCTTGTCCCCCATTTTATTATGTAATAAGTCATAATAATATTACACCTTATTTATGTAATTAATATGACCAACAAGTCATATCGGACATTCGACTCCGTTATCCTTCAAGTTGCCTGAGACAGTAGGCCTCATGCGCGGGCGTTAAAGGCGATGTTGAGGCGTCTATGGCAAGCCATTTGTGTAATAATTTGATAAACACTGTTTATCACTCGATAAACACTGTTTATCAACCTAAAACACTGTTTGTCATTTGATAAACAATGTTTTACCTCATAACTATGTCTTTCGAGTGATATCAACATTCAAATTGAAAAACACTGTTTATCAAGCTAAAACATTGTTTTTCAATTGATAAACAATGTTTAAGCTTGATAAACAGCGTTTTCCCATTGAAAAACAATGTTTAGCTCGATCAACAGTGTTTCTGAAGGTAAACCAGGGTTTCTCTTTGATACACAGAGTTCTTTAAGGAGACCTTGTATATCAACCGATATCAATATTTCAGCTTAATATCATTATTTTCATATTGAAAAACATAGATTTTCCTTGAAAAACATTGTTTCTCCTCGATAAACATCGTTTCTCCTCGACAAACATCGTTTCTCCTCGACAAACATCGATTTTCCTCGACACACATCGTTTCTCCTCGATAAACATCGTTTCTCCTCGATAAACATCGTTTCTCCACGATAAACATCGTTTCTCCTCGATAAACATCGTTTCTCCTCGATAAACATCAATTGGTCGATAAACATCGATTAGTCGATAAACATCCATCGTTTCTCCTCGATAAACGTTGTTTCTCCTCGATAAACATTGTTTCTCCTCGATAAACATCAATTGCTCGATAAACATCGATCGTTTCTCCTTGATATACATCGTTTCTCCTGGTTAAACATCGTATCTCCTCGATAAACATTGTGTCTCCTCGATAAACATCATCTCTCCACGATAAACATCATGGGTTCACCACTAACCTGTGTTGCCCAACTGGCATAGGTCATCCTGGACTAAGAGCAACTTGGGTAGGTGGGCAACTGGGGGAGTTGGGCAACCAGGGAAGTTGGGCAACCAGGGAAGTTGGGCAACCAAGGAAGTTGGTGGGCGACCAGGTTGCAACAGGGTGGGCAACCGGGTGGGCAACAACACGAGCAACCGGGTGGGCAACAACACAGGCAACCATACGGGCAACCACACGGGCAACCAGCGAAGTGAGTGAGCAACATCAGAAGCAGATGGGCAACTTGGAAGCGGTGGGCAACCAGGAAGCCAATGGGCAACCAGGTAAACCGGGAAGCCAATGGGCAACCAGGTAAACCAGGAAGCCAATGGCTAATCGGGTAAACTGGAAAAAATATGATACTGATATCAAGGAGAAACCTTGTTTATCAAGGAGAAACACTGTTTATCAAGGAGAAACACTGTTAATCACATTCAAACTCTGATATCGATATCAATGAGAAATAGTGTTTATCCTCGATAAACACTGTTTTCCCTGTACAAACAGTGTAGCCCACTGCCCATGGTTGCCCAACACTCATGTTGCCCACTAGCTGCCCGCTACCCCCAGTTGCCCTCTAGTCCGCGGTAGTGGGTGGGCAACAAGGGAAATGTGCAGGCAACCAGGGAAGTGGGAGGCAACCAGGGAACTGGGTGGGCAACCAGGGAACTGGGTGGGCAATCGGGAACTGGGTGGGCAACCAGGGAACTGGGTGGGCAATCTAGAAATGGATCTGGAACCTTACCCGGTTTCCCACTTACCCGGTTCCCTGCCTGGTTTCCCACCTGCTTACCCACCTGCTTACATGGTTGCCCACCCACAAATCCATTAGCCCACCAACTTCCCTGGTTGCCCACCTACCCTGGTTGCCCACCTACCCCAGTTGCCCACCTACCCCAGTTGCCCTTAGTCCAGGATGCCCTGAGTGTAGGGCAACCAGGGTTAGTGGTCAACCAGGACATTAGCAATCACTGTTAATCAAGCAAAAACATTTTTTTCTGGAGGAGAAACAGCGTTACTGGAGGAGAAACAGCATTTCTGGAGGAGAAACAATGTTTATCAAGCAGAAACAATTTTAATCTAGGTGAAACAATTTTAATCTAGGTGAAACGATGTTTATGGAGGAAAAACAATGTTTATCGAGGAGGAACGATGTTTATCGAGGAGAAACGATGTTTATCGAGGAGAAACAAGGATCATGATCTAAGATCTCTGTTTATCGACTAATAAACAATGTTTCACTGTGATAAACACTGTTTATGTAGGAAAACCACTGTTTCTCGCATTAAAAATTTTGTTTATCAAACTTTAGCTAAGAACGTACCGTTATCGCTTGATATACAAAATTTTCCAAACAACTCTGTGTATCGAGGAGAAACACTGTTTCACCTTGATAAACATTGTTTCTGCTCTATAAACATTGTTTATCGCTCGATTAACACTGTTTTTCAAGGTAAAACATTGTTTTTTCAAATGACAAACAGAGTTTTAGGTTGATAAACAATGTTTATCGAGTGATAAACAGTGTTCATCGAATTATTACACAAAATTAATGGCTTGCCATAGGCGTCAGCTGCACTCACCTCGGCAGCCATCTTACTTTTGCCGCGTGGGAGTCAGGACGGCGCGTCAAATTTCTACCGCGCACTAACCGCGTGGCGTTGTGACTTCGTCATTGCCCAGATATTGCTGCTTTAATCAATGTCCCACAAAATATTGTTCATAAAGAATAGTTCCAGATTAGTTCTAAAGAGATTTGAGCCCTCTGTGAGTAACGCAGATAGGAAGATGCTAATGAATATAACTATATAGTGATATACTAGCTAGCCAGGTAGGGCAACTGTCATTTTCTAAATATGTCTATGTTAGATAAGTCACCTGATCTGGATCATTCCATGCACCAGGACCGGCAACAGCAGAGAAGTTGTCAGGATCATCACCGAAAAATTCAATCATACCAATAACGCTATCCCAGCTGTCATATATATCGGTGAGTTGCCTCATCATATTACAGGTTTTTGCAATGCGGGGCTGGTCAGGCTAGAAGAAACAAGTGTTAACAAACCATATAATGATCACACATTCTAGGTACCACGAATTGATAATATAGATAAAATACCTCGTGGTCTACATAGGTATAGTAAACCCAAATTTAGTAGCATTAAAGTATAAAAGATGGAAGAAAATATGAAATGATGAATTGATTTCTGTCTACAAGGGGGAGGGTGTAAATGGGATTGGGATTCAACCCCCAACGGCGAACTAGATCACATATATTCTTAGAGTAATCCCAATTAGACTCCAAGAAAAAAGTATAGGTTAATTACAAATAAATACAATATTTCAATTAATACGTTCGTAAAATCTTTTCAATTCTTTAAATATCAATAGTTACCTTTAAACCGTGAGCTCTCATGTACATTGGCCATTCACACGAATACACAATGTGACGTCCAGTTGCATTAAGAGCTTTCGCCATAGCCGGGAAACCTTTTGGACAGAAAAGGTAAAAGGAATTCGTATCCACTCATGCTATGAGGTATGCATAAGAGAATATTTCTTTAAAAAATGGGACAAATCCCCTATACAGTTAACTGGGTAAAATCAAAACTCATTCAAATTATTCCATTAGATATCTGTTTTAGAACTCGTTAATTCCATTCCAGCACCCACCGTAGTCATAATTTTCAGTTGTCGAACTGCAGCCATCAAACTTGACCAAATCAACGCCCCAATCCGCGAATGTCTGTGCATCAACATTAATATGATCCTCCGATCCCGGACCACCCGCACATGTTTTGGTGCCTACATCTTCATATACTCCTAATTTCATACCTCGCTTGTGCATCTTAAATTGGAAAGGGAAATTTATGATATAATAAAATCGTAAAGAGATTCACAGATGCATGGTTGGAACCGTATATATATTAGATATAATATATAATTATACCGACAATCTTGTGGATGATGTGTAGCAAAATGCATTGATACTGAAGTTAAGTGCAATTACCTCAAAAAAGTTCGAAAGAATGTCCAGCACTGTGAGGGGAGAATTGTCACACCCACGAAATAAAAAAAACCTGTCTATGCTATTGACACTGTTTTATAAACTATAGGCTAGGAACTAAGCTAACCCTTACCTAAATGACTCAAAATATGTTTTCAGAATATTCCATACACAGAGAAACTGTCTGGATACGATCAGGCTCGGATAAAACAATAGTTGTACAAAGTAGAGCTGCTATTGATTACTCACATAATCTGCCAGGGCTTTCATGCCCGAAGGGAATCGTTTGGGGTTAGGTTGTAGATGACCCTCTGAGTCACGGTCATCTGCCAACCAGCAATCGTCTATACAAACATATTGATATCCAGCATCCCTATAGCCTTTTGCCACCATGGCATCAGCTATCTGCACGAATAAACGCTCACTGTTGTCAATGAGAATCAAAGAAGTTAAACTTAATTAGATCATTCCCTATGGTAATTTGATGCACATATTGTCATTCTTCTGAGAATATTTCACTCTTCACATGTATAGGTTTACACATCTATAATCATATACTGAGTGCTACTTCACATTCTTTTCTAATGATGTAAACTCCCTTGTACAGTTTACTCATATGCTGAAAAATTATTGTACTACAATATTGAATTGCTACTGAACTAAAACAAAATGCAGTAGAATTTGAAATCGAGTGGGGTATAATACTATTCTATTGGCGAGGCATACTATTGTCCTTTTTGATATGGTAATATTTCACAATCCTTTATCGGATAGCAAGTAATTACCATGTGATTCAGATAGAAAAAAGAAGACAATGGTATGCCTGGTCGATATAATGATTTCAATAGTACTGTACGCTCTGCTACTCAAACTTGACACAATGCAGGCCTGTACCTGATACAATTATCTGGATCGACGTCGCAGTCAGTATTACACTCAAACCTCTCCCAATCCAGGAATCCCATAGGTGGCGTCCTAGCCACACCGTTATCCAGACTCTCCACTAGAAAAGTCAATGTCGCCACTAGTACGAGTCGGTTGAATAAGTGTAGAACCATGGTGACAGGGCAATTTCGAGTTCCTCTATATAGAAGGGAAATTGTTTCAACTGTGCGACTGAATAAAAACATAAACACATAAATTAGATGTTGAACGTTATCTTCACTAGATAATATCATATTATATTGGAAACTGTAAATGTATTACAAATGTATGAGATGGACCATATTTTATTTCTTTTCTTTTTTTTTTAAATTTCATTTAGTGGCCAATTTTTTAATTACAATATAATACACATGGAAAAACGCAATGTCATTCAAGGACGTTTTCATATGTTGCCTGAGTTAAACGACATGGGAAAATGATATTCCCCTCATCTCAAAAGAAAACAAAATTATACACATATTATATAAACCAACAAGTTTTCATCGAGAGCTCTACTAAACCATGCAGACCAATTCAAAGTTTTAAATCATTTACAATCACAACACGTAGTGACAACCATACATTGCCGAAATAATAAAAATAACCTAAATAACTAATAACTAGGCCTATTCAAATTCAAATTATTATAATTTCAAATCATCATCTGTTGGCTAGTTGAGGAATTAATGTGTATTGTTATTATTAAACTACTTCTCCCATATAACCAACCACACTTAGTTAGCTTAGACCTTTAAAAAATGGCATTCAAAATTCTTTTCGGCCTATAAAATTTGCATCAAAATTCATTCTTCTATTCATTCTTCCATTTCTTCGATTCTTCCAGTTCCATAGTCAGGAACACCCTGGAAGATCTGAAATTTACTTTGAGATGCATGTCTCCTTTTTGTACACCTCCATCATGTATGAATAAAAAATGCTTCGAATTGAATTGAATTGTATTTCAAAAAGCTTACATAAAACAGGTGGTTCCGGGATATTCATGTATGAAAGGAAAACTTTTAATATCTCTGTTTAATTACAGAAGCATGGGAGACGTTCCCGTAATGATGCCCCATGAAGGTGATTTGTCTATTTTGGTTATATGTATTACAAACGCTTCCGCATATATATAATATGGATCACTGACTTTGTGGGGCAACCTGTCCTCCTTTGAGTACCCCAGTTATACACAGAGCTCCGAGGATATTTTAAGAAGTGGACCTAGAAATCTATTTGTACAGGTAGATGCATTTGACCATCAGTGAAAATGTAGGCTTTGAATTGGACAGGCCGAACCGATATTATTATATACTTATACCTGAATGATTCAGACAGTAACAAACCTTTCTCCAGAACTGCTTCCTTCCTCGGGTTTCCTTTTTACAAGCGTCTGTCAGGTGACCACTATCCATAAGTGGGCCCTATCTCGGCTGTGTTCGAAATACACAAATATCTATATTTATAAATGTCCATAAACGATCAATGGGTCGACACGAGGTCAGTAGCTGTGGCCATACGTACCTTGAGATGTTTAATGACCCTAATGACATAATTTTATTCATATTAAGTTGTGGATCATTCAAAATGTCTTGGTGTAGGCTAAGTAAGATGACGCCGTTTGTGCACACTTTCATCACAGATAGGCGCAGAAATTTAAATACCTGCTTTTGATTAAAATCATTGTATCCCTTTGTATCTATTTCATCACACCGCAATTCAGGGAATATTGGTCTAAAATCCGCATATCAATTCGAGCATATTTTTCGGGCAACAGTTTGAAGGTGTTTGATACAAAAATGTTAGATATCAATAATAACCTAGCTAGCATTTGATTCGTGTAATAATTCCTTTTTTCGATATTGGTTTAAGTACCACCAATACTTATTTTCAATCTTCATATGGGAGACAATGGATGTCCGAACAAAACACCATAATAAACCACCTTCATCTTAAATGAAGCACAGATTTAACTGTAATCACACGAAATCCACCGAGTAAAATGTATCTACGCCTATTGATTTCTGATAGCGCGAAGCAAAACATCGTTATCCGCCTACCAAATGATCGCCATTGTCTGTGGCACGTGCAATAAACTCCGATATAGTTCTGGCGATAAAATAGCAGGTAATGACCTTTACCTTAATTCAATTTACATCCCCCGCCATAGAAATAAGGAGATCGACAACAAAATCTGACATAATATTCTTGAACATCTCATAAGGTAATTCAAACACTCTCTTAGTATATAATAAATGTATTTCAGAAGTTACCTAATCTATAGCGTAATCGAAGATATAGTAGTACAGCGATGTCAATGGCGATCATAGTGAACTTAACATATAATAGATTTACATGGTTTAAGTACCTGAATACGTCTCAAAGACAAAGGTATGATTGTATAGAATTATATTGTAACGACATGATGGTAGGTTAATATCATTGGTTAGTGGCTAGGACGTCAGGCGATCCCCGGTTGGATATTTTTTTTTTTTTAAGAAAATTTTATTAGGTCAAATATTCACAATAGTGATAAATCTCTGATACAACTTTGATGCTGCATACTTTGATATTGAATGGAACGGTGACATGTCATAACAAAGGAATGCTGGTCTATTATGATGTAATGATTTGTTATTATATTAGTATTTAGGCAATTAATAATTTTGGTAACCGAAAAATCTTAATATAAGCATAAACATTATGTTAATATTGTAATTGATGATAATAAAGTTACGTAATTTTCTATATTAAATTTGGAGCATGACAAAAGTATTCACATTTTATGACTATTATATAAATAAATAGAAGTGTATTACTGTATAATTATATAATAGCTGGCTATGGTTTTGTTGGTGAAAATGCGTGTTATGAATCAGTCCTGTATATTTCTAAACTTTTCTCTGTTGTAACCAGATCAAAATGGATGCCTTAATGATTAGAATCTACATATCCACGATGGTTGTCACTGCAGTATTCGGCCTGGACAACGGACTGGCCAGGACCCCACCCATGGGATGGTTGTCATGGGAGCGCTTTGAATGCAACACCGACTGTGAGACAGACCCAGACAATTGCATTGGGTAAGGTACCTAGAGGATTGGCTATAATAGCGAATAGTCATTTTTTGTTCTGTTTGTCTCTATCTTCAGTTTTTGTACTAATATACAGCTAGGTCTTTCTCATTCCCGATGATGCTGGTCCAATGGTTTTCGATCCCACATGTCCGTAAGGGTCGTTTCCAGAAGAATATCTTAGATAGAATTGAGGATAAATGATTCGGAATGCAATTTAGAATAAAATTAGTAAAGGTCTCTGGCAAGTTTCCACCTCTCGTCATTTACATTTGGTATTGGCAATGTGGCTATATCCTCATATGATTATGTTTCAGAACTAAGATATTCTGAATTATTTCAAAGGTAACGGATTATTGTTGTTTAAAGATGTATTTATTCCTGGTGCAGGTGTATTCATAGTGATATAACCTTGATGGTATTAGATAAGGTTCGTCCTTCTCTTTTAAAATGTAGCCTTCAAGCTCCACCAACTCGTTTCATACCTTGTGCTGATTGCCAGTCAGAACGGCTTGCCATACTAAGCTATACTAGTAACCTACTGAGAGTCAATTAACTGCAGCCTGTTTCTCATCCTAAGACTTTCTTATTTCTTGTATTGATCCATAACAAAGTGAATTGTTATTTTTTGGTCAATAGAATACAAATGTATTTTTGCAAGTGTTATAACAAACAACATTCTTTAGTTTATAGAAAAAAGGTCAGAACATAGCCATTAAACCATAAATGTATATAGAAAGCACGAAGTTAAATAAATTTCAGAAAATAAACCTTCGAGATCTAATTAATAGTTTCCATTCTTTGCAAATATAGAGTTAATTTCTGTTCATCCATCTTCCACTTACAATGAAGTAAGTAACCCATTTCCAGGACATTCCGTATAACTACTTTCGAATATATTATACACTCAATTGTCTCTTGTATTGCAGTATAGGTCATATTAATATCAAACATGTATTCTCCAAAATAGCGAACGACTTGTTATGCAGATGGCAGATGTCATGGCAAGCCATGGATACAGGGAGTCGGGGTATAAATACATTACATTGGATGACTGCTGGCCGGCAAATCAGAGAGACAAGAATGGCAATCTCATTCCTGATCCGAAACGGTTTCCGTCGGGAATGAAAGCTCTTGCAGATTATGTATGTTAATCATCATCGTTGATGAGGGTCCTATATGGATTTTATCAGTTTTGGAAACCTATTTGAAATGAACTAATATCGTTAAAGTTAGTTTGCCAACACTAATCTTTCGGTGCCTTTCATCATCCTATATCATAATTTTAGTGATGGTAAATTTCATACAGGTGTCGTTTCAATAATATAGCATATGGTATTATTAAGAATCTTTGTTATTTCATGAATCTATCATAACCCCTAAAGCTACATCTATCTTGGTCTTGGTATCTAAAACTGCTTTCGTGTAAATGCTGATGATAGGTTCACGCCAAGGGCCTGAAGCTGGGTCTGTATGAAGACGTAGGTCGACATACATGTGCAGGATTTCCGGGATCTCAGGGGCACATCAACCAGGATGCTCAGACATATGCCGCCTGGGGCATTGACATGATTAAATTTGATGGTTGCAATGCAGACGAGTCTTACTATCACTATGGTGGGTTCTTTCCCGTTCATCAAATTCCCATTTGATTCCATATATCAACATTCTCAATCACATTTACATTTGCTCGTTTTCAATCCATCGCTAAATGCTGCAGGTTTGTCCACAATAATTGTCAAAAAAACACTTCCACAAGTCGGGTATATCTTAGTGTCAAAAAGAAGTCAGAAAACGTAACGCATTTCCCAAATATCAGTTCATCAGGCGTATGACAGATACACATTCTACTTTGAGTTTACTTGGTCTTACACTATAACTCAGTCTCTTTATTTTAGGTTATCCTGCAATGGCGTCAGCACTGAATAAAACGGGTCGGCACATTCTGTATTCCTGTGAATGGCCACTATATGAGCGAGCTAAGGGGGTCAAGGTGAGCGACTCATTATTTTCTAGTCATCAAATCCTATCTAAAAAGTCTATCCATGTGTACACTCTATTTGAGATCTACTTGAAGCGGCTCGCCGTAGGGTTACCATTGGGTCGCTTTGATGTTTAATCTAAGTAGGTGTTAAACAGAGTGTAGGCCTACCCGTGCTCCGTGTCGTTAGCGCATGCCTGACAATTAAGGTAGAGAAGGAGTCTGGGGCTAAATACTGTTATTTAATGGAGTCCAACGGTTCATTATTTCACACCAAAAAAACAAGTTCATAAATGACAGTTACATTTTTGGCCCCAGGCTCATCCTTTGTTGTTTTAAAGAGCATAATATAAATACAGGTGAACTAACGGGTATGAATATTGCATGATAAAAACGTTTAAATAATAAATGTAGGGCCTATTTTGTAATTTTAAAAAAGGAAAAGAAAGTGAGTTGTATAGCAACGATCGCAATATTCTAAGAGACTGAAACCAACGTGTCAGTTAACAGATTTATTATATATGCTTTCAATCATGAAAATAGAAAAAAATGAGCCATAAAACTTGAATTTCAGCGGTAATCATAGTACAAATAAACAGATTGGTTGCCATGACAACCCTACATAACTCACTGGTGAAATACGTACTATGCATACACTCTCTCTAGATACGTTGTTTTAGAGCAATGTGTGTATAATAAATATTAAAAAATGGGGCTAAATATTGAGAGAATAGTTTAGTCAGGGCTCCAACATGGATATCGAAGCTTTCAGTTGGAAAAAAGGCTTTTGAAGCGAAAACACAACGATTTGCTTGTATTTTGATCAGTCAAAAAGAAGCCTCATCCTTTATTCCTTCACATGTCTTTTTATATCCGAACTCCAATTAGTTATTCATAATCATAATTAATCATTTACTCTGATAGGAGCACAAAGATAAAACAATGAGCGATATTAAAATTGACCCGGAAAAATCAAGAGTCCAATCAATACACAAGATGAATACTAATTATGACAAAATATTAATTAATATGCATATCCAATACCTGAGCATAACCTAGAGATGACTGATTAGCTAGCCGTGTCTGGTTATTCCTTCGCCCCCCCCCCCTTTCCTCCCTACCGTGCCTGGTCATTTCTCCACCCCGCCCCCTTCCCCCTCCCTCCTACTATGTCCCGCCCCATCCTACCCGTCCCTTTCCTCCCCCAGATAAGAACTCAAGCTAGCCGCTTATCTCCAGGCAGGTGGCAAGATTAATGGCCGTTCTCTTTGCTGACCATCGAGGCTTTAGTGTTCGTAGAGTCTAAACTATTTTTTAACAAGATTCTACAGTAGCTCTTCACCTATTTGATACTGTAACAGGTTGAATAGTTCAGGATGTTAGGAGTTTATCCACCATTCAAGGGCATGACATTTTCCAAAGAAATCATTTTTTACTCTTGAAATAATGCTAGCGACTGAAGTGTAGGTTTCCTAGCTTTTCCTATCGCATAGTTCACGCGGGTATCGCTTTACAGGATATAATATAATCATTAGCGACCACACAGTGTCACAGGGCAGAAGAGGGTGGCGAGGCTGGAGTATTACATATTTGTATTCATATAAAATTAGAGAGAAATAAAATTAATAAAAGGATGTAATTAATCAATTACTGAATTAAGTTATACCAATTAATCAATGTTTTGATTATATAATTAAAGTAAATTTATAGTGAGAAATTTAGATTATTATTAAAGAGAGATAATAGAAGATACGAATATGTTTAAGTAATAAATGTATTGATGTAATGGTGCGGGTTGGGTGGGAATTTATGACCTGTGTGTGGGGGAATTTGTGACCTGTGTGCTGCAGTCGAGGCAGACTGAGTGAAGAAGATGGCAGGCTATCCTGAATAAAAACTGATTTGAAAAAAAGGGTGAAAGAATGGTGTGGGGAGAGCCCTAAAGATGTCGCTAATGACACCCCCTATCGCCGTTGGTTGATGGGGTATACATTGAAGAACAGCTAGGAGGCTATGGCATATTGAAGCAGACTGGGGAATACTGAATTACATCGAGATATAATAAGAAAGAAGAATAGTGAGAGGTAGCTGACGAAATATCAATGCTCATCTCTACTTCCAATATCATTATTACGGAATCTTTCATCATAAGAGAATATTATTCTTAAAACACACCACCACGTACCATGGCGCACGTGCGTCTATAAACATGTCTAATTCTTCGTACTTACATTCAGTCCGTTAATTCATAGAGTCCTAATACAACTTTTTTCCCTCCGATGATCCCATAACATGTCGTTCAGACAGATTGATACAGTTTATGTGGTGTAGCCTACTATTAATTCTCGAGGGGGGTGGGGGGGGGGGGGGGGGGGGCAGGGCTACTTCATATAGGATTAATGACCGACATTGAAGGGTTGCTGGTGCATTGTTTTGTGGGTAATCCCAAGTCGAAGTCGGGGTATTCCACCCCGGGGATAATGCGGGATAATAGAGGGGTCTCCCAATATGCCACCACCTAAGTTTCCCTTAGTTAACCGCAGTATTAAATGGAGGTCCTAGGGTGGGAATGTCCGCCAGGGTTTATATAGTGTTTAGTTGCAATACCAATATAGTTGGGTTTTTTAAAATGTCCACCGAAAAATGTCGGGGGCGGGGATTTACACAGATTTCTTGCCCTGGGTGGTCAGGGATTTCACAATATTTCCCCAAATGCCCAGGACATTCCCCATTATATCCCCGGGGGTGGGAGTTGCAATTGACAAGTGGATTAAGTAGAAATACTTCACCGAAGAATAGGACAACAGCACACGATCTGGCCCAGAGAAAAATCACCTATATCAAATTGTACATTGTAAGCTAACCTATAAATGAGATTCCGCACAGGGCACATCATTTGTCACTGACATCCCTTGCAGCCAAATTATACTCAAGTGGCTGAGACCTGTAATTCATGGAGGGTGTATGGGGATATCTACGATAGCTGGCAGAGCTTAACGTCCATTATCGGTTGGTATGGGGACAACCCTGGGAATTTCTCGGCCGTTGCAGGTCCAGGAGCTTGGAATGATGCTGATATGGTACAGTGCCACTAAGTTATTATAATTCACTCCTTCAGAGTCAATATCACATTGTTTGATATTGGTATCAGTCTCTGGCTTTGGTTTTGAATGGGTAGGACATCCTATATTATATTTGATACTTAGATTCTTTAAAGCTACATTCTCAGATAATTTTGATCAAAAGAAAAACTTCAAACTGTTGTCTCCAGTTCCTACCCATCTGAAAGCCATCCTTATAAACGTATACACGATTGTGTGTGATACCATTTAGCACATGCATGTACCGTATATGTATGGCTCCATAATGCTCTATATTGTTCTCCAGTTTTTTCTATAGTATATTTAAATTTCTCAACCCCCATTGCTAAGGATTGCTAAAGAAGTTGTGGTCGATTTAGCTCGTAGTGCAGCTTCAATTATTTACCACCAACACTAGTAACTAAAATTACAATTTCCTGCAATCTCATTCCCGCAGCTAGTTGTTGGCAATTTTGGATTAAGTGAAGACCAGGAGAGAGTACAGTTTGGACTCTGGAGCATGTTTGCATCACCACTCCTTATGTCCGTGGATCTGAGGACAATTCGCTCAAGGTCACGTGACCTACTGCTCAACAAGCGGGTACTCGCTATTAACCAGGATCCATTGGGTATTGGGGCTAAACGCGTTC
Source organism: Sthenelais limicola (assembly GCA_942159475.1). NCBI lineage: Eukaryota > Metazoa > Annelida > Polychaeta > Phyllodocida > Sigalionidae > Sthenelais > Sthenelais limicola. The sequence goes on along the minus strand of OW804095.1, from coordinate 53,825,738 downwards.
TTAACGTAAGTATTCTCGAAACCAACATTGTATATGCTTATTATACCTCTGATTTGTAGCTTCCTTTGATTCTTGATAAAATAAAAGCAGGCTGTCCTTGCGCAAGTAGATTTAACGCCTGATATTGGAAATCTATTTAAGGATTGGGATAATTACTTACCTTGGTTGGATCAATGTATCGATTACCACCACGCTTCTAAAGCAAGGGGAGTCAAAATTGGCTTACATATTCTAGATGACGAAATACTTTCTTTAAAATCTGCAGAAGAATATAATTGCGATAAAAGTTTGAACTGATATGGCTCTGTGGAAATGTTTGTGGTTTAGATTTTAATATAGCAAGATGTTACTGTTTATAAGAGTAATCTAGACGTGCGTGTAACCCGCAAAGAACCATAAAGGACATGTGAGATAGTGTGACAACCGCGTGCGTAAGAAAGCACATTTCGTGCATGTTATTAAGACCCTTATGTATTCCTGTAGATGGACAACGGCATGACACAGGTCTGGACTCGTCCTGTCGTCCCACACGGATCAATGGCTATAGCCGTAGTTAACATGAGAGAGGAAGGGTATCCAAGACTCGTTACTATACCAATTGCAACCTTAGACCTAGAGGATAAAGATGGATATAACATCACCGAGGTCTTTGATGGGGGTGTCTACGACTTTTTAAAACCAGGACAAAATATCACTTGCAGAGTGAATCCCACTGGTATCATGTTGTTCAAAGCAATCCCAGCGACCAAGTCCGATTTTAGGAACGAAGATGGTAGAATGAGAAAACCATTAATTCGGAGAATGGATGTTTTATGATCGGCCATCTTCCCTACTGGTATCGGACTGCTTTTGTTCACGTGCAGGTTATTCGCTCTATTATGCACCAGATGTTGACCGTAAATCGTGGAAGTCATCCTTTATAAATGGTTGCATTTATGCATGATGACTCCCAAGACAATCAGATTGTTTCCATGCTGGCAGATCGATATTGAAAAAACAGACAGTATGATATTGTTTCCAACGGCATGCTAGTATTGGCAGAGTATGAGTTATTGGTATTTTAACTGTTCACAAATTATTAAACCATACTTAAATATGATCATATTCATATAAACTATATAGGAGGTTTATAGCTGTCTTAATATAATGGGGTCAAATAAAAGCCATAAAAGGGAGAGGCAATTTAAAACTTTTATTTTGAAACTAAGCTTCTATGATCAGGTCTTTTTTTTCTTTTTTTTTGTCGCCAGGTTAAAGTCTCTAGGATAAGGGAGCATCCTTTATAAATTGTATTTAGATAGAGTTGTTGGGGTGAGTGGGCAAATTGTGTCTCACCTGTTGGCGAGTGCAACGAGACTTATGTTGTTGGTTAGTGGCAGACTGGGCGTTGCATAGTAGGCAGTATCCTACGTCTCTCGGCCTTGGATTTGGGTAGTATATGGTTTACTACTTATACTACAGATCGCCTCCCCCATAAATAAAGCATAAATGCTTTTACTAATAATGAGTCTTACTTGTCGCAAATATTTACTTCCAACAAGTAAGATTTCTTTACTCCTCATTATTCCGTTATATATGTATTTTAAAGGCCAGTGCAAAAATTAGCAACCAATACAAATAATGGGTCTACAGAATTGAAATCAATATTAAGTATATTTTCTCGCTGAAAACATCATCAATATTTCCATGGTTGTAGTAGAATAAACATGAACCAAGGGTAAGATAAACTTGAAGGCTAGAAGCATAATATTGGCTGATTTACAGTATTTATTTTTTATTTCCACAAATTTTAGTTCATATCATACAATGGCACAGAGGTGATATGCAGACACCACATCTGTCATGGATAGCCAGCATACGTCCACGTTACTGTACATGATATAGCAAGAAAGCTACATCCACTACAAACATCTCATATACCCAGGCACTGCAAAAGTGCATAAAATAATCAAATAGGCCACACTTAATTACCATTCATACACTGTGTATGTATATCTATATTTGATAGATAGATATAGATATAGATTAGCCTTTTTAAGCATCTAGTCGCTTCCGATTCCTCCACATATAAGATTTTTGTTACGAGTCCAGCAATATTTTGAGGAATAATTAACCATATTAATTACAAATGACATTGGTTTATACAAATGTTCGGGCTTTTATGCACTACAACGAGAACATACAGTCATAGTCAAATATTCGTTTAGCTCATCTCCTATTGCTCTCGTCATGGTGGAAATGCGTTTTGATACGCTATGGATTCCAAAGAACCGCATCCTATAGCTATAGTACTGAAGGCTATCAAATTAATATTTTAGAAAATTTAAAGGTTCGGTACGAAATCAATTTTTGCAAAGTACCTTAGCAGGAGTTTCAGAAAGAAGCGATAGAGTATTTGAAGTTCAATAGGGAATTACCAGGCTTTCAGTAGATGCTCCAATACAAACCTTTCCATTCATGCAGAAGAATCTGTCATTGAAATGTCCGATCTATGCAGATTCCCACATAGGTCAATCTTAAACGACGTGTACCACAATTGGTTACGACACAGGCGGAAGTCGACAACAAGACAATTATTCGATGTATTAGGTTAAGGCAACAAATTAGACATCAAAGAAATTGGGATTTTATGTAATGGATCGAGAGAAATGTTGCTCAGAGCATATTCCATTCCTACATGCGATCAATGCATGGTTATCAGCCATGTCAATATACAAGAACTACAAAACATGGTAATGATTTGTATCGTTAGTATTTGGGAGGCATTAAAATCGATGGGGAATTATTTCCACCCTCAATTGTCTGGAATTACATGTCATATGTTGCTATTTACCTATTATAGCAGTCGCACATCAGTTTGGACCATCATAAGAATTTTCAGAGAAATGCATTAATTTTATGCATGTAATATAGCACCTGGAGCGGGAGGAAGATTTGGTAAAATTGCCAAATGTTACTACCTTATACAAAAGGATGGATCTTTATCAAATGCAACTCTTACTGGGCATAAACGGAGGGCAGTTATGACAGAAGTCAACGTTGAATATATTTCAAAGAATAAGTTCATTCAGTGTGGCTGGCATTTTGATAGGACTCCATGGGAGAAACACCAAGTAAAATGCACTATGTATATAATATATACAAGAGGAAACAATTGGTTTCATATCAACACACGAATTGGAAAAATAATTTCTCTTTGATCCATCGATGAATATCCAATAAAAATAACTAAATCTAGTTTCGCAAATATGATTAACTAACGATTAGAAGGGTCTGAGACAAATATAGATAAGTAAAGATATCCTATACAGTATGGAAATATTTAAGAAGCACGCACATAAAATGCTGTATCTGCTTCTATAATTACATCACATAGCAGTACCTTCACAGGACATCTTACATTAAATTTATGTTTTTCACAACAGTCTCTCGCCTAAAACGATGTCCTTATAAGTCATGCCTTACAAAAGGCTCTGTACACCTTATAGTATTACTTCATGCATTAAAGAGTCATAGCCTTCAATATCTCATTTCTTCTCGATTTTACAAGCCGAAACGAGTCTTAGCTCACGGGGACTGTGATTGATAGAATGAATGACTAGATTTTTTTTGTTCAGATTTATCTCACGACCTCCAGCTTATTTAATTAAACTAGATATAGGTCAACATTCAAGTTAATGCAGGGAAACTCTGCATTCGAAATGAAACCCTGGAATCAATCAGGAAGAAGCCTGCAATATCGATCACATTAATACAATCTGGTTAACAACACCCGATTCAGTTCTCATTTCATAATAAATATTCCTAATCCTACATGACCACGAGGAGCGTGCAACGGAAAAAAATCCCTGTTCTCCCATACCACCCATTTCAAAATATACACCTTAGATTTTGCCAGAAATGACATTATGGTCCACTGAATGTTTATGTTGCTACAAGAACCATCAATTATTTGCACCGACCTCGCCTCGTATAGGAAACTGTCTGTATAGTAGGAAATTTCTACATTCGGCCAAGGTTAAAACATTGCTCATCCACCTGAACAATCGCTCGGGAGAATATATAGAGCTTACCCGGGCGGACCTACCTTAGTTTTAAGCAGCTCAAATCAAACATTCTTGTAGCAAATCATCATGACAAGATCTCGCACAAAAATATAGAAGACATCAAAACATTGTTCATCAAAACATTGATCATACAAGATCTGGAAACAATGAGGAGTACGAGGGAGGAGGTCCATCAAAGTCCTTGCTGGATGGGCGACCTGGGTTCAGAGAATGTGTATCTCCTGAGCTACCACTAGCCACAGCCCCTCCTGGGTCCTCCTCCACCTGCTGGTTACTCCTGGGTCGGGACCGATCTATTAGGTCACGTGTGAGGTCCGGTGCGGATAAGTCACTGCCCTGCACAGGGGGAATGTCGTCGTCGCCATTCTTCAATGAAAGAAACAAATTTTCAAAATCATATATGATTCGGGTTTTTTTAACATTGCCTTTACGGCCAATATTTGATTTAGTTCTGTATAGCCATAGGACAGGGGAAAATGTTTCTAGGTCTTCCAGAGCAAGGCCTTTAAATTAAATTCACAATTTATCCGGTTCAAAAAGACTAATTTTGGTCAATAGTACTTACACAAGATGAAGGGAGAATTACCTGAATATTTGTTACGGAAGAAATTTACATATTCATCTAAGTGTCAAATATAGAGTAATTTTCCTGAGAGGGCTGGTAGAAAGCTAGATCTCACCTCCTCATTATTCCCTAGTTGAGCATCAGTGAAGAAGGGTCCTGCTCTACGCCGTGCCCAGTATGTAAATGCAGCCAGAAGACTCAAGGCCAGAACCACACCCACCACAATGCCAACCGTCACTCCAACAACAGGATCAGCTGAAACATGGACCATACAGACTCATCGTTAAAGATTACATTGATTATACAAATTATGATAAAGTAATATTAATATATGTCTCTCACTTACAGGTCGTGAATGTTCGATTTCTTGTTATCTAAAAAAGAATGTTTTTTTGTTGAAAAAGTTTTATTTCCCGATACTTTTCATTTTTTTGGAAGAAGACTTAGGAAATACACATTGAAACACTTCGCGGCCACACACATAACAAAACAGTTTCTGTTCTTTATAACTGATGGAGCTGATAAATTCCTGGTGTAAAAATAATATGAATTATATTACATGCATGTTCCCCAAAGTGAACAAACACTTCCTAATTCTTTTTTCCAGCGAAAAAAACCCCACCACAATCTGTTTACTATCGGGACAAGAGATATATCTGAATGCTGACATCTAAGCATCCCTCAATTAGGGGCAATCAAAGGGCACTGATGAAATATGAGGTGGAAAGAACATGTACATCTGTTATATTTGGAGCCGCACACGTGGACATCTAAGAGCTCCTCTGATCCGTCTCCACAATTGTCAAACCCGTCGCACTTAAGCCCGCCCGCTATGCACAACTTGTTGGCACATATATACTCTGTCGTCTCGTTGCACAACATCCCTTCATCTGTGGTTAAAATAAAGAATATGTAACCATCAATAAGGAGATACACGGGCAAGTATTCTAAATGCATGAATGGGAAAATATGGGGATGGCAATGATGGTTGTTATTTTTATTGAGCAAAATAACCTATAGCGGACTGTATAAATAAAATGTGTGAGAAATACAACTTTAGCATTAGCTTTACTGAAGAGCAATCTTTAATTTCATATTGCACCTTTTAGACGGACACAGATAATCTATGCATAAAATTGATGTAAAAATAACAGATAAATGGAAGTTATTTTGTGAAACTTACTCGGCTTGAAAGTATGCACATAGGTGTAGGTGATGTTAAAAAATTTCCTATCCCATAGGATGTCCGGGCCTTGGTAGTAATATAACGTTAGGACACCGCTTTTAGATTGAACCAAGCGTTCACTAACACTCGACCCACAGAAACCTATAAATATGGAAATGAGGTGAGAATCAATGGCTATTCACACGATTATGAACAGAACCAGATACAGGATTTCATCAATAAATCCTAGAACCTGAATGCTGACATCTAAGCATCACTCACTATGGGGCAATCAAAGGACATTGATAAAATAGCGTGTTTCCGTACGTGGATTATACTGGAAGAATTGACAGAACTCGTTTTTGAAATTTGTGAACGGGTTCTTGGTTTCTCGCCCAGGATAGCCCCCCCCCCCCCCTCACCTCCTCCCCACACACAACACACCGTCCGACCTTTCCTTACTATGACCCCTCACATCCCTCCCCCCCCCCCCCCGCCAAAAAAAAAAGAACAAGTCGTATTTATTCATTTTATGTCATTCATACCATCAATCCATTTTCAATCGTATATGTTATAGGTTCTACTATTAATTGCAATTGACAAGTGCATTAGAAGCAATTCGTTCTTTGGTAAATGAAATGTAAAATGTAAAGACGGATCAAATACATCTTGTGCTTAAAAGAATACATATTAAGAGATTCTTTGGGGTAGGCCTATTAATTGGACAAGTGGAAAAGTCTTATTGGAGATGCCCTTTGGACGCTGGGTAAAATTTGATTTGTTCCTGGCAAGATAAACATTTTCTATTTATATAATTTTGTTAATAATGCCGCAGGTGGTTTTAGACATGCAATTACTCCTGATGTCCACAGCAGCCTTAAAAACATTATCTAGAAGAATGCTAAACGTTAAACATTCATCCCTGCTGAGTGGTGTTTTCAACACGGCATCTCGCCTTGCACAAAATAATACATCACTGTAGTGAATAACCAAGAGCAACTAAGCAGATAAACCTCGCATATACATGTACACTGTAAGGTTTAAATAAACAGAATCCCTAGTGGGCAACAAAGATTTCTACGGGACTTCTGCGTCAGAGCAACACAGAGGGATAGAACAAAAACAAATATACTGCATTCCTGGGCATTTCATATGTTGTTTTTCTATATAACAATTATAACAAATATATTTTCCTGGACTACATGTGCAGAGAATGTGTTTGATCCCGTAATGATGCTCCATAGTATAAATGAGACAATCTGGGTAAATATTTCTGTGATCTGTGTAATCAATAGAAGGCGGGTGAGTCACGATTGTCTAACGAGAAAAATATACACTGAGACCATCTGACTTGTACCTTGTGTTACGTGTGGCAATCTGTTCACATTATGCATCATAAAGTAGGAAGAAATCTCAAGGATATGTTGAAAAAAATATAGTTGCTGTTGGCTATGAAATGCCACAGAATTCTAGGTATTTATCAGAAAAAATGGAAAACTATTCCCGAGATGTCTGATTTCTACTTGACTCAAACCATTATGTATATTTACAGTCGTAATAAATCTTCTAACAAGAGCAGGATGAATGGTTATATGTGTGATACTAATCCAAATAAGTTTTGGTTGCGCAAAGATCAATCCTAAATGCATTCATTAAACATGAGGCTAAGCGGAATGCAAAATAGAAATGCAAAATGAAAGTAGTGGAGCACAGTTCCTTTGACATCAAAAGTGATGCATTGGCCCGGGGTGGATGCTGGGGATGGCAAAGACCAGAGAAAGGGGCAAATATAACGTATTCCTAAATGAGCGCAGCATGTCGCTGTATGCTTCAATTTGATTTACCCGGGATGCTTTGCTGCCGGGAGGTCACATGATGACTATGGGAGGGGCCATGTGACCAATGCCTCATGAATATTGTTGACTCAGGGAGGAAGAGCAATATAGAAAAGGGGCATCACAATACATGGAGTGTCTCCACGGGGGAATGAGTCAATCAGGAAATATAATGGACCTTGTGTTTGTACGATAAATGTCGCATACAATATACATGTATATAGTTTGCTTCCGTATCATACTTCATGGTTCCGAATAAAAGAACTAGAATTTGAGCTAAACTTTTTATTTCAGTCTTCCTAAAATAACTTTGACTTAATCTGGTGAACAAACTATTGTATCTTACGAATTTCTATGTCAGCATTTGTTGGAAACACATAGATTCAAGTTCATGTTCGATACATATAAATTCCTGCTATTATCTCTTCGTTATATCTCGTTAAAATATGTTGATTAGGATTAGCTGAGAATAGCATACATCGATGTAATGCTTCTGCTGAATAAATATATATCTTAAACAAAACTGTTTGAAAAAGAAATCACGAAACTTTTGCGGTTTTGAGTGTATCACAGTTGCCCTAGAAAGTCATTTTTGGTATTTCCATGGTATTCATGGAAAACTAATGATTATGCTTTGGAACCTGTGTTTTATTCTAGGCAGAAGTATTAACTCCATGTGCACGTACAGTGCATTCAGACGCACGGTAATTAAAGTGCTGCAAGTCTATTGATAAACGCTGTTAGCAATCACCTCACAATGACTCATAGACTCCTATTTTTATTTGTTTAAACCTTTTTTGCCACAGAATGACATCCAGCGACGTGTAACATAATGATGGTTTTCATGCAAATGCCTTTAATTAATTCTTTATTGATATAAACTGACTTTTTACAGATGCCTTATTTTTGGGTGAAGATAATTATATTATCATAAAAGTGACAAAATGCACGGCAAAATGTCAGGTGGGAGGGCTTCTTATTATGCCATTAGCATCAGTGATGTGATCACATATGTAACGGAGTTCCACCCCCTCACCTAATAATGCCTAAAATGATTCCAATTAGCACAGTAAAGAATTAACCTAAATATCATTCGTCTTCAATATACTCAGAAAAAGCAAACATGCCATACTTACTGGTGAGTTCGTTACCACCTTCGCCAGGGATGCCGTCAAATACCCGTAGAATGCCGGCCCCACAAAGCTTTGTCTCGGGAATACTGATGTTATTAAAAGTCAGTTGAATCCTTTGTGCCTTGGGGGCCTGAATGACAAATCGACAGGAAAACTGAGAGAAGAACTCTGGTTTCTTGGACAGGGCGACGTGTCCTGCCCCCTGTGGAACCGTTGGTGACATGAACGGGGTGCATGATGTGTCACCTTGGGTAGGACACTTACAGGACTCCTCCATGTAGTCTGTGGATGAGAAAATTAGTATTTTGAGCTCAATACATATTGTGAGATATATTGTGACTCCATTACTCATTAGAATAATGGATTATTCAATTTGTGACAATGTAGGCAGAACTTAGACGAAAGACCATCGTTATAGTCATGGGGAAGCATTTAAATAAAATGGGAAGTGCAAACTTCCTACTCCCCAATCTTAGTAATAGAATTTCGACTATATCATGTGTATATATATCCTGGCAGCTTAGTAACTCCAGCATTTTGCCAATATGTTTCTGGACCACACATACCCCATGCACCCTACCCCACCCCAAATTTGTGGAATACAACCTTTATCTCGCAACTACTATTTAGGTTGTAAACGTTATCACAACCTCCTTAGTGTGTGTATGCACTTTCCTCTCTACATGGCCCTTCCTACAGAGGATGATTTGTGCACTTGTCAATTGCATCCTCAGGGTTGGGGGGTATGGGGGAATGTCCTGGCCATTTGGGGAAATACGATGATATCCCCGGCCCCCCAGGGCAAGACATATTTTTTAATCTCCGACCCCACGGGGCACATTTTTCACATTATTTTTTTATAAATAAGAAATATAAGCCTAAGATCTACGGGGCACATTTTTTACATTATTTTTATAAATAAGAAATATACCTAAGATCTTATGATTATGTAGCTATTATTTCTAACGATTTTTGCAATAGTTGCAATTATTGCCAAAAGTAAAGTCAGGCCAGCGATTGAGCTTCCTCTTTGCAAAAGGAATGCTCGGACTTCTCTGGTGCGAGAGGTGAGAGGCAAGAAACAAGACCTGAAAGGTGAGGGGCAAGAGGCGCAAAAGCGAGAGGCGAGATTTGAAAGGTGAGAGGCGAGAAGCGAGGAGAGTGAGTAATTAGTGCTCAATCATACCGACTGCCAGGGTCATAGTCATGGCAGTAAAGTCTTAATTAAAAAGTAAGAAGCAAGATGTGAGAGGCAATATTTGAATGGTGAGAGAGAGTCAAGAGGCGAGAGATGAGATGGCAGCCATGGGCTTCTGTAGCCTCACTCATTAACACTGACACTCTCTCCATCATTTTCTCACTATTCGCCCCTCTCCCTCTCTCTCTGTCTCCTTCTCCCCTCTCCTCCTGCACCCAGTATAGCACAAGCTACTTATACTTGCCCCCCAGATCTGATGAAAGATGGATGGTGAGAAAGACGATGTTTATCAAAGATTGTATTTAGGTGTTTGGCTGATCAGATAACACAACGGTGTGAAGTGAACCTACAAGTTCGGTCAAAGAGCAGGCGGCTTCGTCCCCCTGCTCTAAAAAAGCGTTGATATCACCTCTTTGTGCGCTTCTGTCATAGTCAAATTCCCGAGATTCCACATCAGCAGTTTGATGGTACATGCATAATCTCTCTCCCCTATAGGTAAATTGACATTTAGTAACGGGGGCCACACAACATTAGTTTGATATGCCAGATACATGTAGTTTTGTACGATTTGCGGCCGTGTAATGGTAGGAAATGATAGGATGACTTTGTTACCAGACATCCAAACAAATATCCTAATTGACGACAGTGCGGGTCTAGAGTTATAAAAAGAGTATGTAATCGGGCTGAAATCACCATGCCATCAGTTTTATGTTTTACCCAGCATAACACGGCACAGGAGTTAATATCAAAACGCACATTCACTTATATGAGGTCTGCCAGAATTTGTATTTATCGCACATGGCTGGGGATAGAATCCCCAATGTGATGTACGCACAAAAATGATACTTTCAGAGCGTCCCTATGACTAGGAAATACAATTAGCTTACCGTACTTTTTGCACAAACGTATCATACAAATTGAAAAGGAATTGATCAATATAATTTACTGTTTAGGAGAGCTGCAGTAAATTCGTATCACTAGACTGGAAAGCAAAGTATGCTCCCACGTTATCCATAGCCTTTAATTGCCATCGAGTTGTTGAGAAGCTAGCAAGAGTACCACTTCTATGCTCATTATAGTCTGTTATCGGCTGCACACATGCAGGCTACTTATACCAGCTTACTGTGTCAGGAGGGACTCATACAGATTGGATAGCATCTTGATCCTTCAACTAGACAATGACATACATAACGTTATACCATGCAGTTTGTATATACGGTATACGACCCTATACTTTACTCCTTTATCAAGTGATTCTGGTAGGGGTTTCAATAATTTGGTGCAAAGAACCAGAAAACTGTTGATAGGTATGAAGACAAGAGAAGTTGTAGTTGATGATTCTGTAGTTTATTGTAGAATGAAGTGTAGTAAGGTATGCTCTCTGAACATGGGTACATGTGAACTATATATACTGTTGCATGCAAGCAACGTTCTAGCAACGTTTAGAATGTTCTAGTTGGATCCAGGTCTATCATGTGGATCTTTCCAGAGGGAAGATCCATGTGGTAGATGATGGAATGATCCAGAAGGATCCTGATCATTGATGATGCAATGTACATGAAGGTTCTAGACCATGGTAGATGTACCAGTCAACATAAGGTTAACATCATGTATATTAAAGAATTAATTAAACCGTTACCTTTATTATCATTATAATCATTAGTTATTCATAATCATAAATCATATTAATTAAGGTTATGCCTTGTTACATAATCATACAAGGCCGGATATGACACTGTACAGTAGCATCATAGTGGTTTTTGACTTGGTGGTTTTATTTTTGAGAATTTACTTATTTCTTCAAAACGTTCTTTTAGTACATCTACCAGTTCCGTAAAGTTTTCTTTTATTGCAATTTTGCGACAAATATTTACTTTGTGAGGCAATCTGCCTATGCCATTAGGAAGAATTACAAGATTAAATGATGGCCCTGTTCTAAAATCATTCACACCTTGTTGTAAAATGACTGAACATTCTGTAATATTCAAAACAGTGAACATTCTGTAATACTCAAAACAGCGACACTATGGAATGAATTAAACCCACGTATCAGGAACATAGACTCTTTAGAGGAATTCAAACACAACCAAAGAATATGGCTACATTCAACTCTGAACATTGATTGAGGTGAAATAGTTAGAAAACAAATAGTAACTTTGTCCTACACATACACTATGAAGTGGCTTGTAATGGAACAGAGATTGATCCATGTAATACTAAATGAAGACCATATGATAACTACACTATAATTATATGTGGCATGTTTCAAATATTTTTATATTAACTAATTATGTAGCCTACAATATGCTATACTATCTTTTCCTCTCCATATTAATATAGCCTCCTGGGGCGACTGAAAAGCCTCACCCGCGGGGACGTCGGGAAACCCAGGTAAAGTAAAAGCTTTAAAAAATGTCTAGATTGCCCTAAGTGTCCGAGTTGTGTGAGACTTGCTGGGTTGATCGACATGTTCCCTTTATTCTTTCGATTATTTCTTGCCCTTTATTTTGGAGATTGACTTTGGCTGTTATGATGCATTTTGGTTTTCCATGTTGGTGAGCGAAGTTTTATGATAGCTTGTGTCAATGTTACAGTCAATAATTATTGTCTGTGAGGGAAGACGTACCTGGTGAGCGATAGATAGGAGCGTCTATTGTTGCTATAATGATTGTTTAATTGTGGTCGCTATGTTGGATTGGGTGTAAAAGAATTTCAAATCAAAATCTGTCAATTATTTCTTCCTAAGCTCTTGTATATCACGAGATCGGTTGCCTGGAATGGTTCCTTACTGATGTAGCAATAATAAGATTATAGGCTATTCCTTGTTTCCATGATTCTTTTTCATGATTACCTTACAACTACTTCTTAAATATCCTAGCTGGTTATATTTATATACATGAGCCCTTCCTACACGTCTGCTCACCTACAGCTCTTTGAAGATAACCATATCAACACTTGACAATGATAAATGATCCCACATCCAACCAGCCAACGCATAGAGCCGATGTATGGATTTTTCTTCAATGGGAAAAACAATACCATACATCTCAAGATTATTCTTTTTGTGTCCTGGTTCCTACCACAATATATAGTTCCTTCTCATGTTAAGAAGAAGAACGTCTAAATAGACATGCATATGAAGGAGAGTAGTGCGAAGAAGACGAAGGGATTCTACAAAATGAAAGATTTCTATACTATACCAGTACAGTAGTCGACGATATGCAGCGACTTATAATATTGAATACAGAAGTCAGATTTCTGTTGCATTCACATAATGGAAGGCTTAGGAAATTCTACACATTCTGATTTTGAAATTATCGTCAAAGCAACTGGATTTGCCCTTGTTCGAAAACAAACATTATTATATCGACATTAGAATAATTGCTTTTAAAATCATCCAATAATCGTTTCTGAAGGGCTGAACTCGGCTGGAGATCTATGCAGTTATCAAAAGTATGTGTATATCTTAGTGAAAGGAGACTTGCACATAATGCAGACACGCCCACTCTGACCTGCCCTCACCTCACCAACGCCCTCTCCTCCCACCAATCATGTACCAATTAACCTCTCCACCAGCGGGCCTATATGCTCCTCCCACTGGCCCACGTGATTTTATTTTGTAAACACTCAGACTAACAAACCCATGCCGGCTGCCTGTCTAGAGGCGTGTTTTGATCTTAATTTGGGGCCTGGTATTAAATTACTAAATACTAACTTTGTATATTTTCTCAACATTCAGCAGACACTGACACTATGGGTGAGACAACACTAAGTCTCATAGCAAAGGAAATACGTTTGATTGCATAAGATATAAAGATAGATAGAAGGAAAGGTTTACCTTATATTATTATATCAAATAAAGGTAAGAGATAGAGGATGAGTAGGACTTATTGATGACAGTATGTAGGCCTATTCGGGAAAGGGGGTGCAGCTGACAGAATCGTGAAAAAGGACGGACAATAATTGTGAGAGCAAATGCCAGAAAAAAATACCAGCGCCATTTGTAATGCATATATATGGGAGAATCATTAAGAACTTAATTCGAGGTTTAATTTTATCGTGTGAAACATCAGTCATAATTAGATAATAGATGGATGAATTTGAGAGAGAGATGGGGGGGATGAGAAGAAAGTTGGTGAATCAGCACCCATAACACAGCAATTATTGAGAGGTAGTTAAAGTCGCCCTACACGCGCCAAGAAAATGTTTTAAGTATGGACAAACCCATCAACTGAACATCGTTATTAAGCAATCAGCAGTGGCTCAGTGGCTCCTGCGATTTCATGAATAAACTGTATAATATTTTGGTATGCAGTCCACAATATGGAAGGATTTATTTATGACATTTCTGGCCTGCTGGTTCACTAATGGTGTATAATCCTGAGGCGAAGTCATAAGCAGAGCTCAGCATGGTAAGTAACATCCTATTCCTCTAAGGTTCCTTTATTATCATCAGTGCCAGAGCTGTTATAGATGTAAGATATATGGATTTATCAAATTTCTTGACAAATTCTGAGGATTTTTCTTGGCGACTCCTGTGAGTTCTTGGCAAATCTCGGCAAGTATTCATACTTGGCAGTGTGACAGTACCTTAAGAAGTTTTTCTTAGAAGCTTAAGGCATCTGTTTCATTGGTTCTCTGTCTTTTTCTACAATTTTTATTTGTTATTTTGTTGGTCTCCTGGGGCATCGGTGGGTCCATTCCAACCATACAAAATGATGCAAAACACTCCAAATTCAATGAAGAACCTCATATTTCTGGCAAAACTTGGTACTCAAGCATAGCTAGTCTTTAATTTGTGTCTGAGGTTCAAGTTGTCAACATGCACCACATGAAACACCCCATGCATGTGGAGCTCACCTGTTTCTGGTTTCTGGCATGCTGAGTGGCTAGCTGTTACATAAGGGGGTGGGTCTTTGACGTCCATGGAGAGGTTAATTAGAAACCAGCTCATAACATTTCTTTTCCATATTTCTCAATTATTAGTAGTTAGGAAGACTACTTTTAAGTAATAAATAGGATCGGCCTAATATGTCCATATAATGTGTGTAACCATATATGTTCCCTTAAACAATTGAATAAAACAATTGAATGAAAAATTTTACCTTTGACAAAGGAAAAATACGGTTCCCTTCCAGTGGCACGATGCAGAATTCCCAATTTTTACCACCTATGGGGGGGGGGGGACATTAAAAAATTGTGAAATAACAATTCATTGCCAATAGACTATACCAACGAACAGTTTAGAGTGTACAAACAATAATCCCATTCGTATTTTAAAAGATACTAGAAAAAGCCATGATTTCAGGAAATTTGAGGAAATATAAACTTTTCTTCATTTTCTTTATTTGAATCTTCCATTTTACAGTACTCATGATAAAAGGAAAGAAAAAACCGTCAAAAATATGTTAAGAGTGACTTTAGCTGGATATGCAGCTTTTAGTCAATGGATGGAGAGAGATTATTATAATGCTAATAAAATATCAAGTCCCATGTCAGACATTCTTCTATGTTATTCTAACATTCTATCTTTACTTAATATAAATGATAACAAATCTTTGAATGTAACTTGTCAGTAGGCCTATTACCTATAACATAATCATCTAGTTTCGAACAAATGCCCAAGGAAGAGTCTTGATGCAACCTCTGTTATGCTAACGATGTGCTAATGTGTTGCTAATAACCAGAAACCTGGTTTCAGAATAGGCATAACTGTGGTAGAATAATACAGAATAATCTTTTAATATTTTCGGACGATGAAAAAGTAATCTCAATGTATTGGATCCCTTAACTTTTGAATCCGGCAAAAAACTTGAATCTAGATAAGAATTTTGGCCAGAATATTATGTTTCATGTGATGAGAATCGTTCAAATGAAGTAAATTGTTCAAATGTTGGTGTCGTGTGGAATCTATATATTCCATTGGTATCTATCTTCTTCGACTCCAGCTTGGCGTGTATAAGACCTATCAATAGCTCGTAGAAAAAATGACCCATCAGTATTACTCCTACTAGATTTTTTGTGACGATGGAAGAGGGCAGATGCATGTCACTGGCAATAAAATCCAACAATCCTTGTGCCTACAGTATTTGGGGTATTGTGCTGAGTGGCAAACTCCAGAAGTGAAGTGCTAGAGCCGCATAAAGTATTGTATCTACTCAAGGCATAATGTAGGGGCTATATGTATGAGTCAGAAGGCATAGCAACACTAAACACATGTTAAGCAGAAATCATCCTGATCAATAGATCCATTCAGCACTTATTGCGCGTCTCTAAACTGTGGTTCACGCTGATTTAAAAAACCTTTCCCTGTTGTCTTCACAGACG
Source organism: Sthenelais limicola (assembly GCA_942159475.1). Taxonomy (NCBI): domain Eukaryota; kingdom Metazoa; phylum Annelida; class Polychaeta; order Phyllodocida; family Sigalionidae; genus Sthenelais; species Sthenelais limicola. Next base: position 53,809,448 of record OW804095.1, on the reverse strand, counting down.
AAAGAAATAAATTATATTGAAGTGGCGGCGAGAAAAATGCTGGATGAAAAAAAAAGTTGAAGAGTAGATTCCTGTCTGCTTCTACACTGCTGCTACAAGGTAATGAGTGTATGGACCCCTAGTGACTGCCACTGGAACTACCTTTATAAACAAAAATTCACCTGCCCTTCATCACCCAGCTGGCAGTTACTCATCTCACCACCAGGGAGCAGTACCTCGGGCCACATGGTGGCAGGGCCAGATAGAGGTCAGTGAAAGGGTCATGAGTGGGGGCAGTTTGTTATATAGCAACCCGTTACAATCTGAGATGGCTTACTAACGCCAATCAAAGATGCATTCGGCGCTTGAGTAAGATTACAAAACACCCTACACATATGCGTCAGATAGATCTTTAAATCAGGAAGAAAGTGGTTTTCAATTGGAGTAGTGAAACATAAATTGCAGAAAGGTTCTGCACATAGTTTGAATTAGATGCCTCACTTTTAATTCTATACTTTCGGAGAACATGAGTAGCATTAACATTCTTGGATTGGTCATTAAGAAATGAAAACAGGATAAGGGGGGTAAACAGCCAGCGGGGTAATCCAAATATTGGAATTAAAGGCTGCAGACAAGACCGGCCGGTACACTAGAAGCTACTAGAGGCCACAAATAAATAAATAAGCTCAGTTCAAAATACGCATGCAGTACAATAACCCAGTGCTGAGTCCAAATGAAAACAAGGATCGGGCCAAGGATCGCTGGTCTTTAGGTTAATCCGCAGGTATATCCACAAATGAATGGCTAGGTTAAAATCTAAACATGTAAAGAATGTGTGAGGGCAGTCGTGTTATACAGATATATAGGCCTATGCCATATCTAACTGAGAATTTCCAAAGGATTATAACGCCATTTCTTCCCACTTCCATAAATAGAAATACCACCATCCTACAGATGATCTGTTAACAAATGTATACCGGCATACATGTATACGCCACCGATAATTATATATGGTTGTAATTTCCCCACATAGATTCAACCAACATTGATCTGTAACCGAACGGCCTTTTGCATTTAGAACGCCTGGATATAATTGCGGAAAGATAGTGATGTTGGTCTCTTGTTGTTTGTACTATGGTCCACCATTTATTAGTGTATATACGCACTAAGCAAGATTTCCCCTGCAAGCATATAAATGAATGGACTGCTCGATAATATTCCAGCCCAGTTGGCCTCATAAATAAGATATCGATCGTCTCTCCTCAGGCCCTCTTCCTTTATCTCGTTGACAAATATAATAACCAAATACATAATGCAAAGCCTTATACTAATTATCGGTTCTCTATTATAACTAATATAAATATCTCAGTAAACTTTTTATTTATAAAGACTCTGTATTTCTCTATAAATGTGTACAAGTATACGTGTCGGTTTGAGGGAGACGGAAGTAGCATGTGGGAACGACTAACTTGTTAGGCACATCTGTGTGGCATCTAAAATTGAATCAAGCAGAAAAGGACATTTCCCATTTGGCAATGTGTTTTTTAGACAAGCTGGTATTAATCACGGAATGCATTTAGATGTCTCTCCAACAGATAAGGACAGACTGGACCAAGTCACCAGTCCCTTACACTTATCTAAATGCTCGAGATTTACAACGTCAAACTGGTTTGGTTTTGAACATATCTCATTTACCTGAACTCTATACTTCCATGTTATGTCCTTAACATGGTTTCACCATTAGAGTCCAGGCGACCAAGCATGCTTGCCTTCCATGCATCCCCTACCCTATAGGGGGTCCATTTACCTGTGACTCAATCATGGTGGCGCGTGTGCATCTGATGTCCAGATCTTGGACATGAATTGAGTAAAATAAATACAGGTTAACTGGTGGAAGGAACGTGAATATTGCACAAGTTGCGCAGCAACCAGTGCAATATTCTCAGCGACTGAAACCAACGAGTTAATTAACTGATTTATTATATATATGCTTTTAATAATGTGAATAGAAAACATTTTTAGTCATGAAGTTGAATGTTGGTGCTAAACCAAAGACAGCGTGGTGTCGGAAAGTCTTTGTGCTTTTATTTTGATAGATATAGGATTGGTAACCAGGGGTAACTAACGCGTGACTAATGACTAATTCTATTGGCTAATTTTCCACCAAACTTACTAATAAATATATTACATTATTACCTATGGGTCTGTCATCCATTACCTCCCATCTGTACACTGCGTGGCCCCAGGAAGTCCACTAACCCCCCAGCCCGCCCCCACCCCCTGTGACTTCCTGGTATTCACATTCATCATCTACGTACCTTTAGTGAAAAAACGAGTATGGGTTGTGTAAATATTGGCGTTAGCATCCTGACCCCTCTAGCTCTCATCACCCTCTCCCAGTGCCCCAGGGGGTCGCTGCTCTATTGCCATGTTGAATTTCACTGGAGTGCCTATGACATACCCCAGTCTCGGAACTACACCTATTCCCAGGGCATTGTTTGATATGTTTGTTGAGTGTTTAGCTCAGGAGTAAATGAAAAATACAACTAGTTGTTTGGCATTGCAGACAGATAGGATCTTCCATGTCAACAACTTGATAGAGGGGATTTTACTAAGTTGGCCTTCCGACTAAGATCTCAGCCACAAGTGACGAAAGAAGGTATAAATCAGTGAAGTCCCCTATCAGTAGAGTAAAAGCAGGTCTCATGCTATGAGCATCATGAGCATGACTGTTCTTTACTATCAGTTAATTAAATAGACTAAGAATCGATATATTATCTTAACACAATGAATATGCAGGCATTACCAGTGGATCCATTTCCTTTATTTATACCTAAGCCTTCCGTACAGCAAAATATATTGTGGAAAACGATATTTTAGTTCATGCGTAAATTTAACTGTGATCATGTTATGAATATACCCGCGTTAAATGCCGATACATTGTTTGACAGCCCGACGTGTCTCAACGACAATGATCTATGAATAGACCCATGTATTCATTTTAAAATATTACGAATAGGTTTTACTCGAACTGAAATCTTAATGAACAGACCCCTCCAACATTTATGATTTAACCAATTGACACTATCTTGATGAAACGAAACTTAACGAAACTTCCACTGCACAGATTTTTCTTTTATTCAATTTAAGGCCCCAAACAGATCGAAGTGGCACCAGTATAGTTCGGCTCCTATAATGGGTCAGGCATGTATCAAACTTCTGTATACATTACATATTATAAACCATATTTCAAAGCATATAATATAATATAATATAATATAATATAATATAATATAATATAATATATACATGCATATACATGTTTGCATTATTAAAAGAGCTGTTTACAAGATGATATCCCTGAAAACCAGGTACATGATATCAAATTAGGCACTGCAATCCAGGAGCTGCTAGAAATAGATGAATTGTAAAGTTTGCAAGTATGCAATGAATGTTTTCTCAACTAGTTCTAAAGATATATCAGGGGCATTTGCTGCATAGCTTCCAAAGTTGCAAGGAAACAAACAGTACCAACTGATAGGTACCGCCAATGAAGCCCACACTCGCGTGTCCCTGTCATCACTCACTGTCATGATAGTAACGGGTTTCACTGCACGAAAGTTCGCCCTGACTGCTCCACGATTGTCTTTCTCCATACTTCAAGATTGAGATGCTGTTATCTCCTCACGTTCGCACGGGCATTGGAGAAAAAATACTGAGTTAAGTAGTCCCGGAAAGAGACTGTGTTACTTCATTGAATTTGAAGTTAGCAATAGCTTTTTAATGATCAGCATTGTACACACACTACTATAGCATTGGCTCAGTATTCATTGGCTCGGTATTCATAATGATGATTACATTGATTACATTGTATTCAGAGGGTGATACGGCAATCTTTGTAAAGGAACAATTTGAGAATAAAATGACCGTTAAGTAATATATGAACACGCTTTCTCTCTCTGTCTCTGTCTCTGTCTCTATCTGTCTGTCCCTGTCTCTGTCTCTCTCTCTCTCTGTCTGCCATTCTCTCTCTCCATTCAATTCTTTCCCTCTATGTTGTTCCCTATACAGTATATGCGTCCATAGGAAAGCTTGCTGCCTTACAGGAGAAAACGATTATGACATAGCAAGCGCCTAATTTATAAGGTCCACAAATCTGGGCTCTCTAGCATGAATGGATATTTCCCTTTGACTTCCTCCACAGACAATACATGCTATCTCTTCCATCAACGGCCAACGGATCAGTACAGAATAGTTCCCTGCTATTCCAACAACGCTAAAGCATTCGTCATAGACGAGGTTCCTAGACACCCTGTCCTTTCCCCTTTGTTATTCTTATACTGTAATTTGCATAAATCACCGCTCGAGAATTTTGCACCATTGACACGTTCGATGTGCCGACCCATGGTCGAATGGTGATGTCATAAAGAGGGCAGTCACCATGGAAACTAGCGAAAGATGAAGGAGTAATTGGGTCGCCATCTGTCTGTCAATAATCAGCTCCCGCAAGATTAGGAGGACATTAGCACGAGACCTCATACCCAGGTCAGTGTTATAGTGATTTTGGATCCATTACTTGAGCGCTCTCGGAATGCACAATGACGGCGCAAAGAGCAACTCCCGAGAAAAAAGCAAACAATATCGGGAAATCATTTGCCGAACCATAATCAGAAAAGGACAGATCGCATATTATGCATATTAATAGGAGATAAGCAGTTAATTATAAACGTAATTATATATAAGCCGAGCATGTTATGGACCAGCGTTTGGGCCATCAATCCACCCTCCTTTCCAAAAGATCCTGGATGATAACAAATTTATGTATTGTTTCCACGTCCCATATTCTATTTTCGCCCGATCTCGATAATAACAAACCAATGTTTCTATGTCCCATTCTATTTTTTAGGCGTCCTAATGGAATTCTAATGGCATTTTAGCAGTTTGGAACGAGAGGCTTTTAATCAAATCTCGTGTTTTAATAGAGCAACAGTACTTGATTTTCTATGAATTTTGCCAATATTAATATAGTTAATAACTTTTGGATTTAAACGGATCCTATCACAGGGAATTGGATTTTTTTTAGATTTATTGAAATAGCCAAGGTCATAGATAATCCTTGAATATTTCACCTTATACCACGTTAACATGCGAGGGGGAAAGCATCTCTCAATGCGGAAAGAAGCTCATCAGAAAATGGGGAAAACTTACCGCACAGAATCATATAAGATATGAGATTTTTATTCTGATTCAAAATACAATACATATCAGAATTGGATAGCGCCTTCTGCCATGCAGGTCTTCCAGATGATTTAGATCATAGTAAAGGATAACTGCCATCTACGATTATTTCAGGTCAAATTCTCATAATCCTATACTGTATAACCCATCGGCAACTATTTTTCATTATGTCTTGATATTTAAATGAACAAATATTTTAAACCAGGAATGGAATGAAGTCTGTTCAATGAGTAAACTTATGACAAAATGGGCAAATATTTAAGTGATTTTAACTTCAGTATATTTGGCAATGTAAGTGTTAACATAGGTAATTACGTGAATCTGGTTTAGAAGATGGATGGAGGGGTAAACCTGTACCTTATCACAACACAAAATGTCGTTCGTCATTACCATTGATGCCGCAATTATGAATGTTCAATTGACAAAGCCAACATCTAGCGCTAACTGTTTCGCATAGAAAACAGGTATAATGAGTAAGCAATAAAGATCCAAGCAAACTGGGGTGTAATACAGTCTTAATCCCTGCGTTAGACCAACCTACCCAAACCCTTAATCCACCCTATCGTGAGCCCCGGAAATACAACCCTCAAATGATACTCAACAATATATACACCAAAGTCCCAAATCCTAACTATCTAATGGTTGAACCAAAGCTTTCATGTATGCCCTGACAATAGATCAATGGCGAATCTAAGCGCTAATGTTGAATAAGTTTACATCAACCTTTCTCATTATTGGCATATTATTGACAGCGTCAATATCTGCTTAATCCCATCCGTCCCAGTAGCCTTTACTTACGTAACTTCCATCTGCAATCTCTATAGGTAATGTCTCAGCATTGATAATCGCTCTAATTCAGGAGGCAGGAATAATTCATTTGTGGTTTAGATCTCACTTGAATTTGCTGAGCACTGTATGGGAAATCGTTGGTGCTAGCAAGTTTTAGTTAAGCTTAAACTGGGGTGGTTTTTTTATCTTCAGATTCCTACGATAAGTTGAATAACTCTACAAATAATGGAGTGGAGGGATAAAAAGTAGGACATATATATTGTGTTTAGAATCAAGTACATCGTATGTTTGAGAAAGTATATGCTATAGAGAAGAGTACCTTACTAGCGAAAATAATTGCAACTTTCCAACGCGAACATCAATGGTTTACACCATGAACTCAGAGGGGAGGTCATTGAAACACATCTGTGAGCGTTCCTGCAGCCTTTCTCCCCATCAGCGGATTCAGAGATGACATGTGTTTGTTTCAATAGCGTATTGTCTGAAGTAGCGCTCTTGGTAGATTATTTCATTTGAGCCTAGTACCTGGAACATGTGCGCAACAGACTAAATAAACTCCTTACTCGCCCGCAGGGGAATGCTATGGGGTGAGGGAATGGTCCCCTAGAGACTCTCAATTCTACACGTCGAGTGTTCATGAACATGAAGTATGGCAAGTTACGTAATTATATATGCGCATAAACCACACTTAACTGAACATTCCTTCCCATCTTTACACGCCTCTAATTCTAACTCTATCAGATATCCATTCCCCTACTCCCGATCTGCATAAATTAATAATTTAATTTCCCCTCCTCTTCCCATATCCTCTACACTTATATACATGAAGTCGCTCATTCCCACGCAGTACAAACTTTTATATTTTTCTCACTCATTTTCCAGTTGTATCTCCCTTGGTAACTCTCTCTAACTCAACTTTTATAGGAAATTCTCCCGTTTTCAAGACCCTTTGAATTTAAAATTGATTTGAGCTTCCATAGTCCCGTTCTACTGCTCTGGAATGTCCACGTTTCCCATGAGTGAATACAATTCTTCTAAGGGAATATTGTATTCATTGGAAATACGGCCATTTAAAGCAGGCCGGCTTGCACGTCATCAGGTTAATAAAATAAGGGAATAATGGAACGACAGCTGCATATATAGGGGAGTAAGAATGGATCCACATGTGTGAAAGTATGTACATGTATACAGTAACAGAAATGAGTCAGAAGCCAAGGAAAAGTGGATTGCATGAGGTGGATATGGAGAACACTCATATAAAGAATTGGGGAAAAAACGAGAACGTTCTAGCAGAGCAAAATTTATTGTCAGCTATAATTTGCCAATGCCCCTGTCCCCTGCTATATATATATGTTCTTATATCTAAACAGCCAGCGCTACCTTATCAAAACAGATATGCTTTACCCGAAGATCCCCCAATAAAGAAATATATTTATAGCCTTATTGATACAGAATATATTCTAGCTGATATAGAATGAAATGCACCCAAAGCCAAAACCATATTTCTCAGATGGTCTGATAGGAACTCTGGTGCTATCCGAAAACCTGGTTCACTGACAAGCTCTTGAGCTCTTATCTAAGCAATGAATATTGAGAGGGGGATTTATTGGTGAGTCCGTGGAGGCAGAAGAGAAATGTTCCTAGTCTGATCCAGCATGAGTCTTGAAATGTTTTCAAGCATCCAATCTATGCACACTTAAGTAGCCCCAATATCTTGCCCGAACTTATATTTTATTCATGACTTCGCTGATTAATTATAGATTAATTAGCTCAGCTTGTCTCTTTGGTTACTGCGAAATTCATTTGAGATTCAATCCTACGTGAATACATTCATATTTCAAGGATCGTATCTCAGATCGAACCTTCTTGATACAGAAGTAAATTAGAACTATGCGTCAAAATACATCATCAATAATCGCAATTGGTTTCCTATGGTGACTACAGATAAGCCTTGGACCGAGCAGGTATATGGAAAGGCCCAATCATCCTCTCCAGGGAAGAGCTTTTTCGTTATCTCTAAAAGATCGATAATGAAGCAATTTAAAAACTGGCGATGATCAGTGAAGGAAAATGAAACATACATATCAGGGATAGAGATAGTGAAACACAATGGTGCCATTGATCATAGAACCTTCTCATTTCGGCCTAATGATTTTCGAGGGGCCCGGGACAATATATTCTACACTTAAAAGTTATTTGGATAACATACTGAACCTTAAAAAATCGGAATCAGAGCCAAATAAAACATTGCATGGCTTCGCTTGTTTTGTTTATAATAAAATTTTACCTGGTTTAAATTTTGATATTTTGAATATCCTATACCAAAGGATATATCAGCATCTACAATCACATACTTATCACGACTGTGCCCCCCAAAAAAGCACAAGACAAGTCACCCCGGAGCAGATAGTGCCTGACAAGAACAAGTGCTCATTTATAAAGAGGCCATCGAAGCTCTCGTTCATCTACCTAGATGCGCCCTCAGACACTTAGGGACATGCATTTGCCATACTACTAACCTGTCCTGTAATGCCCCGGGCTGTGATCTCCTGTCCCAAGCTCTGTTTCTGCAGCCTGTCGAGGTTCGCCATGGACGATCACAACAAGGCCTAGGAATACACACAGAAAGCCAAGACCAATGCTCGGCCTGTTTTTTGGTGTTTTAGTCTCGCCTAGGCAGGGTGTAGGCTCGGAATGATTTGAGGGCGTTGGGGGAGGCGTGTCCCGCCTACGTTTAGGAGTGACCATGGCCGCATTGTCTCCGCTGTAGGCCGGGCTAGGCGTGAAGCAAACACGGTAATCCTGGCATCGGTAAAAGAAGGCCTCAAGAAGGCTCACGCCCAGCCCTCGAGCCACCAATACACGATCCTCCGGACACGCTCGATCCGAGCGTATCTGTGGTGAATTAAATCCAGATCTTTTGTGGCGTGAGGGCGATGTTGTTGAGGTGTAGAATGGTGAATGAGATGGTAGTTGAGGGTGTAAGTGTCAGTTCTGTAGGATGCAGACAGAGTGTGTGTATCGTGTAATGACGACGGCTGCCTGCTGCTTGTGCTGCTGCTTCGGCTGCCTGCCATACACGATGGCTGGTTGAGTGACCCAGTCTCAATCCTTCTCCTAGTAAAACTCCTGCTCATGCTCCCCCCACCCCTCCTCTTTCTCCTCCACACAGCGCACACACAACACGCCCTCCCGCACTTATACGCTGCAACCTCCGCCGCGCAAAGCGCTGTCAAAACGCCATGACGTCATTCTTGCCGGCTGGCCAGTGGGTAACCTAGGCGGTATGTATGTAGGTCGGGGAATCCCAAACACAGTGGTAAACAATGCCATGTGAAACGTGTTCTTTAAATTTCTGCGGAACGCGGAATATTAAGTGAAAATCTTCAGATATCTCTGAGTAATGCACTGTCCACCCCGGCGCTGTGTATTCGCGCGTATCTTGTGGTGCTAGTCTTAGACAGCTTCAATTTTTATTGTAGGCCTACACATACAATATAGATATATTTGTATTGCACCCTCTCAAGAGGAATGTGCAAATAATAAGAGGGAAAAATAGCTTGCTCCACTGGGCATGTTAATTGTTTAATTTATCTCACAGATTTAATATCAGGTCAGGTCCCGCATTCACAGTGGGCCTCTGTGTCTGTGACCACTGAAGTTGGTTGGTGTTAGACATGATTGTGTATAACAAAAATAGCGGTACATCTGTGATTATAACATTTTTGTCTCAAGTTGAGTTGAGGCATTTTATTGGCAGTCAGCGGGCTGCGAACTGGCGCACGACGGATGTGACTATGGTCCCACTTTGACGCGACTATGCCTATGGTCGCAAAGCTCGCGGTGGACGCGACCTTTGACCTCTAACCCAAATTGAAGACAAACATATCATTCCAAATATAATATCTAGTATTTATAATTTGTCAGCCTACTTTGAATAGCAAAATTTACTATAATAAATATGTAGAGCTGCTGATTGTACTTTTTTCTGACGATCTGACCCTTATATCAGTTAGTCAGCTTTTTCGAATGAATATTCATGAGCAAAGAGGTGTCATGTGACCCAGGCTGCTGACAGGAAGGCATGACATGATATCATTCCAAGCCAAGTACCCAGTACCCGAAGCCTAGCAGGAACTCAGAAATTTACGGCCGAATTTGATAATATTTTAAAAAAAACTCCTTCAAAGGCCTCAGGATTAATAAATGCTTGTGAGAGAAAACACATGAAACAACGGTTATAATGTTGATCAAGTGTTTCTTCGGGTAAAAAAACCCAAAGGTCTCGCAGGCTAGCATGGATTGATCAAGCTGGTGAGAAATTAGAATGATGTCAAATGATGTAAGTAAAAAAAGTCGCAACTCAACCAGTTTAGCCCTCTAGTGACCAGAGTAGGAAAACACCTTTGGCAGCCTTGGACTTGGGAAAGCAGTGATAGGGCATTGTTTATTGTTATGGATAAGGCCATATTATATAATGGGGGAGTGCATGTAAATATCGTATATAGCTTAAACATCGTTTTTATGTGTTAGGACCAGTTTTTATAGATATTATGATTGGGCCTTGAGTCACTCCTATATATATGCATAGACACCACAGCTATAACATCAAGCCACTTCTACTATACTGAAATTCTACTGGTTTTAGACCTGAATCACCCCAAATCATAAGATCTATAAGAACTGATCGTAACATATGCCAGAACTATAGAATAATAAAAGTCAACTCCAGCCACTTTTATATATAGGCCTATCTTCTGGTGATACAAATAACCATTTTTATTACATAAACATTGGCATTATTGGCATTATTCTTTATGTATAATTCGAAAATCTTGTATTTTTACACTACTAGAAACTAAGATGATCAGTTAGGCTAATATATTCTTTTGCGCAAGAGCGCAAAATGTTGCAAAGTATAGCATTATTGGTACAATTCTAATTTACTAACACTTGACCAACTTGGAAATTTGTGAATGAATAATTCATAGCTTATGTGCGAATTGCTCAGGTATGTCTGCCAGGTCCTTCAAGACAATAAGGAGATCGCCACATTTATCTTTCTCTTCTTTCACTGCATCTGGAATTTGACCAATAACCGCAAAACCTAAATATTTAAGCATACCCATCACCACTTTGTTGTGGTACAGAACATCTGTAATGATTCCTGAATATCCTAACTCTTTTACTAGTTTCAACGCCAAGGTCGATCCCTCCAGACCAATGCCCTTCCCTCTCAGTCCCTGATGGACCACAATATATACATCTGACAAAAGTGGGTCCGCAGACCGGCAGAATAATGATGGCAATACAGTGAAGCTCATAATTATTTGATTGTCTGTAGTATTGACTGCAACGATCGGGTGTCCGTGGTCAATCACCAAATACCGGAATATATCCAAGGAGTCAAATTCATCAACAGTGAAGCCATGACCTTCTTGTGCAGCTGATTTGTACATGGTAAATAATATTGGAATATCCTCTTCGATTGCATACCGAATGTTGGCCTTGATGCCGCTCTTAAAGGTGTACATCCTGGGTAAGTATTTGAGACTTGGCTTCTGTACCATATGGATCATGTACACAGGTAAATTTTCTGACTGTTTTGTCGCCTCAACCACTGCATTTCCGATGTTTTTCTGATTCTCACTTCTACCTGATACAGGTATCAACAGAGGGCGAGGATTTAACTGTAAATGAAAAGGAATGTTTAGCATGATTTATTATGTCTATTGAAAGGTACAGCACCAGCTAAATCGACAACAAAAAATTCAGACACTTCACAGAAGGGCGTATAAAGCCCGAAAGCTTGTGTAAACAAATTTAGTCATCATGAACAACCGTTAAAATGATATCAACATCAATTCATCATTTCAACCCCGGCCCTAACAGACATACAGCGATACTCTCCCGTTCTACGAAGAATTCAGACATAATAATATTGTTCTCTTTTTTTGTAAACGGTTTTATAGTTTTATCCTGAACTATTGAGACAGTTATTCATAGTTTGCATGTTACACGGCTGTGACACTATTTAACATTATTTACCACTACAGAAATATAGCCTCTTTTCTTTATGCTGCTTTAGTTTTTTTTTAACATTTCTTTATTCAGGAGTAAATAGTGGCAGTCTATTAGTCTTTTAGTGACTAGGGTCAGAATCCCCAAGTTAAGTAGATCCCACTAGCACTATAGTAGAGCAGAAACAGGCCAAAACCTTTTATTTTAGGAGTTTGCATGAAATGACAACATCACGAGTCATATAACAAATTGAAGCTAAGATCCTCACGTATTAAGATCTGATATTGAAATTTTGGGATTTGATGTGGCATTGGAGATATCTTGATATACATGAGGTGACCATGGAAACCAATATTTTTCGTAACTCTGATGACTTTTCCAATGATAAAAATGTGTATACAGGGAATTAACTGAATAAAGATGAGGAATTGTCATACACTTATGCAGGTACTATTTTGATACTCTTTTAGATGGATATAATATGAAAGACTTTCGAAATGAAATGTTTTGGTCGCCATCTTCGATTTTAAATTCAATGCTTTTAGCACCATAAAATGTGTATAGCATAGCTTTATGCAATGCGTGTGCATTGTTGGGAGCCTATCACCACCCACCTAGTGCAGCGACCTCTAATCCCAAGGCGCTGCACTAACCATTTCCCAACTCACTCTCAATCACTTCACCTCTCGCCACCACAGCGATCACTCAAATTATCCCACCAACCCACACCTATTAATCATCATTTCATTCCTCCATACTAATTATCTTATATTATTAATTTAAATTCTCATCATCTCAATTTTAATTTATAATTACATCAACGTTTACCAATTTTATACCAAAATCCAATTTATTTTACACTGCTTTTATTACCTATTTATGTAAGTTATATAAAATTAAATAAAATATTTAATTTCCCAAGCTGCCTTCACACTCCTTTTTTATCTCATTTAATTGTCTCGCCAACAATGGCTATATATTTTGCAATATCTTTGATTAAAAACGAATCTGATTGTGTGGTTTTCTGGGATTAGAGATCCAATGTAACAAGTGTTTATTGCCTGTTACTTTTCCTTCTTATAATAATTATGGGCAAAAAAGAAAGCCCAGTACATTACAGACATATATATTCTTTCATGTTTCATTTCAGGCCAATATAACATTTAACAGTTGCAGAACGACGCATTAATCACCATGATTTTTTTCAAGCGTTGCCTCTAAAATACATACTACTTATTTACTATCAAAACTCAAGAATAAAATTAAAAATATAATCATTTCGTTCAAATCTAACATACTTCATTTCCTCTACCCAGATGCATTATACCACGATCACAAAAAATGGTCGTATCATTCTTACAATAATAGTCATTTCAAGAAATAAAAGTCTAATAGCAAATCAGCCCTATTTAAACATTGTATAAAATTGTATATACAATCTAATTAACATGTCAGGCGATATTTAAGGTATTTCGCATTCTTTTCATATTGTTGTCAATTCCATGGACAAATTATCTCTTTTTCTACATTTGAATAACTGTCGTTCTATCAGATGTTTCAATCAACTAATATATATTACAATACCATCCCTCTCGGGATGCTTCATCCTATTGTAATTAATGATTAATGCCTTCACAGCCATGTTGCTAGCAATTGTAAACAGGCAAAATAATATTATGTCAAACAAAACTGTCCCAATAGTTCATAATAAAAGTATGTATGCATATTAACTCTAAATTCGTGTTTACCATTAATTGGAAGTTTATAATATTGAAAACAAAGAAAATACACATTATGTTAGTTGCATCTTGGATATTATTATGTTAATGAAGAAATAAAGGGAGTTCATCGACTCCACTGAAAACGAAGAAAAATTCAAGTTTCCATGGTGCCTATTTTTTTGTGTTTTTATCAAATTTTCCATTATTTCTGCATGTTATAGTTTCATATAGTCTATAGCAATGTCAAAGAAAACCATACACAAGGGATTGACGAGCTTTGGCATATTACACAGTTACTAGTGAAGGTAATCCCAATTTTCTCGCCCATTTCCCAAGTTGGTAACGAAGGAACTGGTTTTATATGCATTCGTGAAAAACAGCGGAATTCTGTTGTACAAATAATCGTAAAGTCTTAGAAGGACATGGGGCATTCTATAATTGCATCAACATAATTATAATGATGTGGGGGAGGGGGTATAATAAATATGAATTGACTATTTACCATCTGTTTGTGCACTTTGATATTTTTAAATAAGATCAGGCTGTCAGTCCACCCCCTTCTAGTTACAAAACCACTATTGGGTATGCGTGCTACTACGGTAAATCCTTTGGATCTCAAGATGTTGACAAATGGACTCGTGTGGAATACATCAGCCAAAATACCCTGCAAATTTAAAATAGAAACACATTACAATGGCTCATTCTCGAACACTATTTCTGGGTTAATTGTGGTCTTTTTTGTAATATTCTCTTTCCTAAACTCGACAGTTTGAGTGATTACTGCGTGTATTATATATAGGCAAAAGCAGTGGGTTTAGTACTTGGGTCTCCTAGAGCTGTACTAGGATTCACGTATCACTTAAATGATCAAATACATATATAAAGGCCTATATATGCGTGTTTATGGAAATGAATTATCATCGAAAAAGCAATTACTTTGGTTAATTTATTCGAGAACATAACTTAATAAAAACAATTCCCGATTATTCGTTTTAGAATTTTCGTCAAAAATATTTTACCTGGTATTGTAAGGCTTCTGTTAGCCTAATAGCAAGGCTAATGGCATCAACTGCAATGACCTTTTTCAATGTCACGTTGCAGATAAAAAGACCAGATGCAAGGTTTGATTCTGTGCCCCGACAATAGGAAGAGGGTGAAATTGAAATAAAAGCCCTTATGGCGTGTGATGAGGGATCAGAAAGAGAGTAGTTCCTTGCTTCCGCCAGTAAACTGAAGAGGCACGTTGGTGTAGGGAACTCATCCGTTCCAACATCGTTACCTTTTTCTGCTTCGTGAGATACCAAGTCATACGCTGCACTATACTAATATCAAATAGAAGGGAAAATTCGATGTAGTAGTGCACTTATTGAGGGTCCACGTACAATTCTCAAATTGTTGTTGGAAGATATTTAGTATCCATACTTGTATGTTGTGAAGAATAACTAAATCCTGGAGCCAATTGGTAAAATTCATGTAATAAATCCAAATTGGAAATAATTTTGACTGCCAACCTGATCTGGTCGCAGAATGTCGAGCTTCAGTGGAATACCATTTAAGTTCACATCTAATGGTGTATCTAGCAATCCGTTATCCATGGTGTTCGGGCGACTGACTTCCGACCACTCCTATAGGTACTGAAGCATTCGTGAGTTTTAGCTAAGCCAATTAATGGAAATTCAAAGGTTTTTTGTAAAACACACAGACATGCGTTAGATTAAAGTTGCTTTAACTTAGTTTCCACTATTCCCTGTGGCATTATGCGGTTGAGTATATATGATTAGTATACATAACAAAGTATGCTATACTCACCCGTAGTGTCTGTCAATAGTTGCCAAGCCTGTGATGATTGAGTCTGTTCCTGGGGCAATATATGCGACAATCTCACCAATAAATGCTGTCCACATTACCCCGCCCCCACAACGATCCACTACCAAACTAAATAGATCTTGCCAAGTATGATGGGGGCTGTTAACTTGCTCTAATAGACCTCCCGTTCCCTATCTGTTTCCCCAATTTCTAACCCACACAATGCGCGTCCAGTCGGGAGAGTGATTAAACATGTGACCCTTCTCAATCGTTATTTTGAGCATGGAAAGGAACATAGTGATATTTGCACTCTACCTTTATTACTATTCTGTTTAATTATAAAACATGTTTTCATAGTTATATCATTTTTTAGATGGAATTAAAATAATTATGCTTTGTACTTTACCAAAAAAGTAATTTATTAGATTAATTTGCTTCCATCCATTTGTTTCATGATGTCATTCTCGATATGAGATATGGATAATGCTGTCTGCGATGCATTTTTGTCGGATCAATAGTGGTTATAACTCGCCATTCCTATATTTATACAATATTACGCAAACACACTGTGGATATTGTGCGACAATGTGGTATTTCAAGAACAAATCTAGGTCTTATACGTAGTGTCCTGCTTAATTCAACGAAAGATGTTGACACTATACTAGCATGCAACTGTTCGTTTGAACTGTTACAGTCATGTATTATTTATAATATTGTTTTCTCTCGTCTTTATGGATCTCGCTCCCTGGGCAAATGTAATATCAGACCATAACTGTAGGTCCGAGCCAGCATTCATCACCACTCGAGTTGGGCTGTTTATATTAAATCATTCTATATGAAAATATTATAGTAGTACCCAGCCACTGAAATGTTTCCCTCTATATCTCAAGCCAGAGGGGGATAAACCTATATCATCACATTGATTCCTACCCTCTAGTTATGTATTGGCCAATTTGTATATCATTAACCCCAAACTAACAACCACTGTGATGGATATGACTTCATATATATCAACTTTTGGATTTATCGTGTCCCCATGTGACACTACATTTATAAAGGCTCATCCAAATGGCATGCTATCTAGGCTACTGACTGTAATACAAAGGCATAAACATAAAAGTACAATATAATATACAGTGCAATATCATAATGAAGTAAAGATGGAAATTTCAGTTTTAACATGGAAACACTAAGTTGGAGTTCGCATGTACGTGTTTTGTGAAAGAATGAAGAGGCTTAGCTATGGCTGAAATGGGATGATACAATGAAGTATGGACATGTATCTAAGAGTTTCAAATATGATCGCGATGAATGACTAAAGGAAACCCATTTCCACAATTATTGATAAGGGTACAAGACACGTACTCAAAGCTTTTGGCCTATAAACAATGTTTTATAAGCCCACAATACAACATAATAGATGTTCCAACACTAATGTATTGTCAGCCGGAGAAGGGAAACTATGCTTGCTCTACCGACTGGATTGTGGGCATGCACCCCATACATTTGTGCAGGTATAATGATAGTCAATATGCAGTGTGCTCTCGACCTAGTTCCATTTGTTCTTCCGGAATGGACGTGATGTTGTTGATATTGCTGAAACGCTAATTGTGTCTTGTGTGTAGTAGCATATATATATCCTGTAGACTTTCACGTTTTGTCACTTTGGCTGGACTTTCTAATATACTTATAACCCCAGATATACCTCACTTTAGCAGGAAAGAGGTCATGCAGATAACCTCTAAGGAGATTCATGTGTTCAATGAAGATACTGAACAATGGTTAAAAATAAAATTGAATAGTTCCAATTTTCATGTTGAGCCGCCTTATCTAATGATAATAATCTATATAACATATCTTTATTGAATATATTTTTATTCTTTACATCATTACACATATTTTATTCTTTAGGTGAGGGGAAAACACGTGGGCCATAATCTCATATATTGGTATAGGCCCAAACAATTAGAAAACACGTTAAACATATAGCGATAGCTAAATAATGTTCTTCTTTTTGGTCTCTTTTTAAAAATATGTCCCTAAAATGTCAAACCTGCATAATCTCTATGTTTACATGTACGTCCGTTTGTGGTTTATTAAAATTTTGTTTGAAAATCACCCAAAGCTGAGGAAAGTGTCATATTTGATATAATGCTCTTGACTGAATAGACATCTTTACAACAATAACAGGGCACAATATATAATAACATGCGTGTACAATGAACACATATAACTATGCATAATACCGGTAATATGTTTGTGTGCAGTGATATGTCTGTTACTATAAGCATGTAAGTATTTCAAGCTTGATGGAAAATGTCTATAAGTATGCTCATACAATTTATATTCCACAGGTCATCTTCATTTACGAACCCAGAAATACATTTTCAATGACAGTGTCTCTGTCACTATAAGCATGTAAGTATTTCAAGCTTGATGGAAAATGTCTATAAGTATGCTCATACAATTTATATTCCACAGGTCATCTTCATTTACGAACTCAGAAATACATTTTCAATGACAGTGTCTCCATAAATGTAATACATTCATGCTCACAATATTGATGAATATATAATATATGATGATACATATATGTGTATACTTGGATCGATGGTTTTGGAGTTGGGTGAACTTATTGCTTGACTGCAGAACTCTGCTTACATAAACACTGACACATATATGCTGCATGATAAAGTTGATGAATGTTATACAATATATGTGTGCTGGGTTGAAATGACAATACAATATGCATAATGTAATCAGTAAATGAGTCAAGTGACAGTCTCTATTTCTGTCGTTACTTCATAAATAAGTCTCCCATTGAACATCCTGGTTTGTATCAGTGTAGCATCGAAATTAACAGAGTTTAGTCCGCTGTTTGATGAAGGAAAATCACTGTCATCTCCATCCATGTCTTGATCAAGTAGTCGCAGACCACATATTTCTATCAGCGACCCCCCGAGAGGGACGGTAGTTAACATAACCAATACCGCCATGGCAACTACCTAAAATTCGATAACATATCGAAATGAATAAGAGCAAGGATACCAACATCAAATTGCAAACAAATATTCACTGATCCAATGGGTGTAATATATAATATAAATAGTAAACGTGCAGAAACTAATGGATACAGTATGCTTTTAGACTTGCACGCTCACAATTAGATCCTACCGTCCATACTTGTCAATAAACACATAGACCTCTTAGAAAGGTTGATGTTATATTTTATATCTATCAATACAATTATTAAACTGCCAATTGTTCAATATCACATTACACATGAGAAGATATACTATTATCATCCATGAAAGTGGCATTAACCTACCTTGATATTCTTCATGTTATAGACTATCCTACTTTCATTAAAACTCATTCATACTTTTGATTTCAGTGAGTAAATGGTTAGTTTTCACAGCACCAAGAAACGGAAACACATTTCCTTTAACTGCCACACCCGCCCCATTCTCATATAATATATATTTCAAGCAATGAAGTTGGAAACGTCCAACATAAATTATCAAAAGCTCAATACACAACATAGTCATAATGCCATTCAAAGAAGCCTGCATTTAGGAGATCGCCACACACAATTGCAATATTTTATATATGATGTTATATAGAAGTTTCCCTGTCAACCACAAGCTCATTGTGGGCATTAAAGATGACAGAAGTCAGGGCCATTTTAGTTAACTCAGTATCAAAGTCCAGGTGGTTATCCCACAGAAGATCTTGGGTTTTGTCCCAGGCATCGGGGTCAGAGTTACTGTACGGCAGAGGCTTGTTCTTTAGTAACGCAGGTAAAAGCACTTCAGTGCTCACTGCACTAACTGGTGCCTTGACCAGGATCATGAGGACCGTAACCAGCATAACCTGGAAAAGTTGTATGTTAGTATTTGGAGAAAGCATGTTCAAAGGCATAGTTTCAAGCATTAAGTAGGATTTTAACTCAAGGATCACTTAGCAGACTGTTACATAATATGACATAATTATGATACTATTTGTGTCATGTCATGTACAAAAACATGAAAGGTCATAAAAAAGGATTAACCAAAAGTAGAGAAAAGTTGGTCTTGTTAGATGTTCTGACCCTTAACAACCAATTGCTCATTTTAGATTAATCTTAATCTAATCCAGGCGTTAGTACTTTAGTATGCCTTTGAAATTCCACACTGGTATCTGGGAGCGAGTGGGAACGCTTTAGTACCTACTTTTAGAGCCAGGTGGATAACTGCCTCATTGACACCTTCACGTCGGGCTGTGTCTAGCACCATGGAGGTTATGGCTGCCTGAACTACGGCGCCATCTCGTGGAAGCCAGGCCAGTGGAATGAACACTTTTTGACGGAGACTGAGTGACGAGCCTGTCACTGCAACTAATGCTGCCCCCATGCGGACCAACGAAGCAATGAATATGATGGCAAGGCCTAAACCTGCATTGAAAAATGCACTTCTGGTGGTTATGAAGAATAGGCCAAGGTGCGAGAGACTGTGATGATATATGGTGATGTTATTTTTCTGTGTTCACCCTTTGCGTATAGTAGGTCTTTATAGCAACTTATAACCAAAAATATTATCCCACCAGTATTGCAGCTGCTATATGGTAGTTTTAATCTACACGACACCATATTTTCACCAGTTATTCAATACGCAAATAAAAGTCTAATCATACGGGGGCTTTTTTCTAATAGTATCATGATTGTAATTTGTAGATAATATAGCTAGATAGTTGTTTATAGATAATCGGTTTTATTCTACTCGGTACCATGTAATTTTTAATTTCAGCAGGTGTGGATGGATATATTATTTTTTCATTATATATTATATACATGTGTGTACATGTGTTCAGACAATTTGGATAGAATACTCACCTACGGATGGTGGGTCTAACTTTTTAAGGTTAATCTCAGCTCCCACCAAAGTGAAGAGAAGTGGCTCAACTACACTCCATAGCTGGGTGAATGCTCTATCAATCGGTCCCTGAAACAGGTTGTGAACTACATAAGAAACCCCGCCTCTTCACTATGAATCTTAACAAAAGCGATATTGGAGCCATGAGATGAATAGCTATATATATATAGGAACAGGGGAAATATCCGATTTAACCTTATAAGTACCACCAAAATTTTTTATTTTCAAGTTCTCTAACCAGTTACATACTGCACTAAAATAGGTCGGTAATTAAAGTTCATACATGTATGTGAAGATCAGACTAGGCCCAAAGTTGAGTGAGTCCCTTCAAACGGAGGGAAAGCCTCTGCATGGCCTCATACCGCAAAGTGCCATTATAATTCCATTAAGGCCGTAAATTGTCATTATATTCCCAATAGAACGCCGAGTTCTAGGACAGGAAACCGATTAGCCAAGCATCTATATAGGCGTCTAATCGCTGACATACCATTTTTATCTGATCTGGGGGTTTGGACCTAAACTGATCAATAATTGAAGAACCTACCCGGCCGTCCTTGATGTTTTCCCTTCTCCACCTGTAGGCAGCCACCACTGCCATGATCAAACATCCAAGAGCTCCTGTTCCAGGGCAGTACATGGCCCGACTTAAATACACGAAACTCAGTCCCCCTCCAAGAAGGAGAAGGCAGCGCAACAATGTCCTCTGTTTCTGTGTGCACAAGAAGAGAAGTCTGCATGAAAAAAAGATGTTCGGAGAGCATGGCCACTTTCTCTTCCATCTGATTCCAATGGTACATGGCGAAATGGGGAGGTAACATAAGTAATGGAAAGATGTGGGTAATATACGTAAGGAGCAACATATAGTTATACCATGCATGGTCTTAGATTTAGGTTGTGGTATCGCCCACATTGTTTCCCTTTGATATGCCTATGCATTAGTTAATCTCGATGTTACGCGTGTGTACATATATGCACGTGCATATTTATTCCTATTGCCTAAGTAGTATATCATTTTGGCAGGCAACGCACGCACATATTGGATGAGTGTCTGATATGCGTATTTCTTTAAATGTAATACAGTGGAACCGCGCAAACCAAACAGCCTGGTTTTCTCAGTTTAAAGACCATTTACCCAGCACTAGGTGAGAATAGGTGTCAATCAAAATGAATACAGAATGTCAGAAAAGTTAGCCTGTCATTCAATAAATGTGAAGGTGTTTGAAGCCACACAACTAGTTTTAAGAAGTGTATATTATAAATTAAGGTTCTTTCTCTCACCCCCTTCAATAGGCTTGGAAGTTTCGCTTGCCTTTTTATTTCCATGAACAAACATTTTTATTTCAAAAGAGAAAATTCACAGTATTACAAGCCGTGCGACCATTCTATTCATGAAGCCTCTGTAAATGATATAATTCGTCACGTTAATTTACCAAGTCAACCTTCGCTCTATGCTGTATTCCCTCTTCACAGGTTATTCTCATATTCCCAGTAAAGCAGCTGGTAGTGTTATGTGGTATTTAGCCATTTACATCTTAGCGGTATTCACCTTTTACCTGTATTTGACAGTTTACTAGATCTCGTTGGCTTGTACTATACCGTTCATACTGATTGGGGAAAAGCATGGCTTACTCCTTCTTGTCAATGTTACTGGGTCTAACTTTTTGTCAGAAGGTCTGGGAGGTAAAATGAAGCCTGTGATACCTTAAAGTAATATACTAAAAACTTTGTTTGGTTTTACTTCTGCCTTTGTCGATATATATAGATCGATGAGAACCTAGGTATGTGATAGTTGCAATTCAGGTATGTGGAGCTGCAATTCATTACATATCATATTGTATATATAAACGGCGCAACCTTTGACTAAAAAATTATATTATATAGTTTATACACTACATATTATACATGATGGGATGTATGTGTGTAGCAGGCCAGTATCGAAAAGATTGCGAGAATATGGCAATACCATGGGAATGTCATAATACTCCCAAAATGTGATGAATTACTATAATAATATAGCCTATACCAATTATAGACATACATCAGGATTACGATATCAAACACTGCAGCTTGTCCGTATTTCCACATCAGTGAACAGGGATCTGCATATTGATTGTTATATGACATTGTAGCCGAACCCTTCATTAAGGCACGTGCTTGTATATGTGCGCATTGATGGGGACAGAACCCTGGGACCAATTGCGATTGTCTGGGGAATGTTGTTATTTGCTTTGCATGAAGGAAACCCATCGGTTTCCTGCAGCGCCAACATAGTTCCAAATCATTTGATAACAAGCTACTTTATGAGCAAGTCTCTCCGTATATAATGGGTATAGAAGTTGACGAAATTATACAACATTTCTGCTAATTAATGTACATACGTGATGTTTATTTGGAATAAACCAGCAAAGGATTCCAAATCCTGCACCAAGAAAAACGCCCGCTACCGCCTGCAATGGGCCACGCACGATATTCCACGCCAAGTCATCTGAAACGAAAAGCCTTAATTATCCTTTGCAATCACATTGTCCTTAATTGGATCGTATATTCGTCTATAACCTGATAGATGAAAGAATCACAGTCATAACGCATTTATGTATCGCCGGGTGGAAAATATAGGAGATGATACAAGAATAACTCCTAATAACAATAGAATATTCCGTGATAGGGTTTTTTTTCAAAACCTAAATTGCTCGTATGTATAGACTATTTAAACCATACATAATGCTTATCGTTTATTTAACAACATCGCATTATTATCAGACACTCTCCTTTTCTATGATGGGTCGAACACTGGGTTTAGGCGAACCATCTCTTTCTATACCATAGAGCAGAACGTACCAGAGGAAGAAAATAAGGAGCCAAGTAAAGCACTAAAGCAGGACAGAGTGACGAGGTCTTCCAGGGAAGCTGCTGTGGATAAGAGGGCGGGAAGCCCACTCTGTGTGTCGTAGCCTCGATCTGCCAACCACATCACCCCTGGCACCACGACAACGGGTGTGACTGCAGACAAGCCGAACCTACAATTATTAACATTGCAATGTACAAGGGTAGCACAACCCTGAGTTGTAAATGCTATGGTGGACAGGAGAAGGCAAAATCAGCATTTCACCATGTATAGAATTGAGTTACTTTTTTATTCAGAGGTTTCAAAATTGTTTAATCAAATGGAGTATAACATCAAAGAAAAACACTGTCCGTGTCCCAGCAGAGTAAGTGCAATGATCACAAGTACATAATTTCGATTTCCATTGACCTTTACCTGATGTAATGAAAGACATGTACCCTTCCTGGCACAGAGGTCACCAGTTCATGAAAGTGAATTTAACCACATCATCTCTGCCACCAGTACCAATACACCTCAAGAGCTATTCATTCCCCGCCTATCGATCATGCCTGATATTATTTCCTGCCCACCACAGCCCTGACCTCAGCATTACACATGTATATAGTCGTTCTGGGTAGTCATAATGAGGACGATCTCAACCTGACCGTCCAATAATCAAGTTATTAAAGGCCCTCCCTTCAGAGAATTCTACCATTCACATGATTCAGCATAGCTCGAGTAATGTACAGTCTTCAGGCAACACTTAGCTATGATTGATGCTGACAGAAATCATCGACCTGTAATCGTCAGATAAGGTCATAAAATGGAGTAATAACCTATGATTTGAAGCAAGAGAGCAAATGACATGGTGCACCCAATAGCGCGAAGCCATAGCGATATCTCAAGCAATGTGACCATATGTAGGTCAATATTATTGCAACATAATATTATTCTAAAACATACTTGTAAATTTAGTAACGCACTCAAAAAAGGTGTGAATAGAAATAATGGACATTTTACACTAACTGTGGCTTCATCAACAACCTCTAGCGTTCTTGGACTGGTTACTTCATTTTCTGTTTACATAAAACTGTATTTAAAATATCGAAATAAATTTGCAGTTTCTCTGTCTAATTACACATACCCATGCTTGAAGGAACACGAGATGGGAAAATGGTCTGTGATAATCCCTAAGCTCTGTGACCAATGGAATGGCAATTGTGGGTTGTTATTTCATAATTGTTATTTCTGCTAATGTGAACAGTACCGAAGCGAATCGAATCGGTTTGATGGCAAAGGTTATGTCCTGTAGCCTACAGACCCAATGCAGCCTTTTTACAATACATGGGGTAGAGCGCATCGGCCTGCTTGTAGTCTGAATAAAACCGACTTACTATAAGCGCTTTCTGCTGCAGTGTGCACGGTACGGATTCTATAAAACGGTTCACAACGATTCGATTTGTTTCGATTCGCTTCTGTTTGTAGTGTGAAAGGGGTATTGAGAATAAGCTGGTGATTACTGGATATAACTATAGTTATCCAGTAGCAGGTAACTTCGTGTTTTTACAACATCAAGGCATACTATATCTCTTTTCTTTCTCTAAATCCCTTTCCCTTACAATATACTAAATAACGTTGTTATTTCACCAACGAATCGATTTTCCTATGCAAGCAAATCAAAATGCCAGACCCTATCAATAAACTAATCTCCCGTAATGATTGTTGCCGGATTTACCGATTAATCTACATTAAAGCTAGTGATCCTTTGCTATAGTACCGTAATATCACATACTATAATGTAATATTCATGCACATATTATTATTATGGAATAACTGACGAATATTCATGCACGTGTTTATTCCCTTTTGAACACTTTACATCAATAAATAATATCCTTAATGCACACTTACCCGAGTAGAAAGCCCCATGTCCACGGGAACCCTAGGAGATAATGCGAAGCCACTGCAACAATTAGCGCTTCGGCGATACATGGAATGACTGCCAGGCGAATCACAACAGCCGAAAGTCGGTTCAAGGTGGAAGGATCCAGGCCAATCCCCGCTCTTATTAGAATAACGACCAAGGCCCCACTCCTGTAAAATGTTGATAATTATATTTAATCCACAGAGGAGCACTACAATTGGTATATTTAATTAAAACTTGCGTTAATTATGGATACATACTTTAACATAATTTTATCATGTACTATAGTTTATAGAATTGTGAGTAGGTGAGGTTATTTTCGTAAAAGATAACATTTGAATAACGAGCACTAAAATGTAATAAGTGCCTTTAGTGTGACTAAGCCAGGGTGGAAATCTGAATATCACCCAGTCAATCATACACTGATAATATATTTTCAATTTTTTTAAATAAATTTAAAGAGTATTGTCCCTTATACTGGTGGTGTAATAACCTTAGGAATAAGAAGGGGGGTCATTTGGATAATACCAACGCAGTCAATTCCAAAAACAAGGGCAAAAGAAAGAAGGATGAAACTAAATAATCTCATCTAGGAAAGAGGACCCTGATTCTGAATCACCAAAAACTGAGCTGGTTCCAACATAATTATATAAAGAAATATATTAAACCAATATTTTAAAAGGTGGTATTTGGCAATTCCCATATGATCTCCATATTAGAACTATTAATATCAAAGATCTAATATCTAACACATCCTAATTATGATGAAAATTATTTGAAATAAGACTGTAAAAAATAGTGAACTTCTCCGATAAATTCAGATTATTTTGCTCACCAGTTATCTATATCCTTGTTTTATGAACATTTGTCTCTATTTCATTGATTTAGTCTTATTATAATGCCACGAGGGAAACACTGGTACATATTCTTTGGTGAATTGAGTCAAACGCAGATCATCTGTACAGAAATATATCCCCTGTATATATAGTCTGTGGCAGGGGGGATTATCTTCCCATTGGAGAGGTGGATCTATATATTTAGTCTCTACCTTGAATGGTCCAGGGACTAGATACCCACCGTAGGGAAAGACTAAAAGGATGAATAACCAACATTTCTGGCCTGCTGTTTCACTGATGGGCACAATCACACAATCACTGCACCAACAGGCCAGAAATGTTGGTCTAGGGGGGGGGGGGGGGGCGCAACTCCATATCATCAAGCAAAACTCTGTGTGGGTGTCAGGCATGGGGCTGGGGGGAGGTGGCTATTTTTCGCAGGTTTACATTGAATGCAGTAGACTCTAATCATATACATTAATACTTTTATAAAGAAACTTGAAAAATGAATGATAAATTCCGGAAATCATAAAAGGCAGATATCCAAACGTTTTAAAGAATGATATTATAATTATGGCTGCAAGTTCTATCACACAATCCATACCACCTCTGGCCAATAATGTCGAATTGGATTTTGAATACATTTTTTTCCCAACAAGGCCCTCATACTACAGTCATTTAGCTCAAATAAATGTTTGTGGGAAGATGTACTGGCATATTCAGACTGTTCATGAAATGAACATTGTCAATACTCCAATATTCTTCTGTGAACATAGTTTAAAACAAAAATATTTCTTTTAAAAGTCATCAATTCTTGCCATAGGAATAAGAAATGAATTGTGTGTATAGGATATACCTGCACCAGAAAATTCCCCTACTTTACCAGCTGCTAAGCAAAGAAAAATAGCTTATTCATTTATTTCAATACGGAACAATATTACATTTTTTTAAATTTCTGTTTTATCTATACTTACTCAAAATTGATCACTCGAGTATATACTATTTATTTCATATAAAGCATTATCACAAAAATGGTCATAACAAAATGTTATATGCTTAGTATGCCGGGATAGTGAGGGTAGCTATGTACTGGTCCTATTTAAAAGGGCAGAGCGAGGGGGTGTGTGAGAATTGATTGTGGTCATCTACTACAATCAATTAGCTCTAAGAGGAGTCTCAGAACTTTACAATGTGTTGTATTCAGCACACTCCCCAGAGAATACATGCATTCTCCTTGACCATATTATCAGAATTATAATCCCTTCATATTTAGGATGAGTATCACCTTGATGTTCAGGAGTAGTAACCCCTCCCCTTTGATATTGAGGGGGTCCTATACTCTGGGTCCCCTATATGCTTCCCATCCCCCCTTTTTCTACGCCACTGTTACATAATATACATAATAATCTAATAATATATTGTATATAAATTTACATATGTGTGTGTGTCCCGTGAAAATAGAATGTTACAGAGCCTAATTTACCCAAATATTTCATATTTGAACGCACTTGTTTCAAGGGGAAAAATCACCAACTGGGGAGAACGAAGCTCCCAAAGCATGTCCCTCACTCAAGCATTGAAATGAATAAATCGTATGTCTTTGGGCGATTTGCAAAACAGCACTTACCTCAGCGCACCGGACCAGCGGTCATCTATATCTTTGGCCAGGTCGATACCCGACACATTGCACATCAAACAACCAACTAACAACATACCTGCGGGAAGGATGAAAACACAAAGAACATTACTGCTGCCTTGGGCCAACATCATCAGGGAAGTATGTTGTCCTCATTGTTCGGAATAGAGATCACAGACAGGGCACCGAGATGAAATATACAGGGAAAAAGGCACACATTGGGGGCATTGACCCGTGCCAACGGTTACTTTCTTAGTACTACTTACGATAGAGCAATGCTAGATGTTAAAGAACTGAGAAAAACATCACGGTCTGATTATAGGCCTACATGTAAGAATAGGTGTTCTAAATAGGTGTTTTAAATAAAACAAAGTTGCGGCCCTCTGTGATACTAAACCTTTCCTTTTGCCTCTTCTAATTTTATTGCAAAATCCATTTTAAGGGGTTTGTGGGGGCTGTGGTTAGTATTTTCAAATTTCTTCAGGGTAAAATTTCATTACTGCCTTTAATTTGTAAATAGGGTGTACAGCCCGAAGTATAAATCTAATAAACACAAATCAAGTAATGCTTACCAATTAAAGGAGGTAATCGAATCAGACTGACAGCTAGGCCGCCTAAGTAGCCGAAAAAAACCATCATGACCAAAGCAAAGAAATGCCCGCCGGGTAATGCCTCACTTCCGGTTAGAGCATATAATATCGTCCACACAAGTGAGATAACCACTGCGAGGCTGAGGGCTTGCCCTATACGTCCGTGGGGCGGACACATCAGACTGTATTTTAACCGTTGCCCCCAGGTTGGGTTTGTAGACAACGGGTTGTACTTGGCCCAACATGGCCGACTACAGCTTAGGCAGCAAGTCCTACATGTTAGACAGTGTTTTGGCGTAGAATGATTCTGTATACCTATTGCCATATCGTATAATACAGATTCTTGGAAGGTGCACTTTCCTGTAGGCTGTGTGTTTACTTTGGGTAATGTTGTATTCTTGTTGAAAAAGAATGTGCCATTAGCTTTACTGCTATCAATAAATGTGTCGGTTTCTTTTTTAGGTTCCTCTTTTTCCGAAAAGCCTTCAGAGTTAAGGGGAATTTCTTCTTCAGGTATAGCTAGCGATTGTGCTAATGCCTCGGCGTCCTCTTCTGCGTTGGGGATTTCTGGGCTGTCACATGCAGGTGGAGGAGTTACTGGTCTCCAGGAGCATGGGTACTCCTCCAGATCGTCCTTTCTCACTGGAGATATAAGGTCCAGGGGGTAATCATCGAACTCCATGCTTATGGAGCCCTTAGAAAATGATTCGCAAGAATCCAGGGACGAATTACTCGACCGATGGGACTCCATGCCTATGCTTTTCTTATCCTCCATCTGTTATTGTCACGACATAGCAATTAGAAGACAAGTTAGTCGGTTATCCAGAGACTTATCTCATTTTTAACATTTTCCAGTTCCATAACCTTCCTAATCAGGAGTAGAATACATACAAGCTTTGGCCGAAAGGGATTCTTTGATGTTCGTGTTGAATCTAAAGTGGAAATCACATTTAGACCTGATATTAGACAAATGCAGTCAAGACAAATCAAGCCAAGTCATCGAAGTCTGATCCACCTACGCCGCATTCTAAAGTTGTGATTTAGTATTAGTTGCCTCCATGCTTGCGATCGAACCTCAGCACTCCAACTAATTATAATAATAAGAGGTAGCTCTTAAGGAGGCGATTTCCAATTGGCAGTTCAAATGACCATTCCCGAGGTATTGTTTGCCACTGTCAAAACCACATAATGTTCATTGTGATAGCGATCACAATGGCATTACGTGTTGAATCTTCCTTGTTGACCGAATATTCCTATAGAACAAGCAAACCTGCCATTATTTATATTCCTGCTGTGGAATTGCCTGCCATAATAACCTTCAATATTGTATTACATTATAATAACAGGTGCATCGTAATGTGTCAGATATGCTGCCAAGAGCTTGACATCAGAGTACTCCCTATGCTGTATAGCCTGATAAAAACATCCAATCCAGTTGCTATAATTATATAGGTAACATATACACCTTATCGGATGAATTCTTCTTTAGTATGAAATGTAGATATAATTATTTTTAACTACCTATATTGATATGATATGTTGTTCCCTCTACCGTCTCTAAATGGTAGTAAATCCGGTATTTCAGTTGTAGTTGTTGTTTAATTCCTTTAATGAAGACGATATTGCTATTCATTTGTTTGTTGCGTGCAATGTCAACAAATGCAATGTGAGATACATTTGCATGATGTATGTGGCCTAACCATGCAAAGTCAATTATGCTGATCTTCCATTAACCGAACCATCAACCCTATATACATTGCTGCTACGTACGCGTGGATCATGATCTCTGATTAAGCAACTATCCATGCATAACATGAGGGATCCACTTAATCTTATCAATTCAGAGGTGGGAAATAGGGTATGATCGATTGATCAATAGGTCCTTTCCCGATTGCAATTTGACTTGCAAGACATCAATTGTCCACTGGCGGCGTTTTAATTAAAGATGGTGGCAGGGGATAATAGTTGAGAATCATAACCGAACCTTCAACCACGAAAATTGGCTATTACCCCAAGAGCAGATCTATACAGATGACATCCATATGCAGGTATTAGGTGATCACTGAGCTTTACAAAGACGTTTGGCGAGAATCGATTGCACACCCAAGTTCTCAACCTGTATTGTTCCTGTTCTCTCCCAAATCCCTCTGTTACATCAAATGGGTTTATGAGCTTGTGTGCCGGTTATGCAAACAGTAGTTGAATCCATCCAATCGTGACATTGCGATACTCCATGATATAACTATCCCTGAAACGAGAGGAAGATATGGGCGCTAAATTAACTTTGTCAAGTCATGTAACATATATCCATTCCGATCCTGAGGATTGGCAAGGAAGGAGAGGATCGATATTAATTATCCCACTATGTCATTCAGGATTGATATATATGGACCCCTGACCCTGCTCCTTAATATGATAAAAATGGTATGCCAATATAACCATCCATCATACAAGGTATTTGTAAATATACAGGAGTGTACATACTCGGAAAAGAATATTGGATGTTTTCCTCCGGGAAATAACTGTATACATGCATACATATTATGGGAAACCGCAAGTAAGAAGAACCTAAACGGAATTGGCCCCGTGCCGTTTCTTCATTTCCTATTATTTTGTTAAAAGTCAGTCTTCTAATTTAGATCTTATGCAAATATATCCTATTATTGACGGTCAGTCCGTAGAAATACTGCCTGTCCTTAATCAAAAGACTAGAATTAACAGATTTTCTCAAACGACGGCAATTCATATTATTATAGTAATTGACAACCTCAATCATTAAAGAGGTGCAAAGGTCGGTGATGCCAAGTTGTAGAAAGGTGTAGAACAATGAATAGCACATTATAACATCATAATTTTAAATTTAACTGGGTCTACGATGGGTATGATTACAGGATATGGGAATGAGAAGTTCGAATGTGCTGATGTCGACACAACCAATATTAGCCTTGCTTACAATCTACGTGACCGCAAACTTGTTCACCGACAAAACAACAAATCAAAATGCCGCAGGTCACAAATACATGGATTATAATAGCAGAGGTACATCATACCGGAGTAAGCATGTGAAAGATATCCCTATAGCTTCTTTGCGACGAATCCCAGCCTATATTTTCAACAAAATCAAGTGGGAAGGCTGATCAAGCATACATGAGATCCTTATCTAAGCGCTCTGCCTCCGACAAAACTACAATTCTATATACTACTTACGTCATTGGAAATTGGCCAGGGTATATCATGCATTAGTATCTGTCATAACTTCTTCTTTCATATATCCATTACGAGAATATTACAGGCAAATAACAACATTTAAAAGGTAGGAAACATAACTTAATATGGACTATGCCTATGGTAATTGGTGATTATAATGTCATTCCTATACTTATCAAATAATTATCAATATTATAGATACGTTGCACTATACACGATTGTATGATAACCCACTCTTATAATATAGGCCTCATGGCTCCCTCTTCTCATGACTAGCATTGTACTGTACAGTTATTTTCTCAGACTAGTCTGAGAGACCTCTGAAAGGCCTCTTACCTTTATAAAAATGCACGCGTTTATGCGCCAAACCTCGTATCCATACATAACACCCTCGTAGTAATAAATGTACGATGGTGCTAAGAGGCCTTTAAGACACGATCTTATCGTATATTGGTTCATATATATGTGGATATATGTGTTTATAGAC
This sequence comes from Sthenelais limicola, assembly GCA_942159475.1. NCBI lineage: Eukaryota > Metazoa > Annelida > Polychaeta > Phyllodocida > Sigalionidae > Sthenelais > Sthenelais limicola. The sequence continues at coordinate 53,777,480 of OW804095.1, read as the reverse complement.
AGAGGAGTGGGAAGGCCAGCTTGAACACTCACATATCAATCACATGACTGATGACGACAAACGGTCACCGACAATCGGTCACTAGGGGTGACCGACAATCGGTCAAGTGGATACCGGACGACCGACAATCGGTCACAGGGTGACGGACAATCGGTCACCCTCTGCATTTCGTCGGTGGCTTGTCGTGACCCCCTCCCGACAATAATGTAAATTTACATTATTGTCGGGAGGGTGACCGATTGTCGGTCACCTACCAATTTAATTTTTTTCCACTAACATGTATTTATGACCATATTGAGGGTTGTTACGACCTTGGATACCTTCGGTTGACATATGTGAATAGTCTACAGTATATTTGTACCTTTAAATTAATCTTATTTTGTTCATTTCTATCGATTAATGTATAATCAAAGTCATTTTTACTGAATATTTCGATTTTTGTATGGTTTTGCGGTCCCTGATTTTGGGAATAGTTTGACGTTAATTTGTACATTTATTCTGTATCATTTCTAGTGATTTATAATTATCTATTGGTATTTTTTGGTGATTATTTCGACTTCAAAACTCTCCCAATCGTACAGTATGTTACACCACGTTGTAGCATACTTATTAAACTTATTATTTCTTTAATCAAATACTAGCTGCCCCCGGGTAGACACCCCCCCCCCTCTCTCTCCCTTCCCCACCCTCCCTTGTTCACCCAAAATTATAAGGTAATAAATTTAAAGCCTAGTTAGTATCAACGATCGTCCTGTGTGGGCCTAGCAATATATAGGATCGTTGCTAATATGCAGGAAACAGTGGACAAACTGTGCGGGTATAGTAATTCTCAGCATGTAGTTTCTATTGAATTACTCCATCCCTTCTGAGGTGCAAAAAAAAGAGAATAGAAAATGTAGGTCTATACGGTACACATACATAGGCTACTGTAGAGGCAAGGTTATAGGCTATATTAATTGAAGGAAGTACAGGGCCATATGTAAGAACTTTAAGATATGATGAGTTTAATTTATAAATATGAAACCCCTTTCCCCTCTTCCCGCTTCCCCCGTCCCTCCCCCCCCCCCCCAACAGGAAAACAGTGGACAAACTATATTCCCCCTCTCCTTCCTCATATTTTGTCAGTACAGGCTGTTAAAAACATAAGTTGAAAATCAATGGTTGGTAAAATCATGGTCTTGTAAGTTGGATTATTTGTAGCCTATACATAAGGTCAGAAATTTGGCGATCTTTTGTTTAGGCCTACTTAGGCCTACTGAAATGTCTCGCTCATCATATGCCTTACTTAAAGGCTGACCTTGATATCTCTCTTGATATAATCAGATATTTGGGGGTAGAAAAGCATGCTCTTTCCAAATTCCATGTTTTTGGCAATGTATTTCGAGAAGAAGTAGCATTATTTTACCAATTTGCGGGAGCGTAAAATCACCGCAATGTGTACGCAAGTGTGTCGGAAATTCAGTAAGCTGCGTGGAAAGTTTTGGGAATTTTACATGGCTCGGGAAAGAAGTTTTTCAGAGTTCGTTGAAGTAATTAGGCTATTAATTAAGTGGATGCAGAATATAGGTTTTATTATCATTTATTCATATATTTTATTCATTTATCAAGTCTAAACATTAAATGCTATAATATTGGTAAATGCTATTTCTCAGACAACATAACTGAGACTTTTCTTATATTGTTGCTATTTTTTTAACTACAAATATGGTCGTACAATTATAAATGGTTATCAAAAAACGCCTGTCCACCATGTAATGTGGATGTTTTCTTGCGTCGTCTCTAATCTTCATTCATCCAATCATTAAACACTATCATCACAATATTTAGAATTTCGATCGATTTCCACTACATTAATAATTCTTGTCAATAATTCACGGCCTTTACATGTATTGGACTACAAATCCTCTAAGTTAATATTTAGATAACAATACATTTCAGTAAATTACAATAGATATACAATATCATCATCAAGTATTCTACATTCGATTCCAAACGCTACAATTCCATAGTCCATATTATACGCACACAATCGCCCATAGCCCTAATGAGGGCTTTATATTAAATTAATTGTTCTTCGATAATGTCCATATTACGCTATATTATTTCATATTGATATTTACCATAGCCACAATTATTAGGCCCTAGTTATATGAATGAAAATATAAAATTCTCGCATCTAAAATTATTCTTTCATTCATTAACATTATTCTGTCCCCTTCATCTTTTTCATTTAACCTATGTTCCATTATATTTATTGTCTTATCTATTTCGATTCAGAAACTGTCAGTATCATGTAGAATTTTTAATTATCCAGATCCACGGAAGACTGTCCATTTTGCTAACCCTATATCAATGCTTTTAGAATTATATAGAGGAGAATATATATTTTCATGCTTAATCGTACAAGTGGATACCAGTGACCGACTATCGGTCACCCCTAGGTGACCGATTGTCGGTCACTAAAATGCCACATTTTGTCATACAAGTAAATACCGACCGACGGATAGCAGCCACCGACAATGGCAGGTGACCGATTGTCGGTCACCTGTGGCCGGTTTGTCGGTGGTCATTTTGTCGTACAAGTGGATAAGCCACTTTAGTCACAATCATGTTGTTGCCGCCAAATTTGAACGCAGGACGCCATTAGCATTATTGCTGTCGCCATGTCAAGTTGACTGCTGCTTGTTTTTTCTTATAAAATATATTACTAGGGCTAGGTCTGGAAAAGTGAAATTGTAAACACCTTGCAGCAAAGCGATTAAGATTAGTGGATAAAGGAAAGCAGGGAGATTCTGAACATAATGCTTCAGAGAGAACCGTTTCGATCCTGCTTCAGAGAGAACCGTTTGGATTGTAGCCTATTAGTGCCTATATTCCTAAATTACTTTAGTAAACTCATGCTTTTGTCGTTGCATGACAGTTGAAGTAAATCTTAAAGGACGTTATATTATTTATGAAGACACTTGAACCAAATCCTTCCTATCATGTAGTAAACGCATGCAGCTAATGATAATTATAAAACTTTGAGGCGTGCGCTGCTCTAGATCTGCTTCCTCTCCTCCGGTCTCCAGATACACACACCCCCTGTATTCCCCAAGGAACAACTATGGGATTTGTCTGTACGCCACATGTGTACCCAACCCCTATCTTCCTGCGCACATTGCCTATATATTTTCAGTCTTGCCTCCCCTACTGGCTCTGGTAGATCACTCACTGAAGACTCAAGAGGCAGGGACCACACCCAGGCTGAAGGTTTGGCCGTTTTGTGGTCGGGGTGTCGTTTTCTATTCGAGAAAACCCCTTCTTTGAAATCATTCAAACTGATATTATTATTATCCAACCACTTTCAAATTCAAAAAGGATTAGTCGTGGCAGATGGAAACGGCGGAGCGGTTCAGCCTAAGCGCCTGGGAAGTTTTGTCTATTGTTTTGGAGACATCTGACATTAACCTGAAATGTCAAATTAGGAATTTTATCGAAATTTGACACTTACGATTGGGTTGTCCTTGTCCTTGAAGGTCATAAGAGATGGCACTGTGAGATGATTATACATGTATCAATCAAAGACATATTTTATAAATTAAATCTTTAAAAGAAGCACAAAGAAGTTGGGTCTGGAGGGGGTTGCAAAGTCGGTGCATGCATGCATGCATATGGGATATCCCATATCTGTTGAAATAATAATACATATTTATTCTTTAAATTATTTTGTATCTTGACATCCTATGAAGCAAAAATCGGTGTATACGTTTTGTTTCAACACCGTCATTTTCGCCCCCCTCCCCCCGGCTGACTTTGTCTCCTTTGTATATCAATATAGTGAATGACTGTAGAGAGTCAAAACACTATAAGCCTAAAAGCGGGGCAAGGTGATTTCGTGTGTACCTCCTGAACCCCCAATCATATATATACCGTAGTTAGGGGTCAAAGACCCTTAAGACAGCCAGCCTTAGACCATGTGCCACGCTATAATTGAACATATCCCTTCGAAACATACCGTAACAGATACCTGGAACCATGCCCGGCTAGAAAAAACTGGTCTGGGAAAGTGATGGATTATTTTTCATTTCTGAATTGATGGAGACAACCAAATTAATATTGATCCTGTGTGTCCAGGGGTTTTACCGGCTCTGAGTCTAAACCTCAATAGTCTCTTGATATTGGTGATGCGTGAGGCAAGTTAATCAGGCGAATTGGATGCTTCACACGCATGACAAACTCTGTGGACATGACATTGGAATTAACTTGTGCTTTATTCACAACCATCATCAATCCACTCTGCCTCCTTCTGCGTTTGCTTTTGTCCCTGTCCATTTAAGGTCATATTACGTTTACCTCCCATCCCTGTCCGTTAAAACTGCTCATTGTCTTTGGCCTTCTCACTCTCGGTTCATTGTCTGGAACTCGGACTAAATCCTTCTGCTTCTCACTGAACTTGATTGTTACCAGGAAATGTAATGCAACGCATTTTGCTCAGAACATGGCTCATTGCCTTCTTCAATTATCCAGCCACGTGATGTTCCTAGTCTCTCTCTTTCTTTTATCGAAATTTGCAGTGTTAGTATCAACGCCCAATTTAAGCACGCCAATATTAAAATTCATTATTAAAAGTAGTAGTATAAGATTGATTTTTGTTCACATCATTGATACATAGAAATGGACTTTGCTTCTGCGTGGGAGTAGGTATTCCAGCTATAGCCCTTAAATTGCTGGGAAAATAGACCGACATGGTATTGATATAGTTATTAACATTATACAGGTATGTACAGTTGTGACCAAAGTTATCCCTTTAAAAGAACCTTTGATACGAGTATTAGATATATATATATTGTAGGCAAAAATAGAAACACCCCTCTGTCCCCTAATTGACCTTGATTAGTTATTCATGATTAATTGTATAATTATTAGTGATTTATTGATGTATCTTATTAGTGTAACAATTATAATGTGCAGTGCTAAAGGTTAATAGCCAGATGTGTCGGGGCACTCACACCCCTGGGTGGGATCCTCTGCATGTACCTGGGAGATGGTGGGGTGGGGCAGGGAACCTGGAGTGTGAGGAAGGATGAGTAACCATGAGTGATGTGAGTAAGTCTGTGAGAAGCCCAGCTCAGGTCCACTTTGTCTCTGGCAGCCTGGTTTCTTGGCATTCACGCTCCTTCGTCCTGTGCCCATTCACAATTCTGTACATTTTCTGACCATGATAAGCTCCTATAAAAGGAGGAGATGATTGTTAGCTTTATGCCACTTCTTGCTGTACATTGGATCTGTTACCATTGCTGTAGAACTGCTCCCTTTACTATGGGGAACTTGGACTCTGTGTTTGGAGATGTACCAGCATGTGTGTGAATCCTAGATTGTGGGATATGTGTGGACTCTGTGCTATTATGGATCATACTTCGCTGAAACCTCTTGACCATGTGGTAACTGGACATTTGTGAAAGCTTTATAGGAAATAAAACCATGAGATACCTGCAACCTTAATCCTCACTGTCAGGTTGATTTATTACCGCTCCTCGCCGCGCTCAGTGAGACACCTTCACTCGTGACCTTGATTAACTGGATGATTAGTGCTAATTACAGTAATAAATTATGAACTCGACCGATTGCGATGCTACCTATTCTCAAGAGGGTCGAGAGTTAATCCCGGGTCAAAGTGGGCAAAAGACCTGTAAAACTACAGTCGTCAACAATATATATCAAATGACTACTAAATAACAACTCATTATGAGCTTATACAGAGGTGCCTAAATAATGGGTTTATATTGAAACCGTATTGGCGTTTATAAGTTTGTAAATAACTCTCAAAATAGTTGTTGTTACTTAGGGTGCATTGTGTTCTTATTGGTTTATATAATACACATGGTTACTCTCTCATCATCATCCTTGTTGCTCGGGGTACAGGATATTCCTTCTTAATAAATTTACACAGTTACTGCCTATTCTTTCTCTAAGCCTTGCATCACACATCCTATTCGAAACTTATCACTATCAAAAACAAAGGGCCTCAGCTAGGAAAATAAAAATGCTTACACCGTGTATAGTGTGAGTAATTAATTCATTAAAATCACAAAATGAACGACTGGTAAGCAACCCATGCATTTTTTAAGCATGGAAATTAGTAAACAGGTAGTTAATTATGTATGAATCAATATCAGAAACTCATTCGGTCCCAAAATCCAATATGGCCGCCATTTTTGAGTTATTTGATTCAGTTTGGGGGTCATAACTTTAAGCCCCACGCACACATTCACGAATTCACGGCCGAATTGGGGCTCACGAATTGTCGTACAAATTTATTTTTGCTTTTTACAGAATCGTGTATGTGTGGGTTATGCCACGAATTTTCGTAGGATTCCACGACAATTCGTACGACAATTCGTGGGTATTTTTGACACGAATTGACACAATTTGACACGAATTCAGCCACGAATTCAGGCAGTACGAATTCGCAAACCCACGATTTTGAAACCATATTTTCCTATGACAATTCGTTTATGTGTGGGTTATGCCACGAATATTCGTAGGCCCGAATTTAGGGCTACGAAAGTTCGTAGGATTTTCCATTCGGATGGAAAATCCACGATTCCATCCACGAATTCAGATTTGATCATATAAAAATAATAAAAAAATTATGTTATTTCTATAAAAGACTATAACTTTACTAATACTTGGAGTATCAACAATATTTTTTTCACTTTCATAACGCCCACTTCCCCTTCTGCATATCCCAACATGTTACTTTTTTTTTCAAATAATTTTTACATGTGATGTGTCACAGGAAAATGAGTCACAAGTTATAATTTTTGTATTCTTAATTCTTTTTACATATCATCATATTTACATAATATGGTAAATATATATGTGATGTGTCACAGGAAAATGGGTTATTTCTAATTTAAATCCTCATTTATGTAGAAATATGTTAGTAGGGCAGCTTAGGGCCATATTTGAGATGGATGTGGACGTTCGTGACAAAAGCACCAAATCTTTACCATGTGTTGACAATGGCCCTAGCTTTCAATTTCTGGTAGGCACCACTTTCTCCCGATATATTATGGCGGCCATCTTGGATTTTTATGATCGCCATCATATAAAATCCTACATCTACCAATATCTCAGCTTCTATACCACTTAGGATCACAATCTTGGTGTCTAGACATACATTTTCAGGGTCAAGAAACACGCCTATACCATTTTAAAAAAGATTAGATTGTATTTATTAACACAAAAACAAATATATGACAAAATATCATCATCAGGCCCTATATCACCATCACTATAGTATACAACTGTAGCAAGAATTATAGTGTTGTTGATAACTGTTAGTAAGCAAAATATGAATATCAACCATAACAATAGTGTCAAGTTACGAGAAGGACTACATTGTTTTTCATAACACAAGTCCCCACCTTTTCCATCATGCATTTGGTTTTCATGGATCACTTATACAATGTGTGATATTGGTGAAAACATTCTTGCAATTGTCGATAAAAATGTGAAATATTTATATGTCAGATTTCATCAGAATCACCCAGCATGCACTGCAGTAGACATGCACAGTGAGATATCCTATTTGCATATCTCCCCATATTAATGTGTATGGTTACAGGTCAGAGAAAGCTTAAGATCCGACTTATATCATCATTACATAATTTAGTAATGACATAATATATATAATTTCAAACAGCTTTTACATATGCATACATCCCTGTGTATGTGCAGTATTCTTACCATTTCCATCATTCTTTGTCAAAATTAGTGTTGGGGTGGCAAATGGTTAACAGTAAGTAATTTCATAACAGTTTGAAGAGTCAGGATTTTTGTAGATGAATAATGTCACTACACATTATATATATATAAATATAGAATATGTGCCAGAGGGTGAATAAAACTTGATAAAAATCAGATTCAGAAGATGGTTATGTTCATTTCGTACAGAAAATCGTGGTCAAATTCGTGAATGTGTGGGCTAACTTGCCACGATTTCAAATTTTTGTGAAATCGGGTCTCAATTCGTGCATGTGTGGGCCAGAAAAATAGCCACGATTTCAGATTATTTTGCTTTTAAATTCGTACGAATTCATCCACGAAATGTGAATTCGTACGAATTCCAATTCGTGAATGTGTGCGTGGGGTATTACAACAATTGGAGATACAAGCTAAACATTATATATGCGGGGAATAAAAATGACCTTCTTTTGGTAACCCAGGTAAAATAGAAGCTTATAAATAATATGATCGTCTATGACTATTATCTAATCTTCCGATGAAAATTAGCTTTTCGATCGAGTAGCAATTTTACCGCCACGAATATTTTATTTCCTCCGCCAAAACAACTAAATCTTGTTACACATGGAATTGAATTATATTGGGTGTTTAAAACCTGCAGTTTCTATGATAATATCTATTTTTATTAATTTAGTTATTATCCAAAAACTGGGAAAAATTAATGGCGGTCATTCATCTGGGACTGAATGTGTGGGGTCTACCTCTGTATACCAATGTTCATGCTTTTATCACAAAATGAACAATTGTGCGCGTGCCAGCTGGACTATCACTGCTTTGTCGCACAATAAATTGGTACCGGCACCCTCGTTCAATTTTATTTTCTCAAATAGTTTTCAGAATGTAGAATATTGGTATGGCAAAAATAGGTGCACGAGGCATCAAAATACCAATGGCAAAAGCGCGGTCTATAAGCAAATGCAATAGTACAATAACTTCTGCAAATAGACAGGATTAAAGGGGAAGCTGAGCGCTATAGCTTACCATTGGTAGACCATGCAATGGTGGCAGCTAAACAAACAGGTCGTGTTAGTGTTAAGGCCTTTTCACTCTGTATACGTGACTAGATGCCTGTATGAGCATCTCAAATAACTACATTTTGTTCGTTAGAGCAATAACTCAATGAGCGTCAAAGATATATGTACTTTCAAAGTTGCCGATTCTCTCAGTACATAAAATAATGCGCTTAAGAATTCAGAGATGTCCGGTGGACAGTAAAATATGCAAGAATTGCTTATTTGTCCTAAAACGTATGTAACTTGAAACTGGAGGTGCAGTTTAGAGATTACATAAATGGCTCACACTGATCTGTTGTTCTTCTTGTGCTGGTTCTTATTGACATAACAAAAGATGCAAGACCAGGTATCATCATAAACTAACTCTGGTGAATTATATGGATAATATTATATTTAAGAGAGTAACCAATTAAGTAAGAAGATAATAGTTGCAGTTATAGTTATATGGAGACAGAAACAGTGAGAAATTGAATCAACAAGATTGCATATATGCTCCCTTTATAAGCTTCCATAGCTTTTATGAATAGATACATATTGCCTTTGATGGTTTGCACATGTATGTGTATTGTCCCCAAATAGTGGAATCTGACCTTAAGACCACTCCCTACACATCTCTTTCCGACTGCAACTGTTACCTGTGTGCGCGGGATATAAAAATCGATGTTGAATTTATACCATGTGTCATGTTGCCTCCACTGAGTACATACTATGCGTTACATCGCCTCCCAGTATACAAGAACTCAGAAAGCACAAATATGCACCTCCAACGCCCTGGTATATCGATGCTTTTGGAAATAAAGGAGAAGTGCTACTATCACTGTGCATGTGGTGCATTTATGATGATAAAGTTCGCCCGGGGAATTTTGTAAGAAATGGTTCTGATCGCACCAACATCCTGTGTTGTATTTTCCACTATTTTGAAGCTTCGGTGCCCGAAGCAATTATGTTCAATATCACGTTATCTAGGTGCAAACTGCACCGAGATTTAATATGGTTTATTTCCAAATGAATAACTTCGTAAAGTGACATTTTGTTTCTCATTTGATGTCTGGTTTTGATCGGGATTTAAATTTTAAAACACTCGTTCTCATGTTCCTATCGCATCATCTATTTCCACCACCACATGGCTGTCTAAATTCTCAACTGGAGTTTTGGAGTGATTTTCTGAAAAGTTGTTATTCCCCTTTGGCGATTATTTGATTTTTCAATAGAATGAGATCAGGAAAGCACTCATGCCGTCTGGTGCTGTTTTCATGTTGATTACAATATTATTATCCCATGCATGGCTTATCACAAGTCTCCCTGGGTTAGGAGAAGGTTCGTGCGAGACTGTCCTCAGATTTGCATTGGGAATCGACGAAGATCCATATGGATTCGATGAGATATTCCACTTCAGTGCCATGGGAACATGAATTTAGACGCGGACGTGCCATCAGTAAGCAAAGGGCTTCCGCCACGTCCATGCACGCGGCTGGAGTGGGGAAGGTCATTCTGCGTTTGACCACCACCATGTCTTTTACACTGGAGACAAACAAGCGAAGAATGGGTCAATCAATAGGCCTCTGCCCCCTCTGCACGCATCCGTTACATGCCTCTCCTCAATTCCAGCAACTCCTCAATTTTACCACATATCAAACAATTTCAATTGCTCTCAAGGTTAGCATCATCAGTATCATCACGCACCACATTGTTTCAAGCAAAGCTCTCACACAAATTACCAATCGACCTTGACTTAAAAAGGGTCTCATACTACAAGAAACCCTGGCGATTCTTTTGTCGCTTAGTAAAACGACTAGATGTAAGGGCTACAACGACAAGATGTAAGGGAATCTTAGAAGAAACAGTCCCACGTTCAATAATCCGGTTGAATCGGAATCAGTGCTGCCTAGATAGCACTAAAATGTCATTTAGGATACGTCAAACAGGATCTCCTTGCTTAATATAGAGCTTGTCTCTATCTCTCAGATCGTCTTGTAAAAGATCACGCACTGGGTGAACTATAGCTGACGTTTGAGACGGCTATAGAATCTCTGAAATGTTTGACAGCCAAATAAAGGGAAAAGCAGTAGGAGGGGGAGGCTTCATAAATATCATGAGTTTTAATTAATCTCATCCATTTTAGAAAGAAGGCGATTAGGGACAGTTTTTTTCTTGTGGTATTTGGACAATGTGTGACACTGTTAATTGAAGAAATAGTCAAATATCCTGTAATTAATCGTTTCTCTGCAGGCATCACTTTCTAAAATTCTAACTGATGTGTTTGTTCATAGAAGTTTTGATGGCAACTTTAAAGCTGATGTAGTAATGTTTTTCCTACATTTGATTGTCAATACAGATCTCTAAATTGACTACCAGGCTTTAGCTTCTTGCATGGAGGGGTTCACGTTCTAAATAATTTATTGAGAGAGATGAATTTAAACTCTTTACATAGACATGCATCCCATGTAAATTATAATAATGGATTCGAGTGCTTCGTTTCATTCGTGACACAGGGCAGTAAAAACTGTGTAGTTGGAAAACTGCAAGTGTGTAGTTATGTTTTCTCCAATATAGCTCCTGTTCGTAAAACCCTTTTTAGTATTTTTATGATCTTAAGATGTGACATACATTTAGGGTCTGGACTGTTATTTAAGTACTGTTGTTTTGAACTAATCATTGGTTTCAGTTTATATAAACCTTTCCTGCTAGCTGAGTCACGGGAAAATTATCCCCAACTACTGCGAGGTTGCTCACGGATGAATTCATTAGGCGTGGGGTGGTGAATTATGTTACTTATGTTAATTTACTCATTCAAAAAAGGATCAAGATGGAAATCAAGATTGACGTTGGGTGGAATTTCATCTGATATTTTCCTCTATAGGGACTAATTTGCTGACTAAGGGGGATTACAGGTCTATATGTGTTGATTTTTAGAAGCAAAACGTGCGTGTCCCTCATTCTAACCCAACTCGTGAACCTTTGCTTAAAGGAACTTCGACTACATGCCCATGTTTAATTGAGCGATGTTTCCATTGATCAGCATCCTAAGTTAAACAAGTGTTATCAATGACTATACAATACGCCAATTACGTCAACAAATAATCATTAATTATTTACTGTCATGGAAGCAATATTAACTTGGAGGTCTGGGCACTTATACCCTAGTTCCAAATGAGACATACTCATGAATTATATGACTCAGAATATTACTATTAACAATTAAGAGGAGAAAGTATAGTGGTGAGATATACTCATTAAGATAACCTCAGAAACACATAGATATATTCAATACACAATCTTGAGATTTGATACTTGTATTCATGCTATATAGCAGCACTATACACCCAAAAAGAATTCTGACCAAGGGTTCATGTGCGAAAACATTTGACAAATATCATTTCTTGCCACTGGTGACTCATTTTCCTGCGACACATCACATAATGTGCTGCTTTATAGCTTTTTGTTGTGCCATGCATGGTTAGAGAGGTATGCAATACTAGCATTGTGTGGGTTTATAAAGCGTGGGAGGGGCACCGTGATTAAGGGATTTTATGTATTAGTCAATGGTAGCATTCAGGCTAATTCCGAAATTAAATGGTTAACAAAAGCATTAGGGACTTAATTCGGAGAGGTAAACCTCGAGAAGTCCATACTATTTCAAATAATGATACGTTTTCTATGAGTGTATTGCCTCACTTAGGCCATCAAAAATATCGTTTTGCGACCCATGCCCCTTATTCATCTGCTTCTTATTGCCATATTTCCAAGCTGTATTCGTTCTCTCGATCCTTTTATCCCCTTTCACAATCTATTGTATTTCTTCATTTCAACTGGCTTGGCGTTATCGTTTCTAATCCTTGAATATATATACGGTGTTCACTATAAGTGATATTTCCAAAGATGATTGAACACCAAAGCAAATATAACAGGAAAATATGTCCTATGATGGGCAAATAGGTCCTCCAAGCCTTTAATGTAAAAACGACAAAGAAAATCCATGTACCTTCCTCCTCTAATTCCTTATATATATTAAGGGATTTATATATTAAATTCAATGCCCTAAAATTTCTCATTTGTGCGTAGATTAGATTGTATTTCCCTCAATCAATCAATTGAATTAATCGAATAACCGAGATCAACATCTAATGTCGCAGTAAGCATAGAGTATATACTTTTTCATACAATAATGTGCATTTCCCAAATTATTCGAATGATCTAGGCAGACTAAAATGTCATCTGCTCAAGGTAAAATGCGACCATTGCCACAAAAGCTAGCATTCACCTGCGAAGGTTAAATCCAGTCCACGGTTTTGTACTTTTAAGGAAGCTAATTAACTGAGCTCTTTAATTTACTTCTTTCCGAGCAGGAAGCATCGTGCCTGCAGCGAATCCCCAACTTAATTTGCCAACCATAGTAAGGGATATTATAAGATCGATGGGGATGAGTCCATCTGATCTGCTCATTTCACCCCTATCAGAAAGCCATCAGTTGTGACCTTGGGGATCCACTACACACGAGCCCCCGAGTCACTTGCCCCTGACCCATGCATGCCCCAACCTCTCCCATCTCGCACCAACTGTCTTCAGATGCCATCAACGATATAAGTACACGTATAGTTCACCTTTACGATAAGAACAACATTGGATGGACACTGTAACTAGTCAAAGAATTAAACCCCATTCCGTCATGCTGCAATTAAGGAGCTTTCCAACCCATAGATGTGGGGTTTCACGCCATTAATACTAACACATGATTCACAGTAAGAGAAGGTAAATTGAGGCAAGGAATTTTCACCTCATCATGTATTTGTAATCTAGTCACTGCCTTGATTGAATGGTCTTCGGGCTATAGCTACCCTAGGCAGAGACTAAAGAGAGTAATAACCTCCATTTCGGTCCTGCTGGTGCACTGTTTGTGCATAGTCATAACCAAACAGTGCACCTGCAACCCCTCAATATCGGTCATTAATCCTTTAGTATATAAACATTTGATAGACATATGTTATTGTCATTATCATCGTTTAATCCCTAGATATCTGAGTGAAACGTTTTGCTGTGTGACTCCATGCAATTAATTAACTAAGGCATAGGGGCGACTGAAAACCCCACCCGGGGATTTCGGGTACCCAGGTAAAATGGAAGCTTTAAAAAATGATTGTTGTAAACAGAATGATGCAAGCCTGTATGCATATTAGATAATTTAATTGTTATGATCTTTGATCGAGACTGAGACCCCTTTTAGATATAAGTCTTCAAAAATTGTGTCGGAATCCTTGGGAATCCTGTTCGTAAGTAAATCCTATTGCGGTTGTATACTATGCATGTGCATATAAAATGTTAATTAGTTTCAAAGTTTTGAAAGTAGCCAAATACAGTATTACAAGTCTCTTGAGCAATGGAGCAACTTACCCTGCATGTTATCCGAAGGTATTGCTCCTGAAAGACACAAAGTACACGTGTAGTTTTATACACGCACAAATGAATCCCTATGTATACGTCTGTACTCTATGCATGTATTCTCCTGGTATAATTCCGTGATCATAAACTCAACGAGCGAAATTCCCTCTTGTTGGTCTATGCGTTTATCCCATGGCTTAGTTTATATGGGGCTGGCCTTTCCCTACTGACGATCAGACCAGCATGGGTGTTGAGTGACTGGAGTGGCTTCTAGGATCTAGTGTTAAAGGGGACGGCATGCATGGGGAAAGGGAGAGTGGTATGAGGCTGTAGTAGTAGTGGGAGAGTGGGTCTGTGGCTGAGCAGCATGTAGTATTATTACCCGTTCACCAGCCACCAACCCACACATCATCAGTGGTTGAATCGTGGCTCCTGGCTGCATGCCATATAGACGATCTGCAGCATTACCCGCGGAATTAAGCATTAACACCTTTGTTACTCTAAGAATAAGGCTCTCCCGTGTGAGCAAAAACTGGTGCCAACCACTCAGAAAACCAAACCGGGTACGGAATGGTCGTATGACTCCCGTAAGGGCTCTCCATTTGCATTAAGAAATGCTTTTATAATTTTCCTCGGTGAGGCTTGAACCTGAAGGAGGAGGGCATAGTTTAAAAGCCAATGGGCTTATCCAGAGTACTGCATTATATATATATATATATATATATATATATATATATATATATATATATATATAATCGTAAGATTATATAATATAATTATAAATTCGAACGCATACTTTTACTTGGGCTAATGCAAAATATGTATTGTTAATATTGTGCTTCTATCACGACTCTACAAAATATGTGTATCTACCTCTCATCCTCACCGGTAGACATTAAGCTATTTCCTATGCTATGGTTATGTAAAATGCTGTGAGAAGTATCTGTATAACCATGATGTTAGAATGAATGTTAATGCTTTACATTATATCAAACTAATCGCTCCTTGCCAATACGATGGGAAAACAAGCTTTATCACATGTATCCGCACCTGCGTCCCCCATATGAAGTATATGCATCAAGGCAATTCTCCATACAACAATTTGGCTCCGTGTGAGAAAAGCAAAATTCTGTCCTAAGCTTTGTTGTAGTGCATAGTAGTAACGACTGGGTACGTACGACTATTAACCATGTATATAATACATGTATATTGATTTTTTATCTGCAACAGGATAGTAGTTCGTACCCGTTCATTAACAGTATGTAGCATTATATATAATTTTCAATATTTTCAACATTCACCGCTATATCGGTATGTGGCAGTATGTTCCTCTTTCCCTCTTTTCCCTCCCCCTCATCTCTGTCTTTCATACCTGTTTTTCTCTCCCAACCTCATCTCCGATTTCACCCCCCCCCCTCTCCCTCCCCTATTCCTTATGCTTTCCCTCTCCTCTCTCCCTTCCCCTACATCCTCTCCCTCCTCTCTCTCCCCCCTCTTCTTTCGCTTCCCCTCCCCTTCTCCTATTCCTACACCCTCTTCTTCACTCTCCCACTCCTCTGCATGTAGGACGGTCACCCTCTCTCCCCACACTTCCCCCTCTACCTCTTTTCCTTCCCCTTCTTCTCTGTCTTTCATACCTGTTTTTTTCTCCCAACCCCATCTCCGATTTCCCCCCTCTCCCTCCCCTCTTCCTCATGCACCCCTCCCCGCTTTCTCTCCCTCCCCTCTCCCTTCCCCTACATCCTCTCCCTCCTCTCCTTCCCCCCTCTTCTTTCCCTCCTCCTCCCCCTCTCCTATTCCTACACCCTCTTCTTCACTCTTCCACTCCTCTGCATGTAGGACGGTCACCCTCTCTCCCCATAGTTCCCCCTCTCCCCCTCTCCTTCTTTTCCCTCCTCCTCTTCTCTGTCTTTCCTACCTGTTTTTCTCTCCCAGCCCCATCTACGATTTCCCCCTCTCCCTTTCCTCTTCCACATGCTCATTTTTCTCTCCAAACCCCATCTTCGCTTTCCCCCTCTTCCTCATGCTCCCCCTCCCTGCTTTCTCTCCCTTGGGCTACCTCCCCTCTCTCCCTTCCCCTACGTCCTCTCCCTCCTCTCTTTCCCCCCTTCTTCTTCCCCTCCCCCTCCCCCTCTCCGATTCCTACACCCCCTTCTTCACCCAGTACTAAGTGATGAGTCACCACAACAAATATCTCGGAAATACAGAGAGAAATTAAAATTTTACATTTTGAATAATATAGAGTTCAATCAATCAATATCATGATTCGTTTAGCTAAATATCAACAATTACCATGCACATATATGCACCTTCATTGTTGAAGATATACTCTGTAAACAGTTTCTAATTATAAACATAGGTATTGGGTGGTTTCCCTATTAATATCAAAACTTAGATTATTATGACATCTGCTATATGCAGATCTGCATATTGCATTTCGTTTACAAAAATCACACATGTTTAAAGAGTCACTAAACCCCAAAATATTATCATGAGAAAATCAACTTCTTTGGTATTATTGGTCTGCATGTACCCTGGACGTAGGTTGTGGGAAATGACGTAGTATCTCACTGGGGCTTTCCCAGGCTATAAACAGTGGTAGAGATCGCAATTAAGTGTAGAGATCGCAATTTAAAAAAGGCTTCAAAATCACATTTTCACCCCAAATACCTTCACAAACCACATACGACAACATCCAGAGAGGGGGGGGGGGACAGACCTCTACAGATGAGTAAAGTGGTTTGTAATACAACAAATTCCAAGAACATTCGGGACAAAGAAACCCCTCTTTCTACCTTTTCTTTTCTACCTCTTTTCGTAGAAATTGCTCTACCCTTATATTATATTGATATATTATCGTTTAAAAGGGAGTTTTAAATCTCGCTTATTATGCACGCCCCGTCAGACACAGGCGACAAAGATGAGATCAACCATTTACATTGGGTTTAACATGAATCATTAGACATTATCCAGGTCTAGATATTAAGTCATATTCGTGTATGAAATAGAGATTAACTAGGTAGGATATGTAGAATGATATTACATACATGTAAGAGCAACCCCCCCCCCCCCCCTACCAACAACACGCATCCGAACCTCCCCCAGCCTAGGACATTTCCCCCATATTTTAGACATTAAAGGGACATTTATATTAGTGAACAGATGTGACTCTTTCTTGCATTTCTGTAAATTGACCATAACTCATACTGTGTATCATTATAGCAGGTCGTGGTTCAAATTAAAAATGGCGCTAGTTAAATTCAAGAAACTGTATGTGTAGTCTATCCTTATCAATATGATAAGGATGTATACACTGCCCATGGTCCAGCACTCATTTTCAATATTGACTTTGGCTTGGACCTATTCATCGCCTATCGATCTGGTTTATTAGTTATCAAAAGATAGCGATAATGGCAAGAGATAAACGGGCGATATAGAACAACAGCCTCCTGAATCGTCCATGGCTTTTCAGGCGATTTTCCGGCAGCAACAACAGAGTGATTTTCAATATGACAATCATTAAAAGTGATTTTTCAACCATTGCTATTCCGACGAATAGGAACTTCGCAGACTGGCTCATTGGAGGATTCGAAGATTGTCTTCACAGGGTCGCCCTGGTACGTTTGAGTAATGTTTTAGCTATACCAAGCGCATGGCCCAACATCACCACGGACCTGTGTATACATATATGTATACTTATTTTGATTCCTTCAGTTGTATTTATTTTCGAACCAATAATGTAGTTAATCATAATAATATATTTTTACAGGTAAACGCAGGAACATGCAGAGAATTCACATATGGGGACGTAAAGAAGCTAGTGAATCACACTTGTCATATTCTTCGCAAAGAATATAATTTCACCAGAGGAGAAACAATATGCTTCTTCATTCAAAATTCGCCGGAGACAGCAATTCTAATGCTCTCCATGTTCAAATTGGGATTAAGAGTAACTGGTGTTAATCCACTTTATACGCCAGGTATGTTGATAAAAATTGTCTTTTACTTACTTACTTCACCCATAGCATATAGATATGTACTATGTTGTGCGCTTTTCCGACACCTATAACCTATCTTATCTCTAGATGAGAACAATTCGTGTGAATATGGTGCTAAAATAATGTTGATGTGAGGATACCGGTATACAAACAGCACACATTTATACGATGTCCATACAGATTAATATATATGCATTAAATTCTTTTATCAGTGATTATTTTGGTCAGAGATATTGTACATTTTTATGATAAAGTAACTTTTAGAAGTTAATCCTTTAAAGACAACACACACTATTAAAGACCGACCGACGGATTTCTAATTCGGTGGAAGTCGGTTAGAAATCGGCCAAGTGTGTCACTCACCCGAAGAAATTCAGCTATGTTGGATGCAGTCGGTTGGCCAACCTACGGATATCTTTCCTAAATCCGTCAATCAGTCGGCTTAGTATGTTTCGTGCTTCACTTTATTTAGATGAATTTGAGAGACAGCTGCGAGACAGTGGAGCTTCATACGTTTTCACCAGGCCAGACATACTTCCCAAGATAAGATCATCCGCGACCAAACTTAAGGTAATCGGTGAAATCATCCTCAATTCTTACAGCTTCAGGCTCGGGTCTCTCTGCGGAAAAGATGACATAGGCCTACTTATATATTTTTAAAAAACTATGGCAGGACTTCCTCAAGCTTCTAGGCAGACTTGATTTTATTATAGATGGACACTTTATGCATTGATTTTAAATAGCAAGGCAAAAATAACTCACAAAAATGTAAGGTGATATTGAGATGAATTATTATTATATTAATAAAATCGGGTGATGTTATAGGGGAACGATTATAATAACGGAAGTAATGAGAAAGTAAAATTGTAAGCATTGTCAAATTTTTATTCTCGAAATTAAATGTATCACACAATTGAAATTTTCAGAAAATAAAACCTTTTTAACTTAAAAAATGACCCAAAGTAAACGCCTTTCCCACTAAAAATGTCCCTAATGATGATTCCACCGCTTGCTATCATTCTCCAGGGTGTGTTGGTGGAAGGCACAGCACAGGGGTGCATTTCCTTAACATCAATTCTACAAGACGGTATCCAAAGCGATGCTAAGTATGAAATCGAACATGAGATCAATGCCTGCTGCACTACAGCACTCCTGCCGTATTCCAGTGGAACGACTGGACTACCAAAAGGTGTTGAGATCACTCACTACAATCTGATTGCCAATGTCATGCAAATAAGGTATGTCTATAGTTGTCTAATGTCGTACTACACCAGGGAAACATAATTTTTTTTAAACAATTCTATTTGTCAGATTTTCCCAAATGTGATGTCTCATCTCCAAGGAAAAAAATGTACATGTTTAAATATTTAGACAAAAATACAGTATGTATAGCTCTTTTAATCTTCCATTACACATACACAGAAATCTTTCTTCCCTTAAATTAATCGATCGTTACCCACTGAGTGTATCGGCAAACTTTAATAACTCACAGTTTATGCCAATTACATAGCAAAAGAATATTCCCTTAATTTTTTTGCATTTGGCCTCAAGTGATAATAACAAAACATATATATATATATATATATATATATATATATATATATATATATATATATATATATAAAGTCTGTTCGCTGTAGAGCTAAAAACAAAGCGATTAGTACATTCAACACCGATTCTTTTTACCGTCTAGCGGTCTGACAATTCTGATAGCATTCACTACAATTTATTCTAGAATTTCACTAGAATTTTTCCACCTTCACATCACAAAAAATCACGAAACTAACCCATGTTATTTTCTGCCGATCTTAGATGTTTCTTTAGCTTCGGCCATGATAATATCTTTACCTGTGGTGGGAGCCTATTCCAACCTATAGTGGCCCTTGGGTATGAGGGGACCTCAATAAAATAATTATAGTTCATGATATTTATAATTAACCCAATATGTAATAATTATACACTGTATATTGATGACGCCTGGCAGCCACTTGATCGAGCGTTCTAATCTCCTAAACAAAACCAGATATTAAGTCTTATCCATTTCAGTCATCCAGATATACAGTGTGGGAGATTAGCGACGCCCGAAGGAGGTAGAATTGTGAGCTTTACGCCGTTTTTTCATGTTTCGGGCTTAGTAGTGGGCCTTTTCCAAGCCCTGGTTATGAAGGCGATGTTCATCATCATGCCCGCCTTTAATTATGAAGAATATTTCCACCTCGTCGAGCAATATAAGGTAACATTACCTTTCCTTATCTAAGTTATATATATGCAAAAAAAGGTTTTCGAATGAGAATGCAGGTGCTATGAGCCGCTCAATGTGACGAACAAAAATAATAACAGACTTAGCTTAATATTGGGTCCATGTAATATGACTTATCAGTGCATCTACATAGTGGCAGCTAAAGTGTGTTTTCAATGCGTCTAATTTATTGCATTTTGGATCCAGCCAATCGGGCCATTGACCATTGAGTCGGTCTTTTCAAACTCACAAATGTGGGGAAATTTCAAAATGTCCAAAGAAGAATGTGTACCTTTTGCAAGCATCGTGTTCTTATCTGAAGTCTTCATCCAATCGTCTAACAACATTCTGGACCAGGTGTTTTCCTTAATTACTAATGCATTTGATACTGCTTAACATCATATAACACTGTTTCTTTTACGATTCTCGCAAGAAATTGGGATACTATTCATGCATCCTCCCTAGACAGGGCCACTATTCCGAACCGAGTTTCTCTATACGAGAGGAGAGAACGGAGCGTACACACTGCCTAGGGAGGATGCAATAACTCCAAAGGTGGCTTTTCAATGTTATTGAGCTCGTTATTGTTTAGCTTCGTTGACTTACATTATCCCGGAGCAGGAGAATGTGAATGCAATACCATAAACCTATTATTTCAGTAATAATCCTCTCTGGAATAAGCAATGGTCTGGATGTAATAAAACTATTTACCATAATCCCTTTTAAAACCCTGGCATGAGATTCGTAACAATTCTTCTTTTGCCAAAGGCTACCGCAATGATACTGGTGCCACCAATTTTATTGAGGACTACGAAGGACAAGAATCTCCACAAGTATGATCTATCAGGCATAAGATATTTATCGGTGGGTGCCGCACCAACCCCAATCAATGTGATAGAAGATGCGAAGAGAATCTTCAATTTATCCGACGTAACCCAAGGTGATTTTGTTCATATATATCAATATTCACGTATAATACCTAAAATTCACGCATTTTTTTACATTGTTACAGCCAGTTGCCTCCCTGTAAATTTCCCTTCGTTTTATGTTACCACATGAATTAAAATATCAAAATATGGCACTTCTCTCATGCACTTAACTGGGGATGAATTTGCAATGCTCTGTACTTATGCATCAATAATTTAGACGATATCAAGTTTTGCATTAATCAGGGACCTTGTTGGCAGATTGTAGAAGATGATATTTTGATGGTATATGGCATATTTCTATCACACATTACTGCATATGTTTTAGGAATTAAATGATTTTCTCCCAATTCCCCTTAGGATATGGTTTGTCCGAAACTACGTGTGTTGCAACAATGTGTCCACCGACTATAACCAACAAGCCTGCATCCGTTGGGAAACTCCTACCCAACACCGAGGCAAAGGTACAGCAACATATATTCACTCACTCAGGGTAGACATTGTGTGTGATTATTTTACTATAGGTTTGCACTGGCAACAGGTTCTAACTCATTATTTCTTTGGAAAACCGTTTGGGAGGGTTTTTTTTCGGTTGAAGATCGACCTTGCTCATACAAAATGCTCATACAATGGTTCCTGATAAATATATAGCACAATCAGCTTGCAGTTCAGCATTGTTTCATGCAGTGCGATTCGAAGATGCTATAAACCAATTGAACATCATTCGAGTTTAGATGAAACTAATATATTGCTGATATTTGGGGTTCTCCTGTATCCAAAGACAAGTTCATCTCTAAATTGCTTTTGATATGGATTTTGCAGATTATATACCATTACAAATGAAATAGCTTCCATTTCTGCCAATGTTATATTTATCATTGGATCTCTTGAGAATATAGTGTACCGCTAAATGGAGTCCAAATAAAATCATTTAAAAAGAAATTCCATTAGGTTAAATAATGTTGAGTGTCTGTATCCATTTGCCTTCAATCTGTAGTCTTTTTTTTCTTTCTTTTTCTTTTGAACCTTAATCTGTTATTTGTTGTATTGGATAAGTCACCATATCTTCCTCTACAGTATGATATATCATTGAAATGTTCAGCAACAGTTTTTTTTCTGTTCTGTCCGAATGTCATTTAGGTGCCCTTGTAATCTGTCTTAATGAATTTGAGGTTTCTCCTATATCGTATTCTTTGCATTTAGTGCATTCAATGATGTAGATGATATTTTCGGAATCACATGATATTTTGCCAATAATGGGGGTAAAAAAGTTGGATTTCTGATGTTTGTTTAAGCCATAGACAACATTGACATCGTGGTTTCACACATTTCAGGGGTGCCCCATAGGGCCATTCCTCGCCAGTGATTTAGTTTAGTTTATAAGGGTTTCTGCTTTGATTTTTCTAAGAAATCTGACCGAATAACGCCCTTTCTCTCTCAGTGTCATAAAGAGTATAACGTTAGAACAAACTTCTTCAAAATCCGGTGTGTTGTTGCAAATTTTATAGAATCGTGTAAATTGCGACTTTAGAATACCGCTCAAAGTATGACGGGGATGGAATGACTGTATGTGTAACAGTCCATGGGTGTCAGTCTGTTTGAAATGTACTTTTGTGTCAAGAATGTCTCCGTTTTATACTGTAATCCATTAAATATTGTAACATCAAGGAAATTTATCGTGTTGGTGTTAATGATATGTTTTAATTTGAAGGGGTGTGGTTGTTCAAAAGCTTTGGAAAATCTAAGAATTAATTTTCTGAGTGTGTCTAAACTCTTCAATTTTTAAGGCAGTGGGAGTTTAATAACCCTAAAATCAAAGACCTGAAAGTTAAATTCTAAGGTAGTCATTTGTGCATAGTAAACTTGACATGTCAGAGGGTTCATTAATTTTAATGAGATCTACCTTGATAAACTGAATTTATCAGGGTAAAACTGTGTATTGAGGTTTTACCAGGGTTTCTTCAATGTACATAGTTATGTAAGAAAACTTTATACATCAACTGATATCAGTACCTTCTTGACTTAAATTTGACAAGCAGATTTATTAGTTCAAAGAACAGTTTCTCAACAAGAAACACTGTTAATCAGCTGATATACAGAGTTTTCAATTTGACAGTGGGGAAGTGGGCCACTGGGGTCATCAGGGATAGTGGGCCACCAGGAGTAGTGATAATGCACCACCACTGTTCTCTAAATGGCGTGCCATACTCTTTGCAGCCACACTACTCCTACTGCCCCCTGCTGCTCTCGACTTACAATGAGGCAGATTTCACAGGCTACTGTTATGCAAGACCTATGCAAATTAGCCATGTGGAATGAGCCACTATAAAGCCCACTCTGGGGGAGACACCTGTCTTGGAAAGTAGTTGATACACTAACAATTGTGCACACTCAAACAGTTCGAGCCAATTAATAACAATTCTATTCATCCATGATATGAAGGTTATTAGTGAAGACACCGGGGAAACTCTGGAACTGATGCGGACAGGAGAGTTATGTATTCGTGGGCCACAGGTAATGAGAGGATATTGGAGGAAGCCACAACAAACCCATAACATCATGGATAAAAATGGCTGGCTTCATACAGGTAGGTCTAATCCTCTGGTATATATCTTCTTTTTTCAGGCTAAACATTAGTCACCTGAGATTGGTAGGAACTCTCCGCTTATATATATAGGGACAAACATATATTCAATGTAAAATGTAGGTATAATGATGATGTTTTCATTGTGACTAGTACATGTAGTAATGGGAACTGAGCCCATTATAAGCATATAACTTGCCACTATCCATTTTCCATCACAGGTGATATAGCCTTCATCGACGAAGAAGGTTGTGTCTTCATTGTGGACAGATTGAAGGAGTTAATCAAATACAAGGGTTTTCAGGTGAGGTGCTTCAATAGACAACGACAATATTCTTGGAATAGATTTGGGTATTTTTTAATTACTTCATGAAATTACCTTCAAATGAAAATATCAAACCTTCACAATGATTGAAATATAAAACAAACGTCTTTCCTGGTTATCTATATCTAAATGGGACTATCACTGAATTTACATGGCCTTTCACCTTAGGAGGACTACAATACCGGTATCTTTCTCTGGGCTATCTCCAAATATGTTAAAGTAGTTGGAAAACTGTCGACATATGTTCTGGGTAAAACCACGGCAAAGTGAAAGACTTTGGCTTCAGTATTTTGCTGATGAGATAAGTAGTATATACCCCATTCTAGTATACGTCTTTCACCCCAGACAAGCGTTCACCCCCAACAACTGAGACCAATGCACGATAAATGGGGGTGAACATGAACGATTAATGTTTAAACAGGCTTTACTTCATGATGCACTGCATTTAGTGTATTCCTTATTGGTGCCCCCTGCCCAGGGGAGGTGGTGAACATCGTATACTAGAGCGGCATATATTTTTAGTTATGTATTGGAGTTTTTGCGGCTGCACTAACCACGGCAGCCATCATACTATTGGTGACCTAGATAGTGGCTCGCGGCTCGCGGCGGGCGGGCGGGCGGCGGGCGGCGAGGTGAACATCGTATACTGGATCGGGATATATACTACTGAGATATTAGAGGATCGAGCTTTTTGTCCATTCTAGGTCCCTCCAGCTGAGTTAGAAGCAGTTCTTACATCTAATAGGGACGTAGAAGATGCTGCCGTAGTAGGTGTCCCTCACGCACAGGCGGGAGAGGTCCCCAGAGCATTTGTGGTATCTAGAAAAGGATCTAACTTGACAGAAGTCGATGTACAGAAATATGTCGCAGGTAAAGTTAATTTACAATTGGATTTATATACAGTTGATCTAACTTAACAGAAGTCGGTGTACGGAAATATGTCAATGTATATAATTTATATATATAATATATACAGTTTTGGATTTTATAGAGTTTTTAATTTTAAACAGTTTAACTTTGTAAATATCCTTCAGAGGAGAAAACAAATTGCCATCGAATTCTTGTTTTCCTACTCTGGTAGTTCTGGATTTAAAATAAAACATGTTATAGTTAGAATTATCAGAGCGACGATACAGGAAACAAGGCTAAGTGTCTTTCATTACTGTGAGGAAAAGGTGTAAGCAGGGTTGATCAGGAACGATATTTTATGTTGCAGGTCGTGTAGCACCCTACAAGACACTCCGTGGTGGCGTCGTGTTTGTTCAACAGATACCAAAATCACCAAGTGGCAAAATACTCCGGCGGTTACTGAAATCGCATGCAGCCATGCAGCAATCAAAGTTGTAAACAGTTCGTTAGTTTAGTTTGCCGGCCTATATTAGCCTTTAACTATCCTATAGAATAACCTAAATTGAATCCAAAAATGAGTTTCAAAGGTCAGTTCAACATAACCGAACAGATATTTTTATTCAAGGCATTCCTTAATATGTTCAGATATACCCATGCAGTATTAATGATTATTTCAGCCTAATTTAGGAGAATATACTGTGTGTAGAGCAACCATATACTGCTTTTTTTATATATGTGTAGGCTACATAGAGTTGTCGGAGATCAATAAAACTGAGTTTGATTTAGTCATAAATATTGGCCTCTGCGTGCTGTCAGATATTTTACATTTAAATGTCCTCTTAAAGGTGATCGTCTGTAATCAGCTCCAATAAATCTCCAATCATTACACACGTGCGCCACATATATGCAGACAAAACGGCAATAAATAAATCTCCAGTGAAAATGATCCCTACTTCTAAAACGGATCAGAATATTTTACATTTTGGGATAATATTAAACTGATGGAATAGAAGATAAAAACAAGTAACAATTACTCTTACCAGTAACAGTGTTTCAAATATTCATAATGGTTAACACAGTGGTTTACTGTTAACAGTTGTAGCTGTAGCTGTAGCTGTAGCTGTAGCTGTAGCTGTAGCTGGTAGTCCACCATTAAATTATCTCATTGCGTTTCCTGAGAGGAAACAAAACAGAAGCGTGGTCAATGCTCCTACACACGCACACATGTTCATTATTGTGTAAAAATAGAATATGTATGTAATCATTAATTTGAACTAAGATATGCATGGCAAAACAATGAAAATATGAAAAATGAATTTATGTCAGACCGTAAGATTGATGGAACAGATCCTTTAATTTGACACGACTGGTGCATACTTTGAATCATCAATCAATGATAAGCATTTTATTCTATACAATTAGGTCATGCCTATTTATCATGTGCAAATGTTTGCTGGGTGGAATTGACCCAGCACTAGATCACTCTCTTTACATTATAATCTATAGAGATCATGTACACATACACAACCGAGATAGAGATGACATACATTTATGATAAGGCTGTTTTCAGTGGGCTATAATCGTTCTTAAAACTTAATTTTAACCAAGTGACACGTTTAAGATCATTGAGGGACATATTGGTATTTGACATTTACATTCGCATTCATCAAGTTCGTTCTCCATATCGCAGTTGAATGAATCATACAGATATCAAACATTCATTCCCAAAGTGTCTTAGGTATGAAAAGATACTAGTATGGGGCGAGGTGAACAATCTAAATTTTATCGGAGCAAAACGCCGTAGGTTCCTATGCAATTTGTATTTGCTGGGCGAATTTCAGAATGGAAAATACCAATGAGGACATCCATGAGGACGTTCAATTGGCAAACGCAGACAGCCATTTCATCCCTGGAGACGAAACCGGTACAAATGAAGCTGAGGACGACAGCAATGATTGTTGCCCAAATAATGCATGTCTTTATTTCTGGGAATTCATTTTTAATGTAGTCGCCATATTAACTTATCTCATTGACGTGGGAAGCGACGTTTCGCTTGCTGTAAGGTACTACTTGGGTGGCCATTGGTACTGGTTTGCCATGACAATACTCTTTGTCTTCCTTCCATCTCTACTTATGACTGGTTGTAATATCATCTGGTATTTTGATGTAAAGAGCAAACGGACAGTGAAGCAAAGGCAGGAGGCGGCAGAAAATAATGGTCTGACGTGGGTAATGCGAGGCACTTCTATTGCACTTCATATAGCACCAGTCTTAAGGTCAGTTGTATTTCCTATATAAACTTTTCCCCAACACCGGGTATTCATTTAATAAAGAATATTGGAACTTCCTAGAGTTGTGTATACCGAAATTTACAAACACTCTGTTTATCTTTGTCAAGACTTATCTTTTTGTTTGTTCTACTTACCTCTATTTTGACAACACACCTTCAAGACCTCTCCCAACCGGACTTTATAGCTGCTCATATTTTCCCACATTCTCAGTTTTACTTATTTTTGTAAGATAAATTTAATACCGCACTATCACTACCGCACTTACTCTATACCTCTTCAATCTTTCCTATCTTCCTTTAAACAAATAAAAACACGGCTAACACTCCATCATCAATGATCAGAGTGGCAAAGCTAAAATACCTGCTAAAAACATCCATTAATTTCAACTACCACTAACACTCCATCGTTAATGATCTGAGTGGCAAAGTGCAAACCTTCATATCAACATCAAAACTATATATATACTGTTAAAAACCTCCATCTATGTACACCTTCCCTGCTCAGTCTCTGTATATAAGACTGGGGCAGGCGAAAAACCCCGTTAGGGGACCTTCGACTCCCAGTATAAATAAAATCTTAAAAAAAAATAAAAAAAAAAAATCATTTAGGATTCTAAGAGCTACTTATAAGCTCCAGAAGCAAATATTATTTTGGAAATATAACCCGCGCTTATAGATGTAAATCTGGCGTTCAAGAAAAAGGAATTCAAGATTTAATGTTTCTTCTGGCTCCTGTAAACTGAAAGAGTTGAAGCCTTACAATGTGTGTGCACGAATTGTTAAGGGATTATAATTATACCAGCCTAGTTATCACTCGCGAGGCTCAGTACAATATGGTGATTATAGTAGGTTTTTTTCTTCCCAAATGGGTAAAACCAGGAAGGTTGATGTAATTTTAAAACTACAATATGGTGATTGTTTATTTCGTTGCTTTCACCGAGTGCTTTGAAATCTTAATGAGTAGCGCTATAAATGAGATACTTAAGATAAGATAAGATAAGATGTTGTTTATTTGCCTTTGAAAGTTACATAAGTATCCATTGAGGTGAGAAAAGAGACAAATGGGTCGACATGCCTTATGGTACAGCTAGTGTACCATCTCTTTCGGCCGTTACTGAATTTGGAAGGGAAAAGAAATAAAAATAAAAATAAAATAAAATAACAAGTGTACTGAAGTAAAATACAAATAAAAGGACTAAACTAAAGGCGTGTTGCCTTTGTACATAGGAGACTAGGTCTTGACATGGATATAGAAATAAAGAACATTATTTCCTTAACAGTGAACCGATAGTAGTAACAGTCATATCTGGAATAAAATACATTATTCCGACTAGGGATGAATGCATTTCATACTTATATGGTATTTATTTATATGGTAGTTTATTTCTATTCCTATTATTTTGCAGATATGTAAATGCAAGTGCTGGGGTCGTTCTTCTTTGGCGAGCCAAAAATAAAGCAGAGAAACAGCGCCTAAAGAGGAATGTTGAGAAGGAGGAAATGGATTCTGGGATCCTACGCTTGTTTGAATGTTTTCTAGAAGCTATCCCACAGCTCTGCTTGCAACTTTTCATTATATTCTCTGTCTCTCCACTAACCGAAAACATAGATAGCCAAATATTAACAAATGCAATTGGTATGTGTAATACTTATAATTCACTGTCGGCGTATTCTAATTGGTGTTTGGGGGAGGGGGGGGGCATTTTCACTTTACCTGTTTGCCTACAGACCCCCTAGGTAAATAGACTTACAAATGTGGTTAGTTAGCATTTTTCTTTAACCAGTGAACACAAACTTGAACTGAAAATCAAATTTTGCGATAGCCAGGAACCGCACTAGTGGAGTTCCAGACAGTTCAAATTCGTATAAAAGTTTTAGATTTTAGTACCAAATAATAGCTTAGGTTTTATTTTTAAAAGCTTCGGTGCATTCTATGGTTATTTTCCAATATTTCATAAATCTGAAAGCATATATTGTGGCACATTATGCAAACCGTATCTTAAATTGGTTGGGAATGAGGTTGCACGTAAAGAAAGTCTGTCAAATTATATTTTTAAGAACATATTTATGAATATATATATAGAGAGAGATCGAGTTAATTGCTCGGTTCCATAAAGACGCACAATATTCCTTCCAAGTGAAAATCAAGAATTTTATAGAACCTATAATGATGTTTTCATGAGGACACTTAATTCAAATTAACTGATGCCACTATTTTTAATTTCATTTTAAAGCATTTCATGTTTGTAGTTTACCGTTTTCAATAGATATAACTAGAACAAAAATTAATAGATTTGTGACGTGTTTTCTAATCAATTTCATGTCGGTTGCTTTAAGAGAACAAATCATTAACACATTTAAATCGTTAAAAGAAACGAAGTAACGGATTATCATTCTCTATGGGATACATCAAGCTTTTCATTTGCTTCCAATCTTAAAAAGAATATCCGGGATACGTAGTCTTAGTATTTGTTCATCCAGGTCAAGTTTTTCTCAGTTAACTTAGACAGTTATTCGTAAGCTGTCAGATGATTCTTTATTGTGCTTATTGATTCATTTTATTTTGACAGTGATCATGCAGTATATCTCGATGACAACCTCTCTGTTGTCAGCACTATGGGCACTGTGTGCCTACCATAGAAAACTACACAAGCACAGAATAGGGACCACTCTGGCAGCTCTTCTGCATATTACATGGCATTTCCTCATTCTCTCTTCACGTATCATGGCCATTGCTATCAGTGCCACTTATTTTAAAGACTGGATACTTATATTGATTGGTGTGCACTGGTTTCTCATGTTCTTATGGATCATGATCTGTGACACCATTTGGCAGAATCCTACATGGAAAGATGTATTTTTTGACGTATTGGCTTCATGGGCATACATCTTTTATTTCTTTAATCTAGCAGTCAACCAGTCCCCCTGGAAATACCTGATATATTATAGCATTGTGTACTTAGAAAATGCAGCAATGGTGATAGGATGGTATCATTTCACTCAAGGTATGAATTTGTGGTACAACATACACATTACCGTGTTTGTCTTAGCTGGCTTTTTTATTGGAGTGGTTTGTCAAGCTTTGTATTATGGTTACTTTCATTTAGACGACACTGCAGTGGATATCCTACGAAGTAATTTCAGAGAGGAAAATGAACTGGAGACTACAGACCCTTCCGATATAACTAGCCAGATGTCCACAAACATTAATGAATCAGAAATGCAAATTATTAAAACATCGAATATGTAACACTACAGGTCCAGCAATTATCGGGGGACAAAAGAACAAGTTTTATATTGTGAATATTGGTTCTTCTTTATTAAAGCTTTCCACGGTTGGATACATATGCAAACTGGCTATTTACAATCAATTCTATGTAAACAAATGAGCCCCTTGTTGGAATACTTAGCCAAAACATTATGAATAGTCATCAGACGTATTCTTGAATACTTCTAGTCGGGCTGAAACTTTTTTTATCATTGCAATATAGAGCCTTTGATCCAAAAACCAATTAGTATACTTGGTATTAGGGTGGACATAAACCTGATCTAATTAGATGCTAATTCATGTAAAATAATATCAATGAGTGCTTTCAAGCATGTTAAAGAAAACAAGTTTTAATAACGAAAGGTTGACCCGAAACCATCGGAATATAACCAGGAACAGCCCTAGCATGAGATGAGAGGCTGATTAAACTACGTTATTTTTAGAAAATAATTTTGAAGAATATCGGTAAATTTCTTCTGCTGTTTGTGACTTAAAATTAGTCCTCTAGTTAAGCATAAACTGTCTATCACATAGCACTGCAAAGTACGGTGTGTAAGGATGTTACAGGGTGGGCATTGATAATTTGTATACGAAACAACTTTCACGTCCACAGAAGATGCACGAAAATATAAGAAGCTTGCAAGGAGGGTACACATGGACTTAGCTAATGATCACATGCGATCCTAACCTTGGTGGAGGGGACACGCATAAAGCATTGGCTTTATTTACATACATTTTACCCTGTGTATGAGCTTGTGATGAACGTAAAATTGTGCTTATAGTAGCTATAAATGGGGGCCAACACTCTTGCTTAGAACACACGCAATCTTTTTTCCTGGGAATACACAAGAGATGAAGGCTAAAATATAGTATGATCCTAGGCAATTACGTTTGCGAGATATTGGAAATGTGAAAAGAAGCTTGGATTATATTACAACTCTTGTAGATCTCTCGTTACAATGTTTCTTTTCTACACTAATTTACTTTGTGCGACCGGAAAATGGTAGGAATGGATCAGAAATCCTATGAACGTGGCCTCGTTAAGATGCAGCAAAATGGAATAGGCAAAAATGAGGATACACACACTTCAATAAGTTTTTGTCCACCCAATACCAAATATCAATAACCCGATGTACCCTGGAAAAAAAGATCCACAGAACAATTTTTAAACTTATCTAAATTTGTCCATACAATTTATATAGGTACTTCTTGCGCTGAGGAGCGGGAGGCTGTCTAAATTTCAATAGAATTAAACAATGTTATGGCAGTTATATTACCTCTTTGATCGAGAAACGTACGTATAAGCATAGTAACAAAAAGATTTTGTTTTACAAACCTCAAGAAAAAAAAAGATAAAATGTGAAATATAAAAATGGGTAATAAGCAGCTGTAAACTTTTGAGTAGGTGTCACTAACAGTAACAATATTGTACTATTCCCTCAGACAATAACACTAATCACCAATTCTCTTACATACAATTTTCATTATATAAATTCACTAACAATTCGTGATTATAAAAATATCGCTGTAAGTCAGTGTCTTCTTTTTCTCCTGTCACTTGTAGTGTGTATATATGAGATGTTGTATGCCAAAATGTCAGAATACAAGCAATTGTAAACAAAGTAATTGAACATATATCATATAATATATATATATATTAGCTTAGACTTAAAATAAGACCAATATTTTATACAGATAGACCAGTTTTCACAGGGGTTCCAGTCTGCAGTTTCATTTTCTGGTATATACATATAGAAAGCTTCACATACTCCTTTTATCAGTACAAAACATTTCACTGTTTCACACGTTTCTGCTCACGGAAATATCAATCCACATCATATAGAATAAACATTGCATACGACGAAGCAAATTCGTACCATTTAGTTTATTTACATGGCCATATGAAACTACTTGTTGTCAAGCGAGTGAATGCTCATACATGTTGAATATGGCTAGTTTGAATTGGACATCGGCTTGATTAGCATCATCGTGTTCCAAAGTCTCTGATATTTCAACACTTGGACTTAGCCAGGCAATAAGAAACGTCATCGGTAACCAGAGGCGTAACATTGAATCATAATTAAAGATCGTTTGCTTACTTAATTGACAGAGCTAAGGCAAGAAAGTATTTTATAAATGAAAGGAGTGTTGGAAGTATATAGTTTAGATAGATAAATGCTACTGTAGCCAGTATACTTTTCATTAAGTGTTATCACCGTGTCAAAGACGGGGTAGCATCCCCAGAGTATACGATATCGCGATTAATACTTTCTAAGTGGTTGTAATTTAACAGAATCAAGATTCACTCGCAAAAGAGGGCCCTCGTTCATATATACTATGAGTGCTAACGATTGTTATACTATAACCACCCTGGGACTGGTTCTGAAAAGTTAATATTACCATCTACTTATAAATGATTAGAGAGAAATGAAGGGGTTTTGACTTATAAAAACATCGCAAATAGCCATCCATTATTGGTAGCACAAATAATAGTTTGCTGGCATAGCAGTAACCAATCAACCATATCCGTGAAAATTTGTATCTAAAAAAATAACCGGACAACAATGAGGTACGCATTCTTAGTCTTTAAAGATATATTTTATGTCCAGCTCTCATTCTTTCAATTTCACTGGCTAACAAGATTCCAACAATCCAATGTTACCCTTGCAAAACAGAGAAGGGTCCCTGAAGTAGACACTATAGGTCTGCAAGACGATCAACATCAAACCACGTATTCCACATATTGACACTGAGATTCTTTACATGAAAAGGGTGAAATAAACAAAGGTGGAATTGTTTTCGCAATGCAAAGAGGGGAGGCCAGAGAGGGATATCTCACCACAGCTTTAAAAAGTTTTAAAATTCACAATTAAAATTTCCAATACTGTGATGCTGATATGATTATAAAAAGTTACAGGTAGGGGTTCTTTCAATGAACAAAACATATGATCAAGTTAATGACCCACATTCAATGTTGGAAATAAGCAACCTCAATTCAATTGAATAATCTGGCAACTCCTCTTTAATCATGAATGAAAACTCCAAAATAATATTTACAACTTGTACAACACTTCTAAATGAAATATCAATCACTAAGGACGGTCTTGCATGGATGTTTGAGAACGTGAAAATGAGCAGTTATTCACATTTCATACATTTGAAATAGTTGTGTTTTACGCGATGATGGGTATATATGAGGGCAAGTGCAGTCACAAGTTCACCTCTTAATAATTGGACCATAGTAACCACAATTGAAATCGTATCTATACATGAAATATAAACCGGCTGGTACGCATGGAACAGTAGCAGCGTTTGTGGTCATACCATTTATAGTTTTCAGTGTTAAAGTAACTATAATTATTTGAATAAAGTTTTGTTCGATTTCTTCGGCGTTTCTGATGAGTATCATGTGTTGTTGCAAGGATGCAGATTTGAGTTTCAGAAAAAATATAAAATTCGAATAATTGTAACAATTGATATTATGAGTCAAAGCCCAATCTCTATCGATGCCAAAAGGAACTAGAAATTGGAACGCAGGTAACGTTGACCTGACATTCGTCTCACAAATGGCTTCTTATGAAAAATTATTCGTTTGGGCAGTGGATGTGCATACAAGCAGAATGATAATTTTACATATTATTTTGAAATATCAAAGACAGTCTCAATGTGTTTTTCACCTCTGTTGTAGAAAATGTCGGAGCTTCTCAGAAAGATATCTAATAAAGGTCTTGTCCTATTTATCTCTCCCTCTCAGCCCGACCATTTGGACATTTGCGCTTGAATGTCACTTCGGAGGTTCTGCGCAAAGCAAATACCGAGGATCTATAAGGAGTAAAAAGATAGGAACACAGAATTTAACCAAAGTAGTCATACATGAGTCGTGCCATGAGTGGGAATGGGAGAACTATCAATCTTAGGTCTGAAACAGAACATGACACATTGATAACAGAATTTAACTACGTACAGCAACTTCTTTTCAATTCACAAATCAATAGGATCACTATTCATTGAACAAAGGCGAGAAAATAACATAGTAGATATATTCATGCTAATTACACTGAACAATATTAAAAAATCTATTATTTTAAATATATTTTGCGCCCAGACCGAAGCTAACAGAGTGTGCATGAAATTTAATTCCTGTGATGTCATGTGCGTAGGTCTACGGCATTGCGGAAACCAGAGAAGTGCGCGCCAAATATCATATGAAAGGTTACAATTCGATTTTTATATTATATTCCAATTTCGATGTCAATGTCTAAACAAGATCAATCGCGAACCACACACTAGATCAAATTTTCCATTGGGTTTTGACATCATATGAAAACCAATGTGGTAAAAGGCTCAGAGGTACAATCGAAATTTAGCTCGAGATAAAAATAATTTTGATTTCAACACTTTCCTGGCATTTCCTATGAAATTAAAAATACAATAATGCAATACACACTGGAAGGACAGACGTAAAAGTAAACCGAAGTATCCCAGATAGGTAGAAAGTGTTACGAGATTAAATTTTATGTGAAAATGAAAGGGAACCCAAGATAAAAACAAAGTCGGCATTGCAACACAGCAACATACACTAGAAACAGAATGCAGATGGATTTAATTAAGACAAAAGTTGTATACGAGCATAAGGTAGTTCAGGACTTGAATCCAGTATGAGTGAAGATATTTCTTGAAGAAGCACAAGCAGAGTCCAGTGGTTATAAGGCCGGAACACACTTTAGCTCAAGTGGATTAAGTAAGAAAATAATCGTTATGCTATCCAGGTATAGAACAGCGCAATTAGAATTAAACAAAAAGTTAGTTCTTAATGCACGTTTATAACCTGTATGTTAATAATGAAATGATTAGATAAAAAAAACGATAATTTCCCATTTCCAAATGTAGGCAGAATATTCCAGAATTCTAGTTGTTAATAAATTAATTTGCACTGGCTGGTGGGTAATTTTCTGAAGTAGTTTTTTTTGCCAAACTGATAGAGCACCTGTTTTTAAATTGTTGGAATCCGTCGGCGGCATATTGAGGTACTAGTTCCACTTGGATCGTTGAGCTAAGATATCACTTCGCAGATTCATGGCAAAACAGATTCCAAGTATCTGTGGAATAGGAGACATGCTCTTAATGTGCTATACAAGAATATTGAGACTGAGCTTCGTGATGATAAAATCAAGGGACAAGACCATTAGCTCATTCACACACATTTACACTGCAACCTGAATATATATAGGTCGGCTAGGTAAGACTGCGCCAATCTCGTCATCTTTGGCGAGGATAAAACAAACACCTTTCCTAGTACAGCATTTTCTCCAGGCAGAAACTGGATAGAATCAACCATATCAATGGACACACTATGTACTCTCAGTGAACGAACATCGTTCCAAAGTTCTCTGAGACAACTTATCTTGAATCGATAAACCGCAGTAAATAATAGTCAAATAAAAATGGTCTACATATTTCAATTATATACAACAGAAATAATAAAGGCTGTCAAAATTGTGATCATAAAACACATATGAAGCAAAGCTGATAGATGGATTGAATGGAAGTCACACAAGCAGACCTATTGTAAGGGTAAAGAGGTAGATGAACGTTTAAGGATAGAGCTTCTTGTAAAGTCAGAATGGTTATCTATCATATCTAAACCGGTGGAATCTACAGGGACATACGGCAACCCCTTTTCAATTCGCATATGAATTGGTTTCCTCAATCATCACTTGCGACAACCTCTACAAAGGCATGACAAATCAGAGGTAATCAATATTATAAACAATATGTGCCATACGATAGGGCAGTCAAATGGTATCATTTGGCTAACAATCACTCAAATATCCCATCAAACATTGCTCCACATTGGAAAGCAGGAAATCACAAGAATCGAGTTAGGATTAGTACAAGGCAGCTACTTGAACCCTGGGTTCTGACGAGGAACGAATTGCAGGGACTGAAGCCAAATATAAAACCTTTACTTCGAGAGTAACTAGTGAACACGTTTATTTAGAGGGTTTCACTTGTTCACACACAAATCGCGGGGGAAATCGAGCCAAAGAAAATTTCCAAATTGATGTCGCTATTCGTAACACATACAAATATGTCCTAGTCGAAATGATGGAAGAGTTTTGTTCAATAGCATTTGCAAAGTCAATACTGCTTTTCTCGATGATACAATTACATGACTGATGATTAATACCAATTATAGCAAGTTTCTTTTCCTGCGCCAAACTAAAGGACACACAGTAATGAAGTTTTTAAAGTCCGCTACGAAGAGCTTTCATCTGAGCAAACATTAATTACAAGGAAATCACACAGAGTGTAATTTCATGACTAAACACCTTAACAATTTATATACATGGAAATACGAAATAGCTTTCGCAATGCCACGCTGTACAAGATAAAGCTTATTTCTTTTGTTAATTTTAATCATTGATATACACACAAGCTACACTTCATAACATCGCCTCAGCACATAACATTTACTTCATCAAAAAGCCGCCTGTCTCACGGTTGTTCATCACAAAATATTTCGAACCATGACTTTAAAGAAAAAAAAATATTGTGAAGTGCTTAAACCTAGTCTTATTTTCCAGACTGCTTCATATACAGTGGGGCTTTACTTAATAGTCCACATCAATGATATATAAGGCAATAATCAATGAAATTGCTCCTCTTGTTACACCCGCGGCTGTATCTGTGGAGGTTTCACCTGCTAGAAGCAGCAGACTATTATCAAAGTGAATGAGGAGTTATCCTATGCACAACGGTAAGGGCTCTCAACGCTCTCCAAAGTATCTACACAAGGACCCAACTTCCGAACAAAAAGGAATAATCCTTTAAGCGTCAGACTTTCGCGATTATCTGTGCATATTGCACACACCGATGCATCAAACAAGTCTTAGAGTTTATTAGAAATATTCATAGATTTAAGGCAAGTTGTGGAACACATATATACATGGTACATTCTATATTTACATATTTTCCTTTATGCAGGGCCATGTAAGTTATGCTTATCATTGAATACGCAGGTACATATATAATATATTGACAATGTTATCATAACATCATTTCGAAGTTGAATGTATTCATACCACGTGATCTTTCTAGAAAATTGCAATTGGAAATATGCAGAGACACGGACATGTTCTCCTAATGGTCTATATCAGAATATACATTATTGCGAGCTCATCCTATTTATTACAGCTGGAGTTAAGTTTTAAGAGGCATCGCCATGAAACTCTTTGTACATGAACAACTAAGCCACGAATTGACATACCGGGTGTTCGCATTAATATCTGGAATATAACAGTACTGAAAGAATTCTGATGTGCAACACTTTTCCTGACTTCATAACTGTACTGCTCTGTAAATCGACGAGGCCTCTTCTTAACTTTTACACTTCTTTGGTATTTACCTTTCAACTTTGAACATTAATATATCTCCCGACATATCAACATCAATTCAAACCAACATCCTCAACGAGGTTTTCCCTACGGATAAGCAGTAGTTGTTGCTAAGGGGAAAGATTTGATTGTTTCTTGAGCTGTCACACTTTCATGTTAAAGGGGGAAAGGCATTTTAGCATGAAACACTTCTGTAGAATAAAATATCTAATGCCAATGTGACAGCTTAAGGGGGACTTGGTGGGTTGCAGATATATGAGGTGTTGCACCTCAGACAAACGCTTCCAACTTGTCGCTTTGGGCTTGAACATCATTCCGGAGATTGGTTGCTAGGCAGATACCAAAGATCTGTCCATTGGGGATAAGATGGAAAAAAACAGGGGAGGATGTGTTAGTCAGGATATGATGGCAAGAGAAAGTAAATAGAAAAGAAAGCAGGGAATAGGAACTTAAATCATAGTTATCTCCCGTTGAAATTATAGAGGGGACAGAATACAGACGAGGATATGCAAAGATGGTGTGCAAGAGTAGGGTAGTCAGTAGGGCATTGCAGGCAGGGGGGAAAGAACAATGCATGCCATGTTAGCTACAAGAAAAATCCTAGAGATAGAATTGGCAGCATGTATAGATCTACGCCATTTGGTAATGTCGTTTTGTCACTGATGAGACTTTCCAAGCTGTCCAGTATTACTAATGGGATCGCAAATTTAGTAGAGTTGCGCAATCTAAGAATGAGACCCTCTTTTCAACTGCAATCAAGATAGGTCAGAGTTGGCAACTATTTGTTTGATAGGAAAGATCAACACGGCTGTAATGAAAGGAAAAATTGCTGACTCCTAAGATTCTCAGCTTGGAAGGATACGACCAGTAATGACAAAGAAATACTACCACAAAACACATAGCGCGCTGCGCTTCAACCTTAAAATGGCATAACAACTATCAAAATTCACAATCTAACACTGCAAAACGAAAGCTAAAAGGGCGCCAGCCAAACTTTACGAACACTAGATTTGCTTCTGGCCATGCTACTTGCAGGCAATCCTCAAAAGAACATTTACCACATATACAAACACATACACCCAAGAAAGACACAAGTTGCACCTGGTACTGACATCGTCATGAACTAAATGTGTGGTATTACATCATGACTGAATATTTATTACTTACTTTAATAATAATCGATACTGATATTGTAATGGGGAACTCAATGCTCGAAAAAACTTATTTCATATTTATTTTGAATTATCGTTAAACGTAATAAATTCTAGGAAACACACCGTATGAATTCATGTACATGTACTGTTAATTAGGAGCAGATTAATTGTCAGTCATTTTACATCGGGATTTTGCAATCATCAAGCAATTGAGTGGGAGGGTGGTGGGGAGATCCCACTTTTACCTGCCCCTTCTAGTTTGTGACATTACTTCTATTACAGTAACCAATCTTTATCCTACAAAGGGCTTCTCAGGTGTAACGGCAATGTCCCCCTTCCCACACAATCGACCTTCAATTGGGTGGGAAGGGAGAATTGATAAACATGGCATACCGTAAACCCTGTATTAGAAGTCATGGCCTGTATTTATATGATTTTATACGATAAATAATCATGTGAGTAATGAATGGGCCATGAACCTAGTATACATGCATGTATGTATGCATGAATTTTGAACTGCAACTGTAATACAAACCACGCTTCTATTACAGAAGTTACAATAATCACATCACACCGATTTTGGTGGAAATACAGACTAAATGCGTGGTTACTAACGCTCCACACATTTAGTTTAAAAAAATAAGCAGGAAAAGCTGCCTGCCCAGCATGAATAACAAGTATTAAAACATAAGAGGCAATCAAGACAATTGGCATTATACGTAAGAGACCCATCCACTTAGATCATACAACATCAATTCAATGTATGGCACGGCTATAACATGTCAAGATGAGGTGAAAGGTCTGCTACATAGGGGTAAACAGATATAAAATGAAAGATGGAAATGTCCGAGTAATTTTGTAATCTATCTACCCGGGGAGGATTTTTTCAGATACGCTTCATTTGTCTAAATAATAAAAACGTATACAAAAAAATAACTAGGAAAATGGATTAATAACTAAGTAATAAAAATGTAATAAAAAAATAACTAGGAAAATGGATCAAGAATTTATAATTAAGTACTAAATTTGTATTAACACATCATAATCTATTTTGTAATAATTGATAAAATGCAATTTAGGACAAATACAATCAGGAGACAATTTTCAGATGAGATTTCATGACCATGGTTTCGAACAACATATATATGATGATGATCCAATACTTTTTTTTATTCGTTCAGACAGATATCTGTAAACCAATTTACCTGTATCAAAGCTATAGCTACGACCACGCCAGCTACTGGGATGAGATTATCATTAAACCACTTTTCACCAACTTTCAGGCAGCCTTCTGTGTAGATCTTATCCATAGGAACCACGCGCTGGAATACGAATAGTCAGAAATTCTTTGAAAATGCATCTAGATAAGTAAATGGGCAGCTCTCATGGATAAATTATTACGCTTTAAAATCAGGGAAGCGAGAAACATCAATGCTGTTTAAGGATACATCACCCACCTGTCGACTCATTATGTTTTTTTAACATGTAAATTTCAATCAGAGGTTGAGTAGAAAGGAATACTAACCCTGTCACTGACCTTGTCAGGATCTGACCCCAACCGACTTGTGAATCGGGTTCCATAACCGCATTGCCTATTTTTGAATTCCTAAAAATGGAGAATAATTTCGATAATTACCATTATTACTATACCATTAAGAAAGCTTGGGCCTTTCTCGGTTCATTAGCACAAAAGGTTTATTTTTCGCACCATAAGGGGTCTGTTGTAAAATCTGCTTAAAGGTATTCGGTAGCAGCCAAGCTGCATGCCTCCCAAAGACACAAAGCATCGAGAACTAGAGTCCATTCCATTTCATTTGATAAATATATCTCAGTATATTTCTAACCTGTGTTGTTTATTCAGCTACATACAAAAGACAAGAGGAAAAGTCTATATCTTCACCCAGCGTAAATTGGGGCCTCATAGTAAACCACTATCACGGACATCAAGTGGGCCAATATTCTGAACAGTATCAAATTGTACGAATCAAAATGTAGATTGGCAATAGCGATCGCCCATGGACAAAGGAGCGATTGTACCCACTACGGAGGAGCACATCTTATTAAGAAAAAAATAACCAAAAACACCAGAAGAAATCATCCTAGGGCTTCCAGATTTGAGATACAGGTCTAAACGCATCGCAGCCACCATTTTCGACCCAATTAAAGCCGAGATATAAAAAACGTCAAGGCTTTAATTGACCTCCCCCTCAACTGAGGAATAGTATTAAAAAAAGCCTATTCTGCCAGATAGTCGTTAATAGTAATAATAATGTGTGTTCAATAATACTTACACCTTCTGCAAATTTACAACAGGAGAAAGGAACTCCACACCGTTCTGTGCTCGGGGAGGAACAGTTGAAGTACATATTTTTCTCCCAGTCATCAAATCCATCAACGCCACAACAATGTAGCTATATGGGCATAAGAAATGGCAATTGGTTTGAATTTCAATAATCGAACAGACATACAGAAAACATACACAAGTACACAAAATGTAAATTTAGGTATATCATTATCAGACAATGTTTCTCTAAAAAGTAAACAAATCTATTTCAATATTTGAAATCCCCCTGAAATATTCACGGAATGCTCCTCAAATTAAACAATAACTGGTATTATACCTCGTACCAAAGATATAGGTGCTATTCACAATCAGTGAAACCGATTTATGTGCAGTCAATGGTAATCTGTGGCCCTGTTAATTTTAATCATATTTTGAATTTGAAAAATGTTTATTAGGCTGAAGAGATTTAACATTAATAGCGTTAATCCGACCAACGGAGTAGCCCAAGGAAGCACTATTGGGCCATGTCTGTTTGCTATTTATATGAATGATTTAATTTAATGTAATTTTTCTGGTAAGATGTCATAGTGTAGGCTCCCTGAGATCTTAGCACAATATTCTGGTTTGACATATCTTTTTTACTTCGTAATTCTTGTAACTTGTGTCTTTTTTTACTCTAATT
This sequence comes from Sthenelais limicola, assembly GCA_942159475.1. NCBI lineage: Eukaryota > Metazoa > Annelida > Polychaeta > Phyllodocida > Sigalionidae > Sthenelais > Sthenelais limicola. The sequence continues at coordinate 53,735,304 of OW804095.1, read as the reverse complement.
TTGCGTTACACATACTTTACACTTCATACCTTATACTATATATATTTTTTTTAATTTTGCTACTGTAATAACTGAGAATAGCATAAAAACAAATATAATATTTTCTGCAGAATAAAAACATACAGTACACCATATTTCAATCCTTGACAACGTGAGAGTAGAACACTTACCCAATCCCCTTGGACCCAATCTATGAGATTCTGCAAGTCCGAGTCCTCTCTATATAATACAATCATATTCTTCAATGTGTCCTTAACTTGGTCTCGCACCTACAGTTAGAAAGAATTTAATTAGTTTTTCAGAAAGAACGCTTGTAAATCATTTTTTTAACATTTATTTCAAAATTAATGGATACAGTTACAACTAAAATGAGGCAGAACAATGAATATTTAATCGATATACAATATCACCAAATTAGTGATAGCAAATTAATATGATCTTAATCAAGGTCGATATATCCATCACAGTTACTCGTGTTTATATCAAAATAGAGACATGATGTGGCGTATTCACCAGCGAATAAACTTAGCAGCGACTAAGTTTACACAAGCCGATCCAAAGTAAATAGTCAGTGCCACTCACCTTACTTCTCGCATTCAATGAAACAACCAGTTATAGATATTGAAAAAACCTAAATGTGTCCGAAACATTTTGTTACATAGGAAATTCATTTAGACTTGATGAAAACATCACAATTTTGTAATTGACCTTTGGAATGAGTATTTACACTGGCCAACTTACCCACTCACGCTGTATGAAAAGAAAAGCTGCGAATCCAATTTCGATGAAAAATATGACCCCTATAAGTAGACAGAACTGCAAAGAAGTCATAATGGAATGCCATCAATGTCAGTCGGGTATGTCTACACCTTTCCCTACCTATAGAGCATGCCACACACCTATGGAACAGCATTGTAGTCTAAGAACGTCAAATTGAATAAGAAACATACCTATTCCTATCATACTGGACGTGACAAGATACATCGTTCCCCAATATTTGCCTGAGTATTAAGGGACATTTAAACAGTTCAAAGTGTACTCAGTGAACCTAAACATCTCCAGTCCCATAGATCAGAGATAATAGCTGAGAATGCAGCTTTAAATTACATTCTTTCAACCTACCGTACGTGAGAACTTAAGTCTTGAAATTCTCACCTTTACATTTAGGAACGGGATATAAATCCCCAAATATCCTCTTTTTGTCGAGAAGTCAGTTACCTACCTTAGCCTGGAAGCCTTATATATCACGCTATTTTTTAATTCTTAATATTTGGAGAGAACTAACCCCATGGTCTGGATAAAATGAATTTATATTCCGTCTTGGTTATCATTTTTCAAATATCACTGCAAATTTCACGAACAAGAATTTCTTAGGCTATAGCCTCACACATATATGCAATTTATTAAATCTTCACCCATTTCCCCAGACCATGGAACTAATGACTCCGCCAACAATCTAAACACTACTTAATGTGCTAGAATTATCAAAAAGGTTCCCACCCAATCTTTATAGGCAAATACTAGGATGCCGAAGACAAGCTGGGCACCAAAAATGATGCTAATGCATACACAATACTGAAAATAGACAAAAAGCAAAAACACGCGGTCAGAAACAAGTGTCAGTGAGTCCAATACTCAAAACATATTATGAATAAACACCATGCAATCAGCCAGTCTGTTCCATCACCCTTCAGCTCTTTTCTTTATTTTCCTTTGACGATATAACACAAACTATATCATTAATATTTTGTTTGGTCATACTTGTTTTGTTGCTAATTTTCTGGTGGAAATTGGGCACAGAATTATTGTTCAGAAAGTGTGGAATAACTTTAATAATGGAGTTGCTTTCTTGAACGTTTTCAATCAGCTTTTAGAAATTGACTTACACAACAATGGTCAACTATTCAAAGTAAATTTTACTTGGGTACACTTAATTTCTTTCTAATCAAAACGAGCGCTGCACCAAAAGCACGCCCTTCACAGGATGGATCACTAATAAGTGTTCCCAATTTAGTTTGCTTAAAACCACCGATGAGATAAACGTATTGTTATATGTGATTGAACAGAGCAGGCAAATTCCTAAATAGATTGTCTATACATACAACTGTATCATTCTACTTCACACATTTTCTTTATATCAACTACTGGGTGTACTTAAAATACCACATTGGGAGACTCGTATATTTATACCAGGTCGAACAAATGTTAATTTAATTAACCAGAAAGTTTGGAAGGCACAGCAAATAACGATTCAGTTGAATAAATTGACGAGAATTTATAAACGGTCTTAGTTTATTTGATTGAATAATCCATGGTTTACGTATCTTTGAATTTACTCTTTTGAAACATTTATAATGTATTAGACAGATGTACTTCGTAGTATCTTTTCATTATGTAAACAAAACGAATTATGACAATGATTTGTTAATTGTAATACCACAGAATTGATTGATTGGTATTGACTTACAAATAGAAGTAAAAATGTGTTTTCTCTGAGTGCTCCAACGCAACCCGTAAAGCCTATGATGAAAATGATAATGCCAACTACGATGAGTATGAGGGCAGGGTCGAACGGCACTCGTGTCAACTTGCTAATGTTATTAAACATGTCCTTCTCAGACCATGCCCAGATGCCAGCGGCCGCCAGCAGCCCGCCCACCACCTGCAAAAAGGAAAATGTTTATTCATTTAATGCTTTTCATAGTTAAATAATAATAACGTAGACTTTTTTAATAATGAAACAAGACAAGTGTGTGTATCTTTTTCTCATACAATTCTACTGAAGGGTGTCGTCATGCCAGAGATGTAATGCCTAATGCCATGGATTTTTCATGGGCACAATCCATGAGCCATGCAAGACCCATCCTTATCCACTCCCAGATGGCCGCACATGGGCCGTGCATACATCGCCTGTGCAAACATTGCGAGACTATAGCGGGCGTGCATTTTCGACCAGCGCAAAAACCACTGCCCTTGAAATGAGTCAGAATGTACGGGATCAAGACAAGAACATCCCCTCCACCTCCACACACACACACTTCCCCACCCCTACTTCATATGACATTCCCAATATTCGCGGAAGATTTAATATACACATAAATAGTTAAGCATACATGTGCATAGCTAGAGATAGGCTAAATGCTAGATTCCCAAAGAAAGGTACCTCGGGTAGTTTTGTGTCTTCAGAAGATATGTAGAATTAATATCATACATAATAAGTGTGTGCCTACCAAAGCAATTGCCATTATCAACAATTCCAACATTGAGACTGGAAATTAGCGTTACATAATTTATGTCCAGCGATCGAGATAATTTGATGTTTGCTGCACATGCCGTATGTTATAAAATATTGACTAGTGTACTGTAGGATATTCCTAGAGCACATAATGAAAAATCCTGGCGTTAGATGCAGTGGGTTCGACCCAAAATTGCCATGTCTCGTAAATGTATAGTGAATCAGCTTTACCAACAAAAACAGCATAAATAATCAAACGGTTATTTTACGGAATATCAACTCGATTTTTATGAGGAATCCAGTTCCATGTCTGATGAATTTACATGTACACACATAATTATAGTGTACTAGAAAGATATCTATATTTTGAGTGTCATACTACCATCACCCCCTATTCTCTCGATAACATGATGCTGTTATGTAAAATCACAAAACGGAGTCAAACCAAAATAAAATGATTGACGTCCTTGTATCTATATTGAAATACCCAGCATGACCCGCATATCAAACCAGCCACCGTGGGTCTGCTCTCCACCTAGATTCACCTTTCCTCCAGGGATCAGAATCACCCGTCACTCCACAACCTGTACCTCGTGTTTCGTCACTTAACTTGTTGCTGGTAGTGCCAGCCTTTTTCATGGAATCTTATACATGTAACTCCACCACCGCTTAGCAATATCACAGAGCTTGATCTTTCATACCTGGCAACTAACCACAACCTCTCCAAAACAAAATTGCTGGCTGAGATTGAGAGACATGGATTTATTTATTTTTTGTTATTTATTTTTTGTTCCGCCTTAGATTAAGGACCTAAAAAACAGAGATTTTATATCCCAAACACATGAAAATTTTAACACTCATTGCTATGCGACGGCGACAAGCGGGGACAATGTTATTGCCTTGAGCCCTGGAGCAGCATTGTGTAAATGTGGAGAGAAGAGGGTTTGGTGGCAGATTAACGAGGTAATGACAGTAGCAAGAGATGCCTCAATGCATTCTCCCACACTCCAGGCATAAAAAAATAGCCCCTAAACCACAAAAGACATGTACGTGAACCTCGATTACTGCTAGGATTGCAGGTAATATTCTGACAAGGGGACACATTCGTTAGGTCTTACCAACAACAGTATACAAATTGTTGGTGTCAACTCCGATAGAACTCATTTGAAACTTACACCCATCGCGAAATGCAACCAAGAGGCTTAGGGCAGGTTAGCCGGGGCTTATCATTGTGGGGAATGGAATTTGCATTTTACATTAAAATGTGTTTAGTTATTACATTGAACAGATATTTATTTCAGATTAAAAGAATTTGTGTTAATGTAGATGAAAAAAATGGATAAAAATGAGAGAAAGAGGATAATGGTTTTGCATGCATTACGTTCTATGATGCCCACCCTAATAATAAATTGTTATACTCTTTTTATATCTCACCTAAAGAGACCGTACATTATTAATTTCGTAGAATCCGGTAGAGTGGAAATGTGAGGTATATGGTTACACTTATGTCTACCATCATACAAAAAAAAAGAATTAATTGTGGTTTGCATCCGACATGTTGATCTAAATTGTTTATAACAGGGATTTACCAGGATTATATATGCAAGAGCACGGGCGCTCGGTGTTGGTTTTTATGTTTTTTATTCATCTAGGACCACCAATTCTTTCATACTTCGTGCAGCCACGACCACTTGTTTGTCACTTTTGTCGTACTTAGCCTATGTAGAATACATGTACTGAATCATTATATTTCTCTGGTTTGCGAAATTGATATGTCATGGTTCCCGCGGCCCAGACAATATCAAAATTACCGACTTTTACTGACCAATTCCCAAAGTTTTTACTGAATTTTTACTGACCAAATGAAATAATGTTAGCTGATCAATAACGGCTTGATGTTTGAATAGTTTGTATGGATGTAACACATTTTCCCCTGGCTATTTACAAATGTGTTTGAATTAAAAATCAATGAGAGTTTGCATTGTAAGTTGTGTGATTATCAGGTTTTCGGGAGCTTTCCAATGTTCAAGCCCTTACTACAATTATGCTTCAACGGCACTCAGATCACAATCTTTTCATTTGTTTTTGCTGATTGAAAATTACTGACGCACATCGAAAATGATTTGACTTTTAAGGACCTTAAAAACCCAAACTCAAAATTACTGTCTTTTTAATGATCGCGGGAATCATGTATGTGTAATACAGTAATAACATATATATTGTAAATGACCTTGGTCCAGCGATCTCCGCTTTACAACTCGCAATGTAGCGCTAGTATTTCTCTGGTTGTACAATTATTCCATCTAGTGTGCGTATCCCGTTAGAATCATTTTTGTCAAATTTGTTACTGCATTGTTTCCCTATTTTTGTGAACGATGAAAATTAATGTAACAGGATTTACTGAAAATAGCGTCCTAAACGTAATGTGTGTTTTCCTGAATAAAAATACCTTAAATCTTATATTTTGTGTGTGACTGTGGGTGAGTGGGTCGCATAGAACTGCATCTTGTTTTACTTTAGCAGTTGGGCCCTCATAGTCTGGTCTTAAGCAAACATAAGTTGGACTGTTGCTCGATATCAACAATATCTATACTTATCAAAACCAAAATGAGGTACGATATAAATTTGTTTTATTTTCATATAAAAGATCCTGTTGTATTATTCAAGATTTTAATAACACTATAGGAAGTAGCTTCCTATTTTCAGGTTATTAGTCGACATACAATACACTTAAGATCCTGTATAAATGTATGTGGTGGTGCGGGGGGGGGGGGGGGCGGTACTTGAGTTCATAGTGTATACAGGTATGTGCCGCGGTAAAGGCCCCCCTTTTTCAGCTCCAGTCGCTCCCAAAGGCCCCTACTTTTGGCCTGAATCAGCTCCCGAAGGTCCTAAATTTTTACCTACCGTGGCACCCCCCCACCGACTTCCAACTCAAGTACCCCCCCCCCCCCCCCCCCCCCCGGGTGGTGGTGATATCAGATATGTTGAAGAATACTTATACTTAGGGAATCACTGCCGGACCAATCCACCTCAACACCTCCACTGGTCACTCAGTTATCTTCTTCCCCTCTGCCTCCCGCTATAATCAGCCCCCCCCCCCCCCCCCCCCACACACACACGTGAATGTGTTTTTGTGGGAATGTGTTTTTGTGAGGAAAAGAAATTCATGAGTGGTGGTGGGAAGAAGGATGGTTAAGCCCATGTGCCGGTAGGGGGCGTGGCGGATGCGTTTCTAAATAAAACTTAAATCAAAAAGCCGGGTCAAGTCAAAGACTGGACCCTAATTTTACAATGTGATAGAGAAGGATAGATAGCAGTGAAGAGGATGAGAATATGATTGAAACAATTTTCTTTGATCAAGTATTACCGAAAACATTTCATTATCGTTATGCAGTAAAGGAACAACTACCTCTCTAATATCACACAAGCGTACAAAAGACAGTGATAATTGCTCTATGAGTATGGCTATGTATAATGTATCAATAGAATGTTTGTACTTCTAGTATTACAAATTCACGGTTTATACAATGAGGCCTCCTGATACTATAATAGTGGTAGGATAACACAACACAAACATTAAGTAAGATTCAATGCAACTCCTGAAAAAAGAAACCAAACACTCTACTGTCCCTACAACAATACGCGATTATCGGCTAGACATGATGAAGAACTGAACTTGACCAAAGTGGCATCTAGCTCCAAGTAGATTACATAACCTCCTACATAAGCTAGGGCAGGAACAGTCAAATCGGCCCAAAACCAACTCGGCCCACGCCAGACACCATCTCAGCCCACACAGAAAAATGACTCTTGAGAAATGGGCCTTTCTCGGGTATTATGATTATCATAGTGATCTCCGTCACTTTTGAGGACAGTATATTATTAAAACAAAAATTACTGGAATAATAAAATTAGATATTTGATTGGATAGAAATTCACAAGATAATATCTTCCCAACACTAACGTAAATCGTTCTGCAATATAAATTAAAGAAATGAAGTAAAGTCTTGATAAGTACAACTACTGGTCCTGTTCTAGTTGGGGTTTATTGAAGTTGGTGCATGTCCTGACATGTTTCGACTTTCAGTGAGTCTTCGTCGAAGGATATATATAAACAAGGATCAGCTGTAGACTGTTTAGCCTAAAGATCATAGTGAGTGCCAGAAAGACTGGCACAATTATCGTAAGATAACTCAGGCTTACAGACAGTGATTTGGAGTGATAAAGAGAGTTGTGGATGGAGTAAATGTTTATATATTTTCATTATTTTCTCCCTCTGGAGAAACTTACTTAGAGCCCTTTCTGAGCTTCTTTAGCTTTTATTCTGTATGTATTAAAATATTTCTCAAACTTGTTTTCAACAGCCAAAACTGCCAAGGCTTAGTAACTTGGCATTTTGGTCTACAAATACATGTACACCCAGACAGAGTATCATCCCCGTACCCCCGGAGCTGGGAGTGAGGCAGAGTTACACTACATAGGCTACTGTACACCATATTTACTGGCCTTTGTGAGTGCTTTTGTTTTAAAAGCTTTTATCTTATTATATTATATGATTATGTCTGCCCATCAAAACTGAATTCTAATAATATCTGGATGTATAAAAGTAATATTAAATATCTACTTCTTTAACAGCAAAAGATAGTTGTCATCATATATATATAATCATAAATAACATAATATACAAACTATTTGGTTGTCCGCCCACACTCAGGCCTATGTAAAACCTGGTTGTCTGCGACGCCCAAATAGGCTATTCATTTTTGGTTGTCGGCATGGCTGACATGTGTCATACTCATAGGCGGCACGGACAACCAGGACATACGATTTTGTCAACCCTGACTGTAGTTAGTCACTTCCAGTCATTGACGGAAGTTATACTGTCAACTACTATTAAAGAAGGAGAAATGTTCTCTGAAACGTTGGTCATACAACAATAAAACAACTTAAGCAAAACTAACTTGCATCGTCTTTCTTACGGTTTTGGTGTTTATTTCATAAAATCGATTTACTATTAAAGTACTTAAATTAACTTCTTAAAACATTACAGTAATCTATTGAAAGACAAGAGGGCTTGAAAACCTCCCTTCAACCGGAGAACGCCCATTAAAGTAATCATCGCATTGAAATAAAAGTCTTCAAATTAAAATATATCAATAAATGTAAGAGTGAGTTTATTAATCATTACGATTTTGACTATGACATGTATTTTTATTATGTACTTTACTTGGTACCTGTCATGTTATATATGTATGTCAAGGTGACCTAGTAGTTACATGCAGTCGTTCACTTGTCTTCAGAACTAAATTACCGGCATTATTTAGGCTATTAGTTACGGTACCGTATTTAGTATTGGAGGGGAATGTCACTCACAGTAATGAGTAAGGTACCGTACCTAACTATATTTCATTATAATAATTAAGGGAGGGGGGGGGGGGGGGGGAGAATGGGGGAGCAGAGGGAACGGGGATAAATTTTTTGTTTCAACGCTAATGTGTAGCCTATAGTATAATAAATCATATAATGTAAGACATGTAGAATGATATATGGTGGAGTTACAACTTACAGTTACATGGATTTTCAGTAGGATTAGTACAATGCCAGTTAGAAAGCCATAAATATATGCCTATAATACACATGCAGGAAAAATAATCATTCAGGATTTTAGTACCCTTTGATAACGATAGATTTGCGAAGGCAAGGGTGAAGTTTTACGGGCAACTTTGCTTGAAATACACTGCATTAGACAGTGGGTGAGAAAATGGGCAAGAAGAAGGTGGACCAAGGATTGAAGTGGTAAACACTCAGTACTCACCCAAAAGGCAACATTGAAACCGAAGACAAGGTATTTGATAACACAGCTAACTTCGGTCCGGTCTCTTCTAGGCTTCCTCGCCATTGTGCCCAGTTCCTTTAAAACCGTCTTTTTCGTCAGAAACCCATCTAAACGATACGGGAATGTATCAAAATGAGAATACTATAAGGTCCGAGAGACAACTATTATGGTACTTCCCATTTAGAGGTTCAGTCCGAGCAGGAACACAAGTTCGTGACGTCAGATATCCTGAGTCATTTTTTTAATATTTTCTTCGAAAGAAACATCTTCTTCGTTTTCAAAATATTTGTATTATATTTTTATCAATCAGTTCTACAGAATATTTAGCATGCTTGATATTATAGGTATAACAGAGTTTTAACCAATCAGTACCCTTCCAGTCCTAGCTGCGGAACTGCATCTGCAACATGGCGGCCTCCACAGAAGAACAAGTTCCTGAGCTGGAGAGCAAAATGGCCAAGGACATTTGCTTCCGTTATATTCCTGTCGGTGGAGCCTTAAGTACATTGATGTTCTCAACAAATATTATGAATCCAAATTTATATAGAAGGTACGTTGCATTTCTTTGATGTTTTCAGAATGACATTCCAGCAGTCCCGGGTCGCCGGGCTTTTCCAGGGTCACCGGGTCTTCAGACGAGGGCCCACCGCCCACCCTTCCGGGCCACCCTCACTGATTTTCAGTCGCTAGAGCCCCGGGTAGAGCCCACTCACGATCGATAAAAGCATCAAATCACTGGAATTGTAGTCGGTAAATAATCAGGTTGTGCAAGTTGCATTGATTACTGCAGATAATTTATTCGAAATAATACCACACTCCATAGGCTAGCCATAGGCCTAGGAATAGATCTTGCTAAATTTAATATTAATAATAATAAACTAGTCTATACTATAGTATAGGCCTATGGATTTTACATGTAATTATAACTTATATCAGGCAGAAGTGCACGAAATTTGATCGACACTGTTACAACCGCCATTAAATTAATAGACCTGACCTTCAAGATTATATTCAGGAAATTTGGTCGATATTAAATTGATATTTAAATGCCTTGCCATGGGCATTATGCACTTGTCAATTGCAACCCCCCACCCGCACCCCCAGGAGTAAGGGGGAATGGTAGGGGGATGTCAGAGAAAATATGCCCCACCCAGACGGGCATTTCCCTTAGTTTAGACCTACTGCTGTATGAAGGCGAGGATTTACAAAGATTTCTTCAGATTTCTTGTCCTGGGGTGGCGGGTAGGGGATATTGAATATGGAAAATTTAGTTTTCATTTAGATACTTGTGGTATTTTGTGGATATCCAGTGCATGAAAAGATTTAGATATTAAGGTGCCCAACTTCTGGTACAAATGCCTATAGGCACACAGATTATGAATTAATTGTGGGGGAAAGTCCACGATAAATAATGTCTCCATACAAAATACCAATATTCAATTTCATCCTCATTTAATTTTTCAGACAAAGATCCTAAGAAATATAGGCCCAGTAGCAGTACAAATACATGTCTAGCAATGTATTCATTCCATCGAGTCGTAACTTTATACATTAACTGGAAGCAGTCTTAACATATTCGACAGGAGATCACGCATCCGATGTGCTCCTCTAGTAATAGTTTAATGTTCAGATCGTCTAAAAGTCCAACGTTGGAATGACCATTGTTATTTTGGCAATAATTAACTTTGAACATTTTCGATAAACACCTAAACCATTTTCGATAAACACGGAAACCACTCCATTATGACAAACGACAACAACAAAGCGTAACTACACCTACTAGTTTAGCCCCACCTCATGGTGCCATAAGGCACGAAAAGTCTTATATAATTTCAGCTTCTGTCTTGTCACTTTTATTAACATAACCTGTAAGATACTGTGTAGGCCCGATATTGTATTTGCACAGCAACAGCATGGGATGTACAATCTCTTTATTGAACCTATTGCATAAAACAAAATTCATATTGATACATGTACTCATACAGCCTTGGTAATTGAATGATATATGAAATAAATATCTTAGGTGATTGCATAACATATATTCACTTCATCCAATTTCAGCTACTTTGCTCCAAACGAAGCCGTAGTGGCCAATTGTTTCTGGTTCAATGCTCACCTGGGAGTAGGACTCTATCTATTCAGCAGAAAACATCTTCATACAGCACCTGCACCATACAGGGTTCTCTACAGCGTCTATGGATCGGTCGTCTTTAACTTTGGTGCTGTCCTTTTCTGGGCTACATCAAAAGCCATTCTTCCCAAGTGCAACACATTTCGGAGTTTGTTTGGTATAGGCTCTGGTGTTGTTTTGCTCCTGATCGGGAAAAAATACTTGGAACATGTTGATAGCCAGTTGGCAATCACTGACAGTGAAGAATAAAAACTTTCATTTTACAATCAAAACAGCTTTAAAAAATAATTTTGAATATCATGTTACTGTAATGCGTGATTGATAAATGTACTACTTGTGTTTGTTATTAGATGTACTCTTTATATCCTCGATGGGCTAACTGTTAGATCATGCGCATAATAGAATGTAAACTCCTTTCCTAGCCTTATATACTTAATAAGTATACGTCGAGCAGAAATAAAAGTTCCACTAGTTTTGTGTGACGATATTAAAGATCTGTGACTGTAATAAAGATATGAGAGACCTCCGTTGTGCTTACTATACCTGTCTCAGATATTTTATGTAAAAAGTATTTAAATTGGTTTCCACTGTTCCTTCTACTGTTGCTTTGGGCTCGTCCCCCCACCCCGCCTAGGATCCGTTTCATTCAATGATACATCTTGAATTCTAATTATATTGATGATAAATAATGCATTCTGAAGCCGTTACTTATCATATATATCGCCCTGCAGTTTTGATACGGCGTATGGTGACTGCAGATCTATATAGTAGTTCCTCTCTACTTTCATCGCAAATCTTAAACGTATATTTGGGTTTGCGCGTATATATAAGGTCCCTGCCACCTGCTCCGACTCAATTGGCGTTGCTTAACTTTCGATGTTAGCCTTTTCAAGGATTTCCGAAAATTATGCTTCCCATGTCTGGATCTTAAGATTCCTTTTGATTAGTTTCATTCTCTTATTTTAAATTTTCTTGGTAATGGGGGAAATTGAATGAACTCAGTACAACGGTAACTTGTATCGGTGGCCGGTGAAATAAAAACGAATTCATAAATATTTCTACAAATTTCAAATTTTATTACAATGAAAAATTATATCCATGACGAATTCAACAGATCCAGAGACGACACTAACATGACGGGCACATCTTGCACAACACAAACATGATTCGAAAGAATAATTTTCTGTGAGCTGTTGGGATTTGAAATCGTTCAATTAACAAAGGCTTCTTTGAAAATATCCTAAGCTACTGTTGATATAAATAGATAAGATAACTATCCATGCAACTTCCTTAACTACTTATATTTCGCCCCTCTTAGATTATAGGAGTTAGATATCGTTATGGAATAGGACAAAAACTGCGAATCCCAATGTAAGAAAATTGGTATCGGTATGATATAAATGTATTATCCTTATCCGTATTTCTGTTGCTATTAGCGGACTGTTTATTACATGCCATGAAACACATTCTCGATAAGTAGCAACTGCTATAATAACTATTATCACAGAATGCATGGTACTATATTTTAAAGATCAGAGTGAATGCAAGTTAATCCTGTCCCCTACAGTAATGCCTTCCATGCTATCACAGCAAACTCAGACGTTCAATTGAAAAAGAAAAATTATTCCTTTAAACGATGTGAATAATTCTTCCATAAAGTTTTGGCCCTAAACTGGGAGAAACATTTCTCCCATTATCTTAAATAGGTGTTAAGAATCTAATGTTTTGCCAGTAAGATATAGGAAACTCACAAATAAACTGAAAAGACGTTGACCAGCTATTGCAGGAACATTGCCTTCAAATCTACACCTTGGAAATTAAGATAAATGATTAGGCGTAGCAATTGCAAATAACCAAGTCATGAGCAAGCCTGAAAGTGTAAGCAAGACAATTAATTGTTTCGTAAATTTATTCCTGATCACAAAGTCTTCGTATGATGGCTGCCAGCACCTATAACAAATCATGACTTCTAGTGAATCATGTGTTGGCGAGTCTATACAACCGTGCATGAAGTACACATACATGTATGTACACTGATTTGTATGACTTCACGTGCCCAATATATTCCACGTGTATTTAGATATAAAGACGAAGCCACTTTACATTATACATAAGTTAGGTCCATCTGCCTTTTTCCCTAGTCGAATGTAAAGCAGAATTATCAGGGTGAACACCCAAAGTAACGAGGCCCATTTCTGATATTGTGGTCACATCCATGCCAAATGAGTCAACTTTTAACAATGCACATTCGTATTCCTGGGTCACTTAAAATGAATTCGATTTCCACTCCTGCATTCACTTAGTAGAACTGATAATTTCAGCGGAATGAAGACCGTGTTCATATCGCAAGGGATAGGACATCATAGATGGCCATTGTTCCACCGTTATATTTCCACATTGAATCCGGTTCTCACCAAGGACTACTGGTGCGAAGATAAAAAAAATGTCATCGTAATGTCAATAAGAAAATATTTTCCCGTTGTTTTGGTTTTTTTTTTTTTACATTGCTGAGGTATAATTGTTACACATAAATCTGTCTTTTGCGTTGAACATTGCAATGCACACATCTTTTGTTTTTCTTTATACATATTGAGAATATCCGATGCGAGTTTACAGCGACCTTATAGTGAGGTGTGTCCAGTGTATGAGGGTGTGCCTTATAGGTGAGTAATATACACATACTTTGAAAAAGGCAGTCCACGTACACCCTATTAGCATTGTATTTATCATATATATAAAACCAAGTGGGAGGCACGATAGTGTAGGCAGGCGGTATCTCACTGGGTCCATTCGGAGTATAAACAAAATCATGAATCCCTTGGTCATGATAAACTCTTCATGCTTCATAATATGTGTGATTCTTAAGCGGAATGATTGATGCTGTGAGAAGTTGTTTAGAAGTAGGAAGAAATAAAAGAAAATGGCGATGGGATAATGATGCTCAAGATGATGAGATGAGTGTCTAGATGGATTTAATGGATGCTGATGCTGCCTAGGTCTGAAGGTATGAGCTGTGAAGATAGTCTGAATCGACAGCAGCCGTGGGTGCTGTAGCACTGATCATCTTACTGAGCCCATACTGTAGTGAGGCTTCGTCCGACGCAGCTGAGGAGGCACGTGTGCTGGACCGGCTGAAGGTAAGGAAATTAGAGATGATTTATTTGTGAAAGATTCATTTAAACATCAATACTAACATGAAATCAATAACGCAAATTTACGATACGCAGACACTTATGTAACATCAGGTATAATCAAACTTTCAGAGATTCCTATCTACATAAAGACTTCTAACATCTAACTCATAATTTTCTTCGTTCAATATTTAATACATATATACACGAGCTAAATTCAGGTTAAATGTTTTTCGGTTTAAAATCAAAATTAGTTACTTTCAACATGCATGCAACAGAATTTAATCGACATCATAAAGAAAGCTTTCTGATTTTACATACATAGATATAATATGTATTTATAATACATGGATATTCGACTACTTACTACTTAATATGTGATACACAAATGAAATAAAAATAAATATACCGTCCACATCACCAGGGATCAACTGTGCCGACTGACACGATACCACATTCCACAAAACTATTCATTTTCAGGGAAGGATTGAGGGGATGAACTCGGAATTCTTGGCTAGATTTTTGCTTAATCAAAGTATCACAAAATTAACTCTCTTAATACTACTTTAATATATATCCGTGCATAACGAGACAAAAAGATTAAGTCTGTGTCAACAATCTCAATAGAATAATGCCTATCGACACAAATTCCCTTAGTAAGACACAAATATACAACTTGAAGCTATTACCAATACCTATTTGCTAGTTACCCTATAAGGAATTCAACCATATGCATAGTATCCCTATTATATTAAAAACTATCTTTTCCAATCGTAATTGGAAAAAAATGAATGGGTCTTAAAGAAAAAAGCAGTTCAACCGAAGGATATTCAATGGAGACAGTATTTATTAACCAATCTGGAATAACCTTCAATTATTTTTTTTATTACTTTGTTGCCTATGGTTTAGCTGATTAGAAGAATTTAGAAATAGCAATTCAAGGGTACAGAGAAAAAAATGAATCGAATCCCGCCCACCACCACCCATTCAATACATTAAGAAGCACATTGTAAATTATACCAGGGAACTAAATCAAACATATTAAAAAAGAAGTTGTTAGACATCTTAATCAAATCCAACCATTTTTCGGTTGATAGAAAACCTCTCCCAGTGGTAGATCCCGCTAACTTTGGCCGCGAAAAATAAGTGCAGATCTATACAGAAGACGGAACTATAATATACAAAGCCTTCGATTTCAAGCATTTCTATTGTTGGGGAGAAAAAGGCTATCACAATCATGTAGACAGACAGACACACACCCGTGCAGAACATTTGTCAAGGAAGAGACGGAGGCAAAATGACCATGTAGTGTAATATATAGGTAAACACCAGGAACGATCAGACCAGGAATTATATATATTGATACATTGAGACAAAAGGGACTGGGAGACCAAGCATATTTTACAAACCAATAAACTATGTAGATGAATACTGCTAACTGTGAATAGCAGGTAATTTCAATTCATGGACAGGCTCGGTCTTTGCAGCACCTGAAAGTTCATCATAATCCCAAACATATAGATTAAACAAATATAATCCAGAAGCACATCGTCACGAATGGAGAAAAAAACCGGAAGACAATGGATTAACGAGTACCCATATGTTCCTACGATGAAAAAAAAATCAGAATCAAACCTATCTACCACTCATCATGGAGGTGTTGTATCTACCTCGCTGGAGTTATGTAAAGATTTATTAATAAATGCTGAGGATGGAATCGTTATATATGCACCTAGTGATCACAACGATTAATGACATTTAAAGTCTCAGAAATTCGGGGCCAGGGGGGAAAGTGGGGATAGCTCAGAGAAAGATTAGTAAATAAGACGGTCTGTCTTTGCTCTAAGATTGCACATCTACATCTATATAGCCTATGCTGAAAAGAATATTCAAGTGAAATTAAGAAATTGACATATACATTGGAGCGAAACTAAAACTGTTGTTTTTCCAATATCATGTCTGTTGATGTCCCGATATCTTGCGTGTTTTGGATATTTAAGGTGAGTTAGGTTCTCCGTACTTCCTCAGGTTCCACCTTGCAAACACATATTTTAGAACTCGATACCAACTGCAAATTCACCATCTACCATCTATAAATCGTTTTGTGAGTGATTTGTTTGTGCTTTTCTAAAGACTAACATTGTACACTACACATTAGCTAAATTGTAAATGCCTTTAAAAATTAAACGGCATCGATTATAAGCTAAGTGCCCTACAATACAGTACCTTCAAAATTTCTGAAGACACCGCTATGGATAAGTCGTCCTCTATGAGGGTCTAGAATAAACACAATATTTGTTTCGTCTACATGAAAAAGTGTTCACAGACTTTATACGAACTTATAGCATGGACACTACTTAACAAGGCAATATTAAAATGTTCTTTGCCACCTTTCATAGCACATATATATGGTCATTTCCATCGTTGGGGAGAATTCGGTGAAATCAACAATGTCGTTTAAAACAACCATTGTATGTGGTTTCCAGTCACGAGCGAATTCCTTCGTGAATTTGACACTGTGTATACCCCACATTTATAGATCTTGCATAAATATTTGATTAAATGTCGCTCCCAAACCCATTTTTAGGGGGGGAATCACTAAAAAATAACTTTTGAAGAAATAGACCAAAAAAATAGAGCGTGGTGTAGGCAGGGGTGTAGCGGTACAAGATTTACATTTATCATTATTAATATTGATGAGCGTGGGATATCTATGTTTAGTTCATTTGGCAACACAAATATGATGATTCTAATGAACATTACTGAAGCTATATTACAGCAAAAACAATGTAGCAGTACGAGAACAATCTAGCGGCACAAGCTTATTTTTTAATACAATAGATTAATTTTCTGCACCACAATAATGGAAGTAATCGACGACAGCAAATTTCTCAAAATCATTATATAGATACCCTTCCCAAATTTCCAGGATGTATCCAGGGCTACCATATCTATATACCAACTCAATTAACCTGCGTTTCAATGAGTTCAAAATGTTTGTTAAATTCGGGGCTAATTCTCCCTATCTGTGGAACTGATCATACATATGTATGTTTGTATGGGCAGATATGTTTCTACCACCGATGCTAATGGTTTGTTAGCTGCCTTATCAAGGGAATAGTCTATTTTCTTGTATTGGAAGTTCCCACCTGCCGGTACGTGTATAGATCTACATTTGGGCTTCTGTTCTATAGCTGGAAGTGTTGCTAAGTTTTTCAGTGGGTATTAAAACCATAGGGAAACGCCGTGTTTAGATGAGCGGTGACAGACTAATTTTTTAATAGTCAAGTTCTCCACTTTCTTTCTTTCCACTTGATTTTAAAGAATTCAATCTTGGCATTCTGTGATTCTCGCCTACCCTTCAGGACAAAACCTTACCAGTCTTCTGAAAACGTCGGTGGAATTTTCAATCCTGAGAATTAGTTCATGGTTATTCATTAGGATGTTATTTAAACCCAAATTTGTTTAATCACGCACCCAACATGACAAATACCAGTTATTAACGGACTGCAAATAGTTATTGGTATAACGCTGGTAGAATAAAAGTTCAGAACTAAACATATTAGAGGTGGATAGTCAAGGATATGAAGAAGTCGTGGGCAATTGAAATTTGGGCCAGCCACGACAAAGCAGTTGGAAATAAATATAACATGTAATGAAAATATAATTCCACTGTCACAAAATCGTAATACTGTTAAGAGGGCTAGTTTCATTCATTGTTCAATGTTTTGCTTTTAATCGGGAGAATCTCAGTCAGTAGGCCCAATTTGGTGGTGATGGAACAGCAGCAGCACACGTCATGCCACGTCATTTTTCAATGACATCAAACAACTCACACTCAGTAGTGACATCAGTGTCGTTATGGTGTGATGAGAGATGTCTAGAGATGGAAGGAGTCTGACCTATGTCGGGGAGATGTGACGGGCGCCGGCCCTGGCCGTACTCGGAGTGGTGGGAAGGAGTGGCCTATAGGCACGGACAATCGGCGTTTAGTATTAGCTCCACCACCGGAGTTGTAGGCACCTCAAGATTCCAAGGACATGGGAGGGTTATTTATGAATGATTACTATAATCTTAATCTTAAACCACTGCTCAGGTCTATTTCATAACTGAACGCATACGTATGTTCAAATAAGATAGCGTACCAGGAACTGCTCGAATTTACCTTTGACATAGTATATGGTCAATAATTACGAGACACAAATGTATTGCTTACATGTGATTATCATAGGTAGCGAACCCCATGGTAAAATATTGTTTTTTCTCTCTAAAATTGAAAGACCTCAATGTCGAATATGCAATGCGCTGACACATGCTCTTAAAACAATATCTACACAGATATAACTAGTTGTTGTCCTTTAGCTCTAACTACAGCATTTTAGCAGAAGAGAACGTTAAGTAGCCACCTTCCAGAATGCTGTCGGTTAAGCGCAATTTGAAGGGCAAAAGCTATTGGAAAGATAACAAGCATTCTAAAATAAACACTAAAACTAAAAGTCCCAGACATATGCAGTGCAAGAGTGCAAGCTAAAGTGCAGTTTCTTAACAATAAAGAATATATAATGGAGGAAACAGGGGTGATCTTTGAGAAATCTTGAGATGCCTCGGAAGCAAAGTTCCATAAAGTAAAAAATAACTAGCAATAAATCAGCTTTAAAATTACCAATATATAAGGTAATATATATGTCGTATATTCATAATGTAACGGACAATTTGAATGACTTCTGTAAGCGGACAATTTGACTTTTCTATCAGACGCTTTAAATAACTGGCGGACTCTGGCTTTAATTCTTATAAGTATAAAGTTTTATCGGACCTTTGATTATCATATAATTATAGCGTAATGCTGCCAGATACAGCTAATGATGACTGCATGATCGCCCTTCCCTCTCTTGGACTAAGTTGGGATATTCTATGTTTTTAATAAGAATATTCTGGTAATTTATGGCCAAGAAATTGGTATAATAGTCATCATTTTAAACCGAAATGTGAAAATTGTCACCCGTTGTAAGGGAACAAATGGAAATGGTTTCAAGGAAAACTAAAATATTCCCATATCTTATGGGTATTTATAAGGGAGATAAAGAGAAATAAGCTTCTAAAGGTTCTTGGCAGTTTAGATATAAGAGCTAGGCAATTCTGACTGAAAGGGGAGAACTTGAGCAATGTAAAGGCGCAAAGATAGTTAACAAGCATTAAACATCAGCATAGATCATGATAGTGGGTCAGAAGAAAGGACAGGAGTTAATATGTACCCCATTGTGAGTGGATCATCTCATCCAGGTGCTCTGTATCTACCAGATCGGGCGTGTCACCCTCATTCACATGGGGGTTGATGCCGCTCCCTCTCACGTCCAGGTGCAATACGTTGGTGTTGGATCCGCCGGCTAGAAGAACGACAAGCAAACAAAATCTTGGTTACTAGGACAATTCAAAACCATAATAAAGGAGCATGTTATCCAGTTCTGCCATTTATCGAACGATGAGATTTTTAAAAGCACTTCTCGGCAAACAAAATGTACTGGCCACCCCTGACAGCAATTAAAGCCATTAATGTTATTAAACATGCCATGTTTTTCTTCGTCCTGTATGCTATGAGGAAGCTGTAATGTATTTTCCTGATGCTATTAAATAAATGCATGCATTATTTCTCATCATTTACGTGTGATATTGTGGTGAATCTGCAGGCTAGTTTCATTGACTCACCGAGCGCTTTCCCTAGGCCACTGATAGCTGCGACGCGATTACTGCTAAAACCTAAAGGTGTTGTAGTCTGTCGATTTGAGAACGGGGTGTCAGACTGAAACGGTAATCAGAATAATTTCAATAACATACCTGGGAAGGGGAAATGCATAAAGTGCTAATTTATCTTTTTTATTTTTGTTTTATCTATAATTTTTACACAGCAAAGATCGTTGCGAATGAAATTGAGACATATATAGACAATAGAGAGATAGATAGTACAATGTACACTGGCTATAACAATCAAAGAGAAGAAGAAGAAGAAGAAGAAGAAGAAGAAGAAGAAGAAGAAGAAGAAGAAGAAGAAGAAGAAGAAGAAGAAGAAGAAGAAGAAGAAGAAGAAGAAGAAGAAGAAGAAGAAGAAGAAGATAAAGAAGAAAGGACATACTCTATACATGGCATGAGTTGTACTAGGTCGCGTCTCTAGACCAACAGCCATCTTCTCCCGGTCTCGATCTTTGAAGGGTAATCGTCCTTCCTTGTCATTTACAGCACTACTAGCCCTTCCCGTCAGAATAGATTTCTGCAATTCAATCAAATCAGATAATTATATGGGAGAAATAAATTGAAATCACGACAATGTTCAGCAGGAAACATAAAGACCGCTGAACGATAGAGAATTATTATCTTAAATCTAGAAGGAAAAGAGGGTAGGGGGGATTTGATTTATAATCTAGTGAGGTTCACATAATGTTTTATTCTAGTTTTTCATTTGCTGAGGCATTTTTTAGGGAATGTCAATAACATAATTTTGCATGATTTGGGGAGTCGGGGCATTTTGCATTCGACAATTCATCATAGCGTTTTCAAGGCAATTTCTCAAGGAATCACATGCATCATTGCTCAAGTTCTCCCCTTTCAATACCCGTTCAATATTAGAATAAAGCTCTACATTATTTATTAACCGATTACCATTCCATCTGATAAAAGGGGAAACATCAAACGCATGGGCAGGTTTCTACGGTTTGTAACGCGTGCAGAGAAATTAGTCCTAATCAATAAATAACATATTCCCTCCAAACTTGACATGGGCATTTATAAGATTTAAATCGAAGGTTTCATGAGCAGTCCGCATCAACTTGACAATCATTTGATCCACTGATTTTCATAACGCACGTGTGCATGACCATTCCAAATGACAAATTACACATAACCTCTATGCAGACAGAATGACTAGCAACGCTGTAGTCTGTGCAGAGGAAATGGACATTTTCCTGTCGTGGTAGATCATGATTAATAATGCTCATTCCAAAAAGTTAAAGAGAAAAAACTCATTCCAACGCCCTTTTCACGGTTTGCACTAATATATTCAATTTGTATCGGATTATGTTATGAGCTATTGTGGTTGCTCAACCTTATATTAGCAATTTACGATGATACAGGGAAAGTTGTTTACTGATAAGTTTCTTCAGTCTTTATTTCTATTTGTTATGTCCATTTGCGATGTAATGTATCCACGGATGATGCAAATGCGGCTGAAATACATGGATTAAACGAACAAGACTACTCAAGCAATTTGACATGACGTACATGATTGGATAGTGTGCGACATCAACTGAAGACTTTATTCAAATACTAGTACTAAAAGGACAACACACTTGCCCGGTTGAGATTTATGATAATGTGCGTCCTTTTTAACGAAGTAGCTATGCATCGACCTCATCTGTCAAAACAGTCAGCGACTATGTGTATCAAGTCGAAATTGTTATAATATAGCTTTATACGACAAAATGCGTCATATATATGCTCTCACTAAATCTTAGGCAAATCTCAATAGAGACGACATAGTTCGGTAGATGACAGAAATATGCAACATTTTCAAGAAAGTGAGGCAGCATTTCCAAATAGATAACAGCCAGGAACATAACATGCAAAACATGCGTTGGCATGCAATCCTATGACATAAAAAATAACACAAAGCGCATCAAACACATGGCTAGCCATTGTGTGTATGCTCTATCCAAGACAAAGACGTAAATGTTTAGTATATAACCCCTTGGAATAATAAATTCACGGGCTCCTCAACTTTAGTTATTCACGGCAGATACCCATGCTTGTTATGGCTGTTTCAGAGCCATGCATTTCTACTCACATCCTTCGAGCGAGAGTTGGTGCGTGGATGGAGCTTTGCACACGAACCAACAATACACAGGTTCTCTGTCTCTGGACGTAAAGCTACCCTTGGTGATGGTATACTTATTATACCCGGTCTGTTTTTTAACATTCTTTGTTTTTTATTCTGCTCTTGGGGAATTACACGTTTAGGCGTCTCCTTGAAACACCTTTCATGTCTACCTCGCCCAGAAGGCGGAAGAATGCGTGAACATGTTTTGTTTTTAGCCAATCGACTTGTGCAAAATGTTTTCTGTAGGGCAATGTGAAGCAAACATTTTTAAAGAACCATTGTATATAAAAGACCAAAGACTGAAAGAAATATGTGATATTTTACACTGGTCATCAGGCGCCATCAACAGATGGACATCATCAGTGAACAACATGTATACAGCCTAAGAACAAGTATTTTAAGCACGACATAAATACCCCAAGAACTAATATAAAAATAATAGCCCATGCAATATTGTCCATAAACAATATAAATACACGTACAAAAATACAATTTTACAATATAAATACAATTTTATTCTCTTACGTTGAACCGCTTCCTAATACTTACATCATCTTCAACATTCTGTCACAAACGAAACCAAATCTATTATTACCCTTATTTTGGATGGATTTTCAGAATTGGGAAGCTAAATTCTAGTACGTGTAGAAGCTTCCCAAGACAATCTGCTCGCAAAAAATACAGAATGATCCCTTAAAAATGTAATTGAGAAGTCATAGTTTCTCACCTTAGGTGCTTCTTGATCGAGGCCTATAGGGGGGAGGGCACCGTTTCTATGAAATGTAAGAGGTGGGGTGGGCGAAAAGCGGTTATCGTTAAGCGTCGTCAGTTTACGGCCCCGCAAAACTTCATTCTGTAGTATTTGTCTGTCTTCATCCTGAAAGAAACGCGAGAAAATACTCATTAGCAGCTTCACGAATAAAAAATAAAATAATTTGGGGGGGAAAAAATGGTTTCTACATGACTTTTCTTCGATCATCTTGTATATCGTATTCCCCAGATTAAACTGTAAAACACTAGCTTCTGGGTGTGTCAAAATAAAATTTGATCTTGAGAGTGGTGGGGTGCCGCTGTATACCGATAGAGCCGATTAAGAAATGATGTTGTTATTGAGATATATACAATTGTTGTTATAGTTGTTCTTCATTCACACGAGCTCTCGGCCTGTCTGGGATGATGATGTGTATCAACATATTTTTTTTATTTCTTTTGTGTTTGTGTATAAATAAATAAATTTTGGGAAAACAATTCAATGTACAGTTTATAACCAATTCTTACATACATAAAGACGGCCATTGTGGAAATGCATCGACTTACCATACTAGGAGTTTTAGCTCTTTCTAAAGGAGCTAGTCTGCCCCGCCCCGCGGTACGTAGCCTGGCGGAGGTGAGGCGAGTATCTTGTGGTTTCACACTGCCGGGTCTGGCATAGCGAGCTGTGCTGGACCCTGGACGTACTCCCTGTATAGCCATGGTCAAGGGTAGCACCCGCTCCAGGGCTTCAGCCGTCAGCTGCTCACTAGATCAAGAAATACAAGTTGCATAAATTAAGCAAAATAACAACACAGTTAAAGGAGACTTACTGGCACAATATATTCGCCAGGAGGGGAGCACAAATTATATATTTCATATTACAGATTCACTTAACTAGATAAAAATAAATATTAACTAGAGAAATATATGATGTTATAACCTCAAAATAAAAAATACATTCTATCAGTATTACTTGTTATTTTGGTGTCTACTTTCTTTACGTCTAGTCTAGTCTCTAATTGTAGTTCAACCATCACCTTTTACGGTAACAGCTGCAAGACCTGGTAATTATTCCAGAAGCTAGTTCAATCTTTCACCTCACGTAATAATTTGGCAAATAAAATATTTTCTAATCAAATCAAAATAAAATACTCGCCACTCAATGTCAGAAAGTCAGAAAATACATAATATATATGGTGGTTTTGTATACAGTTTTTACGAGAACAAATATATACTCAATTTCTCCAATTCTCAAGGCAATACTCAGGGCCTGTCATAATGAAATTGTCAACAGGAATTAAGATTTTACCCCAATGCTGCTGCACCACGACTTTGTAAGGCTTTGGTAGAAATGGTGAGCAGACCATCAAGGCCTCTACCATCAGGAGATTGTGATGCTGCACTCATAGGCGGCCGTGAGTTCTGGAAAAGGAAGTTCTACTTTTATCTATTTTTGAAAATAAATTTGATCCAATACACTTTCATGTTAGGCCTGAACTTTTCAGGTATCCAAGTTAAAGGTTACAGCAGGTTGCACCTGGTGTTGACTTCATCATATAGAAACTAAATGTCTGTTACTCAAACATGATTGAATACTTATTACTTACTTAAAAAATAATGGATGCTGATATGATGACTACTATAGTTTCCCTATGTTCCAACAGGTTACATGCATTTTTAGACACCAGTCCATTGGAACCCCAACCCCTTTGTCTACCTTCAGACCTGGACAATAATATCGATTTAATAAGTGCAATCGTTTGTCTACCAACATTTATTTAAGATATTAGCAGATGACCTACACTCATTCATACATTTAAATGTTCATGTTACTGTATCAAGTTCAACGAAGTATTCCCAAGAAGGTAAATATTAGATGTCAATTTTGTAATTCACTAGTTTGCTATTCCCATTACATATCATTCTAAATGCGCATCGTATCACTGTTAAAGGGCAGCCTAAGCACTGCAAACTTTTATTTCTGGACTTCCTTGAAGACCTATGTTCAGTCACAGAAGGAAGACAGGTCTCAAATGAATAAACACAAATAGACTCCCTAAGACTTCCCTCTATCCACTAGCATTTGTTAGCCTATATCCTGACAAAACCTTCGATTATTTCTTCATCATTTTTTTATGATAGTTGTGAAACTTCAAAGGCAAAAACAAAATGTATTGTCCAAAGATATTGCACAATACTCACCCTGTCTGCCAATCTGCTGGAGTTAATGAGTGAAAGTTCCCGGGACGGAGGAAGGATATCTGGTCCTGGGCTCTGCATTAAAGGGAGGGCCATGGCAGAGGATCGCTGTTCATCTACATCTGAATCAACATCTAATGAATCCAATGTAATGTAAAGTAAAATTGGTTAGAATATAGGCAACGCAATAAGACATCCACATGGTGGACATGCGTGTTTTGCAATTGAATGTTAGATGTATATATGGCCTTAATAGTAATAAAAGAAAACCAAAAAAACACAGAGAATCTTGACATATGATGTTTCTCTGAAGTAATGCATGCGCTAATAACGATTAAAACTCAATAAATATACCTCAGTTATCTAATGTTAGGTCATATACCTTAAGATTTTGAATTCAACAAAACAAGAGATAAAGTTGAATATCAAATACTTACATTGAATTATCTGGGCGTATTTCCTGAGTATGTCCCTAAGCCATGATATAACCTACAATGAAAAAGGAAATAGTGTTCAAATTACGGGTGAAACTACATGTCACTGATATTGATGAATCTATTCTTTTATTTTCGAAACATCAAAAAAATAAAATAGAAAGAACAAGAACCAAATGTAGAATTGAGAATCTAAAAAAGTTTATCTTAGAAGAGTGTGGTTTACATGCATGTCATGGCTTGATAAAACCTGGTTTTAGCTGCAGTATTAGTCCTATATATTATTGTCAATTACCTCAGTCCATATTAAGTCAAAAATAGAGCTGCCAATATTGTCTTTGACACACGCCTGGGGTGTCATGGGGGGCATGCCGGTATGCCGTTGTCGCGTGGAGATTCTGTGTTGTCTATTTTTATCAGAACAATCTTCATCTCTGAAAAGATAGAAAAGAAAAGAAGATAATAACTCTTAGACCTTATACTTTATAAATCGCTTATCAACTGTGATCACTGAAAATAACATCATATCCGATGTGTTGTTTCTTCACATAATACAATTTTCAATCAATCAATCAATAATGCAGTGACGCATAGGGCAGATACAGTCCAAGGGATCTGGAATTATAGTCTAAGATATTAACTTTTCTGTCAAATTTACCATCATATACAAGGGATGAGGTTAATATTGACACTGAAAACCTACATTGTATTTAGATATTGATTATCTATCGGTACTTCAGTGATGGATACGTCCTGTACTACAACTTTCTCTCGACTTCCATTTGGTCAAGTGATAAATAATTAGGATTGAAATTTAAACTTACGCAGTTTTATAATCAACGGCGATGATATCTTCGACATGACCGTCCTGAGCAAAAACTTCTTCTTTTTCATAAATCTCTGTTGTCTCCGGGTCTCGATTCTCGGATAGCTGGGCCAAGCTCTCCACTGGTGGAACTCGAGCATCCACATGCTGACCCGTGATAGATAACCTGAGAAATTATACCAAAAAGAAACATATTAGATTAGGTGAATCTGTGAACCTTTCGTGTAAATACTTCTACTGTAATAATTGTTCTTTACTCTTTTTACCTCGTTTAAGTATAAATAAAATGTTTAAACAGTATCGTTTCTGGAAACACAGGTTCTAAAAGCAGGGAACAATTTTTTAAAATATCTTCATAGATTTTGTTTAGAGAGCAATCTATAACTCAAAATGACCTTGCTCATTTGCTTGGTTGACTTCATCACCACCGACCCCACCACCCAAAAGAAATAAAATCCACCGGAATAGAAACCTTAAGAACATGTCACTCTTTTCATCCCATTAATAATTAAGCGCATCATAGGTTCAGTGAAAGC
The DNA here is from genome assembly GCA_942159475.1 of Sthenelais limicola. Taxonomy (NCBI): domain Eukaryota; kingdom Metazoa; phylum Annelida; class Polychaeta; order Phyllodocida; family Sigalionidae; genus Sthenelais; species Sthenelais limicola. The sequence continues at coordinate 53,708,353 of OW804095.1, read as the reverse complement.
GACCGTGGTAAATGGACGATTCAACGAACTGAAGATTGTAGGCAACCGGCGGAAGACCTATCTAGGCTTTTGTCTACTTAGAATGCTGGTCTACCTTATTGTAACCAACACCTTTTTGCAATAAAGAATCCTTGAATTGAATTGATTCTAACGACAGGATAAATGAAAAAATTAAATATTCAAATGCGAATTTTTAAATTTTTTTTGTGAACGTAGGGTTAAAAATGTTCGAAATGCGAAATTTCAGGTGTAAACAATAAAGAAGGCTAGATCCCTGAGTTAGAAACCCTTTAATTACATTCTCTGTTTTGGTATATGGGTTTGTCTTTTATGTGGCACAGAACACTACACGGTGCCGCAACTAGAGAAAAAGGGGTGAAAAAACAAGAGGATTCTAAAAATAGATGCAAATACCCACAAAGTACTGCAGTTAAGAGAGGCTATGAATCAAACAACGGATGTTGATAGGGTGATTTTTAGCAGTGCCTGTGTAGACACTATGGGATGATTTGGTGAAAGGGTAGCGTGTTGCCGGTTCAACGATTCTGGAATCTCTTTTGGCAGAGAGTGTACCAACTCTGCACCTAATAACAGATAGTTTCTTTCCACTGCAACCTGAGCCTCTCTCCTCCTATATGGACATATAATGTGGTCTTTCCTAGAATTTGTCTTGGCAATCAAGAATTCACACATAAATGCAACCAATACATGCATACGGTTAAATTCTTGGAAAAGGTAGCTTATTATATATATAATATATATAAATATGTCAATGAAGTAGGACTATAATATATCGATAATCTGAGCGACTGCTACATAAAGAACATGTGAACAAGAGTGTGTTGGCATAATATATATTTTAAATATGGCATTAACTATCTAAAATTGAGAATCTTTTTTAAAAAGCTAGAATACAGCTAACGTTGGACGGACTGTAGATAGAATCTCATCTCACAACAGTGTAGTCATAACGACAAGCAATGTAATAAAACAGAGCTGTCAGAATAGTTAGACCAAGACAATGCATCTCGATCCTAAACAAATGTTTTCGATAAAAGATATTAGATACATATTGTCGATCGCAATAGAACTATTCAAATGTGAGTTTTGCAACTGATATGGGGCATCTTCGCGGTGAGAAATTAACAGTGATTCAATTATCATAAAATTATGTGAAGTAAACTGGGCGAAGAGAAAAAACATTCCTTAAAATGTGTATACATGTAAAACAAAACCCATGAAGAAGGATCAAAGCGATCCAAAACGTCAGTTAGTATTGTGAGATTATTCCTCAGAAATGCGATAATGAAAACGAACTATTTAATGCTGTATTTAAATCAGAGTTTAAACATTTTCATCCGTAGTTTAACTCTTTTTAGTTCCCCTCCTCCCACTTGCTTACTAAAGAAGTAAATCAGAGACGGAGGTGCCAAACATTATAAGATTAAAAGAAAGCGAGAAAGTATGTCGATGCAGGTAGTGAGTGGCGTGTGTACGGTTCCCTGTACATGCGATCAGCTGGATGACATCATTAATTCATCCTCCTATCTCAAACACTGTTTACCCTAACACCCATGACCACACGCATCTCAATATATAGCCAGAGTAACCTCCTTCATAACAATATCAAACCCCTTGACTCCCTTAGCGTTTTTTTTAATGTTTCCACAGAGACGAATAAACTCTTGATAGGTATATCGACTTTCATTCGCTTTCTATTATGGGCGTCGCCTGGAATTATTGTGTTGATCATATAGAATTATTTTTTCTAAACATAGCTTTGATTATAATCGTTTTCCTTTTGTATGATTAGAATCGTTTTCCTTTTGTATGGAAGGAAGTCTGCAAATCATGTTATAACTTACAAATACTGATTGAAAACACTGTATTTATCGTCCAATGTCTATACACATAAAGGTATACCAGACACCGTGGTTGGGAGAAAGGTATGATTTCAACTAAGTCAGGGCTCGAAAAAACCTATCTTAAAAACTTGATGTTAGTTGCCCGATTGGGCAAGTGAAAATCTCTACGGCGCCGATTTAAAACACCTGTTGTGATGTCTACTTACAATGAAACAAGATACATACAGATCAGTGTGATTTCGTTTATAATTCTGCAAACAAATTTGAGCAAGTGAAAAATGATGTTGGGCAAGTAAATCTTGCCTGCCTCTTGCCCAATGGGCAAGCGAAGTCGGTAGGGTTTTTTTCGAGCCCTGTACGTGTATATAATACCTATCTTTCAGAAACAGCGAGACAACTATACTTACTCATTGAACCCATGTGAGGCTGTAATGTCCTGTTCTGTCACGTCATAGAGTAGGCTGTCATTGCTATATGTCCTTGGTGAGCCTGAAACCATCTGATAACCATTGTCCTGGGGTGGCAAAAGCTGGTTTCCAAGTATTCTATTTTTTTAAACAATAAAATAAGACATTGGCTTACAAACATAAATCCCCGCTGTATAAAGTTAATTGTATGCAAAATATCATTCACCACATCCTTTAATTATTCCATATTCAATGAGAGCAGTCAAATATGTTGAAAAACCCTGTAAAAGGGACATGGTAACCCAGTCTAAATAAAATTGTTAAAAAATATACAGTGATCACAAATCGGTTTGAAACAGTTTGCTTAACCAGTTCATGATAGTGCTAATGACAATATCCTAAGTCATGATACCAGTGGTTTCGTAATATACATGAGTATATGTCTTAAAAGTCTGTAATAGACAGACTTTCCGAAAGAAAAGGAGTTCTTTTTCCATCCGAATCCTGATCACGAACACTTATTTATTAGACAAATACCAAAAGACTATAACTAAATGTGCGCTGTTGAGACTAGCACACACGATACCAAATAAAGAGTAAACTCCAATCATCCCGTGTACATGGCATTTTAGACTTAAGTTCTCCAAGCAAGCATTTCAGTAAATAGACTAGGGTTTGACTATTGTATTGGGACGGAGAGATTACCTGATATGTGGGAAGCGGTTTGTCCACACTTCACATTCTGTGTACAAGTTTTGAGGGCCAGTATGCTGCTCGAACAATATGCGATCAATGTGTTCAAACATTTGTCGCACTCGCTGAGAAGCCTTTCTGTCAAAAGCCTTATTGGAATAGAAAAAAAGAACGTCAGTAAAAGTTACTCAGGGTGCATTGCACTTGGCGGCTAGAAAACGGAAATGGAGGTGTTCGGTACTTGCAGGCGAAAATTGATTTTATTTTACAATGTCTAGACTAGACTGAATTACGAAATTGTAAATGAGATTATTAAGTTCTGCAATAAAGTTTTCTTCGTTTATTGATTTGATTCACATCTATTTCTTCTTGCTAAATTGTATATCATGCAAATGGACACACGCCCGTGGGAAAGGTTTATGATATCGATTTTGCTTTAGTCGTATAGGTGATATGTTATCGACAATATATTATGAAGTAGAACTAGAATTTATGACAGTACAAAATGAAGGTATATTTTTCTGTAAAACTGTTTTCCAAATATATATTTAATCACAGCTAGAGAATATTGTACATTTATACAAATGTCTTGCTGAATACAAATATTAAAACAAACAAATAATGTTAACTTTAAACCCGATGAAATGATCCTTCATTCTCTATCAATGCAGTGAGTGAGCGATAGCGGTTAGATGGCGTGTTTACAACCGGTCGGAGTCATAATTTCTACCAATGCATATTTGATGAATTATATTAAGTGGCTGAAAATAAACCTACATCTTCTCCAAAGGAGTATATGCTGCTCCGTTCAGTAGTATTTCCAGTGGTCCAGCCATTGGAGATCGACACACTTCGTGATCCGTCTGTATGTGTGGGAGAAGAGTGGCCACTCGAGTGCGGATGGCCACGGTAGGACTGTTCTCCATAACTGGATAATATATATTGTGTGATTTGATGAGTGATTGAAATAAACCATCCTGAAGTTTTGATGCGTAAATGGTATAAAACATTAGATTCCGAGGTACAGGAACACAGACATTACAAGAAGACTCACAAAGAAACAGAGAACGAGTGAGACAGGAAAAGATTGAAAGAAGAGGTCCTGACTGTGTGGGAAATAGACAGGAAGAGAGACAGATAATGTTAGACACGGATGTATAATTGTTTAGGTCTGGGCCTATGTACAATTCCACACTAAAATGGGACTGAAATTGTGTAACACACAGACAGGGACACATATACCTGGCAAGAAGTACAGATACAGAGAGGGGGGGGGGGGGCAAAGAGACAGAGACAGAGACAGATAAAAAAATGACCGAAGGAATGTGAAAAAAATAGACATAGGCAGAAACAGAAAAAATGACAGAGAGATCGGGGACTACAATGAGAATACAAACCCAACCTCTAAGGAAATGACAAGTAAAACGCATTCAATTCACCCACCCACAATTTGATATTGGGGAAATCAATAACATCATTTTTTTGTTTACAGAGCTCATGGAACCATATCGCATTTGGTTCAACACAAAAGTCAATTCAATGAGTAACAAAGTCACTTCACTGACCTGTTATAGCTTTCGTCGTAGCCGTAGGCGTAGCCATAGCTATAACTAGATTGAAGAGGAGCATCAGCGGGCTCAGGGTAAGGGCGATGTGTTTCTTCTCCTTGACTCTCGCGACTCAGACCGCGTCTGTAATAAAAGCAACAATTTATGAAGTAATTAATTAATTCCACCGAATCAGGGAAGTATGTATAGCTCCCGGATCAAATATAAAATAATATTTGAGAATGATGACCCTAGAATTGTCAAGACACCAAATGTAGGGAATGAGGACTTCACGTTATGAATATGGGTCTCACACCACAACCAAGATCATTTTACATCTAAACAAATGATCAAGGATAGCTGAGAATACATTTATATTCACAAAGATTTTTTAACATTAATTTTGCAATAATTCTGTAGCATATCAAAGTTTTGGGAAACTTGAAGTGCACATTTTTTCTTATTCAGTAAAAAGTGAAAAACACACCTTTTTCATAGACTCATAGTAAACCACTGGGTTTCTTTTTACAAGCGACCATAATAGATCAAATAAGTTGGGCACATGTATATTTTTTTCCATTGTTTTGTTTTTATGTAGTAAGGAACAATCCCTGAAAATTTTATAAAAATCTAAGTGCATCACTGTGCATGTCTTTAAAATGAACGAGTAAACAATAAAGAATATATTATGTGGAACCAAGTGACAACTTATCTGTTTTGCTCGCTCCATATCTGCTGTACAAGGCCACAGACAATACACAGCTACCACACCCACCAGGATGTATACACGAGTACATATATATATATATATATATATATATATATATATATATATATATATATATCAATTTTCGTTTGATATTTTATACGCGGCAGTTGCAAGTGAACGAGACAACCGCCATAATAACAAATTGCTGAACTATTATTTGATTCATATGCACAGCTTTTCATAATGTGACAGTCACCTAAATGTTGCCTGTACTGTATGAAAGAAATGTTCTGTATAAAGCTTCAGTTTTTGCTGATGGTTAATATCAAGTTCGTTACAGTAAGCAGCCTATCAATGATTTTCATTTGCCATGTTCCTAACCAAGAAAAAGTCATATGTATACTCAGTACATATTATCTTCGATATCAAAAACTCTTCCCATTGTATTTGACCACAATGCCTAGTCAAATATCAACTCAATCACATATTCTCCTCTGAAGAAGCCCAAGAAAGGCGAAACGCGTCAGGACCGCCAATAAACCTGCATAATGCCAACTTGATTCGTTCCTATGATTGTTTTAGATGAGTTGCCTTCCTTCAATTTTTTAATTCAATCACATATTAATTAATTTACATCAGCACATAGCTATTATATTCGCTTAATATATGAAATGCCACCCTTTTAAAATAATACATTCGGTGCACAAAAAATAATGGAACGTACGTTGCCCATAAGTTGGCTTTAAAATATAGCCACTTTCAAATCAGACACGAGTTCTTCTCACGTTATTAGTCGGCGATTACTATCTATCTATACCTAAGCGAAAGGTAAGAAGAGTCAAAACATTAATGAATGTTTAAGTGATAGAATTAGCAGCTAGAACATGTCAACAAGATCAGCGGGTGGTCTTATACAGGAGTCTCTGAAGCAGTGTGCCCTGGTCTAGTTCCAATTTTAACGATAAGCATGCCATTTCTCAGCCAATTTTTCATGATAAACATGCATTGGACACTTGATACCATTAGGATACCGTTCGGCGGTAATCTTATTGCAAATATATAAATGTGACACATTGAACCGGTTCCGTGTATATATATATATATTATGTAATAATAATACTAATTAATAAACGCGTTTGTTGGGCCTTTAATGATTAATATAATATTGTTACCGTATCAACAAGAGGGCAAATATTAGAAGTCAATTTTGTAATTCACTGTTTTCTATTCCCTCCAATCAATCTTAGTTTACCTCAATGTACATCTTAGCACCGGTAAAAGCACAGCCTCAACACCATAAACTTTCTTTTCCAGACTTCCTAAAAGACATGTCTTCAGTTACAGAAGGGAGATCCCGATCCAGTATGATTGTACATTGTGAATTCGACCTTGGTCGGAAATATGATTACACTCACTAATTCCTATATCTGCAGACTATATGTCTTACGACTAGTCAGACGTTTTATGCCGTTTTATGACTCCCGACTCGAGTCGGCTACCACCAGTTTTTCAGATTCTGGCCTGTTGTTAACGAAGATAGCCGACAAAACTCCTGTTTCCAGTCTATATCCAAATCCTCAGATCAGATAAGAATAGTATGTCAGTGATTGGACCCCTACTTTGCTAATCGCTTTCCTTGCCTAGGACTAGGCGTTCTAAATGGGAATATAATGACATTTTGCAGTCTTAATGGAATCATAATGTCACTTTGCCGTTTGAAGCGAGAGGATTTCACTCCGTTTGAAGGTACTCTCTCATTTTTGGGCCTAGACTGATTCAACCTTTTAATCGGGTCATAAGTCTCCCGACTGGTCGTAAGTTGTATAGTTTGATACTTTGTCTTCCTGCATTGGATTGACCTAGGTAATTATTTCGATGCAATGAATGCAATCCATTAATTCTCCTTCTGTTAACAAGTCTTCATGAATCATATCAATATACCCTATATTATCCCAATGTAAAATCAGTCTTAATGGAAACTTCAGTTTGCTATTTAATCTATCAATAGTAAAGAAGTATTTCTTCCAATAGTGAAGAGTTTATTTCTTTCGAATGCAACAACTCCTCCATTTCCACGACAGTCTGCATGTGATTTTGGACTTTTGCAATCAACAGTTGACTGGGGGGAAATGTTTGTGACCTTACGTCGATTATTGGTATTTACCAATGAGGACTGTAAAAATCACTTTAAAAAGTCTCAGAACAACCACTTTTTAAAATACAGATGTCCTCATATATACCTCACAGAATATGTGGTTGTCTGCTCACACCAAAGATAGGTAAAACCTGGTTGTTCACGGGAAGCCCATATATATACAGTCTATGTCCAAACCAGGTAAGAATCGTATGTGAGTGATTAGACGCCTACTTCGCTAATCGGTTTTCTAGCCTAGGACTCGGTGTGCTAATGGGAATATAATGACATATTGAGGTCTGAATGGAAATTTAAAAAATGGCACTTTGCGGTTTGAGTCGAGAGGCTTTCCCTCCGGGTTTGAAGGGACTTTCTCGACTTTGGGCCTAGACTGTATATTCATTTTCAGTTGACACAGGCGGCATGGGCAGGCGATTTTTTCAACCCTGCCAATCGATTCAATTAATTAACCCCCTTCCTACCCATTCAACCTTCAATTGGGTGGGAAGGGGGAATTCCTTGATGAACATGGACATGCCACAAACCCTGTATTAGAAGTCATGGCCTGTATTTATGATTCTATATGTTAAGTAATTAAATCATGTGAGTGCACGTATGCAAGTATGTGAGCGTATTAGAATATGAAATATATGTATGTGAGTATATTAGACAATTCTTGGTGTACTCTTTACAATATCTTGAACTGGAACTGTGATGCAAACCGTGCTTCTAATACACAAGTTACGATTCTCACGCCACACCGATTTCCCCACATTTACCAAAAACTACCTTTATATTAACACATGTCTGTACAGACTCGTCTCTTTCCTTTCCCTTATATTTATGCGGAACTGGGGGGGGGGGGCGATATTTATATTCAGGACAGCGCAAAATAGCACAAGGTTTACATCGATCTCAAATTTTTTTTTTATAAAAAGACCTTTCAATAGAAACCATTTATCCGAGAAAGGTAGTGATGAATATTTACCATGAGAAAACAAAATATCAAATATGCATCATATATGTACGCACATCGGATACGCTCCCAACTAAGCTCAATAGTGCATAATAGGAGTCTTGGGGATCAATGACATGCCAATGTATATCAAGTCTCCGCCTATGCGTCATGGACATGACAACAAAGTGAATAAAACATATGAGAAATACCGCATAGTACTTCGAAAGGGTCTCACTATATTCTATACAATACTTACGTCATACTTAGAAGTATACCATGAAACTGACTCCCCAGTATTTCCCAACATGGGTTCTTTTAAGTTTGTAGTCCATTCAAAGAACACATGAAATGGATAACTGAGAACTTTAAAAAAAGATTCCTTGACGGGTCTTCACCTACCGAGGGGTAAACGATGGGGCCGGTGGCATTTTCACACCTAATTCTCGCCCCAAACCAGGAGTTCTCGGTGCTGTATAAATGCTGGGAATGTTTGATCTTGGATCTTTTATACGGCTATAAAGTTGTGAGGCCTTCACGCTCTTGCATATCAATGTATTCACTCGTCTCTACACCTACATTACTTGTAGACCAAAGGGTATAAGCCAAGTCAATCGCTACACGTCCAAATATTGACACACCTCACCAAGCTACACATGCTTTAATTCTCAAACAAAATAACCTAGCCACTAGAATGTATCCCTGGCTAAAGTTTTGTGCGGGCGTTGCTTCGTAAACACGTTGGTGAATAGCTCGCTGTCTCGAAAAGTCTTTGACTCATTCTTATTATAATAGAACGGCATATATACAATTAAGTCACATGGTTGAATTGTTAGCTGGCAAGGATATCATATCACACGTTTACGGTATCATACATGTAATGACAATACTGTCCTATCTAAGTTTAAGTTAAACGCCAAAACATATCCTATTACTATTTCTTTGGCCATTGTGGCTATATTCATCCATCAATTCATTTAATTTATTTCAAATAATGGTCGGCGAGGATAGTTTTGGGGGAAACTGCTATTGTAACTTGTTGGTATATCTTATCGTGCTAAAAGTGGATACCTCACTTAAGATATCATGCAGGTTGGAGTTCTAAATCATTTTTTTTTTTATAAATTTAGAGGGGATTTAAGCCAATCACGTCAACTACAAGGAAAATATATATATCGGTAACGGAACATTATCGTTTAGGGAGTAAGTAAGATAGGAAATAGGATAGGATTCAGAAAGTGTATACGTGGTAGTGGGGCGGCGGGGGTTACCAATAAACAAAACACTCTTGGTCCAAACCCACAGATCAGATAAGAATGGTATGTCTGCCTACTTCGCTAATCGGTTCCTGACCTAGGACTCGGCGTTTTAGTGGGAATATAATGACATTTTGCGGTCTTAATGGAATTACAATGGCACTTTGCGGTCTGAGGAGAGAGGCTTTCCCTTCGTTTGAAGGGACTCGCTCAACTTTGGGCCTAGACTGAGAACGGATTTAATGAATGGATTAGGACCTCTTCTGTTTGCGGTTTGTCATTGATGACACAATGGTAGAGCTTTGTCCATATTGTTGGAGACCACCGCCATATCAATGTCACCTGGCGACTATATATCCAATCTACAAGACGAATAATAAGGCGCAAGAATAAAAAAAATAATGTTTAGATTTTGATTGACTGCGGTCGACTACCTTTTTATGCCACAAATAGCTTGATCAGTATGCCAATTGGCACAACACCATTTTTTACGGGCGCTTCTAAGCCAGCGTTACGATATTAGTCTGGGAAACGGCGGCGCCTAGGGCCTAATGACTTAAGTGATAAATGAGTGACCCATGTCTTCTGAATGAAACTGTCAGAGATGACATTAAAGTTGCAACCTAAGCATGAAATATATAATATATCATACATACGAAACCGCCCATAGACTGTATGTATATATATACATATGTTATAAGGAATCGTTGGACTTAGCTATTCCATTTGCCCCGCCAATTTGTGGAAGGGATCAATTGTATTTGATACTACCTCGGCGGCTCGTAAATTAATTAATGAAAATGGCTATAATAAAATATTCCTCTCCCGCATGATGTTTATTGCCACATAAATAGCCCCATTTTACTATACTACTGTCGTTTCAAGCGGTTCTAGCCTTGAGGGTCCCATGGGTAAAGGAAATGGAAAGGCTGAGCACACTGAGGTCACTTAATCGCTTGAATAATACTAGAGGTGATCAGCCTTTTATCAGCGCTTAAAGCAAGGTATTGAAGCATGCCAATGACCCGGTCCAACGACTTCCACATTAAGCCAAGGCAGATGAATTAGTTAGCCTGAGTATGCTCCCAAGTCTATTTTTAACCCTGTGATCTCTACTGTATTCAGCGACCATGCTCGTCCTTCGAAAGGCTAATCCGAACAGAGAATACTGGTAAAGGTATGCGAGCATTTAGGGCGGAGTTCTGAGAGACCCCTCATTCCCTCCGCCTCGTTCTCTTTCATCACAGCAGATCCTCCCAAGCATCGAGCTTCAATTCCCCGCTCCCATCCAAACATGCTACTGTGTTTACATCGGTTGCCAAGCAACAATTGATCTGCAGTGGGCTGCCTTGATAAATCGGCCAATCAAGACCAACGAGACAAATGATACGCGGAATGATTGGCGCCTAGAAAAAGAACTTTTCAGGCGGGGCTAATATCGAGTTGGGTGATAGTTGGCAGGCAAGGCCGAATACTTTAGGGTAGGATATGCCAAATATAGATAGGTAGTAACAGGCGCTTTGAGCTCCTTATCTCCTGCTATCTCGTGCTTATCATCAAGGCACTCGATCCCACCACATGGTCCTCTTAATTCGCAATACTGACATCTCAGTAGAGGAAAATAATGCGATGATTTCCCTAACGATGTACATATGTTATACATATCGTTTTCTGATCTTTTGATATAACATTGATAACCACAGATTATATCAAGTGTTTATCGGGTTATAAACTGGTAGAAATTATGTTTATCACATTAACGAAGCTCAATATTCTGCGCCATATAAAACAACTATTGTGAGGATGCACCGTTAGTTAGTATGACCATATATTTTTAAAGAAAAACATTGGGTGCACTAATTAGATCTTTAACGGCATTTTCACTCTTATCAGCATGTGGTTGTCAAATTGGAACTTAGAAGATATAATAATATAACTGAGACCAAACATTTCTCCTTTTTTAAACTTGCCAAAACCTCAACCCAGAGAGATGTTCACACGCATTTCCATGATACGACTACACCCAAACCTATGTAACAACCTTTCTAAAACCTGCACTCGTCTCATACCTTTAAAACACACACACAATAGTATTAGTAGGACTAGTGTTGATTGACCTCGAAAGGGATCGAAGGCCTACGACTCAAGCGTTACGGTTGACCTTGCGCTAGTGAATGTAGGCTGTAGCCACATACAAAGTGTCGGAACAATAGAGAGTGCAGTGGAATGGGTGGGGCTCCACTTATAGTTGAATCGAATAGTTTGAAAATTATGTAAGCAGAATCCCTGGAAACATCAACATAACAAATACCAACCATCGATAATAATCCCCCATGTTTAATTGTTCCTTAACACATTCCATATTCATTGTCTTAGTTCTGGGGAACCTATATCTCAAATTTCAATGGAGCTTTGTGGGCAGCTCTGGTATTAGTAGGCTAAATACGTTACTTGAGCAGCCCACAAAGCTCCATTCCTGAACTAGATCCTAGGATTTACCGATACATCAAAGGTCTGATCGGGGTTCAAGGTACCAAGAACACTGATCAACTATGAGTCAGGAGACAAGAGAAATACCCGTAATAAGCTTTCATTTCCATCGAGGTAGACGAAGCCACAAAAGATGACCAGGAAAACATTACTAGAGACATATTCACTTGTTCAGGAAACTATTATTTGGGGATGCCTTGAAGGTATAACTATTGTAGCTCCAAGGTCTTAGATATATCTCACTAGAAGTATAACTTCCCACTAAATCATGTCAGGACATGCTTAATAAGGTTAGCTAATAAAATAATATTCCCGTATCTTTATTTAGAAAAAAAAATATTTTAAATTAAGGTAGTCAATGAAGTACATCTGTGAAAAACAAATATTGGATAACACAGATATGAGATTTAAAAGAACTACAGAAACAACACCTAACCCGCACACACTAATTACCGTACTTGTTGCGTTCTGGCACATAATATATTAAGCTGTTCCTGATTAGATATTGTACTGAGCGTTGCCAAACTACAACTTCCATCGTTCCCATTGATGGCACAATACTGACCTTAAGCTTGGTCAATAAGGAATTAAAAAGGTAAGCATAAGGCGAAAGATGGCGGATCTTTCTATCAACAGCTAAACTTTTTTTAGAGGATGTGACATGTAAACAACTACCCGAGACAACGATATAATTACATACCCTGCAAAACATGATGATCATAGTACATGTTTTATCCTTGAGAAATCAACCAGAAACGTTTGCTTCTAGGCACCAGGCCCACACTATACAAATATATTCAGTAACCTCTACACCCTTTAGATGGAATATATATAATACTTTTTTCTGTTCACCCTTAAAAAAGAGGGGGTTGGGGGGGGGGGTTGTATTTACCTGAAATGAAGTCTTTTTTGGTCAACGTCTTCAATATCTATGTGTTTAGCCGTTGAGGTAGATTTTAGAGATAGTTCGTCACTATTCAAATATGAATCATCATTCTGACACCTTGTTGAGAGACCAGAATCGTCATCTAAGTCAAGACTAGATTGTTTACAGAGACCTGCTTCTAAACTGTTTTTCCTAGGGGCTACATATTGTAAGTTAACATTCTCAGCACCAGGGGCTTTAAACGATGTCACATTGGCTCTGTGTCCAGCGAGAGAGCTTGAGGCACTGCTTTTCCTGCCTTTGGCCAGTTGGCTGGCCCGGGATTTACCACTGGCTGACCGTCTGGGTGGGGAGGGCTTTGTTATGTTTCCCTCCAGTTTTTCTGGAGGCCCAGGTGGTGCGTGTTGGTGGTGCTGGTGGTACCCATGCTTGGGCCCACCACTATTGTGAGAACCCCTATGGCATGGGTTTCCATCTGCTGTGTTGAGTTCTTCTATTTCTGAAAGAGACAGACCTCTAGGTAGGTTTGGGTGGATTTTGGTGCCATGTCCAGTAGTGGTGGGCACCGTCGAAGGGTAATGCATGCCCATACTCAGCATATTCACTTTTATAAATTGGGGGTAATCCAAATTCAACAGCACCTCCGAAATTCACACTTTTAGCACCGATTGTAGCAGCAACTGCAGCGGTCCAGAGCATCATGTACTTCTAGACGTCTGACACACCGCACTCAGTTTTTCCTCTTTTAGTGCTGATATTGAATAATCCTTTAAGATAAACATGATTTCCGCTTGTGTTTATGAGTGCAGACAAGTAGAGCTCTAGGGCTGGTACATGATGATTGGTTGGGGCCAATCTTGTTGGCACTTGGTGTAAACGGTACCAGTTGTCCACTACTCGAGTCACACTTTCCTTATCCCAGAGTAAATCACAAAAAACATGTCATAAATCCTTATCGCTCCTTCTTCTATCACATCCCCCAGATTTTTCATTATTGCCATGTCTTGAAATATTCAACAGATCACGACCGGTTTTGAAAGGCTTGGAAAATGCAACAGATGAATTCACTAGATGTCATCATATTGTGAAAGCAGTAGAGATGACCACATGTGGGGAATAAAACGTCAGTAGAGCTAACAGGACACACACATATAAACGTGTATCTAGATCCTTGTCCACCTATCTGTGCTGCATCCAAGCTACAGGTGTATGACAAAGGTGGAGTCAAGCAACACTTATGTAACCAACGATGGCGTCGCTAACAACATCACATCCAGACTGTCAGTCTCCTTATTATCCCTGTCTCGTTCACTAACTCCCATCCAATCGAGGCAACGCAGGCCTCTCTTCATCCTGCTCCCACTCCTTCCACGCCTACCTGTAACGCCTGTGCTATCTGGCTTCCCTCTGTCATTGGAAGTGGTGGGAGGTGAGAGCATTGGTGAGAGGTAGAGCCTCTGAGGCAGGGGCTGTTCTTATGGGAGTGATGTGCTATACCGACTGTAGCAACTGCCGCTACCGCAAAAGCAGCATCATCAGCTGTGAGCGGTGTAAGCCTGGAACAACCAGCCTGTGACTGTAAATGTAGTCACACAACTGAAGTATAGCATCTTTATCTAGCTCAGCCACTTCAGCTCATGCTCATGTATAGGCACAAAGTGATGCCTGTAGTCCCTTTCTCACTAGTGGGATGTGCCCGAATATTTGCGCTTAAAAATTCCCTTTTGGCAACTCCCTAATCATTCCTTCCGTGACATTAAATCTTATGTAAAAAATACCACAAGAATCTGCAGAGATAAGCAAGGCCAAAATGTGTAATAATGCAAACACACGCCCTGATATCGCTTGATATTGCTATCACTGTAATTAAACGGATAATCACGTGTTGTTTCGTCGGAAAAATGATTAGGAACCCTTTACAGTTTAATCAACGAATGAATCACACACAAACACACACATAATGTAACGTTGAACATTCTCCTAAGTCTAACACAACAGCTTTTTAGTCATTAACCTAATTAGGTCGTCAAATTAAAGATGCTTAAATTTCCCAATGTAGAATTAACTTAGCATCAGTTTCAGATGGATCATTTCTTCCCCAAACGCTATAGGAGCGATACAACGCTCCCTCCTTCAGCAAATATCAATGATGATGGTAACCAAAACTCCCGTCTCCAAAATATAAAACAGATACTGAATATATATCCTGCTGTCTGAATCGGTGAATAGGAAATCAATGCCGCCAGTTGTACACATCCTACGTGCATATACGGCACTTTTTCTCTGGCCTTTAGCACAGCGATTGGTTCGATGGTTTTATCAACCATGCGCGAAATGCCTGCTAAATGCAACCGAAAGGAGTTTGAGGTCTTCTGGTGCTGTTTCCTTGGGAACTCTCAAGAGATATCGTATACAATCGCTGAGTGAAAGTGTGCTGTTCATTTTGTAGCCGGTTTCATTTCAAACTCATGTTATTATTATTCCAAATACGACACTTATTGCTGGTATACATTGCGACGTGGTAGTCTTTCATTTCTGAAATATGTAGTTATTATTCCAAGGTGTGCTTTCTAAATGAAGTGTCCGGTGTTAGAACTTGGGTGTTGAAATGTTGCTAGAACTTGAGTGTTAAAATGTCAGTTAAGCCATCGCATCCTCCAGTCAAGCTCAATAGTAAGCTTACCTGACGGTACCCCTTGGAAAAACAGATCCATGGGCAAAAATTCCTTTGAAAGTTCTTGGAAACCATATGATGTCCACTTGCAAACATTTATATCGGTATATACTGTATTTCTTTATAGCTTTGAGATCTTTAAATTTTGTCCAAAGTTGGCAGCCTCTTGCTATGGTAAGAACCTTTAAATAAGGCGTGTAGTAGTATAGTGGGCGGATGGCAATAAAAGGGTTGTACGGCTGGGGTGGGGACAAGTCAGCACGTCGTGGCCCGTCAGTCTAACAACAGGGCCACTTTACACTCATCTCATTAGAGCACAAAAGAACCGGCGGGGGGCGGGGTGACCCGTCTTAATGAAGAACAAATATTGAGAAAGGATCTGTGACCGCTCGGATCAATGGAGCCGAGGTATAAATAGGAATTAAACAACAGACATCTACGTATTCGCCCATTCATGTTTTGCCCCAAGCGTGAATAGTGGTCGACCGGTAATTCTGAGATACTTCGAAGGTTTAGAACAATGAAAAATATTCGATTTGAAATGGCTGGTACTGCATCTCACCCGGTCTCATATTTAAAGCAAAATACCATGTTAATTTAGCAATAAGGCAACAAGGGAGATTCCAACATTACTAAAACGCCCCTAATACTACAACTAAACTTCCTATAGTAGTTAGGTTTTGTTTGGTCAGCCTTAATGAATCCCATAGCGTTATACCCGGTCAAGAACAACAATGGCATTTCCCATGCATTTTACGCAACCATTGTTGCATTAGCCATCATAGTGACAAAGGTAATATATAAAGAGACCGATTGTAAAATATCAATTGGGGTGCATGAAAACAATGCACCTGGTTGCCACGACTTTATAGCGTAATAACATCATTAGAACAACTTTGAACATGGATTTGAAGATATGCTAGTATTCTTCAACGCACAAAATATAAAGAAAATAAGCTAAGTTAAAACGACGCCATTTCTTTCATGTCTGGAAATCGCCCATGCATGTAGTATATTGTGAGAATCGTTAAGAGAGTTGCAAATACAGCGGTAACTATCAAGTACCTTCAAAGACCCCAGTGCCGGATTAGTCTCTTTATGTATTTCATGCTGTCATAAATTTTAGTAATGGGCTACATAAAAGCAAGCAAATATAACGAGACAAACTTGGGATCATCAAAGGCCTCTATCCCTAAGATCTTTCCGTTAGAGGGATACTGATAAGATAACTAGACCAGGACAGTAGGTAACTGCAGGTCGAAGGTAAACTCCTGGAAACAATGAGCGATTTAATTGCAATTGTGATCCCTGTGCTTAGCTAAACCCATTTGCATGAAAATTTGACATACATATCTATTGGTTCCCTTATACAAATACATGTATTCAGGCTTCTATAATACTAGAGCCCACAACCTAACACGAGCCCCAACAATTAGATCTGATGCAATCTTTTTGCCTCGTGGTAGTATTGGTGTTGCTGGTGGCTTAAGGAAATCTCTGACTATTCCTTGACAAGGAAAAGCAAAACAATCATCGAGGCCGGACAAGCATTGCTTAAACCACAAACTGGTCCCATTACTTTAAGCTGTATGTCTTAAGCAGTCCGGGAAATACGGACACGTACTTCCATACTAAAGGAAGGCACGAGAAGATAAAATATTTGTATGAATGCAGAGAGAATATATACTACTAAAGAGCCAGAGGAAAAGCTGAAACTGGGTTGTCGAATGTTGTTCAACTATGTAAAATTAGATGCAAAATAACTTAAGATCCTAAGAGGGAATAGTGGACTGTCAGAACTACTCAGAATGATTCATACAACGGTCATGACCATTTAAATTCGAATCTATTATTTTGTATGCAAACAAAGGAAAGTCTTGTTTGTTGAGTTTCGAACGGGTTCTTATCTAATAAACCCCGCAAAGGTGGGTCGACTCAGTTTGCAAGGTTTATTTTAATTATCCACGATAAATTTCTAAATGAAAAAGATATTCGAGAAGGTAGAGCTCTAATCCAAGGCTATGTATTCAAGCGTGTGAAAAAATAATATCCCAGAGTTTGCCAAATGCCTGATCAGCAGATTATTGTGATCAAACAAATGGAGCGCCAAGACTTGTATGCCAGGCGTGCTAATCTATTAGGACCGCCTTAGTCCTTGATTGGCCCGGTTCTATTATTCACGACCATTCTAAAACACAGGCAAAACAAGCGCAAAATAAGACTGAGCAGAACGACTGGCGTTTCTCCATTCCCATCATTTAGTAAATTAAGTTATTAGATAGTAATAAAATATGAGTACCTTAAATATTTTTGGGGAAACAAAAGGTTGTAATGAGACTAATGAAAAACAAAATTTTAGAGAGCCACACGGCAAATGGATATGAAACACTCATTACAAATACCAAACTTTTATACAATCCCTCCATTCTATATTCGCTGCCTAACATAGTGACGATAAAATACAATGAATAATAGATTCCAACACAAACAACAACCAGCGGGGAGCCATACATCTACCAGCACAACGATCCGCACATTATTTTAATTCACAATGACAGTTCTCTTCGCTTAACTTTTAACATAAAATCCTATTTCAACAACTAACATTTACTGTTTGTTAATTAGCGTGTTTCCGACCACTATTAACGGTTACAGTGGTTTACTGCAAACAGTTGTAGCTGTCTTTTGGTAGTTAACCATTTATCTCATTGCGTTCCTGAGAGGAAACAAAGCAGAAGCGTGGTCAATGTTGTTGGTATGCTGGTTTCAATATACGATAAACAGTTTTACCGGTTTACCATGTGCCTTATATGAATATATATTTAGCTTTTTTTATGTTTACAATGTGATATACGTCCTATTAGTCCATCTTTGGAATGATTTGGGGCCATAATTGCCCGCTGAAGCCAGGCATTATAGAGCTATAATAATGCACTGAAAACTATAATTGCCCTTGGAAAACATTTTCCTGGTTACTACCCACTGTTTAGTGGTTGGAGAGGTTTGAAATCGTCCCAAAATAGAGTAAACAGATTAATAACCTCCATTGCGGACAGGGACACGGCTTTGGCATAGGATTAAAAAATGATGTTGAGGACAGGGAGAGGGCTGGCTGATAATGCCCAAGGTGAAGTCATAAGGCTGACCCACACTGGCCTGACAATGGTGGTCAGTCAGTGGTCAGTTCATACGTTTGAAGGTAAATAGATGAAAGTGTGTAAGATCACACAAATATTGAACAGCACAAAGGACATAACATCACAAAAAAAGATATCATAGCTAACGCATAACAGATGAAAGTAGATATGACCTAGAAGGTACAGATAACATAAAGATTGAGAATCTAGTGAGGGGGTGTATCTCATACCTTGTTATTACAGATAGTAACTTATGTAATACAAATTAATTAATTTTACTTCAACACTGGGAACAGTATTGGATCAGTCCACGTTTCACATCTGTTAGGGGAATTCACACCTCATGGTGCAAATAGATAAGCAAATCATATACTGGTCCGTATAAGCAGAGCTTACACTTCTGCTAAAGACAGAAACAGCAATCTAAAATCCCACATGTGTCATCACTTTCGAATTCTGTATCAGTTATATCTTTCATGAAAATAAAGTATAGGTTTGTAACATAAGTATGCAGAAGTACAGCTAAGACTAAGTATATGACGACAACCATGGCTATGATGAGCACTAAATATGGTGAGGCAGTGGAAGGGGATTATTCTAATTTTTCATTCTATACTTTATGTAACTGGACAACTATCTAAATATTATTAAAATAGTCTTTGGGACCATAAAGAACCTATCTTCTCAGAAACTGCTGGCCAGATCTCCGTTATATTTCACATGGACATAGCCAAAAATAGTGCCGAGCCATTCCGCTATGTTTCATTAACACTTTTGGAAGATATCAGAGTTATAAATGGGTTCGAAATGGGTTGAAATTGAACACCCCCATCCAGGGTCCCCATTGGTGCCTGAAAACAATCCCCTATCAGTGCCCCTACACCAGAATGAGGCAATTTGCATATTGTGTGTCAGTGCGTGCTTAGGTGTCATAGCATGGACACTTTTTAAAATGCGGCTTTCTACACTTTACTCCCGATTTTGTTAGTTATATTTGGTAATGTTACTTATAATTTAAGAGCTAAAAATGGTTGTAAGTTCTGATATTATAAATACATTTACTGAACCTGTATAGGAAAAATAAAAAGATATCTGCTGCTAGAGAGATCGGCGGGTGGATGAGATCGGCGGGTGGATGAGATCGGCGGGTGATGATATCGGCGGGGGGATGAGATTGGCGGGTGATGGGATCAGGGGGTGATGAGATCGGCGGGTGATGGGATCGGCGGGTGATGGGATCGGCGGGGATGGGATCAGCGGGGGATGAGATTGGCGGGTAAGAGATCGGCGGGGGATGAGATCGGCGGGGATGAGATCAGTGGAGGATGAAATCGGCAGCTGAGAGATCAGCAGGTGAGAGATCGGCAGGTGAGAGATCGGCAGGGGGATGAAATCGGCGGGGATTAGATCGGCGGGTGAGATTGACAGGGGTGTGAGATCGACAGGTGACAGAACGCATCTCAGTTGTGTCTCTGTCTGTCTCTCTCTCTCACCCTTTCTTTCTTTGCCTCAGTCTTCAGCACTCTGTAGCCTACAGTGTGTGAAATTAATTTTTTTTTCTTTGCCTGCTAAGTTGGCGGGTGAAATCAGAGCAGGTAAAATCAGAGATTTACCCGACCACACAGAAAAAGAATCTAAACAGGGATTTTTGGTATGATGTTAATACAGATACTAAGTTATAGAGACAACTTGAAAGAGAAAGATGGTGGGAGAGGGAACAAGGAGAGATGAGGATGTGGGCCCCACTGTCCCACTAGCAAATCCCGTGCATAGCACGGGTATTTGCTAGTGTTTTATAATAAGGGGGAGGGTTGAGAATAAAAGAGAACTATGTTGTGTTTGATTCTCCCCCGTGGGACTCTCCGTGGGACATGGGGCCCGCTAGTACAAGTGTAATCATCCTAGCAATTGCATTATTTAAAACTTTATAGGTTTTCTTTAATAGAGCTTGTAAAGTCATGCATTATGATTAGTGTTTTTATGCAATCAAGCTCTAAACTCGTAACGAATAGATACCCAGTTTTTTATGTATGTAATTAATATTTAGGAAGTCAATGGCCTTGAAACCAATGGTGCGAGGAGTTTTCAGTTGAGTTGCCTTCAATAAATTAAAATTACATAGAAATGATTGTCTATTTATTTATACCTGCCAAGTTGTTTACGACGCATAGTCCATGGAGATATTTCACACTAATATCTAAAAATCAATCCCTACAAGAGAGAGAGAAAGTCAACACCCTATTTTGGCCGTCAATGTCTGTGTCATTGTCTGTGTAGATTTATTGAATAAATATGTTTATAAATGTGAGAGGGTGAGGCCTGAATCCCGTTGCTAGGCAGGCACAAACAAACCGAGTCAGGCCTCACTGCCGCCCTGGCTCAGCTTGACTACAGGTGTAAACAAAAATAATAAAAATAAATATCTTGTATATTATGGTTGATGAAATTTGGATATGTATGGGATACATATATTTTATGGTATATTTTCAACAATTTTCATATCTATGATGCCCAGTGTCAGCGCTTAGAAGAGTATGTGAGGGACCTTGAAAAATATCCATTTCGAAAGAATCGACCAAACCTGAAGTAGCATAGGCGCAGGGAGGGGCTAGGGACTAGGGACTAGGGCCCAGGGGCCCGTTGCACCACTTTTTGGTGATATCGTAGCGTTAACATTATATTTAGGATACGTTAAGGATATAATAACAATACAATTGTTCTAGTGTTGCATGAGACAGTCCTATCCTTAACATGAGGCGGGCATAATGGTGAAAGTGGTGCGTTGCAACTGGTAGCAACTTACCCGTACATTGTGTCTTATTTTTACATTTTTATACAAAAGAAAATTATTTTAAATCATGAAATATACTTATCATATATATCATCACCATTTCTGAGAAAAAATACTTTTGAAAATACTCCCTGACCCTCCCATTCTCATTATCAAATTCTCGAGACACTAGTTGCTCTATTATCGCTCAGAAACGAGCAGACAACGGGGGTCACTTAGCGCTACGATAAGGATATCCCATGCTCAAAGGCACGTTGTTAAAAACCCCCATTTAAGGACACGAAACAGGACTTAAGGACACGATATTGGCTGAAAGTGTTAGGGATATTTTAAGGACACAACTTTTACTTAACGATACCTCATGCAACGGGCCCCAGAGGGGTGGGGTAGCGCGATAATCATCTCTTCAGAAATGACTTACCAAATTGTATCAAGAGCAGCAATAAAGAGTTTTGAATTGAATTGAATATCTGATTTTCTGGAAAATATCCCTATAGAGCCTCTGGGCATTAGCATTGGAGTTTGCAATACCTCATGCAGTTTTGATGATCCACTATCTACCCGAGTTTTCTGGTTGTATACATACGTATTACTCTACAAGTTGTATGAAGTTACGAATTCGAAAAATGACATGGGCATTTCATGGCGAAATTAAATAGGAAACTTTCCTTTTTGGTCTTATCTTTCAGACCATATTTATGCAACTTGTACCATTTTATGAGTCAAGAAGTCAAAAGTAAAAATTGTATCTGATTTATTAACGTGATTAAATGTATATGGTAGAAGGGGAGAATATCGCTGTATATCGGTTAGGGCCGGGGTGGAAATGATGAATCGATGTAGATATCATTAAAAGTTGTTAATTTTGATTTTATTGATTACACAAGCTTTCGGGCTATGGACGCCCTTCTTCAGGTGTGAAGTAGTCATGATTAAATGTAACAAATATCAAACCATGTCACCAATGCTAATGAAACTAATCTCTCTTAAGAATTATTACGGTTTTCAAAATATCTTTGTCACGGATATGAATATTTCCATAAATACTGCTTATAAATACACGGCATGTACGCTTCTAGCTTATATACACAAATGGTTGTTTCGTTGCCTTGTTTCTATGGCAACAGGACATTCAGAGATCCAACCTTAGGAGTGATCCGATTGGTGCAGAAAAGGATTGGTGACAGGAAGGTTTAGCGAGGGAATCGGTGGGGAGGGGTGGGGGCGGGGGTGGGGGTGGAGGGGGAGGGATTGTTAACAGGATCGGTGTGTCAAGGCCGGTAGTGAAGATAGCAGATTGTGATGTGGTAGAGGGAAGATAATAACGGTTGAAAACGGCTATCTATCCGAAGAGAGAGACAAAAGAGCAAACAGGGATAAAAGGAGATGCTTAAAGACAGAAAGACGACCGGAGAGACATTCACAAGGTAATGAGAGATAATGAAAAGAGAAAGAGAACATTTGTACGTGAGTGGATGTGAAAAAGTGCGTGTATAGACACATGTATGATCCTCCCAGCTAGTGGGACACATATGGCAGGACAGCAAGTATTGATTCTGGCCTCACACCATCGCTGCCAATACCGCCTCGTACGTTACCATGGATACAAAATACACAAAAGCCAAACAAACGACAGAACGGTTCGTCCAGGCGGTGGGAAAACTGTTCAACACAACCAATCCAAAACTAAAAACTTACATTATGATGCATTGGCTCATACAGGTCAAAATTTGTATTATTTGGTAAAAATGATCGCATAACCGCATAATCTTAAAGGATACAAAAATATAGATCTATGAATATAATTTCTAAGTTTTAAAAGTATTTTTTAAATCTGGAAGTAGTATACAAATTTCATTTTATTACATTTTGATGGGAAATTCTGCCCTCTTGGCCAAGCAACTTTGGAATAATGCTTTGTCCTGCAGTTATTACTTTAGCTAACAGAAACTAGATAAATATTTACCTTTCGCAAACTTCGACCATCCCCTCAGAAAGTCTAGATTTCTTCTCTTGGTAATACAGGCGAATATTATTACCCATTGTGACAAATATGAATGGAATCTCGACCCGATAGCTTATTGTGAGTGATATCGTCTTGGAATCCGCCACCCGAATGTCATTAGGGAGGATGTGATGGCAAAGAAATTGTCGTTGGCAAGAGAGAGGGGTAACATACGGAGAGGGTGAGAGAGAGAGAGAGAGAGAGAGAGAGAGAGAGAGAGAGAGGGGGCGGGGGGGGGGGGCGGGGGCAGAGAGTATACTTAGTAGATGGGGTAATATAGAGGAGCACACCTGGTAAGATAAGTTACCCACGATTTCCGCTAGTTGATTCAATAAAGAAAAAGAACAGTTCGTCGCATCAAGCTAGGTTGTAACTGACATAATAAATGTTGATAGGATGTCGGTAATTTGTAACCCTCATGATAAACTACTAAATAAAGTTATCTAATAAAAATCTAATGTTTTAACATTAATAGGAATATTACTATATAGTACAGATGTTACTACAAAAACTAATATTTCGATGAGGACCGATTCCTGTATCATGGGGAGGAGGTTCATTGGCTTTACCCATCGGAAACTTGCTACTTTGTTTATAACCCGCATTTCAACAAATATGCATTAGTTCTGTGTGAGCTTTATCGATTTACCACACCTGACTGCAAAAAGTAGTGTGGTCGATCAGCGGGATCACTGGCCTACACTATATGATATTGACAATCGAACATGAAAATATGGTAATCCCGTGAGCTTATGGACTGTCCAAGTTCAATATGATACGACTGTATTTTCCATAGTTCCAGATCAATACCGAACAGAAATATTGTTAAATCCCTTGTACATGAAATAATAACTGTTACCATTTTAAATATAAATGGCCCTGGGTTTGGGGTTCAATGAAAAATGGGGAGGGGCTAGCACATGTATACGTGATCAAATTGGTACAGAATAAATAAGACTGCTTATCTTTGTCAAACTGAATAGTTGGTCCATCGATAGAGTTTCCAGACTGGATAAATTCACTGCGTGCGAGGCGGAGCTACATCCTATAAAATCCTGCAAATAAATTTTAAATAATGTTTAAAAATGTGTAAAATATTGTGAAGTTACGGAATTCTTTTATTAACGTATGCTTATAGTAACTACTAGGGCTTCTCTCGATCACACAATCTTCGTCGGCCCTTTTGACTCAGATTGAATTACACTATTGAATCGATTTTTTTTTTAAACTCTTAATTCCTTATCCGAAGATGGCCTTTTTTGTCGTCACTGTCCTTTTGAAAATATTTTGAATATCACATAGTTTTTTTAATTTGAAACTGGATACAAATTCTCAAATGACCTCTTTGTATGCACGCTGACAGTATACGGATCGATCTGAGACGCCACCTAGTTTCATGTATGCGAACTACCAAGCTCTTATTAGAACTATTTTTCATGTGATAGAAACCAAAGAAAAGCGTTATACGCTCTGAGTTACAATAAAAACACAAATAAAAACGCATTGCAGATATAATGTATTTAACGGTTTATCTAGAATGTGAAAACACATAGGCTTTACTTTCTTAAAATATGTTGAAATTTAAAATAGTGTAGGCTGTCTGGCTTTCAATGGAAATTTTTTAGTCAGCAAAATTTTGCTGCCTCAGCATTATTTTTAAAGCAAAATAACAATGACGGGTAACATGATGTCGAATGGTGAAGGCTGAATATGTACGAGTAAGACATCCCATCAGCAGTCATGCAGGATCGGTGAATAGAACCCTTTTAAATTATTTACATGTTATCTCACGCAACTTGATCCCTATTTACTCAGGTCAATAATTAAGCTTACGCCTATCAATGCACCAGACTCCAACAACTATAAATAACTTGGAAAGAGCGATGTCTATCACTCCAGACAAGGCGATGTATATATGTAATTGGGGATAAATTCTCGTATACTTTCGTTTCGCATTCCACGCAATTCCTGAACAATTACTGTAAAGATTTCTCGTTTTGTTTTGAGTCCCTCCCTGTATTCCATTTGGTCAAATACACACAAGAAGTTAAATCAGTCTGTAAGTTTAACTAACTGTGGTTTAATAAATAGGTAGAAAAAAGACAAATACAAATAGAGGTGGTATGTCATAACATATTGTCCGTTCCAGGGATATACTGGAAGACCTGGAAGTCACCTTTCAGCTGTATGTGTCCTTTCTGTACACTTTTAGGTGCAAATAAATAATATATTGAATTGAATTGAACATACTTACGTAGCAGTGTAGCCTTGCTGACACCCAGGGCCGCTGCAGTGGTCACCAGTCATGGAAGCTCTATCAAGGGACCTTAAAGTGAAACTACACATACCTGATTAATATACTTAAGGACATGCATGATGTCTGTTTTCGCCCAATTTATCAAATAGCTTTATTATATTATTCATATAAAGATTATTAAGACCATTACCATCACCGAAATATTAACCTTCTAGGGTAAAACCATGCTTCATGTAAAGAATATGTCAAATATATTGGATCCTGCGTGGTCAGTACGGGTAAGTCCGTTCTATGATTATGATCTTCCCCTAAATAATATTCTTAGTTGCACAACCATAACAATACAATAAACAGCGAGATGTCTGGAAGTTTTAAAAAGACAAACTAATCAAGTCACGGGACGTTAGAAAAATGGGAAACAAATACAAATGGCTATCGGAGCTGTTAACATCCTATGTACAAGAAAAGCCAGTTCCATTAACATTAATTAACCAACAATGAACTTAATTGTTATTTCAGACACGGATAAACAAGATAAACATATAAACAAGGACACAGATTTTATCCGCCAGACAAACAATTTTGACACAAATTCATAATTCTTTCAAACAACAGAAACTGGGACTTCGACTTTGACGTGTAGATGAGAAACACGAGTATTAGCGTCCAGAATATAAATTAAAATATTTTATAATCAGCAAAAAAAGATGACACAAGAATAAGTGCTCGTGTCATAAGAAGGTCACACAATATTTACAATGTTAAGGCCAGATTGTTGTGAATCTTCCCTTTATAAATAATAATTTTGCATTGTGTATAGCTACAACATGACTGACCATAAATCATCTATGTGCCTAAATTAATATAAATACCTTGAAGATAAATCATTTTCATCGTCATTTTCATAATCAGGTTCTTCAACTTCATATGCATAATCACTGCAACAAAGTATTTGAGCTATGCATACTGGTCCTTCTACACTCCATTTATTGAACACAAAACGAAGGTCTCTTAAAAATACATACGTTTATGAATTGTGTATACAGGTTTAACTTTAATGATTTTAATTTGTACTACTTTTTTGTTAAGATATTTATAAGCTTTTTAATTTCAATCATGTTTTAAAGAGAACAATGTATTCATAAATCTCATACGGCAATTGCAAAAAAAAAGACTCAAAATGATGGACATAGTAAATTATCAGGATAATAACCAATGCAATGGCCCTGGAAGGAAGGGGGTTTCTTCTTGGTCACAACCAAAATTTCTTGTTAAGGATACCTACACTATTAGGCTAAAATTACAATTAAGTAGACAGTTTAGCTTTGCCATGTTATTGTGGCCAAGGATGACACATCAAAGGGGCGGAGCCGAGATAATACATGTAGGAGAGATAAGAACATATGGATCATTCATTGATTTGGACACAACAGCAAGGACCATGGAGTATGGACCATACAATTATAATGTTCATAGAACAAAATTATGAATACTTTTGTACTTGAACGTTCATCTAGGCCTAGTACTAGTAGTACAGTTCCACAAGGCCAAAAATCATTCTAAAAAAATATAGATATAAGCTAGACTAGTCACTAGATCTACATATAAATTATAATTAATTTTAGTAGACCTACTGAATCCATAAATAATAATATGGAGGGAGATATATTTATAAGGTAATTATTCAATGCATCTTAACACCAACATTCCTAGATGCTTTTTGAATTCATTGTGTAAGTCAAAACAAAGTTATTGACATTGATCATTTTATGTTCCTACGGGCTTAAAGTTTTAATGCTTTTAAAAGCATAACATAGTCAAAATAATGGCACTAGTACGTACGGTAAATGTTAAGGTGGTTGCCAAAACCAGGAGACAATTATAGCATAAAGGTTGGAGGTTAAATTGTTTCCTTTGTGCCTATGTTTCAGTGTTTGACAGTTCACAAAGGTAGCTTAGCTATCCCACACTGACTACTAGCCTGCCTACTAAACAACCACTAACTGAGCCTCTATTCAAAGGCGTTCACAGGAGGGTCCCATACCAATCCACTAGCACTACTTCGGGGGGCACGACCACATTTGTGTATGCAACATGCAACCATTTCATGTGGTAGAACTTTCTTTTTATTTCAAATCATCGCGGTTTATGGTAATAAAATAATTCGACTTTACTTACACCTCAAGAGGAACAGTTTTCCTAGTGTATCGCCCTGTCATACTGCAGATTTTCAAAACAAATCAAACAACTCATTTTCAAGTCTGGATTCCGGTTGCTGCAAGTTGGCTTCCCTGACGACCTGTTTTAATAGCTGCGCATTCAGTGTTCACAGCGCTTATCCTTTAAGAAACGTCATTTGAGAGCAGTAAATCCATCTAACTATTCCTTCAGGTACTAGACATTCATTAAAGTATAATGAATTATCTCCTATGAATGATGTTTTAGGGTTAATCAAATCACACAAGCTCCGAACGCATCGCAAACAAACAAGATGGCGAGCTACTTGGCAATCCCAGCATGCAGTTCTGTTTCCTGTGAGCGATCAACACATCAACACTGACAGGTTCCCGCGCGTTGTACGACCACGGGACACTCAAGGTGAACCTCCTTAGTAGTAGACCTTACCCATGTCAAAAACTGTACGCTGGAGATTATCAAGTCTATGCACGGGCCGTGATATGTCGGAATTTCTTTTTGTTCAAAACATTTTCCACCGAGTGACATATAACCGTAGTCAGGTTGATCATTGACATATAATTATATGCCCTACTTAAATTAATGCCAATAATGGATAATGGTAGGCCTACAGTGCATGGTAGGCTACTTTACTTACATGGTAGCCTAGCTATTTTTTTATAGGCCTAAATTATAGTGCGGGTATATATAATGGTCAGTCGAACCGGTCTCAACTCACGGCCGACTCCCGTGGCTAGAGTTGGACTTGCGCGAACTAGGTTAGGTAGGCCTATAAGGCCTATAGTCTAGTACGGCCGTCACCATACTAGAGTTAGACTGGCGCTAACTAAAGGCCTACGGCCTACTATATAGTTGTATACGATATCGCATCGCAGGTCTGTCGAAATACAATTTTCCTAAGAAATAAGCATCTATATTCAGACATTATTTTGCAGGAGAATGATTTGTTCAGGCCTGTCGAAATACAACAGAAATAAATGAATTGGTATGCAAATTCTGGTTGCATAATTAATAAATATCAATATTTCTTAATCATAATTATTTAATATCATAGGTAAAAGGGATATAGCCTATCACCAAAACCAAAATAATAACGTTGAGAGGTAGGCCTACGTGTAGTTGAGTAGGCCTACATGGGTGTTTATTCAGATGTGTTACCAACGTTTCGACACTCTACAGGCCTACGTCTTCATCAGCTAGGGTATCTTTGATAACTGTACTTCATATTATATTATGATAAAGGTCAATTGAAAAAAAGATAGAAATAATTATATAGGCTAATCTGCCCCCCCCCCCCCCCCTCCCTCTTGCCCTCCCGCTTTCTCTCCCGCTCTCTCTCTCTCTCCCGCTCTCTCTCTCCCTCCTCTCTCTCGCCTGTCTCTTTCTCTCTCTTCTAAATCACTCAAGGCAAAACTATAGTTACCGCAGCTTCATATTTATTAAACTCAGACATTATAGTGGACGCACAGTACTTGGGCGGCCCCCTTCTAGGGACGCCTTAAATTACCCTTGGTATCAGCTGATGTCTTCTAGTGACAACAGAGCTCTAGGTCTGTCGCGCAACCCAGACACAGTATCAAGTAGCAAAGTTTTCGGTTAATCCTCAGGCTTTACTACTCATATACTTATATAACAGAGTAACCCCTTAATTCTGTTTAAATACGCTCATACTTAGATCCAGGAAGAGTGGCATATGCTAGCGCTGGCCTGAACGCCTAATTTTTCCTTTAGTAGAATCGATAGCCCATTGATTATCGATGGGTAATTATGTGTACAACATTATATCGATATGTACTTTCTCCTGCCTTTCCCATCACCACTAAACTCACAAACCACACCATCCCACCCACCATCCCTTTTGCCACAGAACTCCAAGGTCTGTGGAGTTCTGTGGAATAACATACCATCTAGGCCTATGTGATAAAAGATAGAGTAGCTGCACTGGCCAAGGTTCGAGCTTGCAATCCTCAGCTCTCTGTGCGAGTGACTTACCACTAGACTATGAACCTTGAATGAAGGAGTGAGGGTGAATGTTGCTAGTGTAGACTAGTGGTATGAGAAGGGCCAACACACACATGGGAAGGAAAACGTTTATTACTCCTTTATTCATGCTACGATGACTGTGTAACTTTAATACATTAATCTAGAGGTGTTTAGAGGGCGTTCTGTGGCAACAGAAATGAGTAGATGTATCAGATCAGTGTAAAAAGGTGATCGTGTGCCGTTTTGAGCAAGTACCGTTTCTCCGAGGTAGAGACTGAGGGTGACACCTATGGGAATTGATATGTACCTTGTCGGCACCATACGGTGGCCACAAACTGAGTCACCGTGGCGTCTAGCCATTATAATATAATACTTGATACAAAATTTCTTTCCATGGTGCACTAATCCAATGATATATTCGTCCATTCTATAATCTTAACAGGAATATATCGCCATATTGAAGAAATATCACGTAGGCCTATACTCTTTTAATTCCAAAATGGCCGGTGGGGTTAATTCCTTGCTCTGGGGTTCCCTGGCCTACTTCACTGTTGTTACAAACTCAGAGTGGGGAAGGAGATACCAATCAACCCTTCTAATTCCTGACCTTTCCAGCCAAGGGATGGGCGGAAAGAATGAGGGGGAGAGATTGGGAAAAGGAGCTAGGGAGGGTGGAACGAGGGGGAGCGGTGGACAGATACCTAACCCTTTAAATTCTTGACCTTTCCATTGGTAAAATTGTGTATTTTTCTCATGGATGGGGAGAGGGAGAGAAGGGGGAAGAAGGAGGGACAGAAGGAATGAGGGGGGATTGGGGATAGATCGAAATACATATAACCCTTTTATTTCCAGACATTTCCATTGGCATCCATTTCAAGAGATGCAGAATCTTCTCTCTATAACCGTTTCATCCCCCAAGCAGTCCAATATAAGACTATCTCGCACAATTGAATACTTTCCTAGACATTACCGGTATCAAGGAACTCATTTTAGGCCTGCTTTCTCCTGTTCTTATCCCAACCCAGCTAGCACTTGCTCTAGCTGAGTTGAAAAAAAAATAATATCAAACTTGGAGATATGGATCTAAAAATCCTGGTTAAAGACCACAACTATTTCCACAACTCTAAAATATCTCAGTATATGCAGTATACAGCAAAGATAACCCGTTCATCCATCTTTCTGTACCAATTATTATCAGCGGGCCCCAAATCACGTCCATTCAGGTCCCTATATATATTCATGCTTCTAATATTTTCCAACCAGGTTATACTTTAATTTCCTCCCTACCCCTGCTATGTGGCCATCGCCTTCCATAGCAATATTTTCATAGAGCTTGAAACCGATCTCCCCTCTTGTTCTAACAATGTGGTGCTATATGTGGTGCGACAACAGCCTTGCAATCCGCCATGGTAAGCACCAGCCGTGCCCCATTGCGCTGCTCAGGGATCATGTAGCGGACATTATAAACGCCCTCTGTGCTTTCACAATCTTTCCTCACCTGTCTGCGCCAACCAGAGCTAGTTTGCTAGAATCAGGCAAATATCGTATTTCATTGAATTACCGCCTCCCGGCGCTTATTAACCCGGTGGTAATTCAAGACCCGGCGGTAATTCAAATATAGAACTTAATGCATTTCCACTGAAAAAGCATACTCAACCCCGGCACTAATTCAAGACCCGGCGGTATTTCAAGGAAATACGGTATGTCTATTTCGCTACCTCTAACTCGTCCTCTATTCTTTCCTGCAAACCTTCTCCCCCAGCTTTAATTTAAAAAAAACACGAATTTTCTCCTTTTTTTGCATACCTTGTGGATGTGTGGTTACCAACGATAATCACACATTGGTAAACCCGTGTACAGCTTGCTCTATTGAAACCAATCCTCACATTGTCTTTCTATCAACTGTCAACTTGCCTATCGTTAACCACTTTCTCACTCCAGAGAAATTCAATTCAATTCAAGTATTCTTTATTATGCTGATCTAGCTGCACAAAGGAGTTCCATGTCTGGTTAATACAAAAATTATATTCCTGAATTAGCCAGGTCTTCCAAAGAATGCCTATACTTGACTCGATAACTTAGTTTCAACATTAACAACATGCATCATGAAATTAGACTATAGTTAACAGTGAATAGATTAATGGAATGAGATGAGATGTGGTTGTACATAGCAGAGTGCGAATAATTGAGATATGATGTGCCTAGGACATAGAGACATTCTATCTTAGAGAGATGTAGCATCAGATAGTAGTTAATTACATTGCGATTTCAACCGTAAATCAATAATCAATAATGGAGACATGAGTCAGATTGAGTCACTTTCTTCCGCCCCCATCAACCTCACCATGCCTAATATATCTTAGCAGGCGGCCCAGTTTTCTGATGTCAATGATGATATCTGTAGAAATCTATTTCTCCAGCTAAACTCGTAGTTACCTTCATGTAGGCCTACGTCTTATGTCCATTTACCATCACTTCATTACGTAATAATATTGCATAATAGTCCACCTGCTTATGCCAATTTATGTATTTAATATCTGCAACAATTCTTTTCGGATGTTAGACATTCATTTTATATGTATCTCTATGGGCAGCGGCCTCGCGCGAGCATTAAAGTTGAACAAGTGAATGAGTAGGCCTATATAGCCAGCTGCACTCACCTCGGCAGCCATCATACTTTTGCCGCGCGGGAATCTGGGTCACGCGGCGTTGCGACAACGGGCGCCCAGATGTTTCTGAATTATTATCCGGATTATTATCCTCAATATGTACTTGACTGCCCCCTTTTCCCTTGTCAACAGTTGCAGACAGGACACAGATTATCCTTTCTCGCATTTCCTTACAGAATAACAGTGATTTACGTGCTGATCCTCAACCCTCGATTCCTTGATGAGTATAGGCCTATATCCCCTATTAGACTGATAATTCAATTCAAAGGACACATTTTGGAGAGAGAAAAAACACAGTTTCAAATTGTCAAATAAAAGTAATTCTTTTCTGAAAACTAACTCAATTGCAAATTTGTCAAAGGAAGAACTTTCAGAAAAATTACCCATTTTCGGATTTCAGGGCAATTATACATATGTCATACACACTGCGCCCGTGGTACAAGTAGGTGACGCGAGTCAACTGGGTTGCCTAAAACATCGTTGCCAGATGATTAGTATTTGTGATCCAACGGACTGAACGGCCATTGTAGAAAAATAATATTGATTAAAAATCTTACTGACTGATGATAAAATATACTCAAAGCAACCACTGACATAGATCATAGATATTCAGAGCTGAAATATACAAAAGGGCAATGCGGAGAGCACGTGATGCACTGGCTCAAGACATGAGGGTGTACACTTCTGCTCGTGCTCGCTGGTTGATGAAAAGGAACCAGAAATAAATGAAATTATAGCAGTTTATATATATGCAAGATTTGTTTACTAGGAGTTACCCAACCTATCAACCTTTTGAATTATGAAATTTGAAAATCAAATGAGAAAACGTCAAGATATGAACGGAAATCATCAGCAACTTGTTTCTTACGCCAGCTACGCATATGAAACATTGAAAGTAAATTCATATTTGATAAATCAGCTTACTTCGCTAAAACTAAAGTTGGAACAATCCATAGCAAAGACTATTCTCAAATCCAGTGGGGAGGATGGGAATAATCTTCCCACGATTTTTGTTTAAATTGCTTCTCATTGGAAAGTAAGAACCATGGTTTGGCTGGGTAGTCGCTCTCACCAAGAAAACATCAAAACCGGAGCGATAGATTGTTCACATCTAGTATATGATGACCTCTATATTAAGACATTGTGGAGCTTACTGAGATCTGTGCGTGGATTATCGCAGGCAGCGAGAGATCTCGAGAGCCTGAGTGTCACCACTCCCTAGGCAAGGGAGGCCGGGTCCCGGTTAACTTAAGAGACGCCGGCCGGGTCCCAGGTTTTTTTCCCTGTTATAAATCACCACCTCGCGAGAGAACTGAGCCTCGAGGGTCAAACCACTCTAATAGGGAGGGCTGGTCGCTATACCAATCCTAGTATAGTTGTGTATTAATTATCTGGGCTGTTTAGGGGAGTGAGTGAGTGAGATTGGTTGCTTTACGCCCTTATCAACACATTTAATATGGTTATATCAAGGGGAGTAGGATGAGGAGTGGAGGAGGAAGAAGAGGTATAGGTGTGTGTGTGTGGGGGGGGGGGGGGAGGAGGATGAGGACGGGAAGGTAGGAATGGGAGGAGGAAGAAGGAAGGGGATCGAAGTGGAGGAGGAAGAAAAGGAGAGGTGAATGAGGCGGGGGGGATAAAAGGGGAGGACGAGCAAGGGAGGTAGTCGGGGAGAAGGAGGAAAAGGGAGAGGAGAAGGAAAATTGATAGATATATAGGTGTGTGGACGGGGGTGCACGTTTTTTTCCATGAAACCCTCTTATATCTGTCATTCTCATCTCTCCTCTCCCTCTCTTCTCCTCTCCTCCCCCCTCTCTTTCTCTATCTCTGTCCCTCCCTCTCTCTCTATGTCCCTCCCTCCCCCCTCCTTCTCTCTCTGTGTCCCTCCCCCCCTCTCTCTCTCTCTGTCCCTCCCTCTCTCTCTGTCCCTCCCTCCCCCTCCCTCTCTCTCTGTGTCCCTCCCTCCCCCTACCCCTCTCTCTCGGTCCCTCCCTCCCCCTCCCTCTGTCTCCCATCCTCTCTCTGTGTCCCTCCCTCTCCCTCCCCCTCTCTGTCCCTACCACTCTCTGTGTCCCTCCCTCTCTCTGTGTCCCTCCCCCTCTCTCTGTCCCTCCCTCTCTCTCTCTGTCCCTCCCTCTCTCTCTCTCTGTCCCTCCCTCCCTCTCTCTCTGTCCCTCCCTTCATCTCTCTGTCTCTGTCTCTCTCAGAGAAAGAATGTACCCATCCACACATTACTCCTCAATGAATTTATAAATTCTTTTTAAAAATAATATTAAATCCTCATTTCTCTGTAATGCTGACATGAATGTGATTCATTTGGTATCAAAGATAAGTTTATAGGATGAATTGTCTTTCCTGCATAGATGTTACAGTACATGCCATTTAAAATATATTTAAAACTTAAAAGGCTAGAATATAGCACCAGGGTAAAGTTTTCTGACTATTTTGTCAAATATTTTCCACATATATTGTTCATATGCTTAGAATGCTCAGGTACTAGGTTGTGAAAGATGAATACTGTAAACGTATTAATGTTCGCGCAGTATTTATTTTCGCTATTTTTGCGCACCCACCTTTGTGCATGAAAATAAATCCTGCGTGAAAGGGATAACCATTGCATAAACAAGGTCTGAGACTCCCTTACTGCGCGAATTTAAATCCATGCGAAAAGGAGTCCAAGCACTTACTGCGCGAAAATTTATCTGCGCGAAAATAAATACGTTTACAGTAATAATAATATTTTTTTTAGACATTAGGCCTACTACCCCGACGTAGGCACCCTGTGATTTTAGCCATTTTTAGAAATCAAATTAATATCTCCAAATTAAAAAAAAACTCCAGTAAATTGTCTTATAAATTATCTTGACTTATAAGCATAATAGAATGATGGGACAAAGACCAAACGTATTCTTATGTTAAGGAGAATATATTTACACACAAGTTGCAATAATATGTCATACAATTAAAAAAATTGATGCCTGCACTGGCTCTGTCATAACACCTGTCAAGTGTCAATTGATATCAGATTCAGAGCCCATGTGTGGAGGAGGAGGTATCAAAATAGAGCGTTCCCAGCTGTTTTTCTATCCATATAGACTATGCTACTGGCAACATCGTTCTTTCTTAACACTTAGAGGAGTGGGCAAGATTGGTGTTTAATTACGTCTGGATGAGGGGAGAGGAGAATCTAATCTTTTTCCTCTCTCAAGCATCAGTTTATATTTTAAATGAGCTATATTGAGCTACACACGGATGGGCACTGTGAAGGAATGAGATCAATTTATTGCCCCAATATAGTTTGAATGCAACAGGGGTGCGAGACTAACCACTTCTTTGAAGTAAATAAAAATAAAATCTTAAACAGGAGAACAGGAGACCTAGTGTTGGAGTGTGTATTCACATTTTTAATATTTTCTCTTCTAAAAGTCCCACATTGATGCAATTAATATCAAAATGATTCTAACGACTGTCAGAATATGCCTAACATAACATTGTGGGCAGTGGAGGAGGGGGTGGTGACCATTAGAAAGTAACCTTTGTTATCATGGGGTTGGTCTTGGTGAGATAAGCGGAGAGGAGGGGAGCGCACCACCTCCTCCTTCCTGAGGAGGAACAGTTGTGTAACTGAGAGCATATATGGGAGAGAGAGGATGTCCGTCCTCCTGCATGTTACAAGGGCCTTGTGGGAGGGGGAGGAGGAGCAGGGTGGAGGTGGGAAACTTTAAGGGAAAGAAAAAGTTATCTTCTGACTCACATCTGGTCGAAGGGTGACCATTAGAAATAAACCGTTGCTATCATGATGATGAGATTCTTTCTGAGGGAGAGAGCACAGAGAGAGTATCATAAGAGTGTGTGGGCTCTGTAGACTTGTACTTGGGATAAGAGGTAGGCTCTTTTTCATTTTTACTTTATACACAGTCAAATCGTTAATAATAGGTGTAGAATTACCATTCAAACTGCAACTTTCTTCTTTTTCACACACACATGCCATTCTTATAAATGTAACCTGTATTTATAGAGGGAATTAGAACAAGATTTTGCAGGCACAATAATGAGCACTGCATTAATTAATTCATAACACCTGGCCCACTACACTGATGGTCTGCCTGTGCCCCCTAGTAGCCGCCCTCCATCGCCCCCTAGTGGCATCCCCCCTATGCATCATATGTTATCAATTACTTCAGTCCCTTTCAAGAGAGCAGATGTGGTATATAGAGGATGACCAGGATTAAAGTTTGAAACTTAAGTTAAAAGAAGTAATTTGGCTTCTAAGCATAATAGAATGATGGGACAAAGACCAAAAGTGTTATCTTAAGGAGAATATATTTACACATGAGTTGCAATAATATGTCATACAATTAAAAAAATTGATGCCTGCACTCTAGCTCTGTTATAATACCTGTCAATTGTCTGGCTGTTATCACTTAATTAGTCTCAGGCTGGGGAAAGGCTGGCTGCTCTCAATTAGTGTCAGGCTAGTGAAGCAGCAAGGGCGGCGATTAGAGGCAGATAAGACATGATTATCCACATTCCATTTTAGATCTAAGCTAATTACCAACTTCAAACAAAGTGCGACTTTCTGAAACAACACTGTTCATTTTGAAAAGGAAAAAATTAATTTAAATTTCCGAAAATTAGACCAAAAGGTGGCGGTCTGGCTATATTTAATGCATGGAAATTTATAGGATTCATGGACAATTCATCTAGAGGAATGTCAATTAGCAACCCGATATGTCGTCGAAAGTCTTCGTATATATTATACAATTTTCCAGTCATTATAAAAAGCTCTTCGAGCTAATAAATTTAGACTATCTGGTTACTCAGAATATCGTATGTGTCTTTGTATTGTCTAGAATTTAATAATAAACATACCTAATTTTTATTTACTTCAATTGCTCTTATTA
Organism: Sthenelais limicola; assembly: GCA_942159475.1. NCBI lineage: Eukaryota > Metazoa > Annelida > Polychaeta > Phyllodocida > Sigalionidae > Sthenelais > Sthenelais limicola. Next base: position 53,670,798 of record OW804095.1, on the reverse strand, counting down.
AATCAGAAAGCAATTCTGCCAGGGAGGTATATACAGAGGGAGTAGTCACAGCACACTGATTCAAGCAGGGGATCTGTGTCCCATATATATGGTATAGCCACTTCATGCCAGGTGACGCTGCAGTACTGTTGTCGGCAATAGCACCAACTAGCCCAGGTAGCTTTGATTGCCCTTTTCCAGCAACAGCATACTACTGAAACACTTATAAATAGTTGGCACTAGTGGTAGTAGTGGCAGTACTGGCAACTATTTGTGGGACATACATGAACCTTGAGACCACTCCATGGTTCTGCAGACACCATTAAGTCTTTCCAATTGATATCTATTCTCCAGTATAGGGTTTCTGGGGAAATCACTTATCTGCCTATTAAGAATCTTTCCAGCATTGCAATAAAAGTTATTTACACCATTAATAATCACTCTCCTTTTAACCCAAGTGTCCATCCTAACTTTGCATTTTCAGTTCTAAAGTCTGGTTCTCAGAATCCTGTTCAACTTCCACAAAATGCATTGCACAGGGAATTGCATTTTACACCTTGGCACTTAACAGTAAATCTCCCCCAGGTCTCTTCACAATTTACAAATAAAATGTCTTGAGAAATCACAATTCCATCGGGGATACAAAGGCAATTGACAGTATGGTCCAAGATAAAATGCTATAATAATGAATATAATCAAAACTAATCTACCTATAATAGACAAACGTGTTGTTTGAAGAAAATAACGAAACAGAACATTCAATCAAAATTGCTTTTATTCTGAATCATGTCATATTTGAAGATATTAACAATTGTTTTCCTTAATACACTTCGATCATCCCAATGAATCATACACAAATACTTGTTCACACGAATGCTTCTTGAAGCGCATCTAAGATCGTCAACCATGTATCCTATGCATGTGTCGGTAAAACACGATTGATACCTTTATTATTAAACACGCTTAACAGCAATGAGAACTTATTATTCATTTCTTGGCACCAAAATATCCTATCAATAGTATAACTGAACTTTATATGTTAACAACAAGTAATAATGATTATTTAATAAATACAGTCCTCGCTTATAATAAAATTGGGGTTAACTTTCGAGTGGCACAAAAATATATTACAGAAAGCAGGTTAAATGGGATATTATATCCAATATAATTGATATAGTTTAGGATAAGCCTCTTAAGATACCCAACCAGTTACACATACATTTACTTATGCACGCGTTTCTTATATTCATGCATCACCGAATACTTGTCGCATTATAATAGGACATAATAGGTCAAAGTAGATTAAATGAGCATTAAAAGAAGGACTGGGTAAGTGGGGAGTGGTGTTACAGGACAAAAGCAAAGAACGCATACAAATCACAGACAGATGACAAGACTACCACATGTGGTACCTTTCACAAATAAAACTTATAACAAATAGCTACTCAATAGAAAGGAAACAGTGACTCATCCTATTGAGTGTTCAGGAAAATGGACCAGGTCACCAAGCGTTCTCAGGGTACACAGATGCTGATGAGTGCCAGCATTAACAATTGCAATATTTGAAATGTTCCATTGTTTATTCATTGGTTATTTCTCGTGGTCAATAAACAACCAAACGAATAAAAGGACTTATCGCTCTTAAAAGTCCATATTAATTAGTTTGACATCAGGGAAAACAGGTTTTAGAGAAGAAATATAATACACATGGTACTTGACGACTGTATAACAATCAGCTATCATTCAGAAAAACTTGTTCGTGGCATACAGGATTTTCGCATTTTAGGGTAAGCATTCAATAGAATAGACATGCTAGCTAAATTCCTGGAGTCAAAAGATGCCCCGGAATCTTGAGTTTAAGTTCAATAACGTCCTTGCTATTCCTAAAAGTGCCATTCATACACATCACCACCATATTCACAATTCATTTTGAAATATTTGTGTATCCTATTGTAGCACTAAAATCAGATTTTGGGCAATGACACTTCAGGATACCCCAACCCCCCGACCCCCAATTCAGTTGTACAAGCAATAGCGTTTCACTCTAAGGAACTTAACTAGATGATATATACCATGTCAAATCAAATGAGAGAATAACTAAGTATCATCCCTCATGGATTTTGATAATAGGATCAGGACGATTGAAAACAGTATTTTGTTCCTGAATTATACACATCTTTTGAAGTACACACTTTCATAGCTTCAATATATTTTGAATGAATATATCCTACGCCCAACATATTTCAAACTTCGAAATGAACTCTTTATAAGGCCAAATTAACGATTTAAACGAAATGTGTTTGGCGAAGAAAAACTCAGCTCAATAGCCATCTTTCACTTGGATAAAATTTATTACAGGTTTACTATATTGGAAGGTAAATGTCACCTAATTCCTTTACTTTTTGTACATCGACTATTTGAATAATACACAGAATTTATTATTTTCATATGCCTGGTTTAGGTAGTGAGGTTTCTTATTTCTTTGTGGATGTGGCAAAGGAAATCTACATAGGAGGAGGAACCGTTGACGCCTCGGTCTTCCATCAAGTACTGTTGAAATACTGGCTCAAGCTTGTCTCTCTGGCGCACAATGATCAACTGCAATTAACAAGTTGCACCCGGCATTGACTACGTCATATAGAAATTAAATATATGGTACTAAAACATGATTGAATACTTATTACTTACTTAGTGATAATGAATACTGATATGATCGGCCCAGCCCTCTCGAACTGAGCATGACCGACGGCGAAATCAATCGATATATTGCTACACCACAAAATAAGTGATTTTGATAACATTAATTTTTGAAAGTTTTGACAACATTTGGTTAACGTTTTTGAAAATTTGAGAATTTGTTATGGACAAATTTACAGGTTTGGCGTTAAAAATGATAGAATTTGGGGGGACATTCGACAATTTGTATAAGTTTTCAAAAATATTTATTTCAGTATTCTACTAAAACCGTTCGTCCCTCTATGAGTACTAGTATTAGTAAAAAGATTACCTTCATATGCCTGTGTCTTTCTTCTCGGATTTTCCTAATGATGCCACGCACCCGCCGAGAAATGGGATGGTCAAGATCTTGGAGTTGCGTCTTAAACAGGAAATAAATATGAAAGTAAGCATGGGGAAAGATTGAGACATGGTGAAAGCAAATTAGCATCTACATCCTTGCTTCAATCTAGAGCTGCAACGTGATTTCTGTGTACATAGTTCCCCAAAATAAGAGCAAAAATCGAAATGGGCGCCTAATTAGATGCATGATCAAACTACTTCTCACAAGGAAAAGTGCAATTAGTATCTTTAGTGTAAAACATTATAAGTAAGGCTTAAAAGATTTCAGGCTGAGGAGTAGAGGAAAGGAATGGTTCATTCCAAAGTGGCACTCGGGGTGTTGAAGGATGTTTAAAGAATGGTATAAAGATGCACAAAAAGGAAATGGGATTGGGAGGTATGACGGAGTACATAGTGATAACGATATATTCCATGTTTTACACCCCCACCCCACCTCCACCCCAAAAAATACAGATAAATGCTTTCAAAATTAGGTTCAATGGATTTTAAACTCCAAACCACCGACAGTTATTCTATATTCATCCCTTTGCGTAGTACAACAGTTACAGGACAGAGAGCAAGAAATGTGGTTTGAATTTGTGGGCATATCACATATATATATTCTATATATATTAGTTATTTTATTTTGTTAGGGTCGTCAGGAAAACCTAAGTGTAGAGGACGTTTCACCCTATTTTGATTCATGGAAATATGTATAAAACCTATGTACAAGGAAATATGTATGAAATGTATTGAAATAAAAATGTTATATATATATATAAGTAAACCGAAGTGTATCTCTGGGTGTGCTCGTTGTCATGGCCTCTTACAAACGACCCACTACAGTAATATAATGAGAGATGAAATCACGTAGCCGGGGAACCAACTTGGTCGAGTGAGGATGTATAGTGAGAAGTTCAGAACTACAATTCATCAAAGCGTCCAGCAAGAACTATTTAAACCACTCATGCAAAAAGTAATTATGGATGTCTAATAGCTTTTGAATTATAGTTCCGCATGAAATGCTACGCCTAGCTAAAAGTAAAGTTGCTTCTATAAAATCTACTTCACTGGTTTGCAAATACCCATTGACCCTAAAACGCATATTTTATAGTAATTGCTATATTTAGATCTCACCAAAAGACACACTACATAAGACCATGTGTTAATAGAGTTAGATTGATGGAGAAAGATAATTGATCATCTTCATTCAGATTTATCATCCCTAATCATGGTAAGGTAAGATAAGAAGCAAGTTGGTACAAGACTTGATCAAAGGGAAATTTAATCTTAACTACTATACCTCTCCATCTGCCTGATTGACCGAATTCAACTGGAAAATTAATGTATGCCATCGAGATATCTTATATAAGCTATTCTTGAGTAAAGCATGTTAAGAATCATAGATATAGCTTCCTGGTGTATTATAGGTTTCTCCGGCTTTGCAGTTTGTGGGCATGCACAATGTAAACATAAAGGTTAAGCAAGGAACATATTAAGCGAGTCGTAGCAGACTGTACTATAAATACTATTGGTGTAATGAAGTCCTGAGCATAAGGTACGCCCCCATGTCAACACAACACAAATGATACAATAATGGTGGTAACAAATGAGGGACGTCCAAATATGTGCTACCCAAATAATACAATAAATTGATTTTTCAATCCGTGCTTTGATAATTGGATAATTTCCCCAATGTATTTCTAAGAAAACCCACCCTAAGCTATTTGCGGGGAATAAATTAAAGGAGTGAATATCAGTATATTACACTGGTAAAGCAAGGGGTCTAAAGCAACTAGAAGTGTCAAACCCCACGGAGACCCTTTTAACACAGAAAGTGGAGTCTAGTGTCACCAATAACTAACGGTGGTAATAGTTTTTTCCGAATAGTTACTACATAATATATAAAGGTTTTATTTTACACGTCTGCTTAGAAAAGAGAATAAATATTTACCTTGTCGATGTCTATCTGTGCAACGGATTGGACACCGAATACGTTTTGAACCCATTCTGGATTGACGTTCATTCCTATCCATAAGTACATGGTAAGACCATTTTCTGAGAAGAAAAAAGAGGTAAATATTAACTGAAGCTATACACCATGTAGATATCTATTCCGCATTTGGATGTCCAATATCGGGGAGTTGATAAGGCTGTTCTAAATATAATCTGACACACATAGCCAAGAAATACAAAGAGGAATAAAATTTGTGGTAGACACATTTAGTACCAGAGTATTACTTTACCTAGTAAGTAGACGCCGTTGTCTTTTAATCTTTCATACGAACATCTGATTGCCACTGGGACTGCAGTTGTATCGACATCTAATTCATGCTGCAGAAAACAGTGATTGGTTTAACGATATTGATATCTACTCATCGGATAAGTTACACGACATGTATGTTCAAAGGGGTAGTTAGTGGGTAACATAAGTTCGGCTTCTTATCTTCATTCACAACTGACTTATAGTCACCCAAAGGCGCCAACTGAGGACGCTTGCTTTTTAAGCCTGTTTAATGCAAGAGGGCGCTTCAAACCAATGAGTGACATCAGTTTTCGGGTCGGTAAAATACAATGCACTACACCCACTCCGCTATTAACAGACTTAAGAGTTGTATAGTATGTATTGTATACATCAAATCTTCCGCAAAAAATATAACCTAGTCAGAGTGTTACCATATTAGCTTGCCCAAAAGATTCCAGGGGAAGTTGTAATTGATTACAAGCAAAGAAGTCGATTTTGTCATACTACTTCAGGGCTGACACTTACTCTAAGACTCATAGCTCCCAGCTAAATCGATCAAAAAATTGTTTCATTCATTATTCAATCCATGAGATTTATTAAAGAAACAGGGAATCATAGGAGATAGGTCCAAAATGGTGGCTGCCTTGAATTGTGGCTACCGCTACAATCCTGGGATTTTAAAATTGTTTGTTGGGGTTATTTGGATACTTTCAAATGATTTAAACCAAACACATCCTAAATTAAGAGTTAAGGAATTGATGTATACCTATGTTATTCCAGGCTGAACTTTTTCTTTAAGTATCAACATATGGAGGATTTTTTAAAACCAACATGTTACTAGCTCGGTCTTCTCTGACATATCAAACCAAAACATGACAACTGATATAAAGAATATTAAAGAACGGGGTCAAAGGCACTACTAATACAGTAACACTAGCAAAAGATTTGAAGAACGAAAAGTATCAATATTTTATCTGTATTATGTTTTTTTTAAAAAAAAATCTGCATTATGTGACAAAAATACATGAGCGAGGGTGAGTGATCATACAGAAAATCACCACACCGCAATATCACAAAAAATACTTACAAGAGGTAGCAGTCTGGGGTAGAAAAAGACAATACTATCGATAGCACTCATAGAATTGACCAGGTTCATGAGGTAACTTCGGTCATCAGTCAGAATCTCTGTACCTGGAAATGATGAGTTTCGGATAAGATATGTTCGGGTAAGTTTTACTGACAGCGGTACCGTTATTAAAATTGATACCGCGAAATTGACCTTGCCTCTAATATGGACCCAGCATCGCATTTCTCACTAGTTACTCAATAGGCAAGAACCGAAACGCTATCTTTAGGTCGAAATACCACATCTGACACTGATTTCATACAGGCACCGGGGCCTATCTGAGAGTGGGTGAGGCACTGACCACAGCTGTAGGTACACACCCGCTCAAACACAGTGCGGGTGCATGCATCATGCACTCAACCTGCACCTACACACAACATTTGTTCTGTTATTTGTTTTCCATAACTATCAAAGGAACATTAAGTAAGATGAAGATAGGGCATGGTGTTGTCTCATATATCCTAAAGTTTTGTGGCAATATTAAATGTTTTTCTGTCTCTAAAATTACATTTAATGAAGGGCCCTCTCTGGGTCCATTGAAACCTGCACCCTAATAATGTAAACACAGGTGGTTTGACCCCTCTTCCGGTCAAAATTACCCATCCTCCTCTACTCTGGCCCCAGTCTACCAGTCATCATGTCCCATTCCGAATCTTGGCTATTATTACACCCCTGTGCTGCAGTTGCCTATACCTTCAGCATTGTATGTCACACTTGGTCAAGGTGGTGCATAACATGTAAATTATGTCACCCTTGGCGCTTACAACAAATAGGTCCGCCGAAAACTGAAATTACTTAGCACTTATAGGACGAGTTGCCGCACGGAGCGTAAATAAAGGACGAGACCGCAGGTCGAGTCCTTTATTTACGCTCCGTGCGGCAACGAGTCCTATAAGTTGATTATTATACATGCCTAGTTTTGCATGCAAAACATGCTTAATTAAAGATACATTAACATAATTTGCCATATCTGGTGTTCGTACAAGAGGAATATAACTATAGAAACAGTTGAAATGTTGGAGAAAGAAAGCCCTCGCACACGGCAAACTTGCATCGGCAACCTTGCGCCACCAAACTTGCGTCGCCATGACAACGCGCCGGTAATGTACTAGTCCAATACCATGTTACAAGTAATGTGCGGCTGTCGGGGCCTCAGTATTGAATGTGTGTATAATAATTCTTTTATTTTTATTTATCTATATTTTTTATTCACTAATGGGGTGTAATATATATGGAACAAAGCTTGGGGGAGTGGGGTAGATCTTGGGCTAACGCCGTCTAACTTCCCGCACTCCCTCGGTCACTAATAAGTGTACAGACTTCCCCCTTGCTATGTTCCATCTATTTCCCGATACAATATTAAACTTTCATCTATAAAGTAATTCTGTTGATACTAGAAAATAGTTTTCTTAGTTGGGAATAGTTTGAGTTGGGAGTTTGAGTTGGGAGTAGTTTGAGTTTCATTTTCAGAAAATTCGGGTGGCATTTTAAGTGACCATGCTTTTGTAATGGTATTTCTAAGAATAATCGGGAATCATATTACCTCCTTGCAAACATGCACTCTTGATGATGCAGTTGGTGTAGACAGGGAGCAGCTTCATACACTCGGGTAGGATGAGTTGTCCAGGTGCAGATTGAGATGTACAATGCTTTCTGTAGCAAGCCAGGATGCCCGCACACTGGTTCATCAATGATTCTCGCACTTGTTTCGGTGTTGTGTTCAGTGTCGCCCGTATAGCTGTGGATAGTGCACGGTTACAACCATAAAGAGGGGATTTTCGAGTAAGAACACTATACAGTGTTCTGGATTACATGTGAATAAGTTATACATTGACAAGGAGCACCGTAAATATTTTCAAATTAAGGGTGATTAATAGTTTTGATCTAAAAAATCTAGATATATTGGAATCACGGTTAGATCAGCTAAAACGTAAGAAATATCAATAATCAATAATCTATCGAAACTTGAAGAGATACTGGTATATAATATAAGGAAAATATTGCGACAGAATACTTACATGCTTTGGCCATGTAATTGACAAGTGTGTCTAGTTCACAACTTCTAAACAGATCAGCTAACTGGGAGCAGCAGTTGAAGGCATGATTGATAACTCTCAATCTTCTCTGACCGCCTATGGTCGTATATAGAACTGCCGCCTGCAAAAGAACGAATACAAATTGTTAGGATAAAAACATGACCTATTAGACTGAACATAGAATTTCAACAGAAGAGTGTGAAAGCAGAATATTCCAAAACATATGTAAGACGATGTATCGTCGTGACTCTTGCTACCATTAACAAAAAAAAGAAAAGAAAACGAATATTCCAAAATAGGTGGTACGAACGCCACAGTGAAAAAGTCGTAACAAGGGTTTACAATCAGCAGGTGACTGGCTGTATTTAGTCACGTACCACAGGAAAAAAATAGTTATTGAAGCGTAGTATGTACAGATATGAGGATGTGACTACCTGAAGGAAAGCACCGTCAGCTTCAGTGAGTTTGTCGTCGTGTTTGATTTCCATAGAGATTGCCTTGTCACAGTCCACCGACGCTAGTTCTACATCAGTAGTGTTTGACATATAGAAATTACCTAAGAAGTCCACAGGACGAATACCTGCAAAGATAAATATGCATCACCATCTTTGTATCAAATGCAACGGAAGAACTTAAAAGCTTCATTCAGTATGCCAGCCAAACCCCACACGCAGACCACTAGGATTCAATGCCCTATGAATTCTTTTAAAAAGTTAAAAAACAAGAATTACAAGCATAAGCTTGTATAAAGCGGGCCTTTAATTATTCGAATTATATATAATATAATGTAATTATAAGTAAAAATTAAGTATATTTTTTATTATAAGTATAAATATAGGTCGATTACATAATCATAATTATAATTAAAAATATGAATATATCAGAGTAAGGGGGTAGGGATGTGGAGAGGAAAAGTACCATCGACCATATGACAACTCATAAAATATCCTCATTTCATTAGTAAATAATAAAAATATGTATCGTCGTGAAATAAATTTCTCATAGGTATACCAAATAGCAGCCAAATTTAGCAGAATTTACTAAATGTGTACAGCTGCCAGTTGTGCATTTTCTGAAAATCTGACCCACATACATAGTGTCTGGAATCCGTGAAAAAATGTTCCAGTGTTAAATTTCCATAAAGAAAATTATCGATCAAAATGCAATCTTAAAATCGCCAAAATCTCTTAAAAAACTAAACTAAAATGAAATTCGTGCAGTAATCCATTTAAATACAACCTTGATACATCATGAGAAAGCCATTTTGAAAGATATATGACCCCCTTTGCTTGTACAGACCTAAAAATCTTTCGCCGAAATTCCAGATAAATTCCACCGTTTGGAACCAATAATTTTCTGCTCAATGAACATCGCCGAATACATGACTCAATAGTAACCCTATGGGTGTCATCGTCGGCACTGATATTTTTCTTGATAATGACCAAAACTTTTCCAAAAACATTTAATATGATAGATTTCAACGTGTGGACAAAATATCCACCGTGAAACAAGCAAGTTCTCATTTATTTTCGTCATTATTCGGCGTGCAAATCGTTGCTAAAATTGTCAGCCATCTTGGAAAAAATCGCCGACGACGCTACCCATACAACTCTATATATTAGAACAAAACGAGGCGGAATATACCTAAAAATGACCATTTTGAATCGGTAGAAGCCTAAATTCTCTTTAAAACATAACCTAGAGTGATATTACTGCCTTCGAAAATGTTTATTTCCAGCAAAAAACGGCAGTTTCATCGAAGAAATTGAAGGGTCAGATTTTCAGAAAATGTACATTTCGCCTTCACCAATGTTCTCAAATAACTCGAATTTAAAACAAAAATGAGCTTCAAAATACAGTTTAGCATAACAGAATCCATGTGATACCAAATATACTCAGATATACCCGATATTCTTCATTTTCCAGCCTAATTTAGGAGAATTTCCTAAATGTGTAGAGCTGCTAATTGTACATGTTCCGAAAATCTGACCGTCTACCTTAAAACTTAAATATTATGTTAATGAGCCTTAAGTGCAGGTCACGTGACCCTTCTACGTTTTAACTTTAAATGGTTTATAGCTTAAAATGTAGACATTTTCTGACAAAATGGCCACCACTAGACCTTCTTTTTGGAAAAACTCTAAATAATTACCGATTTTGAAATGATTTAAGAACTTAATTTAGCTTTTTGCTCCGATTTTACCAGTTCTAGGATAGGCAGATATGTATAAAAGGTGGCGGCAGCCTGCTGGTCAGTCAGTAGACCAGAGGACTTTGTACTGAACAGAACTACGGGCATTTTTCCATTGATCTGGTGATCATTGGACCTTTTAACCTGGGTTTCTACCCCTACACCTAGAGATTTGCTGGACGATTTTCAAGACTCTTCTGTATCAACCAACAGCCTTGTCCAGCCTCTAGACATAGGATATTGCTGAGCCTCTACCATTACTACTGATCCATATGGGAAAATATTCAACGACTTTCTCCGAGTTTCACATAGGACTTCACATCTATATCATGGACTTCAAAATTTTCAGTGGGCTTCACTCAAAATTTTACATCACCCTTCTACCATTAGTTTCAACGACTGGAAATATCAAAGGAATTGAGGTCTTCACCTCATCTCACTGGAATTATTCAAGTTGTGCTTTACAGGATCATTCTCAAAGGAATTTGCTCAGAGAATGGATCCTAATTATGAGATTTTGAAAAATTCTCAAATTTGTGTGTGTGTGTGCCAAATGGATGTACGAAATAAGGGCTTCTAGCACTCAAATGGAATTTTTATGTGTGTGTGCCATATGGATGTACGAAAAAGGGCTTCTAGTACTCAAATGGAATTCCTTGAAGCATGGAAACCAGTGGAAATGCATCTTCTTACGAAGTGCATTGGACTTAAAACTGTAAGTTATCTCTAACCTCCACACCTCCACTAGCTTTCACTGCATCTCACCTTATTCCAGAAAATTTCGACAGTGTGCACAAGTACATTGTGTGTGCCAAAGTACATTGTGTGTGCCAAAGTACATTGTGTGTGCCAAAGTACATTGTGTGTGCCAAAGTACAGTGTGCACACACAAGTACAGTGTGCACACACAAGTACAGTGTGCACACACAAGTACAGTGTGCACACACAAGTACAGTGTGCACACTGTATGCACACACAAGTACAGTGTGCACAAGTACAGTGTGCAGAGTGTGCACGCACAAGTACAGTGTGCAGAGTGTGCACACACAAGTACAGTGTACAAGTACATTGTGTGTGCCAAAGTACATTGTGTGTGCCAAAGTACATTGTGTGTGCAAAAGTACAGTGTGCAGAGTGTGCACACACAAGTACAGTGTGCACACACAAGTACAGTGTGCACACTGTATGCACACACAAGTACAGTGTGCACAAGTACAGTGTGCAGAGTGTGCACGCACAAGTACAGTGTGCAGAGTGTGCACACACAAGTACAGTGTGCACACACAAGTACAGTAAGTCCAGTACAGTATGCACACACAAGTACAGTAAGTACAGTACAGTGTGCACACACAAGTACAGTGTGCACACTGTATGCACACACAAGTACAGTACAGTGTGCACACACAAGTACAGCGTGCACACACAAGTACAGTATAGACACAAGTACAGTATAGACAGAGAAGGGGAGAGAGAGGAGAGAGGTGGGGGGGGGGGGGGGGGGGGGAGAGAAGGAGGGAGAGAATGGGGGGGGGAAGGATGGATGGAGTGATGGATGGATGGATTGAAGGATGGACTGAAGGATGGACTGAAGGATGGACTGATGGACCGAATTAATTTTTTTTAAATTAAATTTTTTTATTTTTTTTTAATTTATTTATTTTTGTTTAACGGCGGCCTAGATACAGTTGACAGACCTATAAACAGAATCGTTCATTTGGGACTTTAAGTAAGAGATATATTAAGCTTCTTATCCCTTTAGTTACTTTATATGATTCATTAAATAAGATTTTAAAGATGTTTATCCTATAGCTATAGGATCGTTGCTGACAGTACAATCGCACATAGCCTCCCCTCACGCTAAGACAGCTCCGCAGACAGCTGAATGGGCTGAATCCCCCATTATCGCCCACTCAGCTGGGCCAACGAAAACACCTTTAAAAGTTATTTAATGAATTATATAAAGTAACTAAAGAGATAGGAAGCTTAATATGACTCTTATTAAAGATCCCAAATGAACGATTCTGTTTATAAATGAACATTTCAAAGGAATTGGAAACGTTTATTTTCGGAAAATGTTGTGTGCTGTGTGTGCACGTGCACACTGGACTAGGTTTGGGTGAGCGATTTTCAACTGAGAGGGATAGCCGAGCGGGTAGAAGCGCTGGTCTGCTGAGCGCAGGGTCCCGGGTTCGAACCGCGAGAGCGGACGGGAGTGATTTCTTTAGGCAAAGCTTATATAAGGGAGAGAGTGAGCGCAGTAGGCGTCCAATCATTGGGAGCGGGGAGCAGGGAGCGGGAGGAGAGAGAGAGAGAGAGAGAGAGAGAGAGAGAGAGAGAGAGAGAGAGAGAGAGAAAGAGAGCGGGAAAAATATTTAGTTTCCAGGGCTGAGAAACCATTTTTAAAAAAATAAATTCCAAGGCAATTTACCCATAGGAACGCAGTAGGGGTCCAATCACGCAATTACGCAAAGAGGAGCAAGAGGAGGAGAGAGAGAGATAGAGAGAGAGGAGGAGTAGAAAGACACCACTTGTCAGTCCTAGACCTTTTAGTACAGAGTATATAGAAGGCCTCTGGGAAGGATTATAGGAGGAGGAGAAGGAGAGTGTTTGACGACGAAGTAGGGGTCCTATCACGCAATCGTACGCAAAATTACCAGTTCAGCTGCAAAACGCAGCACCAAGCCCTACCTATGCCTACCGAAACCAGAACTAAGCCTACGATAAGCTTACATATCAGTTATAACATGGGGGATCTGTGAGTAGTATATATCGTTTTAGGATTGCAGCGTAAAGTGATGGCTCCCGGCGGACCTGTATGTCGACGCGTCCCGTCAGCCGCAATTGCGCAGCACTCGGATTTCCCCTCAGATCTAAAGGCAACGTTGAAGGCGCCGATCGTAGTAAGGGCAAGTCTCGGGGCGACCCAGTCCTTAAAAGCGGGACGAGCCCGCTTTAAAAATCAGCTTGTTCAACAAACAGCAAATTGCTATATGTATATTGTATATTTTATACCAAAGGGAGTTGGCCGATGTCATTAATAAGTGACGTCTCTAATACTATTTCCGGTTAGGATATTGAAGGAGTGCAAGAAAAAGAGATATCAAACAAGTCAGAAGTTGGAATTTTATCAGTTTCTTTTTTGTCGTGGCTTAAGGCACTAGAATGTGGAAGCAGAATATGAGTTGCAGTTTAGTTTTTGTACTATTAATTCAGCATTAAAAACACTCCTGCACCTACCATTTCATAAATTCCGCCTCCTAATAAGATACATACGTCCATAACGAATCATACAATAACCTAACAAAAAGTTTAATTTGGCAATATTCAGTCAGGGTAAATACGAACCTGTGCTTGTGCGCACTCTCATGATGGTGTCAAAGGCAATTGGTCTTGAAACATTATTTTTCAGGTCTTCTAGGAATCTATTTCCATCTAAATCAGCCTGAAATACAACAATGAATGTGGCTTTAATTTTTGCAAAGAACAATATATAAATGTATTACATTTTCAGGGGTAAATGGTCTCATACCATTCAACTTTAATGCATAATAACTTAATAACATTTACACTAGCAGGTCTTCCAATTAAGCCTGTATGCTTATTTTACAACAACAAAAAGAATGGACGGCATCAACGAATCAGTTCACATTGGTAAACAACCAAGTATTGCCCCTTTGGGGGCAAGAAATGTTGCGCGTAGGCCCATATTAATTACCTATTATATCCTAAAAACTATCAGGATATTAAGATGTGAACCAACCTGGAAGTACATATATCGGTAAATTTGTCCTCCAGTGAGTCTGGAAACTTCTCCTATAGAGGCGACATCTATGTAGAAATTGGGGAACAAGAACAGGTCAACACTGCAGCTGGTGGCAACGCACTCCTGACCCAGCTTGGTGTAGAAATTGGTTTGCGGGCTGAGCAGGGTCTGAAATCAAATACAAAAGAGAAATTAAAAAAATGTTCAACATAACTTCTATTTTGAGCGTCATGATTGTATCGGTCAATGAATACATGATGGTAGTTGTGTATGAGAAAGGGAACTCCCCTGAGTCCACACCTCCCAGCAATGTAACAGGACTATGTTGTTTCGGAGGAACTAGGAAATATTGATACTCTTTGCACGTCAAACACTTATTTGAACCGTATTGAAAGAAACTCACACAGAATTTAAATAACGTACCTTTTCTTTGTCGGATCCAAGGAGTTTCCTGTCATCCCTGTTCTTCAATTTACCAGGGGCTTCAGCAATTGGTAGGGAGGAATGGAAAATGAAAAGTTTGCCAGCGCAGTCTGCCGCCTTCAGAGCGTCCATACCGGCCTGAATTACAGGCCCAAGCACAATCTCTGTTTCTCTACTGTCACCAAACATGAGTGGAATCTGTTCCATGAGGCTAAAGTTAAAATATAACAGGACATATAATAGGAATGGAAGTTGGGTGGGTTACATACATACATACATAGACTTGCCGGCTAGCATACGAAAACCAACTGTAAGGTTTAAAGGAATGGAGATTTCAACTAAAGTAACTACAACTACAGTCTAGCTACAACTAGAGATTGTGTTCTGATTAAATTAGCTCATTTGAAGGGAGAAAATAGAACTCCGGATTTCCGCCAATCACCTGCCAAGTGACAACCCTGCCATGAAAATCTAAAGTATTTCCATGAAGGATTTTTTCTTTGCCATGGCTTTATATTTTTACATTTATCGTTTAAAATATGAGGCATTTTTAATTTACTTAATCAGGTGCCCATGTATTACAAAAGAAATTACCTATCAATGACAGACTCCGACTCCTCCAGTGTGACAAGGAAACCATCCAACAACGGAACAAATACATCCTGAACATCTGACACAACTAACATCTGTGGTCGAGCCAAGGAACTCTGTGAAACAAAAGTATCATCTGATATATCTATCTCCAATAGCGAACTTCCATACTTGCTACAGAAATGAGTTATCAGAATTTGTCTACTTTAATTATTCGCTTAAGGGAATAACTTAGTAGTAGATACAAACTTACCTTTATATTAAAGAAATACAATTGCTTGGCATATGTGACGAATCCTACTCGAATGTTTGAATGGTCAACACCCGTCTCTCTAGAAATGTGTAAAATGTCTTGTTAAATAAAATTAAGTAATTTTTCGAGAAATCTTTATACAAGCATAGATGTTGGACATATGTAAACTTCTCATGTGTCTATATGTACTTAGTGAATAATGCAATGGGAAAACATGGATAATATACACGTATTACGTACATATAAATTACCTATACGTGTAACAATATACATGTAGGCATATGTAATCATACCCACAATAATACTTGTAGATATAAAGGTTTGCATTGACACATATGTTCATAATAGTTCACATAATAATATTCATAGTCTAACTTATTTTACTCATAGTAGTACTCGTAGAAGTACCAATTAATTCAGTTCCAGTACCAATTAATTCAGATACAGTACCTGTAGAATAACCTATGCATACATGTATATACACAAACGTGTATACGTACATACATAGTTCCAGGGAGATGAAACGAAACTAAGGGAGGGGAAACAAAACCAAAGTTATGGCAATAGTGTAGGCCTACTTCCCATGCTAAAAATAATAAATCGATAAAAAAACCCACGAGAAGTATTAAAAGGAGCAGACAGTTACAACGATCGTGAAAGGAAAGAGAATATTTACTTCGGCAAATTTTGCAGAACTTCCTTCATATTTGCACAGAGCAGGTTTACTAGACCGCTTTTCACGCTATTATAAGATATATCCAGCATGAAAATGAACGCAGGTGGTTTGGGTGGCTTGCCATTCTGTTAAAGAAGAAAAAAAGAAATGTAGAGTTAACAGCCTTCATGCGTATACTCACTATGGTAAACATTTTTAGAGTATCTAAAACGATTTTTAACGTTGATATTTTGTATTGATAAAGACAAAAATTCGTTAACGGGAATAGGTTTGCAAATTACCTTGCAATAGTCTTTCGTGGCAACAAACTCATAGGTTCCAAGAGATAGTTCTGGCCGGTCATAGCAGTCAACCCGTCGTCCAGTGTGATCAAGATGATTGAAATATTCTGGAGGAACTGCGCGGGGAATAGAAAAAACATTTTCATTAAAATCCAACCCAATCCAATTAATGTTTTTTTTTCCAATCCAATTAATGGCGAGTATCGAGTCAATATGGCAAACATGGTTACTTAATAATCATAAACGGGAAATAAAACACATCGGCCTTACTCGTAATTTCAAGTATAAATCAAGAACTTATACCTTCTGTAGAACAACCACAGAAGCAACATTGGAACCTTCTCCCGCCGTCGATAAACAACATATTAGGGCAGATGTAGGCTTTACATCGGTTACATCGAACAGGCCCGAGTTCTCCTAAATCTACAACTGGTGGAGGTATCTGGAATACCAAGCATAATATTAAGAGATAGGAAAATGTGACTCCCGACTCTAGAGTGTATATTATAATTATATGTAAATACTTATATAATATGTATATATGTGTGTTATAGATTACAAACCATTACAATGAAATGTTAATCTTCATGCGTATAAAATAATTTTGAAATATGAAGATGCGTACCTCTTTGGGATGTAACCGAGCGAATGGGGAGATAGTGACGGCAAAGGGAATTTGGCTTTGCTTCAACATGTCCCCTGTGCATGGTACGTTGTACATTGTGGATCTAATGAACCGTGGTATTGAATTTCCTGAAATACCAATAAAGTGGATTATGAAACACGAGAATTAAAACAGTACAAGAATAGTTTCAGTATTAAAGAAAAAATCGATACTGTTTACTGCAGCATAGCCAAGATGCACAGCTATGACGTCATATTAACTTGCAATGGGCCCCATGTATACTGTCCTATACGCATAAGCACACACAGGTATGGTATACACAAACAACTATTTAATTTATGTAGTTGTACATAACTTATAATGTAATTTAACATCTAACTTTAGGCTCATTTCCTACCAATTATACACAATGCGTGACATGTCACTGTACTTGCAAGAATGGATTGTATATTGTCATATTATTTTGTGTATCGATTAATAAACGTTTCTAATTAAAAAAAAATTACAATCCCCTATTGTAATATCTAACAAACACCGCTGCTATTACAAACCCGCAATTACATAAATTCTGACAATAACAGATGTTACTATAAACCTATTGCAACTACCCTATACCTACTTCGCTGAGCGACGGATCACCACCATTGTACTATGGTAGTGTAAAATACAACGTCTTACAATTTTGATTGACGAAAGTCTATGGGACGAGAAATCACACACCCATTATGAGTAAATAAAGGTTGAGTGATTCATTACAAAGAAATCTCGAGGCACAATGTTTACATGAAAAAGTTTTAAAAAAACATACCATTATCTTCGTACAGAACATTTGTAGTCACCAATGGAGGAACGGCACCTCTCTGCCCTGTTTGGAACACAACTCCCTTATTCGCCTTGTCGTCTTCAATGACTTGGATCTGAAAATGAAATTGTAGAAATGTAAATAAGAGAAATCTAAGAAGTTTCCCAAAGGATTGTTTTATATCATGATTAAAACTGTCTATTTCTAACAGGATATTCGTATGAGAGAAAATAATGTAAAAATAACCCTTGAAAATTCCGCAACATTAGGGTAAAGAAGGAATGGAAAAATAATTAAATGACAGGGAGACTTCGGGAGTTACAAAAATGCCACTTCCAATATGTACATGGGGCAAATTCGGTGATAAAAAAATGTTTGATTGTAAAGGGCCACCCATCTCGAGACTAGGACTATGAAGCATTGGCCATATTTTTAAAACCTCATCATGATTGGGTTCAACTAACAGATTCGTTTTTATTTTAGGTTTCGTTCGAAATGATATTATGTGGGCAGTCCACGGACCACTCAGAAAACAGACCGACATAACATATCGAAATTTTCAGAAATGCAGTTCATGTCTTCCAAGAAAAAGTACAAACGACGAACATACACCAAAAGCACTAGGTTATGCATTAATGAACCGACATGATGTTACAAAGTTTGAAACGTCCACCAATGAGAAATAAAAAGATGGATCCTGCAACGCTTGGGACCGTGAGGGTTCTGGGGTTTAGAATAAGGGAGATTACCACATATCCCGGAAGCACTTAGGTACATTACAATTGTTTTCTATTAAGACAACCTACCGGTGACCAAACAAACTGCAAAACAAACAATCCCAGATTAATCAATGTCTTCGGTGAATCATCTCCAGACTAGACAGGTTTAATCATTTGAATTAAGGTTGGGCTCATCTGTGTGAATAAATTAACTTCAAATGCTTAACACAAGTTCACTGGGCGCGGACTAGCCATTCGCCACATCGCCAATGGCGAAAAGAAAATCCATATGGCACAAGAAATTTCAATTAGGATATTTGGGTTTCGCCACAGTGGCGAAACAAAATATCCTACATTCCTATCAGACCCGACGAGCTCTGTAACTGGACATGGGCTGGAAAGTGTAAATGTATATAAATTCCTTGAGATAGAAATAGATGATAAGAGTTAATTTTAAGAACTTCATGGTAAAATAAACCATATTTTCAGATCGAGAGTTAAAGCCATGCCAGAATTATACGGATCTTGTAATAAAAATACTTTATTACTCATTCATAAAAGTATGCCAATAATAACTGCCAATTATTGAATATGGAGATCTATTCTATAGCTCGACAGCACAGAGCTACATGCAAAAATTCTGCATCAAAAATAGTACTAAAATAACCTAAATATACTAACACTAATTAGATTCATAAAGAACTTTTAAATACATTCTCTTGCAACAAGAATGGAGACCCGCCTACCTACTTTTATCTGCTCAACAGATGACAAAAATGTGGACAACAGAAATTTAAGCTTCCACTCCTTCTGCTGTCAAATATGTCTTGCGAAAAAACTGATCAGATATCTATCCTTTTAATTTCTTGGTATTTGTAATCATCTTCAGATCTATGCCCAGGTAAATTATTAAACTACTTATATATCGATGTCTCCCTCTAATTTCTGTTAAACTGCCTAACACACAAGGGTCATTATTAACAGTCTGAATGGTCACTTTCGGTCAAAATGATAATTAGAACTCTACACTTGACCAGGAAAACTATTTTAATGCAATCTAATCCATCAACTACCTCACATTGTATCATAGATACACTAAGATAATTTATCCAAAATATATATAAAAAATTGTTTGTTCTGCAGTTTCTGTTTCTGTGGCCGGCATATCAATGAAGCAAGGTGAGACAGAAAGGACAAGGTGGAGAACTGATAGATGGCAAAGGGGAGGTACATGACAATTACTTACCGGACTGGGCATGTCATCAGGGTTTAGTTTCCTCGGCTGCTGCTGTTGAACTGGCATTTGCCCTGGCATCTGACCTGGCATCTGCCCTGGCATCGGCATCTGCCCTGGCATCGGCATCTGACCAGGCATTTGACCAGGCATCTGGCCTGGCATTTGACCAGGCATCTGACCAGGCATTGGTGGTCCACCTGCATATTGGTTACCTCCTTGGCCAGGAGGAGGAGCCATATTACCAAATGGCCCACTCGGGGGAAGAGGTCCTGATGCAGGCGGATGTCCTACCATGGGTGGGGCACCCATGCTATTGGGAGGCATTGCACCAGGCATGGATGTTGGTGGTGCACCAGGCATGGGAGGCATACCTGCTCCCATAGGTGGTCCACCCATTCCATAACCTCCCATTGATGTAGGTGGAGCACCATATTGTTGTCGGATAGGTCTTGCTCCTGTTGAACCGGGTGGCATTCCAGGCATACTAGAGGAAGGGGCTCCCATACTTGTAGGAGGCGCTCCTATGCCCATGGACGGTGCACCACTTGTACTAGATGGAGGCATGATGCCACTGTGTGAGGGCGGAGGCATAGCACTAGATTCAGAACCTGCTGGCGGTCTAGCACCCATTGAACCAAAAGATGACGGGGGTGCACCAGGCAGCCCCATACGTGGAGGGCCACTGTTGGTGCTGTGTGGTCCAGCCATCGAGAAAGGAGGGCCTCCCATAGAATTGGGTGGGGCACCTATTTGGGGAATACCACCCACAGAGTTAGGTGGTGCTCCCATAGAGTTAGGTGGTGCTCCCATAGAGTTAGGTGGTGCCCCCATCGAGTTAGGTGGCGCTCCCATAGAGTTAGGTGGTGCTCCCATGGGTTTAGGTGGGCCACCCATAGAATTGGGAGGCATTCCCATAAAAGTTGGTTGACCACCCATTGATGTCGGAGGTCTGGGCCCCGACAAGTTCATTGCTCCCATTTGACCGGGTAGCTGAAATGAAAATATCAAATTTGTTGTAGAAAGTTGAAAGCACAATATATCACTCCCAAAATTATTTCGATTATAATCGAATGTTAGCAAATGTTACAAAGTGTTGCAACTAAAACATGTAAATCACTTAATCAATATAGCTATTGCTGTTTTGATTCTGGGGCAAAATCTTTCTTTCTTTCTTTTCTCTCTGAAAATATGTTCTACGTTAACTACTGACTATGTAGCATTAACTGATCTAAGCGATATTGTAGTAATGAGAGATTAAAAGCGGTTTATTTTTTTCAACTTTTCTGATTCTCGTGATGAAATGTATCAAACTGCTGTGAAATTCTCGGCAATAAAAACTTTCCTAAAATGCAAAAACAAACCAGCACACTTACTTGGTTGGCATTGGGCTGAGGTGGGAGTGGTTGGCCTGGACCAGGAGGACCTTTCATGGGGGGTCCTCCCACACCACCGTACTGGCTGCCTGGAGGAGGGCCGTACCTGAAACACAAGGACAGTTTCAAGATAAACAACAAGTTTACATGCGCAATGTCTCATCACAAATCAAGAAGGGAAAGCATGAAAACCATAAGGTTGTACGACAGCTATTCAATACAAGATGGCGCTTTACAGAAATACAGTGTTGCATCATTACATCATCAGCAACACCCAGATTCCATTTCAACCTTTTCCTCTTTTCTAATCTCCTCTTTCATAGATAGATAGATAGATAGATAGATAGATAGATAGATAGATAGATAGATAGATAGATAGATAGATTATTATATATATGTGTATTCTTACGCCATAGTAGGACAATTGAAAAATAAATATAAATGGGTGTAAAATAAAAAGTTATAGTGTACCACTAAATCGTTAGTTCATAATATATGAACATAGAATGATATGAAGTTACACCAGAGAGATCATAAACATATTTCCAGTATGTGAAATGCTATTTCTTACCCAGGCTGTGGGGGGCCAGTCCCAGGACCATTGGTTACGGCTCCAGGGGGCGCACCAGGCTTCATTCCATATCCGCCTGGACCTGTCAATCACATCTACATGTCATAGTCCAAACTAAAATCTGGGTATACTAAGACATTACTAACAAAGAAAGTGTATGCTAGTGGTTTGATAATAAATAATATATATTTATTCTATTAATGGCACAATTTGGCAAAGTGATTTCTCGCCATATTAGGCGATTAGACACTTGACAATGATTTCAAGAAATGCGATAACAAATTATGGGTACGGTACTGAAATTAATGGGTACATTGCTAAATTATAAGCCCCCCCCCCCCTCTCCTTCCAAACTCCCCTTTTTGTATTCAGTAAAACTAAATACTAAAAGATTGAGTTCACGAAAACAGATAAGTATGACTATGAAACGCTTGCTTCTATCATAAATAAGGCAAGCAAGGTCGACCTTTTTAGATAGGATGAAGTCTTATTTTCATGCTTGGTCGCCCAACAACACTTTTTATAATTCTTCAAAATAAGGTTACATAAACTCAACGACACAAGTGCTATTGACATACTATTATAATCCCCGTGTCTTGTAGATGCTAGTGTAGTTAGACACAGCAGTGGATAGAAGACATGCTGCCCGTGAGCCCATAATTTTCTCATGCTAATGAATCTCTTTATTTATTACAGCCAGTGTACTTTGTGCCAGCCTACCAATATTCCAATTGTCATTTGCAAGGATGTTTGATGTTTGCTGTATAAGAATTCTAAATAATTAAATAAAAAAAATCCCAACCGCAATTTACATACGGCAAATTCTAAAAAAGAACTCCGCAGATCAAAGTAAATGCTCAGAAAATTCAACACAGCAGTGCTAGTCTTGCTATCTTATCAAAACATCATGACATAAGGCTAACGTAGCCTACTCTCAGCTTCCTTAATCAAATTGTTGATTTTTTAATATACTTATTTATAGAACGAGAAATAAATACTGGAAACACATAAAATAGAAGAGAACGCAGATTCTCATTAGTCATAACAATCATAAACTAAATTACCTGGAGGTCTATTTGGCTGCGGGTTAAGTCCATTGTTATACATTTGAGGGTTCTGGATCGGGGGCTGGCCCATGTTTGATTGTGGTGGCCCTCCATAACCCTGTGGTGGGGGTGGACCTTGCCCATACCCACCGGGCGCTTGATTATACTGTGGATGCATCATTTGGTCCTTTTGTTCAAACGGTCATCACCCTTATCTGGAAATTACAGAAGCGGAAGGTAAGTTTCAGAAGCGGAAGGTAAGGGGGCTTGTAACTGATACTTTCAATAATTCAAACACATTTAGATTTTGTATAAAAATGCTTCTAGAAGAAAGATTGCATTGAGGTTGGTTGGTTGACTGCTCTGAGTGCTGAGGGTATTTAATTTTTGGTGATTGTCATATAAATCAGTTTAGTATCGTACTTTATTCGGTGATAAGAAATGTAAAAATTATGCCAATATTATCAGGAGGTAGGCCTAGGTTAGACAGCCCACCCATTCACTCGGCAATGTCAAACAATAACAAAGCTACATAGGGGCCTTTATAAGGTATTATGAAATTTTGGTGGGAAAAATAAATCTTACTCAAATTATTTAATGTCTATTGATGGACTATAATAACTGTACACAGCTTAATGTTTCGAATCATATGAAGGCAAAAAAAGATAACTTTTGCCTAAATTCTGGAAATAATAAGCTTTTAAATAATTATACCAAAATGTGACGCCGATCACTTTTGACAACTAAAATGTCACGCCGATAACTTTTGACAATTGATTTTCCCTTATTTGGTTGACATTTGCTTTTAAAATTTATATTACAGAAAAACTTACAGTAATTTGGGGAAATATTATCTTTTCTATCCATTCAAATATCAAGCAACATACATATCAATACCTCATTATTCCAGCACTTTTCACTTTAGCCTAATTATTTTCTCACCAAAAGTGATGGAGATCACTATTTCCTAATACCTGATAAAGGCCCATAGATGGTAACGGCGATGCTATACCATATTCATCCATATTTAATTCTATTTTATTGGGACACATATTCTGGGTGCGTATTATTACTATAAGATTAAAGATAGCAATTGTTATTGCTAGGCCTACACGAAAAAAAGTTTTACTACCCAGTATTATGACAGTAATCACCTTTACTGGCTTTAGATTATCCTAGTCAAAGAGATAATTCGAGAAACCTTTACACCGACTGACCGAGGTTGCATCGTCATCATGGTCTGTTTATATTGTGTTACGTGGTTATACTCATGACATGACATAGCCATAGACTAGTAGTAGTAGTAGGCCTACGCCTATCTCAAAAAAGTTCCGAGTCTAAATTAATTGATAACGATTCAAAGACAAAGTGGACAATCTTAGCCCTGGTCTAGACTATTTATTATAGGCAGTATGTCGGTAAGCAAATCCTAATTTTCACTAGGCCTAGTATTTGTGTATTTGTAATGCAGATCATATGGAAGGAAGGGATGATGTTGGTAGCCTACACACGGGACAAGGTCCAATATCGCCAGGTACAACATTAATTTCTAGAATCAGATAGGCCTACAACTTACAGAAACTTCCCGAATAGTGCGTAAAAGAGATGGCTGTAGAGTGAGCTTCTAAATCCAGACGAAGCGTTTTTATCATGTAATATCAACAAAAGTACCCGTACCGTACGGTATGTATTGAAAATAGGACTGTCAGTGGTCAGTCTCAACACATTCAGCCAACCGGTGTTATTTTGGCCTTCTCTTGCAGTCTAAATACATTTTACACAGACTATCCAGTTAAAAGTGACATACGCAGTGTAAAGAGATCACAGTCTTTTAAATAAGATAATATGCTCACCGATTGTAGCTGAGCTGATGGCTTAATTCGATATATTTATCCTTCGTGAATTTAGTAAATCTCCTATTTGCCACGTACTGAGGATCGTCCGAAGCTCATGGCCACGCATGCGCACAGCTGCCACGTTGACGGAAACGCAGTGCATGATTGGAACATGGCAGCCTCCATGGTTTACACGATGTCGCCATGTTGTATTCTCCACGTCAGTGCAAACCGCAGCTTTACGATTGCGTTGCAGCAGGCCCTCTACGCGGCTCTGACGCTAAGGCTTACAGCACTCAAGAGGCTGTGCGCGCCAAGTTAGGGACTAAAACTTAATTTTATTTAAGGTTTCCCCCGCCGAAGGCGGTACGAGCGCCGAAGCTCGTACTGGGAAGAATTTGCCTGCTGTAGCAACGTCGGCGTTCAGGGTATAAATAGAAAACACAACTCAGCATCCTCCCACCTGAATTTCAGACGCATTCGCGTACACATCGCGGTGAATTTACGCTCCTGCAAATTGATAAAAATCGCTATTTCCACTAGAAACAAATTGCCAACAACATGAAATTCAGAAAGGGCATGCTTTTCTACCCCTATTTATGTGTTAATATCAAGCTCCGGCGAAATGATAAAAAACACTATTTCTAACCGAAATACATTGCCAAGATGTCAAAATTCAGAAAGGGCATGCTTTTCTACCCCTAGGCCTATATATCCAATTTTATCAACATTTAAGGAAGATATGAGGGAAACTGCACTGCCAGATGTGGATATCCTTTTGTAAATATAGGCCTACCGTATGCCGTACAGGACGCAATATTGTACAGGTCGTCGTGACGTGTTCTAATTTACACAACGTTACGTTGTTAGCAACGCACACTGCAGACCTACTTGACGACGCTTTTTCCCGCGCTGGACGGCCAAGGAATTAGTTGGGGGAAACCGTTTTCTCCTTGATCACAGCCAAAATTTCTTGTTTAAAGATTTTATTTACTGGGAGGCATTTCCTGCCACTTAGGCCATCACTGGCTTCAGCTGAGCCTAAAAAAATGGCTAGAAAATTATTTTTGTTCCAGCATCAGGGGCAATACTTTTTGACAGCAGTTTCTAATTGCCAATACTATATATTATAATATCCCAAAAGTTCTCCGTTTAATTCCAGCGAGTTTTTGAGAAAATAGGCATAATGATTCTGGCAGTGCAAGCATACCGGTATATAGGCCTATATGGGGCCATGCAATCGCCTGGATTCATTTTTCACAGCAAATTTTACGGTAATAGGCCTACCGTACCATTTATTATCTTTTATTAGATGAACTTTGAATTTTGGGTCATACCAATGGGTTTTTATGGGTTCCAGATTCAATTTCAAATTCAATTTAAAAATATTTACTAGGTCTAGAATTAAGTGACTGATATATCAATCAATAGGAAATAATGTGCCCTAGGCCTATAGTAGTTTCTATTTGACCCAAGATGTCTGTGCATTATTTCCTGAGTTATTTGGAAAAAAACTCTAAAAAATTGTTTACCTTGACCTTGACCTTTATTAGGACTTTTGCAAATAACTTGGAAAATGATGTAGGCCTACTGACATCTTATGTCAAATAAAATCATTTTTAGGGCACATTATTTCCTATCAATTGATATCAGTGACTTGATTCTAAATCTAGTAAAGAATGTTTTTATTGATTAGCCTATTTTATTTATTTTTACTTTTTTTCCCAATATGGAGAACTAAATTTCCTCAGTGGTTACAAAATGGAAATTGGCAGATTCAGAATCAGGAGATTCGGGAGATTAAGAATACATCAAAAACCATTGGTATGACCAAAATCACATGCTAGGTTCCACAAATAGCATGATCAGATAGGCTATTCTGCCCCTGGGCTATTAAAAATGAAGCCAGGCCATTGATTTCATAGGCTTTGCTCTGCCAGAATCAATGCTGAATTCCTCAAAAACTGGCAAGATTACATGGAGAACCTTTAGCATATTATAATATAGGGTATTAGCAATTGAAATATGTTGACAAAAAGTAGTGCCCCTGTTGCTGGAACGAAAATCACTATTTTGGGGTAGGCCTACAGCTGATCGATGCCCTAACTGCAGGGTTTTCAAATGGGCCCAATTTTCGCCGTCGAATGGGAGGATACATGAAGTAATTCAATAGCATATAGTAGGCCTATATAAATTATCATTAATTCAGAGTTATCAAACCTCCCACCTTGGTGGGAGATCTCCCGTTGTATTTGACAATTTGGCAATTCCTCCCGTCCTCCCATTTTCAACTCAAAATCTCCCACCTGATGTGGAAATCACATATTTCCTCCTGCAGGTACCAACCACAGGACAAAGGCAGCATCCTGTATTTTCTTCAAAACTTTGACATGATGTACAGCAAAACCATTGATAAGAAGAAATAATTAACTGTCAAGTCAGTTCAATGAGCCATGAATGCACCATTTCACTCCTATAGTTTGGAAAAAAAATTGGGGGTGTTGGGGGTGTTGGGGGGGGTGACCCAAGAAAAACCAGCTCAAACCAGCTAGTGGCAACTACTTGCTTCCTCCTCCGGTTAACACTTTCATGGAGGTCATCCTTTTAATCACACATTGACCATAGTTCTCAAAGCTTGTCCAGGAGAGTGTGGGCCCGCTAGAGTTGATTCTTTGGCTATTTACTTCTCGATTATTTTGTTTTAAATTTATAGTATATAACCCTACAGCAGTACCCAGCACTTGTAGTGGAGGTAGCACACCCTTGTGAGTGGGACAAACTAAAGGACTGGGCTAGGACAACGGCGATGGCGGCCGTTGGCAAGGATGGCAGTGTTGCCGTGAAAACGATGACGGATTGTGTAAGTGTTGCTACCAGACGCTAGGTTGTAGCCAAAGGCCTAAACTGAGTATTCCATGCGTCGATAGACATTCTCACCGGGGAAATTATTGAATACAGGTGCATAAGGAAGGGCGTGGTAGAAGAGCAAAATCGTTGGACACTAGTTGTCTGGGCACCGGTTCTGATTGTAAATTAGGTCATTCTAACTTCTTCCAAGGGAAGAAGCGGGGGGTGCCGAAGGTCCAGGGAAAGTGTGCCCGCTAGATTTCTAGAGGTTGATTAGAGGTTGATGCAGGTAAACTCTTTGGCTATTTACTTGTATACATATATGGATTCTTTTTCTCATTTTCAATGACTACCACCCTCCCGCCCTGCTATAGATATGATTTGATATGCATTTATTTTGGTGACTGCCCTGCTTCCTCATACATTTGGTGTGGGCAGCAGGACAGACAGGTGGCGCTCATGGTGTGAGTGGGACAAACTGAGAAACTACCCCATGGATTATTACAGACTGTGTAAGTGTTGAGAACAGATTACAAAATCACAGTAAACTGAAGTGTAGGAAACATGTTGCAAGGACTGTTTTTTGGTATTTAGAAAAATTCTCACCAGGAAAAATGTGACAAAAATGACTGGAGAACTGACGGTGCTGCTACTTACTTGATGGACGTGAGTGGGCAGGTGCACCAGGTTTGATAGAAGTCATTTAGACTTTTTCTGGGGGAAAAAGCAGAAGGGTGCTGATGGTCTAGCATAATCAGAGCATGTAAATTCCAAACTCTGTAGAAATTTATCAACTTGACAAAAGTAGCCAGCAACTTTCTATCTTACTTCATAGCTATGAAACCGGAAGTGTAGGTGCCAAAAGCACCACATCGGAAATTGTTTTTTTCTACCTCTTTTACAAGAGAACACCCAATCTCAGAATGCTGCTATTGATCAGTATGTTGTAAAGGATCAACTAGAAGTATGGCTCTCGATGCTTTATTTTGGAGTTGTTGGAGTTTATCTGGAGATTTTTGGTTAGAATTGTAAAAGATTACATCACCTTAGTCAAAATAGGGTAGGATCTTTGTGGGAAATAATTTTCTGGCTGATGTGTGAGTATCATCAATTAAGTATCCAAGGTATTTTTATTCGGGGAGACAAGTTGATATGTCAGTTACGTTGACATGATAAGTATGGGGAACCCTGAATTCTGGAAGAACATCTTAAACTCAGGGGACAGTATTACTTTGCACGTGGCAATGTTGACAAACCCAGCTTGGTCGGTAAGTTTTGTTGGTGGTCTGGGAGTCGGCACGCTTTGTTCTGGTGGTCTGGGAGTCGGCACCTCTTGTGTGATGTAAGACAGTTCACGTTTCTAATTGGTTAAGTGATAACACCAGGACGGGACAGGTTAGATATGTCACTGCAGACTTAAAAACTTTCATGCATGACAGCTGCCATGAAAGAGTAAACTAAAAGTACAAACTAAATGTGCCAAGAGGGCAGGCTAATTGAAAAGTTATTTAAAAAAGGTTAATTGAATAAAAGTAAATTTAAAAAAAAAAAATTCTAAATTTTAAAAGGAAGTTACAAACTATTTATCCTAGCCTAGCTTACTACTTTTTTGTTTTTACAACAGACTTTTTTTTTTTTACGAACGACTGACTTTTACGACCAACTTTTTTTTCGCCCAACTTTCAACTTTTTTTTTTTGACCAACTTTCAACTTTTTTTCCGACCAACTTTCAACTTTTTTTTCAACCAACTTTCAACTTTTTTTTCAACCAACTTTCAACTTTTTTTTCCGACCAACTTTCAACTTTTTTTCCGACCAATTTTCAACTTTTTTTTCAAAAAAACTTTCGACTTTTACGACCAACTTTTTTTTCGACCAACTTTCAACTTTTTTTTTTGACCAACTTTCAACTTTTTTTTTCGACCAACTTTCAACTTTTTTTACGACCAACTTTCAACTTTTTTTACGACCAACTTTCAACTTTTTTCAACCAACTTTCAACTTTTTTTTCGACCAACTTTCAACTTTTTTTTCCGACCAACTTTCAACTTTTTTTCCGACCAACATTCAATTTTTTTTTCAAAAAACTCGTTTTTTTCAACCAACTTTCAACTTTTTTTTCCGACCAACTTTCAACTTTTTTTCCGACCAACATTCAATTTTTTTTCAAAAAACTTTCAACGTTTTTTTCAACCGACTTTCAACTTTTATTTTCGACCAACTTTCAACTTTTTTTTTCTACCAACTTTCAACTTTTTTTCCGACCAACATTCAATTTTTTTTTTCAAAAAACTTTCAACGTTTTTTTCAACCAACTTTCAACTTTTTTTTCAACCAACTTTCAACTTTTTTTCGACCAACTTTCAACTTTTTTTTCGACCAACTTTCAACTTTTTTTACGACTACCCTCTCCCTTCTTCATCCTTCCCCCTACTCTTCTCCCCTTCCCTCTTCTCACCTCTTGCTTTAAGTTATCATTTTCCTCCGTTTTAACTCCATAACGCCACAACGATTGAATACTATTACTTATGCCCTAAAAACGATTGAAAGCCCATACTTCAATTAATTCAGAAAGTTCAACTGTTTATAAGTAGATCTGATCTATCTGATAGATATCATATTAAAAAATGCGACTAGTATCATGTACCAGCAGTCAAACTTATACATCTGACACCAATTGATATGAGGGGAATATGAACTGGACAGAGGAAAAGGCTGATAAAAATGACATGAGGGCAGCTGTATGGTCGACCCGAATTGGGTCGGTAGACCCTTCTCAGGAATGTTAGTAAAAAAACCGATTTCATGCTGTCTTGTTTTTTAAAGCTTTTATTTATTCTGGGTAGATCAAGTCCCAAAGGGTATAGGGCTTTTCACTTGCCCCAGGATTGGTGATTTTATACAGAGTGCAAGAAGATAGAATATACAATGTACAATCGGGTATTTCATACAGTGTTAAACAGCTGATAAAATTGACATGTAGGAGTGAACCATATCAAGTTTCCTACCATCAAGTTTAATCATACAATCAAAGGATTTCCTTGAGTTACTTTTTATCAACTTTACTTTTTTTGTGTTCATTGATGGCCAATACATTGTGTCTCTTGCAATTCTTTTTTGTTTCTCTGTGCCCAGATGCCCCACATGCAATCTGTCCATCATTTCTGAGCGCATCGATGTAGGCACAATAACTCTGCTACCTTTAAGCAACACCCTATTTATTACCAAAATTTCATCTCTAAAGCTAGCATATGCTGGGCATTGCCCATGTTTCCAACCCTCAGTAACACATTTAATTACCATTTGTAGCACTTCATCCCATACGTGGCCCGACTCAGACTGAAAGCAAACACATGCAAGTTTGGAGTTATCAAGGATGGTTTAATCAGGGATAAGTTGGTGACGGGCCTGAGGCATACTAAAACGGCTCAGAGACTATTGGAGCATGATAATTTAACCTTGGAAAGAGCAACTTCCTGCCGTTGGCATCTTCAGGAACCCCAAGTGACTCTAGGTAGTTTTCTAGTTGAAACTTATATTTCCTCCAGTTAGTAGACACAGCGGAGCCTGTGATCACCAATGGAATGGGCGCCTTTATGCCCTCCATTTTCACCTTATCACACATAAATTCGACCAATTCCTGGCACCATGTATTGATACGACATAGACACAACACGAGGTTAGCTCAAGTGATCGTTTATTCCAACTCTCCTCCAGGGGCTGTCTATAGCCTGTGGCACCACCTGGAGGTATCTTATACATTTACATGCATAGTTTATATGGTTCACAAGGAGTAAGGATTACATCTAGACATTGATTAGGAAGTAATTTAATTTACACCATTCAAACAGATTGGCTAGGTATAACTGCATATTTTGATCAGATTGTTTGTAGATTTATTCGAGTAGTAAATGACAGTATCATCTGTGTAGAGAAGGTATTTGACAGATTTTAAACAAGAACTGAGGTCATTAAAAAAGAATTGAGGTCATTGATAAAGATTAAAAATAATAATGGGCCTAATAAGGGATTGATAGTAGTTAGGAGAGAGGTTGAATTATTAGCAATTGTTTTTCCAGTTTATTGAAAAGGTAGGATTCCAGCCAGAGAGATACAATGTTCCTTTAATACCAATATGTGTTTTAATTTCTGGAGAAGAATTTCATGATTTAGTTCATAGAATACAGCTTACGCTGCTAAGTCGGGCCCATCATCCAGTGGAACTCCCCCGTTCCTTGTACACCGAACTGCTAAGTCGGACCCCTCATCAGGTAGAACTCCCTTTCATAGACCGTTTCAGCGCTTTCCACTACGGTCTCCGGGGCACGCCGACTGAGGTAATCAGACTCAACCAGGGTCTGACTAGCTCTTCCATGGCTCCTCCCTCTTCCTCCATATCCAGCAGGATGCCTGCCTTTGTACTCATGGTTGAGTCTGCTCCTTCTTACCTTTCCCATGGTCTGTTGTTGTTCTCTTCTGCTGGATCTTGTGTTTCCCTGCTGCTTGAATCCCTTGACCCGTCTACTTGGAGGCTTTGAGCACTGTGGTGTGTTTCCTGGCCCATCTCCTCCTCCATCTCACCTGGGTAGAGCAGCCCATTTTGGTCCGATGTATCTTCAATCCAACTTCATTCTTACAAACTTTCCCACACCCACAGATTCTGGAAGAATCAGTGGTCTGTCTCATTGTCCGTGGTTGGTTCCGTTCTTCTCCGTATGTATGTATGTATGTATTATTTTTATTTCCGTTATTACATATACAATTTCCTCGGAAAAAGGAATAAAGTCATATAAATTCTTACAGACATAACTATCTGGACATTCCAGGTCTTCCAAGTCTTCCTACAAGTGGAAGGAGGATGATATTCAATGTTCATTTAGCATTTTCGAAGATAAGATGACAATATATTTAAGAACAATACGTGTACATAATAAAGCCTATATGGGAACTGCTTTGAATACAGTTCAAGTAGAAATGACAATATTAGCCATGTTCCAACATTAAACTTAAAATTAACATACATAATATTTTCATTGTATTATTCCATGACAACTACTTATTATGCCTATGAGACAGAAATACTCTCTCTCTATTTTACTTCAATAGGAGCTGCACTTAGGTTTATTATTACACTACTAGATTATACATTAATATTAATACATACGTATATTTAAGTGCATTATAGTAAAACCATAAGTTGCAATATGGTATAGTGAAGTCACATATCACTATTGAGTGATTACTTATACTCCAACTCACATGAGGGGGGTTTCATCGCTTCTGTGTTTGTATTTCAACCATAATTCTTATTACTAACATTGTTGTAATTGTTATAAATCTAATATAATATTCTTTTAGGATATGTTGTTGAAAACAAAAGTTTTGAATTCTTTTATACATTGATACGATTTACCTTTTAAAGGTAATTCATTCCAGAGTTTTGGAATCTGGTAAATCAGCGATTTTTTTACCCGTTCTGTATGAGGTTGGGGTAATAACAATACTTTCCCATTTTTATGAGACCTTAGGTTTAAATTCTTCTTATCTACAAAAGCATCCTGGTTACTTAATTCAAAAGCCATATGAAGCGCATGATGCTTCCTTCTTGTGGCCAACATCTCTCACCTTTAAATTGGTTGCCATGACAACCGATTTCATATTTAAGACCGGGATTTCAGAATGTGTACCCCTCCAAAATGATAGAGAATCCCAAAATCTACCTATGTATCATCACAATTTTCCCCTTACCTAATCTCACTACCCGGCCGTGATTTCTAGCTCGGTATAAAGCCAAACACTCTTTTTTCCAATGTCAAGTCTCAATGTCAAATATTACCCCCCACCCCCATTGTGAAAGTATATAATCAATATAACCAGCAAATCTTATCGGAGATCATTTCTATTCATTTCGATGGGCAGAAGGCCTCGCGCGCGAGCATTAAAGCTGAACAAGGTGTCCGAAATTGAGGAGCCAGCTGCACTCACCTCGGTAGCCATCATACTTATAGCGAGCCTAGGCTAGGCGGCGCGTTTAAATCCAGCGCGTGCTAACCGCACAACTTAGTATAAGGCTGAACAGGATTTTTGCTAGTCCATTCTTATAGGGATTGGCCTTATGTACATAAAATAATGGCTTTCCATAGAAATATATTGTTAAATCAGTGGTTGACTTGGGTCGGGCCTGGGCTTTGAGCATGGGCAATATGCTCCCTGGCCGGTCACAGTGTTGTTCGCTCCACATATATTACCATCATCGTTACTTTACTATGGAATTCTGTGGGTTCGGCCTACCACTGGACATCTACGTCTGTGACCAGTGTTGCGTCAATGTCTCTAACATTGCGTGCTGTCATGGATTCAGTTCAGGCTTGGTGTACAAATATTCACTAATATGAAAATGGACAGATTATCCCCAATAATCGGTATCGAAGCTAGACAAGTAATCTGGGTATCCCAGTGACAGAAATGTTAAACAAAGGAGGATGTTCGTCTTCTGACTTCATATATAAAACTTTTATTCACGATCATCACATGCATACAATTAATATGATAGCAATCAAGAAAGGGGCGTAGCCTCACAGAAGTGCTCTTCCTGGTGGCCCTTGGAAATGAAAATAAATAACAATAAATAATTCTTAAAACTAACAATCATTGGGGAGAAATTATCCTAACTGGATAATTTCCCGTCATTAAACCCAAGAGAGGCTTGAGTGCGGGCCTCCCGGAAGCTGGCACCCCTGGTGCCACTCCACCCCTGACACTCTTCCGGTTCCTCCTGTGCCTCTTCCACTCTCTCACCTCCTCCAGTCCGAGACAGACGTGGGTTTTCAAAGTTTGGCGGGGCCCATCCTGTGATGGCAAGCACAAAGACCAGGAACGGTCCAAGAGTAAACTACAGACAGTTAGCAGGCGCTGACGAAGAACTATTAACACCTGTCAAGAAAAATAAGAAAGACTCGAACAAGAACTCTAGAAATAACCCATAGAAAATGGACTCGGAACCAATCGACTCAACGGAGGAGGCACCTGACCACGAGGATGACCACAAGGATGGCCACGAGGGTGACCAACCGGAGGGCTCCCCATCTAAGCACCAGGCTAAACAGGGGAACCCAAAAACTAAAAGTAAAAGTAAAGCAAGAAACACTACAACCAAAGTGGTGGACAAGTTTTGCGATACAATACTTGAGATGTCTTGGGTGCAGTCCACACCTAACACGCACTATCAGAGAGAAGTTCACAGGGAGCAGGACTCCTCCAGGCAGCGCGGGCTCAAGCGGGCTCAAGCGTCCTCGGCGCAGGAGTGAACACAGGCGACCACGCTACCCGTCTCCCGAGTCGGGCAGGAGGCACTACGACAGTGATACCACTTCGGCCTCAGGCGCCACATCCTCATCCTCTGACTCTACCCCACCTAAGAAGAAGAGAAAGGGAAAGAATAAACGAAGAAAGTCTTCAAAGAAAACCCTGGATGAGTTACGCCACCCGTTTCGCCACTACTCGTCAGACACTGACTCCTCCGCCTCAGGCTCGGACAGCCTCCCGTCTCCCAAGCACTTCAGGCGAGCACACAAACACCAACGCCTAACAGCAAAGGCCCTAGAGCGCCAGTACGGAGGAAGGGCAAAAACCAAAGGTAAACACGCTATGATACATACACCAGAAAACTCCCTCCCAACTGATCTTGCCACTCGACTGAGGGACGAGAAACGGGACATTACCATAAATGAGTATTACTGCGGCTTCGCCGCTATGTGTGCCCTGAAAGCGGAGCAAGGATCTACCCTTCAATGTATGCTAAAGCACTTGTCAGAGGTGGGGGAGGACGTAGCCATCCACAGCTGGAGAGGCCCCCTCCTCTGGTCCCAAACTGTGGTGGACAATGTCCTGGATCGTAAAGCTAAGTGGCGGGACATACACTACATCCAGCAACAAAGGGCTAAAATCAGCTGGAACCATCGGCCATCATCACTGATTAAGCCCAAGGAGAAGAAAGGCTCAATCTCGGTCCCATGCCCTTTCTATAACTCAGAGGAATGTTCCCTATCGGAGACACACGCAGAAGGAGTTATAACCCTATTACACTGTTGTGGCTACTGCTATTACAATACTCGCCACAAGCAGTACTTTCACACAGCCAAAGGCTGCAACAACAGACGAGCAAATGCTGGCAGAGACGGGAACAATACCCAGAGTAATACCGACCGCTACAACAAGCCCAAACGCGACTGGCAAGGCCCATACAAGCCAAGGGACTCATCAACACCTGCCCCTTCCTCCGCCAGCAGGTCGCCAAAAAACTACAATGCTTGACTGCACAGCAGTCAAATAACAAACGTGAGTTGAACACCTTCCAAAACTTTAATAGCCTACCACCTACCTTCATCGATTCTACTACAATAACAAAGTCTCAGCCAACCGCTCCCGGAAGGAGAAGCCATGCTGCTTCCGTTCCGGAAGTAAACAACCAAAATGGCCGCGCCACTTCCGCCCAAGCCAAAAGCGTGCTCTCGAAGCCAACGCATTATGTGAAAAATACTAACTGTGAAAGAACACGGCCACACACGGCCAGGATTAAACTAACAAACGAACTGTATGAACCAACTGTGACGGTTGGTCAAGTGAAACAAACCACGAGTGAATCTAAATGCAAAGAAACATCGGATAAATCCCCACCACTCGCAAGTGCCTCAATTATCGCCCAGTCGGACTCAGTCGAGTCTGACTACAACCTCCCGTACGTGGACGAGGAGGCAGAAGTACTACAACAAGAAGTGATATTGCAATCGGCCGAAGGTAATTCAATCATAGACTCCCTTACTCGAATGAACCAACTTGTCTCCGAGGATAAGCCGCCTCCTAACTATATGTTCAACAACTATGGTCAGTGGCCATTCCCATCGATCTCACTACCATCAGAAATGGCCAAGATATACGAGGCAGTGCGGGCCGCAGGCCTACCTAATTGGCGAGGTGCCAAGTATGTGTTGCCATCAAACATGCCTATAGCTGCATGGAAAAAGGTCTCAACTGGATACTCGGAAGACCAGACTATCTTCAATGGGATCCTCTACGGTTTCCCATTACAGTATATGGGTGGCCCTCAGCCGCTACAAACTGGAAATACCAACCACCCATCAGCTATAGCATTTCCAACCCATATTGCAGAATACTTGGATAAGGAGTGCTCCCTGGGGGCAATGGCGGGACCGTTCACCAGCCCCCCATTCGTACCCTGGTGCCACCACAGTCCCCTTATGACGAGACCCAAGTCTGACAATAACAAACGCAGAATCATCGTGGACCTGTCCTACCCTGACGGTGGGGTTAATAAGTGGGTGCCCAAAAACTTCTACAACAGAATACCAGCAGTCCACACACTTCCTACAGTCACCATGGCAACCGAAATAATCAACAACCTAGGTAGAACCGGAGTCATAATGTCAGTCCTCGACCTATCAAGGGCATATAGACATTTCAGTGTGTGTCCACTTGACTGGCCCCTACTGGCTATTCAACACGAAGGAAACACTTACGTGGACAGAGCCCTGCCGTTCGGCGCTAGACTCTCAGCCTACATTATGCAAATGGTAGCCTCCTTCATAGTGTGGGCACTAGCAGCTGCTGGAGTGCTGTCATTGATGTATCTCGATGACATAATCCTCTTGGCCCACGACATATCTACCATGCACCGAAACTTTGATAAAACAAGACTACTTCTGACTTCCCTCAGTCTTAAAATCGCAGAGGAAAAAACCCAGCACCCCTCGACGAGGGTGCAGTGGCTAGGGATAGTCCTAGATACAGGCAACAACACCATGTCGATCCCAACTAACAAGCTCACCGAGATTAAAACATGCTTGGAGAAAGCGGCAAGCATGAGAGTTGTGACGACCAAACACATGCAAAGCATTGTGGGGAAGATAGCCCACTTAGCAAAAGCCATATGACCGGCTACCTTATTCATGCAGAGACTCCTGACTGCTCTAAGAGAGGCCAAGGGAGGTCCTATCATCATCACCAAGTCAATAAGAGCAGACTTGGCCTGGTTTAACAAGTTCACGCCGGAGTACAATGGAGTCTCGATCATCCCCTCCAACGTTGTGGCCAGAACTATCTGGGCAGACGCCTGTATGACGGGCGGAGGAGCAACCAACGGAAGCCACTACTACTCATATGTCTTCTCAACACATGATACTGCAGGCAGAAACATCAACCACTTAGAGGCACTCAACTGCCTCGCTGCAGCAAGGACACTTACCTCAGAAGCTGACAGAGGCCTTACTGTCCGAATTTGTTGTGACAATCAAGCGGCAGTAGAGGCATACAAGGGAGGGAGGCCCAGAGATCAGACCCTCGCCGCGTGCGCTAGGGCATTCTGGTTTCTGTCAGCACAAAGAGAAATCTCATTCCAGTTTGCTCATATACCAGGCACACTAATGGACCTGCCTGATGCCCTATCTCGAGCACACACCTCCCCCAAGTTTAAGTCAAAAGCTGATAGTATTATATCCCAACTTAATTTACAACATGCAACCTGTCATGCAAGTGCACTTACCATCTGTGATTTCTTGTAGGCAGGAGACAGGCGGCCCTAGAGCTTAAGGCTAGGAGCAGGAGAGTCCAGTCACACAGACCAGGAACCAACGCCAACAGGGAGTCTGCCGTACGCCTGTACATCTCCTTCTGCATGGCCCTCGGCCTAGACTACTCATCACCTGCCCCAGCTCACATCTGCTGGTACCTCGAGTACCTCGCAGACAACCAGCTTAAGATAGGCACCATCGTCAACAATCTTTCATCCATCAGGACGTTCTTCCGAATGTCTAGGCTAGACGTGTCCCCCTTGCAGGATTATGACGTCGACCTGGCAGTAAAGGGTCTACAGCTGTCCCTTAGGCACACTCCATCGCCAAAGGCCCTAGTGACCCCAGAAATGTTCAGGGCCTGCCTGAAGACGGCCGAGTCCTTTCCCAACGTACAACAAACAAGGGCAGCCCTCGTGATAATGTTTATGGGCTTTATGAGACAGTCCAACCTATTTCCGGCCACTGTCAAAGCTTACGACCCCACCAGACACCTGACTCTGGGGGATGTGACCGTCGATCCGACAGGAGTCACTCTCATGCTCAAGTGGAGCAAGACTATGCAGACATCGAAAACACCAGTGGAGATTTACCTACCTCAGAAGGAGGGAGACAAGGCATGCCCACGAAGGGCTCTTGCCAAGCTCCTCCACCTCAACAAAAACAAGCCCAGGTCAGCCCCCTTGTTCGCATTTCCCGATGGGAATCCGATCACTACCTCATACATGAGAAAGCAGTGGGCCGCTATCGTGACCAAGACAGGCTATGACCCAAAAACCATCTCCATGCATAGCCTACGCAGGGGAGGAGCCTCCTACGCATACCACCAAGCAGGAGCCTCCCTTAACGATATCATGGCACATGGAACGTGGACCTCAGACGCGGTGAGGTCATACCTGCGCCCATCTAAAACCTCCAGGACCTCAGTCCATAGAGCCCTCAAGGCCCTATAATCTTTGGGGTGTACTGAGATCCTGAACGAACTGACTCTAATACTACAACCTGTCTACTGTGTGGGATGTGTGTGTGGCCCTACGGCCCGACATCCATTATATAACCTCAACAAAACCATCAACTGCCGAAAATTTACCCCACTAAGAATAAATAAAATCTATTTCAACTCAATAACTGACTTGTGTGTTTAATGGGGGAGAAATTATCCTAACTGGATAATTTCCCGTCATTAAACCCAAGAGAGGCTTGAGTGCGGGCCTCCCGGAAGCTGGCACCCCTGGTGCCACTCCACCCCTGACACTCTTCCGGTTCCTCCTGTGCCTCTTCCACTCTCTCACCTCCTCCAGTCCGAGACAGACGTGGGTTTTCAAAAACTAACAATCATTATAGTTTCATAATAACTATTTTAAAAATGATATTATCGATAAAAGATCATAGAAGAGAGTTACAAGTCCTAATGTTAAGCGAAGGTCCGTGCAATGTTCTTAGATATTATTAATTTTGCAACATTTGTCAAGTCCGTGCAATGTTTTTAGATATTATTAATTTTGTAGTATTTGTCAAAGTCCGTGCAATGCTAGTAGATATTTTAATTTTGCAAAATTTACTGAAGTTCATTTTTGGGTTTATATTCTTGGATAATGTGTTGACACGGTGATTCATCACTATCTGGCTGGTGACAGTGGAAGTTCAGTGGTCCTTCTGTTCCTTGGTGTCATTGACATATCCAAAATTGATATTTGTGAGCAAAAGAATAGATATTCCCTTAGAAAAGGGCTTGAAGCCATCATACTTACTTTAGGCTACGTTTATGAAGTTTATTTGATAAAACTATCGTTACTCACGAAGAATTATCTCACACATAGTTAAAGAACAATACAAAGAGATTTGGTAGAGTACATGTTTATTACTGATAGCGAGGTCGGTGATAGTGGAAATACCATGTTAATTTATTATGTTCTTGCTACGAAACCGAAAAATGGTTGACA
Source organism: Sthenelais limicola (assembly GCA_942159475.1). NCBI lineage: Eukaryota > Metazoa > Annelida > Polychaeta > Phyllodocida > Sigalionidae > Sthenelais > Sthenelais limicola. The sequence goes on along the minus strand of OW804095.1, from coordinate 53,630,592 downwards.
GAGAAGATAAACAGAGAGAGGAATAGAGGATAAACAGAGAGGGGAGGGCATACGCAGAGAGGAGATGGAGAGAGAAGGATATAGTTGTAAGGAGAGGGGAGGGAGAGGGAGGGAGATTAATGCATAGACTTCAGTTGACTTCATCTAACTTTTTATACTTTCGAGCGGAGGGAGCACGGAGCAGCACTGATTACGCGTGTATTTAACTGATAACTGATATATAGTTACTGATCACCGCTGATTTATTATTGTGGATACAAATACATGTACATCATATACGACGGGAGAGCTCAGAGAGACCAGTAAACTGATATATGACATTCTATGCTGAACATTTAAATAATCGATGGTTAAATATTAAGGGAGATGGGGGAAATTGTGGGCAGCAAATACACTGAAGCAATAAAAGATCTAGAGATCAGCTGAGACCCACAACAAGACGTTTGGGGCACTGGTCCATATGTTATGAGGCCTATAACCCAGTGACTATGCATAATATTGCCTCACAAAGCACATGCTGATCCACAAGGACGGAAATAGTTCCAGTCTCTTCCCAACAATTTAGTTCTATTATATTCAAGAAGTCTTTGCACTTAAATGGACTTATTAAACACTGATATATAATGATAATGTTTCTTTCCATACAGTATTCACCAAAGTTAATCAATATGGCATACTTTCATGACTATTGGCCATGCTCGTTCTGACAGCTCGCGTAAAATGACAGGAATAGATCAATCAATGGTTTATATCAATTCAGATGTATGGATCAATTGGTACAAAGTAGTCATCTTGCTTTGGCTGTTGCACAACGCCTCGTTCTGATCTAGCTTGTGGCATATCTTCGTAAACATGCCGCACGCTTCCAGATTTGCTTTTTAAACTCTGATAAGTCCTTGTCTTGCCTGTATCTTTTCCGTTGCTTTTTCGAGGAGTTGGGTCTATATAATCATATTCCCCACTGTCATTTAAATTCTTAAGTGACATATGATTCAGTAATTTCATTGGAGGGTCTGACATCACATAGGCCCCATTGTCCTCGCCTCGACCTGGCCCTCTAACGTACTTGTTTGACTGGGCTTTAGGTTTTTTGTAATTGCTTGGATCTCGTTCCTGGCGAACTTTGCTGCTACGAGCTGAGTGCTTTGTACCACCCCTAGGTTGATGGTTGCTATGGCGATGTTTTGTGCTACTTTCTGGGATTCGCGGTAACGGTCCACGTTTTGATTCTGTACTGCTATGATGGGTATTTTTCCTTCTGCACCTTCAAAAATAGGAGAGCCGCGTACAATTAAGCAAGTTATTATCATTCAAGCAACAAACAATAAAAGTACAAATCTCAAATTTGATCAACTTTTTAAAAAGTAAGTATAAGGTGAAAAAATGTAGAAAATGAGGTAAAAAATATAACCCTAAGGCGATGATTGCAGAAGTGGATAGGTTTTTAATTTGCCAATAATGTTGGTGATGTTTTCATGGAAACTACTGGGTACTTTTAAAAAACACCTTGATCGAGGCATACAATACTGATTTGGAGCTGAATCTCTGAAATATTCTGAGTTTAAACAATTTTTTATCGCGGTGGTGAACAAGACAAGGCTTCTGCGAGAATTCTTCTCGTGGATTTTCCCGCGGCATGGCAACTTAGGCGGGTCATTTCCCGCATAGGGATTTTTTGGCGGACAAGTTCCTTTATAACCTAATGCAAGAAAAAGTCTTTAACTAATCTTATTTTTCTTATCTACATTTTTCTTATGGCAAAGAAACATGTTACAAGTACAATATTAGCCTACACATATCCACATCATAGGCAAATTTCATCAGGGATATTTTTAAAAACAAATATCTTACCTTCTGCAAGCTATGACAATACCGATGATCAGAAGCACTAGTGTAATGCCTGCTCCAGCAGCAACTCCGGCAACTATCATAGGGTATGGAAGGGACAATAACTTTAGATAAAAGGCATGGTTTTAATGTTAGTTATTCTCGAAACAATTCATGAGAATTTGTGTAACGTGTGAGAGGTTATGTTGTGTACTATTTTAATCACTTGCTAATGGGAGTATGATGGTATGGATGGAGCTGTTCTCGACTATAGTGTTCTTGTTCAGGAAAAAAAATGTACATAAATTATATTAAGATGTGGTAGAAAATGCATGGATCCACGTTTCGTCCATTTTGTACAACACCTTAAGCAGAGAGCACTTAGCAGGGAACCCTACTGTTATCACTTCAAGCTTCTTTTTAAAGAAATGGAAAAGGAATATGTGGAGGTGATTCATGGAATCCCTATGACATCCTGAAATTCCTGTGTTCAATTCTTGGGGACAACATCAACTAATGACTTGTGGTAGCGGTGGTGTTTCTGAAGCTCCCATGGAGTTAATTGGCACTTGTTGCATCACTCATTGCACCACTCATTTGTATAGAGCCGGTATTATCTTTTTCCACTATTTCTTACTTAATATACACTGTACAAAAGAAGAGTCCTTAATAGAGCAGAGGTGGATAACTATGTAAACTAAAATGTCAGGTGTTGCTATTGATGTAATCTACAACAATACTTGAATCAGGGATTAGTTTTAGGTCATCTATCTTTCTTATTAGGGAGATTAAGCAACCCACCCTCGGGGCCAAACCCGTCCCTAAGGAATTCCTGAATACTTTTTCCTTCTTTGTTTTCAGCTTAGGCTACATGTACATTATTTCATGTTTTTGGTAATTAAATGGCATCTTGTAAACTCCATAAAATGAAACGATATGGAAACTTTTTCATATTGCAAATAGTGGCTTGGTACAGTTGACCTTATTTGTAGAAGCAACATTCAATTTAATCCAATTAGAACCATACCCATTATCATTTGGTCGTCTTGATTTTTGGGTGGTCGTTGGTTATCGCCAGATTGGGAAGGAGGCCTTCTTGGAGAAGGCCTTCTTGTGGTTTTAACATTTCGTGCCGTTGTAAACGATCCAGAAGTTGTATAGTCGTGTGGATACGCATAATCAGTGTCTGTAATTTAAAAAAAGATAAATTAACTGAATTATGTAGAAAATATTATTCAAAGAGTTGAGAAACCAGTGGATCAAGGTAAGAGCTTACCCAGCTCACAGAAGAAGTTCATTTTCAGGTCACAATTCACATTTGTCCACCTGTAATTGTAGGATCTCGAAGCAGAGAGGCAGATTTCATCATCATCCATCATCCTACGGTAACTAGGTTGGTAACCAGCCCATCCATTATAAGAAGGTAGTCGGGTACCTAAGGAGAACAGGGAAATCATACGAGAAATGATCGTAATGTAGGATACACCCAGTAAATACCTCACAAGACACCACTTGTTAAACTGATATCAAGTGAAAAGCCGAATACTAAGTCAGCTATTTGTTGGATTGACAACTATACGCAGAACAACAAGAAACATAATGAATCCTGTCCTGGTATTATGAACTGCATTTGACTAATAAATTGGTGTTATGACCAACTAGAGTACCAACTACTAAATTATGGAGGATCGAATGCAGCCACATTTAGTGCATATAGGGCATAAATGAAGCTTTTTAAATAACTTCAAAAAGAGTATTTCATATATGGGAACAGGGAACAAAAGACATGGGTACAACATTTGGAACAGTCTGCCTGCAAGAATAAAGTTTATCCAGGAGAGAAAAAGGCCCTGATTTAATATAATTGATCAGATAAAATGATAAACCTATCAACTAGAAACATTTGACTGATTTAAAACAATGTTTCAGGTCCACTGTTCTACGATCCCCGTTCATACAATTACTCCTTACAAAGCTCACCATCATCTTGTTCCCATGCCTGCCTCGTTAATCCAATCCACCATAGTCCCTTCATCTTCTTGGGAAAGTCCTTCAAACGCGGCGGTGGCAAAGTTAAAAGGACACCGTTTTTATCCTGCAATTGCAGAAAAGTATTCTCTGTGTAACATATAAATAATAATTGTTAAGGATTTGGCTGAAAGAACATAATAAACGAACATTTAAAGCTTTTTGAAGTTGCCACTAGAGGGTGACGGGGAGATGAAAACACGGTGATCCAGTAATATATTTCTCGGTGATCCAGTAATATTTTTTTCGATATCTGCCCGATATGTTTAAATGAGTGGCTCTGTACTTCTCTTGCTAGACAGTCCCATTGTACATGGAGGTCGCACCACCGGGATTGTTTTGAATGGCGAATCTGCTGTTCCTTATTGATGTTCCTTCGCTTCTGCTTGTTAGGATTGGCCTCCTTGTCACGGTTGAAACACTTTCCTGGCCTTCCAGCATCATGATGGTGTGACTTCACAGACACATAGCATGGCAATGCTCCGAGCAAATGTGGGTACTGGGCGTTTGCAAAGCAGACGTTTCCTAAAGTTTTCATCAGTAGTGCCAACAACTAATTGATCGCGAATGAGGCTGTCTTTGAGTGTGCCATACTCACAAGCATCTGCTAGTTGAAGATGTATGACAAAGTCATCCACTGATTCTCTGGCCTTTTGAAAATTACAGTATCAAATGGCAGAACCCATTGAATGCAGTGGCCTGGACCTTTGGTCAATCTCCATATACTACTAACATCTTTTCCAGTGCAATCGATTTGTTTAAATCTGATTTTCTCTAGAGAATCACCTGTCATGCATAGGCTTGCAAATGACAAATCATATGTGTAAGAAAATGAACAGAGGACTGAAATCGGAGTAAAGTTGTCTTGAAATTAGGCCTGCTGTAGCATGTGACCCAGATACCAGTTTGAGTGTTTGATTTTAAAATTACAGGCAAGAAAACGGTCCAATTACAACTATTGCTACAATGTGGAATGAAAAATAACAAAAATGAAACTCACGAAGCACATGTCCTTTGCTGCAAACCAGGAGATAGCTGAGTAGTTGAAGAACCCGATACAGCCCATGTTATTTTCCCAGTGATGACCTTGGCCAATACATTTCGACTCAGAGCGCCCTGTTCATAAATCACTTTCTTAATGATTAAATGAAACAATATTGAATGTATATTTACTCTCTTTATCAACTAATTTCTATGTTCTGAAAGTTTGTCAGTGTGCCATTTCTATACGAACAAAATTTAAACTGTTTGAAAAGTGTATGTCTAATGGATACAATTTACAATCACATGCAAATCAAAATTTCAAACTTACTTAGACTGCAGATGAAGTAATGTTTATCATCTGAGCATGATCTCTGTTCCCATTTAGCGCCTTGGTTAAGATTAACTATTGCACAGTCGCCTTCATCTGAATTTGAGGACCATGCCTTAACATCTGCAGACGCCTTCATCTGATCTGAAATTTAAAAAAAAGAAAATCAAACCTCAGCAAGCCACTAAGCCACATGTGGATTATGTGAAATCTAAGCAGGCTGGCACGATCTAGCAATGGAAGATGACATAAGGAGAATTAGCCATTGGCATTGATCATGGAATTAAAAGGCTAAACAAAAAGTCTATTTGTAACCATTATGGACGACTACATGAATAATTGATTAATTAATTTCCACACATATTAAAATGAATACAAACTATATTGTAAGAGTTTGGACAGTGATTCTCGATTTTTAAAACGATTTAGTTACTCGTGGGAATCAGGCTTGCAATCAACATTAGAATTAAAAATAAAGGACCAAATGGCCTCCACCTAGTATCACCTGTATATCATAAACATTAGGTCATCCACTAATCCAGGTTGGAGGTAATCAGGCCAAGAAGGAGCTAGCCTTGCTGGGACCTAGGAAGGAGGACATCCCTATGCATAAATATTTGCATCGGATTGCATAACTGCATTTAATTAATATTCCCCCAATTGTGATTTATATAATTATCCAAACACAGACCTCTGTATTATAATTATATTTGCTTAACAAAACTACAAGGACGATAATTAGAGTCCTGAACTCAACTTCAGCTGTAGGAATTACCTTGGTACTACCTAATAATCATACTTTTATGCATTATGCTGATCTCCCCAATAGTACCATAGCAGTATGGAGGGTTTAATTGTTTTCTTTGTACATACATATGTGCAAGCTTGGTAATGCAGATGCATTGGCCCAAGATCAGTGCTCACTATTATTAAATTACTATTCCTATAAATGACAGACTGGAATAAATCAGGATATATTGATTATATATTCTGGTCCTTGCTGGGCAGACAAATAAACTTGACCAATTGCCCTTGATATAGCACTTATGATAATGGTCTGCTGATATTTGAGAAATGTATAATGCCTACTTACCCATTGCGTCCTCGACGAAGAAGATCATCTGCCGCTCATAGTTGCCACAATACGGAATTGACTTGTCTCTTTGTCCTTGTCTTGCACCCTGTTGTCCTCCAGGGCAAGTGCCATGGCATTGATTGGGTGGGACACTTTCATGAAAGCCATGTGCGTCTCCACAGTGACATAACATGTCGCCCTCCTGTTTTGTAAAAGAAAAAAGAAAAAGAAACATACAAACTTCCATATACTCAGTTAAAGGCAATAGGTGTTTCCTAAGCCATATATTTATTGGGTCAGTCTCACTTAAGTCTTGCATTTGGAGATGAAAAAACCGGAAAATTCAATATATATATATATGTAGGCATTCATTGATTACATTTTCTGAAAATACATGTTTTTCTCTACAATATCGCCAAATATTGGCAGATATTTACGGAAATATCAAAGAAAATAGAATATTATTGTTATTTAACATAGAATCATAGGTCATTTAGTGGAATCATAGGTCAATTTACATAGAATCTTAGGTCATTATATATAGAAATGTGTATGTGTAGAATGTTATAGAGACCCGAATATATGGAAACCTAGCCTAAGAAACTGGTATTATAATAGGGACTGATAGTCAGTTATGACGTCCTAGTGTGTCAGTAAAGTGACATATAATTAGATAATTATATACAAGAAATGCATAGAATTACTAGGCAGGCAGAGGGAATAAATATGAAGGTGGTACAACAGAGTTAAAATGGATCCAAAGGCTGATTAATGAGAAAGAGGCTAAATGGTCATCTTACCTAAGGGATCCATTTTAACTCGGTTGTACCACCTTCATATTTATTCCCTCTGCCTGCCTAGTAATTCTAGGCATTTCTTGTATATAATTATCTAATTATATGTCACTTTACTGACACACTAGGACGTCATAACTGACTATCAGTCCCTGTTATAATACCAGTTTCTTAGGCTAGGTTTCCATATATTCGGGTCTCTATAACATTCTACACATACACATTTCTATATATAATGACCTAAGAAAAAAAAAAGGTGGTACAACCGAAAACTGAAAAATTACGCAAAAGCCCAAATTATCTGGGTCCCTATATGTGAAATAACCTGTCGGTTGAATGTAAAAATATGTCTTGGGCTATGCTGAAAAAGGTCTTAAAGGATAAAGAAAACCTTTAATGAAACTGTAAAGCAGAATGGAAGCTCACAGGTGATGCTGAGTAGTTAGATATGTAACTGAATATATTGATTGTAGAGTGTAAAGGTAGCACTCGTCTCGGAATGTAACTGCATTGAATAACACTCAAAGTACTTGGGTTCGAAAGTTATGAATGATCTTATCTTCTATGGACTGACCCTCTGGGTATGTTTTTAGTTTATGGCAAAAAAAATGTAAAAAATGAGATAACAGATGTTGTTGATAAACGAGTAATAATAAAGTTAAATTATTTTGTACTTTAATAATCGAATGTATTTAGCATAACTGGACTGCTGTCTGTCATAAAAGTATGAAGAATAAGAATAAGGGTTAATGATTTAAATTGATGATTATGTACTACCAACTTTTTCGACGAATGAGAACTATCACTGTGTGAAACTTTGTCAATAAAATTTATTAAAAAAAAATAATAATTGACAACCCAAAACGTGACGTCGGGGTCACCGTGACGTCGGGGTCACCGTGACGTGGGGGACATTTTAGGGCTTCAATTAGATTAAATCATATGAAAGATGAATATGAGATGAATAGTAATATTTTTTTGTCATGTTTTATTTGTAAGACACATGTGGAGGATATAAAAACTTTGTTTATAAAATCTCATGATAGCCAGATTATCCCCATGAGGAGCGTGACGTGGGGTACATGCTTAAATAGTCTGTACCCTATTTCCACATTTAGCAAAAAATATATTCTCAATATCCTTTGCTACACGAGCCTCCCAAATGGCTGTGACGTGTGGGGGCATCTTTTAAATTTTCATTTGTGTGGCTCAATTTGTGGTATATCCTCATTCATCGGTTTAATTGTTTACTTAGCCTTCTTCCTGTTATATCCTCACAGTTAACATAGGCTCGCCATACACCAAGGAGGACTGAGTATATTACCCATTCTCATTTCCAGTCTGCACTTCGGACAGTTTAATGTATAAATATTGGACAGAAAGAAAGCTTTGACACATGTTACCTCTGTTAGTTGGACACCAGCGTATGGTTCATCGAGATCAAAGCATCTCCCAATGCATTCTTCTGGGGTGTTGTAGGTCAGTGTCTGTTCATTTATAAGGGTACGGTCATCATCATAGTCTGCCCAGCAACCCTGATATACTAGATGGTCCCTATTTGCTGTAATGAAAACCGCCATCATTCTTACTATTTAGATCAACTATAATTATGGCGTACTGGTGTAAGATATGGGACTGTGCCTCAAAACAAAAAGGCGAAATCTGTGTGCTTTATAATAGAGGTAGCCATTACTGTATATCCTGAAAATTAATGTCCGCGAAATGCTCACCACTACATTCTTGTATATATAATTATACTAGCAAATTATTGTGAACCTGCGAACTTTGGCGACCTCAATAGTATATATTTTAAAGCAATCTACGCGAAAACTATAGCTCTGAAATCAGAACAAAAAACCCACTAAAATGGATTTTCAGTTTTAAAAGCATCATTAGCACATTAAAATGCATTAAATAGATATTCGAAGAAAAAAAAAACAAGCATAGCATTCACTAAGGAATCCATCTGTGACAGTGGAAAACACATATATGAGGTTATCTTTAAAGGTATTCTTGATTTCGCCGAATTCTCACTAATTTCTGAGATTTTCTTTTCAGCGACTAATTTAACTTTACAATGAATGAATATAAAATAAAGGTATGTATATAATTATTGCTACCCGAATTTTCCCAAACAAAACATATTCTACAAGAGTTAGAACCCTCTTATATATATAGACGCCTGCCTGATATTCTACTCGACAATTTGAAAAATAGTTTTATATAGAAAGTATATTCATTTTATATTTTATTCAAATTATTCACACTAACCAGTGTCCCAGAACCACGATATGGGCTCTCCTGTTGCCCCCATCCACACCGAATCCCAATTGAATTCCATTGCGCTCTCCTGTAGCTGTAAGGATGAAGATAGAACATAAGTAGTCCTCAGATATCACAACCAACTAAAGAGTCAGTGAAATGACAGCTTTATCAAGTGGTGAATTTGCATTGCAACAGCTCACACAACTCATACATCAGCGCTAGTGATGGCTACTTATGCTGGCCTGCCGTTAGACTATTACTGTTGAATTGAACGTATGGACGATCTAGGTACAGCTTAATAATGTGTGAGATATATAAGTGCTGTAAATGCGTCAATGTAAGTACCTTGCACCAGAATATGAAGGAGAACCCCAATTATGTATTCATTTGTATTGTTCAAAAGTTGCAGTGTCCAATGGTAGAACCTATTGTATGCATTATCCTGGGTCTTTGGTCAATATCCATATACTACTAACACCTTTTTTTGGTGGGAGATCGTAGTTTGTTGTTCGAACAATCAGGGCAGTAGATAACAGAAATCACAAGTCATAAACCAGCAAATGATAAGTCATAGGTGTAGGCAAATGAACAGAGTACAACAATCACAAAGTAAACTTGAAATTAGGGATGTTGTAGCATGTGACCCAGATACCTGTTCAGTTCCTTTGTTTGGATTTAACTGAGGAACTCCAGAAAGTTCCAATTGTGAGTCAATCAATAATCACGAATAATAACATCCACTGTGACGGTAATACAGGGGATGCCAATAGCTTCCAATTAAGCAACTACAAGTGGACTGAACAGTTGGATTCGGAAAAGCTTAGCGAATATATTCATCCTTTACCCCTATACAAATGTGCATTCACCTTTAGAAGAAGACTTTTTATATTTTGAAATACTATAAGTAAATTGCCTAAAGTACGAGCAGTCATAATCGAGTTGATCAAGAAAAGCATTTCAGTTTCACTTGATATATTTGCTTCGAACTATCCATACTATAGTAAAGTGGTTGTACAAATGAACCTCTACTCCGCTGTATTCTATTATACCCCACATGGGCGACTATAAACCCCTACCCGGGGGTGTCGGGTACCTAGGGAAAATGAAAGCTTTAAAAAAACTTTGATCATGAATTAGATTAGATCATTAGATTTAACTGACTTTCTCGCACATGCAGTTTCCTTATTTTAATAATTTATAAACTTGTTTTAAAAGGAATTAAGATTTGCATCATAAAATTGCACCTTTGTGTATCTTGATGCAATTTGGTGCAGTTTTCAATCACAGCTGCCAGTTGATTTGATTTGATTTGATTAGAAAACTTTTATTTGCAGACACACTGCCATTGGCGGAGACTCGCCGACATAATAGAGCTTTCCAGTTCCTCAATAGCATATAAAGAGTATTTCCTTGTGTAGGGTAATGACTTCTCAGTCAATGACGGTCGGTCGAAGCTCACTATAAACAAAGTTGTCTTATTATTATATATATCCCTTTTAACAATATGGTACCGTGGTTGCTATATAAAATATTTGTCCATTGGTCGGTTGATATATACAATGGTTTATATAAAGTAGTCATCATTCCACACGAATGTGGTCTTGGCTCTTATTGTGAATGTTTTTGGATCAATTATGTTGTGGGCCACCGCAGGGAGTTTGTTCCAGGAGTGGTATTTGGCAGAGGATAGATCTTATTTGTTAGGTTTTTGGAATAACATGTTTTAGAATCTTTCTTCCTTCTGCAAAGGTTTGCGTATTAATTTCTTTTAGGTCAATATTTCTTGGGTTTTGGGCCCTTCTGTGACCCATCTGTAACAGTGGTTGTGACTCTCATGACTCTTGTGACTGGGCATATCTTTTTGTTTTCTCAGCTATTTATAGCTGAGAAAACATATGAGTCACTATGAAATGTGCCAATCACTGATACTGGATCTACATCTGATAATATTCTTTAGCTGTCTGTGAGGTGTTTAAGGATGCCTTATCTAATCCTTTTGATCAGGTCCTATATTTCACACTTCACTGATTCAATCAGTCATAGATTTCACACCTATAGACGTTATTGAAGGCTGATTGACTGCCTTTCTAGGTTTAGCCAAGGGAGTTGATTGGCTGTTAGTTAGATGCATCTCCAACCATGATAGGTCTGCAGAAGGCCCTCCCACCTCCCACACCATCCCTCTGCCCACCACCCCCCTCACCTGCCTCAGGTGCTCAAATGGACACTGCTGCCCAACACATTTTCTAAATTTTAAAAGTAAGTTACCAACTATTTAGCCTAGCCTAGCTTACTACTTTTTTATACAACCAACTTTTTTTTTTATGACCAACTTTTTTTTATGACCATTTTTTTTACGACCAACTTTTTTTTTTACGACCAACTATTTTTTTTACGACAATTTTTTGAACGACAAACTATTTTTTAACGACAATTTTTTGAACGACCAACTTTTTCAACCAACTTTTTATGACCAACTTTTATTTTACGACCAACTTTTTTTAACGACCAACCACAACTTTTTTTTAACGACAATTTCTTTTCCCCGACCAACTATTTTTTAACAACAATTTTTTTTCAACCAACTTTTTTTTACAGCCCTGGCTATTGCGTTGCACACTGTTTCCCTCTTCAAGAATCAAACTACTGTATAACTATAAGTTGACATCAGGCACAAATGATTGTGGCTGAGAAAATCGTTTCCAGTGGAAACGCCAAGTATATGAATTAAGTTGACACTGATTACAAAGTTAAATATGTTAACAGTTGATCAAATTGGTGCATAACTTGATAATTAGTTAACTAAGTACTTGTTTGTTAAAAGGTTTTATTCAATTTAACCTGCCACCGAGGCTTGTAAATTCTAATAACTGGCAAATCGCGCCTCTTGTCTTTTATAATTATATCTAATTTTTTTTAATTTTCTGTTTTCTACCTCTTCTTACACTAGCTCTTACACTTTCTTCTGGCATCTGACACTAGCTCCTGGGGCTTTCATCTGACTTCAGACATGAAATGCAATATACAAAAATGACAATAATCAATTCTACGCCAAAAATCAAGATGTCTAACTGTTTCCTTGTCTTTTGTTTTACCTTCGACTCAAATCGTGAAAGACTATACGACGTGGCAAAAGCCTGGGTCTATCTGACATGGTCGCTACCATGCACCTCATGAATGTATTTTGAAACTCTTTACCCTATATTGTATGATTCCATATATACTTCAACATACTCATTCAACAGTATTTCTGCAATTTGGGAAAACACGGATTGTGAGGTATTTGGTGCATCTCTGATAGTGAACTGACAAGACCTACCATTCTTCTTTCATGATCGGACTTTGTGATGGCTAGTATTCCACCCAAGTTTGCACATTCGTCGCTTGCCTCATAATATGTTAAGGTCGGATGCATCGGCACATAGCAGCTGTCCCGAACCCTGAGTGAATCACCAGGACAATCTTCAGATGAATCATCCACAGCATTAATCCCTGGGATTAAAAGAGTATATCATTAGATCCAAGTTTTTGCCCAAAGTCGATAATTTTCTTTATACACACTAAGAGACAATATTCGGTGAAGGAAACGTGAATTAAGGTTAGAATTATTGAATCTTTAATCTTTTTACAATGATTTCAAGGGTTGGGCCCATGCAGTAATCTTACATTTCCTTATACCCATGCATGTGCCGGTACACATTTCTAAATATGTAGAATGAAATATCCTGTTTGCTGAATCTAAACAAAAATTCTAAATTTGAATGTTATGATTTATGATCTGATGCCAATGACTGATTGACTTATTTGACTAGAAGTTAAGTACGTAATTAATTTGACTAGTGATTTTATAAAGTAATTCGTATTATTATTTAATTATGTTTATATAGGATGAAAATGTTGTACTTGATACATGAGCTTATGAATAAAAACAAGCAAACAAACAACAATCTGAGCATAGACATGGTTGCACAGCGATGACATTACATGTGTTGAGTCACGTTTCGTCACGCTGTTGACATTTTTGTTATGGTGGCTTCGAGCATTCGGCAGGTCTGAAGGACCAATTGCCAATTCACGAGTAATAAAGTAACTGCTACAAGTGAATCTTGATAAAGGTATATGTAGCGTCTTGAATCGACATCTTGCACCATTGAATTGTTTATGTGTCACACATGCCAACTGTATCATGTCTACTTTTATCATCTGATCTGATATCATGTATCTTGTCATATCACGCTATTTTCTACTACCTACCTTTATACTGTAGATAACTGGTATATACATCTTACACATGCTTTGCAGCAGAATAGACTGTCGGTCTTGTTAATTTTTAAAAAAAGTTGTATACAAATAAAAAAGTCGAGACAAAGTATCTGTACTGAGAAATATACTTAACCACGTACACGTGGTAACGTGAAATAATTATATGGATGAAATAACGTGAAATAACGTGAAATAATTATATGGATTACCATCCAGAATGCCATCTCCTTTTTGTGATACTTATAGAACAAATGAAAATTAATTATTATTATTATTATTATTAAATCAGTCTGTTGCTGGACCAATAAAGAACTATTATTTTGTTCAAATTCAAGACAGGAAAAGTAAGAAACTCTGGCTCATGATTAAATTTCTATATGGGTTATATCCGGGTTTCTGAATAGGTTATATATGAATACAGCTACCAACTTTCTTACCTGGTAAGTGAAATAGGGCATGAAGCATTGTATACAGCAGCAGTCCTGATGGTGCCACCATGGTTAGTGTACATGTAAACACTAGCACCCTCTCGATCCTCTACCCTCGTCACGCTCTCACGGTTTCATTTACAAAAGAAGAACGTTGGTAATGTGCCAAGGACCAGAATCTAGTCTTAATTACATGTGTGCATTTGTTTTGTATATAAATGAAAAAAGAACAATGGAAAGAAACTGGGTTGCAGGGTCAGTCAGATCTTTTGCCAAGTCTTTGAACATATGCTTCGGTTAGGCCTGTAGGCAAAACATTCTGTATCTGTGTATCCTGTAGCTTGTTGCGAGTCTGAAAAAAGGGATAGTCAACGCACAATAAATGGTCAAATATCGGTCTGCAATACAGGAGTCCATTAGGTAGTGGCCACGAACAAATACTACATTTGACGAATATATATAATGCCAGAATAAAAGGAAAACGGTGAATATGACATGAAAAGGATACATGAAAGGTGCGTGCAATAGAGACAGTACAGCAGTTTACCCTTTCCGAATGTGTTTCTTTCTATCTACTTTAAATAGAAATTATCCAACATCTCAAAGATTTCCGAGGAGATATGGACATAATATTTAAGAAAATCATACCTTTTACTTCTCAATCCTCATATCCTTGTAAATAATATAACGCGTTGATACTATTCTTCCGTAAAAGCTTAGGAGGTGAACTGTCTCCTCTGAAATGCTTTACGCCTTTGCCACGAGTGACGCATAATGTATAATTTGGATACGGTGCGTCGGTATATATCCTAGAATACTAGGCCCCTATAAATTGTGGTGAAGAGGCCTGTATACAACTGTATAGTATGTAACTCGAATCTTTTAATCAATCAGTAGCGGATCCAGGTTTTCTTGAAGGGGGTGGGGGAGGGGCGTTACGGGGTGGCAAAAGGGCACATTACGGAAAAGGGGCAGTGGTCATTCTGCGAGCCGAAAAGACAAACCAAGCTTGACAAATTACGTAATTTAAGTAACCTTTACAGAACCAGTGAGAACCAATATATTGATATTATCATTATCACATAATTATTCACTGTAGCCTACTCTTTTCAAAATACAGTTGATTGGGCACTCTGACACTGGACTATTATGAGAGATATCATATGATATCCTGTTAAGAATGAGAACAAATGTGCAGATATATTTTACTCTGTTACATATTTATACATGTATTCTATATTGATAATAAAAGCCTCACACCACGCCACCTGGGCTTAGGATTCTATATTAGAGCCCTGGTGATAAAGAAGTAATAGTAACTCTCCTGCTGCCACTATACTGACGGGCCTGTTTACCGCCTGTGTTGGGTTTTTTCTGTGCGAGGCTTACGAAAATGACCAATACCTACCGCCGTTACAAAACCCTGAAGGGGATACAAAACTGAATATTTGCATTTATTTCATCCATAAACAAAATTGAAATAGGGTGATTTGCTAATTAAGATTCCATCCATATAGATAAAAAAAATGACTATTAAAATAAGTTTTTCTACGAATCCGAGGAATGGCTGTGTCGGGTAGTGTACATCCATATAAAGATTACCTATACTTAAATGGTTCTGAGTAACGTTAGCTTGTAAGAAATGGACGACGGAGGTAGCAGGTTTCTCATCTTGCATTTTTGTATTTGTTACCTGTGTCGTTATCAACGTTGTATCACGTATTGGCTTGTATAATGATTATTTCTAAGATGTCAACTTATGGAGGAAGAAAAGTCAATTTTGTGGTCCTATGGTAATTTGAAATCATATTCCATTCACCAACAGAAGTAAATTATGGTTTTGTTATCTAAGATTCCATCCATATAAATGGAGAATGACTACTAAAATAAGCCAAGGAATGGCTGTAAAGATATGCTTAACTGCCTTTAATAGGAGCTTCTAAGAAATTGACGACAGAGGTAACATGTTTTTCTTCTTGCATATATTTGATACCTCAGTCGTCACCTTTTCGATTGCCCAAAATCGCCCCCTGGGTCACTTTTGAACGGGGTTATTTTTTGATATGACAACTGTCAGGCCAGCTCGTATACTTATGACGACAAAGGGAAGGACGTCTGGAGCGTGAGAATCTCGCTTTCTGTGTACGTATACCCAGTCACCGACCCATAACAAACCCCCCAACATTAATACATTTGGTGGGACAGGGTATTGCGTCCTGAAAATAGGTGGTCATGGTTGAAGTCATCTTTATAGGCTGCGATTATTGTGAAGGAATAGACACGATCGACCACTTTTTTTTATCAGTTGTGTAAAGCCCAGTTCGCTATGGGAACGATTAAAAAGATGGACCAGAAATAGCGAAGTTTTCTCTGGATTTTACCAGAATGATTTGGACAAGACAAAATATAATATTATTGCTAGGATACCGTTTGAGTGCAGCCAGAAAAAATGTATTAACAGCAGCAAATATATATATAGAACGTTATAGGAGACTACAATATATACCGTTCATATATAGACAATGGATTTTTCATAACAATGAAATGGTATTTCGAGCTTTTGTTAATGAAATGAAAATGAATGCAAGAGTTGTTGAGTACAATCATTTTTGTCCAAGGGAATGGTAAGACTAGAAAGAATTTATGGTGGAAAATGCTGAAAGAAATGGACAGTGAAGAGCAGTTATAGTAAAAATCGTTTATGGTCACTGTAATATACCAGATTTGTTTTAATCGACAAACATGTTAGTCGATGGTAGAAGAGCGAAAGAAAATTGAAAATACTATAAAAAAAAATATAAGGGACGCAACTAACTTGCTATTAGAATTGTACGAGCCTTGGTGACATGTCATGTTGAATAAAACCTTTATCAAAAAAAAAAAGAAGTCATCTTTATATCGTTTCATTATCCACCTCATACTTCGTACCTTCGGGAACAGTCCAAATTTTTTTTTTTTTTTTTTTTTTTTTTTTTTTGCGACATCGTTTTATTACTTTACATGTAGACATTGTTGGCGAAGGGTACATCTAGGATAAAAGCCTATCATTCACTTTTTGCTACCTGAGGTTCGGATGATTTTATGGCTATATAATTAACACAAGAGTTGGCCGGATATTCGTTGACGGTAATAACGTGGGCCTCTTTGCGACCGTTTGTTTCAACACATCACCTCTTTAGCCTTGCTATACAATCAGCTGTTTCGTCTAGGAATCTTGCCCATAATTTTTTCTCTTCTTTCCTTCTCTCGTTATTGCTTATGTTTATCTTTACCAGAGAGGCTCTCATTCTTAGCTCATTCATAATTGCTAGGAAACTCATATCCCCCTCATGGAAGAGTTTTTGCCTGTGTACGTACGCCTTCACCTGAAGGAAAATCCAGTTAACCACCTTGGATCTTTCATTTATTTCTTCCAGGCCAAATAAGATGTCTCTGACTGAGAGGACGATTCTATTATTTGTTTTACATATTATCTTGCCTCCATCTTTTTTTATGTTTAAGTAGTCTAACTCATATATCCACTCTTCTATCGAAATCCACAACCTCTTTGTTTTGACACAATTCACAAAAAAATGACTCAAGGAGTCTACCTCTGTACAATAGTTGCAAGTTGGCTTATCTTTCACCTCTATATCACATAACATTTTGTTGGTGGTTATGGCCCCATGAAGTAATTTATATTGGAGAACCTGGAGTCTTGTTTCAGATGTACTTCTATATGGGATGGTAAAGATTTTGCTCCAATTAATCTCCTCATACTGATCATTTGTCAGGTAGAGTAATTTTCTCCATTTCAAAAATTTCTCCCATTTAGGTTTCCTTTTTTGTATTAGTAGTTGATAGATAACTTTGGCTGGACACCTTAACAGATTTAACATTTTTCCTTCAATACAAAAATCCACCGAGCCGTTACATAGCTGGGGTTCCTCAGCCTTTAGTTTACTCTTCCACTCTTTGGGAATGGCTTTCTTGATCGCCTTGAGCTCGTAGCAAGATGGCGTGAAGCCAAAAGCTTCAATGAAGTTTTTTACCGACATGAGCGATCCGTCTTCATTGACGATGTCACCAATTACCATTATGCCCTGGTCTATCCAGTGCTGCGACCTTAGTACATTCCCTTTATACCTTATGTGTCTGTTTGTCCAGATCCTCTCTTTCATTATTTGATTCACTGTGTTTGGTGAGTTTCTGTAATAACATTCATTCCATGTCTTAAACAATTTTTGGTAAAACACATTTAAATGGTAGCTTGGCTTATGTCTTGCCAGGAAAATTTCTTCTTTTGATCTGCCGTGATAGGCCTCGAGCACCTCGAACCAGTTTTTTCCTCCCGACATGAGAATTCTCTCTACCCATTTGACCCTATTAGTCTCGCACACTTCTCCCAATAATCTTAACCCCATCCCTCCTTTTTCAATGCACTGTGATAGGAAGTCTGCGCTTATTCTGTTGGTCCCCTTCTTCCATACAAATTGTAAGATAATATCGTTCACCTGTTTAATAATTGTTTGGTCTAAATAGATACATGACAAGGTGTGCAAGAATACCGGTAAGAGAAAGGTGTTACACACTATGATTCTTCCCTTGAGGGTTAGAAACCTACCATTCCATGCATTAAGGGTTTTCTTGACCTTTTCTATCAGTCCTTCGATGTTTATTTTTACAAGTTTGGTCTCGTCTCTAGGATACAGTAATGTTATGCCCAAGGTCTTCATTTCTCCTCCCCAGTTGATTTTCGTCAATTCGGCATTTGAAATGGCGATTTCACCTATGAGTAGACCATTAGATTTGTTTGGGTTTAATTTGAGGCCCGAGGCCGAACAGTCCAAATTTAATCCCCCTGTTCGAATCATAGGAGTATTGCATGAAATGCATGTACATACTTACGTGACACTCCACCACCCTGTCCTCGTCAAAGCCTGCTGTCTGGAAATGTCTATCCATGTCTATCCACATTGCTGGTGAAAACAAATTAGCCGTGATCCATTTTTTCACCACACTTTTTTTCAAATAGTTCGTTAGGTATAGTTGACTTATACAAATTGTACCAGTGTCCGAAGAACCACCAAGCAAATTCTGGGTCTTTATGAAACCAAGAGGGATTACTCATGGAGCTCAGATTATTTCTTTCAGAAGAGGGTATATGTTCGCCAAACCCCATGAGCCCCACGGAAATCTGGAAGGCCGGAATCAACGCCCATGTCAACCCCATGCAGTCCCAGCAGTAGCGATGAGTGCCTGAGCATTCTTCACTGTGGTGGCCACCTTGCGAAGGGCATTTTAACGATATCTTTGCCGTAAGCATTCAAAGGTGAAATCAATATATTTCAGGAAAATCATTTCAGTTGCATTCCCGAGAACAACTGTTATTCTTTTATACATCTTTGTCAAATAATCTAATTTAGTCTATATTTTAACAACAATTTGTATTCAGTCAAACAACATTTTTTTAGGAGACCACAATGTACAGACCGTCAATGACAATTTGTATTGGCTCCTATTATTCTGCAAGATTGAACATATCGCCAATTGGCCTTTACAATATGTTGATTTCAACACAATAGTGATAGACTTATTTCTAATGTGTATATCTTCTTAGCTTTATGCCATATATATATGTTAATTTTTATAGGTGTTCTTTGTCATGCTAATACATGAAAAGATCATCGTCAGATGTATCACTATAACTATCATTTTACCACTATCTCCCTGATGAAGGGCGTCTAAGTCATGAAAGCTAATTGTGCAATAAACATCTTACAACAACTTCAATAGCTCTATTAGTTAATCGTTTTTTTAAGAACGGCCCCGCCACCACCAATATAAAGCGATCCCACGCCCTCTGCCATATAATTATCAGTTTTAGCATATGCCTATAATTATATCGTTGGTAGACATTAATATAAAGATAACTATTTCCAGGCGCTCGGGAAAAAAATCAACATCAACTATTTTCTTAACACGTAAACATAGGAATAAAACCTACAAACGACAACAGTCGGCCCTAATGGTGAGTCTAGAGGAGAGTTGGCACGTCTATTTGCCCCTCATTCCACCGCATGAGGAGGCAACACCCTTGGAGAGGTCTCCGTACGCTACACGTATGGTCGATTCTAATGAAATGGTTCCAATTGGAAAAATTACATTCTTTACAGATTTTCAATAGATCGTTCATATATAGTGATACCTTATAATATATTTACACTAATAAACTATATATTCTGAACAAATGCGTACCCACTTGTCCATGCCTACGATGACTATTTAGGAAATTAGAGCCATTAAATATGCTGAAAAATAAACCTTCAGACCAAAATATATTGACCATCACCGTCTGTGATGCAATATATTTAATGGTATATTTGCAACAATTCTCATACCTAAGGAGCGCAGTTTCAGGGCATAGAACAGTAGCATATAGGGCACCTGTACTAGCAATTTCATCTCATTTCAATGACCTTTTAAAAAAAACATTTGGAACAGTTTCATGAGAATCAACCGTATATATTGTTCATGTTCTATTACTTCATTACGTAATATTACATCATTTTCGACCACTTTAGGCTTTTCCCCATAACCCCATAACTCCAAAACCTCTAAAAAACACTAGATATATTTTTCATATATTTTAACATAGTCAGAAAGCTTCGCGCGGTGTTTACTTCTAAACAGCAGCTCCCTTGTTATAGACGTCTAAATGCACTCACCTCGGCAGCCATCATATTTCCAAAATCGCTAGACAGTTCAATGGGGAAAAACGACCAGTCCATTTGCCATGAAACTTTCAAGGAGTGTTCCTTACTACAGAAGAAACGAATAAATGAAAAAAAGGTTATGTTACCCCATTGGGTTTTTTGGGTAGAGTCACTTGAAAAAAAACAGTGGTTTATGATGGAAACTTATGTAAAAATGTTTTTTTTTTCATGTATGGAATAATAAAAGAATGTCCAGTACAAAGTAGTTTAGATTAGCAAACGTACACTTTTATTTAAGGTCATATCCCACAAATTAACACAAAAAAATTATATTTTACCCGATCAAAAAAAGTTATGAGACCTCTAAAGTTGACCATGTAGCCTGGGCCTAGTCCACTTTTTGTGGCTGGTCGTGGCTGATGCCATTCATTTTACATTAATATTCGTCATTGCATAGACTTTTAACTCATTTACATGGAGTGTCTTCATCAGCCGAAGGGTTTTTTGCATCAATATGATTGTGATTATACTTCCCACAGTAAACAATGTTTATTTGTTATGGCAATAAGAGAATCTATGCGAAAATGATTGAAATGGATTTTGATTCAGACAATAGACACTACGGGGGACTATACCACTATAGTAGATTTATATGGGAATGACCATGGCTATTATAGTTCAACTAGGAGCCGCAGAGGGACGTATTTTCGGACACACCCCTACCTCTAAAACGTACGTCCTTTGTGCAGATTTTATATTTCAATTGTTACGTAATATGACATAACTTTGCATAACTTTTATAATTTTACAAGTATTTTCAACTAATTTTAACCGTCAATGTTTTCGTTTTACTCATACTTTCATTTAATTCTAGGCTATTACGTAGGCCTACCGTACCGTAACCATTAGGCCTACATAATCTTACATGGTAATTAATCATTTAATTGCAATTGCAATTTTCATAATTTTTAATTACATAGGCCTAACCTTTATATGTAGGCTAATAGGCCTATTGCATGGCACTGTTGCTATGCACTTTTCATAATTTTAATATATAGGGCACAGTTGCCACTATAGGCCTACTTTTATTAATTTAAAGTCAGTCTCCAGCTGTGAAATAAATATGCTCATCCAAAAAGGCAAACACCTATGTGCTGTTTGCGTCAATACTGTATGTTGGAGGCTTTTGCTTCATTTCTGGTCATGGCAAAGCCATCTCCCATGATAGGCCTACAACTTGATGATAGGGCTCATCACTTGAGTAATAGGGCCTATAGGCCTAGATAACATAACGAGTATAATCAAAGATAGAATTAAATGATAGGTAGGCCTACATATCATCTCATAGTGTCTCATTATCCTTAAGGGATATATATTGACGGATACAGGTGAGGTTAGACATAGTTTACGTCCCCTTGCCCCAGACTAGGGTTGATGGGGGAACTGGGGGACCGGGGAATCCAGGAGAGTATCCGTGCGAGAATTTGTGTACGGTAACTGCTTGGCTGGTTAGTTTAGTAGAATATTTTCATCCCTCTGTATTTGTTATATCGTTGGGAATAATCAAAGCTTTTAAAATTATGGTTTCAGCGACTGCAGAGCCGGGGGGACCCGGCTAAACTTCACCACTGAGAAACGAGGGTTGTCTGGACTAGGTGTTTTGTTTGATGAGATCTGCAGGCGTCTTTATGGCAGCGCCATAACACACCTGCAGACATTTAGATTTTAGGATTAGACTCTATATTTCTTTAATTTTAATTGAATAAATGATAATCTCAGAGTTTGTACCTATAAGGAGTGGCAGTGCTTCAATGACAATGTTTTTCAGATCGTAGAGGCTTCCCCAGGCCTAAGGTATGACGTCATTGCTAGTGCTCACATCTGATTGGCTTAGAGATGCAGCTGTTGTTCTATGCTCCTTCCCTGCTCGCTCTTCCAACAACCTTCTGTTTTGGCGGCCATTTTGAATTCTCCTCGCTTCAAATGCGCGGTTTGCGAGAACTTTTTAATTATTGCTCAAATCAAAAATGTTTTCAAGACCATTCTTAATTAGGCTATTTTTTGCAAGCCAGCTTTTGAGATTACTTAAGGAGGTTCGACCTATGATGAAAAGTTGAGTTTTAAGGCAGCAGGTAGGGGAGCTCTATAGAGTGCGTAAGTGTCATGGCGGTGGGGCGCCAATTAACGAAAATTAGTCGCGTAGTTGTACCGATGTGTGGACCGGAAGTAAACAATCTCCATTGAGTTAGCATTGGGGCGATTAATAATCACTCTTGATATCACCCCTGTAAAGGTTTAACGATTATGGAGGCTATATATATATAGTTGAAATCGTTTGCCTCTAGAGATGGATATATGTGATTTAGAAGTCCTAAAACTATATGATCGTTGAAAGAACAGAGATTTTATATCGCGGTAACGTTGGGGCTATGGGACTTTCGCGTGACATATCCACATGACGTCATGAAACTGCTACAGTAGCATGACTCAAAAAATCGGTCCAAAATTTTCAGGAAGCCTTTGGCTTTTTTTCTAAAAAAACACGGGAGTCACATTTCGTCAAGGCCAGCGACGTGGGCTATGGTGAGGTGAGACATCCATATGCGACAACATATTAGGCCTATACGGTACCATAGGCTATATTAATTCACAATCACAACAATCAAAACACAATTTAAGGGACTGTTCATGATTAATCACTGGGGGGGGGGGGCTAGGAAGATTTGGAGGGGGGCCATCTTTTTTTGCACAGACCCAGAAGGGGGGGGGGGCATTTAATTTTGCACAAGTCTTGAAGGTGGGGCCATACATTTTTGCGCATGAAATTTGACCCCCAAATAGGTATTTCTATATGAAAAGATATCTCACCACATATCCTTGACTTGCTTTAATACAACTTTAATCACAACCTTAATATATAATCATGTAGTGTCTAGTATTACTTTGGATAAGCTCGGAACACAAATACCAAAACACAGAATCCAGATCCTTCAGTCTTTGCTCGGTCTTTTCTCATTATTCACAAACTCTTTCTCTGTACCGGGGATGGCTACTGGGTAACCAAAGCTGACACCAGACAGTGAAAGGGTAAAAGGATACAGAATATTCCAGGAAGAAGGGAGTCAGTACCAATGTGGTAAGATTGTACAATAGAATTGAACATCTTAACAGGTAAAAGCACATAATGACACCTAGTGTAGAAAAGGTTATCAAATCAAGTAAAGTGACCTGCAGTGGCAGGCTTAGTGAACTACCATGCACCTAGTTCGGCTGACCTGGAAGAGGAGCTGAATATCCAACAAGCGGTGCCAAGACAGAGCGAGGATAACTCATTCTCTGCTCGGCAAACTTCATCTCTACACGTAAAAAAGCAATGTGTGAGAAAATCCAAAAATCCAAAAATCCAAACAGAATCTTTTTGCAACCCTACCACTCCTTGTGGTAGTAGTTACTCTTTTAAAACTGTGAGCAGCATTAGAGGCATCATAATTTGGCTCATCTTCACTTTCGCTACTGTTGGAATATTCAGGCTCAGAATCACTGTCACTAGACACATGTTGGCTCACATCATGTCCCTCATACACAACACCTTCCAATGTGTTATCATGGATCCCAATGTGACTGACTATTGTCTTGCCTTTGTCTTTTTAGCTTTACCTTTAATAGTGAGCCCATAGTGTAGTCAATACTTATCTAACTCAGATACTTTTAAATTATCCAGTTTTCCTGATAAAGCCATTTGGGCCCAGTTCATACGTTTGTCCATCCCTTTTTGTTGTTCATTGACATGTTGATTTGCTAAGAATAATGCTATAATAGTCACTACTTTCGAATGGGGGATGCAGAGGGCTAATTTAACTTGAATGAATTGAAGAATGAATGAGACAGACACAGGAGTGCTGGCGAATACTTCAAAGCAGGAAAAACCCCTTTATTTTCTACAAGGGAAAAAAAAAAAATTTTCTTCTTCTGATTCTGGTGCGTTGCTGCTGCTTCAATGCCGAGTGACGATCTGCCGAGACCCGGTTTTCAAATAGCCCGCGGTAACCAAGGAAGCTTAGACTTCCGGTTGGCCGATCATGATCCACAGTCCGTTCATCAATTATATCACACATAATGCAGATGACACAAGTAATCATTGATAAGGCCAATGTCAACTGCAAATTTATCAGAATTTGGCAATTTCTGCCTCACTCTCCAATTTATGATCAGAGAAAGTTTCTTTATGTTGGCATGGGGCTGGAAGTCATCAATCTCTCTAGGTTGTTGTAATGTTGAAAGCATCAGGATAGCCCTCATCTATCTGTTCAAACACTGTTCAGAACATCTTGGACACAGTTTGTTCAACTGGTCCAACAAACATGCAGATGAACAAAGAAAGATTTTTCTATGATTATCCAATGTTCGAGAAGAGCGAAAAAGAAGATGAGAATTTAACCAAAGTTGCAAGCTCCTCAGAGGGTCATAGAAGTCATTTTCAAGTGCAAGACAGGGGCCTCAGGAGGCAGGGAAACCAAATTCTATTTTTCCATTCCACCAAGCCCAAAGATAGAAGATGTTGCCCTTATCAACAAGGCTGTGGAACATCTTCATGGCCAAATGGATCTAGTTAAGGGCCTGCATCAAAAAGTCCAAAAGCAGCGTGCAGCAGAATCAGCTTTGTTTTTTGGAAGAGGCACTGGTAAGCCCAGTCACATACCAGTATATAGGTCTCCAATGGTAATAGCGCATATAAATGAGTTCCGAAATTAAAAAAAATAATTGAACACATTTATTAGAGTAATTTACTGCAAAACAGTAAGCAAAATACATGTACATGAATGTACAGAATTAAATAATTTTGTGTTCTAAGATATAGTCCTGACCCGCAAGGGTTAGAAAAAACGGCACACGGAAATACACAAATGCGTCAAGACAAGAGTCATGATGCAGGGCTAAAAAAAAGCCTATGTTTACTTGCCCGGGGCAAGTAAAAAATGGCTCTGGGCAAGTAAAATTTAATGTTACTTGCCCGAGTGGGCAAGTGGAAATCTCTACAGCCCCGATTTCAAATCCCTGTTGTGATGTCTACTTACAATGAAACAAGATACATACAGATCAGTGTGATTTCGTTTATAATTCTGCAAATAAATTTGGGCAAGTGAAAAAGGATGTTGGGCAAGTAAATCTTGGCTGCCACTTGACCAATTGGCAAGGGAAGTTGGTAGGTTTTTTTAGAGAAAGATGTAAAGATGTAAAGATGTAAAGAAAGATGTCAATGTCAACATCAACCAAGACTAACATGAATTTAATTTCATCAATAAATCTATAATACTCGAGTATATTTTAATAAGTAACAGGGAAATAAATAAAACAAAATCTGTGGGACTATGCGAGAATTCCATATCATCTCTTGGCTTCGGTATTGAACCATGTGAGCTATGTGCACTTGGTTGAATACCTCCACTGCTCAATGATATGCTCCATCCCTTGGTTATTTTTGTCTTATTAGGGTGCATTAAGGTAAACCGAACCATTTCATCTTCGTCTTGATTTCCCATTATAAAAAAAATAGCAACAAACCATTCAAACTTCAAATGAACATTAGATGGGGTCAGCTTCCTATGGCACATGAATTAATTATATTACTATGCATATATATGCCAATGGTCTCCATGGAAATATCTTGTAGAGTTGGTTCGCTTTACCTGACATTTCATATAAAGCGAACCACCACTTAAGATAAACCGAACCAAGTGGTTCGCTTTACCTGATATTAGACAAAATATATAATAAGTTAGGCCATCACTCCCCCCACACATCTCTACCCTCACCCACATCTACCCCAACATTTCTCCCCTTCCCCCTACCACACTCCCACACACCCCTCCCCCCTCACTTCCCTAACCCATACCCATTCACTTATGGCCCCCTCACACTATACGACAAACGACGAGTTGGGGGGTCTAAGACAGATTTTTCCGTCGGGAGGAGCCATCGGGAGCAGTTCTAGCCGACAAAACACCTGCGGAAACGGGTCTTATGTGCTTGGATATGAAATGTAAAATGTGTTTTAGGACATGATATGCTGCAAAAATTATGTTGATACGAAAAACAGAAGCCGAGATATGAAGTTCTGAATTATGATGTGTTGAAATGGGGTAAATAGCCAAAACTGCGGTACGGTTTTCACTTGCCGAACTTTAGTTAAACCCTTACATGATTTCAAAATGCGCATCATTTTCAATAAATTAAATAATATATTGCCATTTTTCTGAAAATTTAAGTAATTCAAATCTGTTTTCAGTATCTTAACCATCAGAAAATTCTGTTTTGACTGTATTTAAATTTGAAACAATTTTATGACATATACCCCAGTAGCACACTTTTATTCCTGGAACGTTCTCACAATGTTTTGTTGTTTGTTAGCTTAATGTTTGAAAGTGAAAATTTATTGGATGTTCCCGGAACATGTGTTAGGGGAACGTTCCTATCTAACATTGATACAATGTTTGACATTTATGTTCCACTTATGTTGTTTACCAAATGTTCCTGCAATGTTTTTTCATAACGCTACAGAAACATACTTCTGTAACATTACGCTTACAGGTCAAAAGGATGTTAGGAGAACAGTTCCATCTAACATAGAATAAACGTTCTTAACTTCAATTCCCCCAATGTTTGTTTTCTACCATTAGCCTACTGTTCATTTTTAACGTTTAAAAAACATAAGTCTTAAACACCATTACAAGGTTCTATACAGGGCTGCCCGCTCCATTCCATACGCACAATCCCAGTTTTTTATTTACTCTCATAAAATCATCATTTCATCATTTTTCCTGTAGCTGTACTTCTTCATACCAGCTTCTGTAAAGAATAAAATACAGCTATATTCGGTGCAATGCATCCAGAGTTAATACATTTTCTAAAAATACTAGTTAGTGTGTCATCATTTAATCAAATAAATAAATGTTCCTTGAAGTGAGGTTTAGGAATCCATCTTGCTTTAGCAGACAACTATTTAGAAATGAATATCCAATCAGGGAGAGGTATTAAAATGACTGATATGGCGATCTTAAATGCTACATGAATTTACCATGGTTACATGTACACCACATGGCCTCGCTATGTGATGGTAGTGATGGTGTGATGCCTGTAAGGCGACCGTAAGTACTTAAATAAGCATTCATATGATTACAGTCTGGCTTGGCCCAGCATGAAGCCAAACTGTCATTTTATAAAATGTTGCACCCACAGAAACATGTAGACAAAGGAAATGGTAAAGTTAGATAGTCTAAGAATCAATACATTATGTTCATAATGGAAGAAACTTTCAGAAACAATCTGAGTTGAAGATGATTTAACGAAGTTCAAAATTTCGGTACAAAAATGATATTATAACACATTCCTACAAACAGGACGAACTGAAATGTAAAGACACATTGTGAGTAATATGGTAGCATAAATCAAGGTGTATAATTCCTGATTACTACAGCAGAATTACATATCAGATAACAATATAAGTACAGTGTTACAAACCTTACCTACCAGCTTTTCACAACATGTTTCTAGTTCTTCCATGTCTAGAGGGGTCTCTTCTTGCCACTGAAATAGAAATCATTATTTTCCAACCATGTAGATGAATGCTTAGAGAAATGGTTATAAATCTCAGCTAATAATAGAAGCATCAATTCAGTGAAATATAAAGTAATACATGCCAGCGGCCTTCATAATACTCACATTAATCCTGAACAAGATAGAATAAAGGAGTGATAAGTCCTCATCTTTCTAGCATGGTTATTAGCAACAGGATGCTGGAGTAACTGACACAGAGATGTTCACGCTTTGCTGGTGGCTGTAAGAATGTTCAAATCGTGGGGGTTGCTTGACCAACGGTCACTTCCTGGAGTGGAAAATCCCCACTGGTGGCGCCCTCTATATCCCAGGGTAGTATACTACCATCTATTGTTGAGGGGAAAAATGCTAAAGGGTGTTATACCCTTTAGTCTTCTTTAAGAATTATTAATAGTATCAATGGATCACCATCATTATTTACAAAGATGAAATCAAGCTGATTCCAGTGATTTTGTGACTCATTTTTCTGTGACACATCACATACATTTGTATGATGCATAATCGTCATGCTGAAGCTTGAACACAGTATATTAAATATATCGTTGATTATTCATATATGCTCATATATATAGCTAATGTACAAAATACCCTGGAAACGCTTTCCAACGGTCTGAATATATCTGGATGCCTGTTTCTCTACTATAATTATTGTCTTCAATAGGATTTAATTTGATGAGCATTCTTGTTTTTCACACAAGTATAGTATGTATATGCAATGTGTATGCAATATATTATTATTTTTTTTAATATGTATTTTATGCACAATTAAGTTATTATATAGTGTATAATATTATTCTCTCTTCTTTGTAGTAAAATAAAAACCAATATTTTTTAAAGAAAAATGACTGAGAACATCTTTTTGAACGAAATGTATATGCATCCTAAATGAAAAAAATATAATCTAAATCTAAATCTCAGCTGTTTTTAATTTGAGAAATAATAATAAGAACTTTAATTTAAAAATGTTCCTTGAGTGTCTGAGAATTACTGTTTGCAGAACATACATCTGACAATGTTAGCAGAAAGTTTGCAAAACTGTGTTCCAGGAGCATAAATAACCAATGTTATGTTAAAGTTACACCAGGAACTGTAGGATAACATATTTTCATCTAATGTTTGTGTAATGTTCACACATTAATGTTTGGGGAACATAGTTTATTGAAACGTTCCTATACTGTATGGAAATTATTGTTCCTTGAACATTTATATCAGACCGTTAGTTCAATGTTAGCTAAAAACTTTCCAGGAACATAAAATCCTAACACTCCTAGGATGTTTCGCTAAAAACAATTGCTTGATGTTTTCACCATGTTCCCTACAAACAAACACAGGAGGAACACGATCCCAATGTTCCCCAAATGTTGTGTGCTACTGGGGTAGGTTTCCATGGAAACCAGAATCCTGTTAAACGTCATTATTGAAGATTTGGACGTTCCATCGAATTCATGGTTACCATGGCAACACTAACAAAATTTTCTCCAAAGTTTTCCGCCACGCTATAATCTGTGAAAAATTTCATTTTCAATGGTTTTTTGAGTAAATTTGGTGTTTTTAACAGTTTTCCTGTTAAATAATGCCCCTAGGGCTATCCAAGTAAAAACCTTTAAGACCCATAATCGCAGAGCAGGTTAATGTTGAATCAGGTCGAACAGTGTAAGCGCCTGTCAGGAGGCTTATGACTCAATTTCAGCGAGTCGGGGGGCTTACGACTCAGAAAAAAGTAAAAGAACAAGCTGCACTAGCCATTACAACCATTGTTGTAACGGTTACGACGTCAAAAAACACTCTTTTCTAGTCGCCGTGCTCCCAACTCCCATCGGCTAGTGTGAGCCTTCAAACTTCAGTCTTTAGACCCCCGACTGTCGTATGTCGGATAGTGTGAGGGGGCCATTACTTTCACCCCTGTAATCTCTAATCCCCCTCCCCTCCCCCCCCATTAACTTCCCTTCGACCCCCGCACACCTCTAACCCCAGTTACCTCTACCCCCGCACACCTCTAACCCCAGTTACCTCTACCCCTGCACACCTCTACCCCCAGTTACCTTTACCCCCACACAACTCTACCCCAGTTACCTCTACCCCCACACACCTTTACCCCCAGTTACCTCCACCCCCACACACTTTTACCCCCAGTTACCTCTACCCCCCCACACATCTACCCCAGTTACCTCTACCCCCACACACCTTTACCCCAGTTACCTCTACCCCCACACACCTCCACCCCAGTCATCTCTACCCCCACATACCTTTACCCCCAATTACCTCCACCCCCACACACCTTTACCCCCAGTCACCTCTACCCCCACACATTTTTACCCCCAGTTAAATCTACCCCCACACACCTCCACCCCCAGTTACCTCTACCCCCACACACATCTACCCCCAGTTATCTCTACCCCCACACACATCTACCTCCAGTAACCTCTACCCCCAGTTACCTCTACCCCGACACACTTCTACCCCCAATTACCTCTACCCCCACACACTTCTACCCCCAATTACCTCTACCCCCACACACATCTACCCCCAGGTACCTCTACCCCCACACACATCTACCCCCAGTTACCTCTACCCCCACACACATCTACCCTCTGTTACCTCTACCCCCACACACATCTACCCCCAGTTACCTCTACCCCCCCACACACCTTTATCACAAGATACATCTACCCCCACACATATCTACCCCCAGTTACCTCTACCCCCAAACACCGCCACCCCCAGTTACCTCTACCCCCCCACACACCTTTATCCCAAGATACATCTACCCCCACACACCTTTACCCCCAGTTACCTCTACCCCCAGTTACCTCTACCCCCACAGACATTTACCCCCGGTTACCTCTACCCCCACACACTTCTACCCCCAGCTACCTCTACCCCAACACACCTCCACCCCAGTCACCTCTACCCCCACACACCTTTACCCCCAGTTACCTCCACCCCCACACACTTTTACCCCCAGTTACCTCTACCCCCAAACACATCTACCCCAGTTACCTCTACCCCCACACACCTTTACCCCAGTTACCTCTACCCCCACACACCTCCACCCAAGTCATCTCTACCCCCACATACCTTTACCCCCAATTACCTCCATCCCCACACACCTTTACCCCCAGTCACCTCTACCCCCACACATTTTTACCCCCAGTTAAATCTACCCCCACACACCTCCACCCCCAGTTACCTCTACCCCCACACACATCTACCCCCAGTTATCTCTACCCCCACACACATCTACCCCCAGTAACCTCTACCCCCAGTTACCTCTACCCCGACACACACATCTACCCCCAGGTACCTCTTCCCCCACACACTTCTACCCCCAATTACCTCTACCCCCACACACATCTACCCCAGTTACCTCTACCCCCACACACCTCCACCCCAGTCACCTCTACCCCCACACACCTTTACCCCCAGTTACCTCCACCCCCACACACTTTTACCCCCAGTTACCTCTACCCCCACACACATCTACCCCAGTTACCTCTACCCCCACACACCTTTACCCCAGTTACCTCTACCCCCACACACCTCCACCCCAGTCATCTCTACCCCCACATACCTTTACCCCCAATTACCTCCACCCCCACACACCTTTACCCCCAGTCACCTCTACCCCCCCACACACCTTTACTCACAGTTACCTCTACCCCCACACACACATCTACCCCCAGTTACCTCTAACCTCCACACACCTTTATTCCCAGTTACCTCTACCCCCACACACACATCTACCCCCAGTTACCTCTACCCCCACACACATCTCCCACCAGTTATCTCTACCCCCCACACACATCTACCCCCAGTTATCTCTACTTCCACACATATCTACCCCCAGTTATCTCTACCCCCACACATATCTACCCCCAGTTATCTCTACCCCCACACATATCTACCCCCAGTTATCTCTACTTCCACACATATCTACCCCAAGTTACCTCTACCCCCACACATATCTACCCCCAGTTATCTCTACCCCCACACATATCTACCCCCAGTTACCTCTACCCCCACACATATATACCCCAAGTTACCTCTACCCCCACACATATCTACCCCCAGTTATCTCTACCGCAACACACTTTTACTCCCAGTAACCGCTACCCCCACACAGATCTACCCCCAGTTACCTCTACCCCCACACCCCTTTACCCCCGGTTTCCTCTACCTCCAACACACCTTCACACCCAGTTACCTCTACCCCCCCACACTCCTACCCCCAGTTACCTCTACCCCAACACATCTACCCCCAGTTACCTCTACCCCCCACACATCTACCCCTAGTTACCTCTATCCCCACACACCTCCACCCCCAGTTACCTCTACCCCAACACACCTTCACATCCAGTTACCTCTACCCCCCCCCCCCCCCCCCGCACACACACCTACCCCCAGTTACCTCTACCCCCACGTGTACATCTACCCCCAGTTACCTCTACCCCCCACACATCTACCCCTAGTTTATACCTCTACGCCCCCCCCCATACACACACACAACTAAGGTAACACACACCTTTATCACAAGATACATCTACCCCCACACACATCTACCCCCAGTTACCTCTACCCCCAAACAACCCCACCCCCAGTTACCTCTACCCCCCACACACCTTTATCCCAAGATACATCTACCCCCACACACCTTACTCCCAGTTACCTCTATCCCCACACACATCTACCCCCAGTTACCTCTACCCCCAGTTACCTCTACCCCCACACATCTACCCCAAGTTACCTCTACCCTCCACACACATCTACCCCCAGTTACCTCTACCCCAAGTTACCTCTACCCTCCACACACATCTACCCCCAGTTACCTCTACCCCCCTCCCACACACAACTAAGGCTGGGTTTCCATTGACGAGGATTTTTACCTCTATCCCCACACACCTTACTCTCAGTTACCTCTATCCCCACACACATCTACCCCCAGTTACCTCTACCCCACACACACATCTACCCCTAGTTACCTCTACCCCCCCCCCCCACACACACACACACCTCTACCCCAGTTACCTCTACCCCCACACACATCTACCCCCAGTTACCTCTACCCCCAGTTACCTCTACCCCCAGTTACCTCTACCCCAAGTTACCTCCACCCTCCACACACATCTACCCCCAGTTACCTCTACCCCCCTCCCACACACAACTAAGGCTGGGTTTCCATTGACGAGGATTTTTACATCTACCCCCACACACCTTACTCCCAGTTGCCTCTTCCCCCACACACCTTTACCCCCAGTTATCTCTACCCCACTCACCTTTATCCCCAGGTACCTCTACCCCCACACACATCTACCCCCAGTTACTTCTACCACTGCACACCCCTACCTGCAGTTACCTCTACCCCCCACTTGGAGAGGCATGTCCCAATCTCTTGCTTGTATTCACAATTCAGTGAGGTGATTGCTTAAATTACAACTGGTGACATTTGAAATATGAGGAATATTAATTTGGGTACGGTATTCAAATGTAGCCTGTGAAACCAGCACTGTTCCAAGTCTCCCTTGTCTCCCTGCTGACCAAAAGTAGGGCCGCAGATGCTGAAACGAAAATCATTTTCGGGCCATATTTTAAGGCTCAGCTGATAGCCTATTACGCCTGTCAGCTCTATTTTCCATTTTGTATAAGCCCCATTTTCCAAATCCCGCAGGTTTTCAATTTGCAATCCTGTTTTTCTATATGCAATCCCTACCTGGAATAATTAAATCTGGCTCTGAATCCCTTTCAAGAATCCTGTAGACCCTTAATTTTGAATCCTGAATCCCGATTTAAAATAGGCCCCAATCCCGATTCCCAAAAAGGTATTCCCTACCCTATATGTTTAGGCCTAGGCGTATATATATGGATGATAAATCTTAGAACAATCTATTAGGTGGCACAGCATTACTAATGCACACAAAAAAGTGTGGAGAATGAAAATGAATAGGTTGGGGATAGGTTTTTATGATAAAACATGTTGTTTCAGGTAAAGCGAACCAGTGGTTCGCTTTACCTTACACTACATGGTTCGGTTTATATGAACTGTCAGGAAAAGCGAACCAATGACATTTCAATGACCTTGAAGTCACTTGCAAGGGGTTACCCATTTTTTCAATGAGGAAATCATAATACACTATGATTTGTGATGTTTTGCGTAAAAATTATTTCCACATGTTCTACATAGATTTGGAATGATCGATGAATCTCTATATAGACATTAAAATGTTGACCTTCAGATGAAAACCAAAAAAAATCGATAGGCCTAGTTTGTACTTCCCGCCAATTTCCCATGTGAGCAAATTCTCTATGACACCTAGAAAGATTTGCTGAAATTATCTCCAATTTATTCTCTTTTAAACAATAGATGGCTCTTTTTCCTGTGGTTCAATCTACTGAGTTTGCACGGAGGTTTAAGTTGGTTGGTTCGGTTTACCTGATGGTTCGGTTTACCTGAAGGCACCCTATAGGTTATAGGTTTCTAATTCTCCTAGGATACTGATATGGAGCATTCCAAATAAAATGTTCAATCAATCAATCACATTTATTTGATGTCGAAAGGGATAGAGAGAAAGGGGAGGGAGTGAGATAGGGCGCGTAAGTACGGTAGTCCACCGCGGCGTTTTTTTGAGTCGCCCTACTGTAGCAGTTTCATGACGTCATGTGGACATGTCGCGCGAAAGTCCCATAGCCCCAACGTTACCGCGATATTAAATCCCTGTTCTTTCAACGATCATATAGTTTTATGAGTTCTAACTTACATATATCCATCTTTAGAGGCAAGCGATTTCAACTATAGCCTTCATAACCGTCAAACTGTTACTGGGGCGATGTAGGGAGTGATTATGTATCGCCCCAATGCTAACTCTATGGGCATTGTTTACTTCCGGTTCACACATCGGTACAACTATGCGACTAATTTTCATCAATTTGCGCTCCGCCGCCATGACACTTACGCACTCTATAGGTTGCTTTACGCCCTTATCAACACATTGAACTGAAGGTTGAGGGGAAGGGGGGGACCATCAATTTTTGCACCAATTGTGAAGGGGGGGGGGCATCTCTTTTTGCACAGATTCTGAAGGGGGTCATACATTTTTGTGCAAAAATTTTGGCCATTTCCTCCTAGCCCCCCCCCCCCCGTGATTAATTATGAACAGTCCCTAATAGGAATGGACCAAAAGACGGGTCCATTCCATTTTCCAAAACATCATAACAAAAATTGGGATGACCCAAATATGCTGGTCCATATTTTTCTTATCCAAGGCATCTTCATACATGTTCATAATGAACCGAATGCCCCCTCTATTAAAAGGCATAGGTCTATGCGGACAGCCATGCGCTGCCACTGGCCTGGGATTGTGGGCTCAAGAGCCGAAGGCTCTTGTTAAGAGCTATGCTATTTGTTGCCCGTGGCAACCAACGCGGGGCCGAGCGGAAGTACATGAATGCGCAGTATCGCGGGAGGCCTTCTGGGACAGAATTCCGCAGCTCCAGTGAAAACAAATGGTCGTGGACTAGCCAAGAATTTGATTTAAGTAAGATTTTTGTAAAGAAATACATTGAAACTGGTTACACAACTACACGGAACCATGAATGATAAGATAATGAAGAAAACCCAAGACACTCTAGGGAAAATCATCGATAAACCACCTCTTAAAGAGAAGTTGCTCAGCAAACCGCCTTTTCGGTTTCTACACGATATCATGACTACGGTAGGACATATTTTCTCATTCTAAATCTAGGCCTAAACATTTATCATCTAAACTAAGACTCTTATGAATTAAAATTTAGTTCACCAGACTTTCTCGTCTACTGTCTGGTGAGTGTTTTTATTATGGTGAAAAACTCGTGATTACAATTTTTCTAATGAAGGTTCTTGGGTGACACTTAACCACTTCGCCTAGGAGTAGTACGTACGGTAACCGAGTGATTTTGACGGATACTTGTCGCGAAGTTGCGGGTGCAGACCTGCCAACTTCTGGGTTATGAAATGCGGGAGATTTTTGTTTGTGTTCGTCTGGAAGAGGGGGCAGTGGAACTGCTAGGCTGTCCAGGAGCATCCCCCCCCCCCCCCCCCGGATATTTGTGGGTGCAAAATGAGTGTTATTTTAAATTGAGGCCTTAGCTTAAGACGACTTGAGTGATCATTTATTTATCCAATGACTGACAATGTTAAAAAAATAATGATGGCGAATTTCTGTTTTAAAGTGTTTTTTTTTTAAATTGTCAGGGCCATCGGCTGCTATAGTGTAACTTTTAATATTTAAAACATTGCTGAACAATTTTTTACCTATTTTTGTTGATATGACAGTGGCACTGTCCTATCAAAAAGTGTTCATCAATAATCCTAAGGATTATTGATGAACACTTTGGTCAGTCCCTCTACTAAAGACTCATGAGTCATGGCAGTACTTAATGCTGTAAAATAGTAAAATACTATCATAACGTTTACAGTGGCATGCTGTAGACAGTTGTGTAGGCTTGTCTATGAATGGAAAAACCTGGATATGGCAGCCTTGAAAATCTGCGGAAATTGACCCGAAAAACCATTAAATTTGTTGTGAACAAACCCGTGGAGATTCTGTATAAAGTTTGTGGAATCTGAAACAATAAAAAAATGTGTTTTCTTCCATGGCGTTATGCTTTGTGGCCCTAGTGTGAAGACCCGCCCCCTGCTAGCCTGGTCACACAAGGAATAACCTTGTGCAAGCCAGTCTGATATTATTTAAGAACAGGTAATGCGTGAAATCAATGTCATGATAACATTACTTACAAATGTGAAGAATATGTTCATCTTAATCAATTCACAGGTTATTCGAAGCACTGGTTTCATGAAAGGGCTGTATCAAGAGAGTGAAATGGTTTCCGAAAATGTGAAGGTGAGTAAGAAATTCATCTCTTTCAAGACGGTGCATATATTTCCCTCGCATGCATATAGCAGCAACACATTATCAAACTCAGTTATGGTTTCTTTGGTATTAGGAAATTCTATTTGGAAAAATAAATCTTAAAGTAAAATTACTTAATTTTTATTCGTAGCACTTAACTTGATTTTTTTAATTCTATGAAGGAAAATATAACTTGAACCAAAATTCTGTTAATATTTTAGCCTTTAAATATACATTTACAAAACCACATTGTAAAGCTGATTATTATTGACAACCAAAATGTGACGCCGATTATTATTTACAATTAATTTGGTTAATTTACTAGCCAGTTTTTACTACCAAAATTATATTTCCAGTCAGTTAAACATCTTTCTCTGACAATCACTTAAAAATTGTGTCTTAAAGATGTTGCAAACCTTTTCTTTTGCCAATGTAGAAAAAAGTCATGGAAGTTACGGAAAAAAAGGATGGACATTTTGAAACTGTCAAAAGGGAGATCCATCCATGTTAATGCTTGAAATCAATGTTTGTTGATCTGTGTATGTCAATGAAAACCTGTGATATGCACATTTCATAATAGTCTCTGTCGGTGTAGTGGCAAGACGACGTAGGGTGATGTTTATTTGATTGGAAAATGATATTTTAAAATATTTATAATTGTATCAACTAAAATCTTGTTTCTTTTATTCCTCTAGGATAAGGAAAGCAAAGTCGCGTTTTTACAAAAGTCTTTGGACATGGTCTGTAAGTATTATATTCCCTCATGTTGTGGGGAAAATTCAGAAGATGGCCACCGGATACGATCTATCCCAAGGTTCTGTTAAAGCTACATTCTCAGTTAACATCGATCAAATACTAAGATATTTTTACTATTTATTCTGATCTTTTATACATATCATTGGACCACAACTTTGACCGATTTTTCCTGGTTGTTTATGATGCAGAACCTTGCAGTCCTCATTTAAATTTTGGTGGCTCACCGAAATTCTTTGCTGCAGTGCTCACCGCGCTTGGTTTCTTTCGGTCAATTTGATATTGATGAATTCAGTCCTATAATTCAAACAATTAGTATAATATTTGCTAAGATAGCCATAAATGCAGCTTTAATGAAGGCCGCTGATAATATATTTTTTTGATTTAGTATTTGTATACAGCAAATCTTCAGCAGATGACAATTGAATGAGACATCGAATAATGAGACGCACTTTGCTCTGTTTGAACCACTGTGGGAAATTTTGATCCATGTTTAGAAGCAACCTCTGTTGAAAACAGCATTTCATAATACTTTGACTTTAATTTAGTTAGGTGTTGTTACCAACAGGTTATCTGGTTGTCATGACAAGATCTGGTCTACGTATATGTACCTAATCCGTATTGTTCTGGTAATTTTGACAATATTTGTTTAAAATTCTGGTCACCTATTTCTCATTTACATTTCTGCAGCACTTGTGTTGGGTAAGCCAGTACCTGCCAGGCCCTCTAAAATTGTTGCTGGCCATGAGCCAGAAAAGACAAACGAATTCCTACAAATGCTGGCAGAAGCTATCAATAAGAAGGTAAACAATTATTTTATCAAAGGATGGCGCTTTGTCCTCCAAATTTCCTTGTTAAAAATTTTTCTATTGTGAAAAGGTAAGTCTAACCAGAGAGGTTTAGCCTTATCAGGCATATTGCATATATTTGCATTCCTGTGCTATGTGCTGATGTAACAAGTATAAAGAAAATGAACAAGTATGAAGAAAATGAAATAGGCGAGCAATACAAAGTGTATATTACTCCCTAATTTTGATATGATTGCCATTGCT
This sequence comes from Sthenelais limicola, assembly GCA_942159475.1. Classification (NCBI taxonomy): domain Eukaryota; kingdom Metazoa; phylum Annelida; class Polychaeta; order Phyllodocida; family Sigalionidae; genus Sthenelais; species Sthenelais limicola. The sequence continues at coordinate 53,591,604 of OW804095.1, read as the reverse complement.
TAAGCCTATGGGCAAATCACACCAACCTCTAGAAAGGTATGACAAAGCCTAAAAACTGTTCTATAAGTGTACTTATGTTAGTGTTAGAAATTATAAGCATAATCAATTTGTTTATGACATACATATAGTTTGGTAGTGTGGGGACAACACACTACAGAATCATGGGGATGAAATACAAGTTAATATACAAAAACTATATATATTATCACAGGTCAACAATGATGAGTATGTAACGCGGGTGCTAAAAAGTGACACTGCTGGGGGCGGAGGGAAGAAAGAAAAACCGCCTGCTGGAGGCAAAGACAGAAAAGATAGAGAATCCAGTGCTGATCGACGGAAAAGGAAGGACAAAGACGTAAGGACCACCAACAAACTGAATTTGAAATGCAAAATGTCATATTTATGGGTAAAGCAAGATAACTAGGGTGTTATATTATATTTGTACAGGGAGGTTTATACGTGTAGATGTGTAACGTTTGTTTATGAAATACAAGTATTTCAATAATCTTTATATATCAACCTTATAATTTATTATGCTGTTTCAAGGAAGATAAAAAGAAAGACGATGATGGGGATCGACATAGAAGTAAGCGAGAAGATAGGGAGGATAGGAAAGATAGAGGTAAAAGCAGAGACCGCGATCGTGATAAGGACCGGCACCGGGACAAAAATGATAAGGACAGAGAGAGGAGTAGGGACAGAGGTAAAGATGGTGATAAAGAGAAGGACAGAGAACGCCGCCGTGACAGAGATAAAAGTCGAGACCAAGGAGAGGACAAGGATAGAGACAGAGAAAAGGATAGGGAAAGGAGAAAGGTAAGAGGATTTCCCTTTGTCGGTTATGTGTTGTACTATTTGATGCTTCCTGTTTCTTCAGATACCGGAATACATTTTTCGTATCATTATTTGTCTCAATGTCATGCCATACTGCTGCCTTGTGACTTCTGTATGTTAACCCCTTAAGGACAAGCCGCGAAGCGTCGGCCATTTTAACAAGAATATTGCCTAAGAAACTCGTGTTAACCTATGCGGTTGCTCCTAAATAAGATGCTTCAAAAGACAAAAATTAAATTAAAGTGCATTTGGGAAATGGCTGCCATGGCAACATCAACACATCAAATTTCAAAAGTGCACATCATAACATGAAGAGAAGGAAAACTAGGGTTACCTGTAATTTATCCGATACAAATACAAGTTCTAACAGTGAGTTGATAGAAAAAAAATACAAAACGATATTTTCGTGACATTCTGAAAAATATGAATAATTGTGCCCAATTTTGAGGTGCTTTATTTCATTTTAGAAGCTTTATTTTTGCTACGCTGTTTGACACAAATTTCCACGGGTAGAAACTTTGAGAGGAGAGGCCATAACTTCAAAATTCAAAAAGAACACGTTCTCAGACCCCCTCGTCCTTAAAAGGTTAACTTATCTGTAGTAAGTTGGTCCCGTAATATTGCTATATATTTGAAGTATTCTTTCTTGTTTTGAACTAATGTTTAAAGTGTTGTGATGTTTAAAGTGAGTTGTGTGTTTTTGACTGTATAGAGGAAAGAAAAAGAAGAAAAGGAAGCGGAGGAAGAAACTCAACAAATAAATGGGGATGCTTCAGAAGAGGTAGGTGTAAATGTGATAGTAATTATCTATAATGCACATGATGGGGACATGTTCATCAGATATTATTTTGTCTCTGGCATTTGTCTCAAATATTTACAATTTCAAGATCAGTCGATCATTGCGTTGACTGGGTAATTCGTTGTTTTTTTCTTGTGTTGCTATTAATGGATAGAATTAATTATTCCAGAGAGTTCAGATGTTAAGAATATGTTTAATGAGCACGTTTTGAATAATAAAATTAGTGTGGTTTATGTATCAACGCTACCAGAATATATAAAAATTGAAAAGAATAATTGGAATAGATTTTTAATTCCTAGCAATACTTTTGATGATGTATTATGTTAGATTATATTTCCTAATGATATATACAGAATGGTGACGAGCAAATATTGGGAGGTCTGCCTACTTGTCCATCAAACCTTTCCTTAGGATTCGGTTTTTCCTGCTCATGTTTAATGTCGCTTCGCACCTATTGTTGGAATGTCTCGTAGTTCCTTAGTATCTACACGTTTTTAAGCACTGAGTGATTTAAACAGCTCCATAAAAACATACAAGTATGCTAATTTGTACTTACATACGATAAATATGTTATGAAAAAACTCCTACTTCTACTTCGACTGATTTGTAGTACCTTCATCTTCACATGTTAACACTAAATTCAATTTACAATAGTCCGAAATATTAGATGCCTTTTCTGCAGCTATCAAAACTGAAAAATAATGTTACTTGTGATAGCCTATCCCACCCAGAGGGGCGTCTAGGGGCAGGCCCTCACCAAAAGCACTTCCACCACACGGAGAGAAGGTTAAAGACTCCCTGCCACGAAAAAAATCGTCTTCAAAAACGTCCTCTTCTCCACAAAAGGGTGCTAGTTCAAAAAAGGAAACAATTACAAAAGGGGGCCATAAGGTATCTTTCGATATAGTCCGTTATAGTCCGTTGTCTTTGTGGTTCCGTATATTCGCCCATCGGAGTGGTTAAAGTTCTGTAACCACAGTTCCTTGCAGATGCTTTGTTCAGTGTTCCGTATATAATGATGTTAACGTTGTCTTGGTTGGTATACAAAGTATTTAATTTGTTCTGCGCCATACATAGATATCGCAAGATGTACAGGCATGCAGTAGATGGATTTTGTATGTTTAAAATTAGACAAATTATTACTTTTGATGATTCAGATTAACGAACATTTCATAAACTGAAATTCGTGAACCCTTTTATTGGCGCAATGTTTTGCAAACTTTTTCACGCATATTACCAGGTTGCTATTTTCGTATTATATTATTATTGTTATTTTAGTTAGCAAGCTTCCTCCCTCATAAGATATAATGAGGGATTTGACGGTTGTGTGGTCGTTTCTTATGAGGAGTGGCATTACCATTTTAAGGTTGTACTGTTTTGTTGGCCGTTTTTATCTTGCTTTTTAGTGTTCTACTCATTATGGAACAACATAATTTGACTAAAAGGAGTTAATATAGTAAAATGTATGACATTCAAGAGTTCATAGGAATTTGATTAGTTGGCTTCAATTTTCGTGGATAGTCTTATTAATTCAAATGTTCTGAAAGCTAATGAGTCATATCGCTTAGAATATATTTCATTTGGTGTTAGGTGAAACTGTAGAAATGAAGAGAGACTATAGAGTTTTAGGCAGGCACTAGTTTTCCTATGAGGTTATGATATGTTAGAATCGTTGTCAGTCGGCATCGTTTGAAATAGAACTGCAAGGATAGAAGGCCTGTACGTTTAATGTTTGTACCACTCAAGTTACTCGTTCTTAATCTTGTCAGAATTTCGTTGACACGTTGTTTTATATCTTCCATGTTAATGTACTGTTGGTGTTTATAAATAGAAATATTTTGAGATAACCCCTTCATGTTTTTTTGTAATCCTTGGTAGCATGGTACATTCACCTTTTGGTTCTCTGCCTTTATTGCCAAGGATTAGATATTACAAATCATTTCTAAGATATTTGTGATACAAGGCATTACAATTGATGTTATATCATATTTTATTTAATTTCACTAAAAATAAATTTAAGACAAATTTGGCTTTTCATATCTGAGAATGGTCGTCTATACCCTATCACTATTTCACTAATTTATTTCATCTTGCAAGTACCTTCGGTGTTGCACAGCAAATTAGAAAATTATTGTATTTAAGAGGATTTAATATTTCAGACTAGAACACACTGACCGTGTGCTTGTAATCCCAGTGTGGCTTTTAATGCTTTATTTTCACTCTTTGTATTATTTATTCGACTCTGAAGATGATGAAAAAAGAGAAGAAGGTTGAGAAGTCAAGTAGTAAGTAACGTCCCTTTTTGTGTAGTAAGGCCAATCGTAGTGCAGTGGTCTATTGAGAATGCTTTAACTGTGACTCTCTCCTCATGCGTACGTGCACCAGCTCAGCATCATGGCAAGCGCCACTTCTTTCCTCTCACTGATACCGGTCTGCTCTTCCTTATTGGCAATTGTCTTTCTTTAAACATCCCGGAAAAAAGAATCGCCACATGAAAAGTAAAGATACAAACGAGAAAGTCTCTTTCGAACCTTTGCCTAGTTCACTTTCGTCTTGGTGCTCGTTTAATATTAAGAAATTAGACAAATGTTATGTTTCAAGAAAGATTTAGGATGCAAAGAACGGTATCAATGTTACATGCTCAATTCCTTGAATTCTCAGAAGTTAAACCTTGAATCAATGTTTTCAATCTGCAACAATATAATCTGCACTAACCATCCGTTTGCACCCTGTTGCCTCAGGCATTTGTCATCTTTTGACAGAGGTAACCTGTTTCCTGTCATAAGTCTCACAAGGTTAAACTTTCTGAGTATCCAAGGTTGATTCTCTCGTTGAGTGGTCTTGAATGGTCATGAGTACAGACCATGTGTTCATGACTGGCCAACAGTTGCTTACATTATTATTGCTGACAGGAGACTCCAGCTCGCATACCTCGCCCCGCGTCAGCCAAAGGCTCCCGACGGCGGCACAGAGACGGTACAGTATTCATTGCTATTTGGCCCTAGCTTTTCAGAAAGGTTAAGAACTAACCGAATACCCAGTCTTCCCTTACATTGTTCATGAATTTACTACTCATGCAAGTCCGACAGTTTTTTGTTCTCTTTTGAGAAGATTTTTGTAATGAAGATATTCAATTGACATTCATTTTGGCACACGTTTCATATCAGTTCATTGTCCTTAGTATCTCACGTACGCTTATCTTAAGATATGCATGTTTCATATTGAGAACGGCTAAATTAGATGAACTATCAATAGAGACGTGACGTTTCTTCCTAGACCCTTTGAAAGTTGGTATGTGTTTGGCTTACTGGACAGGGAGGTTGGGTCATTTGGATATTGTTTCCATGATGCTCTGCTGAAGCACCATGCCTATGCGCATGGTAATGTGTTCCAAGCTAATTTAGAAACGAATCATGTTTGGCCTTTGTGAGTTATTGACCTTTGTAACAATAACCTTTTAATATCGTATTAATTGAGTGACCATACAGAAAGTAAGTGTCTGCATTTTAATAGTTATGTGGTGCTTGTGTAAGTTCTAATGCTGGATCGTAGTGTTCACTGGAAGGGATCATAAAAAGTCCACTTCTAAACATTTCGTGGCGAAACCAGCAGTTTCTTCCAGCAATTTCTCTAATTAATGATTTTTTTCCAGAAATGAATCGTTCCTCCATTCCTATTGTTGGGACGTAGGGGAAATAGCACTTGACTGAATGCTTTACTCTTTAACCAAAAGCCAATGTATTTAGTTCATGTTTTCTGAAATTCATTTACTTTTCATTTCATGCTATATGCCTGCCATATTTGCCACCAGGCTCTCTAAAGGGTCAAGAATGAATTGATCATTGTTTCATTCTCACTGGTTCGTGTGAAGTAGGGTTTATATTCCCAAGATGATGTATTTGGAAGTTCATTTTGCATATCTATGGCATGAGTCACCGTTCCTAATTAACTGATGTAGGTAACCAGCCCAATATAATAAGCATTCTCACATTTTTATTCTTCAATAACAAGTAACACTGTTACCGTTAACAGTTGTAGCTGTCCTTTGGCAGTTCACCATTTTATATCATTGCGTTTCCCGAGAGGAAACGAAACCGAAGCTTGTGGATACATGTACTTCCCAATTACATGCACGCCAAATCTGATGATTATTAAGCTACAAAAATATAAAGTATACTTTATCAACAGCTCCTATCCCACCCAGTATGGGGCTCTAACTCATCCTCAAAAGCTCCCAGTGTGGGGACCACCCAACTCCTCCTAAACTACCATTATTACTTCACCCTTCAGAGGGAAACTTTACACGCCCAATATAGGGCCCTTTTCCTTTATATTTTAACCTAATCCCCTTTTTTTTCTTACATGCCTTTACGGCATAAGACAGGCTAGCTCTGTAATGTGAGGTGGACTGTAAAATAAATCATCTCATCTCATCTCATCAGCCCTCACTATCGTGAATATAGCTCCAATCGATTGTGTTATATAGAGGTAATCTAAATTAAAATGGTACTCAGTTGGGTATCGCTTCCTGTTAGCGTGTTTCCTCTCGCCCAAATATGACCAAATATATATTATGAAAGTAGGGTTAAAAGGGTTGTAAAGCAGCCAAAATCCCCACCCCCTCCTGCAATCTAGCCAGTTTGCCAGTTCAAAGCCAGACTACAGGGATAAACCATCGTTCAATAACAAAAAATATTACCATTCCCAGTTTGGGGGCTTTTTGTTTTCACCCAACCATGTTCTTTGTCAAGTCACAGTTTAAAAGAAAATTGGGACTTCTTTTCATGTATTATTTTTAACCCGGGGGGTATGTGGCAGTGCAGACAACGCTGGTTTAACCCTATAAAAAATAAAATAGAGCAAACCAGGATGACGTCACCTGTCCTATTCGGTGGATATTACAAAGAGATACATTGGTAAATTAAACCCTGAAATAGAATTGGTGCAGTGAAAATTGCTTGAGCACATGGACTACTCCCCCCCCCCCTCCCCCCGCCGCCCCTAAGACTTGCCTTTCCTGTCCGGATATTTAAACGTTTTCAGGACATAGACATGAGGATGGAGGTAAGTGGTCACGACCTGGTGCGACCTTACTGTGACAGTGGTGGAATATTATGTCTTCAAGACCTCAATTAACCTGAGTCATGTGGAACTCTAGTTATAATGACATCTAAATGTGGCCATTTGAACTCCATCACAAACATAATCAATTGTCTATTTTGGCGATATGAAATAATTGCCATCCTTGTAATTTTGTAATGTATTTTCAAGTATAAGATCAACACAAATGTTAACAGGTCTATGGTTCACATTTAACATTATTATAGAATTCCACTTGATCGACAGGATTGGGCAATAGGGTATTTCGCTATGCTGCACTTCAACTGAACATTAGATTTACGCTCTGAGCCTCCATCCCATGGTCAGGAAAGTTGTCAGGCTTTTCTCCTGTGCGCTAAGTGTTCCCTTGCTTCTGCTGCTTAGCACCAACGCATAATTAATCATTTATTGTGGTCTTTCTACATTTGCAATCCCTGTATACCTAGAGATAATAATATTGTCTGTAGAAAGATACCGTTTATTTGTGTTGCTTATATATGTATATACATACCGTACGCAATCTGGGTGGTAATCTTGGCATTACTTACTTGCCTTCAATAGCTCTTAATTGAATTGTTTGTCGACATGGTTGTCGTTAACGCATAAGTCATTGCCTTTAATTAAGAAAAAGATTGGTTGCATTTGTTTTTGTAATTCGTCAGTTATAATGATTGGATTGATAGATGAGTCCATTCCCTCGTGGAAAACATGTATTCACGCATTGATGATGAGGTCTCTATTTTTCTTAGAAGATGAAGAGATGAAGGAAGAGAAGCCCAAAAAGCGAGAAGAAACTACCATGAATGGAAATCTTGGTGAAGACGATTTGCCACCTCAAGTTGCTGCCAAGTAAGTTTTTTTTCTATAATCTCTGGCCTTTTAGAGAGCAGAAGCTTATTTTTCCAAGTCCCAAAATGTTCTTAGTTACATGCAATTTAAACGTTGCACTTGTGGTAAACCTGGAGGTGTGAATAAGACCTCTTGTGCCTCTCTGGCATAAGGTATGGAAGAAATATAAAAAGAAAATTAAAAATACTGAGAAAAGAAATTGCCTGAAAAGATGAGCAGAAATTAATCCACTACCACTATTGGAAAAGAAGAAATGTGTGAAATACACTGTCTAAATAATAACATACCTTCTTTCTATGGCTATTTCTGGAATGTTCCCATTGCAGTCGAAGACTTGCAAGACCTAGTAGTGCACGGCCTGCCCCGCCCCGTGTGAAGAAGACTGAGCAAGAGCCTCAGGAAGTACATATTGTGTAAGTTATCTGGAATTCTGTTGGTACTCTTTCTGATAGGTTCGTCCATGATTGCTGCAAGTTATTTAATCTAGATATATATCCATTCAAAGGTGTGAAATGGGATTATATTTGTTCCAGTGGTCAGAGTAATGTACCAAATGTGATCGTGGATACGAAAGGTGACTCGGACGAGGAGGAGGAAGAAGAGAATTTTATTACAAAAGAAGATCAACTCATTGTTAATGAACAATCTACTCCACCTGCCTACAATGACGTAGATGAAGAAGGTGGAGAACACGGTAAGTATTACTAATAGCTCCCAAAGATCGAAACGGTGCTAGAATCATTCTATTTATCGACATGTATCATATATACTAAGGACATACTGTCGTCCGACCAAAGCATAACTTGTATTGTGTCCAATATTTCTACTTTTTATAATGATTTAATATTGTGATATTTTATGCACAATATTATTACCCTTAACAATAAACCGGTCAGCATAATCTCCTGACCATGCACTTTTTCCCTTGCCTGATAATTCTAAATATCTGAGATTATATCAAAAAAACAAGAACTGTTTGCTTTTCTTAAAAGGCGGTCTCGTAAAGAAAATGCTGGAAACAAAGAAGGAATTAGAAGGGGGTAGCACCATCCATCAGCAAAACAAAACACCTAAGAAAACAGAGATAGTAAGTATTCGATCCTCACCTCTATTCTGAGGTTATATATCATATATACTAATGTTAAAACGAGATGCCTAATTTAAGAATTGTGTAAATGATTCTTTTCCTTTGAAGGGAATGATAATTTAAAAGAAGATATTGCGTCATAATGTAGCTCTCAGCTTGAAAGCTAGCTACCATGTGAATAAAGCGTGACCATAACTGGGGTTGTAGCTTTGTCTGCCTCGCCAATAGATTGGTACAACTAGACTGTCCAGCTTTAAAATTCTAATCGGCTCAGTCAGTCAGAGCCTACAATTAATCCAGTCATTTACCACCTTACTAAAATTAATCAGGACTAGAGGAAGATGACGACCATAGATGAGAGGAACCAACCTGGTTCATTCTCCATGGTGACATGTTTCAGCTCAGAAGCGTACGAATTATTTGTCAATTTAATTATGCAAATTAAGAATTCAACGGTGAGCCACGAAAATCTTATAAGCAGTCGAATCCTTACCCACACCCTCCTATCTCATGATGTTAGAATATTACTCTCTGCACCAGGTGCAATATCCGGCATTTTTCTGTTGCATCTCTACTCGTCCACTTCTGGCCGAGTAAAATGCATTGAAACTGACCCTGTGTAGCTACCATAGAACACATTTGGAGCGGAGCAGGTAGGGGCCTCTTGGGCCAAGTAAATGGTGCTCCTACTAATTTATAGAACTCCAAATTCAGACTCCGCCCATGTGGTAAGAGTTATAACCTGCCTTAACGTCTCAGCATACATTTCTACTGTTACAATAATTTTTATATTCTCGTCTCGTTCCTTTCTACATGTGTTACCGATTAGTGTACATATTCCCATCATATTTACCACAGGAACGATCCCAAATGAGTGATGCCACAAAACGTAAAGAACGAGAAATGGTACAAAAGGAGATAGATAAATTACGTACTGCCATCCAGTTGTTAACAAGAAGTGCCAACCCCCTTGGAAAAATTATGGATTTCGTACAGGAAGACTTGGACAGCATGCAAAAAGAAATGACGATGTGGTCCAAAGAGCATAAGGAAAATGTAGTTGCGCTCCAACGAGAACAGAGGTATGCTGTATAATCACTGTAGATGTGTGTCGTGAAAGTTTATGGATTGAACACTATCGCTGGCAATATTTATATGAAGCTAGCCCAAAATACTCGTTTAAAACTAAATTCTAATGGTCGGTAGTAGCTAGCTAATTGTACCATGACCGCAGCCTATAAAATTGGTTTTAGAAACACCAGTTGGTGGCATAATATCTCTGCCATAAATTTAACTTTTAAAGATTTCAAAAGGAACATTTATACCTAGAAGAAAAATGCCTAATCTGTTAGCTGTCTGTTTGATATTTTATGAGTGTGATTCTCTGTTTCAGCATTACAGAGTCTTCAATTGAACCCCTGAGAGCACAACTTATGGAATTGGATTCAGCCATCTCAGATCAGCTAGACTTAATAGCTGCTGTAAAAGCTAACATTCTGCGTAACGATGAAAAGACGGAGAAAATGTTAAGCTCTATCACAAAATCATGATGGATTCAACTCTCTTTTAGGTCATGCTCAGCTCGTCTATTCATTTTCTTTTGTATAGCACCATCCAATGTTTTTATTCCTTGGAAACCTGGGTATTTATAAAGTATTTCATGAAGTAAGAATTAGGGGTCATTGAAAAGTTGATACGACCATTCAAAATCCTCGATTCCCGTTTCGATTCGGTTACAATATGATTCTATAATATATTTAATACCTACTTTCAGATTTGTTGATCGCATCTGTTAAAACGCACGTGAATATGAAGACATGCTGAATGTTTATGTCTTGATATTCCATGTATAATCCCTGTAGGTGTATTTTCCGATGAAACATGGGAATAAATTAGGGATGATAGTCCCTTTAAATTAATATCCAGTAATAACTTAAATATTTATTGCCATGATGGTACTTCGCTTCTGTGTACTGTTTGGTTTTATTCATGGAGGAATAATGTAATACAATTTCCTGTAATTATGCATCAAGTAGGTTCTCTGAAACAACACTCGTGATATATGTATTATGGATAGCTATAAGAATCTGTGCAGTCTCTACGACGTTAACTTCTGGTCCTCTCCTATGTCTCTAGGATGAATCTTCATGTTTTTGTTGACTTTTTGTTAAATTTATGTTGTATAATGTCAAAGGGGTATGAGTCCTTCGTCTCCTGTTCTACTTTTATTCTAGGATGTGAAGGATCTGGAATGCATTGGTTTAAAGTACTAGCCTCAGACTCGTCTCTGTAACAGTCACCTATGAAATTTGTTGTAACATATTCATTATTTTTAAGGAGAGTACACATATATCGGGTTTAGCGAGGTATATTGCCTCTAAAAGAAAATCCTAATAAATTCAAATATCTGGCCGCCTCATCTTCTATACCCTGATTCAGGAAGTCCGATTTTCCTGGATTTGACAGTTGCAATATCATCGAGCTCACCCTTACTTGAAATGTTCACTTAGCTTAAGATTCCAGTTACAACATCTCCTTTCCCAATATATATAGCTTGTTAGACAAAATATCTTTTTTATATTATTATTATTATTATTTACATCATCTTAGTTAATGGTATTTGTGCAGTATAACAGACAGCATTCGTTGTTTCAGAATATCAGTGAATCATCTCCGTCCATTATTTAAAACAGATCTTCTAGGCTTGCTTGAAATATTTCTTCGAGGAACTTATTCCTTTTGTTATTGACTAATAATAGTATACATTTCAATGCGGCATACAATAAATTTTGTATTTTCTGCTTGTGTAATTCGTTGTCATTTGTTTTCCAACTATCCGTTTAGACATTTACTACCAACTCCAACGAAGTATTTGTATTTGATGTTTTGTATTCAGTCAAAAATATTATGGAACAAGTACATTATTTTCAGTAATTGCTGATCATCATTAATTTTATTTTTACTTTTAAAAAAATAGAAAGAAATATTATCCATATAATGAAATAAAGACTCACTAAAAACCGTCACCGGCGCACTGTTCAACATCAAACTGGAATTTACAATAATTTTTCCATAATTCTAAAAATAATCCCAAGAAATAAAATACCTACACCCTGATTATACTGTAGGCTGGCAATCCCTTGGATGGGTTTTCAGTCTACTTGAAATCAATGTATATAATATTTTTCCACTCTTGTGGCCCTATAGAACGAGGGATTATTATAATAGTGGTTAAAGTGGTCGGAATGAGACTTGACACATTTTGCTTTATAAATGTGTCATGTCGTTTAAGGAATCATTTAAAAGTTTTAAACTTGCATAGTATGAAAATGGTAGAAGGAAGTTACCCGCCTGCCGTGGGGTGTGGGGGGGGGGGGGGGAGTGTGAGCGAGAAATATGTATTGAACATTTAAATAATCGATGGTTAGATATGAAAGCTGCACTCCCAGGAGTCTGGGATAAAGATCTCAAAGTTGACTTCTATCCTATTTTTTTAGAACCCTGAGACCCTGTCTCACCTTATCCCACAAGTTTGATTTGATTTCATAATGTTTTGAAGACATTAAATACAGGTTTAAATCCGTTACTCGGCTATCGGTGAACGTTTATGAAAATCTAGATGGCAGATGGCAGCACTGAGTGATGTTTGAAGCTCTATATGCTCTATAGTACAGAATAAGAAAAGTGTCCACTCAGTGCTGCCACCATGAAAAGTAAAACGGCAAACAAAATTTGAAATCGACGGCAGGATAATCTATTGAATCCTTGAAATTACAGCTTAGGCAAACTTGTTGTTATGTGAGAGACCCCTGATTCTGAGTTTTGGTAACTAATTTGAAGGTAATTACAAGAAAACAGGTAAAACCAACAATTTCGTCATTAGGGAAAGCAGCTTTAATGGAGACATTATTATACAATACAAATAGATTTTAATGATTTATGGGACAATACTCAAAAATATTTTTTCCGCCAATATCAACAGGTGAGAAAAAAATTAAATTTGCACTGTTATATTTTTTTTTTTACAAATGTTTATGCTTCATGAATCCAATATCCTTGGTGATCGGTAAATTGTTAAGGGTAACAATATTATGGTAATAATATGGCAAAAAAAGAATTCTCTTATCTTTCGTAAATTGACAAATATCTATCGTCGGGAACCCTTGAACTACCAGTGTTTTGTGTGTAGGTGTCAAAAACTGATTTGATATTATGGGCTCAAGTGCCGAAGGCGCTTGTATTTTGATTTTGAGTAGGCCAGCATGCGGCGCTGCTATCGCCGACTGCTTCAAAAATCAACTTCCGGAAAGTGTGGAATGTAGTGGGAAATCCTGCGACCGGGAAATCCTGCGACCGGAAGTCACGTGACCAGACTTGACCCAGTTACTTATACGTTACGTTATAATGAGGATTAAGCAGGTAAATTAGAGACGATTATTTATATCTATTTATGAAACTAGAATAATGGAATAAATTCTTTGATATGTTCGAATCGAATGTAAGATTAGCACATAACCTATTTACTGCAGACTGATTGGCAGCCATGCTGCTCACCCCACGTGTGTCATTGACTCCCTGTACACTCCCCAGCGCTCCTTAACAGGACGAATTAACGATCTTTCCTGATCATGGCATCACTGAATAAGTGTCTGTGTGTATATATCAACCTCTTTTCTTATTATATTCTCAAGTTTCATTAGTCTTTAAGACTTATTTACTCAGTTAATCACTTATGCCATTAACTCTGATCTGGTGATATCTGCCGCGGTAATGGCGTTGCCGTTGGCGGGTAAACGCTAGCCTACATCGGGGTAGACTACTTATGATTTTGTGCATGCACGTCTTTTCGGGAACACTGCTCTGTCAAATTGTAACAGGGGAGAACAACAGGATTTTACAGAGACCGAAAAAAAGGGGGGGGGGGCATTGATATGGTAAATAACATGCAGAAAACAAGATTGTCTAAGACAGGGCCAGGCAGACTGTTACCTCTACCTCCCGCCCAGTCCGGCTCTACCTCTACTGTTGTAGAGGTCAGGTACTGTTTTTGTAATACATGATTTAAATGTCATTATTCTGTAGATCGTTTTGTGGTGTAAATAAAGTAAGAAATATGCATCCGTTTGTCTGGCTGACAAGTAGGCTAGAGCCTTTGTTGTGGCTCGCAGGCCGTGTGCCAGTGGCGTATCCGATTCGCTAGCCAACAGATCATTGCAGAAGCTAGGCCCAATCGTTTCTCTTAAATTCATGTAATATTAATGCAGATTCATTGACAACTAATAATTCGACAGATAGAACAATAAAGGTTAGATTAACTTCTAGTAAGCCTAGAAAGCTGGAAAAACTTTTATTTAATAGCAAATTGCCTGTTCTTCGACGACGACGCCAGTTAGCACTGACAAGTGGCGGACTTGCTAGGCCTACAGCCTCACACAGGTCACCGCAGAAGCCCCAATCATTTCTCCGAAATTTTGGTAATGATTAAGGCGGATTCATGGTAACAAATTCATGATAACATCAACTTAAATATAGATTATAATGCATCGATTTCTGAGCTAAATGTGTTGCCAAAGCTGTCATTGAAGTAAAGAAACACAATGTTTATTGTTCGAAATTTGCGCTGACAGTTAAAGTGTCCAGTGAGATAGCCGCTAGAGTAGAGGTTCATGGAGGCGAAGTCTTTGGCTATTCATTTATAAACTATGGATTATTTTTCTCATAAGCACTACCCCATCCCCCCTGCTATCGATATATAGATGGAACATGCCAATGGGGAGGGCAGGAAAGGTGTTATCCACCGAGGATTTAGGGGGAGGGACAGAGGGCCGAAGCGCAGCGTAGGCCCTCTGTCCCTCGGTTCCTAGAGAACTCGGACCACTCTGATGTCGGACCGGGCGGGTTAGTGGAGTCGGACCAGGGGGTTAGTGAACTCGGACCACTGGGTTGGTGGAGTCGGACCAAACCATACAATACAAAAACTAACCCTAACCCTAACCCTAAAATTGGTTGTCCTAAGTCAGTAAAGCTAGTAGTGGAGTGTCCGAAGTAAAACTGACTAATAAACGAATTACTTTAACTATATACCTATCGTAATAATGCTCTGCCTAAAGCTATGCCTGGTCCGAGTCTACTAACCCCCTGGTCCGAGTCCACTAACCCACTGGTCCGACCTTACCCAGTCCGACCTTACAACGGTCCGAGTATACGATGGTCCGAGCCCAGAACGGTCCGAGTTCACCAGTCACCGGTCCCTCCCCCTAAACTACATATCGAAACATACATATGCCCCCGGGGCATTATACATCCTATGCCCCCAGGGCATTATATAGCCCTGGCTATACATAGATCAGGCTGTCTATAAGTAAGTTAGTGCTGAAACATACATATGCCCCTGGGGCATTATACATCCTATGCCCCCAGGGCATTATATAACCCTGGCTATGCATAGATCAGGCTGTCTATAAGTAAGTTAGCCCTGAAACAAACATATGCCCCCGGGGCATTATATATCCTATGCCCCCAGGGCATTATACAGCCCTGGCTATACATAGATTAGGCTGTCTATAAGTAAGTTAGCCCTGAAACATACATATGCCCCTGGGGCATTATACATCCTATGCCCCCAGGGCATTATATAGCCCTGGCTATACATAGATCAGGCTGTCTATAAGTAAGTTAGCCCTGAAACAAACATATGCCCCCGGGGCATTATATATCCTATGCCCCCAGGGCATTATACAGCCCTGGCTATACATAGATTAGGCTGTCTATAAGTAAGTTAGCCCTGAAATATACATATGCCCCCAGGGCATTATACATCCTATGCCCCCGGGGCATTATACATCCTATGCCCCCAGGGCATTATACATCCTATGCCCCCAGGGCATTATATAACCCTGGCTATACATAGATCAGGCTGTCTATAAGTAAGTTAGCCCTGAAACATACATATGCCCCTGGGGCATTATATATCCTATGCCCCCAGGGCATTATACAGCCCTGGCTATACATAGATTAGGCTGTCTATAAGTAAGTTAGCCCTGAAACATACATATGCCCCCGGGGCATTATACATCCTATGCCCCCAGGGCATTATACATCCTATGCCCCCAGGGCATTATACATCCTATGCCCCCAGGGCATTATATAACCCTGGCTATACATAGATCAGGCTGTCTATAAGTAAGTTAGCCCTGAAACATACATATGCCCCCGGGGCATTATACAGCCCTGGCTATACATAGATTAGGCTGTCTATAAGTAAGTTAGTGCTGAAACATACATATGCCCCTGGGGCATTATACATCCTATGCCCCCAGGGCATTATACAGCCCTGGCTATACATAGATTAGGCTGTCTATAAGTAAGTTAGCCCTGAAACATACATATGCCCCTGGGGCATTATACATCCTATGCCCCCAGGGCATTATACAGCCCTGGCTATACATAGATTAGGCTGTCTATAAGTAAGTTAGCCCTGAAACATACATATGCCCCTGGGGCATTATACATCCTATGCCCCCAGGGCATTATACAGCCCTGGCTATACATAGATTAGGCTGTCTATAAGTAAGTTAGCCCTGAAACATACATATGCCCCTGGGGCATTATACATCCTATGCCCCCAGGGCATTATACAGCCCTGGCTATACATAGATTAGGCTGTCTATAAGTAAGTTAGCCCTGAAACATACATATGCCCCTGGGGCATTATACATCCTATGCCCCCAGGGCATTATACAGCCCTGGCTATACATAGATTAGGCTGTCTATAAGTAAGTTAGCCCTGAAACATACATATGCCCCTGGGGCATTATACATCCTATGCCCCCAGGGCATTATACAGCCCTGGCTATACATAGATTAGGCTGTCTATAAGTAAGTTAGCCCTGAAACATACATATGCCCCTGGGGCATTATACATCCTATGCCCCCAGGGCATTATATAGCCCTGGCTATACATAGATCAGGCTGTCTATAAGTAAGTTAGTGCTGAAACATACATATGCCCCTGGGGCCTTATACATCCTATGCCCCCAGGGCATTATACAGCCCTGGCTATACATAGATTAGGCTGTCTATAAGTAAGTTAGCCCTGAAATATACATATGCCCCCAGGGCATTATACATCCTATGCCCCCGGGGCATTATACATCCTATGCCCCCAGGGCATTATACATCCTATGCCCCCAGGGCATTATATAACCCTGGCTATACATAGATCAGGCTGTCTATAAGTAAGTTAGCCCTGAAACATACATATGCCCCTGGGGCATTATATATCCTATGCCCCCAGGGCATTATACAGCCCTGGCTATACATAGATTAGGCTGTCTATAAGTAAGTTAGCCCTGAAACATACATATGCCCCCGGGGCATTATACATCCTATGCCCCCAGGGCATTATACTTCCTATGCCCCCAGGGCATTATACATCCTATGCCCCCAGGGCATTATATAACCCTGGCTATACATAGATCAGGCTGTCTATAAGTAAGTTAGCCCTGAAACATACATATGCCCCCGGGGCATTATACAGCCCTGGCTATACATAGATTAGGCTGTCTATAAGTAAGTTAGTGCTGAAACATACATATGCCCCTGGGGCATTATACATCCTATGCCCCCAGGGCATTATACAGCCCTGGCTATACATAGATTAGGCTGTCTATAAGTAAGTTAGCCCTGAAACATACATATGCCCCTGGGGCATTATACATCCTATGCCCCCAGGGCATTATACAGCCCTGGCT
The DNA here is from genome assembly GCA_942159475.1 of Sthenelais limicola. Classification (NCBI taxonomy): domain Eukaryota; kingdom Metazoa; phylum Annelida; class Polychaeta; order Phyllodocida; family Sigalionidae; genus Sthenelais; species Sthenelais limicola. Next base: position 53,574,182 of record OW804095.1, on the reverse strand, counting down.
ATACATAGATTAGGCTGTCTATAAGTAAGTTAGCCCTGAAACATACATATGCCCCTGGGGCATTATACATCCTATGCCCCCAGGGCATTATACAGCCCTGGCTATACATAGATTAGGCTGTCTATAAGTAAGTTAGCCCTGAAACATACATATGCCCCTGGGGCATTATACATCCTATGCCCCCAGGGCATTATACAGCCCTGGCTATACATAGATTAGGCTGTCTATAAGTAAGTTAGCCCTGAAACATACATATGCCCCTGGGGCATTATACATCCTATGCCCCCAGGGCATTATATAGCCCTGGCTATACATAGATCAGGCTGTCTATAAGTAAGTTAGCCCTGAAACATACATATGCCCCTGGGGCATTATACATCCTATGCCCCCAGGGCATTATACAGCCCTGGCTATACATAGATTAGGCTGTCTATAAGTAAGTTAGCCCTGAAACATACATATGCCCCCGGGGCATTATACAGCCCTGGCTATACATAGATTAGGCTGTCTATAAGTAAGTTAGCCCTGAAACTACATATGCCCCCGGGGCATTATACATCCTATGCCCCCAGGGCATTAATAGACAAAAGTGCCCAAGGTGAATATCGGAGGTGCATATTGCCCGAGGGCGTAGAGATTTTAGTGAGTGCCCGTAGTATGCACCTCTGATATCCACCGAGGGCACTTTTGTGTTTATTATACCTTTTTTTTCGACATCTTACGTGAAAATCGATGGAAATTAGCCTAAATGTGGGTCCCCTCGACGACCCCTCCCACCTCCCTCTGTTTCCCGAGTCCCTGTAGACCTATATATCAATGCGCGCTGGACCTGCCGGGCTTTGAGAAGTCATGCAGAATGTAGTTCTATTCAGCTGTACTAGTTAATGAAATAAATTATTATCGTTGATATACTTTAGCAAAATAGCATCTTTACATATGATTCTTCCATTGAACATTTCATTTGGAGTACCTAGCTTTATTATTTCGAGAGAAAATCGGGAAAACAATCAACGGTTTACCGAGTGGACGATAATATAAGCTTTGCAAAATCAAAACAATGTGCTGTGCAGGAAAATCGCTCAATCGTTGTAAGTGAGTCAACTGGAAGCTGGACAGGGTGTACCTGCCCATTATACATGCCTGGCTATACATAGATTAGGTTGAAATAAACAAATTTTGGTTTTTGATCATAGGTATGTTTCTCCTGAGCATATATATATATGATTGGTAATTGAATGGTTCATACCACTGGCTATAATTTCCCTGCTAATTTGATATGTTACTTTCAAATATTCCTCCTCAGGTTCCTTGTTCGATCTAGTCATTGGAAGGACTTCTTGAGCAACAACATTGATTTCCTAAACCCATACGTATGATGCTGGTGCTTCTTGACCCAGGGATAAAGAGAGATGACCATCCCAGACGAAATCATGATCCTGGACACTGCAAATGCGACTTCTTAGCTTGGTTTGGAATGCTGTTTTCATTGAAATCATGGTTCCTGTGCTCATTAAGTAGTCATGTTTGGATGTTAATGTTCTAATTCAGTAATTTTTGGCGTCATAGCATGGACACTTTTTAAAATGTGGTTGTCTACACTTTATTCCCGATTTTCTTAGTTGTACTTGATAATAGTACCTATGATTTAAGAGTTAAAAATGGTTCTAAGCTTTGATATTATAAATACATTTACTGAACTGGTATAGGCAAAGTAAAAAGATATATATGGAATGTACCTAGGGTTCAGTCTGTCCAAGGGTTATGCATCAAGGTTGCGGTGGGAGACTGAGGGGCGGAGCGCAGCGTAGCCCCAAGGTCTCCCTCCGCAACCGAGATGCATAATCCTTGGACAGACTGAACCCGTGGTACATTCTATATTTATTACACCCCGAAAATAAATAAAATGAATAAATAAACCGAAATAATAAACTTTTCATTTTTTGAAGCTTTATATTTATTATTTCAAGAGAAATTAGGGCGCATTAATACACAATTTGGCTTCCAGTGATCAGGCTTGGCTGCCGGACCTACTTGTTGTATGCGCCAAGGGTGGCATAATTTACATGTTATGCACCAAGGGTGGCATAATTCACATGTTATGCACCACCTTGACCAAGTGTGGCATACAATGCTAAAGGTATAGGCAACTACAGCACAGGGGTGTAATAAAATCTGGGATGCCTAACATTGTGTCTCAGCCTATAAGGCCAGCTGGTATGTCTTATCTGACACACAGAGAGCAGTGACCCGCCTCAACTATGATGGCCCAGTGGTGTTTAGATACATGTTAATACTTGATATTCATTTGGCACTTAGCATTCATAATTATATATTCATCTCAAATGCACCATTTTAAGAGTTTTAAAAAAATTTCTTGGGAGAAAACCCAACCTCCATTGGCTTGGATCCTCTCGCAAAGAAGTTTCATAATTTTTTCAACCTCCTACTGGCATCCCTGATAACACTGTTATGTATTTCAATCAATTTGTAATTTCTTAATTGTCTGCTTTTTAGCAATCGATACCATAGCCAACAACTTCGAACTTCAGTGGCCAGATGATAATGAGGAGGACATGAAGCTAACGCACCCTTACATGGTGATGAGAAGAGAGGTATGAGTGCCATCATGGCCAGACAAACCTGTCGAAAAAACCTACCAACTTGCAGGTATAACTTCAATTTAAAAATATTCACGGGACCTGCAATTGACTAAACTTTCTGATCTATACTTTCTTATTTATCTGATAACTTGTTAATTACATTGCCCTTAGCTGATAACAAAAGTAGTTATATCAATGTAGTTGGGCAAGTCAAACTATACGGTAGATGCTCACAAGTTGAGTTAGGTTTGACTCACTAGTGCAAATGATGCAGGATAAACCTTGTTATACATTTCAATACATTGTTGGATAGGCCTGCCAGTGATTGCACGCAGCAATAAGACCCCAATCTATGTTTTTTTTGTATACTACCCTTGTCCAACCATTGTTCTTGCTGATTGTGCTGGTCCAGAGAGGGGACACTTTTAAGATAATTTAATGTCCGATGTCCGATACAATATATAATTTGTATGCATATATGATATATGAGCAAAGTCTAACAAATCACATTTTATCAAAACATGTTCAGGGAAAGTTGTTTAACTGAAAGTGCAAGGTTTTATCACTGTTTTATCTGTTTAAAAAAAAAATCACGCTCTGTAACACTATGAGCAGCCCATTGCTAGAACGGCCAGTTAGAAGTTTGTGGGCAGAATACACAAAACAGCTGAGTACATATGTATGTAGAAGAAGCCTAGCCAGTACCTCTTGTAAGAAAGGATGACACAAACGGGCATTTTAAGTGTCCAGTATGGGTCTTTTATTTACATGTATAACTTGGTTGACATATATGACATGATTGACATAAAATAGAATAAAATCATTGCACCTCATATACTTACAAACATACATACATTGCACCTCATATACATACATACATGCATACATACATACATCCAAACAGACAGACAGACACACATAAACACAGATGCAAACATAAAAACAGCAGCTTCATCTTTAAAACAGATGCTTTAAAATTATCTTTGATCTTTAAAATTAGAATACAAGTGATAAAAGCATTGAACATAGTTATCATATAAAGCAGGCATATGTAACAGGTATATCTACCACACATAAAACATGGTTGACATTAAAATATAATTATAAAAAGCATGCAGTATAATTATCATATAAAGTAGGCATATGTAACAGGTATGTCTACCACACCTAAAAACATGGTTGACATTCAACATAAAATAGAATTATCATCAACAATCCACACTGACCATTATCGTATATACAAAACAGCTCTATCTCTTATAATTCCATATACTTATTCCTGAGCATCGGTTACACCATTCCATTGTGTGAATATCAAACTTTATCAGAAATATTGTTAAAAGTAATCACTTTTACTTCATTTTTTTGCTTTACAGCATTGAGAACCTGTTTACAGTGTGAATATCTAATATTTATCAGAAGAATTGTAAATCCTAATGGCTACTACTACCAAGGGTACATACTGTACAATGTGAAACGCTCCAGGGTGATTCTCAGTCATGACATTATCTTTGATGAGACAAAGCATTGGATCTGCAGTGGAGAAGGACCCTGAACTATGCACATATATAAATGTAAAAACTTTGCCAGCGTTCTGAAACATAACATTTCTAAATCCCTGTCACCTGAATGTGATTCTTTTTACGCACCAATACCAATGTTTGCATTTAAAACTGAACTCAACTTTGTTGGTTGCGTCTGATAGAAATTACTTAATACCACTGGGCTTGCCTTTACTAATGTCTGAATGGCCAGTCCACAACCAAGGACGGAGTAGTTTGAATTAAGTACATTTAGCATCATAAAATTAAATTCAATACATTAGAGATCTACTTCTCCTTAATTTGTTATCTCCTAAAACATTTAATATCCAACATTCAATTCTCAGTATTTGGCATGCCAGTACAGGCAATTGTTGTCCTAACACATCCTTCAGCTGGTAATTCAAACAATGATTCATGCAGTAACAGAGTTATGTACACGTCTAACATATGAATCGCTCGCTCGCAAGCCTGTCCTGCTCGCTTCGCGGGTACTGTTTAAACCACTTGCGAGTGGCACTCCTGTAACAATGGGGTATGCGGTCTTTGACTTTGAGATCTAGCATTTCCTACCCATTTTTGTAGAGTTGAATATCTGTAGAAATAAGATCAAACGAAAATGATTTTGCAGCAAATTTTTCCTTTATTTAAAATAGGGGTTAAATATCAGTTAACTAAACCCTCACTCGGTTTTCGGTCAGGGCCTGAACCCATGATACCCAGATTTAGACCCTTTAGCAAAATGGACTAACATTTTGAGTATAAAGCCTTTGTTGCAGTAGTAAACGGTCAAGAATTGAAAGAAAATTTCACAGGTTGGTAGAACTCATGGACAGCCATTATATGAACGATATAAGGTTTGCCACCAATATAAAATTAACTTTGTGAACATGAAAATTAAGCAACATTTTCAATGTGAAACCTTTTTCAAAACTCTTCCTTACCTCACTTATATTGTGCTGTGCAAATTGGGCACACGTAATCTTTGGGTGGCTCCCTCTTGACATTTACGCATTTAAAATGGCACCATCTGCCACACACATCACACCCAATCCATGGGACATTCATCCCGGGTTTGCTACACCCAATCATGTCGCAACACTGCCTTTGATTGGGTGGCAACTTGGAGTGGGCTGCCAGCTTTTCGCACACATACAGCCGCATTTGTAGTGCGTCCTTGTGCGAAAGTGTGGCTGGTGCCACATCTTTCGAGAGAGCCATCGCGTTCTAAAAGACATTGTATAAAAAGCATGTTTTACAGCTTCAATGAACCCTCCTTTTTGCTGTTCTTATTATTGGAATTAGGAAATAAGTAAAGGTGTTCAAAAATTGAAAATGACTCCTGTATCTTTCATTCATTATACATAGACGCACACATTCATCATGACCCAGAAAGATATATGCTATGGTGGCCCAGAAATAGAACCATTGCATTGGTTGGGTGAGGGTGTGGGTTGGGGTGGATGGGGGAAGTGAAGATTTTCAGCTTATTTCAGTAAGCATCCCTGGTATGATTTTAATCCTGTCAGACCTACCATCATAACGAATGATCCGCAGGCACTTCCGTCTGACTGTGCTGCTGACGGAATCCGTACTTCGTCCCAGTGCGGTAGTTCCCCAGTCTCGCGGTATCGTGCTGCCATGTAGTGTCTGAGGTATTCACAAAGAACAAAATGGAACTGCCAGTTGACTAGTCGAGGGGCAATAAATCTGCCCGAAGTAGGGATGGACAGATCCATAAAGGCAACAGCAATATGTTGACTGAATTTAAAGAATTCTTACTGACAAAATTGTGATATGATTTTCCAGCAGTTTTTCTATGTGAAGAAAGGGTCAGCAGACTCCCGTGACATGGTTAAAAGAATTATCTAATTTTGTCTACAAAATCTATGATCATTCTAAAATGAAATGTTGGAGTCTGCATCAATTGCACACCTTGAACTGAGGTTGCCTTCAAAGCTGAAGCAAAGTGTATGTCAAGCGATATTGAACATAAGATAACCTACTTCCACATTTTTATGAGGTTGTCATGTCTTCCATGTTGGGAATCAAGTATGGAGACAGTTTTTGACGGCACATGGGCCGCCAGAAGGATCCAATGTACATTCTTGATGTTCACTGGTAGGAATATCCACCTATATTGGCTCAATTTAACCTGAAAAAAAAAAGGATAATAGCTGTTGGCAACAATTGCGTCGTAAGTCCATTTCTCAATGAATATGACCAAGCAACCATATGAGTCAAAACAGGTGCACTAACATGCATACTGTTACAATGGATCATATTTTCTTGCATGAAGTTTGGTGATGTGTAGCAATGATTTGTCAGGCTCTTTAAAATTCATTATGAACGAAACTTACCTAAGAAGTTTTCTTGTATAAAAAAGTGCATTAAAAAGAATAAGTTACCTTCTTATACAACCAGGCGTAGAACCGGTTTTGTTCCCACAGCACAGCCAGATATGATGGCATAATATATATGTGGTAATTGTCTTCCTGGTTTTTCTGGCTTGCCAGATATTGCAGGAAAGCATTAATGATCTGTCAAAAGAAACCACAAACCAAGTTACTATTATGAAAATTGTTGACATGTAAAGCATCATATCCTCACCATCAGATCATACACTTATTTTCGTCATCTGAGAAAATTTCATATGGGTAATTGTATATTTCATTGCAAGAAATCAAAGCTCACTTTTTTTTTATTCAATTTTCCTGAAAGGCTATTTAAATTGGAATATATTTTATCTATATCAGGAGTGATCTGGCCCATTCAGTGCTGAAGTTACATCTGCAGTTCATCCAGTTGCAGTAGATATACTGATGTAATCATATTCATGACAGAACAAGTGATTGTACTAGGGTTTAAAGGAACTTTGAAACAATTCTATTCTATAAGCCATAATCAGATAACCTTGTCGTTTATCCAGTTTGGATCTTTTAACGTCTCAAAGTCCTCCTTCATGAGGACTTCTTGGCCCACATGGTACCTCTTGTTGGGCATGATTGGCCGCTGGGTGAACTTTTTGTGAAGTTCTGGAAACAATAAGAACAAAGATTTTCCTCCAATGGTTATAAACTTTTTATGATAAAATTTTAATTTTATATAACAATTTACAACTTATGTTCAACTATAGGTATTAATGAATGGTGCAAATAGAAGGTACTGATTTGATTACCTTTAACCATTGGATTGGTTATCTTGTGGTCTCCAGAGCCTGATGACAAAATTCATAGCCAGTTGTTAGTTTACAAGTGCATTGATGAAATGAAGATTCGGAACGACAGGCTTTTTAATGTGATGGATTCATTTGCATAAGGGCCCTGGTGTGTATGTCAATGTGTATGCACTTTTTTGTGCATGAAGCTTCTATGGTTTCACCCCTGGGCAAGATAATTGCATTGTTAAAATCATTCCGTGTTCACACATTATTTGTGCAAGAGACCCAACCATTATTCAATATGCTTCTTTCTGAAATAACTATAATTCTTATTCATTGATGTAATTCTGTGGTACTCACCATGTTCACCCACAAGAGCTTGCTTTGCAGGAGTCAAAGGGGCTTGCTTTGCTTGCTTTTCAGGAGTCAAAGGGGCTTGCTTTGCTTGCGTTGCAGGAGTCAAAGGGGCTTGCTTTGCAGGAATCAAAGGGGTTCGCTTTGCTTGCTTTGCAGGAGTCAAAGGGGCTTGCTTTGCTTGCGTTGCAGGAGTCAAAGGGGCTTGCTTTGCTTGCTTTTCAGGAGTCAAAGGGGCTTGCTTTGCTTGCGTTGCAGGAGTCAAAGGGGCTTGCTTTGCTTGCTTTTCAGGAGTCAAAGGGGCTTGCTTTGCTTGCGTTGCAGGAGTCAAAGGGGCTTGCTTTGCAGGAATCAAAGGGGTTTGCTTTGCTTGCTTTGCAGGAGTCAAAGGGGCTTGCTTTGCTTGCGTTGCAGGAGTCAAAGGGGCTTGCTTTGCTTGCGTTGCAGGAGTCAAAGGGGCTTGCTTTGCTTGCTTTGCAGGAGTCAAAGGGGCTTGCTTTGCAGGTGAGCCCATGCTGTCGCTATCAGAAATAATGTACATGAAGAATTATGGTTTGGCATTAAGCAACCCTCATTCACTCCAAGAATATACTAATTTCGTGGTTGAGTGCCTCCACACCATCAAACTGATTATGTGAAACTCATTTTGCAGTGACAGGAAATTTTTGCGAAATTCATGAAAATGGCATTTAGTATGACTACCAAACAATGGACAAACTTTCAAAATAAATTTTCAGACAAACAGGTAAAAGAACAGAACATTTTTCAGAATCTGGTAACTGTCAACCATATAGAAGTTCTACCTTGAAAAGCTTGAGTTTACATACTATGTATCAGAGGGAAAAAAATAGAATATTAGAGCATGTCTTTTAAATTTCTTTTTTAGGAATGATGGCAGTAATATTTCATTGAAAACAATACTTTGAGCAAACTTACGTCAGTTTCTTCAGTATCCTTCTGGCTAGGGAAATCAGTTTCTGAAAGGCAGACCAGACTAAAAGTGTCATGAACCACATCACAATAGGGGGTTTTACACTATGCCACCGTTAATTTCTACCACAGTATTAAGCTATCCATAATATCTTTTTAACTGCACCTTAGGAGGCTTTTATTAAGAGATCTTCATTGTTCTTACCTGATTTCTAGATGAACAGTTAGACATTTTGGTTTAAGTTCTACCACAACTTTTAATTACACCAGGGAAATCTGCTATTTAGTGATGCTGGACCTAAGGAGGCCCATATTAGTACATCCCTATCATCCTTACCTGATTGTCGGATGAAGGGCTTGAAATTTTTACGGTTCCTTGGGTTCAAGTCCTTGCCTTCACCATCCTTTACTGTCAAGGAATACGGTGTGACAGTTGTCACTGTGAATGGCCCCAGCCAATTTGGACCACCATTTCTCTTTTGGCGTTGGTTTTTCATCCACACTTCATCCCCAACTTTGAACACAAACTCTCTACCCCTTTTCCTTTTATTGTAGCTGACCTTCATCTTCTCCTTTGCACTATCATTGTTTTCTTTGATCTAGATTTTGAAGAAACATGCATTGACTTTCATTAGAATTCATCCTATATCATTATGGAATTAGATAATCAGAGGTAAGCTTATAATTTTGTGGGATATTGTTTAGGGGGAAGATGTACATTTTTCATGAATACTTTCTTCGTTAAAACTTGTTCCGCCTATATTACAGTCAGTATGATACCTGAGTCAGAGGTATAAACTCATTTATCTCTTGAGATTCATGACTTAAGCTGTCACTGAGCCATAGCTCTGTATCCGCCCCCGTCCATATTAGCTGGACCCATCTCTACCTCCTAAGCCCCTCCCCTGACCATGCCTAGCTACAAATATACAATTACATTGTATCACCATGCAGCAGTGAATAACCTCAAGGGGAGGGATGGGAGAAAAGCTTTTGAAAATGTTTGAAACATAATGGATAATTGTATTCATTGTAGAATGCATGTTAGCAGATCATTATATATATATAGAATTTTTATTCATATAATAAGTAACAGTTACATGAATGGGACATCATTAGATAAAATATTGAATCAAATGTAATCATGTGTGTGCATAAGGAGGAGGGGTCACAGAAAAAGAGGAGGGAGACAAGTAAGGAGAGAGAAAATAGAGAGTGGGAAAAAGATGAGAGAGAAAGGAGGTGGAGGTGTAGGAGTAACGTCAAATGTCTTTGTAGTAGCCTTACTACGATCCCTGATTAATTGCATATATAAGTTATCAGTATAGAGCCCTGCATCACAGTCCCCATATAGTGTAATAGATAAGGGATAATGCACAACATATGTGACTCGTTTAATCCCTAGGACACCCCATTCCTTGTTTAGACGATTCACCTTTAATCCATAACTTCTGCCCACATTCTTTCTTCAATTCGACTGAAGTGAAGGCTTAAGATGATTAATGCCGACAGACATACTTAGCCTTTAATCCTTTAAAAGTTCAACTGATCTTATTGGTGTACTGAGGATTGCCTAGATTCTGTAGATACTATGAATTGGATGAACACACTATAATACTAAGGATTGCCTAGATTCTGTAGATACTATAAATTGGATAAACACTATAATACTAGTTTATAAATTTGTACCTTTTTATTTAGTAGTAATCGTTTCTCTTCTCTCGCTTCCATTCCAAGTCTAATAGCTTCCTCTGAAGGAACTGCAATGGCCACATCTTCGAGTTCACATGGAAATCTAGGTTTCCTGCAGAACATTGCCTCAAAGGGGGAGACTTTGGTCGCTTCGCTGGGTGCAGATCTAATCGCCCATACAATCTGTTTGAGGAACCTGGGCCAGTCCCTTCCTTTCTCTATTATGAGCTGAAACGAGAATGTCCTACCATTAACAGATTGTCTATGCATACCTTGGAATTAACAACTTCAAATTAAGATAATCCATTTGACGAAACACTACTTCCACTTTGCAGACAATTACAAACCAACCCTCTTTATCCTGTCCCTCTGATAAAGGAGAGAAGCTATTCATTGATTAAACGTTACTTGTTTAAATACCTTTTCAATCGCTCGCTCAATCGTCCCGTTGGTCCGTTCATCTTGGCCGTTGCATTGTGGATGGTATGCAGCAGTGACCAGGTGGCGTATCTTGAATTTTTTGTACAGCAGAATATTGAGTAGCTTGGAATGAAAAAGATCAAATATAATTTAACTCAGAAAACTAGAGTGCTAAAAACTGCTAAGAGTTGTAATCAGTAGACTGAAGCATTCAGTATCAGTAATCTGCTTTGCTTTAGATGGTTGAGCTGGCATTATTTTGAAATCCTTTACTAATATTATATGAATTTGTATTTGAAAATATTTAAGTTGCATAGAAACCAGGTGTCATCGAAATACATGAGACACCTAGTGGTTATACAGCCCACATCAACAAAAATAACAAACTGATATATAGATGTCAAACTACAAATAAAGATAATCCATTATTTATATTATTGTAGTACCTCGTTATTAAATTCCGCGCCTCTGTCGGTGAGAATATTTTTGGGTGTCCCATACGTATAAATGACGTCTACCAGGACGTCAAACACGTTTTCAGCAGTTTTTGTCTCAATAGGTCTAGCAAAAACCCATTTTGAAAATAGATCCGTTCCGGTTAATATATACTTGTAACCCTCGGCGGACATTGGCATAGTGACCAAGTCTATACCCACTATTTCCCATGGTTCGCTTGTCTGAAAAACATAGTTGATGTACATTTTGTTTTAAAAGTGCACCCTGTTACATGGGGTCAGACTTAGCCCTTTGTTAAAGGTTGAATATTTATCCTCTTAGCTACTGTTGCTTGCTTATATCAACGAGATTATATTTCAATAGATAATTTTGTGTATCTATGAACAGCTTAATAGATGCTGAAATAATGACATTAATAGTACTCACATAAATGGGTTTCAAATCGGGTTCTCCGACTGTGTTTAACTGCGCCTGACTCTGGCAGGCATTACAACCAGCAATCTGAAGAATATTAAATAATATGGCAGAAATGAAGTAATGTGTCTTTGTTCCAACTTGAATGGACCTTGTAAACTACTACAGCCGCTAATTTCATTGAACAAGTATATGATGTCATTATAGCAATAGCTATACTTTATCAAGAACTATCTTGGGAAACATTGTGTTAGCACCATATTTATTGAAGTAACAAACATGTTCAGATTACTTACATAACTACACACATCCTCGGTCATTGATGGCCAAAAAAACCTATCGGCCACAATTGAATGCGTTTTGTTTTTTCCAATATGTCCGGTGTTGTGGACATCTAATAGGACTGTCGTTATCTGCAAATAATAATTAGCTTCAGAATAATTTTAAAGACCCAGTGACATTTGAAATAATATGTACTTTTGCTGCCCTTATATATGATAGCCGGTCTAACCATGATGCCAGATCTTAAATATTAAGTTTCCATGTCCAACTATAAAGGAAACGACTGGAAGAGCTGGGAATATCCCAGATGTTTGTTGCCCTTTTGGCCTTCCTATATATATGTAATTTTAGACAATAACAGATTGTTCAATTCAATGCAATGCAACATTTCTTCGTGATGAACTCGATATCCCATGTAATTGTCATCATAACCTTTACTTCCTCGCACATATGACAATATTGTGACGAGAGGTCAATTATACATCATATTGTAAAGGAGAGAGCCATCTCCCAATATTATACAGACATAGCAACATTTAGAGAAACCATAGGCAGTGCAGGGTAAAATAATATTGATCCTGATTAATATTTCAGTAATAGCTGTCACTCCCCCCCCCCCCCCTCCCCCCATTTAATCCAGCTTCACGATATGTGGCTACAAGTGGCCACATTACGAATATCCTCAACATTCTTAGCCCTAGGCGGGCCCCAGACCCCATGCCTAATGGGTTGAGATGTAGTAAAACGTTTGCATTTCAGAGATCATCGTATGGAGTATATTTAGCTACTTTACTGCTACTTGCCCTCCCTGAAACATTGCAAACGTTTTTAAAAACATAAATTATATCAAACATAATATATAGAAACACTTCTTAGAAGTCCTTAATGTTTACCATCATTAAAATCGGCTTGATCTCATCTTTTTAAATATGATGGTATCTCAAAATCCAGTTTTAGCGACCTGTGACTCATTTTCGTAAAACACATCACAATTAGTATCATTCAATATTTATAATGGAATGGTTTTGGATAATTCTATCGATGTTAGGCCTATATTACTGCAATATATATAATATAGGCAAGTATCCTGCCCTCGAAGCTTTTACACATCTAAAGTTCAATATCAGTTTCCCTTATATTTTATATTTTTTTTTGTATTTTCATGTGTTTTCTTTTCGGATCTTACCCACCTATCTAAGAAGTTATTAATTATAGGTACAAATGGCCTACGTCTGTGACAAATGGCCGACGTGACAAAAAAGTTTTCGGGAACACTGTTATAGACAAACATATGTTTCCTTTTTCTCTTCAAAAATTGAAAGATAAGTAAAATGAATACACATGAATAATGCATGAAGATAATATATATTTCACCTGAAATGAGATCTTTTCCCCGACGAGTACTGTGTGGGAAACTACCCATTTAATAGTCAGAGTGACTAAATCCATTTCATCATCAGAATCGCTGGTGTCTTGACTCACTTTGTATAGGGCCTATACTACTCTATCACTGGCCACAGCAAGGAATTTTCCACGCAAAAATGCATGACCAGAGCATTATTTCAAACCTTATAAATGCAATATTTCGGTAGGCCTTTAGAGTAGGTAAAAAGGGTCTAAATTGCTAACTAAATCGTCATACTGAGTAAATAGGGAAGCATCCAGACACTGGCAGTGCATCCTCAATTTTACCTGCCATTATTTCGAAATTAAATGACCAGTATACACTTAAAACCTGTTACATGTATTTACTAGGCTAATTATTATAATAATGTGTACATGCCATCATTTTGAACCTTTTCTGGATGAATAATATGACGAGAAAATGAAGTATTTGGGGGAGAGGAATGCTTTAATAGGGTAATGCGTTTACATAGATCTCCTTCCTTTTGATCCCATAAGGTTATTAAAAATAGGCCATAGCGACATGTAAAGGGTCATTTTTTTAATCATCATTTAATCATTAGTGTCGGAACAACAAGAAAGCATAACACAATGAGCGGCAGAGAGAGTGAGAAGAGAGGGAGGGCGGGTTGAAGACAATTGAAGTTCAATGCGCAGACAACGGAAGTTATAACAGTTATGAAATATCTAAAACCTAGAAGTTCAAGTACCATGTCTATGAGACTAACATATATCATGACTAAATTGCAAACATGTTATATCATCATTCCTTGCCGGTTTTTTACTTGCCTCTAACATTGGAATGCAATCCAATGGCAAGCATATATTTTTCTAGTACTAAGCTGCTCCTCAGTTACACATCTACTTATAAATGCTTCGAGCACAAACACCATTCATTTAGACAATGTTTTCCAATTGTGATGTGTCACAGAAAAATGAATCACCAGTCACAGAATTTTAAGATTTATGAAATTTATTTATGTTAATTTAATTATTGTTAATTGTATCCTGATAAATATTATTGTGGATCTGAGATTCTTTCTCACACAAAGCTATCCAAATATTCATCATGATACAGTACCCAGGTCTCTACCTCTCCCCGCCCCCACCCAGACTCCCTGACATTTCTCTCCCGCCCCCCTTTCTATCTCTTTCTGTCTGTCTCCTGCATGCTCCCTCCCTCAGACGATTCTCTCTCTCGCACTAACTGTCAGGCCCATCTCTCTCTCGATCGAACCCACTCCCTTTCTGTGTCATTTATCTCTCTCTATCACTGGAAAAAAAATCGCGTTTACACCATGAGTATCTGCACTAGTGAGTATCCCCGTGTATCTGCAGTCTCCCACTGCAGATACACGTGTTCAGTGAACCGTGACTAAAGCTGAAAGTATATGGTACAGATGCTGGTGTAAGTCAGCAAACCCTAGTGAAGTAATTGGGTCAGCACTAATCCCTTTACTGAATCAACACAAACTTCCCTTGCTGGATTTAGATGTATGAAGTTGGTTTGTCGTTCTAGAGAAATTGGTTGTCCTCGTTCTATACTATGCATGTCCATCCTACTGTAGAACCAGGAGCTTTCCCGCGCTGATTAGCCCCGTAATTGTATTGTAATTGCAACCCAAAACATTGATATATATGTAGTGTTTGATCATTGAGGTATTTGGAAATGATGGAAATTCAAAATTGTCAAAATGTAATGATAACCAGTAAAAGTGAATGAATAGTATCTTATTCATCCATTTGATACCTTCATTATACCTAGAACACAAACAATTTCATGAAACCTTAACATACAGATAGTAGCACCAACTTTCTAATCGTTGTTACACATTGATTAAGCAATGATTAATATTATCTGTGTTCAATTAAACCAGTCTTATGGACCCCCCCCCCCCCCCCCCCCCCCCCCTCCCCGAATATAGTATCTACCTGCAGTGTTCCCGAAAACTTTTCATAGACGTAGGCCAATATGACCTGCGTAACCCAACCTCAGGCAGGCCATTTGTCATAGACACAAGCCAATTTTTAACATTGGCAAACTAGCATAAAGGACAATGAAACCCTGCATAATATACTGAACATCTTTAAATGGTATTGCAAATGAAACGATATGTTCTGCTAGGTGACTACCAGTTACTTTTAGGTGAAGGATAAAGGATGCATGGGTTGAATGTGTAAGCCTATATAGAACAAACTAAACCCTGCACAATTCTGTGTCGGTTATCACAGCTAGGCCTGATATCGTTTTTATATTTCCCTCTATATTTCTATATTTTAAACAATCCTATATGTTGGCATATTTTCTTATGTATTCTATACTTCTCAAATTTCCGTATAGACATGCTAAGAAAATAAAGCCCACTAAGTGTTTGGCTCAATAAATTTATTTCTGAAGAATCTGAATCAAAATAATGAATACTTTTGAGGTATTGAAATCCGCTACACTAGTAGAACTTGTCATGATATGCTTTAGCAAGGTACACAGTAATTGAGACTACTCAATGTAGGTGACAGCTATCCCTATGAAAGACATAAATAGAATAAGCCTTTCCTATAGTAACATTTCGTCCATTACCTTTCAAAATTCCTATATTTTCTACCAAATGTCCTATATTTTCAGAAAAATCTTGATATAGCATTTTGTATATTTCCCAAGAACATGTTACGGTATGTGTTACCATGTTTTCCATTCATAAATTGATCTACTTGCTTAATTTGGATTATGCCTATAATATAGGCCTACTTTGACCTGACATAAATATCTATTTGCTAACTAACTTAACTTAGCACAATCCATTTATACCCTTTGTTTGTCATGATACATGAATTCTATAGACATCAAGCTATTTACAAAAATATGGTTTTCTACACTGTTCTGATTAAGAGTGGGGGATAGAGACTGGGGAGAAAGCTGGAGGAGAGTAATTTTAAGTGGGTCCCATAATAACGTACATGGACATTCAGAAAATAGTTGTGACACTAGCTAGTATGGACGGTTACCTCCATGCCTCCCAAATGCAATATAAGCCCACCCCAGTCACTGAATGTGTATGTAGTAATTAATCCACTGCAGTGGGGATAGATGCAGATACACCACTTGTTTGAGGATACACGAGTATACTCATAACTGCAGATACACCACTGCACTTTGTATACACGCAGATACACAAACTCAATTGGAGATACACGCAGATACTCACGCAGTGTGGAGTGCGGATATACCAGATTTCCAACGCAGATACTCACAGTGTAAACGCGATTTTTTGTCCAGTGTATCTCCTACTCGCTCTCTCACATGAGCACAACGAGTACAAGCTAAGATACGAAATACACCTATCAGAGATACAGGTACATATTATGAACCAATCGACTGTCTTCACAGGTCAAAATTACTTTAAATATCAATATTGCGACTATACTGACTCATTTTCATGTGGCATAGGGGGTTCACACGGGGTTTGCACATCAGACAATGAAATGTGTCCTGAATTGGACGTTTCCCATAGCTCGAACCTCTTCTTACCAGACTGGAAATTATTCGCTCATTGAATGCTTTATACGCTTATCACTCCACCCACTGAATAGCAGGTCCTTCACTAATTGTTATCAAAACAATAACTCCTAAATCAATCACAATCCTGGGTGTCGAATGCTATGTAAACAACATGAAAGCTAATCCTCAACTATTAATTTCCAAGAAAGACCCCTGCGATAGAATTGTGGTATGTTGGTCAGAGTGCGAAATTAACTTTTTTCTCCACCCGCCAACTTGGCGGGTAAATGCAGATATTTACCCGCCCACACATAAATTTATCCGCCCACAAATTACACTTTAATGACAGAAGTCGGAGGTGATTTCAATCACACAAGTAAGTAATAAAATACCATTTTTTTGGTATCAAAATAACATAGTATAGTATATATTTTTGGAAGAAATTTAGCAACGACTTTTGAGACATTTCCTCTGTTTTTAAGTGAAGAGCTGTTACGATGTCCAGTACAGTATAGTTGTAACGAATCTATCCAGTACCTTGTGACCAGACTGGTCATTTTGCCTCGTGCCCAGTGTCTGAGACGTTTTTAAAAGTCTTTTTTTAAAGATCATACAGCTAAGAGAGTGTTAATCTAGAAAAATATTTATATGGTTAGGGGCACAGTTAAAAACTACGCCATATGGAAAAAGTTGGATCTATTTGTTTCTCTTCTAATCCATGACTCAACGCAGTGTTCATAACATGAAGGATTTCCAAGAGATTGAAACACCACATAATTACTGTACATCTTTAAATGGTGTTTCGGCAAAAGAAATGATATGTTCTGCTCAGCAACATATCGTCCCTATATGTTTCTATATTTTAAAACAATTGGCGAAATCCTATATTTTGGCATATTTTCCTATATTTCTATACTTCTCTAATTTCAGCGTAGACATGCTAAGAATAGGGCCTATGAAAACCAGTCAGTTTCTGGGCTCAATAAATCTATTTCTGAAGGTTCTGAAACAAAAGAATGAACACTTTTTGTGGTTTTGAAATCTCCAACCCTCAGGACCAATTGGTCGAAATTGCTACATGTATGCACAGTAAGGTACACAGTTATTGAGACTAGTCTGATTCCACTGTACTTATCGCTATTAAAGACATGTAAAGTAGTAGATTATAAAATAAAAATGCCTGCATTGTGCTCTCACTGCATGCCTCTAGGTACCCACGTGCATCTTATCTGTTTATCCCGTCCTGCTCATCTAATTGGTTGCAGGACATTAAATTAGTAGGTCGGTAGGGTATATGACTATAAAATCATTTTTAACGAGAAATCTTGGTCTGGAGGTATTTTAATAAATTCTGTCCCTTTCCCCAACGGAAAATACATCGGAAATATCCCACTTCTACATATCTGGTATAAATATTTTAAATCGTAGAGGGAAAAAATACTGTTTTATTGCCTGTTTGGGAGAATTGCTCATATATATGTTGTTATATATGACCGATTTTCACAACTGCTGTTTACATCAGGGGGCAAAGGTTTTATGATGATTTATTGTCATTCCTTCTGTCAAATCATATTGTTCCTAAATGCAATTCATTCCTAATTTTATTCATGGTGCAACTTTATCTAACTAGCCATGGTTGCAATCATAAGGAATACTGATGCAAAAATATCAGTTGCCAACCTGTAGATTACTAAGCTATAGGTTTTTAAGCGATATTCTGTGGTTATTAAAATCGCCTCAGTCAGAGGTAATGTAGCACTTTTAGAAATCCTGACACATTAGAGCAGTATCCTTTGTCAAGTATGGTCGTATATAACTTGTCCCCCTCACTCCAAATTAGCTTCCAACGCCGCGGAAACTTGAAGTTGAACGAAACAGTGTGAAGTACTGGAGGTCGCTGGCTATACTACCAGTGACGTCACCGCGCCGCACTACCAGCAGTGGGTGGAGAGAGGGGTCTGTGCCAGATCGGGGCTCTTTATGGGCTTCTAACTTCGCAACCGCTGGACATAGAAACTTAATATTTCAGAACTGGTATCATGGTTAGGCCAGCTACCATATAAGGGGTTCAAAAGTACATATTATTTTACATGTCAGTGGGTCTTTAACCTGGAGAAGGAGATTTCTATTTCAGACCAAAGATAATATAAATGTCAGGAAGGTGACATCTATAAATAAAAAATAATAAATAGACGAGTGATCGAGGGGGGTCACAGAGATGCATATTGCCAGAGGGCTACACACACTTACTGAAATTGCGTAGTTCAAGGGCAATATGCATCAGAGGGATCGGATCGCCCAAGGTCACTCTTGTGTTTATTATACCTCTTTCTGAAATTTTAAGAGAAACACTGAAAATAAGTAGTCACCAGAACTGATGCTTAATGTTTGTTGTGTTTTTCAGGCTGTGATGATGACCAATCTTTGGGAGAAAAACTCACGGCTACAAAGGGCACCCCAGAAGGACCTTACCTCGCAGCAGGAGCAACACTGCAGCAGAAGCCCTTGCACATCACTCTGCCTCTAATCCTCTAGGAACTCCAATCACCCTCACCAGGTCCACAAGTTCGCAATATGCTTCAACTTAGAACAACCTTGTACCTGAAATTCTTACAGGTTGGTATTTTTTCTACTGATTTTATGTTTTATTCCCATGGGATCCTGATGCAGGCTTCATTCTGATTTTAAACGCATAGTTTACATGAATAAACTTTATTTTCCTAATCCCTTATAATATTTTTGAGATATCATTCTTCTAATGGCGTAGCCTAGTGTTATTACACAATTAAAAACCCAGCATGCTTATTACTATCTCATATCGAATGCATTAAAATCTTAAAGGAATATTGGCCTTAGTACTTTACAGTAAACCAATGGTTTCTGGAAATGTCAGAAGGCGTAATGATGAGGTAAGGAGTACACCATGATTGTTCAATCAATTGAAGTTTCTCAAATGCATTGATGAAATCAAGATTCTGAACGACAGCCTTTTTTAATGTCAACAGAGTGCCTATTGGACTAGACCAGGAGTTCAAAAACTTGTGAAGTTAAAAATAAGTCAATCAGGCATTGACCAATATTTGCCATGTTTATCAATTATTTATAGTATAATCTCACGAATAATTATAATAATAATAATTAATATTAATTATAATCTCACGAAATATACCTAATTGGAAACAAGAACAAAGGTGATGCCCAAAGCTGACATTCATTAGGGCCCAACTTGAACTACTAAAATTATATGGGGCGAAACATATAGGATATAGGAATAGTTATTGGTCTATTCCCTGGACACTTAACCTAAATGTTTTTTAGAAAAAGATAAGTTGTAAGGAGCCATTTATTTTAACATACCATCATATTTGAAAAAAAATGTTTCCGGGGGGTCTATGTTGATGGTTAGAATTCCATTGCTGAATTTTATTCTGATAATATTTCCCTATGACTTTAGCCTTGTATATACATACTGTAAGTCACCGAAAAGAATAATAAGCTCCACATTTTGACAGTAGTACATTTTTTATTCAGTTGTCAGTCGGGAGAGATATATTCTAACTATTTGTATTTATATAGACAACTATTATAAGTATTTAGACCTATCACTATAAGCTGTTGCTGTTGCTCGGTATACCTAAAAGAATCCAATTTCAACTAAATAAAAAGGTCCATAATATAGGAATACTCATTGTTCAATTCCTGCTATATATCAGAGAAAGATGAATTATATTTTGAGGTACCAGCATATCTGACGAAAAGGGCATTTTACCCCCTTATATTTGGCAAAACGCGGAAAAATTTGATGCTAAAAAATACCCCTTTTTAACCTACTTTTCTTCATTTTTGTCTATAAATGAAACAATATTGATGTTACAACCTTCATATTTTCAAGAGATAAACATAATATATACCTGTTCATACCTAGTATAAATTCTTTTTTTTGCATGTGTGGTATTTGTACAGAGGCCAAACTCTTCCAGTTATAGATTACGAATGCACACCCTAAAGATTGCTTATTTACATGTATTTTTATTATCGGGGAACATTTTAAAACTATTAAATGTGCTCACTATATACTGGTACAGCTTCTCAATGCATAGAAAGAAATATATTTTTATCATCGTCAAATATGAAGTCACCAGGCTCATTTATTCATTACAAAGTCAGTCCAATTTTGCTCTAAGCGATAGATTACGAATGACACGTTTTTCCTAGATATTTATTTTAGCTTTAAAGATTAATGAACGATATTTCCCATGTATATTGAATATTCCATTTTGTAAATTATCCCCAAATTTCTTGGTTCTGTAACAATTTCTCTAGCTGCTAGGGCTATTACCGATACATAAATCATATTTGTGTTGAATTCAATGGAGCAGGACAAATAGCAATGTTTGATAAATAGATAATAAAGTATAAGCAACGATCTTTGGTACATTTGATCATTGTTTATATCTGGACAGGTAACAGTCGCCAAAAGTCACATTTATCAGAGATACCTCTTTTCATCGGAAATCAGAATTTATCTTTAGTAGAAGATATTTCCGTCGATAAGCTTTATTTCATTTAAAACTGCCTTTAAATAGCCCTAGTGACAGTGCGTAATTACAGATTCCCTTGCTGTGCATGTGATTGCGGTTGTACACATAGCCACTATAACCAAAATCAAGGGACTTTGACCGCACTGGGGTGAGCGGTTAGCTGCACCCTCTGCCCTCCCACTGCCCCACTGCCGTGGGGAATGTGCTTTGCTACTCCAGTGCCACAGATATAGTGTAACGCTAGGGAGACTATGCATGTTTCCCACGGAAAGCTATAGGGAGACAGGCTCAGGCCACATGGGCACTGGCACCCTTGGCCCTTACTCCAAGGATGCCTCTGACATGTTCCCCTGGTTCCCCGACGGCGGTGACAGACTCTTGGAGTCATCGTTTATATCTTTAATTCAGTATATGAGTAATTCTCCCAATCGAGCATCATTTGGTTTTCCAGCCTAGGGTGTCTATAACCTGTATTTGGGATTACCACACATAAATATAATCATTTTATTTGAATTCCTTGGCCAAAATGAGGCCGTGGGAAGCTCCCTCTCAAAGCCCTTCATGTAACCATACACTTAAACTGATCTAGAATTGGAAAATATTGTTTTGGAATATTTGTGTCGTGTTATGACATCTATTAGCTTCAAACTAATGAAATACCCCAAAACAAAACATTAATACTAAATTGCATTGAGTATTTATTGACGAAAATATGCACATATATGTATATTTTGATCAAAATAAAAGTTGCTAGCCCACAATGTATCTGAAACCTTTTATTCCCTTACATAACATTCCTTGAACAGGTAAGGGAATATTTTATGTAGCGTTACAACATATGATACATCTCCAATATTTTTTTCTAAAAAAACATTTATATGTTATTTCGACCTTCCTAGTAATGGGGGACTTTAGCGGGTAGTTCCACCCGTTAGACGCTAGGTGGCAGGGGTAGTGATGGGGTATAGGAACTTGGGTGGGTCACTTGCCCGGGTCACTTGTCATAACAAATGACTCAACCCCAATCATTACAGTGTATGACATTAACCTTTTTCTTCACCCGCCAACTTTGCGGGTAAAATCAAGCGATTTACCAGTTACCTCTCTGTCTGACCATTATTCCCGCTATTGATGACTGCTAATGAATGCAATATCAATTATACACCATATGCATATTGTAAAATAGAGAACTATCTTCCAATATCATAAAATGAGATGAAGGCCAAACATCTATTACACAAAAAAACCTCGATTTCCGACTATTCAAATTACATTTTTATCTCAATATATTTTGCCATACCATTTTAAGCAAGATCATCATACAGTATAATAATTACAATTTACTCGAGAACTCAATCACTAAACACATCGCAATGGAC
The DNA here is from genome assembly GCA_942159475.1 of Sthenelais limicola. NCBI lineage: Eukaryota > Metazoa > Annelida > Polychaeta > Phyllodocida > Sigalionidae > Sthenelais > Sthenelais limicola. The sequence goes on along the minus strand of OW804095.1, from coordinate 53,551,513 downwards.
GTTAATGTATCTTTCTGTCTGTCTCACCTTCAGGGGGGCTGGTAACTTTGGAGTTTTACCCGCCCGAATAATTTTTTAGCCGCATTTTTGCGGTGGGTGGGTGTTAACTTCACACTGATTCAACCTAAATTATATTCTGAGAAAATGGCAATAAATATGCTGCATGAACGGACATAAATTCGCCTACCCCACAGCATTCTTCTGATCTTGTTGATGTATTGATATGAACATATATGCAACTGTAGCTATATGCCAATGTGTTTCCAGATTAATTCTGAGCTAATTTAACTTCGTGGCAAAATGAATTTTGCTAAAATATGCATGTGCCTACGTCCGGGCACGATTTGTTAGTCAAAACTGTTAGAAACGGCCAGAAAACCTTACCCCGACGTAGGCCCCCGCCCTAATTTAGGCAGCAAGTAGGCTTTATATATTCTAACTAATGATTCTCAGTGTGGTGACTTCAAGATGAATAGACAGATACTTAAATGTTTTCCAGTCGTTTTTGTAAATGATTGAGATTGGTGCCTACGTCGGGGTAGGGTGCCAACGTCAGGGGTAAAGTGCCTACATTGGTGGGGTGCCTACGTTGGGGCATTTTCTTTTATGATTTTCAAACCTCTACACGTACATGAATTTCATCGCAAAACTGAAACGATGTATACACAGGTGTATACATCGTTTCAGTTATGTTATGTCAGTTATGTTTCAATCTGATGGGCGTCCCAATGATGCATTTGTTATCATTACTGGTTATTATCAGTAACATAGTTATTATTATTATTATTATTGTAATCGTTATCATTTTATTGAACAATGCAGCTGTAACCCTAACTTTGTCAGAATAGAGACAGAAGTCGCCAAAACATAACCAGCCTACATGTCAAAAGACCAGGCAGATCATAACTGAAGTGAGATTCCCGATATTTCCGTTAGTCTTTAGCATTGGATCAATGGAGCTCACGGAAATCTCTGAGGTCCTTCTCTCAAGAACTCCGGGAATGGTGCAGTAGGTGGCATCTTATACACCCCTTGAACTGATCTAGATACCCACCGCTAATTAGGTCACACTGCCCTACAAACACACATGGTCCTTCATATGACATGTACGCCTATATCTATCTCTCCTTGGACCTTGGAAAATGTTCAGATTATTTTACCTTACTCAACTTACTTTTACCTTACTCAACTTGTATCCCTGTATATAGAGTAGTCCACTCTCGTTCAGGTAAAATCTATGGCCCATGGTAGTTTTTTCTCTACTGGGAGCCTATTCCATATACAGTATTCCGTCCCATGAATTATGGACTTTTTCTGTGTTTGGCTGTGGTATTTTTAAGTTTCTGCCCTAGTATGGTGAGGCATTTAAATACTCTGAAACCAGTATTTTCTATATTTCCATATCTTCCCTATCTCTAGTGATGAGTAGTAAAATTTTGCTTCCTAAATCTCACAGAAGGTAGTATACTACCCTCTAATTCTCATGAGTAAAAGTTGATAGGCCTTGAAGGCAATGGTTGTAAAATCAGACAAATTAATTTCGTTATTCTTGTAGGCAAATCTTATATTCACAGGCAGAGGCTTTTCGGAAATAATAACCTTTTATATGACAGCTTTATACCCGAGATTAAAAAAGGCTATCTGGCCTAAAAGTTGCAGCTGAATACAATGTGACTGCCATGAAGCTCTTTAAACCATGGAGGAACATTTTTGTTAACCTGTAAACCCACGTTTTGATAGAAATTAGGGATAAGACCAATCCATCCATGTGTGTGTCGGTAGAAAAAAGGAAAGAAAACAAATGGAAAAAATATAAAAATATAAAATGAAGTAAACCCTTCAGAAATCCAAACGAAAGTATATATTAGAAATAGAATAAGATCTCTTTACCACTAAGATGACCCTAAAGTCGAAAGTATTGTCTCCATTTTTCAGATATTGTATCACACAAATGATTATCGATGTAATCATATTTACAGAATGCTTCCATTTGGTATGTTATTTTTGCCTCCATCTCTATCGTCATGTTCATCTTCACTCTAATCTGAAGCTCATTTTCACCTTTTATTTCAGCTAAAACAGTTTGTGAAGGCCATCATCCAGGAACACATTGATCAACTCATGCCCTACAATCTACCAAATATCACCAATGCCTATATTTGAGGTATCATGGGTCCATGTATATACAGAATGGCCAGAATCAAGCAGGAATGGGATATGTTCTGGCTAAACATACCTTACATTCACCATCTTGGAAGAGCGATACCAGGTCACCATAGGAGGGCAGAAATGCAAAGGAATCCCCTTAACAGACAATCGAAATAACTTCAGGAAGAAAGAAAACTATATTCCTCTCACAAATATTAAACGTTTGAACACTTGCTATCGCTCTCCAACACATCCAATGGAATCAGCTTAGTTCAAAAAAGCCCTATTACAAGGGATATATGTGGCATATGAAGGCATCGCAACTGATGATACTGTCCATGCTTTCGCCATCCAATATCTTCTAGTGTAATCAAATTTAATTCAAATGGGAGTGGAGGCAGTTTCAACACAAAAACCTATGGTATCGAACAGTATAGCTGCCTTGTTCAAGCCCAAAGTAAAGAAATTGGACTTACGAGCGGCCACTGTTTATGTTGGCATGACAACACCCTACTAGATGTGCGTTTTTGGATCAAATTAGAAAATAAGGATGAGGTATGAACTAAAAATAAATGTATCAGTTGTAGATACATGTTTTGTGGTGAAAGCTAAGGTAAAAAAGAGACCAGTTGTACATGATATATGTGAACTCAGGCCTGTATATCTCATAAATCTTATATCGCAAGGCATTAATTCATTGATTAGTAGACGGTTTTCATGAAAAGCATAGAAAGAGTGATTTATCTCTCAAATGAAGCTATTATTTTAAACACTATCAAACTCTTGTACTCAAATAACGGTCAAATACCTAATCCCTGTCACATGGCCCCTATGTATAGTATTAATCAATTTTGTTTGACCATAAAAAGAATTGGGAGAGTTGTTATGTTGACGAAAATGATGTATGTCACTTACTGGAAATTGAATTTGATTGTAAAACTTCCTAGTAGGTTAACCAATTGACCTCTCCACGAGCGGGGCTATGCTCCGCCCACCGTCTCCCGGGAGTCCATGCGGTGTAACCTCAGACAAACAACCCAACGACGGCCACTGTATAGCATTAAAACTGCCTATCTAGAGGCGTGTTTTCATCTTAATTTGGACCCAGATACTAAATCTCTCTGATATTTTCTCAACATACAACATATAGACATCTACACTACGGACATGAGTAAATACTCAGTCTCAATAGCAACGAAAAATATGTTTGATATCATAAGATATAGAGAAAGAGGAAAAAGTTTAACCTTGAAAAGTACCAGTATATGACTGTGAATGATTTATTGAAATTAACATCCATTGTGGAGATTGAGTGAGTCGGTATTTAAGCATATTATAGGCCTATCATTATACACAACTTCGCCTAAAATGGTAGGATGAATATTAAATATTTTCAGATAAAAAGCTGGGTCCCTATCCCCCATGCTAGCAACTTAAAACACTTAAATTCCAATAAAAAATCCTATGTTTGGGGCAAAACATGGTACCTTCCTATTTTAAAGTATAGGCAATATTGTCATCTGTGTCTGAGGTCCGAGTTGTAAACATGTAGTGCGTGCAATACATGGCCATGTGGGCCACATCTGTTTATGGTTTCAACCCACTGTTCCAAAATCAGGCATTTATATAGCAGAACACAGGTTCTCAAGCTTCATACTCCAAAGCTTCATATACGTTAATGTACACAAATTAATACAAAAACGTGATTTTTGCACACTGAACAGTCATAACTGAAATTGCTAATTGTAGTTTGCCCAGGCGTACAAGCTAAATAGCAAAGCGCAATACTTGTGTGACACTAAATGACATATGGGTCATATTTTTTTAGAATGTACAATTGCGAAATTCCTGACCTTTGCACATTATACTGAATGGGTATTGCACACAAATGAATCAATCCTAATGATCCTGGTATCATTGGAAAGGAGACATCTTGAGCTTTACGAAAATGTGCACATTAGTATCATATTCGTATGTTTTGTATGAAATAAATCACCTTATATGTTGATTTCCTTATAAAAACACCTCAGAATTCACTATTTTTTCACATTACACCTCCATTCTGAAAAAAGTAATGGTTCTAGGTATTATTTCTCACCTGGTTTCATTCCTTATACATATCTATGACAACTTGGTAAATTTGTATCCTTCTATTAGCCTTCATCACAGTATGCCAGTCCTATACTCAAATCTCCAATTTTTAGAAGTCACATGGGTATGCCCGGTATCAAACACAGATTCTAGTATACTGGCTATGAATATATCCTTGGCATATGATTTAAAATATCTAGAATACACTTTAACATATCATTAATGCAATCTTGGTACAATTTAGCCAGTTATGAAGACATTAATAGGGCCATGGTTCAATGTTTACCAAACCGCAGGTTTTATACTATTTAATACCGGGTATGCCCTTACCCTATTCTAATGGAGAGACCCAGTTCCACTGGTACTAGAGTACTGAATTTCCGCATATATAATCCCAGTATGTATATTCATATATGCCCCAAATGACATTCTTCTAAAACAATTTATTATGGCGATATAAATGCAAATGATATAGGGGGGTATGCCCGGTATATTGTGGCATACCCGGTATGGCTGGAAAGGAACAACTAGGAGACACATTGAAACTGTTGTTACATGTTCAAGACTCAATGTTAACTTATGGAAACCATGTCGACCACCACCTATAGTGATTGGCTGGGTCTTCCTGCGATTTATTGGATATTATCAACCAGAATGAGAATGATTGAGGCTTATACATTCATTTCTATGGTGTGCGAATATTGTTAAAATGTTTAGGAATCAACCATTTGTGTGATATTCATCAGTCTAATCATTATTTATATGTTTGAAAAGTTGTTTTCAACAATTCTTAGTGAAGCATTTTCCTGTCCTATGTTTAAGGAAGGATTAATATAGCCTCAAAGTTAACAAAAATCCAAGAGGGTATGCCCGGTACCATTATTATTTAACATGATTTCTATGCACATTTAACAATTATTTCTCCATGGGGATCATCTTAAGTTAGTTTTTATTAATCAGAAATGTCATATGTATAATTCAACATAATTTTAGGACTATGGGGGTAGGGATGTTCAGACAAATGTATTTTAAATTGATACCGGGCATACCACACAAATCATTTTCTGTTGATAAATGATAGCAAAATATCAGTATTAGTGTCGGTAGGGTCCTCCTGTTATATCTCAATGTCCCTTGCAATTCCTTTTCCAATGTACGAGTGAAAGTTTGCTCATAAACACAATAGACACTTTTTCAAAGCATATTAAAAGAGTGGTTGATACCGGGCATCCCCCCTTCTATCCTAGTAACCTTGACTAAGTACATTTTTAACCCACACATCACCATAAAACGTACCATTTGAACATATCACGCCTTAGTGTACATATGTCTGTGGCTTTATGCTTCATTTCCATGCAACTTAATTCAAATTTAATCAAAATCATGATACCGGGTATCCCTTGGCATCCCCTGAAAGGTAGAATTTTTGTAAAAACTTCTACCCATGTGACTTTATCTTCAGTATTTTTGTACAGTAACATGCCCTGTATCCATTACTACACATATTTCTTATGCACTTACTGAGTTTCATGTGAATGTACCCATTTAAGTAGCCACTACAATAAGATGTTAGATAACATGTACCAGATAACATGTACCCTTGTGGGGGATGCCCGGTATATTTGAGAAGGTGTTGTTCTCAGGCCAAGTGAGGTGATATTTAGACAAGGAGTGACTCAAAATTAGATCAATTGTGTCCCAAATATATTTCTCCTTTGATGTAAATAAGTTTCTATTAGTGATATGAAAGCTTTCTGGTTTATTTGTGATGTCAAAGTCGGTGGGGAATTATAAGGGGATGCCCGGTATATTGGAAAAGGGATGCCCGGTATCAAACATAACTTTGTATTATCAATTTTCCCAGGGATACTAAATATGATAAATTGGTAACCAGTTGTTATATTAATGGAAAAGATGCATATGTTACCAGAAAACAGGTTTTCACCCTGTTTATGGCAACAAATGCAGCATTATTGAATTTATGTTTGAACCATATGTTACCGATCAAAACACTCCTGTTTTGGGGAAATGTGATCCATTTGCTTTCATGTTTCACATAATATTCTTGGATGCTACATAGTTATGGATTGGTATACTTGTAAAGGAACATTTAATCCTTATAAAGAACTACTTTTTATTTGGAAATTGAAGTTTTATGTCCTGAGTTATTGAAGATACAAGGAACTGACACTTCATTTGATACCGGGTATACCCTAAAAATGATCACCTTCTTTCAACTACAATAAAAACTGAGATATTGAGAGTTCGTGAGTATAATTGGTGGTTTTAGGTAGTGGAGACATCTATGATACCAGTCAGAAGGAATATGAGCTTATACTTACTACTTTTTTTTTCAATCATCCTAAATCTCATAAAACCGCAATTGTACATTCTAAAAAAATTTGACCCATATAGTCGATACAGTGACCTTAGCCACTTTATATAGCCTTGAAATTTTTGAAGATCTGTTATATAGCCTTGAAATTTTTGAAGATCTGTTTCTTACTGTACTGTAATTACACATCCCCTGATTTTCCCCTTTCACCCCTTCCACAGAGTGACTCATGAAGTAAAAGTTGAAAAACAGTGATTGATGTAGAATGTGAATATATAATTTGTTAGATACCGGTACATCACTGACCTATGAAAAACAATAATGTCATCTGACGACCAATTTGTTTAGTTGGTTACTGGTTTAATCTCAATTTTCCGCCTAATTTCCATTTTCAGTCATTAAGACTGAAGATTTATTGACGATTGGCCCACAAAGCATACTGGTGAACCTTCATTCCTTTAAACATTTAATCTGTCCTTGTATATGCTAGCTACTATGTTTACCATACAGTCTAACGGGTGAGCTATATTTTTAAGACTGGTTCATCAGTCCCTGAATGCTCTACCCCATTATGTCATGGACAGCTGGGCAATGATATTGATGCAATAAATGTGATCTTCACGACAGTATCAGTAGGCCTACAGCATGTGAGTCAGGTAGTTTGAAAATGTAGGTTTCAACTATTCTCTCAAATAACAAAAATTCACAATAAATGAAATTCAAATTATAGTTCAATCAGTATGCGAACAGACTTTTATAGCCAAATCAATAGCTATGTACTCAGTTATACCTAGTATTAATCATTTGTTTGAGCTAATTTTACAGTATTCACTGTATTGCTGCTGATTCTATATTTTCTGATCTGAACTGTATTTGTTCACGTTCTATAGGTTGGTCAACACATCATTGTACATTGATCATATATACAATCTCCCATTAATTAATATTTGTCTGAGATTATGTGTAAAAGAATGTCGATTTACTTGATAATAAACAGGAGTTTAAACAAAACCTCAAATGTTGCTCGATTTGTGTCAAAGGCACTACAAGAATCAATACCTCCAAGCCACCAGAGTGCTAAACCGATTCTTTCCATATAGCATTAATTAAACCCCTCTATTGTATGTAATAAGAAATTAATGCTATAATATCAACCCAATTTCGACTCAACTAAGAAAAAGAGAAATGAACTATGGCTACCTCCTCTCTTGTTAGCAGCACCTTCCTCCTTTCTGTATGGTTCTCGTCTGGTTGCCTATACATCGATTTCGTCTCACCTGGAAAAAATAAATCAACACATGTTGAAATCAATGCACATTCAATCATAGCTAGCCTACTTCTTAAAATTTTAAGTCACAATTTCAAAATAACTTACCATCATAGAAGAAATTCTGAGCGTATCTCTTGAAGGAGTACTTCTTTGATTTGTCCAGGTCAGCTGGCAATACACCAGTAGCCAAAAAGGTACGCACTTGACGTAGCTTCTCCATTGCCAAGGCCAGCAATGAACATGGGGAGCAGTTATCCGAGCTTTATATATGGGCTTTGATTCGCTTCAAAACATCGTTTCGAAAAAGCGCAGGCTGATCGGGAGTAGGCCCCGCCCACTTTTAGATGGTGACCACAAACTTTAAGGGCAAAAAACTATATTTTCTGCTTGTTACAAAACCGTATTGGGCAAATCGTTAGAAAGGAAATTCTCTTTTATAGCTTGGTTGATGATTTCAATGTCATTAGTGGAGTAATAAGGCAGTTAAAACAATCGGATTTACGACTAGACTGGCCCATGGAAGGATAAATGTTTAGATGAGTATGTATGTCATGTGACTGACTGACCCAGATCTGCCAAGCCACAAATTTACATAACATAACCCCATTGGCTATCTACATTTCGCGGTATAGGTCATGTGATCGTGTAAGTCCCTCCCCACTGATATCCCCGCGAATTTACATAAGCATTTTTCCCGCCCAAGGTCCAGGTGATGTGATCTTGCAAGGCCCCGCCCCTATTCGGTGAAATAAGCTATTTGTAGAACTAAACTCATCCAAACTATGTTTAACACCAAATGTGTCAATTTTATTTATAAAAACGTCCAAAAACTACAGCAGAAGTGATCGTTGAAACTAGGCATCACTGCGTTGCTGTTCACTGTACACTAGCGTCGAAATTGTCAATGTCAATCAGTCATTGGACGCCAATCAGCATCGCCGAAAGTAATACAAAATGCATAATAACATGCAAAATTACTCAGGTACATCAATTCCTAAACGTAGACGTTTATTTCATCTTTGTAAGTAAGAGTTAAAGGAGGTAGCAAAGCTAAAATACTACGTCGCAGAGAAATAGGTCAACATCCAAGGCTAAATGGGCCATAATCCTAGCCGCGCAGTAACTGGGTCAAGTCTGGTCACGTGACTTCCGGTCGCAAGATTTCCCGGTCGCAGGATTTCCCGTGACATGGAATACAATTTCAGTCACCTGTTTGTTGCAATGAGGATAAAAGGAAGTATGGTGAATTTTATTACCGTATCTTACTCTTTACAATCACTTAACTTGTCTTAGATCAGCCAGAGATGGACCTGTATGCTGTAGTAGGCCTAGACCACCTCTCCGTGCCTCTTGTTTTGTAGCCTTGCACGAACTCCTCTATTATCGCTCAAAAGCTTAGCAGACGATGCTGTATACTATATATTTTTGTTATAAAATGTAGGACAATTTTGATGACGCGTTGTGGACATACCACATGTAGCGTGAAACTCCCATGGGCCGGATGACTGGAAAATTTGTACAAAATTGTATGACCCCCTTAAATTAATTAAACTTATGTCTTGTGCAAAATTTCTTGCCCCGCCCCCCACCTCCCCACTTGAAAGTTTGTGCAAATTTCATGACCTGCTACCCCCAACATCATAGTAGTTCTGAGCCTGTGGACAAAAAGGTGCCCCACACCTTTTATTGTAGAGTGCGCAAAAAAAGGTGCCCCCCCCCCCCCCCCCTTCAGATCCAGGGGGGTGTGTGGCACCAGATTAGAACTATCGTCACAATTTGATGGGAATGAAGGGATGTCTTGGGCTATTTACTTTCATAAGTATGGAATGTTTTTGTACGTTGACATTGCCCACCATCCCGCCCACCAACAATCGCATTAAAATCGTTTGGTTCTTGTGTTATTAACTGTGTAAAACGATCGCCGATGACGGTTGATGTTTTGCACATCATACGGTGGCTGCTATGACGTCACTACGTGCGTGTTACCGAGTACGGCCGAGTGCGAGGAAGAAGGCTTAAGCATTGGCAGCTGGTAGACATGTGAAAGGACTGGAGATAGCTAGACATGCATTGGGAAATCAGGGTATGTGCATTACGAGTACAATATAGACACTATGAACCCCAACGTTTTGCTTGTTAAAAATGTTGAGGATGTCAAATCTGGCATTGGTTTTTCACCTGGGGCCCGTTTCATAACTAGTAGCGATCACTAACAATCACTAACGATGACAAACAATCGTTAAGCTGTTGCATAACTAGTAACGATAGCGATATATCGCTATTTCATCACTAAATCTCTGTCAAAATAGTGGAGATTTTTTAGGGCTCCGCTAAATTTTTTCATTAATAATTTCTTCACTTTTGGTCATTAAATCAGGGAAAAACCTAGACTACTGTTGTCAAGTGGCTTCAACATGATGCTTCATGGCCGACATGGTGTATTCTATGCAGGGGGAAGGGAAGATTGCAAAAATAATTAGGGCTTACTGTCATTAAAATATTGATTGGAAAAATAACTAGCGCTATATCGCAATATTTTTAACGATGTGTCGCAATTCTTAACGATATATCGCTAATTTTTAATTAGTGAATGATTAGCGAATATTAGCGATATATCGTTACTAGTTATGAAACAACCCCCTGGATGACGAAAACATAGGATATCGGGACATCGAGCCAAGTTTTATAGACCAATTTCGCCGCTCCAGGTGACTGGTGGCGCACTCTTGTGCCTATGGGAGAATCAGGATTCCTTAAGGAATGCCACTGCGCCATTTCGTCGAGTGTGTGACAAAAAAGATGCCCCCCCCCCTTCAGAGTCTGCACAAAAAAGATGCCCCCTGAAAATAAATGGACAGTTCCTTAGATTTTTTTATCTTTAAATAAATTCAGGCATGGTCACCTATTTTTGGCTTTAAGTAGCCTACCGTAACCCATTTAAGCGATTGAGCGATTGAGTCCACCCAGTGTCTGGCAAGCTGCATTGATGAAATCAAGATGAGGAAAGATGGCTATTGAGATGTCAACAGAGTGCCAACATGTTTAATTAGACTAGACCACTTCAGCAAGACTTATGGGGAAAAAATGGCAGTTAATGCTATCCTTGTGGCAAATTAACCCGGCTACGCTGGACACTGCACAACCACCGCTTTTTTTTTTAGAAAGCTGCCATCGGCTATTCTTTACCCCCTAATCAGTCGTACCCGTTATCACGGTTGGGCGCCTATATACCTAGAACAACATTTATAGCTGTCTCTGCCCACCAAATACATGCTTATTGAGTTTATTCTCCGTTCTCACTCCTACCGTATATTAGTAAGCAACGATATTAGCTAGTGATTACTGGAACAATATTGTCTAGAAAAGAAGATATAAGCCCATTTACCACCAGCAAGGCCTGTGATATGGTTTGAATCGATCGCTGTTGCTGCATTTTGGTTCCGAGACAAGCCGCTCTGGCGCTACCATACATCCGTGTTTACATGAACCTGCACGCAGGCATGAATGTCCCATACACACGACACCAGTGGCGGTGTGTGTATGGGATACGAGGGGCAGCCGGGGGTGGGGTGGTGGGAAGCATTGAAAATGAGAAAAAGATTCCATACTTATATAATACAAGTACATAGCCTAAGACACCACAACCAAATTAATCTCGCAGTAATACTCTGGACATAGACACAGCGTACGGGATCGGACAATTTACAGCGTAGCGGCAGCAGGAGACAGCATAGCGGCGAAAACCGTGATATAAATGTTTAGGTTTACGTTTTTATAGGTAGCATTTCACCAGATTGACAATCTTATCAGTTTTCCAATCGAAATGATAAACAATTCATAAGGTATCTTCTAATCAAATGTGTTATTCACACTTCTTGTAGGTAGAAATATAGAATACGGTAGCATTTAATCAGTCACAGTTTTTTCATGATTTGTATTGTCTATTTCAGTTGGACCCTCCCTGAATTTGCACTATGCTTTGGTGGGATGCACTCTCTTCATTTTCGTCTATATCCTAATACAGAATGACATGATCAATGGCATTCTCCATGGAAGAGCCACGACGTTTCATGATATTAAGGATGCTGCTGGACAAAATAGCTACCCTCACCAGGGACAATTTTGGAATACAACTGATATGATGAGGGGACTTACAAATACATTGAAAAACAAAAACAATACACCTCGGAACTCACAATTACTAACTCGATTTACGAATGAAATAATTAGAAAACAAAGGATTTTGAACAGAACCACATTTGCTCCTATAAGTCCAAAGCATCCTTCATTAAACGTAACGCAACAAAAGAGGACCCCAAACAATTTGAACTCTAGCGCTCATGCCATTGCTGAAAAATCAGAAATAGCCTTAAAGCAATTTCTGGAACTGACTGTGACCAGGAAGGAACCGGTCGTATTGTCTATTGTTGACAAAAATTATGAATATTTTGCACTCAACTTTTATGAGGCATCTATTGTCCGGTTCAGCATTAACAATTTTATTCTAATCTGTTTGGACATGGAAGTGAAAAGAAACCTTGAAAATTCCAATATGTCCTGTCATTTCTATGACATAAGCATTTTCTGGAATGGGGAAAATCTCACACAGGGTGATTTTGGCACTTCTGGTTACTATTTAAAGACAAACATCAAGACCAAGATTGTATTGGAAGTTATTAAACTCAGATACACTGTCTTAATTGTTGATCTTGATATCATTTTCCTTAAAAATCCCTTTCCATATTTCACATGTTTTGATTGTGATATTCATATTCAACAGGATCGAGTCCATTTAAATAGTGGTTTCGTTTTTATACGGCCAACGAATCGGAGTGTATTTCTATATCAAACTGCCTGGGAACAATATCTCTTTTACAAACGATCTCATGATCAGTCATATATAAATATGGCGATCCAAACACTCAAGGAGAAGGAAGTTGGATTAAAAATACATAAACTTCCTCATCAAACCTTTCCCTGTGGTGCCTATTACTTTAAAACATCTACTTTCATGCGGCAGTTCGGCAATGATCCATGCTTAGAGTGTATCATCGTTCACAATAATTATATGGGCTCAACTGCAGCAAAGGTATATCGCTTCAAAGAAAACTTTCTTTGGAATGTTGACACATTTGGTTATTACACCGACCCCAATGCTAAATATATAACCTATCAAAATCCATTTTATTTTGGGCACAACACTTTGGAAAAAGAAAAAGATGCCCTGAGGAATGCCTTGGCTATAGCTATTATAACTAACCGAATCATCATTTTGCCCAAGTTCCATTGTTGTGATTGTCAACGGAAGCATTGTGACACTAAGCAGCACAGATGTTCCCTCCTATCCGTGCTCAAAATTCGAAGCTTTGATCAAGCTTTCAGCGGCTTGTACAGAGAACACACATTTCCTCGAAATCAAAAGACAGCAAATACTATCAAAGGCTTTTTCAATGAAACGACAACAAATGTGTTCTCAATAAAAACCAATGAGTCTTCTCAAGGATTGCTGGGGAAGGTTCACATTCCTACTAATCCTGAAGAAGGCGCAACAGAGAAGGAGATCTGGGAATGGTTTGCAGGGATGAAACAACCTGTGCTACACTTTCATTCTCTTTATGGTGCATTTAGTTCTTTCTCTGATAGAAAATACAATGCCGCATTTGTGACGAAAATTGAACATGCATTCGCCTGTGCGACTTATGAACAGTGGGAAGATAAGCCGTGGGTATAGCTGTATCCAGATACTCCGAAGCCCTGTGATAGACAATTGAAATCTGCCATTCCAATTTGATCATCTGGAGTTCTTTTATGCTAGTGTATGTTAATTTGTAACAACTTTGTCCAACTTGTTGTATATAATGTTGATTCACCCGAAATTTGAACCAAAAGTATTTTTAAAGTTTTGCTAGTAAATAAATCAAAATACATGTAAATAGGATCACTTTGCTTAGTTCAGATGGCATCATGTACTCATTTTCGGTTTAAGCACAGGCTTAGTGTAGTGAATTAACACTAACCCAGATCCTTGATCCTTATGAGCAATTATCCCTTTATTTCCAAACACAGCTCGGCAGGCCAGCACTACAGGAGGTAATACTGAACCTGAACCTAAAACATATGGTCCACACACAGGGCCTGCTGTATAAGATTGCGAGCCTCGCGTAAGTTATTGTAAATCTATCGTAAATTGAAAGCATCATAGCATTAGTATAAGCTACGAAAATCGTATCTCTTCGGAATTAGTGTCTCGTATCTCTCGAAAAAGAACTCAATTCCATGTGCATAAGGATTTCTGACTTTTATATTTCTCGCAACTGTCTATGAGCACCTAGAAGTTGTGCGCATCTACTCGGGATGAATAACTATTGCATGGTCTGCTTTTTTTTGTATTTGTGAGAAGAAATTATAGAGGATTTTAATGCTTTATGAACTTTTAGCATAAGGTATACTCATGGTATTACAAATGACAAAAAACATGTGATTTACAGTTTGATTAAGTTCAGATAGCAATTGGTTTCTTTTATAACAGTATAGAACTCTATGGATAATGATTTTAACCTGACACATATCTGATATAATTTGCTGTTAAGCACAAGAACCAGATATTTATTTCCAATGGAAATTGTCTCATTCTAGGCAAACACGGTATGCATATTCAGCCAAGGGATAGGTATTTTGGTTGGAAACATGTGTATACTGAGGAAGATAAAGGATACCACAATCACATTAACTGATTATAAAAACTACAGATTTGATTAGAAGTATAATAATATGCATTATAAGTGATTGGTTTCCTGATAAGGTATAGCACTTTTGTGAATGATTTAGAGATGAAACAATGCCGCGTTGTATTATTGTTCCTGCTTGCTTGGTATTTTAGTATTTTACTTGCCTAGCCTACTCATAATTGCCACCTGCGGGGAGACGGGGAGTGGGGAGAGAGTGAACAAGAGAGACTTTTTAAAGTTTAAATATATATATTTATTCAGTCAATAACATTACATCAATTTCAAGAGAGGAGAGAGATATTATCAAAGGGTCAGGGCCTTACATATCTGTCGTGATAAGGTATAGAGTGTTGTTTACTGCTTACATGTCACCAAATTTATGATAAAATATCGTCTAAATATGAATTAATATCACAGGAATATTCGCAGAGAGTTTGGTAGAGACGTTCTTCGGGGTTTGGCTCACTAGAGGTAGACTTCTATTGGATAGCTCGAAGAAAACTGTACTATTTATTACCTGTCAGCAGAACGAATATTAATGACTAGCAAATACCCGTGCTACGCACGGGATTTGCTAGTGGGACAGTGGGGCCCACATCCTCATCTCTCCTTGTTCCCTCTCCCACTATCTTTCTCTTTCAAGTTGTCTCTATAACTTAGTATCTTCATACCACAAATGGAACCCTGTTTAGATGCTTTTTTTGGTCAATGTTCAGTGGTGTGCTGTTGTTGTGTTGCCTGTCCCTGTCCCTGTTCCAATCCCTGTCCCATTCCCTCTTTCATTGTGGGGTAATTAGTGGGCGGGTAAATTTCTGTGTGGGTGGGCCTTGTCCTTGTCTCTGTCCTGTTCCCTCTCCCACTCGTTCTTCCTCTCTCCTTCCCTCTCCCTCTCCCATTCCCTCTCCCGCTTTCATTTTCAGGTAATTTAAATTATTGGGCAGATAAATTTCTGTGTGGGCGTAAATGGAGTTTATGAACTGATTCAACTCTGACGATGCTCCTTTTGGTGGAAGTATATCAACTCCCGTCCCGTAGTGAAGCAATGATGTGCCCGTCCATGACGCCATGCTTTGGGTGACCCAGAATTTTTATGTAGGGGCACTGATAGTGGTTTGTTTTCAGGCAGCACTGGGGGCCCTGGATGGGGGTGCTCAATGTAAACCCATTTCTAACCCCTTTCCAACCCTAATTTGTTAATGAAACATAGTGGAATGGCTCGGCACCATTTTTGGCAATGTGTATGTGAAATATAATGGAGATCTGGCCAGCAGTTTCAGAGAAGATAGCAGTTTAAGGCTCAAAACCCTTATTTTATTAATATAGAGATAATAGATATCACACAACAGCTGGGATATTGTATATTTAATGTTCCAATGGCCAAAGAATAATATGCAATACACAACCTAGAGGCTAGAGCAGCAGGTTGGTGGTGATGTAGCCTATATCAGAACAGAAGTGAAGTACCGGTATTATGGCTCACCCCACAACCTATAAATGCTGCCCTACCTCTGGTTACCTGATTACATCAAATTAGTACATTTGTTATATTAAAAGATAAATAGACGCCGTATGGCAATCACAGTGGCTGGTTAGCAAACACGTTCCCCTTCAGAAACAAGTTCAGACTTCTTGAAATACATATGTATAGTACATACGTATGGTAGCCCTGCATGGGTACATCCTGAAAATTTGGGAATGATATTCCCATTATTAGGAAAATAGTGGACAGCTAAACAACAATGGAATTCTCATAAGGAAAAAATATTGCGATATTAATTATTAGTATTACGATTATTTCAAAATATGAATTTAGGAAGAATGGATTTAGCAGAACGAATTCTCATGATTGTTAAAATTTGGATGTTCAATTCATTTGAGGATTTTGAGAAATTTAATTCTATCGATTTTTTCCATTATTTTGTTAAAATACAATAAATTACGTCAAATGGCGAAAATATCGTGAATGGCGATTTTTGCTTCATTTCTGGTTGTAGCACCGCCATCAATACAAAAGAATCATTTCATAAGATATTGGTCACTATGTAAAGTTCTCCCCAGTGGTAGAATTGACCATATAAGATATCAATATATTACTTTGTTGAGATACGAGAAGATGTTATGTGTTAATGTATTAATACAATAGATGTAGCCTTCCTTTTGGGGGCTGTTGTAAACATTGCCACTGTGGATTTATTGACTTCCATTAATTAATTTAAAGGTAACAAGGAGGGACACAGCATTTAAACATTCATTTTATTGTCATTGTTTACAAACTTCTAAAAACGTGTGCAGTCGCTGGGTTTCGCATGACTCATAATTGATCTTCTCCCTCTTCTACTGCAATCAATCTTCGAAGAAGCTCCTGTACATCGAGATCATTAAGGTCATCATCGTTTTCTGGTGAATCATCTTTGTATTGTCCTTTCCAACCTATATTTTCATTCACATTTTGGTCCTTTAACCATTCTAATAGGGGTCCGAAATATTCTTCCATGGCGGATATGTCAAAGGACCGGCCACCAGTAAGGACCTGCATTACGTCTTTCCATGGTCTACTACAGCCTAAACTGAGGGCCTCTCTGCAATTTGACAAAGCATTATCAGGTAGATGTCATAACAAAAGCAGCATTCACTCTTTTAATAGCTGAAAAAAAGGTATATCACATAGCTCATGTAGATACAAGCAGGTGTTGGAGATAACAGTAGGGAATAATAAGGTAGAAGATAGAGAAGGTAGATGAATAAGCACTCCCTCTACAGGTATATAAATGAAACGATAAAAGAGTTTACAATTTGTATTCTGCGTACAACCGACCCGCGTACACAGTGCATGCGCACTCTGGTCTAAGAGTAGTATACACAAAGTTGCTTTTAGCAATGGCAATACCATGTTCGAATACACCATGCACACATTAACGATCTGGATACTAGTGTCCGTTTCCCGTTTTTTTATAAGCCCCATTTCCCGAATCCCGCAGGTTTTCTATTTGCAATCCCCCACTGGTTATATTGAATCCCTTTCCCGAATCCTGTATACCCTTTTAAATCTCGAATCCCGACCAAAAATACACCCCAATCCCGATTTCAGGGTATTCCCTATATACCCTGTCAAAATGCCACTGAAACCGCTGTGTTTAACGGCTTCTGGTGACATTAACAAATTCACTGCCGTTTTCTTTGACAAGTGGTGCTAAACTCGCCACCCACGGCGAACTTTAGCCAAAACGCTGGTGAAATCGCTAATGTATGGGTGCACCGTGATTAGAACAACATATTGAGTCGGTGCATGAGAAAGATGCAGCACTGATTCTGCCTTACCTTAACTTTTCTCCTGCCTCCTTCGAACCATAAATGTCACAGTTATGTAACTCTCCATATTGTCCTGCCGTTTCACACAAAGATTTGTGGAATTGGAACTGACCTATGAAGCTTAGGAAGTACCTGGAGATCCAATTCAAAGCATTTTTTATTCATACGTGAAGAAGTACAAAAAGGAGACACGCATCTGAAAGTAAATTTCAGGTCTTCCAGCGTGTTCCTGAATACTTGGAATAGAAAAAGAAATTTTGATTTACATTTCATACACCGAACATAATTTTGATGCTTATTTGTCTAAAGGTCTAAGCTAAATGTCGTTGGTTATATGGGAGAAGTAATTGATGATATCAATAAACATTAGCTTTTCAACTACCTAACAGATAATACATTTATAGTTTTCAAAAGATAATGATAATGATCGGTCCAGACCATGCAGCATGAAACATACTAACATCAACATAGGGGTATAGTATATTCAATATGTAAAGACTTGTTTTCAATTATTGATAAAATCTCTGTTGGAGTTCACTATATGTTTTTGTAATCAATGAATCGACCCTCTGTCTGCCGATACAGCTGTGTTGGTGTTTTATTAACCTTAATTTTGAGACACGCTTTGTAATACTCCAATACAAAATGTTACCTGATATACGGAACGTCAGCAGGAACATGGTATTTCGCGCCAGCATCAAAATCCTCCTCACTTCGGTTGACCGGTGGAGAGACGCCTTGGTATTTAATTCTTAATTTTCACAAAAACATGTCAGCTTTAATATACAATTATTACAGATATACATAGCATTTGAACTGAGTTGTTCAAATTAAAATTATTTGCACTAGCATGAAATTAGATTGACGAACAATACTTAACTATAATTGTGCGGTATGGGCGAAACAATAGCAATATGGTACCCCCCGTTTATTTATTCTAATTGATTCATTGTTCAATTATACCATATGGTAGTGACAATAACTCATCCTCCCATTAGTCAAACATAAATACAATTTGGGTATACATTTGAATGTATTACATATCGATTTGTTCTATTCGATACCAATTGCAGAGACAATAAAAATGAACTAACCTATAATGCCACCATTCTGAGTTCAGATTTTGCTCAGTAATGTTTCCTCGGTATATTGCCCATCTGTATTTATCGATCAAGTACCCAAATGGCAGGAAGGCAATTTTGAAGAGGGCCGTCATCATGAGGGCATTGATATCCCGCTCTGTAAATAAAACGATGATAATGCACACTGGATGGCATAACAATGTATTTGGATGCTGTGCTGTGGGGGCGGCATCAATTGGACATACATTTTGATTTAACAATCTTTTAATTGGCTTTATCGATTGTGGCGAAAATGCCTTTAAGTAAAGCGACGACCTGAAGTAAAATATCTGACCCATTCTCACAAAAGTGGTGCAACCCCCCGTTTTTTCGATTTATTGGCCAATAACTTGGTCGATTCTGATCTTAAAGACAAAAGAATTGACTAGATATATCCGTCTTGACATAAGCATCATTAAAATATATACTTTTGTGTATCTGTGATGTATATTTTTTTAAGTACATACTATCAAATCAAGGAATATACCCAATTAATCATTACTAAACTCATAGTTATGTTGGAAAAAAATATAGTTGAATCAAAATATGCATAAATCAAATTTGTGCCATAGAATGGAGGATGAAAACCGAATAAAATGATATATTAAGGTTGAATATATCAGCAGAATTAATGCTCCTAAGTCAATAAATGTGAAAATGGCTAAATTGAGGTGTAAAAACGTCGCCAGACAAAAAGGCTGTGCTTTCTAAAATGATTAAATCAATTTTGTTTAAGAAGTATGATTTCATAAGCATAGGTTGGCAGACACATGTATACCACCATTGGAAGATTGTGAGACCTTAGGCCTTAGGCCTTGGGGCTGATCCTAATAATTGGTGGAAAAAACGTCGCCCCCTGGCGACGTTTTTTCCACATTATGGGGACGTTTTTACATAAAAATATGAGCTAAATATTGACCAAATTAAATCATTTTCCACTTATTTACCATTATATCATCTTAGACTTTGTGGGAAACGATGTTCAGAAACTGTTAAGATTCCAAAAAGTGAGTTATTTAGACTTTAGATAGGGCGACGTTTTTACAACTTTCACTCAATATATGACTTGGCAGTGTAAAAACGTCGCCCCTATTTGAATCCTTGTACTCAAGAAATGATTTGATTTTGATGTTTGTATCCTACTCAGTTTTAAGAAACAGGTCCTAAGGTAGCTTCCTACAACAAAATGAAAAATATTGATCTATGTATTTTATGTAGATGAGTAATTATGATACACTACATGGAGGAGGTATGGACATCACAGGCAGCAACATATTTTTGTCACCATTCTTTGACAAGAATACAAGGATATATCAAGGATATATTCAATACACTGTTCTGAAATTTGGTACAGATATTGCTATGATCAATAGCACTAAGCAAACCAAAAATGAGAATATTCCAATGAAGAAATCTGATGATTTAATCACTATGAATAATATCCCTTTTTTGATTTGTGACTCATTTTCCTGAAACACATCATATATATGACTCTACTGCATGAAAACGTCACCATCCTTGAGTGGATATTGTCATGAATGACAAATTTTCAAAAAATAATGCTAAAATGGTCTAAAATGGTGTCAGTCATGTATTAAAAACATAGAAAATAACAATCAGGCTTTAAATAATTGAATAAATATGACATAGATTGGGCGACGTTTTTTCACTCAGAAAAAACGTCGCCCAAATTTGAAGCCTTAAAACATGGATAATTTACCAAAAATTTGGTAACTAATCATACTCAGGGGTAAAAGATAATATTTGATCATATTATAACAGAAAAACTAGAACGATTTGAGAATAATATATAAAAACACAGTCAATGATAGGATGTTTCATCTGATTGATGTGGGAATCCAGTTTCTGACATTTGTTGTTGTCCTTGATTTGAAAAGTTATTATATAGGGAAAAAATATTTCTTGGCTATTACATCAATCAAACATTTAGTTAGAGAATGGTGATAGAAATAATTGATGAAATACAAATTTAATAGAGAAATGATCATTACTAAGATATATAGGGGTGTGCGACGTTTTTTCACTAACTTTTCTACACCAATCTTTGATAACCTCCTGTACAAAAACTAATGGTCTAATTTAATGGCAAACTCAGACATATTACCGCCCATATATTACCATTAAACCTACCAACTCTCAGATCGATCAAACAAAAATTAATTTTTACCCTTTTAGAAAGGACTGCACCATTTTCGTGAGAATGGGCCATCTATATATATTTTTTTTTTAATAACTTTTATTGACATATTTCACATTCGTGATACGTTTCACGTCAAGATTCTGGATCAATGGATCATTATCTCCGCATCTATTAAAATTACTTTGTTTATAATAGTTCTTTAGAAGTATTCAGAATATGAGAATATTTTCTAAAAGTTCTAGGCGCCTACATGTACTTCCAATTTATTTTAAGAAACCAATTTATTACACTAATCACTGAAACTTCAATATTGTGTATGGTACATGAAATAGACTCGTACAATTTGTCAATGCCCTTGGATGTGCCACAGGTGCATAATTATACATGTCAGCTAATGAAAGAAATATATTCTTACTGCGGGTATTTTCCAGAGAATGTTTATCTGTCGGATTTAACAGCCCAATGGTGGAGAGATGACCTGGAGTCATAACAGATAAAGCAATTGTGTCCCCGATAGCTTCATGAAAAGCAGCATTTGCACCTCCTCTATATATGGGAGGTTGTGACCGATATAACATATAATACTCTATATGTCCCATTTCATGATGAATCGTCTTCAAATACTCCTGAGTTACCTCTGTGCACATTTTAATCCTGAAAAGCAAAAATGGATATTTATCAACCTTTAAATGTATTCTGGTTGGAATAAATGAAAGAGTATTGATATCAGCCAACGACAGTGCTTGTTAGAAACATGTTTCCTCATTTGCATAGAATGTTGTCATTAAAGAAAGAAACTTAGGGTATACAGTGGGTGGTCAAGTAACACTGAAGGTGGGTGAGGCCCTGACATCATATCAATTTTACAAACTGCTGCCCACATTGTAAGCTCTGATATTATACATACATTTACGAACTTATATGAAATATTAAAAAGTTATCAGGGTTCAATTGAAGGGGTTCTGGAAACATAATGATTAAGGGCATAACTTAGCAACTCGGGCTATACTATACGGAGGGTCCATGGAAGTATTGGGTTGTGGGCTATCATACAAAAGCAATACACACGCTGCATGGTGGTGGAGGGAACATAGTAATTATGTGATGTGAATCAATAGTGGGATCATCTTCTCTCTAACATTACTAGCGTACTCTAATATTTGTAATCAATATGCTTTCCGACCATTCAGATTCTTTCTGAGGGTGACAGGGCCACAATACATTTCTTCCACTCTTCCCCATACTGAATGTTTACTGCTGTTACCTTGTGCTTTTCCAAGACCAAGCTGAGATGGAAAAGGACACTTAGTAGTAGGAAGGACACCCTCAGCCAACCCGCTCTAAATCATAAGTCCCCACTGTTTGCATTCATGCACCCAAATTTGCATAAAATGCTGTCACTAAGATAGAGAACAAGGACAGAAAGCTTTGGTGTAATGCTTTGAAATATGGTATACATACCGGTAATCATCGCCTATGCTAAGGTCATTTGCAGAAGCATGGCAGACAACTTGGCGTCCATCTGTTGGTTTCACTATCATCGATTTTGCCCAGAAGGTGGGTGTCATATTGAAGAGGCCAAGTGATGTGTAGAAACTCTCTGCAGTTTTGAACATCTTTATTGGGTCATATCCTTGGTCCACCATAGCTGCCGTAACATCAATTGGATCGATATCCGGATAGGGAACTAATAAGTCATAAATGTTGTTCCACTGCTGTGCCCACATGTTTCCTATTAGCATGGTAAATATACATTAATTCGCATTACTCATACTATACTGAAAAATTATAAAATGATAATCATTGGCCATAAATGAATTTAATGGTGAATAAAACAATTGAAAGAATGTGCCTATCAGTTTGTATGGGACAATATTTGTGGATTTAAAGTACTTTGCTATTCAGGAGACCTATCATGTTAAACCGTGGCATAAAATATTCCAAGATGCTACTTATAATAGAGAATGGTGAATAGGTTCATAATTTAAATTACATACCTAAAAGATGGGCTGGTATTGGCCCATTGGGGTCTATTCCATTATCTGGATATTTTTCTATCAATTTTCTACGGACGTAGGCATGTAATTGACTATAGATTGGCATTACTTTCGCAAAAAGCTTGTCCACTGTTTCCTCCAGCTCCGTGTCCATATCATAATTTGAAATTCGTTTGAACACACCAATATCGGGTAAACCTGCAATGAAATTATGCACATCTAGATATAAACTAATGCCTAATTGGATGATACCATAAAGGTTCAATTGGACTTTATACGATTCAACATGATGAAAGGTTCCAGAAAAATATGTCAAAAAGAACAACATATATGTTGTGGGGCTGTAACAGTGCAGTTGGATGTGTAATGTCAAGATTTCTGTTCTTGATCGCAATTGATTGGATCATGAGGAGACCCACAGAAGGGTCACATTCTTACCTATGTTCTGGGCTCCTTCATTTTGTAATTCCACACTTTTAAGGAAAATATCCCTCATATTCCGTCCAGTAACATTTCGCCAACCTTCCCAAGCCCAAAGCAATTCATCATAATCCCTTGATTCGGCTAGGAGCTTTGTTAGTTCTGGTTCTATTTGATATGATTTTCCATCCTTTGTTATTTTTCCCTTGGAATAAATCGCTGTCATTTGGGAGCAGATGTGTAATAACTCACTAAAACAAAAATGTTTGCATCAGTATAAACTACACAATGCGTGTCAAATGTAAATTATTATGCATGCAATAGGAGAAGTGCATTATTTGAATCAATTTTTATCTAACTTATATGAATGTTACATTTTTGTAATATTAAACAATACCTATTTAATAGGATATTTGAACGTTTTAGTATATATATTGTATATTCTGTTATACAATTTACAGAATCCTAATACTACTAGCCTAATCATTGCAAAATGTTGCTTACTCTCGCTTTAGTGGGTCTCTGGGAGAAGGGATGCTGAGAGAGTTAACAATTGTTTTCAATGCGTAGGATATATTATATGCTCTAGGCCTACAGGGCGCGAGACCAGAATTGCATCTTTTGAAATGGTGGTAATACTGCTTGGCCTTGGGTTGCTGTTTTTCTGACCACTGGATGAAAAGTTTTTCTGTTTTTTCCATCTGAAATGACAAGCAATACTGCAGTTGGTGGAAGATCTGTAAATTACTTGGTATAAACGTTGTACAACATCTTTGTATGCATATTAATATCATTACACCATATACAGTGAGGTAATAATGTGAACTGCTGATCCAGAAAGAGTGGCGATATGCTAGCGCTGGTCTGAACGCCTATTTTTTCCTTTAGTAATATCAATAGCCCATTTAGTATCGATGGGAAATTAGACCTACGTGTAAAACATATACATATACTTTCTCCTGCCTTTCCCATCACCATCAACCACGCCAACCCACCCACCATCCTGATCGCATAGAATGACATAGCATCTACACGACCCAGGGATAAAAACATTGAGCTGCGTGACCCAGGCGAGGCTTGAGCTCTCAAGCCTTCACTTTGGAGGTGAGTACCATACTGACTGAGCTATCTCCCCTTGTGGTGACTGGGTTGCCTAAAGAGCTGTTACAAACACGGCCTGGCTGGCATGGCAGAAGAAGGATAAACGTTCATTACTCCTTTATTCATGCTATGATGACTGTGTTACTTTAAAACAATAATCTAGGATATTCAGGGGGCGTTCTGTGGCAACGGAAATGACCAAATATATCAGGTGACTGTAAAAAGGTGATTGTGTGCCGTTTTGAGCATGTAACCTTTCTCAGAAATAGAGAGACTGGGGGTCACACCTAGGGAATTGATATGTACCTAGCGGCACCTTTCGGTGGCCACCACTGAGTCACCATGGCGTCCAGAGTATTACCGCGAGGTTAATTTGGTTGTGGTGTCTTAGGTTATGTACTTGTATTGTATTGGAATCTTTTTCTCATTTTCAATGATTCCCACCACCCCACCCCCAGGCTGCCCCTCGGCCTCCCCTCCTACGCTTTTGTTTTGGTGTCTAATAATACACATGCCTCAGTGAGGCATGTGTATGCAGGGGCGCTAGCGGCGGTATTGGGAGACACCATTTTCGGCGCTTGTTGATATATTTCGCGGCAATGGCCGTCGATTCGAATCTTATCACAGGCCTCGCTGGTGGTAAATGGGCTTATATCTTCTTTTCTAGACAATATTGTTCCAGTAATCACTAGCTAATATCGTTGCTTACTAATATACGGTAGTTCTCACACTTGAGAAAAAGCTGAATGAGCATTTATTTCGTGGGCAGAGACAGCAGCAATTCCCTTTTCTTCTACTATGTGCATAGGACCGTGATAATGGGTACGCCTGGTCTAATTTTAGTGAGTAGCCGGAGGCGGCTTTTTAAAAAAAAAAGCGGTGGTCGTGGGAGAGTCTAGAAAAGTGTGGCTGGGGCACTCTGGGATTACTTCAAATAAGATGTATTATGTTACAACTTATCCGCCGATCCGAGATTTTGTTTGTCAGATTAACATAATATATCTTTAAACGTGCCTTTATTGTATCTTAAAGCTTGCTGAATACTATTGATATCTTAGAGAGATCTTGGCAACAGGACTGATGCTACTCGCTAGGCTGCAATTTGGGCAATACTGGGTAAATTCGAGTATATTCGGCATTGCATTAATTTTAGCAATCTGTTTGGTAAGGTTAAACTGTATTTTGAACTTATTTTCGTCTGAAATTTGGGTTATATGAGAAAATTGGTGAAGGTGAATTGTACATTTTCTGGCAACTTCACCCATATATATATTCAATAATGCCTTCTGCGTCACACAGTAGTAATGTAAAAGGGTCAATAGAATGTAAACTACGTAAATGGCGAAAACTCTTTTTCAACAAGTTGCACCTGGAACGGACTATGTCCTATTAAAACTCACTCATTAAATTTGATTAGAAATGGATAATCAATACAACAACATAATAAATGAAACCCCGGAAAATGATGGAATCACATACATGTATACATTACATTACATTTATACATTACATACTTTACATACATATATGTTTACCAAAATACATACGGATAAAATGGGAATTGTACAAATGTATCAAATGAATAGCTTAATTAACCAATACATCTGCATATTCATTCAAAACACTTAACGATTAACTATTACAATAATAACACTTGTACCTTGTGACCTGATTGAATTTGTATACACATGTAGTAAGTAATAATCCAGCTGTTCAAAACAAAAAAAGATAATAACAAGTTGGAGTGTTATCCCGTAAAAGTTTAATGATCACAGCATTTGAAATAAAAGCTAAACTTGAATCACGATTTTTCGTTATATTTTCACCAGAAATCTAGATGAAGAAAACTGCCTATTGACAGAGATAGAAGAACCGAAATTGTAATCACATAATATTATAACAAAAAATCTAAATCCAGACTATATACTGATATATCTATATATATATATCCCTTATATTGCTCACCTTCCCAGCGTTTTCATCTGTCATGTTTGTTTCATATAACCATTGTCCTAATGCTTCTTTGTATCGCAAAATGTCCAGTTCTTTGTTGAATTCGCGAAGCCATCTGTTTGCCTCGGCTACAAGTAATATCAGTCATAAATGTGCAGTTCCAGAATATGGTAAATCCTTTTGTTAAATAGAAATACACGGCGTTTTTTTTTTTTTATGATTAAAAAGAATCTCTTGGATTGGCTATTGCAGCCATATAACTTGTCGCTACACACAGTTCACCTTTGATACTATCCTCGAGTTGTAGATGTTTTCAATAATATTTTACCACGTTAATTTTTTATCTAACTAGATATACATTCTTCACAAATACTTGTTCATAGTATCAACAGAATCAAACATCCAATATTTGTTCAAACAACTGCACAGTTCCATCCCCGTTGCTCAAAGGTTGCGGACGGGCTCAAAAGGATAAGCTCTTATGGGTACCGGTAGTCATTAATTCCTACAGTTAAATTCAATGTTGCTATGGAAAACGATATTTAAAGGAGCAACACTTGCCTTATTAATGATATACTGATTCAATTATGGTTACGCATTACAAGTAAGTATAGAGTTTAGACGATTAAGAATACACGAGCAACAGAACAGGGAAGGATTCTCGGAACTGGGGTTGACCTACAGGCTCGTCCCCTGATCAATAATTTGTCTTAACTTATATTTATTTTGAGGGATAATGTTTATGAATCACCTTCAGTTAATTCATTCAGAAATTCTTGGAGACTGTCAATCCCGGGGGAATCATGCAGGACATTGCCGCCGCCATTGCTATGGCCTGGAGCTTTCACAATACTTGGGCAGGATGGCAGGACAAGCCATGTGACAATAAGAATTGTGAGCAGCATACTTTGCTGCATTATTGTTTTAGTGTTCATACCACCAAATGGTGATGGGCATTCTTCCGTCCTATGTGCATTTCCAAATCATACACACACACCTCCTGAAAGTAGGAAATGTACTATTACATGGTAATACTCATTCTGTATACGGAACATTCCATGCAGAAGAATTTTGGAAGGAGAAATGCAGGGGAAAATCATCGTACATAGATACATGTCACAAAACTTCAAAACTCCTTCGAAAAAAAGGAGGCGGGCTCCAATCTGGCTCATGTTGGATCCCTCTTTTTCCCCCGCCAACTTGGATTTCTTGACGAACGTCTAGTTTCTAAAGGCTTTTGGGAGTCCCGGATCCCTACGTTTTACTTATTCTAAAGATACCCAACCCAAAATGGGGCCCTCATAAGTAGGGGTCCCGCGGACTACTCTCGTTTGACACACACTAAACCAACAAGGCTCTACCTGAACTCCCGGACCTCTACATTGGTCAGATTTTCAGAAAATGTACAATTCAACTTCACCAATCCTCTCAAATAACCCAAATTTAAGACGAAAATCAGGTTCAAAATACAGTTCAACCTAACCAGATAGATTTATTGAATGAATACAATACCGAATATATACTCAGATATACCTAGTATTTATCATTTTTCACTCTGATTTAGCAGAATTTAATAAATGTGTAGAGCTGCTAATTGTACATTTTCTGAAAATCTGACTCACATATTGCCTGAACCCCTAAATTACCTAATCACATTGCAGGGCTCGAGAAAAATCTACCATCTACACTTATACCCATCGGGCAAGTAGCAGCCGAGATTAACTTGCCCGATATTATTTCTCACTTTCCCAAGTTCATTTGCAAAATTACGATTGAAACCACACCAAATTGTTTGTGTTAACATAACACATTTATTCATGCAAAAAGCCTTATTTTTATACTTTTAACACGCATTGCTCTGAAAACACTAGAGTGATTTACGCATAGTGCGTATTTCACTAGGCCACACAACTTGTGCAATATTCACACTCCTTCGACCAACTCGTTAGTTAACCTGTATTTAGTATCTTATATTGGAATCTTTATCAGGGTCTCGGTCACTGAGATTTGATGGCATGTCTCTTTGTTTCATTTTTAGCAGCGAGGAGGAATTTAAGTGGTATCCTGCAGGCGTAGGGTCGAATCCATCAATATTAGATAGTGGTGTTAATACCAGAATACCTTTCTTCGAAATTAATCTGTTTTGTTTTGTTTTTGCAAAGCATGTTTATTGCCGAATGTCAACAGCCTATTCGGTGGTTACATCTAGATAAATGTTATACAGAATATAAAACTGCTAGAAAAATAAACGGGGGATATACATGCTTTTAATTCGTTCATACACTCGTTTATATCATCCTCAAGAGTCTCCCCGATCTGCAGTTGATTCTCTACCTATTTCACAGGTTGGATTTTATGAGCGTGGCAAACCACTGTGCATCTGATTTTTAATTAAAGCATAATGCATTTAAAATATCAATCAATTACTCTCCAAATAATTTCTGGTCTTTACCTGCAACATAATCCAATTGACAATTTCAGTATTAATGTCAACACATTTAAAGCCAATTATATCATCTCTATAAGTTTTATTGTGACTTCATTGTTCTGCATGTGTGTTAGCCTTCGCCCACCTGTAATATGTTTCCAGACCATATCAGTTCAGGTACATTTTAAAGCCTTTATTAATTTATCAACGAACATTTACTTTATATTATGAACTCAAAATCGAGCTTATTTATTGCAATATTCAAGTCTACCCGTCTGGTGGGACGGAAACCACCGCTGCCCCTGTATATCTGCTATACTTCTATTATTCTATATCACCGTCTCTAATCTCCAGAGATGTATTATCTTTAAAATACTCATTTAATATCTTCTTCTACTTTACGTAACCCCCTAAGGGTCTATAAATTGTGTACTCGTTCGGACCTTTTCCTCTACATTATTCCATCATTATCATAGTCTGATTTCTATTGTAATATGTATTTTATTGTATTTGCATGGCCCCGTGAGCCTCTTAATTACTGATTTATTTCCATGTATTTTGTAGTATATGTCTCAAGGTTAAATACCCGTGATTATTAGGTCAGCAGAAAGTTGTTTTCTACGACTTAACTCGTATTTACCTCAGTCTCCGTCTATTGTCCATACACCGTCAGTTTATTACATAATGTATTGCATAACATTCCACCTGATTATTCCATTTTCATTAAAGCGGTCATTAAAGCTGAAAGTAAGCTCCGAGGGTAGAGGCACCAACTGCACTAACCACGGCAGCATCCATACTTTTGCCGCTCGAGAATCTGGGTCACGCGCTAACAATTCTAACGCGCACCGACCGCGCGACGTTGCGAGAACGGGTGCCCATGCAGACACTTCTGCTTTAATGAATCATCTAATCGTTTAATTATCAATTATTGGGTAGATTTTAAGGTTAGCGTTATATTACTCGTACATTTTAAATCCGAATTCCTGATTTATAAATTACGTAATACTACGTGGCAAATCGATTATTTTTTATTTTATTTTTTCTTAATTTTAATTACCTAATTATTACGTGAGATTATAGGGCACTGTTGTCACTGTATTTTTTTTTATAATTCTAATGAATATGGACTGAGTACTTCACGTGAATTATTGCGAATCGATTCATCTTCTAATATGCACAATATTTATCAGGCGAAAATGAAGGTATAGAAATAATAGGTGTAGCAATCGAAATATTTGCCATAGCCTGCCCATAATTCGTATGATATCCCCTATTTTATGGATGCTAAAAAATTCAAGGAGCAGGGAGAATGATCGGCGGAGAGAATAATCTGCGGGGAGAATGATGGAAGGCAAACTGGCAGCGGTAGATTAATGGATGGGAGACTGTATATGACGGGGAAATCGCCTAGATGGAAGAATGTTCGGGGGGGGGGGGGGCGGGTGTAGAGGGGAGCATCGAGGTCATTCTCACGAAAAGTGGGTTACCATGCATGGTCCTTCGTGGTTTTAATGAGACTTCCAATAATATTGATGAAACTATATACCGGTATACATTATATTATATACTATTATATATGAAACTACATAGCTTAGACTTGCAATAGAGACTGGAACCCCTATTAATTTCATATCACTGATATATATCAGTCTCTTCTCGAGATATCTGTAAAATTCTGTCAAATAATTTAAAGTGTCAATCAATCAATAAATTCTTTTAGCCGAAACAACAATTATTATTTACAATGTTTGTCTTGAGACACGTGTAGTTGTAATTCTTATCCAGACTACTGATCATTATGTGTAAATGAATTGGCCCGGCAAATATCCAGGCCATGAGCCAGAACACACAACGTATATAGGTCTATTATATGCAGAGGGGACAAGCTTATACATAGCAGCCAAACAGACCCACAAAATCACCCTGCAACGGCCAAATCGTTGACTGCGGGAGGGTCAACCTCTATGTTTGTATGGTCAGCGGAACACTTCAAATTGAACGCGCAAGTCTGTGTACGGTTGGTCACAGAAACGTATTACCTTTAGCTACCATTCCTGAATTTTAAGAAAGATATATATATGTTCAAGAATACATGCTGAACTCTTCCGGCGTGATTTCCAATGTTAAGATCTACGGTATCGACATTTAGAGTGTCCCTGTCGGGTCCCTGTTAATAGGGTTTTAAACCTAACTATATGTATTGTATACTATGTATGTACGTACTTACCTAAATGCCAGTTTTAAGGACTTCAAGGTTCAATATGGGATCATGGAACTGTGCACTGAAGACAAGTAAGTAGTTGATCCCCACACTACTTTAAAGATGGACCCACTGTATATGGCCGTACATGCAGTACGTTATATAGGCCTATCGTGGCAGCGGTAATGGTGGTGGTGGTTGGGGCATATCGGTTCTATTTTGTTCCAGTTGAGATGATCTATATTTAGTGGTATACTTTCTAGCTGCCTCGCGCTAGTCATACGTTTGTAAGTTGTACAACGCGTGTACATGTTAAGGATAGTGATCTCTCCATCATCTGGTCTAAATGATAGTCCAGGCAATTGATGGTTTAACCCAAAACAAATTTAAACAGCATATATCTCGGTGGAAATGTATACAAAAACACGACCTCTTTAAACATATAAAAAGTGTACTTTTATGCAATTCATTGCTGGAAATATGTTAAAATGACCGATAGGTGCGGGGGCGGATCCAGGAGGTGACTCTAGTGTGTGTGTGTGTGTGGGGGGGGGGTATGTGTGCACAGGCAGTCATTCGATCAGGTCATTTGTGTGGATTGGTTTGGGGGAGGGGGGGGGGGCGATACACTTAATAATGGTGGACCAAAACAACAGTGAAAAAACATATTTCTACCTTTAAACAACTTGCTTTAAAGCTGCGATTCCACTGGACAGCTCATATGGTTCGCTTCTATATACCGTGCTTTTCATTTGCTCAAATCAAGCATGTCAGATTTTAATGCAACATCCTGCGGCTCCCAAAGAAGTGCCCGCTTTAAAAAAGACTCTTCTACCAATATTGATCTTCTCTTATTACATTGTTCTTTTACTTTTCTTTCTAGACTATTCATACACTGAAATGATATATGCATGTTTACACATGAAATCTGTATCTCCGACCAACTCAGGGATCGGAGTGACCCGATGAGCTAAGTGTTTTAAATTAAATGGATTAATACTGATGTAGTTAAGCTCGAACCTGAATAAAGAAAATATATGGTGGATATTACTGGAAGTAATGTGTTTATAAATCTTGAAGAATTTTTTATTTTTTTTTAATTAAGGGCCTTTTGTCTACCTGATGACTCAATGAAATAAAGAAGGAGGGTCTCAGGATTTGCGTTGGAATATAGTTTGACTTTCCTGGTTCCTTATTCCTCCCTGCTCATCGACGCTAAGATGACGAATTTATAAATAAAAAAGTGCATACAAAGCAATTTCAAGCTCTTGCTTCGCTCTATTTTCGCGTTATATACAGACTTAGCAAAATGACAGCTAACCATGAGCGTGCATAAAGAGCAGTCCAGTGAATCGCAGCATATAATACGTCTTTGCAGCGGACAGTTAACTACCTTGTTTCAGTTCTACATATTTCAGGTCAGGATTTCTAAAAGTGCTACATTGCAATTTAGAGGGAGCTGCGGGTCGGTCCTGTTCCCATGATTTACGCTGCTAGTCCACTCTGGACCGCTTGTATGTGCATTCACGGTTTGCTTCTTCATAGCGCACTTTTCGTTCACTCTTCATCTTTTATTTTTAGCGGTCATTGTACTAGTTTCGTTCGCTTTTTTAGTTACACAAGTAAACACTTGGTCAGGGTCGGGCACTCTGAATAGTACTAGGCAAGAGCCCGTGGATTGAGAAATAAAACGGTAATAGCTAGCAAAGACTGACAAAGTTCTGTTTTGGTGATTTATTTATTCTTTATTAGACGACCCATAGCCGATTGCAAACCACAAATAAATAGTAACCACTACAATTTAAAACTTGTTTGAGACTAGTTAAAAGTGCAATCAGTGGTCGTATTACTCAAGCTTAAATCATATGCACATGTATTTTATTATGAAAACAGAGCGAGTACATAAACGATTAGCTGTGGGAAGGGGGCTATCAGGTCTTCCCTTATGGTGGTGGAGTTGTGTAAGGAGGCAAATTCAGGATGTTGTCACACTATGGTTGACCCATGAGGTGACATTAAGTTTGAAAGCAACAGATTATATATAACATATCATTACCCAGGTATTATATATTCCTTCACCATTTGCAATATCATGACTCAGGCATGTTTCCCCCCACTGGACATTATGAAATCAAATACAATGGAGTGGACTACGGATGCTTTAACAGAAAGTCCTTATTTGTTTGCCTATGATAAGAGTTATTTGCTTCTCCCCTAAACGAACAGACCAGACCTACCAATTAATCATTTACACTGTATAAGTCTGTTCTCCCAAAAGTATGAGAAGACAATTCGGTTTCACCTCAAAACCGAATTGAAAAATCAAAAACAGCCCAATGAGTTGAACAGATTTAAAAACAATAGCATCATTTATTCATCGCAAGCACGTACACATTCATAAGTTGGGAGCATAAAACACATCTTCGCGATTATTAAAACATCCACATAGTAACCCCTCATTCTTCATGCTACCTTAGTCATAGCTGACTGAATATGAGTTTTAAAGGCCGGACCTAGTATTGGTCCTAGCCACAGTAATATACAGGGAAATAAATCGGTACAATGTTCATGAAATATATATTATATACATTTGTATACGATCTTGTAAAATGGGATATAATACACATTGTGTAGAAGTCATTCTTAACTATCTTCTAAAATATTCTGAATAAGAATTTAAATACAAAAACAAAATTGATTAGGAAGATCGACACTTCTGGATGCTACTACTATTAATATTATGAATGAATCACAAGCACATACATTAGAAGTACAAATCTTAACTACACGATAAAGTATGAACTAGAGATATTATGAATGTTGTAAAATTCCAGGAGAGAATTAGGAATCATGGGTTATTGGAGCGCAGAGGGATATTGGTTTTACCCTTGTTTAAGTTATTTGAGGATGTGAGGGGGTTTTTCCCCCTAGGCGTCGACGCAGGTGTAGTCTTTTTTGGAGTTCTGGAGCTGGAGCGAGACCGACTCCTTATTTCAGTTGCTTTTGGTCTTGGTGCACCTTTCGACGCTGGAGGTTTCATCTGATTCTCTTTATTATCTCGAGAACGGCTTCTCTGCAAGGGTACAGGGCAAACACATTACAAAAACTCGGTCTGCAAGGGAGATCCCGTCAATTAAAGGAATATGTGCATCCCCATCTCAAGAGAACAAGGCTAACTGGCTTAGTGGTCACATCACAAGAAATTTGGGACCGAGTCAAACTGGTCCTAATCATGGCTTGGTCGCATTACCAAGATTGTTGCTATGTGGGACTGCACTGCAATTCGTAAAACTTTCTATCTAAATTATCTGTAAAGCTTTGAAACTAATTAACTGTTAGAAAATTTCCTCCTATATTTAAATGCGGTTAGTATCAACAATAATTAAATGAATAATTTCAAAATTCCGAACTTTTTAATATCAATAATTCTGAAAATACATACTGCTGCTAATACAAGTCCCCTATTATAACGGTTAATATTATTAGCAACTGTGTAAACTTTTAAACCACATCACAAGAATTTGGCATATGCAGTAATCGAAAATCTTAATATTTGCAAATGTGTAAACTTTGTAATCGAAAATCTTAGTGTTTGCCTTTTCACAGAATGCAGCTTTAATCAAACCTATCCAAACATCATACATGAAAATACATTACCTTCACACTGTTGGTGTCTTCCAAATCGGAAATACTAGACACAAGTGAGTTTGAACTGATAGCTGAGTCAGCAGATAAGTTCGCTGGGGCATCATCAGCTGCAGATTCTGCTTCGTCAAATGACAGGGGCGTAACTGCATCATCCATCTAAAGAATTAAACATGTATAGAATTTTTATTTCAGTTCTTGCAGACAGAAAAGAATGGAATATAAATGTTCATTTACAGCATCCTCCTGTAATAGTTTTGTCTAAAAAAAATTTCTATTATAATGTCTGGTAGTGGCTTAGATTCATCATTTATAAGCCAAATTATAGCAATTGAAATTAGATGTATTTCATGATATAACACAATCAAATATCATATTGGTTTAGCGCACCTGAGATCCGAATGATGTATCAGGTATAGGAAGGTCAGTAACGTCTTGTAGCACATAATCCCTTCTAAAGTGCTGTAGGAGAAGGGTGTGGCGGTCTGTGCGTGTGAGTTTTGATGGGTAGCTAAAATCGCGACGCTGAGGAGTCAAGCCTGCAAGAATAGTTGAAATACAAATGAAAAAAAAACCCACTCGAGCTCTGCAATCAATGATGAACCATAAGTGTTTTCTATGGAGGGACTACATGGAGAATGTTTCCAGCTATGCGCCCCAACACATAGATTCCTCAAGTACTAGCAAAGGAGTAAACCCACTAAATCTTGTTAATGAATAAATTTACACACAAATAAAATATTTATGACATAAGAAAGGAAAAGTATTCAAAATATAACGTTATACTTACTTATACAATATAATATTCCGTAATTTTGATACGAGAAAATATGTCATACTGTCTAAAAAGGCGTTGACTTTTACACAATCCCAGGAGATTGATTTCCCTCACCCACCCTAATTCCAAAAGGAAATAAACATCAGCCAAACAGAAGAAAGTTTCTAGGTGGCCTTCTAATAACATATTACTTCCAAATTGTGTGTATCAGCATTCTGAAGCCACATACATTCAACTAAAGCCAAAGTTTTTACCTGTGGGATTGTCAACCTTCAGTTCATTTGAGATGAAACAATTGACCTCGTCTACCCGCTTATCAAGAGTTTCTTCCCTGGCCTCTGTCCATTGTCTGAGGTCAGACGTTGATGTTTGCAATGCACTTTGTTGGGCAACTAATGTACTTGTGGATGAGGTCATCTGGTCACACTGCTGAGAAGTAAGGCGGTCTACTTCTTTCTCTATATTGCCCGACAAAATCTGCCATAAAAAATTGTAATGACCAGTTAGTTCTGAATGGAAAAATGTACGGGGGGGGGGGGGGGGCAAGTGATGGCATGTCTGCCATATTCATCTTCATGGACAAGAACGCATCAAACAGAAGGTGTCACAAATTGTCTCAGCACTGCATTTTTCCGGATTCTACATACCTTCGCCCATCTGTCCCACCAAGGAATCCAGCTGTTTCAAATGTGTTTGAATTATCAAAGATGTGTGATAGTTATGCAAAATTTATACACCCAATGAATTTCGGAATAGAGTAAATTCTTTCTTCCCCATATGATTGATAACATCTGCTCTTTATTTTTCTGAATGTGGGACTCAGTTGCAGAGTAGACGTGAAGATTTGTGAAACTTCCTATTGAATATGAAATTCAAATCAAAGATATATTTCGGCTTCATCATATTCCAAGCTAAAATGTAGAAAATTGACTTATTGGAATTATTTCCAAAAAGTTAAAATGAGTGAGTGATAGTGGTTTAACGCCGTGCCAACGACTGGTTGGAGTCATAATTACGGCATTTAAAGTTAATGAGATGAGAAACTGGACAAAGATTGATAGAACCAATATGTGAAAGTGAAAAAAACTCTCTACAATTTAGACATGTGAACTAGTGATGAGTTATTACCACAGCGTTCTGTGAGCGACCTTCTCGGGCTGAGTTTAGAGCATCCATATGTTGCTTCTGTAGTTCGAGAAGGTGAGCAGTTCTTTTCTTGTATATCTGAATAAAGAAAACATGTACAAAATGTAAATAACTCGTACAAACAAGGATAACTCATTGGATGGGCAAGTTAACAATTGTAACAAAATAGTGAAATACCATTGAAATAGCCGCATGATATAATACCTCAAATTTAGGGACTGTCTATGGGATTATGTCGGATGTGGGATCATATTTCCTATAAATAGATATGGAAAGGTACTAACTTCGATTGTTTCTGAAGAGAATGTGGACATGTCTGATTTCAGTTTTTCTTCATTCGCTTGAACTTCCGCGATGTTTTCTTGGAGCTAATGACAGATAAACGCATACAGTAAATAATCAAGACATACAGACATGAGTCAATAAATATAAATATATCTATATCCAGTATAAATGTGAGTACAAATGGCCATCTGCCCCCATCGTGTTTTTAGCGTAATATCAACGTAAAGGAAGAAGACTTGACATAAGAATATTCCACTTACCTTAACTACATTTCCTTCAAGTGCACAATGGTGAGACTTTGCCTGTGCCAAAAGTCCATCCCTTTTCTCATCATTGCAGGATTTTCCAGACGCTAAGGATTCCGCCATTTCAGTAGAGAATACCTTCACACGCTTGCCCATATCAGTGTTCTGCATTTGAGCATTGTCAACGTTCCCTGCCAAGGATGAGAGTTGCTTTCCTACCATTGATTGTACCAAGTCATTCACCTTAGTGACTAGCTCCTCCGCCAAATCCTATTAAATATGGACGGGTAGAGAAAATTTAATTGAGGAAAGCATATAATGCTATTGAAAAAGAAACACGAAAAAACATAGTAAACCATGCAATTATGGGGTTTAGAGACCAACTGCGATTATAAGGGATAAAAATGTATATTGCCAGCTTGAATAAAACGAGGAAAAGAGACAGCATTTTTTGTTGTATTACTACCACAAAGAATTGTAAGTAGTTGAATATATAATTGATTTCGATTACAAAAGCTCCGTTAAGCAAGCGTGTAAGAAGAAATCGAACTTTTACACCTGACTTGTATTAAAACTTCAAAGTCAGAATTTTCAAAATACAGACTAACTTTATTCAGGGATTCTTGGGTCGTTGTAATTTTCTGTAAGTCTTCCTTTTGCTTGCTGATCGTCGCATTCATGTCTAAGACTACAGTCCGGGCTAATTCATCGAGCATAGCAAGGCGTTCAGCCATCGCTTTTTGATAACTGTTGATACTGGCCTGTTGATCAGCTAACTAAATGTATCGGGAAAAGAGGAGAAAATATATACACGTGATGAAGATCTGGGTGGATTGAATGCACGTTAAACAGGCAGGAATGATACAAACAGTACATCAAAGAAATCACTTAGTTAATCCGCATCCTTAAAATGTCTATCACAATAGGCTATAATGTCCCTCGTTTTTCAGGGCGAAATAGATTTGGCGCCAATGATTTGTATATATTCGTATCATCATAATAGAGAAACTTACTCTGTGTATTCACAACTTAAACTGTATCTCGCGAGTGATACTTTTAACAAGTATCAATTAGTAATGAATTTACTCAAAGTACTCTCAACAATCAAAAGTAATATGTTTTACTTTTTGCTTTTGCTCCCATCTCTCATTGACATTCAAACTATGATAATCATAAAATAATTTAGCGTTAATGCATTTTTTTAACACTTATTATAAGTCAATTTGGTAAGAATTTAAAGATCTTTATGGATGAGAATGCAGCTTCAACTGTCACTTAATTGTGTGTCAATCAGGTCAGGCTAATAACTTTTTTACATGGAGTGTCTAAGACACAAAGCTCATACCTCATGTCCTATTTTAGTTCATTATCCCATAAAGTTATTCTTTAAGACAAGAGGCATGTACAGGAAGACCCGATCCCTGTGCATTTACCTGTTTTTTCATGGCATCGCCTAATATTACTAATTATAATTAAATATTTAGATTAAATTACTGTAAATCGGGTATTATTCTTTCAAAGTATGTTGAGAACACCACCTCATAAATATATATTTGCTTATATCACAATCAAAGAAACCAACAGGTGAAGTTTAGTAATAACTTACCTGGTGTGTTACCATATCAGTCATTTGGTCAAGTGCTACATTATGTCTCGCGAGAGAAAGTTGTATTTCCGTCAAAGAAGCGAGGAGGGTGTTTTCTTGAAATTCTCTACGCCGTGATAGTTCTTCATCCTAAAAGTAAAAAACGATGCTTAATGTTTTTAAGATACCACAAACAAAAACAAAACAAAATATTGAGAATTTTGTTGGGTCAATCAGATTAACAGAATATCTTTAACACCAATATGACAAATAGGCACAAATTTAGAGCCCAAATATTTCTTTTAATACAGGCACGGCTTCTAGTAAGGGATTTTACGGTATTTCCAATACATAAACGCGGGTTTGATTAGTAAATATTTTATAATTTTTTAGATACTTACCGTAGGGATGTTTAATTAAAATTTAGATTTTTATGAGCAACACGTATGGTTGCGGGAATAACATTCATTCCTACTCCATCAAAATAAACAATAAGTGCACAGTATAGCTTTCACCTGTGACTGACTTCTTTGTGGAGAGCATTAGTTTTAACGTCAAACAATATTGACGAATAGAATATTTAAGCGCATTTACCTGAGTTTGGGAACAATAAGAAGCAACATTGTCGGACCACACATTGGACTTTTCCGCCTGAGCATTTTCTCCTTCTTCCATTGTCTTCTGATGAGATTTCATGTTCTTGATTAGGGATTGAAGATCAGTGCAAACGGTTTCTACTTCAGTGGTCCTCTGTTCAGTCAATAAAGCTAAAAAAGATCGTAGGTTGTAAGGCAGAGCAAACATAAACGAGAAGGTATGCCATTCAAATTTGTCATTTGGCTCTTTTTTCCCCCTTCTCCAAAGTGTGAAAATTAGAGACTCAACTTAAATCATTAGAGGAAGAGCTTGACAGGGAGGAGACAGAAGCAGCAGACTTACCAAGTGTATTGACAATGGAGGAACTTGTATTACTTTGCTGATTTTTCATCGCCATTAGGCTTTCTTTCATGTCCTTAACGTTGGCAGAGAATTCGCCCATGAAGGTCTCTTTCATGTTCTCGTTATGGGTCTCCACCGATTTTGTCCTACTCAGTTTGTCATGCAGACCTGCCACGTCCGCAGTGGCTTCATCCGCGGTATGTAAAAGCTACACACAGATAAAAAAAAAGGTTTGATAGACCAACAGAGTAAGTTGCACAGTATTTTGTAAAAATGACAGACAAAGATAACATGTGTGCTATCTCGGTCAACCTACTAACCACAAAGAGTTTCTCCCTGTGTTCTTTTTTACATCTAAATATTTCACACGGTATCAAACATAGAGAAATCCTATTTGGGATGCACATATCTATTTTCTAAAGATTTGTGAACTTGGGGTTCTAGTCAGTTGGCTTCATCTCAAAGGCCATGAACATTAAACGTTATGAGGCAGTGTAATGGACCTGTTGCCTAGAAAGGCACAGGTGGTTCGAATATCCATGAATCCTGATGTTGATGGTACATTACATAGAAAACAGGGATAAAGGTGGGGTCATGGCAAAAATACAGAAATATTTCTGGCAAGGGGAAAAGCACTCATACTACGACTGCTACCAGGAGAAATGTACACGCACTTAATAGTTTGTCGATTTCTGCATGTGTGCAATACAGAAAAGGCGCCTATGATTGGTTAATATTGCCGTCATACCAATCAGAGACAAGCTTACTCCACCTCTCGTTCAGTTCTTTGAAAAACTCTTTAATTATATAATAAATGATGCATTCAGGTACATTTTAGATGAATAAACAATACTATTTAATGTTGCATGTATTCTAAGGATGGTTTGCCTATTTCACAGGGAAGCTTGAACAAAACTGAATCACTCGGAA
Source organism: Sthenelais limicola (assembly GCA_942159475.1). NCBI lineage: Eukaryota > Metazoa > Annelida > Polychaeta > Phyllodocida > Sigalionidae > Sthenelais > Sthenelais limicola. The sequence goes on along the minus strand of OW804095.1, from coordinate 53,510,695 downwards.
TATTTTATAGTATAATGTAGGCTATATCTGCATAAAATATTGTGCACTATCTATTACAATTAATTTTGTTATTCTGAGGTGTTGGCTCATCAATTGGATATTTCTAGGTGACCTGATCCATATGTACAACGTATAGAAAAAGTCGATGGATTAACTTTAAAATTAGAGCAAACCTGTGTAGCTTGTCCAGAGAGCTTCGTTTCGGTGATAACTTGTCTAGATACGATGTGTTTCTGCTCGTCTCTGTCTTGTACCGTCACCTGAAGGTTGAGGCGGGTCTTTTCAAGAGTAGTTTTAGTATCAGCAAGATCCTGCTGCGTCTCCTCAAGGAATTGTTTTGTATCAGCAAGGTCTTCTTTAGTCTGATGAAACATATCTGTAATCTGGTGTAACAAGGAAGAAAAAGACAAACTTAAGAAAGACCTTTGAAACAACTTTTTTTCAATAATACAAATGCAATTCTTGAAATTAATACACATCCGAAACGAATTACTTCGACAACAATGATGCAGAATGAAAATAACATACCTTTAACATTTCAGTAACTGTTGCATTGATCCGGTCAGTTAATTCATTGATGGAATCACGCTGCTGCTGAATTTTGGTCTGCATATCACTGTCAAATGGAAACAAGTAATATAGATTTTGAGATTACAAGTACTTAATTAATATTTCATGAAAACTTTTGGGAAAAGATCAAAATGTGATAGGGTAACGCATGACATCAAGCCTTTTCATTTTGTGCCGAGTAATTTCTATGGTTTGAATAGAGGGAAATAAAGATCTGAATTACTCATAATTTTCTTGGGCTAGGTAAACACCGTTTTTGTCTCTTGCTGCTTGGAGATCTCGTCGGAGTCGTTCTATTTCTTCGTTATACTCCTGTAGATAACACAAAAAGAGACAAGTTTTAGTTGAAACACTTTTCATGAGCTGAATACAGCATGTCCAGTTGTTAGTTTTCAACAGCTCAAGTTATCCGTAAGTAGTGTGCCGGTGATGGCCAGGACTGAGGTGGGGAATAAACATTTTCAGTGCATATATCTTAAGGATGTTTTACCGTTGTAGCAATTATTAATGTTGAATTTATATCCATTTGTTGTCAGCTGTCAAAAACATGTCACATATTTACAATATCATTTCAGACTTATCATTAAAAAAAAACATAAAACGAAACACGCTACGATTGAAAACAATTACTTTTCAATATGTTGGAATATATTCATATGAAGAACAAAAGAAAATAAGCCTATCGCAACGAAACTTATTCCTCCGAGACAATCCTCACTTAGTTGCACATATGTACTTAGACCAGTGGTGACCCGCAACGGATATTGGTTAAATAACAGGTGGAGCAATAGATATTAACAAAACCACCTTTTTCCGATCTTACCTTGAGGAGGGCTTTCTTCGTGAGTTTCTGATTCACCTCTGGCCTGTTCATGATGTTCTTGGCACGGAAAGCATAGTCAAGGGTACTCAATGTTTCCTACAACAAATGATTCAACAGGAGTTCAGATATAATAACATGAAATGCCTTATACTGTGATACTATAGGGCCAAACTGCAGGTGCACTTCGGGACCTTGGTACATGCTTTACTAGTATTGGGCACTACGTATTGTTTTCATTTGCTCAATTAATCAATCAATTGGTTAAATCGTTTTAGTACCAAAAAGTTGAGAGATGTCAAGATAGCCAATAACAGGTAATTTTTCGAAAAAGGTGGAAAATGACATGTTTTTTTAAACCCCCATATTATGTAGTACAGTGCCTCGCTAAAAGTCAACTTTGACTATACTACTTACATGCTCTAGGTTGCGTACGGTTACGCGGTAATGCCTTTACGCATATTGTATTCTATATTGTCTGAGTTATGAGGCTACTATTACTATACCTCAACAAGACTACTAGGACAATTTTCGGATTTTCAAAGATTATGAAAACATATTTGATAACCGTTATTTTATGACACAAAAAATACGACTTACATCAAGGTTGATAGATGCTGGAGAGATGGTAGCAATAATTGAAGTTTTGGTGCGTCCTCCAAGGGAATCTTGCAATAATCTCGTTAATTTGCTCTCTCTTGAAAAAAAGACGATGGAATACAGGGTTTGTTCCGTTTTTGAAATACAATCTACTTTATGTATACAAAATGACATAACCATTGGGGGGCCACAACAGTCCCTTTCTAGACCAGATGGGCCCATTTCGTGGAGATATTAAATGCCATAATTATACCAACGAATTTATCATTGAGATTGAAGCATTATTAGCAAAAACCTTGCTATTGTTTATGTAACCAACCGATATGGAACGTGAGGAGTATGCTCGACAAGCGCTGTTATCACTCTTCCTAGAGTGAGAAGAGATTGGTTGATGTTTCCTTAAAATATGAGAAAAGTACATACATGTATAAAGTTTGTAGGAAAGAACGCTTTGTTTAAATAACCAATATTTGTTAAATCGATAGCGGCAAAACTTGTGTGTTAATATTCATTTAATCACCTGCTTCACGAGCACGCTTGTCAACTGCTCCCGATCGTCCTACGCACTCTGATCCGGCTAGATCAACAAGGTTAAGTTTACCAGTCTTCAGTAATTCCTCCCCATCCACAGAATTCTCTTTGATGTGAATAGTTACCATAAAGAGCGAGTGTGAACGACTGTAATCGTAGTTTAGAAACAAGACATATAAACGATACTAAAATTGCATTAGATCCTGCAAAAAAGGAAGTTGATTTCAGTAAATATGTGATTCAATATTGAAATTCAATTACACTATGATTGTGTTAAGTTGGGCGTTCGACATTTTCTCCAGGCCACTCACCTTGAGTGAGCATTCATTAAAGTTGCAGCAGTTTGACGGCGGGCTGAGCCACGGTCCATGATCTTGTACACTTCATTTTTGTCTTGTACCACAACCTCTTCTAACCCCTGAATCACACAAGAGCCTTTCCGAGTAGCATCTTCATAAATCTTCAATCGAGGGTTATCCACCGACTCTGCACCAAGCAAGTCAATAAGATCCTCGTTGTAAATCTCCAGGAATGATACACGCACGGAAAACTCACAACCCTACAAGCAAAATGAAATGCTACATGTATTTTATGTACCACTACACATAAGGTAATCTGTCAAGTGATAAAATGTTAACATTTCTTTTACACATTCATACTCAACTTACTAAGTCAACTGGATGCAATATTAAAGAACAATGCCCTGTTCTTGCTATATTGTTTAAGCATTATCCAGAATTCTGTGTTAGAAGAATTCCAGTTTCATATATGACTGAATGTTCCCCTTTTAATTTTAATTTAGGATGTTTATACAGCATATCAAGAACTGGCTGTATTATTAAAACAGCAAGTGCAGTTGTACGGTGTGAAATTGAATACAGATTAGCCATCGAGACCTAGGCGCACTGGAAGGAATTCAATGGAGAATAGCCATGGTTTTCCGCCTAGTGCGGAGTCTATTTAGGCTTTATAAGCTAGGTTAAACCCTGGTAGCAGTTTAAGAAAGCATCATGCATGCGGTGTCTGAAACAGGTCATTTTATTGAAATTACGGTACAAACTTTGTTTGATCCCATCTAAACAGTCCCGTTTAAGGTTGATAAACACATCACATGGGCGAGTTTTACAAATGGAAGATTAAAGTTTCCACTGGAGATTTGTGACTTCCAAAATGGCTTAACTAGAGCTGAGCAAATCGCTAAAACACCAAAACACAGCATAAACTAAACAGTAAACGGCATGAAAAGAATTTTAAACTTGAAATAACTGAACTTTAATTTAAATAAGCATACCTTGCGTTCCTACATAATAAAATACCGGTAAAGAAATATTTTTTTAAAAAACAAGGTGGAATTTAAGATTCTGAAATGCGTCGCATTAAGTTTGAAATAATTAGAAAAGATAGCTTGTCAAAGTAATATACAAGTGCAGCTTCACAGATACTCAAATATTTCAGGTATTTCTTACCATCTTACTTAGCCGGGTAAAAAGTTGGTTCATTGCTCGGGGAATAATACCGGCAAGAGGGTCCTCTTCCCATGACATATTGGCGTTCTCTGTTTTCTCACCCTCCATAGTGAATGTCTTACCCGTACTGGTCTGGCCATACCTAAAATTAACAATTGTTGGGAATGGGTGCTACTCGTTGAAGCAAATAAAGGTATAGATTAACAAATCTAAAATTGACAATAATGGTTGAATATGTTTTTCAAAATCATGGAAAACCTGTAAACCAGGGTAACATCACACTCTGTTCGAGACCTATTTAGAGTAAACATCAAAGCGACCCAAAGGTAACCCTACGGCAAGCCGCTCCAAGTAGATCTCGAATAGAGTGTATGTTACTAAATCAATGTATATACCATGCGAACATTTTCACTCACGCAAAGACGGTGCAGTTGTACCCCATCAAGACTTCTTCAACAAGTGGAGATACCACTTGGCGGTATATCTCAATCTGTTTGGAGTTATAGCCGTAAACATGATCAAAATTGAAAGTTTTAACAGGGGCTGTTGCCGAATTCCTTTCTCTTACGTTGACTTCTCGCTCTCCTGTTTCAACGACGCTGTAGGCACCTTTTTTCTTTTCAGATGTATTGAGAGGTCTGTAATAAACAGGGACAACATTTTATGTACTGAACAGCAGGGGAAGAGATTAGTAAAAGGGAGGGCCAGTAATTTGTGTCCCCAAACTAAACTGGAGGCCCAGTCATAGGCATAGCAGTCAAATGTGTAGGGTGTTTTTATCCACGGCGCAAAGGAATCCACACAGCAACTTCAGGGCCAAGTCGCTCATCAGTTGCTCCCGTTTTCCACTTTACTCGCCCAAGTTTTCAGTCCCTCAATTTGGCTGCTGCTGTGTGGATTCCTTGTTAACATGTCCTCTAGCGACAGCTCTAATTACCTCGGCGCCTTGCACAGGCGACAATTAATATATTATATAGAAGTTGATAACAGAGAGAGTGACAGAAGTTGCATAATGTCAATCGGTTTTTTTCCGTCACTTTTTTTTTGCGCTCGCAAAATAAACAGTTTGCAACATCTTTAAGACAACATTCTCTGATTTTTCTTATCGTTGTCAGAGAAAGGTATTTTAGTTACTGAAAATATAAATTTGATAATTGATTGTAAATAAAATGGCTAATAAATAAACCAAATAAGGTGTGCGTGTGTGTGTGTGTGGGGGGGGGGGGGGGGATGGTCAATAATTATCGGCGTCACATTTTAATTACCGTATCAAGAATATTCAATAATTCACATTTTGGTACCCTTAACTGGCTTAAGCCTACAAATATAATTAATTAGATATAAAAAGAAATATATCAAATGAATATAATTGGTCAAAGTTATCTCTTGCTTTATGAATCATGTAATTCGACAAATTAAGCTGTCCTTCAAGTGTTACAAATAGAAAGAAATCAAGTAATTCTATTTATTTTTTCAGACAGAATTTCCAAATACCTGAGAAAGGCCCCTATAAGAACATTCAAGGAACAAGTAAGGATTGCACATTCATCAACGCCAACGGCCTAGTACATGAGTCATGACAATACACAACACAGGAGAGAATATAATTCCTCCCCACCATGGCAGGCCGCCCACCAACCGGAGTTTAGCTCACATATGACGTTTGAAAATAACCGAAATGAATTTGTCTTAGCTTAGAACGCATAGTGCCAAAGGAAAACTCCATTGATGAAGTACTTATTTAGCCTAGTTTAGTAGTTATCACTATAATGTAATGATTTATTTATGCTGTAGTCTACTGGATCCAGTACAGAAACAGAATTGTGCACATGGAATTGAGAAGCGTACCGTACCTGAGGCGCACAGACACTTGAATATTTTGGTTCTTGTCCTTTTCGGGTTTTCGAGACATTGTTATGTCTTCTTTGATAATCTTCGGGAGTAACTAATCCTTAAATATAACTTTGCTGATGGCACATCTACCACGAAGAACTTATCCGCGTTTTTGAACTACTCCGATTTGAAATCCCACCACAAACTAACCAATGAAACGACTTCTAGCATAGATAGACAGCTTCGCTGATTGGTTGACAGGACATCGCTTATAACAATGAGACACTTTTCATGTATGCTCAATCGATCCTATGTATACATATAGAATATGCAAAACCCAACTAGATAATTTCATTTACAAAACCTAACCAATAGTTCATTTCCTTGTGTCTTAAAATTTCTTAATTATTTTTTATTGTCATTGTTTCGTGGGATCTGCGCAGAGTGGGTGCGCACGTTATGACGCGTCGGTGGCTGTCGTTTGTTGCCTTGTTCAACGATGTTGACTCGTCCAAAGTTTACTTCTAGAATGATTAGTTTACCATTTGTTCGCAATTTTTCCGCCATCTAAGTTTAGATATTATCAGAATGGATGGAAGACCCGTGGATCTGACTTCAAGCGGGGGTGAGCGTGGCTTTCTTAGCCCCGCTACTGACACGAATTTTGTGACAAATATATCCGAGACTGAGCATGAGATCGCGGGGTTACCCCCTCAGGGATCTGCATCTGGTTCGTATGATGCGTGTATTAAAATGTTGATTCCCAAAGGTGAACCCGGGAGTGATCACAATGTAATTTCGGGTTCAAGTTCTGTCGGTCAGATTGGCACTTATGTCGCATCGATGGACACTGGTTCCGTGGCTCAAACGCCTGTTGTGACGGAGTATTTGCAACAAGTCTCCCAAAATCACCCATCTGAACCCGGACAGCCTGAGGGCCCGACAGGTGCCTATCGCAGTGAAGGGAGTGAATGTTCTAACGTTATAGCTAAGGATATCTCCCAGTCCCAGGCACTGGAGCAGCACTTTCATACCCCTCCAACAGACAGTCAAACTGTTGTAGGCAGCAAAGATGTTTGTTTGTTTATCGCGTCTCCCATTGCAGATTCCCAAACCCTACGAACTTCTCAACCCGAGGTTATTGATGTCAATGATGACATGAGTAAACGGCAGACATTGTCATTGCCTAATATTGCAGAATTAAATACTGAAACACCTGTGATAAGACTGATAGATCAGGAATACAAGGAAATCGAAAAGGCTACTACAAACCCTACGGATTCCCCCACCCCATCGGACACAACGTTTATTAAAGCTGAACATGGTCAAGGTCAAGAACGTAATACAACAGTACCAATTTCCCTGAATGATTTTTCTAGTGTCCACTGTTCTAAAATTATGTCCGATATTGTGTCTCAAAGGCAGTCTGGAAAGTTCTGTGATGTGTTGATTGAAACTGCTGACCATCATCAAATATGGGCTCACAAGTGTGTTCTATCTGCAAACAGTCCCTACTTGGATTCTATTCTTCTTAATAGCACTGACCAGCCAAGCAAAGGGAAACTCCCTTTTGAAGTTAGTGGGGTACAGGAGCTGAGTTTTAATGAATACTCTAGAGATGCCATTGAAGCCTTCATAAGCTATATGTATTCTGGTAGAATTTCTCTTGGTATTGAACAGGCAGATCAGCTCTTACAGCTTGGAGACCAATTTCAAATGGCTGATTTGAAGGAACAATGCTCTGAAGTGATCTCTTCTCTGATTTCACCAGATAACTGGCGTGCTTTGTATCGAATAGCTGAGAAGTTTGGGTTATCTAATTTGTTTACTGCAATTTCAAAGTGTGTGTTTCGCAGTGCAGACTTAATTTTGAATGATAAAGAATTTTTCGGTTTGGAACAAGAACAGATCATCAATATCGTTAAAAGGGATTTGGAAGATATATCTGAACAGTCCGAACAAACCGTCTTCAAAATTATCTGTTACTGGGTTTCCCATGACTTTACCCACAGACAAAACTTTTTAGACCAGTGCCTTGGAATGATCAGGGAGAAAGAACTTGAAAAATCCAGAATGTATAGGTATCTGGAAACTGAACTATCCGAAATAAAGAACAGTCGAGTTTTGAGTCACCCAACTCTAGTAAACTGGTTACTTTCCTTACACGAGGAGAAAGAACAATGTGACGATGACTTTGATTATGAGAATGGGACTGTCAGTGATGAGACTGCCGTGGATTCAGATGATGAATTGTTTGTACCTGGTAAAGAAATCACCAATGTTATGCCATCAAGAAGGACTCGTGGCTCAACTCCTAAACGTAAACGTAAGTCTTCAAATCCTCAAAGAATGGGACTTGAAGTTAGTCCAGCAGCCGTTAACCCACCTGTTAAAAGGGGTCGAGGAAGGCCAAGGTTGACGGAACAGAAGAAAAAACCTGGCCCTAAGCCAAAGGCAGGATCTAGTCGCCCAAAGAAAGTTGGGCGTCCAAGGAAGAACAAATGTGTCGAGAAAGATGTGGCCACAATAGATGTTGTTCCAGGTGCTGAGGAAGAAAAGATCAAAACTGAACCTGAAGAACCCACGAATCGTGCTCCAAGAGGTATCATTGATCTTAATTTTTGCCCGTAATTTAGGAATAATAGAAGTACTTATTCCTTTTCCCGGGATTTTTTTCACATATATTTCAATAAATATATGAATTAATTGTGGGCGTTGTAGAATGCATATCATATAGTCCACCTTCCTTACCCCATTCTTGGATCCTGGCTTATCACACAAATTATCCACAACGCTTGCCATGTAATGAACCTGAGTGAAATGAAATGCTAAGCCACTGTCAAGTTTTCATCGCACCATCGTCTTTAATTCCCATTCGTCGTACAAATTGCCTGATTTCTCAGCTACCGTATATTTTGAACTGTCGTTGTCTAAGTCTTAATTATGAACTGAGCGTCACTCTTCCTTGTCCACTGAAATTATGGATACCTTTGTCTCATTGTCAACATAAAATCTACTTTATATATTGACTATGTCATCTTGATGTTTATTGACTCATGTACTCTTAATCATTTCAGTAAAAACGGTTTCCAAATGTCCTGAATGTTCGGATACGTTCACCAGTCAAAATGCCTTTAGACAGCATATGAAAGTGCATGGAGAATTAAAACCATTCAAATGTAACTTGTGTAGTTTCCAAACCATTCACTATGGCATCTTCACGTCACACAAACGACGTCAGCACCGAGGTAATGAGCCTCAAATAATAGTTTTCATTATACTTTGGTTTATAGCAAAAACTTATCTTAGTTATTTTGGGGATAGGAATTACAGATGGAATGGACAGGATTCTTGTTAATAATGACAACCACTGAACCACTTAGTTATTTGGGGGATATAAATTACTAAGTCATTAATATATTTATTAGAACTTTGAATAGCCATCTTAATTCACGTTACCATAAATGTGACTTTAGCTTCCTCTTGATTTTTTTTTTACAATAAATTGGTTTGTTTTTTCTTGTTTTTGCAGTCGATATAAGATGTCCAAAATGCCCTCGGGAATTCCCCTCGCAGAGTGCTTTGAACCATCACATGAGGGGTCATGGTAGCGATACACCTTTCCTTTGTGATGTGTGCGGCTTTACCACAAAACACTTTGCTTCCATGAACATTCATAAACGACGTCACAACGGTAAGTAAAGCGTGACATCAGTGACGATGGGATCAATATCATTTCGCTTGTATTTTTCCACTTCTATGTCAACCTACCGTAGTGACCCGTTTATAAACCTGGTCTCAATTTAAAGCTCATCTTGATTTTTTTAGGTGGTCTCATAAAAATAAAGCCTCTCAAATATGAGCTGGGGGATTCCAATATAAGCCTCTCAAATATAAGCTGGGGGTTTCAAATATAAGCCTGTCTGGAGAGAATAGTCAATACAGACCGACTCCGAGAGTAACTCTTTCCCCTTTTGTCCCTGTATTTTATTAACGTCAAAACATACTACTGTACTAGTTTATCAATTTGTGATCAGCTTTTTTGGGGGAATATTTTTATGGCAATAATTATTTAAGATCATTAAGTTGGAGCTGATAGAAACCTCCAGGAACTAGGTGATAGTTCCATAGCTAATGCTGCAAGTAACCAACCGTCCTTCGCACAGGTAGCCTCCAGACAGGCACCATTTTCAGATACATTCATTCCTTTCATCAGATGTCTGCAGCCATTCACCACGTCGGTGAGGGAAACAAAGAAGCTCTTCTATATTGATGTTGGGATTTATTGCCTATTCAGGGTGAACTAGCAATAGTACAATTAATGATGGGTGGACTAATGATGTGATAAAATGCGCCCTGACAAAAATATCACATAGATAAGTTACAAATATAGAAGTATAACACCAATAACATTCCTAAATATATGATGCATCAATTATTACAGCGCACACATTTCACATAATTCTTATTCGTAGTCCTTTGAATATAAAGGAATTAGTATTGATGACCGGCTTGCTCATACCGCCATCTAGTGTGATAAATGGCGCAATGAAATATCAAATAGCTTGAATAGCCGTTGAATAGGCGCTAATATGATCACTATCTGTTCACCCCCAAGAAAGAAAATAGGATATCGTTCCATGCCTAAATTACAAAGACAATTATCACATATGATTATTTCCATTCTATCAAACCCAAAATTGTGAACCCATGTTATGTTTCTGTCCAAATGTGATTACTATTATAAGTGAAATTCATTTCACATGAAGTGTATTTGGATAAAGCCAAATTAGTTTGGCGATTGGATGTGTGTGATGTAAGCAGTCAAGCAGTAGCTACACCTTAGGAAAGCTTGATGGCAGTGATGCTTGACCAGTTACTGGAATGCTTTATTAGGGTTTAGTCGGTTCTCTGTAATCTGTGACACTGTTGGAGGAGGAGCGAGGGAATTGTCCAGCCAGACCGTCCTGAAACCAAAACAGAGGTATCCTACCACATGGCTGAGTCTGGAAACCCCCGTGAGTTTATGTTAGACGTGAGGATACGACCGCGTGACTTTACTTTTGGCAATATTTGCAACTATTTGGCAGTATTTGCTGGTTTTGCTTGTGGCACAGAAACATGCAGTTTAAAAAGGTGTAAAAAGCAGTCATACAGTTTCACTTTGTCCATGGGGCTTATGAACGGACCACTACGGTATGTGCAAAATTTGGAATGTGATCCTCACAAAATTCCTAATATTTTGCATCTTGGAACAATAACATTCCAACTCCATTTTTTTTTGTATATATATATATATTTAACCCTTATCAATTATATATTCGACCCATTGTATGGCCGGTCATATGGTCCTGATTCGTGTGTGGTATGGGTTTTTCATGTGGACGCTGGACAAGGGTCTACAACGCAGGGTACACAACAAAAAATTCAAATCGATTGGCCCATAGACCCAAACATTTGACTTGAGTCCTTAATACCTGGTTTTAGCCCATCTTTGGTAAAATCTTAGGATCTAGTGGTTATAGTTTCTTGCTTGGGGGACTGATCATTTGCCATTTTTCTTCTTACATAGGTAAGATGTTGAAGTGTACTCATGAAGGGTGTACATATGAGTCGACCCGTCACACACGACTCCGCGACCACATGAACATGCATCTGGGGGTGAAGAACTACATTTGCCCTGTGTGTGGGAAGGCATTCGGAGCAAGGAAACATTTGTCCCGCCATGAAAACATCCACAAAACAGCGAAAGCCCTGAATTGTGAGCTTTACACTCACGATTTATCAAATCGTTGAATTATTCCTGGCTTTATATTGGTCCTAAAACACGCATCGGTTGATTTCTTACCTTAACTATCCACGCGCCGCATTGTTTTTTCCCGGTAAAATACTTTTAAAAATTGTCCATAGAATCTTCGAAGCTGATTTATCTCCATTTCTTTACTTTATATTAGGTGTATATCAGTGTTATGTCCTCTATTATTAGCAGATTCAACCTTTACAGTGGACCAGTAAAAGGGTTAACTGGCTTCATGCTGTTTGCTCCCAGACTTCAAGCGAAACAAGTGATAGACTTCGTGATGTCCTGTTACATTAAAATTAGTGCGTTTATATATAACTACAAAACATTTCTTGAAAAGCATTGCGTTATTTTCCAGGCAAGAAGTTGAAGTGTCCCCATGAGGGATGTACGTATGAAGCAGTGCGACACACGCGTCTTCGTGATCACATGAACATGCATCTGGGATTGAAGAATTATATTTGCACTGTTTGTGGTAAAGCGTTTGGTGCGAGGAAGCATCTATTCCGCCACGAAAATATCCACAAAACCGACAAAACACTCAACTGTGATCAGTGCGCCTATACGTAAGTATATCAGAAATAATTATTGCCAAGTAAAGTTCCCCATCACACATATCAGGGAGGTATACTAATATGCCTCCCTGCCCATATTAATTTGTGATGGCACGCGATGCCATGTTACAAACGTCTTGTTTGCACCCTTTATAAAGACTAAACATCACTGGAAATTAGTGATACATGTAATAACACCGCGTTTTCCCACTTCCAGGACGTCTAGAAGGGATAAAATTCGCCAGCATATCAAACGCCATCATCCCAATACCGCAGTGGTCCTAGGCTATTTGACAGAACATGAGGCTGCTGTACAAATTCACAAGAACCTTAACAATGAGCAGAAAACCGCCGCAGTGAAAAGAAGTCCCAAGAAGAAGAAAAAGACTAAAGAAGAACCAGACTGTACGACTGAAGATGTTTGTCGCCTGGAGCCCGTCGATGCAGGTGGAGTAGGAGGGGAGCCAAAAGGTGTGAGAGCCATTGTTGCCGCAGGAGGCAACAGAGAGATGTCAATCGCCCAGCTTCCACCACTCGTGCCCCATGTCATAAATCCTATAATAAATGCTGGAGAACAGCAGGACGCGGCTGGCAAGTCGAGCCTTAAAGAAACAGTTACTGTGCCTCCGAGTGCAGCTAGCACCATAGTAGACATGATCCACTATTTCATGGCACCAGATGGCGCCAGCAGCGAACAACACCACGCTACGTGGAATTACCAGAGCAACCCACTATAATAGGAGTTTCTCTTTAGCCTAAACAAAATCGCTATTTTATTGAAATATATTATAGGAAACCAGAGATATCTCACACTCTGAACTGAATAATTATCTAGGTAACTTGAGCGTAGAAATTGTGTTCAGATTGAGGCAAAACTTTGTTTTGATTATGTTTTGTTCAATCTTAAAATAAGCAGGTGAGTGTCTTTGGAAAATAGAGCGTGAGATGGATAATTAGATTTGAGCACTTTTATATAGAATTCTGCACGGATTACATGGATCTGGTTATCTGTCATGTAAATAATCGGGATAGATGTGTGTTATTTTGTTGTATTATACTGTATCATTAGAATGACTTATTCTAAAGGAAACTTTTGATTCCTATTTATACAATATTTATAACATTGAAAAGTATTTATTTGTACCACTTTTTCCCTCGAAATACGACAATAAACTAGTGTATTTATATTTTGGAATATAACTAACAAACTGAATATTCGAGCATCTTATGACATTTCCGATAAACCATCGAGTATATGTATAGTTTCACTGGTGTGAGGTACAGTTGCAGGAGTTGACCCCGTGTTATGATCGAACCCATGACCTTGGATTAGTGATGGGCTGTAGTGTAATGGTTAGTACACTCACCTCGCAAGAGCAGGGCAGGTCCCAGGTTCGATTCCCGGCGGAGGTTGGGACTGGGCAAGTTTCTTCAGAGCAATTGCCTCTGTTCGATTTGTGGGTCACATTCTGAGGTATTTCAAGCAATTTGAATCGGCCAAAACCGGTGAACGTTCAGATCTATAGTGAAACTTAGTCCTATTGCTCAAAAGTTGGGAATATACTAAAGTGTGGCCATGATTACCTTTGATAGCCTCCTATCGGCAAGTAGCGGCCAATAGATTGTTAACAAATGACCGGCAAGTAGCGGCCAATAGAAAATCTATTGGTGACGCAATTGGTAATGAGCTGTTCCACTGTGGCAAGTAGTGGCCAATACAGGCGAATGACAGCAAGTTGCGGCGAAAGACTTGCCACTCATTTGCACCACCTCCTCCACTATGGCAAGTAGCATTACCAATAGAGCGGCCAATTATTGGCCGCTCTGTTGGTAACGCTACTTGCCGATATTGGAGGCCACCTATTAGGGTAATTTAGAAAATTTTGCTAATTGTGAAACATTTTACATGGGGGAGATTTTCCAATAAGTGCCAAGACTTAAATGCGTTTCCTCGTGGAGAATGTTAACTGTATCCCAGTCAATGATTTTAAGGAGAAGAAGCCATACGGTTTTATTCACATTGAGCACATTCAGAACTTGAGAAGTATCTACATAAAAAAATACAGAGAAGCAAATGAAATATACAATGTTTAAGATATTCAGAGCAGTGGTGGATATATGGTTAATTTAAATTTTGTTGAAACTCGTGTATGTTTACAAGGGACATGTATAACTATAGCTGCGCTCGGTATATTCTGACAAAATGGGAATGGTATCTCCAGTATTAAGAAAATGGCGGGCTTCCAAATATATTTTGTGAGATATTAAGTAAATAAATGATTTTAGGACAAATATTTTCATATTATATGATCATATTGAAAAATGAGATTTCATTGGTGTTTTCCATTTTAAGGGTAGCACATAACATTTTTTAATTGAGTACGAACAATTGCTTTCCTCCTGCCTTAGCTTTCTCATGACACAAAACTCATATTCGATATGGGGATAGGGCTAGTGTCAGGCATAACATATTGTTATCAATCTAACGTATGTTCTGAGACAATAGCAATAAATAATATACATGACCCCTAAGAAGAATCAACCAAACTATTGTTTGCTGTATTAGGTGGCATGATGGTATTATGTGGTAAGGTCCTAGTCCACTAAACCGATTCTCATGCGATTTTGCGCCGCAGAGGACTCATTTCCACTATATTCTGTGAGAATCAGCTTATTGGACTAGGCCTTTTTATGCTGTCGATATGAGTAGATTAAGTTATGGTCTGGTATAAACGGAAGAAAAAGCAGGTGTAAAATCTGTATAAAGTTCACCAACCACCAGCGGCTGTCTGCCTCCAATACTCACAAATCTACGTCGCCGAACATTGTGAATTAAGTAGGTTCTACTAATTAATCTTTGATTAAATTATATTCACATGTAGCTATATGAAATGTTGAAACAGATTCTTTGGTTCTAAGCAGATTAGATGTGCATGTTATTACGACATACATTCACGTTAAAACATAGAATATATATATAACTAAATATATAAAACACATGGTGAACAGGTACAGCTGTTAACAAGACCAGTTTCTCTCAGCCCTGAATTGCTTTCCTCTTATTAGATTAGCCCCCCTAATGAGACCACCTCACTATGAGACCACAAATTGTTCAGTCCCAAGGGTGGTCTCAATAGAGAGGCTCCACTCTATACCAAAACAAGTATTACTGATAACAGAGACCAAGCATACTGCTTCCTTTCCGGTGGGGAAACGCAATTGAGATAAAGTATAACTGTTAAGGGTGGCTTCTCCCGTTTCATTAGTCCCAGAACTTTTGAAGCTGGAGCAAGTAACAGGAGATAGTTATTTCAAATCAAACATGTTAGATTGAAGCATGACCACTCTCGCTACTTGCTCCCACTTCTAAAGTAATGGGAGAATTAACATGCCAATGGAATCCGCCTTTTAACGCTAACCACTAATCTGAAACACTGTTAGCGGTAGCAGTTGCTGTTACTTGTTATTGAGAGTAACTGAACCTAGATTAATTTTGTCCAGAGCTAAATTGTTCTCAATTAAATCTGTACATTGAAGTATCTTATAAATAATGAGGTTGAAGATGACATGGGTGGGATCACCACGCGGATCATGGTAAACAATATGCTTTTCTGGCTAAGAGAGTACTAGCTCTAAAATATCAGAAATACTCCTTGAAAGCTTCGTTAACAATGCCCACTGGCTCCTCTGTATTCTCTTTAACCTGAATTTTCTCCATATTGATCTGTCTTTCAGTTACTCTGTTCTGGCTGGTAGAATTTGTTAGCTTCCTTACTATATTCCTCATTCCCCCTTCAGCACCAAACCGTTTCTTGGTTAGATTTCCGGGTGGGCTTGCGTGTGGTTGTATTTCTTCCCCATCATCAGCGTACATTTCCATGACAAATTCCGCAACTCCCATTAGGAGCACAAGACATTCCTTCACTACGAACATGAGGAAAATGCTGCTCATCCCCGGGTTTTGTAATCCGCCAGCCAGGTAAGTGAGATAACATCTGATTACCAAGAAAGGCAAATTGCCTAATATGACAACAAATAACTTTGTGTGTTTACCATATTTGTTAAGGCCTTCGGGGAATACAGCAAATATGCTTGATGTTGTCACAATAAAAACAGTGATGGATACGAATGTAAGGACAACCGTAGTGAATTCGTAATAGTTCTTGAAGTAGTCTCCATAGTGAATGATATCTTCAACTAACGTAAATGCATCTAGTCCCTCTACAAAATTAAAATAACAAAGTTCGATTACTAGATGAAGGTTAAGTCTTTTGACTTTTCCTATTTGACGCTCAAGTCGCACCTGTTGGAGATGTAGTCTTACAAGTCGTTGGAATGCCCCCTGGCGTGTGCTTGCATTGGAGGTAATTGCGTCTGCCTTTTGATGAATGTCGTGACTTGTTTTGGTTTGGATATCCAAGAAGTTCACTTGTTGAAGGAAAACGTAGATTGGTAGTCGCACAATAGTAACAATTATGCATGATTGGAGCAGAAGGATTAACTGAAACAAAAAGTATTTGTCTCAAATCCCACTCTTTCCTAATGTTAAAGCTAAACTTGAAGGAATGTAATTGCAATGTAGCTTGATGGTAATATCAATGTTAAAATTAAGTTTCTTTATCAACTTTATATTCGCAAATGAGACTATTGGGAAATTTTGAGCAATAAAGTTTGTTTATAAAAAAAATAATGATATGAATGGGTGGGATTTGATTTATATTAGTACAAAGAGGAATTTGAATAGCAATGGACAACTATTTAACAATCTTTTTTTCAGGCAAAAGTGCTTACAAGGAGACCATGTCGAGCTAGGTTATTATAATACATATATACATAACCGTACAGGAACCGTACAGGAATTATTGAAGCCCGATTCTTAAATAAACAATTAATAGACCTACTGTCAAAATACCCGCCCTCTCCCTAACTAACAAAATGTGTCCATCAACAAATATTATGTGGGATAAATCTAAGCTCGAGCCCACATCCTATTTTCATTTACACACAATTTATCAACTGACCAAAAGGTTTTTTTTAGCATAACACGTGTGGGGTTTGACCATTGTTGGGTATAAATTTAAGGGTGGAGGACAGAGGAGAGTTTAAGATTCAGTTTGGCAGTTAAGGTACAGTATAACTAATCAAGGCTCATCTGGTCTTATTTGACTGCCATCGTCCTCACAGAATCCAGATTAAAATGCGTAAGTATATCAACTACTACTTAAAAATTTTGTACCATTTCGACCTTCAATTCATACAGTTTAATTGTATTCCTTGTGACGAAGTTGGAATCACTTGTGTCATACATCAATAGATGCTGACATTTAGTTTTTATGAAATGGGAAAATTTGATTCCCACAAGGTCCTTATTTTTTCATAATTTCAATCTCAAAACAGTTGCCATGAACATAATTTCTCAGAAGTAACGGTTGTGCCAACCATTTATTATGCGCATTCCGTTTGAGAGGTGCGATAAGTGGGGTGCAATAAAAAATACTTTTATCGTAAGTGTACAATAAAAATTCGAATTGGGTTTTCTTTTAGCATTTAGATTCTTTATGACGATTCAATACCCAAAAGAATGGTTTATGTATCAATAGTTGTCTATGCTAGGGGAATATAATAAATAGGAACTCGGTACTAGTAGTTGAATATTTATTGGACGAGTTTGCGTAGCAATCGATCCTATAAATATTCAATCACTAGCATCTCGTTCCATTCTCTCCATTTACAGAACTCGTATAAAAAAATATGAAGATATCAGGGTACAATTTGAGGGAAGTGTGGAAACATAATGATAATGGACCTAACTTATAAATAATGATTCGGGCTATAGTTATTATCCTTGGTGAATAGTCTATCGATAGAATATCCTGTTTGGAATATCAATCGGTTTTATGAAGATAACGTTGCTATAAAGAGCTAATCCTGATTTCGGGACTATATTAATAACAGCAGAAATTATCTATCAGCTTACAAGCTCGTTCTTGTTACTATTGCATGCCAAAGTCGCGATTACGAATCATAATTAGCAAGTCTCTACAGTAAAGAGAATCAAGGTTACAATACGAAAATGACTACCGTAAGAGAAACAGGTTGCTATAGGAACAACAGAGTAGTCAACACAACTTTACCAGACAAAAATAAAATCATTCATTGATAAAAATGATAAGAAATTACCCTAGACCCTCCTCCACACCCATTTATCAATTATAAATTCCCGTGTGCAATTTATCCCCGTCACTTAAATTACACTAACCAGGATGAGAAATGCTTACAGTTTTGAAATTGGCTGTATACCAATAATTGACACCATTCGCTGTCCACGTCCCATTTTCCTTGGGCACATCAAATAGCCGCACATCGCGTGTAGTTTCATAGCCTATCTGGGATAGTGAGGATCTGCAAATGGGAAATCACAGCTTTATTGATTTCAAAACGTATCTCATGAGTAGCAAATTTCATCATACATATTCAGGAAATGGCAATGGCAATAATTTTGCTGTTCTTTTTTGTTTTATCCAAGCAAAAAATGCATTAATGATAATCAAGAAAGTTATATTCCATCCATGCATATTTTCCCGGAGCGGTGGAGAGGGTTAGATGCCTCGCACCCTAGGTTTGATGTTTCTCACAGACATACTCATATTCTGGCATAAATTTATGAAAGGGTCGATAATGATCAATTAATACAATTTATTCGTTAAAATAGTTCATAATGATGACACAATTAAGGTATACATGTAACTCTATTTAACTCTATGTCCCAAGTTTCCTCCAAGAATACTTGGCTCTATCAAAAACCTATAGATTTCCTCGACCAGGAAAAAAGAGTTCATGGATGAACTGTGTGTATACTTAAAATATTCCATGCTTTCAATTACCTGTCAACTAGGCTGGTGTTATGTGTGGGGAATTTGACAAAACCGTGAAAGGGAATATAACAATCACAGAGAAAGCCGTCGGAGCTGCCCAGTAAGAAGAGGGACTTTTCCTGCCAGCACCAGCAAATGACATCAGAAGGAAGTGTTTGGAGGTAAAGAAACACGTCTATAAATAGGTAGGTAATGACTTGCACTGGGTATATCAGCAGACTTGTTATCCTTTGAACGAAGGAGAATGGAAGCCATTACAAGCAAGAAGGGACTGCGGTACATTGTTCCTTGTATTGAATTGTAAAAATGTGTATTGGATAATTATGAATTAAGGGTGCATCTCTGCAAGCGCTTACAGCTTTTAGAACAGTGTAGTAGAACAGTGTTTCAAATTTGAGACTATCTCTAATTCGTTTCATACACTCCCAAATAATCGATACAGAATATTCAAGTTGAAATTAAAGGGTGAATTGAAAATGCGGTAGGTTGCACAAAATATTTGATACGACTAAAAACTTTAGCAATATTTCATTTCTCACCCAGCTGCAACGAGGCCGGCCCCAACACCAGGCCAGATTATAGAATGAGGGGTTGGCTCCCTCTTGATAAGCTGCATGCATATCAAAATCAGAAATCCGAGAAGAAAACTTATCACAGGCATGTAGGTTGGTATGGCGTGAAGATAACCGAGATTGAGGGGCTCGTAGTTAAATTCCTTAGTTGTGAAAAATAGTTTTAATCAGTTTTTGGGTAACACATTTTTTGTTTGTTTTTGCAACGTTCTTTTTTTCTTTAGGTATGACATTTGATCACGGCAGTTACATACAGATAATACACTATCTACTTCCTGGGAATCGGAATTTTGTTTATTTTATTTTCCCACCTTATAACAAAACATCCCATTTGTACACACCATAAGTCAGTAAATTCATTGATATTACTTTAATACATGTAATCATTTCAAGGACAATATTTTAGGCATGACGCTATAAAAAGGAACACCAGAAATCTCAAAATAGATTATCAGTTACCCTGATATGAGTATTTCCATAACCAAAACAAATCTAGGATAGGAGTGATATGTCTCTTTTTTTCTAAACCTAAATCAATCATATCGATTAATGAAGATCACACATTAACTAAGCTGAGTATTATTTCTATTAAATAATGGGTGAGTATTATTTCTATTTAAAAATGGGTTATATCTATGTCTAATGTTGTAACATCATGTATTTTGAATATAAATTGGGCCTTTTGTTATTTTATATAAGTATGTCAATTAGCTTCATTCAAGCTAAGAATTGCATATACGGTAGTATTTATGTAACTGAATAAACTTTAAACCAACAAAGCAGAAATGGAGTCAAACTCAATGAGTATCTGTTCGATTTCTCTTCGAAAGTCCCTGCGAAACCATAATTAGTTCTATATATAATGTCCTGTATGAAGTACTCGAATATCCCCCGTTTGTTACATGTGAATAAATCATTCCCTTTGACTAAATTCTTGCTTAAAAGTCATGTTAAACGAAACCGATTTTTATTAGAGTTGATTTAAAGGCTTACTTCTAAAATGGCGAGGTGAACAACAAGTAACCAGATGAGGTGAGCAAACGTGACGGACAATGCTATGACGTAAAGTGCCCATGCTGTCACTTCCTTCCATGTCATATCCTTTCCACCACAGTCTGTGTGATTGTAATCCAAATCAATTTATTCGTAAAGTTATGGCCAATTAGGGGATTCTGCGGAATATTAACGCTTCGAGAAGGAGATGTGCCTACGCAATTTCAAATATTATGTGATTTGTTACAGACTGTAATGCGTCATAAGTCGCAAACAAATTGTGAGACATCATCATATTTGAAAATATGAGATCAAGCGGATTCCAATTATGGTAAATATTAAGACGTCTAATGAGCACTTCTATATTTGTGTATGCATGGAAAAAAAGTAAGCGATATTTTCATTATGGTCAATTACTAGTAAAGTAGTTAAATATACTCCTTAGTATAACCTCAGATATGCATAGATGATCTAGATAATATTCAATACAAGTCTTAAAATTTGATACATGTATAGATCTGTACTGCTAACAGCGCCAAACGCCCAAGAATGAAAATATTCTTACAAAGAGTTCTTGTGAATAAAACACTTATCAAATATACATTTTGCAACGTACGTGTGACTCATTTTTTCTGTAACGCATCACATCAACGTGACAAATCAAACTTGACACTGAGGGATAGTGGTGTGGTACGAACTCATTTACTGCTCCCTTATAAGTTATATAGAAGAGAAAGTATTGTAATATTTACCTGAGAATCGAAGAAAATGAAATGCTGAGCGAGCCATTGATGTAAATATATGCACATAGCTTTGTTGTTCATATAGATAAATGCGAGGCTATGAACTGTCATATTCCCCATTCAGAATCAATGTCTATATGGTCGATTCCCATGAAACGTCGACCATAATGTTCTATGAGCTTTTCTGCAATATTTTATCTTTCGTTGTTATTGTTGCTTGCTATAGATTTCTCCAATATCTTTCGGGGAAATACAAGTTGTAAGATTTACAATTTTAAAACCGTTATGGTCACAAAACTGTCATTCTTGAACAGTCTTATGTTTATTTGAAATGAATCCAAACAGTAGTTCTCGTCAGGATTCTTATTGTGGTTTAACGGTGACAGAAGAATAGATATTATTCAAATTCATTTCTTATTTCATGTTAGAACTACATGTAGGCTATTGCACATACCTGTAATAATAAGCATATATATACGAACCTTAAAAATATTTGGTCCTATACACAGTTTTGATGATAACGCCCTGTTTCACAAATCTACACCAAGTGTGAGTTTGTTCAACCATCTGTTCCCTCAGTATATAATTGACAGTGAGTCTGGTTTCAGTGGTTTCTTTTGTTTGTTATAAATGTTCAGTATTATTAAACAATAACAAACATTGAATTGAGCATATCGCAAATATGGCAAAAAAAGTTATAAAACACTATGTCGATGTTTCGTGAGAATCGACCTTATATTATGCAATTCAGATAGCAACAGAGGGTCACTCATCTCTTATCTGATGTGTCGCATTTGAAAGAACAAACAGGACTACTCACACGGCACCGGGGCACTTGCATTCATATTGCATGAATAATACCACAAAATCGTCAAACGCTACTTCTTTTTTTAGATACAAATATTATGTTCGAGGCTTCGGCTTAATTAGAAAGTCACGAAGAACTTCCGCTCGACAATTCAGGATGTAATTCTATCGTGTAGCATTTTTAGCCATATCTAAGTGAGTCGAGTAGTTACATAATGTAATAAAGTAATAAAAGTAAATATACATTAGTTGTGCAAAGAGCGTCTGATAAAGACCGGCAGAGGTAGTGAGTAGTGCTAGTTTTCGAGTTCCCAAAATATTTTCCATACATTTGTACCTTTATTTCTACCGTATCTATATGTAATTTATAGTGGTATATTTCACATTCTTTCATATATTTTCTTTCAATGGTTTTATTCACGGCTACGATTTTGAGGTTAATCTTTGCAGTCGGGTAACCAGTTTTCGGTTGGAATGGACGTATCTTGCTACATAAGGTTTCAATTGGGAATACTGTGTCGCGTATTTGGACTATAGTACTAACTGCTTACTATTATTGTTTGTTTTGGGTTTCTTTGTAAACGGCAAAGCAATACCTCCTTATATACATCGAAGTATATGCGTTTGTTTTCAAGAACTCCACATGCTCAGTTTATGATTATTTTTGTTTTCACATGTGAATCTTATGGATGGCTACTCAAAGTGGCAAAGAGCTATATTCATCGCCAGCTTATTTATAATGAAAATGATATCATCTTCAATGCCTTTATTAATGAAGCCAAAGTGAGGCTTTTAGGGCCATTGAATACAATGAAGCTGTACTGAGGAAAAACAAATCTAAAGCCGAAGTTTGGAGGTCTATGATCAACGACTTGGAAGATACGTCGTGAATCCAGCTGTTTTGGCAAAAGTTGGCAAGAAGTTTTAGAATAAAATGAAAATGTATTGCTCGTTTTCCGGATTACGAAGAGAGAGACAGCTGCTAAAGATTGTATCCCTCACTTATAGGGACTTCGCTTTTATTTGACATGTCACTATGTTAAGTAGTAGGGGTGTGGTCTGCACCTCAGCTACTTTTATTATTTTTCTTTGGAAAATTAATAAGCAGTTCCAGGAAACACACATTTGGCTATTTTGTTTTCAGGTTAGTGGGATTTTTATATCAATAACTGATAATTGTGCTCCTTAAAATGCAAATTATGTCTCCAAATGGCTATGTGATTACTAATGGCAACCTAGGAACATTCTCCGCATTTCACGGCCTGGACACATTTTTTTTCAGATGGATCCCTACCATCAAGGGTCGGTTATGATGATTAAAGTTGGTTCTTTAAGCGGCCACGTGATGGCGACGGCGTGGGAAAATATTTCTAACGGCGTGTAAGAATGAAGACGTGACATGTAAATGTACTGTCTGGCTATTATGCTCAAGACTTCAAGGGGGTATAATAAAATTTGGCTCATTTTTTTTAAAAATCAACCCCCCGCCTCCAAACACACACAAATGCTTACATACATGCTTGGAATAATGAACAGTCCCTAAGTCGCATCTCCTTTCTTTCCCCACCAATGTTGGTGAAACTAAAGGTTCGGATGAGGAAATGGCGTTATTATGTCTTTCAAACCACCTCAAAATTCGAAACTAAACCATGTAAGAGCTAAGCTAAAATCACTGTCGAAGTTGAGATCTAGATAAGTGGCCACAAAGGTGCTAATTTTAACTTTCTTTGAATTGTATCGACGTTGGTTATTTTAGGTAAGTTGAAATCTATGCGAACTGCAGAGTTTTGGATGACTTGAAGTTTTTTTTAATAATTAATGTTTCTGGTGCTACTTTGTGTATGATATCACTTAATAATATCTAGGATGGGGCGCAAGACAGCTTGATATATCCTAACTACCGTATAGCCCTTATGTTGCCATTATTGTAACTATATGAACCTACCGCATATAAGGCGGCTCGCCATGATCACTATCATGTTAATTATTACCCCAGTTAATATGGAATAACCTGAGAAGTGTTAGATTTCTCCACTATTATGTACCTGTTATTTTTCCTGTTTGTAATGTCCAGTGTGTATTGTATGGTCCTGTAGGAATACCTGCATGACGTAGATACAGTGAACCTTATTTCTATGTACTTGTGCTAAAGAAATAAAAATCTATATAATATTC
Organism: Sthenelais limicola; assembly: GCA_942159475.1. Taxonomy (NCBI): domain Eukaryota; kingdom Metazoa; phylum Annelida; class Polychaeta; order Phyllodocida; family Sigalionidae; genus Sthenelais; species Sthenelais limicola. The sequence goes on along the minus strand of OW804095.1, from coordinate 53,486,356 downwards.
TGTGGTGAAAAACTGTTTCGTCATTACTAAAAAAATGATCTTGCTGTCAGCGTTTTGGCCTCTTCACATACCTAACTACCCAGTGCCACCCTAACAATTTCAATTCTATTGACGATTCTCAAAGTTTAAAAAGAATTCTGATGTTAGAGAGTCAGATTGAAGAAAAGTGGTATTTCGAGGGGTTACCGAAATGAATGATTTGAGAAATGATTTGTTTTTTCTACCAAGAATAACGGGCCCAAATTCCTTAATATTCTTGCTTGGTGACTTTAAGATGGGGATGGATAGACTAGATTTGTTGAAAATTTTCTGGTAATGTAGTTTTAAATTATCGATATAATTATACTCCAATTTTATATATCTCATAAATATCTGTCTCCGCGTCCCCTAGCTGTACATTAGCTTAACCCATTCAAGTGACTATTCACGCGTACATAGTAGCAAGGTATAGGGTTGATGGTTCGGCCATGGTTCGGCTAAGTGTCCCTATATGAATGCCCATGGGTCTATATGTATCTATGATATAATCAGAGTGCTTTTATTCACAAGAGGATATAACACTAGCATAATGTTTCCACCGCTTTCACAAGGCCTGGGAAGAACGCTTTTTAGATAAATTATGTTTCTGACCCTGTATTCACATAAGGCAACATTTCAGCTGTCAGGAAATGTCAATTCAACCCACTTTCTCTGAATATTGGGGGTTTTGTATACATTCCAGTAAAAATAACTTATGTTTGTGGAACATACTTGTAACATAAAAAGTACCCGTACTTTATAATTCAGCTCTTTGTCAAATAAGATTTTCAGATAACCAACTTATATTTGCTTATAAGTACAACATATCAATATAAATGTGAGACGAATTTAAACAAATGGAATATAATTTATATTCCTTATACCCACTGTTTCTATTACGGCATTGAATTACAGGGAATGATCGAAGTTAGAGATGTGAAATTAAGATCAATCAATTTGAAATTAGTATCTCTCTGATTCACATACAATTAGTAATTGTGTGCTTATTGTGCCTCTAAAACATTTCCTCTAAGGAAGCAATGTACAAACATATTGCTGTTATGGTATATTCCAAGTCCAGCATCTCTGATCTGACTTAAGTTATATAGTTTCATGGTGTACGTTCCCGATTTCAGTATATGAAATTGGATTGAATTGAAAGTGCAATAACAATAGAATGGATTGAAATAAGATCAAAAGTCTTTATTTCTAAATCATATTTATTGACTGCACACAAAATTATCCAAATTGAATCAATACAACAGATGCCATTTACTTTTGTGTTGTACGTTCCACCAATCCAGTAAATCTATTTCTATTTGAGAGGAATATGAACAAAGGATTCCCCAGAGTACTCTGTCCCTTTCTCCCTGCAAACATGGCAGCATATCCTTGTTCAAAATTTGCTCTTTCAGTGGCATTTTGGAGCAGGATGAATCTGAAAAAAAATCAGTAAATAATTATTTATTGGATGGGTTGGAAGATGAAAAATACCACCATACATTACAGACGTATATTAGTATGAAGGATAACATTGGTTGGATAATTATTTCATAACTTTTCTCCCATTTATTGTAAGTTTTTGGACCGTGTGGAACATACAACATATTTTCTTTTAAATACCGTGCAGATAAAAACTTTCATGGGCTAAAGCGGGGGCTAAAGTGGCGCAAATTCGGTCAAATATTTTCCAGACCTGCAAAATATTATCTCCACGAATTCTTTCCCACCAGACAGCATAAATCAACAACTAGTCTGGGGAAAGAAAGGGAGGCGGAGGGTAATGCAAGAGGATGACAAAAACCACCTGATTCTATCAGTTGCTGTAGTGTCCAGTTTTAGGTTTAGAAGTCGAAACGTGTGGGGTTAAGTAACACAAATAAAAGGCTTAACTAAAACCAGTCGGATCAGTATTTTCTGGGGATTCTCTTTAGCCTCAACAATTGTTGGAAATGATTTAAATAAAATAGAACAAAATATTCGGTACGGGGTGAAGTAAAATCTGTGAACACTGGTCTAATATTAAATTAAATGAAAGTATTTAAGGTGGGCCCTCTATACAAATTAGGATTTCAGTTGTCTGCCACATCCTCTTCTGAAATTTATTTATTTGGAAATAGAGAATCAGATTATTTCCTACTTGCACTGAATGACCACTTCATTCTTTTAGCGCTTCACAATATCAGTTTTATGGTGAGATAAATTTCACGGTTGTGTTCGCAGAGGCACTCAACCGCAAACAGATTTTTCAGCAAAACTGTTGCACCTGAAATGGATTATGTCTTGTTAAAACTCACAATGTGCTAAGCAGTGCCATATCAAATTTGATTAGAAATGAATAATCAATACAACAACATAATAAATGAATAATAATACCCCGGAAAATGACTGAATCACATACAAATGCATGCATTTATATATTATGTAGTATACATACATGGTATACATACATAGGTAGTATACATATACATAGTATACGTCCATACATACACATACTTACATTCAGACATACATTTATACATACATACATACATACATACATACATACATACATAGCATACATATAAAATGGGAATTGTACATTTTAAAATAAATTAAAAGTATAGTTTAATTAACCAATACATCCACATATTTATTCAATACACTTAATGAATAAAGGCGTGGTTCCATATGTACGGATACGGCAAAAATGGCTCACATTAAAATGAAGAGTCATGTTTCCATATGTACAGATCCGTTATCAGGTACGGATCCGGATATGATAAACCTGATCGCTCCATGTAGCGATTGAGTTCAAATACGGACACCATTCGCATGGTGAATTCGTATCTGTGATGTCATTTCTAGGGGGTTTTCCTCTGACCTCCCTCTTCCCAGATGGTCTTGTGAATATCACAATTTTTAATTAAAGTGACACATGAAAAAAACCATGGTGGTTACAGCCTTTTTCTATAATGTAACTGTACTGATGTTTAAATATTTAATATTTAAATACTGATGTATTTGGCTGTAATAAATAAGAAAATACTCTATAGGAACAGGATTTGAATATTACAATTACCATATAGGCCTAATGCTCATATTCAGGACTGTCATTGTAGGCTTCCACCCAACCAGAATTATCAGTTAAATATCAGTATTATGTTGTTTTTATTAAAGATATATATTGATATGAACAGTATGAAATTTAACAGTATAATTCAGACAGTGGCAGAGCTGCCCACTTTGGAACAGGCAAAAAGCTTTAGGTTTTCTGGTATGGTACCAACCAAGGCTAGGGTATTGCCTACATTCATTGAGACATGAGTTATAGCCCCACCTACACTCAGCTGACACAGTTAAAACTATAAGTAATTTTATTATTCTATATGAGTGTAACTAATATATAGTTAAGGTGAAAGCTCATGATTCTGTAAACCATTACTTTTATGGTCCCTGAAAAAAAACCCAGGTGTATCACTGCTGCTGCTATAGTGGGGTTTGGCTGGGGGAAAAAGTGGGGTCGAAAATCGATTTTGAGGGGGAAAAGGGGGGGGGGTCAAAACTCGACATTTTGCACTTGAAATCTAAGAGTCAAAATTCTATGCAAGTCAAAAAGGGGGTCAATAGGGCGGCGCCTATATACCAACTAAAGTATAGGAAGTACCCCGGGGGTCCCCTCCCCCACTATATTAACCTGTTATACACCCCTCGCTACCCCTCCTCCCCACCCTCTCCCACCTCTCTTCTTCTCTCTCCCCTCCCCCCTCATGTATCTCTCCATCCCTCTTCCTCTCTTTCCATCTGGGACATTAAAGGCATGACGTCATTACATCTTCATTCAAGTAACGGTCATGTGATCCTTGCTTTTGACACACAAAAGCCTATAAATTGAGTGGGACGTTCCCAGAAAGGCTTTTGTGACAGGCTTCCCCAGCTTCCCCAGGCTAAAAATAGTTGTACAGAACCCAACGAAAAAGGGCTTCAAAATGAAATTTCCACCCCAGATATCTTCACAAACCATTACATGTATTGTCCATTGGAAAGGGTCGCCGGAACTGTACAGAGCAGAAAAACGGCTGGTAACATCACAGATTCCAAAAACATGCCTGATTAATATTTTGATTTGTAGTTATTACTTGCAAAAATTTGCAAATTTATTCATTAATTTATGTGGGGTAGGTGTGTGTCGCATCACGTGTCCAAATAAGGATGTGAGATAAAATTTTGAGTAAAAAATAAATGAATATATCAGAAATGGGGTTTTACGTGGTCAATCATGGGTAGTTTCCTACTAGAACACTTTTTGCTGGTATCTAAAATATTTATAGCAAACACCAGGAGAGTGAATAAACTTACACATAGGAGGGTGGGTAGGCAACCCTGTCGCATCATGTGACACACGTTATGTACCAGGGAAAAATATTTTCATAATTTAATAATTAAAATGACATATTATGTTAATAATGGATCATATTTAATATTTAAACATAATAATGAGTTGATTTAGATTATTTTCAATGCTTTGATGGTATGATAATACATGTCGCATCATGTGTCCAATATGGGGGCCAATGTCTGAAAAATACTGATTTTTAGCAATTGTATGGGTGTACGAGTAGTATATGAAAATGTCCATTTAATCTGACAGCAGAGAGTCAAATTTTGGCAAGGTCAGTTCAAGGTCCATGCAAAGTGTTGTAATGGCTTGCAGTTATCTATAGGGGTCCATAAGCATCAGAATCAGCGTCAAAAAGTACTTATGGCCTAGAGATTAGGTAATACATAACACTAAGGAGGTTAAAAACCAGAGGATATATTCCAATAATGTAATAATTATGTCTCTATCATAATCTCTACCCGCCACCGCCGCCAACACGACACACACTCTCTCTGTCGTTAATTTTCTCTCTCTCTCTCTTTTACTTTTCACATTACACCCCTCCTCCAAGTGAAATGAAACCAAAAATGATGGAAATGGTAAACATACAGATGTATATATGCATACATTCAAGATCAAATGGGCCTAGAAGAAAAATAGGCCCTATTAACCAATTCATCCGCACATAATTACTGAATAAATATGAATATGAATATGTAAACTTTTGAAAACCTCAAAATCAAAACAAAAATTATCCCATTGTTCACGTGATGTGACCCCCCCCCTATATATAGATATGGGGAGGGGAGAGGTTGCATAATATGCATTGATGTATACACACCTTCTCCATCACACCCTCCTCCATTACAACACTCTTCTCATTACCCTCCTTCCTCACACCCTTCTGCCTCACACCCTTCTCCCTCATACCCTCCTCCCTTACACCCTCCTTCCTCACATAACTTCCCTCACACCCTCCTCCTTCACACTCTTCTCCCTCACACCATACTCCTCCCTCACAACACTCCCCCTTACCCTCCTTCCTCACACCCTCCTCCCTCACATCTTTCTCACTCACACCATCCTTCCTCACACCCTTCCCCCTCAGACCCTCCACCCTCAAATGCTCCTCCCTCACATTCTCCCTCCTCACACCCTTATCCCTCATACCCTCCTCCCACACACCCTTCTTCCTCACACCTTTCCCCCTCACACCCTCGTCCTTCAAACCCTTCTTCCTCACACCCTTTTTGATTACACCCTTCTCCCTCACATCCTTCTCCCTCATTCGTCCTCCCTCACACCGTCCTTCCTCACACCCTTCTCCCTCATACCCTCCTCCCTCACACCCATCTGCCTCACATCCTTCTCCCTCAGACCCTCCTCCCTCAAACCCTCCTTCCTCATACCCTCTTCCCTCACACCCTTCACCCTCACACCCTTTTCCCTCACACCGTCCTCCCTCAAACCCTCCTTCCTCACACCCTGCTCCCTCACACACCTTTTTCTCTCACACCGTTATCCCTCAAACCCTCCTCCTTCACACCCTTGTTTTTCTTACCCTCCTCCCTCAGACCATCCTCCAACACACCCATACATGTGTATGTATATGCAAATATAGTCAAGATTGAATGGGATTAGTAGAATAGATATGAATGTTAATATGTACATAGATACTTCTAAATGTAAACTTGAAAAATGACAAAAATGATTATGAAATCGATTCCAGAGTTATACACAATATCCACGTGATGCGACAACCACTCCCCCTTTCATGTCAATATGTCCAATAGGAAATTATATTATATGTGCAGGTATAGAGATCAAAACAATGTATTTTGTGAAGCATTCACTTTTCTGCAACTGGGAGGATATATAAAGGTACTGATGAAATATACTGATCGTAATAAGAAATCTATTTAAATTTTGAGCTGGAAGAAAAGTATTAAAAAGGTACTTAGAAGTCAATGTAATATTGCTAAAGTATGCATTTAAGATCAAATATATTGCAATGAAATTATTAGTTTAACTTTTAATACTACATAAAGTGACTCTCTTTTTCTGTTCATGCGATGCGACAGCCCATTTTATTATAGTTTTGGCTTTTTTATACCATTTTCCCGCATCCCAGTAAAATAAGAACGTTTGAAGCAAATGGTTCCATTCTTTGCAGAAGTATATAAATATATCTAAAGTGCAAATATGTGACAAGATTTTATAGAAATAACAATTTAAAATCTTTGACATTTTTTACCTGAACAAATCAGAATCGTCGTCAAATTGGACGTTAAGAGAACAAATACAGCTCATCATGGTTGTTAAAAGGTAGTGATAAAATACACAAAAGAGGCACAAAAGCCTTTATATAAAACATTCGAGCTTGGATATACCTTGGATATTACTCACCAGAAACACACTCTATACTAAATCCCTTGCAATGCCCCCCCCCCCCCCCCGGATTCCTTTTAGGATTTTTTCCTAAAAGCATCAGTGTCCTCACTAGCAGGAGCATTTGGTGTCCTACATAAGAGAACATGGCATGACTTTATAAAAACTATAAGGGAAATCCTAGCTCGGATACACCTGTGGGGCGCCAGATGTTACTCACCAGAAACACACTCTTTACAAAATCTCCAACATATATATTTTTCTCTTCTTTTTTTCCAATTTTTCCAATTTAAATTTTTCATTTTTTCATATCTTTTCTAATTTTTTTTTCAAAAATAAAACCCAGAAATGTCATTTGCCAGTAGTTTGTTAAGAGTACGTTGTTTGACAGTATGAAATACTTACTTTTTGGTTAATAAGTGTTAAATGATAAGTTCCGACCTGTGTACGATTGTTTTACCAAAAATGGCCAATATATTCCACAATGAATATCAACGTTCCACAATTAATATCAACATTGCCCAAAATGTATACTCTGCACTCACATGTTAATCCTCAAAAATAGAAAAGTCTATGGAAAAACGTTTTCCTCAATGATTGCTGGTTGATTGTGTTAATTTAGATCTACGAGTTAGACCCAAGGCGGTGGGGGGGGGGGGGCACCGGCAGTCCTCATTCAGGTCATTTATGTTTGGTGGGAGGGGGCGATTTTTACAAATAAAGATGTCTTTAAAATACACAAGAGCTTTTCATTTGAAGAAATAATTCTGGCAAAATAATTCTGGCACAATTTTGCTTGTTAAAATTAAAGATTTAAGTTGCCAGAGATGAGATGAATGTTACTGGTTATTAAAAGAAAACGGAAAAAGCTGGTTTAGAATAATGAACCAACATTGTCATAGCCATCATATATATATGGGTCCGGGGGCATGGTCCCCTAGGAATTTCTTTTAGAAAATGAGTGCCAGTTAAGCACATTCTACGTACAGGGCTCTGATCTAAAATTACTGATGCACTTTAAAAATTACTGATTTTAAGGCCCTTAAAACCCACAATCAAAATGACTGACTGACCCTGCCTTGAACTGCCCTTAATTGAGTAGGAGAAATATGGATCTCCATTCAGGGTTCTCCTCAGAAATATATGAGAGTGTAGTGGGTCCAAGCTACCATCCCCAGGATTTCTTTTAGTATATTCAGTATTGTTTTAATGCATTCTGCTGGTTTTCAGGTCCATTAGGACGATCGTTTAAGGTTCAGAAGGTACATAATATCAAACTATTTCCAGTTACATTAAAGATACTACTAGGGTTCAATGATTCTTAAATACCATAATATAGGGTTTCCGGAGAATAAAAACAAGGGAAAAGTCTGGAGTGAAATAAAATGATAATAGTATAATGTACATCAGCTGAAGTTGCATGAATTTTATATCGTGTACTAAATCAGTAGTGGGAAAAATAAATTGATACAGTGATGAATCATAACTTCATACTGCAATTAGGAGAATTATAATCGTTTGCTCTATTCTTAAATGTTCCCCAAAAAGGATATAACATACAATTCACTTCAACACCTTATTCTGAGAATTTGCAGGGAAAATGTGTATTTGTTTCCCTATTTGACATGCGATTTAAACGCAAGAGATGTTTTGTGTAGTGTAGGAGTAATTACTGAAATGCATTGATGAATTCAAGATTAGGACAGACTATTGGAATAAAATATTATATGGTTTATTGACATGTCAACAGTGAAATATGTTTAATTAGTCTATGGGACAGAATTTCAGAGTTGTGAAATTAAAAAAATAATCATTTATAGTCTATTGCACTCATGAATACGTTTTACCTTGCTCTGATATATCCAGGAAGCGTGCAGACCCAGGAGTTCTGCATTCACATATTATAGAAATAAATTGCAGATGCAAGATATATTTTCATGATTAATTTGAATCATTAAATTGCCTATTGCCTATTTCCCCATTCTCCTCAATCATCATGAGGAGTATGGGGGGATTAAAGTAAACCTAAAATGTGATGGAACAATGTAAGCGTTTATATGCGTGTGCACTTCTATATTCCCCTATAGCCAAGTGGTTAAAGCTTTTGACTTTCTAGCAGGATTGTGAGTTCGAGCCTCAGAGCAGACAGCCTTTTTACATTTGTCTCATTTTCGAGTCATTTTATTCTTTAATTTCACTAATATCTTCACATCTGGGGCTCAGTTTTCTTTTAAACTCACACATATGTACTTGTTGATACAATTCCCTTTCGATTTGTCAAAGAATTAGAGAGGCTAAGATTTTTTTTGTTTTTTTAAAAAAACATTTTATTCAGTATGTCAACAAAGAACCGTTCTCTCATTCGGGGTCGATAACATCATTTGTTTACAGCGTACCCTCTTCTCTTCATTGTGTGTATTTCTGAAAAGTGAGATTCATTTTGAGTTTTGAAAAACAATGATAGGCATGTCCCATAAGGCAAGGTTTCCATATCCGGAGTATAGCTACCGCGACTAATATATTTCATAGTCTGGTTCATTCCATAGACCCATTTACCTAGAGATACTTTGAGAGTTAATACAGAGTGTAATATATAATTTTCTAACTCATTTCATGTTATTTTACAACGGAGCGTTCACATGGATTTGATATACATGATGAAGTTATACATTTATTTGCTTAAGCTTTTGATATCTGCATAGACTTTCCTCCATGCGTTTGAATATTCTTTGCTTTTTGTTAACATTTTGTTCTCGTATAGTATAGTTATACATTTTTTTCTAACTCGTTTATCGCGTGTTTAAACGCGATTTGACCCTGATGGAAGAGTTTTTGTCTATGTATAAAGAACTTTATATTTAGTATTATCCAATTCACTATTTTTGAACTTGTGTCATTTATGGTGATACCAAACATGATGTCTACAGTTCTGAATTGCACCTTTCCACTTTTTGTTTCAAAGGGGGGGTTTGCCACTTCTGGCTGAGTTTAGATGGCCCATTGAGCACACCTCTGATAAAATTCTCACCCATAACTTATTCGTTTCTGGGCATTCCATGAAGAAGTGATTTATACTGTCTCTTTCTTGGCAATATGAGCACATACGAGTAGCTGCTTTTTGCATATTTTTCAAGACATCGTTACAGGTTAATGACCTGTGCAGAATTCTGTATTGATGACCTGTGCAGAATTCTGTCTAACAAAAGTTTTTTTCCATATATAGGTAGACGAAGCTTGTAACACCTAACCTGCACGACTGCTGAATGATAATCTGGTGTACCAGAGCTCTTTTTATACCCTGCTTTTGGGTTTGGATTTCCCGCCAGATCTCCGATCCCTGGGTCATGTGACCTCGATCCAGTCCATTCGTTTCCAGTGCCTGGGTTTGGTGTACCTGTGCCTGGGAATTTGTGGTGTTTAGACTTGCACTAGACTTGCACTAGACTCTAGTCTTATTGCATAGAGTTGGCAGGGAAGGGGCAGGGGTTGTTGTGGGGTTGGGTAGTTGGAGGGAGGGTGGGGTTATCTGTCTAGTATTTTTTATTTTTTATTCAGATTCAGATTCAGATTCTCAGATATGGCAAAAAAAAAATTTTGACGTGGCTTTATGATTTGAGGTGTTTGGCTCAAAAATTTTTTTTTGCCATATCTGAGAATCTGGACCAGACTCGCACATTATGTAACAGCTCTCATCCAGTATCCAAAGAGGGTAAAAGAATTAAAAAAGTTTTTTTCCAGTCAATCTCGCTAAACTGTGAGTCATTTAATGCTAAGATTTTTTGCCATTTGTCAAGTTTTTCATATTTAGTCTTTCTTTTCATGACCAGAGCGTTGTATATTTCTTTGGCACTAGCCTTAGAAATGTCAACCGTATTCTGGCCAATTATTATGTTTATGGAGTCATTGTTTGGTGTGCTTACTTCACCACGTAGAATACGCCCCTATTCCACTGGGAATGCTTTTACAAGGTCGTTTCTCGTGGAGAGAAGAGAATCAATCCCATACTCTTTTTTCAATTCTAACACTGACATAATTTTACCTTTCTCATTTAGGAGATCACCTTAGGACTGTGATTCCTCTGTTCCGCCAGTTTTCGTATGAGAACATTTGGCCCTTACATTTGATGAGCCTATTACACCATATTCTCTCTTTCACCATTTGCGCAGCACAGGTTTGAGCTATAATAGTACTTATTCCAGGTATCGAAGATATCCTTGTAAAAATGGTTGAGGTTTTCTTTAGGTTTGAATCTACTTAATATAATACTTTCCATGTTTCGTCCCAAGTCTGTTTCAATTGCACCATATTGGTTGCTATTTTTATTGTCTAATAGTCATTGGATCCATTTTTTTTCTGTTAGTTTCAATGATTTCTTTTATATGTTTAAGGTTTAGTCCGACATTTTCAATTTTTTGGACCAAGTCTGTACTAATTTTGTTGTGCGGGCTTTTCCATATGAATTTCATTATTGAGTCCTCAATTTGTTTTTGCCATTTTTCTGTAATTGGTACGCAGGATGGGGTGTGTTGAAACAGCGGAAGGACGAACACATTCACAACTAAGACTCTGCCTTTTATAGTTAAGGGTCTCTTGTTCCACTCATTGAAAACATTTTGCATCTTTAACATAGGATTACTGACATTTACGTTAGTCAACATTTTTTCATTGCGGGGGTACATCAGGGTCACCCCCAGGACCTTTATCTGGTTCTCCCAGTTAAACTGTAGCACATCTCTATTTGTTAGGGTTAGGTCCCCAATATTGAAACCCTTTGTCTTTTTAGGGTTAAGTTTGAGCCCGGAGGCAAGGTAAAAATCATCTAACAATCTAAGGGTTTTAACAAGAGAGAATTCATCTGATAGAGTGCCGGTGAGATCATCTGCAAATTGAACAATCTTTGACTCTTTTTCTCCTAGTTTTATGCCTTTAATATTCTCGTCGTCTTTAATACCTTGAGCTAGCTTCTCCACGACAATGGTGAACAAAATCGAAGATATGGGGTCCCCCTGTTTCACTCCCCTCCTGATATCAAACCAGTTTGAGGTGAAACCGTTATTGCTAAAAGTGGCTTTAGAGCCCTCTAATAGAGTTTTATCCATGATCTATATCTTTCATTTATGTTATAAGACTTCAGTGCTCCATCCAAGAAGGACCAACTCATGGAATCATAGGTTTTCGTGAAATCAAAAGATCGACACTACCAATCCATTTCTCTTATGTTTTTCTAAGAAAGATATCATGTCATCTATTTTTCTAATAGCGGTTCCTATGAATCGTCCTTTTACGAACCCAAATTGGTCCTCACTGATCATGTTGTGTAAATAATACTCTAATCTGGTGGATATTGATTTGGACATGATCTTATAGTCTACATTGAGTAGTGTGATGGGTCTCCAGTTCCCCAATTTATTTAAGTCTTGGTCCTTCTTGGGTAGAACACTGATCACTCCCCGATTCTGGGTTTCAGAGAGTTTCCTCACAGTCAAGCAAAATTCAAACATAGACATAAATATTTGATTAATAGCATACCAGAAAAATCTGCGCGGGGAAAATTCTTTGAATAATCTCTTGGTTAAAAGGCACTTATGATCCTATTTGATCGTTCATGTAAAGTCTCTGATTACTTATAAGTATAAATACTTTAAGTGAGTTTGTATGCAGTCCGGAATCTGAAAGAAAAAAGATTATTAGCGAGGGAGCTGGTCCCAACGATCTTTTCACTTTCCCTGATGAACCGGAAGTCCATAATTTTATTCCCTCTTGGTATTCCAGACAAATGTTGAAAAAAGCTATTCCCCTAGAGTGGGTGAGATGCATAAAAAGAGAGAATGGAGCTCAGATCTAAGAATCGATCAAGTTTTTTATTGGAGAAACGGAATGCATGTTCAGCCAAAATGATTTATTCTCAGTTAATTTTGAAAGTAACCCCTAAATGGGACAAGCTGGAAAAATGGCAGCTTAGAACTCGGTCTAACCAAACAACAGTTTGATGTAATCAATTGGAAAGAAATATTCAGTAGCCCATACAAATACTCCACTGAATCTAGAATTCATATCTTCCAATACAAGGAATTGCATGGAGTATTGGCGTGTAACAAGTACTTGAAGCAGATTGATATAAGAAAAAATGATCTCCAGTGCTAATCCTTAGCTTTAATACATGTAGGGTGAAACAACTAAATTAGTTAATCATTAAAGTTCTCATTTAGATTCTATAATTATTGTGAAATAAAGTCATTTAAAAATATCATTTTTACATGTATGTTCTTTTTGTCCTGAAAGGGACGATATCGTTCATTTCTTAGTGAAATGCCATAAGACAAAAATGTTGTGGCAGGGTATCTTAAGATGGATGGACATATGATAGTGGCTATATACCTCAACAAAAATGCAAATGGCAGAATTATCCTTAACAGGAGGGGAAATGAAATTGTCATTAAGCCAATAAATATTATTTTCGGTATTGAGATCACAAACCATTGTTCGAAGGTAATTAATTGGATATTCCTGCAAGGTAAATCATGTATATATATAGGCAAAACTTTTCGCCAAAGGAATGGTAGATATTCTCTCCGCTATGTACGAGCTAAAAATGAGATGTAATGTGGTGATCCACTCTTTTAAATTTAAAGATACCCGCAAGGAGGAAGAAGTGCTGTGGAAACGGCTGGCAGGAGACATTGTTGAAAATATTGAAAGTTTAAAATGATATGTGTGATAAGATTTATTAACCGATTTGTAATCATGATTCTTTTTAAATCGAATTGAACATGTTAAGCATAGTATAAGTATCGATAAATGTAGATGTAAATGACATTGATTCGCTTTAGTGTTTTGATGCTTTTCTTCTTATGTCCGTATATTATTAACCATGTGCTTAGAATTGTATAAGCCTCGAAGGCAGGTATCAGAAATAAAGTCTGTTGTAAAAACAAAAAAAGAGTGCTACTACAATAATGATATAGTAGCTTTTATTTGGCCCTTTTCTAATATAGAAAACAGCCCCATAAGGGCTAGGCGATTGTGTAGAAGACCGATTAGATAGATCGTCTTGAAATAGTTTGAGGATATTGAGTGTTTTGTAATCTGATCTTGATTGTATCGATTGAGTGCGTGTAAGGATGGGAAGAATTTGATTTGATAGGATTGAAGTGCTTGGTAATCTATTTTTTTTATATTTGTATATGTGGTATACATCAACCACTGCGTAAATACTGCGTAAGATTCTTATTGTTTAGAACTAGTCCACATAATAGGTGGCGACGCGAGAATACATCCACATGGTGGACATGCGTATTTTGTTAACAAATTTAAATGCACGGCCAATTATGTAATAAAAAGAGTAGAAAGTATTTCCACTCCTTGTTCTCTGTTCCACCGCGCTAGAACATAAGCTTATGCCACCTAGGTTCACTTCATATGGATAAATCAAAAGTATTATTCTTTTATTATATTCGTCCCTTGCTTCCCGTAGCAACTGGTGCTCACATGCATACCTAGCTTTACCTGGAACGCTGTCCCTGCATCATAGTCCACATGACTCAGCATCTCACCCTGTTCTCATTCACCTTATTTGGTATCAATTGCTAATAAAATAGTTCATGCCGGTCACCACACCTTCGTCCCGGTCATACCTGGCAGTCGTCACAGTGGAATTTTTCCATATCCATGTTCAATTGCCCCTTCATTCCACACGCTTGTTTTTATAATGGCACCGGGCTAAGATCGGCCAACTGTATTGGCACACTACAATCAGTTATTACGGTATTGAAGTTAGAACTGGACAATTCCATCAAGGAAAATCCAACTCCATGCGCCGGCCGGCTTAATTCTATGAATAAACGGTGGGAAGGGGATACATGGGATGGGGGGAGACTGGCTTCTCGGCCAATGGTCTAAGCGGGTATTAATGATTGACACATGCATGGGCGTGGCCACGTTTACAGTGCTCATACGGGAAGGCAGTCGCTCAATTCCAGACTTGGTGCATAGCTGCCTTCGATTGCAGACGATAACATATAGCCATATAGGAGCGCGCTCTCGGATTTACTTCGAAGAAAGGAATTGTTTCTTGTGAAATAACCCCTGCGCCGCAAGTTCCTCGGTCTGTCACCTTGCCTCATTTGCCGTAGTTTCATTCCCATAAAAAACTTACCTCTTGAAGGTGAGATACACGGCAATTAACAACACATTAGCTGTTTAAATTAAGCCGGTGAAGCAGTTCTCGTGGTTGCCATCGCCGTGACTGGATAGGTGCAGGCAGAGCCAGTTGTTGGATCTACAATCACTACAGCGGTAGGGACAGGTAAAGCGCTCACATCATAGGTACAAGTTCAATCAACCACACCCGGATCCATACATTCTATTTAATATCGTCACTCGGGAAGGAGAAAGCATGAACCCTGCTGAAGTTGTGATGGTTAACGGCGGGGAGACAAAGGTCTCCATTGTCTGCCAGCAGAAACCTGTCGCTGCAGCAGCGATTGACGCTTCTAGTACTACAACGGACGATAGCGACGCTTCCACGCCGAAACGCGAAACATGGGCGAGAAAGATCGACTTCCTTCTTGCCTGTATCGGTTTCTCTGTGGGTCTAGGGAACGTTTGGCGATTCCCTTATTTGTGCTACAAAAATGGTGGAGGTAGGTGTAGAAATTTATTTTTTTCACAAAGATTAATTATTTTCTTGAGTACTTGCTTTTCGCCACAGTGAGTAGTTGTGTTTCCTAAAAGAAACTATTCCAACATGGTTACCGGCACTCGCCATTATTCTTTCTCCACGTGTTTTGGCATAGTAAACGACTTAAAAAACTACAATAAGCCTACGCGATATCATATGAACAAAGTGATGTATGATTGGTTTGAGGCACAAAACATTGGGTAACATATTGTTTGGTGGTTCATTGGGCTGTATCCAGACCTTTTATTACAGACTGAAATATGCCGGGTGGGTGGGGGTAAGAGGGGCGGGGAGGGCGAGGCTCGTGGTGGAAATCTATTGTGTCGTGCGAACTGGGGCAGGCGCCCTGCCACACTCTAAAACAGACTTATTATTATTCATAGTCAGGAGCTGAGACGCTGTTCTCTTGCCAAGCCCAAGGTATGTGGGAGAAGGCAGTATGTGCACCCAAGAACTTTGATTAAATCTCGAATTGATACCTTGGAGTAACATCATATTGCTCCAAGATGCAACAAAACGTCTACTATTTGATTTATTGGTGATCACCACTTGGAATGCAGTTTCTGTTTTTGTTTCAGGATGATAATATGATATATTATTGTCTGCTAAAGTTAAATATCCACTCTTGAATAACAAGTATTACATAATTGGTACTCCTTTAAACAGAGTACAAGATTATAACTTATATCTACTTATGGAGAATGCTTTCTATACGTGAGTTGACTGGACAGCAATATATAAATAAGTGTTCCTATCCGGCAGTCGGTAAGTCCGTAATTTAATG
This sequence comes from Sthenelais limicola, assembly GCA_942159475.1. Taxonomy (NCBI): domain Eukaryota; kingdom Metazoa; phylum Annelida; class Polychaeta; order Phyllodocida; family Sigalionidae; genus Sthenelais; species Sthenelais limicola. The sequence goes on along the minus strand of OW804095.1, from coordinate 53,470,126 downwards.
GTGAATGAAGACACATATTAATAGATTTGGTGATTAATGCGGTGATGAATTTGAAATAGAATATGTAAGCTATAAGTGTCATTCTTCAATTTCCAAAATTGCACTACTATTTTAGTTCCTGTGTGTTGCGAGGAAATTGGGGATTCGGGAGGTTGAATCAATATGGCCGGATGGGAGAGGGAGGGAGGGAGGAGTGTGTGTGTTGGGGGCGGGGGGGGGGGGGCGTTTTCTATCGAATGGAGCTAAGGGCAGGGGGGCGGGAGGCTGGGCGGGCGGGAGTTCCTTCCCCACCCAGCAAGGCTTGGCTAGAACAAATAACAGCTGTACTGCCAGGGGCCGATGAGTCACCGCTAACTGGTCGAAACAAACGCTAATGTAGTAATGAAAATGTTTTCATTTAAACATCGGCTTAAAATTGGGGAGGAGGATACAACCCTTTTAACTGCATGTAACATTGTCTGCTTATTACATACCGTACGGTAGCCAACCATTCCTTACCAGTTATATTCGTTGCTTACCTGGAGCAGTATTAGATGGAGACTGAGTCTAGCCGATTCATTACATAACATAGACACAATTACCGCTCCATTATTATGTAACATATATTATACATCAATCTATCTACTGACTTAATCAAATTCATATGAGTTTTCGTAACCGTATTTGTTTTGACGAGTGTCAAACTTTCAAGAGGATACAGCTGTCTGGAGGCTATGAATATTTGCAGTGGCTTGCAGTGCATGGCAATCCACATGTCAACTATTTTCACCCGATCATAATAGTTGAACGGGACAAAGACCAAACTTGCTGTTTTGGAGAACGTACGTTTTGGAGTCACGCAATTACTACATGGAAAGTGGCTTATGGATTCGCTGCGGATGACGTAAATGAGAATGTCCAATTATTTCTTTGGTTACACGCCAGACCAATATTTGTTACCTTTAATTAGGCCATGTTTTGGTTTGTTTTGGAAGTTGCGCCACTGCTATGTTCGCACAAACACAAGAGTTTCATCTGATTGAAATATGTCCATCACGCGTGTTACTAGTATACCGATATATAATTCATAGACTTCACGCGCCTAACCGGCAGGAGGTGCATGTGGATACTCACACGTAAAATTAATGTAATTAAAAAATGAAAATGAAAATCGGCGAAAGAGCAGCAGAAAATGTGCACCAGAAGCCGGGCTGAGAAGGAGGCAGAATTACAAAATTTGATGAAGCCCTTTGCTCCTCAGTCAGAAAGTAAGACTCTTTTACTGCTACGCAAATGCTAGGTAGATCTTCCCTACGTACATATGTTATGGGTTCTGTCAGAAATATGCATGGCGGCTCAATGTCCGACGCGTGTGACCATCTGTGTTGTCCTTTTAGGCTACTTATTACCAAAGTTTGATTACTTTTACTCTACAGTCTAGGCCTCTCAGATCAGATAAGAATGGTATGTCAGTGATTGGACGCCTACTGCGGTTATGGCTTAAATTCAGGGGAAATAATCCTAATAAGAGACAGCTTTAGGCTTTCTCTACACCTGTTCACCTAATCCCATCCTGTTCCTTATTTTGGCGCTGCGCCGTGAACTTGTGCCATAATTGCTAATTAAATATTCCCCATATTATACCAATCTCAACTTCTTAGAGAACCTCTCTGCTGAAGAGTCGCCTGTTGGCTTAGAGGGACCCTTCCCACTGGTCGTTTATCACCCCCACCCCGCCAAATCATGGTGCTGAAAATGAACGGGTGTGTACTTATTGGTTGAACTTTGGCCTCTAAGGGTGTAGAGCATTTGTTAAATATAACTCTGCTCCCAATCAAGGGTGTGACCTTTGGTGCCTTGCTTTTTAACACCGGCTCAGTGTAAGCATTATGTCAGATGGTGGGAGGGGAGTACTTACAGCCCGAAGATCGGCAAACTCATGATACGGGTCAATAATAACATACATATATGAGTCAATAATTAGTGATCAACGACCTGTTTTGTGGTTTGTTGGAGGTGCAATAGCAAGAAAACGCAATAGTGACTAGTTTGTTAAAACAGGTAAACTAGAGACTTTGTCCATCAAAATGCGACGGGGCCACTTCTTTCATGCTAAACATTGTCAATGAGAAAGATTCATTTCCATGCATGAAGTATAAGAACGGTATGCCAAAAAAAGTTGTTTTTGTCAATATTGTTTGTGCTAATTTGAGCCACAGCAAATCAGAAGCATTATTGAGCAATGCTCCTCTCATGGCTATCACTTGGTAAATTCCAACCAATCAGAAGCTCAATTTGCCATCAATTGCCCAAGTAAATACCCCACGTGTCAATTTAAGGGGTGAGCAAGGTGATTTAAATGGTGGATACTTTCATCAGTACAAATTTTCAAGGGCCAATTTAACTACATTATGGAATGAATACACACAAAGTAATAGTAAGAATAGTTGCATCTTTCAGTTTCACGGCCCATACATACTTTAGTACTTGCGACAGGACCAATGCATTAATGCTAAGAAAATATTAATGGCAAAGTTTTAATTACAGGCATGAAGTAGAACGGTGTGCACAAAAAGAGATATGTTCCATCGATATTGGTTGTCCCAATTTCATGTGCAAATCAGAAGCGTTATTGAGGTGTTCTCCAGAGATGGCAATCAACTGTGGTGAATTTAAACCATTCAGATATTTAACTGGCTGCACAGCGCATATTTGACTATACACAGCATGTGGTTTGTTTTACTTGACCTTTTGCCAGTATTTTAAATTGCATACTGGCGAGAGAAACTTGTCTTTTAATCCTGTCTCCTCTACACCTTTTGTACAAAGGAGAGAGACCAACCATGCCCTATTAGTATGGAGCAATACTTTTAATGTGGCTAGATATAACTGAACGTATTTACGGTTGAATCTATAAGGTGCATTAAACATTTCTTCATTTTCACCTGTTCAATTATTTTGCCATGTAAAATCATGTGGCTCGATGTAGGAACTATACTTTTCAACTCCACGGCATGGAGCGATGGGGTCCGCGGTTCCTTGCTGATAATTATAGGGATGTGATATTTATAGATTTGTTCTTCAAACTATAAGCTAAACCTTACCGTATAGAAAAACCTTTAGGCAAATAATATGAATGCAGCACCGGTAGGGGAATGTACCTGTTTTCCATAGGTTCTTTGGTTACACAACGATTGAAATAAAATCAAGCATAGGAAATGGGTAAATTGGGAAATATCAGCACCCCGCTCAGTGTGCCACTTGCATCATGAACAAACCATGAATCCTAGTCATAATCTGCACTTCAAAATGGATCGGGTTAGTCAAACAAATATGATACGCTTAGACTATCTTGCACTAAATGGGCAAATATTTACAATTATTGTGGTTAAACGTAAGGCGTTGAGTAGACAACCGGACAGAATGACAAATTTGCCATTTTTATTAGGTCACTGGCATGGAAAAACGTATGGATTAACTTCTGGTTAAATGAATCCGATTAGATTATGAGCAAAGTCATATTTTGCAGTACTTTAAACTTGTATGTGGTATTAAATTTGGATCAGAAAACCGTAAACTGTTAAACTGTTTAATGTTATTTGGGTGGATCGTTTTAATTAATTGTTCATTCATATATGATATACACATATAGTATATCATATATTAATGAGACATTTGTGCGAATAACTTAGTGGTCATTCTGGTAGACAGTAGCCTGTGGGGTAATAAAGGTAAGAATTATTAATCCTCTAGATTAATTCTCTGGGTCTCCCACGTCCACGTGCTCTTCTGGTTCTTTGTAGGTTCTGTGGGTGGTATTTGAGCTTTGGAAATAGCGTTGGATTGCGTCTCTTAGTATAGGGATTAACATCCGTCAGTATTTGAATTGACAGTGTGTTACAGACCGACTTAGCATCAGTTACCAATATGGACACAACCTCGTTTTGTTGGTGTTTTTTATGCAAAAGATAATAGGAAAGGGAAATACATTAGGAAGTTGGGTGCTTTAAATGTGGGTTATAGGGCCCATCCATCCTACTTTTGATTAGGCTACACGACGCTATATGTGACAGCGAGAGAACGATAACAAATTGATAACAATTTATCATACAAATAATAACAGAACAGTAAGAGTAGTGTTATTAAGAGTAGGCTTATTTAACCATGGCGGAGGGTGAGAAAGAGGGAAAGCTATGAGCCATGGGCTGTTGGATCATTACAGCAACCAGCAACTCCGTTCTCCCACACCAGATAGCGCGCCACTAGCAGCACGCACAGTATGCCGTAGTGGAAAATTCCACTAACGCTTTTTCATTTTCTATTACCGCACCACTTCGAATAGCTTCCCGTTAGCCTTGAATTATTGATTTATGATCTACAATCTACAAGAATACGTAGATATATATGTCCATACCCATAAGATAGTAACTGACATAACGAAGAAATAGAGACTAATGTTGTGAAGCGCTTTGTAATTTTCATCGCTAGCAATTGGTATAACGTAATCTTGAAATGAGAAAAAGCATGCCGCTGCAGCCGCAGTATAATCGATCTTAAACAAAACATAAAGATAGGGGTTCAGAAATGTTTTGTGAGGTGTTATTTCACGACTTCTCATGTTCAACTCCTGAGTAGGAAAAACCTAGATGTATATGTGTGGTTCTACTTCTACCAACGAAGTGAAGTGAAGTAGGCTATATATACTCATTGGTTCTAACTTTTAGTAAGTTTTACCATACTTCTATGTTTCTACTAAAAGCGGACGGCGTTGGAGGGTTGTAAAGATGTCACAGACTGGTCACTAAAATAAGTATGCAATTGTTTTGTTTGGATTTCAATTGCTAAATTTATACTAAAACGGATCTTTTGAAATAAAATGGGAAATTATTATTTGACTTTAAAAAGATGATTTATTACTAGCCCAAGCCTACCCCAAATGTTCTCTCGGTAAGCCAGGGAGGTCTATCTCATCCACCAGTTGTCCGGCTTCCAAAGTCACTGGACGTGGATCATATTGAGGGGAAGTTTGCGGATGATACGTAGATAGCGATCAATCGCTGTCGTCATGGAAAATGGAAACTGCTACCATTTTATGGACAAATCTCAATGCCAGAAGCGGATATGAAGCAAAGCAAACTGCATTGTGTTTCAGTTTCAGAAGACTTATTATCGATGAGAGAGAGAGAGAGTGAGATAAGAGGTGGTGGTGGAGGAGGGGGGGGGGGGGCAGAAAGAGAGAGAGAGGTGTGTGTGTGTGGGGGGGGGGGGGGGGGGGGGGGGAGGAGAGGCGCGGCTACAGCTGATGAGCATATGCGGTCTTTACACACCTGGAAGGATCGACTGCCAACCCACATCATGTTTGAGCTACCCCGCTTCAAGGTTCCAGCCGCCCCCCTTAAAATAGGAGCGTGTACATACATTATGCAAATGATGATGATGATGATGTCATCAGAATATATATATAATAATATATATATCCTGTATAATCACCTTGGTGATGCACCGTACGTGGGCAGTGAACATAAAGAAACGTGGACCTCATGTTCCCTATAGATCTATTGAGTTACAACGGCAGATTATTGGAGATGGACCTAAAACGCATATATTTTGTTGCGATTCATGTAAAAACTAGAGGGTTTTTTCCCCAGCGGGAACTGGGAAGTATTGCGATTCTAAATAGTTTATGCGAAAGTTCTTATTCTTATATGCCTTAGCCTATCTTTCATACACATGTTCTTCCGACGCGGGCGCGCAAGTCCCTTGAAGCGTCAACGGGGTTTGCTGAAGTCAAAGAGGCAATCGGCCATCAAATAAAAATTTGTTTCTTGTTGTGTCTGGTTCATACAAGGCAAAAGGGGCGACAGACTTGTCGTGCGAATACACACGCGACAGACTTGTCGTGCGAATACACACGATTGATTTACCTGTAAATAAAATGTTATGTGCGATCAAATGCCAACAAAAATGCGAATACAACAGAGTGTATATGGTCATCTAAGCTCATCGCACGACAAAAGCTTATATATAATATAGTAATAAACTGACATCGTCGTAGTATACCCAGCAATAAGGCAATTGAGGGGCTGCGTGGACTGTTTAGCGGTCGATTGCATACACCAAACGTAATTTATCAATGTTCTGGTCGGAACTGGTCCTGGGAACTGGTTCAGTCAGCAGACAACATAATCAGGGGAGTGGGCAGGGCTCCGGGATGCCAGAAGAACATCGAGCGATGTAGAATTGTGTGCAAGTCTTGGGTTTTTATTGTTATAAAACGAAAGTCAACACTATTGGCATCTGCGTGGGAAAAATCATCGGCAAGCTGCAGGGGTATAGGCTGGGGCCATGTAGGCTGCAATGGAACATTCACATGAACACTTGCTTGTGAGACATCAATCAAATGATATTGATTTTTTATCGTTTGATATACGTAGGGTCTTGGTGATATCATTCGGATCGTTTTACTCATTCTCTATCAGGATGTTTACACAAGGCGAACAGTTTTATTTTACCATATCTAGGATAGGACAACAATGAGACGCATATTTTGTCTAATCTTTGGTTGGTTACAGGTTTGTCGTCCCTCCCTCCCTCATGACAACCAGTCGGAAGGTCACTGACTCCAAGATATCCGGGCAAGATATAACAGCGTAGGACTACCCTTATGTTCCACGAATATAACTTCCCCATTGGTTGCACCAATTAAATTCCGAATGTTTATGACTTATCCCCTGGACAGATCTGCATTGAGTCAGACGCACATGATTGGCCAGCTGCTCACAAACAATATGTGACCGCGAAGAACATGAAGGTTCACATTAATTCAGCGCACGTGCCATCTGTCATTACTTAGCTAGTATTTTCATGGCGCGCTTGCCATATTTTGACATTGCAAACGTTTCCAAGTAGTCTAGGCTCAAAGTTGAGTCCCTTCAAATTGAGGGATAGCCTCAAAGTTGAGAGAGTCCCCATCATACTGCAACATGCCATTAGGACTGTAAAATACCATTATGATCCCATGAGGACGCCAACTCCTGGGCCAGAAAAGCCATTAGCGCAGTAGGCGTCCAATCACTGACATACCATTCTTATCTGGTCTGAGAAGCTCTGAGCCTAAACTATTTTTTTCCTTTAGAACTAGAAGATAATTTCAAAAACAACTGAAAGCTATATTCTTAGCTAAGACAAATATCCATAAAAATATCATTTTCCCTGCAGTTTTAGATAAGTATGTCTTAATGGGAAAGGACCCGTATCATCTGAGTGTCTTAATGAAACTTCAGTTCGCTACAGTCAGTCAGCTACACACTTGGGATCTTAAGTACTTTTGAAATAAATCGCTATTCAAGTGGTCGTACAGGCAAGGTGAACAATGCTCCGTCTACCTATTAAATCGACATAATAAATTTCTTTTTCCGCAAAGTTCTCTATATACTGACCACTTTTACTGCCTATGCGGGATTTACACCACAATTTCCGACCGCCAACCACAATTTCCTACCGCCAACCAATATGAGCTTCCCCTAGTCTCGTTGGACAAACTTAGCATTCTGATTAATTATTTCTGGTAGATGCGTCTGTATTCATTGAAAATCGGTAGAATTCGAAATGTACACGATATAAACATTCAGATGTACGTGCTCCGACACATTGTCCGCTCACGGCCTAATCATAGAATAAAAACACATTTATTTATAAACATGAAAACGTGATGGTATCAATTGTACTGATGCATGGTACTGTTGGGAGACCCTACAGGTTAGCATACCACCAATCAATCATGCATTGGAATGGACATGGGAATTTGTTTAATGTTTCCAACAAATTGATGAACATTGGATGATGACTTGAAAAGGCCGTATTATCTATATTAACGGGGTTTTTTGCCGTAATTTTAAAAAAACAAAAAAACAATCACGACGAGCTGTCCGACCGATTGGTGGAGCAGAGCCAAAGCTTAATCCCAGATAATTATGGTTCTGGTGACTTATGGTTCTGGTAACCACATCCGTATTTGTTCTGACTCGTCTTAGATTACTTAGCTACCGGTTACATGCGCTCACGCGCGTGCATGTACCCAGAAGCTGCATCCTATAATAATCAAGGTCATGTGCTACGTGGCCCAGTTATGTCTCAACTATTATCTGTCGGTCAGATATAAACCACTCCTTCTGGGCAGGGGATGGGCTGTTTGCTTTACGTCGTATTAAATGCTTTTTTTTGCATATATATTTGGTCATATCAAGGCGAGAGAGAGGAAATTAGCAATGGTTATTGTACATGCATCTACTACAACTATAGCATAGGCAGCTACAAATGACCGTGCCTGTTTTAAAATCTTGATGGCAATTATCAATCGAGAGAATTAGACTCCTCTAAAATCTAAATTCTGTTGACATCCTTAAAACCTTTCAATGGGAAATGTGTTCCGCGAAACCAGCAACAACATCATACATCGTAAAGCCTGCATTTTTGGTTGCCATAGTGATAATGTGATCTCGGTCTTCTGGAAAGTATTTGCTGGTTGCCATGGCAACTTTCGACTCTTTGACCTTTCACCTATGGATGGCATCCACAGAGGAAGTCATTTTATATGTTATCCTCCGGTTCAAAGATAGAAAAGCGGTTGGTTGCCCATTTTACACGATTTTAGCCTTGCTTTATTCAAGCTCAAAGCCCATCGACCTTCTTCCACATTATACCCGGTGGGGTGCGACGGGGGGGGGGGGGGGGGGGGGTTAACTTATGAGCAATTCTCTACCAACAACAATGGGGAATGAGACAGACCCTGAAACATTCGAAATAAAATGTATGATGTACTTTTGGGAGTTCCTTAACAATTAATTCTAAACCTTATTTACTAGATAATCTATGCACCCCTTATAGCTACGCGATTAGACTAGCCCTCGTCCCCAAGACGGGGTTGTTTGTAGGGCCCAAGCCCAGGTCTAGTATTGTCATTGTCATGTCATGGCGTAAATCTGAGTATATCACATAATCTGTGTGATATAACATCATATTCACTGACAAATCTTAGGATATTCCACAGTCGATGGGGTAGTGACCATAACATGATTTCGTTTTTTAAAATCAAAGACTTGCGCAAGTCTACTACGCGATCTGTTTTGGAGAAAATGCTATAAGCAGGCAAATGTGTATTATGTGATATGATCAGAACTGGATGACACCCGTATTTAATCTAAACTATCAAGTATATATATGTGCAGGCCTACCGTCCACCATAAATTTGAAATATAAATACCATGTGATCATCATATTCGACAATTTTAGTCGACCCCTATATTTGTGTTTGATATTTGGACAGTTATATATTTATAGTATACCTTGAGTCTGTAACAAGAACGAATTGAAAGGAAGTGCTCTGTATACGGGTCCTGATGAGTGTCACACCCAATGCTGCAGTATGTGTCCCTCTTTTAACAGGACCCGCACAGAGTACGCGTATTGGAACAATCGAACAATATATCAGCTTAGGATATATTTTCATGAACTGACAAAACTGACTATCTATTGTGCACTACATTTATTGAAGAGCAGGAGGCTAAGGTATATTGAAGCACTGCAGACTGAGGAAGCCTGACTTACATTGAGATATTTATTTGAAACTTGAAAACTAGATTAGCATATAATATAGGTTAATGAGCGAACATTCATATCATCTGCTAGCATTGTCTAGACACGGGTTTGTATCTTAGATATACTCATTTCCGATACATTTGATTGATGGGTGGGTAAAAACGATTGTGCATTTGTGGACATTAAGCCGATTTAAGTAATAAGATTGGAATAGAAAGACTAATATGTAACCAATCTCTGTAAGCCATATTTTGGACTATACTACTAGCAATGCGACAAATAAAGATGTAATTATTATAATAGTAATTTCCATGTATAATAAGGGCCACGCATACCGGCCATATATTAATAATATTATGGCAAGAACAAACCTATTCCTGCCAGTTGAGTATCCAAATCCCACCGACCCACAACGAGCCACAACCATTAATACCAACGAGACTGGGAGTCTCTCTAGTCTCGTTGCTAATACTAATAGGATATGCCTCTTTATAGGGCCACCAGGTGTGTGGTTGTTAGTTAGCACCTGTCAGTCACCTGAGTTTTAATGAGAAAGATTAGCATAGCTAATTATGCTGCCCCCACTCCAAGTCTCATCCCCGGGGCCCCCTCGATCTGTACTTCATCGTTATTTCTTCCTCTACCTTCTTGCGATGCAATCAAAGTAGTACCTCGTTTACAAAACTGGATTTCCCTTAAATGTAATACCCACTCGTGAAACTTTGGCAGGTGGCATGGGATTCGAATCGAGGACCCTAAGAACCTTATGGTAAATCCACCGCAATCCCTCGGTGCATTATTTGTATACATGCATGTAGTTCAGGTTTTGTAGAGTTTAGGAGGTGGACAAAATGAAAAGCTCCACGACTGAGCACTCAAGTCAGTTGCCAGTAGCAAAAGCGTACGGTATTTATAACGTGAAATTGAGCCCGAAACGACCATTTGATTCATGCTTCAATCTGCAGTTGACAACAATAACCCAAACTATTAGCATATGATTATATTGCCTGATTATAAAGAAACGCAAATGAGCCATAATCAGAAAAGCATTAATCGCAATTTATGCCTGTTAATAGAGACACTTGGTTAATTATAAACATGTATAAGCCGAGGAATAAAAGGTTATGGACCGGCATTTGTAGTCTTATGTTATGTAGCCTATACATGTATGCTGGATGTTTCTGTCTTGATAGAAGCCAGAAGGCCAATATTTCACGATGGGTGGGGGGTTACTGTTGGTTCACGGTTGTAACGGTGACTTGTGTGTAACCTTTAATCTTAGGTGTAGCTGTCCCCGGCGAGATCGAATGAGATTAATGACACGTCAGCTCTGTAAAGTCAAGTTGAGTTGGGATGAGGAGAATGAGGCTTTAGGGTAGAGTGTCGTATGTGTATCGGGTAGTATGTAACAGTCCACGCTTCAAGTCTGTTAGAGAAAGTCGCGCCTGATGGTGCTAAATGATAAGGAACACGTCTAAAATGAAAGTTATGGTTTCCAAAACAATCGGCAGAAACCGTCGGCAGAAACTGTAGAGTGGAACATTGGAGGCGGAGAGGCTCACGCTCCTTAATAAAAACAAGGTAATACTGCCAGTCAGGCTAATGCGAATGTCTGGCATCAACCGTTTCATGAACACTTAAAATTACATAACTTGGCAAGTTATTCGAAATGGACACATTCATTTGGGTCATAACTTGTCAAGTTATTGGAAATTGACACATTGATTTCGGACCGGTTGTTGACCCAGACTTGTATGTGTAAACCACCTGCTAGGTTTTGAATTTATCGTACCTGACTATGTGTATTAAACTTATCAAAGACTCATTCAACATCGTTGCAGATAGAAGTAGTTGCTTCAGGTATTTATTTAGTCAGTTATCGGAATAAAATATGTTTACACATTCACTTGATTATTTCCCATTGGCAAGAAATTTGATTTTATAATATTTCAATTTTTTTTGCAAATGCCGAAGTAATTGCCATAAGATAGACCCAAGTGATCAACATCGGCATCTAAACCTGTATATGAGTGACAAATGAAGTGGAAAATGTGTAACGTAGAGCAAGTCCGGACCTGTTTAATCTAGCCATTATGTGGTGCTGTTTTAAAGAGGGTACAGGTACGTTTGTGTCAGCCAGGTGGTCTTCCGCTTGATACAGTAAAAGCAATGTTAATGATGCCTTTAAAATAGTTTCATAATACTTTTATTCTTTAATTCCATTCAAAGGTTGTGTCTGATAATTTATCCTATCTCAACGGCACCCCAACTTTGTGGGGTGCCGTTGCGAGGGGTTTTAATATGGGCCTTGTATCAGTAATTCCATTGAAATTCCAGCAACATGTATGATGTGCTGCCTTAAAGGTTTCGCGCTGATACGTTAAAGATTTGCGAGTGTTTGGTGTTACTTGCCATGACCAAATCGCCACTTTGGCGAAGCCCCACCCCTAATTAACGTACATTGGCCTTCTATTTAGAGCATTTGCAAACTGGAACTGTAGCAATACAATACAAGTCGCGGCTTGTACATTTCACACACTGTGAAAATAATGCCCCGGTACGTGTAAAATGATATTTTATATGATGTAAGAACTGTATACCTATTTATTTTATCGATCGTTAACTGTTATCATCGGGACAACAGAGAATATAAGGAAGAATATGTAAAAGTTGGTTCAATAAAATTTATTTTAAAAAAGGTTCAGGTTCAGCATTTGCACGCAACTATTTATTGCCTGGTATAATATCTCATCAAACCACGTGCCTCTCGATTGAGATGTGGCGTGACGTTAGATGCATGATAGTCTGCTGTTTCCGTGTCTGTCCTTCTGGGGCATCCATTGATTGGTAGTTGTCCGTATTGATCTGCAGGCTCACTGCTACTTAATTTGCTTTATGTTAATCACCGCCTCCCCTCATCCAACTACACCTTATTAAACGGCCTGCTCTCTCGTCATCCCAAGGCAAATATATCTCCGGAAAGTTTCAGCACCGTGAAAGATTATTTCAGAACCTGATACTTTCTTTAATACATCAATCTTGAAAAGACGATACTATTGGAAGCAGATAATGGTATTATAGATAGTAGTGAAACTGATCTCATAGTTGCATAGTTGCAAAAGATGCTCATTCACTTGCTCACCAAATACTGCACACACCCACACAAGCAAGTTGCCGTGGAAACCAATATATAATGTTACTTATGACATCATATAGTTGGCTGTCGGCCACCATAGCCCTTGCATGCTGGCCAAATGTTATATCATTTGTATCGGCGAGCATCCAACATTTTATCAATGTTAATAATATAGGCCTAACTACTTTTCTTACCCATGACCATCTCAAAATCTGTTGATGTCTCATCCACGCGTCTTACTTTCTACTTCATGAATATAATTGGGTAATAATATCAGTTTTGAAATCATCTGCATGCACGAAGATTCGGGCATTAGTTGTTGTTTTTTCTCTCGCTAACACTGACTTTGAAACACTGACTTTGAAAAAAAAAACCCGGTTTCTACGGCTGATTCATAGTCCCAACACGTTTTGAATCCCACGCACCTCTTCACTCTAAAAATGTAAATATTTGTTGAACAGTTTATGCGAACTCAATCCAGGACTCCTGCTTTCCGCTCTAATCGGTGGATAATACCAACAACCCGAATTCATGAGTATATTTGGTGTTTGGTGTGCACTTTTATCGTTGATCCTTCTATGCAAACACTATAAGGCGTCTCCAATAACATTTAACCGAAAGTGATATTCGTATAATTTACTCTTTGATGCCTGTAATTCTGTCTTTACGCGTCCAAATACTTCTTCATCATTTACAAACGTCAACAAACTTAATGACGCTATGAAGTTGCCTAGTTTTTGATAATTTCTTTTTTGTGATGCGCTGTTGTGTATTTCCCGATACTAACAATTATGCACTGTTAAATCTCTTTTACTCTAAGAGTAAGACACACTAAACTACTTGGTTTGTGGGAATATTTACCAGGGCAATAGTTGCATTAGGGAGAGAAAACAAGAAAGTCTAAGTGTATTTTCCGTCAATCAGATACAGCTCGGTTTTCTTCTTCTCAACAATCTAATACCATAATCTCTTACTATCTTATTCTTATTACCCGCATTACTTATTCACTCCCATATATTCTGCCTCTGAAACGCTACCTATAAGCAAGCAAGGCCAGGTCCCTGAGGTTTGCACTGACGCGCTTGTCCACCCCAACACTGGTGAGTTCGCGTGGAAATTTCCACCGCAAGTTAAATAGCTCGATGTGGCACTGCTATGCCCCCTAGGAATTCTTGTCCGCACTGCTATTCGACACGCAGCAAGCCCTCCGTTCTCTTTGATGAGCCGATGTCTGCTATGAAGCAAGAAAGAAAGTCTGATATCGGCTCATTGCACCTTACTTTAAGATTATACCAACTATTATTCCATCGGTATCAGATTGTCAACCGGTGCAATACTAGAACATGCATTTATAAAGTTTGTTTTCCCAATCCGACGAAACATCTCGCTATTTTTGCCTGGCTTTTAGAAATCTTTAATTTAAACAAAACAAATAGGAGTGTTCGGTTTCTTAGGTTTGGTATTTTGAAGTATACATGTCTGTTTTGACTATATTAATTCTAGATACAGCTAAGGATGTATCTGTGATTTCTCTCTGTTTGATGACAATTGAATTTTAGACTCAGCTTACTTGGCCACAATGAAAGTACTACATTCTCCGTGGTCTGTCGATGAATGCGAATCTTTGTTTTGCGGCTCAGAATCTTTTACTCTGAGATTCGACGAATAAGTTGCTTAATAAGTGCTCTAAATCAGAATACAGTACTTTATTATTAACCCTCAATCTCAACCTACAAGAAAGTAGCAAATCCATATAGACAGGTAGGCTAAAGATGAAATAGCAGCCAACGTAGATTATTGTATCGATTTTACGGCACGGCTCGATAATGTAGACGAGATTTATAAATATAGCTTCAGGTAACCAAATGGGACCTGTGATACAACGACATTGATAAACACATGGCAAGGGCATGCGTCAATTTTAATTAATCTGTCTGATAAGCTTTGTTAATTTGTATTATAATACGATTCCTAATCGACAGAAAAATCAATTGGGGTCGGGGATAGCGAAGTAGATGAAGATGTGTTTAAACGAGTATAATTCGGTATTTCCTAGCTTTTCTCGTTCAAAGACATGCATTTCTGTCGGATTGCTTTGTCACCAATGTCAGCAATCATTTGGATATGAACAACGGCTACGACGTACGATGCGGAACACCCATGACCTGTCGACGTCGGAAACAAAATTGCTTAAACGAAAACACGCCCATGGCTCGTGTTTATGACACATGATTAATCAGACGCATGCTCGCAGCTATCTTCTGAAGTAAAGGACCCAAAAATATGTCTTGATGACCTGTTATGAAAAACCCAGTACACAACTATAGTCTCATGGTTTATTGGGGCTCTTAAAGGAATTTGTTAGTCTGCGACTTCGTTTGCCAGGACATGAATAAAAGGAAAGAAATATTTGATATACATATATTTACACGTAGTTCAGACGATCGGGGATGAACCAAAAATGAAATTGATTTTCCTACTTTTTATTTTGCATCATGTTTAGCCTGCTTGGCACATACATGATTACTTCCTTGCAATCGAGATTGCAGTTGAGATTGGACGTTCTACCGGCTTAGGAAAAGATCGTATTTTATTTTCCATCAACACATGCTTCTGCCACAAACAACAGAGGTCAATGAGTTCGGGCAGGCTTGCAAGTATTGATGAACTCTGACTGACTAGGGGGGCGCTGCCATGGCAGACGCGCAATCTATGTCAAAGCCTTTTGGCTCAACATCAAGCGATATTTGCTTCGCTCTCCTGGCAACGTTGTGGCTCCAGCAGAAGAATAACAACAGACGCAGCTATTTTATTCGCCCCTTTGTCAAAGACAAAGGGGCGAATAAAATAGCATAATCATTCATATATAAATGAGCACATGTGATTTGTGGCGGAATCTTAAAAGTAATTTCAGTCTTGTTCCCCCTGTCCGCCAAATAATGAACAATAGTCAATATACATGCATGTCTATATATAGCCTACACTTGGATTGTTTCCATTGTTTACCTAACAGTCAAGGTAAAAATGTCTTGACATGTAATTCTAGTACAATTTGATTATAATACGGCTTTATAAGTAAATAAACTGTTTCTAACTTATTGTTACAAGATATATTGTTGTGGGTGTTGGCTGGAAGAGCGTCCTCGGCATATAAACCCAAATTAAACCCCATTTTCTGAGGTAAATAAAAAGATATCGATAGTGACATCCAGTTGTGTTGTTACTGTAAAACCTGTGTTAGAAGCTGCGGCTTTTCATACGGTTTCAGTTTGAAAACATTCTAAAGAGAAGGCCAAAGTTGGAGGTGCTGCTCCTATGAGAGGTTGTGGCTAATGGCGATTGTTTGATGGGTCAAAATGGCCATTTGGTCATGGTCAACCAGTTAAAACAATGGGAGCCTGTCAAAGGAACACCTTATTCTCGCCCGAGAAACTTTACTTCATATACATTATGCCGAAAGTCTCCAGAACAGTCTAGGCTCAGAGTTGAGAGTCCCTCCAACTTAGTAGAGAAATCCTCTCGCTCCAAACCGCAAAATGCCATTAGAATCCAATTAGGACACGGTCAGGAGAGCCATTAACGCAGTAGGCGTCCAGTCACTGACGTGCCAATTATATATGATCTCTGAGCCTAGACTGAGACGTTTTAATGGCATTATATTTGTACAGTCCATGTTATTAGAACTCCTGAAATGTCCCTGGATTTTGAAAAGTTCGTCTGCTGCGGTTTCTAGTCGAGGCTTTCCTGTGGCAGTATTAAGATGAAGCAGAACCGTCGTTCGTGATATTTTAAAATATTTAGTGGAACAGCAACCCAAACATATCTTTACCTAAAGTAATTTCTTGTTACAAAATATTTATAGATCACCTTATATCCTGATTAAATATAACACTAAAACATAATCAATTGATTAAGCTCAAAAAGCATGTTTCCTTATCGTGTGACTTTCGGGGCTGATTCTTGCCAGTCCTTCATGTTCTTTATAATACGAGCATTTTCAGGATACGCCCAGCGTAACCAAATAATACAATTGCTTTTGTGAAGAGTTACTATTAACTTTTTGGTAATTAAATTATCTTCTCCAACAGTGGACTAGACCGTCGTTGTAATTGATGATTAATGCTATCACCACTGTGTTGCCAGCAACACACAAACTCTATCAAAGGGGTTCATACATAGATCAGTATCAACTGCCTCATTAAAAAAATTGTGTTAAAAAAGGTGTTGCCAACTGCGCACAGCCATGTTGCCGATAACACGCCCACTGCTGATTTAGTTTTTATCTACAAAATAGTTTTAAGTTGAACGCCATAAATATTCGACGTTCGGAAATAACAACTTAATAGATTATCTCTGAATTCTTGTTGAATGATTAATGTTTATGATAAGGGGGATCATTCCAAATGCGTATTTTGCTATCGTTATTTGTTTTGACAAGTGCTTGGATATTGAGTTGTTTATTAAAAGATATCTAGCCTATCATATACGATCAGCATTTGCCATCATCATTATTTACACCATCAATAAATTCTGATACAAAGTATGCGTCCCTCCCTCCCTCCCACCCCCACCCCCGCCCCGAGCGAGGGCAGCTAAGGGGGCTTAGAAATTCTCGGTATCGTCACACTTTTAAATTCCTCACTATCTTATCAATCGCCTAGCGCTTTCGTTTAACTGTATTTTACGTATTCAAGATCTCACTGTGCAGTGCCAGGAACAGACTATATTATCAACCCCTACCCCTGCCCCCAACCAACCTACAACCCTCCTACGTACGTCATACCTTTAGCCCGTCCCTACTACCACATCGATACTAGTACGCACACGACGCCATACATGCACTGGATCAGCCTATCAGAGCCCGCATAATATACGTGCCCTTTCGTGATTCTAAGTTCAGCTCCTGTACAGCACCCACACGCCGGGACACACGCCAGTTCACCTTTACATCTACCAACGAGTCTTCACTCTAGGTTACATCTACAGATGCTTCTCTGTCCCTCCCCCAAATCGGCCTCTCACCCTCCCCTCGCCCACCCAGCTCTAGAATCACATCATCAGACCAGTCCAGTATTTTTCCATCTTATTTCTTGTGGGAATGTCACGGACAGCTGGTGTAAAGGTGCATTATTTCACCTCTGCAGGTTGTCAACATATATACGACCATTGCCGGGCATTGGCATTGACTTAACAATGAGGCAGCCTATTTTTCTCCGCTGCAAATATGTGAAATTCATTTTAGCAATGAATGTGGATGGACAAAGCCAAACCTAAATATTAAAGTTAAACATATTTGTTCATATAGTGAATGTGGATGAACAAAGCCAAACCTAAATATTAAAGTTAGACATATTTGTTCATATAGCATATAGCTTAACGTTTCGTTAATCCAAAATGACAACAACGCTTGACCTACCACTTTGGTTTGGGCATCTAAAACAAATATCATCCTCATCTATGTGCTATATAGCCAACGAAATTAAAGGGTCTCGTTTATATAGCTAAGCTAGCTTAAGCTGGTTGTTGGTTGGACTTGATAAATGTCTTTTGTCTGTTGGACACGGCACTATCCCCTATATTTTGGTATTTGCTTAACGCCGGATGGTGCCTTATTAAGTAGATAGTGGCCCAATCATAGCATAGTGTCATTTCCCCTTAAATTATGTATTTCCTCACAAACATGTACCTGTTGCCTGGTGAAACCAGCTGATCCAGTATTTTCGTAAAGGGGCAGATGTTATTTCAGAAACGGGCGGAAGGGGATCCATATATGTTTTCCCGTTTGTTTTACACTTTACAATGTAAAAAGAATCGACTGCAGGAGTCCTGTCTACGTGGGCCACCTTCTTTTCGCCACCCCTGGAATGTACATTTTTATCAATTTCCACGGTCTATCCGTGGTACAACACCATCCACTATTTCCCCAGATTGTATTAGTGCGCCGCTCCTCACATCGCCTGATCTCCATTTGTAATGATGCTTCTACATCGATAGATGGATGGAGACGCCCAAACGAACTGTTTGAATAATGCGAAATTATCAAAACAAACTTGTATGTTTACATCGTAAATGAATACTCTGGACCCTGTAGAAAAACATTCAGCAGTATGCATATGTAATAGTGTATTTATCTATATACAACGTATTGCTTATATATGGGTTCGAGATTATTCAGAAGTGGTTAGACTTCTCATATTGACGAATAAAGTTTTTTTTGCCGGTGTGAATAATAATAAATGTCATAACTAGAGAGGTTTAGGCGATAGGCAGAATGTTCTAAGAGAGTTTCATAAAAGGATATGAAAGTACAGTATAGAATATCATCGAAAAGGTGGCAACCGATCGAGGCAGTTTCCATGCTGACATCACCATCCATACTATGGTAGACGAATCATATCGATCGAATTTCAAATGCATAACAGTGCATGGCAGGGTTGAGTTTAACCCACTTGGAATATTTGTGACCCCCCTCCCCCCCCCCCCCCCCGCGCAATGGTTACTTCCATTACTGATAAGACCAGAAATCCAGAGTTATTCAGTTAATATTGTTGAACATCGAATATTTATGAAGTTCGACTCTAAACTATATTTTAGAATAAAACTAAAACAGAAGTGGCGTTCTTGATGGCCGCACATCTGTGCTCAGTTGAAGACAAATGTTCTTAACGATGGAAGTTAATACTGAGTGACCTATGTATGAACCACTGAACATAGTCCGTGTGTTGCTGGCAACACGGCTGTGATATAATTAATCACCATAATCATTATCAGTATCGTCTATCACTGTTGCGCGCATGGGTGTGGGTGGGTGGGTGGGTTACCAGAAACTGAAATCTTCCCGAAACGCATTTTTATTTATATTTATCTATATAGCTTTTTACGATGGGTACATCTTGTAATTTGTGGGAACAATATTCGTTTTATCAAGACAATGACGGACTGGTAAAAATGTGATTATTCAATTGATTAATTTTTTGGATTTAAGATGTTAGCTTATCATTTTAGGTAGTCCTAATAAATGCTTCTATGTTTTATCAAACTGAGTAGAACTAAGCTCATTTCTTTAGATATTGGATGTAAAATGAGCTATTCATATCAGATCAACTGAGGTGCTAATATTCATAAAACTGGTTAAATTTACCTTTTTCAAAGAGCCTATGATTTAGATGGGACTACTATTCAACTTTATATCACGTTACTACGACGAATCCCACTAACTACAACGAGTCCCATTAACATGCTTTTATATTTTTACATTTCCTTACATGCTGACCGAAATTCTCCTTCTTGTCTCTTCAGGAGCATTTCTGATCCCGTACTTCATCTGTGTGATACTCGGTGGCGTGCCGGTCTTCTTCCTGGAGGTAGCGCTCGGACAATTTATGTCTGTTGGCGGTATAGGGGCCTGGGCTATATGCCCCATACTTCAAGGTAAGCTCCATTAATTAAATATTGGGCATTCTTTCATTGTGGGCGCAGCCGAAAAATATCCTATAGTATATGTCATAAATTATGTGATGCGGTGCGGGAACATAAGACTAAAGTCGTAAAAAGATGTTATGGTTACCATGAGAAATGTGTAGGAATGTTCTCAATTTGGGGTGTGTAATGCTTTTAAATGTATAAAATTTCAAGATGGTGTACTGAATATATCTACATGTTTCTAAGGACATCCTATTGGAATATATTTAGCTACTTTACTCGTGAGTCACCAAGAAATATCATCTTTTCCCCAAAGAGATTTCATTTTGGGTGGTATAGGTCGGATTTGTTTGATGCGATTATATTAACAGGGTTTGAACATTCAAGACGTTACTCATCAAATGAACCAAATCGCATACAACTTTAGTAAACGCAGATGTATTACTGTAATTAGGCTATTGTGTGTAGCCTGACTCAGATTTATTTTCAATATTTTTCACTTTCTTCTATAGGTATCGGATTCGCTACAACAATCATCGTCTTTCTGCTGAATTGTTACTATAACGTAATCCTGACCTGGGCCTTCTACTACCTCTTCCAATCGTTTACGTCTCAATTGCCCTGGGCTACATGTAATAACCCCTGGAACACGCCGCACTGTTACATCCGCACACGTAACATCATCGGAGCAGTGAACGAAACCGAAAGAAACATCTCTAGCTATGTGACATCTTTCGGACAATCTGAACCTGACATGACCAACATGACATCACATTCAGCGTCGGGATTTGATCCCGTCACTGAATTTTGGGAGTAAGTATATTTCTGATTTTTAATTCATAGACACCTGGTTCAAGATAACGGTGTCGAGGTTAGGTCATTCATTCACCCCATTCACTACTATTTACACATGGGTTTGGGGTCTTCCAATTTTGCCCTTTTTGTTCAAAATTACTGTCAGTTGTAGCCCAAAATGTTTTACCCCTGATTTTGTCAAAAACAATCGTCCAGGTCAAAGACCAAAGAAGGAACCCTATGCCCAGGGCCAACATCCCTTGTCCTATGATGATTCCTTACCCCCTCCGCTACACACACCACACATACACAGTATGGTTTCCAGCCTTCATAATCATATCTGCATCCATGCACCAACAAACTCGCCTCGATCATCTATTATCACACTTTCTCTCTTCTTTCATTATCTTTTGAACCCATTCATTGTTTCTCCATCGTACTTCAACTTTTAAGGGTGATGAGAGAGCTAGTTAAATTCTGCACCATGGGATTTCTTATCCCACACCAGAAGCGGCCGTGGGGGAGAGTGAGCAATCAAAGCAAATACAGGGTAACATATACTATAGATGTCATGAAGTCAGTTTTTATGTGGATTCCTGCCCTTAAATCTGAAAATGCTATCTCTAGAATTTCAGGTGTGACACCTAAGCAAGGTAAGACAGGGGTAAGCTTTTCTAATATTTATTTTAACTATTTTAAGAGAAAAAACGGATACAAGATAACTTCTTACGAGTTTCTGATACATTTTCCTCAGTTACAAAGCATATCCAGACGACTATACTTATATTAGCTAATTACTTCTTTGGGTCAATGAGCTATATGAACATTTATGCTTTAAATATCTCAAAACTAATCGCACTAGAATCTCAAAGACATTAAATTTCCACTTTATTAGTAGCATTAGAGTGAAATTTGTTATGGTTGTGAAGCATAAGTTACATACAAGTTGTCAAAAGAAATAAAGTACACCTTCATCTTTACCAGTGAACCAAACATATAATGTGATGAGTTAGAGTAGAGGTTACAACTAGTTATAGACGGATAAACAACAACAAAAACACACAGATTACTTCACTCTCCTCCGGAACGGCCGCAATGTGTACTACCACCGACTGAATATTCTCACAAAGTATTTACATCCACACACGGAAATATCTCAACTCATATTTGGGTTTATGGGTCTTTCCTTCATTACACGCGCGTTGGCTTTTCACTTCTTTTCTACCCTCCTATCATCCTGTAAAAGCGGATGTTTGACGTCATTTGGATAATATCTACATGGTGTCGTGTCCGCTGATGATCATTCTTCTGGTCAAGGGGCCAGCTTTTCCATTCTTGTGTCACATGGGTCTCCTCCTAGTAGTCCCCTGGCCTCTGAAATTTCTCAACTTATTCTACAAGGTCATCCTATATTCATTCAATGGTCATACTCTCAATCTATACTTTTCATACTGTACCTATTTCATTTCTTGAAAATATCCCTATATTCCTCTCACCGCGTCATTTTCAAGCTTTCATTTCCTGTGCCACGTGTGAACACTTGTTTCCATGCCAAAATACATACCCTCTTGTCAGAGCGGAAGTCTAGCATGTTGTAGAAGCTGGAGTTTCCTGCACATGCTCAGATATTTCCGCCATCTGACACTGAGTCCTGACACTTTAGGACGTCCCCTAGTGTGTAAAATCACAGACAACCATAAAAGGCAACTGCCGTTTTCACCAGTATATTTATGGTGACATTTCACTGCAGGCGAAAGGTACTGCAGATCTCCAACGGCATCGATGATGTGGGTGCGATCAAGTGGGACCTAGCCCTCTGCCTCTTGCTTGCATGGGTCGTCGTCTACCTCTGCATTTGGAAAGGAATTAAAACCTCCGGAAAGGTGAAAAGATGACCGATAGGTTCACAAGATGACAATCGCTACACGCGATGTCCTTCTTAAGCTATCGGCAATTAAGGCATTTCATCTATTGGGATTATTTTTCATTAGAGATCAGCGATATTGATTCTGAACTGACAACAATATGCACTGTTATATAAACACGTTTATATATATAGTGTATATCATTGCATATGGGGTTTCTTTCTACAGCAGGATGGGGGGGAATCCATTTGGCTTTTTAAACGCACATTTCCATTTGGTTTTAGGTGAAATTTGACGCAGGACCATTGGATTAAGATGTAGAGATGCTCAAGACGATATTCAATTGTGTATCGACTAGCCAAACATGACCATGTCTCATCAGTTTTCCAGTCTATATGTCAATAAAATTTCTTCCATTCTATGTCTATGTAAATCTTGGACACGATTGTATATGTGAAAATTTAGTTTTTATGAACATAAAAGGAGAAAGATGAGGCATTGGTCAGATATAATCGTCAAATTTTTCTACACTGAAATATGGAGAAAATGTTCTTCGTAGAGAAATGCCACTGATGTTGCCATAAGAAGAATTTATTTTTAAAGGATGTATCTTATTTTGATGTATGATCTTGTAGTGATGTACAAAGACAATATATTGTGTGTTATCTGTGACTTTTGCTACTATTGATCGTTGCAATTAACTACAACATGTTTCAGCTATTCACCTGTAAATGTATCATGATGTAAAAGCTTCCTCCCATTCGTAGAAATAAGGGAAAACACTAACACAACCAAGTACTTCGTATTTATTTTTTCTAAAGCTGAAACCGTTAAAAGATCTTGATCCCACTAAAAACCTTATGATGTTGAAGACATATCAGTTACCTCTGATCATATTTTTCCTCGGTGATTGTAAGTGTATGCTTGCTTAAATGACTCCCACACTCTGAGTGAGGGCTTAAATGATAATAATTAATAAGAAAAAAAACTATCAAGGACAGAAGAAACTGAAATGGGCATTTTGTTCTGTCCCTACGTATGACGTCTTGGTTGCTTGGGAAGATGTGTTGAGGTCCAGTGCCTGAATGCTATGTAACTTTACATTGTAGGTTATGTACTTTACTGCCACCTCTCCTTACATCTTGATGTGTATCCTCCTGATTCGTGGAGTCACTCTACCTGGCGCAATAGAAGGAATCAAGTTCTACGTGATTCCTGACTGGAATAAATTGGCCGATCCTCAGGTAAGTGCCCGCTTTTACATCAACCGCTCTATCCCTATCCCTGATATTCAAACAAGAATAATCAAGCGAATTAAAGTACCGTCCAGATCGTGGGACACACATGAATTGATTAAAATGTTGGAACATGTTATAAAATGTGAATTTCTAAGCACTGCTACAATCTTCTTGTGGTCAAACAGTGTCGTTGAATCAGAGACTGGTTGACTAGCCGTCCACCTTTTCATCCCTATGAGTATTCTAAATTTTAAATCTTTATTTTCAAGATATATATGATGCTTCCGAGTTTAATTTATTGAATTCTCAGAATGTAGCTTTGCTCGCCGTTTTTTAAAAAGAAATACATGTAGAAATATATTTTATACATACTCCCGACACAGTCGTTATTCCTCATACATAAAATCTGAATGCCTCGAATGCTTTTACTTATAAAACGTTTGATCTAATCTCAAAGACCCTATGGAAATCCCCTTAGCATGCTTCTTTTAACTTTGCTATGAAGCAGAATATGTAAGACAAAGCTCACGACTCATATTGAACAACTATTATCTTTGGTGTCAAGAAGGGATCAATCTAAATGCATGAACCTCTTCATACCATGCTACCTATTCCCCAATATTGTACGCAAGCTCCCAATGGCAAGTTGATCAAAAGCAACCAAAGAACCTATATGAAATATGCTTAAGCAAACAGATAAATTACACCTGGTATCCGCTTTAGGCCACCCTGGTTTGCAATTTTGCTCAGCAGGTCATAATAATTGTTAGCCTTCATTGCCATACCCTATTAGTGTTTATACAGATTTTTTTTTACAGATTTTCTAACAAATTCACTCCATTAACTCATAATAAATCCTTAATCAAACTTATAAATTGTTAGGAATATGGTGATGGAAGACACTACTCTGAAAAACTTAGTCATTAAGTTAAAAGATATGGAAGATTGTAACCGTTTATGCAGTTTCTACATTTAATGTGTCCATTAAAATTTACATAACATTTGCCTAGTAGTTGGAAAAGGATTGTATCAAATATGCAAAGAAGTGTTTGTTCCTTAATAGTAATGATAATCAATTTGATAACTTTCTTCCATATTTTCCTACTCGTTGATTTGAGTATTTTCATACGTTGGTGTCGTATTATATTGATATTACAATTAGATTGAAGATAAAATTGCAAACATTATTTTATCGATTGCAACAGCTTTAGCATGGCATTTTGGTGATTAGGCCCATGGAGAGTATAATTATCAAGCTTCAGGAGTATGGTTGTTAGCATCAACGAACTATAAAACAGGCAGGCGAAGTACCTATTAGTAGTAGCTATTCCCAGCGCAGTTTATTAGACGAGCAGTACACTTTGGACGGATCCCGACCATTCTGAGACGAATATTCTTAATCTGGAATCTGATTATCTAAATTTGAAGAAAATACTAAACCGAAGTCGTATAAAAAATAACCAAACTCCTGGTGGAAATTGAAAGTATTATGCTCTCTATGGTAATTGACGGATGTGTAAATCTGGCCTCTGATCAGGTTCTAGAGAAAGGAGCTACATTTAAGGATTCGTCTGGTTATTGAAACCACCCGAATTTCCTGCTCTTTTTTAATTAATTTTCTCAATCGACTCAGCCGATCGAGTGAAGGAGTCTCCAATTTCACTCACCAGGCTAAAGATAATCACAAGCCCTCCCCTCATGGATATTGTCATAAAAGAGATTGTCAGGATGCAGAAAATGGATATTTTGTATCTTGGCAGATACAAATTAATATCTCACTCCCCAAAATATTTCCACAAACCTAAATGTTATCCCTCAAAAAGCCAGTGCCACATTCTGATGTCTTGTCAAGTCAGTTGCTTTTGCTCTGATAATGTACATGCAATCTCGTGTATTCAATTTCATTATCTATCATTCCTAGCTTACCGAAAGTATATTTCCTTCCACTTATCATAATATAGTATATTGTAACCGAATATGACCATCGAAGTAATGTAGTGGCCAAGACCCAACTGGGAACATGTGACTGAAAGCTAATCTGTAATGTTCTGTAGGAGATATATTGTGCACTAAATTAGTCCAAAAGCACATAACATGTATTACAATATTTGATCGTCGTCTTGCATATATTTAATCCTTTTCCCCTTTGAACAGATCCTGACCAGTTTGCCTGCATGTGCATTATATTTTCAGCATCGCCTGGCGCAGACGTCTAGGGCAGTGATGTCCAACCAGGGACCTTTAGTCCCCACCACACCGTCTCATGAAACTTCCATTAGTTTCCACGTCGATGTGTTGTCCAATATACCTTCAAAATTGACGCTGTCCATTTTCGTTTTTGCACATTTGTGTATATATACTAAATACCTATCCTGTAAGTGGCCTTAACTTTGAACGTTTTTTTTTAATCAAAATTTTGTGAAGGAAATGCGTAGAACGTTGATGTTTTAGCGACGAGAGGAAAAGTCGCAACATTCCCTACAACATTTATGGTCCCTGTTTGATATCTAAACGAGATGTGACAATAAAGCGATTTATATATCAAACCAAATTTTTCCAATGAGGCCTAGTCCATCAATAATATCAGTCTTTCTCTGACTGAGTATGGGGTAACCATGGCCCTGCTCAAATTCATATATACTATAATAATGTTATAAATATTGAATCAAGAATATTTATCCCAAGTCCGAATTCGATGGTTCAAGTATCAAGGATCCAGGAGAGAGTATGGGGTAGAACTGGCCCTGCTCGTGTTGCAATGTTTGTAAAAAGAATCGTGGGATTCTTTGAATGTTCCCTATAAAAGTTGACTTGTCCTAACCAACCGTGATCTCAATAAACAGCCTGTACGTTATTGTTTTTCAACTGTCTGATAGCCCAAAGCATTATGATAACTTTTGTGAGTATGGGGTAGTCATATCCCTATTCTAATTCACTTCTGAAATGAAATTGTTTTCTGTAATCTTCATCTTAGAGAGTATGGGGTAGCAGTGGCCCTACTCTGAATCATTTGCATGTAACTGAAAGTGTACCATTCATCTAAATCCAATAATTTCAGGGACATGTTTATTGTATTATAACATGTAGTAGTTATTCCAGTGGGACTAGTAATTCTGTTGCATACAAACCAAAAGTTATGAAAGTGTAACCGGCCAAAACGAGAGTTTGGGGAACTACAGGAGAGGGTATCAACTGGTAGCTCTACTAGAGGGGTGTGTTTCTATGGCTCACAGCAGCTTCATCTAAGTCTGAGGGCATATAGAACCGATTAACCAATTTCAATCGTATAAAGCATTGGAACTGTTACTAATGACCTGCATCCTAATTGAACTGAAGGAAAACGAAACAGGAATATATTTGTTGACACTTTTGGGGTTGATTTTCATGCAACGTCATAAGGAAATAACAAGGATTTTCATATAAGCGTTGCCTGTACATTCATCATGAATGTGGAAAGTATATTGTAAAATTAAATAGTCTACTCAACCCTCATCTGTTTTCCTAGTTTTACTCAAAGTGATACGACGCCTGGTAGAGGATGAAGTAATGTTCTCCAAACATATGACATTCCGATCCATTGCTCAGGGTCTGGTAATGATATTTAAGACGCCACGCAGATCTTCAGATTTTTATAGATAACACAATCCAAAACTAGACCAGAATCCCGACCTATACAGTACAGTAACGGTCAGTTTGGAATCATAGTTTTATAGTAAATATATTCGGCACAAGATTTATTGTTTTACTATTTACTATGGAACCCCATTAAACATCAAAGGAGGGAACATATTAATCTTATTTCGCCTCAAAAGAGGGAACATTGTGATCGTTTTTTTTACCAAATCCATGCAACACTTCTGGCATATGTCAGAACTAAACTATACGGAAAGGACACACACACATCCGAATCCTGGCATTAATTGAGCTTTATTTATGCTCCACTGAAAGCCAGCATATTCAAAAATGGGTTGTTTCCATGTACGGTTAAGTCTATATAAAGGAATTGGAGATATCACACAGCCATGGTGTATCACACATTAGATCTGCGGCAAGAGGGGAGCAACCAAATATGAAAGAAAATGGAAACAAAACTAGCTGCACAGAGACCAAATTCATGCATGTTCACAAGTACAGTGTTGGTCAATTTACATATAGCAAACGGAATGTTCCAGGTCTTCTTGTTGAGGGTTAGATTTATAATCTCATACGATGTGTCTCTATCGAACAAATAATTCCAGAGAACAATGAAGATGATCTGCAATAAATGTCCCCCATACCTTCATGACGTCCTCCCTAGGGAGGGCAACTTACTATCATGTTATGTATGCCCTGCCACATGATATGGGTTTTAGAAGGAGTAGGTTTTACTTGACCCCCTTATTACAGCAAAACCAGTGATTGGCTAACCCCACATATTCACTGTCCCCTTTCCTTGAGTTCTTATGTAGGGGAACTAAACATAGCTGTGACGCTGGTTCCAATGTGACCTACGCTCACCAAAACGCACATCATTGGGGCAGGGTGTAGAGTGGAGGGGTCCGGGGTAAGGGGGGATGCTTCATGAAGACGAATGTAATTGTTGTGCTATATCGTTTAAATCAATTGCTTACATTTAGGATCATGTACATCAATCAAAGATTATTCTGGATCCTTCACCAACTACAGCTTCAGGACTCGGCAGTTTGCCAGTCGCTAATGTCCGATAGTTAACATCAAATTACTACAATTGCCAGTTTTGAAACAGAATCCTCATCATGCCAATCAACAATACATATGATGAGCATTTGGGCTTGCAAATCCTTGTTACACCCGCGATTCAAGGAATATTATACAGACATTCACAAGGGCTGATTACGATAGTATGGACCTTTCCAATAGTGATTCCATGGACTATACCACAATGAGCTTTATTTATAAGTCTCGATCCTTTTGTAAAAGTTGGAGTTTTGACTAGAGCGGGACCTAGAAGTCAGGCTCCCTCCAGAAAGCAGGAGAATGAGGAGACGAATCAAATCCCATGCTTATAAGATTCTTACCAGGAGAGAGGCATGCTACATCAAGAGTACCTCATCATGAGAGGATGCATACCTGGAGTTTCCTAAAGGTTCCTCACAAATCTGTTTTTTTTCAATAAATAATGTCCACATCGAGACTAATACTCTTTGAATAGTGGTGTTAAACTTAAGAAAAAAATAACTTTTTGTATCACCTATATTCTCAACCAAACCCTTTTTCGGACTAACCTAGTGGACGCTAATACAAGTTCAAAATTGAAAGAAAAGCAGATGAAATTCATTATAAAAAGACAACGCTACGTTTAATTATCTTTTTCTATTTCAGCCTCTTGACAATGAAGATTCTGCCAATCAAACTTCTGTAAAATTTTTAAGATCCCGTTTCGGGTTGCAGCCAGCAGTTTCCTATTTGTCTCCAGCCGTAGCAGAAACTTCATTGTCGCACTGTGCCTGACCATCCCTGAAAATGAATTATATTTAAGATCGATTTCCATCCTTTGTTACCCTGACATACCTCTGGGAATACATTGTCTGACTCCTTTCAATATGATAAAATTACAGGTGTGGGTTGATGCGGGAACACAGATCTTCTTTTCTTACTCAATCAGCCTTGGAACCCTGACAGCCCTCGGGAGCTACAACAAATTTAACCACAACTGCTGGAAGTAGGTGTCTTAACTTTATTTCTTATATAGATTAGTTTTATCATGCTGCTAATCTCGTACCCTGAATTATTTCCCGAAAAGAAAAGTAAGGGGAAAACTGAAATGAAAGAGAAGACAATAAAATTAACTTGTTGTTTATTATATATCATGTATACATCCACACTTTGTCTCTCTTTATTTAAACGTTCAACATCATATGAACGAGTAAAGATCATCATAACGTGGAGATTTCTTTTTTTAATTAAATTGTCTTTGGCACATGGCAACAGTGAGGTTGGTCAGTACATGTGTTTTGAATTGTCTAAATTTAACATTAGTGCGATCAGATTTGAAAGACTGTAGATGGACCAACAATAGAAAAGTAATAGTCTTCACATTGGTAGGTTTTTATGCTTCAAATCAAAGCATTGGATGTGGTAAAATGGAAAAAAACTGAACGAAAATTAGTCAACAAATAATAATGTAACTCAGTGATGTGCTCCGTGCTCCTTTTGTGAAATACTTTCAAACTGGGCGCACAGGTCCCAAGCTATAGATTTTCTTAACCTAAGCCTCAAGTTCCAACTAGATTTATGCAATATTTAAACTTCACTAGTATAGAATCTCCAAAGCTGCACATGAATGTGAAGACTGTTTTGGGGGGCCCTGATGGGAGAAGGGGGAATTCAGTCCTCCTATTCCAATAACCTCGGATGAAAGTTTGTTTGCTAGGGATATAAACCCTTTGATACTGGTACAGGCAGTACCATCAGATAGCTGCGATGATTAATGTGGGGACACTTGTCAGAGATGAACAAAGAGTTAAACCTCTCTTCCCTATGTTAACGTTAATCTTCTCTGGCTACAAAAAGTCTTGTGCAAGCAATGTTTTTTCTTGCAGTTTCTTCAACACTGTTGAAAAGTCTTGGTAACTGTATGCATTGATTGGATGTCCTTTGAATGTAATACTGGTGGGCAAATCTACTTCAGTGGGTGATCAATCAGATGTTCTTTCTGTGGTAGCGAACTGATGTCTTTCCATACCCTACCTTTTGATACAAGGCTCCACCAATGAGATCTCTGGCCTGGCCAAAAAGCATAATTCTTTGCTTAGTTGTCCATGTTAAGTATAGCAAGAGTGAAGGGCGTCATAGAACCCAATGCTGGCATCAATCACTCTACCACCAGACTATTGTTGTTTTGTCCTCTCCTGTTCCATAATTAATTTCCCCTTATTTGTTTTTTTCAGAGACTCCATCATCTTTGGCTTTGCCAATTCCGGCACAAGTTTCTTTGCTGGTTTTGTTATCTTCTCCATCCTGGGTTTTATGGCTCAGGAACAAGGAGTTAGTGTCGCCGATGTAGCAGAGTCTGGTAAGTCGGGCTTTTGAAGTATTTTGCTGCACTGCAGCTGTAGAAATAAATAAGCTATCTATAGAAAGCCTGGGAATTGCATTCTATCCTGGGTTTCTGATTTGGAGCTGGTGTATGCAAATACAGCAAACTCCTTACCATTTATTTTTTATTTGAGATTTCAATGAATATATGTGTATATCGTTTATCTTTCAGGACCTGGTCTTGCTTTTATTGCCTACCCCAAAGCAGTGGCTCAGATGCCGGTGGCTCCTTTCTGGTCCATTTTGTTCTTCTTTATGATTATCCTATTGGGTTTGGACAGTCAGGTATGTGATAATAGAAAGGCTTCCCATTTCGGATTTTCCATCACAGCAATACATCCATTTTGTGTTACGTGATGATATTATCTGAACACCTACATGTTAGTAATTTCTCAAAAGATACTATGAGACATAAATAAAATTATATTACATACATGTATTATGTATAATGTGCCACCTAATAGCTTGGCAAAAATATTTTATATGGATAAACATTGGAACACTTTTAGAATTAAAGAGGGAAGCTACACACCAACAGTGGCAACCTCAACTGAGTCAGCTTTTTTAACCACGTTTTTGAAAAATGCACCAGACGAATTAATGGAATAGTGATGATGAATGTGAGCATGCATCATATATAATGAGTTACCTTTATTCCAAATTTCCATTTATAGTTTGTTGGAGTGGAAGGTTTTGTAACAGCCATAGTTGACCAGTTCCCTCACCAGTTAAGACGTGGTCATCGCAAAGAACTCTTTATCGCTTGTGTTTGTGTTCTCTCGTTCCTTGTCGGCCTACCCATGACTACACACGTAAGTTTCACTATTTCTTCACTGGTATTTGTATTAAATGCTAAATTGTAAAATCTAGGGTGATGAAGATGGCATAGATGCTAATGAAAGTACCAATGAATGATATTGACATTTAATGACTCATGCATGTCTTATATTTTTTAATGGTTTTCCAAACTACTGCAACTGATATTATTACAGACACGTCTCTATGAACCTTTCATAATAATTTCAGGGAGGAATGTACATCTTCCAGCTATTCGATTACTATTCTGGCAGTAGAATCATACTCGTTGTGGCATTCTTCGAGTGTATGGCTATTGGCTGGCTTTATGGTAAGTAATTCCTTCCCTGCTAATCCCTGTACCCCATCTCACACTAACAAATAGGGAAAGCCTGGGGGAACAACTCTACCACTCACTCCGAGACCCTCGGAGAATATCTCGTACTTTTGTTTTCCAGAGATTAACCCTAAGGCAGTATAACGGCAGCTTTTCGTTGCCAACATGCGTGCCTAGCCTGCGGTAAGTGCTCTTGTATACACAGAGGGCAGCTCATACCTCTTTGATGTCACTCATCCTTGCCAGCTCAGTTCAGGTCGTGTTCTGTGTCAGTATTCAATATACGCAGGGAATCCCCCATTATTAATACACACTCTGAATGGAAATATATACCGATATGGTCCACCAAAAAGTATCTATTTAGACGTTCTAATCCTAGGTAATTCAATAAGTTGGTGCATAAATTTGATGCTATGAAATTGTCCATTTTACTGATGAATTGACGTCTCTCTTCAATAATGATAGCTTGGAATAACTCTGAGCTAGAAACAATGAAATGCTAATCAAGAAAAGGATGTTATCCTACCTAATTTTAATTACTCGTCATATTATGTATTACTATATTGTTGAATGGAAATTATGTACAACTGTGGGCTGTCCTGAATAATTGTTACAACATTGTCACCATTTTTGACATGCAGTTCCATGCAGTGCTGTCTGACCTTGACCTGTTTATATGAACTTGTCATATTCTGTGGTTTGTTGGAAAGGTCATGCCTATGGTTACCTTCTCCAGCTTTCTTGTCATGACCAGTGTTTCACCCCATTCAAATCTCTGTATCTAGGAGTAAACCGATTCTATGACAACCTAGAAGTGATGCTGGGATACAGATTGACCCCCGTCATCAAAGTCTTTTGGTGTTTCATCACCCCCATGTTCACTGTGGTAAGTGGAAACTAGTTTAGTATCCTGGAAAGAAAATAATTGTACTACTACTGAAGTATGTGTCTTCACCAAATAGCCGATGTCGCAACGGAGTGCCAAAACCATGCCAACTTTAAATAATATCTTATTCTTGGAAATGATGCAAATTTTTCTATAATAAATAATAGTGTCCAAAACATTATATTTCGACTTTCTATCGTCATCGAATTAAAAAAGAAAATCCATTACAGCAACTTTTAAATAATCCCTCAATAGCCCCATTTTTCTTCCTATAACATACGAAATAGGCTTGGAATAGTGTGGGGGAGAAGGTTAATGATAAGACAGGAGGAGCTGTCCCCCAAATCGAGTCCCTCCAATAATAGCGATTAAGCTTCTTCAACACATCGCCATCATAGAAATAAGCCCGCCACATAATTATCCTCTGCGGGGGTCACCACAAATATGTTTGATACCTCCCCAGACGCCCCTCACTCCTCTAACGTTTTAGGCCTGTGAGTTATGGCCATCCTGTTATCGGCAGCAGGTAGATCCACACGGGGTGCCACCTGTTGGTACTGGTGTTGGGCTCTTGTAGCTCTAGTAGGCGTGCCTATCTGTCGTGATGATACCTGTCTTTAGGGCACAGGGACACTGCTGGATTACTACATCTGGGCATTAAGGGCTCAAACATACCACGTTTTTTGTTGTTTTTTTAAAAAAAATATACTTAATCAAAGCCCCTTTATATTTTTAGAATAAGAACCCTCGTATACTGTGCATAAGACGCCTACATAATATCTCCTTTCCACTTCATTGATCTAAGGACTGCAGGAGAATAGAAAATTAATAATAATTATTATTATTTTATTTCCGACCAAGAACAAATCACAATATACAATATATTCTTGTCCACTAAGCCGATTCTCATCTGATATTGCGCCGCAGAGGACTCTTTCCGCCATATTCTGTGAGAACCGCATGAGATTAGGTTTAGTGGACATGGGCCTATAAATATACAATCATGCTCTAGTACCACTGTGTTTGTATATGACGAAACCAATACCAGGCGCAACTTGTTCATTATAAGAATGTTTCTAATTTCACATATTTTAAACATGTCTATTTAACAACTAAACCACACTCAAATGTTATTTTCAGATCATGTTTGGAATGTGTATATACAGCTATTCTGAGCTAACCTACAACAGGACGTATAAATATCCTCGCTGGGCAATTGTATTTGGCTGGATGCTTGCTTGCAGTTCAGTTATTTTTATCCCGGGTGTTGCCATATGGCAATTCTGCAGAGCTTCTGGCACATTCAAAGAGGTCAGTAGATATAGGATTGGTTCATAAACACCTCCGGGAGGGAAGGTGGTACCTTCTTTCTCAACTAAGTGATAAATGGTCATTACTATTATTGTGAATCTGATACTCATAGAGACTCTTAACTCCTTGCCTATACTATAGTTATACCAGTCTGTTAATTTCTTGCCTATAACTTACTATCTAAGGTGCATGTACCATTAAGTGCTATTCCATTGTATGTCTTTGTAGAGGATGCAGTATCTTACTACTCCAAAATTGAAGCCTCACCAACTCGCGCATCCTGATGTGATCGCCAATAAGTGTAGCACATTGAATCCCAACGTGGACGCCACACTGACCAAGGTATCTTCGGACAGCGCCCCTGAAAAGGTACCTCTTACAAATGACGATACTGGAGTAGGCATCGGAACAGATAAACAGTCCAAAGGATCCACAGCTCTCCCAACCGAGGAAACGAGAATGCTCAATCCCGAGGATATACGGAGTCAATATGAGGATGACTACATAAATGGTGTGAAGGCCGATGAAAGTAATAGAAACGCCACAAGTAATGACACAAATAATGAGAAAAATGGGGCTGCATTTGTCTAATTAATCTTAGTTTGTTGTATGAGTTATTACCATATGATCGGTTGATTTTTTTACAATGCTTTTTTCCTCACACCTTCTGTGATAAGGAGGTGGCGTCCTTGTACCTGGCTTGCCAAGCAAAAAGGTTGAATGCCTTTTACTTCTACAAGCTTGGATACAAATGTGCATGAGATGGGATTAGAGTATGTTCTATGTATAATATGTGATACGACAGCGAGAATAATATTTGGTTAAAAACATAAAAAGAAAATTGGTTTCGCCGATTGTAGATTTCTCAAATTGGACGAAGTTGGTTAGAAAGACTGACGCAATATCTGCGGTTGAGTGTGGAAGCGGTTGTCATGTATCAAATGGTATATAAAGATAATGTTTGAATGGAGTATGGATCTGATCCGATGGGTTCGGTATTATTATATAATAAACAGTGCCATGTTAGACAATGTGTATCCATAAATCGTCTCTAACGTTCACAATCTAGTGTTTTCAGTTGCATCGGGCCGTCAATAATGATTAAATCACAAGCAGGAAAAATTAGGTGTTGCTTAATAAATATGTTTATTCAATATCTGACTGCGACTTACTCCAATGAAGGAGTCAGTGGGTTTTTCGACTACATGACAGTCAGCGGGTTTTCTAAATGGTCACGAGTGTACTATATATAGTCAGTTCTAACAGCGTAATCCTGTTTTAAACAAGCCCTAGCAAATATATATTTTCTAATTTTATCAGATTTCTAACTGTAAGAAGCGTTTAATGCATTTTAAGGACACACATTTTGTCTATGTAAAGAATGCTAAATGTTATAATTTGTGTGTACAAATCCGCACATGTCTAAATGTTTATAACGTAGTTAGGGTGTTAAGTCAGAGTAACTCGTAAAGTAACACCCTGGCTTTTCATACCACCATATGATATGTGATTTGTTTAGAGTTTTGTCTTGATTAGACGTTCCATTTATTTCCTTGGTTATTGCTATGTTCATTACTATGGTATATATGTCATCCATGTTTTTAAAAGAGGCTCCATTCATGTGAGAGATCATCATTATGCATCAAATTATTCATCATTGTAGCATTCGTTGATGTAAGATATTCACATTTCGATTTTTGCCGTTACATTATTAATGACATGGACTAGGATCGATCATAGGAAGTTCACGGTAGTGTCATATTTTGACGATAGTTGGTACATATTTGATCATGAAAATTTTTTACCTCGATTTTTTAAAGGTATGAAAATATAAACCCTCGCTGGTTATATGACTACTCCTTCACCTAAACTTCTTTCTAGGTAATGAAATGCGTTTTGACGGATCATTTTCATACATCACTATGATTATTCTTGGTTACTACAACTGTAGTCGCATCGTTTTAATTTTATCATAAGCGTGTCAGTGAAAATAAGACAGTGAGTGAATGCTCAATTCATTGGGAACAAAATCAAATGTTCGCTGGAACAAAAGACAGAAGCAATAAATTTCCGATATGTTATTCTAGAGTGTTGTCTTCGATCGGAAATAACCAGACATTGCTTTGGGTGGTTGTGATTTTTATCACGTAACGTAAATACTTTCCCTTGCTTATTACTTTTATTTCAAGAAAAATATACATCTTACAAATTCATACGTCAATTTTTTTTATTTCAAAAGTTACTAGTTACGAGATGATAACATGTTTGAGACTAATGAATATTCTAAAACTTCTATACCCAAACGAAGTAAACGCTCGTTGAGGTTAAAGAAATATCCGATGTGAGCTATTTCGAGCCTTCCTCTTCTGAAGAGCTTTCTACGTCTTTTACATATGGTATAACATTTACCGAGTTACAAGCAGTAAGTAATATGAAAAATATTGTACCGCCATAGCTTGTAAGATTTGGGTAATACTATATCTCCGCTTTTGTCATATTCTTAAGAGGGAGATTAAAATGGAAGGAATCTTTGTAAAATTAAATAATAGTCAGTTTGCCACGGACCATGAGATATTCTGATTTTTGTTATTAATGGAAAAGTAAGGTTACAATACTACAATAATGGATTATTAAAGAATATTCTCATGAATTAAAAAGTATTATGATGAACTTGGTGAAACACGGGAAAGATAAAACTTTAAATCTGTGACACTGGTCAAATAGACAATAACCTTGAGACCTGAATGATAAATAAAGAGGAGTAAACTAATTACATCTCAAATGTGATCTTTATTCTTTTGCTTTCTCGTTGATCTAGTCGTAACTATATAGCACATTTATGTTCTCAAAACACCAAAATCCTATGTAGTCCCGATAATAATGAAAACTCAACTTAACAGTTATTATTGATTGCCTTTACAAAAATTGAACCTATAGGATATAAATCATGAATGACGTTCTACAAAACTGATTAGGGTCGAGCATTTCTAGTAACCCCGAGCGAGAATGGTTTGACAAGGGAGCGCCTGTAGCTCAGAGCAGCACCAAACAACATAGAGATTCATAGCCTGGGACAGGCATGCATGTCTTTTTCACCTGGGGTCCCAACATTTGGTGGGTTATCAGCGGGAAATCGCCAGAAAATGTACAATTCGTCTCCACCAATCCTCTCAAAAAACCTAAATTTAAGACAAAAATGACTTTCAAAATGCAGTTTAATATAATCAAATAGATTGTTTGAATCAACGCAATATCAAATCTACTCAGATATACTAAGAATTGGCCATTTTTCAGTTTAATTCAGCATAATTGACTAAATGTATAGATCCACCAATTGTACATTAATTTTTCTGAAGGTCTGACCCATCAGGTGCTTAATGTCCCTAAGAATTAAGATTGAAGTCCTAGAATTGCCTATCGAGTTTTTTTTATCATAGTTATTTCCATTTTAAGGCTCCCGTGTTTTTTTATCCATACGTTCAAAACCTGTAAAGGTCTACACATTTTATATTGGTAATCGGATACACAACGAGAGAATAGTTGGCAAGATATTTCACATAGCACGCCCAATTCAAATCGGCAGCAGGGTAATGGATACCAATTGCAGGGTACCTGGTTATTTTGAGACACTTCAGCATAAGGAACATCAGTCAACCATTTGAAATTTCGTAGACGGAGCAACTGGCATCACAGATGGATTGCTACTTGTGATGTGTATGTCTTTGAGATATGTTCATCCTAAGTACACGGTCTTAGACCATGACATGGTCTAAGCGACGAAGTATGAATGCGAGGGGTTGGGGAGACAGTTTCTCAGGAAAATGACGTTGCAGGATGAAAGGGAATGTCACGGTGAGCTCAGTTTTATTCTTCATCAGACGATTCCT
Source organism: Sthenelais limicola (assembly GCA_942159475.1). Classification (NCBI taxonomy): domain Eukaryota; kingdom Metazoa; phylum Annelida; class Polychaeta; order Phyllodocida; family Sigalionidae; genus Sthenelais; species Sthenelais limicola. The sequence goes on along the minus strand of OW804095.1, from coordinate 53,431,822 downwards.
CTTCTGATGAAGATTCCTCTTCTGACGAAGATTCCTCTTCTGACGAAGATTCCTCTTCTGAAGAGCTTTCCTCTTCTGAAGAGCTTTCCTCTTTCTTTTCTTCTTTCTTCTCATCCTTCTTTTCCTCTTTCTTTTCCTCACTTTCTTCCTCATCGGATGAGCTTTCCTCCTCTGATGAACTCTCCTCTTCCGATGAACTCTCCTCTTCCGATGAACTTTCCTTTTTCTTTTCTTCTTTCTTCTCGTCTTTCTTTTCCTCTTTCTTTTCCTCACTTTCTTCCTCATCGGATGAACTTTCCTCCTCCGATGAACTCTCCTCTTCCGATGAACTTTCTTCCTCTGAAGATGACTCTTTCTTAACCGACTCCTGGGATTGTTTTAGGGATTCCTTTGATTCCGTTTTAAGAGATTCATTTGATTCGGCTTTGGGGGATTCTTTAGTGTCTGTTTTCTGTTTCTTTTCATCCTCCTCGTCATCATCTGATGATTCCTCCTCTGAACTTTCTTCATCAGATGATTCCTCTTCAGAATCATCCTCATTTTCTTTATCATGTGATTCACCTTTGTCCGTTTCTTCCTCCTTCTTTTCTTCTTTTCCTCCCTTCTCTTTCTTTTTTAATTTTCCACCATCCGTTTCGTCCTCCTTTTCAGATTCCTCCTCAGATTCTTCTTCTGATTCTTCCTCAGATTCCTCCTCTGACTCCTCTTCAGATTCCTCTCCGCTGCCAGCCTCCTCCTTTTCTTTTGTCTCTTTCTTTTCCTTTTTTTTCTTTTCTTTCTTCTTTTCTTTTTCTGGTTTCTTAGCCTCGACCTCAGCCACTTCTTGAGCTTCTATTTTCTCTTCTTTCTCTTCTTTCTCTTCTTCTTTCTCAGTTGTGCGGAGATACTCGATATCATCTTCAGGAGGGGGCATATCTAAGTATTTAAAGACAACATCACATTCTACTGCCTCGAAAAGTGCCTCGTAATCCTAGAAGAAAGAAGCGGTAATCATGGCTGAGTTGTGGTCTATATCATATTCAATTTATACAGTAATTCATTTATTCATGATGGGTTTAATGCATACATTTCTCTTTACAACATCTATTGAACTTCGTGTTAATTAAATTGTGATTGTAGGAAGAAATAGTCAATAGAATTATCGATTTTTTTCCGCATGGAAATATTTAATTCTGTCTACAGACCCCTCTGTACTTTTTTTCCTTGAAAATCTGCGGTGGTAGCACGAGTAGCTCTTCCTCCTTTATCTTTAGTGTGTCCTGCATGAACTTCTTTTCGTCCTTATGGTTGGGATCGCCCACATCTACCTCTTCATAATCGACACCCTTTGCGACAAACACTCGTCGGATATAGTCCTGCTGACTCTTCATCTGTTAAAGATTGCATTGTCATATAATACACTACTCCTATCTTCGAACAAGCATTGAGAAATAATTATTGCACTTTAAAACATAAACCTCTATTATGTGGTGGTCTTTTCAAATATTCAAGGTGTAGCTAGTACCACAACATCAACTGTAGGGATAGAAGGAATTTCACAAGTAAGAAATGTATGAAAATACCTATATATTTTTGAATAAACAAAACATATATCATGAATATTACCTTTGGCCGATTCCAGCGAAATGAGGGCCCACTATATTTTATTACTTTTTTGCATGTGGGGTATTTCTGCAGCGGCCAAAATTACTCGATGATAGATTAGGAATGCATACCATACAAATTTCATATTTACACTAATTATTATCTGAGGACGTTTTAAAGCAATGAGATGTACTCAATACGTACACTAGAACAATGCATAGAAACAAATATATCTTTATGGTTATCTCATATGAAGTCACCAAGCTCAGTTGCTCAAAGTCGACCAATTTTGCTCTAAGTGATAAAATACGAATGACACGTTTTTCCTACTTTTTTTTTCATTTGAGCATTAGTTAAAGGTATTTCTCATATATATCTTTTATTGTGTTTCGTTAATTATCCCTATTTATTTTTATTTTGCAATACTTCTACAGCTCCTAGTAAGCCTTACACATGCATAATTCATAATGTGTGTTGAACTTGTTGAATAAATGATGACATGATAGATTACGAAATACATTGGACAAAAGATATTCCTGAAAGCAAGAAGCATCTAGGACTATATTTTTTGTCTTTCTAAGAGACACAGGCCGCAGATAACTGACATGAAATTTTCATTAAATAGTAATATTTCTTATAGCACTGCCAATAAAAGATCACCATTTCAAATGACATGAAGATTACGAAAGACACTGGAAAAGGGAAATTTCTGACACAGGAATAATCTAGGACTAATTTATTTTGTTTATGGAAAGAGATAAGGTCAGGGAAAAAAGATGAAATATTTCAATAAATAACAACTTTTTCTTTTACAAGATTGGTTACGAGTGACACAATAGATTAAGAGAGACACAAGAAAAAAAGATATTATTTAGAGCAGGAATCTAGAAATGATGTTTCGCTTAGAATAATGGGAAGGAATAAAGGCTTGAATAAAGAGAATTGACATGAATTCTGTCATTAAAATGCAATAAATATGTAAAATTGCTTTAATTAAAGATCTTAAGTATCTCAGAATTCTGCTTTCCTGAAAAAATTAGGCTTGTTTAATGGAAGTCAGCTTGTGATTATGAAATAGGAAAACATGATGATGACCTTACCTACTATGTGGTATTAATAAATAAGGACAATTTCTCAAGAAATGGCTATAGCAAATGATTACGTAATGCCTTTTTAATTATGTATAGACACATTATTATATGTATTGTATGGAATAAGGTGAAAAGATGGAAAGAAGGTCGCTAAGAGTGAACTCAATGGTGGGAGGGAGAGGTGAGGAATTGCAAAGATTTTTAAATACAAACAAGAAAACATTTTCAGAGACATTTTCAACTAAACATATTATAATAAGCTATGTTCAATGTCAAGGGATGTCATTAATAACTTGGCAAATGAAATGTATCACGAATGTGAAATTTTGTCAATCCATCTCTTATTTTCAATGCAGAAACTTCTTTCACCATTAGACCCCAGAACTTCTAGAACTAAGGGCTAAAATTTGGGGCTCGTCATCCTTCAAACATGTTTATTCAATAGAAATGACAATGATTGGATAATATGATAAAAATCCTTTAATGGCCTTCATTTTACTGGAATCCACCAATTATATAGTTCAGGCCCGTTCCGATTCTCAGCACAAAAATCGGGCTGTGTGTGTGGGTTGGAGGTGGGGGGGAGGGTAGATGTCAGCAGTGTCAAATTACCAGTGTATATGTGTCGGTATCTGGTATGGGGAATATTTTAATTAAAAAGAAATGCATCAACCCAATATGTTTTCTTACAGATTAATTCATAAATCATCCCATTATCACTTGAGAAGTGTATATACCCTTTTCTAGCAATTTTAAAGGCAAACGCTACTATTCACTGCCCCGCCCCCCTTTACCATATACCAAATCTACGGGCATTTTACGCACTACTCCTTTAGCATTGCAGTCTATGAGGAAAAGGCCCATTTTGTCAAATTTTATAGAATAAAACAAACAATTAATGGCTACTCCTACTGTCCCAAAATTTTCTACACATACAGTTCAGGTTATATACTACAGACAAAAAGGGAAAAAAATACATGTCATCACGTTAGATTTTTTTTTATAGCTGTCTGAAATAGACATGTTTGGGAAACAGAGCTAGCTATGGGTACTCTCAGTTGTACTCAATTAGCATGCAAGTCTATTGGGAAAAGCTACATTTTCCTTTCACGGTTTTGGGAATCAAACAGAAATGGATACTCTGAATGTCCCAGAATTTTCTACACATATAGTGTAGGTAATATTCTACACATATATAGGGAAAAAAATGTATGTCATCACGTTAAAAAAAAAATTGTAGCTGTCTGAAATAGACATGTTTAGGAAACATAGAACACTTTGAAAGCAGCAGATTTTTGGGTTGTCAGCCATGTTTCAAAGCCCCATAATTTAGAAACTAGCACGGTGACCCATTATTTTTTTTTCAGTTTTAAGAACACAAATACTTAAAAAATCACATACTAAAGAATCAGAAAAATGACATTTATTTTCACTGGGGAGGCAAAAAAATAGTTTTTATAAAAATGGTGAAAAATATTGAGTTTTTAATTTAAAATTCACATTATGTATTTGTTGTTTTCAAAATAAAAATAACAATGCACCCTATAGAAAAGAGGCATAGAATTATTGGCCAAATAATACTCTCTCTAAAACTGTTAATTTTACTTAAATTGAGTGAATATAAATAGTAAATATGAACTATGAAGTTGAGGTACTGCAAAATGGGCCCCCCTTTTGGTCGTCATTGGTACTTTTGAGATGCCAAATTTTGAAGCACTGTAATTCAAAAATGAGCACGGCGACCCAATGATTTTTTTCCATCCTTATGACCAGAAACACTTCAAGAATCAAATACTAAAGTTTCAGAAAAATGACATTTATTTTCATTTTCCACTAGATAGTAGCGTTTGCCTTTAAACACTAAGAATGGTTGTTTTACTCATTCACTCACACACAGATATGGTGCTTAGAGGGTTGGTGTCTCTACGTATGTGTCACAGCAACCATATTGGACGAGGGGGAGCACTCTCATTGTGCACTAGCAATATTGATGTCAATGAGTTCCTCTAAACAAATTGTACTCAGGAATTACTAACACATTGCTTAAATTCTGTAAATATCTTTGTATGAAAGAGTGCCCCACCCCTAGCCTGTGGTCAGCTGTTGAGTGCACCTCTGAGAGCTAGAGAGCTAAAGTGCCTCTAATTTGACCTCACTGGTCCTCTCTGACTCCCTACTATTTATTTCTTGCTCCTTGAAGGGCTCAGGGGTAGTGAAGACATCCTGGTAAGGGGACAGTAATCCACTAGGACCCCTTCATGCTCATATTTTCTAGAATAGGTGTTAATTAGTCATGTATGATTGATCTACATGCATACATCCTATATTCTCCTGCATATACTGTGCTGGTTTCGCCTCACTCACAGGTGGATCATCTGACACAGCTGCCCTCTGGAGCTTCGTGACCTAACAACGCAGAGAAGTGGTTTTGTGATACTGGGAGAGCGATCCTGTCTCAGAAAATGCTCGCTTCTGAAACCATATTCTAAATACAGTAAGCATCATGTTGGATGCCTATAATAATCACAAATAGAATTACATATCTTAGACAAGACCAGGCTTAATGCCTTCATCATATTGTTTTAACTAAAAGTAGGTTTACAACGGTGTACCATAATAATAATAATACATAGAATTCCAAAAGATAGAAAATACCTTGTATACTATTATTTAGGAAACAGTTGATTGCTTTTCGTTTTATCATTACTAATTAATGAGTAATGATTCACGATAATGCCATAACTGTTACTACTATATCCCATTTTCAAGTCACAACTTTTTTTCAGTCGTAAGTGGAACAAAAGTTATGATGTTCTGAAAATGGATATTCTGCTTTAGTGATAATGTAGATAAATGTGTATTAACAACTGATGAAATATACAAATTAACAGGATATCCTTTCTCCATACCAATATGGCTTCAGGAAAAACAAGTTGCCACAGAACGCCAGAACGCTCTTGCAAACCTTTGGAAATATATCTGAACCATTCTTACGAAATGGGCCCAATTAGGCGAAGAGATGGTTGAAGAAGTTTAATAATTTACGTTCAAACTTAGGTGAGAATAAGAACGTTGGAAGTTTAATATCCTGAGTTTGCTACTTTATTGGATAAATACCATGTCATATGTTAGCTGTCCACACTTTGAGGGGAAAATCCACAATTTTTCAATGAAATTTAAAAATAAAGGATTCTTTCTTTGGTTTTTTTTCTCAAAATGTGGACCCTGATGAATATTGTTATGAATGATGGTACTCCCTTTTGGCCTTTTCTGATATTTTTCTTGTGAATACAAAGAAATGGCCAATTTGTGTTCCACCAAAGTCCCAGGGGGTACCTTTTTCCCATTAATCAGCGTTTCCTTCATAAAGTATTAATTATTTTTATTATTCAAGTTTCCAGACCTAAAAGGCACTCGTGTTTCACCCAAACATCTTTCATATCTTCATTAACCAATATTCTCATCTTCCTAAACTTAGGGAATCCTCGATGAATGTGATGATTTTAGGATAGAACTGCCTAGACAGGTATATTAAGAGACTAAAAACAATTACACTTTTCATCCTTTTGCTCCAAATTGCCATTTAAGCCCAATAAAACTTGAAAAAAAATACTAAAAATAGTGCATGAATTCATGAAAAACAGAAGAAATACTCTTTTTTCCTCATGTACAGCGTCCAAACGTTCCATTCTCTATATATTAAGATAGAACTAAACGCGAGCTGCATATGCGGCAACGTATTCACAAAACGCAAGTGGCTTTTGGTGACTGTCTTTCACAAGTGCCGAAATATAAACATAGAGGCGAAATATAAACATAGAGGCGGGTCCATGCAGCCACCGTCATGCGAGACAAGGTAAAAGGGGATTAAATACTAGGCTAAAATCGATCATGGCATAAAAATAGTACTAAACTTGTGCTGCATATGCAGCAACGCATTCACAAAACGCTCGTGGCTTTTGGTGACTGTCTTTCACAAGTGCCGAAGATGTTTGTTTGCACTATTTTTGGGGCCGCCAACATTTGTTGGCTTGAATTGACTGTTTCGCTTTTTGCTACAGTAGCTTTTTCTCCTAGGAAAATTTGAACTGTTCCCGATCCCATATTTGAAATGTTAAAGATGGGCTGAACTTTCTTTTCTACCATTGCATTTGAAGATTCTGGTATGGCGACGTCCCTGTTAGAGGCACCGTTAGACGTTTGCATTCGAAAAACGGATTCCACTAGTGCAATCCAGGCATATTTATACCATGGGCTAATCTGGCCATGTTTTTGTGAATACGCACACCTATCATGGCATAATAAGATAGAACTAAACGCGAGCTGCATATGCGGCAAGGTATTCACAAAACGCAAGTGGCTTTTGGTGACTGTCTTTCACAAGTGCCGAAGGCACGCGTGAAAGACAGTCACCAAAAGCCACAAGCGTTTTGTGAATGCGTTGCTGCATATGCAGCACAAGTTTAGTACTATTTTTATGCCATGATCGATTTTAGCCTAGTATTTAATCCCCTTTTACCTTGTCTCGCATGACGGTGGCTGCATGGACCCGCCTCTATGTTTATATTTCGTTTCCAAATGCTCTTTCAGAGCTGCCAACTTCTACGATTTCGCCGTAGTAACTACGATTTCAGTGTCAAAATACGATGCTACGATCTGTATGACCCAAACTACGATTTGGGGGAAATTTAGGACCAAAACATGTTCAAACAAGAAAATTCTAGGCTGAAATATTTCTGGTTACAATACTGGATATATTGTGGAACTTCTCTTGTCCTTTCCTAAATTCTTATAATAGATATTCAATATTTGGTCAACTTCTTATGTCTCCGGAGATCATTATTCAATTATGGCTCTTCCAGGAAGATAATATTCATCAGTATTATAGCTAATGAATGCATTCAAAATGAGATGGTAATTATTATTATCTTTTTTCTTCTATTTCAAATTATTTAATTCCATAATGATACTTTGCAATGCATTTGGAAAGTAGATATCTCAAAAATATTGTTAGCGTGACTATGAAAATACAGCTTAAATAATGCTGAAGGGATTGCCCTTAAAATCAGCAGCACACACTGGAAAGGCACTCAATTTACTCAAAATTTTCTGGGGGAACCCAGACCCCCCTACATGGTGTCTTGCCTCTGCCATGCTGTAGACTATTTCTGGTGAGAACCCTGTCTATACAATGTTAATTATCAAGGTACACCGACAAATATACAGCATCCACAATAGATAAAACATTGTGGGCCCTTGCACTTGAGGTGATTTTCTATATTTTTCTGAGGTTGGTATAGCACATGCCATTAGGCCCATTATCGAAATATTGCCTCTTTTTCTCATATCTTGAATTTTTAATAGGTTTACATACCAATTGTTGATGAATTTTGATCTAAAAATATCAATCTGATCTATTTGATATCCCATCAGTGTGTATATTCAGGCTCTATACAGATACCTGGAAATTCAGGTTCATGTACCCATCACTTGCCATAAATGATTTATCTTTGTATATTGTGTGACTACTCTAAAAGTTAATTATGTTGTCAAATTACCCCCAGAATGCACCATTTAACTCCTAATTATAAAAATATTTCCGAGGGGCATGCCCCGGACCCCCCTAGAAGGGCTTTGCACCTTCCATTCAGTGTGCATTCGGCTCCCAAGAAAAACTAGGATTTGGGATCCTCGCAGGTTGGCAGCTCTGCTCTTTGTAAGAGGGCCGCTGATTGGCTGACTGAACCCCCATGTTTAGGTGTCAAATCACATAATTTTATTCAGTCTTACTTAGATTTAAAAACGGGAACATCAATATAAAGATCGCTCTTTATCTAATGTAAGCATAAGTAATAAGTATATTAAGATAATAAGATTCATTTCATGGTACTATAATTATGCCTGATTCTATTCACTTTGTCCGTCTCACGTCAACGTTTCCATCGACGATCGCTCACTCTAGCTCACTCTGAAATCTGTCACTGTCAGTAAGTTGTTATCACTGAATGAAAACAACAACACATGTACAAAGCTAAAATTTTATCGTTGGAATACTTATTTACAATTGGAATTACGACAAATGAACAACACAGCTTCAAAGAAGATCTCTAGACTATTTACAAAAGGTGGGTCATGTTATTATTTATTTCAACATATGACTGTTTTTACTGATCGTTACTGTCACTGTCTGAGTCATAGTTAAGAGGCAGAACTCGTCTTCGCTTTACTGGGGCCGCCAACATTTGTTGGCTTGAATTGACTGTTTCGCTTTTTGCTACAGTAGCTTTTTCTCCTAGGAAAATTTGAACTGTTCCCGATCCCATATTTGAAATGTTAAAGATGGGCTGAACTTTCTTTTCTACCATTGCATTTGAAGATTCTGGTATGGCGACGTCCCTGTTAGAGGCACCGTTTGACAAGGGGGCTAGAGCTGGACGTTTCATATTGCTGCCGCCAAGTCGAGCATTCCCTGGTATGTGATTTTCTGGCTCCTCAGTTGTATTTAGTATGTGGCTGAGGGCCGCCTGTTGCTGGAAATTTAAAGTGTTATATGAATTAAGACTGCCAATATTCTTATGCCCTGAGAGCTGGGCCACAGCTGTTGGTGGAATGCCAGCATGAAGTAGACGGGAGCAGGACGTTTTTCTGACTGAATGATTCGTTAATCTTCGATCACCACTTAATCCAGACTTCTCAGCAATTTTTTTCATGAATTTTCCAAGTGTATTTATCCCCAGAGGTTGGGCTTTAAACCAAACTCTGTCAGTTAACTTGCTGGCACGATTGACCTGTATAAAGAAAGGGGATTCTGGTTGACACATCATTTCTGGTCGCCTCTGAATATATTGATCTATAATTTTCACTGGGCATCTTTCTGGGTGTTCGTTGTGATTTTGGAGTGAAAATATCTTTGGATTGAAAGGTCTGGCATTTCCGCTGAGACCCTGACGGGTTTTTGTAATTTTTTCTGTCCATTCATAGTAAGTCTGATCACCTTCTCCTTTCCTTTCTAGGTCCCCGAAAGCCATCTGCCTGGCTTCATGACAGCCTCGGAAACCTAATGTTTTCGAAACGATGTACCATACGGTATGTTGCAAATTATCTGGATCAGTCGTCCCAAGAGCCCCTGACTCCCACATCAATTCTTCGTCATCACAAGTAAGCATTTCTGCTTTGTTTTTTTTATTTCCCAACCCTAGGGATTTTAGTTGCTTCCTTTTGGCTGCTAAAACCTTTCTAGAGGTGTCAAACTCGATATCCCTCAATATATTTTTGGGATAGCTATGCTCCTCCAGGTATTTAGCCAAACCTCGATGCAGGCTGCTTACAGTGTCTGGTTCAAAGTTACCACCGTCCTCCTTTTTCATATCCATGACCCACTGGCCTGTAAAAGAATTGTTTGTTTAATTATTTAAAATTAATTTGAAGTATTGATGTCATTACTTGCGATATTTTTAAGTATTAATTGATAGTGAGATGAATATCAACAGGCCTACTGTAGCTCGAAATATAACCTTCTCACAGCTTCATACACTTGTAACTTTTCTTAATTTTATTTTTACGTTGCCACTTTTAACAGTAGAAAAAATTAATAAATTATATAGAACTTTACTTAAGTATTGTTTTCTTACCGATTAATGCGTCGAGCTGAACTGGATTATAGTCCACTACATCTTTCTCTGCAGGCAAGCCCTTCTGTGTGACGAATTCATGGAATTTTGCCACTGACTGGTTAATTTTCTTGGTGGTGTTTGCGTTTTTTGACTTTGCCACATACCTTTGTAAATCTCGAACTGAGTTAACAAAAAACTCATCATTCTCCTCAAGTAAATCAAAATTTCCAACCTCTTCTTCCATTTCTTTTTCTTTATCTATTGCAGAATCGAATTTGTGCGCTCCAGGTAGACTGAAGCAGACGCTATTTTTAACAAGCACTACGTTGGACCTGCGACGTCGTCATTGGACCGCTAAGCCAATCAGACGCACTGTTACAAGTGGTTGCATTCGAAAAACGGATTCCACTAGTGCAATCCAGGCATATTTATACCATGGGCTAATCTGGCCATGTTTTTGTGAATACGCACACCTATCATGGCATAAACGATAAGTGTGAATGAAAGAATTGAAAAAATAGTTCTTGGTTAATTTAGCTAAGAATCCTATTTCACTGAAATAAGTCATCTTCAGAGTTTGAGTGTGTGAATTTTTCCACTAGAAACAAGTTCTTACTCATTATTTCTTTGGGGGTGTTTACATAATATTATATTATAATTCTCTATTATTTTATTTTTTTATATCTGGGCGTGTACAATACTGGAAACAAGTGTAAAAAATATGATGTTAAAGGCGAATATTGTATAGCCTTAGTATAGCCGTAATTAGAAGGTGTTTTTTTTTAACTTTGTATGTAAGCTTGTAAATAAAATTGCCTTGCTTTTACGCACACACGGGGATGAGTGCGGATCTTTTTTTTTTATTTTACACAACTTTATTCAATATGTCAACAAATAACCGTCTCCTCTCGGGGTAGATCCCATCTAGATTACATCTTACCCTATCTCATCTTGTGTACGTTCATATAGTTTATTACCTGCAACTCATTTTTCTTTAGCGGAAATACTGTTTTCTGATTTCAGCTCATGTATTTTGCTTTGAAACTTTTTATGACCAAACACAATTCGTCAGCACATCAAACAAATATGGCAAGGCATACAACTGATTACTCAAATTAAATTACACTTTTTAAGTATTTATTTCTATCATTCGCACGCTTCACATAACTGAGACGAAGTTGCGAAAGGAAGATCAGGTGTCAATGTTATATAAAATATTTGTCCAACTCTTCCATCTTTTGTCTTTGGGTTTTCCAATCTCGCATTGTATTCAATGGCTTTAAAACGATATTTATTTCATCTGTAGGAGAAACACCTTAAATATAATATCATTGTTGGGAAATAGTCTCTGGCGGTGTATGCCATTTCTCTCCATCAATATAGACCAGTTTAAGAAGCTTTTGCTTGTTCCTCCTAAAATGCAGCTTTTAGATATGTATCTGACATTCATATCATCGAGACCTGCGTTTTCATTACACCATGAAACATAATCATTCCAGAAAACATCTACTTTATCACCCTCATCGCAATAATTACACACATTACTCTCAGGTACTTATTTCAAAGAGGTATTCATTGCAGCAGACTGTTCTATGAAATACTCGAAATTGAAGGGACTGAAGCCTAGCTTCCGTTGTACACAGATTGGGGGTTTTAAAGATTGCCTTCCAGACTTCAGTTGACCCACAAAACTCTTCATCTCTGAACAAGTTATCCAAAATTCTTAGCTTGTCGTAATTGGGTCCATCAACCTTTACCATCTCAGGTCATGAAAGAATTAATTATGCTGGAACAATCAGCTTGCAGTTCAGCCCTATTTCATGCAGTAGAAATCGAAAATGTTATATCATTACATATAACAACCGGTTTTATCTAATTGATTTTTGATTATTTATTTAGATTTAGGTTTTTGTACTAATATTTATTATTTGAAGCTGCATTCCCAGCTAAAGCGACCCAACATATTTTTCCCGTTTTTTTCTGTCCTTTACCCTGAGTACTGTAGAATGGAAGGTTCAAATAAAGAAAATGAAGAAAAATGTGTATTTCCTTGAATTGCCTGAATATTTCTCACATTCATGTTTTTTTCTAGAATATTTTAATGATTTTTGTATTTGCAAATCTATAGTGGCAATCTGAATCAAATGGGATCACTAGTGCAATTAGTTGGCTTTTTCATATAAGTATCTAGCCAGTGTTATTCTTATATTTTCGATTCCAAAGGGATTCCCAAAGTTTGAGAAGATGACAGAGAGACTGAAAAAAAGTGAGTTCTCGGCGGGTCTGCTGAATAATAATTTTGGGAGATAATGAAATTTTACACTAAGGAGAACAGGTCAAAATCCTTTAATACTCTATCTGGTTGACCTTTGGATGGGTCTGGAATGAATAGACCACAAGATAGAAAATCTATTTTTTTACGGAAATAAGCTGAGAATGCAGCATTTATGTGCGTACGCACTATGCATACACACTAAACGCCGATTGCGTATTTTTAAGAGGAAATGCTGGAAATATCCCTCCAAAATATCGTATCTCGTAGTATTCAATCGCGTAATTGGAATCCCAGACAAAGCTAATAAATTCCCTAATCCCCTGTCTGTGTGACAGAGCATGAAGCGGTGGTGCGACCAGCCGTGGGCGGCAGTGCATGAAGGCGTGTGCGCTCACCCATGACGGTGTGAGAAAGCAGAGAAAAAAAACCTGAACATGGTTGGGTTCGATCTAAGAACCTTGGGATTCACAAGCGTACATCCTAACCACTACACCACAGAACCAGCTGTGAGTAAGACCTCAAGGAATCCGTCTGGATGATAATAGTGTGTGTGAGAGAGAGGGAGAGAGAAACAGAGACAAGGACAGAAAGAGAAAGAGGGGAGAGGCAGACAGGAGGATTGCAATTGAAAGAAAGTAAGAAAGAGATGGGCAGGAAAGGAGAGGAAGAGCAGGGTATGTTTTTTTTCATGAATATATATTGAATATATCCAGGTATTATGTGTGATGAGTTACAGGAAAATGTGCCAGAATATAAAAAAAACTCAACAATATTTCTTTCTGCTTTAGATAGCTCATAACTCCCTCAAAATGCGTCCGATCTGAATATAAAAATTATCCCCGAACCCCATGAATGACAGGAAGACAGCCATGTTTTCAGATTTATAATCAGGCTATTACTTTCTTCGTAAATAATTATTTTCGTCAGCCGCACTAAGTCGTTCAAAACTGATAGAAAATGTATTTTATATAGCTCTTTATCATTTCAAATCACTATAACTGCATATAGCCGAATTGGGTAGAGATGTCTGCTCAACTTATGAGCCTGAATGCAAAGAGAAAATACAAGTTTTTCAAAGTGATTTATTCACAGGATCTCTTTGTTGGAATGTTCCAATTTTTGAAGGGTTTATTCCTCTTAGTCAGTTAATTATGCGTACCAAATCTCAAGACATTGCATTGAATATATCCTTGCGTTTTGAAGGTTGTCGCATTGAGTACATTTAGTTACTTTATTAGTAATTGTCCACCGAGAGATATTGCAAACATAAATATATCAATTATGGAATTTAGAATAATGAAATAATTCGATTTAATTTCTGGTAGAATATACTTCCTCACCATACACCTCTATTTCATGTAACAATGCTACAAGGGAATATGGATTCATATACGCACCTAGTTATATATATAGCTATGTAGAGAAAGCTTTATGGGAGGTGTGAGTTAAGACAATGAGTAGGCAAGCCTTCCCTTTTTTGCGCGCCTGACTGATTTCCTAATCCCCGCATTGCGTTATCCCAATGCCTGCTACCGCGTAGAATTATATCATATTTAATTACGCGATACACATGACTCACTATAAGCTATTAATTACTAGATCTAGGGATTTTTCTTAGCGTGTATCCCTTGATTGAGTTTACTAGAAACGAACATATTAGTTGGGTTTCATCTGTAGCCTAATTTCTAAATTTCTTAATCTCTAAATTGTTTTGGATATGTTATTTTGGGGCCTTAAATAAGTTTAATTAGGCTACTCACATGTGACTGAGAATACAATGAGACAATAATAATATGAGTATTCCGCACAACTATGTCGCACACATACAACTACGTTGCCACCATGAAATTTCTCTGAGCATTGATGTAATAGGGAAGTAGGCTTAATTTGATTATGAAGGAACAATTAGAGGGTGCTAAATCATTACTTTTCATGGTGAAAAGAGGAAAGTTTTACTGATACTAAAACAAATGCACAGAGATAACCTGGACACTGGAGTCGTGACCCAAGTTAGCCACACAGCCTTGTAGAAATTAAAAAAACACGTAACTTCCTTTAAAGCTGCATTCCCAGCTAATTTCTATACAAATCTCAGTTTTCACTTGTTAAGCTAACTAGTACACTGCCCCACCTTATCCCAATCGTTAAGGTTTCTTTCTTAAGGTTGGAGTTTAATATTTGAGAAGATATACTCGTCCTCTCATACTGGTGGTCACCAGTATGACCTCCTTAGTCAACAGTGTGACCTCCTTAGCCTTGTTCCATACAAATAGTCGTTGACAGGGAACATTCGTTGGCATACAGAGAGAAACATGTGGCTTGATGTGGCACAGAGGCGCCACATGTGACCACTCAGTGCATCTACAGAACTGTGGTGATGGCAATTATACATAACCCTGTGTGTTCCCGATCGTAAAAACACAGAATTTAGACATTAATTTTACTTTTCATTGAAACAGAGATGGATAATATTGAGTTTGGGAACTAATATGAATGTAATTCATGAAGAACCACTCGATCTTAAATCCTGGGAATGCAGCTTTAATGTGCATGCCGTACATTATTTTCCTTCATACCTTATTGGAAAGGCAGACTTTAATACTTCTCGCAATGTACCTGTATATATGCATATTCTCTCACTTATCAGACCAGTTTAAAAAATGCTCCAAAACGATCTGGATTCTGTCAGTAACTGGTGGGATAAAACAATATCATTATAAATGTAAGTAAAACCAAAAATATTCAATATTCCCAACCAAAGGAATGAATAAAAACAGAGAAGATATACCAGACACATAACTAACACTAAAACGAAATACCATGGAGAAGGTTAATAACTACTAGTAGAAGGTATTTGCTGAGCTATTATGGGAAAGATAGTTGTTGTGGAGATACTGTAAACGTATTAATATTCGCGCAGTATTTATTTCCGCAGTTTTAGCACACCGACTTTTGTGCGTGAAAATAAATACTGTGCGAAAGGTATAATTAGGTGCATAAACAAAGTGTGAGGCTTCCTTGCTGCGCGAATTTAAATCTGTGCCAAAAGGTGTCAAAGTACTTAATGCGCGGAAGATTATCTGCGCGAAAATAAATACATTTACAGTATTCAATTGTCTTTCACTATTTATACCTTTATTAGCCAATATACATATAATATACTCAATAATTAACTCTTACAAAATGAATATGCCCATTTGTTCTATACGCGTTGCTCTGAGAACAAAATATCTGGAGTTATGCACAGTGCGTATATATCACTAGTGAGTTACGGGTGATAGTCATGACAACCAATGCAGTTTCTTTTACCAGGTTCACGGCCGGAATTCAAATTTACGATTCAAAAATACTTTCCTTCATGTTATTAACAGCAAACATAGTAAAACAGTTAACTAATTCTTTGGTTTCAGTCGGGTAGAATACTGCACCGTAGAACCGTTTCAAGAAATCAATTCGCAACAATTTGATTTGCTTCGATACGGTTCGCTTTGGTTCTGTATAGTGTGACGAGGGTAAAAGACTCCCTTTTGTCTACCGAATACTGTGTATCTATGCTGAGTCATTCGTCTTATCATGCTATTTTCAAACTAACTCTAAATGAGCTTAGTTCCGGGGATAATTACACATGGAACAAGTCTGAATTGATATTAAATATAATGTGTATTAATCATACTTCTGATTTTTTATATATAATTCTTGGATTTTTAAGGTTCTTTTGGTCACTATTATTTTCAAAAGATAAATATATAGGCTACAAATATATATCATACAAAAGCCAGAGCCGGTGTTAAGAGGTATAAATCCAGAGGCCTGAGACAGGTGTGTAGGTCCACAAAAAGCATAGCTTAGCTCTGCTAACTGTTTCAATTCTGCGTCTCACAGGCAGTTTTCTTATTTCTTATTTACTACGATTTAATTTAATAATAATTTCACAGCTCTGTCTGTGAGGTTTTTGCCAACCATTATATTTAAGTGCTTTAAAGGGTATTACATCTTTGGTATATGTATATCATAATTGTCATCTGACCTGAAGGAACCGTGTTCATGGGAATTACTTTTTTTCTTTTTACCAACAAATACAGGGAGATGGCCATCGACATTTTCTATGGTCCCAGTTGCCGTTTTGCTCACTGTATAGGGTTTGTGAAACAAGTTGCCAAGTTAAATAGCAGTATCAAACATCTAGCTTCTATAGTTCTCCACTAGCTATATATAATTATATATATTATATATGCTTTTGTCAGAGTACCATTTGATTACTTAATCACTAATCACGGGGGGGGGGGGGGGTCATCATACAAATTCAGTGGAGATATGATAGTATTATATCGAAATAGGAAATTGATTTGTATCAAAGATGTGGCCAATAAAAAGATTTAAAAAAAAAAATTTTATCAACAACCAGCATCAAATCAGCGATTGAGGTGTGTTTTGACACAGTATTTTGCTGATCACATAATCACAGCATTTGTGCTATATCTTGGTGGAATGAAGGGCAATGCTATTACCGACGGTATTTTGAAATCGATAGAGTTTTGTCATCTGAATGACCATGCATATTATATACTGCTTCTGATATTGCATGGTGATGGTGACCTTGTATGCTGATGCTGAAAGGATTCTTCTTATCCAAGTGACAGCAAGTGGACAATCTGGATAAACATGTAGTGAGGCCGTCAGATGAACCCCCCTTTGATCAGGGGGATTCATGTGAATAACTTACACATAAGGTACCTTACATTTATAGGCACCAGACAAACGTGAACACCCTCTGATTGATAGAAATATGCCGGGCTTACACAAATTGGCCAATGACAATGACTAGATTGACTTGAACAGATTATCCTTTCATCATACATTATCATAGCTAGGAACATCTATCAACTTTCTTCTCTAACCAATATCTGTCACTCATGCACCCCCTCCTTTCTACCTTTCTATCATTAACACCGCACTAACAACTAGATCATGGATAATACTATACATGTTAGTTTCCTTGAGCCTTGTAAATCTTTCTAACACAAGAATTGGCTGTATAAATATGTTGAATACAAAACACTTGTTAAGGTTCAAGTAATTTAGGCAAGAATATGACACAAGGTTCAGATCCAAGATGGCCGCCAAGGACAAAACTGCATGATCTTTATTAATATATTTGCACTATCAAAGTATAGTGGACGTTGCACACAACACACTCACTCCCATTCAGTCTTATAAATGACTTATTTTGACATGTTGTATAAATAATCGTCTTGAATCACTGTGGGACACTTTGTATCACAAAGTGAATCACCTGTTTATGTATTGCATGATTATGGTTGTGTCCCCTATAAATATAGATCGACCGCTTGTACTATGCACAAAGGAGTTGGAATAGATCGATCCATCTGATCAAATCACTTCTTCTATTGCCTCGGGAATAAACCATCTACATCCCTTTATCTCTCTACTTGCTAAGCTTACTAAGATTTCGGACCAATTAGATAGATTTATGAAAAAGTTCATTGGAACCAATCATAGGGTACATCTCTGTTTTACAGGTTTTCTTCTGCACAGTAGAGGCTAGGAGTTGAGAGAGTCCCTCCAAGCTGAAGGAAAGCTTCTCGCTCCAAACCGCAAAATGTCATTATGATCCCACTAGGACGCCTACTCCAATGCCAGGAAAGTCATTAGCATCCAATCACTGACATACGATTCTTATTTCATCTAAGAGGCTAGCTGTGTAGCCCTTATATTACATACACCAATTAACTTACATGATGATTCAGATCGTGATTTACATAACCAAGATGGAAGGCATGAGACTGGGCATGATAATTTAGGTAACAATAATATTGTGTACGACATGGAAAGACCATGAGTACTTGGTGACTTCTCTTTGCTGGCAGGTAATATGAAGTTATATATTATGTTCTAAACCAAACATTACAACTGGAGGAACTATTTAACAGAGCTTTCATTGTTTATACGATGCCTTTACCAAATAATGCATTTCTGAGTGGAAAATTATAAGAAAACAAAATGGGGATTGTTCTAGCAGACATTAAATGTAAAATATGGAGCCTGTATTAGTATGAGTTTGCATGCACAACTTTCATCTCGTTTATAGCTATTTTATATTAACGCGCATGTTCAATTGCCATGATCATGAAGAACACATCAGGTAGGAACACAATAATTTACGCTCTTGTTGCACACCAGCCTCTCTATGTTTACCCGACTCGAGTGTACACCATACAGTATCAGTGTTTGCCTAGAAATTCGAGGAATACTGGAAGAACTCACCCTCATGTTTCCCGATGTCTGAGAGACGTACACCTTGATCACCATGGTTATGGTTTGGCGTCAACGACCAAGGTACCTCTAAAAGCTTCCCAGCACGTTTATCTCACCCAGAATGCATCAACTGTGGCTCTACAATGTTCGCACAGACGTTTCACGAAAATATTTTAAATGTTGTGTGAGAAGAGAGAACGCTCGGCTCTGGAGGTAAAGGCGGACTCACGTACAGTTCACAGGCCTTGGGGATGAGCTCAGTAGGAGCAGTGAGAGGAAAGAGGTGGGTAAGGGGAGGGAGGGGGATCAGGCCGGGGGTAGCGTGAGGATTCGGGTTTATTTATAGTACCCCTGGTAATAGCGAAGAGGCTGGCTTGTTGCACCGGTGACTGGGTGAAGACGATAAATAGTTTTGATGTGTCCATGGAATGGCTCGGATCTCAGATAAGTGCAGAATCCAATCGCCAAGCGACCGACATGTTTTGAGAACACCACACGTGCGGTATTTTATTATGTAAATATCTATTGTTTACATATAAAATATAAAATAAATAATTGACCCTCCTGAAACCAATTGATCGCGTTTGTCAAGATTCTAGATTATTGGAATTTCATTTCACCTGTGGTGCAATACTGCCTAAAATATGTTTGACAGCATCCGGAACAAATGGGTTAGTTAATGGTAAACTTATGACATCTGTAAACATGATAAAAACTGATATTACAATCACGTGAATGTCTTTGTTCTTATGTAACAGCTTGTCTAGCATCAACATGTTAGACTACTTAAACACCATCTAAGGGTACACACCCCTGTCTAGACAATCCTACAATATACATTGAATGCGCACATTAGTTCTCATTAGACTTTGCTTTTACCTTTCATACAAATATCTTGATGTAAGTCAGGCTTCCTCAGCCAATATATCAATATGCCATAGACTCCTGTTAGCCTCCTGTTCTTCAATATTATACAATAGTATGACAGTGGATAATATAAATTTAAGGTCTTGAAGAAAAATGTAAGTAGCTGTACATATATATATGCAAACAAACAGAACGACAAAATTAATATATCCTGTCTCGATGTTTTGTTTTGAGTTAATGGTTGGTTTTTAAAAATCAAAGAAATGTAGAGAAGGTAGTAAAGGGCATTGTACTTCTAGATGTAAACAGCTCTAGATGAGAGATGAGGTCTAAAATGTGTCTAAAGGAAATAAAAAACACTCACTCCACTCACTTTGTTGGGAACAAAAATATTTTAAAATAGTCATCATACTACTACACTACTACTCATCAGGCTCTGCACTCTGTAAGAAGTACCAGAAATATCAATGAGAAATATACAATCGGAAATCTACATTTCAGTTGCTATCATTATTTAAATAGTAAAGAATGATTTCTTCAAATGATGAAGAAATCATCCCTTTCAATGGTGGAGAAACCCTAAAATTCCTGGAACTTTCAACCTAGCAAGTTGGAGGAGCATACAGCCAAGAATATCTAAAAGCAGATAAGTATTGCTTCTATAATAATCGACTATGTTCGTGGTACAGTACTCTATAAGGTTTCACATTGTTCTAAACTACATACATATAACCTCATGACTTATATCTTCATATATCTCAATAACAGTCTACATTGATAATCTAAACGGTTCTATCATAAATGATATTTCAAACAGCTCCCTAGACCTACATCATACATGCTTTTAATAATAGTATGCAGCAATACTTGATGGTACACATTTAATCAAGACAGAGACAGCATAATTTAAACTCTACTGAACAAGAGAGTGGTGTCGAAGTATAGGATTTAGCATAGCCTTGCTGGATATTAATAATAATATGAACAAGGTAGTCCTGTTTCTAAACTGATCATTTATTTTGATCAACAGACATTTATATCAGTAAGCACGTGACTATGGACCAAGTGCGCATGTACATAGTTATCCAATAAGCAGTGGTATGAGGTAACTGACCACAGGGGATCGCTTGTCTAACCAATAGGAGATTGGTAGTATAATCAATCATACATTATCCAATTACAGTGAGTTACCACTAATTACCATATAGGTCACTTGACCTAGGCTCAGCAGGGGGGGGGGGGGGGCGATGTCCTTAGCGCGTGTCCCTTTACATGTAGCATCATGCTGTGAGCCATATTCGAACTAATCATTAAAATGACATGTTAATGCTTATGGAATATCTGAAAAACTAGAGAGATGCATATTCATAAATATGAATATTATTACATAATAATAATTAATACAAAATGTGTCTATTTATAGTCGTGACAACGACGCAGGAATGTTCGTTTTGGGCAATAGATCTGTTGCATCCTTGGGCTGCGTTATGTCGTTTCCCCCAGTTGTGTTTAGTATGTATGTCTTCTTGGTGGACCGTCCCTTGGATTGCAGACTTATCCAGGAAGCGTATTGAAGTAACACGGCCTTCATTTCATTTCTGAAGATTGAACCACTAAATGCATAAAGGCATGGGTTTATCGCGTGCATCAAGGCACTGATGCAAGCCCTAAAGGTGATAACAGCGTTTGAATATTTAATTAAAATATTGTCTGTGGGACAGTACTTCCCACAGATATAGTCGTTTATGAAGACCAAAATATGCTTTGGAATCTTTAACAAGAAAAAGACAATAATGTTTATTGCTATCATGCGGGTTACCGCAAGATTTTTATTCCTTCTCCTATCGCAATTTGTAAAGTGCCTTGGTGTGGTGCCTAGATATGAAAACAAGATGATGGAACAAACCAGAATAGCCATACCCGGTACCAGTGCGGTCATAACAAAGCTCAGAATATATACGAATCCAAAGTAAGAAGGCTTCGCCAGTTTTGTCTCCCAATCAATGATGAAGCAAATCACCAAAGCCATCAAAATGTATACCAGCCCATGCATTATCACAGAAGTAATGACGGCATTTTTTCTCGTGCAAATAACTTTGACTCGACTTAAGGGGAGCTTAACAAATATAACTCTTTCTATAGATATAAGAATAAGAGTCCATGAGCTGATCATTGGCAGGGGTAACTGGATGTAAATTAACACAGAGGATAGTTCCATTACTTTGGCGACCGTTATACAATATTTTACCATGACGAAAAATAATATCTCCAAGTCTGTTACTGCGAGCACAGCGAAGTAAATGGCTGTACTCAAGGTCTTAAAACGCCTTCTGCTCAGCACGACCAGGACTAAGAGGTTTCCAATGAATCCGACTAGGAAGATGATAGGAATGGAATGAAAAACGACGAGCCTCCACGTGTCATCCGATGTATTTCCCCTTGTCCCGTTAGATATGTCTGTATCCATGTTTTTCAGTTTCAAATTGCAGTACTCTTAGCAGATTTATTTGAAACCTGCTCCAGCTCGTTTCTTATTCGACAAGTTGTAATCAACGTGTGTAATGCTAATAGTAACTGAAGGCAGTGATGGAGTCCTTAGATTATGTTATCCATAGGCTACATTATGCTAGGCAGCGTATATCAAATAAAAGGGTCGCTGATCAATATGACATATTGATCAGCGACCCTTTTATCTAATATACGCTGGTTGGTAAACCCGCGTAAAGACAGAGTCATTGTTTACTCTGTCTTTACGCGGGTTTACCAACCAGCATGCAATTCTTTCTTTTTGTTTTTAAACAGCGGATGTATATTTCTGCATAGAAAGTTTAGACAAAAAGCACAATTTTACACAAAAGTTGATCTTTGAGAACGATGAGTGTTTTTACATTGATTTACCTTTCTCTGGTTCAATTATTTGTTCTGTTCAATTAAATTAATTTAGGATAGTCGATATTTTGGTTCTGATTTCATAACAGAAATTTTTCCAGTCAAGATTGCCTTCTTGGAACAATTTTTGCCTATATGTTTGAAGGCTTTGGGAATGAGGATTGACCAGTTTCTAATTTTATCGTTTATACCTTTCTGGTTGAAGCCAAACATTATATCTATTTCTTTTATTTCGAAGTGGCCATTGGTGCCTCTTTGTAGTATTTTGTTACATCCTAGTTCTTAGAATACAGCTTACACTGCTATGTCGGACCCATCATCCAGTGGAACTTCCCCGTTCCTTGAACACCGAACTGCTAAGTCGGACCCCTCATCAGGTGGAACTCCCTTTCATCGACCGTTTCGATGCGTACCACTACGGTCTCCGGGGGCACGCCGACTGAGGTGATCAGACTCAGCCAGGGTCTGACTAGCTCTTCCATGGCTCCTCCCTCTTCCTCCATATCCAGCAGGATGCCTCTTCTGCCTTCCGGCCTACTACACCGACTAGCTTCTTTCTGTTTGTTCCAGTGAGGCCCAGGAAGCCCAGTGTTTTCCAGAGGGAGTTGGATGTGAAGCCTCGGCAGCCTACCTCAACTGGGAAGTTCTGAGCCTTCCAGTTGTTTCCGACCAATCCTTGGTACTTCTCCCTCTTTCTTTCATGGGCTTCCTTCAGTCTGGTCTCCCATGGCACTGTTAACTCCACTAGAACCACTTGCCTCATACTTGGAGACCACAGCACAATGTCAGGTCGCAGTGTTGTTATTGCAACTTGTCTTGGGAATGTTGATCTCCCAGAGACATCAGCTTGCATCTGCCAGTCATTGGCCTCACACCATAAAAGAGCATCCTGACACAGCAGTGGGTGGAAGACCATGGATATATATTTTTCACCGAATAGGCTATACAACCGTGAACCCATATCTCAATGACCTTAACTGTATTTGACTGACAATGTACAATGTAAATGCCTTACTGAAATATCTCTTGTATTGTCTGATGACCTACTAAATCAAAATAAATATATGGGCTCAGCGATCACACCCCACCATCCGATTTAATTCTTTTCAACCTTCACTCGCCACATATTCCGTAATATGCTTTCCAATGGCGGTAGGCCTACCGCACCCACAAACACACACCTAACAAGTACTAAGTTAAGAAATTATCAAGTTAAGTTTGGTTTATCTATTTAATATTACAATTAGTGTCAACTTAATTTATATACCTGGCGTTTCCAATGGAAACAATTTCTCAGGCTCAATTACTTATGTCCGATGTCAGGCAGAAGACCTACCTAGACACCTGTCTATTTAGAATGCTGGACCACCTCATTGTAAACAACATCAATTGCAATAAAGAATTCTTGAATTGAATTGAATTGAATTTATGACCAGTCACTGAGGACCATTGAAATCATGAACTCTGAAACATGTAGAGAAAGGGAGAAAAATGATAAACTTAGGGAAATACCTATGTAGAAATAAGATCCACTAGTCCTCACAGACCAGAAGGTAAAATCTAATATGGCACAAAAGACATAGGCTACTAATGTCAACTAGACTAGGGTGTATATACACTTGATTTTTATTTCCACTTCAGTAACTGTAACCAATAATGAATAACTCTGCAATAGCCAGGGCTGTAAAAAAAAGTTGGTTGAAAAATAGTTGGTCGAAAAGAAATTGTTAAAAAATAGTTGGTCGGAAAAAAATTGTCGTTAAAAAAAAGTTGGTCGTTAAAAAAAAATTGTCGTTAAAAAATAGTTGGTCGGTAAAAAAATTGTTGTTAAAAAAAGTTGGTCATAAAAAAAAAGTTGGTCGTAAAAAGTTGGTTGAAAAAAAGTTGGTTGAAAAAAAATTGTCGCTAAAAAATAGTTGGTCGGAAAAAAAACTTGTTAAAAAAAGTTGGTCGTAAAAAAAAGTGGTAAAAAAAAGTTGGTCGTAAAAAAAATGGTCGTAAAAAAAAGTTGGTCGTTAAAATAATGTTGGTAAGGAAAAAAAAGTTGGTCAGAAAAAAAAATTGTTAAAAAATAGTTGGTCGGAAAAAAATTGTCGTTGAAAAAAAGTTGGGTCGTATAAATAGCTGAGAAAACAAAAAGGGTCACTGCGCCCCCTAAGTACGAAGGTTGTAGGGCCCCTATAGCCTGCAGTCCTGCTTAGAGCCCCTACATTATGGGCAATGCAGATGTACTGCCAGATTTTCTTCAAGAAACAGTTTCTTCTAATCACTGACTCTGTGCAACTCATGCCAATCACCTCATGTGAGTGTGCAATGTCTTTCGGTAGGCTAGAATGAAACAGTCAAGAAAGGATATGGAAATATGTATCACTGATTCTCATGAAATGGGTCCAAGGTGTAATTTTACTAGCATATGGAGTCCCTCCAGGGCTTAGAGTTATATTTTGTCTCGTTTTCTCCCCCATATAGGCTTATATAGGCCTAATATAGATCTCACTTTAAGCTTTCTTGCCATGTATGGTTTTATTTTCCTAGCGTCCGATGGTTGGGTCCTAGCGTCGTCTGATAGAGGGTGGGCCCTAGCGTCCGAGAAGGGGTGGGCCCTAACGACTGAAATAAGCGAAAGTGCGCCCTGACGTCGCCGTAACATCTGTAGACCGTTTGTTTCATCTTAACTCAATTGAGGGATATGCAATGTACAATACAGTCGGTAATAAATTCGGGAGATAAGAATAGCCGAACCACTATTGTTTACGCGAAGGTGACGTCACAATCACCCGTCCTGAAGTGACACTATGTTTCTGGTGACGTCGTATAGCAACGCAATGCCGTCCGCTAAACACACCGCGGTTTGTGACGGCCGTCCTTCTGAGTTCTACTGCAAGAAACACTACTGCATGAAACAATGCTGGACTGCAAGCTGATTGTGCAGTGCATGTATTTGAGCGTTTGAGCACGAAACGATTGCTTTGCTTTTTACAAAGACAGTAACCTCAAGGGATTGGTGTAGGCCTAAATGTATTTACAAATGGGCTTATTGCATGGAGAAGTCAGTGTTCTTTCCAGCCATAGATCTATATGGTGTTCAATATCTACGGGGAATTTTTCTTTGACATTTTTGCAAAAAATAAGCATTTTTCTTCATTTTTTCCCCTTAATTGTTCCATATCTTTTATAGATTGTGAGCTTATGAATATAAAAAAAATGTCTGTCAGACATGAACTCCTCTTGGCTATCAATATTTGTGTGATAAATGATTTAGAAATCATATCTTTGGTGTTTTGTGGTAGGAAATATATAAAGTTAATTAGGTGTGAACTAATTTTACATTTTGATGTTTGATTAATGTAACCTTTGTCCGAGCAGCAGAAGAGAAGGCCTAGTAGTTAGTTTGCACCTTATGGTGGCCCATTGAAAAATGAGAATTGAAAAACTGCAATTGCACTGAAAACTTTTGAAGGTATCAACCACTGAAAGGAGCCATTCTGTGCCACTCTGTCATTCCTCAAGCCAAGCATCCCAGCCATTTCAAACATTCATCATGTCCATTAAGTGTATTGATATCCACATCCCCTTTCTGCCAATTACCTCCCCACCTCCCCACTAACGATGATTTTCTCTCTTGGTTAGAACATAGAGCACTATCTCTTTGGACAGAAATTCGAGTTCATAAAACATGTGGCTCCTCCTGTTCAGAATATATAGTATCTTGATGGTCGTTTTTCACCTTTTCCCCTCCATTCATATCATTAAACCTCAGGAAAATAGGTGGCGTTTCTTCTTTGCTCATCTTCAGGATGCTGGGAACAGTATATTCAATGTCACTTGGAACACCCATTACAATCTCATCGACTTCGCATTGTATGTCATCTTTTCTTTTTCCACTTTCTCTGATTCGACTACATCCAGCCTTGTAGATATCTTTGGTGTTGTTTCAGTGAAAGCTTTGGTAGCATCAGCAAGTTGTTTAGACAAATTAGAAAACATCTGGCTTAACTCCAGAAACATTGCCATCACCTCAGAGTTGGATACCTGTTCTCCCATAGTGAATTCAAACAATCTTATCTGATCTATTCATTTATTTTTTACTCAAAATTTGATCTCACGTCCATATTTGGACACGTGATGCGACACCCACCTGCCCCACATAAATAAATAAAAAATATGATTTTTTAATGATAATGTTATCATAGCCACACCTTAAGTTACTGTGGGCAGAAATGCTCCCCTCCACCCCAGTGCCAGCTAGCTGGCCCACTGACTACCTATTCAAGATCGTGCTGAAAATTCACGCTTAAAACTTGTATTTGATCGTTTTGGCAGGTATCAACCTCTGGTTAATGACAGAAGAGATTTAAGAAATAGAAGAAGGAGGATGATTAAAATCAGTACATAAATAAAGAACCAGGTGTAGTGCATTTTATAAAGGAAAGGTTCTTTGGAACCAATTGGCCGATGAGGTTATATTAATTCATGAGAACGCAGTGTTTGTAAAGGCCTTAAATAATTGATATCGCCAGAGATATTTTGAAAATCTTCCTGCTTGAGTTGTGATTTGTGAGTTTGAATTTGATATGCTGTTTTTTTATGTATGTGTATTCATTTTATTTGGGTAAATGAGACAAGTATAAACCTTATTTATGTATACCTCAGTCTGAACACGAAGACGAGCCTCATGTGAAGGATCTGGCGAAGTAGATTGATTATTGTAAGTAATAAATGAATATTAGATGAAGTAGTCTAAAGGAGAGTGCCCCCAATATACGAGTAATTCATGTAGGATTTACTCTTTCATATCATGGAGAGAAAGGAGGTTCGATATGTTTGTGTAATGATGGTCTCGTGATTAAATTTGTTATGAAGAGGGTTAACGATGATAATAAGTCTAAGGGATCTATAACTATAAGTGTTTCGAGTAGTTTGTAATAATGTATGTGTATTCTATTTCATGTTTTATGGAATGTACTTGAATTGTTTTATTATAGGTGACGTTTGAGAAGATCAGTCAAGGATATAACATTTTTTTATGTTAACTTATTAAATATATTATTGGCCTTTAATGAAATGAAAAGAAATACTGAAAATTCTTCTTTCTTGATTTTGAGATCTTTTATTAAAGTGTTTTATTCAGCTAGGACATTATTCATTATTCTCAGGACAATATTCTCCGGTCAATAGCTATAGCCATTTAGATTACAAAAATGTAGTTATAGAAATAATAGACATGTATCATCAAATTACACTACCTATACGTCAGTACCATTTAAAGCTGCTTTCCCTAATGACGAAATTGTTGGTTTTACCTGTTTTTCTTGTAATTACCTTCAAATTAGTTACCAAAACTCAGAATCAGGGGTCTCTCACATAACAACAAGTTTGCCTAAGCTGTAATTTCAAGGATTCAATAGATTATCCTGCCGTCGATTTCAAATTTTGTTTGCCGTTTTACTTTTCATGGTGGCGGCAGGTGGCAGCACTGAGTGGACACTTTTCTTATTCTGTACTATAGAGCATATCTATAGAGCTTCAAACATCACTCGGTGCTGCCATCTGCCATCTAGGTTTTCATAAACGTTCACCGATAGCCGAGTAACGGATTTAAACCTGTATTTAATGTCTTCAAAACATTATCAAATCAAATCAAACTTGTGGGATAAGGTGAGACAGGGTCTCAGGGTTCTAAAAAAATAGGATAGAAGTCAACTTTGAGATCTTTATCCCAGACTCCTGGGAGTGCAGCTTTAAGTTACGGAAAATGTTCTTCCATTAATTTGCATTTGTTGCTTCATACTTGGTGCAGGGATATTATTGTATTGGCCCAGAATATAATGTGTTTAGTAGATAAGCAGTAGGGGTGAGAAATCGGATTAATGATGATATATGTTTGAAGTTGTCTGATATACATTATTCTATTAAATAAATTTCAAGTATAACTAGAAACATATTTATGTTCTTCAATTAATTGGCGATAGTTTGTTTATACTGCTAGAGAAGAGAGAGGGGGGAGTAGATATGCGTAAAATGATCAACATTGTGGACAAAGAAAATAGGTGAAGGGGGAGAGAAGAGAGGAAAAAAGAGATCTGTGACCGGTGTAACAGTTCTACCCCCCGATCTAATGTACTCCCCCGGTAATCTAGACCTTAGGTTTAAATGACCCCCTCTAGGTTCAAATTACCCACCTTTCTTTCTTTGATAATCTTAAGGTCCGATTCCACTGGTTCGCTTATATATGCGCTCATGCCTCGCTCTTGCTGTGCTTGTTCATAGTGCGCTTGTCATTCGCTCTAGGTCCGCTTTTATTTTTAGCGCAAGACGAGCGCAAACCGATTCTACTGTTCCGCTTCTTTCCTTATGAAATCAATGGTAAATCACTTTGTGCGCTCTCACTGCGCTCTTGGTCCGCTTGTTTAACAGGTAGAAAGAGCGTTGTGTTGCTGCGCTCAAATCAAACACGGCAGATATAAGCGCAACATCAAAAAGAAGCGCCAACGTAAAATTTTAAGAGCGTATAGAAAGCGCAGTAACCTATCCTATTGCACCACTCTGGCTCCGCTCAGACTTCGCTTGTTAGGTGCTCTCAGAAAATAAAAGAGCGTATGAAGAGCGGCCCAAAAGAGCGAGCCAGTGGAATCGCAGCCTTACACCGACAATTCTTCAGCAGAAACTTTACTGAAACAAAAAAATGAAATGTTGGGAATACTTTAGGAGAAAAGGTCATATCTGATGTCTATATAGGACTATACTTATAAAGTATATATCCGAAAAAAGATAGACTTCAACTTCAATGAATTCTGTATAATTATATTCTATTGATTCCATTACTTGCCTCATATTAAGATTCGTCAACAACCCCACATTTAAAATTGAATTGGACTGTTGTAGATTTGAATTTAAGATTTTTTGCAGACTATAAATAGAATTGTTTTGGTGGAGGCTTTATGAGCACTGATATATGAAGGTAGCATTTAATTTGTGTATTTCATTAATAATTCCAAAACCCCATCGAAATATTAATTCTTTAAATTATGATAATAAAAATTATAGTAAATGCATATTAGACAGAACTGAATCGATTTTGGTAATGGATCATTCTAATTTGAGAAAATAGTGACACAAACTTGAAGGGATGATACCAAATTCAAAAAACTAATCATCATTATTTTGGGGGGTTACATCAGTACTTGATACCTAATAAATACTGGGGGTATGTTAGACCTAGGTTTGCGCCCCCCCCCCCCCCCCATTGGGGTACTTTGAACCTGGAGGGGGTATATCCAACCTAGGTCTAAAGTGCCCTGGTGGTATTTTGGATCCCCCGGTACATTAGACCTAGGTTAGTTATACCGGGGGGTGCATCTGATAGTGGGTACATTAGAACTGCTACACCTGTACTCTGTGACTATGCTCACGCCATGCAATGCTGACACCTACAGTGACATTGAGGTATTGAAAGGTTATTTTAGCGATGCAGTCCTATTTCGGCGATCATTTCGGGAGAATTTAGAAATGTTGGGTGGGAAGTTGGAGTGTGATCTTATAAAATAGGAATATTATTTCGCCAATGTAAATTATACTATTTCGTAAAATGTTACTTTTGTTCTTCTTTTTTTTCTTTTTTTTTTGTTGGGGGGGGGGGGGGGGGGGTTGCTTTTGCTACAGGCCTTCATCAAGGTCCACATTAATTTATATTTTGGGGACCTGTCAGGCTGCTTTCCTGCAATGACTCCCTTCGTTATTCCTCACCGGCAGCCCTTTTTTCTAGGCGATTTGGCTTCAGATTCAGCAGAATATTGATAAATTCAGCCCTATAAGTCATAATATGAGTAAATTCAGTAATTTTGTCTTTGTCATAATAGTCGAGAATGCAGTTTTAATAGACAACTTAAAATACATCATATGGATTTTTGCAATACATATTGAATTTATTAATAAATTGAATTGATGTGACACATGGAGGATCTATAGGGGGGGGGGGGGCTGCAACCCTTGCATGAACTATATAACAATTTCATACCAAACACACTATTTCGTTAACGAAATTGATTGGTAAATGTACAATAATAACAATTCTTTTCCTAACACACGATTTTCTGCATTTTTGGCAACAGAATACTTTATGAAATATAAACAAAATATCAATTTCGTTGAACAATTTCGTAGACAAAATTGATTTGCAAATGGGCGAAATAACAATTTTGTTCTTTAGGAACCATTTCTTTGAAGAAAAAGATTAGTAAATAAACTAAATGACAATTTCGTTGACGAACGATAACTAACGAGTGAAATTAAGCGGTCGGCAGCTGGCGCCCCATATGGATGTACACGACACTACATAATGGGAAATACCTGTTCGCTGGCACGTGACAAAGCATGGCGGCGAGCAAGCGAGGCGTCTGCTAGCTTTTACTATGGATAAAAAGTAATGTAAAAGAGCCCCTTCCTCCCTTGTCAAATAAGCAATACATGAATTGCATATGTGTATGTAATATTGTTACATATGGTACCTCTGTTTAGAAAATGTATACATCGTAGCACTTGTGTTTGGGCTTGAATTGATCCAAAGACAACGAGCTACAACGCCTCCCTGGTTATAAAGTATAGGCCTAGGTATTAGCGCCGTATTCTTTGTGAATAGAGAGGGATATCAGAAGATGAAGACATAAGATCAATTACAGCAAGCATATTGTGACATACGCCAGAGAGATCCAATGTCATGGTACACATTAAATACAAGTTTCTAACCATGGTTGTTTTATCATTGTGAATTGCATTCAACTGTTTTGTGTGTTTTGGCCATATATTCAACTAATTTGATGGTGTCTCCTAATTGAGACCTATGTGTTATAGCTCTCTATTCCATATATAATATGTGAAGATTAAATTACAGTTTGTAGGGCCTACTGGCCTGTTGTGTGGCGAGGATCACGGTACCTCTAATCTGGAGGAGTGCTCACTCTGTCTCTATAAGCTTGACGTATATATATGTACATATCAGCGCCAGACTTTGGCAAAGAAACAAACCACAAACCGGCCACAAACCAATAACTATATAGGCGTGCGTGGCACTGGAATTTATGAATGAGATTGAAAGACAGATCATCCATGGATACCTCGAATATATGTAAGTATGTATCCAATATTATTCGACTGATAATATTACTTTATAAAAGTGGCTGTTGTACATTTATCGGACATTTATAAGGCTTATATATCCTGACCTCGATCTACTTCAGTGCTAGAAAGCATTCATGGGGTCGGTTTCGCTTGGCTTCGCATCTGGTGAGAGCCCTGGATATGCAGGGCTTTCCTAAATTTGCCGTGGCAAGAACTTTATCCCCAACTACGGTATATCTGGGACAAAGAACCGCACACTGCCAAAATTATTTTATGATTACATTCGCTGTGTCATCAACTCGGCCAGTTGTTGCCCTCTACCACCCTTCTAACTTTGGTCAGCAAGGTATTGTATTAAAGCATAAAGGGAAATGTAATATTTAAATTATTTCTGCAATCAGAATTAAGCTAGCTGGGAATGTCATAATATAGCTTAATATGGTTTAAAGATCGAGGCACATGAAAACAGTTGGCAATATGCTGCTATAGCGTTTTTTCATTTGAATTAATTGTAAATTGTCTGTGGCCTTCAATGAAATAATAATAATACAAGCATGTGCACAAGCATGTTAGCACTAAGAAGCGACGTCGACACAATCGCTATAATTCTCGATCCCCGAGCAGTGACAGTACGGTGAACCATAGCAAGTGTTCCGGTGTTTCCACTTTAAACTTGGTCATAAAATGACCAAATATATAAAGTACTTTTATCGTCTCTTAAAATACATATACCTCAACAAACGTACGTTTTTGAGCACTTTAGTGGCGTGGCTATACAAAATAAATTGGTTTTTTTACCTATTATTTAACTTCTTTTTCTTTTCACATTAGCCTAAGTCCGTTTTATATTATTAATTTTACATATATTTTTCGGTGCATGGCTTATGATTGTAGCTAATTTAGGCCTATACAGCTACACATGTACAATCATAAGCCATGCACCGAAAAATATATGTAAAATTAATAATATAAAACGGACTTAATGTATATGGCTGATCGTTGTTGTTGAGAAAGATGTTGTCACGGAGGCACGTGCTGTGGCATCATATCAAACCAATATATAGGCCTAGGCCTACATATGATTACATAAATAGACTATCCAGGCCATCTAAATTCGATTCAGCTGCAATTAAAAGTTTTTGTTTCTAAAAAGAAACAAAAAAAAACTCGAGAGAAACTAAAATAGGTTGTTGTTGGACAGCGTTCCCAATAAATAGAGTAAATATATTAAATACAGTACGGTATCAATTAGGCCTTTATTTGTAAAATCTATTTAATTAGTGTCCGAATTTAGCTTCTTTGTGATTTACTGCATGATTTGTTTTAGACAATAAGTAGGCTAGTGGGGGACAAATTACAATCCCCCCCCCCCCCGCACACACACACCTTTGATGCATGTTGTGAGAGTGAGGGATCCCGTTTTGGTCAGGTATAGGCCTAATAATTAAGTCGCAGCATTGTGCACGCAGCGTGGATAATTGAAAAGGGTGGGGAAAATGATAATTTCTTTCCCATGATATGATTTGCAACATCCCTGGCCCTGCTAGTCAAGCCACGGTGTGTGTGGTTCAGTGCTAATTAGTTTAGTCCGATTAATTCCCAGTGTGTTGGGGAGCTAGAACTGTGCCCGACTTCTGTGTCGCTACAAATAAAAACACTTATGGATAGGTCAAATTAGCTAATACCCCGGCTAATACTTGGTGTGTTTTTTGCTCCAATTCTTTTAGATCTTCATCCAATGCTTTGCCCGGGACATAATCAATATCCTTTTTTCATGAGGTTTGTTTTGTTAATAGCAAATGGTAAGCCCGGATCTGTGTCATAAGAAGCGAATCATTGTCAGCACTTTTCCCAGTAGGCCTAGCCTACATTACTACAACAATCAGTCACTCCGTTACTAGCTGAAATAGGCCTACATCCGAGAGATTGGAATCTATATTATTTACCCATATTTATTCCCCGTTGTGTCTTGAGACATGTTTCGATGGTATCTGGATCGCCCTACTTTGCTGCTCATACCCTACCTTCGCTCTCTTTATACACTCCCTCCCCCCTCGCCCACCTCGCCATGAAACCGCCCTCGGCTACCTCCATACTGGACTCACATTCCTGAGCGAGTGTAGTGGTCCGGTTCGTCTCGTACTGACTGCTAGGGCTAAATGACGAGGGGGGCGTCTAGCCTATTTCCATGAACTTGTATGCCTTTAATTAATAATGAATGTAGCTTTCCTATTTTGGGCGGCAATGGTGCACTCTTTCTTCTAAAAATAGCCTAGTTAAATCGGACGCAGAACTTTGTTTACACACAGAAGGAAAGGAAAGTGTGCATGACCAAATCATTATTATCAGGCCCTATATATAAGATTTGTATTTCCATCATTGATAGGCCTACCAGCCTACTAAGAAATAGGACTTAAAATTAAGCAGAACTTTACATCTCACGCTCACTGAACGCTGCCAACATCACTGTGCCAACACCTTATACATATTATGATGAGGTAAAGTGGGATTCAGAAGTACAATGTATACGTTTTAACATCTTTTTCATTCATATGGGTTGCTTATTTATGTGTTTGTTGGGGCATACAACACCAAGAAATACTGTAATAACCTTAACTTCAGGCTGTGTGGAAGTAAAGAGTGTGTGGAAATGATTTTATTGTTTTTTAGGGAAGATGCCCATAACGTGTTTGGGTGGTAGGTTACATGCATGTGTATTTGTCTAATTCCTTATCAATATTACTTGTCAGAATAATAGAATAATACAAGTACATACAGAAATTATTCAGTCACTTTACACTCATCCTCACCTTGACTTTACCTCATCATGCAATAGGCCTAGGCTATCCGATTTGGAAACTTGTTTTATCCAAGAACCACTGTCATGATGACAATGCTGAAATCCTTAGGATCTAACATTGATTATGATCTCTGATGATTATTTTTATACATGTCAGAGGTATATAAATACTGAAACACACATGAAACTGAAAACTACTGAAAACGATGTCCGCCTTTAATTACATTTGCCATAGGCCTATGTGACCAAATCATTATTATCAGGCCCTATATATAAGATTTGTATTTCCATCATTGATAGGCCTACCAGCCTACTAAGAAATAGGACTTAAAATTAAGCAGAACTTTACATCTCACGCTCACTGAACGCTGCCAACATCACTGTGCCAACACCTTATACATATTATGATGAGGTAAAGTGGGATTCAGAAGTACAATGTATACGTTTTAACATCTTTTTCATTCATATGGGTTGCTTATTTATGTGTTTGTTGGGGCATACAACACCAAGAAATACTGTAACAACCTTAACTTCAGGCTGTGTGGAAGTAAAGAGTGTGTGGAAATGATTTTATTGTTTTTTAGGGAAGATGCCCATAACGTGTTTGGGTGGTAGGTTACATGCATGTGTAGCCTATTTGTCTAATTCCTTATCAATATTACTTGTCAGAATAATAGAATAATACAAGTACATACAGAAATTATTCAGTCACTTTACACTCATCCTCACCTTGACTTTACCTCATCATGCAATAGGCCTAGGCTATCCGATTTGGAAACTTGTTTTATCCAAGAACCACTGTCATGATGACAATGCTGAAATCCTTAGGATCTAACATTGATTATGATCTCTGATGATTATTTTTATACATGTCAGAGGTATATAAATACTGAAACACACATGAAACTGAAAACTACTGAAAACGATGTCCGCCTTTAATTACATTTGCCATAGGCCTATGTGATGAGGTAAAGCGGTTTTCTTGATTGGTGTTGCCACTCTAAGTAACATGCAGTTCTTCCACAGGCCAGGAGACACATTAGACCCATTAGGCCTATAGTTGCTGTAGGCCTACGTAGGCCTATTTAAAAGAATAGGCCTATAGGCCCTATACTAAGAATACAAGTTAGAGGAATTATTATTTTAATGAGTGTAGGCCTAAGCTTGGTGGTGGTGCACATGTATGGTGGTGCAGTGCAGTTGTGCCAGGAAATAGTGTTCTCTTGGAATTCATATCTGTAGGCCTAATACCAAAGCTTGGTGGTTTAATTAAGCCTACAGGCTATAGATCTTATAACATGTAGGCCTATAACTATAGTCTATGCATTTCTTAATTTGTCACCCATCAAAAATGCCGTAGGCTACCGGTAGGCCTAAAGGCCCTATAGCCTAGGCCTAGGCCTACCATTTCTTAATTTTTCACTTATCAAAGATGCAGTAGGCCCTAGGGGTTCATTTGAAGAAATATGCTATAGGCCTATATGATAAATAGGGTATAGACCTATAGCCTTTTATTTCTACTAGTATTCACTAGATAGGCCTAGGCCTAGACCTACAGGCGGGGAAATTTCCATAGTCGCTCACATGCGTTTTATAACATCTCTGAATAGGCGCGCGCGGCTTGCCGCGCGTCACGTTGCCGCGAATTTGACGCGGAGCCATCCTCAGCAATTTAGGCTAATAACCGATTTGGGTAAGCCTACAATCTCACGGGTATGTTTCCATATAGACCTATATAAATATGTTTTAAAAAATACGGATTTCTCAGCCTAGTGGTAGAATTGTGGCTCGATGCTCGACTTTATTGGGAAGTGCCCCCCCTACCAAGCAACAGTCAATGCACCAATCAATGAATAACGAACAGTTGCTTCGCAAGTCCATACCCGGCTGTGTGAGCTGTCCTCGTCGGAGTGTTAAACGGACCAAAATCCATTGCTTATTTTTGGTCTCTTCTGATTTACCGGTACGCAATGGACAGTAAAACGCGGTTGTGTCAGATATACTGTGGATCTAGCTGAGCTTGATTTGGTATAAAGAGTAGCTTGTGGTTAAGGAATGTTGTACGTAGTACGGACATGTGTTGTGTTGACATCGCGTGAACGGTAGACGGAACGAATGTCGAGGTGGCCCGAGAGGTGAGTAGCAGTTTCTGTTTACTTCCACAAGTTCTAGCCAGACAAATCGAAGCCACTCTTAGACTTTTTGTCCCCTCTTTACTTAAGTATCGCGTGTTAAAGCTAGTTTTGATATGTGGGTTCGTGATTCCGTTACAAGTTAGTTTTGATGGCATCATTTGGCGGGTGTTTGGGAGTTTTGATGAGATATTTTTAGAGGGATATGACCGAAAGTAGTATAGTACCGTATGTTTACTACCACGTCGGGCTGCCAGGGCTGTTTGGCTTCAAGCTTTGCATTTGAGCGATAATATGGGCTTATGGCCAAAATAGGCCTACTGTACCTGTACGGTGTGAGGCGTATACATTCGTGTTGTCAACACCAAATCAGTTAAGTTTGCAGTAGTTCTGCAGTTTGAACGTCATACGTTTATTTGGAATTCGTTAGTAAACTAGAAGTGTGTTTCTTTTAAATATTCTAGGCCTAGACTTGGATTTATAATACCGTAACTTATACAATACCGTAGGGCGGTAGGCGTAGGCTCCTCTTTTACTTCCCTCTTTGGTTTTCCTCCGATACCGTACGTTGGCAATATAATGCGGTATCTTTTGTAATTCTAATATGTGTAGGCTAATCATAACATACCGTAAGCGTAACTTATTATCTTAATGCTCTGGAAACTGAGATTTATTTTAAAGTCATGCTCAAACAATAGCAGCCAACTCCCAACTTCACGCGTGGCTGTTAACAGTGTTAATTGTTATGACTTATGCCCATGGTTATGGCCTTTGTGAGTTTATTAGCCCAGCCCTTCCTTCCATACCTGGGACAGTAGGAGGTAGAGATAGCCTACTGTATATCTGTACTACTATGTGTATTCAGTATAATTGGGTGTCTTCGAGGGAGGGAAACCGATCGAAGTGTGGCAGAAACGAGATTAAATCATCGAAATGGAATGTGTTATCTGATAGATTACAATGTGACTGTCATTCTCACTTTTTAAGTTAATTCAAAACATTTAAAGCCCTAGCCTACATATTGCAGCCATTTTGGAAAGGGTAGGCTATTAATTTCATTCTCCAAGAGATCTTTTCTGGGCATAACCTTCATCTGCAAACATAGCTGCTTTAGTTTTTTTTTGTGATCCTAGGTTTACCTTAACAAATCATATCCTCTTTTTTTTCAATCTGAGAACTGATACTGTAGGTCTACTATTGTGAGTGTTAAATGGCCTTGAAATTTTCAATGATTCTCAGATTCTTACATTAAGGTAGGGGCCTACACTTACCCCTGACCTGCCCCTCATACAATGCACTTATAGTGGCTCGTAGTAAAGTTATAAAACGGTGATTGATATAAAATCTCAATATAAAACTTGTTGAATTAGCCTACATCATTGGCCTATGTTCAACAAGAACTACAACCCGCATGTCCCGTCATTAGGGTTGTGAAAAATCACTGAAATGGGCCTGGAAAAGCCTGGGTTTTGTCTTACCAAAAGCGTGCAGACCCTGACAATTGTAAGGAACATGCTACATACAGTAAGGAGGCCAGGTGAAAAGTTTAAATGGTTGTTTTAAACAATTCAATGAAGGCATTCTTAGATAAAAAAAACATCAATTCATTTTTAAAAACTGAATCAAAATATCTTTATTCAGTGCATAGTAATGGAGGTGCCTCAGAAATCTGGAGATTTATTGACCTTGCTAACCCATAGGATTATATTAGAGACAGTGGCACCAGGTTTGGAGTTTTCCATGTGGGCAAAAAGTCGTTTTTTTAAAACATAACTTTCTTATTTCTAAACATGTTGACTTAAAATGAAAAATTATAGCCGGGTAGGCCTATAGGAAAGGTCTATGTGATATGATTGTTGGATCCTTAATTGACCAGTCACCTTGACCTACTTATCGACCAAATTAATGACCCAGATACGTGACTGAAGTAGGTGACCAAATAAGTGAAACCAACGCAGGAAAGGATTTCAAGGGGTCTCAGAAATATAAATGTGGACTTTTACTAAACAAATTTTGAATTTTCATTTAATTGCATGACCATCGATAATTGGATGAAATCGAACCATTTTAATATGTTTGTGGTGACTCAATATAAAGTTAGATCTAATGTAACTCTTAATGCTTAACGTTGTTATGGATAATGATAACTAACTATTGATAGAGATGAAAGTACAGGAATTCTAATCATAATATAAATAATAATTATCTACGTAAAGGTGGTACAAATATAATTAATTCATGGCCTCAATAATTCTATAAATCATTTGTAGTTGCAACTTGTGGATCCCTACCCTTTAAAATCATGAAGTCGCCTCTGGTTGATCATATAGACTTCATGTTGAAAAAGTACTGTAGCCGGCTAAGATGCCAAAATAACTTAGTGACATCCCTGAAAACTGGTGACGGGAAACAGTATAAACAATGAATGATAACGTTTTGCACTGAATCCACATTTCTTATATTTCACAAAATATGAATTTACTCTTAATTAAAGGTATACACAGGTATTCAATAAAAAGGCAAACATGCACTTACATTTTCATAAAACGTTCAAGGATTATTCCTTACTAAATGAGAAACAAATAAATCGAGTAAAATATACATGTCTCCAACTTAATTTATTTTCTACGGTCTCTTGAAAAAAAAGTGGTTTACTATGGGGGTAATGTGGTATTTTTCACGGGCAAAATGAAAAAAAACAGTGGTTTACTATGGGGAAAATGTGGTATTTTTCATGTTCTTCTGGATAACCCCAATCATATGGACTGCAAGTTTGCCCATATTTCCTACACATATTTTAGGTCATATGCTACAAATTTAATGGAAAGGAAGCAGTATCCAGGGGGAAAAAAGGTGTGGTCATCTGAAGTTGACTATCATAGTGAAACTGGCTATTAACTCTACTCTAACTCTGAAAATTTACTACAGACCGTTAATTTGTTTATTGTACATAAAAATGCATTTGCATGGTGAACCACAAGACTATAGTCAAACAATATCACTGCTTCTTCAGGGGTTCAGATTAACGCTCACCCTAGGTGACCAGATTTTCCTGCGGGCAAGTGAGTCTAGTCACTAGTCCTCCTGGCTATCTGAAAATAATGACTATCTGAAAATAATAACTATTTTTTAACAATAAAAACGACTGAATTGCTATTTTTAAGGTCTCTACTACCTGTACATCGTCGATGTTCAGAAGTTTAACTCATTTAATTACAATTAAGATGAACAATTGGAATGAGAATTTTAAGTTTTGAAAATAATCCATTTTGAGATTTCCTTTGTTTTTAATTTGAAGTTTAAGAAGTAGAGTCAACTCAATCAAAGAGTGTTGCTTCTTAGGATCTTGATAAAC
Source organism: Sthenelais limicola (assembly GCA_942159475.1). Taxonomy (NCBI): domain Eukaryota; kingdom Metazoa; phylum Annelida; class Polychaeta; order Phyllodocida; family Sigalionidae; genus Sthenelais; species Sthenelais limicola. The sequence continues at coordinate 53,391,823 of OW804095.1, read as the reverse complement.
GGTATCCCAGGTCCAAAAATGTTCGAATTTTATCATGACATTGGTCGATTTGAGCTTGGTTCTCTATAAATATCCTTACTTACAGGGGGGAACACTCCCTGACCCCCATGAGGTTTGTTTGGATCACCAAATTCCACTGATTTGACTAAACTTTCTGGTTAAAACACTGTTTTCCAGTCCGTTTATTTTGGGTGCAAATTCCAGACATTTCCTGCCCGCCAGTTTATTATTTGAATGAAGTGTATCCTGAGTTATACGACCGCATTTCATAATTCATGTGACTTTTTGCGACATATTTCGTGAGGACTAGTGAAAACCTGGGAGGACTAGTGGGAAATAAATGTCACTAGGAGTAGTCCGCCGGACTAGTCAGAAATTTTAAGTTATCCTGAACCCCTGCTTCTTTTTATTTCCATTACGTAGCATCATCAAAAATATAAAATCTTATCTTTTGAAGGAAATATATGAAAAAATAACAGGAGTCACTAGGTGTTCACAGTTGTGTGTGTTGATACCAGTGTATCCCTTCAAGTGAATACAGATCCAGAAGAAAGTCCAACAGACTGGGAAAGTTGAAAAAGATACCTAGAAACTAAAATATGGAATGTATTGCCTTCTTGGAGCAGTTATCATTGACTAATGGTTATCGGAAACATAAGAAATTTACTCTATTGAATCTTATGAAAAAATAGATGGACCAATCCTGAATTGGTAATTCTATGATGACATATATGTATTAATCATAAGATACTCTTCTAATTGATTTAAAGGTTTCTCTCATAGTTGATTTCAAAAGATAAATCGGGTTTTAAGAGATTTATAAATCCGGAGGCTTGAGACAGCTCTTAAACACAGAATTTGGATTACCTATAGGGTAGAGCCTTTATTAATCATCCCTCGTTTCTGATAACTGTTCACATAGTCAAAGTGTTATAAAGAATAACATCAACGTGTTGTTTGTCAGACCTCGATGCTACTGTTTGTACTTAGAGGTAGTAATCAAGCAGAGCAGACTTAATACCTGCAACTCTGCATAGGCTCGCGCCGAGCACTGTGATGTAATAGCCTCATACTGGACTTAGGCTAGTTCCAGAGTGACAGGTTTATATTTACTGATACACAATACAATTTAAAATGGGGCAATTCTACCAATATTACTGTTTGATGAGCCTTTACCTAAGCAGCAAAAAACGTAATTGATATTCCAACAAATAGGGAAGTTATTAGTCTTTCAAAGTTGCCTGTCTCTCAAAGTGTGTGCCAAAATATCGAGTACAAACGTATGGTGTCAAAACAGCATAAAGCAACCGATTCCCCTCCTCCCCCCTGTCCTGTTCTCCCTGTTCCTCCCCTTCTCCTTCCTCCCTCCCTCCCCTCCTCCCTCCCTCCCCTCCTCCCTCCCTCCCCTCCTCCCTCCCCTCCATATAACCCTGACAATTAAGCTATTTCTTTAAGGATTTGACTGTTAACCATTTAAATAACAGATAGGTACAGTTCTATCAGATTTATGTTTAAAAATAATCGATAGATTACCCAGGGGATGGATGGGGAACTCACCAACGGAAGGGACGGGTGAGATAGGGAATTTACTTACGGGGGACCCTTGGTACCAACTCAGAAGCGCAGAAACTGATGACGTCACAGCCATGCTAGGTGCGGTCTTGCCAATAGGGACACTTGTTGTAATTCCCTATTGATAGAATTGATATACCCTAGCGGTGTGACAGATTGAAGGCTTTACACCCTATGCTATAGCAACAGTCTGAGAGAAAAATCTTAGAGTAAAAGTTGAAAAGAAGAATAAAAGTTGAAATGAAGGTTTTGTATTATCTTTGGGTAGACCAATAGTCTAAATTCGCCTTGCTGTCTTTTAACTCAGAATTAATTTCACCAAGCTACTGTTGGTGAGGATGGAATGTTTTGGTCATATTGAGTCACCAATTATACCAAGAGGTTCACGGTCCCATTCAAAGATAGTTTGACAATTGGTACCTATTTGTTAAATACTTTAATATCTGAAAAAACATCTACTCCACTTCAGAACTATGTGATACTGTTGAATCCCGTGTCACGCCGTGGCAGGAGGGCACTACATTAGCTCTTGGAGTAATAGAAAGCTCCAGCACAGACTGGTCAATTGTGCGTAACAACATGATTACACAGTAATTCCGTTTTATGTTAGGCTATGCATCTTGATAAAATTTACCTAATGTAGTTTCTTATTTTCTGTTTTGCAGTATCCAAATCACCTGTTATCACCCTACATCATGGCACCAGCAGGAGATACGGAGGGGAGGGGGCGTTTATGAGTATTGGAGTACGAATTAATACGTCCAGCATATCAGATCGACAGAAGACAAGACGCCCTCTCCGCAAATGGTAGCTGCTGGATTCAGCTGCCTCGCCATCAGATTCCCACAATATGTCAAACAGTTATAACAGCAGCTTTCAGAGTCTTAAAAATCTCCCTATTAAGGCAACTGCCAGCACAGGTAACCTTGGTTATGCAGACTCCCGTGGGTCAGGCATGTCCCATCAAGACATTGGTATTTCTCCTTCAGCATCCTGGCATGGGGGCGTGAATATTGCCCTATCACAGCCAGCTCTCAATACCCAACCACCACGAGTGGAACCGAGGAGGAAACGCAATAGAGATGCCGGAGTCAGTTATCCTCCAGGAATCCATGCACATAAGGATGAAATAAACGATATTGCAAATGCCTACCCTTCACCCTCACTGTCCCATACAGGATTCCTCTCCGTCTCTTCCAATGGCAATAATGGCAGTAGCCAGGTTAACAACATGCCTTCATCTTACTCAATGCAGGAAGTTGAGAACGCACATCAAGGGAACAACCACAGGTCTGCCTTCTCTAAGGAAAATAGTTTCCAATATTGGAGCAGGCCAACCCCTTACAAACCCAATAATTATGAAAATATTGATGCTTTTGAATCGGCCAAAAATAACTATGAGGCTAGTTTAGGATATTCGTCTCCACTGCTTCACCATGGAAACTATGACTTGGGCGGCGACCAAAGCAGTTGTGCTCCTGAGTTTTCAACTGTCCATAAGCCAGAAATTGAGCACCAGAAAATGCTCAGTGAAGATTCAGGGGTGGGATTATCAATTTCTTCCGCACCTCCTCCACTCCCCCCAGCAAGGGAGGATTCCCGAGGCAGGTTCCCATTGAGGACAAGTCAGAACAATGAAAGGATTCCATTGTGGCCGGTGAATTACGATGATGATAAATCAAGGTCTGGTCCCAGGCCCAGTTGGGCCTCCTACCAACCAAGACTTAATACACATAAGGAGGAGAAAAATGACAATAAATATGTTTATCACCCAGGCCAGCTTTCATCAGAAGTAGATGTCCATAGTGGGGACAAGGCTGGTAGATTACAATCTGATGTTGGACTGGCTAACATGCATCATCCCCAGAGTTCCTACCGAGGAGCTTATGGATACGAACCTGTGGCTAATTATGAAGTATCAACTGGGGAGAGGGTCTTGTCACCCAGTGATAGTTCACCTGTAAATGATCTATTCAAATACGCAGGACATAAGCGTGAATCTAGTGGTGGCAGTTATGTGCTTGGATTGGATAGTAACAATCAGTCTCAAAGCAGCCCTCCTCCACCTCTTCCAAAAACTGCCCCGCCTATGCCCAATACTGCCCCTTTCCAGACACCCATGGCCCCATCCCAACAAACAGCTCCTCCTCTTCCCCTATCTCCTCGTCTTCCTCCTACCCCTCCTCCCAAGTCATGGACAGGCAGGACGGGCACAGGTCATACGTTCATAGTAAGACCAAAGCCTTTCTACAACACTGGTACACAGACAGAAATAGCCCCTGGAAAGGTCCCTGGTCAGAGTTACCCATCACTGAACTCGAGTACCATGGAACAAGCTTCACACCGCAATGTGGAGATCCAAGTCAATATGGACCTTGTGACAGTTACGCCATCTGTAACCCCCATGTGCACACTTGAAAGGAGGAAACTTGCTAAAACAAATCAAAGCTGCCAGGTTCAGCCATCAATGCTGACTGATAAATTGACTGCAGCAACTCACACTCATGACAACTACACTGACCCAAGCTCTTTTCAGCAGTCTGCCCATCGACCATCTGCAATCATAGACAAGATGAACCAAGAGAAACGCATTCCCGAGACCATACGTGAAGAGAATTCTAAAAAGTATGACACTTCTGAAAACTGGGACTCAGGTCCGAGCAAGGACCTGAGAGATTCTATACTGCAATCCATACATGACCACTCACCAAGTCAAACCACCATGTTGAGAAAACTATCAAGAGAATTCTTTGGTAATCAGATGAAATCTGGTCTCTCTCAATCTTCACTGATCAATCAACCTACCAGACAATATTCAATGATGTCGAATGATCTGACAGATGCTCAGCGCAGGCGGTCATTAGATCCTCCCTTACTCAGACATTCTAAGGATTATTGGTCGCAAAATGATGGAGAGGTCATCTTAAATAGCACATCTGTTAAGCCTCCCATTTCGCAAAATAGCAATGAACCTAGCCCATCAACACCCAACCAACCTCAAAGCCAGGAAGGAAAGAAAAAAATGGACCGAAGCAAGAAGCTTTCCTTGAGGAAGGCATTCGGCATATTTGATGAGATTGAAAATGTTGATGGTGTGGGTAGACGAACATTAACCAACCAAAGCAAATCCCTTTCATCCAATGTGGGACCCAGTCGCAAGAACTACCAGGATCCCAGTGAAGTCATTGAAGAAAAGCCACTAAGATGGTACAACAGACCAAAAGGGGACGAAGTGATCAAAGATTCCCCAACTAAATACGAATCTTCGGTCTTCTCACACAAAGACTCACCAGTCATTGGTAAATCAGGAACCAATAGGTTCCCAGAAACACCCAGGAAATTGCAACGCACTACATCTGAACAGATCCGGCCAATGAAGGAAAGGAATATGGACCATCATGGCGTGATGGAGGATATGAAAAGCCATGAGGTTGAGATGAGGGATCATAAGCATAAACTTTCTGATCCAATGCAAAGGCATAAAAAATCAGATTCTGCTGGATTCATATCTCATCGAAGTTCAGATCCCTCTATGGAGGAATATAGGAAAGCCTTCAAGCATAGATTATCTGATCCATCTGAGAAGGATAACCGCCTATCAGTAGATTCTGATGTGTTCCGTGGCCAATATGACTCCAGTCTTCAGCGGCTATCAGGCACAGTGCGCTCAACAAGCACCAGTAGTTTAGATGGTGGACACCGCACATCAGACCCTGACCTCAAGAAGATGCAGCACATGGCAGTGCTCAACTTCTTTGAAATGAAAACAGGTAAAAGGCTGAGCTCAAGCAGTGTGGACAGTTCGTCATTGAGTAGTGCAACACAAAAGGATAAATACAGCAGTTTAAGTAGTCGTGGAAGCAGTAGTATTGATTTTGCAGTCGGACTTCATGAGGATTCTCACTCACATCTGAAACTTTCAGATGATCAAGAGGAAATAGATAGAGATACGATACATGGTTTCCAAAGTGTAAGCAAATCTAAATCATTACCAAGGGATATGTCGCAGCAGTTGGGACAGGAAGGACTAGATGTACCTCCCACTGTTAGCAGGCCTAATTCAGCCTCTGCCTCCTCAAGAGAAAGGAAGGCATCGGGCTCCAGGTTGGTTCATCACAAAAAGGAAAAATCTGCTCCCTCACTAATGGAATCTTACCACATGACTCCACTGGATCAAAAGGAACCTGAACAAATTTCTGGCTGTACCGACCAGGGAATGCATGGTTTGATTACAGATGGACGACCCGATAGCCATGTAAGTTGATATTCTATGTGCTAAAATATCTGCTTTTATTAATAATCTAAAATCTAGGACCATCGTTTGTGAACTGTTTTTTAATGTAGAGCTTGCTACTATCCTCTAAATTGACTATGCACTACGTGTTTATCCCTTAACTTAAGGTTGTTATCATTGTTAATTCCAACTGGCGTATCTTCCATCTCTGTCCTGCTGAGATGATATAACGTTCCCCAGCTTGCGCTGCAATAATGAAGTTGTTATAACATATATTATTTGTAGCATTCACCAATTGGCAGCACGAGTCCTGAGCGCCCAGACACATCCCCTGACTCAAACCTCACGCTGCCAAAACAAACCTATGACTACAGTTCAAGGTAAGCACCGTTGTCTAAATTTGCAAAAGAATTACATTTCCTTATGATCCATTTCAATACAAATTGTGTTCTAGCCTTGAGGAAGGAATGTTACCAGACCAGATCCATAGTGAATGGGTTGGAGGACATCACACATAATATTTAGGGTAATATAAGTCTATATTGTCGGCCAGGCGAGTCCAGGTTATTTAAAATGGAGGGGATCCATATCGTTATGATTAGAATTTCTGTACTTCATGCATGTATCTAGAGTGTTCATAGGATTCTGCTTTTGGAAATATGAATGCGGAGAGAGGTGTGGTTTCTATATCACCATTATAACTACTTGAAAGGCAGAAACATAATTCACATTTTCAGAACTATTATTGGAAGGTCATTCGAAATGTTGAAATAGCTGTACATAGAATTGTTGGCCTGTTGAACTCCATCTATATTTTATGGACATTTTCATTGACTTACAAACTATAATGTTGTTTTATATTCTCTTGTTTTTTATTTAACATTTTTGTGTGTTAACTTAATTTTACAGGCAAGAAAATAATGATTTATGTAGATGGGCCTTTATCAGGTATTAGGATATAGTTGTCTCCGTCACTTTTGATGAGAATATAAGTTAGTTATATGAGTTATCGGCGTCACGTTCCTAAACGACCTTGTTTTATTTCTGGCTAATTGGTAATGGAATATACATATCACAGGTTAAACATCCGTGTGGGATACTGCGTTTTTGTGTTTGAACTTGTATTAAATATGTTATTGGTCTGAAATGAAATAATAATAAAAAGGTTTCCTCATGCGAAGGAATTTTAAATGTGGTAATATGAGAGCTAAACACAGTTCTAGTTAGAGATTTGGTATCTTTCTGTGAATGTTATTGATCAGAGATAATGCTGATATAACATACATAGAGAGTGACAGAAATAACTTTTGACAGTTTCATAGCAATTAAATATCAATAGTCTTTTCCGTTATTTCCATCTGCCAAAGAAGTATCGGTGATAGATGTTCTATTGATATAAAAAAGTACTGTTTGCAGTTTCAGTTGTGTATTGTCTACAGTTTGTACATTCAAGTTTTTCGGTTATTTCCGTTTCCCAAAGGACACGATGGCTGTGGCTAATGATGAAGGGTATGATATACCTCATGTATTGTTAAACCTAGAAGACAGGAAGGAATTTGTAGTTTTTCACTTAAATATTAAAATAAACATTAAATTGCATGGAATTAAATTGTTAGAAATAAGATGAAACGAAATTCAATGTAATCACAATATGCCCCAGGGGACATATATCACCCACATATAACTTTTAGAAGTTGTAAGGTAGCCATGGGGATAGGGGAAAGCTGAGAGTGAGAGAGAATGAGAAGAGGAGGTAAGGTACTGTTATGTATTAAAGTGCTGTTATACAATATTAGCTCCCAACCTTGAACCAGAGGGAAGGTTGTGTATTCAGTGGTATATGGACAGGGTCGATCTCCGATCAAATCACCGATTAGAATGCCACTTGATGTTCATCAGATGTTAGACGTTTATCAGTTCACATGTACATGTGAAGTCTAAAGTGTGAAGTGAACCTGGGAGAATCAGTAAGGCTGTGCTATGCCACAGCCTAAAAAGCAGAGAAAGGTGTTTAACTAGCTGGAAATATATCTTGATTGTAAATTAAGGCTAGCAAATTAACGAAATAAGGAAAAGTTATTTGTTGCACTTTCCTACAATTAGTTAGCTAAAGTTAGCTAAAATATTAAAAAAAACTTTGAACTAAAGTTATATTTACTTCATTATAATCATATAATTTGAAAAATTAAATAGTCCTTACCACCAACCCTTACCCATCTCTCTTTCCCCTTAGAGACAGACAGAGAGAGCCTGTCTCTCTTCCTCCTGCTCCCCATCTTCCAGTACCAACTATCTCTCTCCCTCCGGGATTATATAGGCATACATTATTACTTGTATACAGGCCATGTCTTCTAGTACACGGTTTACGGTTTGCCCACGTTTACCAATTGAAGGTTGAATGGGGCCATGATGTAACACCTGAAAGTCCTATGCAGGCAAGCTGGGGTAGCTAAGGATTTTGGATTGATTGGTGACAATAATAGAAGGGGCAGGTTAAACGTGGGACTACCTCCATGATTGCAATTATATCGGTCCATAATATGTACAATGAGGCAGATGGACTGGAGGTAATAACTAACCTGTGAATTACAAATTTGACACAGATATAAAAAATTGAAATGCAAATCTAGTATGAAAACCTAGAAATCAGGAGAAAATACTTTTTTAAATGGAAATACTTATATTCATTTTCTAAGTTCTTTGATATCTTTTTGTGTGAATTCGTTCACCTAGGAAAGAAAAAGAATCCTTCATAAATGTCATTCCCAGCGCTGGAAGGAATATTCCCTGTTGTAAAAGTGTGGGTCTGCACAGTAGAAGGTAAATAGGTGCATACTAATCACGCATTTCTTGGGTTTAAAAACATATATACCACATTTCTCACAATTTGAAGTGACAAAGGGCATGAAATAATTGAATTTTTTTTAAAAAAACCTTTAAATACGATGTAGATTACCCAAAATAGATTACAATTGGCGTAAACCTGCTGGCCCTTTTGATGGTAGGAAGCTCCTTCTTTGATACGTCATAGGGGTTCCTAACATAGGAATTTCTCTCAGAAGTGTTGCACTGTAGTAATTCTGGCAGTTCCGGTTACGATGGGTAGTGTGTACATTTAACACCAGGGCCAGTTACCACGACCACCATTTTTTCATATTTTCTTTCATGAAACTTGGCAGAGTTGTAGATAAGGGTCCCAACATTAATTTCAGGTATGCCCCATCGCCAGATATGTCTGAGTTAATAGTGGGTTGCATAATTGTGTGATTGGAAGTATGACCAGTTAGATTGCCTGACCAGTCTGTTGGTATGGATCATGGAAGGATAGACCAGTTTTGAGTGTGCGTCTGTGTACTTTGTATGGATGTGATTGGTAATAGTGGGTTGCGTGTCAGTATGATTGCAGGCCTGGAAATTTATGTGTGTACTGTTTTGTTTGGATGTGATTGAAAGTGTGAGTTTTAAATATGTGTATTGAAGTTATAATTTAGTTTTAAATATGTGTATTAAACTATATTTTTTATTATATAATAAATATGTATTTGAAATGCTTGTAAGTGGCCGAAATAAGGAATACAAATAGGTTGGCCCACAAAAATCAGGTTGCCCGCCAGGGCCAGTTATAGGCCGTAAGCAGGGGCCATTTATCGTTCAGTTTCGTTGCACCCAACGAGGGACTATAATCTTAAGCATTGAAAATTATTATTATTCCATTTAAAACAGAATTTTCCTTGTTCCCACCTTCAAAAGTGTGGACAACTATGAGAAAACAGCAAACCAAATCGGGTATTTCTTTCCCAAGCATATTACATGCAACACCATGGCCTCCCATCTCTCAGCCAATCAGGGGCCCCCCTTTGACCCACGTGACTGTACCACAATGGCGTGGTCCATGTATAGTCGGAGACGCCTGCATCTTGTTCAATTTATGTTTGTGAGAGAATTGAGGGGGAACTCAAACGATTCACAGAGAAATCGTGGAGTAGAACATGCTAGTTTGCTGGAAAACAGGTTGAGTTTGACTGACAGGAGCAGAAAGTCACTGAACAACATAATAACATAGCCCGGAAAAGTTTGTTTACATGTTGCAGTCTCTCACTGTATATAGCGTATTAGGCGTGAGGGTGTGGTTTCGGGGGAGAGAGAGAAGATATGCCTGGGTTGACAGGGTGAGAGTCTACCTGTTTAAATGGTGACAACATTAACACTCATATATGAGTAATTCTCCCAAACGGGCAGCATTTGATTTCAGACGGCCATTTTTTTTTTAGAAAAAATAGAATTCGTTGAATCTCTACAATCTTTGGCGTACATATAGCAGGGTATATCAGCATATAATGCATGTGAAGTTTGGGAAGGCTGGGGCCAATATTTCGATTCCTACACCTATGTTTCAGATAACCATATTTCCCTATCCTTTTGCCTTATTTTCGGTCTCATTATGGCCGATTTATTAAATCATGATTTAGTGTAAAAATGAGAAATATTACTCACTAATTCATCAACCAAAATTAAATGAAAAATCAAAGCTAGATAATGAATGTTTGTTGCCAAACGAGGGCCTGGTTCTAACCAGACGTTTGACTTGATTTTGTACAAATATTCATTTTATTACTATAAAATCATTGTGTTGGAACAGGAGGGTCTCTTTTATTTTTAATAATTATGGCGTAACGGTGACGCTATGGCGTAACAGTGACATTGGTACACAAACTCTCCTGAATTTAACAACATCAATAATAATCATATTTATATTTTTCACTTTTTTCAAGCAGGCATGAATAATTATAAGAAAGGTCGAAATTACATGAAAATGTTTTTTTAGAATAAATATTGGAGATATATCACATGTCGTAATGGACATAAAATATTCCCATACCAGTTCAAGGAATTTTATTTAAGGGAATAAAAGGTTTCAGAATCATCATGGGGTAGTAACTTTTATTTTTTATCAAAATATACATATATGTGCATCTTTCGTCCACAAATACTAAATGCAATTTAATATTCATATTTTGTCTTGGGGTATTTCATTATTTTGAAGCTATTAGATGACGTAACGCAACACAAATATTCCAAACTGATATTTTCCATGTATCAGTTTAAATTAGATATTAGATATATGATGATGGACATGTGTGCACATGTAGAAACCATTTTTCTTCAGCAGAAGGAATATTTTTTTCTAAATGCGCCTGTGTATTATATTCAAATTCCATAATTATTACTTATTTCCTAGCCAGAAAAAGCACATTTATTGCAATAGTGGCGGAGATTCTGGCACAAGAACTCTGAAAGTATAGTTCCCACAGCCTCATTTTTGCCAGGGAAATAAAATAAAATGGTTGTAGAGATCCTAGGCTGGAAAACCAAATGATGCCCGATTGCTCAAATGTGCTTATGGAATATTTCTTTATATAAAGTCTAACTTATAAATAAATCACTACCAAGGCCTATATTCATATTAACTATACGGTATATCATCTAACCAAGGTAAATCAGTTTTAAAAGTATAAATCCTCTTCTTTACTCTAATTAACCATGTCGTCGGCCTTGACATCCACTAAATGAACAGAGAAATTAGTTGTTCCTCCTTGTCTAGGAAGGAATTTCATTCACTTTGACTGATGTATTCGTATGGAATAATGTATTCGTTGGAACGCCTATCTATTTGTATGGAATTGTGTATTCATGAAAATACGAATTTTGAATTCAATAAATTTTGAATTCTTATGGTCTCCTAATGAAAGGATTTACTATTTGGCTCATTTATATTTAGGTATTTTATCCACAAAAGATACATTAAGCTACAAGGGGATTGTATGCATAGAAAAAACAGCATAAATGTTATGACCCCAATCGGTGACTGTGGCAGTTTTTCTGAAGCCAAGCTAGTACATGTATTTAAATATGCTATTGTAGGATGATAGTTTCCCCCATCCCCCCCGGTAGTGACACCCTGGCCCTTATGCACATCCCCCAACCCTGGGCCACCTCTTGATACTAAGGGAAATCCCTGGCTGGGTGGTGGCATGTTTTCTCTAGCCCCCCCCCCCCCCCCCTGCTACCATTTGCCCATACCCCTGTGTGTGTTGGGGGGGGGGGAGAGGTGGAATTTACAAGTGCATAATAATAGTATAAAAGCTGTTCCAAGTGAGAAATGTGGTTTTCCCTTGATGTGTCTTATACTCAAATCTGAGAAAACCCCATTTCTACAGTATATTTCCATGTTTTCGCAATTTTTTCATTGATTTATGTTTTTTTATGAAATTTAAATATAGCAGAATATCTCCTACATTAGCAGCTGCTTGTTAAATCATTTAATGTCAAAGATAAACACAATATATAACTTAATAATGCATTGTGTCATGATATTGCAGCTTATTTGTACTGCAGTACATACAGCTGTCACTATACCTCAGTGACTTTCACTAGCCCTAATTTAGTATGTTTTTCACTTATGATCTTAAGATTTGGCATGCCAATTGTATGTATCCTTGACCTTTTGTGGATAATATTTCACATGATTCCATTACATTTGAACTAGGATGGAGATACTCAAATATTGCAAAAATATATTTTTTGCATTATTTTTGCATTATTTTCATTTTCTATGGTAAATAATGTATGTATTTATTTCATATTCAAAACATGTATACTTACAACTGTCTAGTCATAGGATGTCACAGAATTTGATTCAAAATAGGTTGAGAACATTTTGTAGGAGTACCCTAAAAATATTTTGTTTTTAACATTTTCACCTATTTTCCACCTAATTAACTGTAAATTACGTGGTGATGGCCACAGATTTCGAGGTGGGAAGTTTGATTTTCGGATTCAGCAGGTTTTTTTACATATAAATCAGCAAAGTTCACTTAGTCCCCAGTTGGGGCAACGAAAATCATTTTCTAGCCACAGTTTGAGGCCCCTGCTTATGGCCTATTATTGCCACCATCATCTATAGTATTTCTCAAGACTCAGTTCGAGGGGAGCTCGAAGGAAGGCCAGTTGTTTTGGTCATTAAGCGCACCTTCCTGATAAGCCTCACCGCCATTCTCCTATGCCTCACCGCCTCTATGTCTTGGAATATTTTTGGGGGAGAGGGAAAAGGATAAAATAAATAGGTAGAACTAATCGCAGTTATGTATTTCTGATCGTCCTTCACCGAGTTGGAGGCCGGGGTCAGAGTGTAGCGTAGACTAAAGACTTGCATCCCCGCAGGCCTACTCCGTATTTTGGCTTTATGTAAAACAATTGTGACATTTTTCAGGGCAACCAGAAATTCTGGCGGGCAACCTTACACGGGTTCCTGAAAAAACTAAAAGTACTCCACAATCAGCTTTCAGTTCAGCATTGTTTCATGCAGTAGGAATCAAAGATGCTATAACTAAATGTAGTGTATGTTGCAATTCCCTCAATTGAGTTTAGATGAAACTATCATATTGCTGATATTTGGGTTTCTCCTGTATTCAAAGACTAGTTCATCTCAAAATTGTCTCTGATATGAATTTTGTAGGTTTTGTTATTATATCATGCAGTAGGAATCAAAGATGCTATAACTAAATGTAGTGTACATTGTAGTTCCCTCAATTGAGTTTAGATGAAACTATCATATTGCTGATATTTGGGTTTCTCCTGTATTCAAAGACTAGTTCATCTCAAAATTTTCTCTGATATGATTTTTGTAGGTTTTGGTATTATTAGGAGGCTAGCCTCTAAGTGTTTTTTTGTTTTAAGTTGTATTTCGATTGAATGGGCGCAGCCTCCTTTTAGTATCACTATAGGAAAGGTATACTCTACTCAAGACTTTGTCACACCCCTGGGGCAGTCTAAATTGGAGGGGTGGCTTAACAGTGGCCACATGGGTTTGTTTTGATTGTGTGGGCTGATGCTGTTAAGTGGAGGAGTGTATTGGCTTGGCCTGTTTGCTGTGAGTGACAGGGAGGGAGGTATACAGACTGAGTGAGTGAAGCCTGTTGGCTGTGATTGACAGGGGGTTGGCTACTAGGCATTCCTACTAGGCAAGGCCTATTATGTGTACCTATTATGCTTTAGGGAGAATAACCCATATGGATCAGATTTTCAGAAAATGTACAATTGGCAGCTGTACACATTGAGTAAATTCTGTTAAATTAGGCTGCAATTTGGTCAATACTTAGTAAATTCGAGTATATTTGGCATTGCATTGAGTTTAGCAATCTGTTTGGTTGTGTTGAACTGTATTTTGAACTTTATTTTCGTCTGAAATTTGGGTTATTTGAGAAGATTGGTGAAGTTAAATTGTACATTTTCTGGAAATATGACCCATATACAAGAAGAAAAGGATGTAACAAGTGTGATCTGACAAGCTACATCCTGTAAGATCTTTATCTTTGGATCTGTAGACTGTCATCTGTACATCTGTGTAAACTGATTTCAGTGAGAGGAAATATCTGAGGAGATCATCAGATAAGTTATGTAACTGAAGTGTAACATCACTGTGAAATGCCTCCTGCTGATTGTGGCCCAGAGTGGAGGAGGCCAGGTTTGGAAGTGAGTGATGGTTGCCATGACAACATCCATGTGGAGTCATATTCATGGCAATGAGGGTTAGTGAGATGAGATGAGCAAAGTGATTTAGTTTTGTGATTTAGTTTACAGTCTAGCTGTAAATGTTACATACTTCTTATACTTTCATATTGTAGGGTATTGATGGGATAGAGGTAGGAGCACAGGTGGTATTTAGGTTTAAATGAGGTTAACAAGTTTGGAACTGAAAGAGGCCTGATCTTAAATACTTATGAGCTAGGGGGAGAGTAACCCTGGAGAGGGGGACCTATGGCCTGCATGTTTGCACAGGTCTGCATTTATACATGGCTGGTGCACCCTTACTATCTCGACTTTACGATGGGCTATCTCGACTTTACGATGGGCTATCTCGACTTTACGATGGGCTATCTCGACTTTACGATGGGCTATCTCGACTTTACGATGGGCTATCTCGACTGTTTCAACTATGCAATCAAATGTAACACTCAGCAATCGACTGTTCAACTAATTAATCAATAAAAAACTGAATTACACGGAATGAACTCTATACTAAATAATGAAAGCAGAAAGTAAATAACAGTTACGCTAATCAGCTGGGCTAGCCTCCTAGTATCGAAAGATACTGTAGCAATTGGCAGTAGTATGTTGTCTTGTATGTGTTTTTAACGATTTCAGTGAAATAGTTCACATTTCTGCCAATGTTATATTCATGTCATTAGGATGAGTGCCTGTATCATTTGCCTTCAATTTGTAGTCTTCTGATACAAGTCTTTCTGAGAACAAATATTAGATGAGTCTTTTTTTTCCCAAGCCTTGATCTAATATTCGTTCTATTTATTTTCTAATTGGAAAATCACCATATCCTCATCTACATATGGTATATCATTGATATGTTCAGCTACTGTTTCTGGTCTGTCCTAATGTCATTTAAGGGGCCTAGTAATCTCTGTCTTAATGAATTTGATGTTTTCCCTGTATAGCATTCCTATTTTGTGCATTCAATGATGAAGATGATATTTTTGGAATTACATGTTACTTTGCCAATAATGAGGTAAAAAAGTATGTTGATGTTGATTTCTGATGTTTGTTTAAGCCATAGACAATATTCTCATCATAAGGGACGTTATCGATATGAGGTAATAGGTTAGCATAAAATGGGTGTGACAATTCCTCTCCAGATATAGTTTAATTTCTTTGTAGTATAGTGAAGATTACAATAGGTTTGCACTGGCGACAGGTTTGAAACTCATTATTTCTTTGGGGATGTTGAAATGCAATTATTTTCTTATTAATGGGAGTACAGATTTTGGGAGTTTATAGGTTGACGGTCGACCTTGCTCTTGAAAATGAGCATAGATGGGTTCCTGACAAAATTAAATATACTGGGACAATCAGCCTGCATGCAGTTCAGCATTATTTCATGCAGTAGAAATCGAAATGGTTATAAAATTATACGTAGTGTAACACACATTGATGAAGGAGAAATAACGTAGGGTATCATAATGTAGTTTATTCCTGGTTAGATGTTTGTTTAGTTAGCAATGTAGGGACGTACAGGTAGACCAAATCTCCTGGCTCATAATCGTGCAATTTAGCCTTTGTATCGTGTCCTTTTCTCATCTTCTCTTGACAAGTTTTCAGCCTCGCCTGGGCCTTCTCAAATGCCTTTCTCTTGGTCTTTAATATATCACCCAGATGTTGCTTCAGTGTCACTGTCTCTGTATGGTCCGTTAAAGCTGCCATGGTAGGCGTTTTTGCTTGACGACCAAACACGAGAAGGTGGGCACTGACGCCTAGAGAAAATGAGTCGGAACTATTTAGAGCATAAGTGGTGTATGGTAAATAAATATCCCAATAATTTTGGGCGTACGTAAGCACGCACTAAATTAGTCACTTCCCATTAAATGCCTTTTTCCTAATGTGAGAATGTTGTTAATATCTGCGACGTACCGTCATCACGCATATATATTTGTTAGCATATTTTGCGATACCATAGAATACATAAACTTAGTTGTTGAAGATCATCATTTACTGAAATTTACTGATCAGTTTAAAATACATGGCAATCGACTTTCATAAATATATAGACTGCTAAGGCGCATATAATATTATTTTTCAGTTTAAAAGAAAACTGGGCCAAAACTTATACATTTTTATTCCCCCAAGGCACAGTTGCTTTTGTTTTAATCCTAGAAATATTGGTTCTACATATGACAATGTATATAGCAAGAATCCTCATGCATCCTATGACCAATGCATCTGTACGACATATTTGTCTGTAGGTGTAAAAGCCACTGAGTTACAGGGCAAAAAAGGCTAAAAATAGTCTGTGTGCACATTTCTTGAGAATAGAGCATACACATTACTGCCTGTCTACTTGCACTAGGTTCGCACGAGCATCAGGTTCTAATTCTTTATTTCTTTGGGGATGTTGGAATATACTTCTTTATTATTTCATCGGAGAACCGATTTTGAGAAGTTTTCTACAGTCGAAAGTTGACCTTGCTCTTGAAAATGAGTTGTAAGGGTTCCTGACAAAACTAAGTATACTGCACAATCAACTTGCAGTTCAGCATTATTTCATGCAGTATAGGAATCAAAGATGCAAACCAAATGTATTGTACATTGCAAATGTATTGTACATCCCAACTGTGAACATTAACTGCAATAAAGTACAATGCCTATTTTGCCCAATGGTGCTAAGTTGGTAGCTATGGTACGCCACTCAATGTATGTGATCTGCTTAGCTGAGAAAAACTATACATACATACACACAACTTAAACGAGTTTAAAACGGGGGTTAAAATGTCAGAACGTTAAAAACATGAGAATGTTAATTAAAACGTCTGACGTCAGAATGATAAAACTCGTTTCACTTTCAAAAAACTGATTTGAGAATCGTGTGAGATTTTCGTGGCTGCAGTTTCACCTCCTCCCCCTAGGTTCCAGTGAAAGACCAACGTGAGGTGAAGTCGTCCTGGTAAAAACATGTTTTTTTAAAAAAATAATAATAAAATAGATTACAAAATGGGCATAGTAGTGTATTGTTTTCCCGGTCCCCGGACTTAAACAGAATTAGGAGGACATATATGCTTGTTCCACCTATCAGAAAACAGCTCCCTTGTGAGGTCACCTTAAATCTAAGATATTATCTTGAATATTGACAATCATTCCAGTCTAAACATTCATCAATAAGATCGACTATTTATGATACTACTTCCTAAGAGTAGTAGTTATGACGTTAGCCTAGGTGCTTCTTTGTTTATTCCTTTGGACAATGGTAGGAATTTCCTACCGAAGTAAGGGACGAAAGTGTTTCTACACACAATTTTCCTTTACTTAGCTTATACCGCAGGCTCCTGGACACGGCTTTCTGTTTTATCTAGATGGTACTCTACAATTTGTGTAAATTCAGAAAAATGATACTAAATATTCCATGGTGAAATTTAATTGGAAATATTCTATTCCGCTCTTGTTGTGGCAGACCATATGTAGCAATTTTGTACCACAGTGCCATAGTGTCAGAAATAATGATGTTATCTGAAATTTCTAGTCATGAATACCACCCAATCCCTCTCTCATAAATCATGAGATGCATTTTCTAAAAATTATTCTCATCAACAGTAGCAAAATCTCTATATAGAATGTAAAGAAACTATTGAGATTTATCATTATATGACAGATTTCTTGGCTTATACTTGGCTTAAGATTTAATTTAACCTGAATGTATACACAGTGACCTATCATTTGTTGTCAGTTAAATGATCCATGACGCCTCAAGAATCACATTCTAGAATTTCAGATAAATAACTATTATTTTGGAATTTGACCTAATAGTGTACACATTTAGTTTGCGTTTATCAATGGAATAGTCCCCTCCTGGTGCTGATGCTCCTACTTGTGTGTAGTTTAATTAAATTAATCAACCGTAAAGTTTGAGAAATGAGTCTCACATTTAGGCACATTAGTCTGCATCCAGATTGATGATTATGTTAGCAATTGTTATACCACATCCTTTTCATGCATTCTGCAATGGAAATTGCATTATATCGGTATAATATTATGTTAATTAATTGTAACTAATTTTTCTTTCAGTTCCAGTGGAGGCAATTCACCCACTAAGTCGCCATTATCCGAGACCACACCGAAGTATGGCTACCAGATCACACAAAATATAGCATATAGTGAGGAGGAGGAGTCTCCTCCTCCAACGCTCCCTCCCAGAAACTATAGCAATACTGACCGTCCATCCGAATACAGGTTCCGTCCTCCTCCACCACCTGTTAATTCATACCAAAATAATGAACTCTCTACAAATTTCGAAAATACTCCTAACTCTTATGCCAATCAGCTTAGGCAACAAATGCTCAAATTTTCCGGAGTAAGAGTACAACCCAAACCCCATTCTGATATCAAGGTGGTCATGTCGCGACCTGTGGATCGCCCACCTGTCATGAAGGATGCTGTGATGCCATCTTCACCAAGGGCCGATATTATTAGCCATGATGACAGCGTCGATTCAGTTGGGCTTCATAAAATTGATGTCAAACATTTGAAAACTGCAGAAAATCGGTCCTTGCAACAACAACAACCACCACCACCACCACCACCACCAAAGCAACAATCTCAATCAATGCATGCTCAGTACCAACATGATCAAAGTACGCATCATTTTGTTCAGCAGACGAGTACTGGGGGCAGTCCAGATGAAGAGGATGATGAGGGGGATTCAACACCTCCACCCCTCCCTACTGCGTTACCTCCGGACTCTCCAGAAACAACCTTATTTGAAGATATACTCCCAGAAACAACTTCGCAGTCCCAAAAGCGAGCCAACTCTCCAAGATTGGAGGAATTAACGCCAAACAGGTAAAGCCTACAGGCTGCTTTTTAAATTCAATACAAAGTTCATGATTTAATATAAAATACATTGTTCTGGAATTTCGAACTAAATTTCATTTGAAAATGAATTGTTCTCTTCCTGATCTGGTGATGTGTCATGAAATCTCATTTCTTTTTCCAAGTCCACAACTTGACTTCAAAGTATTCTTTGCATCATTTAATCTTATTATTAATGCAACAGCAGGTCAGATCAGTGCATTCTGTACATTAATGTATTATATTGTATATTAATACATTATATTAAAGGATCTATGACCTGCATTGAAGAAAGGCTCCGCAACTTCATACCGCCAGAGGCTAAGAGTATTATGATATGAACTTGCATACATGTGCAGATCCGACCTGAAATGAAGGTCATTAATCCTTTTAGTATATGCTTGGGCGGTTTCAAACCTCTATGAACTCTCTGAAATGTTTGTTCTATAAACCCTCTATAAAACCACCCCACTTCCCATTACTTAGTCTCAACTGCCACTAGTCCTCATTCATGAGGTTTGGAGACTCGACACAGACAGTTCATGTGACCATGCCTGTGAATAATCTGTATGACTCAAAGGTGGCGAGGAAGGGTGTTCTATGGCCAACGTAAATATGTGAATCAATATATAAATGTAGTGAACCCGCTGAAAAACAGCCTTTTTTACGTTCCAATGTTCTACTTACTGAGCTATCCAGGTGGCTGCAGCTGGTCACAACCAGATCCTTCCCCCCGGACACTACATAAATATATAATTACTAGTTACAAACTACTACTCTTAATCTGCTACCGGCGCCTAAGTAATGACACCCCTGCCTAAGAACATGTTGATATCAAACACGTAAGGTGGTCCATACATGTTACGTTGGAAACAACATGTATACATTTAGCTCTGAGGGCCGCTGCGAAGTTTACCAGAATATCAGAATAAAGAATTCGTTGCGTCAGTGCAAAAAAGTTGTAACTGACAATTTGGCCAAATGTGGGTTTCTTCACTTTTGGGGTCCCATAGCTAAGAACTTGTCCATGCAAAAGTGCTGTATCTGCTGTCCCAATACAAACACCTACAGAGCCCAGTTTAATAAGGTTGTATCTACAGGGCCCCTGATTTCTTCCGAGCAATAAGGTTGTATCTGGCAGATACAACCTTATTGCTTTGTACATGCTAAGGTAAAAATGTTGTATCTAGACTTTTTTCAATGTGGGTTTCTTCACTTCTGGGGTCCCATAGCTAAGAACTTGTCCATGCAAAAGTGCTGTATCTGCACTCCCCATACAAACGCCTACATAGCCCAGTTTAATAAGGTTGTATCTACAGGGTCCCTGATTTCTTCCGAGCAATAAGGTTGTATCTGGCAGATACAACCTTAGTTCGAAATTTTCTTTTGCCTCTCCTGAAAAATGACCAAATATCAGTTACAACCTTTTTGCACTGATGCGACGAATTATTCCCTGCCCTTGTCTTCCCTCCTCCATCCTTTTCTCCAGCTCCTCTTCTTTCTCCCTCCTGCTACCTGCCCCTCTCCTGCTACCTCATATCTCTCCTTTATGTCCTACGTCGTGCAAATTCCATTTCTGCTTGAAATCTAAATCTAAATGGTCATAATTCAAGTACATATGAGGGGAAGAGTAAGAGAGGGGAGAGATACCACACAACAGCACCCCCTGTTCCCCAAACAATTTTTATTGCTATTATCTAAGAAGATCAATCAAATTCTAGTTAACCGTATGACCTAGATCTATTTAGGTATTATACCAATGTCTGAATTTCCTCTGGTGTCAGGGATAATATGATTGATTATAGCTATCGACGATGTGTCCTGTTCACACTACACAACCAAACTGAATCGAATCAAAGCATATCGAATCGTTGCAAACTAGTTTTTACAAGACCAGTGACATTTTATCGATATTGAACTGTACTGTTTGCAGTTTTAGTTGTATATTGTCTGCAATGTGTACATTCAATGTTATCGGTTATTTCCGTTTCCCAAAGAAAACGATGGCTATGGCTAATGATGAAGGATGATATACCTCATGTATTATAGACGACCCTCATTCCGCCCTTCCCCTCCAACAGCTACTTTTTTCAATTCCTACCTAGCTTCCCACCCCGTTGATATATATCTCTTCACCATCCCCCCTCCCCCTCTCTATTCTCCTCTCTTCCACTCTTCCTTTCTCTCACTCTTTCATCCCTGCCCCCTCCCCATCCTACTCTCCCTTCCTCCCTGCCCCCCTCCCCCACCACGACCTTCTGCTGCTCCCCCTTCTGTCCATCTCTTATTATACTCTCCCTATATTTCGATCTCTCCCCCAGGTGTGAAGTCAAACTGCATGAATGGATTATTCCTCAGCCTAAAAACGGTTCCGTCCACATTATCACATAATGCGCGTCGAAGCGCTTTCTAAAATACGTTTCCGTGCACACTACACACTTATATTTCAATTTAACAGCCCATTTATTGCGCTCATATATAATCAATAAACCTAGAGCTATGAACGTGTACATCCTTACAGAGCTACTACCTATCCCCCCTTGCAAGTGAGCAAGTGGACTGCGCTACCTATTATGTAATTGTTGACGCCCGAAGCTTGTGGATGGGGAGGGGCACTCAGAAAGTGGATTGTCATTTGTATAGCAACGTAGAAAATAGGGAGTGAAATATTTCGCTATTGTTCAGCTGTACAAATGTACCTTTTCTGATAGAAGTAACTCACAAATCGGTTATTCTCAGCTGCATACTTGGTTATTATGACAACAAGTTCTACTAAATTTACTCATTGTTTGACCTAGGCTATAGCACTGAATAAGTTATCAACATACCATTCAGCCAAGGGCAAAACATCACCGAAATGGAGGTCATTAATCCTTTCAGTCAGTGTGCTCAAATGCAAACATCTATAACCATATGAATATACCTATTGGGCTAATATTGATTGAATAAACCCTCTATGAGTTCCTCCTGAGATAACCATGTAATTGTTAATGTATGGTTAACACCTTGTGAATGTTTGTAGGGCATTTGATGGTAAACGAGACGAAAGTTCAGAGTTTTTTCAAAATTTGGGAACAAAATTAGTTCAATTATAGCCTTCTGCATGTGACTAATCACATAACATACAATGATCTCCTATACCAGTTGACATTGAAGTCCATCATGGCATAACCAATGTATTATAAACTACTAAATGAATCTCTAGACTAAACAAATATCTTATTCGTCGTACTTTTTTGCGCAGCACGTCATATACTACCACTTTTGAGGGAATTGCTCTACCTACTGCGTTTGTATGACCTCTGATGTTTCTTTGGAGATTCCTCCTGTCAAAGCTTTCTAGAGGACTAAGGAATGTTTTGCTCCCAAGCATAGTTCACAAGTTATCCCTATCCCTAAGTTACCTGGCTTTTCACTCATACTAGCGGTACCACAGGTATTCATTGTGGGATGAGCAAGGCCAGACTGCTAAGCGGGCCATCTAAGGCCAGTGAGGGAGGTGGTCCATCAAGCGAAAGAATGTTGACAAATTGTTTCTAATCCGACCAAAATGGTTTAAAGTAGTACGTGTAAAACTCGTGTAGCATTCATTATCATTGATGCAATATTTGATTGTTACATGCCGTCCATACTAATCTAATGTGCATGTGCTACTATCTAAATTGTAGCTCGAGGTTATACCATAGGCAGTAATAGGATATTTCCCTGGATACTGCTAGTTTTCGCATGTTATTCGCTTATCTAGCAATGAAACCGCACTGTCATTGTATTGATCATATATAATGCCTGCCTAGGGACTCTGGAAGAATTAGGTGTACTGAGGCAGAATGGATGTGTGAGTTTGGTGCCACGCATCAGACAGCAAGACATCTTTGGTGTTCTGTCTTACGTAGACCTGAAAGCATCTCATATCTGGAAAACATGGAAATATTAGCCTACGTGGTCACTAAGTATTGTAGGACACACCTTGGCTTACTTTTGACATTCATATCAGTGTACCCACAAGATAATGGATACCTAAATGGGATATACATAAAACTAATCCTACAAAACATATTATATCCACAGTGTTTGCTGATTCAGAGAAAGATCCCAAGTATATCAATGCTGTGCTATGTCAGGCGCTACAACATAGACTAGCGTTCAGCTGGAAGGGAAACAAGGAGACTGAATAAGCCAGGAAAGAGAAAGCCCGGAGGAGTGGAAACATAAATCATGTATTTTGACTTTGGTACACAAAATACAAACGAACGTGTAATACACGTGCCCCGATCCTAAGTAAAGCAACACCTGGGATACATTTGCCTTTAAAGGTGACGACGAGCACTCCCCTAGATGAGAGTTTCCAGTCTCCACGCCTCTCTTTGGCTTGGGGGTAAAATCAATCCGTCTTCCAAAAAACGGCTTCCTGACCTCTCAACACACTAAAATCATGTTATAGAAATTATTTGAAAAAAAATGTGCATTCCACAGCATCAAACAAATCAGGTTGGAACCTATACAATAACCATGGTTGATTATCGACTGGAAAGATATTTACTATATATCGCGTGTAAATGTATATATGTACGTATTGCGTAGCAGCGATTAAAAGGAATCATTTGTCATCTATGTCATCCTTGCGTTCGCTTACAAGAGTGTACACTTTCCCGTGGTGTTCTCTATTGGCCAATCGCTGTGGAGACCCCTTTACAGAAAAACTGATACTGGTTGAGAAGGAGGTATGAATATAAAGGAGGGATACATTTACCAAATCCCAACTACATATGATTTAGTTTAACGCCAGGGCAACCTTATCTGGCGTTGCTGTAGTGGCACAGGACCATTACATCCTAATCAGTGCAGTGGCCGCTTAGCTTTCACATAACTGATGATAACGTTCTCGTTGTCGCCTGCTATTAAAAGGGCTATCTTGTCTGATATCATATGGGGATATTCAACGAACTCGTTCTAGTTTTTGAGAAAAATGATGAATAACGCCGCATCAATATTGGGTTTTTGTATTTCAAAATAGAGGGACTATTTCAAAATGCCCATTTTTTTTCGATTAATAAGTTTAATTCTGATTTAATACGATATGAAGCAAACACTGGTGTCTTTTTACCTAAGCAGCTAGTATTTTCATTATTATGATTACTAGTGTTTTATATCTCTCTTATGTGAAGCACATTGAGTGTGCTTTGATGTTTAAAGAGTTATTACGTGGTGCTGAAACAGCCTCTTCATCAAACTATTACATGGAGGGAGTGATGGGCAGAACACAATGTGTCAAATCTGACGTCGCTTTTTTCCATTAGTTTTTAATGACATAAATTTGCTTTAACTTTCAATATTCAAAGGGTGAGATGGGTCACCCACTGAAATCTATCTATCATTATTTTTTTTGTACAAATTTCATTCAGGTCACGTATACACAAGCAGTCTCAATCGGGGAGTGTCTTTCGTCATGCCCTGAACAACAATTCTGATTAAACAAGCGTAAGGCGATAATGCATTTAGGTAAAATTTAGTATTTGATAAGTAATGTACATCCACCCTGGAATGCCATTTGGATTTATAAATCTAAGTTAGTGATACTGACTGCCTGCACAGTGCCTTGAAAGGATAATGATACACGTTCTCGGATTCATGTAGCCTGGATTTTCATATCTATATATGGTGCATTGGAGGAACTGAACTCAGTCGCTGAATACGGTAATGGATTGTACACAAGGACCACACTTTCTGTTTGAAGACTACACGGGATGATGGCGTGTGTCTACCGGAGGGTCCTGTAAGTGGCCCCTTACCCTACAGTCTACACCATTTCACAATATAGGAAACTACCGCTAGCTTAGTTAAAACGATTACAAGAGTGAGGGACAGTTATGAAATTAATGCCCGATGCTATTGCCCGCTGAGGTTGATATCGCACATATATAGAGAGGTCAAGATGAAGTTGAGACTTGTATATGCTATATAATTCCAGACGTGACTTGTCGTCTATATGTCACCCTTGGTTGCATTTGTGCATTGTTAGGTGACAGATTCGAGTAATGGATTTATAGAGGTGCGCAAAATATATACACTGCTGCCCCCCCCCCCCCCCCGCCAACACACACACACACGCCTCCGCTAAACTCAGGGCCATGTTCAAATTCCTCCTCGAATGGATTATCTCCACTAACATTGATTTTCCATAAACTTCTGTTCATTGAGGACCATAACAGACATCTGCCTAAGGCCAGATAGTGTGTCCAAATGAGGACTTAAGAATGTTGATAAAGGTATGTGACCCCAGGTATGTGACCCACTAGTACATAACTCACCCCCTCTGCCTGCCCTGCTTCTAAAGGGTGCAGAGAGAATAAGAAAAGCCCTGTCTGAACACATTTCCTCAACATATAAACAGCAGAGACACTCGCCTATGTACAAACGTGCTTTCTGTTTAAACCCGTATCTTCATCATCGTTTATGTATTGATTTTTAAACATCACCTTGCAAATGCAACTGACATCACTGAGGTTGTGGCAAATAAATTTCGACTAAATGGTTGTCATGGAAGGATCCTTCTGATGACTTACTCAGATTACATACATAAACCCTCACCAGAATGCATGTTCTCAGATTATGGCCTGAATTAATATAATTTAGATTAATGGAAAAATTACCTAATGTCCCCAAAATACACCACTTTACACCAATATATTATATACCAACATTTTCTCAAATTCCTATTTGTCTGTATTACCGTCCTATGTGTGAAGTCTGAGTAGATGAAACTCAGGGCATACACCCTTCTTGGGGGAGTGATGGGCAGAACACAATCTTTAGCCATATGACGTGGTCACCGTTTCTTTGAAGTCATAAATTGGTGGCATCATTGCAGGGTTTGAGAGACGGGTCATAGGAAATTAGAGGAAAGAGGGGCACTTCCAGGAAGCTATCGTTTTGATTCTTCATGTATACGCGCATTTAAAAGAAAGACACATTTCTTAGTTAATTTCAAGGAATGGTTTTGAAAAAATATCATTAACATGTTCAGAACAATCATTATGAAATTATTAAAAGGAGAAGATGCATTGCTCCAAAAAAGGATTATGGTCTTTCACTCTTTGTGACAATATTTAAGAATCGACTTCATGTGTCAAATTTGACATAGCATTTTGCGATAAACTGTTGCTTGTACTGTTGCTACCTTTTACCACTCTTGAAGATGGACCTCAAGGGTGTGTGTATTTGTATAAAGGTCTGACTTAGTACAAAGTCAGAAGGTCCATGTGGTGGAATAAACACTGTGTACACTGTGTCTGGTTTATTTTCGCCTCTGTTCAGATCGAGACCAAATAGAACCCAGGTTTGTGATAGTTTGCTACACACACATAATGTGCAAGTGTGTGATAATATGTAATGCTTTCTTGATACAAATTATAACAAAAACAGAGCCATTCTATCAGAAGAATAAATTGTGTATAGAATTGGTATATGGTTAATAAATTAGATAAATACTATATACTTCAGAAATATATAGTTATATACACATGCATATTGAAAGAATATTGAATACATAAAAGAAACCATGAAAATCACAAACTGGGATATCAGGCAACTAACTGATTAGCTGAAAAGGAAACTTAAAATAGACAAAATTACACAATCCCTAGCACTGAATTTCAAATCAAGTATAAATGCTATTTCTAATCCAAGAGTTTATTACTATTGGACATGTAACCAAGCTAGAATATTCACTGGCAATGTTTCAGCGAGCATAGAATGACAGTGAATGAAGAACTCTGTCTCCCATCATTTCCTCCCAATGTATTCTTTGCTTCTATAGATTCCTTGTAATATTTGCAAACTTGATCGTTTATTTATCCAGTTTTTCGTGCTGAATGAAATGAACAGTTTTACAAGATGATGAATTTTGAAAATGGTCGCTTTAGGATGGTTTCCATGGCAACCAATCGTCCTGTTTTCCAATTGAAAAATGTACATTTCAGGGTTTGTAATAGCACTGAATGTCGGAACATACAGTAATGGGTTTTGTAATAGCTGCAGTCAATGTTAGGAGCTAAAATAGGAGTTGTAAAAGCAGATGTTATGTTTGAAGATACAATAGGGGGTTTCCATAGGAACAGTGTATGTCAGACGTTATAATACTAGAAGACTGATATTCCTATACACGGCTGGTTTAGATAACGTTGATAGATACTCAAACAGTCTGAGCCGATTAATAATTATGTGAATAATTAACCTTGTGTCATCAAGGTTTAAACTAATTAAATATATGTATGTATGTATGGAACCTGTTAAATCTACCACTTGCAAATGCAAAACGAAAAACATACCCAGCACCCGCTCCTCGATAAAGCGTTTTATCAGTTACTTGTGATATAATGTGGAAATGTCCAATTAATCCCTCTAATCTCTACCCCATCTTCCCATCATGTTGTCCTAGAACAGTTGGATATTGAAAGCAAGTTTCCATGTATACCGGTATGCATGCACTGAAAGGGTTACACATGTCTCATGTAGAAATGACTTGTGCGTTGTTAATTACTCGATTTCAATTAAGTAGACTATAATTAGGTAAGTAGGGCAGAGCTGGAGTTGTCTTATTGCTATTGGATTAGACGATGTGGTCAATCGGGGTTGGCAGCCTGCACTGTATACAAATTAGGCATATGTCATTAGTCTGCCTCCATTACATTATTACCCAGCTTCGCATTAGCTTATCCGGTTATTCTGTTTTGACAGTAGATATCTTCATGGCATTAATTCGGAAAACGGGGAAAGTATCTCCCCCTCTATTTCCTCGCAACAAGATTGTCATGTCGGAGACCTTACAGACATTTACACCCGACTTTGTAACGAAAGAGACCACAACAAAGACTGTAATACTCGAAGAAATTATAACTCATCGCCGTGTTCTTCCTTCTCATTACAGATATTCCAGTGACTCGTACATGAACAAGCGGGCCTCAACGAGGCAGGGATTCAATGGAAATTACCGCAGGAATAACAGTGCCGACATCCCTAAAACTACACCCCCGGCGCTGGCAACATCCACTAGTCAAACGGCGATTGAACCGCGAGTGGCACAGCCTCTGAGGAACGACACACTTCTTCCTTCAGCCAGTGCCAATCCTCCAAAAGCTTCAGAAACCTTAGTGAAATTGCCATCCGTAGTTTCAGATGATAGCAAACCCTCCCCCGAGAATAAAAGCCTTCTGGAACAGGGTCCACTTGTTATGATACCAGTAGCGCAAGTACCACCTCCAGTACCTCCTAAAACATTCTCTTCATCGTGTGATAGCTTAGCAGATATTGCCTCAACAAAAGACAGTCACGAAAAGAGTGTGTCACTCCAACATGTCCGGAACAGTCCAACAAGTTTAAAGGTTACAAATTTAGACGAAGCTTCGGAACAATGGAGACGTTCGAGCCTGTCTCCTCCAGAGCCTGTCTCCTCAAGGGCTACAAAGATTACTTCGAAATCAACATCTTTCACGATAACCATGACCAAGAGGTCTACTGAAGCTCTGAATGGTTTAGCCAGTGGCAACTCTTCCGCATGCTCTCCAGAGACCAGCCTACCCATTTCTAAAAAAGATTTAGGAGAAAAGAGCCCGCATGCGTCTCCTCTGACTTCATCATTGTTTTCCCCATCTGCAGCACATGCAGCTCCCCCATCCGATTCGTTAATCAGCGAAAAGGCTAACTGCAGTCTCACATCATCACCCAGTATTTCCTCTCTTACTACTCCCATTGGATCGCCATTCTACCAACCAAGTAATTCTGATGAATGTGGTACTGCCTCCAGTAACAAGGAGGATAATAATAAAGAGGAGAAAGAGAAGAGTGAAGCGACATGGAAAGAAGCTCCGGCTACCAAGTCCCCATCATCTCTTTCTCCAGTCCATGTCCGACAGAAATCTATGGAGGAAATAGCATGTGAGAAGGCTGCTGCTGTGGTGGCCATACAAATCGTAGAGCAGGATAAGGAATTGTCTGGTGTTATTCTTCCTCCACCCGAACACAAGATGACCTCCGACTTCATGTCTGGCTTGTTTGATACCAATGTTGAACCTCTGTCGGTTTCATCAACTTTCGTTGTCAGTCCAAGAAGTCGGGATGAGAACAAGGAGAACAGACGGAGGTATAAAGCCATACTTTTTTAATTGATAAGATGTGCATTATTATTGTGTCTGTAGTTTGTTAATACATAGTCAAATAGTGGAGTCTTACTTTTCAGTTAGTGCCTGGAGGTGGCACAGAGAAATACAACAACGTTAGATATAATCTACTTATGTGCATAAAATAAATGAATACATTTCATATTCTGTCCTTTGGCCATATTATTCTTTATTCAAAATGGCATCCTGTTGAATTATTTCAATTTCGCCCGAGATGAAAATAATGATATTATGGACATGCATATTATGGTTCTCAAAAATCAATTGTATGCTTTGTGCGTTACAGCAGTGCTACACTATGTTCGTCTACTGAGAACCTTCAGCCGTATTGGTCGTCGGCAAATCTGGCATCTCTTCAGTCAAAAATCAGAGATAAGGGAATAAAGAAAGAGGAGGTCCTAAGACAGATGGGTGTAGCCGATACTTCTTTGCAAAGACACAAGGTAATGACTATGTGCATGAGGTTTGCCCTCACAAAACCTTATAGCTGGACACTGGGAAACTCCCAGACCTGCTACCTGAATATGTGTAGGTGAGACTAGAGAGCTGGTACGGCTAGTCAGGTGGCAGTTATTCACATGTGCGTGGTATTATCAAATCACCCACCTCTTCCTACTCCAGCATTTGGCCTCCAGTACCCTTGCATTATCAATATAAATTATCAGGAAGGTGCATTTCCCTATCTTGGTTGATTCACGGGAAATAAAAAAATACTTAATGTTTACTGCCCATGTGTACCATGGCTTTCGGTTGACAGTCAAAGAGGGTTTACTCCAGCACATAAGTAGTCTTTAAATATGTGTATAGACCTATCCTTTCTCTCCTCTCTCACCTTCCGTCCGCCCCTCCTCCTCGCTCTCTTTTTTTTATCTCTCCCTCAACCCTCTCACCTCTCTTCCCTGCCCTTTCTCTCCCTCTCCCCCACCCCATCATATTCCCCCTATATATATATACATGTCCATTTCGATCCCTCCCTTTCTTTCCATTCGCCCTCTCACTTTCCCTTGATCTCTCTTCCCCTTTCCCTCCCTGCCCCCATCTATTACATCTAAATAAATATCTTGTACTGCTAAATTCTTTTATTTGCTGTCATATGGCTTCAATATGATACATTGGAATCGTCATATGAGATGTATATAAACATCATACGTATCTAACCATTGTTATCTCGCGCTATCAAAATGCTTCATATGAAAGTAAAAATATAATAAATGTATATCTAGTATCACCTACACCATGCCCTATTTCTAGCTCCATTTCTTCAACGGCTGTCAGAAAAAAATGATATTGAGATATTTTTCATTTCATAATGCTTAGGACACTGTTGCCTCTAATGGAAAAAATAAATTAGCTATTTTCCTCAGCCTCTGAAGTAAAGTATAAATTGATGCATATGTGTGGCTGTGCATCAGTTCCTGATGATACTGTCTCTAAAGAACCAATCCTACATATGAGAAGAACTATTCTGTTACTATTTCAGTGATCAATACTAAATTAACATATTCATATTTCAGGAGGAACTAGAACAACGAATTGTGCAAAAGCTAGATATACTGAGGTCTGAGAAATCGATAATGGCGGAGGAACAACTTGATATTGAGCACCTTGGTAAACAGGTGAGTAATACATAATTTATCCTTTATCCTCTATGAATTTCTTTACACACTAGATTACACTATATGTCTTTTCTTTGTCATTGATGATAGCAATCATTTTGGAATCACTGGATTCTAATAGGACAATATATTCAAGATTAGATTTCAATACTTGTCTTCTTTCGTGGTTCAGGTATCCAGTGTGGTGGAGAAGAAGGTCCAAAACAAGGGAGAACTAAACAAATATAAGCTTTATATTGATGACTTGGAGAGGGTCATGTATTTGCTGCTCAAACTATCTGGACGATTGGCCAAAGCTGAGAATGCCATTATGAGTTTACCACCGGATGCTGATGACATGGACAAGGTAAATAAATGAATAGCAAAATCGCTTAATCGGATTTTTATGGAAGACAAGGTTAGATAGTCGCTGAACGAAAATGAGGTGCAAGGAATTAAACAGCAAGCCTGGTGCATGTACATTTTGTAATCTAACAAAAGAGTCCATATGCTACAATATATATTTCGGAAATGTAACATATGAAGAAGAGCCGAGAGATTCAGCCCCTTTCTTCAAATCAACATTAACATTATATATATGATTTATATCGTCTAGTAACATGTATTCTGTTTGTTTATTAAGGGCAAACTCATGGAGACCCTTTTGGGATTCACATTGGATTATTAATGGCAAATTTATTAATTTGCCATTTCTAACTTTAACTAAAATAAAATTATGTGTATACATGGATTTTGTGCCGGCCACATTCTTGGTGGTCGTTCGTTTCGTTGCACATTCCCAACATTCCAGAGTCATGTGTACAATTGGATGCACACATTGAGCATATAAATCAGACTCCAAGTTGAATAGTACTGAATAGATTGGAGTATGTTTTGTACGGCATTCAGTTTGGTTAGGTTGCAATGTATTTTGAACTTTATTTTGGTCTGAATGTTGGTTATTAGAGATTGGTAAAAGTGAATTGTTGAAGTGAATTGTACATGTCCTGAAAATCTGTCTCATGGTGGGCTCCTCCTGCCAGTCCTCCTGCCAGAAATAGTCAGAAATATGTACAATTGGTAGTTGTACACATTCAGTATGCAAGGCTGGCTGCGATTTGGTCAATAGTATGTAAATTCCAGTATGTTTTGTATTGCATTCTGTTTGTTTATGTTGAAATGTATTTAGAAATTTATTTGGGTCTGAGATGTGGGTTATTACAGATTGGTTAAAGTGAATTGGTTAAAGTGAATTGTACATTTTCTGAAAATCGAACCCATACATGTATGCTCATGTCTGTAACTAAATTGTGTTGTGTCTGTAACTAATGGGCCAGAGATAAGATAAGGCCTGTGGACCCATGCAGACGTATGACACCTGTTGTTGTTTGTTTAAACAACAACAGTTTAAACTTTTTAAAATCTATGATATAACCAAGACATATGATTCCAGGTCCAATCTCCACATATCCCTTCATTCTGAGGAAAACTAAAAACTTAAACTAATCAACCTTAAATCTCTACAGGCCCAAACCCCATGTATCCCTTCATTCCAAGGGAAATTATTTCATCTTGCAAATCCATATCCAGGCTATGCTACATCATTGCATCATCCACCATGCTATGCCCTGGGATTAACTGATCTACTTGAAACCTTTATCCTCACATAATCAACCATATTACTTCAGGCTCAAACACTTTACAAACCCCTTCAAATGAAGGGGAGAATTAAACTAATCTAACCAAGACATATGATTCCAGGTCCAAACTCCACATATCCCTTCATTCTGAGGGAAACCAAAAACTTAAACTAATCAACCTTGAATCTCTACAGGCCCAAACCCCATATATCCCTACATTCCAAGGGAAATTAAAACTAAAATCAACCCACCATGGTGTATAGTGGATACAAGGATGTGTACAGGGAGACATTCCCCCGCCATGGAGACTAGTATGAGTAGAGGGGGACATTCCCCCGCCATTGTATATAGTATGAGCCCAGGGGGACATTTCCCCGCCATGATGCATATAGTATGAGTAGAGGAGGACATTCCCCCACCATTGTGTATAGTATGACCCCAGGGGGACATTTCCCCGCCATGGTGCATAGTATGAGCCCAGGGGGACATTTCCCCGCCATGGTGCATAGTATGAGCCCAGGGGGACATTTCCCCGCCATGGTGCATAGTATGAGCCCAGGGGGACATTTCCCCGCCATGGTGCATAGTATGAGCCCTGGGGACATTTATGTATGTGCTACGTATGTATGTACTACGTATGTATGTATGTGCTATGTATGTGCTACGTATGTATGTGCTACATATGTATGTGCTACATATGTATGTGCTACATATGTATGTGCTAGCTACATATGTATGTGCTAGCTACATATGTATGTGCTAGCTATGTATGTGCTAGCTACGTATGTGCTAGGTATGCATGCATGTGTTCCCCGCCATGGTGCATAGTATGAGCCCTGGGGACATTTATGTATGTGCTACATATGTATGTGCTACATATGTATGTGCTACATATGTATGTGCTACATATGTATGTGCTACATATGTATGTGCTACATATGTATGTGCTAGCTATGTATGTGCTACATATGTATGTGCTAGCTATGCATGCATGTGCTAGCTATGCATGCATGTGCTAGCTATGCATGCATGTGCTAGCTATGCATGCATGTGCTAGCTATGCATGCATGTGCTAGCTATGCATGCATGTGCTAGGTATACATGCATGTGCTAGGTATGTATGTATGTGCTGTATGTATGTGCTGTGCTGCACTCTAATGTGATGCGCAGCACAGTGCTGCACTCTAGAGTGCACAGTGCTCATCAAAGATACATCATTCATGGCACTTATGAATATATGAAGGCACAAATTTGCCATTACTTTTGTATCTCAAAAGTTCTATGATTCGAAGCATATCCTTGTGTTAAAAATGATAATGATGATATATGATAGAGTAATACATGTTGAACGCTTCGTTATTTTTCAGAAAACGCTGGTCACGAAGAGAAATGAGGCAAGTGAAAAACATTCTGATGCTAAATTACTGAAGCGAGGAATAGACCGCCGGTGTCAGCAAGTCTCTAGCTTTCTTCAGAAGTACCTGACGACTGAGGAATATAAACACTTTGAATATTATGTGAAAATGAAAGCAAAACTCACAATGGACCAACAAGAAATGGAAGACAAGATCAAACTTGGAGAGGAACAATTAGGCGCTCTCCGGAATAATATGGCGGCTGCTGGGTCATCAAAAACCTTCTAGGACGAGCTTAATAGTTCTCGGTCAAAACGACTAGATCTATTTTTCGGAGTGAGACTTCTGCACATTCGTAGAACAGATGGCATGGAAAATAGTACTTCTGTTATATCAATTAAGAGTCCAATGAGTAAGGATTAATGACTCACATTTCTTGTCTGAAATGGAGGTTATTAATCCTTTTAGTCTCTGTCTAATGTGGTTATAGCCCCTGGACCCTTCAATGTAGAGACTAAAGGATAATATTTTGTTTGTATCAAAATGAATTGATAAACAGTTTATTCGTGGGAGATCATGAAACTGACGATGATGATTATTGTCGATGGGTTTGTAAATGATTTTGTGTACTTGCAGTAGAATCTGTTGGTGTATTTAATTGTAAAACATAGGATTTGTCCCTTTATATGGTGCTTTCGCTGGCAAGTCGACGTCAGTTCAAAAAATAACTCCACAAGATGGATGGTGGTATATTGCATATATATTTATGGCATATAGAACTCACTTTTAATCATCATAACTCGTGTCTTCCTTGACTCCGGATTTCGAAGGCAGTCTTTTACTTTGCTTATTCTTCCTTTAGCAATTCCTGGAAACTCTTGGATAACCGAAACGGATATGCCTGATAATATATACATATATGCATCTTCTACTCCTAAAATGAATGATACGATAACTTTTCTTGACACCAAACTGGTGCTAGGTTTTGTGTCCTGCCAGCATTGAAGGAAAGCTACATTGGCTAGTAAGCAAAGGACTGCTTAATAGCACATACTAGCGGAAATGCATCGCTTCTCGTCTCATACGTTAAAACCGTTGCCCGTTTTCCCTGACAGTTGTAAACTCAGTTTTCTCCTTATAACTTAATATAAGTATATCAAGGAAGAAAGGTGTCACAAAATTGTACCTAAATTCTGTCGGATCAAGACAGACCTGTAGATAATAGTTGTAGATATATCATGGAGCATCAGTGTTTTAAAACACTTGATGATCAAAATCTGTACAGAAATTAAGTGTATTGCTCTAAATCTGCGATGCTTGTAAATAAAACGCCATTGATCATGGCACCTTGAATAACTCAATAAGTTCTTCTTGGTGTATGACATTCATCGTAGATAAATACATCTATACAGGTACATAATTCTAATAGGTTGATATCTGGTATATTGACCTTGAAACTGAACAAATATTAGAAATACTTCAGTACAATTATAATTACAAGAAACGAATATTGATTTAAAATAATTATTCGTGTTAGTTGGTGATATACGTATTCCAGTTGTGGTATTGACCAGAAATAAACTATGGCATTTGGGTTGATTAAATACTGGGAGTCACGCATTGCATTTTATTATTTCCAATTAAAAGTATATGCCTCTGAGACCTAACTGAAATTACTGCCAAGGGAATGATACTTATTCATTTCATCATATTGTAAGTTCATGGTCCTAAATACTCAGATGTATAGATAGGACTTTTGTTTTAAATTGGAAATGATAAAAGTTAGTACGGTACAAATTGTGTGTAACATTAAAGAAACGCCTTCCAGGAAACAAGTGTACTGAATTAAATAAGATTTTGTTATATATGTGTAAAAACTAAGTTCCTTGTATCAGAACTAGCGAGATTTCACTTTACAAAGCTAGTTTAGCTTTTAGATAGGACTTCATTCAGTCAACTAATTTGCCATTATCACTTGTCAATTTAAATAGGGCCCCCCAAAAGGTCTTTCCGGTTCACCCCAAGCCCCCCTAAAACGCCGTTAAGCCTAAACATATTTGACCCCCATAAAGTAGCCACACAATGTTTCTAACTGGAAAAAAACTTAGCGTCATGTATTTTCCCTTTGTTACTTATCACCTCTTGAACAACTCCCCCTTCCCACCCTATAGTCGGTGTGGACCGTGAACATTATTTTTTTCCTTTCATAGTGCCAACACCACAAAGGTGGTTTAGAGAAGTTGATATTTCGTTTTTGAGAGGGGGGGGGGGGGGGAGAGAGTTCTGCCAGCTTCATCGGCTGGGCGCATTGTCGATTCTTACCAAATTCTTTGCCTACGATGTGGTAGATTCATATGGAAATAACTGTGATATTCACATATTGTTCCGAAACTAATCCATCCGATTATCCTTACTTTACTACAATTTATTGACTTTATCCCATCGAAATGTGAGATATGTTATGGTTTTAAATAGATAATGGAGTACAGCTGCAACAGATTTGACATTCCTTTTGAATGAAAAGCAACCGTCACAATTGCAATGCTCTTTTATGACAGGAAAGGCATTGCCTTGTTTGATTTGAAGGAAATTAGGGATACAATATTTGGTTACCCGGTGTCTCATAGAAGCTATGTATAATGTGACCAGAATGTATGAAACATGTATTTATCTACTCGAGTCGCGTCCTAATAAAATGCTGCAGTATGCACTTATAATGAAAGGTAATAAAATATTACGTATTTATTTTAAAATGCTTCCTTCGTCTTTAATTTAAGTTTGAGTTTTACTCTTTCTTGATGCCTTCCAATGGGGAGTTATCTTTAGTGCTGGGTGTTAAGTTTTAAGTTCTTCCTGGTTGTCCCATAAATGTTTCATAGAGGGGATCAGAGCAAATAGCATTTCTTATCAGCGATTTAATAAAGAGATCATATATCTGCCCGCCGCCTATAAGGATGGGTGTGTGTGTGCGGGGGGGGGGGAGACTTCTGGGTGTGGATAGGGGATGATGTAGTAGGAGTCCCCTAGCCCACGTCCAGATATCTCTCCCCTTCTCACATCTTCTAAACTTGCTCAAGGATTATCTCTAAATAGCCCTTTGACGGCCAACACTTCTCATGTGAACAGTATTAACACCATTGCCTCCAACAGCCTCCAACAAATTTTCCCCTGACCAAATTTTCCTCTGAACAATAAACGATTTCAGTTCAAATTACTAAATGGCAAATACCAATTCATTCAATGCATATGTAAGTATGTAATACCTAAAGCCCATTGTCCACTGGGCGGTGACCGAGTCTCTTGGGCGCCGAAGAGTCGATTGGAGGCCAAGTAGGAAGAGGAGGTCACAGAGTTGAAGGAAGAGTCATCTCGATAAACCTGTGGGGGTTTTTTCTTTGGCGATGGGGGAAGGTCCCCCCCCCCCCCCTAAGGGATATGATTGTTTTTCGTTTTATGTTTACCGTTTACCTTAGGGGCCTATGCTGAAATGTTTCTACATGTCATTCTTTGAGACGGCAAGCGAGTCCTGCTACCGGTAGCAGTGCAATGGGTACTGTTGTCATAAATTAATTCTCAATTTTACAATTCTTTATTGTCTCAAGAAAATTTCTTTTACGTATATAATGTCTTAATACCGATACCCCTTTTGAGAGAACTTTTAATTTCAACATATTTTGTCCAAGAAAGATGATATTTACAACTTGATATGAAGTCCATAGAAAAGGGTAAAAGAGTGGCAAATTCGGCAGGAATTGCAAACAGCTCGGTGCCCATAGGCTTCCATATTAAAACCCCACACTTTACACTCCTGTTTCTACATGAAAATGATGAGAAATTGTTTCGCTCTCAACATATGTGATACTTACAATATCATACTTGGTGTCAATGAAAGCGATTATTATTTGATGAATGTTTTTTTATATTTTTCGGAGGATTGAATGTCAAAAGTTTACAATCGGACTCTATGGAACATGCACCTCTACCGCTCAAAATGTTCCCCATGGTTCGCAGCGCCACCTGCAGTTACATGACTTTCCGTCTCAAAGAATAGTCTTGAATAGTCCATCTGAAATTTTAACTTTTGTATTGTTTTCACTTTCTCAAGTCCAAATGACTAATTATATTAGAGGTATGTAGGCCTACCATATTATTGTAAAAATTCCAAAGGATGCCGTAATATGAGAACAAAATGAAGAAAATACTACAAGCTACAATACAAGCTAATTGTATTATGACAATCACATATAAGTCATCGATATAAACTGAGACTTATGAATACGAAAATATATCTAGGCCCGGTCTAGCACTAGATCAAGGTATAACTTACTTTGGTAATTAGGCCCACAGACGAAACACCTAAAGATGCACCCACAATTTACGATCAATAAACCGTTTTCTTTGACTGCAGCTCATGCACAAATATTAATTAGTATCCACCTGAACACCATTCAGAACCAAAGTTAGTAAGTTTTATTTAGGTCCGCAATTTGCATCTACAACTACAAGGTGCTGTAAAGCCTATAGACCTATATATTGTAAACTGTTAAGCAACAATTGGGGCAGCAAGATACAAAAATAAATG
The DNA here is from genome assembly GCA_942159475.1 of Sthenelais limicola. Lineage (NCBI taxonomy): Eukaryota > Metazoa > Annelida > Polychaeta > Phyllodocida > Sigalionidae > Sthenelais > Sthenelais limicola. Next base: position 53,353,263 of record OW804095.1, on the reverse strand, counting down.
GTAGCCTACCAGTATCTGATCTGTGTAATTAATTGTGGTCAAACCCCCTATATCACCGTTCAAAAATCAATATTAAATTAATTTCCTTATGACAACATTGCCGTATATATTATTATATATTTCATTTAATAAAATATATTTCATTTAATATAATAATAAATACAATATATTTATTCCATGATTTGGCCGTGAGCGTACAATATAATCGATATACTTGCCGCTCACAAGGTGGACAATATAAATTCCTTGTATTGTACAGTGATATCACAACCGTTCGAGACTTGGGGGACAACAAAGTTTGATGAAATTAATGCAAATAAAGTTGTTTTAAGTTAAGAATCATGGAATAAAAGCAAGAATAGCACAGTATCGCGTCTTCGGCGGCCTATATTCTCCTCGTATGGCCGAAAAACAACTCGGCCTACGGCCTCGTAGTTTTCGGCCATACTCGGAGAATATAGCCCCCCTCATACGCGATACTATGCTATTCTTGCTATAATATGGTAGGCCTAGAATATTGCCATAATTCTATTACTGTAAATTGTAATATTACACAGTATAGAATTTTGTCTAAACTTTCCCCAGTGTGTCAAACACATTATATCCCTGGTTTTAGTGTCTTTAAGGGGCTATCATTATTTACCTCATGGGGGGTGGGTATAAGAATGGCAGTCAGTGCTATGTATTTTTGTGCCCCCCCCCCATGAGAGGCTCCCATTTTTTGTGCTCCGCCCCCCGCTACCAGTTAGCACACAATGAAACATTATTATGGATATTTTGTTTTTCAAAATCACTAGCCTTCCCCGGCCCCACCCAGTGCAAACCCACCCGTCGTCTTGAGCTGTCACTCTACACAGCCCAACAAGTAGAGGATGAAAAAATAAAGCTGTAAGCCCGAGGCCAAGGCTTGAAATTGCAAACCTCCACTCTGAATGCCGGCTGCTGAGCTATGAACCTTGGGTGGAGCAGAGAGGCTGAACTTTGTTAGTGATATGAGAGGGGTCAACGCATGGCAGAGGAAGGAAAAACGTTCATTACTCCTTTATTCATGCTATGAAGACACTGTTACTAGTAAAACATCGGTCTAGAGATGTTGAGACAGTGTTCTGTGGCAAGGGAAATGAGCAAATATATGAGTTCACGGTAAAAAGATGTTTGGGTGCCGTTTTGAGCAAGTATCCTTTCTCTGAAATAGAGAACTGGGGCGACACCTGTGGCCTTTGATTGGTACCTGAGGCACCTTTGGTGGCCACAACTGAGTCGCGCTCCATCCAGAAAAGTGTAGACCGCTAGAAAGATGTTGATTTTAGACCTATTTCAGCAGATCTGACCGCCTGATATTGTTTTTATATGTACAAATGAAGCATCGTCGCGAAAACGGCCCTCGCAAACCAGCCGGGAATCCAGATTACTAAACTATTTCTAGCTGCTTGCCTTACGGCATGGCTTCGACCGTTCTCGTGCAGATGTTTTGCTTTGAGTTGTCTGCTCAGGTTGTATGGGTTCAACCAACCCAACGACCAGCAGACACTAAGATTTTAGCAGAAGAATCTATATTTCGTTACCTTTTTAATGGAATAAATGATAATCCCGGATTTTCTACCTGCAACAGGCTATGTCAGCTTTGTTTCTCTGATCGGAGGGCTTCCCCGACCTGCCGCTATATATGACGTCATTGCGCACATGGTCACGTGATCGCTTCTGATTATCTGATTGGCTTAGAGTCGTAGTGGCTTCTTCCCATCTACTTCAGTTTTGTTATGGCGGCCATTGCTGAGAGCTCTCGATTCGAATCTGCAGTTAGCGATAACTTTTTAATTATTCAGTAAGTAACACATGTTCCCATTTGAACTTGGCTCCCCTTGGCTCAGTCTAGCTTCTGGGATCGGTTAGAAAGTTCCATAAAAAAATAAAGCACTGAAACAGGCCTTCGGAAGACAGTCTCGGTATATATACGTTTCTCCTCTCGGGGGGTCGACCGGTCACGTGATCTGATAATCATAGCAAGCTATTCCTACGGAATAGCGGTCGGTTGTGCTTGTCTATAGTCATTCCTGTTGATATTTCCTGGCATTGCTTTTTCCTTAAATAAAAGACGGGCCAAAATTGGTGTTTCTTTTTTTGACTGCCAACATTCTCTACATACTGCCGAGTTAACACTTAATGAAACACTTAGCCTACTGAAACAATAGATGTTCTGGGTTGAAAAAAATTGCTTCAAAAATCAGGACAACTTTTCAAAATATGGTTGTCTGACATAACTCTCAGAATATGTGGTGGTCCAATTCCACCAAATATAGGCCCACATATTCATTTTTGCTTAATACATCGCTTCCGAGATCGGGTGTGAACTCTCCCTAGTGGGCGAAAGGAGGTAGAAATAGCACGACCATGACGTGCGTCAACTATATACGCACTTCTGCCGGTCTATGCACCACTCGTCTCCTTTTGTTAATGCTTTCATGGTGGTCAACGTTTTAATCGGACATTAACCAAAGTTCCCTTAGCCTGTCTAGCATAATCAGAGCATGTAAATTCCAAACTCTGTAGAAATTTATTAACACCAACGAAAGCAGCCAGCAACTTCGCGCCATGTTGCGTACTTCGATCTTAACTACGGAACCGGAAGTGTATCTGCCGAAAGCACTGCGTCAGAAATAGTTTTTTCTACCTCTTATACAAGATAACACCCTATCTCGGAAGTGACATATTGTCCACCTAGACGAATGGGTGTCCGTGTCCGGCTGACAAGCCTTAAGGGTTAAACTCAATCTTAGGACTCCACCGCCGGAAACGAAGCCTCAACACAACCCTGCCTCACTTAATTACGGGAAACCAATGTAAACAACATGCTACAGCCTAAAATCACCATGTGAACTCGCTTGTCATGTCCAGCAACACTTATCTATGATACTGTTTTTTAGACACATACCTGGTCTTGCATACCTCTGGTAATTCACTAAATAATGCTGGCAAAGCCTACAGTAAAGTTATTCCAATTGATGTAAACACCGGCGAACATTTCGTTTAGCTACTATTCGAGTCCCGGGCACATCTCGTCCCGGGCATCAACACTCTGCACTAGGCCTACCCGTCTGTTCAAACATGCTCTAGATCAGGAGTAGAATGAAGCCTAGAACTCCCAACCTTGGGAACTAACTCTGTGGCAGAGCGTCCACCTCCCGCACGGAAAGTCACACATTCAAAACCAGCTCACAGCTGGCCTTACATTTTTCGTGCCGGGTGCCATGTAGGCGCTATGACAGTAGCGCCTACATGGCTTGGTAGGTGGGTGGGTGGGCTCTATGTAGGCCCTACCTATGGTGTCGGGGAAGGCAGGATAAATAAGCTAAGGTTTCATTATACGCTCAATAATATGATATCCTAGTTAATTTAAAGAGTTCTATAAGGGCTTCAAACCTTTTACAATAGCCTTTTAGCCTTTTAGCAATAATTAAAAAGTTCTCGGAAACCGTGCATTCGAAGCAAGGAGAATTCAAAGACGTTGTAACCATCGGACAATAAAGTCACTCCATAACTCAATCTTGTGTCTTGCAGTTATCATTACAGCCGCTAAACCAAAAAGTTGATGGAACAGCAAGCAGGGAACAGCCGCTGCCCCTCTGAGACAATCAGATGCGATCATGTGACCACTCAACAATGACGTCATAGCACAGACCGGGGAAGCCTGTCTCCGATCAGAAAAACATCGAAGCACTGCCGCTCCTCATAGGCCTAGTGAAGGTAGAAACTCTGGGATTATAATTTATTCCATTAAAAAGCTAGCGAAATATAGAATCAAATCCTAAAATCTAAATGTTTGCAGGCGTCTTATGGCTGTTCCATAAGATAGTCTGCAGACCTTGTCAAGCAAAACACCGAGTCCGGCAACCCTGTTTCTGTGACAAAGTTTAGCCTAGTAGTATATAAGTATATAAGGTGATTCTGGCTGGTCTAGGCCAATGGCCTTTAATGCCAGGTCGATTTTTTTATTACTGATACGGCGTACGCTTGGGTAGAGGGAAGGCCCTATGGTCAGTTTTTAGCGGGTGGTCTTTCCAATGAGCATCCAGATAGTGTGGCACACTAGGGGAGGCTTGAAGCCATTAAAGAACTCTTAAATTAACTAGGATATTATATTATTTGGCGGATAATGAAACCTTAGGCTATTTAAAAAGCCTTCGCCGACACCATACCCACCTGCCGCCATGTAGCCAGGGCCGTCTACATGGCATGCCGAGTAACGTTCAGAAGGGGTGATCCCATTGGCTGAGAGCCTAGCTGAAGGTTGATGTAACGCGCCCTGTGATTGGTTGATTTTTTTCCGTATAAACCCGACTGTTAACGAAGATGCCTTGTTCGCTCGCCATGTGTTCGTACCATGGAATCTCAATCCCAGCTGTGGTAAATAGGGCTCGGGGAATTGGTTATTACTCAGTTATGATAGGAGGAAGACCCTGTTATGTTGGAGGTAATCTCACTCTATGGCTTTTCCCTAGGCCTGGAGACATTGTTTCTGGCGATTGGAAGTCGGGAAGTAGCATTTTCACACGATCGACAGAAGGTCGGGATTATAGTTGGTAGTTCGAGAGTCGGTGGGCGTGGCCTAAATTTTAAGCGCTATGCCTAAGGCATATGATATATGCCACTATGACGCCTCAAATCCGATCATGGTTTTTGCCCCCATGACCCTTGGTGGTAGGCTGTTCCATGCATCCACCACCCTGATGCGAAGGATTATTTCAGAGTTGGCCCTTATTTACTGTAGCTTCAGTCTGTGCCCTCTTGTGTTGTTACAGGGGGCTAGCAGCCCAGCCGTTAGCCTATACTAGGCCTCGACTCCCAGCGAGGCCTATTATTTAAACAGCAAATCACCCCGGACTTTTTTGGGGCACAACGGTGCACCCCCACACCTTCAGCAAGTCTTTAATGAATATAAATAAAAGTGAAATGCGCTTAATTTATTATGTCCGTCCATGCCGTGCCCTTTAAATCCGCGTTTTTGTAAGCCGAATGAGGCACTGGCGGCCTCCGCATGCATGTAGCCATGTTGACCCTGTGGGCCAGATTCCCGTGTTTTTATGAGAGTTAACTGTCCGTCCCCGCTCCGGGGTGCGGGAGGATACGGGGACGGAAACTCTGTCTACCCAGCCGTGACATCTTTATCATAGACATTAGTCAAGATCTTAAACACTTCTATCATGTCTCCCCTTAACCTTCTGTAAGCCAGTGTAGGTAGGTTTAGGTGTCTCAGTCTATCCTCATAGTTTAGCCCTCTCATTCCTAGGATCATCCTTGTGGCACATCTCCGAACATTTTCGATAGCCGTTTTGTCCCTGACGAGGTGTGGGGCCCATACGTGATTTGCATATACCAAGTGTGGTCTCACCAGTGACTTGAAAAGGATGGCCATTGTTCTTTGGTCCTTGTGCATGAAAGTTTGGTGTATCAATCCCAGTACAGAGTTTGCTTTGTTGATTTTCTCTGTTAGGTGGTGCCTAAAGGTGAGTTAGGTGTCCACTATTACTCCTATGTCCTTCTCCTGGTTTACTCTTTGTGGGGGAGTGCCATTGCTGCCTAGGGTATATTGCTGGGTGTGATTCCCTGAATTGCCTATTCTCAAGACCCGACATTTATCCGGATGGAACTTTAGTAGAGCTTAGTAGTGGAGCTTCATTCCACTTATGTACCTCAATTAGGTCTTTTTGTAGCAGTGTTGCGTTGCCTTTGTTGAAGATGACCCTGAAAATCTTGGTATCATCTGCAAAGATGAGTAGGTCTGAGTTGTTTACAACTTCCGGCAGATCACAAACATAAGTGGTCCAAGGACTGAGCCTTGGGGATCCCGCTGATTACATCCTGCCACTCTGAGACTGAGGTTTTGATTGTGACTCGCTGCTTTCTATCTGTGAGGAAGCCTTTCAGCCATTGGAGAATTTTTCCCTGTATCCCATAGCTTGATAGCTTTGCCAGTAGCCTTTTGTGGGGTACCCTGGTGTGTGCCCCCCCCCCCCCCCCCCCCACGCGCACACACAATCAGAGGGTCCCCATGTTTTTTAGATCCCCCCATAATTCTTATATACCCCCCTCGAGGTAAATAATGATGTGTGTGTAGCAGTTTTATTTCTGATTGGCACATATACATCAGAATTCATACAGAAAAAGGACTCCTGTTTCACCCTCTATGAATACATAGATCTTCCTGGCCGTCCTTGGTCAATTACGAGTGGATTTTATTATTTTTAAGTTCCCATATCGTTATGATTTACATCTGTTACAGATCCTACATTTACATCAATTCAATGTATCAAATAAACATTTATACAACAATACATTATTGTGTTCCGGCTCCTGGACCCCTATTATATTTCTTATATTCATTTTTCTACATGTACATGGCTTTACATACCAAAGAAAGCATTCATTCATACTTTTCATCTCTTATTAACTGATCATTATTATTAGTATGCTACTATATATATGATCTTTTATTCATTCCTTCTTTTGAAGAATCTTCATGAAAACCATTATTTAACCTCCAGTAAGTGACAAGTGACATATTACAGATTAAAAATATCACCTTCCAATATACAGTGGATGTTTCAACTATTTATAAACTTGTATTATTTGTTGTTGTCTTTCTCCCTACGGTTCAAAAACAATTTAAAATCCCCTTTCAACAAGCAATCTCTACCTTCTTTAGGCAGCTTGTTCCATAATATTGGTACAGTACTCTGTAAAGGATTGACTTTTTCACTCTCTCCGAGTTTGGTAATGGTGCCTTCATCCTTTTACCATTAGTCATCGATCTTGTATTCATGCAGCTATCTGCTATCAATGAATTCTTAAGCTTATATCAAAAGCCAACTCCAGCATATGATTTTCTCTCCTTTTTTTCCAATATGGGTAAATTAATTTCTTTATGCAACTCTAATACATTTTCTCTTTCATCCAATTTGTACACAAGTCTGATGAAAGAATTTTGCAGTATCTGTAGCTTGTCTAATAAATTTTTGGTAGATACATTATATATACAGTCACCAAAGTCAATGATTGGCCTTACTGCTGCTTTCTAAAGGATCATTATATTTTTTGTGGACAATGACCTTTGTATTTTTCTGAGTTCTCCTAATCTTTTAGTTATCTGCAAGATTTTAAGTTGAAGATGTTGATTAAATTTCAATTGGTTATCAATTTTAAGTCCCAGGTATGTAGCCTATAAGTCTCACAGTAATTCATGGTATCTCTACCCAATGTAAATATGCATTTATCTCTTCATTCCTCCTTTTTATTTGGAAGTATTTCCAATATGTTACTCTTGTTTACATTTATTGAAATCTCATTTTTCCTGCACCACAAACTAACCATATGAAGGTCATGTTGTAGATTATCATTTACTAGGCCTATTTGTTGTATTTATTAGAAGTGTATAATATTGTATCATCTGCAAATATAGTTGGATGTTGGCTCTTGATATAACAGTCTCTAGATCATTTATATAAAGCAAAAAGAGTAATGGCCTCAAACCAGTTCCTTGTAGAACACCGCACGTAACTCCAAGCTGACTCGAACCATCTGGAACCTATTTGAAAGATAATTAGTAAACCACTCCACTACACTTTCATGTACATTAAAAGTTTTTTCATTTTTGGATTTATATCTGGTGATCAACGGTAGGCCTATCAAAACCCTTTTTGAAATCAAGAAAGGCTAATTTAGTTGTTTGTCCTTCATCGATATTATTGTAAATATGGTGGAACAACCAGTGATGAGCCTGATTTATAGAGTGCGCAGACCTGAAGCCGTATTGATGTTTGAATATCAAGTTATTGTCTTCCAAGTAGGCATAGAATTGCTCATGAATTGCCTTTTCCAGAATTTTAGCTGGTAATTTTCAGACACTTATTGGATGGATCATTTTTTGGACCAGCTATAATTATATAAAAGTGTAATTATAACGGTTAGCAGTCTTAAATTTAAGTCCGGTATTTCCCTCAAGGTTACAGTCAGATTAAATAGGTAGGCCTAAGTAAATTGTCTTATTAAAGTTGACAAGCATGGTTTAAGAACTTTTGTATGTAGGTGTGGAATCCCTGAGGCTTTATTAACTTCCACCTTTTTAATATTTCACCATTTCTTCTACTTTTATTTCTTTAAAAGAAAATTCATCTGTCATATCCTGTCCTGGAAACTGGATCCTAGCTTCATCTTCCCTGGTAATATAAGAGGTAATATTTTATTAGCCAATGAGTCTCCAATATTAGAAAAGAAATTATAGTAATAACCCCCTTAAGCTCTCCAGTCCATCTCATGTTCTCCTTTTTGTTTTTGTAAAACAGCCAATCAGCGATACGATGACACACTATAATGACCTATATATAAAGACGGGGTGGTGGCTGACTGAACTCTCCGCATGGAAAAGGGAGAGACGGGGGACCGGTTAACTAAAGAGAGGCCGCTGGTCCCTGGTTTTCCTTCCCTGTTAATAACCACCTCCATGCTAGAGAACTGAGGTGGGTCAAACTACGCGAGAGAGCGTGGGTCAAACCACGAGAGAGTGGTCAAAAGAGCGAGGGTCAAACCACTCTAATTAGAGGGGTGGCCGTTGCATTGTTTAATATCCCTCATGCACTGGGAAAAACCCAGTCTGACCCATTACGTCACGTCATGCCTCGCTGGTCACACCACAGTGGTCACTCCATCTAGAATTCTAGGCTTCGTTTTGGTAGCAGGCTTTGTCCAAAACTCACACATTTGAGATCTTGCAGTGTACTTTTTGCCAGACTTTTTGTAATTCTTCTTATGAAAGTTATTGCTATTGTATGGAAACTCATGGGCATAATTTCATAAATGTTGATCAGCCAAACATATAATCTAAGATTATTTTAAATCGAAATATTGAATTGAATTGAAAAATACTTTGTGTGTGTGGGTGTGGGTGTGGAGGGGGGGGGGCACAAGTACTTTTCAATGAAACCCTCTTATATCTGTCTTTCACATTTATCCTCTCTTCTCCTCTCCCCTCTCCTCAATTGTGCTCTCTCTCCCCTCCCTTCTTTATCTATCCCTCTCCTTTATTTTTTATCTCCTAAAATTCTTAAAATGCTAATCTTAAATCCTCGATCATTATTTCTGTTTTCAAATAGCTTTCCAGTGTTAAATTTGGCAAGTCTAACATTCAAAATAATGAAGGTATCGTTCCCTTTCTTTCTCAGGATATACCCAGAGAAAGAGGGGAGAGTGAAGAGGAGAGGGGGGGGGGAGAGAGAATTGCAGACCTAACCTGCTATATTCCAAGTGCCGAAGGCGCTTGTATAGCTTACCAAAGCCACACGCTCAGCGGTATCCCTGCTTGCGTGCCGCGCGCGGGGGCCTTGGCCTTGGGGCGTAGAATAACAAACGCCATCCTGCGCATCACAGGCACTCCTTAACATCCGGGTCCGTGACCTACATTCAGATCGACGCCATCTTGGGCTGGACGGTAGGAAGGCAAGTCGTGGTTAACGTGAATTTGGTTTTGTACTTCGCTTGGAGTTCTTTTTAGCGTCTACTACCCGAGTCTCTTTGAAACCTACCACAGGATGGGGAGAAAGAAGAAGAAGCAGTTAAAGCCGTGGTGCTGGTATCCTTTTAATAATTATTTAATTCCTCTTTCGGGTCGATCATGCGACGATCGAAGGCCGTGAAGTCACTGAAAACTGTCGTGTAATTTGAAAACGCGTTGGGTTACCGACCCGGACTGTGATATTGGACATTTACTGCCTCTTCAATAAAACAAAGGAGACCCATTCGGACGTGCTTACTTGTTTGAATGTTTGGGCTACCTATATTTCCAACATTATTGAATTCCGTGGTTTCTATACGTGTAGCCTGTAGGCCTGCTTTATCGCTTATGTTTCACTATTTATGACCAATGTCCAGTATTAATAACATGACATTTAGGCCTAGGAACATGGGGCAGTGAACGTATTGAGTACCCTGCGACAGCGTAGCCGTAGGCTAGGTCTAAATTATAAAAAATAAAATTAGCGATGTATCTAGATTTCTTTATTCATTACCCTAGACCTAGTGTCACACATCAGTGTAATTGCTAATATATTTTTTCTCCACAAACACGTCTCTAAAATGAGTTTTTTTCACTGATTATGTTGAATGTTACCATTCAATGATCCAGGGAACCATTGTCCAAATGTTCTTGAATAGGCTTGCCGGGCTCTGGTAGTGCCACTAGTGGAATTAATTCTACTAAAGGCCCATGTCCTCAGTATTACAGACTACAGTACTCCAGTATATAGCCTATAGGCCCTATGGATACATTGGTAAACTCGATTAATTGAAACAAAAGATAATATGGGCTTATCAATCCTAAATTTAGATTCCATAGCCGTTACATAGGCAGCTCTACATTATACTAACTTCGGTAGGAAATCTTAAGACCATTAGCCTAGGTTTGCTGTATTGTTTTAATCCGAAGTTACTGTCCTCTACTACATATTTTTCATTGCTGCTTCGTGTATTACCTTGACTAATAACTAGGTACTGTAACAGGGAATTCGACGACGAAAAAATATTGATCCAACATCAAAAGGCAAAACACTTCAAATGTCATTTATGTCACAAGAAATTGTACACAGGTCCTGGTCTATCGATACACTGTATGCAAGTAAGTTTTTAAAAATCTTTCTGCTTTGATGTAGCATGCATGTCATTGTGGCCTAATATTATGTTAGGTAAATTACATAATTACACTATATATATCTCATTCTGGGCCAAGAATTTAGGTTTTTATTGGAGCTGACTCTTTTGATCCACTTTACAGTTGTCATGTTGTATATTCTGAGACAGTGGATGACTTATGGGTGGTGCCCGTTTATGATACTAAGTGAAAGTATAGTGTCGATTACATTACAACAATCTTCGATATAATGTGAACCTTTTTAAATTTATGTTTGCCCAAAATATTCCAAAGGCAAAGGGTCTAACATGTAAATTATTTGTGCTGTTATAATATCATCATTATTTCAGGTCCACAAAGAGAAAGTTGACAAAGTCCCGAATGCTTTACCGGGCCGGAATAATATTGAAATTGAAATATACGGCATGGAAGGAATACCAGAAGAAGACCTGAAGGAACATGAAAGATCCAAATTAGGTAATATTCATAATCAATGAAAAGACTTTAAATTATCGTTGTAATAACTTGTTTAACTTGACTAACCGAAAAAATCATATTAGTGTGAGTGAGTGCGTGTGATTCTGACGTGGTAGTGAATCAATAGTAACAAGAATTCAGAGATGATATTTTCAAATTGTTAGGAGTCTTGCTCAAGACTAGAGACATTTTTAGCCTTCTTTTGGAATTAGTCACGTAAAAACCTGCTCCCATAGCTACACTGTTGATTTGTTATATAATTCATCATGGGGAAAAAATCATCATGAAATAATGGAAATAGGTATACATATTTTGCCAACATAGACAATTTGAAATTATTAATCTTTTATAAGAGAATGAAAGAAACTAACAGGTCTTAAAAATACTATTATATTGGGGAGATAAATATTGTTCTCTTTGATTTCATAGGATAAAACAAGTTCATTTTTGTGAAGGAATCGTCAATATTCATTTTGGACCTGTTTTAATTTCATGTGTGATTACTTATATCTGTTGAAGCTGATGAAGGTGGAGCTCCTGGCATTCCACCTGCTAAGAAGCCTAAAATAGATGAAGCCCCTGCAGCTACGGGAACCAGCGTGCCCGCTCCACCAGTATCGGCCCCTCCCATGATGCCTCCAGGTATGCCAGGTATGCCAGCTACAGCACCCATGCCTCCTGGAAGTATGCATCATGGAAGCATGCCCCCCATGGGCATGATGCATATGGGTCATCACCACATGGGCCATTTCCCCCCTATGGGTAAGTTATATGATCATATTTCCTCTTTTTCATACAAGGAATAACCTGGTTATACATGATCACAGTCCTGTTCTGGAGGCTTACCGTTTTTGCGGGTCTTTAGATGCATTTGTCATTGATAAATGTGCAGGTGAATGTCATAAGGGCGGGTGACAATTTTCACATCTCCATAGTTTACATTAATGTCTGATCTCTCGATTTATAGCCTCCATCCTCTTGTAAATGTTATTTCAGTGATATTCTTGTGTTTATTATTCCAGGTCCGATGGGACCGATGGGGCCAATGGGACCGTGAGTTATTCTTACCACTTTCTCTTCATATTGGCAATAGGACCTCTTGGCTGTCCTTAGTGTTAAACTGTATATGACCGCTGCTCGCCGAGCGCTTGTATCGCTGTTGTGACTAAAATGTAAACTTCCCTCCAAATGGTTCAGGGCGATCACAAAATGCATAGTATCGGTAGATATAGGCCGTACATACACATTTTAGTAAATCCGCTGAACATGAGAAATACTAGGAATATCTGAATATATTTGGTATTGTATTGATTCAAAAGTTGTATTTAGTTATGTTTCAACAGTAGTTGAGCTGTATTCCGTTGTATTTGAATAATAGGAAAGAAATTCATTTTCTTATAATATTTCAGGGTTTAGTAACTTATTTGTGTGTCACTGTGGGGCTGGTGTTCAAAAGAACTTCCTTGTATCCTGTTGTGCTTTTCTAATTGATAAAAGTTAAACAAGTATAACTTTGCTTTTTAAGGATGCCACCAATGGGTCCAATGGGTCCTATGATGCCCAATGGGCCTATGCCACACAGTAGAATGATGGGTCCACCTTCAACTCAGGCCATGCCTATTGTGTCGAGAAGTGGACCTAGCAAACCTCTCTTCCCTGCAGCTGCACAAGTCAAGGTTCGTATCACATTTTCTTCGACTAAAAACATTTACTGATCACTCGTTTATAAATGGGTTCCCTGTTTTCAGTGATGCCATCTGAATCCTCCAGTTTCATAACTGCTAGCTAATTGTTGGGTAATCGAAAGCTTGAGATTTGTGTCTGAACTTACGATTCAACAATGCTTTCAACTGTTACCATTGATATGTATTTTGGATCTTTTTTCACTTAGACAACGTTGCATCAATCTGCTCCTGTTGGTCCAGATTTTAAACCGGCGCTCTCATCATCTGGAGTGATAAGACCCCCAATGGATCCAACGTTCCCTGCCTACTCTGCTTCGGCTTCTAGTGCAACTATTTCAGCACCTGCCACCAATGCCACCATATCTGCAGCTCCTACAGTCAAAAAACCAGAATCTAGTTCTGGCATGTCAATTAAGATCATGCATCCGGATGAGGATATTTCTCTTGTAAGTACTACTCACATATTCAAATATATCTGACATTAATTGGTCAGACTTTTTATCCTTTTCTTGCTTTGTCTCCCTTTCTACCATAAGCAGAACCATGCCGGATTATAATAACGATACTCGGTTAATATAAACGTAATGACGTACACCTAAACGGACTGAAAGGTGCAAAGTATTTCCAATAACCAAACACGTGAAAAAATGAGTAACGTAAACCTGGTAAGTAACTCAGATTACTATTTTGATCTCCGATAATTCTGAGCAGGGCTTGAAAAAAACCTACCAACTTCACTTGCCCATTGGGCAAGTGGCGGCCAAGATTTACTTGCCCAAATTTATTTATTGATCTGTATGTATCTTGTTTCATTGTAAGTAGACATCACAAGAGGGATTTGAAATCTGCGCCGTAGAGATTTTCACTTGCCCAATCGGGCAACTAACATTAAATTATACTCGCCCAGAGACATTAGGTTTTTTTTGAGCCCTGCTGAGTACTTAATTTTGTCCTTGATTGAGATATACTATTTATCATATTGATGTTCCTGGGTAATAGATCGCAGCCTTGAAAATTTGCTACAGTTGGTCTAAAAAAGCCTTCGATTTCTTGTCCTCAAACCCACAAACAACCTCTGACTCTTTTCGGTAAGTATCATGAGTATCTGTGCATGTTGTTAACTCAATAAATAATACCTCTTTTTTACTTCCACTTTCAGGAGGAATTAAGATCACAACTGCCGAAGTATAGAATGCCACAGTCGGCACAAACGCAACCGAGTATACCCAACCGACCGCCAGGTAAGTCCGATGAAGACCCTTCTAAATTTTGTATTATTCTCTTTTATTATCAGAAAAAAAGGGTTTAAGCGTCTACCAAAATGTGTCTTCCAACAAGGCCCAGAGACAACGAATCATACACTACTAAGCTGTCATGTTCAGTTTACATGAAAATTTACTTGTGGTTCGAACAATATTCATATGCTTTTACATCTGTAAACTATTACTATCCCCGCATCCTCCATTTAAATGTAGTGTACCGTGCATCAAAGAATAACTTTATTTGGGTTTCAGATGTTATCTTTACAATTGCAGCTCATTATAACGTCATCATGTTTAACCTTTGAGCCACCCTATTGAAATAATATTCAAATCTATTTGCCTTTCTTTTCATTAATGCAGCCACCATGGCAGGAATGCCTCCACAGTCAATGCAGATGTCGGGCCCTCCTCCAATGGGCTTCGGGATGATGAGGCCGCCTATGATGCAAGCCGGGCGATATTGAGATTCTCCCCAAGCCGCCTTGTTGAGCTAAGTCGGACATAGAAGTGTGGCATCTCGTTCTAAGCAATAGCTATGCATAATGCAAGGTTTTTGTGAAAATCAGTGGAGAACACTTCTATTTAAAGGACAAAAAACAAACTTTTTGATATATTTGATCATACTGTGCATCATTATTGATCTCTTATTTTTAGGAGATAATTAGGTAACTTGTATTGTCTATGATATTCTTCTTACTCGCCCAGGTGGAATGGCTCTGTTTTGTGTGTTGCAGCCAGGGTGACCCATCTTGTGTAGAGCCGCTAAGAGTAGACAAGCTCTGAACCACCGCCAAACCTTTCACGCCCAATAACAGCAACACCAAAGGGCTTAAGTCTGGCGGTAAGTCTCTCATAGGTTTATTTGTACAGGTTTATGCAATAATCCTGGCCAATTCTGTGGAAAATTAAACGTTGCATTAAGTCAACGGTAAGTTTTTAAATAACCGAATCACTGTGTTACGTATGTATAATGATTGTCTCAATCATCCTTTGAAAGGAACTGAAGAAAAAACAGTAAGTAGGCTCGGTGCCTCGCTCATTGATTTTATATGTTGACTGACAGTGATCAGGGGAACTACCTACTAGTATTGTTACGAGGCAGTAGGTAAGAAATCTCACAATGTTTTAGCTCAGATATCGCAAGTCATTGTAATTTCATGTCTTAAATTATGTTTATGTGATCCTGTAATGTATGTTGTACATTCTCATAATAATGTCGCTTCAATAAAATAAGGATTGTCACCAATTTTGGACGTTGTTCGTCTTTGGTAGGTCAACTCCTATTTTTCAGTTCGTTCATTGTTGGCTCTGAAACATGAGTGCAATTAAGACAACACGGTTTTCTTGGCCGTAAATATTCCCTAGTATCCCAACAACTACGAGACACTTTCTTCCCTTCTTAACCACCTTCCAGTAAGAGTCACGTACATTTTTTTACATGAACTTTGATCGATATTACTATGGTAGGTCTCACTCCGTTCCAAGGCAGGTGGGTGCCATGTGTTCCTGCCTTTGTGACCATGATCATTAATGCTATTCCAACACGGAGACCTAGTGGCCTGGTTCAAAATAGTCTGATAATGGACCCATTGTTAGTGCCGCTATCTATACAATCCTACCAATCGCTTTGCACTCTTGACTGTTCTTGCTTCCCACAAGGTTAGGCGAGTCCCTGCATTACTATCTTTGCAACTAGGAAACGGCTTTTTATCTTGATCTTTGGTTTTCATCAGCGTTTGCATGCATTTACCAAATGTGGGTGACACCCTTATGTGATATTCCTTTATTTCTCTTCTCATGGCAATGTAGTTAAGATTAAAGTGTGTGACCTAATAGTGACAGGGACAAGGGTTTCATGGCTCTCTTGACGAAATAGCCTTACCTGATAGCATGTCCCTTTCATCAGTAAATTTTGCCATGACAAGTGCTAAGGCAAGTTTATAGGCACCACGAGCACTGGGCCTGTTTTCCTACGTATTTTTTCTTTTACCCATGTTGCTGCCTGGTGTACTTAGTGGCCCTAAGATACTCTCTCATCATGGAAACCCGTCGGTAAAAAGGCAAGTCTCCGCTCGTCGCAGTGAAAAAACTTCACTGTTGGGCCTGGGCCCCCAACAATTATGTTGGCGATGTTTTTTCCCTTATTTACCAGTGTATGCTAATTGATTAGATATTCAAATAAAGATGGTGCATTGCTTAGTCGTGTCACATTATTGTAGGCATGCACTGAAATTCCCCCGCAAGGAAGCCTCGAAGTGCAAGAAGGCAAGTGTGATCGTCACAGTGGAATGTCATTGAAAGGCCGCTGTTGGGCACTTCCTGCCCCCAACTGAGTTGGTGATGAGGTTTATGCTTTTCTCGTGAACGGTATTTTTTCGATAAAAAGAATCCATACTCGTAGCAAACCTAAGGCAAGTCAACACACATCACAGCTTGTAAGCTGTTGGGCTCAGCCCCCACCGCAACAGCGTTGGCGATGTTTTATTTCTACATTTTTAATGTTAAAACAATGTCTTAAAATAATAATAAAGTTGTCTCCTTTGCTATATTTATTGAGCATACTGACTCTAAGTATGTATTCTGGGAACGAAATATTCATCTATTCGGACGTTAGATTATCAAATGGGGTCAGCATATCCAAAGGAGCGAGAAATATATTTTCTGCCCCGAATTATTATAGGTGATTGCATCTACTTGAAGGTTTTCTTAAGATTAAATCATAAGGAGGAGAATTTGATACTGGGGATAAGTGGTCACGGGAGGAAAATGCGCTTTTATGGAGTTTGGCTGATATTGTCTATTTTTATTTCGCAGCCACGCGGCTGTCTAGTCCACCCTCAAACAATTGGTAAGTTGGATTATGGAGGTAAGCCACCTTCGAACTATGTTGGCCATCTTTACACATACAATGAGAGCCCAAAAGTAGGACAGTCGAGTTAGTGGCTCAGTCAAAAGAATCATCTGAGATGAGTTGGCATGCTAAATTTGATTAGATTCATGACAAAATGTGTCGCATTTAAATTTCGTCGTTTCCAGGCATCCTGCTCGAAGAAATCTAATGAAGGGGACGCCTTGGGGTTTCACCTAATATACCGGTAATCTTTGTTGAAATATTCTTGCGCTGTTGGATGTAGTCATTGTTTATTTGGAATCTTGGGGACGATTTAAGAATGAGAAATGTATTGGGTGAAAGGTCTTATTGTAATTCCACAGATGCTATAAAGAGTATATATTAACTTATTGCTTTGGGATTAAATCATCTCAACTCGCACGATGGGCCTGTTATAGGGAAATTCCTATTTTTTTATTTTCTTCAAATACTGTTTAATGAAATCAAGACTAATTATGTTTATTTTAAAATTTCTAAAATTCAAGTTAATGCTCCAGTGCCCACAACTTCTTCCTTTAAACCGTTCAGTGGCTGTCCCCTTGATAGAGAAATCGTTCAACGGATGTCATCAATCATACATGGCATTTGTAATCTATGTTGTTAATCTATGAGACGGGGTCAGATTATTGATAAGTGGTATACCACCATCCGATACTTCCAGGCTCTATAATCTAAGAATTTGCAGCAATCAGTGTGTAAGACTAAAAAAAAATTGATGTGCCTTGGAACCGGTTCCCCATGCCTGTGTCTGAGAAAGTGCCACAATGCGAAGTGCCATGCGGCAAACTGCTTAGGACAACTCCGGCCTAGGCAAACTGACGCCATGGCAAACTTTTATACATGCAGAGATTTATTCAACACCCATTTGATTTACACAAGTGATTCCCTAAAAGGTGTCAAGTTGAAAATTGGAATTTGTTCAATGTAGATGACCCTCTATGCTTATTTTGCTTATGAATAAAGTCAAGTACAATAATACCTACCTGACATGGCTGGTGCCTCTTTGGTGTCCTGGGCGCAAGTTTGCCGTGGCGGCACTTCACCTTGCGGCTATATGTCTAGAACCCCACCCCCCAATGAAGCCTGCAGTTGCAAGATTTCCAAATTATTTGTCTTGGCCCTCACTTTGATGTATGTATTCACAACCGTTTCATGACCTACGCTAAGCAATTCTGTATGCCACGTTTGTTAGTTTCACCTAACCTTTTTAGCATTCTGTAGTTCACTTGTTTGCTGAATTGTGTACTGTGACGTCACTACCCATCATCAATACACTTCGAAATAACTGCAGCAGATGCAGCCTATCATGTGAGCCTCCAATATATATATTTTGAAAACTTAGTATTGTTGCAAACTTACTGAATAACAAGAAAATGTGTCTTTCTTAAGACATAGGATAGGACGACGTTTGGTTGCTCACGTTAGTGCCTATTATGCTCCGATGTCAAGCAACCGGTTTAGAAATTGCTCATCGTAAGCAATCCAAATGTGAATGTTTACCTCGTTGGTCTTAATAAAGTTTATCTTCTAACTTGATTAGTGTATTTTGTTATGAATGTCCATGTATCATTTATGAGCGTTGGGACTCTTCGATTGACTACTATTTCGGAGGGGGAGGGGGCGTTTATTACTTGGAAAACACATAATTAATCAAAGCTCAAAGCTCTTCAATATCAAGAGTGCTAGTAACGCAGTCGAAGTGTCAGGACCTGGAAAAACGGCATTTTGGTCGTGGTGCCTGGAAATACTTCATGGGTCTTGAATCCTGTTGGAAATGATTAAATTGCCTTGAAATATAAAATGATCTATTTACTTGTACACTTTCCCCATACCCGCTCCCTACACTATACACTGTTAAGTAAAAACTTGCTTAATACACCCTTGGCCTATGTTCCAACGACTACTGCTGAAATTTCTTCTGCCCAAAAGTGCAGACACCCTGAGCACGACCAGCTACTCCTGCACAAGTGTAACCGGGGGAAATACAAGAATGGGGTAAATCAAAATGGAATAACGACAACAGGAAAACGGGGTGCGTGTTAGTATGAAGGTTATGTTGCTGGGGTGATAACAGAAATAGACAACGTCGTCCACTGGAAAGAATTATTTCGTAGCTTTGTGTAATATCTAAATATATTAACGACGATATATAGTGCGTACGTAAAAGCCAGAGGTATACAATAGCCTATAGAGGTATACTTTTAAGACTGAATGTTAAGATTATGCAAATATTACGCTTAGTGTCATTACTTAATTTGGGATATTTTATTTCTTATCCCATATAATCTCATAAGTATTAAAGATATATGCGGGTGTCAACGCCCACGCCACCTAGCGGCTCCTATTTTTCTTTGAAATATTTCATTATCTTCATAACTTGAGATGTATTTGTGCAGCATTTTCAATATCTATAGGGTTTATTTTTATTACAACAGTTTTGAGTCATGTTTTTTAGGATTCATTTTCATTGATTATGCTGCTTGATAACTAAATTTGGGTGATGTGGTCAATTTCAAATGACCACAACTTTTTTTTGACCACGTCAACGTACTGTTTTTCTTTGGTAAATCTGTAGCATGATATACCAAATATATGTGTAGAAAGTCTAAATGAAAAGTCACCGATCATTATTTTTTTATATAATGAAATGTGAAAAAAGAACACATTTTTCCATAGATTTTAATGCTAAAGCACTTATTTTCAAGTGGCTGTAGAACAAAAAATAAGTCGATGAGATGTACTTTTTTTTCATTTCTTGCTTTCTTATATAGTCAGGAATGATCCCTGAACGTTTCATAAAAAGGTCACCGACCATTTTTTTTCCATTGAACACCCGCATATTATGGAAAGCGGAATGCATATAACCGAAAATTGCGCATGCGCAAAAATCGGCTCAATAGTAATTCAATGGGAACCGTACTTTCCGCACCCGCCAATGTCGCCCGCTATATACGGGTTGCTGCGCTAAAAGCGGTTGCGCCAAATGCGCGTTGCCGTTTTTCCCGGCCGCGAATTTTGTTGCCGAGAAACGCGGCCGACAAACTCGGGTGATTTTAGCGGTGGACTCGCATGCGCAACCGAAACTGGCGCATGTACGGCCGGAATCGGCGCATGAGATACCCGATATATGCGCATGACACACCGATATTTTCGCGCTCTTGTGCGTTCAATACGGCCGCAAACAACGGCTGCAAACTTCGGATCATTAATGAATTGTATGATAAACATTTATAT
The DNA here is from genome assembly GCA_942159475.1 of Sthenelais limicola. Taxonomy (NCBI): domain Eukaryota; kingdom Metazoa; phylum Annelida; class Polychaeta; order Phyllodocida; family Sigalionidae; genus Sthenelais; species Sthenelais limicola. The sequence goes on along the minus strand of OW804095.1, from coordinate 53,333,040 downwards.
TGATATTCTTACATGATGACGCCCCCCCCCCCCGCCTCTGCACCCATGGATACGTCATATATGATATATGGGTCAGATTCTCTGAATATGTACAATTCACCTTCAACAATCCACTCAAATAACACTCATTAAGCTTCAAATGCAGTTTAACATAACAAAACAGATACTTTAAATCAATGTGATACAAAATATACTCAGACATATACCCAGTATTCTTCGTTTTTCAGCCAAATTTAGCAGAATTTACTAAATGTGTACAGCTGCCAATTGTACATTTTCTGAAAATCTGACCCATATAAGTGGGGAAACGGCGATCTATATGATATAGAGCCATGCTACTTATATTTTCTCTTTCATTTCATCAATATTAGTGGGGCCATTTACCTATGTCTACCTAGTCGGAAATTCTAAGTATTGATATTTATAGACTTATATTACACATAATTAATAATAAATATTTTGACGTTTGGCGACCTTGACCAGGAAAGCCATTGACGCAGTAGGTGTCCAATCACCGACATGATTTTAGATTTGTGGCTAATTCAAGGCCAGGGAAAGCTATGACGCAGTAGGCCTCCAATCTACGAGCATTTTATACATGTATATACCGTTTGTGTGTATGCGCACATGTATACAGGTATATGTATGTACATACATGCATGCATTTGTGTCTAGATTTTCAGAAAATGTACAATTCAACTTCGCCCATCTTCTCAAATAACCCAAATTTCAGATGAAACCTCCTCCAGTACCCACCTCCAGTCACCTCCCCCAGAACCTCCTCCATTGACCTCTTCCAGTACCTCCTCCAGTAACCTCCTCCAGTACCCTCCTCTAGTAACCTCCTCCAGTACCCTCCTCCAGTACCCTCCTCCAGTAACCTCCTCCACTTATCTCCTCCAGTAACCTCCAGTACCCTCCTCTAGTAACCTCCTCCAGTACCCTCCTCCAATAACCTCCTTCAGTACCCTCCTCCAGCAACGTCCTCCACTTATCTCCTCCAGCAACGTCCTCCACTTATCTCCTCCAGCAACGTCCTCCACTTATCTCCTGCAGTAACCTCCTGCAGTTACCTCTTGCAGTAACATCCTCCAGTACATCCTCCAGTACCCCCACATTTAGTCCAATCTGCTCAAATGTGTCATGAATAATTTTGGAAAAGTGTGGTTACTCCAGGGCTGGGAATGCCATTAAAACATGCACTATCCACCATATGTTCCAGTGCTCACCAAAAATAATGATAAACTAATAACACTGGTGTCTATTGAGCCTCCATTCAATCCTACACAAACAAAAAATAGTGATGTGAGAATTAACATATAATTCAATGGGAGTTCCATTCAGCCCTATGCAAACTAAAAATTGTGCAGTGAGAATTAACATAGGATTGAATGGGAATCCCATAGAAACCTATGCAAACTAAAAATTGTGCAGTGAGAATTAACATAGGATTGAATGGGAATCCCATAGAAACCTATGCAAACTAAAAATTGTGCAGTAAGAATTAACATAGGATTCAATTGGAGTTCCATTCAAACCTATGTTAACTATCTTTTGTGCATAATAAATCTGACGGTGGTATTATCATTGTTTTTCACAATTAATGCTACTCCAGTATATCCTCCAGTAACAATTCTAGTACCCCCTCCTCCAGTATCTCCTCCAGTACTTCATCCAGCTTTTCCTACAGTATATCCTCCAGGAGGAGGTACAGGAGGAGGTACAGGAGGAGGTACAGGGTGTGTACAGGAGGATTTACAGGTGTATGTACAGGAGGACGTACAGGAGGAGATAGATACAGGGGTATATACAGGAGGATGTACAGGTTGGTGGTACAGGGGTATGTACAGGAGGAGGTACAGGTTGGTGGTACAGGGTTATGTACAGGAGGAGGTACAGGTTGGTGGTACAGGGGTATGTACAGGAGGAGGTACAGGTTGGTGGTACAGGGGTATGTACAGGAGGAGGTACAGGTTGGTGGTACAGGGGTATGTACAGGAGGAGGTACAGGTTGGTGGTACAGGGGTATGTACAGGAGGAGGTACAGGTTGGTGGTACAGGGGTATGTACAGGAGGAGGTACAGGGGGTATATGTACAGGAGGAGGTACAGGTTGGTGGTACAGGGGGTGTACAGGAGGAGGTACAGGATGTACAGGAGGTGGTACAGCGGTATATACAGAGGAGGTACAGGGGGGTGGACAGGAGGAGATACAGGGGTATGGACAGGGGTGTGTACAGGAGGATTTACAGGTGTATGCACAGGAGGACATACAGGATGAGATACAGGGGGTGTACAGGAGGAGGTACAGGAGGAGGTACAGGGGGTATATGTACAGGAGGATGTACAGGTTGGAGGTACAGGAGGGGGTATAGGGGGTGTACAGGAGTATGTACAGGAGGAGGTACAGGGGTATGTACAGGAGGATGTACAGGTTGGAGGTACAGGAGGAGGTACAGGGGAATGTCCAGGAGGAGGCACAGGGGGTGTATGTGAAGTAATTTTACGTTTCATTATATTGTACATGTTACATGAGGCAGATTTTTAGAAAATGTGCAATTGGCAGCTGTACACATTTAGTAAATTCTGCTAAATTAGGCTGCAATTTGGTCAATCAATACAAGATAAATTCGAGTATATTCGGCATTGATTACATTGATTCTAGCAATCTGTTTGGTTAGGTTGAACTGTATTTTGAACGTTATTTTCGACTGAAATCAGGGTTATATGAGAAGATCGGCGTAGTGGAATTGTACATTTTCTGAAAATCTGACCCAATCATACTAAGCATCTTAACATTGTAATGTAGATTATGGAAGACTACTATACGGTCTATTGTAACGTTGATATTAGGATGTTTAGCCTTTTAGTTCTACTTCAGATTACTCATGGCTGGTTACGTGTGTATTAGTTTAAATTAAACGTTTCAGTTATTACTTGCTTACTGTACAGTACACAAAGTAAATTTCTAGTTGAATGAATTAATTCAAAGGGTTTATTTAAGAAATTACAATCCTTGCAGCATAACATTTGAAAAGTTAATAATTTATCCAATTATATTCATATTCTAGGAGTTTACTTATTCTTATTAACATCTCCACACTAGATTAGTACAGTTATAAATTGATACTCTTATCAAAGGAAAATAGGAAGAAACTCAGGTGGCAATAGACTTTAAAGTTCTAACGCACTTTTGGAACAGTTACTGACGTAAGCCTTGTAAATCAGATTCGATGAAGTGGTCAATGGAACAATGCTTATCGGATTAGGATGCGTTGTATTTAATACAAGTGCCCACAATGTGTAAGCTAAATTATGAATCTTAGTTTAATGAACCAGTCTCATCGACCACATTGAGACATACCACTCATAACAGATGCACTCCTAAACTTTACCGTTTTAATGCAATTGCTACTTTCTTAAAGCGGACCCTGAAATTCGAGAAATCTTGGTCTTTAAATTTACAAGCAATAGGCATAACAGAACTGCAAGGATTGACTTAGTTGACAAATGCCTGAAATTCTATTTTCTAACCCCCGCCATGATCAATAATTGTTCCAGTAGGTCAATCAATTAAGGCAAAGTGCCAAGATTCATTCCAGACACTTCGATTTTTATTTTTTAAACTTTCTTTTGGTTTAAAACCAGTGGGGAAGCACTTGATTGACATACTCCCAAGACACATATTTAGGCAGGTCACTTGACGGTATGACCGCTTATATAGAGATGAATTAGGATTTGAATTTACCAGGAGTTTACTCTACTCAAGACATTGACAAATATAAAACATCTAAGAGTAAATATCGCAAATGCGCGTTTATGCACGTCTTAGAAACCTGCAGTAACTTTCAAAGTAGTCACAAAATAGCTCTTTAACATTTTAATGAAATAATCTATTTAATTGGCAAAGTGAAATTTGGTGACTTATGACGGCCGCATTTGACGACAGAAGCGGCCGACGAAATCGGTAAGAGTTGCGAAATGGGCGGCTGAAGTACCGCAAATTGCGGCCGCCGGCCCCGTAAAAAGCGGGCGGCGGTGCGTAAAAAGCGGTTCGACGGCCGCGAAAGTCGGATGGAATTTGCGGCAATTTTGGTAATGTTGCGATTAAAACGGTTGCCGCTTTTTGCGCATGCGCAATTTTCGGTTATATGCATTCCGCTTTCCATAGCATATACCTTTAACATGTAGACATGTTAATGTATAAATACTGAATATAGGTGTATGTAAACATACACAAATTGGGGGTGGAAAGGGAGAGGGGAAATCGTCCTTATTTAGAGAAATTGGGCTTACTGTGCGTGTAATTAATGCAACGTATTCTCAATAAATTTAATTAACCGCATACATGCTGGCGTCCTCTTATAGTGACATTAGAATTTGGCGTTATGTGGATTACTGTCACCAGGTGGTAGCTCGGGCGGCGTCATACAATGTTGCGGTAGTTCAAATTTTTAACAAGATTTATGTAAGTAAATGGGGTTGACTCACTCGCGTACAACCCAGGGCATACAAAAGCTATTCTGAACGCTGTGCTTTTAAGCCCTTTTCTTATATAGTCCCATCATATGTTGGATAACGCAATCAGTGCTGCACTCACCTCGGCAGCCATCATCCTTGTTGGTGTCAATCTCCTGTCCAAGGTAGGCCTATTGAGGAAGGAAGGGCTGGGTTAATTTTACTGGCAAACCCTTTGCTATATAATATATCCTCCCCGGTTTTGGGGTTGTAAGTAATCGCGATCAATGTTGAATGACATGTATGTCTGCTAGATATAAGGGGGCGGGTCCCCCTCCCCAGCCTCCCAACATAGGCCTACACTTTCAATGATCTAGAAACATTTTAAAACAAATTTCTAAAAAAATTTGTTTCATTTACAACCGATAATTTCAACAACATATTTCTTGATTGATTCTTTACCATTAAACAATATTATGTTTCATCAGGTGTTTATCAACGAGATCAAGGTTAATTTAAGAATAGGCCTATTACTATTAGAGTATAACTGGCAGAAAAATACTAAAAAGTGGAAAAAATCAATTGACGAGATGGAAGGTACTATGTAAAAAGGGTTTATTTTTCATCCTTTATTTATTCTGGTGTTATAAAAGGAGTTATGCCATTCCCCCTAATCCTATTTATGTAACAAATTATTACCCCACCCCCCATATACAAAAGAATTTTCTAAAAATAGCATTTTTATTGTTGAAAATATGTATTGGTATGGTTTTTTCCCCTCATTCACATCCATTTTGTTCATTATAGCCAAGGCGTTAGGGCCTAGGCTACGTTATTTGTAAAGTAATACATTATTCACTGTACAGTACTGCCACCCGGTGTTAATTACTTGCAAATAAATAAGGTATTTTATATTTATATATAGTTCTTTCCACTTGTCCCTTGAACCATTGAATTCAGACATCTATTTCATTAAGTAAGAGATCGATATTAGTTTGGGAGTTTGGGAACTAATCTGAATGTAAATTTAAAAAAAACATTCAATATCAACACTTGGGAAGGTTGCTCTAAGATAGGCCTATTGGACATTTTATTGGGAGAGATTATGACACAGGAGAACCAGAAATCGAGGTACATTCATAAACACCCATAGTATGCTGGTTGTTCTTGGCGAATAAAATGCAATGTTATTAAGTGTCTTACTGCATGTAATGTACAATGTAACCACCATTATGGGCTTAACACATACAGTCTATAGTACATTGCCATATATAATATACATATATAGAGAGAATGGAAGAGAGATGAATCAAGTCCAATAAATTTTCGATTATTGCAGGCGAGTTCCATTCTATATTTATTATATGGGCATAAAACTTGATGTGTAAAATCTGAAAAAAGTAGCTGACTTGGTGACGAAGTAGTTCATATAGTATGCATACTATATGAATATTTTTCTAGTACCCCACTTATTGTGCCTCTCATATGGAATGCGCATATAATAAATTGAATTTTTATTCCAGTAGTTATAGGCCTACAGTAACATATGAAATTGGGCAAATAATATGGCAAAGCAGTTCTTCCATCATGCTCTTAAATAATAAGTTAATGACATACATTAAGTAAGTTTCACAAACCGGCAACAATGAATATAATTATAATGCTATATTCAATGTTTGTTTTATCCTATGTCTGTTGATGTCCAATGTCTTGTACAGTTCAATTTTATAAAATTATATCATTCACTTGTTCATTGTAATATACTCCTAACACAGCAGTAGTTCCAGTCTGTGTCCCTAATCCGCAATACAATGTGAAGATCGTTTATATACTTTATGGGTAATTACCCATCGTTTAAGGCATCAACTTACATTTAGTCACATCATAAAATGACAGTGAGTAAGTTTTCATAACTTTTGCACTTTTGGTTTGGAACAATCTGGACGGACTAAGGCTGGACATGCATTCATTCGGGAAGAGTCTCTCTTAATTTTTTTTGATTCCTGTGAAACAACTCTCTTCCTTTTTTCTTTTTCCTTTTCTTCCCCGGACTTATTTAGCTGCAAAGCTGTAATTTTCTTGATTGCTGCTCTGCGTATTGTGGTAGATTTTGAGGAAAGGACTGTCTGTTTTAGATAGGATGGACCTTCTAACTTATCTGAAGGAAGTAAATCCTTTTTGGTCAAGCCTAGTAGTCCCAGGTTGCAGGCAGCTCTATGCATGAGGTAGATTCCAGCTCCTGGGGCACTAACACAATCCAATATAACAGGATCAAGATAGGTTGGATGTTGTGTATACACATTTTTCAGTGTTTCATCAATGTGCATAGAAAGAGCCTTACGTCGAAGTATAACAGTTGCAGTTGGTATGATGTATTTCCAATCTGTTTCTGACAGATGCCAACCAAGGTTATCTGTCTTTTCCGAGGCAGCACCCTTGCAATCTGAAAATCCTTGGTTAATTTCATAAAATAGATCGACTAAAGCCATGCGCTTACTGACACTTGCTGTTGTGGACCCAGGTCTGAATCCCCTGAGTGCATCTAAATGATCCAACTCCCTCTTTGTATCACCAGAAAAATTAACTTTGCTTCCTGGGCGGGGAGTTGAAAATAGTGACATTTTCATGCACTGATGGAAATGACTGGCTTGGTAATGTTCCAGCAACAACTGCATGGTGAATGGTGCATATGCAACAGCACCATTCAGGAAGGAAAAGAGCAAAGATGATTTAAGTGCAGACAACAAGAGATTATAGCCATCCCTTCCACCCAAGCGCTCTGCAAGTGCTACTGCAACTACATCATCAAGGTGTTGCATTATCTCAAAATGCAGGCAAAATGTAGCGTTATTTGTACAACCCTCTTTGATGAAAGAAAAGTACTTCTCATGCCATTTTTCGGCTGCTATGTAACTTTCTTGTTCCATATCTAACAAAATAGCAGATTGCATTTCAGTGGGTAAACTTTGAACAAAGACTACTAAGAAGGCTATATGGAAGCTGGCTGAAAGTCTCCTTATGTGTTTGGTTGCTGTATCTATGTGTTCAGCAGAGAGGAGCTTCCACCAATCATCCTGTTCTTTGTTGCACATGAACTGAAGGAGTTGTAACAGCCCAGTTTCTTTGTATGCAGCAAAGAGAATTGTTATGTTTTGTTTACGGATATGAAGTAATGGAAATTCTGCCATGAAGACATCATACGTTGTAGTTGACTTCTTCAAACAGAGGAGGTTTTGAGCAATTTTATGGTCAGGACCAAAAAGAATTTTTTCCTTTATTTGTGAATTGTCATGGTACCCAAGTTTCTGTAATACATCATCAAGGACTATTTTCAATTTATCAGGATCATCATCGCATCCAGTAGCCGGTGCAGGATGTCGAGTTAAGAGCTCAGGACATACAAACTTCTCAAATCCAAAATTCTCTGGTTGGCTAGTTGCTCCAATGTCATTTGAAGGATTTTCAGAAATATTTTGATCATTCTCTGCTGGATTAGCATCTGACTGCTGCAACATTTGGACTTCTGGACCATGGTATTGCTGAAGATCATAGCCTTCCATGATGGTGGTAGAGAGTAACTCAGCAAGGTTTGGTTCATCATCTGCATCAGGTGGTAGGTGAATATCTGATTCAAGGTGAGATGATTCATCCATACATGGATCCCATAGTGCACCCTCATGTTGGCTCTGCAAAAAAAACATATTAATGCACAATACCAAATATCATACAATTTTAATTTCCCGATATGTGCACCGCCACATCCACCCACCCACCACCATTTCCTGCCATCTTCCTGTTACCAATCATAATTGTGAAATATATTGGATAGATATTGGGATTGATAGTACTTTCAATATACACTGGAATAATGCTAACATTTGAATGCTATACTCTGTCTCCCATAGTGAGGGAGGACGATACTATGGCCGAGTACAGGAACATCATAGGATACTGCTCCCTTGGCCACAGATACTGAGTATAGTAGGTTTTACTGTAGTAGTGCAGTAACTTTTTCTGCAGTAACTTTTTGCAGTAACATTATTTTGCACATCATCTTTTGCTAATAGCATTGCATATGCAAAGTATACTCTTTATCCTGGGCACAACTTTTGTAAGTCATTTTGCTCTAAGATGTTGATATGTATGTAGAAATGAAAAATACAACAACCACTAACAAACAGAAAATTCCCATGTGATTAGGTCAAATGAGAAAAACATTATTTGAGACTTACATGTTGTGTTAATGGTGACATCATATTGAAAACTAATGGATGCAAATGATGCTGCTCTGTGTTGCATGTAGCAGGAGTATTTTCTATGTCTAAAATTAATCAAACATTACATTAGTTGCAATATGCTAGAAATACAATGTGAACGTCAAGCAGTTGCAGGCACAATAGCATATTGTAGTTGCCTTTGAATTAGAGGTTGATCCTTTGAATTAGAAAACGTTAATCTTAAATATGTTTAATTGGATTCAGTCTATGGAACTAAATGATATAATTACCATGATGCAATTTTCTTGCTGATAGAGGTGATTCCTGTAAAGTGCTAATAAATTGCATATCCTGTATTGAAGTAGAGGTGCTAGCAAGTCCTGGTGATTGGTAAGAACCTGCAAAAGCGATTTATATAGGAACATCAACATGAAGTGTCTAAAATTGTCAAAGGCTGGCAATGTATAATAATACCATGATGATTAATGACAGCATCAAGTGAACATAATGTATATGAGTAATTCTCCCAATAGGGCATCATTTGGTTTTCCAGCCAGGGGTGTCTACAACCTGTATTTAGGATGACCATACATAATTATAACCATTTTATTTGGATTCGTTGACAAAAATAAGGCTTTGAGAACCACACTTTTAAAGTTCTTATGCCAGAATCTTCGCTATTATTGCAATAACAGTGTATTTTAGGCTAGAATATAAGTAATAATTATGGACTTTAATTATGAAATACAGGCGCACTTAGAAAATATATCACTTCTGCTGAAAAAAATGGTTTCTAGACATGCACACATGACACATGACTTATGAAAAAACACAATATTTATGTAATCATTAATTTAAACTGATCTAGGCATGGGAAATATCCTTTTGGAATACTTGTGTTGCGTTACAACATATATTTGCTTTAGAATAATGAAATACACCAAGTGTAGCCAACAATATTATATTGCATTTAGTTTTGGGGGAAGTGAAGATGCATATATGGCCATATCCACCAATTTGACGACTTTTAATCTAAGCTCCACCATATCATATATAATGGCTTTGGGCAATAATTTTTTGAGAAATATGTAAGGAACCATGATTCAATTTTTTTTTCCATGGGGAAAATAGATTTTTTTGGGGGAAAACTGATTTTAAAAAAAAGTGCCTTCCCACACCCAATTTTCGTAAATATTTATTGATATTCTAAAAAATTGAATACAGCAATGACCATTAAGCAATTTTAGAATACACGAGAAAGGTATAGGGAATATATTGGATTAAAGAAAAATTCATTTTTTATTTTTATACACCAGAACAAATTGAAAAATCATTTGTGGTAGCTTTTGTTGCGTCAGGGGGACACCCTGTGGTTTTTTAATCATGAAAATGCTGGGAAAATAACATATAATACATTAAGGTTTTAATCTGAAGAATTACAAAAGTTTCATATTTTCATATTGAAAAAATTGATTAAATTCCTTGAAGCCACAGATAAATAGCTTGAATAACAATCTCTGATAGGCCATGGGTAGGGGGGTTTTATCGCGTCAGGGGGACAGAATGCAGCCTTTATTTCATGAATATTTTTTATAATTATGTGAAATAATCGTTTTTATTCTTAAAATTGGTGAAATTCAGACAATTTCAATTAAGTGAGTGAGTGAGATTGGTTGCTTTACGCCCTTATCAACACTTTGAAGTGTTATATCAAGGGCGGGAGAGATGAGAGGGAGGCAGTTTATGATCATACCCAGGAAATAGAGATAGAGAAGAAGGGAGAGAGAGACAGGGAAAAGAGACAGAAAGGCCCTTTAAGGTCTTACCCAGGACCAGCAATTTCAATTAAATTTCAATTTTCTAATTTCATTTCATACAGGGCTAAACTATTCCCTGTCGCGTGCGGGGACACTGCACGCGAAAGGGGTAGGGGTGGGGGGTTGGTGAGAGATCTCTTCATAATATTCAGCCACTGGAACATGTTGGAACATGTTGGTACTGGTCTGGGGCAGGAGGGTATATATCTTGCATTTTAGATCATACAATGCTTTTTTGTCGATTCTAAATCTCCAGAATCTCCTTATTTCAAATCTGCCAAGTATTACTCTGTCACCCTTGTGGAAAAATAATTATAGGCGTTTGAAAAAAAAAAGTTGAAAATTTAATCAATGATAAATTATTTTGCTCGAAAAATGCACTATGCTTGTAAAATTCTGATGGAACATAAACTTTATGAGGGGAATAACTTTCATAAAAGAATTTAGAATTTATTGTGACAGCTAAAGGTCATATTCAGAGTCAAAGGTCAAGGTCAAAAGTATATTTTGATGTCCAGTTTTCAAGAATTTTGCCATTTTTAAGGTATACCTTCATCTGTCTGTAAAAAATAAACCAAGTGAGATAATGGTTCCAAACTTTCGGGTTAACTACTAGGGCATATAGACTATACGTCCACAAAATATCAAACAGAAAAAATAATTTTAATTTTTTCATGGTTACAAGGCCCTCAGAGCTGAAAAGTCGTCAAATTGGTGGAATTGACCATATGTATCTTTCAATAAAAATAAAAGTTATTAGCCTGTGACCGTTTATGAACCCTTTTATTTCCTGAAATAAAATTCATTGAATTAATGTTTTAATATTTTATGACGCGTTACAACATGTACATTTATTCCCATATTTAAGATAACATTTTTTTATGCAATTTCGCCTTTTTTAATGATTGTTTAGGCTTGCCTGAATTTGGTAAAAAATATAAATATGACTAAATACTGATGTTAAATTCAGGAGAGTATGTGTAGCAATGTCGGCATTACGCCATAGTGTTGCCGTTATGCCATAATTATTACTTTCGGCGTACCTCAGGGTACAATTTTAGGCCCGATTCTCTTCTCAATTTATATAAATGATCTGAATGAAATAATAGAAAACTCCACTTTACAACACTACGCTGACGATACAGTTCTCATTAACAGCAACAAAAATGAAATAGAAATGTACTAACACCTACAAAACAACTTAGACCGGATCCACACATGGTGTAAAATCAATAAGATTTCCATGAACGTATCGAAAACACAATATATACAATTTGACATAGGTCATAAAAAACCTGAAGTACAAAAACAATATCTAACACTAGGAACAGAGACCCTAGCAAGAGTCAATAATTACAAGTATTTGGGACTGGTCATTGATGAAAAACTAAATTTCCAGGAACACTTACAAATAGTCATAAATAAAGTAAAATGGAAAGTCAACTTATTACGAAAAGCAAGCTACATTCTGAACAAAAAAGTAAAAATCGACATAGTAAAGATGCTTATAATCCCATTGATAGATTATGGTGATATATTTTACCACTCATCCTCCCAAAAGCTGTTAAAAAGAATACACACACTCCTAAATTCCTCGATACGACATGTATTAAAACTGCAAAAAAGAACAAAATGTAGATGGGAAATATGACGAGTTGGGAATCCTAAAAAATGAAGACAGAGCCAAGCTACACATCTTAGAAGCGGCCTTCTACCTCACCCATACGCTTGATAACTTAGATAATAGACATATACCAACTAGAAGTCACGCAGAAAATAGAATAAATCTGCAGACAAACACACCCAAAACATCATTTTACAAAAACAGTTTCATCTTCAAAGCCATCTCAACTTGGAACTCTCTACCCACTGCAGCACATAGGCTGGGGACCAAAAAAGAGTTCAGAAGCTACTGGGAACATAATATAAAATAGTTCAGAATAGTACGTATAACAATGACAGCAACAATAATAATAATAGCATAACAGTCTACACATTGTGTTACCATGTCATAATATCACTGTATATACTCAAGTCCATGTCAAAGTGACCCTTTCTTCTTTTAGCTGTCAGTTTATATTATATTTGTATATACATTGCCACCAGACCTTGAGTTGATGGTATAATTTAATTGATTAGCATTATTCTAAATTACAATTACTCTCTATTGAGTAAAAGGTAGCGGCTGGGAGAGCTGGATCATATCTAGATGTCGACGTACCTGTTCTATCTTATTTTTAATTCGCATTGCCAACTCCATTGATGTACACTGTGAATCTCGATGAATAAAGTAGTATCTTATCTTATCATTAATAAAGAGACCCTCCTGTTCAAACAGTGATTTTTATAGTAATACAATGATTATTTCTTATATGATTATAACAAAATCATATCAAACTTCTTGTTAGAACCAGGCCTTCTTTTGCCGGACAACATCCATCTTCTAGCTTTGACTTTTCATTTAATTATGCTAGCCGAATTAGTGGGTAATTCAATCTGATTCTTATATTAAATCATTTGATTAATCGGGTTTAATAAGGCAAAATAATAGGGAAAATATAGGTATCTGAAGCATAGGTTTAGGAATCGAAATATTTGCCCCAGCCTTCCCAAACTTTGTCTGCATAATGCTGATATTCCTTACTATATGTACACCAAACATTGTAGAGATTCAACGGATTTTATTTTTTCTAAAAAATTGGCCTCCTGAAATCAAATGCTGCCAGTTTGGGAGAATTACTCATATATATGATTAAACAGGAGTATGAGCAAATACCATTTATTATTTACATATTATTTTTAAAACAGATTTTATTTAAAAAGAACTAAAATTTATTTCAACATATAATTTACCTCCCTCGTGGAGGGCACCTTGTGAAGTGTAAGGTGTCTTCTGCAGGTTCCCAATATGAGCAGTTTGAATGGGTGGATTTTTTTCGTCAGTCATTGACATCAATGGAGACCCTGAGGAAGAAGAAATACATATATATTGTAAAGCTTGATCACTCGTATAAATCTTGTATGGCCCCCTTTCTTCAAATTTAGAATGGGTTTTACATCTTTAGCAAAGGCCTACTCACATGTGCAAGGATATAGCAGTGCTGAAGCTGAAGTTTCTTGATTAATGGTTCCTATACCATCAGATGAAGGTTCATCAGCTTCATGGTTATCATGCAGGAAGTTCTCTGTAAATTGCAAGAACATATCCTTAATAAGGGTTGTTATACCATAGTTTAAGAAAAGCTTTAACCAAATGTATTGTCTATATTGCCCGGTAGGGCTTGAAATCCTCCCTAAATGTTGGGAGCTTAGACCCGCTGATATTATCGTTGGATAAATAAAAGTACCAACATAAAAAATGTTGTCAGGTACAATTGAATTGCATCTGTACCAAAATATATATAGTTTGAATTTTTTCAAATATATACAGATTATGACAATGTAAGGAAACCTCAATTATGCTCTGAAATATGACCTAATGTACTTACTTAATTGAAAGAATAAAGAAGGTAATCCCCATGTACTCAATCTGGCAAAACGTTGTGATGCTTCTTCCTCCTCTGGTAAGAGCGTAACCATTAGTGGGACTAGTTTCTCTGTCGGAATAGTAGTTGCTTGCTTGCAGTCACAATTGATTTCAACAGGACAGTCTGACTGATGCCATGATCCAACTTCGTCTGAATCACATGGAAGGCCCTGCAGTGTTATAGGGAGCATGTTTATCTGCTTTGATCTACACTCCCCAGGGTCAGGATCTTCTTTCACCTTCAAGCAAACCAGATTGTCAATCATCAAGATGATGATGCATTTCCGCAAATTCACATAACTTATGTCACATGATCCATGCCTTTGGACTGATATTGGGTACTGTTTCACATATGCATTGAAATAGAGTAATTCATCAACAGTTCTAGAGTTAAGTAAACGCTTGGCAGATGTATGGCTCAAAGAAGATCCTGAACTGAAAGCAAGATGAAATACAGTATCCATGGTCTTTGAATCCATAATGAGTTCCAAGGTATTAGCTCTTTGGATGATGCCAGTATGCTTGTAATTAAAGGTATGGAGCATAGTATCATAAAGAATGTAAAGCTTCTTCAATTTGGTCTGAAGCACATTCTTCTGTTCAGGTCCAGTTAGATGTGTAGCATTGAGTGCTGACTCCATGATTAATTGAACTTTGAACGGAACATCTGTCAGCCATTCTCTGAGAAGATTGAATGAATTAAAGTCAAGAGGTTTTGGTGAATTTGATGGGAAGCAGCTCAGGCATTGATGGCCAGTGTAATCCTCTCGCAACGAAAGATCACCTGTTTTTTCAGGAACATATTCTTGTACTGGACTTACAAGGCCACTGAGAATTTCATCCCTGAGAATATGACGCGCATAATTTTGGAGCTCCTTTCTGTAGAATCCTTCGGATGTGCCTCTATTAAGAATAAGGACATTAGCACAATCAAGTTGATGCACTTTATTCAAACAAGAACAAATTACAGAATGGACCTGGTATAACAAATCTGGGCAATGTAATTGTTCCTCAATGGAAACGGTTACACTATTCTCCTGTGCATTTGGCAGAACAATAGCACTGTTGGAAATGATGTGAGGAAAGTATATTTGGAGCTCTTTCCTGACGGTGTGGTCCAACTTTTCATATGAATGCACTAACAATCCTTGCATCGTAAAGCTGGAAATGTTTGTGGCTGTCTTCACCCTCTCCCTTCTTGATTTTATGACTCTCATGTGGGTTGTTGATAATGAGACAGCAATATCCTTGCATTTTACTAGGGTATCAAAATATTCCGTCCTCATACTCAGTTCCTTGGTATAGTTTGGGAATGGATCCTGACCATATTCCATGCCAAAATGATGCTCAAAGAAGACAATGTGGGACCATTCTTTCTGCGAAAATTTGTCCCTGTGCACCTTATAAACTGTTGGCACTGATTTCTCATCAAGTGCCATCTCCCCATACACCTGTTGAAGAACTCGATCTTGGACCATGTTAGTTGCCACCTTTTTGTACAGTTGCAAAATTGTTGGTTCAGGCTCTTTTTCATGATTTCCTTCATTAGGTACCGTATTTAAAGGTGCATAGCGTAGAATTGACACAATTTCTTCTGTGAGCTTACTGCATACTGAAACCCTTGCAGCGTATTTGAATAGAAATTGTATTATTGATGAATATGTGCAATATTTCCTGCCATCATCCTCATGTACAACAAGTGGAGTGCAATTCTTCAAAGCTGTTTCCACATTGTCCTTTCGAAGGGTGACAGAATCCCTTGTAGAAAAGTCAGCAGATAGGAACTTCCAAAATGCATCAAACTGTACAATAGAACCAAGCCCAGCATACTCTCTCACAGCTAACTCCCCGAAATGATTTTTCAGGAAGCACATCTTGCCTGAATTGCCATCTGGAAAATAAATGTTCATATTTCAAAACCCCATAGATAATAATTGTGTTTGGATGAGGGGTGAGGGGTGAGGGAGAGGCCTGGGATAGAATGCATCTACCAAAATAATTATTATCATGCCCTTCCAAAATGCCCCACCTTTCTCCCTCCCTCTTTCTATCGACCTCCCCTCTCTCTCCCTCTCTTTACTTCCCTCTACTTCCCCTCTCTCTGACCTTCCTGCCCTCCCCTCCCCTCTTCCTCCCTCTCCATCTTCTTTTACTTCCCCTGTCTCACTTTCCCTTCATCTCTTCTATCCCGGGCCTCTCTCTCACCCCTTTTTTTATACTTTATTTATCCAGGTGTTGTAAGGTGAGTCAGGCATTTGCCTGCCAATTTATTTTCGAAGATCAGGCTATGTCCCTGGTTTTCACCTTGACCCTGGCATTTTACATGCAATAAATAGAGAGAATGGAACAAGCCGCCAGTAATCAAAAATTTATTGGACGAGATTTGTCTGCGTAAGCACGATGCTGTAGGCAGAGAGTGCTTACGCAGACTAATCAAGTCCAATAAATTTTTGTCAGTTATGAAGGCGAGTTCCATTGTATATTTATTATGTGATATATTCGTATGAATATACATATAATGTTATGTCAAGCCACCATATTCAGGTTGGGCCACCGTATCCAGCAAGGTTTTTTGGTACTTGCTAAGGTATTTCCCGCGACCTGTTATTGGCGTGAATATTGGCTTGATTGGCGCTGGCCACTGGTAGTGAGAGGTTGTGAAAAAAAAAAATCTCAGCATAATTAGCATAATTTCATAGTTAGCCTACATAGGCCTATAGAACTATGAAATTAACAAATTTAACAAGCATATTTGGATTTCCGCGAAGCATGTCAACAAACTGTGGATGTGGATGTAAAGTTAGAGTTATTTGTAAGACACCTACATTTTTATTGTACATATATATGATAAAAATATTTTTATTGCACCCCATTTATCACACCTCTCAAGTAAGAGCAGATATTCCCTCCCTGTCACTCACCCTGTCCCCTCTCTCAAGGGCAGGGTATTGCATCCTGTTAGTAAAATGTTCTCGGCAATCATCAACACAAACACACAAGTACTACCACCATGCTAGCTCTTTGTTTTATTCAGTCATGTGCAGTGTGCCACTGCTGTTGACATCTGGACATTACATTTATTATATGCGCATTCCATTTGAGAGGTGCAATAAGTGGGGTGCAATAAAAATATTTTTATGATATGTGTACCATAAAAATTAGAATTGGGTTTCCTTTTAGCTTTTAGATACTTTATGACGATTCAAAACCCAAAAGAAAGGTTTATATATAATATATATATCAATATTTGTCTAAGCTAGGGGCATATAAATAGTAAATGGAACTTGGTACTAGTAGCCTAATTGAATATTTATTGGACGAGATTGCATAGCAATCGAGTCCAATAAAATATTTAATTAGTAGTGACTAAATATTTAATTACTAGCACCTTGTTCCATTCTCTCAATGTGATCCACCAAGCAGAAGGGTGACTTCCCACAGGAGTTATAGTTCCTGGGAATTCCTGCTAGGTGTCACATCATATTCATGACGTCACTGTCACAAATGTTAGTAATTCTGAGAGGCAGGTTACTTTGAAAGTCTAACTTCACTAATTTTTGGGTTATCAACAAAATTCTTTTACTTTTATAATGCTCATTTCCCCTTCTGTACATCCCTGACATATGATGTGTACAGGAAAATGAGTCGTGTTGCCATGGCAACAGCTTTTCCATAACAACAGTCACTAGGTTTCTAAGGAAATAATTGTTTCCTGGTTTAATTAAAATTAAATGATAACAAATATTTTGTCAAAAGGTTGTTTACCATTATATTATATAACACTTCCATGTCTCCAATCTTTCATACATCCCCAAAACATTCATCATGCTATAAGTGAAAGGAATTTGAGATCATCTACTAAAACCAAATCTCATTGACTGACATAACTTTACAAAAAAGCCCATATCTCAGCAAATTCTGGGATTATACTGGGATTATTCTTTTTTTGGGTTATCGACTCAGGAGGTCACGCAGATTCAGAATCTATATTAATAAACACAAATTCGAAATTGGGCCCCGGAGTCCCCTTTCTGCTTGGCTGGTCACAAGTGGGCCTATAGCCGTTCTCCCGATTTTTCAGGCATATTGGCAATTCCTCCCGACTGCCCGACTTGACATCAAAATCTCCCGCCAAGAGGCCCAAATTATGAAATCTCAGATATTTATCAAAAACATGCCCTAACTATACAAATCCGAATAGAGAAACTACCCTGGTCACATGCAGGTTTATTTTACAATTTAAGTTCAAGTCCAGCCTTACCCTTTCCCTAGAACCCAACTCAAGTTACACTTTATGGCCGTTGTGGTGACAGTGTTTTTTGTGGGGTAGGACGATAATATCTGTTCCATGCCCATGTACATATGTGATCCATTTTAGGAAAATGAGTCATAAGTCACAAAATGTGGATTTTGAGATATCACCATATGTGAAAAGAGATCAAGCTGATTCTAATGATAGTAAACACCAGGACACCTAATAAGTATTTCTATATTTTAAGTTTGATATTTAAAAAAAAAGAAAAAGTTTGCAATGTTTCTGGGTGGCCAATTACTAGTAAAGTAACTAAATATACTCCATATGAAGGCCTTCAAAATGCAAGGATATATTTAGGCTAAAACAATGTCCTGAAATTTGTTACATGGACTATAAGTGCTAAACCCTTTAACAATCAGAACATTTCAATAAAGAGATCTTGTAAAAAAAAACACTGAAAAATATCAATTTTGCGACTTGTGACTCATTTTCCTAACACATCATCTTGGAATTCTATAGGATAGAACACCTTATGTGTTTATATCATATCATTTATGTCCTTGAATAACAAATAGGCTATAAAGGGTGCCAATTTTCAATGTTACTTTGAAAGATTAAAGTAACATTGGGGAACATTTCAAGGCCATTTAAAAGATTCCAACAGGACATGTGATGATATTTCAAGCTCTTCAACCTATATATATGTTAATTTTCCAACCCTTGAAGTTATTTGACCAAATTCTAGGCCTTTCCAAGGTCAATTATTGGAATACAGTTGATCAAATGTATATTCTATTCTATACTTAGTGATATACAAATGTTTTTCATGTGTCTTTTGCACCACAAATACCCTAGCTTGATTTTGATTCTGTCCCACCTCTCTTCTAGCTGACCTAGAATAGGGTAGCATACAGTACGCCTACCAGTTCAACACCCGGTGACCCCTCTCTCTCCATTATAATGTCCTCCCTATGGCTATGCCTTTTTTAGGCATCACACAAGTAACCTCAGCACCAGTAGCTAGGTGACCAGTAGGCTAGGCTACCATTAATAGCTATTAATCAAGAAATCATAATTAATTTATCCCTACACATACCTGCAGATATATTGTATGGCTCAATAATAAGCTTTCTTCATAGAATTCTTGAATAGAAACCCCAAATTTCGCCTGCTTTGAAGAGAGGGCTACGCGGGTCTATTTGACTTCTGTACCGTATGCATGTTAATGGAGGAGCAGCTCTGTGAGTAGGGGCCGTTGTTGAGTCAAACATGGGGCCATGAGCATGACACGGGCCATATCTCCAACGACTAGGCTACTACGACTGGCACCGGGGACTGGCATCTTTATCTGCTTTATGAGACACCAACATTCCGCTTGAGAGAGCTCGGAGAGAGCTGCGTCTGGCCAGTCTTTTTATAGTTCTCAATTTGTCATTTGAATAGGCCGCCCACCGTAGGCCTAGCCCTAGGCTATCGCAGAAATCATACAGCTGGCAGGCGAGCTGGGCGGGGATTTCCCTTATAGTTTATCTAGGACATGCATGCCTTGTCCGTCAGGGTTTATATTTTCTATTTGCAAAATAATGCGAAACATGTAGGCCAACCCATGGGGTGGGTGGGGCATTTACAAACGAATCTGGCCCTGGGGGTCGGGGATTAATCATATACCGTTATTGTCTATATTTCCCCAATGTCAATGATAATGCCACCACCATTCAGTTGAGTTTAATAAGCTTTAATTAGTCTTAGCATACAACACCTATACGAAGTATAGGGTTGTACAGTATTCTATATATGGCTCCCATAGACGCTGCTTGACAGTCCCGTAACTTCACATAAACATACAAACTACTTCCCGAATGTATCTCCTACCTTTTCTCAATGATGAAACTTACTTTATTGCCATTGTACGTTACTCATACTCCAATATTAAATAAACTAGAGACTAAAACGCTAGTGGACCGATGACATCGCCGCCATCCATATTTGAATGGATGGCGCTGCATTGCAAAAGTCAGAATGTTATTCCAGTCATAGAGGCCAGCAGAATGAAGCCACGCCTATTTAAGCTGGCTCAGCCAATCCGCTTTCAGACCAAGAAAATGGTAAAAAAATATGTGCAGTGTTGTAGCTGGTTATTGGCCTCTATTTATATAGGTTCTAGCCTCTTGCGGTCACGTGACTCCTACGCAAGATGGCAGATGAGAAATCAGAAAGAGTTTTTCCCATTCAAATAATTGAACAGGCCCAAAACAACACTTAAACTCGACGGCGCATTACGAAAACTGCGGCGTAATATTGCTAGGGACCACATGTAAGAGGTGAACAACTTTGCATGTACTGATTGATCTTTGCCTTCCCAGTAGACTCACGCCCTCATTATTCGTATCAAACTGTGCCCAACCCTGTCTGCGACAGTTAGGTTATGTACAGGTGTTGGGCGTCCAAACTAGCTTTAATAGGTTCGACTAACTAATTTCCCAAGTGCAATGCAAGAAATTCAGATATGGTCTCGTTCTGAAAGGTAAACACATACCTGTGTAGAGTAGTACTTCCGTAGGCTATGCAGGCCTAATACACGTAGGCATAGGCATAGGCCTACGATACAAATATTTTTATTGTGCACACCTCAAAGCTTCTCAAAGGAAACGCCACCTCACGGCCAACCGCATGCAGTTACAGGCGCAGATTTGATTTCGTACGGTGACTCCGCATCACATGACCAACCAGTATGTGTCATGTGATCCATCAGCATGGCGGACGTAGTTAAACACATTTTGGTAAGTATCTATCTCAAAATTTCAGCTGCATCAATGGAATTACGGCGTTAAGATGCCGATACCTCTGACCACAAACATGTTGTATGGATCTTATACTCCCGCTTGATTAGTGTTTGCGAATTTCCTGCCTTGGATACAAAGGGTTCACTTTTGGACAAATCGCCATAGATAAGCACGACCGAAGCCAGCTAGGCGATGCGAAGGCTTGCATAAGCGGTCCAAGTATAAGTCACTGACACTGAGCGACTGACTAATGTACAATTATAAGACAATCCCGGTGATTATTGTAAAATGTGTACCAGATTATCAGCCTTAAACAGTGGGAAGCGGTCAGTTGATGTCGAAAGGGAAGTGGCTGTAGTAGTAATAATACCTAGTAAATAATAACATCAGAAAATAGAAAAGCTTGGCATGATGTTGTGGGTTGGCATGAATCATGATGCCAAATCGATGGCGAAATTATGGATAAACCTAACCTGTTTATAAAATTAGTAGGCCTATGTACGTCAGGCCTACCGGTATTACAACAGTAATTGGACGAGCGGTTTGTTCACAGACGGTAGCAGGATGAGGCCCGTAGCGTAGGCTATACATGTATATCCTGGCATATAGGGCCTACCTTCCTGCTATATGCCATTATGGCTATGGCCCATGGTTGAGTCCTAAGACGACCCCCTAAGACTTTGGGCCTATATGTTTATTATATCAACTCTGATTTTATACGCAGTGTAACTTACAGATAACGAAAGGTAGCCTACATGTATGCAATATTTAATAGGCCTACTTTTTACATTCAAAAACTATTTTAATTTGGAATATACATGTAATTGACAATATATTTTGATTAGAAGCTGAGAAACAAGGAATACTGTTCAAGATGTTAGTTCAGACTAATGTACACAAGGGGATGCGTGTCTTCATTATTTGTAGGCTACTGAAGTCGGTATTTTTAAAACTCTTAAAATTGTCAACGTTCCACCATTATATCTAATGAAATTTCGTCAAAATTAAAAACATATATTCTCAAAATTTGATTGGCCAAATTTGATAAATTGATGAAGTTAAATGCTTTATGGAATGAAGTCACGGTACGGTACATTAAAACACATATTTGTCGTGTTCATTATGTCATTGTGGGTTGATAACTCTTAGAAATTAATCCGATGTTAATACGGTACCGTACCTGAATATGTACCAAAACTATGATTACAGGTACCTTGAGGGATCAAGGGCTTAAAATGTTTTATTATCTCCTTAACCCATTGTATATTCTAATCATCATGCATCCGGGACTTGTACACTTCAATCAAACATGACCGGACGATTTCACAGGATCCGTTCCATTAGCAATGTTTTTCTTTTCGTTCAAGCACTGAACAATCCCATATTTCTATATAATTTTTATGTAATTCCAAATACGATTTTCTATCTATCTTATCGTTGATATGGTAAGACAGATAACCTGATCAGATAGCAGTGTATAACCTTCAACTTGATTTATCATTTCCTTTATTTATTATCTGACTTATTTTGTTGTGCCATTGAGATGTCAACTGAACCGATTTATGACTGGAAATTGTATTCTTGAAGATAGTCGATGAAAACTTCATCTACAAACAAAGTGCCCATTCTGAGCTTCCCGAATATGACACTTTCAGAAAAATGATTGTGTTACAAATGTAAATGTTTTCAGGTGAACGTGGGGTTCATCTGAAAACCTTTACATTTGTGTATCGGACGGTAGTGAACATTAAATTGTTTGTCTTCTGATCCTCCTGACTAAAAGTGTCTTTGGTTGAACAATAATAACATATTCTTAATTCTTTGACTGCTCAAGTTTATCTCTTCGCACCTTGGCCCATCAAATACATTGAAAGGTGACCTACTTCTGTGACACTTGACGTACGTGTATTAGCATGAATGATTGGTCCCACCTGAAATACCTTGTTAGTTTAAGTCCAACATATAAGGATCAAGTCTATGTTATGGATCATATGTTATGGCTCACTGATTTAATAATTATTACTAATGTGGGGTTCCAAATGTACGGTTTATCGCTTTTTATATGGAAGACATGTATCCATTCTATTTTCATCACTCCAAATAATCTAAGATCTATATGAAAAATCTTTAATCTATAACTTTCAGGTTGTGTTTATATATAACTGGACATGTTTTACAGTTAAGGAGGCTTGGCTAATTTGACTAGACGTAACCATAGTCTCTAATCTAGGTGGAAGCTACCTTTTAATGTCACATTATCTTATGGAACATGGACAGTGGTGTTTCTGTTGTTACGGCCAATAGCACAAGGGTATAATTGACATGTATCAGGTGGTGGTATTTTGCGAGAATCGTGTTGGTTTTTGAATTATTTTCCTATGACAATAATAACTTGTGTTACAGTCAAAAGAAAATGTAACATTTAATGGGCAACTTCAAACTGAAATTGACCGAAAGCGCAAAGACTATATGACATAACCCCTATAGATTCCCGTGCCAAAGATGAGAGAGTCTATTTTGAGACATTATTTCAAAGCCATACGTAATATCTTTGTGCCACACCCTCGAAGCTAGACTATTTTACTGAAAGGGGTGATTTGCAGTTGCAAAACCATAAAAAATAGAATTCACTATCATAGCCTGCCAAACTTTTTCTCCTCTGCTCAACCATTATTGTATGTCACGCTAAATCTTCAAATCTTCAAAATGGCATTTCGTCCTTGTATGAGATTCATTTTTTCGTTATTATTTATTTATTATTCCAGAAGTATATTATGGCTGACCATAGCTTTACAGTAATACTAAAAGTATTGCCTGTGCTGACAACGTGTACCGTACCCATGTAAACACCTCATCGGGGCCTTTCTAATGAATAATAAAGTTTTACCTGTATATCACTTGGAGAGATATAGTGGATTCATACCCCATTTAATTTGATACACAATGTTTCTGAAATTTAACTGATTGTCCTTGCGCGTTACTATTTCATGGCAGAATATTTCTACTTAATATTAATATTTCTGCTTAATATTCATATTATTATTTTTAGGCCGAAGTGCTACCGTATGCTGAGCATGCACGCCTTTATATAAATGACCATTGCAGCAGTCTGGAACCATGGCAGCTAATATTCCTTACATTCGGATTCACTGTTCTAGGATTCACAATAAAAGGCTTTTTATGTCAAGAAGAAAGTAAGTCATTTTGTTTACCCCAAGCACCATTTTATCACGGAAATATAGATACATACCTCCCAGATTGACCATAGAAAAAACTAACCCTTTATGTAATTAATCGGACAAACAGGACAGAATACTTATTTTCTATGAAAACACCCTTAAATCCCTAACTTCCACAGTCCCATTCATTGCGAAGTTATGGTGATTAAAAAACACTTGTTGGATAAGAGTTAGACGCCCGCCCTCCTCATCTTCAAACGTACATCATATTCCTGCTATGACGAGGAAAGTTTGACCAATAGTCTAAAAATAAAAGGCCAGTTGTATTGTTGCTATTTAGAATCTCTACCTCATAGTATAGGTTCTTCATCTCTTAATTTTGGAAAACATTCGTAACTTACTATAATCATCACCCACCACCATACTTTTAAGCGATTGATTTCTTGCTGACCTAATATTATCAAATAAAAGGCCTGTATTTCATTATCTCTTTTCATTTCAGGTTTAAAAAAGCGATTCCTCAAGTTCTTTTTCACCTTCGTCCGTAGTATTCCCTTTGTTCGCGCTAAAATAGAGGCCGAGTTGGGTGACACTGTGCGAAGTATCACACATACATTTAACAAAAATGTGGAAGATGGGTACCGAGAGCATCTACCTCTACAGGGAATGAAAGAGGTCTGTGTCAAAAAAATATTTATCTTTTTTTTTCATGAATGATTGATTGTCATCTAATTTCATGAGTGACTAATACTTATAAATTCCATTTTAATTATAATTTGACTGATGGGGTTCCGCATTAAGCCTCATACTAAAGAGAAGTATAAAGAACATCTAGGTCCTGATCCTCTTAATCAATATGTAAATTCATGATCATTAACAACGGGTAAATAATTATTCATTAATCAATCACTATATATTTCTCTTTTCAGAACGATGTTTTAAAGGAGGCAGTCAAATATAAAGAACTTGGTAAGTAAAGGCCTAACCTAGCTCTACCCGTTTACACATCGCTTGGAGAATAGTAGTTGTATCAAAACGATATGTAGATGCTGTAGATTGTTTGAAAAGGATAATTTTCGTTGCCATGATTTATTGTTAACATATTATTAATTACTTTAGCGAAGGTAAGATGGGAAGATGGAAACTGCTCGGGGACTGTGTACAGTGGGGAGGATAATCTTTGTGAACTCATGGCCAAGGTGAGTTTTACATTAAATTGACACTTGTACCACGTCATATTTTCTGAATATAATATTTTCCAATTCTGCTTTGATGTTTTTTTTTTTATCAGGTTTAGCGTTTTGCTATATTCTATACCAGTTGATGATGAACATTTCAGATTTATCGCGAGTTTGCCTGGACAAACCCTCTTCATCCAGACGTGTTTCCTGATGTTCGGAAAATGGAGGCAGAAGTGGTCAGGATGACATGTAATATGTTCCGTGGCTCACGTGATGCCTGTGGATGTGTAAGTGGAACAGCCTTCCACACTTCCTTTGAGTCAGACAGATTTTTTTTTATTTTTATTTATTTGAGGCCTATATAATATTTAAACATTTCACATGAAAAGACGCACTGTCCACCATGGACGTATCGTGGCGTTGCCTTGCTAATAACATTAAATTCAAGTATTTCTCTCTCTCACTACAATTTACATTGAAAGATACATCCCATGATCAACTTGATACTAAAGCTGGCATACTGGACTGCCTTATTTTATGTTTTTATTTACCTGGCTTTGTCCAATGTATACCATACAGAAAAACTACCCATCACATAATTCACCGACTCTTCATATATATATTTTATGATTCCATTCAAAACTATTTAGAACTATTTCCCATTTAGAACTATTTAGATTTTACAAATGCCTAGGCATGGATCTGGTGGTTTGGGTTCATATGTGTGCAAGGATGTAAACAATTACAGGGTATCCAAATGCTTTAATACAAATGTAATGGTTCTACCTTTTCATTGTTAAGTCACTTTGATAATTTGCTCCATAATACTAAAAACACAGTAACCTATGACATTTCTCATTATTACTTCCCTCAATCCTAATCTTACGCAGGCCAGTAGAATGGGCTGTTCTAAGACATTCTCCAAAATTGCCATTAACGTTAGAAATGTACATTTATCTCAGTAATGAAGAAAAGGTTGGGGGAAATGATGGACATCATTAAAGACCCCAAATTACAAAATAAGTTGGGTTAATTCGGATAAATCCTCTGGCTTTTGACCTTTTCAACGTTAGGTAATACCTTTCCTTATGCCATATCCTCAACATCAAATAGCAAGACAAAGATACCCAATACCAGAGTTCTGGAGATGGAGGTGGCATGTGACATGCCGGCCCTGTCTCTCATGTAGTACTGTACTCCAAATCAGAATTGATCAGAGTCCAAAGAAATGATCAATCAAATGGTTAAAGATATATGCGGGTGTCAACGCCCACGCCACCTAGCGGCTCCTATTTTTCTTTGAAATATTTCATTATCTTCATAACTTGAGATGTATTTGTGCACCATTTTCAATATCTATAGGGTTTATTTTTATTACAACAGTTTTGAGTCATGTTTTTTAGGATTCATTTTCATTGATTATGCTGCTTGATAACTAAATTTGGGTGATGTGGTCAATTTCAAATGACCACAACTTTTTTTTGACCACGTCAACGTACTGTTTTTCTTTGGTAAATCTGTAGCATGATATACCAAATATATGTGTAGAAAGTCTAAATGAAAAGTCACCGATCATTATTTTTTTATATAATGAAATGTGAAAAAAGAACACATTTTTCCATAGACTTTAATGCTAAAGCACTGTTATTTTCAAGTGGCTGTAGAACAAAAAATAAGTCGATGAGATGTACTTTTTTTTTCATTTCTTGCTTTCTTATATAGTCAGGAATGATCCCTGAACGTTTCATAAAAAAGTCACCGACCATTTTTTTTTCCATTGAACACCCGCATATACCTTTAAACAAATTCATTCAGGCATTACTTGATGCTATTATCAGTAAATCTGATGATAAACAAAAATGCAATAGCAAGATTATCTTGATTCTGATTAGTTATTCTCCTCAATGATTTTTTATAGATGACATCTGGAGGCACTGAGTCGATTATGTTGGCTTGTAAAGCATACCGTGACAAGGCTTATGAAGAAAGAAGCGTGAAACATGCTGAGATGTAAGTATGTTTAGTGTCCTGGTTAAAAGGACCTGGTTATGATCCGCTGGTTCTCACCAGCCTGGATAGCTCAGTTGGTAGAGCATTGCCACAGAACGCCAAAGGTTCCAGGCTTTGTTCCTGGTCTTAGGTAAAGTTTTTTTGGGGCGGGGGTGGGGGTTTGGTAAATCCCTTTGGACAAAATTGATATGAATTTCGTCGATTGAAGGATGTGGGCAGTGCAGTGTCCTGGGTAATAGGACCTTGTTGTGACATGCTGGTCGTCAGCTGCCTGGATAGCTCAGTTGGTAGAGTTGGCACAAACAGCCAAAGGTCCCAATATTGGTTCCCAGTTTGGGTAAAGCTGTTTTTTTTGGGTTCACTACATATGGAATTTGTTCATTATATTGTTTATTATGTATTTTCAAATCTTTACAGCCCTTTACATATTTAATTTAGGATGTTTCTAATTTGTATTTCTTCTTTTTTTTATTAGGGTTGTACCCATCACAGTCCATGCTGCTTTTGACAAAGTAAGTGGATACATCCTAATAAGAACATTTGGCCCTAAACTTAGATTTTAGGCCAAGCCACACAGCATAATAGCATAAAACTTTATCATGAAATAAAACATAAAAACAGTGTTAATAATACTTAAAAGTCTACGGAGGTTGACATACTGTACACTTTTGTTCGATCTATGTTGCCTCAAGGTTGTTTATGTTAATGTTTTCAGGCGGCTCAGTTCTTCAAAATAAAAATCATACACATTCCTGTTGATAAGAAAACACAGCAGGTGGACGTCCGGGCCATGAGGAGAGCCATTACATCAAATACTTGTATGGTATGGAGAAGCAAATTTTATTACCACACTTATCAGATAAAGTGGAGTCATGAATAGAACCCTAAAATATATGATGTATTTGGGAATTTCACTCGTGTCTTACTGGTATGTCAGTTAAAGTGGGCAGGGGTCTCATGTTAGAAGTTCCTGTAATTTGGATGGAATCCCTGTGTGAATTTGAACTGATTTTGGTAAGGTTAGCGTGAGGTTGTTAGTTGTAGTATAAGGAAATAGCACACAGATTCAGGCTACACTGAAGGACAGTAGGACAATGTCCAGCAACTTTCCTAGGTCGGAAAACATGTTCATAGAGGTGTAGAACTGTATGTGACTGATCTTCTCACCGTGGTGGAGTCGCGGGATGGAGGAGTGGTGATGCTTGTTTGGCTCTGTGAAAAACAGACTACCTTATATTGGGGATGATGCCATATTGACTTTCGTGTCTGAAGGCATTCAAACAAGTGTCACAAGTTCCTGCTTTTACTGAACTGCAGATCCCTAGAATGGTGCCAGAAGTCGCATATGGGGCCTAATAAAAAATCTTGCTCTTTTGAAGCAAGTCCGCTGGATTCTTCAAAATGTAAGAATCTTCTAAAAAATCTGAGCAGAATCTTAAAAATGTAAGAATCCGCTAAAGTGTAGAATATAAGAACCGTAGCTTCCAAACGCAACAAGTTGTTGGCTATTTTCTCTCAATATCTTGACTTTTACTCATTAGATTTCACAATTTAAAAAGTTATAGGCATCATATAGGGAAGCTCCCGGGCATTCAATGGTAATAATCTGGTGTATACCGCCATGATTTCACATAGTTCTGGTCCCTTTTTATCAATTAAAATAAATCACAAGCAGAAATGTACGTTGATCCCTACATTGATATTTACTAGTGATTTTTAAAAGCTTTATAGAAAGTGATTTTAAGGAAAAATAACATAGGGAACATTCCTCAGAAGTTATGTTAGTAAAAGTATTTTATCAATTATCCAAATGGTTATTAAAACCTCTTAATATGTGTTAATTCTTTAAAAATAAAGATTACACGCCTTATGTTCTACATATGACTTTTTATTTCTAAATTCAACTCCTGTTGGCTTACTCTGCCCCAGGAGTTGCTTTGAGGGAATTGTTCATTTAAGCCACCATTGGTAATCTTATTTTGTATTTTACTTTATTACCTAAAATATCCCCCTATAGTATATAATTATGTTAGGAGAACAATTTTCGTGAAGTATTTGTTGTTGCTTCAAATTGTAATATTGTTCTGAGATAAAATTAATTATTCTGACTGCACATGACTGTTGTATCTAACATATGAAATGTATATTTTCAGCTTGTGGGATCTGCTCCTAGTTTTCCCCATGGTATAATGGATCCAATTCAGGAGATTGCCAAGCTTGGTGAAAAATACAACCTCCCTGTACATGTAGATAGTTGTCTTGGCGGCTTTCTTGTACCTTTTATGGAGAAAGCTGGCTTCCCTATTGAGCCATTTGACTTCAGTCTGAAAGGCGTCACTTCCATTTCGGCGGACACTCACAAGGTAAATATCCATCTGCCCAAAATGCGTGGTATTGTTAACATTAAAATCAAATCAGTTGGAATAATGTGAGTGAGGAAAGTTACCTACATTTTCCTGTTAAATATAAGCTTCATAATTTCAAATAGTTCTGCTCATCTAACACTAAAATGACAGTGAAATAAACTTTAAAAGTTAAATAAGACTTACTTTGGTTAAAGTTGATATTTGACTAGCATTTTATGAGATGGGGTCTAGTGGGATGAGGGACCCAGTCCCAACACATCTTCATGAGTGTTACTTCCTTTTATTCACAGTTTTTATTTGCAATGTGCAGTTAAATGTGTTTAAGTAAAAGTAAGCCTTTGCAATTGCTATATTGCTATGATTTTTGGTCGTCACCACCACGTTCGTCGTAGTGGTAGTGGTGGTGGTGTCATTGTTCTCAGTGATTCAGTGATTACTGGTGGTTATAAATAGTAAATTGTTTTTGACTAGCATTGGTGTTTATAATTATTGAAGTATCAATTGCTTGGCCTATTTGATTTTACTTTAACCAAGTGGATATCAATGAAGGAAATGTACATTGGTATAGGGACAGTATGAGTGTGTGTTGGATGGTCTAATAAGTGGTTCATTGGACAGTCACTGACAACTTTCACATGCTTACTTGAAATTTAGAATGGTTCTTAATAACTACACACTTTGGAATAGTCTCATTGTAAATCTTGGTGGTACACTAGAACTTTATATAATTTTTCAAGGTTATTTGTGATGAAACTATTTCATTTAAAATTTCATCGTCTCCTCTGTGCCGAGCATGCACTCTCATGCCGAGCATGCAACATATCTAATCCTCGCCTCTACCTATTGGAGTACTTTTAAAATCAGAATCAAATTTCACGAGGTGTGTAAATTGAGCATAAATATTACTCTATTTCAGTATGGGTTTGCACCTAAAGGTTCATCTGTGATAATGTATTCCCATCCTGATTACCGGAGATACCAGTTCTTTGTACAACCTGACTGGCCTGGTGGTATCTATGCCTCACCCACATTTGCAGGTACTTACACATTCTTCTATAATTTGCGCTTACCATGATCTTAATGTTTATGTTCATGATATGAAAACACTTCCTACAATTAGATCTCATTGAGAACCATGGTTCCTGATCTTAGTCCTTGACGACGAGGCGCCAGTGGCCATCCAAGAGATTGCCTTATTCTCCCCTTTGACAACAGGACGCGCCACCGGTACTCGGAGCGGCGAAATTGGACTAGGAAAGTTGGCTACTTCACCCGATTTCGTATGTTTTCGCAGTCGACGGGAAAAAAGAATTACGGATTTGTCATCCTTAACATGTTTGAGAATGAAAAAGTCAGGGTTCATAGTGTCTATATTGTACTCGTAATGCACATAGGCTGATTTCCCAATGCATGTCTACCAGCTCCCAATGCTTAAGCCTTCTTCCACGCACTCGGCCGTACTCATGTAAACTTCGGGTGCACTACCTCCACTACAAGCGCTGGGTACTGCTGCACTATAGGAGCAGCAGTACCCAGCTTTTAACAGCAGGGTGTGCGGGGGAGGGGGGGGGGGAGAGGGGGGAGGGGGGGGAGGGGGGGGGGTAGCGTTATATACTATAAAGCCAAGACTTCCCTTCATTCCCATCAAATTGTGACGATAGTCCTACTTGCCACACACACATCTGGACCAATAATTTTATAATCTTGAAGAGATGTAGTGACTGTGCGGCAATGTGCAAATCCCTAACCTGAAGGGCATGGTTCTAGGACAAGAGCCACCCAGACTTGTGCCCCCGGGAGAAGAGCCGCCCCGGCGAAAACTATTCGAGATTTTTACAGAATTTAGATTGCAGTACATACCCGAACATATCTGACTATATATATGACATATATGACTTAATATTAGTAATACCTTCAGTGACGACTGAGACAAAGTGTATTTGATACATAATGTTTTCCGCTGAATAAAAATCTTTAAATACAAAAAATCTATTCAACTGTGCTAAAATTTCATAATTATATAGCTATTATTTCTTTAAAACTATATGACATCTCTTCAAAATTCAAATGGAATTAAATATCCGAACATATCTATTCAACTCACCTCGTGTCAAGTAAAAGAGAATGAGCGAGAGGGAGCGGAGGTGGAGGAAGTGAGGGGAAGAGGGAGGAAGGCGGAGGCAGACAGGGAAAGGTGTATTTTTTTAGGCCTGTTGACATACAATATTGCTCTCACAATGTCACATGTCCATCTCGCATTCTTTCTCTCTTTCCCCACTCTCTTCCTCTTACTTACTACAACTACGGTATTCTAAACTATACCTAAGGTAAAAGAACCACCATGTTGTACTACACTTCCCCTGATTAAGAATTGGGACCTTATGAAATCTAAAAAAAATTCTTTTTTTCTGAGCTTCTGAAATATGATTGATGAAGTGCCTGTGGATGTAATAATTCAAAGTTCTCATACATACATTCACACTATGATTGTAGGAGTGCCTCTCATGTTTCTAAAACTGTTTTTAAAATGGTAATCGGGTCATTATTGGCTATTTTATAGGCTATTGAAGTAGTCCATCATGGTCAGTATTGTATGGGTCTGGCCAGCTCTTGTCCGAAGGGTATACATAGTATTCAGTGACGTCACAGCGCTGGCCGCGGCTCGCCATACTGTGGGTCAAGCTTTGCAAACGTTAGTTTGACATGTGTGCTCCAAGCCTCGAAAATGCTGTTTTCCGACCGTTTTTACCTCCGAAAGTTTGAGCAAATGTGATATAAAGTATGCTGATAGCTTCAATGGTCATTTTTTAGTGTGTCATGATGGGGAAATAAGTATAATAGCCTAAGAACAGGAAAAGCCTACCGATCTGTAGCCTCCCGCTCTCTGTGTAGCCACACAGTATGGCTGCCAGTGTGGACAGCCGCTGACTGGGCTGACGTCATGTGAATACGATGTATAGACTCAAAAGTGAATTGTTAAATCCTTATTCTGACCGAAGGTATGAACAGATATTACGATGTAACTCTGTAATTAATGTATACATGCATTCCTTATTTCAAATCTTATATCGATTCTGTAAATATTTTTTTAATTCAGGATGTTTATACAGCAAATCAAATAATAATAAGTATGAAATGCATGTATCCGCAGAGTGAACATAATTATGACGCAGGCTCACAACTTAATGTACACAACTTATTTTCTGTATAGGAAGTCGCGCTGGATCTATTATCGCGGCTTGTTGGGCGACCCTGCTGTGCATGGGCGAAAAAGGCTATATCAACTCGACCCGCAAAATAATTGAGACTACAAGAAAAATCATTAAAGCGTAAGTTAGGCTCTTAATATCTCCCTCTACGGTTATATTCGGTCCGAATTATGAACGCAACTCGAAAATAACTTAAGAAATTTTAAGGTATGTTAATGTATTGACAAGCAGCAAGAAGAGGTTTGTTTTTGTAACGTCTTGCTGCTATATTATATATATTTTTTAGAAAATTTTATTGGACTAAGTTTCACATGCGTGATAATTTTCATTTGCCAATTTAATCTATCTATTCTTGTGATCGGGGACATACACGGGCTATATCTATATTCAATATATTGAGAACCGTCTCGAAAGATGTGAATGTAAAGGATGTAATGGATATTATATTATCTTGCAGAGTTCTACAAGTACCTGGTCTGAAAGTTTTTGGAGATCCCCAAGTCTCTGTCGTTGGAATTGGTTCTGACGTCTTCAACATTTATCGTCTGTCTGATGCTCTAACAGAACGAGGATGGAACCTAAATGCTCTTCAGTTCCCATCTAGGTACATTATTCCTACGTTATATAACATCATCAGGTTTAAATGTAGCTCCTACGATAATTTTGAGCTGAGCTATGTCCTTTTGTGTAGAAAACCAGTATGGATAATAATTACTATTCATTGCCCCCGCCCGCGCTGCCCCACAACAGATTTATCTTATTGAAGAGAGCATGCCAACCTAAGTTGGCGCATCCAGTTTACTGTCATTCCATTTTACATGTAAAAGTAGATTTAAACCTGTAATTGTAACTACAAGGCCTATCCCTATTCCATGGAAACAGAAGAGCTCAGAAAGCCTTCGATAGAGTCCCTGTGATGATTATTAGCTGAGCTGTACATGGTAAAATAAAGCATGCACTTTCAATGTAAATTTCATTTAATTTCAACCACTCACTAATTAATTACCCTTTGTTCTTCCAGTGTCCACCTTTGTGTAACTTTGCTCCACACGAAGCCTGGCGTTTCTGACAGATTTATCAGGGATGTTCAAGAAGAAACTGAGATCATCATGAGGGATCCTAAAGCAAAGTGTGGCGGTCAGGTCAGTACATTTTCGCAATTAAAATTTCGTATCGTCAGTACCACATAGGGAATAAGCCATTCCTGGTGGCTAGTATTTCAGTATTGGACATATTGATTGAATTGTGAGTGCCAATCGTCAGACCAGATTCATGTATACATGTCTATATGTTTGGACAAGGCCAAAATAAAAATTAGTTGTGTTTCCAATTTACCTTTCCTCATAACTAGAAAAACATTTCTCTTGTTTGAAATAACTATTGTTATTCATTTCCTAGATCTGGGAAGGTGGTTTCCTTAAATTTTTTATCAAAAATAAACATCCCCTCCCGCCCCCCTACCTACTTTTTCGCTACAGCTACAGCTCTGGACAAATTCAAACTTTAAATACAAATAGCAGAAATGAACTCCATTTGAAACTGTGCCTGTGTGGGGGACAACTTGTATTTTTCTTGCCCTAACTGATAATTTCTTGTTAGTTATTTCTTGACCGCCTGTTCATAATGCTTTTGATGTTTCTCCTTACCATCGTAGGGTGCCCTATATGGGATGGCACAAAGCATTCCTGACAGATCCCTGATCGGTGAGATAACTGGTGCTTTCTTCGATGCTTACTACAATACCGCACCTGTCCCTGCAGTCAACGGCTCCAAGTAATGGGTTACTGGCGTCTAGTGCCGCCATACAGCGGGCCAACTCTTGGCTACATACACCCCAGGCAAAGCTGTCCATGTTCCACCACTGACTGACTTTATTAAGGATATTACTTGCAGTGCAACCCTAATGAAATTTAGTATTGAATCATGTGCTTCCCCCATGATTAACACATGCGTGGGAATCACTAGTTGATTTTAGTGATGTTCCAGAAAATATGGTACATATCTAAATCTAAACTAAGTCAAGTTGAAATGCAATTCTTGTCACAGCACCTTGCGTTTGTTCGTATCAACTGGCAGCCTTTTTCTTTTTTTACTTTTATTTGATTGGGCCTCTAGTATCGCTATAAAGAAGCTCAAATAATTTGTTATTCTATCTGAAGAAAAAGGTTAATTTGGGCCATCATAAATTGATGAAATGAGTCGTTTATTATATTTAATTTGTTAGTTATTGTGATTTTATATTGAGGATAAATGCCAACAGAATGCACTCACTAGGTTTTACGCCTAATCGGAAGATTTTGATTCAATATTTGCCATGAAGCTTGAATA
Organism: Sthenelais limicola; assembly: GCA_942159475.1. Classification (NCBI taxonomy): domain Eukaryota; kingdom Metazoa; phylum Annelida; class Polychaeta; order Phyllodocida; family Sigalionidae; genus Sthenelais; species Sthenelais limicola. Next base: position 53,297,712 of record OW804095.1, on the reverse strand, counting down.
TCCGTTACAAAGTACAATGTATTCAACACCTCTAATTTCAAAACATTCCTGGTATAGCCGCCTTTGCAATGCACTAACATCGCAAACATGCGCCCACCCGTGATTCCCTTTCGTCTATCACTAACCCTGATGCCAAAGTCACACAGTAGGTGGGCGCACAGTATTATCGTTATTGGAGTTTTTGTCGTTGGTACCGATTGTTTAAATTAAAAATTTAAAGCACATTTGGCCCTTTTCGGTCGTAGACCTATTTATGTTAAGGCACACACGCTCACTGATATGATTATTAATGCTAAATGTGAGTTATTACTCAGGGTATCAGGTAGGTCCGTGCATTTTGTATTTCGATGTAATCGTTTCATGGGTCAAGCGATATATAATAATGATACTTGCACAGTTTTTGTACTTAGACTAGTCTACCAGGATTATGATAACATGTTGTAAGATACGACCGATTACAATGTTTACAGATTTTGCGGGTTAATAAATGAACTACTAATTGTAAATTGAACTCAAAACGATATGTATATTTAGATATTCAAGCAGAAATGCAACCAGTCCCCAAGTTTATATAGATGTTTTTTTTTGCGAAAATGGCTTTCCATCTTAGTGGTCTTCAGGGAACAACTGATGCGAACACGCATCTTACGGCTACAGGGACAAGGCTATCTTTTATATATATTTATGATTAATTTATATGTGTGATAGTGAGGTAGCCTGTGTATTGTACTGGTGTTGAAATAGGAACTCAGCATCTCTTTAGCGTAGACAGGCTTTACTAGTAAACTTACTCCTTGACTCGGGATTGCTGATCCTAGACAGAACGGGTGTTGATGTGTTGAGATTAAGACACTCCAAATTTTCTCTAGAATCTTTCCACTTAATAAAATCATTACTTGAATCTTTCACAAGATTAGTAAAGGTGTGCCAAGTTTCATTTAGAAGTGACTGAATAGATCAAATGAATAGATTTTGTTGCACATTTATTTATTGATTCCTTATTGTATCAAAGTTTAAAATAGTAGTTGTATGTTTTCCAGTTGAGTGTTGCTTAGCTCGTCACCGGACAATATTCTGGCCTGGTGTAAGTAAAACATTACCGGAAGTTTGGCAGTTATTACTCAATAAAACCTCATGCAACAACAAAGTTGTCCTAGTTTTGTAGTTATTTTGGATACTTGGTCAATACCAAGGGAACCTGGTTGACATCCTTCCTGGTGCTGCTGACTCGCAAGTTGAACACGCAACTATTATATATATAATATAGTTGAGATTAACTCGCTTGTTGCTTGTTTTTCCTCCCTAGAAATGTTCAGTCTCTACGTACGAAGGCTGTTCAAACATTATTAAAAGTACATATCCATATAATATACGGGGTCTCCCCATCTACTTAGTTGGTCTCTACAGGTCCGTCGACCCTGTCTGGAGATCATTATATGTGGTTTGTGAAGGTATCTGGGGTGAAGATTTTGAAGCCTTTTTTTTCTCTACTCTATTTATAGCCTGGGAGACTACGTCATTTTCCACAACTTTTCAGGGGACCTAACTACATGCAGATGAGTGGGAGAGTGAAGAAGAGGGGAGTGAGAGGGAGGTGATGGAGAGGGTGTAGGAGGGGGAGGGTTAAGAAAAGAGAGGTGGGGGGAATCAGAGATGGGGTTTGGAGAGAAAAACAGGTATGAAAGACGGACGAGGGAGAGGGGGAAGTGTGGGGAGAGAGGGTGACTGTCCGGAGGACGGGTACTTTGCTAGTAGAATATAACTAATGAATTTGGTATGTGTATGCGAGTCGTTTGTAACGTACTACATTTTGTCCGTTGAAGAGATGTCCGGTGGTCGTGGCATTGAATCGAGCATCCAGAGGGCTGAGTTCCAGCTGATTTCATTTTTAAAAATTGGCGTTTCGAAGTTCCTAAGGAATAGTTTGTCGCACGTGGAAGGAAGGGAAGTCATAGCTCAAGTTGTTGAAATAAATTACATCTTTATCTTAACTTGCAGGTTTCCCAAATACAACTAAGCGTCCACAGTACAAAAGTGCTATCATATTGATAATAAACCAATGAAGACCGGATAATTCCTCTTCTCCTAATCAGAACAATATAGATACAACGCATGCCTCGAATTGAAAGAAAACCTTTGACGTGCGGAAAAATTAAGGCAAGAAAGCAGCAAATATGTGAGAGAGAAAAAAATGCGCGTGCAATTGCTAGGAGTACAAAATATATTAAACTCCCTCAATTATCCGTGTAATTTACAAGTATCTAGCTTGTAATTTTGCTTTTGAAATATGAAAACAGAAATTGGACATGTAGATTTTACGACCAGCATGGGTAGCTCGTCAATCTATATCTTTTCCGATATACGACTACATTCTACAGACCATTCATTCCTGGCAAAGTTACTATTTATATATATAAGCACATCTTTTTTTTAAAAAAGCGACAAAGTTAAAGTGAATAACTTAAAAGACTTAAACGTTAAGTATTTGAGAATCGTATTCCATGGTGCACGAAAGAAAGTAAGAAAACAAATGCTAAGCAAAACTCAGCGGCAAAATCTCTTGGGCATTTAAATTCCACAGGAAACTAACTTCCTTATCAAAGAAAACCCACAACTTCACAATCCCCTAGAAAGGCTAGTCGAGAATTTGAATTGTTTTGTTGTCCTTTAGCGTCTTTTCCATTAACAGATGTGTCATGGCTACCATAGTTATGGATGTTGGAAGATAATCTACGATGATTCCACTGTCCTGGGTGGCTTTTGCTGTCTCTCTTACTGTCTCTCTTGCTGCAATTTGAATGTCGTTTTATGGCGTCCTCTTTGAGGTGCGAAGAAGGCCTTGGGCTTTCCCCGTGTACAGGACACTCACATGACGACACAAGATGGATTTCCATGTACGTTGCATCATGATTAGTTACCGGTGGGGTAGTTTCCACGGGCAAAACTCGTCCATCCCCATCTTTGACAACTGGGTCAGAAGCCCTCTCAACAACAGTTGTTTTACTAGAACCTGATCTTGAACTACTTGTGGTGGTGTCTTTCTCTTCAACAAGATGGAGTTGGCCATAAGATGGATACTTTTCGGAACTAGTGATCTGTACGCTGTCCTGTGATTTAAAAGCAGCTTTCACATTCCCCATTTTATTTTCCTTACCCCTTTCACTTCGCATACTGTCTCTGTGTAAACCGGTATTAGGTGGTTTAGAGTGGAGTACTTTTGTAGGCGAGGGTTTATAATTCCTTACGAGACTGCTAGAAACTTTACTATTGTCAGTTGTGATGCTAAGAGGGACAGTAGTATGTTGGTGATAATCGGCATAGGCTATATGGGCATCAGTTCGTGGGGAACTAAAACCGGAATCTTGATGTGAGGAAACAAAACCATGAATGTTATGTCCTGACTGTGCGGGGAAGCTAGTGTCGGCCGTCACACGATTATGGTTATTGATATAGAGAGCACTGTTGGGTCGAGAGTTGCCATTACCAGTTTGGTTATTTAACAAAGCTATTTTTTTATCCCTTGGGGTATCTTTGCCGGAAGAGCCTCCTTTGAGTGCAACACAGTTGACGCCACTGTCACGAGACGAAGAGAGTAGTGTGTTCTTTTTAGGCATACGTCCTTTGTATTCTATACTAATATCATTACCACAGAAACTGGGACACTGCTGTTCTTTGTAGCATATCATCCTGGCACTCTTGGGTCTGGGACTAAGTTGTGCTTTAGAACTACTATGGACACCAGTTTTTCTATCTGCATCATTGTTGCTGCTGTTACATCGAAGTTTCACATTTATTGGCGTCGAGCTATTGGGAAATTGTGCCCCTAAGTCACCCCCTTCCTCAAGCTGCATACTTTTATTTGCATGCAAATTGAGGGGATTAGAAGGCTCACAATATATATGGCTGTCACGGTCATATTCTACATACTCATTCTGAGCGACAGGGGAAGCTTGGTGACGAAGGCTGTGACATTTGCTTTTGGAAGAAGTGCGAGGTTTATGTTTGCGGCTGTCATCACTGTTCGACATTGGCCAAGAACTAAGTTCATGTGGATGGGAAGGGGAATTATATTGCCTATGCACTTGCAGGTTACTATGGGACCCATTGCTGTTGCTTCTGTGACCATTTCTATCGACGGATAGGGGACAAGGCTGCATGTAGTCCTCTTCGTCATAGTCACTTTGGGTGCTAGCATCGAAGTGTGGAATACCCTGAGTCAAGAAAGAATGAAATATGTGTTATTTGTAACAGTCCCCGAAGAAGGACCTAAATAGTCCGAAACGTCGGACCTACTGGTACAAAATATAAAAGAGCAAAACTGTTGACAAACGCGTTATCATTTAGACTCATTAACGAAACAAGCACGTGAGTGATTCAACCAGTTTGTAGTTATTCCACCCAATCATTTGTACTTTGTTTTAAACGTGTATTTGACTGAGATTGTTCTACCGGATATTTTAATCCAAAATATTTAGTCCGCGTGGAATAAGTGATTTTAATCTGGCTATCCATCTCCTTTTGTTATTTGTGTTCTTTCTTTTTTTAATTCAAAGGAACCCTAGGATTCCCCTCATTTTTCCCATATTACATGTCAAATTGTTTTTTTTAAATTTCATTTACAGGCCAATTGTGTTTTTTTGTTGAGAAATACAATGAACAGACCGCGTTCAATAGAAGAATTACTTAAGGGTTATATTGCCGTATTGTGAGTTACTCTAATACTTAGCTGTCTGAATTTAATCTTTTTATGCAGGCGCTACCCGCATACGTAAAATATGTGTACTAGTATCTTACCTGCATGTGGTGCCAGGTGTGGGCCCTGGGCATGATTCCACCTCGAGTGGCTAATTGCTGTGTCGGTGTTTGGTTCTCATAGCAAGCCCATTCAGGAGGAGGGAACTGGGCAGAAAATGTAGCATATTCAGTCTCTGCAGTGGCCGAGGCTTCTCCGCTATCATCCATAGCAGACGAACGCCGAGATTTACCTCGTCCAAAGATTTTGGTAAACAAGGAAGTCTTCTCTCCTGAAGATAGGACAAAAGTTGCACATTATACAAAGTTTATAGATTAGGTATTATATAGGAAAATGTGCTCTGAGTTCTAGCAGAGCTATACATATAATTGTATAGTTCTGGTTCTAGACAAAAAAAACACCTAGACTGAAATAAAATCCTATTGAACCGTGAAAATGAAATTACCTAACACTAGGTTATAAAGAACTCCTTGAAAAGTCCTATTTATATATTTTCTAAAGACCACCAGCAACACTTAAATTCTTTATCCAAAATAGTAATAGCCCTTTTATGACATTGGCTGTAATCAAAATGGATTTGTAATCAAAATGGGTGAGAACTGCAATTTTCAATGCGGCTTACTTTTGGCTTGAGTGAGGTTACCTGGGTATGGACTTCTTCCAAGAAAGGTGGTTTTGAACTATTTTAATGCTATTTCACTCACTGTCTCACATACGTCGACTGACTTATGGCAGCTGGGCTTTAAGACAGCTAGGTGGGCTGATGCAGCACCAGAGAGGTTTGAACTGAGCTAAGGAAGAGTGGTGTGACCAACTAAGCCAGAAGTGTGGTGTGACCAACTAAGCCAGGCTACTTTTTAACTTAGTAAGTTTGAAGGGAAGTCCAGTTGTTTTGTTAATTAATCGCGCCACCCTGATAAGGCTCTCGCCGCCTCTGTGAAAAGGGTGGATTGTGGAAGGACTGCTGATATGACCTTGCTGCTTTAACCCTCCTATAACATACCAAAGTAAGCTTGGAATATTGTGTGGGAGGAACGGTCTGCCAATTCGGGTCCCTCCACCGAACACAAGTCATGACCCAGCTGTTGTTTTTTCAGGAGGTCCAACGAGACTGTACTCTAGTTATACTCTCGTTTGGGAGGTTAGAGATTAATAGTGATGAATGGAATTCGTTCTACACATCCCCATCAGAGAAGTATTGCCGCTCGAAAATTACGCGTTCCCTCTCACTCATTAGATAGTAGGCCTATATATGAGAAATTTAGCACAAACAAATCTAACCCCTTGAAATGCAATATAATATTGATTAATAATTATTAAGATTTAATATCGTTTAATAAGAAATTCTTTTAGGTGAAATGATCAATTCATATATGATGATTTGCTACATTGTTCTTGCTACATCACCGTACCATATGGCTTTAGTACGATACATTGGAATCCTCATATTTGTGTTGCCATATGAGCTAACCATAGGCATAGGTATCCCGTGCCTTATGCGTTGGCGATAAGCGCGGTATCGCGGACGTCACCATGCTATCGCAAAGATTGCGAAACTCTATTGTGGCTAGTGTGCCCCCCCCCCGGCCCCCCCGAAACCCTAAATGGCACTGCGGCATGAGGTGGGCTTAATCACATTGGCCTGCGAAGAAGCGAGTGTTTGAATAAAGTTCCATTGCATACCATTCAGCTATAACCATATACATTATACAAACATGAACACCAATAAAATTCACCTTAGAATGATGCGGGTAATCATTTGAACTGTTCCACTATCATTATGCTCGATGAATAGTTTCAAGGTCATATGCAATTTCACTTATGTTCCACGCATCAAGTAAAAAGCAAATCAAAACCGAGATAAATCAATTACACTCAGCTTTAAACAGTTCTGCTGAGGTACAGGTAGATTGACACCAGCTTGCCAAATGTCAAGGTTAGTTGCTCAATCCATTATGATTTACATCCAACTTCAGTCAGCACCGCCAAACTGGACAGGTCCTACCGTAGACATGACTCATCCATGCCAGAGGCAACATACATTTGATACTGTCCAGCTGTTCCAGCCATAAGCAAGATGTTTGTGAAGAGCATTGAGTGCTTCAATATAGGTTAATGATATATTATTTCCCCCATGCTACGAGCTCCAATACCTCAAGACACGTACGTTGACATTTTACCAGGTTCACGACGAAATACATGTACCTCGTTGGCCAGAGGACGGGTTGGCAATATTATTTTATAGCATTATTGGAAGATGCGATTATGTATGATGCTTGGACAAGATAGGTCTTTACCATGAATCAGATAAAATATAATATTTGATTTTACGGATCAGCCTATCAATGGATGGGGTTTGATCGAAACAACATGGGTAAACTATTTGTAGAATGCTGAATAAATCAAATTTGAATTACAGGTTAAAGGTCTTTGAATTGTTAAAAATGGGGTTTTGATCCACCAAAAAAAAATAAATAAAAAAAATTACGAGCTGAGGAGGATTTCAGGGGTCTAATCAGTGGCATTGAGAGCGATCCTTACCGTAATCGAGGTAATGAACGTTGCATTAAGGAAACAGTACATGTATAATACTCCGAAGGTTGCCGGGGGTTACATCATTGGAGTCATATTGATATTACGGAAAGAGCAGATGTCCTTATTAAAGAAATATGAATGTTTACTGAAGTCAAATAAGTTAAACTTATGTATTTCAAATTTTATCACGCTACTTGCTAGTAGAGCCGCGTTTGTGATCACTTTTAAACAGAACTAGATATTGCTATGAAACGCAATATACTTGAACTTTTATCCTCTAACATTTAAAGTATTGTTGATGGAATAGCAGTTTCCTAAAAGCAGGGGCATTGCAACAGTCTCATTTACATTGTACGCCTTGCCAAATCAAAGTCGAACTGAATGGACATGCCCAGATGTAGAGTTTTAACGAGAATCGGAGATTTTGGCACCCAAAATTGGCACCAAACTCTGAACAATGTTTCCACACACCCATCACGCCACCCTAGCTCATGAAACGAGAATCAAAATGTGATAATGGTTATGACTAATTAGCAAGGACACGTCCTTCTTACACTGGCAATCGTCCACTGCGATAGGTAACACAACCCACTGGCCAGTGTGACAAGCCATTCTAACAATATTCCGATGATGGACAAGTGACACTTTCCATTAATCAAATTATTCACTTTGTAAGTATTCACCTGGATTCACTTGGATTGCATCATTTTTTTGGTCAACTTTACACCTATTATGGCAAATAAAGAATCAGCTTATCTTATCCCAAAACATACCACTTCTATCAACAACATGAACCGAATGTGACATTTCCATTAAATAATACCTACAAGTGCGTTTGTTGTTCAAACGACTGAAACGAACTTCCAACTGTCCATTTCAATGGGAGTCTTCCCAAAATTTTCAGCCTGTAAAGTGTGTCCCCAGTAAGTTCCAATCTAGGCACGCTCCAACTCCTCCAGCCATGCGGGCACTTTTGTCACAGGCACTGACCCTACCAGGTCTCCGCTCCCCTCCAGTGCGCTCCTGCACCCCTGACTGCTCCTACACCACCGCCCGACCCTTGCTACCACTACAGCCCCACTAAATTATACATGTGTTTTGGCACCCAACCATTCCCCCGACCAAATCCTAAAACAAGCCTCCGAATACAAGCAGACCGCAATCCTACACAGGACTGAAGTTTTCACGTTAACAGGTCCGGAAAGCTAGTTTACATTTTAACGAGATAATACCAGTTAATAAGCCCTCTGCTGAGCTTTTGATACGCCCGAGATATAAATGCCCAAAGAGTCGTATTGGGCTGGACAAGAGTATATGAGAAATAGCTATGGCAACCCCCCACCCCCACCCACACACAAAAAAAACCCACAAAAAAACCCTCTTTTTATCTTTTAAATAAATACACTATGTGTCCTATGCCAGAGGAAAGCAGGTTTTAAGGTGGTATACATCCGGAAACTTGAGCCAGGTCTTACATTAGGACCCGAGAATCCGGAATAGAGTGGACAGCCATGTTTTCAACAGAAATCTTCAGATTAAATACGCAGGCTGCCTTTACTTTAACTCTTCATTTGTCTCTGACGAAGTGTGCGATCAGAAGTTGGAAATCGTTTTACCAAAACTGGCAAAAATTACTCTCCACGATTGGATTACCTATGTGGTCAGACTGGCCTGTTTACATGTCCAGTGGTCAAAATCGCAAAATGAGGTCAGCAGGGACGACTGTAAACAGTGCCACGTGCAATCTGGTAAAAAGTTGTTCTTTAGTAAACACTCGGCCTCCTGTATCTGTTCTATTGATGAGGCGAAGCAGTATAATGAAAGTAAAATAAAGTTTCAGGCAATTTCTACCAGATCGCCTCCCCAATCATTTAAGTGATGGGCCGTGAACATAGTATCACCAAGGCTAATACATTATCAGTTAATGAGTATGATGTAAGCGCTGGTCCCTGATTGGATACTATAAATGCTATGTGTCTGGATATTGATTGTACTATAGTGACATGTAGAAACAAAGAAATGCAGTATGCATAATGCTGGTCTACATATTAACACATTTAAGGTGCGTGTCCATGTGTCTACCATATGTAATGTATTACTATTTAGGCAATTAATAATGTAGGTAACTGATGTAATCTTAATATTTTATGCATAAATATATAATATGTATATTGTAATCAATGATAAGAAGGTTACGTAGTTATATAATAATACATTTGGGGCGTGACGGTATGATACTCATACCACACAAATCTTGCTGGGAACATTGCAATCGAAATATAGACTAAATGATGTCATAAACGTTCCACAGATTTAGTAAAAAATCAAAGCATGACCGGTTTGGTCGAAAACTAGCCTCCATTAGTGTGATGTTCTATGGATCTCCTCGTGGTCATATGAACTGAATCCCATATAAGTTGCATACTGTGTGCTAACTATTGACGATGACTGAGTGATAAGACTATTGAAATGCACCTGAGAAATTGTAATAATAATGTTAAACAGACTACATGTAATCTTAATCACAATGATTGCAATCTGTTGTCATACCTTTATCTTTATCCTGATGGGCGTCACTAGTCTTGAGGTTGATATCCTTGAAAATCTGCTTGGCTTTGTCGTCGGTGTACCTGAGGGACGTCGCCCGACTCAGGCCTTCGGGTTTTCTAGTCTTTATCTTTCCAGCTTTCAAAGACTGGCTCCGCTCTAGCTTGCCTTTCTTTTTCTCTTCTTTCTCAGTTGACTCTTTCTCTTCAGTTTGGCATGAAATAGAACGCATTTCAGCGGGCCCGGGAGAGGGAAGTGGGATGTAGACGGTAGAGATGGGCTGGTCGTGCATGAGATGTGCATGATTGAAGCAGCCCCTTTTGTAAGTGTCAGGCGTAACGATGAAATATCCAGTACCTGCAAAAGTTTAATTGAATTGAGAAATCGTTTATTTGTCAAAGATATACACGTATATATGAGAGTTGTTACATGTTCATCCAATAGGCAGATGTTGGAGAAGTTTTAAACTTGATCAAGTGTTGGAGATGGGTCAGAGAATTACTCTCAGGTAAGCTATTATGTTTGCGCAGATCACCTTAGTTCCTTAACAACCACGGCATATCCGACTTGGGAATAGACATTACAAACTGACCACACGTTCTTTGAAAAATAAAACAGTAGGATTAGAGTCTGGTAAAGTGTTACTTTAAGGGCAAGTGCGGTTATGCTCCACACGAGCCTATTGGCGACTTCATGAAATAGGGTGGGAGGTAGAATTTACTGGGGGATTCACTCCAATAAAGAATTGGTAAAACAGATTTTAAACACTTATGTCAGATATCATGCTGCAATGATAAATGATGATAAATATCGACAGCTTAACTATAGAAAATCGCTAAGGCCGATAACTGGACCATCATTGCACAACAATACCTAACTAAAGGTGTACTTAATATATTTAGCCATATCTGCAGTCAGCAAGTCAGAGACCAAAGTCAAGTCTCAAAAACGTCAAGACCACAACGGCCCATACGTTTTCCAGATTAACGCTATACCGGTTTAATTAAAGGCCTTACCCGATTGCTACTCAAGCTAAATTGCCCACTGCAGCAGTCTAAACACAATATACACAGCCTAGAGGCTACCAACAAGTGATAAAATCTGTAAAATATTTATTTAAATTAAGACTATTGTTTACTACCCCCCCCCCCCCCCCCCACCATCCCCATTGGCAGTGTATGATGTTTTGTTATAGATGGGATGGTATATCTACCGCCCAGGTAAAGGGCAGTTCTTTTTCAATAGCAGACACAATTTGAAACCCGGGGAACCTACCAAACAATAACACAATGTAATATATGTGGTAGACCAGCGCTACAATAAGCTATGAGATTATATGAGTGTCATACACTATGTAAACATACGCTGGACAGCAGTTAGTCACGCAATGGTAGGCATCTCATGCAGAGTGGGAATGGTTGTTTGTCAAAGTTTTCATATGGCTAGGTGTTCAGGGGTGCACACCAGTGGCCTTCACACATATTCATCGCACACACATACATACATACATGTCTCCGGAAACGGACAGGCTCTCTGTATCATACTACGTAATCTTTCACATAGAATTAGTTTGTCTAACTTTTAAGATCTTTAATATTATTCACAATTTAAATATATCGCCACCAATTAGTAGTTTGATTTTTTGCTGGAGTTTTCATCACAATGTGAAAAGTTTGAGAATAGATTTATTTAAAAGAAAAAGTAGGCATAATTTATTTAAGCAAGCTAAATTTGCCCGATTTGGAATTAATTGAAAAATAGACGTTCTAATTAAATTACTCATCTACCATTATAAATAAATTGCAACTCCGGAAAAAACCCTTTTCGCATACAAGCCACAAGTGTATAGTTAACCCCGAACACGAGGTTTCAGAAACTCAAGGGGCCACATAAGCAAAAGAATACTGTAGAATACTGCAGTGTAGTCATATAGTATACGGTACTTTTTCTCCATTCGGGTTATGAGGAATGTAGTTTTTTGTATCTAGGAGGTACCAGGGAATGAGTGATTGACTGCTTTTGACTTTTTAAGATTTCACAGGTTCCAAACGATGTGAAACAATCAGATAACATTCTTCACGGGATGATGCCCAAGTATAGGCGAATTATTATTGAAAATAGAACTACACACTCTGTTTGAGTCCTGTTAAGTGCAAACATCAAAGCAGGCATCAAAGCGGGCAATGGTGAAGCCTATGGGGTGCCGCTCTCAACAGGACTCAAACAGAGTACTAAAACTATAGGATATAGAAAAAATACAATACCTGCACTACCAGTGTGATAAATTTTTCGCTCCTTCATTAAGCTACCAAGGGTTTCATACACGATCTCCTCAGGTGGGGCCTGCATCCCTTTGTAGCGGTCATGCAGGCGTTCTTGGACACTGTCCAGAGTGGCCGCGTGACCCTCCAGGTTCAACTCTTGAATAGTGACACACAGGGCTTCAGGTAGGGGTGTGAATTGGGTCTGTTGTATGAGACCCATCTCTAGAGGCTCCATCTCACCTGAAAGTAATAAAATATAGAAATTATTTCAAACCAGGATTCGAACAGAATTAAAGCCCAATAAATAGAGTGGGCAAGTCCAACGGTGTTTTTTATTAAAAGTGTGTGGTGTATTTGGTCACTAGCAGGCAGATTTAGCCTGTGGTCTACCCCAAAATAACATAAATCCTTCATTTCAACTTTTAAATAGTACAAAACATTTATTTCAACGTACATATTGTAATTTGTAGGACTGTTGTAGTAAATTTTTCACTAAATAGATAATATACAGGAATGACATGATAAGACACTGCGCCGGTGATGATTTAAAATAATTTTGTACTTGTTATATCCTTGATATTGTCATCTAACATATTGCTATGTCAGAATGTGAATTACTTTTTCCACTATATGAATACACCTTGATGTATAATTATAAAAAATCATTAATATATGACTTCTACGAATCAGCGCTATCTGAGAAGTTGCTGAATAAAATATTAAATACCTGGTACGATACAATGTTTTACTCAAAGTTTCTCTCCAACTGTTCATTTCCTTCTAATTGAAATAACCATGTAGCTATATAACCTACATAATATCAATGGATGCATTTTCCATTTCACCTTTTATCTAACTATACACATACCCTGCCATAAACATGGGCACACAACACACAATCTCACACGCTCCTTGACCCAGGGTTCGCCATTAACGCGTGCTCGCTCGCCTGAAGCGAATGCTTTTTTGTAAGGACTAGCTTAGAGGAAGAGGAATTCTAAGGCACTAGACTAGTAAATACCATCTAGCTACTCGTCCCGTAAATACCATCTAGCTACACGTCCTGTGGGCGAGTGAAAATTGCAGGTAAATTTCCGAGTCAGGCCCCTCACTTGAACATATATCATTTGCTCTATGGTCGGCTGATGACAAATGGCTTTTAATGCATTGAATAAAGTTCAAAATACCTCACAATGGTTGACGCCGATGTCAATGAAATGTGAATCTACTTAAGTTCAATGATTATTATAAGAGATCTTTGTAAATCGTTATTATCCTCATGTGATATTCACAGTGTAGGTAGGTGATGCATGAGAACATTCAAGAATCAAGTTATCGAAATTGTGTATTTATGTAAAATGTGTTTAAAAAGTATTAAATGCCACAGCCTGAATAAAAATATTTCAAAACCTGTGTATCCCAAGAAGCATCCTTCGTCCTCCACAAAGTGAGCTTTCTCTACAGGGTGAAGATGATACACCTGTGTTGAGACCTAAACTGGGGCTATAAAATTGTGAAGAGTTGCGTTTGATGGACGATACCTACCGGAACGATCGAGGGAAAGGCGTACCGAATCATATACTTGAGTCAATGGACGATAGATGAAAAGCCTGAGTTTTAACATTTGACTGACCCAGATAGCCAAAGCCCTTGCAGAAGATAGGTCAAGTCAAGACGACCAAGCCATCTACGACATAGGCTATAGTATATAGGCCTACACATATCTAATTAAATTAGTTAATTATGGTAGCAATTAAGAGGGTTCTCTAGATTTTAGAACAAGTTTTCATTAATGACTATTTTAACCGATCATTGACGTGCCATATGTACCGTTAAACTTATTCTCTTTTTTTCACATTTAATTAAAATTACGATCAATGCAGTTAATTAATGTTTTGAGTAACTTTCCATGTTTGACACTGACATGTAGGCTAATGTTAGAGCTCAATAATACATTATTTATTTTATATTTTTATAAAAATACAAATTAGCCTCTAATCAGTTTTTTTCATGCTGTAAAATATGAATGTAGGCTATAAGTTGATAAATTTGAAAAGGCTTGCTTTTTAGATCATTTCCATGGTAGCAAAATGACCTGTCTGTTGACAGTGTTGTAGGAGAGTACGATAGCCTAACACAGACTCATGAGACTGCAGGATTTCAAAACAATAACATTGTAACTTATAGTGATACTGATATCGTCACAATTAGTTGTCTAATCTTGCTGAAGAGGGGCAAAAAAGGCTTTAAGCCTTAAGGGACAACCCCAATCAGATCATTCTGAGTATGCACATACTCCTGATAGATAGACTACGATCGGATATATATGTATGTCAAGATGGGGTAAAGTGCAAATTCGCCATTGCTATACACAAATCTTTTGACCTAGATATTTCCCAACGGTAGGGCATTAATTAACGTTACATTCCCATCAGATTCATTATGTACATCGGTACAGGACCCACTTCATCGCATGTTCAGGAATTGCTGACATGTCGTGCGGGATATGATGCCAAAAAGATAGGCCTAGATCTATATGAATGTAATAAATAAAGGAGTTGGGTCACTTACCAACTTTTTGAAGAGAAAACCCTGATGGTGGTCGGAGAACCCGGCGGGCGAAGGCATTTCGAACGGTATCCAAATAAATATCCCTCCCTGTGATCAACAAAGTATTAGGATGAATGTGACCGACATATATGAGATTCCTTACACTTTCCTCCAAGTGAGGATTCCAGTAACACCCACTGTTTTCCGACTGAAAACTTTCAAAGATAGGTCGTCCTGAAGGGTGAGTAGATTTGTTCCCATCGGGCAGCTGGGAGGATGTTCCCTCGGCCTGTGTGGGGCTCTGTGCCGGCGACACAGACCGACTCCGCCCATGCCCGTGGATGTTCCCATCGAATTGTGTCCCGCTATTAGATCTTCCTTTTGACCGCCTTTTATCACCTTTGTTTTTTAAAACGAGGACCACACAACGAGGTAAGACTTGTGAGTAAGTATTCCTGTCTTCCCTTGGGTGTTTGGAAGACATCATATCCAGAAAAAGTTGAGAAGTTCTTGGCTTTGTGTAACTTCATTGGTTCATTCGTGAGCTCAGTCGCGGACAAAGGTGCAACTATTCAGTGGCTCGTATGTCCCGCCGGTCCACTCAGACTACCAATGGTGGCGCTGCTGTAGAACTCGGTGCTGCCCTCTTGCGTTGCTATTGAAGATTAAATGCAGTTGTGACGTTTTTAACGGTGGAAATAGTAGCAGAATAAATCAGAATAAAATAGAAAAATTAAGAGAAAAAATCTCCTCCCCCAAATCATAATTTTTTCAACATTGGTTGACAACTAAGGGAAATGTAACTTATATGAAAGACTTTAATGAATGTGGATTTTCCTAATTATAGAAGCCAAGGTCTAGCCTAGGCCATGGCTCTGCCTAGGCTAATTATTTACTTTCTATGATATCTTTGCAGGAAGGACAAAAAGGACCCCTCTATAGGACCGATAAACTGAACAGATTTTTCAGACATGCCCTTTTTAATTTTAAGAATTAAATTTTTAAGATTTAAACCTGTTGTTTACAGTAGGCCTAATTAGGCCTACAAAGAAAACGAACTTAAGACTGTTTACAATGAAACTAAGTACAGAATAGACTAGACTCTTAAACATTTTTTTAACAATAAGTTTATTCAAAATATCCTGCCATCTTGGCTAAATGCTAAAGACATGTAATTTTAGCAATTCTAAAATCCATTTACCTCTAGAAAAATCTTCATTTCTTTACTCAAAGGTAGCTATAATTATATGCGGGTGTTTAATGAAAAAAAATTGTCCACTGACATTTTCACAAAACTTACAGGGATTGTACCTTACAACATAAGAAAGAAAGAAATCGAAAAAAAGGTATGTATCACCAACTTAGTTTTTATTTTACAGTCGCTGGAAAATAACAGCTGCTTTAGTATGGAACTCTGTGGGAAAATGTGGTATTTTTTCACGTTTTACTTTATAGAAAAAAAAGATGTCCACTGACTTTTCCCCTACACATATTAGCCTATATGAGGTCTATTGAAAATAAAGATACGTCGCCAGGGTCAAAGAAAAGTTATGGTCATTTGAAGTTGACCACATCACCCAAATTTAGTCAAGCAGCATAATCAATGAAAATGAATCTTAAAAAACATGACTCAAAAGAGCTGTACATAGATATTGGAAATCGTGCACAAATACACCTCAACTTATGATAATAAGGAAATATTTCAAAGAAAAATAGGGGCCGCTAGGTGGCGTGTGTGTTGACACCCGCATATATCTTTAATCAGTCTCTAGACAATCCCTTCCATTTCGTTTTTTTTTTTTTTTTTTTTTTTTTAATCCACTTTTATTCTCTCTTTCTTCTCTCTTTCTTCTCTCTCTGATCTCCAGATCTTCTTCTCTCTATCCTCACGTTCCTTGTTCTGTTCCTTTTCGTGTCTGTTGTCAGGTATTTTATTATTTACACACTATAATTATAGACCAATGTATCTTCTCATTTCGTTTATCAATTTCCCCCACTCTCTGGTCTTTTTCTTTCCTCTACCATGTATTACGTGATTACAGCCTACTCTCACTTTTCTTTTTTTCTTACAAATCCTATATTCAAACATATCCCGCCTTCTGGGCCCGTGCACATAAAAAACTAGACTTTAGACAATGTCTAGGCGAAAATCTTCAATAAAATCCCTGGCTTCAAGGACAATCTTGAAATCTGATTTTGTTTTTGTCTTCGGTCTCTGAAAATTAGACAATGTAATTGTCTCTTCAATTTTTGTCCTTATTTGCGGTAGTTTTCTGGCGGCTGGCAGTAGTTTTACGCATAGAGATACAAGCTATTTTGTAAGATTTGCAGCAGGTGCACAGATAATGGAGAGACAATCAAAACGAGACAATTTTAAGTAGTTCTAGACAATATATATCGTGTTCATAAAGCAGTTTGTCTATTGTCTCTGGGACAATTTTGCAGTCTCTGTGACAATTAGGAGGCCAAAAGATCAAAAACTAAGGACAGCTCCAATAGCTGTCCTTAAGTGGTTTTGTCTTGAAATGTTGGAGTTTTGTCACTAAATTCAAAATTTGGAGACCATTTTGAGACAATTTTGGTTGTTTTACATTGAATGCAGTTCATCTATTGTCTCTGGGACAATTCAATTGTCTCTGGGACAATTATATTGTCTCTGGGACAATAGAATTGTCTCTGGGACAATAGAATTGTCTCTGGGACAATTATATTGTCTCTGGGACAATTTTAAGGCCAAAAGAAAAAAGGAAATAAGGACAACTCAGATAGCTGTCCTTAGGTGGTTTTGTCTCGAAATATTGAATTTGTCACTAAAGTCACAATTTGGAGACAATTTTGGTTGCTTTACATTTCAGGCTGACTTGACTGCCAAACCATGCCAAAAACTACTGCCAGCCACCAGAAAACTACCACAAATTAGGACAAAAACTGAAGAGGCAATATATTGTCTAATTTTCAGAGACTGGAGACAAAGACAAAATCAGGCTTCAAGGACAAGGACAATCTGACTTTATGTGCACACCTTTTGAGATTGTCCTTGAAGCCAGGGATTTTATTGAAGATTTTTGCCTAGACATTGTCTAAAGTCTTGAAAGTTTCAAAAAACCTTTATTCATCGCTGATTACTTACTTGATTGCCCAGGTTAAATTCAAATCTACGGCAAAATTGTCTCCAAATTATGAATTTAGAGACAAAACTTCAACATTTCAAGACAAAACTGCCTGAGAATGGCTATAAGGACAATTTTTTTATGAGCGCGGTTTTGTCTAGATTTGCTCAAAATTGTCTCGTTTTAATTGTCTCTTCTTTATGTGCGCGCCTGCTGGGCTCCTACAATGCTAAACATGAAGTATAAAAAGACGTCAATAAAATCATTATATAATTTGTACAAGTCATCTGTCAGTAGGTTATAGCCTAACATGGAAATAGGTACCATCTTGGTTGATATTACCAATCTCATGACGGATATTAATGCAAGTTACATCGAAGTAGTTCAGCAGGTGCGCACATAAACAGGAGACAATCACAACGAGACAATATCAAACCGTTTTAGACAATATCGCACTCTTAATGAATGTTGTCTTTTGTCTCAAAGGCATATTAGAGGCTTAAAGACAACAGACTGAAGACAGCTCCAATAGCTGTCTTTAAGTGGCTTTGTCTGGAAAAGATTACTGTCTTTTGTCTTTAGGCCTCATGAATAGAAGTGAGCGAGACAAAAGACAGGTGAGCGCGATATTGTCTAGAACTGCTTAATATTGTTTCTTGGTGATTATATGCACGCCTGCTGAGATCGTCACGGAGGGGGTGGGTGGTAAATTTGGGCTCCGTGGCCAAGAGAGCGGTATCCTTTGAGGTTCCTGTACTCGGCCATAGATCTATCTTCCTCCCTCGCTATGGGAGACAGAGTATAGGGGTCCACAACTTACCAAATCGAATAGTGTGCGGATTCGAACGATTCTCGTCGATTCTCGTCGATTCTACCGCGTTAGATCAAGACAGACAACCGTAGAGAGAATCACTTTTTTGACTTTTGCACAACATATCCTGCAGGCGCGCACATAAAAACGGGACAATTAAAACGAGACAATTTTTAGCAAATCTAGACAAAACCGCGCTCATAAAAAGTTAGTCCTTATTGTCATTCTCAGGCAGTTTTGTCTCGAAATGTTGAAGTTTTGTCTCTAAATTTACAATTTGGAGACAATTTTGCGGTAGATTTGAATTTAAACTGGGAAATCAAGTAAATAATCAGTGATGAACTAAGGTTTTTTGAAACTTTCACGAAATTAGACAATGTCTAGGCAAAAATCTTCAATAAAGTCCCTGGCTTCAAGGACAATCTCCAAAGGTGTGCACATAAAGTCAGATTGTCCTTGTCCTTGAAGCCTGATTTTGTATTTGTCCCTGGTCTCTTAAAATTAGAGACTATATTGTCTTTTCAATTTTTGCCCTTATTTGCGGTAGTTTTCTGGCAGTTGGTGGTAGTTTTTTGCAGGGTTTATTTTTAGAGACATTTTACTTTCTCTCTTGTTGCACACACTTTCAATTTTGTTTATATGGCATTTCCGCTACGTCACATTGGTGACGTCACATCCGAAAACAATCTGTCCCATTAACCTAGTTTTGTGACATGACATTGAGCTATAGGCATATGAGTAATTCTCAGACTAAAGACAAAGTGAAACACAATGTAAAACAACCAAAATTGTCTCCAAATTGTGAACTTAGTGACAAATTCAATATTTCAAGACAAAACCACAGCTATCTGAGTTGTCCTTATTTCTTTTTTCTTTCAGCCTCAAAATTGTCCCGGAGACATTGTCCCAGAGACATTGTCCCAGAGACATTGTCCCAGAGACATTGTCCCAGAGACATTGTCCCAAAGACATTGTCCCAAAGACATTGTCCCAGAGACAATAGATGAACTGCATTCAATGTAAAACAACCAAAATTGTCTCCAAATTGTCTCCAAATTGTGAATTTAGTGACAAAACTCCAACATTTCGAGACAAAACCACCTAAGGACAGCTATTGGAGCTGTCCTTAGTTTTTGGTCTTTCGGCCTTCTAATTGTCATAAAGACTGCAAAATTGTCCCAGAGACAATAGACAAACTGCTTTATGAACACTATATATTGCCTAGAACTACTTAAAATTGTCTTGTTTTGATTGTCTCTCCATTATCTGTTCACCTGCTGCAAATCTTACAAAATAGCTTGTATCTCTATGCAAAAAACTACCGCCAGCCGCCAGAAAACTACCGCAAATAAGGACAACAATTTAAGAGACAATTACATTGTCTAATTTTCAGAGGCCGGAGACAAAAACAAAATCAGACTTCAAGATTGTCCTTGAAGCCGGGGACTTTATTGAAGATTTTCGCTTAGACATTGTCTAAAGCCTAGTTTTTTATGTGCGCGGGCCCTGCAGGTCGCTACCAGCTAAACTATCGCCTCTGGTATTTTGCATAGACTTGAAGCTCTGAAACATAAAAATCTGTTATTCTTGTAACCATTCAATGTACTCTTCTATATCTACCCTTAGATTACTCCATATCCTTTGTTCATCTTTACATACTTTTAAAAAAATAAAATGTGAAACAGTAACAACCTTAATGTTATCCTGAGTTTGTATAACACACTGATCATGTTTATGATGCCATTATCAAATAATTTTTGCCCGTGAATGTAGGTCTTGACCTGTAATATTATAACACGCGAATTAACGTTAGAACTATCCCTGTGGTAGTATCTTTGAGGATGGTTTCTATTGCATTATTTGTCCTCTGCAACACTTTGTTTCCTCTTTGGTTGCCATTGAGGTACCCTAGACTCTTATTATTCTTAGATGAACGTTCACTTCATTTATAAAATCTTGAAACCTTATGCTATTATCGTGAAACGAGAATTCTTTTTGCTTGCTGCCGCCATCGTGACCTAGCAAAATATTACATTTGTTGATATCCTCCTCATCTATACCTGTAAGTAAGGCACTGTTATTTACCCACCTTGTTACCTTTGCCCCAAAACTCTCGGCGCTCTCACATTCGATAAAAAAAAATGACATAAGGAATCGTTCTTGTCACAAAAATTACATGTGAAAAGTTTCTGTCAGAGTTGTGTTACCGTTCAGCAATTTATTAATAAGGTTTTCTTTCGGAGAAGGAATGAGGGATAGCTGGTAGATTGTTCCATGCTCTCTGAGCCTTATATAGAGGGGGGAATTATGTACTTTCTTACTTTTGGATCTGCTAACCTTTCAACGGTTTTCCCCGCCTTCTGCATGGCTTCTGGGTTTTAAGGGTTTGTATCTAGCTTCACTATGTGTTGTGAAAGGGAAATGGTGGAGATAATTAAATGTAATTGTCTTCTCTGTTCTATATGCGGAAGGTCCAAGACAGTGTATTCTGCAACGACGTTAAGTGCTATAAGTTTGTCTTTTCTGCAAATTTAATGACTCTCAAACTGTGTTTTGTCACACTTGCAGTTTTTGTTAAGCTGGTTTATGTCCTAAACCAT
Organism: Sthenelais limicola; assembly: GCA_942159475.1. Classification (NCBI taxonomy): domain Eukaryota; kingdom Metazoa; phylum Annelida; class Polychaeta; order Phyllodocida; family Sigalionidae; genus Sthenelais; species Sthenelais limicola. Next base: position 53,276,542 of record OW804095.1, on the reverse strand, counting down.
ACAAACGAAAAGAATATTGTCCGCTTATATCCAATCAACATCTTATGGTCTACCATTTTCTACACATGATATATTTTGTATTATGGATTAATAAACGGGAACCAGACCACTCCACGAAATAATACAATATGAAAACATTATCTTTTCTTATCTCTGAGGCACGCGGCTGAAGATTTGCACACCTCACGCAATACAGCTCCGAGCCGAAAGGCATTAGGCCTAGTCAGTCGATGTCGGGCCGAGCGCAATTGCACTCACTTAGGCGGACATCATACTTGTGTTGACCTAGTTTTGGTGGTCAGCGCATGGAGTATCTATATGCACTACTCTCTGGGAGCCGTGTAGTATAGTGAATCTTTTAAATTAAGTTGAATCTTCATTGCTTGGGTATTCTAACTGTTTTTTTTGGAAGATAATTTGATGACTGAATCTAGGATTAGGTAGGTATCGTGGACAGAAGAGTTGAGATGTTATGCAGCCCTGCTTCACGGTGCCGACACCTATGACCGTGTCGCGCTTTACCCATTGTCTGTATAGCTGTATAGCACATCCAATATGGTCAATCATTATTTATCTAAAGGGTAAATGATTATTTTCATGGATTTATGTTTCACGCTTTAGTGTCTTCTGCCCTGGTGAAAACGGTTGCAAAAAAGAAACACCCAGACCAATTTCAATACTTATTCATATTAAAAGGGAAACATATAGGTACACATCCTTTAAACGTTATAGACAGCAGATTCCATCAGTATTGGTTAGAAATTGCAAACAATACTGACTGATCATGTGATATTACAAGAATATGGAGTTTATCAAATGTTGTGTACGAAAAAAAATGTGTTGCTGTGCTTGTAGCAATCTAAAAATGCGTAATATTCCAGCATTACTTCTGGGGGAAATTGTTCGAGAAAATCTGCAACGTCAGATAACGTCCAAAGGCTCAATCCGAAGGACCATCCATACAAGCAGCAAAGAAGACCTGTCATCAAATTTGTTGAAAGGGATGGTTTGTATGATTTTACTTTCTAAATTCTGTCGTTAGGCCTATTTTAAGATAATTCCACCTAATAATTCAAAATAGTCATTGGTTGTTGATTTTATATTAGCGGAGGGCGAGCTTGACGTACAAGATGTGCATGTAGAAATGAAAGCGCTCATCGATTACAATACATCCGTCTAATGCGTATACATACGGTTCGAACTAGCCATGTACCATTCCATACACATGTCCGGTCATCTCCATGGCCATGGGACACCGACACGCACTAACCATGCATGGGCCCCAGCAAAGCTTGATGTACAGCTGGTAGGCGTGAAGCTTTGCGAATGGGGCAAGCAACCAAAGACTTGCAACTCTTTTGCCTTTATCACTGGTTAATCCTGTTGACCAATCTAACGCAAATATACAGCGATACCTATGTACATATTTATATATAAAAAAAACTGTATTCATCGACAACGCTTGTTTTACAATAAAGAAATTATTCCCCAAGTTCTTGTGAACGAATTTAAATCTAAGTTTAGAGTAGCGGTTGAATATAATATTGTAGTGCAAGGTAAGGGAAGACAGAAGTCAAAGGAATGGAGGTTGTTTGTATATAGGTGAGATAGAAGGAACAGAATAAAGAAGAGATTCGAGGTAAAATCAATGGAAGGAAGATGAAAGGTATGACAGTTATAGTGTGTGGTTGATAAAGCAGATGGTCAGTGTGTGTTTCAACAGTATGTTTTTCGGATACCCATATACGAGCGCTATTGTTTACTATAACGAACGAGGAAGAACGAGTGGGGGAAAAATAACAAAACTTTAGTTACCCGAATATTAGCATTGTGGAGGCCACGATGGCAGGAAATCTTAAATAAAACTGGCAACAAATATTCTCTTGGGCCTCCAGGCTTCCACTGAAGATTGGAAACTTGTGTTTTCTGGCACATATATTTCCCTGCTATTTTTTGTTTTTATCCATTCCATACGAACGATAATTCTTATCGCAGTGTTACTAGTTAGCGCCGGCTTCCAAAAAGTCCCAAGTTCGGACAGATAGCTGATTGTCTACAGTGTTGCCAATGTCCCTGGTGTAAGCTGTTCATTGGTGGTCCCAATTAAGGACAATCGCCAGGGCCACTCCTGCTTTTGATAGCATAATCTCTCCAGTCAAGCGTAAATTAAGGCTTAATTCACAGATCGGTATCAGAACAGGATTATTGAATCACATCTAGCTAAATAGAGTAAAGTAGTATCGAGGCTGTGATATGGGGAAAATAGTCATAGTAACATACAAAAAGAGACTCATGAATTAATGGAAGCGGGGGAGGATGCAGAGATGCCGTTTGTAGTCATACCTGCCAGAGTTCTGCTTTGGCACGTTTGTAACATCGGATGATGGCAAGAGAGCAAGGCTAGTGCACTTGCAGGCCAGGATACGAATTCCAAGATCATGCACATATCGCAACCTGCAAATACGCTGTCCTTGTCTGTCCAGAGTAAACCCAGCATTTCCTCAGAAGAGTCGATCCTAGGATGACTTCAAGTATATAGAATCATTCTTCCTTGTTCTGAGAACTTCTTATTGACCTAGAGAAAGAAAAGATATGGTTATCTGTTGTCTTGTATGATCCCTTTGTATAACAACTCTCAGATTTGGGCTCGCAGCTGGCGTTTGGCAGTTTAGCAATACTGAGAGGCAATTAAAAGTGGTACGACTTCGACAGCTGGAGGAATTCTGAATTCTTACATCTTATTCTTACAGGTTATTTCTGGTCACTGGTAGATGTCTCAAGTTTATGGAAGTTGTCCCTAAATTTCCCGTTGACGGTGTGTTCACACAATTGCTGACACTGAAGGGGACTGAACAATTTAAATCCTCAATCCCTCACCCAGTGTGTGTGTGTGTGGGGGGGGGGGGGGGGGTATTCCTCACTCATGGCCTACCCAAATCTAGAGACGTTCTGCATCATTCACTGGAGGCTTTTTGTCAGCTATTATTGTCTAGAAATTGGATTGCATGTATCGTGAAACTCATTCACAAATGTTTTGTGGTGTCAAGATGTCAGCCTGGGGTAAGTCATACTTTATATATAAAAACTTTTTTACCAGGACTAGTTCAGAGTTAGTAGTTCTTCCACTAGTGCCTGGGAGGACGGGGGCGACATCGCAGCCACGCCAAGGTTCGAACCCACGACACTCGCATGCCACGAGCCGACCCATGCGCGTTTTAATCGGGTTGCGCGCAAATTGCCGCCTGGGACAGCGGATACCCTGTTGTATATTCAACAGTTTTTTTCTTGGGTTTCGGGCAATATGGAACTTACAAACGAATTATCACATAATTCTAAGAATAAACGTTTATAGTTTATCAATCCATACCTTATTCTGATGGGTCGGCACTACGGTTCCATTCTGATTTAGTTTGATGTTTTTATGTTTACGCAGAACTGGGGCAGAAAAATACCCATATATATACCGTCCATTTTTTTTTTATTAAACACACCAACGGATGCTATACCCTACTGTCTCTTTTCAAATATTAGCAAGGAGTATGTAATGTGCATAGTGCCACATATAGTTACGCACAAGGCCAGACTTCGGTGATCTATGCAGTGGGCATATGGAATTGGGGAGGAGGAGAAATGGTGGAAATGGTGCCATGCACAGCTCACCTGGGATTTGAACCCGGAACAATCTCATGCCTCCGGGTCCAAACCAGCACTGTGCCACCCCTTCCCCTACATTTGTATCGTTATAGTTATATTAATTGGTTAGCAATTGATACGTGTTCATCCATATAAAATGCTGATCCCAGCGTGAGGACATACATGAATTGACAATTAGAGCAGGTCTAAAACATTTTCATGTCTATAGAGAGGGGGGCTTCTGTTGCGTTGAGTGGTTTGGACAACATTGAATACTGCATGTAATAAATTCACATTTCACATTGTCCACACATTCTAGATGAAAAATGTATTATAAATTCTAACCCGCAAAGAAATAATGGATATGTTTTAATCGTCCGTCACTTGTTAATGGATTTTTCAAATTTGGTACCCAACCGTTGAACAACATCGATATTCTCGGACAACTTATCTAACTGCGATCAATGTCAAACATACCCTGCTTCAGCACATATTTCACTTCAATACACACGTTTTTAATCTACAGTTAAATGAGATAATGATTCTCACACGATCTTTTGTTGGTTCAGGAGGCATCAACTGGCCAATCCGAAATGCAACTAACGAGATTATGGTGAGATGATTACGCAAACACTTACCTAAATAGAAGGTCGATTTTTTACTGCATAAACCGTTACTAAAGCCATGCGAATATGAAGATCTGACAAAGGAAACGCCAACTAATATGTGCAGCGGAAGTATGTGTATACACAGTGCTCACGCAACCATGGCAGCGAGTACAGTCTTGCATATTCGGCATATTTCTACATAGTCCCGATAGATTCTTCGGCTTTCAGGACATGATCTATATCATGACTCAAATGGTCTCATGGCATAAGGAGTATCTATGTAATGATTGGTGGCGAACTGGGCTCATTTTTATTGGCTGTGCGGAACAATGACACGGGTCATGTGATGAGTATGGGACATTGTTCAAACACCTAAACTTGTATAAATGGGGATATCTTGAAAACTTGCCAAAAAGGGCATATGTGTGTGCGGTAGTCAGCTATAATTGTGTTCTCTGTCTAGACAATTTCAAATGGATTTTTAAAAAGTTAAGACAATCAGCTACTCCTGATGAGAAAATCTGTAAATGTTTTTGAAATAATATTATTATCTTACATCAGTGAGCGAACATATGAGCATCTTTGTATTTAATTTAAGGTATCGATTAATGTTTGTTATAGGTGTAATAGATTAATAGTCTTCTAAAACAAGTGTAGAATACCAAAACCTATACATGTAGTTCTTATTCAGAATTCCACAATGCATATCAAGTGTGGTAATATATGAATTCATACTCCTTAATAACCAATGCCTCATCATAACCATTTTGTCTACTATTCAAATGGATCAAAATGCAGAAAGAAAATCCATGCTAGAAATGTTACCAGCTTTAAATGTTTTAACGTTATGGATTCCAATAAATAAATCGGTCGTCACACCATGCAGAGCACTGACTTCGTTCAATTTATATTGCTTCTAACGAGGTATGATTCGATGCCTCAAATAGCAGAATTGGCACCAAGAGACAACATGTTAGAACCTGCTGCTCCATGGCATGCATGTGTGAAGTCAGACAAATCGGCGTTTCAAAGTGGAAGACTCCGTCGGTTTACCCAAACTATTCGGACACTAACCTGGGGGACGTATCTACTGTCCAATTTCATTATAGACTATTTAGAATTATTGACTTGGCGTAGATAGAAGAGGCTACTATATACTTTTTGGCAACTATTATACTTATCTATATGGGTGTTAGAATATGTCATTAGAATTGCAAATATCAAATATCAAATAAGCAATATATGTGGCCAAAATAGAAAAGGTATTTTTCCGGATCATACATTATATTATGAAGATCTCAGATACTAATATACTAATTAAAACATTTCTCAGTCCGTTATACTGTCGTTATTGTTTTTGTCGATAAGAAAAATGTAATTAAGACCCCCTGGTTTGAACAGGAACACGCCTATGTTTTCCCCAATGAGCAGAATAAAATATTTTTGAACATACAACACCCCTGAAAACAGCCCACGTTTTAATTGTGGGATTCGTCTCATTAGATGTTGGACGTAACTCCTGCCAAAGAACATAGTTCTTTATAGTTCTTTATAATATACTCGTAGATCATATATTATATGCCCAGATGTCCATATAATATGTATACGTATAATTATATAGGCTTGACGGTATGGGACATAGCAGTAGTGGTTGTTGTGCCACAGATGAAATTCTTATTTACAAAACGCCAACTTAGAGGTCATGCACAATTGTAAAACTGTCGTAGTCAAACTCAAAAATAGCATATTATATATTACTAAGGTAGCTGGAATAATTTTTAACTGATTTAATCACAATTTCCTAGGGTATTCTATTATAGTTTTGAAGTAATGACTAAATATGTAAGATATAAACTCTTTGCTCACATGTAAGGAAACATAAGGAAAACATTAATTTTAAGAAGCTTAAAACATTGTTGTAATGTTACACACTACTGGATCAACGGATCAAACATTTCAGTAGCAGATACACAATTTATGTTCAAAGGACTCTCTTAATGGAATTTCCCTCTTTCCTGTATATAATCAATCATTAAACATAATCTATTTATCGTGAAAACTTAAAGATGCGTGAATGATAATTTACCTCAGGCAGACCTGTTGCTTGTTCCAGCGCAGCAGATCATCCGTGCGACTTCCTTGTCGCCTGATCGGAAAACGTGTATTTTACCAGAGACGATCACAAGCGTCCATGATGTGTGACGACTTCCATCTCCTCACGAAACCAACATCGACGCCTTTATATACAAAGAGTGGGACTTCCAATTTAGCCCAGGGTTATGAACTACAGTCTGAAGAATTGATTTGATACCCATGCGAAGTTCAGGAACGAAGTATTTTTTATTAGAAGAGATAATTACAAAATGTACAGTACTTGTTACAACATGTACACATCATAAATTGCTAAATGTTGGGGGCGAATGGATACACTAACAATTAAACCTTCACGTGCACTAACATAACATGCACACACACGCACACACAGACATAGTATATACACATACAGATCTGTATATATCATATATTATATTATATGGGTGCATGTGTGTATAGCAGAAAGGAAAAATGTAACGAAACTATGTATGCAGAAATATTAAAACGCGTATCATCTTCATTTATTATCTATGTACACTGATAACTTTTATATCCCTACTATATACTAACCAATTATACTATACTGTAATATTGTACTATACCGATGATAGTACATACCGCTGATTGTCATACGTCAGACACAATAGGCTCCTCTAGTTGGATGGAGGTACACACTTTTATCTTTGATTTAATACCATTTGAATCAGTACTAATATTCAATTCTCTTATTCACGAGAAGAAGCTTTGTGAATACAAATAAGAAATTATTGAACTGATTTGAATATCTCTAACGCTTATTCAACATTTCTATTATTGCTAGCGCGTGCACATAACTGGTGCTTGGCAACAAAACGCATGCAGTTCTAGTCTTTTCCATTCAACAGCCCAGTAGGGTAGATATAATCATATAATATCGGCATCTCCTTGAAAAAGTAAAAACATGGTCAATTCCTACCGCTAGTGTGTCTGAACTGCTGTTAAATTTAAATGAAAATTCAATCAGCTAAGTATGATACTATTCGGATTTGAATAATTTCGCGTTGGCATGGGATAAATAGTGGTCTCATATATATGTATATGGGCTCTCTGAAGTCGAGGTGGCAGGGTGCCTTGCATTAATAAATTACATACAAACATTGTCTGGAATATGGACAAGCAGGTCTCTTAATAAAAGGGCGGCCTAAAGAAGAATAAGTTTGCTTCAAAGCCACAAGAAGGCAGGTGATTTTTACAGCTGTCCATGCATGTCAAGCACGCGCGGCGTCCCGACAATCTTTATGTTCTAATCAAGACTTTGGCAGCATGGACTGCTGTGGCTCTTGAGCGTTGGGTACATGCTTCTAGACACACGATATCCGACCGCTCGTTAGGTTATCACTCACAATCAGGGTCAGCACAATTAGAATAGACAAAAGTCATAATGTTTTGATTTCATGCATATTTATATATATAAAGAGTGTCTTTTTATAGGGATATATAGTACAACCTAATTAAATTGATGTCCAAACCAAATAAGAATAAATTCTTAACTAGATCGCAAGGATTGATACTCTACTCGCAATCTACAGCATTTTCTGCCATTCTCGTTGGGGGACCTGCAGGTCTTGTCCCAATAACTTATGCGATGCCGTGTACGAACTGTACATAACAGTAATTGTTATATTCTATAGTCTTAATTCTCACTCGGGCGCAGATACCTTAAATTATCAAAATTCAATTTTAGATTTTAATTTATTTTACAATGATGATAACATGTATTACCGTTTTTACCATATCATACAAAAGCTAAAACTCGCGTCCAGGCGTTTGTATTCTCAGTTTCTGCTGGAAGTCTAGACATCGAATCTCACACAATATATTGTTTATTATACAATTCATTTCCGAATAAAACTATACTCAGTACTAGTTATACAAAACAGCATCGGCAACCTTCTTCAATAAATCTATTCCAGGGGGACGCCTTCAGCAACAGTTTCACGAAGAATTTACATCACAAGGGCGCGCTACAATTTGTTACTGCTTTCCGAATTCATTGATAATCATGCATGTAAAATAGTTTCTAATTTTGTAGCAAGAATAGAAAAATCGTCCAATGCTGTATTGGATCATTAAAGCTTTACTGACTCTCAGTTAACATCGGTCAAAAACTAAAGTCATAGTACTATGAGTAAATTCGGTAAGATTCGTTTTGTCGCAATAGTTCAGTATGTAACTATTAAGTTAAATTGACCGAATGAGAATGAGTAATCCTTAGGTTGTCCGGTATACTGTTTCTAACTACGAATAGTATCCTGATGTTAACGTCTTAGGATATTTTGAGAAGACCTGTCACGCAGAGATGTGCATGCAGCAGCATGATTGATTCATGTCTCAGCGTGATATGGACTAATAAACAAAGATACAAAAAGATTAATAAACAAAGATACACAAAGACCAGTTAATTATCCAGGAGGGTAAGATTTATTATTCACCTGCGGTTATAATGATATACACATAGAGCACTTTAAAAACCTCCCTTTGACACTAGATTAGTAACGCAACAAATTTAATGTAGTTCACACCAGCGACGATTTGTCTGTGCAGTTGTCACAACTAGCTTGGTATCGACGTACTGATAGGGTAAAATAATAAAAGGTCGAAAAAAAGATAAGTTACGTGAATTGGGATTTCTTTTTATAAAAGTATTCAATGAATTTGTGTTTGTTCATTACTGGGGGTTCGAGATCACGTGTGAGCTCGTCCTTGCAGGGAAAGGGAGATCGGTATTGAGGAATTGACATATCCTGATGTTAAGGTAAATCACTCGTAAGGAATCGCCCAAAAACACATTTAAATAATATCATTCATTTATGGCGGAGGAAACGGTGTCTGTCCCAAAAGATTGTTGTTGGGGTCAATAGGATTCGCATAAAGATGTGGAGAAATATCCATTCTTTACTCATTTCCGCAAAACTCAAGGCGAGCGAAACGCGCTTGAGAAGGCAAACCATTCGACGTGGTTGGTCGTGAGGAATCGTGGAATCCAACTTTATATACATCATTTGTTTAGGACATTTCAAAGGAAGAACGTGGCCAAATGACGAGCATCCAATTTCTGAACCCAGTGATATCATTGCTTCCAGAAGGAGAAAATGGTCAACATTGGCAATGGCCAAGTATGAGGGCTAATTGTGCAGATCTGAGGCTAAATACATAGTAAGCTTCACCCAATGTAGGACTGCCTTATTTTCTATTGCTCCCCCGCCCATTCCCGCCCAAAGGAGTTTATGCATGCAAGTGTGTGTTTGGGAAGTTTTTGGCAATCGAGTTTAAATTGAGGCCAATAAATTCGATCGTTGGGGTTTGGAAGTGTAACGGTTAACTTATTGTCTTCAGGGTATACATGTACTACTCATATATATAGGTGCTGCCCTCTACGTTGTGTACTGGTCGATCCTGACAATCACAACAGTCATCGAAGTTATTATGTTATGCAAGTTTATCAATGGAGAATGTCTTGGGCATTTCGGGAAATATGATGAAATCCCCCACCCACCAGCGCAAGAAATTTGTGTAAATCTCCGACCCCATGGGACACATTTTTCGCATTATTATTGCAAATAAAAAATATAAAACCTGCAGGATCCCCACCCTGTGTCCATCAACAAATCAATACCATGCAGTATCTATAAACTTCTACGTGAGACCAGTAGCCTGAAAAAATGCCTGATTGGCGGCGATAGGCTAGCCGCCATAATTATAATGGTTTTTTTTTGGACATATTTTATTCAGGTTAAACAGGCAGTTACAATCTTCACAAAAATAATTAAATAATTGTGATTTTCATCATGACCTGACCTACAAAGACTCTTTAAATTAAGCATGGAGTTTATTTATAATCCATTCGTTTAATTAATTAGATTTAACATTAACCAGTTTTGAAATTTTAATAAAAGGTTAGAAAATAATGAGAGATGGGGTGATGGTTACAGACTATTAACTATATATTATCTATTAAAGCGAGTGATCTTGATATGTCAAGGATCCTGTGATACAGGAAGTAATTATTTCTATTTACAGTATTCATCTTTCAATATTGGGTTTTTATACAATAGACATCAAAACTTTATACATTCATTCAATTTGACGAAACGATACGGAGAAGCCCAGTCATGTGGGCTACTGTAGTGGTCACCTGTTTAGTGACTCACTTTTAAATATACACATCAACATTTCAGCAGTAAGGCGTAATTTTAACAATAATTTTAGGACATAATAGGTCCTTCTATATAATCATTTTTTTTTTCGGTGTGACTCTACCAGAAGTATGATAAGTGGAGTCGATCAAATAAAGAACAAATCACTGCTACCATATTCATGTAATATTAATATTTACAATATCACAATGTATAATATATACAATTTCCTAGCAGTAAATTAGGTGCTAATTCAATCAACAAGTTAGTCGATCAGTTGGCATTGGTAGATGGAGGGCAGCGGGGGTTGGTATATATAGTTTGGGGTGGGGGAGGGGGCGTAATCAGGTATTTTCCGTTGTAAGAGGGTGGTTGGATCTCGCGGATTGGCCATATTAGCCTAACATATGATGTCTTTTTAAAGCTAGACTGAAGGTCTTATGGTCAGGTATATTCCTGATTATTTTAGGTATAGAATTCCAGGTTGATGTCAATTTACTTTTTAAACATTTAATATCCTTATCCGAGTTGAAAGGATTCTAAAATTGGACCCAGGGCTTGTCTCGTATTCCTAACATGGACCTTAGCTCCATGCTTTAGGTACACCTCCTTGTGTGCCAGTTTTCCTAGGTTAAAACTTATTCTTTTATTAATAGTCATTACTTTACATTCGTCATATAACTCTTCATTAGGCTTATAATAATCGCACTTTAGTGCGACTCGCAAGACTCTATTTTGAAGTACCTGGGGTTTATTCAGTTGTGTAGCAGTGAGGGGGGTTAAAGTGAAGATACTATAATCAAATATAGATAGTAATTTCGACTTGGCTATAATAATAGCTGCATTTTTCGTCAGGTTAGGCCTGATCTTTTTATAAATCATCAACTTATTATTAACTTGCTGGGTGAGACTATTATACTGCCTCGTCATATTCAAGGTTGCGTCTATGTTAATACCTAGGTATACATAGCTATCAACTTGCTCTAATATTTCATTTTCAAACCTTAGGTTAATTATTTTATTTTTTATTTTGTTTTTAGGACCACTTAGCATCACTTTGGTCTTTTTTATATTTATGAACAGCTTGTTACTCTTGCTCCATTTTTGGAATTTAGTTAAATCTCTGCATAATATCAACACAATCCTCAATTTTACTAGCGCTTACAAACAACAGGGTATCGTCAGCGTATTGTATCACCTTAACATTCATATCTAGATACCTTAGGTCGTTCACATATACCAAAAACATTAGGGGTCCTAGGATGGATCCTTGGGGGACTCCGTAGTTAATGCATTTTTCAGAAGAAGTATAGTTATTACAGGTGACCATCTGTGACCTTTCTGTTAGGTATGATTTAAACCAACTTATAGTATTTTCAGGTAATCCACAATCAGCAAGTTTTTCAAGCAAATGGCTGTAATGGTTGTTTCTTAATGCTCTACTACTATTTATAACCTTCCCAACATGTGTTTATTTTAGTAGTGTAACCATCCGTGACCTAGAGCAAGTAGGCCAAAGCGGTCAAAGGGAGCTATATTCTCAGGTGAGCAGCTTACCTGTGTACCTCATTAATAGTTTATGAGCTTGTAATTAACTAGCTCGGAGTAGCTCTCTGACTTAAAGCTAGTTCACAGGGGGTACCCCGACTGATAGATAACAGTGTTACCCTTTAAAACTGTTTTGGCAAGAATCATTTCCATTCGGTTAATTTGAGTACTCTAGGTTAATTCTACTTTTAAGAAAGATTCAGAAGATTATCTGATTATCCTTACTGAGGGAAATAATAAACGATGTACCAGATTTAAAAAATGTCGTATTTAGTTCAAATTTAGTTGAGAAGAAATTAACGCTGTTCCCACACCCTGGAATTCATGTGCCGAGTATATATATTCACTATTCATGTGCTGAGTATATTCACTATTTTATTCCCCCCCCCCACCTAAAATAAACAATAGGGCCTATGCATTTTTAATTAATATGGTGTGGGTGTAACATCTCATTTTCCTTGTAGGAAGAATTAAGGCAAGATCTAAGAAATATTCTGGACCCCCAAATAACTATTGCTACATCTTGGTACCTCATACATAGCACGTGCTGTGTCCATAATATTGACATTCACTTTTTTGTTTACGTACAGACATCAAAATTCTAACTCCCCCGACAACGACAAAAGTTGTCATTGTGAAACCTGATGTTCTAAAGAAAATTTGCTGAGTACCTTTACTTCTACAGTATTTATAAATGTATAAAGGGTTATGTTAATTAATATTGTTCACAGAAGTACTTATAGAGTTATTCCTCTCATATCAATATTCATGCCAGTACCAAACTAACTATGCTGTGGGCGGTTTCCGCGACCCTTCGCACATTTGCAAGTGTGTGGGGGGCTATTTTGGCATCTGCAATTAGTCGTAGGATCCTGCGAGTCGTCCCTACATATCTGCGATTTATTTAAAAATTTTCTGCGAATTCGTGCGAACTAGCACGAGTTGTTGCAAGGGCCAATTCGCACACCAATTTGCAACTGTGTAGTCGGGGCTTTAGTTCTTGTGCGACACCTCGCAATTTACCTGCGTTTTTCCGCAGCGGTTGTATTACGCCTATAGACTTCAAATTTACCTCCTTCAAATTTATCTTGCTTAATGCCCCCTCTACACAGGGGCGAATTAAAAAACTGGTGCGAATCTGGCACTTGCGATCGTTTGCATGTGAAATCGTAGAAATCCTGTGTGAATCGGCGGGGAGCTTGTGCGATTTCAGAAATAATGTTCTACGATTTGGGTTTTTAGTCCCTACACATGTGCGATTTCAGCTGCAAACTGATGTGAAATCGCAGGTCTGTATTCACAGCAGATGTGCGATTTGGATCACTTCAAATTATAAGAAAAATGAGGGAGAGAAGACCGAAAATATTTTTTGAGGTGTACTTGCGACTATTTGAAAAAAAAGGTAGAACAAATCAATTTATAATCACAAAATCTTAACATACTTGAGACACTATGTCTGGGCATTTTCTGTGAAAAAATTGTTTTGATTCATCAATAATTCGGAAAAAATACACCTGTTCAAACATATCTGCAATCACCTGCGAATTTCGGATATTTCCGAAATTCGCATGACCTTCTGCGATTAGTCGTGGACAGTAACAGACTTCTACGAACTGTCGTGGCTAGCCCTACACATATATATGCGAATGCTTGTAGAAGTATGTGCGATTCCATTTGAAATCACATCAACAGAGATTTTTCACATGCGATTTGGATTATTTAACCTGCGATCTGGCCCATCTGAAATCGCACATGAATTGGCCTGTGTGTGGGGCAATTTTTGCCTCTGCAATTAGTTGTAGGATTCTGCGATTGGTCGCAGCTGTCCCTACATAGAGGCGATATAGTTAAAAAATTCTATGCGATTTCGTGTGAAGTCGCACGAGTTGCCGCAAGGCCCAATTCGCTCTCCAATTCGCCCCTGTGTAGACGAGGCAAACATGCAGAGACATACAACACTCAGAGAAAAAGAAAAAGAACAAGACTCGTTCCTGCATCTGAGGGACTAGATTTAACATATAGTAAAGACGAAACCCTAGTATTCATCGCATACAGCCGACGACCGGAAGAGCCGGAAGCGCCCGGAGTTCGAGTATCCAGGGCGACGTTGTCACCTTCGTATAAAAGTGGGAGCCTCGTCGATGGAACATCACTCATCCGCGAGCCGCCGAGCAGTGCACATCGTCAGCAGATTTTGAATTCGGGCTTAAATTAAGCAGAATAACTGAACGATGTTGCGATTTTGCAACAGGTGTGAGATAAGACATAAGAAGCCTACTGGTAAAAAGTGTGTAAAGAGGAAACCTGTGAAATCGGTTGTCATTAGCTCAAGTTCGAGCTCATCGTCGAGGTCTTCCGTCCGCACAACGAGAAATCGTAGGAAGAGGAAGGACAAGAAAAATGACAAATTCAGCCATGAACACCATATGGAGAAGGGTGAAGTAGTTGAATCTTTTGACTCGTTGATCTTGATAACGTTAAAAACTTTGCAAATGTTTTACGCTCAGGGTAAAGATATTTCCGGGTTAATCAGCCATGCTATATTGATGTGCGACAAGGAGGTTTCTCATACGTATACCGCAAAGGCGTCTATTTCTTATGATAAAGCAGTGAGAGTTAGAGCAAAGAAATCGGGCCTATCCGCATTCGGCAAAATTAATCAGGAAGAAATGTTCAAGTGTTATAGCTATGAAAATACCAGACGGGCCCAACCCACTAAGGCTAATCCTAAGACCCGCTCCGCCACAGCGAAGGAAGGTTTTTGCTATCGATTCAATTCAGAAACGGGTTGTAACACGAAAAGCTGTATTTATTCCCATAAATGTTCACGCTGCCATACGGGGGAACACTCTGCAAAAGTTTGTACGAACCAGAAAGCAGCCAGTAAATAGGATCCGGGAAATCACGAGTTAATAATTCCATTTGTTGATCGAACGTTTACTAAGGACGCCATTTTGGTTAGCAACTCTCGCCAACCGCGAGATTTCTCACGTAAGGTCAGTGGGGGTCAGGGTCAAGGCTGCAACAAAGATGGCCGCGCCCAGGAACTAGACAACAAACAAGGTAATCGGGTTAACGAACTCGTGATTATTGAAGAATACAACCCGGAAAATAAGGAAAATGTCGCTAAAATCGTAAATAATATTGAAATAGAACATGTTAGTCCCGATCAACCAATTTTTAAAGCACCGTGTACACCGGGGGGAAGGATAATTCCTGTGTATCGTAAATGTGTTGATGGTTCTTGTACTTGTATTCATACGATCGACAATGTTAATACCCAACTAAAGCCATGTCGTTTTGCCGCTTATATGTTTTCATCCAGCCCAGAAGTTTCTACAGAGTGGTGGACAGTATTTACAGGCATCGTCGATGGTTTTAAAATTGTAGACGAGGATGTCCCAGGCTACGAATGCAAAAATTATTCCTCTATTCTGGACGACGAGGCCAAACACAAAATGGATGGAATCGTATCTGCAGAATTAAATGAAGGCATGGTATCTTTAGCTTCTTCCAAACCTACATGTGTCCACGCAATGGGGGCTGTGTTCAAGCCGAATGGAGATATTCGTCCCATAACCGACTGTTCCCGCCCAGACATGAGGTCGGTAAACAATTTCTGTAGTTCATTATGCCATGATTTTGCATACAAAAATATCCAAGATGTCACAGATATTTTAGAACAATACGATTTTATGACCGTAGTCGACATAAAATCAGCCTATCGTTCGGTCCCCATCTCACCTCAACACAGGAGATTTATGGGCTTTAGCTGGAAGTTACTTGAAAATGAACAATATTATGTGGATAATAGATTGTGTTTTGGCTCACGTTTGGGTCCCTACTATTTCAATCTTATATCTGATTTCGTCACCCACATTCTCAATGACAATTTTAAACTCAGGGTGATAAATTACCTCGATGACTATATTGCCCTATCTCATTCAAAAGAAGCATCAGTCGAGGCACAGGCCACCATTGTGAAATTATTACGATTTTTGGGCTTTTATATATCGTGGGGGAAGGTGACCCCCCCCAGCCAAGTATGTACTTACTTGGGTATTGAGATAGACTCTGCAGAGATGGTCCTTCGCCTCCCGATCAACAAGTTAAAGAAGCTCAAGGAAATTTTGTCTTCTCATGTTAATGCAAAGTACATTACGAAAAAAGCTTTAGAGAGTGTTAATGGTTTAATATCTCACTGCTCACAAGTGGTCCGAGGAGGTAGAACTTTCAGCAGGAGATGCTATGATTTGTATAAGGAGATGATACAAAAGAAGGTGAATCGCCTACCTATGTCCGAGATTATGCTTCAGGATCTCCAATGGTGGCTTAATTTCTCCAAGGTTTTTAATGGGGTCGCATATATTCAACACCCCATGTATGACCACCCTATGGTATCGGACGCATCAGGGAAAGGCTACGGTATTTATCTTCAGAATGACTGGATATGTGGTGCCTGGCACGAAGACTTGAAAAATGATTTTAATTCATCGTGTGAACATGTAGGTTTGTCCCCATCGGAAGCTAGTGTCGACTATTCAAACATTAACGTACTGGAACTCTGGCCATTATTATTAGGCCTCCAACGTTGGGCAAAAAAGCTTCGAGGAAAAACAATTTTAACCTTTGTCGATAATACCCAGGTTATGTACATGCTGAGGAATGGGTCCAGTTGTAATAAGACATGCATGCAATGGCTGCGAGAGATTTTCTGGATCTGTTTCATCTATGATATTGCCATACTTCCGAAATACATCTCTACAAAAAACAATTTTGTGGCTGATACCCTTTCAAGAATGACTTATGTAACCACTCGTGCAAAATTATCTGAGATGCTTGCCGGTACATACCTATGTTGTTTTAATCTGTTAAATAATTATTCCATTAACAGATCTGAAATCGCTGGACCAGGAGACGGAGAACCTGATGCTAAAATCGCTGGCACCCTCCACTAGGAAGCTCCGGGCTGGGCAGTGGAATTGCTACATAAGGTTTTGTAATCAATTTAATATTCCCCCGATTCCTTGCGATATTACCACGATGTGTAGGTATATCGCTTTCTTGGGCAGATACATGAAGAGCTCGTCGGTGTCATCATATTTACAAGCCGTTTGCTTCTACCATTGGCTATACGGAATCTCAGCACCTTCAACGAGCGACAATCGTGTTAAATTAACTCTTAAAGGATTGTCCAAATCTTCGGGTGATTCTTCGTGTGGGAAAGACCCTCTACTTCCACACCATCTCAAGGAAATTGCAAAAATTATTAACTTTGATGATATACAAGATTTATCAGTGTTTGTAGCAATATTATTCATGTTTAGGACGTTACTGAGAGTTTCTCACGTCACTAAATCCCCACATACTATGCTGTGGTCAGACATTAAATTCCATGGTTGGGGCATGGTAGTTCGTGTACGTTCCTCCAAGACTACCTCTTCTAAGGACAAACCAAGTTATATACCCGTTAATAAGCTAACAGACAGTAATATCTGCCCTGTGTATTGGCTTTTGCAATTGTTTAAACGTTTCAAGTTCTCGTTCAATGATCCAATCTTCCCCATGAAAGACAGTGCATTTTTAACTTACGGTTGCTTCTCCATGACTTTGAGAAAATTCCTATTTAAAGCTAATATTGTGGGGAATTATTCTTCTCATTCGCTGCGACGAGGATCAGCGACTCATATGGCATATTCCGGCTGTTCAGTGTCAGAAATCAAAGGCAGAGGCCTATGGAAATCAAACTGTGTGTTTAAATACATAACCCCCCCGATGGAAATCAAGAGACAGATGGATGAGAAGCTCACAAAACATTTATAACATGTGATCAACTTGCTCAGTTGCTCAGGGCTTGCCCACCTTTTCTGCTTTTATATTTCTCTCTATCTAGGTCTGGCGGTTTGGAGGATTAAACTATAATATTCCTGCCAGCCCGTCGTTATCGTTATTGCTTGGAGGGGTCGGGATGTGTAAAGACGAAACCCTAGTATTCATCGCATACAGCCGACGACCGGAAGAGCCGGAAGTGCCCGGAGTTCGAGTATCCAGGGCGACGTTGTCACCTTCGTATAAAAGTGGGAGCCTCGTCGATGGAACATCACTCATCCGCGAGCCGCCGAGCAGTGCACATCGTCAGCAGATTTTGAATTTTGAGAAAATGTATATTTATTATGGAGGATTAAACTATAATATTCCTGCCAGCCCGTCGTTATCGTTATTGCTTGGAGGGGTCGGGATGTCAAGTATATATAAATGTGTGTGTTCGGGAGTTCCTATGAGGTATTGGAGGAGATAAACAGCTTATCACCAAAGTTTTTTAAACATCAAACTGAGAATGCATTGTCTCTCAAGACTAAAGCACCAAAGGGATATTCATAAAAGTCTTCAGCTTGATGAAGCTGATAAAATTAATCGACTATGATAATCAAATCACTTTCTTCTAGTGTCAGTGCAAAACAGTCCAGTCTTCTTATCAGTATTGTGACGAGAAAATCACCCCAAAGTGCGATAAAAAGATATCGTACGAAACGTATTCGGTTCATTATTCGTACGTGTATCGCTGACAGGGCAAAGAGATAACATTCACTTTGCCTCGTGTACTATCTATACCCCCACGTAGGCCCACACCTACGTATATATAGCCAGCTACTGGTTATCGAGTTGATCGAGGGGCATTGATTCTTTATCGATTTTCACTGAGCGAAAATGTGTTCTTCCCTCGCTCTGGCCACTGATCAGTGATGTGTGACCTACTTTGGGTTGAACATAAATATTTAGACAAAAAACGGATTTTTCGAAAGGTATACAATGAAAAGGATCTAATCCAGGTTGGGGTTTACTGTTAGTTGGTATTCTTGAAGCGCACCATCTTAGCAGTTGTAAGATTCAACAAGTCGCATTATAACATTCATGATTGAAAGCTGTGTTGATTTCTATGTATACAGTGTTAACGTAGCATATATACGTATGGTGGCATGGGGATTTGATTTGATATGGATAGGGCACTGGTACATATATTGTGCAGTGTGTTATCAAAATAACTGATAGCAGCAGGCGCATTTTGGATGTTGAACTTTGTCATCTCCGCCATGTAATTATCAGCACAACGTGGGGCTATTGCCCAACAAAGATCAGATTTGACAGTTAGATTGAGTTGGGTTGAATTATTAGAATAACTAACTTTGTTCCAGGAATTCGAAGACACGGATTCTGTCTAGAATACTGTGAATACATAAAACATCAATTTTACATCAAAGAGTTTGGACTACATTTGCCACCATATATATGGACACGTATATATACAGAAAGTAGTCTCGGCAAATCTTCGTCAATAGCATTCATTCAGCCAGACTTGGAAATAACTAGTTACGTGCCTGTAACAGGTTCCAATTGAACAATGATGTCTGGAGGCAAATCTGATAAGAAATGTGATAAAAAGGAACAAGAAAGAATATGTAGCCTAAGTGACGAAGAAAGGGTAAGATATTCCATACTATATGAACTTTATATTCTCAACTTTCTATTTACGTATTGAAGATAGTTGCATGGCATACACTATAAGATATTGATTGATTATACTGTCTACAGCGCTAAGAGGAGGCGTTTCACTATAATATGTAAATTAATTGGAGAAGTCTATTCAAAAAGGTGCAACAAGAACTGCAGTATCTACTCTATTCTTGACAACAAAAGGTTATAGTTCAAATCATGGTCAACATGGTCAGTTACTCTGGTCAACCAAAATTTATATTATCCGATTTCTAAGCTATTAATTATTTCTCACCAGAGCGAACGTACATACAATAGCATTGGATACAGGAGAAAACAGGAGTTGGTATTGATAATTATTTATTCACCTTTCGTTGACATATTAACAAATTATCAGATGTGGTTAAAATTTGATGTATTAAATTTTATGAAGTAGTGGTGTGATATTGTCACTAGTCTATAAGGCTTCGGCAGTGTTTATTTAGCCCTCTGTGGGGGACAGTCTCTTGTTCTCCCATTGTCTCTTGTGTAGGCGTGGGTGGGTGGGATACGTCTATACCCTATGAGGTCTGGAGGATGAGTGAGGAAGAGTACTGTCTTAGATGCCGGAAGCGGAAGTTCCTCCTGCACCTCCCGACCAATGCGCCCTCATTGGCGCAATGAGGAAACCATTGGATACAGGAGAAAACAGGAGTTGGTATTGATAATTATTTATTCACCTTTCGTTGACATATTAACAAATTATCAGATGTGGTTAAAATTTGATGTATTAAATTTGATGAAGTAGTGGTGTGATATTGTCACTAGTCTATAAGGCTTCGGCAGTGTTTATTTAGCCAATCCTTTAACTACTTGCTAGTTCGATAAATGCTGCTGCAGCCGATGACTGAGCCTTATCTTTTATATAGCCTCTGAACGCAGTTGAGCGCCACCTCCCATATTCTCTAATTTGATCTTCTTGCATGTGAGGTTGGATGGCGCAGGCGGCGCCCCTGCGGAGACTGTGCAGTGTGTAGCCGATGGAGTCTAGACCTGCTGCTTTAAGTGCAGCGTGCCAGGCTGCCAGGATGTAGTGTAATGACAGCGGGGTTCCTCCCTTCACCAGGAAGAGGGGAGCTCCTGGGTTGGCTGGTCTGTGGGCTACCATGTTCTCGAATGCTTGGATTGGGCATGCCATGGATCCTTTCAGGGCAGGGATCTTAAACGAATCCATTTCTGCTGCCCTCTGATGGTTCTTTGCCCATTTGTGGGCCACTATCATCATATTATTTTGGATGGACACA
This sequence comes from Sthenelais limicola, assembly GCA_942159475.1. NCBI lineage: Eukaryota > Metazoa > Annelida > Polychaeta > Phyllodocida > Sigalionidae > Sthenelais > Sthenelais limicola. The sequence goes on along the minus strand of OW804095.1, from coordinate 53,255,710 downwards.
TCTCCACGAAGGAGATGCCTTGTAGCATCGAATGTGTCATTCGCACGAATGAGCACGTTCGATTGCCTCATCAACGTGTAGAACATTATTAGCACTGCACACACAATAGTTGGGCCCTCTTCATCACATTGAAGGTAGGATGTGACCTTTATTAAGTGGTCGAATGTTATTGGCAGGGCTTTCATTGGCACATGCCTGATGTTGGTAGAGATGGCTGAGAGGGCATCTTTAACCTTGAAATGATTGAATGCTTGCGTATCCAGGTGCATTCTAGTGAGTAGGGTTTTCACGTTCACTATGTAGTTGTTTATCGATGATGGTGATTTGAAGAATATAGCAAGATATTCTATGAAGAAACACAGTGTTTCGTGGTCAGGGGATCTGTACTTTAAGCCGTATCTGGTACAGAACGCTATGAACAGCTTAAGCGAGACCTTTCTGTTCATGTCCGTGCCTGGTCTGACCACCATGTCCTGGCGCGCCGTCGCTCTTTGTATTAGGAACGCCAGTGACTCATCCTCACCTACAAGAAATGATCATAGTTAAAAGCTGATTTATTTACTTCGATTTCTCTGAGGTTTTGTGACTTTATTATTCTTTTTGATATATTGATGTACTCAAGCCCCTTGCCCCTTCTGCTAAGGGCGTCAGATAACACCATGTTCTCCCCTGGCACGTGTGTGAAAGACAGGTGTATTTGGCGGTAGTATGCCCAGTACCAGAGTGCCCTTGATACTGCATTCATCACTGGGTCCCTCCCTCTATGTGATGTAAACAACTGGATGCTGGACAAGTTGTCACAACGTATGTTGATGTGTGAGAGAGGTGGAACGTCTTCTCCTAGAGTTCTAAGCGCTGCCAGGCAGTTAATAGCCTCTAGCTGAGAGATGTGGTGATCCCGGATCTGTCTTTCTGCATACTGGATGGAGAAGCAATGTATGTCGTCATGTGCCCCGCCCCCTTCTAGGCAAGAGTCAGCATATATAGTCTTGCACGGGGGAGGAGGGTCTATTAGAGTCTTGTTGTTGCACGTTGTCGTGTACTTCACTAGCCATTTCAGATCAGCCAGTGCTTGGTCGTTGAGTCGTATCACTTTATGTTTTCCTGATCTGTATACTGCCAGGAGCCTTGCGATGAAAAGTCTCGCTGGTTTTATGACCTGCGCAAAGTGGTTTACCTTGCCAATCAATGAAAGCAGAGCTTTCCTAGTAATACACTTTCTCCCGATTATCGGTCTGACTGCTGCCAAGAAATCATCGAGTTTCTTCTTTGGAATTGCTATGAATTTTGTTTCAATGTCTATTATTATTCCAAGCCAAGTTATGGAGACACAGGGATCACATATCTTTCCATAACTCAGCGGCAGTCCTAGTTTTCTGAACACACTGTGTGCTGTTGCGAACTGTGTGTACGGATCTTCATTATCCCTGTGAATCAACAACAGATCATCTAGGTAGAACAGTCCCGTTATTCCTAGAGTGTTAAGGTGTCGTAGTATGTACAACGCTAAGCGCTGCATATATACCGAGGAGGTCCTGGTACCGAATGGTAGGGCCGTGTCAATATATATATTATCTTGGTGAGAAATAAGCAACAAGGGCCAGTCGAGTGGGCATACCGCAAAGTTACGGTACGCCCTCTGGATATCAATGCTAGCTAGCTTTACCTTAAATCCCAGTTCTGATATTATGTTGACTGCCATCGTGATGTTCGGGAGGCTATGTAGAACTTTAAATCCGAAGACTGAGCCCTTAACCACACTGTCATTCACTGATAAGCCGTCTGGATATGATAGATCCACAATTATTCTTTTGCTCGTGGATGAAGCCTTGTCTCTCGTCATGAGGGGAGAAATGTTGCTCCACTCAACGAATGGCGTTTCGTTGAATGGGCCCAGTAGGGCCCCATTTGACAGCTCGGTGTCGATATAGTTTGACACATGACTGTGGTTGAATCTGGCTGATGGGTGGTTGTTCACTTTGTTATTATTAAGTGGTGTACCTGTATACTGTATTGGAAATCCGTATTTAAGGCACTGAAGGAGCCAGTAGTCGTCGTCATGTTTTGTTGATATCTGTTCCCAGTATTTGATGTCTAGCCTCGTGGGGAGAGCCACACGAGCTCCGAGAACATTTGGGAGGCCTGCTTGTCTGGCCTTCTTATATATGCTCCACAGTTCCGATTCGTGATCATGTTTAACAGATGGGTAGAAGGTGTTTGTCTTCCCTCTGTTCATTATATTAAAGTCATGATGGTAAAATCCAATGTTTGTTTCGTTCGGGAACTGTTTGTTGACACTAAACTGTGGGCACTTGTGTACACACGCGTTGATGACGTACTGTGTGTATTGGCATAGGCAGTCGGGGAATTTCTGTCCTTCTGCGCATGCGCGTATCATGTTGTTTATGTTTACCGATGGGCCACACGTGGTGTTGTTTACTTCTGCCTGTGTCGATGTAGGTAGCTGTAACTCCGTCTCTGAGAGAAGATATTGTTCATCCACATTTGTAATATACATAGATAAGTCCTGAGGGATTTCCGACAGGGTATAGTCCGGCATTTTGCCTTCTTTAGAGTCAGTGTGGGGTACTTCTACCACTTGTTCTGACTCTCGCTCACTCGTCTCTCCATGCTCACTGGGTGTTGTGGCCTGGGGCCGTGTTGTAGCCCCGGCCGCAAGAAGTTATTTATCTTCTGAATCGGATGCATCTCTCTTCTTAGATGAATCCTTTTTCTTATCATTATCGTGCTTCTTTTTATTCCAATCTTTCTTCTTGTTACCATCATGATGTCCTCCATCACGTGATTTAAGGTGGTTGCACTTCTTTCCACTGTGTGGGAGGCTTTTATCATGTACATAGTAGCATACCGCACATAGGTGCTGCATCATTGTTCCCTCTTTCATATGTGGGGAGCGTTTTTCACAAGATGTTGAATTGAATTTCCTACATATGTTGGTAATCACATTTGCACTCTCCATAGATGGGGACCATGATAGTTTCATGCGCTCCGCTTGTATCATGTGCGTGTCTGTCCACGCCAAGCGCTCCTCGGCCACTTGCTCCACTATGGTGGCTGACCAGTCACCCACCTTGCTCCAGGGGTATGATATCGCATCCTCCGCCACCTGGCGTATGTGTGTCAAGATGGCCATGGTGGTCTCAGGGTCCCCTGGTTCGGAGGCTAGGCCTGCTAGTGCGGTAATCTGTTCCGCCATTGTGAGATTATATTCCGAGGATTTAGCTTTCTTTTGTGAGGCCCTGGGAAGGTAGGGCTTGAGTATATCCTTTTGCTTAGTCGAGTTATCTGAATTACACGCATGAGCACAATTTTTACCTGGTTTTTGGTTGAAATGAGATGCTAGGTCTTTAATCGCCCTCTGGTACTCCTTCTTTGCCTCCTCCTGGACTAGTATATCCTCCGGTGGAGGAGGCTGGACATCCTTTTTCTTTGGTATCTGCATATCCAGATCATCTCTCCTTTGTGGAGGGGAGCTGGCCGTACGTTTTGGATTAGGTGTATCCCTCACAGGAGAAATGGAGGCTCTTCTCCTGCGCTTATTATCCAGTTTTGCTTCTCTCTCCGCATTTTGAGACATTAACGTCACCAACCTCAGTACATTCTCCTCCAACTTAGCCGTACGGTCTTGTAATGTGTTGTTCTGGCCCCCAGGTATCTCCTCCTGTTGTGGGGGCTTTTTAGGAGCTCTTGGGGTGCGAGGGGGTACTTTCCTCTGTCTGCCCCTGCCCCTGCCCCGGGCATTATGTTGCGGGACCTGTCCCTCCTGGTTCGGCTGAGGGTTTTCTTGATCGCCTTGCTGTTGGTCGTTATTCTGTTGCTGTTGGTCGTTATTCTGTTGGTCTCTATTTTCTTCTTCTTCATTATTCTGTTGACCGTTCTGCTCGTTATTCTGCTGTTCGTTCTGTTCATTATTCTGTAGGGGCTGTCTTGCCCCTCCTCGTCCACGTGCACGTCTGGTATTCATACTATCGTTGGTCGTGAGGTACCACGTGTATGTATATGGCTGCTCGGCAGCGATACGTCTATACCCTATGAGGTCTGGAGGATGAGTGAGGAAGAGTACTGTCTTAGATGCCGGAAGCGGAAGTTCCTCCTGCACCTCCCGACCAATGCGCCCTCATTGGCGCAATGAGGAAACCATGTATAATATATAATAGTAGTACCGTTAGAAAGGTGAGGTCATTCCTTACTAAATTCTTAAATAAACTCATGATTGTGGCATTTCTATACAATGAATACACAAACAATTAATTTGCGACCCCTTTAACTACGGTATGTGGTGAATAGTTAAAAAGAACATCGGAGAGGAACATATGGGAGAGAAACAGCAGAAACCCTGATGGAAAGTCCATCAAAGGGATTTAAATAAGATTCACAAGGTTAACCTCCTCAACTCTTACTTGATAGGGACAGTCAGGTTCACTGGCACAGTAAGACCATAATTATGTAGGACCTATATAGTGCTCAATAGCTGTAAACATGACCTACGATTACCATGAAAATGAAGCGCAGCACAGCAATCTAAAAATTTTCTTTCTAAAAATCAAAATATGAATCACTTTTAGTAATTTCATAGGCCACATGCACCCACGATGTCACCATCACTGAAGGATGTCACTGATATCATTATCATATATAGGTTAAAAACTTTGGCTTGTAATTGTATAAGTACATGTACTCTCTTGATAAAAAAAAATGCAAAAGATTATAAGTACTGTATTGTACTATGCATGAGTGTAAGAGGAGTTATAAATTGATAACTCTAAGATGCTCTCAAAGGTAGATACATCATCAAATGAAAAATTGTAAAAAAAAACAAGAGATGACAGGGACACCCTGGAATAGCTGCGAATGCAAATCCGCAGAAGGTCATATATTGATTGTAAAATTGATAGTCCATTTTCTGGACGTGATGTAATAATAGAATCTGGAAATAAAACTATTACAGCAACAACCATGACAAAGCTGCTATCAGGGCCCCTCACACGACTTTTTGTGTGATATGGTATCGCTAGCATTGTAGTAGTGATCTGTTTGCGATCTGATAACGATAACACATTTGGGTGTTGCATTATAGGATCAGGTTGTTATTAGATCAAGCCTAAAATTAATTGAAAGATGTATGTATAATCAATATCAATCAACCATCAATATTGTTGTATTGGCCATTTGATTCAAACACTGGTCACCGATCCGCATCACTTTATTTATAGATTTCTTTATCCTGTCACTACATTGGTCGCATGCAAGAGGCCTGGCTTGAATAGATATATATACATTAAGTTTAGATGTTGTCATAAATACGAATAACCAAGACATCCGAAATGCATATGAATTTGTCACAATCTTGATTACATTCATAGTTTTTATCCTAATATCAGCATTATTATGTTAAAAAAATCAAAATAATCAGTGATGTTTGATATCAATTTTGTGTTTGGAATGGTAATGGATATCAATAGAGGTAAGACAACGAGAAGAATATGATACATTCAAAGCACGCATATAATTTTTTAAATTTTACTTTTTATTACAAAATTAGCCAGACACTTCGGATTTGAAACCATCAATCTGCGTAGAATTTCCGTCTAAGAATCACTTTTAAAACTCTCAGCCAACACATTTTTGTGATAGAAAATATATTACACTTCTCTTTCACCTAAACATCTTTCCTTACTGAAAAGTTTCTTTGGGGCCACCAAAAGGTGTGGTATGTAAATGAATTAAGCTAGCATAACATAGGAACTGCTAGCTAGATGAATTGTATAGTAGAGATCCAGTATTCAAAAACAATAATCTAACCATAAGTTTGTTCTTTTATTATACTGACAATTGGATAGAAAATGCAAGTACCCAGCACTGGTAGAAATATCTCGAAAAAAATCATCCCATGGGTTGTAAAGAGCTAATATTATTTGTTATAAAAATGAATCAAGTCAGCTGTTGATCCTTTATAAAATAATTATTATATACAATTACTCCTCTACGGTTGTGGCGCCAGGGCAGGGGAACGGATAGGGCTTTCTAAAAACGAGGAGACAAGTGCACCGCCCCCCCCCCCCCTCCACACACACACGGTCTCCGGAAGAAAAGGAGGCCTTCATTTTCCAAAATATCATTTCTGACCAATTGAAAGTTCTGTAGTATGTACAGGCTTTGGCCAGGACCCTACCTCATTAGTATCTCAGCTGAAGATTTACTACATATGTTTGAATAACAAATTTGTTCCTTCTAGATAAAGGAGTACCAGGAGAAAGGTCATGCAGCTTGGGACAGGGCATGGGAGATATTGAATACTGAGGATGGATGGAGACATTCAGCTGGATCAGACATACGTTCCACAGGAAAGGTCTACTACCAACATTTCTCGGATATAGGGCGAGTGTTTAAGTTGGAGGTAAATTTCTCACAGAATGCATTAATTTCACGAATAAAACCCATCTATGTACTTTTGTTTACTTCCAAGTAAAAAGTCTGTAAAGAGGCAGCATGATTTTATATGTTGAATTAAAGGAATGTTATAGAAGGATTAATGACCATGGTTTTTAAAGGAATGAGACTGTGAGTCTTTCAAAAGGCATTGTTCATTGCATTAGGAAAAAGAGAGTATTAACAGGAGAAGCAGTATCAGAAGTATATAGTTATACCTAATTATAGAAGGGCTAATACATATTTTTCCAGAACATTTAAATATGTGTGTCAGAGGTTAGTACAATTATATTGTCAAATGTACCTCCGTGTCTACACTATTTCATTTTCTCTGAATTTTGCAGTGGTAGAATTCTGTTGAGAAGTTTCCAAATGTTTCGATGTATAGTGTCAGTTTGAGTGTAATCAATATGCTGTCCCACCCTGTAGGTTCTTTTTATGGGTGCCAGAGCCCCATCATAATGATTATGTTCCACCCTTCCACCTCCTAAGTAGAAATGTTTACTTGCTGCTACTTTGTGCTTCCCAAGCAAGCTTAGGCTGAAACAAGCAATCAGAGATTGGAACAGACTAGCGTAGGAAGGCCACCCTCAGCCAGTCGGCTCTATAAGTTCCTGCTCCTTGCGGTCATGTACCAAAATGTGCATAGAATGTTCTCAGCAAGATGGAGGACACGAAGAAAAAGCTTTGATGTGATATTTTGAAATACATCCGTATCTGTAAATACATGTGTTTTGGGCATTCTCGTCTTGAAACCATACTGGTCAACCTATTGTAAAAGGATTAATGATCATGTTAAAAAAATATATGTGTCTGAGCCTGAATTTTCAAACCGAATTTCTTACTGCTTTATATGAATATATATAGATATCATATATTTCAAATCTTGCTGTGCAACTCATGAAATATCCACGCTCCTTCAACCAACTCATTAGTAACCTGTATGTATAATGCATGTATATAATGACTTTTTCATTTTTCAAACAGTATGTTAATAAAAGGCAAATCCTAAACTGAAAATGAAAACTACCATATTAGAGTCAGTACCTCTGCCGTACAAACACCCCCTGGTTTATGGGGTTATCTGGTAAAAGTTCATTTATTTTAATTGATGTTTATAGTACTCGGCTGGGGGATACTCTTTTGTTTATCTATTGCGTGTTTTTATATTAATGTTATAAAACGGTATATATAGAATCTAGGTTGTAAAACATGTGTAGTTCTTCAAATGAGTGACATAGTTTATTTATTTGGAAAAGGGCGTAATACCTCTAAGCCCAGAAAAGCTGTTTGAAGAAGTTGTGGCCAATGTCGAACAGAATCCTACATGGAATCCTACGGTGCTTGAGTCAACAGTGAGTATGTGAGAATTATTTTAGTGCAACATGTTGTACATACTGTTTAAATGTGTCTATGATTGATTGCATTTTTGTGTCGAAATCCCTATCCAACAGAGAATTTGATATACAGTTGGGGCAATGATCTATTTAACACAGGTCGTAGAGAAAGTTGATACTTGTAGTGACATCTGCCATAACGTATCAGCCACTGCAGCAGGAGGTTTGGTAGCAAGTAGGTAGGTTCATAAATTACCTTACAATTATTTCTGTAGGGTATTATATTGGTAAAATATTTAATTTCTATACGGAGACGGTCGACTTTAATATAATTCCATGCTCTGTTGGCCACACAAAGTGATACATACATAATGGTAAATGAATGCTTATTATCATTATCTTTCTCGGTCTCTCTTTCCGCCTCCCTCCCTCCCTCTGTCTTCACTTGCTTCAAACAAATATGAACTAAAATTATAGAATAGGTGCTGTCATCTCTCAACGTTATTATTGTGATCTCCTACCATCCATGCTTGAAAAATCATAATGAATTTCCTCCAATAGGAACAGGGGCTCCAATGCAAGCATGGTCTGAACTGTTACTCTAGAGAATATTTTATCTATATTATCTGTATGTGTGTTTATCCTGAATATTGAACAGAGAATATTTTACCGATACAAAATGTTATTTGCTGAAAATCTTTAAATACAAAGATCATTACTCCAAGTGAAATGAAACATCCTCTCTGGATCATACAGCCACTACTTGTGTAATGACTCTATATTAACTGAATGAGTTCTTCATAATGACCCTTCAGTATCGCAGAACTAAGCACTCAATATGTTTGCTGAAAGACTGGATTCGATGGTGGTGCCATAAGCCAAGTATCTTACATTGGAACTACTTTTCCTCCATTCTAAAATAGCATTATTTCGCCAACTTATTGAATTCTCTTGTAAACTGCAGAGACTTTGTATCTGTGAGACGTTGGAATACTAGGGATGGAACAATACTTTCTGCAGGTATCAGTGTAGCACATCCACAGATTCCTCTTTCCAAGAAATATGTAAGGTACGTGAGAACAATCATAAATATATTACCATACCTATAGAACAGGCTCCGTTTGAGGAATGTGTACAGACACTATACCATGGACTCACACCTTTAGATAAGTTATCCTATAATATGTACACGTAGAACAAAATGTAGGGATAAGAATATGCACATTCAACTAATTATGCACTCCTATTAACAACAGAATTAAGAATGTTAAAATTATACATCATAAAAATTGTGGGAATCAGTAAAACCTTGGTCTGTGTGTTCAGATGGAGTTTGTACAAGTGAATATCAGTTATCAATACCACTGATTATATATTTAACAACAGAGGTTTCAATAAACCAGGAGGATGGTATTTTGCTCCATACTCATCAGACCTAGACCAAAGTATCTTCGGATGGATTATGGCAACTGACTTGCGTGGATGGCTCCCTCAAACTCTCGTAGAACAAGCTTTAAATTCAACACTTCTTGACTTCTTCCATTATCTGAAGGCTCACGTTGAAAATAGTGGCAACCAACGGTGATGAGGATATCATTACCATTATTAAGCATGGTATAGTTTGTATTTTTTGGTAGCTGGATTGTAAATACTTTCATGTGCTTATGCTGGTTTTATTTGTTTTAAATTCATATAAAGCTACAGAGGTATGAAGGCTTAAAAACATTCTCAGCTATGCATGCACAAATCAGACTCCCTGATTTTTATTCCACAGACATCAACCATATAACACACACACATGTCCATTAGTTTCTAACCATTGTCATGCCAAATGAAATTACCAAAAGTTACAATATTCATTTCGGTGCACACCAAAATAATGAGCATTGCTTGCGAGAAATAGACCCTGCCGGTGTTTTACCAACTCTTGGCCTGTCCTGAATAGGGCAAAACAGCCTACTTGTACAGCTGGACCTAATACAAATCATCAAAGTAGAAATTGTTAGCTTTCCTCATTTTTTCCTCATTTGATTGGGATCATCAGAAGGGATGGTCACATGAAATTAGAGTGTTAATCATTTTCCCCGCTGAGAATATATCTTAAAATTAAAGTCGATGATGTCACAAATGACAAATGTTGTAGTCTCTGTCACAAAACGGCTTTATTCTGTAAACCCAACTGTACCGAAAAAGTTAAAACCAAGGCTTCACTTTTCATGGATCCTCCCGTGGCTATTGTCCCTAGATAAAATGCTCATTACATTCTCTCTTAAGCGCGATATCCACTTGCACGATAATCGGTCACTTCGCGGTCACCGACAATCGGTCACCATGGGTCACCGACAATCGCGCAAGTGCATACCGGGGACCGACAATCAGTCACCGGGTGCATTTTGTCGGTGACCCCTCCCGACAATATCTATTCAGTTAGATATTGTCGGGAGGGGTCACCGACATCGGTCACCCCTGCAAAAAAAAAATTTTTTTTTTCAACTTGTATGGCCATATCGATGTTGGTTATGATTGGGAAACCCCCCAATAACATTTGCATCGATGTTTTACTTCAATTCCACCTTAATTTTGTCACCATTTATGTTGATTATATTTTATGTTGGTACTTTTTAAGGCATTTCTCCCCTTTTTTCCGCTTATTTATTATCTATTATGGTTACTATCGCCTCCCCACAGTTGCTTATATTTTTGGAACAATATTTTAACATTGTGATTTATTTTTCATGTATTTTTTTTTTATTCTACGTTAATTTAACCCTCTATAAGTTAATATTCATTCATATATAGGCAGTATGTATGTCTAATTGGTTGGTGCACGGTGATAGAAATATATATTAACAAGAGTTCAGAAAATATTTAGATAATACTTGGAAAAATCGATGTCAGAAGAGTCGAGAAATAATAAATAAATATGGTATAAGGTGGTCATTTTTAGACAGAGTAGAAATATTTCCCTTTCTTGGAGGCGTTTTAAATCTCGTGGAGAAAATCAACAGCCTCAAGAAATAAGAATCTCCAACTAAGCGTGAAACGTTCATTTCCGTAGTCTTTTCCGAAAAGGTAATGTGTATACCCCCCCCCCCCCCTGCTTGTGTAACCTCCTGTTCTAATCTGTTTCTACAACCATGCCCAACCTTGCATTGACCTTAGTGTTAAGGCGAGATTTTTCTATTGTCATTGATTTTGATTTGATTTGATTTTTGATTTGAAAAATATTTCATTCAGGTTGAAGACATTTTTATAATTGTGGCGAAGGTAAATATCAATATTAAATAATATGGAGATCGATCAAAGAACAATAGCAACAATATAAGAAAAGTCTCACAAATGAATCCAGTTTCGTCACAGAATTACAAGAGCCTGTATAGCACGAATGCAACATTCTGAGGTTGCCCAATGAGTAGAGTCGGAGAAACATGTTACTACTGTACATGGAATACATGCCTTTGTTCGAGAGTCAAAATGGTGTAAATATTAAAGGTTCATTTAACATTATGAAGGCTGCAGAAACCCTAGGATTAACAGCGATTTTCCAAATATTTTCTTGTTAATATATATTTCTATCGCCGTGCATCAACCAATCAAGCCTGTATAGCCTGAATGCAGTGATATACCTATACATAGTATTCGCATGACGTCACCCCAGTCAGCGGCTATCCTCACTGGCAGCCATACTGTGTGGCAGCATAGATAGCGGGAGACACTAGATCGACAGGATTTCCCGTTTTAAATGTTTGCTAATGGCAATTATACTCATTATCCCATCATGACACACTAAAAAATAACCATATAACCTATCAGCATACTGTATATAACATTCTCTAAAACTTTCGGAGGTGAAAACTGCATTTTTGAGTCTTGGAGCACTCATGTCCAGTTAAAGTTGACCCACATTATGGCAAGCCGCGGCTAGCGCCGTGACGTCAGTGAATACTATGTATAGGCTATAGAGCCACTACTTGGCTGTGACGGCCGCTCTTATGTCTGAAAACCCTAAAAACGATGAGTTTCTGAAAAGGTAATATACGGGTGGGGGGGGGGGGGTCTGGTAGGTCTGAGAATATCTGATATTTAAGAATAATTTGAACGAGGTATAGTATAGCCATATATTAACCAGAGGCTTAGCGCTGGGTTAGGCTAATTCTTTAGCACCTTTATGCACGGAATTACATAGTAGTTTGTACCATTGGTAAGATAAACATATTATTAATTATCGTTTGATCTCATAACCCATAAAATTATTAAAATATAGAATAGAAATGATATTGGTCTATGCTATTTCTCAGCCAACATAATTCATATATAGATCACATATTTAGTCTGTTTGAGCAGAGCTATCCCCGGTAGTACTCACACATTGGAGACTCATTTGATATAGACAATAATATAGACATTATTATGACATAAATAAACTGAGACAATAGTTTGATTGGTTGATGCACGCAAAATCAAATGAGAAAGTAATGTGTTAAAGTAATATGGCGGATTTGCCTGTTTATTTACTTTTCATTATCTCTCTTAGAATTCCCATTGTATCATTTACTACTAGATCAAACAAATACAGTGATGAGATATATATACTTTGAGTCTGATCCTGTGATGTATTATGGATATAAATTATTCTTTCAGTTATAAAAAGGTGTCGCTAAACTAAATATATGAATAAATTAACTCTTTTTGCTATCATCTGGTACCTAAAGACATGGGTACTGCAACACCAAATGAGAAATAACATTAAATTAGAATAGGATAAATATATCGACCTTCGTTTGAAACAATATCTGAGGAAATCACAATTAAAATACAATATAAATGCCTGGTACACGATTATCTTACAAGTGGATACCGGTGACCGACGATCGATTGTCGGTGACATTTTTGTCGTGTAAGTAAATACCGGGAACCGACGGAGGTGACCAAAGATGGCAGGGAACCGATTGTCGGTCACCTTTGGACACTTTTGTCGGTTGTCGGTTGTTGGCTAAGTGGATATCGGCCTTTAGTATCACCTATATAGGTGATACTGAGAGAGAATGTATTTGTAGTAGCATGACCCACATTATCTATGCATATGCATAGGCAATGTGGGTCATGCTACTACAATGCCCCTCCCCTGTTTGAGTGGAATTCATATGATTTTCTGCCAACACAGGTTATCACCTGAATCGAGATTTGCTCCCATTGCATTTGGTTTAACTTTCCCTAAAGAGATTCATCCAGCGCGATGGTCTTTTTTTATTGGGAGAACGCACCTGGGAGTGGATTGATGTTGTGCATGTGCCCTGCTGGTCCATGTAACTGGAGGAATCAAAAGAGAATGTGGTGCGGATGTGGTGTATCTACATCTACATCTATCTAGAAAGGTTTTAAACTACTTCTGGAGAAGTATGACATAGCCTATCCTGTCTTCCCACTCTCCATTCCTATTATAACAGCATTAGAGAAGTAGTTTAGAGAATTGATTGAATAAGTAGGCCTTATGTACATTTCGACAGTCCACATGTTTGCCGAAGACTGGATTCGATGGTGGTGCCATGAACAAGGAACTTACATTGGAACTAAATTTTCGGTTGTACATCATTTTGCTATCCACAAAATACAACATGTGCTTTCCAACCATGCGATGGTGATGCTAATAAGGGAAACATGCAAAACGTAGACAACTTCTGTTATCTTGGCATCAATGTGACCCCCCATCCACCCACCCACGACACCCTCATGCACGAAATTACCATCAGAATTGAGAAAGCTGTCCATACATGTAGGTTCCGAACTAGCACCACTGGCTCACCACAGACCAATGGGACAGAGCATCTTGAAAAGCAGATGCAGACTTGCAGGCCAATGTGCAGGCTGTGCCACTTAAGATTTTTTTTATAGATGTTATATCTATTGTATATATATTCTATCTATATCAGCCAAACAAAACATGGCATGGGTGTTTTCTCTGGGGTGGTTCCACAATGATACAGGGTCCCGCTTCAGGAAACGGACTGGTGTTTAGTCTCTGGTAGAGGTAGGTGGCACCACTGCACCCTGCTCTGGTGGTAATGCAGAGTCAATATCTCTAGGGCCAGAGAGCCTGTCAGGTTACTTTAAGTCTTAGTTAAGTCTTAAATCTTAAGACTGTACATACCGAAAATCCCATTACAACCAGACTGTCATATGTAATCTCTCGAAAAATGTGTAGAACTGGTATAGTATATATGATTTAAATCCTTTTTTTCGTGCAGTGTGTAGCCTAGAATGTCTGGACTAAACTACAAAAGGACATCCACATTTTCTCAATTTATGACAAAAAAAATAACATGTATTAATATTATTATTTTCAGTCCCGGTTTTGAGGGTTTTGTCTTAAAGTTTGGGCAATGCCATACAAAGAAATAGTTGGGAATTATTCTTATGGGCTGTTTGATTGCAGTTAAGTAGTTAAAGACAATTAAATGAATGTGAATTTATCTTAACAGGGGAGACCAGAAGCCAGGAGGATGGGCATTCCGACACATTCATGGAGAACCTGATAAATGTGAATTTTACTGGATTCAGTGTTCAGATCTCAAAGGATGGCTACCACCAGGATTTATTGACAGAATGGTACCAAGCATACTATTGGAATTTATTAATGACCTCAAAAGGTTTTCACAGAGTGTCAAATAGGGACTGTAACAAAAATAGTATTCATTGTTATTGTCATGTTAATGTTGTAAATGTGGTTTAATTACATTACACTCATAAAAAATGGACCAATATTGTTTTTCACAATTTAAAATTGCATATGAAACCAACATTATAATATTATAAAATTGTTAATTTGTTGGTGTTAATTTGTTGTTGTTAATCATTCATGACATAATTGTAAAATGAGCAATCAACTCATTAAGTTCTATCAGCCACCTTGAATGAATGGATTAAAGGTTATCTCTTGTTATTGAGTTATTGATTCTTAGCATCTAGCCTTTTGGCTTTACTGTATCAATGGAAATTTATTATCCAAATACAAATCAACTGTCTTATTATACCTAGACCAAAAATAACAAGGATACCCTCATTTCCCTCAACCCCTTAGTTGCTGATGTCAGGGCTGGGAACTTAGATGGAATGAACCAAGTGGTTGTTTCGAATTAGCATATCAGACACAGGAGGTGTACATAATTATCATCAAGTGTGTTAGACACTATTTCAGAACAGCCACACGTTTGTATTCCATTTTAGATCTCATCTACCATGTTTAAATGGTGAAATTATAGTTGCATGATCATTCCCCATACACATTGTTTACATAGAACTATGAATTTAACAAGTGCCTTCGCTTCTATGCAAAGCAGATCAGCCTGCAGAAATCCATATAGGCCTACATGTGCTTTTACTGAACAAAACACAATTATAGAAACAAGCTAAGTTGCGATAGAAAACATGCATAAGAACGTATTAATATCTAAATTTCTTGGTTTTTCAGGCTTTCCCATATTCAGAGAAAAAAAGCCATTAATCTCACTGGTGTGAAAAATAAGATTTGTTACTTATAATTTATGTAAGGATAAATAATATGCAGGAAGAACCATAGCAGCATGTGTGGCGGCTTTGGTGCATGGATGGTCAGATCCTCTAGAAGATTGCCCACCTCATTGGTGCAGGAATGGAAATTAAGTGACCAGCGCTGTGTAGGCTAACAACCATGAAGGAAGGACAACTACTAAAAAAGAATGCATTAACCAGCAAAGCAGGAATCCTACACCAATACTGGAGCCAGCTGCAGATGATCGCAAGAGGCTAGCATTCCCCATTCAGCTATTTTATGCCCGGTCAATTCCAACTACACAAATAAGTATTTTATATGGTCACCAGTCATAAAGAAGCTGATCAGCTAACTATCTCCTGGGAGAAGAGGTGCCAGGAGGCATATCAGAGGACCAAATATGACACAACAAGCTATATCTTGGCCAGTTAGCTGCACAGGTCATCACTAACCTGGATGATATAGATATGAAATTGTGCTATATCAATTTCTGAAATTCAATTTATTTTATGGCTAAGAAGTAAAGATGTGTGAGGAAGTTAAGTGTCTCTGTAATGCGACGACTATTAAACAAAGACATAGGAGTTGCTAATATGACCAAAGTATATAATCCTTTATTCATTTTCCATTTTTCAAGATAGTTGCAATATACAGTATGTTACAGATAGATCCTAAAGCATTGCTGAGGTTTAAAAATGATTTTAGGGATGATTTCCTTGGCATTTTGCTAATATCTATATGTTTCTTATACTTTCATATTCTCCATAAAAAAATACCCCAATACGCCCTAAAGATATATCAAATAGAGCATCTATCAAATACTAGTGGGCTAAAGCTAATATGAAATATTTATAGACTCATATGCACATAGTTACATTATAAAAATGGTCAAACATCCGAATACAAATGAGCCTCTCCCATGGGACAATAACATTACTTTAATTACTATTAACGCACATAATTATTCCTTATTCATCCATGTTCTGGAGATGCAACTATATTATTTTCGCACAGTCGTGTTTGCCTGATGATGCAGCAAAGAAAGGAATCATCTTATAATGTTATGGATTGCAGGTGACATTACCCAGTCCTTTCTGCTTTGATGGATTTAGTAAGGATACAAAACATTTAATTATATAAATATGTATGCTGACAAGTACAATATTGTTTTGCCTGCAGCATGGTCTTTATTTATGGTGCCACAGTTTGTATTACAGTTTGTATCAAAGAAATATGTTGCCAAATATTTAGTGTCCATGAATACCGTTACATCCCAAATTAAATTATTTCACTTCACAGGATGCATAAGAAAGGGTATTTTTTACGGTTTTTTTCTCTGTACCCTCCTAAAAACTTCCTAAAAATTGATTATATTGACCTCATTCTTAGTTTATTTTATTTCTTACGCTGAAAACATAGACAAGGTGTATTCCCACTAGAATATATGTTTATTTTACTCTGAGTGATGGTGTTTCAAAGCTTTGCAATTTTTGACATGTTCCCTTCATAGACATTTTCACGTTGATCTCCTGGACTATGAGTATGCATAGATTTTTTCATGATTATAATCGCAAATCGCAAATGAAATCATGCCAACTTCGTGATTCGGATATAGCATTTGCTTTTACTTATAAGGTCCAGAACTTATATGTCATACATCAATCCCTTCCCCAGATCCAAAGCCGTCAATAGTATACACGTTCTGTCCCCCAGAGTCTGACGGATTTCTGCCTTTCAAATGAGATTTAGCACCGGGTGGAAAACTATCCTCAGGCAGGGGACTGACTCTCACGTCTGACTCTTCCCCACTAGATGTGGCAGAAATAGGGGAACCATATTCCTGTTCCTCATATCTATCTCCTTGGACTTGTATTGCTTTAACCTCTGGTTGGTTAGCTTTCAGAGTTCGCTCTCGTTTCTTCCTCTCCCTTTCACGCTTTCTTTTGTGCCTCCTTTTCATTTCTTCTTTTTCTGCCGCGGTCATGTTACTATGTTTCCTGTGTTGCTTGTCCCGATGCTCCCTATTATCTCTGTGTTTCTTTTTCTTTTCCCTAGACTGGGGTATGAGAGGAGGCAGTTGTCCAAGGGCAGGCATGGGGGAGCCCACTCGAGTAAGTCCTTCATCCATTTGATCAGGTATTTCTATGATCTCATGGGAATCTTTCCTATCGCTTTTTAACTTCCCCTTTTCCCTTTTCCTACGCCGCCTCTCTGCTAATTCTTCCTCACTTTGTTCACGTCTATGTCTATGTCTTTTTTCACGACCCTCTTTCTCTAAATCACCATCAGTGAAGGCACTGTTCACTAATCCTACATCAGTGCTCGATTTGTGATGTAGGCTTTCTTCTCTGTTAGTTTTATGGTGTGGTTTTCTGACGGTAACTCCGAACTCATCTGGACTTTTCATCTCCCTGAAACTGGAGGATCTACTCCTTAGTCTCTGTTTTAAATTATCTCTTTCGCTTTTTTCTTTAACACGTTCTCTCATACTGTGCCTCCCTGGTCCACCAACCAATTGGGCACCATTAGGAGATGTCTTTATTTCCTCCACCTTTTTTGGTGTATCTCCATCTTGATTTTCACTTGCTACCCCACTATCACTTTGCAGACTTCCTCGCCTGTGATCCCTCTTAGCAATTCTTCTTTCTTTGTCTTTTCTACCACTGATCTTAGGGTGATCACTACCATCATCCAAAGCATGGCTGTCCTTCAAAACCAAAAAGTCAAATGCTTTGGCCACATCCTCTATATACTTCGACCTATCTGTTTCATCATACGAATGGTTTCCATCAGTTCCATCATCATTCTCATCGGCGTTAACTGATTGCATCACCATTGACTCTTCAGTTCTGATGTTTGGAACTGGATTCCCTGATGAATTGCTAATAGTGAATAGTTCTGCACTCTGGTACGGCAATAAATCACGTTTATTCTTTGCTCTAGTCTTGGCAGGCTCTTCATAATATGGTTCCTCTTTGCAACTTCTTGCTTTGGCATTTTGAATCGATTTAAATGGGACTTCATACTGATCTTCCCCTCCTCCTGCTAATGAAGGAGGCATTGAATTTTTTATATCTTCGTATACATCATCATCAAATTCCTTGTGTTGACTATCATATTTTGATATACATTTACTCTTACTTGTTTTCGACTGTAGGTCTAACTTTGAGTTATTATTGTACAATAGTTTCTTTTCATCTGGTCTCAGATGAGCTGATTCACGGCGGTTACTGTTCATACCACCACTAGGCAATGATGGGAGTGAACCACGGTTCCCAGCATTGAGGGCTGCTCTTATAGGTTGTCCACCAATATTGCCACAAGAAAACATATTCAGATCAGGAACATCTCGCCGTGGCTGTCTCTGTGCTTGATGTGCCTTGTACTCCACAGCATGCCGTCTTGCCTGCTTCTTCATGGCTCTGATAGAAAGAAAGAGTCAAGTGTTAGTCATTCGCAAATCATGTGTTATGAGATAAATATTGAATGTTAACCACTCTAAAGTAAATGTGAGATATGAAAGTGAAATGTCCTCATTTGGCACTGGATATAATAGATAATCATTATTTATGCATACCTTCCTCTCCTGATGAAACAGGCCATGAAGATAACGATTCCCAAGAGAACAAGGCCAAGAAGAATGAGTAGAAAGAGAAGACCACCTAGGATTATAAGATACAATTCACTGTAATTAAGGTAAGTTTACCAAATCTGAAATGCGTTCGTAAGAATTAATTCAAGAAACAGTGTTTTCCATTAGGAAGTAGGTTTGATGAATTAAGTAGGTTTATGAGATCAAGGTCTGTATTGCCAAATTTGAAAATAAATAAATAATTGGATTATATATTCACCATGCAAGCCAGATCTGTCATTATTACCCGTAGGCGCAGCACTAACAGCTGGATCCTGGTCTAGTGTGTCTGTGAACAATACATGGATTTGCATAATTTGTCTATACATATATTAATGATTCATAGGTATTGTATGTAATGCAAGTAAGTTAACGTTTAATGTAAATTGTAGGTCAAAACGTTGAGTCAATATTTTAAAAACGCACTCTTCTGACAAATGTATCTCATCTGTGTCACACAAGAGGATGTCTTCCATTTGTATTCAGTTTCTGTATATGCGTGAAGAGCTCCACATAGACCAATAGATGTTGGTTGATCCACACCCCAAAATGTCTTAACCACCTCCTCCCCTGTAAATTCAAGAATAACGATTTACACAGATGCTAGCTATCGTATTGTAGCTACTCCTTATAACATATATCATAAATGACAATTCATCTAAAAAGGATCGAACAAATATGTGTACTTGGGAAATAGTGCCTAACACTTTGGAGTAAAATAAAAAAATAAGAGATGGCGAATGGAAATAAATGGATCTGGCTTCGCCGATCAAAATAAAATGAAAATATAGATGCTATAATATGGTCTCTGAAAAGTCCAACCTGTGACCCATATCCATTTGTTCCTTGTAAGGCCAATCCAGATGTCCTGTTGAACGTAGGCAGGTGTCTTGGCTATTATGGTCATGAGGTCATTGAATTGGGTTATGTTTTCTGCACGGAGCATATGCGCACCCATTTCTTGACAACTTTGCCGAGCATCAAACCAGGAATATTCTTTGTATTGGATGAAGTAGCATGATGTACCATGGATGATAACGTTTTGGTTGTCTCCAAAACATCCCGAGGATCCTTCATCTAGATCATTTGAAACATAGATTAGGAAGATTGATTTACGTTGGAAACATAATTTCCCACACTCCTCATGTCATTTCATGCATGGTATCTAATAATAAGAGTGTAATTTCGCACATATAATAATTAAATGTAAATCTATGATACATTGGCCCGATATTTTCATACATATAGTGTGTTCACCATGAGTGTATTCCTCGCCTGTGGCCTGTTTGTGTACTTACCGAACTGGCATATAAATCCCTTGCCTTGGGGGCAAAGGTCATTTTTCCATTGCTTTATACTGTCGATGTATACGCAGTCATCGCCAACTCCACGATCAACAAGGAAACTATTTGCATTAGCCCATGGATAGGATTCGATTTGATCTGAAAATATTCACCACAGGGTGTATAAAAATAGAACAGGTGGCATATATGAAACAAAGGGAAGTTCTTTGAGTGGTTTCCATTAAGTTGTATGGTGCATTGTCCAAATGTTGAAATACCATTATTGGTAGATGAATCAAGGTGATTGCATATATATATAGACCTCTCAGATTCACCTATGTTGAATGTAGTTAAAGGTGCATTCTCAGCTGTGAAATACCCAAAATATAATGACTAACCTTAAGATAAACACTCTAAAGTCACCATCCCTTCAGGGGATACCAATCAAACATGTTACAACGATAAATTCGTACGATATGATTGATAATAAGCTTGACTAAATAAATGTCCCCGAAGTAAAACTATCGCTTTGTCTGCATGGAAAAGCAAAGCCTTTCATTGATAACTTTAAGTCGCACTTACTTAGAAGTTTCTCTCCATTTTCCCAAGCAATTTCACCTATTTGTTGTTTCATAGCGCCAATCCAAATGTCATTTTCTTTGCTTGATGCCATCAATGTTGCAGCTGTCTCCATAGGAACCTGGTCCCCAAGCATGGCAAGTTTGCTGCCCTCTAGTTCACAGCTTTGGACAGCTTTAGACCACGTGACACGTGCAGACGGGATGAAGAAACATATGTTTCCAGTGCTGGTTTTGTGCTCATGTTGCACATCTGAACATGCATTGCCATTAACTAGAAATAAAAAAACAGATTAGAATTAGTCCATGTTGCACATTTGAACATATAAGCCCAAACGTTGCCATTACGTAGACAAATAGGCTACCCAGATTAAAGTTAGTCCACTTTTAAGAAAATATACCAATTGTAGAGTTTACTATTTAATTCCAGCTCTTGGGCAGCTATGGATCACAGGATCAAATGAATAGAACAATAAAACAGGGCCTGCCAGTTCTCGCTAGCTCAAATCCTTTATCACAACTCCTCTACCAGGGCTTAGGGCAAATGCTATAGCAGAGTTCTCGACCCTGCTCGGTGGACACCATCGTGCATGTCAATACGCTACATACAAAGCATACAAGGTGTTATAATACACAAGGTGGATATAGGCCTATGTGGGAGTAACGTAAAGTATGCATACATTAAATTGAAAATCATGTAATACACAACACAGTGCATAAAACCAACGCAATCAGGAGATCCCGCTTCGGCCGACACTACAACGTTTCCAAAAAGGGAGGGCATTATGTGTCACCGGGGATCAAGGTATAGGAGGCACACATGATGGAAGTGGTGGAAGTTGTCTAACTCTTTTAGAATATTTGGGTCCATTTCCAAATTGTACAACTACTGCTGTGCTCATGCATTCTGTCCGGAAACAGTGTAGTAAATATGTAGCATGTACGCACATTTGCACACTTTGTATATACTACTCACGTTTGTATAGATCATTATGATATCATGTTCCAGCTTTACTGGCTCATCATTTTGTCCTCGTGGTCGCGCATGCGATATAGTGAGGTCAATATGTGTCTTAAGTCAGCCCGAGGCCGCCATCCCTAATAATGTTGAATAGTTGGAAAAACAATGATTAGCAGAGAGGGAGTGAGGACATGCCGGGTGATGCGCCCGATGATATTGCGTTGAATGTGTCTTTAATTTGTTTTTAGAGTGCTTATTGGGTAGTTTGAGGCCAGAGTTGAAGAGAAGGACCGATGGGGCGATTAAAAGTCAAAATGACCAGCTCAGCTTCTGAGTGGTTGACCGCACAGAAATCGATATGAGACAAGCCCACGAAAACCCATGTTTGGTATCTGATACAAAGTTAAATTCCTAAAGACAATAGGCCTAAGTATTATTCGATGCGTATTTTTTTCGGAGGGAGTAAAAGAGATGACAGCACGTAATTTAACAAGTAATACAGGATTATATAAAG
This sequence comes from Sthenelais limicola, assembly GCA_942159475.1. Classification (NCBI taxonomy): domain Eukaryota; kingdom Metazoa; phylum Annelida; class Polychaeta; order Phyllodocida; family Sigalionidae; genus Sthenelais; species Sthenelais limicola. The sequence goes on along the minus strand of OW804095.1, from coordinate 53,233,428 downwards.
CTTCAAAGTGCTGCATACATCAACCCAAGTCGGATACATAACTAATCCTAGAATTCCTCTTTCTTTCCCTCTCCTACTCCCTCTTTTTCTCATCCTCCCCCATCCACCCCTATCTCTCTACCTTTCTCTGTGATTATTGTCAGTATACTATGGATTTTGTCAATCAAAATGGACCCCTTCAATCAATCAAACCCCTTCAATGAATGTCACTGTGAAAGTTTGATTTTCATGCATGAAGTAGAAAGACGTGCAAAGGAAGAGATCTTTTTGTCAATATTGTTTGGGCTAATTTGAGCGGCAGCAAATCAGAAACTTCACTGAGGCGTGCTACTCCCATAACAATCAATTTTGGTAGATTTTAACCAATCAGAAAGTCAATTGGCTGCTAATTGCCCATATATGTATGTCAATACCCCATGTCTGACGGAATGAGCAAGTCAATTAAAATTCCACGCTTTGAATTTTCAACGGCCGCTTTATGTACCTCATGGAGTTAATATCCACAAAACAAAGGTAGTAACCCTTGCATCTTTCAGATTTACGGCTCAAAGATATTCCAAAAAGATTAGAACACACTTATAGCCCCGCCCTTATGCATTGTTTTTTTCTATGAACTTGGCCTTACGGCCGCGGTCATATATTTAGAAAAACAACAATGCATGTGGGCGGGGCTTACGTTGCGTTCTAATCCTTAAACAAGTCCACGAGTGTGATTGCCCCAAAATCAACGTACCAGATAAAAACCACAATTCATTTATTCTTAAACTTTTATTCAGCACAAACTTGCTGATAATAGCATGCACTGTTTAGCACAAACTTGCTGATAATAGCACTGTTCTCAGTCGAGATGACAAAGAAGTCAAAGGAAGAAATCCCATCCCTAAATTAAAAATATCATATCACCAGATTACCAAGTACATGTATAACTATATAGATACTAGACATTCCGCAAGTAATACATCCTGTGTACAGTAACTCTTAGCAAAATGAAACAAGCTTTTTCATAAACACAAGGATCGAGTATGTGATGTTTACAACTAAATAATAGAAAATATCCATCCTCAGCACAAGCTAATGCCCAGTCACAACAATTGATCAGCGGGCTTTACCAAATCGTTATTCATCATAAACAAACCCACACAGTGAGAGCCAGAACCGTGATTTCGCGGCTCTGACGGGCCGATTATGTAATACCATTCGGCGAATGTATATTATGTATAACAGGCCATTACAGCACCACGACCGAGTGCACTGTCACACCTAACCAACACCATATGTTTCACCATTGAGGCATCCCTCTCTCTCTTCTCTCCCTCTCTTAATACCTAGCCTCTCTCCTCTCACAGTCACACCATAAATACAAAGCTTTAATATCTTTCCTCATAGTCGTCACACATTGATGAAATAAAGATGAGAATAGTTCTTATGGCCAGGAGAATACTTCCAAAATGATTTAGTTAGTATATTTTACAATTTAAAAAAAAGTTTAAAGATGAGTGGACCACCTGCTGACTGATACTGACACCACTTGCAGATGGGTATTAATTGATATATATTTATGTTAGGGATTAGAGTCAAGGAACACTTCGCCATACCGATATGCCTGTGCGGATGGAGCTAAGACTGCACATATATTATGCACTGTGCTTTAATTACTCTCACCTTTGGTAATTCCAGTGCATGTCTGGAGAACATGGCACTAATAATGAGCATTTTGACACTATAATTCTTCATCTAAACATAAACACTTGGTTGCGCCAGACAATATAATAATATTATTTGACTGCAATTAACTGCACGTTGATTGATCTGGCTTCTCCATTAGATCTGGCCTCACCTTTTGTCTAAAATATCTACGGTTCATTTGGCAACTGGGTCATCTTCGGGCCTCGCATCTGTTAATGTATTATCGATCGAAGCGCACGCTCCCTGGTAGTCATAGAAATTAATTGCTTATGGCTTGTACCTATTGGTTCCCTCATTGATATCTAAGTATTAAACGTACCATTGGTAATTAAGAAGATATAAAAGGATTCCAAACTTCAGGTAAACATAGACGCGGTAAATCTACACAAAATGTCTGGTATTTATTGATAACCATTCATGGCTATATAATTGCATACATTGGGCATATTTCCAATTTATTTTTAAGACATCGACCGCAAGACGACGGCGACATATAGCTTTAGATTAAACATACTAACTGCAATCAAATAAATTCGGACAGTGTCATACATGTCAAGGCCAGCCCCAAAAGTATTATGAAATTCTCAGTTAAACTTAAGATATCATTATATCGATACTATATCATTGAAATAGAGCGTCTAAACCACCTTGGGGATAGTTATCAAATTATAAACATCAGTGAGAAAAGTTTATAATCTTTTACCTGACGAGATTGCCATCAGGATTATCAGCCATATCCCGAAAGGCTGAATCACTTTTGCACCGTGGCTCATTTCGCTTGACATTTCACCTCCGAATCGAGAATTAGAGCTCTATTGTTCTTTTGTAGGCAGTTAATCCATAAAGCTAAAATCAAATATCCACTTGGTACGGACTCCGCACAGGTAATCATAATATTTCACACTCATCACCAGAGATATCTATAATTCTGGAGGTATTTACATGTACTGTCGGTTAATATTCCAGGCTGCCGTCTTCAAAATCCTAGACTATCGAATAATATTGGCCGGAGGAATGTAAGCCAGAACAGGCGCTCATTGCACACGCAGGTCTCCCACCCTTTCCCCCACCGGGCGCGTTTGTTTACGGATAAGTAGCGGGGGGAGGGAGGGGGGGGGGGGTACTCTCACAAAATCTTATTCACTATGGGATATGCACCCCGAAATAAAAACACTATCTGGGAATCGAATGTATGTTATATATTGATGAGTATATTAGGTTGCTTCAGACGTGTTACCAATGGACAATGGAGGAACATTTTGAAAGGGATTTAGCTTCAATTTATATAGTAGTAAATCTACCCCTCCACTCTGCGGTCCCCACCTGCATGGCTGGCCTTTGTATATGTATGGCCTGTAACCTGCGTTTGGGTAACGGGCTGGGCAAGTCTGTGCAGGTAAATTTTCTTGTTTAACTTGCATGGTACGACGTACATTTGTTAGGTCCTTGACACACACGTTATTAGAGGGTTGAATTAGCCATATATAGACCAATTTACTGGCCGTTCTCTGATGTTGTTAAGCATTCATTACTATAGTTATAGTTATAACGTATATTTTATACAGTTATATAGATTTATTCCCAGGAGTTTCGCGCCGATTTCAGTTCGCGTACGCTTACAGGCAAGTGAGGTTATGTTGCCATTATATATATTGAATTTTTATTCAGATACAAAAGGTTTACAGAATGGGACTTGCCACTCAATTGTACTACGTATTTGTTCCAGTGAGCGCTTAACACTGAATTCTTTATTTTAGAGCAACACATCGATACATAGGAAATATTAGAAAAGATTTGTTTACCGTGGTTTGCAGAACGGAAATATGAAATGACATGACTAATGGACGTAGCACTGCTGATGTTACTAAAAATGTTATTGTGGTGACAGTGATTATTTTTCTGGCTGACAAGTGTTCGCTTGATGTGTGGAAAAGTACTTCGAATGTACTGATATATATGTGTAGTGAACCCGATTAATGATTAAGGATAGACGCGAGAATAATGAAAAAAGAAAAACTCTTTCTACAGATTTATTTACACAACCTGGCACGACAAACACAATAGTATTCCGCGGATGAGAGCGAGTCTTAATCCTAGGAGGAAATCGACTTTAATAGATAGGACCACTTGCTGTACTGTAAGAGCATCCATGCACCTAGATGTAGCTGCTTCCTCTGGCGGTGACCTTGGCTGGGAATTAATGCAAGTCCTGCTCCTCGTATCATTCTAGCGACACCCATGCCCTTATATATAATTACCTGCAGTTGATTTCGCACTTTTAATATTCTTTGAATTACACTCTTTATATACCGTATACATACCTGCACAACTGATCCGGCAGATTTCTAATTTTTAGGGTTAATGGACAGTTGTGTCAGTTATGTCCAGTCCTGTTCTTTTGTAATTCTTTATGCAAAATCAGGGAGTTATATATACTAAGATACCTCACTGGCAAGATTAAGGAAAAAGGTCCCAGATTACAGGAAGCCCGAATTAAGCCTCTATACATGATATAACCTGCCCAGCCACATAGTGGAAGGAGATAATATTATGTTATATCAACAAGAATAAATATTTATTCTCGAGTGTTGGTTATATCAACTGTTTAGAGGGTGAGAACTGTAACTTGTAGGGAGTGAGTGGTCCATTTCGTTTAGTCGACATTGTGTCTAACAAGAAGTTTAATGTTTTGAATTTTGGTGATCCAAACCGTATTCCTTAATTCATGTAGAAACTCCAGTCCAGTCTAGGCTCAGAGTCTGATTGAGTTTGAATATGATGACTCACAAACAGCAATTAGTTAATTAACCTTTGGGACTGTTCATTCTGTATACCTTGGTGGTGAGGTGGCGGTCACAAAAAATACTAGTTACTATCATTACGTAATTATTTTTATTTGCATATCAGGACGAACTTTTTAAAAACCCATTTTATGTTTATTAAATACTTAATATCTCAATCATTAAAAAAGGACAATGATCAACTCATAGATAATATTTTTCTCTAGTTTTCTCTAGTATTTGCTTTGTTCTCCGTTTTAGTTTTGCCTTGAGTTGTAGCTTCTAAATTCTCAATGCAGATGGCATTACGCATCCCAGAAGTTCGTCTGTAGGTCCTTGCTGAAAATTTCATAATCACGGTTTCTCTCGATTGCGCGTGCATGGTTGATTCCTTTTATCTTATAAAGAGAGATGAAGTTTACGATGACCGCGGGCGTTCGTTTTTTAAAGTGAGTGAATAACTGAGGCTGTTTTGAAAAAAAGGAGAGATTTATTAAACTTCTTGCACCTTCCCTCCACACATAATACAAAAAACATACGTTTTAGCGCTCAACCCCTTCCACTCAACTCTTATTCACTGTTATTTTTATTCCCAATCATAACGGGTAGAGACTGAGTTACACCATGATTACCCTACCCCACGGAGCTCAATTGTGCTGTGTCATAAGTGGTAAATTTATGAGCCTCAGTGAGACAAAATCGTCGAAAAAATATCTATTTGAAAAGAAATGTGCTGTGAAAGAAGAGAATGGTTGAAACTGGGGTTCTAAATTAATCACAAGACGAGCAATACAGAATATATGATCATTGGAACGGTGACTTTTATTCAGTAATTATTAACTATCACTTCCATTTTCCCGTTCAGTTCTGAGCACCATTTCACTGACAAATCGCACAGCGTGTTCCATAACGTCATTCTTCTGTGAAGTCACGAGACTGTCAAATGACATGACGCCATATTTGTGTGACGTGGCCACAATGCGCACAGCACTGGGTAATGTTCCCCAGTAAGCAAAGTTTTTACCGACCAGTATAAGAAACCGCAATGTGTCAAAAAATGACTCTATACATTCGTAACATCATAAGCACCATCTTGAAATCAAACAATCTTGGAACAATCATAGATTATTAACCGGAAGTAAATGAAACATCTCAAACTTCATCAAATATTACAATAATCACGACAATAAAAAACATGAGACCTTGTGTAGTAACATTACTCAAAGCTTACACTACAAAAAAATGGCAGTATTCGTAGCTGTGTTGCCTTTCATAATCACAAAAGTTTAAAGTCACTCTATCATATCTACATGCCATCCCACAAAGGGAACACTATTTCAGTACCTAACTATCCCAGTACTCAATAGTCATTGCATCGTCATCATCTGGTTTGGATAATAGTTTTAGTACATAATAGTGTTCTGATTGTGGGCCTCTACGGAGCGCACATCTCCCATCCATTTCCATGCAAACAGGTTAGCTATACCTGTCTCTTGCGGGGATACTAACATATTTTCGGGGACTTTCAGAGGTATGAGAAGGCCCCCGGTAACTTACAGTGTGCTTTAAGCCCATCGTTCCATATCCATGCAACGTTTTTATTATATTTATTTTCATTGTTATTCAAAATTAAACAATTCCACTATCTCAAATTTCGCAGATTCTTCGCTCCTCCATCTATTTCAAATGGTTCATTAGGGTGGTCGATTAAAGTTAAAATCTCTCCATAAAATAATGCATCCAATACACCTATACACCGCTTTTACTCCGCTTAAATACAAACATGATATTCTGAAGGTCATCCATGGTTGAAGATGTCCTACGTTTTGTGCTTCATTTGATTTGATTTCGTCTGACGACACAACTCCAGAATTATGATCGTTGGTTGAAAGACACAATTGGCGATAGTTCAGTCTCCCGTGGGAGAGCTTTTGTTGCGTTTGCAGTTTGATTGATTATTGATATATAAAAAAATACGTCACCAGAGCATCCTTCAAGAATGATCAGCATTGGAATGACCAGGTAACACTGAGTATCTGCTGTTGAAATGACACACATATCATGCATTTGTCCAATCATGTTAATGTGTGTCAGTCCAAACATAGATTCATTTCTGTAAGCGTTACTTTTTGTGCATAAGATATGGACTAGGATGAACAGACTTAGACTCGAATATAGCACACTGTGTCTTAGATATCAGAAAATCTTTGTTCTACGATTAGAAGAAAAATGTGAATGACAAGTGAGAAACGGTAATGGCGCACTTTGATGATGTCAGTAGGCTGCTTCTGATGACGAAATAGCACCGGAGGCCTCTCATTTCCTTCCTCCACATCACAAGAGCTCCGGCAGGGCAGTATGAGCACAGAAACAGATAATGCAGTCTTTGTGGTTCTTAGAATGACATTATATTAATTTAAAAGGTAGAATACCCTATGAAAAACAGACCGGACCTATCTCCAGCCCGAATTCTTGATTTTCGCCAATGTCGTATGGGGCGATATCTACAACAGGCAGTCGCCGTGTTTTCTCTGTCTTGAATTCAAATACTGTTCTGGCCCATTTATCTTGTTTGTACTGCAACAAAAAGACAATTATTAGTCAAGAACATAGAAACAAAACACCCAGTTAAGGTTTCATGCAGGCACTACAATGCACACTACAATATATACACACTACATACACATCTCAAATTGACGATGGCAATGAAAACCCATTAATAGCCCACTGTATAATAGTCTAAATTTCTAAGTTGTCAAAAGCCTCTTTCTTTCGAAGTATACAATGCTCTGCATCTTTAAACTTTAATTTGAAAGATATTTTTGTTTTCTCAGCTATTTATAGCTGAGAAAACAAATGAGTCACTATGAAATGTGCCAATCACTGATACTGCATCTACATCTTGATAACTTGGTTAACTGTCTGTGAGGTGTTTAAGCTTAGATGTGACATCAGGCGTGGATGCCATATCTAATCCTTTCAATCAGTGATAGATTTCACACCTAGATGTTATTGAAGGCTGATTGACAGCCTTTCTAGGTTTAGCCAAGGGAGTTGATTGGCTGTTAGTTAGATGCTTCTCCAACCATGATAGGTCTGCCCTCCCACCTCCCACACCATCCCTCTGCCCACCACCCTCCTCACCTGCCTCAGGTGCTCAAATGGACACTGCCAAACACATTTTCTAAATTTTAAAAGTAAGTTACCAACTATTTAGCCTAGCCTAGCCTATCTTACTACTTTTTATACGACCAACTCTTTTCTTTCCGACCAACTTTTTTTTTTACGACCAATTTTTTTACGACCATTTTTTCCCCCGACCAACTTTTTTTAACGACAATTTTTTTCCGACCAACTATTTTTTAACAACAATTTTTTTCTAGACAACTTTTTACGACAAACTTTTTTTACAACAAACTTTTTTTTACCAACTTTTTTTAATGACAATTTTTTTTACGACCAACTATTTTTTAACAATTTTTTTTCGACCCACTTTTTACGACAAACTTTTTTAACGACAAACTTTTTTTACTTTTTTAATTTTTTACGACCAATTATTTTTTAACAACCAACTTTTTTTTAACGACAAACTTTTTTTTAACGACAAACTTTTTTTTAACGACCAACTTTTTTTCAACGACAATTTTTTTCCTGACCAACTATTTTTCAACGATAATTTTTTTCCAACCAACTTTTTTTCCAACCAACTTTTTTTTACAGCCCTGGCTATTGCAGAGTTATTCATTATTGGTTACAGTTACTGAAGTGGAAATAAAAGTCAAGTGTATATAAACCCTAGTCTAGTTGACATTTGTATGTCTTTTGTGCCATATTAGATTTTACCTTCTGGTCTGTGAGGACTAGTGGAAACTCAGGAGGACTAGTGGATCTTATTTCTACGTAGGTATTTCCCTAAGTTTATCATTTTTCTCCCTTTCTCTACATGTTTCAGAGTTCATGATTTCAATGGTCCTCAGTGACTGGTCATAAATTCAATTCAATTCAATTCAAGAATTCTTTTTTGCAATAGATGTTGTTTACAATGAGGTGGTCTAGCATTCTAAATAGACAGGTGTCTAGGTAGGTCTTCTGCCTGACATCGGACATAAGTAATTGAGGCTGAGAAATCGTTTCCATTGGAAACGCCAGGTATATAAATTAAGTTGACACTAATTGTAATATTAAATAGATAAACCAAACTTAACTTGATAATTTCTTAACTTAGTACTTGTTGAATTAAAACTTTACCTGGCATTCATCCAGAGTTACGCTGTAGCGGAACTTAGCTGGTCTCTTTGCTACCAGTTCGACGTCATTATGTGAAGCGAACTTAACCGCCTTGCCAAAGGTTCTTTCTGTTTTATCGTAATAGGCAACAGAATTGCGGCAATGGTATGTGACATTCTGGTATGCATGTGTGCTGAGCAATTGCAGGAAGGTGAGTTGTACACTGTCAGCTTTGTAGGTGAACTGAAGAAGAACATACATAATTCAGATCAAGAAACATATTCAGATAACTTTTAGTTTTACACTGTCAACTTTGTAGGTGAACTGAAGAACATGAATAATACATTTCAAGAATTTCCAGAAAAATCTTCAGATAACTGCTCTATATCATCGTTTCCAACGCAAGCTGAATATCAATGTTAAATCTCTACCTGGTGGCCATTCTCCATCTCTTCTCCGAACCACACGTGCTGGGTAGGTCCCTTGTACCATGAGCCTCGGGGCACTTCGTTAGGTTTGGGAATAATGCATGTTCTATGACCCTGGATATCGCAGTATACTTCGATAGCATCGACGGTACTGCCAGCGTTGGGATCAATCCAATACATGCCATTTTCGAAGTCGGGGTGGGCCATGGCAAGGTCCTTGCACGTGCGCGCCGGCGCTTCCTTCTCCCCGCTAGGGTTCCGGTAGCTCTCTACAACTTCAGAGAGTCGCGCCAGGGCCTCGAAAGCATCCTCATCAGCCTGAAACAAAATCTTGTCATATGTGACTTTGATTTCTCATTAAGAACGGGAATTCAGTTTTGCTGCCTTCTTGGTTGTAGCTCTTCTTATAATTACACTCTTTAAACAGTTTGATTGAGAGATTATTCACCTGGGTTCCTAACAGGAAGACTTGCATGTCCTAAGACTCTTTTATTTCTTTTACAGCCAAGACATTTAATAAAGTTCTTGATTTATTAGAATAGTTTACTCATGTCTGAGTCAAGTAAGTGGACAAGGACATACCTTGAGGCTACCAGCATCACCACGTGTACCATCATTCTGCCATGGAGCAGGGCCTTTGGGTCGGCTGAAGTCAATTGGTGGACGCCAGGCAGGAGCATCTCCGGGTGGGCCTGGGGGACCGGGTGGACCTGGAGGTCCAGAAGGACCAGGACGACCATCATCTCCACTACCTCCGCGCATACCCTGAAATGAAATACGAGAATATTAGAATAGATGACGAAGATAGGGGATTCTATCTATATTATTTATAGAGTGTGGTACATGAGCTACATGTCTCCAGATACTGAGAGCGTCCTCACTCAAGTCTGAACGTTGTCAACATTTTAAAGTTAACAGTTTAATTAATATATATCATTTGGCTTTGATGGACATTTTACAGACCACAAGTTTTCAACCTAGAGTTGATTTATATCTTATATTTTATATATCTACAAAAGATATCACTTACAGGACCACCTGGTTGACCAGGCAAGCCGTCTTTTCCACTTGGTCCGACGGGACCACGCGTTCCAGGTTCTCCCTACAAGAAGTGGAAGTGAAGTTTGTACATTGGAATGATAGAAAGTATCAACCAATCAGTCGAGGACTATCGGACATTTGATTATAAATCTATAATAACAAAAATATTCTTATATATGATAACAAAAAAAAAATCCCTATATATGATAAAATCAATAGCACTATGTAGAATAAGCTCCAATGTTACTGACCCTGAATCCATCACCACCGGGTGGACCAGGTGGGCCAAGTTCACCTGGTTGTCCCTGTCAAATAAACATCACACAATATAAATGTATTATATGGATGTGGCTAATAGTGAGTAAGTTCGTGTATATCAAAAGATATGAAATAGAAAAAGAGTGATGTATAATAAAGCATTATTATATTTTGTATATAACATTAGCATCTTAGTCCATCGTTTAACTTACAGAGCTTCCAGGAAGACCCTGAAGACCAGGTAGACCAGTCCATCCTTTATCTCCTTTTCCACCTTTTCCACCTGCAGCTCCTTTCATTCCAGGGGCACCTCGGGCACCCTTCAATAAATGAAAATATTTCATTAGTGATCTGTTGGGTTTACAGCTACGTAAATTCAAGTTCTATGTGGCTATATATTATGTAATCAATAGGAGGGGCAAGGATATATGAATTCACCTCGTATTTAAGTATGCATCAAATGAAATCGACATACTACATCTGGTACACTTGGAGCATGTGGATACTGGTTGTATTTAACCACTAGATTAAATTGATGGAAAATAGATAAGCTCAATAGATATACCCAACAAAATGGGTGCTTTTATAAAAGTGGATGCATTGTCCAAAATTAGATCATGGCAATTCATTACTTACGCCAGCACCAGGTGCACCAGGTGCACCGGCAACACCTTGAAGACCACCTTCACCAGGGGGACCAGGAGCTCCACCTTGTCCTTGAGCACCTCCAGGACCACGAAGACCTTGAAGACCAGGCAAACCAGGGGGACCAGGGTTACCAGGGGAACCTCCTTGTCCTTTCTCTCCTCCTCTACCTTGAAGACCTGGGAGACCATCCTTTCCTGGGGAACCCTGAAGTGGAGTGATCAGATTTATTTATAATGTATATCTTCAGATACACATTAATGTATGACATTGTTCTTTTTGTAACCTGATAGCTATAATTTATCATAGTATTAATATATCCCATTGAGACAAGCATTTAGGTGAAATACTTACACCAGCACCAGTCTCTCCGGGCAAACCAGGGGGTCCTGGTGTACCTGGCAGACCTTGTGGGCCTCTCTCGCCTCTGTCACCACCAGCGCCTTGTCCTCCTGTTGCACCTGTAGGTCCTGTTGCTCCAGATGGTCCAGTTTCACCTCTCAAGCCTGGCAAACCAGGCAGGCCTCGCTCTCCTTGTCCTCCAGTGGCTCCTTGTGGGCCAGCATTACCTGGTGCTCCTCCTTCTCCGCGATCACCCTTGGCACCTCCTCTACCTTGTGGTCCAGTGGATCCAGCATCTCCAGGACGGCCAGATTTTCCTGGCTCACCACGTGCTCCCTGTAAACATTTGACACATGTGAAATTAACACATTTGACACATATATGTCTTCTATTCCAAGCTACACACAATCTTATAGCGCCACTTTACTTGAGTGTGTTGAAATCAGCAATCAAAAGAAGAATAACATTATGTAGTAGAAATTTAAAAATCACCTTAAGTCCTCCTGCGCCAGTTGCACCAGGGGATCCAGGGTTACCAGGTACACCAGGTGATCCTGGAGCGCCGGGACGTCCAGGGGCACCAGGTGAACCGGATCCTCCAGCTGGTCCAGCTTCTCCTCTACCTCCTGACAAACCACGTAGACCTTGTGGACCAGGGGCTCCACGTGCACCACCTTCACCGGGTCCTCCAGGTGGTCCAGGCAAACCCTGAAATATTGTTCACAGTAATTGTTATCTAATTGATAAATAATGAATAATAATGAAATAATTATGCATAAATATCCATGGCAGTTTACACAAGTAATCCTGGTTGTGAAATTTCTAATTTCTGCATATATAATTAATAAAATCAAACATTATAATCCAATGTGTCATGTAAATAATGATTTTTTCACTTACTCTCTCTCCTGGCAGGCCGATGTCTCCCTTTCCTCCGCTTGGTCCTTGTGCACCCTGAAAAAAGACAATTCTCAATATTTTGTCTCTTTCACACACATTATACAGATTCCTTGAAATTATTGCTTCATGTTATAAACTACAAGAATTTCACAATGAGACATCTATAACATAATGTACACTCTACATCAGATTTATTACATGGAGCTGAAATGCTGTTGTTTAGGATTATGCTCTGTGTTATTTCTAGCCCTCATATTGATATTTAATTCTATTTCATCTTAATAAAGATTTCAGAATGTTCTCTCCATTTGTTGGCATGTATTGAAAAGCCTGACAATGTTAGAAGTGCCTTACCAATTGTATTTTGAAGAGATATATTATAGAATTCCATGATAATAGTAGTTCTTACTAAAAGCAAATTATGGTGCTTACACTTTGTCCAGGAAGACCTGGATTACCGGGTGAGCCAGGAGCTCCACGATCTCCTTGAAGTCCACCAGATCCTTGCTCTCCTCTCGGTCCAGGGTCTCCTCTATCTCCTTTTGGTGCAGCCAAGCCCATTGGTCCGGGTAGACCAGGAGTACCACCTACTCCCTTAAAAACATAAATATACAATTATTAATATATTTTCCAACTCTTCTAAAATTTAAGCCATATAAAAAATGTCTATCCTTAATCTAATGTTACAGAACTTGTGATATATTCTTGACTATAGACATGTACATTGGAGCGTGAAAGGCCTTTAAATTACTAATTGATCTTACAGGTTCTCCACGTTCTCCTCCTGCTCCTGCCTTTCCTTTTTGTCCGCCATCTCCCTTGTCTCCCTTAGCTCCTCCAGCTCCGGGAGCTCCACGCTCACCAGGCAAACCCTGGAAAGATTCAGATGCATTATGATCCACATTTTTTAGTAAAAATATCATTCTAAAATATTATATTTGCCTTATTCATAAGACACATGATACAAAGGTATAGTAAAGGCTACTTACAATCATACCCTGAGGTCCAGATGCACCACCTTCTCCCTTCAGACCAGGAAGACCGCCTTCACCATGGTCTCCAGCAGGACCACTGGCTCCTCTCTCACCAGGCAAACCACGGGGGCCAATTTGTCCACGCTCACCAGGTGCACCACGTTCTCCCTTTTAACAGAGTGAAGTTTGCTTACTTAGATAACTTTGAAATCGATTGTATGAAATTCAACAGATATAATATCCATATATGGCTATTTTATTATGAAATTCAACAGATACAATATCCAGATGTGGCTCTTTTATTATTTGCTTGATATAAAAGCACAACACAGTTAAAATAATCCATTTACCCCAGCTCCGGGTGGACCAGTCTTTCCTCCCTCACCAGGCGCTCCACCTTCACCAGGCTTTCCAGGTTCTCCAGGTACACCAGGGGCACCAGGAAGACCCTGTTAAAATGGTAAAAGAATCAAATCACCACACATTTTAGCACTTTATTAATTATTCTTCATGACAGGGATGTCAATATCACATTCATATCCTTACCATTGAGTATAGTTAAATATCTATTTACAGCTATGTTACATATAAAATATCGTTTAATATCAAATCATCAGTTTCTTATTTGACTTGGTATTGATCTCATATCTTCAAGGTCACTCACTGGGAATCCTTGCTCTCCTCTTCCTCCAGTTGGTCCACGTGCACCGCCTTCGCCCTAAATGGATAAATAGACACTTGACTTATATGCTTCACTTAAGTTGTCTCATAAGTAAGTTTAAATGATGGAATACTTGTGACCATAATGATTTCTTATTTATTGATGGACTTATTGACAACTAGTAGACAATGTGCTTACTGGTACGCCAGGTGGTCCAGGGTTGCCAGTGCCTCCTTGTTTTCCTTGATGACCTGGTGGACCAGGTGGACCTTGAGCTCCGCCTGCTCCATCTTTACCGGCTGATCCCTATAAAAATAGATATATCATAGTAGGAGTTATCGTTTTTATGCAGATCTCAGATGGCAGATATTTCTCTCATTTAGATGGATACATGGTACACATATAGATGATCACCGATCTGAATACAAACTATCATGTCGCTGCAATTTGCAAACAGTGCATTTAATCTGTTCTACTAGGTCAGCATAGGAAGCATCAATGTCATTGATTGATATTCTTCGCAGCATAGAATACGAAAGCAAATACAGAACAAACATAATAAAATCTTTTCTTACGGGGGATCCACCTCGACCTGGTGATCCTTGTAGACCGGGCAATCCTTGGATACCTTGTCCTCCTTGTTCTCCAGGGCGTCCGTCTTTTCCAGGGGGTCCCTTCATTGAAGAAACAAGAAGTTGAATATGGGCAAACCGCGTTTAAACAATGGTAATATTGATAAGTCTATATCATATGTAATGCCAATCTAAAATTAAAAATATCAAGTGACTTACGGCTTGACCCATCTTTCCTAGCTGTCCATCAGCTCCAGGGCGTCCAGGTAGACCCTAATAATAATAATAATGATGAATTCTTTATTTTGCAAAGACTACATGGTGCAAAAGTAGAGTAATTTGAAATTCAATCTTCCAGCCACTAATGGGAAGGAGAAAACAGATAATTTTGAGTTAGTTATAATTGTATTACTAATAAATCAAACATACTCTCATGCCAGGAAGACCCTGGGCTCCGGGACGTCCTTGATCTCCTCCAGCACCTTTCTCTCCAGGTTCACCAGGTGGACCTCTCTCGCCGCCAAGACCACGGGGACCAGATGGACCATCAGCTCCGGGGGCTCCACGTCCTCCGGGGGCACCCTGTATATGGTAAAAATTTGATTTGGTTTTTTATTTTCCATAAGCATCACATTATAACAATGTTATTCTCAGCTTAAGTTGAAGAACAAAAGTAATAGATCTCTATCAGAACTTATAATTGTTAATTAATTTACCCATAAATGTATTCTTATAAAACTAAATAAACAAAAATTGTTTTATTATTCAACATTGACTAACTTTAATTTTCTGTAGCCCTCATCTTCGAATTTCAGTTCAGAATTCCGTAGGTAGGTTTTTCTTTGTTATGAATGTAGTTCTATTTACCTGAGAGTCAATTTCTAATGTAAGTTAAGTTCCAATAGTCAAAATGTTCATGTCAAATTGTTGCTGCCTTACGTACCCTTTCTCCACCAGCACCAGGAGGTCCAGGAGGACCAGGTGAACCACGGCCACCACGTTTTCCCGGTTCACCTCCAAGTCCAGGTTCTCCACGCTCTCCTCCAGCTCCTGTAGATCCCTTAGGTCCAGGTTCACCACCTGCACCTTGTGCGCCAGGAGATCCCTATAATAGATTCATCAGCACAATATATTATTCAATGGAGCTAATTGTTGGTTCAATTGTTTCCTTTATTTCACAAAAAAACATGCTCATAACTGACATTACATTGTTGGCCTAGCTCAAGCTCTTTTTGTTGTTATTTTAAAGAGCATAATGAACAAAACTATGTGAATATCTAACATGGTGTATAAGAACTACCAAAGACACGTTATGACTTTAACTGTATACATCAGCGTATGTGAGTGGTACCGCTGGATGGATGTCTCGAAATTAATATGAAAGGTATTTTTCTCAACACTAAAATAATCGAATTGGCAATATAGAAGACAACACAGGTAAAAATAAAAAGGAAAGCGTGCATTTAAAAACTTGGGATAGCATCATTAATACGACTAATGGGACTAAAAACTCTGGTACATAATTCAATCTAACAATGGCGTTAATGTGCTAGGGCATTTTTGAGGCATTATTGAATAAAGTGCGATGATAAATACTTGATGTCAGAACAGAAGTATTTATCGCTGTGTTTCAATCGTGGGTAACATGGATATCTACCACCTATGGGATGTAATTATTTAAATCAGCTACCGAGTCTTAAGGACAGTGATCAAACAGTATTGTGTTATACGCATAGGAATTGGAATTTTAGCAGAAGTTTAATATTTGATCACTCCCCTAAGGTATGATTACCTGTAAAGTAAATATATGAAGCCTGCAATATTGATATAGACAGAACTAAGAATAACATGTCTCAGAAATAAAAAATTGCTCCATAATTTAAAAAAAAGAATAATTGAATGATTTCGTTGAAATTTATTGTCAAAAGTTTGGTTCCAATAAATAATGTTCTATATACACTCGGATTAGTACCAACATCTGTTTTTGTATTCATTTAAAGCCAATATAATATCTAATAAATACAAAAAGACGTACTATCCATCATGGATGTTACTTCTATCATTTTAATTACACAAACATTTTCTTTCGAAATTAAATTTGTAGTTCTTTGTCTATATCGTCATTAGTACACCTAGTATGTGGTAAAAGGCGTGAGGATGTTTGTCACCGTGGGGACATTAGGTTGCAGGGGATAGGTGCAGCAAATAATGTTCCAGTTCGACCTACCCTTGCACCCTTAGCACCATTTGGACCAGTGGCACCTCCCAAACCGGGAGGTCCTCTTGGACCGGGGAATCCTGGAGATCCTGCATTACCTGGGGATCCCTATAAGAAAGATACACTGCGATTGAAAATACATATTTTAAAATCAAAATAACAAGAAATAATACATACGCTGGGACCTGGACGACCGGGTCTTCCAATTTCTCCAGATGGACCTGCTAGACCCTGTAGTCCTGGAAATCCTGGTGGTCCAGGTTGACCTGGTTGACCCTGATTATCAAATCCAGTTTGCTTAAATAAGCTCAAAAATACAAGTACGGGTCTATCCTTTATTCAAGAAATTTACTTGCTATCTACTGAAACTCCTTGCTATCTTATCAAAGTATTCCATTGAGAGCAGCTGTTTTTATATTTCAATTAAAATAATTTAATTAATTTCTGTTTCTTATGCAATTCCTTACGCCTTCTCCTTTCTCTCCTGCTCCACCTGGGACTCCGGGGTTTCCCTGAAAAAACAATGATTAGAAATGTTAGGGAAGAAAATAGGAAAATCTATAAATTGTAACGCTTTCAAATGAAAAATGAGGACATGCATATAGATATATAGAATGAATGAGTTTGGTCACACGAGTCGCAACGCGAGTGTTATTCCCCCTCCCTTGTTGCTTAACCTTTATTTATCAAGTATTGGTATCGTCATGTAGGTGGAGCTAATATATGATGAGCATAACAAAAATCCCATCCATATTAGAAACTTCTTGTAGGTACTTACGGGACGACCTGGTTCGCCGGGGACTCCTGGTTTACCTGGAATGCCTGGAGATCCTTGTTTTCCACCAGCTCCTTTTTGGCCTCCAGCTCCGCGATCACCCTATGAGTTTTAAACAGAATATATATTGAAATATACAACGTATTGATTAAAACATGTTTTCCTTACAATTGGTCTGTGAAAAGTATAAGTAGTGACAAACAAGCTGAATAACTCCCCAATACCGTGTACATGTATACATTTTATGTAACCTTCGTTATGTCAGAATGTTACCCATGAAAGGTGTAGCCCACAACCTTCTCACTCATCAACTCAATAATATATCACCTTTGCTCCTCCAAGACCAGGGAATCCAGGGGGTCCAGCTGCGCCCATTCCTCCTGGTGGACCAGGGGATCCTTGAGCTCCATCTACACCACGAAGACCTCCTGCACCTGGTTTGCCATCCCTTCCTCTCTCTCCGGGCATACCGCGTGCGCCCTAAGAAAATATATACAACGGCATTACAGTATTGCCATGGTAACAGCAGGGCATATGGAGAATGAATTTGATCTAAAGATAGGAAAATACGTCTTTAAATTATATTCGCCTTACAGAAAGCTTATAAACTCCATTTCTTTCGAGATAGATTTGGAAACAGAGACACGTATAAACGATCAAATTATTTGTGGAGTATCAATAGTATATCATTATAATTATATGAAAAGGTCATTTATACGAAAAGAGATAACATATATTATAAATATATATGCAAGTATCTATGGTATACTCAAAGCAAATCAAACAAACATTTTCTAAGACATGCGAGCCTAGAAATGGAAGACAGTAGATTGAGAAGGATAAAGAGTAAGAAAGAGAAATGACATCAAGCATTGAGAATAAACATTCAATGAGAATTTGACATATTTCTATACTAGACGCACTACCTCAGACCTCTATTCCAATATGATCTTACTCGACAAATGAAAAACAGAGCATGGACGAACAAACATTGAACACTGAAAGGCTGACAATGGAAGCTGATGCTATACATATGGTTTTGTATACGTAAAACATAGACTACATAGAAATCCTTGGTTCCAAGTGTCCGCGAAAAGTGCTTTCGTTAACAAAATAACGAACGCATAATAAATTAAACATATCAAAGTCTATGGTATAAATATACACGTATATGTTGCAGTAAGAAACCGCAACGGATTGGATACATCGTTTGTGTTTTACCATTCTATTTCAGAAATTGAATTGATGTTTTATTCTAATATGTATTCATGACGGAAGTCTGAGGCAGGATACATTGCTTCAAGGAGTGGGTGAGGGAGAGTTGGTACTGAGGATAGGGCTTTGGTTTTCTATCGGGTCAGGATAAACTTAGGGAAAGTCATGTTCCTCAGTCTAAATTTCTAATTGGCAAGTCACCACAATCTAAAATGTCTCCATGTGAAACACCACGGGCAGTCCAAAAGTTCCTCTCAAGAAAAAATATCAAAGTTTCACTCAAAATTAGGTTTGATATAACCATTACAGGACAGTATATTCTGTCTCATGAATTATAAAAAGTTATCTGTGTCTGATTACTACTGACAAGGTGTATGTACCCACAATGGTCTAATTTTCCCTTATTATCTGGAATTGACAGCTATAGGACCATATCCTCTTTTGTTAGCATCACCTTGCTCAAGCTGTCCTTACTTTTAAAAAAACGTATCCCACCACGTCTCCATCCTTGTTTATCTTAGTAGCAAATAATTAAGGATACGTACTGCATCCATTAAAGAGATGCAAAGCGCTTTCCTCCTTGCAATCTCTCAAGGCAGATTTCAAGACAGTTTGAATAAATTCGCAAGGGAAAAATTGGTGGATATGGCCTAGGAATTGTTTGTCTTTCTTTCATTTAGCCCATCTGTGTCCAACTCACATGAAGATGTTATGTGTGAACTTGGCCACCATAACTCACCGGTGGGCCAATCTGCCCGGGAGCACCTGCTTTACCCTCCTCACCAGGTTCTCCCTGCTTACCCTGATCTCCTTTCATACCGGGTCTTCCTGAATAGCCCTGGAAGCCAGAGTAGAGACACGACGAACGGTTAACCAAGGATCACATATCTTATTTCTACAAGACTCACCATACGACCAGGCAGTCCCTGTAGTCCTGAGGGCCCCTGGTCACCACGGAGTCCGTGTTTACCTTGATCGCCCTTTGATCCTGGTCGGCCCATGTAACCCTAACAGGATATTGATATGATCAACCATGAGAGAAAACTACAAGGCAATACTAGAAACTGTTCTTACCAATTATATGAAGTATTCCATCGTGCAAGCACAGAGTGCATGGAAATGTCGCCTGTGTCTAATATTAGACCGATGTGTTCTGAAAATGAATGAAAATCCATGCCAAGTTAGATGTAGGGTGTCACCATGATGTAGGGTGTTTTTACTCACCTGAGGGCCTGTTGCACCTCCTGCACCTGTCTCACCACGACCGCCACGGTCACCCTTAGCACCTCCCTCTCCCTTTCCTCCTGGCCTGCCTGGATATCCCTAATAACAACCGGTCGAACTCATATCATTGTAAATATAAATGAGGGGGCCACTAATATCCATCCATTGGTGGCCCTGTTGTTAAAATAGTTACCTTAGGTCAGCACCAACTCATCAACAGGTTACGCGGTTAAAGGCGTATTAATCTTCTATATCTGAATCGCATCTAGGAAAGGTGGGTCCAATATTGCAAATTAATCAATGAATTAATGTTCAATTAATTATTGTAAATACAGGCAGTGGAACAACTATGAATCAAACACCACCTTCCGTTACCAAAGCAACAGAAGTGGCGTTGTCAGGCATTAGAACCAGCTGGGTTATGGTATAAAGTTATGTTAACGAAGTGTTGTTTCTATTAATACTCACTATGAAAAAGGAAAAGTATAAATTTCACTTCCGAATTGTCATATTAGTATAATTTGACTAATCGTTATTCCACTATAAAAGCACGCAACATTTAGGAAGCCTAATGAGGCATAACACCAACATCAGAGTGCTCGTATTGAAGGCACAACGCTGAGTGCATTAATTGATCAATGTGTTTGTAAGGGGCTAATCTGCAAAATTTGAAGCCATGTATGTATAAGTAAAAAGCTGGGAATCAATTGAAGTAACTTAGTAAGACAACGCCTCCATATATATATACATGTATGTGTGTGTGCAACAGGTTCTAACTCATTACTTCTGTTGGGGTGTTGAAATGAATTATAATACTTTTTTATTTTATCGGAGAACGAATTCTGAGGGTTTATTTTTCCAAAACTGCACAATCAGCTGGCAGTTCTGCATTGTTTCGTGCAGTAGGCGACAAATACGCTATAAACCTATTAAACTTCAACTGAGTGCAGATCTGTATCCAAAGACTAGCTCATCTCTAAAATGACTATGATATAAGTATTGCCGGTTTTTGTATGTGTTTTTAACAATTTCAGTGATTTTTGTGGAGGTTGCATTTTATACCATTCCAAATGCAATAGTTCCCATTTCTGTCAATTTTATATTAATTTTCATTAGGTTAAACAGTGTTGAGTGCCTGTATCCATTTTCCTTCAATTTGTAGTAGTTTGATATATGTATGTAAAAACATGTGTGTGTGGAAAGGTAGTACTTATTCAGCGACGATTTGGTGTAAAGGCTTAATAGGTAAATACTTCAAGTAGGAATAGTCGTGGCTTACATTAATCGATTTATACGATTCACAACCCCCTGGTTCAAGGCTCGAAGTAAAATGTAAAATATGTGAGATTGAAACGAAAAAATGAATATCAACAACTACAAATATATGTAATAAAAGCGACGTGAAACAGTGAGTGAATATCATTGTTGAATTCATGCCAAGCAAATATATCAAATGTGTAAGTCAGCAACGGATAATAAACATCTAGCTGATGAGCCCAAAGTGTCTCGACATGATCCAAAATTGAAAATACAGCAAAGGTATTTTGAAAAACGAATATCTACATAGACAGTAATAGCTTTATTGTCTAGATTATCGCTTCATGACATGATTGCTCTTTTGAAGTTTTGAGTCACTTTGGATGGGCATCGGCTAGGTCTACTGGATAAATATAATCTTGTGTTTTTTCAAACAAAAATCAGACATTGTTTATTGTTACAAATTCAAATTATAAGGCATAGCAATTATGGCAGATTGTGTTGATGGATGGATAGCTAAACATATCTAGCATGAGTATAATCTTCATAATCAATATCATTATTCAATCTATGTTTTCAATGAATATAAAGTTAGATTCTAAATGGTTTCCGTTTAAAGAAGTTCAAGATAGTCTATATATCATTAATTGAAACATTTCCACACGATGTAATAAAATCATAATAAAACTTGGTTTTGAAGAACCACTATTAAATTATCAGATTCAGTATTTCTCTAGAGTTTTAAAGATTCGGTGGGTACTATTGCCCCAATATGAGGATAAAAGTTTTGTGCGGCATACCTTATGACCCTTGGCTCCTGGTAGGCCTGGGATACCGGGTGGTCCTCTGGAGCCCTGTCACGGAATGGAACAGTGTTATGTTATACTATTGATATTTAATGTAGAAGAAAGGAGTAATCACGGCTGTCCACTCCAAGGTTTAAGATGTAAGTGCCCCTAGTAAGATGAAAGTGCCCCGTGCACCTAGCCTGGTAGTATAACATCTACATAAACAGGTGATAGGACTGTGGTATGGGCTCTCTCTATCATAATATAGAATGTAATGTAATGAAATTGAATTAAACTAAATATAAAAATAATATAAAAAAACTAAATTAAATCTAATATATATGACAATTATAGTACCACTCATGTAACAACAACGATGCCCAAAGAACCACTTAAATTTGAGAAAAGTATACATAGATTATAAATATAAATTAGTCTCATATGGTTTCTCTCTTGATGTAGATGTACTTACACCACCACCTGGGGGCCCTCTTGGTCCAACCTCTCCATCACGTCCGTCATCACCCTAAATACCAAAATCAAAAGATAACGCACTGGACAGCATTTTGACATTGTATTTCAAATAGATAAATATTGAAATAAACATGTTTTATTGGCATTTTTCTGCCGAGTATGTATCAAATACAATGATTGCATAATTACATGTGAGCGAAACTTACATCACGTCCTGGGCCACCTGGGGGACCGGGGGGACCTCTGCTACCGGGTGGACCCTAGAATTTCAAGCATTTCTCGTTTTAGAACCGTTATGTGACACACGGAATCATTAAAAGTGTGACAAAATTGAGCTTCTCATATGTACGCGTGTTTATGACTGAACTCACATGTTCGCCGCGTTCTCCTGCTTCACCTCGTCCACCGCCGAGACCTTGTGGGCCCTGAAAAAGAATATTTGGTTCATGAATTTCCATTTTAATGAAAAGAGGGGAAAACTACTTTCTTATCTCATATGAGATGATATTGAAGATTTTGAACAGCTAGGGGGGTCGTTATTGAGAATATACTCACTGGAGGTCCAGGGGGACCTGCGGGACCACGGGGACCCATTGGGCCGGGTTGAGCTTGTAGGAATGGCTGTGGGTATGCTGGACGAGCCTTCTCTGAATTCTGAACATTGGTCTGGTACGATTCCAAAAATGTGTCTGCAGCCTGCGAAAAAATACAGAATCATTAGCCTCTGAATGTCTATCATAGTTTATTTGCCGTATTACATTATATGTATTATATACAGTTAATGAGCCTATCATGGGACTAGACCTGAAAATCTGAGATTGCATTTGCAAAGTGTAAAATTGCACCTAGGCATAGACAAACGTTTTTATACTTACTTGTCCAGGGGGGCCTGGGGGTCCAGGTGTGCCGGGCACACCATTGTTACCATCGCCTCCGGGAGTACCCTGGAAGGTAGACAAGCACATTATAGAACGTATGAAATAAAGAGGGTTCTGTCTTTCATGTTGCATTTTAGTCGGATTGAATGAAGCTAAAGATATAACAGAATAGTTGAACAACTTCTTGGTTCGAGCTTGAAAGTCACGAAATGCATTGTAAAGGTACGATTCCACTGGTTCGCTTGTATCTGCGCTCATTGCTCGCTCTTGCTGCGTTTGTTTATAGTGTGCTCGTCATCCGCTCTTCATCCGCTAATATTTTTAGCGCAATACAAGCGCAGAGCGATTCTACCAGAATTCTACTGCTGCGCTTGTTTCCTATATGAATTCAATAACAAATGACTTTGTGCGCTCTTACTGCGCTCTTGGTCCGCTCGTTTAACAGGTAGAAAGAGCGTTGTGTCGCTGCGCTCAAATCAAACACGTCAGATATTAGCGCAACGTCCTGCGCTCTTCTCAAGAAGCGCACATAGCTTTTTTTAAAGAGCGTATAGAAAGCGCAGTTACCGATTCTATTAGACCGCTCTAGTGTCGCTCTAAGTTCGCTTGTTATGTGCTTGAGGAAATAAAAAGAGCAGGCCATGAGCGCACCAAAAGAGCGAGCCAGTGGAACCACAGCCTAAAACTTAGACCAATCAGCGTTGTTCATTTATACTTACTCTATTTCCTGAACCACCGGGAGGTCCGGGGGGTCCTGGTGGACCAGAAGGTCCCTGAAATGAAGATATATATAATCAAATACCAATTTACATTTTCTGCAGGATGGATGACTGTTTACTTTTTATGTTTGAACCCAATGACTCATAATAGGGATGTGTCATTGTTTACATAAGTGGGTATAGGCGCATAATATTCTCCGCATATATGCGTGCACATATATGTAGAAATATGTATATCCCCCTGCAATCTATGCTTTTTAGAAACATATCTTGGGTAGTCCGCGCCCCCATGGAATTCCGCGTTTCGAAGATTTATGAAAAGATCAGCTCTGTTTTTTTTATATTGTTGTATTATACAACTTGAATTGCACCTTAAAGAAAGTACAAGCTATCTGTACATTCCCCTTCATTATGAAGAATGGATTATATTTCTGAATGAAATGAAAATTAAGATATTCAATTCCGAAGTAGACCCCGCTAAGAAACAACTTAAAAGTTATTTTTACTTACCAAGACTCCCACCGTGTTTTCCCCTCGTAGCGCAGTTTCGACCTATCAAGATAAGATGTGTACAACATTAATTTACAATCAATACTAGGTATACTAACATACCAGTAATTAACATCAATATGCATAAGCACCTTCTGAATTTCACATTATCATAACATAATTGAAATGGAATACGAAAAGGATAGGTTAAACAAAAAAATGAAGACATACCTCGTCTTTTTCTGAAAAGAGATCAAAGAGAAAAATATAAATATGCGTATGAGTTATATTTTAATGTCGTGCAATTATGTCGAAAGTACCTGCCTCACAAACAGCTTTAAAAATACTTAATCTTTTTTTGGAATAGAGGCCCAACATGATGGTGGTATGTATGTCAGATAAGGCTAATAACGTATTAAGAGAACTTCACCCCGGTCGTTTCTACAAATACTTGCTAACAAGTTATAAGTTTATTAAGTTAATCAATCATTTAATGAACTATTTTTCTGTTTAACTTTATAATCAGTTTAAGTTAATGTATATATTGTGCGTTTCCAAAGGAAACAAATTCTATGGTCAACTATTTGTGCGCAATGGCTAGATTACGAATATCAGACGTACTGTAATCTGAAATGCCTCGAATGTCTGTATTAGAAGAACACAGGAGTGGAAGTAAAATTCAGTTTATTAACAACTAGGAAAGATGCACGCTCCCTGTTTACAAAGGCAGTTGGATAAACATGAAAGTACAATGCAAGGGAATTAGACATAAGACATCAAACAACATATCATAATCTAATAATACACAATTGTCTTCTTTGCAATTCCGAGCTTGTCTGTCTCCAAGACTTGAAACCCAGAAATCCCAAAGGGTGTAGTAGGTGTAGATCACTCAGATTCAGTCATGGGTGGTCCTCTCTAAATGGGTTCCTCTCAAAACCTATACAGTGGCCTTAAGTGGCAACTTGTCAATCAAACCAAGATAGCCAATAGAATACAACAAATGTCAACCAATAGGATGTCACACTGGCCTTCAGGGATTTACTGCAGAGATGGTAGAAGGTTGTCAATCAAGCAGTCCTTGCATAAGTGCAAAGTTAGTAGTGTTGGCGTGAATTACATCACACAGAGATGGGCATCCAAATATCCTCCCAGATAAGTGTCCACACTCCTCACACCAATCCTCAACCAACACCCCAAATGTATCACATGAACTTGCTACTCAGGATGATTGACAGAATGGTACCCAATTCACTAACATTTACGATTTTTTTAAAAAAAAAATACCATAGAATGTAAAAATATCTAAGCATGCAGGTGCATGTATGAGATAGAAACATATCGGGTGGGGTACGTGGCGTTTCCTACAGGGAAAAGGCACTATTCTCCGAATTTAACCTCTCGCGGGATTTTTCTGATGCTCTCTGTGAACCGTATGAGTGCACGGAATATGCAATTTAAGGCGGGATACCATAATTGTATGTATCGACCAGATTTGAAAAGCATTGTAACAGGCTATGAAGTGAAACTCTATATATATAGCTGCTATATGAGGAAACTATAGATGTATAGGAACCAAGTAATACTTAATAGGGATAAAGAATACATTGGATAATATACCATAAATGTATTATGGCATTCAAATAATATGTGCATACATCCCTCTTCCCATGACATTTAACTCCAGATATTCATTTTTTTCCCAATTTAAAGGGGATTCGTAAATTCACAATATTTCTGGCTTGAATTCCATCCGAGACAATCAGAAGCTTTTATTTCTTTCAGGTCCTGTCTTCTGTGTGAAACTAACCATGCGCATGAGAAGCAGTTCCGAAATGTTGTGTTTATACAGTTTGTAAACGTTTAAAGAACAATGGCTACTCCTGCTGCAAATATGATGATACAGTCCCCATCATGTGCCGAAGAACACATCGTCATGTGGACAGCAGGAAACCTTGGCCAAGTGAATCTGTTCAATGTGTTGGGAGGTAGATTTCATCGCATATAAAATGTCAGTATGTAAACTATGCAAATATGTCTCCCTCTCTATGAGAAAGTTACCGATAATCATAAATAATTGTATGAATATCAAACTGCTCATGCCCATTTAGATAATTTTGTTGTAGAGTGCGAAATAATAAGTTATTGTGAGTAATAAATGAAAGGGACATTTGTTTAAAGAAAGAAGGTCATATATGATATCATATCATATATGATAATTGGAACCTCAAGCTGCAAAACTGCAAATGGTAAACCTTTAAGATAGGTTCCAGGTTTGAGATTGGTTACTGGCCTATTTGGATGGTGTCGAGCATCTGTCAGAAATACATATGAGACATACCGTTTACGCCCCTGTAGGATAGGGTCTGGGTCTCGCCCTTCAAGAAGTCAAATAAATAATCAGCGGAACTGGAGGGTCCCGTGACATTAGTTTGACATGTGCACACGGTCATGGCTAGGTTCACATTGTAGGGCATCTGTCGTTACAGGCGCTTTCCAAGGGGAGTCACGCGCTATTTTCTGAACATATTTTTCACATTTTGGTGTTAATAATCTTTCCCAGCAAGTGTGGTATAGATGCCTTTGAACTCGGGTTTCCCTATAGGCATATCGACCTATATTTGGACCACACACGGTTTTCAAATCAGGAAATAAAGGCTAAGATTTGAGACTAGCGAAAATATTACTCGTCAGATATCAAGTAATATTCTAATCCAGAGCTACAAAGTTAATCTCATGATCTCTAAGGTTGGATCGAGTTCTCACCTTTTTTCCAGAAAAAACGTTATCATAAACATGATAAACGATCTTCAGCTGCCACAAATATTAAGTGACACATTCAAGTTGGATTCAGAGATTTTTTATCCCAATTTTATGTTTAGCGATACTAGGTACTATCCCCACCCCCACCCCCTTCCACCCCATGAACGTTGTTCTACTCAAAGACATTTATAAGGTGTCTTTGATAGAAATATTGAGGTGTGGCCTGGTTCCTAACCATCGCTGGTACTATTAATATTCCACATGTTTTTAATTTAGATCTTGTAATTGCTATGTCGACTGAGAACACTGAATGAACAACTCAGGTTCTTGTACATTAAATCAAAGAGTGTAGATGCTGTTCTTTGATAAAATGTACAGAAACCTTTTCGTTTGCGAGACATGTGATTTATTCCAGGTCACGCCCTATCTAAAAATTTGACACGTTTACCGAGACAGGTTGATGTACATGTCGCACTGAATCTTGTCCCATTCAGTAGGTTTATAATAGTGAAGGGTTAACCGAGGCTATCCACTGAAAAAAACACATTTCTGGAAAATATCGTAATGCCAATGCGTGACATGTTATCTGTCATGGTAGTATGCAAGTTCGCCCACTTAAAGTTCTTATGTTTTCCCCATTTAATAAGATCTCGATATAGTGATTATATTTCTGCTCGGAAACAAAATATCTATATCAACCATCAAGTGGTAGTTTATGGATTGTAATTATCTCGAGCAGATCTTCCTGATGTTTCTGACTTCGTTTATAAATACACTTATGAAAAACTACTCATGTACACCTATCTGTAGTATCCGCGCCTCCAGGGCCCCTACAAGTGTAATTGCTGGTCGCGCACCATGCCTGACGTGGCGTCTGGGGACTTAGTACCACTATGTTTCTCCAGGGGGCGACCCAAGCCAGAAACCAGCATTTTCAGTGGTGGATCATCTAGATCATCTCTACTACTGAGGATTAGGATTGTCAAATCTACTATCTCCATCGGACTGTTCCTGGATGTCACCGGCAGGTAAGTAAAACCAAAACCAGTCTAACCAGTCTTACTGGCTGCTCTTCTAGCCAAGTTCAACACCAGAGAGAGCAGCTACCAGTGGGGAAGTACTTGCAGTACACCAACTGCTCATTTCACTGGTCAATTAATTTTGGGGCAAGAACTTCCCCTTGTCAAAATTTTTCTGTATTTCAGAGCCTATTTTGTGGATAGAAGCATCACCCACAGTCCTACGGCAACAGGACATATCGTTAGACAGGCAGCAACCAAGTTCCTCAAAGGGATGAGTAACCACCTCAAGTGATGAGAAAACCACCTAGTGCCAGCACAAAGAGGCAACTAAAGCTGAGGAGGCTCGAAAAGCTGAGGAAACTTGAAAAGCTAAGGAGGCAAATAGAGTCGCGGAAGCTGCCCTTTGCACAATCCGCATTGTACAAAAGGTTAGGCCTATTGGACTGAAGAAGAAGAAACACCAGACTATCCGTGTTGCTGTGGTGTCTATCGAATTGGGCGACTCTTTGGCAGAATCTTTGTAGGGCCACTTGCTTGTTCCCTGACTAAATCAATTTTCCCTTTTCAAGAAATTTTCCCTCAGATTGCTAGTCAGCCCCCCCCCCCCCCCCATTACATGTAACAGAATACAAATAAATACCATCATTTATGCTTTCCCATCATCAAGCATATTGTTGGAACACTATATAGGTACTGAATCGTATCAGAAAAGAATGCATCTAAAACATTCTGCAGTGATTGGTTAGCCAGTCAGAGCTGGGAAACACACCACATGTCAAGTCAAGTGCCATCTGCTAAAGCCTAAACAAGCTAATGATCTACTTTTTCCCCAACCAGTAAAATCATCGGAAATATTTAGTCTACATCAGACCTAATGTTTCTCTTTCTTTAGGTGTTATCGTTATGAATTGAATGTGTTGGTTAAAAACAGAGAAAACCCATCAGCCATGAGGGATCTATATCTTTTAATAGTTTTGCCTATGGTACTCATAGGCATAGGCAACTTGCGAATACCAAATACAAGAATAGAGCATACAATGGTACTATCGCAAATTTGTAAGAACTCACCTGGACATTTGGGACAACATTGACCGACCTCTGCAACTGCATTCTCACAATGCACGTTTTCACATGTTAGAGTGTAGCAGGCAAATTCTCCATCCGTACATTTACATTCGAAGCAAGGGTCCCTAGTTCCATAAGGTAACCACGTCCGACTATGTTTAAATGTTTCTCCATTATATTTACAATCCTCTGAAAAATAAAAGTCAATAATTAGATTTACTCTAGGGTAAAAACAAAATATTAATAAAGGATGAATGACAAACATTGGGGGGTTGCTGGCTCACTGTTTGGTGCATAATTATACAGAAGCAGTGCACCAGCAGGCCCAGAATTATGTACAACATTTCATGCATTTTAATATGAATGTCCCCCAACATTTAACAGTTTAGAAACATTGGGGAAACATCACATTTTTAGTAGACCTAGTTAGAATTCCTAATGAAGACAAGAAAACCTAAAATTGCCTTGCCAAGATTCAATCAAATCACCAAATCACTGATTTACTAAGGTCCAAATTTATTCATGAAATGAATTAATTTAACCATGAAATTAATTAGCTTTCCCCGTGCACACTCCATTATATTGCATAACTCAATTAACATTAGTACACTGGTATTCATGTATACGTCATTAAACTCAAAAGGAACCTTGTGCATGTGACCTGCATGTGGCTTATTTGAGTTCAAGGGATTGACAACTCTTTGCGACATCAAAGATAAATCGCTCGTCACAAAGACAATAGATGGATAAAGAAAAAGGACGCCAAGATCGTTCTCGTCAAAGTTATTTAGATTACTCAACAATGAAGCCTGATCCCTTATTAAGTGGTTGAATAGAGAAATGGTCTGATGGTATAAAGTCATGTCATCTGCCCGTGGGTCACATTTATTCTTTTAAAAATTCTCCGAGACGCTTTTCCGAAGAAGTGATGATAGCCATTTATGGCGATGGATATAGAGAGAAAGTCTGGGTGAGGATGGAGACGATGCAAGATTGTTTCATTGTGTGGGTACCTGGCATCTATATATATATATATATATATATATATATATATATATATGTATGTATACAGAACCCAGACGTGCAAAATCGGAATTTAAAAAAACTAGACAGACTAGAAATCGTGAGTGGAAAGTGCCCACTAGTAACCTGATAGTTTTTCCTCTATAAAGCCGAAAGCATATTTTGGGTAAGATAATATTCGGCTAGGAATGGTTACTCTTCCATTGATTGCGCTCTGACAGACAATTTTAGACTCAATTTTGGACTCAACTATATATATGGGTCAGAAAATGTGCAATCGGCAGCGCAACGTATGTAGTTAATTCTGCAAAATTAGGATGAGAAATAAGAAATCTGAATATATTTGGTATTGCGCTGATTAGAAAGCAAATAAATGTTTTATTTTTTTTTTAACTGTATATTGAACCTCATTTTCTGTCTTTTGAGGTGGTTTGATAATATTGGTGAAAGCAAATTGTACATTTTTGACGCCTTATCCCATTAAAGATTTCAACCCAAACAAATCCATAGTTTTGCATTTTGTCTGGGTAAAATCAAATGACAGCTTTTCTTATAAAGTTGGAATAAAGAGCGCATTGTGTGTTCTGTCTAAAATTAATGGAAAAAGCCGCTCTAAACTTTTCTTCTACAGCAGATCACTCTAAATTCGATAGGGCAGGGCGGGGGTTCATATAGGAGTCTCTTTTTAGCCTCATAGTAACCAGAGAAGCAAGTGTTCAGTTTTAGAGACCCTTGTCTGATCATTGCTCCGGTTGCGCCTATAAAGACGAGGTATCTGTGAGGTGTAGAAGAAGCTGAAGGGACAGCTAGTTCCATATATACTAGCACTATAATATACTCCTCGGGAGTCGGATTTGTGGCGGGATTGGAGACCTTCAGCAAGGTTTATTCAGAGTAGGCTAATTTACTCAAATGAAAATGGCGATCTATGTATTATCAGATTGGTTTTTTAAAAAAATTCTGATACAATTCTGATTCTGAGAAAAATAATAAATTATGGGTAGGATTTCTCTTTTAAAAAAACCAGAAAAATAATAAAAGAAGATAACCTCGGTCATGTTGGTGTCATTGTTATGATCATGAGCAAGAAGATCTGAACAGTCTGTGAGGGGGAAATAAAAATAAATCTTCTTTATCAAGAAATAAATATTCGAACAGCATCCTGACACACATATTATATGCGACATCTGGCTGTGAGAGGAACAACCACTATAGATGCTCATCCCACAGAACATAAAACTAATAGAAAGGAAGATATACGTCCTTCCCAAGTCGTATTCTAAAATTAAAAAGTGATATTTATGATTATCTCTTTCCCTAACCAAACTTCCCAACTCACCAATTAAGTCATATACTTGTCAGAACCTGATCGTAAACCTGATCATATGTCTGTAAATCTGGTAAAGAGACTGTATACAACACAGATATTTTTCTCGCTCAATTCAACATCTGTTCTTCGAAGTATTCAGTCAGTCTCAAGCTCTGTTGGTGATGGTAGTGAAGTACGGTTTGTGCGTTTTCAAGGTAACATCATCTGGCGATGGCAGAGCGTACGTACGCTCTGGACCAAAACCCAATACCTTGCCACAATGCCATGGGTTTTGACTGAAGTGGGTCACACTGGTGCTGACCTTCCACCCACCCAATCAGATAGTCAGGGTTGAATTCTGTACCATCTATTTTTATTTTCCCAGCTTGCCTGTACTAAAGTATAAACGCCTGTATGAATCATATGTAAGGGCACTATAAGCACACTAATAAAGTGGCAGCTTAGGCCAAAAAAAAAATAGGTGTGTTTCCGATTTATCTGGCTGAAAACTAGGTAGGGGGGGGTGGTAACTTTTTTTTTTTTGTTAATTTTTTTTGTTTGGAAACCACCTCCCAGGAACTGAAAAAAATGTCTTTTTCATAACAATAGTTGTTTTGAACATGGAAAATGTGCTTTTTGGCAGTTTTGGGTTAGGAAAACCCGTTTTCCTGCTTTTATAAGCTTTTTTTGTCAAAAAATCAAAAAAAAGTAAGATATGATGGGGAAAAAATCAGGTATGGTGAAAAAACTTTTAGGTAGGGTAAGGTTTTTCTAGGTAGGGGGGGTAAATCGGAAACACACCTATTTTTTTTTTTGGCCTTATCACTGGGCTTAGCACTAGCTACGAGTATAGAATGTACGCTATACTCGTTGGCAGTATTAAAAAGATGTCATTTCATACACCCACCAAAAGACATTGTAATATATGCATGGCTGGGCGTATGTAATAGTAATACACTTGTAACTAGAGGTTGGGGTAATACTAGTAAAAGAACAAGCTGATGGTTTTACAAACGATGATGATGGAATTTACAGCTGGTGTGCCTTACATGTTCCGATAACAGCCCCACTGGCAGAACGCTTTAGGAGAGCCATGTAGTACACAGCACTGGGAAGAAACACTACATCCCCCCCCC
Source organism: Sthenelais limicola (assembly GCA_942159475.1). Taxonomy (NCBI): domain Eukaryota; kingdom Metazoa; phylum Annelida; class Polychaeta; order Phyllodocida; family Sigalionidae; genus Sthenelais; species Sthenelais limicola. The sequence continues at coordinate 53,200,559 of OW804095.1, read as the reverse complement.
CCGCCCCCATACGCCATCATATTCTCCACTAGAATTGTAGTGAAGCCCTTATTTATAAACCGGGTAATAATTTATCAAATGTAATTTTCAGGGATGGCCCACGTGGCCATGTTTTACTTTATAAAGTTTATAGCAAATAAGAAAAAATATACATTTATATATGTGCTCCCCCCCCCCCCTTTTAGCGAAATATATAGCCCGAGTATCAACATTGCATGACTCCTGTCCTTTCCTCAAAATCCTACCTGGTTGTCACACCCCGACAGGCACATGTTAGTGAGGGAGTACAATATTTGATTGTGAAATATGATTAGGCTGTCAATTTAATTCCCCCTTCCATTCCCCACCTCTCTCCCCTTTCTGTCCGTTTCCTTTCCCCTCCTTCCCCTTACATTCGGTGTCATCATTCCTCTCCTCACTTCCCGCCCCTCTCCACTTCCATTACCCTCCCTTTCCCTTCCCCAACCTCCCCCTCTCTGTTCATCAACCTCCTCCCTCATCACTCCCCCTCCCTGTCGTCCCACACAATTGCATATATTATAATACTATCTATAATGATTGAGAGGAAATGCAGTGGCCTGGCCTAGTTGCACACACCACCCTTCTCTACTAAGTATACCCTCTGTGGCGAAGTTTGTGACAGGGCATATGGAATCGCTTCAAAACTACTTTCCTTACAAATTTCTTTTTACAGAACCAATACCCAGCCGCAGGTATACCTCGCCTGAGTCAAAAGTAAGCTGTATTTAAGTCTGGGCCCTCCACAGGCCTCCAGTTAAAACCCTTTCGCAGTTCGTTATTGTCGAAACTTATTCTGCACAAGGAATATGAGGACATCTTAATTGTTCCTCATCAGGGGTTGCCATGGGTCTAACTAACTGAGATTCTTCATAAATGACTTGGTGGTCTTCTACCAATCAGCTTTACCCTCACGTTTCGATGGTTTAGTATGAATATACATTTTGAAAAAACTGATGAAAAACATATACGGTACAACGACCAGTGGAGAGGTACGAGGTATTTTGTTAATATAATAGATAAGCTCTTGTACCATGATAGTGGAAATAAACGATGAAATCAAATTCCTAAATATTATTATATGAAACATCTATATTGATCATGATATTAATCATAACTATTATATATGATATTAATCACCATAAACTGATAAAGTATAACATTGAAATGTAAATTGTATACGGTATTCATAAATCAAATTTAGCACTTGTGTATCAAGGTGAGATTAGAACAATGCACATTTTTAAGGTAAATCTGAAATGTCAAATGTCTTTATATAAACATAGCCTACTATAGTATTTCTCTGACCGAATAGTCTCTTAGAAATGGATTGAAATATCCTGGTGGCGCCGCCTACCATGATATGGTTAAACAGGTTACTTTGGTTATATTATTTTGAGGTTTGTAAAAATAATCACATAGGTTTCTAAATTAATTACATAATTATGTATTGATAAAATCAGTATCTGAATCGTAATTTAGAATTTCCAAATTTCATGAAAATGGTAAAATAATAATTTGCATACGAATTCCAGTGGTAACTAAATATAAGGGAGCAGGTAGATAACAAATTAGGGTCATTAACTCCTGTGGGGGACAGGTCTCAAGCCAAAAGGTTGTTCTTAAAAGCGTTGTATATTATCTTATGAAAGTACACTTCATCTTGAGTATCCATATATCTCATAGTCTGGTTTCGATTAGGGTTTTTCCTAATTGGCTAGACTCTCACCACGTGACATGTCTAGTCTGGCTTGGCAACGTGGCCATGTGGGAGTATTAGCACGTACAGGACTCCCCGGGTAACCATCATCGGTTGGTACAGTTTTATTGGGTTTATTTTATCTTTTCAACTTAGATTAACTGCACAAACCAGAAGGTGAACAGAGGGAAACACCCATCAAAAAGTGCACCAATATTGAGTTACCCGACAGAAGATTCAATCAGCTCTGAATTGTGCAAGACCTTATGTAGAAAGCATAGCTAAGCATTTGACCGTGGGTAGCCACCCTAAGTTGACAACCACCCTAAACATAACAACATAAAAAAATGTCCTACTGTCATGCAATTTCCCCCATTTTTTTGCAGTGTTGTCTGATGAGAATATGGCATGTATAGCATACCAAAAATAACACAATTAATTCCGTTAAATACAAATCAATTGTGCAAACCCTGGTTGATGTTATATTTAGTTTGAGCATTATATTCAGAGTGGACAAAAAGTTAAAGTGCTTATAATATAGCAACCAGAGCCATGGGGATTAGATCTTTTAGGAAATCAATCATGACGTGTTTATTTATTGGTGTAAAAGGAACGAGGTCCTTAAACATGGTGAGCGATGCCATGTGCCTTAAGAACTGTCTGGGTCATCATCAGGGCATCCTGGCGAAACTTTCGGTCACATTTATATTGCACTCCCATCGCTTATCCTCGCGTGTCAGATGTCAGACAAATCGTTTGAAGCCAGAGTATTTGTCAAATGTGTGTTTCAGCTCACAGTTGTTGCTCCCCTAATCACACGCTATACATATATGTATTTTGTCTGGGTATAATCACATTTTTCCACAGAATGATCAAAGACTCCTTTTCTGTCCCAGTTATAATGTGTCTTGAAGAATTAATTGAAAGCTATCGTTGATATACCTGCCCATAGGCAGGTAACGAATGACTCGCCACTACCACACCCCCCACACCCCAAAAAACGACTACGTACAATCGATACCCCTCGACTTACTTGAGTCCTGTTGGGAGCGGCACCCCACAGGTTTAACCATTGCCCGCTTTGATGCCCGCTGTGATGTTTACTCCCAACAGGATTCAAACAGAGTTTACTTTTCCTAGATTGAACTTTCCTTGTGGGCCCCTGACCAGCATACAAGTTGACGGCACGCTGACGTCTGTCCAAAACATGCTATAAATACTCCTGCTTAATCACTCAAGAGGTACATAGCACGCACTCGAGAACAGCCCCCACATACCGCCCACCCCACAAGCTATTTACCCCAGAGCAACGAGTAATAATCTCTAGTTTTTGATTTATTAAATATAAACACGTCCAAAGAAATGATTGGAATGTTGCTACTATTATAAATCTGTAAAATCCGGTACGGCACCCGTTAGTAGATCCACTTTAGAATAGATTTCTTTGGAAAGAGGATATATTGGAATATGATTCTAAATACTTACTCTTCACCCTTTTTTGTAGTATCTAATTTCGTGAAAATTTATTATAGTGTGGTATCTATTTCCAGCTGTTAAGGCCATGGTAACTCAGTTACCTCTTTTGAGCCCGGTCTCCCCAGATAATTTTGGGGAAACTTTCGATTATTTACATCATAATCAAAACAACAATCTTTTTGGAAATAAAATGTATACATATACCACCTTAAGGCATTTTGTATGGAGATTCCATAAATATTACCTTGGAAACGTCATATGCACCTCTCATGAGCACCTCTCAGGTTTTACTCGAATAACATTGTGCAGAAATATGGTACTGAATTGTACGTAGATTTGACTATTAATTGTGCATACTTATTTTTGTTGTTATGCTCAAGTCAGTTTAAATGATTCAAGATTTCATCAGATTATTATCATAACAGCTGAAATTAGAAGATTTTTGGTTACCATGGTAACAGTTAAGGACCAAATTTACTGTTAGGTACCCTTGTTGGTTACAGCAAAAAAGATGATTCATACTATGAAACTAATGTTGATCTGTCTGGCAAGATTTGAGAGTGTAACGAATATCAGGATGAATGTATCAGCGGAAAGTAATCATGTCAATTTATGATGCATATTAGTTGAAAAATTATGTAATTGATTAAATTTTCTTTATAACTATGCTTGTTTTCATATAAAAAAAAATCGTCTACAAAACTCTAAATTCTAAAAAGGTCTGTAACCAAAATTAATGGACATAATAATTGCGAAACTTGACAAAAAGCCCAACGCAAACTTTAGTATATTTAAGAAATAATCCTCAGATCGCTTGAGGAAAAAAAATAAGGAAATCGGGAACAAAAGTATCCAAAGAAAACCAATGAATTATTTACTGAAAAGCTTTTCGCCAATTTACACATGTAATTGAAAGAACATCAGCTAGGCTTCAGATTTGCCCAACTTTATCTTTTGATTGAAAGCCCAGATAAGGTTGGTAGAGAATGTGTGTATGACCATACAAAACCAGCCCCTTTAACACTCACAACTTACCGACGTAGCTATAATAAATAGAATAAAGAACCTATAATAACGATATCTGTATACCTCAGCTTGGCAACGCTAATGTTAGTGTTAGTCATCTCTGTTATTCATAAAGCTATGCATACAAAATAGTTGTTTGTGATGTCTAAAACCCTTATTTATCAGGTAAGTAGGACATATATATACTGTAACATCTAAACTTCTATCAGATATATCTGACTATACTTCCTCCTGCAAATAGTGCTAAATCATCAATATAGCTGTGAAGTGGCGCAGAAGTACCTTGATGTGGAGACAACGTACTTTTCGTACCTGCCGACCTATCCTGCAGGTATTGATTACACCTAAAAACACCTAGAACCTATCACTTTGCTTCCACATGTCAGTATAGTTTGCCAGTAAATGTATACACATTGTTACCTACAAACCTAGAACATTGTTCAATGTTCCTCACAGAGCACCGTGTATCTTCTTCGCATAAGAAAATAGCGCAGGACCCCAATTATAACTTGTTACAGCATTTCCGCACAAATGTGGTCTCCCAAATGGTTTACAATTGCAATAAATGTTTTATTTCTTACTTTTTTTTCTTTTGACGATAAACACAAATATATAATTATAGAAAAATTATTTAGTCACAGTTATCTATTGTAGATAACAGAAATGTAAAGGTTGGGCGTAATTTGCCATGTTTATATGATTTATCAACTAATCAATAAATATCGTTTAACGATGTTCCAACTCTAGGAAACATGCGTACACGTGTATTCATCGATTATATGTTATCCCTTTGCATTGGAACATCCGTCAAATCTTCCCCCATGAACGCCAAGGTTTCACAGCCCTGGCCACGGATAGCAGCAGCCATTGGCGTTAAATGTTTTAGAACCCTCTAGAATAGAAGAGAGGAGAACTCCCTTCTTGTATGAATTAAAGGAACGTGGATGTCATTGCAGAATGGGGCGAAGAGATACGACAACCAACAGTGTCTCCAATACAAAAAGTACACAAGTGGTGTAGTTCATGCATGTGCCAGGCTCTCAAATGTCTATATCGTAATGCCATGTAACAATATATCTAATATTAATTATGAATGATGTATTATGATGTGATATGCGTATGTATTTAATGATATAGGATATCAACCTTATGAATAATTTATTAGGAGAATGTACGTGCATGGTCACATCTGATATTTTATTTGATTACATCTTTATTATGTTATATAATTCATTTATATAAAACCCAGGTTTTCCCTTTATGTAACGGACATTTTAGCAAGTGTTATCCGAAGACATATAAATGATGCTTTCTTTGTATAACCAGTCTTGCATCTGTTGATACTAGCCAAATATACTGCGAATGCTAAGATACATAAATCCATGATAGTCTGTCCTTACAATCACCATCAAGCCTCAAGCTCCTTGATCTACCTGTGCTAATGGTCACACCTAGAGGCAATGACTCTCATTCAGTCATTCTATGGGTTCTATACGGGTGAGGCACCTACTAATCTGGCTATCTAAATTACGTGGCCTATTCTATCCTAGTACATCGCTAAATCTGAGTAATATGGAAATATAGCCTGAAAACTAACCAAATTGATAGGTTTTGTATTTTTAAGCGGTGTTATTGAGGGAGCTATAGCAGCGTTGAAGTTTCTTTCTGATCAAGAGGCAAGCGTTTTTCCCCCATTTTCTAATAGAAATAACAGGCTGGAGGCTGGAACCTCGAAATATAGTTTCCAGTATAGCTTTACAGTCTGGTTTGCCATTCATTCAATTTGACATGGTGGAAACCGGCTTTACCTACATATGTCGAAAAGAACCATGGGTGTTCTGATCTCAAATAACATATAGGGAATGTTAGGACTAAGAATGTAACTCTTTGAATGCTTAATTGAACATAGCTCAGCCATAGTAGGCCTACCCACGACGAAAAGGAAATTCAAGTACGAGCCTGGCAAGTCTAACCGTGGAAATCGACCAGGAATTGCTGACCAGGCGGTCCAGGCGGTATAAGGTTGGAACATATAGCGTGGGTGGAGTAATGCTTTGGTCTGAGTCCCTAACCTGATCTTGGGTATCAAGTGGGTTCAGCGCTCAAGCATGTGTCCTCATGCTAAGATGGATTTATATAAAATTAATTTATTATATATGTTACTTTGGGAACGTGATGTTCGATGTGGGGTGAAAGGTTTGGGCAGGGTCCAATAAGGGGATTCCTGCGTGCTGCTTCCCTATCCTCTCACGCATCAGTAGAGAATTTCTTGGCTTGAGTAACCAAGCGTATGATTGATAACCATTCTAGTTATTAAAGTGTGTGATAATGGTTTGGCGCCGTGCCGACAACCAGGTAGTCATAATCACGGCATCATTTTAGTTATCATTTTTGCACGCAAGTAGTATTACCATGTAATAAGGTGGGCTGAAACAGCTTGGTAGACTTAATCCAAATCCAATATAAAGCATACTATTCCATTCACTATCGCCTGCTATCAGTGACAAAAAGGAAAATAACTTTTGAATACCCGCCCATTTAATAACATTATTCAACAAACGGTGACTTGTGAAATGAAGGAGAGAAGTGATGACTGCTAGCTACTGCTGAGGTTTATTACCATTAAAACTGTATTTCACCAGGCAATTATTCAAAATGCTATAGAAACAAGACTACAGTCGACAGGATGTGGGGGCTTCAGAGTATTGCCGACTCTATATATTGGCCACTATTTATTTTATTGTTAAAACACGATCTTGTATTGTATACGTTCTCCATGCCCGACCTTGTCTTCTATAACATACAGCCCCACACAGCCACAGCATGTAGGATATAAAATGCCATTATTTGTAAACGGCAGGGCGTGTCCAAATTTACATTTAGACAAGGGACCGATCGTCAGTAGCAAAGTGTGTGCGTGATCAATGTTCCTACATCAAAAGAAGTCCCTATGAATTTGAACGAATGCGATATTGAAATATTTTACGTTATTCGGTGATTTTTAGCTCTTAAAAAAGCATTTAAGTGGGGTTGATAGAATCATGTTTCTACATTAGAAATCACACAATCACCAAACGAAATGGTGAAGTACGTATACTACGTGCTCCTCTGGCATGCATTCATAGTACAAAGCTAGAAAAGGGAAGGTTTATTCCAATAGGAAATCTGGATAGATTTATCGCCATGTACTACCTCAATGGAAATTATTTTCATCCTAGGGTTTGCTTATGTAAGGATTTATTCGCCGCTGGTTATTATTCGCCCCCTGCCTTTGGATCATCTTGAAGTATCCCAGGTGCTAATATTACTGTTCGCAAAATATGCTCACCAGATGTAGAAAACTGTGCTTTGAGAGATTCGTGCCTAACACATACACACATGGTGTCTGAAGTCGTCCGACTGTCTAACACTACAACTAGTATACCGTATAATCCTTGTGGAGAGAGACTTAGGTACATTGAACCAACATGTCGAGATTTTCTTATCTTGTTCTCCCAAGCCACCTGAATTTAGCCTGGCGTTTCCTGCATGAATAATATACAATGCATTCAACTTAACACCTGGCACATATTAGATATCCTTTTCTCATTATTTCTATGTTCCCTGGTCAAAACTATTACCTACCGTAAATAGTGCCTTTTCCCAGGTTTCCGGCATCGACTGGGAGCTAAATAACATTGTTTTCCTCTGCTTTTTGACACCAGACTGAGATTTACACGGGTATCTACACATAATCCCTGCCCAGTATACATACTCCAAGTCTGAACAAAACTCGCGCTCGGTACTTGGGGTATTTCCTCTGACCTAACTCGTGCTTAGTTCCTGGGCATTTCTTCTATAAACGCATTGGATTTATTGTGTTTTCTTGACTTTAAGACTATTCAAAGAAAACACTGATGACTTTACCCCGAGTCTGAGTATAAACCATCTTACTTTTTTGGGTATTACAGTACCACATCTGGACATGGTTTAGGAGGACAGGGGCACTTCACAGCAGCAATTATGTAAATTATATCTTAAAACACCACAAAGTTGAAAGAAATATGTACACATAAAGCTTGTTGGGGCATCCCTCTGTTTGGTTGGGGCATATCGGGAGAATCCTGAGAAAAACAGCAGCGGTCCTAAGTTGATTCCCCTTCCTGTCTTATTGGACATGAAAACACTCACACTTAAGAGAAAGAATACTAATATTATTTATTCTTGCAGTGTAAAGGAATACCTGGATGCTCAATTGATATTGACTAAATGAAATTAAACGATGTGCATGGATTAAAATCGTAATGCCAATTGATTTTTCTGCACGTTTCCTTTAAGTTTCTACCATTATAAAAAAACATTAATCCGTTATTATCTCCTACGATTACGAGGAACAAATAATTCATTCATATCCCTATACAAATATTATATTTATATGTTATGTTGTCCACTAGATTCTATCTTAATACCCTGACCATTAATCTTCATAATTTGATGTTCACAGAATTTAACACTGATCGTGCGGTGAGCGCTCTTAATTCAGACTGACTTTTTTTCTTTCCGCGAGTACACCAGGTATCGTAAAATGAACAAGATATATTACAATGACGAACGCCTAATTTGCTGGTTCAAGACTTCTCATTTGCAGCCCATGGAATTCGATTTGACAGCGTTTGCTGATGGATATACCGTTTGGAGCTCATTAAGGCCATATTTATTTTTCGCGCCCCATCCTCAGTTAAACATCTTCCAAGGAAAGTAGCCTGGGTGAGCTCAGAGAATTCTATGCCCAAAGCTCCTCGTTTGACAAAATGATCCGCGCGCCTCCAATCTAGGCCTCTCAGATCAGAGAATGAATGGTATGTCAGTGATTGGACGCGCGTTAATGGCTTTCCTGGCCCATGACTACGCGTTCTATGGGCTTGTAACATGACATTTTGCCGTCCTAATGGAATTATAATGGTACTTTGCTGTTTGGAGCAAGAGCCTTTCTCTCAGCTTGAAGGGACTCTCATCTTTGAGCCTAGACGTACTGCCTCTATTTTTTTCAATAGCAATTTCTTAATAACGACATGTAGTGGGAAACGTGTAGCTACTGACATATTTTTCTCACATCCCATCAGACTCTCCGGGAGATACCGTGCCGACAACTTCTTACTACAGGTATTCCCAGCGTTACCGTCTCTTATGAACTCACTCCAGTTTCCTTTAATATGTTTAGTCATTCATAGTCGTGTTGCCTACACGCAAAGCATGATTCAACCTATTTTTATATTGAGAAACTCCTCCTAATATTACTTGGTGAGTATCATGTGTGGAGAGCCACCGCTCCTCTGCTGACAGGGAGGACTCAAATCTTGACTAAAATCAATTTAAAATTATCAATTAATTATGATATCAATATTCTAAATCATAGATCTTACCCGGTGTGCACCACCAGACAACATGATTATATAATAAAATGCTTTAGTATTAGCACGTGGTCCAGGAGTATTACGTGGCAGTGCACATAATCTGGGATTTAGCATCGGCAAACCCGTAGCTATAGGATAATGCGGTGATTCTGTGGACATACAACCCATAAAGATTCCCTGCGTGTGAACTTTAATGTTTTCGTAGTTTTAGTTCTAATAGCTATAATTGTTGATGGCCAAATTTATAACAGTTTTTATCATATTAAATTTGATATTCTACACGAATGGCCCATGTTATAAGAAGAGCATCTGTATCAATCTGAAAAGCCCATGTTGAAACCTTTCCTTTTCTGAGCGCACGAGCCTGCGGAGGGAGCAGCTCGTTGAAACACGTCAAGGCTGCCAGACAGAAACGGTGATGGGGTTGAGGCAGGTGCTGAGGGAAAGCAAGGGAGGTAAAGGGAGAGGGAGGAGGAAGGGAGGAGGAGGAGGTGGTGGTGGTAGTGGTGGTATAGGAGTGGGAAAAGAGGTAGGATTAAGCGTTAGGTTGGGGAGATTTGAAGGTTTACGAGGATAAGTCGTGACTGGAGCCTGGTAACACCTTGTCCAGGTTCAGAGGTTAGAAGAATTCCAGCGGAAAAATACCCCCAAAGGCTGAGTTAGTCTGAGAGCTCGATGTTTCAGCTAACAAATATCCCCCGCGGAAGACGTGACCGACTGAAATATAGGGCTATAAACTAAATTTTATTGCAGAATATACCCAATTTCAACTCACTAACTAACTTATCTGTCAAACCAACGCTAGTAACATGTTTTCAACAAATTCTTGGCTATAGCTGCTCGAATCAAAATAAGTACTTTCTCGAAGGATAGCGAGGGGTAATAATCGCCGCGTCGCTCGCATTGAGATAGCGAGATCTCGAGTCATGCGGTCTGCGATGAATAATTGCTCATCTGGATACGACAAACCTGATACCTGTATTCAATCATAGATTTTTACGTTCCTCTCAGTGACTACCTTCGTTTGTTCGGCACATCCCTTCCCGATTCTTGCAAGTTGCATACACCTGCTCGCTACCTCCTGAGGGCTTGGTATGGTATCACTACCAAACCTTGCGACGTTTCGGCGGCGGGTCCTAAGTGTTCAGCTCGGTCCCTGCCTGTGTTTGCAGCTCGCTCATGTAAATATGTCGCGCGTCTGCGTACGGCATGGTGTCAGAAGTAAACTATATAGAGGTATTTTTGGAGTGTTTATCTTCTTCAAAACTTGTATCATAGGAACAGTGCCGGACACTGAGCTTTGCCTCCATCGTTCTAAACTAGCTCCCAGTACGTAAGTTAGCGAGCAACTGCTCCAACCCTTTTTGATAGTACATCATCAGAGAAGGGTGATGCCCACCGCGCCGACCCGGTTTCTAAGTTACTATAAATCTAAGCGAATGCATCACAACTTTCTTCTTGGGTTATCTTGTCTCTAAATCCGTGTAGAAGTTGTCTGTTTAGTTTCCAGTGCAATAATTTCAGGCGGATAATACATTTACTGCAAAGTTGTATCAATATTTGATTATCGTTAATATTCCTTATCAGCCGATGGTCATTTGGGAGATAACTAGAGCAACTCGTGCTGTGAAGGGCGTGTTATTAATCAGTCGCAAAGTTTGGTTCGTGTTTCTCAGATGCCATGTCTGTCCATGGTTTATGGCCACCGGATGACTGGGGTATGCTGGCCGGAGGTCAGGCAAACTCAGGTCACTCTATCAAAACCTCACTGTACCTCGTCTCTATCTATACCCATTCCTATGAGCTGCTCTACCCAACCCTAAGGTAAGAAAGAGTTTGAGAGGCAATTTTCAGGAATAGGATCATCCACTGGACATGATAGAATTCGCGATGAATCACCCCTTAATGTACATTATGTGGATTTGTTATGATGTATATTGTTGATATTTCATCCAATATTTCATTCTCTTTTCTAGGGTGGATATCTGTACAGATACCGTCCGGGAGGTAAAAAGTGAAGGCACTACAATTACTTATTGAGTTGTACATAATCGCTATAAATTTAGCCTCTAGATTATAGTATAAAACCTATTTAAGAAACTGTTCCAAAGAGTTCCCCCTATTCATTCAACTGCTTGTTTTCCCTATAACTTAATGTATCCAAACGATCAAGCTCAAGTTATCAACTTGCACGGCATATATATTCGATCATCACAGTTCCATTTAACCTGTTAATAACGGCATAGAACAGCAATATTTCCATTGGACACACACATATAACACACACATATAATCTTTGTCCCCACCAAAAGGTCATCTTAACTTTGTCCGCTTCACGCGGTTTTGCGTTCAATATTTAATATAAACCAATGCAGAGATTATACATATATATAAAACATGCTCACTCATGTGTTAAACTGTCTAAATATCTATGTCTACATCATTAAATTATCAAGGTTTCATCGATGGAGTGTACTATGATACCGGTGTTTCATGGTGTTAGACTTACCCGAACCAACCAACCGCTGATTCATGAAGTTAATTTGAATGAACTGGGGAATATCAGCATCAGGACTAGATTAGCGATGTTCTTGCCTTGGTCAAGATCCAGTTATTAGACACGTCAGCAAAAGTCAGTTCACGATGTTTATGATATGACTAAGGCCCAGATGCTAACCCAGAAACCTGTGATGTTATACTACACATACTTTAAATTATGAACCCTAGTTCTTGAGGGCACCCGAGGTATTTTGAGTTCGACTAACGTGAGTCAAAATTTACCATTCTGTTAACAAATTGATTCCTGGTTATCAGGCCCTAGGCAGCTGTGGATATAATTTCTTAAGCGTTGACATACCACATAGCGTGGTTTAGATTGAGAGATTTTGGATTTTGGCGATGCATGATGCTTTAAAAATAATGGGTATCAGTGCTCAGAGAAATATACGATTTTTTCTGAAAACGATACATCTAGAGGGAACATATAGTCTGTTTGGAATTTTCCCATTTCAAAGTGAGCGTTTTTCTAAATAATAATTGAACTTGAAGCACCACTTTTTGCAACACGAAGTTAAGGCCCCCCTCAAGTCCTCACCCCTGATCTCCCACATAGTCATAGGTAACAGCTTAGATTACTTCTAAGGTAACAGAGACCAGTGAAGAACAAGAACAAGATAGTACTGCCCGAATAGCAGTGTTTGATGTCCCCAGCAGGATAACTTCGGGAGCACCTGTGGCTAAATATTACTGGTCTATGCATATGACCACTGACCCTTTTCAAGTATGATTGAAATACATCGGGTCAATGAACATCATTTTCTGAAAATAATAATTCTCGAAGGTAGAACTGGAACCCATGGAATCTTGCCTGGATCCCTGTCTGCGCAACTTATACTAGTTATAATAGGTTTGCAACACGGTTTTTTTCCCCGATACACTAAATGTTCATGAATACTAGGTACCTAACAATCCTAATGAAAAATGATAAGAGGAATGGACTCATTTTCACCACGAATTTGATTTTGACCCTTGTCGGGACCAGGCATATTTAAAAAATCCCACTTGACATTACGGGTATAAACCACTCGCTAATGAGAACATGAAAACAAATTATTTCTTAAGTTTTCAGATTTAAAGACACCTTTGAATACCCTTTCATATTTCATATACATGTACTGATATATCTGGTTTGTACTCAAGGTAAAGTTTAGAGGCGAGGCAAACGCTAATATTTTGTCAGCTGACTTTAGACCAAGCGCCTCTATCGCCTTCCTGTACAGGTAGATTGGCCGACCTTGAGTTCATGCAACTGTACTTCATGTAGAAATATTCGTAAAGACTTTCGTCAATTATTGTTAACAATAGAATAGAAGGAATATAAAACATATTGTAAGTATAGCATCCACCAGAGAGATGCAGAAAACGAGAAAACGCGCAGCATTGTTCTAAAACCCTCAAACAAACTCACTGGTTATCACTATTTTGGACCACCGCTATTTCTGGCGAACCAATATGAATTATAACTTAGTGATTCTTACGGTGACTCTGGTACCGTTAAGGTTTCCATTCACTTGAATGGCACAATTTTAAAGAAGATTAGATAAGTGTCCTGAAAAATAACTTACCTTCAGCGATTGCAAACGCCAATAGTAATGGCAGTAAAGCCAATATCCGACCTAAGTATAACATTGTCTTTTTAACATAGCAGTAACACAAGTCCAAATTGCTACCACCCTGAGAGTGGATTTAAGATGTATGAAGATGAATGCTGAGGAAGAAGATTTCAAATCCGCCTCGACTGCGGCAGTAGATGAAGAGATGAGTTGTCTGTCTCGAAGTCAGCAGGCTTCGTAGGTGGGTTGTAGGGCTGCCTCTCTAATCCGTGCTATCTCCTCCGTCTCGGAGAGCAACACGATCTGAGGTATGAGCAGCCTCTTCCCCTCCTTCTCCTCTCTCACTCTGCCAGTGTCTGAGACACTCATGAAACAGCAGCACAACCAAGCTAACTCGTGCCCCTACAAGCACTTATATGGCACACGTTAGGAAACGCCTCAACCAATCACAGACAGACATGAAATTTCCCACCCCAAGTTCCCTAACATATGAGAGGGTCATAACTAGGCAGGCCAAAGTAGAAAACCAATGCCATCATCACATCAATGTTGCTTAGGGTGCTTTTGATGTCCCACTGTTAGACTGATCTAATTGATAGACTATAGTGGTTGGACTTAGTTATAGAATTCATGCAGAGAAGACAGTGACTAAAGTTTGATATTCATTTTTAGATTTTGTATTTGTCGACTGAGAGGTCTCTTTAAAATTGTGTTCCTCGACCATCCTAAAGGGGTGACATATTGAGGTAGCAACAGGAATATTAGACCCCCCACCCCCACCCCCGCCTCCACAGACACATTACGCTCATAATCTGTGCAGTAGTAACCTACAGCTGACTTTATGAAAAGTGAACGGAGAAAAAGAAAATGGCAAGGGAGGAAAGTTCGAGAATCAACTTAAAACAACAACTCATGAGCTCAACTTTATTAGATTTCTATAGTGAATCAATCCTGTTCAAACAAAACCGATGAGATCATTTGATTCCCTTTTCACCTGCCAATCTGGTTGGGAATATCGCGTATCACTGAGTGAGTTCTCACATATAATATAATATATTATACATTTATAAAATTGTTCATCCTGTCAGGCCCATGTCTTGAAGGAAATTCCAGGGATCGTTGATCTTTGATACAATGTCCCTGTAAGGAATACATATTCCTATTGAGTTAAATACAGGAAGTTATGGTTCTGTACACGTGTGACCTACTAGGTATACAAGTTCCGAATTACCAGTGAGCATGTGCAGGAAACTCGGCGGTGACTTCCGCCCTGGAAGATCGAGATCGAGGAATATGTGTGGGCAATTCAAAAAGAAATGTCAGTTTTTGTGTCGCTTTTTTAAAAGCTTGCCAGCTTTTACATTGTTGAGAAATATTAAAGAGATGAATTGAAATTATCATTTGGGAAAATCCAGTCTACCTACGCCAAACTATTATTCACTTAGATGGCCCTGACATTTAGAGAACAGTTTATTTTAGGTTACGAATCCCCTTTTTGGACCACGAAATAGCAGTTGGTGCCATTAATATTATCCCATAGAATCACTTCAGATGACTTAGAAATGCCATATTATATATAGCATGATGTCAAGTATATGGGACTGAGAACGAAAAACAACAAAAAGTTGATTTAGCATAGGAATCCACTTTGAAATAGTTAATTTTTAATGAATAAAAATGATTAAAACCGACACGAGCTGGTGTTTGGAGTTATTTATTAAACTCAACTATCTAACAATACAATGCAGAGTTTGAGAAACATCAATAAGTGATTACATAACAATGCGAATTAATTATGCAATAAGACAAATCAACATGTAAACAAAGCAATGATGAATAATCAATGGTGAGAATTGCTCAAATGAGTGAGACAATTATTATGCAATGTTAAAGTTCCAAAAAATATTTTATGTGAGACTAGTTGAGAGTTCTTAATGTTCGAATAGTCTCTTAAGCATAGCCTGCCCATACCCCTCTAGATTACTCCGCTTGTATTGGCGGAGGGGTGGGAGGTGGAGCGCGATGTTCTCTGCTCGGGAGCTAGAGTAGCAGTGACCCGAGGAGGTGTGTGGTGGACCCAGGTCAGCGGGGTCACGTGGTGTCATGTCGGTGTTAACCGCAGCTAATCCCTCCGTGGTTAGCTGGCAGTTAAAACCGACACGAGCTGGTGTTTGGAGTTATTTATTAAACTCAACTATCTAACAATACAATGCAGAGTTTGAGAAACATCAATAAGTGATTACATAACAATGCGAATTAATTATGCAATAAGACAAATCAACATGTAAACAAAGCAATGATGAATAATCAATGGTGAGAATTGCTCAAATGAGTGAGACAATTATTATGCAATGTTAAAGTTCCAAAATATATTTTATGTGAGACTTGTTGAGAGTTCTTAATGTTCGAATAGTCTCTTAAGCATAGCCTGCCCATACCCCTCTAGATTACTCCGCTTGTATTGGCGGAGGGGTGGGAGGTGGAGCGCGATGTTCTCTGCTCGGGAGCTAGAGTAGCAGTGACCCGAGGAGGTGTGTGGTGGACCCAGGTCAGCGGGGTCACGTGGTGTCATGTCGGTGTTAACCGCAGCTAATCCCTCCGTGGTTAGCTGGCAGTTAAAACCGACACGAGCTGGTGTTTGGAGTTATTTATTAAACTCAACTATCTAACAATACAATGCAGAGTTTGAGAAACATCAATAAGTGATTACATAACAATGCGAATTAATTATGCAATAAGACAAATCAACATGTAAACAAAGCAATGATGAATAATCAATGGTGAGAATTGCTCAAATGAGTGAGACAATTATTATGCAATGTTAAAGTTCCAAAATATATTTTATGTGAGACTTGTTGAGAGTTCTTAATGTTCGAATAGTCTCTTAAGCATAGCCTGCCCATACCCAAAAACCCAAGTAGTATTGTATTTAAGATTTTTATTCAGGCAAAACATTATGTACAAGTACAGTATTGGCAATATGTACGTTTTGTATATTAAACATGCAAGTTCTGTCGAAATAAAATGTCTGATCTTCCTCAACCTGTTCTTCAGCATTGTTACTTTAACACAAATGGCGTTCATGTGTTGTTTCATATTCAAGTGATAATCAAGTACAAACCCTAAATATTTAAAATCATCAACAACCTCAATCATAGTCCCATCATTGTATATATTCAGGTCATTTCTTCTACCACTTAGCGTTTATTTTTAAACCATTTAAATTCACCCATCCATTAAACTGATTTACATCACTTTGAATCCTACGTATAGTAGTAGGGAAAAAATAACTATGGGAGGCTAATAACCATTTTTTTGGCAATCAGCTGACGATCCTCATCCGATGGGGCTAGATAAGTTTGGTAGCAGTCTGAAGACCAACCCCCCATTAATTTTAAAGAGTCACTGTCCACTCCACACTTATGTAAATACGTAGCTCCTCCACGTCTGAAAGAATGGCCTCCGATTGAGGCAATGTCTTCCAGGGCATCAGCAAGAGCTTGGCGAATAGTCAATAGGAAAGTCTCCGGGGTGAGAGGTGTAACTTTCCCCGACTTTAAGTAGGTGAAAGCTGGCTCCGCTTAAGACGGGTTAGATGTTCCCACAGCGGCCAGGAGAGCTCTGGTGGGACATAGCGGATGACCCTTCTTCCTGGGTAGATGTACCACATGTGGTCGGGCCTTGTATTGGTTTGTTTTCGACCACCTTATAACCAGTTTAGCGCCGTCCACTTTTATTGTAATGTCTTGCTTTCTCAGATGGCGTTCCTTGTCGAAGGTGCCCACTGAGGGAGGCATCACATTTGATCTCCGTAGTAGACCAAAAAACATACACAAACCAGCTGACCACACCACTTTGTGTAATTCACACGATAAATCCAATTTTGATCTAAGTTTTGTTAAATTTTCCACCGTTATAGGTGCCTTTTGTTTGCAGGCATCACCTTTTGCCCTATGGATACCCCTGAGGGTTTGATTTAGCTGATAATTTTGCAGCAAGGGGTTCGGGAACCCCGCTTCCTTATGCAACACACCCACTATATTGATATATAATTTTATGGATGCCAATTTCCTGGCTAACCAGGCCACAAACATACACAACATTTTATCCGATGCTGGAACTGGGGTTTTTTTAAGCAACTCACAGAACTTTAGGTACGTCCTAAGATGGGTCGAATATGCTCGCTTCGTGTTTTTCGCCCAAGCACCTGCCTTAAACAACGCCACTTCTGAGAGCAGTTGGCGCCAAGTGGCCCGCGAAGGCCTTGTGATACCCTGGGGTATGTAACCTGGAACAAGTGTCCGCCAACCTATTTCTCACGCCCGGATAATAAATCGCCCTCAGATGAAAATTGTATCGGGCAGACAGGGTGAACACTCTCTTTAAGGAGTCCATGACCTGGGGGTCATCAGTTCTCCTCCTGTTGATGATTGAGACTGCCATTGTGTTATCTGAATACACTGTGATCTTCTTATCTGCCCACATCGGTCCAAAGATGTGAGCTGCCGGTTCCAAGATTAAGACCTCCTTCATGTTGATGTGTTTATCTTTCATTCCCAGCCAGTGCTGCCATGGTACGTATACCCAATGACCTTCATAGACAGCTCCCCCAGCTGTCTGACAAGCGTCCAATACCACTGGGGATTGTGGTCTGGTATCCGCAATGGGGAGAGAGCCATTAAAACGGCTCATAGAATCGACCCACCAGCCCAGATCCTCTTTTAATTCCCTTGTGACCCTGCACCTATGCCAGGAGCTCGTTAAACTCCTAATTTGCTTATAGATGGTGCTCACGAAGTATTTGCCAGCATGGATTACCCTACATGCCCAGTTCAACTTTCCCACTATCTTCTGTAGCCCTTTCTTGGTGATTGATGTCTTAGATATGCTTTCCATTAGCAGCTACCTTGTCTGTTGTAATTTATCTTGTGGAAGTGCTAAAGTCATGGCTACCGTGTTGATTACCACACCCAGGAATGTGACGGTTTGGTCAGGTCCCACCATCTTGTCGTAGTTTATGGCAAATCCCAACTTACGGCATAATTTCCACAGAGCATTGAGCTTGTTTAAACATTGTTCTTACGTTGGGGAAGACACCAAAAAATCATCACAGTATGCACTATTGCCTTCGTACCCCTTCCTAACCATCATAGCTACCACCGCCTGTGATAACATGTTAAAGATGGAGGGTGCTAGCCGTGCACTAAACATCAGACGAGAGTCATACATAAAAGTTGGGTGAGTGTCTCCCTCGAAGGTCCACGCCACACCTGTCAAGGCAGAGGTAATCTGTCTAGGGCGCTCACACTTGATGTATCTCCCATTGTCAATCTCTTCCCTTATCTGTTTTTCCATGGTACTACACACTTTCTCCTCCATGCAGGACTTGTAATTTGAGAGGAATATCTTGTCAGAGGGCATGGTTTTATTGGTGATCCTAAAACCATGTCTCACCCCCTCCAACAAGAATTGCCGGTTTTGGTAATCCTGCGGCAGCTCTTCCTCCCAAGCCTGCAGATGTAACGCCCCGTCTAAGACTGGGGCTGGGTGGAGTTTTTTGGCTCCTGTTTGGTCTTTTGATGCGTAAAGATACACTTATCGCCGTAGCTGCAGCTACCGTACTTGGCGAAATTCCTGCAGGTGGAATCCTTTTTGTCTAGGGGCTTGTTTCCTGGCTTGCCCCCTCTTGCCTTCTCTGTGAACTTTTCTCTCTTGGTTCTGGGGATCAGTGTAGAGATCTCCAGACCCCTGTTCCCCGTCCCCCATGGGAATCCAAAGTGTGCTTGTAGATCCCTGTATCTGCTGTCAAAGTTGATCACCGACGGCCATTCGTAATTTTCAATAAACTCGAACACCATCAAAGAGTAAGCATGGTAATACTCTATATCCTTCCTCTCTAACTCTCCTGCATCTAACAGATGTTGCATGAGGCGGAGATTCGCCGCTCCCCACTCAGCCACTGTTATGTAACCTGGCTGTTCATCATCCTGTTTGAGTGTTAGTTTACCGTCTGAGCCTTGTATAAAGGTCATCCTGTCCTTGCTCTTGGTGGCTATCCTCTTTGACACATGCTCTGGGAGAAAGGATGCGATCTTCTGCGCTTTCTTCTTACTTGGTTTTATCACTAGGTTCAGGCGTGGATCTGGCCCGAAATCAGCTAGGTGGGCTGACCTCTTCGTTGCCTTGATCCGGGGGTTCTTTTCCTCTTCCTCCTCCTGCTCCTGGAGGTCGTCGAGGATCCTCTCCAGATCGTCTTGATCCAATTCTTCCCCTTGTTTCTGCCCTGAAGGTATCTGACCCTCCTTGTCAAGGTCATTCTTAGGGCCTGCTTTCTTCTTTGCAAGCTTAGTGTCTACCTGCTGGCCACCGTCCTCGTTCTTCAAGGCTAACAGCCCTTTCCTAAAGGCTATGCCTTGACCCATAGTGAGTCCAAGCTTACTCACTGCCGTCGAAGTTAGCACCGTTAAAACTTCCAACACTTTGCACCCTTCTTTGACCAGAATGCCGGTTGAAGCCCGAGTTAGACCGTAATGGTCCACCCACAAGTTGAAATCAAATTCCTCAGCGTCAGAACCCATTGTTACCAGAAGCTTAGGTAAAGCACAAGCGCGATGTTCTCTGCTCGGGAGGTAGAGTAGCAGTGACCCGAGGAGGTGTGTGGTGGACCAAGGTCAGCGGGGTCACGTGGTGTCATGTCGGTGTTAACCGCAGCTAATCCCTCTGTGGTTAGCTGGTAGTAAGCCACCAAATAATTATCAAGTAGTGCATAATTATACGATGCGACCATTTTCAAATCAGTACTTCTGAGATATTTTGACTTATGAAGTTTTTAGTACTGTAAATAAATCCAAATTAAAAACTTTTAAGTTACGAATCCACCATGGAGGGCCCCGTGTTAAAACGCCCCAGTAGCAGTCTTATATCAGCGGATATGTAAGGAAAAGTTATTGGGCAAGGTTATAGCTATTTTAGAAAGTATCTAGAAAAGGGACTTTTTTATACTCGTTTTAAAATGGATCTGTATCCTAAATCATTTTTTCTGTTTTAATCACCGATTCACATTAGTTTTATATCCGATTTTTTTTGCTTTTAAGCTTTTATTCCTGACATCCTGACATCTGGGCGTGTACATCAGATTCTTATAACTATGTGACTGACTTGTGTTTACTTGAAATGATTGGCCTGCCACTTGTGTGTAGCATAATGATGTAATTATCCCAGGGATCGACCAATATGATGAAATGTGAAGAATTATTGATATTGAATGCATTTATGTCTCCCAGGCTGGCTTAAATATGAGTTGGACCCAACCTAATAATGTTATAATCGTTTAAATAAAAAATGTAAAAGGCCTAATGTATAATTATTGTTGCTAATCTATAGATACTATACCCCGTCCATTTTACCGTCCATACGAATTATTAAACTAAAGTAATGCATCTAACGGATGCTCCACTTCAGTTCATACTACAGTTTCCTCAGCTAGCTTATCCATTTAGCTGGCTTCCAATACCCATTATACGCTAATAGTATTCTCCCTTCTCTCCCACCTTAACAAATCGTACCACATATGACAGGTTATTCACATCTAGAAGAGAGGAAAACCTTTTATTAATGAACAGTGGGGTTTTTTTTAAGGAAAGCATGATCAACAACAAAGGCAGGTTTACATCACATTGAATTTCCACCCAGTTCAGGAGGGCTAGGATGTCTTGCAATGGCATCTAATTTCATGACCATAATTCTTCTTAAAAAATAGCTAGATAGAAGACATAACTAACAACATTGTTAACTACTTTTGATCATACAAAATGTTAGAACTAAGCTTTTATCAAATATGATATTTGTGTGTAATATGCCTAGGGTGCCTGGGAAGAACAGCTATATAAGCTGATAGGTTCACCCAATGTCTCATAACCTTATTAACTATGTAAATGATGAAGAGAATGGCAGAAGGCAGATTAGAAGAAAGAGAAGCGTACTCATTGCTTGATTTTTGAAGGAATTCCTAATATTGAGAAGTGCCTGGATCCCAAACAGGCGGAGAAAACAGCTATGGGGATTATAATTGAAATAATGAAATTTGACAACCCAGGAGTAAAAAAGGTGAGGAAGGCGGGGGGATCTTTAGAGTGGTGTGCCAGTAAAAGAGCCTGAACCCTAAACCGTCCTGAGAAAACAGCTATGGTTATTATAACTAAAATAATGAAATTTGACAACCCAGGGGTGAATGAGGTGAGGAGGGGGCGGGGTGGATATTGAGACTTGGGAGCAAACCTGCGCTTCCAAGAAGAGATAAACGGACGTCGTACTATATAGGTGAAAATTTGTCAATAAAATTTGTTTAAACAAAGAATCGGTTGAAGAGGGAGCACCCTAAAGAACCGAGGGGAACAATATAGCCCGCTAGAGCAGACATCCTAGTAAGAATGTGGGGCTTAGCAACACGAAAACCTCAGAAATACTGCAAGTGTAAAGAATAGAGGTAAATGGCAGAGTATTATGCATCATCATATCAGGTGTTCTGCCTTTTACTTGACCCAATGAATCCTATTGCCCTGTCTAAAACGGAAGATCAAGGGACCTTTGGTTTCTTCGGCAGGGAGTCTCCTCTCTCCAACCATGCATCATCTGGTGATCATCATTGTGAATGAAGAATCCTTCAAGCATATTGAGCAATACCTAGCATACTCGACAAGATCCTGTTAAGGCTGATGTCACTCTTGGGATAAGTCTAGGCTCAGAGTTGAGAGAATCGCTTCAAACTGAGGGAAGCAAGCCTCTCACTCCAAACCGCAAAATGACATTATTATTCCTCACCATGCACTTTCATTCCTGGATCGAGAAATTTCAGTTACAATACCCATTAGGACGCCTACTCAGGGCGAGGGAGGCCATTAGCCCAGTCACTCGCTGACATACAATTATAGATTTTGATCGGCCTAGACTGGAATTAAAGATCCAGTAAGTTGCAGTACACAGATACGCGGCACAGCAAGAGAAGAACAATGATAAGTGGTTTGAGGGGTACCTGAGTTATTGTATTATGCCCTTCTCGCACAATATCAACATAATAAACACATTGGAAGCTACCTCCTTCAGCCCTGTCACAAAATAATTGGTAAAGCTGCCAAATTCAACACAGTTTAGAGGGATAGGACTGTGCCTCGAGCTCGGTGACAAGGATGTGTAGACCGCAAGAAATGGGAAGCCAACAGCAACATAATGGGATAGGTCTGGGTGAGAGTGACAAGTGAAATTAATGCCAGACCGAGCTACAAAGAACCAACAACAGGATATTTATACTCTTGTTGAAAGAACCAAGCAAGAACCAATACAATATATATAGGCAGAGTTGCAGGATAAGGACTGAAACGTGAATAATTAACATCTCGGTATGGCTGATAACGAGGAAATAAACGACATAAACACGTGGACGCAAATGAGATCAATGAAGAATTGAATATATTTTCTATAAATATTAATGTTCTAAGAAACAGTATAAAACGTAAGGCCTTTTTCAATAATTTCTACAATTGCTCCACATCCATGATAGCGGTCCAAGATCGAGACTCACAGCTCAGAGTAAGTTGGTGCAGGAGGAGTTATGATTCTGATTAGCAAAGACCCGTTATGTCCAAAAGGGTTGATGAATAAAGGATGTTGAATTGTGTTATTCTTAATACTTAATGTATAAACATTGTTACATCATGTCACGTAATTATGCCGTAACAGGGAGTAATCACTTTATGATAGTTAATTAGCATTAATTATTATTACTAATATTCCAAATTAGTAACATGCATATCTGACCTGATTATAACAAGCGGTAATATATTGCAATGTATACGGTAGCATGTGAGGTCTCAGGTAGCACATGCATATCCATTGTATTCAAACTATACTAGCAATTAAGACCCACAAAGAACCAGAACCAGTTGTACAACATTTCCACAATAAATGATTCATTCTAAAACTCGGGATCTCATATACATGTGTATTTGTAATGTTAACTTTCCAACTGCGGAAAAAAAATCTGGGAAAGGGTTTATGATTGTATCTCTGGGCTTACATTTGAGATTATTGTCGTTTTAGGCAGAATACTTTTTAGGCTTGACTCCACTGACGTTTTGTCCCTCTGCGGTCGTTGCGGTTTCATTCTGCGGTTTCATTCATTCCGAATAATATGATAACAATAATTATTTAATGGAGTTGGTCAGACGAGAGTCTTCATAGGTTGTTCAATATAGGCTCTTTATAATACCGTAATTAATCAATGGCAATAACTATAAAACCGCATATTAGCCGCAATAAGCATGCGGTTTGATGGAGCCCTGCCCTAAGGTGGATCTGAACATCGACTCTGTACATGACTATAAATGCTCAGCATCTGGTATGGAATACTGTAAACCTAGATAAAAGAAAACTGACAACCAGAAGCCGCACGAAGGTCGCAGGGATCCCACAACCTTAGCACGCAAAACCACAAAAATCCAAAATACTGCCCGAAGATCCGCACGTCTAATACATTGATAAGGAACCTATGTAAGTTCAAAACGAGAACTGCTACTTTCCACCACCTCTGAAACATGCTAACAAAATTAATCTTATTGAGTATAGAGTTTTATTGTATCAAATAAGCGGCACTCTTTTTTGTTATTTTGTTTTAACTATGGCCGCATGTATATTTTTTAGACAAAAATCTCATTATTCAGGCGAGAAGAACACATCTCATTCTTTCGAATGATTTTGGTTTGCGCCCATCTCGTCGCGGATAGTTTACATAGTTACATAGAGTGCTATTTAATACTGTCTATAATACAATAAATTTCCAATGGTGTTCATGTACTAAGTTAACAGCATGAATTCATTGTCATGATTATAGTCATATGTATTACACCAGGTGAAATGGAATAGATGAGTGGAATGATAGTTTACAGACTAGTCATAACATCTTTTCTTTTACCGTAGTGAGTAAAAAATGGTTGCTGTCAGTTCCATGTAGAGACATAATAAATTATTATGTCTCTACATGGAACTGCTGCTGACTGCAACCAAAGCTATATTATAGTATATCATGATAATTAATAGCAGTCATTTGAGTACAAATCTATTTACAATCAACATTCAGTCGGATTCCTTGTCATAAGAGCATCATGAATTAAAGATATGGTACAGCTTGGAATCATGGGGAACAAATCTATTTACATTCAACATACCAGAGATAATTTAAAATTAAAGAGTCACCAATAAATATATGGTACAATACATAGTATACATATATGTCCTTTGAAAACATGTTGTACTGACAAAACAGTGTAAAGATCCATTACTGTTAACAACAACTATAGTTACTCCAAGTTGTATCTATACATTATATACTACATAGACCGATAAGGTAAACAAATGACTTAATGCTGTTCATTGAGTAGAAATGTAATCCTTACCATAACTAGAGTTAGGAACCCAAAGAATGTAATAATAATAAATTAAGGTAAACAAACAGGCACGAACTGGAAGAACTGCAATTTAGAAGTTCACAACCTTTTTGTCGGCACTACAGCCATTATGGCAAATAAAGAACCCCCATATCTTATCTTATCTTATATATAGGTCTCTGCTACATTCATTATATCAGATTTAACAAGAAAATAAATTCACATGGAGTAAAAGTAGATCAATGTCAAGTTTGGATACATCGTAATCAATGAATACTTGAGATATAAGGTTGGCGCATATGAAGTAGCCTATGTTAACTCTATTGAAACGATGATAAAAAAAGGCGAAGACGGTGAATAATGTGTTGAACGATTCTGAAGATATCCTAAATGAGAGTCTCATTTGTATAACGAATTGTATAACGATCATCATTAAATTATTTAGATAAAAGGGATCGTGTTCTGAAAAAGGCTAGACGTAGAAACATGATGAGGATGAACTAGAAGACATTATCAAATCAGTTAAATCACATAAGTTTATAGGCCTGCATAAGTCTATAGGAACCAATGGGAAAGGGATTATAATTTTACTAGATGTCAGAAAGGTGTTTGATTAAGTAAGATGGACCTTTTCATATGATTGCCTTAAACATTTTAACATTGATGAGGAATTAAAATTGTATGTGTTCATTATTCAACAACTCTAAGGTTTGTTTAATCAATAATGTGTTCATTTTAGACTTGTGCAATATCTCCAGGGGCGCAAATTAAGCAAGGAAACCCTATCTCACCACGCCTCTTTTCTCTAGTTGTAGACATTAGCAGACAAATGAAGGAATTGCAAGCAAATCAAAGGTATATTTGTTTGACATGAGGAATTTAATGTAACTCACTTCACAGATGACACGACCATTGTGGTAGCTGACAAGGTGTCTTTAAAACTGTTTTAGGAGAATTTCCAGAGCAGTCTGGGTTAACCTTGAAGGTATTACACTAGAGGAGTCAATGTCAGTAACATTACACTTTCCTCTCTCAAAGCTCTAGAGATTTCTAGGGGCGCAAATTAAGCAAGGAAACCCTATCTCACCACGCCTCTTTTCTCTAGTTGTAGACATTAGCAGACAAATGAAGGAATTGCAAGCAAATCAAAGGTATATTTGTTTGACATGAGGAATTTAATGTAACTCACTTCACAGATGTACATTGGGCTCAGAACGATCATGCGAAATCATTATATTATGCCAATCGGGTAAATAGACTCAGAGAATGCTTAACAACAAATATTCAAATGGGTCGACATGTTTTAGGGACCTCTGGGCCCGCCTCTGGGGAGGGACATTGAAACTATTATTCTTTCTAGGAAAATGTCGAGTTTCCAAATTTACAAGTATATTTTCAACGTTTGGAACCAACTCTACTAGTCCCAGAAACCTAAAACCGTCACCGCCATCTTACAAGAAAGGTTGTGGTTGAATGAAAATGTTAATGTTATGGGACATGTTCAGCAAAAGCTATCTAAATAAGTTCTGATATCTATCAAGAATCTAAATTATGAAAAAAAAATCAGAAAATATAAATGATTCCAATTATGAGAACTCCATTTGGGAAAGTTCAATGTACAACTGATGTAAAACTACAGTCATTCCAGTATAGAGTCATTCACTGTATTATTGGGGATATTTCGTACAATGGATAAATAATTAGGATACGTTCAAATTATGTAAATTTACCATCACTGAGAATGAAATAATTATGTTTGGTATCACAGCAGACAAACCTTATGCTTAAGGTTCTAAATTGGTTGATACTAGCTCAGCAACTTCTATATATCAGGCAGAAATTGTTCCATGATACAAATACAAATTAGTGTTTAAAGCTTTTTAAAGAAATGGAATATAAAGTAAGGGCAATAAGATATTTTTGCTGCATTACCCAAATCATACAAATGACGACGAATGAGAACTATCACTCTGTGAAACTTTGTCAATAAAATTTATTAAAAAAAAAATACAGGTCCAAACAGCGAGTGGGAAACCCTTATACTATTCAAATAATTAAAACTCTAACGTTGTGTACTCTTTTGTAATCCTAAGTTGCAATAACTTAATTATGTTAAAACTTGTCGGTTCCAAATGACTAACAATATTATACTAATAACCTAGCTTGGGTTCTTTGTATTTGGTTAAGATAGATTAATAAATGTTTTAAAAAATGCATTTCTATAACTATCTTTATATTAAAAAAAGGATTTTAAAGGTGCGTTTTCAGCTAATTTCCGTCAAAAAATGAAATTGTCTATTTAGTGGTCTATTCATTCCAGACCCATCCAAAGGTCACCCAGATAGAATATTAAAGGAGTTTGACCTGTTATCCTTGATGTAAAATTTCATTATCTCCCCAAAATGATTATTTAGAGGACCCGCCAAGATCTCACTTTGTTCAGTCTGTCTCTCTATCATCTTCTTAAACTTTGGGAATCCTTTTGGAATCGAAGATGTAATCATAACACTGCCTAGATAGGTATATAAAGAAGATTGTCACTGTAGATCAGCAGACAGCAAAATCACATATTCTAGAAAAAGCCATTAATTTATGAAAAACTCAGGAGATTCGAGGAAATATTAATTTTTCTTCATTTTCTTTAGTTCAATCTTCCACTTTACAGTACTCGGGATAAAGGAAAGAAAAAAACGAGAAACATATTTTTGGGTCGCTTTAGCTGAGAATGCAACTTTAATACAATTAAGCATAACCTTATAATTAAGAACTAAGGCATAAGGATGGGAGCTACTGCAGTGGCAGTGATGGTTATTATTGGGGGAATCGGATACAAGTATTATCTGGTATTCCCAATAGAAGCATTTTGGGGCCTCTCCCTTTTATTTCTTTTTATAAACGACATGCAAGTGGCTGGGTTCAGGGACGTAGGAGTGGTATTCAATGAAACAAAGTTGTAGGGAGATAGAGAAACAGAGAGAAGTAGCCGGCAGGTCGTAGTGTACATGGTCATATACCGTCAGAGGTCCCATTTTTACCAAAGAAAGTCCAGGGAATATTAGGTAAAATTATTAAATTTAATTTATTAATTTAATTTATTATAAAATGTGCAAATTGGTATACGTAAAATGGATTTGAAGTAGATGAAAAAAAACAAAGTTCCAGATATTTGGAGTTAAAAAGTACACAGACTGTGGCGATCTATTATGTAACGGTGAAAACTTGAAATTCAGATATTTAGTGGGGTTGATAGCGATGTTTATTATAACTGGAATATTATAAACCATCTATATAGCTTCTAATATTCTAAATACAATGCCGAACCTTTCTATTCTATTCATTTATTTCCAGCCCACTTCCCAGTAGAGTCGCACACTATTGAAAACATACTCTACCGCGGCTCACCCTACACCTCGGAGATAGAAAACCCGTTGGAAAATATGGGGAAAATCCATAATTTGAGTTAAAAAACTGGACTTAAATCTTATATCCCTGAAGCTATTTTCTCCACGTATTCAGGGAGTTCCAAGTATGTTCGATCCTTTCTCGAAGTTGAAATGTCACATAGTCTATATACCAAATTACTTTGTTCAGACAGAATGCAGTAGGCCGAATTCCTGATAAAGTGTTATATTGCCATTTAATTCGAAATAAAGAATAATAATTTTGAAGGCGAACATTGTAATGTCCCTATAGAATCCTTTCGTCCGCCTGACCTTTTCTTCCCCTCCTTCCCTCCTTTCTCTAATACATACCGCGGCCCTCAACTTCTTTTTATAATAATGTGTAATGTTATCTAATCCATAGTTTGGAAGCATGGCAAGCTAGACTAACATGACGAGCTGGAGAGTCTTATAACTTTCACTTGGTCCTTCCTTCTGGTAGCACCCATCGCACGCCTTAAGTGTAAGGTTGTATGAATAATAGCTCTATATCATAGAAACTCGCTCGCAAAACGCCTCATTGAGGGTTATCATATATAATAGATATTACGCCTAGCCAGAAGTAGCCAAGAAGTATATATTATACAGATATTCCAAACATAAACGCATGAACTTATGCCAACCCATGTACCCGTAGCTGGAGCGTTTTATAACTTTCGAGAAAAAAACCCCGGTGATATTCATTCCTTCTCGTCATGTGCTATAAAATAAACGCAGCCGATCGTGCCACGATATTTGTCGCCAGAGACTTTCTATTCCTCACTTTGCTTCCGGCATTTGTGGCAAAGTTTAGTCTACCTGGGACCAGAGTTCTGATATGTTTGTCAAGGACACATGATCTAACATGCAGACACTGACCTTGGTGTAGCCATCTGAGAGAATCCTCTATATTTTTTGTTTAAAAACCATTTGTTATTTTTATTCAATTGATCTATCAATTGCGACATTGTGCCTTTTGCATAATCAACTTCCGACCGGATGTTCAATACGCATTCGTATCACCTCTTCATATCTTCACACGTTAAATAATGAAAATATTCTTCCTGGGTATTATTCAAAATCTTATACATGTGCTTGCAAAGACGACTCCTTCCGACCAGAATGCGTCAAAATACGTTTATAGGAGCACTCATGTAACTCATATACGTATTATAAACGATTGCTGTATCAAATGGTTATTTTAAAAAAAGAGGAAAGACACAACTAGTAACACAATCTATCAAATCTATACAAATCCAACAATACACCAGGTATTCTTTTACCAGGGGAAAGCAACTAGTTTCCGGTCCTTTCCACGCGGCGGAATTCACTGCTGGGATGCCTCTTAGACACCCTCTTTAAAGGTCTGCACAGTACGTGAAACCATCGTTTACTGAACCCCTGGAAGCCACGTGGAATGAGGGACTCCTTTGCCAGTAGCTAAGTCTTAAACCACCTTTCAGGTCCTGGGAAAACATCTATGCCCCACTCTTTCCAATCCCTAACCACTTAACTTTAGTTACATACCTACCCGACAAACGCCTTGTACTTGATATTTTTCTTTGGCCACGTTCTCATGAGAGACTTTTTCGTTTACACTACCACCATAAGAAAAACGCTGTACCCTTGTGTTTGTCTGATGTGGGTCGACATGTTTATTTGTCAGAAGTTTATAGGTACGCATGTGTACTCTGATAACTAGGGGGTAATATTTATTTTTTCCGACCAAATATATATAGATGGGAAAATATGGAGCAATTATCTTTGACGCAACTTTCAAACTATCCTGGCAATGTATTTAACCAAAATGCGGTAACACAGAGAGAACATAAGCGAAATCACTAAGGTCTGGAAATGCTCCAAAACCAAATTTATATTTTTTTATTTTAATTGTAAAAGAAAGTGTCTAAGCACTGCCAGAAAGTGATTCGTAGGTTCCATTAAATGGCATATGTAGGTATACCAAACATATCACTCTTAATCAGGAAACCCTTCCTGATATATACCGTACACGTAGAAATAGCGTAAGGTCATACAGGTTAAGCTATACTTACAGACCCTTCATAACTGAATGACTTGTGAATGGGGAAGGCATATGATGTAAAACCAATCAATGGATCCTAGCTGTCTCGGCGTTTGAGTCTGTGAAGAATAATTGGACTAATCACACCCATTTTTAATTGTTGTTCACATTACTTACTTAAATATAAAGAATCATGATAGAAAATCATGATAGAATGCTGTCTGTCTGTGTTTTAAGCCATGGAGGTGGATCTTTATGGTTTTATATAATTGTTATAGTCTACGCCCGACCAGAATGTAAACATTTAGACAAGATGGCTCGACTCACACTCGGCCCCTTCTGGGTCAAACAAAACCGCAGACACTTATGTATTTAGCTCCGTTACTATCCGGTGTGTATCAACTTGTTTACTGGTCACTTACTGAGTTGTATTACACAATTTCTGGGTATTAATTCGATTATTGTTATTTCTTTTTACATGTTTTCGATGTTTTTTAGGGTTTCTGGAATGTTTCCACAGTGGAATAATTCTGCAATTCGTTTCACATTATGTTTTTTCTTCATACATTTTGGTGAATATCCGTACGGAAATTATCATATGAAAATCGCACCCAAAATTGTTTTTTTTATTAACATATCATTATTTAAACATGGATACAATGGTAAAACTGGGATCATAAAGACCATATTAATTCA
The DNA here is from genome assembly GCA_942159475.1 of Sthenelais limicola. Classification (NCBI taxonomy): domain Eukaryota; kingdom Metazoa; phylum Annelida; class Polychaeta; order Phyllodocida; family Sigalionidae; genus Sthenelais; species Sthenelais limicola. The sequence goes on along the minus strand of OW804095.1, from coordinate 53,169,259 downwards.
CAGTTCCCTTTCTGTATATTTGTATATTCTGTACATTTCGGTAGAGATGTCCGGTATAAACGTTTTACGGCATTTCATTGAGAAATTAAGAATCATTAAGAAAATGCGAAAACACCAGTACATTAAAACACTTGCATGTATTATACATGGGAATGATAAATATATCATATAATGCGTGTGTGAAAGCGCGAGTTCGATATTGAACTCGGAACTTAATTTTACCATCCCCATTTATTGCCACCCACCCACGATCTAGGCAGCATCATCGCTTTTTTAATTATTCAGATATAGCTTTGAAGTCGCTCGAGTAGGCTTTCTCCTGGCTGTCCTTCTGTCTAGCTCCTCACTCTGTAGCAGTAAATATTGATATCATATTATCACACGACTGCTGCCCTTGCGGTCTCCATTGAGAGTCTCTGTTACTACAGATGTTCCTTCAGTTTGGAAGCTGTACATTTTGGATGTTGTTGTAAAGGAGGGGAATATCCTGTGCTTTTTGAGTCATATTGCCTCTGGTTAGGGGAGCCACATTGGAGGTGGCCTCATGATCGGGTGTGGTTTGTGTTCGTGGCGTAGTGCAAAGGAAACCCCTTTGTCTTTATCTGCTATTTATTCTGCCTTACATTAGTGCCTTTGAAGTGCGTGTATGGTAAAATATAATTACATGTCCAACAACTGGTTTACGACTCACTCTCAAGTCAGCCTTCAGGCCTATCAGATGGAAAGTGCTATAGAGCGTATGGTCTTCAGATTCTCCCTATAGATGGGTCCAGGCTATGTATGATTATTTGCTAGGCTTATATATTTCCTGTCGGCTATATTAATCTCTTACCTGTTGGGGAAGTTCACCATTGAGATGATGACATATGCCACAATATATATATATATAATATATAATGTATCAAATAATATCAGATATATAATATATGATGTATAATAAATTATACTTCAGCCAACCAAGGGATTGTGCATTAACAAAGGCGTAAAGGCGTAAAGGCGTAAAGTGACCAATCGACCCTCCTGCCCGCCCCCACCCACACACCCACACTCGCACTCACTGTCAATTGAGTCCATTAGTTCTTAATGAAAACTTATTAATGTCCACCATAGCACCATAGATTGTCCTAGAAAATTGTACAAAGTAATACCTCTTCGAAGTTCTTACTGAACAACATTTTTTAATAATCCTCTTGTCAGAGGTTTGCCAACTGGGCTGCTCTGCACTCATCAGTGTTGGGTGTTGTGTAAGAGAAAAACTAGATCTCCAAAAGTAATCGGTCACAATGGTATTCCATACAATAAGATGAAGCAGTAAATAAAATATTTTAAAAGTGAGGCCGCAAATGACGCCAACAAATATATTGGTCAACTCTCTAATAGTAATATTATTTCGTTGGTTTCATATAACGAAGGTGAATTGATCAAGACTTTAGCTGAAATAAAGATAAGTATGTCAGCCACAACACAAACCAGGGTAGCTATTAACAAGACTCGCATTTGACCCTGCTCATATAATTTAAACACTAACAAACTTGTTCTGCCTCCTGGATCTCTAAATATGAAATGGAAAGTAGGGTTATTATATTTATACTATGATTCGCAATTCACCACAGAACTAAATGATTCCCATATAATTATTCAATATATATATAAGTCTATCAATTAATGAACTAGAAATGACCTTTCCAACTGAGTACCAAAATGAGTTCAAGAAAGATTACCCGTTGATGATGCTGTTATAAAGATTTTAGACCCCCCCCCCCCCCCCCCTAAAAAAAGTATAAAAAGAAGTAGGACCCCCTAGACCCCATCGAAGAGGGTCGAGAAAAATTGTGATATTGTGATTTTGAGGGGCCCGGAACTAGGATTCTTAGCTTAGCCGAGTTGAGTTATATGTATAAATGGCTTTCCATACTCCACTGATCCTATCAAAATGGATGGGACCAAGGTTGGAGGCCCGGTCGGAGGCCGAAGTATTTCCAGCCAAACATGTCTTAATATCTGAATATTATCCTTAAATACTCTCATTATTCTGTTGAAGATAACTATTAACTCATATCTAATGGTCTACAAGCAACTCGACCATATGGTAGCAACTTAACTGTGACCATGCAAAATGTTGTACACGTATAGTTGTATCTCCTTTGATAATAATGATTAAAGGTAAGCCTTTCACGCATTATCAAAACACCGTATTGGGTTAATGGCAAAGAAATATCATGCAGCATAGGTCTATGGTTATTTTGGACAATATATGTATCTACTAAACACAACCAGGAGGTACCAGACTCCCGCCTACAGACTACAGTGAACAGTATAGCAAATTCAATGGTCTGGAATGGGATGTTTATACATGTGTTGCTATTTGAGTATGAAACTTAAGGGTATTTTTTAGACCTGTACTATTAAAACTGATATAAAATGCTCTACCTCCTTCTATATTTCATTTCTTTGTGTCATCTTAGAAGAAAAACACTTTTTCCCTTTCAATTCAAAAGGTTTTCATTTATTGTGTTTGTTTTGACACAAGCATCGGTAATACAAATATTAGTGATTTGTTTTGAATAGTTGTGTGAGTTATGGCAAAAGTAGTGTTTCTTTCGGTGCAGAATCAAAATGGAAAATCCAAAATAGGCTTAGGTGCAAAGTTGAAATGTCACATATCATATTTTATTTTCAGTTTTACTATATTGCAGGAAGGTCCTTTTGTTTTTGTTTTTTTTCAGGGCGGGCTCACTCATATTTAGAAGAATGTACTCTTTTCCTCGTGACTCCTCTCACTAATAGTATATTCTATTTGTTCCATAAATTTGACAAACAATAGTTGTTCTTCTGGAAGTTAATCCAGGTCTTCCAGGACATACGAACTATAGTCTTACATGTTTAGTCATTAGTTAAAGTTAATTGTATGAGTATATGCTAAGTTCGGAGTTTGTATAATTCAATATATTTTACCTAACAACTAGTTATATATGTAGTTCCCTCGGTATAGAGAATCTTTCAAGACCTTTTAATTTGTATAAAGCTTTTTCGTTTTCTTTTTGAATTATATTCTTAATCGATAAATTAACCAGCACAATACCGACAATCAATTATGCTGCAAAGCATGTATAACATGTATAAAACAGTTTTCTACAGTATAAAGGTAGGCGATATAGAAAATAGCATGATATCCGATCAGATAAAGATAGCAGATAACATACAGTATGCATGTATGGCAAACAGACATTTCAATGATGCATGAAGTCAACCTTTATCACCTTCGCCAGAGATCTTCATCCTTTTTACCTTGGTGTCAATGTACACTAAACAATAGAGGTTTTTAAAAAAAGGGAAAAAAGAGACGCATCAGTAGTGCCAGTTATTTTAAATCGGGTTGAGGTTTTTACATCTATAATTCTCCCAGAAAATATGTTTTCCAACTTTTAGTCTTTCTATTATTGTATGAGATGTGGTGGGCAGGTTATTCCAGCCTATTTTCGATTCATATAATATAGATTCAGCTATTTTGTTATATCTGGGATGGATGACTTTCAGATTTTGCCTGCCTTCCGTGTGATTTTGTTTTCGTCGAAAGCTTGAAGAAAACCACACTCTACTCTGTGTATCTTTCTTCGTTCATCTAATTTAAGATATCTCACGTCCATATGCTCTCCATAAACATTGTCACATTTTGATTTATCATAAATAATTCGAAGCGATGTATGTTGCAGCGACTGTTACCATTATAAATGTCTTGTAGGTCCAGATAATATATAGCATCTGCAAAGTCTAAAATAGGGAGCACTGCCATTTGTGTAGGCTGTATATAATATTTTTTCTTGCTTTCAGAGTTAGAGCAGATATTCATAAAAATGGTCCTTGTTTCAGGACAGTATCCCCTAATTTTAACACATCAGAGTCTACATAGGATTGTTCATTCTTCTGACAATTTTTCCTATAGTAGGTCATGGCATTTGTATTCTCTTTGCTTATTATATATAGAGATTTCATTTTGTCTAGATCCAAATGAACCTCTGAGAAATAAACTGGGCTTTCTATCAACACTGGGGAATGGGCACTATGAACGCTAAACTCGGAAAATCAATTGATTTTTTTAAGACCTCACGGCCCATAACTTAACAATATATGCATGTTGCAGCTCCTCCATGTATCCAAGTTTTTAGCAGTCCATGAAGCACTGATTATAGGCCTTCCCCATATGTTCTGACTATAGATTTTGGGAATTTATACCGATTATATCAAATAAATGATCGTGGATCAGATATGAACCTATATGCGCCGTACGTGAGTTAAAACCTGCACCTATACTTCCTTAGCGTATCCCTATGCACTAGAGAGACTAAGTAATTGTCTTAAAGAAAGCTTGAGTAAGTGATTGAGTGTTGCTTAAAGCACAGAACTAGATAAAGATTCTAGTTCTGTGCTTAAAGGTACATATATATATATGTAATTTTTTTTTTTTTTTTGATAACTACCAAATGTGCAAACCCAGCACTAAGTCCCTGGATTAGTAGGCATCCCTACCAACCCACTAATCCACCCCCTATCAGAAACTAAACTGATGGGGGCTATCACCTGAAAACCTTTCAGAATATTTGGAAACAATGGTTTCCTAATCACATGTGACACAATAAATACAACTACTATTTATTCACATCAATTAGGTATCATCATTTTCACATAATCACAGTGGTGGTGGAAAGCAAAAGTGACCCACTGGCCTTTCCCTCAACTGATTAGATTGAGCAAACTGACTCAATATTCCCATCTAACTTTGGTTATTTTCCCCATAGGGATCCTAAACTGAATGCCTGAAGAGCTACATTAGCGAAACCATGTTGTGCCAAACATTGCCACTTGGCAATGGAAGGAGTGTCCCAAAAATAAAGCATCTTCCCATTAAATCACTAATGGCTAGCCACTTTATTGATGGGCTAACACTCGTCAGTTGACAGATTAAACTTCTGTCAACTGATCTCACCTGGACAATATATCCAGGTAACGAGAGCACCTCTTATGACGTCATATCAACGTTGTCAAGAGCTCCGTGAGGTGTTGGTTACCTCTCGGCTGAAGACGTTCCTAACGTCCAGTTGCATGGTAGCATCCTAAGGAGGTAGACCTGTCGTCCCGTTCAACCATATATATATGTAATAGTAATTTTTATTTCAGGACATAGGTACATGAAACGTGGCTTTTCTCTCTGCAGCGCAGTTCTTCCTGGGAGGTCATAAACAGAGTAATGTAAGGAGGTACGTACATAAGGTATCAAGAGTAAAATACAGTAAAAGGCATTAAGAATCTAGAATAATTTAGTACAGTATAAAGCGGTTCAAGCATCCCTCTTCTTAGTCAACAAGAACGACCCTATACTTTTTGATCTTTTAAACCCATGTTGTTTATCACTGAATTGATTTTCAGTCAGATATTCTATTTTCTCTTCGAAAAGGCGTTCTAAAATATATTCTAGAATGTCGTCTAATCTCTTAAAGTCTTTCTTTTTAGGCAACGATGTAACAACCGCCCTTTTCCAAGCATTAGGAAAGCCACCTGATTTGATTGTTGATGCGTGCGAGCCCTGATATGATATTCTCTATTCTCCAGTCTCCAGCCCAGTTTTTATTACGATGCTTAAGTCAGTCTATGTTATTCAGAAGTTAAATTCCATACACAATTTCATCAGGTTGTTACCATAGCAACCAAAGGGGAACCATAACTACTGAAATAGAAGGTATTTTAGATTTTTGGTTGCCATGGTAACAATTCTCGCCCAATTTCAAAACAATTTGTTAAACATCAGTGGTTTTTATTCAGAAACGTTAGTTAATGATATAGACCCTAACCTGTCGTCAGGTAACCCTTGTTGGATAAAGAAAAAAAATCATATATACTTATTACTTTCGATCCGTCTTTTACTCAAATTTACTGAATCTATGATTCATTTTGGTCGAAAAATGATGCATTGGTTAAAATTTGTTTCCATTGAAACAGGTTTTGGAATAATTAGGTATCCAAATGCTTGAAATCTAGTAGTTTGTAAGAATTCCTAAATACAAACAGGACAACGGACCAAAATAAGCCCTAAATTGTTACCTTGTTTCCATGATTAACATTCAATTCCCTTTAAGTTACCATGAAAATAAACACTAGAATATCAATTGCCATGTTCTGTTAGGTGATAAAAACTGTCTATAGTTATCCAAAATTTGTCCTAGTTGCCCAAATGGGCCACATGGCTCTGGCAACAATAATTGTTGCCAACGGGCCCGAAAGGCTTCTTCAACACTAATACATTTATTATTATATAGAATATCGTTTCTAGCTCCGGTAATTCGGTTACAAGGGTTAGCCTATCTCATTTTATATTACAGAAGTATTGAATGGTAAACGTTGCACCTTCAAAACCTATAATTCCATTCTTGCCTATGATTATCAATCACGGAGGTAATTTGCGACCCTGATTTTTGTTTTCCAATGCCAAGGTTTCCCACAATGCCCCAAAACTTTCAAGAATTATTTCTGTTTTCATTACACTTTTGTAATAATCCACATTTTTAGCTTTCCTGACGCCTAAAAAGTTCATCACAAGACCCTATCATTCGAACTATCTGAATAGATACTTGCTGCTTCCATCTATCTTTCTTTATAGTATTCCTAATAGTATTCTTAAATGTGACGGCATTTCGGAGTAAGTGTGTGAATTGCAGAACCATACGGAGAACACAACCTGGTATACCGTCGGTGACGGTCTTAATTGATTCATGAGATTGCTCCCGCTTGATGTTAACTTGAGTAATTTAGCCCAGTAATTTAGTTTGGCATCAACAACAATGTTCATTTTATTAACGGACCTTTGAACTTCTTATCTTAGGCGCTAAACAGAATAATTTCTCAAGTACATGTACATGTATATGGAAACATTCGAAAGCGGTGAAAGACCCCCAATAAATATCCCTCAAATTGAAACTTCCAAGGCTGCCTCTCCGTACATTCACCTCATAGATTCTGAGTTAGCTCGCTTTGAAGCCGCTTTAGATGGTCAGAAAGAACAAAACAGTTTTTTTCCCAAAGTTAAAACGGACGCAAGAGTCACGGCTGCAACATGGCGGATACCCATTACATCCGGCCTCTATACCAAACTTTCGTAGCTTGGAACGCGAGCGTTTGGACGTGTCTGACTTTATGTAAAATCTACGAGTTGCCCCCCATTTTTATAAGAGTTTTAGTAATTCTTAACACAAAGTATGTATCGACTTTGTGTATCGCAATTTGTTGTAACCTGAAAATAATTTCAGTTATTCAGTTGTCTCGTCACTTGTCAGGTGATGTAACCTACTTCACTGATACGTATATCTATAGAATAATATTCGATTATTGAAAGGCTGGTTAAAAAAAGATCACTTCAGCATGCGTCCATAAATTTACATATATTTGTTAATTAATAAAAACAATTGTTTGAATATGTATGGGAAGTGAATTGATATATCAATCGATCATAGTATAGTCAAGCATTTCATTCGCGAACCCTTTAATATAAATGAATACGGTATACCTACTCTCCGGTATGTAGTACGCCACATATATGACAAATATTCGTGGGACGTGAGAGCAAACTCAAAACAAACAATCTAATTTAGCCAAAGTGACAGTGGGATGTCTACATACTAGTATCTCCTATGATAGTTAATGACTAGCACATCGGTAGATTTATAGCACTCCCGTGGAACACCAGAAAATAACGTTCCACTGAGATTTTGACCTAAGTGAAATAAGTTACCCCCACCCTACCTAGTTTCAGCTACTAAACCGGAAACACACCTATTTTTGGCACTAGTGTGAACTGTTTTCTATCTAATATATATTACTATGGTGTGTGTAGGCCAGTAATCAGGGGGAATACAGCAAAATATGTCCTGGGTCCTGTTCCTGTTTTTTTTCATTTCTTTATTGGCCTGATACATTTAACATTATTTCGAAAATATGCATAATTCATTAAAGTGATAGTTTGCATGCGTCGCCACAAATATACAGAGACAACTTATCCAGAGTTACTTTACATCAAAAGAACAGCAAAGTATACTATCTCTGCTAATTCATATATACCTTTGACACTATACTTGTTTGGGTTGTTTTTTTAGTTTTTTTTTTGTTTATTTCCGCTTATATTTAATATCGATAAGCCTTTCTTAAAATACACTTATGATCCTCAACTACCGATATATGCGTCTTCACATTAAGAATATCGGAGACAATTTCAATCCGAACTACACAAAATTACACCATCTCTTCCAATACAATAATTCACCAGATTGATCATTCTCTCTCTTTATATAACTGTATATATATGCCATTTCCGTCTAGATGCATTTTACTATATAGGCTAGGCACTGCTTAATTAAGAACAGTCATCTTGGCATGTCCTTCCCCTCTGTATCCTCTTATATTCACCAAGGATTCTGGTCACATCGATTAAGTTTTCCTCTCTTTCCCCTTGATGCTTTTTGGGTATTACCATTTTTCCGCTGTCAGTCTATTGTATCATTGGTTAGCACCACCTGTCTGTGTTTTTTACAGCATCAAGACGGCGAGTGTAGCAGAGAGGCGAGGTGGCATTATTCCCGAGAGAAAGTATATCTATTAGCCTTCATTATCAACTCCTCCATTCGGCTATATAAGTTACTTTAGATACTCAAGTATTACGTATCTACCTCTGAGTTATAGTTTGATATCAAGCTGGAACAATCAGCTTGCACTTCCGCGTTATTTCGTGCAGTAGGAATCGAAGATGTTATAAACCAAATGTTTTGCCACAGTAACCGGTTTTATTTCAATATGACTTATGATTATTTGTTGAGAAATGTTAAATCAAGGTTTTTGTACTCGAAATAATAGGAATTCTGGTGGGTGTTTGAGCATGCGCACTATGCATATCCCTCAATTAAGTTTACAAGACCCTATATCGTGCTGATATTTTGGTGGGGTTTTCCCCAAACATGTTTATTTAGGGCTTTTGAACACTCAGACGATGACCGGATGGTACCTCTAGATTTACATATCGGGGTTTGTTATATAGTTTCATTGATGATTTCTTTCATTTTCTATTCCTTTTTCTCTTTATCTTAACCCGTCCTTATGATTTAATTTGAGCCACTACCTGGAACCTTCCTGCCCAAACCTCTGTACATACAGTTTGATTTCTCTTTTTCCAACCAGCTTGATTTTGTTCCTTTTATTTTCAATTCCTTACCGTCCTTTCTTCTTTCCTTTTAACCTGTTCCTCGTTAATTTACTATATCATTCCTTTGCCCTCAACAGACGTTTAGTTCACGAAGAACTTCTTATCCGGCCTTAAAACTGTTTCTAGTACTATTTTGAGAAGGTTTTCCTCTCATTACTAGACCCTGGATATGGTGGATTTGCATACCGCATGCATACCGTATTGCTCTTGCCTTGTATCTCCTCTATGTATTCCTTTAAAAAGAATATTGTTATCGTGAAAGAGTTTATGTCTATGATTATAGAAATTGGCTGCTGATATTAAACCAATTGAACACCTTTACATGTCATATATCGTCTAGAATTCCAAACATGATTTTTGCTTTGTCTGTACTGTTTACTTTGATACGTTTGAATACTTCTTGATTTTTTTATCCACTGTAATTTTCAACAAAAGACCCTTAATTCTTGGACAACCTATGAAGAAATTTTAATGCACAACTTAACAATATACGGTCAATGCTCACGAAAAGGGGACAGGTAGTGTTTCTTTTTTTGGCACTTTTTGGCTATAGCAAACTTGGCTAATATCCCAGGGTGTCAACGTCGGGGTAGTAAAATCTGCTGTAAAAAGATATAAGAAATAACAGTACAATTGGGGTAACTATGATACATGAAGTTAATTGTAATTATTCACGAAAGGAAAAATCTAACTTTTGTGACAGTCCCTTTAATTGTTGATGGTAGGCAAATTGATTAATTTGGCTGAAATCTTAGGGTGCCTACGTCGGGGCATTTTTTATTTCATTATTTTGTTATTATTCATCTTTAACACTTCTAGCACCTATTGAACAATGTATTCCATTAACGTCTTCAAATTCTGAGTGTATTGACAATATTGATGTGAAATGGTCAGAAAAGCCTACCCTGACGTAGGCACCCCATCCCAGCGTAGGCACCCCTTCCCGACGTAGGCACCCTAGTAGGCCAATGGTGAAAGCAAGTGGACTGGATAGACAACTAAATGAAGTTTTAAAGTTTTGCAGCAGTTTGTATGAACTAGGTATGCATCGAACGTCAGGGTGGGGTGCCTACGGCGGGGCGGGGTGCCTACGTTGGGGCATTTTCTTTTAAGTTTTTCGAATCTCTACAGATTACAGACTCTTTCAAAACTCGTTAAATATGTCATACAATGGGAAGCGTATAATGGTAAAAGCAAATTCTTATTGGGCATTAATTCCTCACAGTGTTAGTAGACATACTAGCCATACCCCGACTTATAGGCACCCACAAGTATTTAGCTTAAAATTCAAATTGATGTTCAGAGAGAAATATCCATCCAATCGTGTAGCAATTTTCAGGTAAGTTTCCCCAAGTACCCTATTTATCAACGCACAAAAAGTTTCCTGAATTTTGAGATGGTTGAAAAAATGGCTTTTGAAACCTACCCCCGTCCCCATTTCGTGAGAATCGACCATTTATACACATAATTATCGGGCAATCTTTAATTCTTATGTTTCTTACATTTGGTGCAAGCATCAGAGTTAAAGAGACAAGGAAGCCTTTTCCCAGTACCTGTGTGTGAGTTGCTCTCATAAGCCACTAGAGGCGAGAATGAGCTGATCACCACCCATTTGAAACCAAAGAGTCTATAATATATAGTCTCGCTGATAAACAAAAACGCCAAGTACTTGTGTATAAATTCCATAATTTTTATAAACTACGAATGCAATATGCTAGCATTTTACTGCCTAATTGATACAGGGTTTTAAGGTTTGGAGTAAAATTGTTTCGAACACCTACCAACTTTTCTCAAAACCAAAGTAAAATCCAAAAAGACCGTTGGTTTAATGAATGATATCTTCCATTAACCATGGCACTTATCCTAGTGCAATAATATTATAGTCTAGCATTCTCAGCGAGAGATGAAATAAGAAATTAACGAGAAAGTCGACCAAAAGTGCGTTAAAAGACAATATTATAGAAGAGTGAAGAGAAGGTTACAAAGTGCATCTATGCACTTTATAACCTTCGGCAATTTTATCTAGCCATGGAAAGTGTTGCGAAAATCACCGTACTTACGGCAAACGAGACAGTCGTGCTGGATGCAAGAGAACCATATGTGAATTCCGCCCCACCTCCTATATCCCCCAAGTTATTTTACACCATAGTACTCTGGACACGTCCAAGCCCTTGTCATACGACCTCTCTCCCTCTCTCGTTCTCTCTCCACATCTGTTAAAGGAGCGTTTCGATGGCAGACCTTTTACTTATGTGAGAACGAGCCATAGACACCATTAGGTGTGTTTTATATACGTTCATGCATTAACAAATATTTTACCCCTATTTAAGTGTAATTAAAGAACGCCTATTTTTAGGAGTTACTTCAAGTTTTGTATCCTTTAATAGAAATGGATCATGAGGTGAGACAATATACACCAGGGTAGAATGAAACTAAAGCTATATTGAAGTCGTATTGAAGGCAGCAAGGAGTTACTCAGAATTGAATTCTGTTTAATATTTTTCCTTCGTGCAAGGAATTATTCGCGGATCATCAAAATATACTTAAATACAGTGAGCCAATTTTTCATTTGTCCTATAGCAAATGTCCATTGCAAATATAAAAGCCCGATTTTATTTGCTGTCTGTTTTTATTAACGAAATATGATTTCATAGAAAATAGTATGGTATGTATAGTTGTACTGTCTCTATATGGCCCATTCCCATGGTTCGGAAATAATGCATCACGAGTCAGTTCATTCCTCTTTTTTCAAGTAAGAACTATTTCAGGACGTCTGAGCTTTATACAAAATGCCAGGTGGTAGACAGACAATTGAATGCCAAAGAAACACAATGTTCTTTCCTTCGAAAAGATAGGCACATCCTAAACCAGCAAGATGGATTGGTGATGCCCATAAAAGAGAAATACATCCCTGAAACAATGCATCGCCAATGTCAGAAATCACTTTGTCTAATCAAGTTACACAAATATTTTGACCACCTCTGTGTCCGGATCACTTTAGAAAGATATCAATACTGTAGCATGAAAACGAATATGTGGTCGTTCCTTCGATATATTTGTTAAACATTTCTGTATTATTTCTAAATGCCGCCGTTTCAAAATACACTTGCCGAGAGCTCGAGTCTTTCAAAATATACGTTATCCTTTTTTGAAGCATAGCGTTTCACGTCGTGTCTTTGCTATTTATTATGAAATGCTGAAATCGGAGTACCAAGGAAACAATACGTCACCGTTGTTGCAGTCACAATTTCAAACAATGGAAAATATTACTTTACTTTAGTGAATGTGTCTTGCTGGACGATAATGATCGTAGCGATGGCTTGAAGCCTGAAGGCAAAGCTGGTATCAGACTTATGGATTGACAATATGTCCACTACAAACGTTCCTCGTAGACTCGAACAATTTAGATTGATCCATTAAATCAACGATCCTATAGCTATTGGATCGTTGATTGTATTGTATCGCTATAGATGGTCATACAACAGCATAGCAGCATGGTACTTTGTTAAACTTTTTTCACCTCCCGGTTACGATAAACCTTGTCTAAGACAACAGGCCTCACAAAGTAGGACCATAATTAACCTTGATAAACAAAGTGCATTAACTTACAATATGCATTGATGCAGTCATGCAATTTAGTCCATCTTTGGGCCTAAGTACAAGTTACAAGATAACGTTTCCCGCCGAAATCCTCATCATAAACTCCGGCGACAGGTTGGATGATCTGCACTGTACATAAATTGATATCACTAATAATAGGAAAACAGTTACACCAAACGGTTTATCGGTGTGTGATTTTACCTATCAATGCATTAATTTTGATTTTTAAAAACTGTGGAGAAATTCGCTATTTCCTTGATTGATGCACGCGCATTGGAAATAAATCTAAAAAAAAATCACTTCACCTTTTAAATTTTGGTGTTCGTATTAGACCGGTCATTCAGCACACAAGTGACTATGTCTGGCTTGGCGTGTCACTTCCTGTGCCATGTTTTGACGGGGGAAGAAGCAGAGCATTGCTACGTGGTGGGATGAATGTCAGGATTCGTGTTTTCCACTTCCTGTTGTTTCTGACTATTCTGATACACCCTCAAGAAGGAGAGGTACTTAAAACAAGACACATGTCTAAATCTAAATCCATTTGAAATTAGATATCACAAAATAAGGATGATTCAACAAAAAAACATCTTTAAAGGGAATCTAGAAAAGAAGGGGCAAGTATAATAAAATGTATTTCCATGAGAAGAAAAAGGGCCATTATATATAAGACAGACTTAATTAATAACGTTTCTATGGATGTCAATAGCGTTAATATCCAGAAGAAGGCTTTGCTTGTGACTTGCATATAGTTACCGGAATGTATATAGTTTGAAGTAGAAAAGCTAATTTCACAAGATGATCCACTAGTGGATATGCCATCACTAACAGTTTGCATGAATTTATATGACTGCGTCCTTGTTACAGCATGCAGTTGACCTGGACTCCATATAGCAGCTGTGTCCTTTAGCTTTCAGCTATAGACGGATTAACTTGATATTTGGAGGGATTGATGTTCAGTTGCAGGGAGCGGCTGGTGACGTCATGGTTGACTGTCCCATCCAGCCCCAGCTTTGCAAAAGAACAAGTAACAGTGACGCTTAACAGTAACAGCCAGTGCTTGAGATTACTCTGCAGATAAAAACTTTTGCGGGCTAATGTTTCACCAGTTGGGTATTTTTGAAAACTTTCACGGAGAAAAAAGTTTACGGTTGAGTGCCTCCATGCCATAGAACTGATATGTGAAACACTGAATTTGCAGAGAACCTGAAAATATTTTGTGGAATTCAAGGTTGTCCATGAAAGTTTTTATCTGCATGGTACTGTCAACAGTTAGAGTGGTTTACTGCTACCAGTTGTAGCTATGTTTTTTATTTATTTTTATTTTTACATTTTTTACCATGGTCTTTTGCGTTTCCCCAGAGGAAACGTAGCAGGTGTGTAGTCAAATTACCTGTATGTATACTGCTTGCAGTAAATATGGTAAAACATTTTGCTACCTTTTTTGAATATTATTTTGTTGGATCTGGTCTTTTGCAGACTTTTTACAATAAATTATGTGGATACATGATATGTGGATCTGAATATGTTATATTTGTAACATATCTCAACATAGCTGAATAAAACTAAAAAGTTAATACACAAAGTAATAATAAATTATTGTGGGCAACTCCATGTCACTGGACAAGGCAGGGGGTGGTTGTGGATATTAAATAAGTATTTTCATGGTTACATTAAATGTTGTATACATACATTTATACTTTTATCATAAAGGAAGAGTGAGTTCATAGGAATTGAATATCATAACACTTTTCGGCACGTATGGTTACAAAACTGGTGTGTGATGTTTTTCAGTATGTACAAAGCGAGTACCAAAGGTGTGAGGTCGGGGGGTCAAACATATGGTTGAATATAGCATATATATATGGTTGAATTTTCTCAAAATGAGTACTAATATAGATAGTCAAAGTTTAATCATTTCTAATGAGTTCCAACTTTCAAAGTTTAAATATTTTGTTATGACTTTTTCTGTCATGGTCCCCAGGAACGTTGAGCAAAATGAATGTTATTTTAGAGCATTTTTTTTTACTATGAGGCTATTATAACCTACTAACGATTATAAATACTTATCAATTTCTACTTTATTCTATCACACAAATCATACGACCAATGGCCAACACTGTCAAATCGAATTTTGAATGGAGATTTTCGTTTTATTTCAACTCTAGTACATGTGTATAATATTGTAAAATTGGCAGTGTAGTTCCATTGTCCTTGCATTTAATTTAGTATGATTCAATAAAAATGAATTGAATTTTAATTTGAAAAATGAATTGATAACTATCATTCCTTAAAAATATTAAAAGTTTAACTATAGAATCCTATGGAATTTGAAGTGTGAACCACAGTACGTTGCCTAGGAGAAGCACATGAAAGAACAATCAGGATTCAGATTACCTAGTACAGGAGGTTTATTTCTTTCTAGTCAACAATCATACGACACAATATGAGTATATATGGCTGGCTAAGGTGGTCAGCCTATACTTGAGTACATTTTGGTTAATCACTTCCTGGCAGTTGTTGGTAGTGTGGTGATTCCAGTCAGGTGTCAATAACATTGCTTCCCCAAGTTTGGTAGGGTGGATCATCAAGATAAGACAACTTCCACTGTAGGGAAGTAACATGCTCTTTGAAATGAGCGAAAACCAATGTATAATTTGTGGCATGGACAAGGACTTTCTCTTCATGCAATGTCTCCCTCTTGTGTGGGAACTTCATGTGCTTCATGGCTTTCTCACAAACAATATTATGGGGTTTCTGTATAGGGTTTCTGACCTACATGCTCAATCTTGTCAGAACTGCTATTCACTAGCCTTGTGCAAGCACCAATGGTACACTGCCAACTAGATGTAAACAGGGTGTGAACCTCACATAAGTAGAAAACTTAACTTCTATCATACATAACCCTACACCTGATCCTGTGAGGCTACTAGTTGCTAAGGACTTGTACCTCAACCTCCTGCCTTGGTCCCTCCCTCACACTCACTCCTGAAAACCAGACAGAATGAGAAATTAGTAAACACTAAACACACACATTATATACATATATCATACAGCAGTTGCCAAGGGAATTCACAACCAGAGGTGCACAGTGCAACAACTTACAAAGTGACTAAAGCATTGCACATGCACATGTCCACAATACACCATCATTACTGCAGGCAGCCTCTTAAACATACATGTGCCCTGCCTCAAATGCTAGGTGGGGCATGTGGCTGATAGTGCATGCCCAAATCTAGGTTACACAAAACTATATGGCATTCCATTCCATTCCATGCCCATTGTAACCTCAACCAAGCTGTTCTAGCCTGTTTTGCATATGAGACTTGATAAGTTATCTAGGAGCCCGAACATGCATTTAACTTCCATTTCATTCAGTTGACTGAGAGTGCAGCTTTAATGAAAGTGTAAGAAATAAATTGTAGCCGATAGATATATTAGCTGCTACACAAGAATGTTACTTCATGTTGGTTCAGGTATTATGCTTAGAAAGGTTGGATTGCAATGGCCCTTATTCGTTTTCTTGGTAGTGGTAATTGATACAAAAGGTGACATTCTAAAATACAAAGATCATTTGAAACTTATAAGAATATAGATACACCTGGGGATTAGTATGGTGTGATCTTTTCAAATGAATTGAAATTGTTAAAATATAAAAGTACCTCATCCCAAATCAGAAAAAATACGAAAATATCTCCTGATGAATGGCCCTCTGCTTTGAAATCGCTTACCCCCAGCAGAGAAAATAAAAACATGGCCAATGTTAAAAGAAATACCTAAAAGAAGGTAGTAGATGGATGATTAACTGAAATGAAATATTGCATAGTTAAAGATTAGCCAAACAACAGAGAATAATATAGAATAGATGGTTATGTCTGATAACTTTATTCACTTAATCCTGTATGACTTAAATCCTGTACATTAATTTTGTGACAAGAATTAAACGTATCATGGTAGCGAAATCTGTTTGTCAATAAACATGCTTTTAAAAAAAAGTGGCACAATGTCTAGACAGATTATTTTAATATGCATCTCTACTATCCCAGCATACATGTGTGGTCAGTTTAGTCTGTCCTTCAACTCTAAGATATCAGAGAGGAGGGAGCAGGGCACAGGAAAATGCAAGGTGCACAAAGCCAGACGTGCGTTGCCATGGTAACTTTCTGTGTACCATCACACTGGGCAATGTGTGATTGGGTCCGGAGCACTCTTAGCCTCATATCTAGTGAGTCAATAGGTGAAAAGTGGTTCCTATTGGTACTCATGATATAGTGAGAGAAGCCAAAAGGCCTAACATTGTACAGAAAAATTTAACTAAGATTATAAAGAAATATATAGATCCCTTGGTGCGTTAGGTTGACTGGACAAAAATATATACTGTTGCATACAGTTGGTTAAGCTCTAAGGCTAACATATTACTTGATATTTCTCTATTAATCAAATCATTAGCTGTCAGGGTAGGTAGCTAGCATCTCATCTTGGTCCTGGTAGTCCCAGAGGTGTTCCAATGAGGCAGATTGGTGAGCCATTTTGAATAGGGTTCTAAATTAAGCGCATGAGATGATAAATTATGCCAAGTAGCTCCCAGATATTTGTTACCAACTAGCCCTGTTGCCCTAGCCGACATGTCCCTTTGGAAATAAGAGAATCCCCCAGAATTTAGTCCATATTAAGGCAGTGTTATAATAATACTTCCATGTCTTTATTTATCCAAGTCATCAGATCAATACAGGTTCAGCTCTCTTACACTCTCCAAGCCGCCATACCGCCATGCCACATGCAATCCGTCAAAATAAAATCCTCAGAATAAGATACAAAGCTCAATATTATATAGTATTCCTACAGAGCTACTCTGATATAGTTCGACATGCTCGTGCAATGATTCCAATGATAATCCCCAATGAGCAGTATAGTAGATGAATGCATGCATAGCCGCCTGTACTGGGGCTTTTATAGGACTTCTTGCACCATGGATTCACACAAAGGAATCCCTCTATATTCTATACAAAAAGGAGGAATAGGCAAGATACAGACATTAACTTGATCGTACATCTTCATTATACACTTAGCAATTCCCCATGACGCACATACCTTCATGGTTTCAGATACCCTGGGTTACCCTATAATTATTCTCATAAGGTATGACAGTCTCTCCTGATGCGCCCCTGCCCTGGCTACATACAGTAGTGATGCCTCGCTTACAGTTAGGCCAAAAAGGGACAATTAAAAATGAAATAAAGTAGTGGTAGAATAAGTTCTTAAAATTACTTAACAATAATACCTTAGAGTAAGAGGACTCTGTTTAAGGTTTTACTTTCATTGCTGCTTTCTGTCTTTTTTTGAATGATGCGTATATACGATGAGTTTGCGTCCAAAATCAAGAGTCACACTCTCAGGTTATAGTAGTGGTGAGCAACGTTTAATAAGCAGTTAACTGTTGTTGCCAGCACACCCCTCAAAGAAAGCGTTTAATGAGTAACTCTGGACTGCGCTGGCAGTGGAAAACCAGTGGTCAGTAATGATTAATAAACGCTACGTGTCCATAGGGATTGTACTACTTAAAATAAGCAATACACAACATATGAAACACATACCAATGAGATCCTGGCATCATTTGCCAATGAATGATGCTACTTACAACAGTCCCAGAATCTATCTTTGGCAGATGTTCAGCTTTGGCTGATCTAAGAAGGGAAGGGGTTGATGGTTGGCTTTGGGCATCTTGCTGTAAGTCTATATGGTTTATTCACCGCTATCTTAGAGCGTCCCTCAGCCTCCCATCTTGCTATTGTTCCCTTATATAGATTATGTAGCCTCCCATCTTGCTATTGTTCCCTTATATAGATTATGTAGCCTCCCATCTTGCTATTGTTCCCTTATATAGATTATATAGAGTGACGTGTACGGTGTTGGGACAACTTCTGTTTCAATTAAATAGAATGCAGTGCACACAAATAAAATACTTGTCTAAAACTTCATAATCCTTGAATTCCACATGCCTAAAAAATGTCAATCTATGAAGCATATATGGTTGAACAACAGTAATCAGTGGCAACAGAATGACATCAGGGAGCTCTTTCTTTAGGTTTCAACAAAAAAATCATCAAGATGTAAGACATAGATTGCACCCAAAGGCCCAAGCAACATCTACTGTAAACATTACGACTTAAACATTTATTTTTCTGCAATGCTAAACACAAGATCCTGAAGACAAGGAATGAACAATGGCCAAAATCTCAAACTAGATATTAAACATACAGTCATGCAAAACTATTAATTACAAAACTCTGACCAATATCCACATCAACCAAGTCTTAATTAACTTCTGTCGGGGAAGCCTGACCGCCCCACTTTCCCTATACTACTCACGAGTATCCATAAACAATTAACGATGGCTACTGCGACATCATTGGACCGACCCTGGGACGAAGATGCTCAGCTTCCTTTGCCTTCCACTGGCGAAACTCCACCAAGAGACACACTGGACCAGGGGGACAAACGCCAACAATATTATATACATCTTTTCACCAAATAGACACTGGTTTGGACCTATTTAGTTATTTATTTGTGGTTATTTTGTTCAAAGCGTGGTGCTTATAGATGGGAATTATTATCATATTACCCTGATGAAGGACTTATGAACTCCGAAACGTCGGTCATACACCCAATAAACCCATCTTCAGCAAATACTACTTGACATCGTCTTTCTTACGGTTTTGGTGTTTATCTTTCTTATATTGATTTATCATCATAATAATTAAATCTGTATTCTATGCATGGATAGTATTTCCCTGCATGAGTGCATGGGCTCTTCCAAAAGGTGGGTTACACAACACAATAAGTAGAGCTTAATTATATCATAGTTGAACCCCACTAATGCGACCACCATTGGGAGTGAACGGTTTTTTGTCGCATAGCGAGGTGGTCGCATTAGAGGGGCTAATCTAATAGAGGAAAACGATTCGGGACTGAGAACACTGCATGGTCTTAGTAGAAGGCTGGTCTCTATAATGAGGTGATCGTTATGCGGCGTTCCACTGTAAATGAGTATCAGACCCCTATAATTATGGAACGGGTCTCGGCTGGCTAAAAAAACTCAAAAACCTATATTATGTTGACGTTTAACTTACAAGTGTTGTAAGTGATGGGGGTGATGGAGGAGACTCGTTGTTTCATACACATTTCATAATATGTTTACCTTCATGTTAAATGTATCATTATGCTTCATAATCTAAAGTAAGCTGGCCATAACACGTTATTTCAAATCATTTTGTACAATCGCAACAAATCGGGGAAGAATTATGTCATTAATTTCTCGTTTGTAGAAAGGATACAATAAGATTGCTGTACCGAAGTCATATGGTGGAGAAAGAATAAAACTGAACCAACTGTTGTGTGGAGTAATGCGTTGTGGTTTAGATTCGGTAAATTATCTTTTCATTAACATTCTAGATGTTTCTAAGTCTATAATATACTAGCTAGTATTAGAATCCAACAAGCCTACGAACCATAATCTAATTTTGAATATTATTGAAAAAGCTTAAAGTAAAGCCTGTTAATATATATTGTTTGACGGAACCTAAACCTATACTATATATATTGGACACATTATGTAAGATTGAGACAATAAGATTGCTGTACCGAAGTCATATGGTGGAGAAAGAATAAAACTGAACCAACTGTTGTGTGGAGTAATGCGTTGTGGTTTAGATTCGGTAAATTATCTTTTCATTAACATTCTAGATGTTTCTAAGTCTATATTATACTAGCTAGTATTAGAATCCAACAAGCCTACCAACCATAATCTAATTTTGAATATTATTGAAAAAGCTTAAAGTAAAGCCTGTTAATATATATTGTTTGACGGAACCTAAACCTATACTATATATATTGGACACATTATGTAAGATTGATGTTTGGTTGGTTACTAACACTGTAACAGCTTGAGTATTGACATGTTCAATGGATTCAGAAATGGGCAAGGCAACGGCTTTTCCCAAACCGTAAAATTATGAAAAGCAATATATGAAATAATATATGAAAAGGATGATGTAACAACAAAGACTATGTGGAAAGAAATTCACTCACTGCCACATACATAATGTTTCACAAGGTAACGTGAAACGTCAGACGTTACAACATAACATAACAGGTTTTTTTTAAAGATTTTATTTTCACTGGTTAATTACACGTCACAGGTTAATTACATGTTACACGTTAATTACATGTAGAATTACATGTAAACAGTATTTTAATCGTATACATAGGTATTGCACAATTGTCGTCAGATTTGGGTGAAGTTGATACAGTTATTCATTTTCTATGACGGTGCCAAAATGGATCGCTCTGGGGGGTGATAAGCAGATGGCTAGAAAAAAAGTGAAATTTGTGATGCAAGATTGATCGACCTCAGTAAATGTTACATATTTCATATAAATCCAATTGTAGTGTGGGAAGGGACAGATGATAGAGCACAGGAGGCACATTATGATAATGGGGTTAACAAGTTTGAAACTAAAACCGGCTTGATCTTAAATATTAATGAGACATGCAGAGGGATAATGGGGGCTATGGTTGGGGTAACCCTGGAGAAGGGAGGAAATTGCATATGAACCAGGGAAGTGGACCTCCTGCTGGGCGGTCGCATGTGAAGCTATAGCCATACCCAGGCCTCACTCTACTTTGTGTTGGAAGCTCTGGATTAATTTAAATATTAATCAGCCTGGGGTATTTAAGCTTAGAGTAGGCAGGGATGAGGGCAGTCCTTATAGTTTTGATCAGCTTTGTGGAGTTCGTAAAGCACAAGTACCCCCGTGTCCAGGAGTATACTTCAGTGTCAGTGCCTTTTCCCAGAGATATTGATATAGTGATAGCTCTGCTTTTATACTTACTACTGGATTTGAATAAACCAGGAACAGAAGTACCGTCCTCCGCGTTGCTGCTTCCTCGGAACTGAAATACCGACTCCCAACATGCTGGGCCCAGTACATTATGTATTCCATATAATATACGGGTAGAGCGATTTCTACGAAAAGAGGTAGAAAAGAGGAGTTTCTTTGTGTCACATGTTCTCGGAATCTGGGGTCTCCCCATCAACTTTGTTGATCTCTACAGGTCCGTCGACCCTGTCTGAAGGTCATTATATGTGGTTTGTGAAGGTATCTGGGGTGAAAATGTGATTTTGAAGCCTTTTTTAAATTGGGATCTCTACACTCTATTTCTAGCCTGGGAAAGCCCCTGTGAGACACTACGCCATTTCCCATAACCTTTCAGGGGGACCTAACTACATGTGGAGGAGTGG
The DNA here is from genome assembly GCA_942159475.1 of Sthenelais limicola. Classification (NCBI taxonomy): domain Eukaryota; kingdom Metazoa; phylum Annelida; class Polychaeta; order Phyllodocida; family Sigalionidae; genus Sthenelais; species Sthenelais limicola. The sequence goes on along the minus strand of OW804095.1, from coordinate 53,147,120 downwards.
GACAGGGAAGAAGAGGGGAGGGAGAAGGTGGGGGTATTGGAGAGGGTGTAGGAGGGGGAGAGTTAAAAAGTTAAAAAAAGCGAGGGTGGGGAAATAGGAGAGGGGGATCGAGGGGGAGGGAAAGAACAGGGGGAAAGAGGCGAGGGAGAGGATGTAGGAGAGAGGGGAGGGGGAGCATGAGGAAGAGGGGAGGGAGACTGGGGGGAATCAGAGATGGGGTTGGGAGAGAAAAACAGGTATGAAAGACAGAGACGAGGGGGAGGGAAAAGAGGGAGAGGGGGAAGTGTGGGGAGAGAGGGTGACCGTCCAAGAGGGGGAAAGAGGCGAGGGAGAGGATGTAGGGGAAAGGGAGAGAGGGGAGGGGGAGCATGAGGAAGAGGGGAGGGAGGGGGGAATCAGAGATGGGGTTGGGAAAGAAAAACAGGTATGAAAGACAGAGAAGAGGAGGAGGGAACGAGGGAAAGGGGGAAGTGTGGGTGGAGGGGGTGACCGTCCAGAGGACGGGTACTTTGTTAGTAGACTTATAACATAATCAGACCGAAAAGTGTTTAGCTGTTAAATTCCATATGACTTTTGACAAAAAATGATGTCCATAGGAAAAGATTGTCTTTCGAAGGTGAAGTTATTTGAACCAAAACATCACTTGAAATCTAGAGAAAAGTTGCTCTTACGCAAGGATGCATGAGAAGTTTCCATACAAAATACATAACCGAAGTTGGACAAAAAAGTCAAGTGATATTCAACTCCACAATAGACAACAGTGGTGTGTGTATAATGTATATAAAAATAAGTTAGATAAGTGAAATACTTGACATCAGGGATAGGTATCACTTGTAATAATAGCGTACTGCCAGACACAAGAATCACAGTCCCATATGTATATTTGGGGGGTCAACTAGTGTTACTGGCCTAGTGAGAAATTTCAGACCGCTATTGATATTCACTGACTAGAAGAAAAACATTCGAGTCAAGGGAATGACTGTCTGCCACGTTTTGTCACTTCGACTGCCATGGCGTGAGACGCTGAAGTGTGGACGGGGCAATCTGTCACTCAACATAGCCGTTCCAGTGTGTGTGGGAGGAGAAGGGAATTAGTGGGGAGGGGAGGGGCAGGCTGAGAAAGTGGGGAGGGAAAGGGGGGGGGGGGGGTGTAGGAGGGAGGGAGAGGGGAGGCAGGAGAATATGTAGTAAGGTGAATGGAAATTGGGAGAGAATATGGAGCAGGCTTGGGAAGGGGAGGAATGGAAGGGGGGGCAGGCCTGAGGGAAAGGAAGGGAGGGTGGGGGAGTAGAACAGGGAAAGAGAAACGGCAGGGGGGAGCGGGAGAAAGTGGGTGGGATGGGGAAGGATTGTGAGGGCAGTCGGAACCTTTAGTGCCCAATCAAAGTTCCATTTTACATTCCCATGATGTACACCATCACAAACATAGACATATAGATGTGTTTTGGCCGATTAATGCCAGCTCGTGGCTTACATGTATCTATCAAAAGGCCGGAATTTGATAAAAAGAAAAAGAAAAAAAGGCACTTTGTTTGTGTATAATCTCTTGGCTTCACCTTGGGATTAAACACCAAACTGTGCACCAGCAGTCCGAAAATGGAGGTTATTAATAATGCTTTAATCTCTGCCTTAGGTGGTAATATTAAGCCCAAAGAATGTTAAGGCCGTGATTATCTCCTAGCTGGTCAGACCTGGTGGCGGCGGCGCTGCGACGCCGCTGCTTGATAGTGGCTACTCAGTGAACTTCGCGCTCCTAGGTAGACCGCGGCGTTTTCGCAATCAGTACAGGCCTCATTTTGTTCATAATTAGTACGGGCTATTGCATTCCAATTCCAATTATTCTTTAATTCCAACGGAACGTAGTAAGAGATAGTAACCATGCACAGTGAGCCTTAATTGTCTTCCAACTGGGGTGGTGGTGCGAAACGGAAGGACACAGTGCATTTATTCCAGTCAGAGCCAGGGAGAGGGAGGCACGTATACATGTGCGTATCATGATATATGTATCAGTGTGTGTGCCATCGACATAGGATCGAGCGACGTTTATTCTGAGCGACGTTTATTCTGAACGGCAGAAAATAGCAAACCAGTATTCACATATATGTGACTTAAGACTTGGATCAGACCCGCTTGGTAGACCTAAAGTGTTCATGTTTTCAGACAAGTGAGTTAGTTATTGATGAAACAATGTTGCCATTTCAAATTATTATGATTAAATCAAGGCTATTATTAAATAGCGTGTGAGGGGGGGGGGCGGTTCAGCATTTTAAAAAAAATGTAAAATGAAAATGGGACGGTGGGCCACCCTCTTGAGTCTTGAAACTACATTTTAGAGATTACTACCTGTGGTACCCGAGGGACCTCTAGTAATGTATCAGTGTATAGTGCACCAACGGGCACAAAATGGAGGTCATTAATCCTTTTAGTCTCTGCCTGAGGAGGTTATGGACCCTGGATCGTTCAAGGTAGAGACTAAGTAAGGATTAATGACGGTCTTGACTTTGGTCAAATGACTTTCAGATGGGAAGGAAAAGAAGAGAACTAAAAGGACAAAATCTTTATGAGCCAGAGTGGAAAAGGAAATTTACTCTGCAGTGTTATAAATCTGCAGTGTTATAGATTTTGAAAGTTTTATCATAGATGTGTATGGGAATTTTGTAAGTTGGATATATACAATTGGAGTGTGTGTGTGTGTGTGGGGGGGGGGGGGGGTGTCGTCGCTTAAATTTCTTTTGTAATATTTGATTATGTGAAAACTATTTCTCTTGCCTTCGGCCTTCAGCATTGAAGTCTATAGGAATTCAATTAATTATTCAAATGTTGTGCAACAATTTATAGATAGGACGTACCCTTATATGTTTGTGAATTTAGTAAATATGACATTTATGTAAATTTGAAACATTATATTTTGGTCTTGTTTTGTAAAACCATGTTAATGACATGTGTAGGCCTACCTCTCATATGTAATGTCTTATTGAGTAACAGATTATCTGACAAGGCGCTTGTACCTGTACTTCAACCTGACAGTTTTTACATCTTGGCCATCTTGGGTTACTATTGCTTTTCCCACGTCCGCGCCGAAGGCGATCTTTTTAAAAAAAATGTCGGGACTGGGGGTACAAATTGGAAATGCAACTCTGTGTTGTGAATGCGAATGGTTAAGGACTAACAAATCCCAATTATGAATATTCCAACAAGAACTTCTTAAAGCTTGAGATTCATGCCTTTTTTTCTGGGCTCTTGTAACCCTGTTTGATATATCCCAATTTAAGGTGCCGTATCTTAAAAACAAGTATGAGATCCATGGATGTTTTTTTCATTTTTATGTACAGCTTCAATATACTGAAGTTTCAGTAAATGATATTCCCATTTTTCACTATCTATACTCGCGTTTGAAAAGTCTAATATCATTGTTTCACAAAGCTTTAAAAGTCAAAAATACTTGTGGAAAATTGATACATATATGGTCAGATTGATGTCGAACTGAAGGTGGACGTGTGTGGATGGGATCATCATCCAGGGCAGCCTTCACTTGTGTTGTTATAACCCGGTCAAGTCATCCATAGCTTCTTCAGAGTGTAGAATAACTCTTCCTGCTTCATTGGAGGTATAGTCGCCACAACGGCCACAGCACCGACCTGTCCGGTAGATAGATGATTGTTGCATCGTTCTACTAGGGTGACACAACTCAAATGGACGCAATTGATTTATTACTACCGATTGAACAATCCATCAGGAGGCGTTCGAACACCATGCGGTCAGTAGGCCATGTGCACAAATGCCTGAGCGTGCGTGATGCGGTCGATATATATGAGCAGCTCAACCGCAGGCCATACGCACATGCGCTGGCATGTACACCCTGTTTGAGACCTACTTAGAGTGAACATCAAAGCGACCCAATGGTAACCCCACAGCGAACCGCTCCAAGTTGATCTCAAATGGAGTGTACATGCCTATATGTCATGTATAGTGTACAGCAACACCCTCCGCAAAGTAATGTGCAAGACCATCCGCATCAATGGATATACATACTCCATTGGTATTCCAGCTTCAAAATATTTCAAGGTTTTCAAATAGGTTGTATTTAGTACATGTATACAATCACCTTTTCTTGGTTTCGCCCAAAGTGTATTCATGAGATTTTCAACTTTTTATATGTAGCTTTTTCTTTATTTCGTGGAAAGATGCCATGTATTTCCATCTTAGGACCGTTGCGCCCAATACCACACACAGATTCAAACAATATATTTCATTATAGACGCACAATGGCTGTACCTAGTGAAAAACTGCATGGTGATGTGTGACCAATAAATAGTAAATAATCTCAATTGAATAAACATTTGCAATAAACATCTAAGACAAACACAGTCAAAATAATAAACTGCCCATACACATGTTGGTTCAATCCTTCAATACTTCACAAAAGAAAAAATGAAGACCCTCTTTTTGTGGAACTGGAACGAGAAGCCAGGCCTAAAAATGCTTTAAGAAACCTTTTTCGCACAATGCATTTTCAACAGAATTTTTTATTATATTCTCGAACAACCACAAAGACGTCGTTACTCGCAAATTGTCCTCTAAAACATGCTCAAATTGACAACACTGCTACTCTATCAATTCGAAACATCAAGCCGAAAGTGGAAGTCTTTGATATCATTCCTCCTCTGCTCCCTTTAAACGATGTGCAGCTATACTCATGTTTGAACAGCTGTCGAGGTGGGACGGATGTGAGCGGTAAAATATGACCCACTCTGGATATTGGCTTTATACTTGTGATGTTATTTGACCCAATGTGATGTGTTATGAAAGTATGAAAAATATTTCAAAAGTCCATGCTAATTCTATGTAGAATTTCCCAGTGCATACATCTTACTTTTCTTATTGTACTCTCCACCAATCTCGAATGCATGAATGCGATCATCACTGCAATATATATTTCGGATAGAAATATTAAAATGTCCCTATTGTGACACACCTTCATGCATCTATACTAGAAAGGTGGGTTCATCGATTTCCTCCGAGCTTAACTACCAGAACTTCAAATAAATTGTGCATGTGAATATACCAGAGATATTGTTGTTTAGGCCTATTCTGTGGCAGGTTAACCTTTTAGTACCAGCAAAGGTACCTATACGTCCTCCCAGGCCCTGGGACAGAGAGTATAATTTAGGGAGTGATGAGAGAAAGTAATGTCTAAACGGATGGTGGTACTTGTCGCAGATATAGTTGGCGCTAATATTTTGCGGTACAGCAATTGTTAGTATAACATGTATATGGCTCTCTTGACAGGACCCTTGCCCTTGGTACGTATATGGTGTACTAGGGTTGCAGTTTATGCAGAACCCATGGAGGTACATTGTATCAATAGCTCTGTTTCTCAGGTTATAGAAACCAGATAAAGTTGACGAAGCTGCTCAGGGAGGATCCAGGATTTTCCAAAGGAGTGGGAGTGCCATGACCGTCGCTCCCTTCATGTGGAAGGGCCATTGGGACAATCACTTACAAGCACACAGACCACAAATACCCTAGGTTGATTTAATTATTTTGAAAAGGGGGAGCCCCCACCCCCACCCCACCCCACTAAATCCGCTCCCGCTGCTGTTGCGCGCCGCAAACGCGAAGTTTATGGGGTTCGGGGACATACCCCCGGAAATCTTTACAAACTAGGAGTTGAATGGTGGATTTGGGGGGCTTTTTTGCATAGTATTTCAGAGATCTGATAGCATGAAATTGACTGAGTCATAATTATATATAATGTTAAAGTACTAAATGCTAGCTTTACCTCCATAGGTAAATACGTCTATAGACCTATACGTATTTAGATTATTTGCAATTATAATCTTGTTCCATGAGGATTGAAGAAACAGCTTTTGTTTTTCCCCATTAAAATCAAGATCTGCTCAGTCAATATAACAAATGATAAAATAGCATATACTTCTTGGCCCAGTATTACCTCAGCTAACATCCTTAGTAAATTGTGCTTCTTGTTAGTTTCCAAATACCCACCAACACTCACTAAATACTTCCAATTGTGTTGCTTAGGTGCTAAATAAAGTTGGAATTCTACGAGGCTCGTGTCATTTGGGAGTCAACATCAAGGAGAACGCTTGGCCCTGGATAGGCCACAGTGCTTGAGCATGATCTGCTTTATTTCTGTCCTTCTCGTTAGCATCAGGACCAATTTATCAATATATTATTCTTCACATTACAGGTGGCGGGGTGCGATTAACCATAGCCTAACCATAGACATGCACGCCGGTCATTAAGAAATATTATACCATTGTGTTCTTTTTTATTTATCGGAACGGCAGTGACACATAAACTAGAACTTCATCCATTGCAATGGTCCTACGCCTGGTGCTGATGTATACATGCATGCAGACTTACAAAGAGAAGGACTGTATTGTAGTAGTAAATAGCAGGCCAAGGAGGGATTTACAACCTGGTTGAAACGTTAACATCTAAAGGCTGACGCACACATGGCCGATTTGGCTCCCTATTGCCCACCGATTTGGGTCTCCTGATGAATCTTAGGATTTCATTTCAAATCCTGTTTTATGTTTTTGAAATAACATAAACCATGGTTTGAAATGAAATCTTAGGATTCATAAGGAGACCCAAATCGTAGGGCAATATAGGGAGCCAAATCGGCCATGTGTGCGTCAGCCTTAAAGTCGCGCTGCGAGGGAAATTGTCATTGTCACTTCTATAGAAGTAACTGGTTACCTCAATGCTGTCTGAAGAATGCTCAATAAATTAATGTCAATACTATATTGGAATTTGTTTTCATAGACGAACAGAAAGTTCCATTTCGATGCATAAAGTATGATGTCTTGTGGACAGAGCAAATTTAAGTGAACAAGATCTCAACGTGGCCTGTCTTCCGACATAGGGTGCATATAATATGCGCTCTATGGTTGTTAGATTACCTTGTGCAGCTAGGACAAGTGTCCCAGCCAAGCAATGTGCCCTTTAAAATTTCAAACAAGAACAATTTTGTGGCATGTTGGGGCTCTGACAGTACTAGTATCAACTTGCACCGCTTTAGTAGAACTTTTCACCCATGCCAAAGTCACTAATCTCGTTAATGCACTTGTCAATTGCATCCCCCTGCCCACCCTCAGGACAAGAAATGTATGTAAATTCCTGACCCTATGTATGGGGCACATCTTTCGCATTATTTCTGTAAAAAAATATTAAACCTGACGGACATTCCCCCACCTTGGGCCACCTCTTGATCCTTTGGTAAACTAAGGGAAATCCCTGCCTGGGTGGTGGCATATTTTCTCTGACATCCCCCTACCATATATAAATTCCTTACCCTATCAGGGGCACATCTTTCGCATTATTTCTGTAAAAAAAAAGATTAAACCTGACGGACATTCCCCCACCTTGGACCACCTCTTGATCCTTTGGTAAACTAAGGGAAATCCCCTCCTGGGTGGTGGCATATTCTCTCTGACATCCCCCTATCATTCCCCCATACCCCCGGGAGGTGGGGGTGGCAATTGACAAGTGCATAAAGTTAATAGCAGAGAAAAATCTAGTCATTGTCCATAATCCCGGACTCTAAGACTAATGTTTGAAAAAAGACACAAGCACTACTAACAAGGTTAACAATTGTATATATACACTTGCACAGAAAGAATGGTACCAATGTCCCACATGTCATCAATAGAGGTCTCAGCAAATGAGGATGCATTTTCCACTTCAGCAAAATTGTTTCTGTGAACACAAAAATATACTGATAGTTCCCTCCTTTGAGCCCTTAGCCAAGGTTTGTAGACAGAAATGATGATTTTTTTCAATTGATGCAGTAGACAAAAAATACCAAAAACAGCTAGGTTTCCACAACAAAAAGATACTCTTGACTAGACTGTCGCAGACCTACGGGAAGTAACAGTAAATCAATATGCTTTCCCTCACATCTTTTTCAACCAACATTTATGAACTTATGAATAGGGTATGGAAATTGGAATACCCCACCCCCTTGAATCCCGTTTCCCAGTTTGTATAAGCCCCATTTCCTGAATCCCACAGGTTTTCAATTTGCAATCCCGTTTTTCTATTTTCAATCCCTACCTGCATCTGGCTCTGAATCCCTGTCCCGAATCCCACAGGCCTGTTTAAATCCCGAATCCCGACATAAAATAGGCCCCAATCCTGGTTCCCGAAATGGTATTCCCTACCCTGGTATGAACACATTGGGAGATTCTCCCCCTCATTTCTACGTTATTTAATATTATTCTAACAGGAAATAGCTTCCCAGCGGCTTTTGTTTATTCCGATGTGTACAGCGTGCTAGACTGAAATCAGGTGACGCAACGCTGAGTATTTCTTAACAATTTATACTCAGGGCACATGTTTTTTTTTCTAAAGCAATGCAACATGGGGGCGCCCATGAAAAATAGAACGTCTATAGAGTTTCCTCCGATCTGCCTTTGGTAGGATGATCCAGTCTATGTCAGGGGGACATCTTAACGAAATATTCACAACTGTTTGCAAATTTATCAGAACCTTTTATTATTACATTGATGCATATTAATTTTGTGTATGATTGAGTGAAACCATTTGCGAGCAACCATAGATGCATTACTAGTAGTTACCGCATGCGCCTTATACGTCACAAATGTACAGACTTTACTGCTATAAACGCTAAGCATTACACATACATATTTGATATCTGAGTTTCTCTACGTCCTATCAGGAAAGACACCACATGAACGGCTTACATACTATACATTATATATAATACTTACTATATGATGAGGTTACTTGGTATGATGAGCCCCAGTTCCAATATTAACATTTAATCAAGTGATTAACGAACGAAAGAACCTATTATATTAGTAGCTAAAGAAGTGGAAGAGGAGGAGGAGGAGGAGGCGGAGGAGGAAGAAGAAGACTGTTAATCATTGCCTCTGTAAGATATATCTGATGGTATTTTTTACATTAAGTAGAATTGATACATACCATATGATATTTTAAGACATCCAACACATAGAGGCTATCATAATTGATGTGTTCTTAAACAGTCTTGAATGTCGTTGATTTATATATTATGATTGATTCGAAATACATTTGGATTGTGGATTATTTCACTTAAAATAAAGAATTTGTATTCCAATACTTGATTTGTTTTGGCATTTCCCTAATAAATACGCAATCAATTAGATCTGCATGGTATAATTTGGCATGGAACATAAATCTACCACAGGAAAATGTCACTTTCGGCCAACCCCTATGATGACAAATATCCTCTGCTCTGACCATCGCTTAGGTTATGATTAAGCAAAGTGATTTGTCATTTACCTTTTTATTTGTTCTAGAATCCTGAGGCAGCCTATATATTCATGCATAAACTTACTGAATTTGTAGAGTTATTTGTCTTTGTGTAGAAGAAAGGAAGTATATGATCAGACAGTCTACCGTTCTATTTTTTCCTGAAAATAATAGTCAAATAGGATGTAAACAATTTTGTCCTTGTGGAACGCATGCCAAGGTTGACTTTGTCCTATACAGAAATATGTGTTTTGTGGGGGTAATTTGTTTTCCCTATAGCTACCACGTGGGCCACCCTCTTGAGCCTAGAAACTACATTTTATCAATTTCTTCCTGGGATACCCGAGGGGCTTGCTAGTAATGAGGTCGGAAATGGCGGTCATTAATCCGTTTAGTCTCTGCCTGAGGAGGTTATTAACCCTGGATTGTTTAAGGTAGAGACTATAAGTAAGCAGTAATGACGGGCACATTTTGGTCAAATGACTTTCAGATGGGAAGGACACGAAGATAACTAAAAGGAAAAGATCTTTATAAAAGTTTACTGATTTTGTTCTGCAGTGTTTTAAATATTGCAAGTTTTATTTTAAAGACATGGGACTGTTTGGATCATCCCACTCAAACCAAGTTTCTCCCTCAATCAGGGTTTAAATAGGGCAGATTGAAAACCATGAGCTTTAATTAAACAACACTTAACTTACAGTGTCAGTTATAGAAGCTTGAAACTTTTGTGGAGGTTTTGTTTTTGCACAATATGTGTTCCGTCAATAATAAGTAGGGAGGCACCGGTTTACTCAACGTATGGCAACTAAGCATTATATTTATAAGTTTCAAATAATGATGTTTCGTCTCCATTGAAGTGGCTATTCTCATTAAAATCAGTAGTCATCAAATCTCTTGAAACTTTTTCAGTGTAATCATATAGGGTAGGTACAGCAATATCTGAAGTACAGAGTACCGACATTGTGTTTTCATTCAATTTCAATTTTTCAATTTCAATTTTCATTCAATTTCTTTATTAAATACATTGTCATTATCCCATTACATTATGATTTAAAAGGGATACCAGGAAGATCGCATAGTAGGAAATACATTGAGAGAGACCATTCCTTTTCAGTACTGCATTAAAACAGAAATGTATATATATGTTTATTGAATACAAGTTTTTATATATATATTATATATAATAATTCTTGAATTTGGACTTTTTTCGCATATTATATGTATCTCTTCATTGTGGTTTGGATAGTATATATTAAGAAAGAGACTTGTAAAATAATAAGATATTCTTCCTTAGTATTTTTTCTTGATGTTTTTACTAGACTATCAAATCGACAACAGACATTTTGATGTACTATACCGATTACACTGGAGTACGCAAATGAAAGTATCCATCGGTCAGAAAAACATAATTCTTGAATAAATGTATTAAATGAGCCATATAAGCCTTTACCCCTGCAAAATCAAGAGGAACGTGTTAAGCCATGACAGGGTGCTGCCCCCATGCTCCTGTGGTCAGAAACGTAACTGATGTGTTTTTTAGATCATCATGCTAACAATCACCACTTTGTATCTTTGAGCGACCATACCCCAAGATAGATAGAGTGACCTGATATGAGGAAGATACAAAATGTTCCCCCGCCAGGTTCTAAGTACCAATGAAAAAAATGTGGTAATTTGAACCCAATACATTAAATATCATATATGACATTCTCGCCTAAAGTCTTCCCCAAAATATTGTCTTTTTTTGTTGATTCAGTTTTGCGGAGGAATCGTTGGTGAACGATTATCAATGAAACAAAGGGGGTAATCTGAACCGAGATTGTATTGTATTGTATTGTATTGTATTGTATTGTATTGTATTGTGAAAGGTTTATTTTCAACCTTGGTCGCTATAAGGGGGCGTTTCTCCAACAATGGGAGGTTTGCCAGCTCTTACAGGATATGTGGCTGCGAACAAATCCGAGGCGAGTCTTTGGTAATATGCAGCGATATAGTAGTGGTAGTAGTTTAATTACCTTATTGACATGTCTGTTTACTGTTCGATATGTGTTGGATATGTGATAATAAAAATCGATGACAATATATTTCTGATGTTCAATTGAATTATTATAATTTTGTTCATAGGACAAATCGTTTTAATCTTTTGATAGGCGACGAATCTATCAACCTCTGCTCCCTTCAATACTGCAAAAGATTTATCACTAAGTTAAGGAAAGAATATTTAAAAAATTAGTGAAGCAAAACCGAAATAAACCCATAACATTGCAACAGGGTTACAAATAGAACCCTGGGGTGCTACAAGGAACCCTTAAAAAATCAAACTGAAGGGGTTCCAGCCGTAACCCTAGGGTTCCGGGAAGAACCCTCCGGCCTGAAATTTTTAAAGGTTCTTTAAAGAACCTTATGAGGGTTCCACAAAGAACCCTGTACTGTAGGTTATATCAAGAACCCCAGACATTTTCAGGGTTCTTTAAATCAGGGTTCTATGTAGAACCCTACCTATTTTGGCCAGAGGGTTCTTCAAATCGAGGGTTCTATGTAGAACCCTGCCTATTCCCGAAACGGGGGTTCTACTTAGAACCCTCAAAAAAGGGTTCTAAGTAGAACCCTTAGGGGTTCTGCCATGTCGACAAGCTGAAGAACCCTTAAGGGTTCTTGTTAGAACCCTTTCTTCTTAGAGTAGGTGTGTATGTGCGGGGTGGGGGCGGGTGATTGAAACCTAAAGTCTAAATTACGGGGGGAGGGGGGGGGGGTAACGTACATTCGATCGGGGGTAATTTAGAATGGTTATATACCGGGCTAGTTGCCCCCAAAATAGGGGACCTCTTCACAGACAAAGGGACACCTCCCTTTACAATATTAATTAAATGATCAGACAGTTGAATTTGTTGGAACTGTATGTTTATTGAATTAATTTGTTCAATTGAGTTTATTGCATGCCCTCATTTTAGCATTGTTCGGATGAATTAATTCAGATGTTCCCAGTCATATTTCAGGGTGGATAACGAGCAGAAGCATGCAGTGGGACTTAAAACTATATACACGACTCACTTAGTCTAAAGTTTTAGTGGAAGGGTCCATATCTATCTATAGACATTGAGACACTCTTGAGTGCTAGGTTGGCCATTTGGCTGGTAAATTCAAGGGCATCGAACTAAGATGTTCCTCTGTATTTGGTGGGAATGTGTACACGGCAATAAAGTCACTCAGTACTCGGCTTTGATGTATTTATGGGGTGACAGAGAAAACCTAACAGATTGAGGCGGTGTTTACATGGATGGAGAGACCCTTCAAGCTTTTTACTTTATTATTTACTTTTTGGTGGCATTACTGACCATTGTTAGTTCACCAGACGCCCCAGACTAAATGATACTGATAACTAGGGCGGCTGATCGAAATATTTTTTATTTGATCAAGGGTGGTGATATTGCCCATAAACAAAGAGGACAGGGACTTTTTAGTTGTGGTTTGGGTTTATTGGGTTCCAACGTTTTGGCCAACGTACCGCCTTTATCAAGAAGGAGAATTATGTTATTTATTTGGTAATGGGCTTAAAGAAAGCAATTAATAAACAATTACGCTACCAAAATATTTGAACTTCTCCCCGTTCTTTTAATTCAGTCCTAATAATTGAGGTGAAACACACCTGTAATATTTCTGAAAACCCTCCTGTAATATTTTTGAAAACCCACCTGGGAATTTTGTGAATAGTTTTTTTTAAATAATGCTGTTAAAAATGTGTTTGAATTATTCCGAATAGTTGTCTTCGTAGGATCGGCCGGGGGATTAAGCTTCGTCAGTTCGTATCAGTATATTGCATTAATATTATAGGACAGGAGCCGGTGGAGTTTCTTTGGGAGAAGGCAAGACTGCTACGCTCGCCATTGAACATTGGGGAGGGATCAACTTTATCCGCAAATACATAAATCGGTATCCAAGCGATTGGGATGGACAGGTTTATCCTAATTGTTAGTGTGGCGTACTGACTCTGGGAATATTACTGAAATAATTTTATTTCGAATACAATATAGGCTATTAACTGCGTGAAGCATGGGCCAACAATTGAAATGTCATAAAGTCACCCATGGGTCAAGTTGTGATTTGCGAAACCCCATCACTTGGCACAAAGCAAATTGTTCTCTTTGTATACATTCAACATTGCGATTGTTGGCAATGTACGCTTCATTTCTGTATTTGATACATCGATCCTAAGGGCTGCAAGAGTTACTTCATGGAAAGGTTGAATTCCAGTGACGCACGTTCTCTAAGCAATCGGGGTGTTAGGGCGTCCTACCTTTCGGTGTTCATATAGGGCCTAAATATTTGGCACCCGTCCATTGTTCTGGCGAAGGCTGCACTGTATGCATTAGATCGGCCAGGCGTTAAAGTCAAAATAATGTCACAGGATTGTAGAAAGCGATTTGACCTAATGGAATGCATAGCTACCTAAAGGATCACGTATCAAAATTCCTTCACTTAATTACCACGAATCCCTGATTATCGGTCTCCAGATACACCGCTAAAAGACGAACACGTATGCTTTTTGGCACATTATCAGATTACAGGATCATTTTAACAGATAATATACCACATTATAGTTGACGTCATCTGTACAGTTTGGATATATCATGATCTGTAGGCAGGCAAAATAAGTATTTTGGGTAAGAGGTAATTCCTTTTAAATGTGTTACCCTGCACATAGTGTTGAAATTTAAAAGTGTAGTTTCAAGGCTAACCGCGATATGGATGAGACGAAGAGGAACGCCCGCTTGAACCAGTATGGAGTCGCTCATACAATACATGACTGATTTTTGTTGCTTTGTTTGCCCCAGGGACTGATTTTATTGGTGGGATTTTTTGCAATGACGCGTATCCCATTGTCTTTTACTTTTCATCGCAACAGGAAAGACGTAAAAATGATTTTAAAAAGCCTGTGGGTTTTCGGTGGCATCGGAGTTCACCATATGTGGTGGGATCAGCCTGTGGGAAGAAAAACGCATGTAGGAATGTTTCTGAATGGGGCCACGTGGTAGTGGTAGACGATATACAGGAAAGGAAATGGGCAAATAACTTTTGGTCTGGTGAATACCTTATTTTCGCGAATAGAAGCTCGGGATTCTATTTCAGTAAACCTGCTACCAGACACGGCTTCTAACAATGCGTAATAATGACTGTAGAAAAAGTCGGATCTTGAAGTTGAATACAAGACATGGCTTGTATTCAAGACCCAACTTTTTTTATGAGGCTAGATCATTGAGCATGGCCTAAGGGAAATTTCCACACAAAAAGTTGTGAATAGTGAAAATATTAGGTTATTTTGATTCTAATTGACACACAATTATTAAAAGATGAAGCAAAGTAAGTGAATAAATGAAGCCAATACAATGCGATATACTCAAATTTGCCACATTATTCCCAAACTAAGGACCGCTTTTTCATTTTATGACCAGACTAGAGAACGAAATATTTAGAGGAATTAGAAGTGGTTACAATCATTTCAACATCATATATACATCATATATCACGTTTTTACCTTCTGAACGTAATTTTATACAATACTCCACCCCCGCACACACATACATCTGTCTTCCCTCCAGCCTCCTATACAGGCAAGACCATGCTTTTTTAAACTCCCAGAATCTATTTAGCTAGGCTGCTAACCAGAGTCAAGGCTTCGATTTTATTTTTTTTGCAAAACGATTTTATTACCAAACTTGGACACAATTTGAAGCAGGTTACATCAAGCTCATTGGAATACAACAATGATTGAATGGTATGACAAATATTAGTAATATCTCCTTTCCTTATTTCGTTTTCGTGGTAACTGTACAATGATTTTAATTTTTAAAAATCGGAAATCAAGACCTGCCGTCTTGGCCTCTAAAATGTTAAAACACATTTTATTTCGGTTTTATCTTTTGTCTTATAACCTGTAAGTTTTTCCTATAAACACACATAATGAACACAAACAGATACATATAGATTGATTCACATTTTTCTTATCTCCAAAAAAACTGATAAAAACTGATTAAAACAGTCTTCACTGTAGTGTTTCCTCCTAATATCAAAGGAGTTTATTTTATTGTCTTAAAGATTCCTATTATATAGTTGATTGTTAACCGGTCTAGCTGTCATGACAGTTAGGCTGTATATTACTGTAAGCTTACTGTAAATTGGTTAGCTGCTATTTGAATTTTGAAGAATGTATCCATATCTTCAGGTTAAATTAGTACCCTTTGAAAATGTCCATTGAAAATGTCAAGTCTCCCTAGTAGAAGGGTTTCTATAAAAATTTCCTAAATTCTCTCATATTCGAAGAAGTATATCTTTGAATGGAGATGTATGATTGAATGTGAGTCATGTTTTAATCACACAATGTAATTATAGCAAATCGCGTACTGTAAACTTTTAATCACACAATGTATTTACAGCAAATCGTTAACTGTGAAACTTCTCGAAACTAACTTGTATTTTCCATTCACTCGCTTGTACAGCATTATAATATCTTTGTTTTAAGGGACCCCGTGGAAGAACTCATTGTAACGCACTGCGACTCTGAGAGGGATCGTTTCCCCATTCGATAATGCATTATATTGATGTACATGTCTATTGAATAAAAGTTGTTATATATATATAAAACACTCATACTTATAAAAAAGACTGAACCATGTAGTATCTCTCTCTCAATATCTAATCGTTGAAGTATCTTGTCACAGATAATCTAGATTTGTGGTGATTTGTAATATTTGACAAAATCCATAAAGCATAGGCCTACCTTCTGGTTTAAATTATTACAACAATACCAACCTTTTAGAACTAGAAATGAAAAATTATATACTTTCTTTTTAAGGATTAGAATACTGTAGATATCATCAATCGATTTGAGAAATACTCTGTATAATGACAAATCAGCATGGCATTGAAAGGAGGAGGACGTTTTGAGAACCTCTAGCTGTCATGGCGGCCCATGGGACGCACTTGGTGTTTAAAATCTAGAACCGCAGGTTGTTATTTACCGCTTAGAAGGCACATTTGGGGATAACATGTTTAGAAGTCTAGATCTTTATGCGTCTAGGGACATCGCGTCTACTCCGAGGTTATACGTGTTCAAGTTTACATTCTGGACAGTTTGTATCATGTAACCAATTATATAACGCCAAAGATTCCCTCTGGAAACGTTTTACCATAATCGGACGGAAACGTTAGCAATATCTGTTCCCTTGAGTTCTAAAGTTCGGCCTGAACTTTAAGAAGTTTTTTCCCTTTTCTACGTGTCTCTTCTTTTTTATATATCGTTTGGTAGCTCGAAGCGACAAGTGTGTTCTTATCAGACATCGTGGGGGGCATTTGGCAAACAAATTTGTATTGAGCACGAAATATATTATACTTATAGTTGATGATGTTTTACCAGCTAACAATGGACTTCAGTGAAATCCTTTTGGGTTGTAAATTCTTTTATGAATGATTTTTAATTCGTCATTCGTTTTACCACGTGAAAAAATACGCGAATAATGGACATTTATTTCATTTCGCTTATACGGAGAAAGAGATTTATGATCATACATTTTTAGAGTCTATCATTCATATGGGTGCCTAATGAATTGCCTGCTATGCACAGTTCTTAATCTTAAAACTATATACACGACTCTTAATCTTGGAGACAAGATTATATCTGATGTCGTTACTCACCACATCACATGTATGTATACATGTACTAGTATACATACTAACATTGGATTTCAGAATGGTGCATCAGCACACATTGGCGTTACAAGCAGAACGGTGTGAAGGTGAATTTTCCATTGTAGCCTAGTTGGTATTCGAATATTACAAAAATCTTACATCTTTTTGATGATGTCATAATTATGTCTATCATTTAATACTCATAATTGATTCGATGGGGGAAATGTGTGTGCTTGGGAATATCATATCAGTTCTTTTCGTATTAAGTCGATCAGCTCATTCTTAAGTTTAGTTCCCAATTTCCCCTTTAGCTGACATTTAGTTAGAAATATTTACCTGACTTAACCTTTGTTAGTTTGGCCGTCGTGTTGGTCCTCAGGAGTTAAGTTAGAGCTATTTAGAGATGGTAGATGGAGACTAGCATTCTGAACTAACATGTTGAAGACGGGGTTGAAGACCCATAGTAAATTTGGAATAACTACAAGCGCACGTTCTTTAGAATGGTGACTTTAACTTATATTTAGACGCGCAAAGTACTTCTTCAGACACACTTCCCACTGGAACATATAAAGGAAATTCCCTTGTCCCTCTTTTTGTCTTACATTATTTGTCAAAGGAAGTTGTACTTATCGTGTCCATCAAGGAGGTATGTCACAGCTTCCGAAAAACCATTTTCTGCTCCGTGCCCTTTCTATTTAGGGTTGCGTGGGTGGAGTGTAAGTCTTCATATAATAAAGTCTTTCGGAAGGGTAGATCATACAAAGGGCAGTATGATGGGGTGGTACCCAACTCTCCAAGACTCAAGAGTATGTTATGTTTGAACATACCATGGCTGAAACCCGATCACCAGAGCACACGTCAACTAAAGTGCGCACTGCCACAACCCCCGTTTCAGTGTAACAGCGGTCGCGATGTTTGTTGAAAAATCCTAAGAAAAACTGTCCCCTCCCACACTGTCTGTGTCCAATTGTCAGCAGGGGAAATAAAATAATCTAATATATAACAGGATAAATCACACCTAATAAAGTCAACGGCGCTTATTTTAATAAACTTGGCGGCAATGTTCCCAATGCAACTGTCAGTACTGTATGTGAAGTTGTAAATGAGAGAAGATGAGGGTCCATGATCACACCATACTGAGAACAGCTCATATTTATTAAAGAAGCAAATGTGACATGACATAATATATTTGTGCACCAATATATTCTTTAATGTTCATTCAGTAAAATACTTCCTAAGCATTTGAAAATAATACGTACATGCATGATTATGCATATATTTATATATATATATATACATAATTATGTGTGACTATGTGTGTGTGGGTGTAAGTATATTGGGTGTCTGGGTGTGTGGATGTGAGTATATTGGTGGATGTGAGTATATTGTGCGTGGGTGGGTGGGTGTATAACAAGTTTATCCGTGAAATGTTCGTGCACTTATTAGGTTTTTCATGTTTAAGACTTGTGCAGTTCTTCTGCTATAGTCAGACAAATAATGTGCTGCAGATTGCTGGCTCTTTAAGATTTTCAAATTGATAAAATCATTAGTTTTGGACAATAATTTGCACGACGCCCAACGCATTCACAGATACATTGGCAAATTATGAATTTGTACTCGCCCCCACCCCCCCCCACCCCCAAAAAAACCCCAACACACAACAACACATATATACTATACACACATAAATGTTAACATTCAAATTGCCACTTTGCTTTGAATTGATAAATATTTAGAAAAATAAAAAGAATCCTTTTGAAAATACGCATAAAATTATGAATTCACCTCTATTGCTTAATTTAATTATTTTAGGTGCTAAGGACCCTTTGGGTGTTATAGATAAGTAGTTGTAACGTTTATGATAGAATCGCCGATTCGACAGTATTGTAAAACGTTCAAACGATTACGTCATTGTTTAATACAAACTATAGGTGTTTGTTGGGATATGAATATGGGGGAATACATTCTTCTTTTGCACGCTTAAAGTAAACCATTTGGACCTATACAAATGCCCCGATTGCTATCCCTTAGGATAAAATCTTGTTCATCGCGAGTTATGCATTTCCAAATTTACACCTTAAAACTATGTCTCTACGACGCCCACGCACCCTACCTCTTAGACATTGTTAATGTCTTCTCAAAGGCAGTGTCTCTACGATGGAAAACGTTTCTACAACGTCTTTTGAAAGTATTCATAACATTTAGAGTTTTTCATTTTTTTTAAAAGCTTAAGCCTGCAATATGATTAGGAAATATAAGAATGTATTAAAGAAGCATACGCTACAAAGAACGGATTAACATATACTTTAGTACCGGTACCAAAGGTTTATAGATGTTCTAAAGTGAGTGACGAGTCCTGGTTATCTGTTCTATTACCAAAAAAGAGGATTCTTGATTCTCTTCCGTAACGTCGTTATAATAGTAGGCTACGTATTAAATATAAGGTTCCAGATTAAATGAAATAAAAAAATATTATTTCCTTCTTAATTCTATAAACGTCTATCCGCTGACGAATTAACTGAGATAGTTATTTTAAGGAGAGCATCGTAGAATTATGATTCTAAAAACAATGACCGGGGACTAACATAACGAAGTCCGGAGGCATAAATATATATCTCTTAAAGAAATACGCAATTTATTCAGAAATCACTATGAGGTCTTGACATTTTCTCATAAGTCACATAGGTTGGGTGATTGATGAAAGGGACGATATGGTAGATGAAGATGTAATAGGATAACTAACATAAAATCCCAACTATAGGAGTCAATACAAATGTAGGTTTTAAATAATTTTGAGGTTAGTATATCGATACGATCTTCTACATAACTGTCGCCTTGTACGTTCGCCTATCAACCAAACAGTGCTTCACTATCTCCCTATATGGTAGGAAATGTTTTGAGACGCCAAATTCTGTTAGTTGAGTTCCAAGAATATCGACCAGGGGGTGCCACATTCTCACTAGGAAACTAGGGTTCGGATCTCAGGCTATCTCACTATAGCGTAGTAAATATCCTAAGACCTAATTTCGTCATCTTTTGAGATGGTTATATTCTATTTCTTCCATTATGTTTTTATTTGCCATTTAATTAAGGATCACCGCGTCGCACATCTCTCTACTATAGGAAGCCACTTGGGCAGTGGCGTATTTATTAGCATTTCTATGTACTACTCGCAACATCTATAGTTCGAACAAGTTCCACCAGAGGGTGACACATTCCTACTAGTAAAAGAACAATCATTTCAATTTAGAATGTTACACAAGACCATTGGCTGTATTGAATAGTTAGTAACAGAGATAATGACAACAAATGTTATGTTCGAATAGAGACAATTTATTACATTTCTTTGTCGAAAACAATAAGAAAATTATAGAAAATAGAGATAATGAAGACTGGTTACAGATCCGGCTAAAGTCAGTTTGGGTTATACAGAAAATGAACTAAATGTTATCTAGGTATATATCTATAGACAAAGTCTATGTAATGAATATGTAAGCCGAAGGAAGTTCGATTAACATTCATTGTACGCAGTACAAAATCATTCAGAAAAACGATGTCTGTATTTCAGGACCTATTAATCTATGCGATTCAGGGTAAACAATGAATGCGTCGAAAGTGAGGTCTCTAAAATAATATTCCTTTTTATTTTAGTCCGAATACAGGCACAACTATAGAGCATTGGCAGGTTTAGTCCCTAACTTAACATGTATACATCTAGCTAATGCTCACTCAATATCAAATCGCCATATTACAAAGCTATGATTTGATTTTGGACAGTATATGATCCTGAGGTAATAGCAAAATTACCTTATATACTTATTAGCGCAGGTCTAAAGACTATGTTCTAAAGACGCTAATAGCAGAATTACCTTATATATTTACTAGCGCAGGTCTAAAGACTATGTTCTAAAGACTAATTGATACACTTCCAAACATGTCATAAAAAGAACCTCATTTCTGAATCATGACCGAGGTTTCAAATAACTTAGTTGCTTCATGCATGATTTACTCAACTACGTTCATATCTCGGATCACGTGTATCCGATGTCTATTTCCAACAAAGTATAAGAGCTCCAGGTAGCAATGCACATTCGGCGTGATGTCTGGCAAGTGAGGTATGTTTGGAAGAGACGGAAGGCTCTGAGCAATATACCCCTTTATCATATACAATGCGTCTTTTTGCAACGATCCCCTGATAGTTTTACTGAGATTACTCAACGTAGATACTATTGTATCACAAGGTAAGGAAACAGACAATTTTACTTTTATATATCCGCCATTTGTGTATGTGTAGACTCTGAATGGACTGGGAGCAGAGGCGAGGTTTTTAAGCCTCAGTGACGACGGGGTCTTGAAGGTAAGACTAAAGGATGATCTGATGGTCACGTCCGAGAGGTCAACTATATGCAAAATAATTGTCCATTATGAAATCATCGGACAGGTTGAAATGGCTGTAATGTAATGCTTTGGTGATGTGAGATATAGAAATGACTTAACATTTCATTCTCAAGTCAGACAAATTAACGAATTTATCGAAATCGAAACAAAATGTATATTTTATTGGGTGTCAATACTAGAGTTATCACGGAATTTGGAGGCTTTAAATGGATCAAATATATTAAAATTAAATCAGATTTTGAAACGAACGTTAATTTTTCATCAATCATTATGACAGGATTTCGAAGAGATATATTATTTCGTTGTATTTCTTTACACAGAGATTACACAAACCTTTAGCCCAATGAATAGGCAAGTGAGGAGGACTAATAGTGGATTGCAGACGAGCCTACTTCCTGAGCCTTGAAATAGATGGGCAGAGAAATATGATAGAATTTGTAGGTTATTACAAGCCAGGTTTGTAGGTTATTACAAGTTATTAATCGGATGATTAGTCTGATAACCGAATAACATTTGAGAAATGTGAAGCAAATTCTGGTTTATAAGAAAAGCATTAGATTACATTTTCCAATAAAAAAATGCAAACGTGACATTTTCGAGTTTGTCAAGTCGCTTCTTTATTAGTATGAAAATATGGGACAAATATCTAAGAAATGATTTGGCTGCATATAGAGGCTGACCAAAGGGACAGCGCTAAAAATAGATGCACCCGAAAATTGTGAAACCATAATCTGAAAGTGTTTGACACACTGACACGAAAATGGGGGCAATTGTGGTTTTCGCAGGAGAGGAGAGGAACTGAGTGCACACACTGCCTAGGAAGATTGGGTCGATCGAAGCCCGATCTTTTTCCAAAGTGGAGGTTATTAATGATTTTAGAATATGTTGGCACGGCATGTTTCGAGGGACAACAATGCGAAAAACACATTTGAGAAAAGCAATTTGTTCCTTTTCCTTATACAGGGTTCCCACACATCATCTGGATTCAGATTCCATGATTTTACCAGGCAACATGATGATTATAAAGATGAACTCACCGGGTTCATACAGGCTTAAATAAACTGGGTAATGGTCGCTACGCTCATCAGCCTGAAATGTTAAAATTGCTTAATGGTAATTGTCCTTAATTAACGTTAAATGGAAAGCATGTTAAAGAGTTCCTATGAAAGAAATTCAAGTATGTTTTAATAAATGCCCCAAAATACATTCTACTGATATCTTGAGGCTCAATTGTCATGAATAGGTTCAATTTCTTGTTAAAGCATAGGGAAAGTGTGAATGATGAGACCAATTGGACCAGACCAGATATTACACTGCATTGGCGATCTACTTATCCATACAGTATCCCCTTTTATAATAGTGTGGCACAAATTCTTACCTCTTCAGTAGAAAGACCAAGTATTTGATCAAATCTATATACAAGACCCGTGCCCCCTGCAACCATTTTCTTTACACGATTCCCTGCATACACGATTCTGGAACCAAGAGAACAAATATGCGAGTGTTGTGATATTTTTATCATGGATACGTTTGTTGAAGAGGGCATACACATGATATGATGAGTGGCATATTCAAATGGATACAAGTATCATTTATTCCAAACTAGGATTAAAGGCGAGGCTAAATCCGACATTCTGACAATATTTAGAAGATTAAACGGTTCGCGTCTGTCAACAAAATCGTTGTCGATGAGGTAGTCAATAAGATTTTTGTGAAATTTATTGCATCGTCTTGGCATCGCTATGCCTTCGGCAATAGCCAGCGATGACCGGCGATGAGAAAATTGCAGTGGTAAGGGTAGCGAGGAACATCAAGCATGCTTGATATTTCCCGTCGATTGATTTTGCATTGGTGCATTGTCAATGGAGGTAATGTCCATAGCGATGCGTTGGCGATGTCTAGTAGATGCGATTACTTTCAGACCGTTTGGAGAGAGAATATCACACCCACCTATCATAAGCACATTTATTGCCCGCCACCGTTGTGTCCTCGTCATCTCCAATAAGCCAAGTGAATCGTTTATCTGTTCTCAACACAAGTGTTCTCATGGCAGCGGCTGATAGGTAACTGCAGTCTGCATTGAAATCTCCCATCAGAAGTATATCCTAAAGATGTGAAAACATTTTTGTTGGCTACTGATGGATTGGTACTTTTTCATTTATACCGCTGGAAATTGGCTAGATTGAACTGTTTTCAATATGCTATGACATACCTATTAATTTATGTCTAGAAGATTAAAACTTAGCATCTGTATTCACTAAGGATAGCGTCCGTTGAGATGCAAAGTGTTTATGCAGAATAACTATTTTCAATCAATCAATCAAAAACCGTTCATCTTAATTAGACGTGATTCAATCCATTTTGAAACTTTATTCCTCTAATATCTATAATAATCAGTGAAATAAAAATTGGTAGCTCGTTCGCTTGTATCATAATAACCACCTGCCACACAAAGTTATCTGCAATTAACAACATTTTTGTTATAAAATATACCTCGGTGTTTAAATGACTCTTCGCGACATCGTAAACATCCCGGAGAGCTGTCAACTCAGCCAGTGCGTCAGTAGGCTTTACATGCAAACAGATTACTCCGATGGGTTTTCCTTTTGAGCCGTCCGGTAGGATAACTAAAATAAGTATGGGAGATTCAGGTTAAGAAAGGAAATCCGAACAATATTTCAATAACCCCAGTTTTAACAAAGGATGAGATATATTGCCACGAGTAAAGCGGATAAGTGAAATCCATGTACAATTGTTAATAACAAAATCAACTCACACGTTTCTCTATTTTATGTTTAAGAACTCCAGAGTAAGATTACATGTGATTTAGTGTTACGAATTATTATACGAATAATATTTCGAGAAAAACTGACAGATTAAAAAACCTACGCAATTAGTCCTTATTTAATAGTATAGCTAATAGTTTCATCTTATTCTACTTACATCTAAGCTGGACTCCATAAGGTTCCCTCTCGAAATAATCGTGAGCAGAATCATCATAAGTGTAAGTCTTCATTATTTCCACTTTGGACTTCCTGTGGTAAGATCGAGTCTCTCAAGTCATATACTTTATTACAATATGCATGCATAGATATTATCGGTTTGGCTTCCCCCCCCCATATATATATGAGTGCAATGTGCACCCCATATGAGTGAAATGTAACCCCTTAGAATCATTTTAGGGAGATTGTGATCTCATGACTTGAAGGTTACGAATTCAAATTACAAGTTCAAAATTCCTAAATATATAATGAGTGCAATGTACAGCGAAATATAAGATTCATTCAAAAGTTGATAGATACAGTGATGCTTCTCTATTATTTAACAGGATTAATCGAGGGAATTGCGTTCTTCCACAAAGGAAGTAAAATTATTAGACGGCACAATTAAGTATATAGCACAATATCATGTATACAGGGTTACCACAGGAAACTAAAAAGTAAAATTCCATATTTCCCCTGATGTGTTTGTATTTTTCCCTGATTCTTAACAAATATCAAGGGTGCCAGGTCTGTAGTGAGTGCTAAGGAAACTAATTTTCCGATATTTTTTTAATCAAATTTGATTATCCAGGGGATGCCAGGTGGCACATTTTTCCCGATGTTCCATTTTTCCTGATTTTTCCCTGATATTCTCAAAATTTTCAAATTCCCTGGGAAAAATACAGGGAATTTTTCTGAAGCATTTTCCCTGTTCTGTGATAACCCTGTGTATAGCATCAGCTAGTTTGGAGCGTCGAACTTACTTGTACACACATGCGTACTGTTCCTTGGAGGAGGTTCTTCCGAATCTGCCACTTTGTACATATTCCCATCCTCCGCCGTGCTTGCTGAAATTGACTTGAATGTTAATGTAAATACCCAAACGAGTAAGTGGTTCCATAAAAGGTAAAACAAGTACTGAAAAACACTCACAATTTACACTTGTCTATTATTGGTTTAGGAAATGAAATATCATTCCCCTATTTTGAAAGATGATACATATTGACTTTCTCTAAAGACTTAATGAAAGATTGAATTCAAAAGCGTTGTTCAAAGGTGATCAATTTAAAAAACAGTACAGTAGTTTTACAATGAGATCTCAGGAATAATCTACATGTAGGATGGGGCTGGGGCTTGGAGGGGGAATGACAAATGCATGGAAAAGATATGCCATACTTCCGATTCTGACAATGGTGAATCTGACGAGGAAATTATTCTGATTGATAAAGAGTTTGACGATATATTATTAGTATTGTATTTGTTTTATTTATCGTTTAAATTTAATCTTCAAAGGAATAAAGGGTAAAGGATATAACTTTACTTAGTATCACAAATGTGACACTATAGTAGTATGAGTGAAAATACAAAATACAACCACTATAGTTTATTATACACTCATTGCTCTGAAAACAACGTATGTAGAGTGATTTACGTATATAGTGCGTATTTCACTAGTGATTTACGTGGGGTTGTCATGGCAACCAATCTGGTTTTTTTTTGTAAGATAACCGGTAAAATTCAAATTTATGACTCGATTTTTTTCTATTTTCATGATTGAAAGCATGTATAATAAATCTGTTAACTAACTCGTTGGTTTCAGTCGCTTAGAATATTGCACTTGTTCCTACGCAACTCGTGCAATATTCACGCTACTTCAACCAACTCGTTAGTTAACCTGTATGTATCTAGTATCTAATAAATGGTGTCTGTGAGAATATACCGAAACATTTAAAATGATAGCAGTTAATAACAACTAACAGTTCAGCCTCTCTGTGTGGCTATCTAGTACAAGGAGCTTCAAAAGCTTCACATTTTTCCTTCTACACCAGGAATGTACGAAAAAAGGCTACAGATATAACATCTTATGGGAGAATACGATTGAAATAACGAACACTAGGAGTGCTACTCCATACCATAAACGGACCTCTCTAAAAGACAGTCAAAATCAATAATTACTTCATGATCAACGATTATCGATGTTAGTTTAAGTTCTCTTTATCACTACATTAACCTTTGTTTTAATGGGCCACCAGGAAGACCACTACTGTGAGGTTCAGCGCCCTATTCCTGATTTATGTATCAAATACGAAGTCGTGAATAAAAATTCTATATATATATAATAGGACCAAGGTTGGTCCCCAGTCCTCCAGCTCTGCTAATTTCAATAACACTCTCTTCCCCGTGTCGCAGTGGTTTCATCGTTTCATGTACCCCAAATAGTGCATGGGAAGGCCAAAAGAAGGGATTAAATCCTATATATATCATGTGCTATCATGTGTCCCCTCATATTCCATACTGACTAGCACTCCAATTCCCCTGACTCGCCATGGTGAGACAAGAGTATAAAGGTCCATCTTATGCACCGCAGCTTGTTTGTATTGTCAAATATTGTGTAATGTGTGTTAACTCGTACTGTCATAAAAACCGTGCATATACTCTTATGTCATATCGGGAGTAGTCTTATTATATTCTACTATTTGCTAGTGGTTGACCCCGAACTGAGATTTGGAAATAAAAAGAGGATTGCTGACTATTAAGGATCACCAGAACTTGAGTTATAGTGATATTTCGCTTCTTAGTTTACTGCTAACAGAAGGAACCAGTTCACTACATAACATTATTATTTCGCATCATTAAAAAATAATGTGAAGTTCCAGTCTTGGATTCTTGACAGGGAAAAGAAATTAATGTGGTAGAAAGAGGAGTAATATTCAATCATTCAGGGGCTGTCATACACAGTTAGCCTACCTGTTCAAAAGATCCATCAATGTGGTAATAGCAATATCTGTGACTTCACGGATCTCTTGAATAAATGTCATATCGAATTCAGCAATGATCTAAAAGAATGAAAATAATATCAATACAGAGAGCATGGTATGAGGGGCAATTAAGTAATCGGAAATGTCTATAAAAAATTAATCTCCGATTTTGAGTACCAGAGTTACATGACGCATGTTATCTTGGTTTAGTGGCTACAATAATTGTAACAATAGTGAACTGGGAATATGACGATACGTTTACAATAAAAATCCCCAAATAATGTTACCTCTGCTAGATCTTCCATAACAGGTTGTTTGCCTGCTTTTGTTGCACCAAATATTTTGATGTTGAAAGCTGCAATTTTGTATTCTCGATCAGATTGCTTGACGTAATCTACAGTTAGGTCATCCGGCATTGTTGAGGTCGGTAAACCTGAAAACGAATGATGTTTAATTACAAACTTTATATATAGTCTGGAGGTTTGGAGGCGCCATTTTGAATGTCAACCGTAGCAGACGTGTACATTTCTAGTATATATATATACACACCTAGAGATAGATGTCACAAAAAAAACTATGCCAAAATAACATTAAGATGAAATGCAAATTACCTTCAGACATCAGGGTTCCAAACACCATTATCAGTAGAAGCATGAATGGAATTCCTTCTGGTCCCGCCATGTTTCGATTTCTAGAGATATACCATTGATTGTCAGAATGTAAAGTGCAGGGGATAGGAAATAACTTCATGCACAATGAAAACAAGCCCGATTTCGGGTTCAGCACATGATGTAAGATATGTTAATCTTGGGTTAAATGTCAATGTACACCCATGTATATATGTATAGTATGAATCAAACATGCATGGTGATAATTTGAAACCCCCCTTCACATAAATTACAATTGTATACAATTCAATCTGGTAGAAACTGGATTCACGTGTTTAAAATTCGACACCAAACCCTACATAGATAACAATTTAAGTTATCTAAGTCCGGGACATGCAGCTTTTAGAACAAGTTTTACTTTTCGGGCAAGAAATCAAAGACATAATGTGTATTTTAGAACAATCAGAAAACGTGCCTCTAGTCTACCTATTGCAGACGACCTTGGGCCTGGAACTAATCATTGTATCTTAATCTAGCCCTACATCTATACCTCCATAATATGTCACCAGAAAATGCAGACAAAATATTGTATATCACTATAATTACATATTCCTTTACGTTCCATTAATATCATAGTTATGAAACGCCCCCGGCCCAGCTATACAATATATTTGTTATATTACACCCAGAAAACGACCCCGGCCCAACCCAAACCAAACATTGACTATTATATTTATTTGCTTTTCTTCCTGCCCACATACCGTATATATATGTTATATATATAAGATTTGTTCCATCTACATCATGTACCATATTGCCAAAGCAGTAGGCCCTACAACACTGCAGGCTGGCCGGATAGTGTTATCCGGGTCAGGCAACGTGGGAGAACGCTACGAGACTGTACGAGGTGTATCGTATCATGACCTGGATGACACACCTGGAGGTTCTTAGAACTAAATGTATTAGTGTTTTCCTATCCAGTATCGATGTTTACAAATCCAATGGTAGGAAATATTGTGAGAGGGTAAACTACAGGCCGCATAGCAACATACATGTCCCTATGGTAGCCCTAATGATAATCGGCTAATGCATGGGCAACCCAGTCCAAACGGCGCAAGACCCTCTCCTCTAGCTGCATGTAGCTGCTTGTTTACAAACACTTTGCACTAGCGAGATATAATGTCGTGATGCTCCAAGAACTACTAGGCAGTTAGAATCAACATTGTGAACATTACACTATAATATATTCGGCAAGAGAATGTGGTCATTTAATTAAAATTAACGTTACCGTGTCGGAGATTTTGGAGCAATGTCTCAACCCTCCTCCTGTCACTCCTGTGACTTCTCCAGTGACTGACTTACTGCCCAGGTGTAACTGTGCGTCCTACATAGCTGTCACTTGTGCAGCAGACGCTCCCGGAAAACCTCCCTCCCCATCTGCCTCCTCCCGCTCTAAATGATGGTCAGGGATTCTGGCGGCAATGTTGTTTGTTATACATTTAGTATGGTTTAGGCTATATTTGTCCCTTGAAAGTAGTAATAATAGGGTTCTCGCCAGAAATATTTGACAGCATAGCGGGGGCCACCCACCATCTACGGGGGTCTGGCAGTATCCCCCCCCCCGCCCCGGAGAATTTTTATGTAAAATGATGCCGTTTAAGTGCGTTCTGCCGATTTTAAGGGCCATCAGGTCAATCCCTAAAACATTAAAGGTTAAACTCATAGTTTACATGATTTCACTTTTATTTTCCTAGATACTCTAACAATATTTTTGAAATATCAATTTTCTAATAGCGTAGTATAGTGTCATTACACCATTAAATAATTTGAAATAGAAGAAAAAGTGGCATGCTTATTACGATCTCATTTTGAATGCATTAAAATTGGCCGTACTACCTTACACCTACCATATGAGTAATTCCTCCTAACTGGCAGCATTTGATTTCAGTAGGCCATTGTAGTAAAAACTAAATTTGTCGAATCTCTACAATCTTTGGTGTACATATAGCAGGGAATATCAGCATAATGGAGACAAAGTTTAGGAAGGCTTTGCCAAATATTTCGATACAAATATTTTCGTACACTTTTTAAGGCCGTAACCTCAGCCATTTCGAGAATAAATTATAACTCGGGAGAACATCTTGATTTTTCTATCAAAAATCTAAATGTTCAAAATTAACAAATTCTCTCTATGGCCCTTAATAAAACAAATTTGTCCTTTCCCAACAACAAATGGAATCGACCACAAGGCTCCCTTTATATTTTGATTTAATTAATTACAAATAATATAGTCAAAACATAACCTAAAACTCAAATCAACAATGTTTTGTTGACATAACACAATATCACCATGCAGACATTTAGCCTTGATGACGTTACCAGGTGAGATCCAATCGGATCACCGGTAACGAGTGTTCAGTTGCGTCATACTATGACGTCACGTATGAGGGTTCTTTTGACTCACTCTCAGTGGTAGCACGGTAAAGCGAGCAACTCGTTTATATCAAACAAGAGCCTTCGACTGAGGGCCCCTCCATCAGAAAAACAGATCACATTAAAAAAAGGATCCGAGAAAGAGAGATCAATTAAAGGATTGAATTAATTAAAAGCCCTAATTTATTACCGTACATGTCATGATGTGGGGACTGAACTGAGAGCTTAT
This sequence comes from Sthenelais limicola, assembly GCA_942159475.1. Lineage (NCBI taxonomy): Eukaryota > Metazoa > Annelida > Polychaeta > Phyllodocida > Sigalionidae > Sthenelais > Sthenelais limicola. Next base: position 53,116,747 of record OW804095.1, on the reverse strand, counting down.
TTTTAAATAATTTTATTATTAAAAGGTTTTGACCAGGAGTATTGTCAGAAAGTGGATGTCTTGGAAAATATTTTAATAAATAACATCTTTGCCAATATTGCAAGCAAAGTTAAATGGCTCTAAATACTATCTGATAATTAAAAATGAGACATTTTCAACTTAATAGGCCTATATCTAAATATCCTATATCCAATATTAAAGGATGCCATTCGTAACCTATCACCTCCAGGTCCTAGAATTTTAAGACATATATATATGGGCCCGGATTCAAAATATTTGTAACCTGTCACCTCCAGGTCCTAGAATTTTAAGACATATATATATATATATGGGCCCGGATTCAAAACAAAACCATCTTTATTCAAGGATATAAAAATGAGGCCTATGTATGGGTGTCATAAAAACGTTTGCCAAACCCAACCATCTATATCATAGGCCTATTATATATGTATGGTGTCATAAAAACGTTAGCCAACCCCAAGAGTTGGTTCTCTATATATGGTTGATTTGAATAGGCTACTATTATTTCTCTATTTCTCAGTTAATTCTGCATTATAATTCTTTGGAAAATTATTCAATTGGTGCGATTCTGTTCGAATAAATACCTCTAACTCTTAGAAAAACTTGTTTTTTTTCTTTGAAAAAAATTGCATTGTTAACAGTAGTATGTATCTAATATTACTATATAAACTAGCATAAAGAGCGTGTAAATATTGCTACAATGATGTTCAAGGAATTAATAATATATGCACACGGTCGCTTACATGGTTACTGAAGTACCCAGATTCAAAATATCATTGGATTACTGATTTGAAAGTTTAGTTTCCCAATTTTCGCAAAAATGTTGCCCAAGACGTTGGTTATATTGCATAAAAAATTCAAGATGAAATAAGCACTTCTAAATTTTGCCTGTTTTGAAGTCATATGACGACAGATTGGTGGATAGGCCTAGACTATGCACATGGCGCCCTAGTTTCAGGGTAGGGAAGACCCCCCTCTTGAATCCCGTTTCCCATTTTTTTATAAGCTCCATTTCCCGAATCCCGTAGGTTTTCAACTTGCAATCCCGTTTTTCTATTTGCAACCCCTACCTGGAAAAATTAAATCTGGATTTGAACCCCTTTCCCGAATCCCATAGGCCCTTTTAAATCCCGTATCCCAACCTAAAATAGGCCCCAATCCCGGTTCCCGAAAAGGTATTCCCTATAGTTGGTAACTTGATACCCGTACTGCGGTGACATTTTTTGATTGGGAAGGGTGGAAGACGGAATTCCATTAAACATCTCGAAATCTGTCACCTCCTCATTAAAACAACAGCTGGGTTAGGATAGAGGAACTCAGATTTGGGGGACAGCTCCCCTTGTCTTATCATCACCCCCTTGTTCACAGCCCAGAATGGCGGTGAAGCTGAACACCAGACAGTAACAGAGGCGACGAAGTGTAACAGTATGTATCAGGATGGCGGGCCTCATTACCTAAAGGAGTGGTCCTAGCTGGTCCTCCCTCCCCTCACCTCCACCCGTGTCCAGTTAAGAACTATACCCTGCTAGTTTTGGTTTACCACCCGCCTCCACCCGTCTGTCCAGTGCAATATGTTTTGCGGATTCTGTTGTAATGTTCTTAGTGCTGAGGTCTTTCTGTAGCACAGACAGCCAGGTGAGACTGTCCAAGAGTGCGCGGGAAAAAGAGTTGTTAAGGGCCCAGAACAGTTGCGCGGTTACTAACGGCATTTTAGACGACGTCATCAGGACCGTGAGCCATGAAACGTCGCAGCGAAACATTGAGAATTTCGTAGAAAATTGGAAGGAGCAGCCTTACAAACCTATCTTTTGATTGTTTACAAACCTATCTTTTGATTGTAAGAAAATTCTTTCTGTGACTTTGCAACAAATGTAGATGTTTTTTTGTGCTCGTGCATGCACTACTAAACCAAACAAACACCACTGTCTCCCAGCATACATCTCTCGAATGGCGTGCGCATAAAAACGGCTTCAATCAGAAGTAGAGTGGAGAAAGCGTAGCCTCCTTTAAAGAGTAAGGTAATAAGGTAATAATGATATTGTGTAAGTTACCCAATAATTCGCCTAGCAAAATTAAATGAAGTCAGTGCTAGAGAATCGATGTTGGCCGTCAAAGAAGGGCCTGGTTGTAACCAGAAGTTTGACTACGGTACTGTGGCACACAAAATCAGACCCCATACTAGCATTCAAATGCCATGTAAGAAATGAAGCTATATATGGATTGATGATAACTTTATTGATTAAAAAGAACTTGTATCAGCTGAGAAAATATAGAAAATTATTGTAAGATAACAACATCTTGTATAGTGTAAGAATGACAATAGGTTGCGTAAGTGTCATGGCGGCGGGGCGCGAATTAACGAAAATTAGTCGCGTAGTTGTACTGATGTGTGGACCGGAAGTAAACAATCTCCATAGAGTTAGCATTGCGGCGATAAATAATCACTCTATACATCGTCCCAGTAAAGGTTTAATGATTATGAAGGCTATAGTTGAAATCGTTTGCCTATAAAGATGGATATATGATCGTTGAAAGAACAGAGATTTATCATTTAATATCGCGGTAACGTTGGGGCTATGGGACTTTCGCGCGACATGTCCACATGACGTCATGAAACTGCTACAGTTGCGTGACTCAAAAGGTGGAGTTCTTACACGCCCTATGAACAAGTAGCAGTGAGCCACCTTCAGTCAGTGTTCGCTTGCTAACCTCATGAATTAAGGAGAATTGCCCCCCCCCCCCACCCCCCCACCCCGACTCAATAAAAAGTTTATCAATCTATCTATCTACTGATTTTTGTAAAAATATCCCATTTATTACTTTACAATTACTATGCTTAAGTAAGAGGATCTCTTTATCTCTAATAGCTAAGGCGTAAGGGCGTAAAGCAACCAATCTCACTCACAAATATTGTTTTTTTCCATAATAATGAACATGTGATTATAATATAATTATATATGCAAGTTATAGTATGATATAGGGTGGTCAGGACCCACTACTGAAATTTAAGGCTGGGTTTCACTGGCCGGCTACTTCTCCCGCTACTCCTCCCGTTTCTTTGCTCCTGCTACTTTAGAAGTAGAGGGAAGTTACCGCTTCTAAAAGTAGCGGGAGCAGTAGCCGGCCAGTGGAACCCAGCCTTTAGGGACAAAACAATATTGATATAATATATAGTTCAACATGTGTGTGTGTGTATCCAATGAAGGGGACTGAATTTGCTGTATCAAGTAAAGGAGAAGATGATAAGACATGATCCATATTTGTAACCACTGATTCTTGACGAGAGGCGACCATAAACCGCCTTGAGAAAGGCGGGCGCAGCTGGCATATTTTGAATCATTCCGTCGCCCCGGGCCTTTAGTGTCAAGGCCCAAGTACCTTACAGAACTCAACCTGATCGTGTCGTTTTCCTATTAAACATACTGATAGCCGACATCCTTACCCAGAAATCGCAACGATATGATGTCCTCTGCAAGTTTTGTCCGAAGAAATAATCAATCTAGGCTGTAATATAGATTATCGATATTCCTATACTAATCCTATGGGGATACGTTGGGACTTGCCGACCGCCATTTGCACCACCACGTTGGAGCCCTAAGGGCACCCTAGCGTGATGCAATAGAGCGTGCTCCCCGCACACACGGTGGTGTGTGCGGGGAGATACAAGGCAGGACGGGGTAGGAGAGGGGGGTCAGTCAACAATCTATAAGATAAACGTCAGTCACAAGCACTTCATTTACCACAGGAAAAAACATATTATGGGCAGTTTGATACTTATGGACGGTCGGCACCCTCTGCTTCTTCCCGGAAGTCAAAATGACTCTATTTACAATCAAATCTGGTGCACAGACAGACTATATAGCGTCCAACGAAATTGTCTTTACAGGCCACTTATTTATCCAGTTGTTTTCAATATTTTTCCTGGTGAGATCGAATTTGTATGAATACCTAAAACAGTTGTTTTAACGTCTTGGCTACACCTTAGTTTACTGCGATTTTCGAATCCGTTCTCAACAGTTACAGTGTCTGTAATAGGCCATCAGCTGTACCCGAAAAGAGTGATTTTCGTTCCGGATTTTGGGCACTACTTTTTAGTAGCAGATTCCTATTGCTAATACCCTATATTGACACCAGTTTCCAATTGCTAATACTATATATTATAATATCCCAAAAGTTCTCCATGCAATTCCTGCCAGATTTTGAGTAATTGGGCATTGTTTCTGACAGTGCAAAGCCTATGGAGCCAACGGTCTGGCTTCATTTTAATGGTCATTTTAATAGAACATCATTTATTTGATGAATGTTGAATCTTCATACCAATGACTTTTTTTTATTGATTCCAGATCTCCGGAATCTTCTGATTCTGAATCTGCCATTTTTAACTTTCTAACTTTTGAGGAATTTTAGTTCTCCATGTTTGGAAAATAAAATGTAAAAAATTAAATAAATAAATAATAAAAAATATTATCTTCTATATTTAGAAGGAAGTGACTGATATCAATCAATAGAGAATACTGTGCACTAAAATTGTTTTCTTTTGACCTAAGATGTCAGTGCATTATTTTCAGAGTTATTAGCAAAATGCCTCATAAAGGTCAAGGTCAAAGGTCATTAATCGCGAGGTATTTTGCAAATAACTCTGAAAATAATGCACTGACATATTAGGTCAAATAAAAACAGTTGTAGGGGACATCATTTCCTATAAATTCATATCAGTCACTTGATTCTAAACCCATTAGATAATTTATTCATTGATTAATTATTTATTTTTTTAACTTTTTTTTTTCAAACATCAATAATTAAAATTCCTCAAAAATTACAAAGTGGAAATTGGCAGATTCGAAATCAGGAGATTCTGGAGATTTTGAATCAATCATAAAAATTTAGTAGGACCGAGAATTCAACGTTTACCAAATAAATGATGGACTATTAAAATTACCATTAAAAATGAAGCCAGACCATAAGCTCCATAGGCTTTGCACTGTCTGATTGATTGCTCATTTTCTCAAAAACTGGCACGAATATCATGGAGAACTTTTGGGATATTATAATATATAGTATTAGCAATTGGAAACTGGTGTCAAAAAGTAGTGCCCAAAATCCGGAACGAAAATCATTTTCTAGCCATATTCTGAGGCTCAGCTGATGGCCTATAATAATCTATTGGGTGTTTTAATGCAGGCATCGGCATGGGCGCCATGCTGTATCCTCCTTGCTCAACTCTTAGTTTGTCCCACTCACACCAGGAGGCTCTCTGCCTTGGCTCCCGCAGCAAATATATGGGAGGAGGCAGGGCAGTGACCAAAACAAATACATTTCGAATCATACAGATAGCTGGGCGGGTGGGTGTTAGTCATTGAAAATGAGAAAAACAAACCATACATATACAAGTAAATAGCCAAAGACTTCCCTGAATCAACCTGTATACTAGCGGCCACACTTTCCCTGGATCGTCGACAACCTTCTGCTTTTTCCCCAGAAAAAAGTCAAAATGACTTCTATTCACAATCAGGACTGCCATCTGGGTTATACGCTTTTGTACTTAATACTGCTAACTATTTTCGACCTGTTCTCAGCATTTTTCCCAGTGAAAAAACTTCTAATTACCTACAATAGTCCTACGTACCATTTCTGTACACTTTTGCTCAGGCGGATTTAGCAAACTGTTCTCACCCGGTAAATAGTGTCTGTAAATCCAGCGGCTAATTTTTACCTCGGCATCTCGATTCCGCCATTGAGACCGTCTTCCTAGGGCATCACAGTTCCTATCCCTCACACTATAGGGACCACCACCCACTAAAAGTGCATCGCTGGGTGCAGCTGCACACAGCTATTAGAAACTTAACAAACCAATATTTAGTTATGATGGAGGAAGAGCAGGGCGGGGGGGCATTAATGTCATTGAAAATGAGAAAAAGAATCCATACGTTTATAAGTAAATTTATAGCCAAAGACTTCCCCTGCAGGAACCTCTAATCTAGCGGGCACACACTCACTGGATGCCAAGTGTTGCCAACAATTAATCATCAATTTTACTGCGACACTGCCTGATGGTACTGATCACAAACTATCCCATGTCTTACTAGCTTTAGTTCTGCGCTGGGGAAGTCCAGAAATTTAGCCCGCTAGCTATAGGCCTCAGGATATTATTTTATTGTCTGTTTTTGTTCTTATAGTTGTCGTTTTTTCTCACTTTTAATAACTGCCCACCACCCCGCACAAACATTGTCTGTTTTTGTTCTTATAGTTGTCGTTTTTCTCACTTTTAATGACTGCCCACCACCCCGCCCTGCTTCCCACACTCTCTTCCTTGTTAACGTTTGTGTGTAATACCTGCTCCCTACAGTAGTGGCCACTACCATGGGGAAGCAGGGAGGGAAGCATGAGCATGGTGGTAGTGGCCAGTGGTGCCGTGTGCAAAAGTTTGAATGGAATAGCCATAGGACCAAAATAAGTGCTGATCCTGATGTTTGTGTACCATAAACATATGTATTCCTCCAATCGAAAATGTAGCCTACGAACATAGCTTTTGATTAAGACTAAATAGGCTGCTGTACATAGTGTTTAAGTGTGATAAGTGGATGAGTGGATGAATATGCCAGTGACGCCGGTCGGTCTAGGTCATATGGATCATATGACCTAGACCGACCGGCGTCACTGGCATATTCATATGCCTCAAGCATTACCGACGATTTGACCCACGCCATCTTACTTATCGACACTACTAACAGATAACCCGATGGTCCGCCGATCCGCCGAAAATCATATTTCCCGATCTCCAAGCCACCAAAACAATGTCCCCACGCCTAGAGAAATAATATAGACTGCGATTACCTCCAATATATCAAGGTCTTTCTGGTATCACAACCGAGTAATCACCGATTCCCCGACCCCTATGCTTAAGCATGAACGGACATTTTACCTGGTCCCTGCGTATGGCCACGTGGGATGACTCATAGAATGAAACCCCACTCTCTCGACTACCGCACATAGCGCAGTGGTAACGAACTCGCCTCCATACCTGAGGGTTGGGAGTTCAAGGCTTGCCTGGGCATTACATATTTTATTTTCATCCTCTACTTGTTGGGCCGTGTAGAGCTGTACCTCTACACGGCCGGGACTGGACGGTGGCGGGGACGGTGGGTGGGTTTGATGATTTGTGGTGATGGGAAAGGCAGGAGAAACAAAATATCCTATATTATCTGCCAAAAACTATAATATCCTAGTTAATTTAAGAGTTGTTGTGACGATAGTGTAACCTTGTGCCAGTCACCCTCTGGACATTACTGGGAAAGACCGAGATATCCTGCGACAGCTTCAATTTTTTAGTTCTGTGGGAATCCCCCTCTTCTCAGAGGGCGGGTCAGTCGCTGCTGGTCGAGGCCTAGTATTATAGCAAGAATAGCATAGTATCGCGTGTGAGGTGGGCTATATTCTCCGAGTATGGCCGAAAACTACGAGGCCGTAGGCCGAGTTGTTTTTTCGGCCATACGAGGAGAATATAGGCCGCCGAAGACGCGATACTGTGCTATTCTTGCTTTTATTCCATGATTCTTAACTTAAAACAACTTTATTTGCATTAATTTCATCAAACTTTGTTGTCTCGAACAGTTGTGACGTCACTGTACAATACAAGGAATTTATATTGTCCACCTTGTGAGCGGCAAGTATATCGATTATATTGTACGCTCACGGCCAAATCATGGAATAAAGGCTATATACCGTATACCATGGGTACAACTACCTATACATTAGACTTAGCGGACTTAGCATGCCCCTGCATGGATTAGTCAGCCAACCTGCCTCTGCGTATGTCCCGATACTAATCTCGAGAGATGCAGAGGCAGGTTCTCTTGAATTTGACTAAGTTAAATGCTTACAAGCTCTTACAGGGATGAAGAGGGCTGCCTGTGACTATCCTGCCGGCTATCCTGCAGATAGGCCTATGTGACATGACAAAAATAAAGTGGGTGATTGGCAGGAAGAGAGATCGGGATTTTGATACTGCTTCATCATTACATGACCCCTGTTCCCTGATTTATCCTAAAGAGCTCTAAAGCTTAACGAAAGTCCCAACGGTTTTCGACTACTAAAGGCATATCGTGGCGAGCAACGCACGTGGCGTTTGCGTCTGTTAACTTATGACATACTGAAATGAAATGTGAGTCTGGGGAAAAATAAAATGGTGTCTTGGTGACTGAACGCTAAGTAATTGAGGTCTGGGGAACATACACACCCCAACCCGCTTAAAGAAAAACAACTCCAAAACTTAAAATCTTACCTCACTGTGTGCAACTATGTCAGTGTGTGCTCCGCGCTGACTGCATGCCATGTGCCTGTCGCTGGAGTTAGTGATTCCGTGCCTGGAGCAGGTGGGTATTCCCCAGTTTCACTCCTCGCGGCGTTCGTTCACTTGGGAGAATTCGCAGAGTGGAGGCAATTCTAGCGAAATTGGGATTTGCGATTCAGAATGAAAAATCGCAAAAGCCTCCATGCAACTCAAACGATTCAGTTCCTAGGTAACATTTGGAATTAAGAAGAAATGTCAGCAAGACCTACTCAGGAATAAATGGACAGATGGAGACAGGCTCCATATCTCCCCATATGGCGGGAGCGGGGCGGGAGATCTATATACCAGATCTACCGCTATTTGGTTTTTTTTTGTCTTTTTGTAAAAGGTTTTATTCAGCTTCCTGACATCTGGGCATACATAATTGTAAGGATTCGGATACACTTCACTCTCACGGCCTGGCCAAATCATGGAATAAAACTTTTGAAACTCTTTCATAAACTTGTTATACCGCCAGGTGGCGCGGCAGTGCAGTCAGTCAGTCAGTCAGGCAACCATGGGAGATGGATATAAGGTTGTAAATAGAATCTGCTAGGTGGCGCCACTGTCCCAAGCAAGTCTGCACCAGCTCGTAATGAAAAGGAACAAGAGGCTTCGCCTCTTGAGAGAACAGAAAAGCTGACATAAAAAGGTTTAAAAATTCTCTATGCAACTGTCTCTCTAGGCAGTAAGGGGAGGGGAGGGCCGGGTGACTGTCTAGCTGCGATTACATAAGCGCGGTGAGTTAGGTGAGTTAGCGTGTGTGAAAGCAAGCTGTGGTGGAGGCGGGGGTGGAGGTGGTTGAAGGGTGAAGGGAGGGGTAGCCAAAATATTCAGCACTAGCAATACTCGGCCAGCTGAGCAGGCTAGGGGAGGGGGAGATTCCAATGGGGGAGATGACCAATACTTGTTAACACATGGGGCTATGGTGGAAACAGCCAAGTGGGAACAGCTTGTAGGAAGGAGAGAATGGAGGGGAAAAAAGAGATATTAATAAAAGCTAATAAATCCTGTACATCACCATGGTTAACCATTACAATATCATTACTTTCATCTCCTTATATAAGAAGAATAAAAAAAAGTAAGTTACAGTGCGAGATCTCAAATGTGTGAGTTTTGGGCAAAGCCTGCTACCAAAACTAAGCCTAGATCACCGAGGTTGACCTCAATTTCCAATGACGTTTTAAAAGAGGGTTAAAGAGTGCTGAGCATTTGTACCATAGCCACAGTCTGTGTCAGACGTCCTTTATATTAGTCCTACTTTAGCTAACAAAAACTTTAATTCAATTATATACTAAGATATATACTACAGACAACCCAATAGTATATCACTGGCGGAGAACCAATTAAGATCATTTGGTACAAAATCACCTCGAAATTATCTACAAAATTAAGGACTTTGGAACACTTGAAGTAATGCTCCGCTACCATCTAGAAGAATGCTACCAGGCTGTCTCTGATGGACCTTTAATTGAATATAATATACTGATATATACTACAGACAACCCAGTAGTATATCAAACCTGCCAATTTTGTTAAGCCATTTGGCACTACCATTAAAAGATGCATCATATCACAATACATTTGACGATGATTGAGATTCTTGGCCATTAGGATAATCCAATTTAAAAAGGGGCCATATTTTTTATGACCCAATTTGTAACCAAGCAGAATACTTTGTACCGGTACATTCAAATCATTCAAAACCATAGATTTTTATAATTGGTCTGCCCATGAAACACTCTCTTAACTCATTCCAAAAAGCTTTAATTGGTGTTATCATTTAATATATAACTCTTATGCCCGCTGACGGACTAATTTACCTTCTATCCTGATCCATCTTTTATTTGAAATTCACTTTTAATTTTGTTTGATGAGCTAGGTTTCTTATTAAAATAAACCCTTGCCCGTGTATCAAATATCATGTCATAAAAGGGACTAAGGGCAATAGGAGTTTTTCCTCCCTAAGAGGAGTTTCTCAACTCTCATTTGGTGAAAGGCTTTAATTGATTATTTTGATCCATTTGGCATTTCTTTCCTTCAACACTATTAATCCACATTATTCTGTTTGTTTTAATAATTTCTTGAATACTTCTTAGATTTAGCCCGCCATCCATTGTCAGTTGCCTGCTTGAGAAAAGCTGTGCCACGGGCCACACTAGTAGTCAGGAGACCTTCTCTATTTCTTCTACCATCGCATGATCAACTTTAACACATGACAAAGCATATTGGACAATAGGCTGTACAAGAGAATTATGAATTAAAGACAGTTGTCTTGAGTTCGATAAACCTGCTATCCTCTTTATTTCCTTTATTAGATCGTCAAAATTGAGTTTATTCTCATTTTCACCCGACCCTGGTTTGAACACCTTGATAACATTACACCACTTCATATTTCTTAAAATTTCGTTATGAATTTCAAAATTACCTATCATCCCAGCCGTTTTCTGAATATCAACTCCTAGGCCTGACACTGCTTCAAATCCTTTTAGTATCTCCATGGCCTTTACAGCAGAAACTTCATTTTTCAGCAGTAGGCTTGCATATTAATTGGATGATCTTATTGGAAAAATTCCCTATTGGCATTCCTTCTATATATCAGAAACTTCTCTGATCTTGGCCCCCAGCATTGCTGCCACTAGGGTGAACCTTGATGGTGAGACTGGATCTCCTTGTTTAACTCCTCTCTGAATCTAAAACCATTCTGAATTCCAACCATTATTTGTGACTATTCACTAATGAACTCGGGAAACTCAAACTTTTCAAGGCATTTTTTAATCTTATAGGAACTTATAGAATCATATGCTTTCATGAAATCAACAGCTGTTAGTACACCTTCTTTTTGTTTTTGCTTAAAAAATTAATGCTATCATGTTTACGTCTTATCGCCACACCCACATATCTATTTTAAACAAAGGCATGTTGGTCTTTGTCTATTATTTCTGGGAGAACAGAATTGACTCTCCCAGCAATAGTTTTAGAAATGATTTTGTAATCTACGTTTAGTAGATTGGTTGCCAGTTTTTTTATATATCTAAGATCATCACCTATTTTTGGAATAACAGAAATCATACCTTTTAGCAAAAGGCTATTGTTTAGTTTCCAAAAGCCCTTACATCTTGCCTTCTCCTTACACATACAATTTTTGGTGATTCGACAAGGTCTCTATATCGGTATACCCACCAATCACCCTGCCAAGAACAGCTCAGGAAGACATGGTCTATTCTAGATCATTGCTTGTTTCTGGTCCAGGTGTGGTTGAGATTACCTAGAGCTTGGAGGGAATCACACAAATCAAATCTGCACAAACACTTTTCTAATTTGATAGACATTGGGTCCTTAGGATGGTTATATATTGTCAGAGATTTGTATTGTTAACTTTAAGACAGGTCGTCCCATGCACTTAGTTGTGGAAGCTGTGACCCTGGTTCTTGGAGGTCACTCAGTCCACACATCCCATTCAGGTAAATCACTCATCACCTCTCCCTAGCTTGTCTGGGGACGTATAGGGGATGGACCAACCTGTCAACACCTCCCCACTATTTTATGTCTATTTTATTGCTTGTGTATTATATAAGGCACCATGTGGGCTGGGTAAAATTGTAACTCCCTGTTGACCATTCTTTGGATGATGATGTGGACCTGTATGGAGAAATAAAGCCTTGCTAAAACCATATTCCTCTTCTCTGATGTCTGTCTGATAGAGACTCTGTCAGTTTTGGGGCTAGTGTAAGCTGACAAATGTCAGTGTAGCTAATTATGGGGGTAATCAGTCAGAATCACCACAATGCATGCGGTCCCAGAAATATTTTGGTGAAACTTAGAGAGTGAAACCACAAAGCGGCGATTTTCAAGAATGCCCATAAGTTGAAGACTGGCTACGGTACGGTCTACATCAATGATGATCTGACTGTTGCAGATAAAAGAAAACAATCGGATCTTCGTAGCCTTCGTTACCTGTCCAAGAAAAAGGGATATCAGTCAAAAGTAACTTCTTTGTCTCTAACGATTGGTGATAGAAAAATTGACTGGGGGGATTGGTCAAAACTGCCTGTGGATGTCACCCTCAACGGGACTGCATCGGTAGCGACTAAAGACGGGGGGTTGCTTTCAGGGGAAGTAACTCCCTATTATCAAACATGAACCAGTGTCCCATTCTTGATGACGAAACTAACATCGTTTACCATTCTGCTGAAGCTTGGTTTTCAGCAGAGATGGCTCGAAAACACAACAAGCCGGACTTAGCTCGCAGGATCACAATAGAAGAGGATTCGTTCGCGTGCAATTCTATGGTGCGAGAAATAACTAGGTCAGCCGAATAAAAGACGGGGGAAGCCGATCTACTGACCAAAATAAATCTTGCTAAGTTCAGACAAAATGTCAAACACAGAGACTATTTGTTGTCGACAGGTAATAAAACCCTGTATGAAGCAACATTTAGCGAAAAATGGGGCGCTGGACTGAACATCAGAAAAGCAGCCGCATGTGAGGGAGTCGCCGAGAACTACCGAAACCTGTTCGGAATTTTACTCGGGGAACTTCGGCAAAAGCTACAGCAAGAAGTATAAACAACAATGGCGGAGCCTGGGATCGTGGACGACTATTACTTCGGCTCTAGAGTCCACTCAGTGTTATTTGCGGACTCTAGGGGATGGAAATTCAACTTGGATTTAAACTCACAACAGACACACGCCAATGCTGTGCCTGATTTCTTGTTTACAGTTGAGTACAGACCAGGAGCGACCTTCTCGTCCATTGCAAACATAGCAAACACGTTCTTACATGTGCACCGTCACTCAGTGGCTTACATATCGGCTGGAATATGGGATGTTACATCAAAGTGCATAGATGAGAGGGGTCGACGGTTCTTTGCATTCGATTGGTTATCCAAAAATAGTCTAGTTGATGGTGTGTGCAAACTGGTGAGTACAAATATGGCCTGTTTAAACGAAGCACATCCGAATATTCCCATTATAGTATGTCCACTTTTTGGTGCTGAACTGTCAAAATTCTGTGTCAATGCTTCACAGGATAAACAAGATATGTTGGACGCTGCTATTATAGAAATTAATAAACACATAGATCAACTAAATAAGAGGAATCAAGTACTGACACCATGGATATCAAGGACAATTCACCTGACCACAGGCAGGAAAATAAAACACACATACCAAAGCTTAGAAGATGGCATTCACCAGGACTTTAATCTCGTAAAAAGACAACAACAAATACTATGGAGAAACCTAGAGGCTAATGTCAAGAAGTTCTACTCCTCAGGATTATACCAGAACATTTTCAATATTTCTCACGATGAGATGAACTACCTACAGACCGTCCATGATCTAAATCACACAAATGCAGTTAAAAAAAGGATGAGGTTAATGAAAAAAAAAACTCTGTGACTCTAAGGTTTGAACCCAGAGCCAAAGTAGGTGCCTATATTATGTCTTGCTTTATATGCTCATGTCACTTGAAGTTACGTTTTTCATGCCACTCTGTGAGTTCTATTACCGGAGGGCATAGAAAGAAAGCTAATTATTGGTGAAATATTGTCCATCTGTGAGGTCTATATACCGGATGGCAACCATACTAAGTTAATCAGTAGAGTTATTCTTCAATGTGCAAATGCAAATTGAAGGCTTGTATTGTTACATGATACTAGTCTGTGAATATTGTATACCGGACTGTCATTCACTGTCACTTACTCAGTCAATATTGTGGTGTTAACACATGAATATTTATACACAGGACATCTTGCCTTGTATACTGTCTTATGTGCCTGAGGGTTGTTACTCGAATCTATACCTAAGTCAATTCTCATATGTGTCCATCTGAGAGTTATATACCGGATGACCTACATACAATTGTTCAGCCGAACAAGTCATTTTAAACAAAAAATGCAGCTTTAAAACAGGTCAGATACATTCATATGTAGCTGAAGGTTGTTACTCGAATCTATACCTAAGTCAAAGTCTTGCATGTATCCATCTGAGAGTTATATACCGGATGACCTACATACAATTGTTCAACTGAACAAGTCATTTTAACAGAAAAATGCAGCTTAAAATAGGTCAGATGCATTACATACTAATTGCAGTCCATTGATCCTAGCTTAGCCCTTTTATCTTAATAATTATGTCCCAGAAGTAGTCATAGACTACTACCCCGTCGAACTGATTACTGATTAAATATAAATATTCAGTTTTCCTAGTGCATGCTTAGAGATGCTTAGAGATGCTTAGAGATGCTTAGAGATTTCAACTCGATCACCCTGATCTCCTTATCACGTATTGTTGTGGATAGTGATTAATAACCAGACTCATTCCGATCTACTCTTACGCACACATCTTATTGTAAGTGATAGCTCAAACCATGAGATTTAATCACCCTCATCATCATCTCCATTATCTTTTCACATCATTTTCGGCAGGAACTAAGGCTTATGAATTGTGGTCTTGTGAGACGGGATGTCCTGTAGCTCGAATGACAAGCATAAAAACCTCAAAGAACCATGTATAGTGAAATCAAGAAGACTATAGCCAGAGGATTCAGCATGGTTCATTGCAATGTTAGAAGCTTAAAAGCTAATTGGTCTAACTTTAAGAATACCTTTAGCAAATTAACACCTGAAGTACTAACATGCTCAGAAACATTTTTACACGAACAAGACAGGGATATAGACTTCAAATTACAAGGCTATAATAACATAGTCAGAAATGACAGAGAAGTTCTAGATGTAGTTACTGGTAAGGAAAAAGGGGGTGGTGGTGTGTGTTGCTACGTGAAAAATGGCCTTACATATGTTGTCAATAAAGATCTCTCATTTTCCAATGAAAACATTGAAATTTTAATGTTAAAAATTATATTCGCACATCAAAAAGATTTACTTATTGTCCGTCGCCGCCTCTAGGTGGCGGCAGGACACAGGAGACGCGGAGCGCAGTAGCCAGTCAACCGGATTGCATTCATGCGTTCGGTCCTTTACAGTGTGAACTCCTCACCTTTTTCGCTTTTTTAGCGTTTTCAAGTCAACTTTCTTCTAGAATTTCGACATTTTGTGCTAAGCCTTTTCTTAGGAGTGGAAATTTATCCTCCTAATTCTTGGTGGAGTAGTATTCTGTCCTTTTGAAGGAAATACTTTTCTCCTAGCCCCTGTCAACCTCAGCCTCGTGGCTTCAGACTTGACCTAGTTCTTCTTGCGAAGGCTAGTTCTCATACTGACTTTGACTTTCTTCGTTGTGCTTCATTGGATTTAACTTCTAGACATGGATGCTTCTCAGACAGTTCCGTCGACTCCTCCGCCGACTGCCATCACTTCTGGAGAGGATATTACTTGTGCTCAACCTGCGAATAGTAAGAACTCTATGGACATGTCCACTTTCTTAGAGAGCCTGAGGTCTATTCAGGTCTCTCTCGACCAGAATAACAAGTTTTCTACTGATTTGGCTGCCAGAGTTGCCGACATGGATCGTTGGATGCTCTCTCAACAGCTTGGTCGATGTGAGCCTAGCTCTCCCATGCCACCTCGTGGGTTCCCGGGGTCTCGGGATTATGACTATTTTCGCAACTGTGAGTACTCTCTTTATGATAAGGAGGACTTTGATCGTCATCGTTTCCGATCTAGGAGCCCTAGAAGATATCGTTCTAGGTCTAGGTCGAGGTCCCCCCTTTATCGCTCACGCGCACGTGGGATTCATGATATAAGTAGGTCACCAAGTCCGCCATTAAAATCCTCGGACAAGGCGGAAGCTCCTAAGTCTTCTGGGAAGCCTTCAGCTACTGTCACTGCTTCCGCTTCCGTTCCTGATGTAAACAAGGACAAGGTCCTCGAGGACGGAGAAGTGGTAGACCCTCCGCCCAAGCCAAGCCTGTTCAGGGGGTCGGATTCTCCAACTTTCCCTTGATGATTCAGTGGGTGTGGCTGTCCACAATGATGAGTTTCGCACCTTTGTTTCTGGTATTCTCAACGCACCGCCCACGGGTAAAGTACTTGACGAGATGAAAGCTAAGTACAAACGTCCATCCAATGTTGAGGAGTTGCGTATCCCTTCTATTCCAACTGAAGTTTGGGGTGCTTTGAACAGAAACGCGCAAAATGATGACAATGGCCTTCAAAAGTTGCAAGGAACTGTTCTCTCAGCCAATATCGCTTTTGTGCAGTGTGGTGACAATTTGATGACTATTCGTGATTTAGCCATGGCGCAGGCAGACCTGCTAAAGGAGCTCTCTACCCTTTTTCCGCTTCTTTGCCAGGCAGAGGAAGAAGATGCTGCCCACCTTAAGGCACTTTTGAAGAAAACTGAAGCGTTTACTGCTTCTGTTCAAGCTTCTGCTGAGGCCACTGCATTTGTAGCTGCTGATGGGGTGAGTCTGCTTGGGTTCTACTCACATCATATTCTCACCAAGTCTAGGCGCACAGCCTTGTCCCCATTCATCAAGGAGGCCTACAAGGAAATGGCGACCAATACTAAGCGTTTTCCTTCGACGCCTATTCATCTGTTTGGTCCTGATCTTGAACAGAACATTAAGTCCATGGACCAGAGTAAGAAGCTGTCTGTGGTTGTGGATACTTCTGTTACTACGTCTGCTCAGAAGGGTGCTAAGTCTGCTAATAAGGGTCAACAGAAGGGCTCTTCTAATAATAGCAACAACTCTGGACAACAGAAGGGTGGAGGAGCAAAAAACTCCAACCCTTCTCGTGGAAGGGGCCGTCAACGAGGACAGGGGTACCGTTACCAGGCCCGCAGACGCCGCGACGATTACGACCGTCGGGACAGCTACTACGATTGGAGGGACAGTCGGTACGACCGGAGGTCCGACAACCGACGATATTAGAGGTAGTTAGTCAACAGACTTCCTCTTCTGTTAGTTCTCAAGGCACCTTGACTCCCTCGGGGGTCGTTCCTCTTCGTTTTGTGCCTGGGAATATTCAACATTATATTACCAACTGGCTTACTGTTACATCTGATCCTGAAATCATTTCTTTAGTGTCTGGAGTGTCACTAAATTTTGTAAAGCCACCTGTGCAAGTTTATCGTCAAGGTCAATATAATTTTGGCCCCATTCGCCAACAGGCAGTGGACTCTGAAGTTCAAAAGTTAATTGACAAGGGAGTGGTGGATGTGATTCAGGAGAAGGAGATTTCCTTCCTTTCGAATGTGTTTGTAGTACCTAAACCCAATGATAAGTGGCGCTTGATCATTGATTTGACTGAACTGAACAAGTTTCATCAAAAGCTACACTTCAAGATGTATAGTCTTCAGACTGCCGTGGAGATGCTTCGCCCTCATTCTTTTATGTGCTCACTGGACTTGCTGGAAGCTTATTTCTCTTTGGCTCTTCGTGATGATGCTAAGAGATTCATTACCTTTCCTTGGAAGGAGAGGTTTTACAAGTTTAACTGTATGCCTTTCGGCCTTACTTCAGCTCCCTATATCTTCACAAAGATTCTTCACCCAGTGTTTTCAGAAGTTCATGCTCGAGGGGGCCATGCCTTCTCTTACATTGATGACAGTTTTATTTGGGGCCAGTCTACTGATGACTGCCTCAACTCCTTGCAGATTGTGTTAGAACTATTTCATGAACTTGGTTTCTTCGTTCATCCGTTGAAATCTTCTTTAGTTCCTCAGAAACAGATGAAGTTTCTGGGTTATATCCTGGACTCAGCTAGAATGGAAGTTTATCCTCCAGAGGATAAAAGACAATCAGCTCTTCGCAATGTTCTTTTCTTCTTGGACAATCAAGGAAAGTTACATACTATTCAAGCGGTTGCCTCCCTAATAGGTACTCTTGTGGATTTGTGCAAGGGCATTGACTACGGCATGGCTCACTACAGGTTTTTGGAGCGTGACAAGACTTCCGCTCTTACTTGGAACTCTGGAGATTTCTCGGCAAAGATGAAATTATCCTCAAGGGCGTTTGATGATCTTCTGTGGTGGGCAGAGAATTTGCCTTGGAGAGTCAGGAATATTCGTACCTTCTCTCCTACAATCACCTTGTTTACCGATGCTTGTGATACTGGCTGGGGAGCGGTTCTTGACACCCAAACCGCTAAAGGCCTGTGGACTGATGTAGAAGAACTCCATCATATCAATGTGAAAGAGACTCTTGCTGTTCAGTATGGTGTGTTATCTCTTTTAAGAGATGTGTCTGATACACATATCTTAATTAGGAGTGACAATGTCACTACGGTGGCCTATATCAACAAGTTTGGTGGGTCGAAGTCCAAGGAATGTGATATGGTAGCAAGAGAGATTTGGAGCTGGGCGGAGCAGCAGAATAACTGGCTGTCCGCAGCTCATATAGCTGGAGTTGAGAATGATTTAGCAGATATTGCTAGCAGACATCTTTCTGATGATACGGAGTGGCAGTTGAATCCGATCATTTTTTCAGCGCATTGTTGAAGGTTTAGGTACTCCAGACATTGACCTGTTTGCATCCAGGCACAACTATCAGGTGGATCAGTTCGCCAGTTGGTTCCCTGATCCATTATCTTCTTTTGTGAATGCTTTCACTTTGGATTGGAATATGTTTGATCTTCCTTATATTTTCCCACCTTTTAGACTGGTGGGCCGCTGTCTTCAGAAGATTCAGATGGAGAAGGCAGCAGCTATTCTTGTGGTTCCGGATTGGGAGGGTCAACCATGGTACTCCCAAGTAATAGCGGAAAGCAGGGCGCTCCTGAAGTTCAGGCGTCGTCCAAGAAATCTTATCCCCCACAAGGAGAAGCTTCAGGATCCAAAGATGGAAAGAATACCACTTCTCGCTGTTCTCTTCTAGAACGCCATATTCGAAGTCTTAACGTTTCTTCCCGTGCTAGGAAGCACGTCAGAAATAGCTGGGCGTTGAATACCCGCCGTTCTTATAAGACTTATCTCCGGAAGTGGAGGATGTATTGTTACATTAATAACATCAGCGATACGACCAAGGACATAAACCATGGCATTGAGTTTCTTTGTGATTTGTTTGACGATGGTCACTCTTTTGCGGCCATTGGAAGTGCCAGGTGTGCACTCTCTATTATTTTTGGAAAGTTTGGTGACAACACCTTTGGAACTTTGGAAGTTGTCCGTCGTGTGGTGGACGGAATGTTTCGAGTCCGTCCTCCTAAGACTAGATATTCAGAGACCTGGGATCCGAATATTGTTTTGTCACACATAGAGACGCTGTTCCCTCTATCAAACTTATCTTTGGTTGAATTGACACACAGGACCGCGACTTTACTTATGTTAGTTACAAGTCAGCGAGTTCAGACCTTACAGACAATTAAGTGCGAGAACATTGTTTTCTCTAGGAATAAGGCTACAATTTTACTTTCCGAAATGATAAAGACCTCACGTGTGGGTCGTTCTCTTGGGTCGATTGCTTTGGAAGCTTATCACCAGAACAAGAAGTTGTGTATTATTTCCTGTCTTCGCTATTATCTTGAGAGAACAGCAAGATATCGTCCTAAGGATGCTCAAGGTTCAGTTTCTGGACCTTTATTTATAAGTTTTGCGGCTCCACACAAGCCTGTGGGTAACGCCACTATTGCTAAGTATATTCGTTGTACTATGAAGGCCAGTGGCCTGGACACTTCTACCTTTAAGGCTCATTCGGTTAGAAGTGCGACTACTTCAAAGCTTGCTTCTCTTCACGTGCCTATCCAGACTATCATGCAGAGAGCATTATGGCGTGACGAAAATACTTTTAGAAAGTTTTACCAAAAGCCCATTAACGTCACCCAATCTTCTACGGAGACTCTTCTCGCTGACCATACAGCGAGTACGTCCCGGAGGCATTAATAGGTGAGATGATGATATGTTGCTTGAGAAATTTTAGACGTTAAAGTCTCCTGTGTCCTGCCGCCACCTAGAGGCGGCGACGGACAATAATTGAAAGATATACTAACCTTACTTTGTTCGGTGAAGTATATCTGTGATTATTGGAGGAGCAGCCGTTAGGTGGGGGGGACACAGGCCCTCCCACCCTTACCCTCTGTGTCTTTTACGGCTGCTCTGTTTGATATATGTTCTGTGTTCATATATTTTATCTGTGTTTTTCTCCTATAATCACTATTTCCAGTGTCAAAATATTTCTCAAGTCGCTCACCCGGTTTAAAGGACTGGCTACTGCGCTCCGCGTCTCCTGTGTCCACCCCACCTAACGGCTGCTCCTCCAATAATCACAGATATACTTCACCGAACAAAGTAAGGTTAGTATATCTTTCAAATATCGGTGTAATCTCCAGGCCTCCTCAGGGTGACAAAGCTTTATTCATTGAATCGATAAATAACATTCTAGGAGACCATTCAATTAAAAACAATGATAACATACAATTATTGGGTGACTTCAATATGAATATGCTAGACAAAAATAATGCCCAAAACAATGATCTTATAACTGTCTGTCATTCTTTTGGTTTAGAACAACAAATCAGTGAAACTACTAGATTTGATATCAGGACGGATAGAGACGTGATTCAAGAGACTTGCATCGATCTAATATTTAGTCGCTGTAACCTCAATACTGAGTCAGGTGTGGCTGATCTATGGATAGCTGATCACCTAATGATTTACTGCGTAATAAAAAAACTGAAAGTACCATCAGGCAAGAAACGCTTTATAACTTACAGGTCTTACAAGAATTATAAAAAAGCTAACTTTACAGAAAATCTTCAAAATAAGGACTGGTCGATGGTGACAGAGACAATGTGCCCAAGTACGGCTTGGGAACACTTATTATCTGGCATTATGACTGAACTAGATAAACAATGTCCGATATTAAGAAGAAGAATTAGTATACCTAAAGAAAAATGGATGACTCCTGAGCTATTGCAATTAATTGATCAAAAAGATAAAGCCCTGAAGAAAGCAAAAAAAATCAAAAAATAAAGATGACTTAATTAACGCCAGAAGTCTTAGAAATAGGTCAAAAGTAATACTGGTAATGAGATAAACATAATTGACAACACCACTGCCCGCCCGATCGATAAAGACAGAACAGCTGACTACTTTAACACTTATTTTTTCGACCATAGGAGAAAAACTGGCATCCACTTTGAATGACGCCTGGCAATTCTACAGAAATCAGCCAGGTTCATCAATTGGCGAAATTGCCACAAATACAGGGGAGGTGCTAAAATTTGTTTAACTGATTGATTGTAATAAAAGCAGTAACCTGAAAGACATCAAAACCTCTGTAATCAAGGATGCTTTTCTAGAGCTACCTGAGCTCTTATCCCACATTCTAAATTCTATATTTCAAAGCAGTAAGATTCCTGACAACTGGAAGATTGGCAGTGTTACACCTCTTTTCAAAGGAGGTGACCCCTCACAAATCACCAATTACAGACCAATCACACAATTACCAATACAAGCTAAATTACTGGAGAAAGTTATTCACAACAGACTAATAAACTATTTTGAGAACAATAACCTTCTGTCTCAAAATCAAAATGGTTATAGAACAAATAGATCCACCATGGATACTATATCTGATCTTACAGATGATATTCGAATTAGTAAAAATTGTGGCTTTTCAACAGCCTCAGTCTTTTTTGATTTAAAAAAAGCCTTCGATACGGTCAATCATAAGATTATAATAGATAAGCTGAATATATATGGAGTAAATGGCTCCCTCCTCTCTTTATTGGAGAATTACCTAACAAACAGGAAACAAATTAGTATTTGCAAGAACAATCACGTGTAACGAGTTCTTGAAAAACAAAAGGATTATCGATGAAAATACATGTTCTTTTTGCAACAAGAGAGATGACATTCGCCACTTTCTAGTAGATTGTCCCAAAACTAAAAGGCTATGGGAAAACATAATCCAATGTATATGCTCAATGTCTCATCTTAACTCTGTAAGAAATGACAAGCCAATGTTCCAAATACAGAATAACAACGTAATCATAAAATCAGAGGATATCCTCTTCGGTATGAGCTCTAACAACATCAGAGAAAAAATAGTCAACTGGATCATACTGCAAGTAAAATCTTTTATTCACAGGCAGAAATTGTTTTACAACGGTGACCTTGTGTTTAATCACCTTATTGCTGATCTAGATAGCAGGTGTAGAAGTGTGTTATATCAAAATAAAATAGCAAATACTTCGAATGAGTGGAAAAAGGCCTGGAGAAAGGTCCACGCTGATATAAGTAGTTTAAAAGAACAAAACGGTTAATATCCTTCCACCATTACCTATGAAAATATTGTATTAACAAACTCCCCATCAAAAAACCTAATATGTATATGGGCGGGGCTCCCGAAAATGTCCACTTTCAAAAAAATAAAGTCAAAATTTTCTTTTCTTTTAATTTATCTGAGCCTTCTCCTGTCCATACCCAATGGTACAAGCTTAAACATACTTAAATTATGAATTTTTCTGATCTTTTTCTGATTTCCTACGAAGTGTATCCAAAAAGTGTCCATTTTTGGCCACAGTGCCTGTTGTGTTCGGGGAGGAAATGAACAAAAAGGAATAAAAAAAGAAAATAGCATTACATTGTTGTTATTACTCCTCGTCCATTTAGATTTACATGAGTTCTGTTGTATTTAGTTAAGAAATAAATAATTTATATAATATTTCATCTATTTATTCATTTCTATTTCCTGTTCCTTCAACCACTATTGCTTCACTGCCAATTCTATTCCAAAGTTTTCCCTGCTAACTGATGTAAAATTAAATATCTTATGTTTTCTGCTTTTTTAAAGGATAACTCCGAATTTGGAGGAGTTTTCTACCCACTTCTACCTATTTTTATTAATATCTCATTAAAAAATATGAATATATTGGACCAAGGAAGAACACTATGCTATCCCAGTCCCCGAACACAACACATGTCAATTTTTATGGAATTTAACTTTTATTTCTGCTTTCATACTACATATATCGATTTAACTTGATAAAACTCAGGCCTATATTTATATTTTTTTACCATTTTATAATAAATATTGTATTTTCTGGGTTGTCCCCGAACACAACAGACACACAAATATTGCAAAAATACCTGTAAATACCTATTATATTGCCATTATCTATGTCTGTATTCATCTGATACCCATAGGGGTATCTTATTTCGGATTAATTTTGATTCTATTATTCATATTTTCCCTTTAATTACCAATTTACTCATGCTGCTTAAAGGCCCCTGTCCCCGAACACAACACCCCATTTATAAGATAAAAGCCAAGCAGTAAATGGGAATATAACCAAAGATTTATGTGCAGAATTACAGAGAGATATGATTAGAATAGTTTACTTTTTCATTATTATTCAATTTTATCGTTTTTTGGTCATAGTGTATTTGTACCCGAACACAACACCCCTGTCCCCGAACACAACACCCCTGTCCCCGAACACAACACCCCTGTCCCCGAACACAACACCCCACCCTGTCCCCGAACACAACACCCCCGTAATTTAAGGGAAAGAAAGTAGTCATTTGGAATATAACCAAATATTTATGTTCAGAATTATATACACAATCAAATCGAATACTTTAGTTTTTAATTTTATCATTTTTTCATCATAGCATATTTGTACCCAAACATAACACTCCTGTCCCCGA
The DNA here is from genome assembly GCA_942159475.1 of Sthenelais limicola. Taxonomy (NCBI): domain Eukaryota; kingdom Metazoa; phylum Annelida; class Polychaeta; order Phyllodocida; family Sigalionidae; genus Sthenelais; species Sthenelais limicola. The sequence goes on along the minus strand of OW804095.1, from coordinate 53,092,843 downwards.
ACACAACACCCCACCCTGTCCCCGAACACAACACCCCACCCTGTCCCCGAACACAACAACCCCCTTTTCTATGTGAAACTGAGCATGTAATGGCAATATAACCAATAATTTATGCATAAAATTGCATACACAAATGAATTCTATAAGATTTCTTATTCAATTTTATCTTTTTTCCTAATTGTTTCTGTGACCCGAACACAACACCCCAGTCCCCGAACACAACACCCCACCCCTTCCCCGAACACAACAACCCCTTTTTCTAAGGGAAGATAAGAAGTCAATGGAAATATAACCAATGGGTTATATAGAAACTTGCATGCATAAATGAAGGGTTTTGTCGATTTTTGCATTACTTTTCAATTTCATTATATTTTGGTCATAATCTCTGTTTCCCCGAACACAACACCCCTCTCCCCGAACACAACACCCCTCTCCCCGAACACAACACATACTCAGAAGGTGGGTTTTCTGCTAATATATTCAAAGTCAACATATAAGATGGGTAAATATCAAATAAATGTGCATAATCACAAATGTATTTTCAGGAATATTTGAATAAAAATGAACTTTATCAATGTGAGAAGAAAAGGCGCTCAAACTCGGAATTTCTATGCCTCAACTTTATGGAATTATGAGTATGGTCAAAATTGAAAAAAATAAAAAAATTAAAGTTTTATGTGATATGAGACTACCTGAAGAACACAAGGCCGGATGCAAAACATTTCCTAGGTAGAAGATTTATTGTTGAATTTATCAATTTATCAAACTTATCAATGATCTTCATAGGCTATTTCGATAGATTTGAATGAAAGAACAGAAAAAAATCACATAAATGAAATAAAATAAATGTTAAAAATAAACTCTGAAGGAGGTTCTTACATATGCTTGATGGAGAATTGAAGACAAATAACAAAATAATCAGGTTTACATAATTTTTCAATGAAACGAAAAAGGATTTAAACTCAGGGACATGCATTTGGTGACATTTTCCAACATAAGATATGGTGTTTTTTGCATTAAAATGAATTTTTCCATATATTTTTCCATATATCCTCATTAGACACTTGGAAAGGTACAAAATACTGAAGAATTGCAAATGTGGAATGAAATCCGAATAAATAATGAAATTAAAATCGGTGATTTTGGCAAAATGGACATTTTCGGGAGCCCCACCCATATAGGTTCACTCTCATCGTATTGAATATGGTTTACCTACGGAGTGGAAAAGGGTTCGATGTATATCTTATGTGTTATCGACCCAGAGAATCAGGATTTGTTGACATATTGAATAAAGCTGTTTTAAAAAAAAAAAAAAAAGTATTTGCAATCAGCATCACATGATATAAATTGCGGAGTACCACAAGGGTCTATACTGGGCCCATTACTCTTTCTGATATATGTCAATGACATGACTGCCTGCCTTGAACATTGTAAGGTTAAACTTTTTGCAGATGATACTGTCATTTATGTGTCGGGTAAAAATACAAACACCATAAATGAACAGTTACAGCAGGATTGCACAAATTTTCTTTCTTGGTGCACCAAGAACAAACTGTGCCTTAATGTAGGAAAAACTAAGACAATGTTATTCTACAGTAAAGAAACGGAAATGAGAATATCTTTAAATAATCAAAACATTGAAAATGTTCAAAATTATAAATACCTAGGCATTATACTCGATAGAAATCTGACTTTCAAAGATCAAACATTGTATACCATAAAAAATACCTCACACAAATTATATCTTTTAAGAAGAATTTCAAAATTCCTTCCGTCCCCTGTCCTGCAGAGGGTGTTCAAGGTCTATGTTTTGCCGGTTTTTGATTATGGTGACCTACTATACAACACTTGTACTGTGAAGAATTTGGATAGACTGCAAGTTATCCAAAACAAATGTATCAAGGTAACACTGAAGGTTCATATGAGAACCCCAACAATGTTAATTCATAGACTCATAAATGTGCCATTATTATGTGATAGAAGACCAAAGAGGGGGCAGAACGAGACAATGGAATGCTCCTGTATTAAAAATCAAAAAACCAAAGTTAACATCCTATAAAAACAGCATACAATTTAGATCAGCCTCTCTATGGAACAATACCGCTGCTGATGTTAGAAATATTGAAACTTATCAGGCATACAAAAAAATCACCAAACAGGAATCCCTTATTCCAATCTACAATTCATGATAACTTTTATTAACTTCAATGTCCACCAAATCGATTGACACCCTACCGGGGTAATCCTGTCTTCCATCTCTCATTTCTCACCCTCATCTCTTTCAAAATCATTTGCTAGTATTACTCATTGTTCATGTAATTTAATGTTTTACCGTTTTATCCTGCATTATATGTACACACTCTGCTTTATGTCTAATTATTAAATTGAACTGTAAAGGCATTTTGTCAGTAGACCAGCAAAAGGCTTGCCCTTGAGCTGAGGTATCATGCCTCTTGTGAGTAGTCAAATATTTTGTGTACTATTTTTCCATATTGTCAAAGATCTTCCTCGAAGCAACGAGGGATCTATCTATAAGCAGTCAAATATTAATTGTATACTCATAATAAACCTTTATATAAAAAAAAAAAAAAAAAGTACTCAAGATAATCAGTAGCTTTCAATGCGGTACAAGTATATTTATTACAATAAAGAAGTCCTTGAATGAAGAGGTGCAGCACAATACTCAGAATTAAAGGTACAAGTCTCTGGTTAACATTACACACTTGATTCCCATCTGGGTAATTGCCCTTAGGCTCTCTCTCAACAATAGCTGCAGGCATAGGCCTTTCGAATGGAGAGTCTTTACACTGGCCTATCACTGGGTGAGAGCAATTAGTCAATATAGTCCTTTGAAGTTGGGATAAGTCACACATGGCCTTCCCGTAAACCCACTAAGTCCAGTTTCACCTTCTTTTCAATGCTCTCTCCCTGCCTGTCAACTATATCACTTGTTCGTCCAAAATGTATCGAGAGAACCCCGAAGGCGCGATAGTTTGTGTCTTTTCTACCAACCCAAACGCTACGTCATTCCTCCGGGTGTGGCTGACACTGCCACGTGGAAGAAGATGATGTCAGCATATGTTAATGCTATGTCCACAGGTGACTCACCCTGGAGTGGCGTTGGGTGGCTAATGGCTACCACAATTAGTGTGAACATAATGTAACTAATTTCCGTTTACAAGGGAAACGTTTTTTCGTCAATCATAAAGTCAAAATAGTCGATCGTAAAGTCAAAATAGTTGATTGTAAGGTCAGAAAAGTCAATCGTAAAGTTGAAATAATCGATCGAAAGAGAAGGGGACTGGAGAGGGAGAGAGGGAGAGAGAGAGTGTGAGAAGAGAAGACGAGAGATGAAGAGAAAGAGAGCGAGATAGAGAGGGAGAGAGTGAGAGAGAGAGAGGGAGAGGGAGCTTTGTGGTCTGATTTTTATTATTTTCGTCTTGATTTATTTCAGACGAATCTGAGCGATTTTCCAGCTTGATTTGTATTATTTCAAAAATAATAAATTTGTTGCTTCAAATCCTGATATTATCGCCCTAGGCAATTGAATCATAATAAAGTTAATCTTCTCCATAGGCAATTGCCTGAAAACACAAAAATGTACTATTGTAAGGCATGTGAAAAAAAAAATCCGTCCTAATGGAATTTTAGTGACATTTGCGGCTTGGAGCGTTTCAATGATATTTAGGCTTTATTTTCATGATAACTCCAAGGCTTTTCTAGATTCCTTTAATGGACTATTATGCTCCTACTTAATTATGTTGCTGTTTCAAACTGACATGCTCTAGTCCTTAATTTGCACCAAGACTGTTAAAAATGGCACAGGTCACGGACGTTTGGGCATGCTTGTTTTGATTGACACAAACATGTCAACAGATTGGATCTCTCTCCAACACCTTCGCCCCATGACTTCACACAGATTAGGATCATATCTGAAATATGGCAGTTTAGCCAGATCAACTTTCTGCATCAATCCTTTATTTCGAGTCATTGACTCAAAATAACAATCATTCTATTATAATATAATAAGGTACTGAACTGAACAATTTAAATGTAGCCTTCGGATCGATTGAGTTGTTCAAAAACTTTAAAGGGTCAGTTAACTGGTTCATGGTCACTTTTAGGACAATAAACTTCATGGAGCCATAAATACAACACCCAAGTCTCGATTTTTTTACTTCCATTTATGTCTAAGTTATAGTCACTTACAGGCATAAATTGAGAAATCCTAGTTGAAAAAGTCTGTTTAGCACAAGAGGGCACTGAGAGTGCTGTGTGACATCATAAAGGTGCGCCAGAAATGAACATAATATCTCTACCTTCCCCCTCCAATCTCCCAGCAATTGAAACAGTTTGTTTTGGTCTGCACACCTGTGTTGTTCAATCTCCTTCTGCCCACCCCACCCTCCTTCTTTCTAGCAGCAATTATGAGAGTTGTTTATTATGTTCATTGCATGTACATTTCAAGATTGGTGAACCTTTATGATGTAGGCAAACAGTGGTGCCTTGAATGGAGTGTTAAACTGTGGAACTATATTTTCACTCCTTTAGATGGGTAAAACTCACTAAATAATAAGTTGAATTAAGTAAAACCGGGGTGGTTACATTTCAATAATAGCAAGGAAATGGATTTGCTCATAATATTTTGGGGTTTACTGACACTTTAAACTTACAATAAAAAATATGATATTACCTCCTTTACCTTGAAACTGCTGTGTATGTGTGTGCTACTACCTTATAATCATTATTCATGTGATTTGTTTATTTGTATTTAAATATTTTTATTCAGCGCAAAACATTATGTAACAAGTACATTATATCTCAGCCGTCACTGACACTAATAATTCCTACGATTGTATGACACAAATTTATGTTACCAATTAGACAAAGAAAATCATAGCTAATCAAAGAATTATACAGAGAACAATTCAGTTTAAGAATAATACATATTTTTAAAAACTGTCACCGACGCATTTCTTTCTCAAAACAGTCCGCTTGGGTTTGCTATTCAATAGTTACACTTAATACATGCAGTCCAGAAAACAAGATAGTATACATACAGGCAAGTGGGTCATTGGCTACTATTAAATCCAATAATCCAATAATCAATCGTTAACTCAGATTAATTTGCTAACTCCTGCTCATTTATCGACCAGACTTCTTGTGTATTACAAAATAACTCTCTTGACCGTCGAATTCTATAAATTTTTCTGGCATGATATTAAGACATTGTTTTGTAACATGATTGATGATGTAAAGGCTAGTGGTAAAATGTTCTGGGACCAATACCAAGGGGTCGTTTCTGTAATTCCCAAAAAAGAGGCTGATTTGCGCTATATACATAACTGGAGACCAATCACATTGTTAGATGTCGATTATAAAATCATGTCAAAACTTATAGCTGAGAGAATGAAATGTGTATTAAACAATATTATTAATGAAGATCAATACGGTTTCATGAATAAGCGTTATATAGGTGTAGCAATTCGAAGGTTGCATGACATTCTGAGCTTCCAAAAAGGAAGGAAGGATGGTTACAGTAGATTTTCAAAAAGCTTATGATACAATCAGTTGGGAGTTTCTTTTTAAGGGTCTGGAAGTTTTTAACTTTCCTGAGTATATTATTGAGTGGATCAAAATATTTTTGAAGGGATCAAGAGCGTGCTTCACGGTCAATGGTTATTTTCCTCAATACTTTGATATACAGAAAGGGGTAAAGCAAGGTGACCCCATATCGCCATTTTTATTCACAATTATTGTCGAATATATGTCTAATAGTATAAGGAAAGCAGAAAATATAAGAGGTATGAAGACTGGTGGAATTGATCATAAGATTATCTCATTGAGGACGGGATGCTGCCTCAAGGCAGCATTTTCAAAATGGCATTGGGGACGGGATGCTGCCTGCAGGCAGCATGACATCCTCTCCATTAAGGACGGGATGCTGCCTGCAGGCAGCAATTTTTTATATAAATTGAAGGGGGCATAACTTAATAAAAAATAAACAGATTTTGATGAAATTTAAAATATATGTATACAAACACACTAGAAATATCTTTATAGGTATGTTGTCATGGAGACAATAATGATGACGTCATAACTAACATACATAAATGCTGGAAAGTGAATTTGGAGCAAGGTTGCCGCCATATTGCACCCAATTGAGACCCATTATTTTAATTATTGAAGACCAAATTCTAGAAATTATGAAAAAATATGATCAATAACTGTTTACACCTATTAAACGATGTACATATGACACATATTATTTGAAGAAAATATTCTTAAAGTGTTTTTATACCATAAACCTCATATTAAACACCTGTCCTGAAGCCCAAAAAGGGGGGAAAGGGCCCCCGTCAGCCAGGCAAATTATGTGTAAACTGCCCCCGTCCTCAATATGCAGACGACACCACAATTCTGACAGAAGACAATGTTTCTATGCTCAAAGCAATGGCTAACATCAAATTGTTTGGAGAAGCCTCTGGTTTAAAATTAAATATTAAGAAAACGAAGGGAATAATAGTTAGAAAATCTCTAAGAAATAATGTCAAAGTGGAAGATGGATTTCAGTGGGAGAATTCAGTAAAAATCTTGGGAATCCACATATTCAACCCTTACAACAGAGGGAATGAGGCTAAAGCGAATTATGATACAGCTTTGTCTAAAATGAGAAAGGTAATAGAAACTTGTCATTGAGAGGAAAGGCTACCATAAATAACACACTAATATTACCCATTGTACAACATGTTTTATCGTGCGTCCAACACGATGAAAATGTTAGAAAAGAAATAAAATCTCTCACAAAGAAGATGATGTGGGGATCGAGGGGGGTGAAGATCAGTTTTGACTTTTTAAAACAAAGTTACGAAAACGGTGGCATGAAGGTGAGGTGTGTAGAAGAAATCGTTATAACCAACAGAGTTAAATGGATTCAAAGATTGTTGAATGAACCGCATTCCAAATGGGCAGGGGTATTAGAAGCGTTTTATCTGAATAAGATCGAGAATGTATTGACGAACAAAAACATGCCACAAAAGTCACTAAGTTGCTTTTACACTGAGATGTTAAAGGAATGGAATAAAATGTACCTTGAAAGAATATGGGAGAACCAGTGGGTTAAGAAAGACGGAAAACAACTCAGAAACATTGATTGGAAGGCAAATGGTATCGAAATTATTGGTGATTTATTGAATGGTGAAAAGAAAATCATGTCTACAGGAGAGCTTATTGCAAAATACAATATCAATTGTGAAGTAACTGATAGACTTAAACTAATCTCTGCTATACCAAGGGAGTGGCTTCGTCAGGTTGCCTCAGATATTTTTGTTATAGCCAAAAAGAAAAACATAATGTTCCATGTAAATGAAAAGATACTAAGTATTTATGATTTTAAGAACAGAGAGGTATATGAGGAGCTGGTGAAACTCTCCAAACCAGATTATGAAAAGTTTCTCTGGGTCATTGGAATTGTGGAAAAAAAAATTCATTATATCATTCGAATGTTGTAAAATTGCCAAGTGGCAAGCTCTACATTACAGAGTCCTCCATAGGACGATTGGTTGTAACGAATACCTTAAACAGAAAACGATAAAGTCATCTCCATACTGTGAATACCGTGACAAGATCGACTTGATTGATCATTTTTTCCTTGGTCTTTACGTAGCCAAGTATGTTGTGGGAAAAGATAAGAAAGTGGGTCAAAAACAGTAAAATTCTAACAGGGTTTAAGGAAGGTGAGTTAAATAACACAAGTATTCTGTTGGGATACAGTGGTCAAAATAAGAGAAAAAATACAATGAATAGGATAATTCTGGCAGCTAAGGTTTATATCCATCGACAGAGGATCTTTGACAACAACAAAATAAACTTCAAAGCATTTGCCAACGAATTGAGAATGAATATAAGAGTGAGGGAATATAATAATAGTATTCTGGGGAGAAGAAAACCCAAAGAAAATGATTGGAATAAAATCTTGAGTGAGTTAGAAGGGGACGAATAAACATCTCGCATAATGTAAGAGATAGTCCAAAATTTATTTCTCGAATTTGTAAGGTGAAGAAGTCAGTAAGTCAGAACCAAGTCGTTATTGTACAAATGATAAACAACTGAGATATCAAATCATTGATGATGAGTGAAAGAAAATGTAAAAAAAAAACAAAAAAAAAAAAAAATCTACAAGTGACGCGGCATTAATGATACTTAGAATTGTATGAGCCCAGATGGCAGCATTATAGCGGAACTCCACTATAGGTAAAAAACGGCGCCAACAGGCAAAATTCGTCGCCGACATTTCTAAAAATTCGGAAAAATTCGACATGACTAAAAATACTAGTAGATGAGGGGGTAAAATAGGTTGTTGGCAACACATTTATTTGTTGCCAACAATTGCAAAATATCTAACTTGATTAGATATTTCGCCGCAAAAAATTCGTCGCAGCCGTTTTTGCCTGTTGGCGCCGTTTTTTACCTATAGTGGAGTTCCGATATTATGTTGAATGAAACCTTTTAAAAAAAACAAAAAAACTCTCTAAGTATTTTCTTTGTGGCCACAGAGAACACTTTTTTATCTAATATTTGTCTTACATTTATAGGTAGTAAATTCCATAAACTTTTTATTCTTGCAATATTGCTTCTTCTAATACTCTCCTTTTTACATTCTCCGTTACAAACGGAGAATGATAATGATTGGTGTACCATTCTGTCAATCATCCAAAACAGCAAGTTTGTGTTATAGATTGTGGCGTTGTGTTAGGTGTTAGTGTGGAGGAGTGTGGAGCCTTATCTGGGAGGATATCTCGATACCCATCTCTGATATCTAATTCACACAACCACTCCTAACCTTGCACCTATGTACAAGGATTGTTTGATTGACAACTTGCTACCTTCCCTGCAGTAAATCCCTGAAGTTTATGACACCCCTCCCACCACCTCTTCCACCTGTCAATCAAAATCATCCTCTCCCCCATTGGTCAAACTGAGCCACTATTGGTGAGGAGGTGAAGGACTATGACAGGCCTCCTCCTGGGGCCCGTTGCACCACTTTTGGTGATATTGTAGCGTTAACATTATATTAAGGATACGTTAAGGATATATTAACAATACGATTTTGCCAGTGTTGCATGAGCCCTGTCGTATCCGTAACCAGTCTGGTAGGAACATACCCATACATTTTGTCATTTTTGTACATAAGAAAATTATTTTAAATCATGAAATCCACTATTCATATGTATCATCACCATTTCTGAGAAAAAATACTTTTGTAAATACTCACAGTATTGTATAACAGACAATGGAAATCATTTAGCGCTACGATAAGGATATCCCATGCTCAAAGGCACGTCGTTAAAAACTGCCATTTAAGGACACGTAACATGACTTAAGGACACAATATTGGCTGGTGCAACAGTAAGGTGTTAAGGATATTTTAAGGACACGATTTTTACTTAACGATACCTCATGCAACGGGCCCCTGTATTGTATTGCGCTGCCTCTGTTAGATATGCAGCAGCTGTTGTTTTGCTTAGATGGAAGGAAGAGCTGATTATACTGGCCCTGTTTCTCCATGGTTGATTGCAATGGGCGACTTGATGGTCAAAGTGTTGACAATTAAGTCCTTGTCATCATTATGAACTTCATAAATAGAAATACAAAATCTCCCACTTTTCCCTCCCCTTAAAGGGCTAAGGAATCACGATTCAACTACTTTTTAGACAGACTATAGTGACAAGAACTCATTGTTGAGCATTTTTGTTAAAGTTCATGAATCTGAACTAAGTCATTTAATTGCTCCCAACCACAAAGGTAATAATCACTTTTTTCTTTCAACCCAACTTCTTTTTTCGGCCAACTTTTTTTTCGACCCAACTTCTTTTTCGAACAACTTTTTTTTAACCAACTTTTTTTTCGACCAACTATTTTTTCGACCAACTTTTTTTGTTTTTTTGTTTTTGTTTTTACACAATGATTTTATTCAAGGTATCCTGCCTTCTGGGCTTCTACAATGCTAATGAATACGAAGTTGCTGGAAAGGAAACATCTGATTGACCTGAGTGTACGCTAGGAAGAGCAAGAAGCTTTGAGGGGGGGAGGGCGGGGTCACGAGCGAAAATGATAATGCCTTGGAATATGAGGCCTCTGAAACTAAGTTACTTTTTGGAAGGGGATCACTGTTTTAGTCTGGTTATGAATTCTTCTAAGTCTTCATACACGCTCTTCCACGCGTTCCTCACGTCCTTGGACACATCCTGAACTCTAAAAGCATACAGTTGCACCTTACTTCTCATTCTTAGTTCGTAAATTGCTGACAGGGTGTCTACTCTACCCTCCCCGAACAGTTTCTGCCTATGTATGAAGGCCTTAACAATTAACATGATCCATCCAACTTTTTTTTTTCGACCAACTATTTTTTCGACCAACTTTTTTTCGACAAAGTTTTTTTTCAACTTTTTGCTTCAGTTTTACTGAAGACTTGAGTCGATTAATCAAAAATAAACGTTCTCAACCTATAAACTTAAAACCTTCCTTGTTTGATTGACAACTTGCTACCTTCACTGCAGTAAATCCATGAAGGCCACTGTATAGCTTTAGAGAGGACACCCATTTAGAGAGGACACCCGTGCATGTGTGTGCCTTCTGTAGTCTGCATACATTAACCCATTTCCTTAACCCTAAACATGCCATATTTAACATGTTCAATTCACCACCGACCATATTAACAGTATGTTTAAATATATCTAGTGGCATGTTTTTTTATAAATATGTTTATTGCATTCCCGCAGGTGGGAGCACTGCGTACGTTTAAATATATCTAGGACAATAAAACCATATAATATTATTATTACAAAATTTACACATATAATTAAATATAAGCACTTTTAATTAAATATTATGCATTTTCAGTTGAGCAAAATTTAAAGTTCTGAAACTATGACTTGACATTGCGCACAAATAGTTGATATGGAGAATTTGTTTCCTTTGGAAACACAGAATATATATGGTGATACACATAATTTATAAGATATAGTGTAAACAAAGAGCTTTTTATTATATGCGCATGCTATATGAGAGGTGCTATAAGTGGGGTGCTATAAAAATATTCATATAGGACGCGTCCTATAAAAATGTAGTTGTCTAAAAATAGCTCTGTTGATATGCTTCGCGGAGCTTTGGCTCTCCAATGCTAATAGAGCATTAAATTAAATCATTAAATAGAGCATTAAATTCTCTATTGAATGATATAAGTTTTATTAATGTAGGCTCAAGAAATGGCCGCGATATGAACGTTTTAATTCAACAATTTCAGTAGCACACAGTAGGCTCTGTTGAGGCCTACTAACGGGGCTGTCAGCGGGGCTGTCACTGGGGCTGTCAGTGGGGCAGTGGGGCTCTCTGAGACTTTTTTAACATTTTTTCCTGTGATATCTGATAACATATGATCAAATTTTATGCACATATAATAAATATAGAATCGAACTCGCCAGCAATAATCGAAAAATTTATTGGACTTGATTCGTCCACATAAGCACTCTGCCTACGGCATCGTGCTTATATGGACGAATCTCGTCCAATAAATTTTCGATTATTGCGGGCTCGTCCCATTCTCTCTATATAGGCCTATATAATACCTCTCCCCCCCCCCCCCCCCCCCACGAACTGTGACTCAACTGAAATTTTCTTTCATATAAATGTTTCAGAATGAACGACAGCTGATGTTATTGTGTCCCTGAATTTTAACAAAAACTATTGCAACTGCTGTTTCTATGATGTTGGTATTAATTTTGTCGATTATTTTTTTTAAACATCGACCATGAGTTGAAAAACAACAATAGTTATGTTCCTCCGGCAGCCACCGGCCATATAACATCATGTCGATCAATGCATCTTTAACGGAGATCCTTCGATCAGCTATACACAGTATATTAATGAGTATTCAGTATGCTTAGTGAGCCACATACCCATGTCAGTACAAGTGAAACGAATTTTGTTAATACTTTTTATATACTTTTTATATATTGTAATTACTCAATTTTCTTTTTATTCGGGTAAACCATCTCTTATACAGATAATAGTCCTCACAATATTATATGACGGTGCTAGCCATATATATACCCACCTGCATCTTACCGGGAGCAGATGTCTTAATTTAATTAGTGTTGTTTCCTCTTAAGATATTCAATCTTCACGAATTCTACACATTCTAGTCTTGAGTATTAAGACCGTAGCAGAACTTAACGAAACCTGTGACAGAAATTCCACTTATATAATGGTAGCACCAGACAGGTACACTGGCCTCTCACCCTGAGCAACCATGTTAATTACAGCATTGTCATATTGTTATACATCATTGTGTCATATAAACATATACCTATACTATAGCTTACTAAATATTCATTTCTTCTATATAGCTCTACCCTAGCTCCTACCTGTTCGGAGGCTAGCTCAGTAATGTTTCATTATTCTTCTCTCATTGGTCGCATTGCACCTGCCAATCAAGAGCAGAGGCTTAATTACCTCATGGTAGACTACTTAACAGGTGCAACGGACCAGGGTTAGGTAGTTGCCTACCAAATTCCAACTAGGTTATAATATCATATTAAATAGGGCTTCCACTTACACGTCAAACGTGACCACCGTCAAGAGTGGCCAGTGGCGACGGTCGAACGGTGACCACCGATGGCCATTTTTGACCGTCGCTGTTGACCGTCCTCGGTACTCACATGCACGTCAAAAAGAGCCCACCATGGTCACCGTTGGACGGTCCACTAGGCGGCACCGCTCGACGGTCCATGGTATCCACTTGTACGTCGGACGGTCCCCTAGGGACCACCAGACATTTGATTCATTAGGGTACGGACATTTCTGGTCATATTTTCTATTTTCTGGTCCCTGATTTTGGTGAATATTTTGGCGTTGATATGTAGATTTATTTTTTTTCATTTCGATTTATTTTTTTTCATTTCAGTATCTCTCTCGAGGCCTAGCGGCCTCTCGAGAGATACTGAGGTCTGTAAAAACTGGTGGGCATCGTATACAGGCTCCTAGACACGGCTCTCATTACATTCTATATTAAGATCTCGTGGAGAAAATCAAAATTGTTGCTTCTCAGACCTACCAGACACCCCCCCCCCCCCACCCTATATTACCTTTTCAGAAACTCATCGTTTTTAGCACTTTCAGACAAAGAGCGGCCGTCACAGCCAACTAGTGGAAATGTTCATAGAAGTATTTAAAAGTGAAAACTCGCTGCTGGTAAAAGGGAAGTAAGAGAGAAATAATACCACTTTATTCGAATTCCTTGGCAAAAATGAGGCTGTGGAAACCATATTTTCAAAGTTCTTATGCCAGAATCTCTGCCGATATTGCAATGAATATTTACTCAGCACTAGAAAACTTATTTAATAATTATAGTCAATTCTCAGACATTATTATTATATCGTCGCCACAGGTGAGAGTAATACAATGCTCAGAGTAAAAATATTACTTAATACTAACAAATACTCATACATATTTCCACTTTTTAAGTCAAAATAGTCGAAATAATCACTAAAAATACCTATAATTAATCATAAATCAATAGAAATGATAATAATAAATATACAGATGAACTCCAAACCATTCACCAAAATGGTCATAAGCATATTCGCCACCAGGAAAACACCCACATATCGAAATAGGTAGTAAAATATGCCTAAAATGGCCCTAAATTAATAAAAAATTAAGTGAAACGATAAAAATAAACTTAAAATAAACGTACAAATGTACTGCAAAATATTCACATGTGCCAACCAGAGGTATCAGAGATAATGACAAACTTCGGTATTACCATAAATACCTAAAAAAAGAATTTTTTTTTTTGCCTTGGTCACTTTTGACCGTCCCTTGACAGCTGCCCCTCCGGTCAAAGAAGTACACCCTGACATCTTTGACCGGAGCATGGACCGTGGAACGGGAGCCATGGACGGTCAAACGGTCCCATGCGACCGTCCGACCATCCCCTCGGTATCCACTTGCACGTCGGTCAAAAAGCGCCATGGCACCGTTCGACAGTGACCGCGTGGTACCGACCGACGTGTAAGTGGAAGCCGAGCTTTAGAAGGAATAAAGACCATCTTCAAACTCATATAATTCGTTACCATTTATGTTACACCAGTCATAACAATATCAAGAATCCACCTAAAAATATTTACATAGATAATTCAGTGAAAAAATAGGATCTGTCCGACGTCGGTTAACCAAATACTACACGAGAGAGTGTTCTTTTAACAAGTTCATCAGGCACAAAGGTCAGATGCTGCACTGGGAGTTGTGGGAAGAGCATGGCATTACTGCCATTGGAGACCTTTTTAACGAGAGAGGGTATTTAATGTCGTACAAGGAAATTCTAACTAACTATAAGTTTTATCCGCCATACGCTCAACGTAAACACCTCAGAGCTGCTATCCCCCCTGAATGGATACAATTGATAAAGGGTACCGATCCCTTCCTAGAAATAGGTGAAGTTGATATCTCTATTGGTGGAGCAATTGTTGATTTACTAGGTTGTACATCGAAACAAATACACCATGGTAATAGTGTCAAAGAAAAAACCCAAATGGGAGAAATTCGATAAATGGCAGGGATTATTGAAACTAAGCGACTCACAATTTGATTTGATAGACTGGAAATATCATTTCTCTTTACCTTATAAGGTGTGCATGGAGGCAAGAATACATGTGCTGCAATATAGGTTATTGCACAACGCCATAACTTGTAATGAGTTCCTTAAATGCAAGCAAATTAGGGCCAACACTAAATGTAGCTATTGTAACAACAGGGACGATATTGTACACTTCTTCGTTGAGTGTAGAAGAACAGAGTTTTTGTGGAGAGAGGTGTTGACCTGGATATATGAAAGCGGTCACTTAAATAACGATGCTAGGGGCAATTTAACATGCTTGTACACAGAGTCCATAACCGCATAGACATTAACGTTTTGTCCATTATGTTCGGTATAACAGTGACAAACACCAATTCCAAAATAATAAACTGGATCATGTTAATTGTTAAGGCCTTCATACATAGGCAGAAACTGTTCGGGGAGGGTAGAGTAGACACCCTGTGAGCAATTTACGAACTAAGAATGAGATGTAAAGTGCAACTGTATACTTTTAGAGTTCAGGATGTGTCCAAGGACGTGAGGAATACGTGGAAGAGGGTGTATGAAGACTTAGAAGAATTCATAACCAGACTAAAACAGTGATCCCCCTTCCAAAAAGTAACTCTTAGTTTCAGAGGCCTCATATTCCAAGGCATTATCATTTTCGCTCGTGACCCTGCCCTGCCCCCCTCGAAGCTTCTTGCTCTTCCTAGCGTACACTCAGGTCAATCAGATGTTTCCTTTCCAGCAACTTCGTATTCATTAGCATTGTAGAAGCCCAGAAGGCAGGATACCTTGAATAAAATCGTTGTGTAAAAACAAAAACAAAACAATTCAGTGAAAAAGGTCATCTTGAAATTGTATATTCCCATCAGTTGAATATTGCACCAAACAGTTATGTTGGCCTAATATTGGCTGTTTACATGGAACCCATGATCGAGGCTTGTACTTGGCTGCATAACCCAGGCCGTAGTTATTGTTATGCTGAGAATGTTTGTAGATGCTGGGTTTGTAATGCAACCACATGGAAAAGCCTGGATTTGCAGTAGTTCTTAACCATTCTCCATCAAGGTTTACTTTGGTTGGTTCTAGCTGAAGAGAGGAATAGCGAGGGTTGCGCTCCTCCCACCCAATATCTCTAAAATGAAAACCCCCAAACCATTCCACCTTCCAGTTTGAGCCTTTTTTGTGCAAAGCGAATGATTTATAAGTTCCACTTGTATCTATTAACTTATATCCAGCCTTGCTAAATATTGGCCCGAGTGTCTTAGCCGTATTGTAGCTGGTCATATTGGATGGAGGGTTGTAGAATAAGATGTCAGCATCTAATTCCCACGGTATGATTCCGCTGTACTTCATGGCACCTAATAACGTACCTGCATATAGAGCACTAGTTATCCCATTCTGCTGTGAGGTCTTAATTAGGAATTTGATTTGTTGAGAAAGGTCTTCCATGCAGCAAGGGTGTAGGCTTTTACCGCTTCCAGATCCTCCGCATGAGTATTTGTATATATTGCAGGGTATATGAATAGCCGTTGAGTCGATTCTTACAGAATGCAGCACCCATTTCTTGGCAAGGTTAATCCAAGAATCCACAGAAAAGGCCGTGGGTCGGTCATTGACATGGAACATAGAAAATGGACACACAGCAGGCGTTAATCCTTTTAACTTGAGTCTAAGAAAAAGATCTCTGAATAGGGAGTCCTCCTTCAACAGTCCATCATCAAGTTTCATGTCTCTCAATAGTTGGGTGACTATGAGAAATGGTCCGTCCACATGTTCGCAGTAGAGGCAGCTCGATGTAGATTTGTGATATCCTGAGGTGTAGATGAGGGTATAGTTTCTCAATGTGCTCTGTTGGCAACCCATGAACCAGTAGCCATTAGCAAACCTGTATGCCCCACCAACTACAGGAACATTCATAGATACAAGACGAGATAGGGAATTTTGCAATTGTGTCTCATTGTCCACATACATGATTTCCCTACCGATGAGAACAACAGAGGTATTTGTCATCGAAAGAAGCTTCTTCCATTTCAATGCAGGTGATGGATTTGATATTTCGACACTATGGATGGTTTTAGAATCTCCTATGATTTTGTTGATCTCTTTTGAAGTGTTGACTGCAATAATTGTTGTTGTATTTGGATAGAGTTTCTTAATTTGTTGTATGGCACCTTCAATACGAGTTGGCATTGCATGTCTAGTGAAATCTAAGAGGATTGTTACATTAGACAGGGTGTAGTTCTTGCTTTTAGTGGAAGCAGTGACTCTTTTTGAAATCCCTGGAAAGTATGTTTCCAGGACTGGGTTGATCAGCTCCAGCAACTGAGCTGTTCCTTCTTTTGACAAGCCAGATGTCGTCCTTGTTTCCTTAGTGACCAATCTATGCACTGCTTTCAAGACTTTCAAAACTTTGCTGATACTGCTGTTCTCAAGTTGAACATTTCTAAATTCTGGTTGGTTCCACCGTGAGAAATCTTTATTAGAAAATGTGATAACAATAACAATGCAAGCTGCTGTTGTTAGGAAAATGGTCCACATCAGAAACCGGAAATTAAATAGGTTTTTGGAGGCTCCCTCGTTGTTTGCCATTCTGGGAAATTATTGGGTCTTCCCCCTGCAGCCTGCGTTTTTGTTTGTGAAAATGTTTGCTGGACATGTGTGTTCTTGCCCCTAGACGATATTCAGTCGCACTTCCCTGAAAGTTTAAATTTATTTGTAGTAAATAAACTAACTGCAATCGAAAATATCGTGGATCAATAGGAGGAAACAAGCTTCCACCTGAAAAAGGACAATAGTTTTATTACGCTATCTCACCTTTGCTTTTGGCGTATTACTCTTGCTTCCTTACCTCGTATATATCTAAGGTTAGTATGTGTCAGTGTTAGTTACTGTCTTGTACTAGTTGTAGTTGATACGTACGATTCTGGTTTTGAAAATCGTCACGCATTGTTAAAAATGTATGCCCAAGTCGAAATGGAGACTGGACCATGAGACCTTCTCAGATTGATCTCAAATCCTTCCTGAATCCTTACATATATAAGCTGAGTGTACGGGTGGTACTCACACTCGACCATCTGTTCATATGAAGGTACAGCACGATATCCACATACACGTCGACCGTCCGATGAGCGGTCACCGTCGGACGGTTACCCTAGCGACCGCTCGACGTGCAAGTGGATACCACAGCCACCGTCGAGCGGTCGGGTGCTCCCGTCCGACGGTCCCTCGACGGGACACCCTCCCGTCCATATCTAAAAATTTAGATTTGGACGGGAGGGTCACCGTCCGACGGGACCCCACCCAAAAAATCGTTTTGGTCTTTCTTTTTTTTTGGCCATTAAAAGTGTTCTTATGGTCAGAGTACATTATCTTGACGTGTTGAAGTACTTTGGAGTACCTTGATACAATGATTATTCGTTTAGAATTGATGTATATTAATTCATATGATTTTTTTTTTACTTTCAACTACCATTTCAAATCTGTGGTATATAATTGTGCCGAATGTGCACTGTGCCAAATTTTAAGACTGGTTTTAATAAGAATTTTACTTTGGCGATATATTTTTCTAAATTATAATTATTTTTAGGATTCTTTTGTCTAAATGTTTAATCTATAGATTGATATTATATGACTGCTAATGAAATATCAATGACAAGAGCTAAAGAATAATTCGTGTCAGACAGAAAGTGAAATTAAGATGAGAGGTTTGGGGGTTATATTTCCTGAAAATATAGGCTATATTCTCCTCTATATTCTAAAATAATGAACATAGGGTTAGCAAAATGACCGCAGTCTTGCAAGATCAGGGACCAGGGACAACCACCTGGATCGTTTGGGTTCAAAATAGTGGAATATTGCCGAGAATTAATGCAAGTGACTTCAACAAACGCAAAGTAATAATCAGGTTTGTGGTTGGGGGGGGGGGGGGGGGAGGTGATAAGGATATTTTCATGAGCTGGCTCTGTTTGCTAGTTAAGAATTATATTCCAAGGCAAAAGGTATGGGTGCCAGCCCCTTCAGGAGGATGGCTCTTATAAGAATACAAAAGACACTGTTATTTTTATCAAAGATGTATTTCTGCATCTGTATCCATTTCTTTAAAACAAAATAAGGGCCGGGGGGCAAGGATGGCTTGAATAAAATAAGTGCTTTATCGGTGAAATATGGTATACCAAATTAGAAATTAAAAAAATATTTAGAAGTACTGCAGTGTAGGCATTATTGGTGAGTTTATTATTCGTTTGGAATTGATGTAGATTAATTCATATGATTTTTTTTTTACTTTCAACTACCATTTCAAATCTGATTTACCTCTTGGAATTCGAAATTTGCAAGACCATGAACAATTTAAAAAAGAAATAAATAATTTAGATAAAAAATCAATAATCTGCTTGCTTGGCCTCTCTCTCTCCGCCCTCTAGAATTGTTTCATTTATATAGTAAGGAAATATTTCTTTTCATCCTTCATTATTGTCTATTTTTCTCATTTTCTCATATTTATGCAGTCAATCCATATACCACAATGTATGTAATTTCAATTTGAAACCTCGGCCACTAGGTCGTCCTAAATTGTTCTTAAATATGCAAGTCATTTTTCAAGTATATGTGTAATTTTGCCAATATGGATCACGGCAGGTTGCCTTGAAAATCACCTGAAATAATTTTTGGGCGAAGTCTTTGTCTGCAATTTTTCTGTTGAATGTGAAAATAGAATTCTTTAAAAAAATATACATGTGATGTGTTCCGGAAAAATGTGTCACGTCGCAAAAAATGAATTCTGAGATATCATCATATTTGAAAAGATGAGATCAAGCAGATTCTAATGAAAGTAAACATTAATACAACACATAAGTACTTATATATCTTAAATTTAATATTTTTATTTTTGAGAATATAATTTTACTAATATCTCGAGCTCTGGGTGGATAATTACTAGTAAAGTAGCTAAATATATTCTATAGGATTAGGTCCGAAGGGCATAGATATATTTAATACACGATCTGGACAGTCAGCATCTAGCATATTTGGACGTGTAAGTAGATACCGGGGACCGTCCATAGCCACCGTCCGCTCTAGCCACCGTCGGACGGTGGCCAAGGGCGGACGGTCGGCGGTCGACGGTAGTACCAATTGGACGTGTAAGTGGATACGCTATTTAATATTCATTTTGTAGTGACAGCTTTCCCTTTGATTTTGAACAATTAAATGGTCGAGTGCGATGTCAGGAAGGGTTTGAGCCAGGGTTAACAGATGCTACTATCGATAACAGCCATAATATGTACACATGTATAGCTATGTATGCATTGCCCTATTGATCAATTATTGATTGACTAAATGGCAGGTTGGCCATCACGGGGTGATATAATAATGGACTTTCTTACTGAATACTGTATGAATGTTATATGTTGAAATGAGTTTTAGGAAACCTCCATCCTTATTTGCTATAAAGTCTTACACTGCCAGTGGGCGTATAAATAAAGCCCCGAATACATACGTATAGTGAACCGCAGATTCGTGGGGGTCACACGTCGAAGTGTAACGTTGTGAAAAGATAACCAGACGAAATGTATTCGTTTGCACCGAGTTTTATTTAACTCAGAGTATCACTGTTTAAATGCAACAAGTGGTAGAACTTGATTTGAACAAGAGAAGTATCTCGGTCCGTGAGTGGCACGAGTCCGTAGTTTCAAGCGAAGACCGGATCCCCTTGTCAGAACTGGCTGGAATTCAAGTGTCCGGCTCTAGTAGAGAGTAATCGTACGTGGGTGCTTGTTTGGGGTACAAAACCCGAAACCGTACCTATTTTTTGACCTAGACATGCACGATTTGGAAAAAAAGTGAAATCGTGGGTGGTTTGGCCGTCAATATTTTGTCTGGGATTCCGATATATATAGAGCTGAGAAAATTGTTTAAAAGAATCAAACGACCCTATAGAAGCAAAGAAGAAAGTAAAAAAAATGTAAAAAAAAAATTGATAAAGTTACTCATTTTCCTGTGACACATCACTATTTCAATTAGTTTCCCCTTTTGTTAATTGTCGAATAAAATAAAATATGAGAAGAAGGAGACGTAATGTCGGCATGTGCAGAAGGATAACTCTACATTATAAAAGAGAAAAAAGTAAAATAATTATAACTAATTCCATTCTTCTGTATTGCCAAATCGTGGGTACACCTGCGAGTATCGATTATGATCGAAAAATCATAGAACCACCCACGAGAAATTGTATACCTAATTATAGGAGTCTACGATAAATCGTAGTATTCCCTACACATCAACAATTAATGCCCCATCCATATACACAGCTGCGAATTGGCCCTTGCCGCAACTCGTGCAAGTTCACACGAATTCACATACAATTTTTTTTTCTAAATCGCACCTGTGTAGGGACAGCTGCGACGACTCTCAGAATCAAAGACTAATCGCAGATGCAAAAATTGCCCTATACACACTTGCAAACTCTCGTGCGATTTCATGGTGTGCCAGATCGCAAGATCGCAAGATTTCAAATGGAATCGCACATACTTCTGCAAGCATTCGCATATTATTCGGAAAAACACTAGGGGATTTCACATAAAGGAGGCGGTTGGGACTCCACCAAAGACCTGGCCCCCACCCTCATGTGTGCATTCCCTACTCTATGTTGATGGATACTTCCAATAACAAATCAATGAGTTATTGCCAACCAACAATGTAATTGATTGACAATCAACAATGTAATGTAACAATCATTATGTACCCCATTGAAGGTGGATGAATGGTCCAGAACGGTCACTTGGCCTATAGCCCGAGCCGCTAAATAATTAAGGCCCATAAACATTGTTTCCAGACACCCCTCCAAATGAACCTTTATAGTTTTTTTTAGTTTTTTATACGAGTTCTGTAAAAAGTATACATATTATCAGAGCTTACAATGTGGGGAACAGTTTGGCACAACTGTCACTTCTTAGAAATTATGTTTGATTGTCAAGTTGCCATGGCAACCGTTTCTGAAAAAATTTGAAATTGTAAAAAAATAAGGACCTTGCGGCAATCAAATCTCTCCCATTTTATGAAAAATTGATGAAAACTGGACCTTCCTTTGTGTAGTCACCATTTATGCAAATAAAAAATGTCTTGAATTGAATTGAATTGAACAGTTAAACAAATCGACCCGATATAAGGGTTATCAACCCCTAGCACTAATGTGGGTGAGAATTAAATTAAATTGAATTGAAAGAATTCTTTATTTGAGACTGCTCAGAAAGGTAACAATTTTCTGAAAAAAGGGTTTTCAAGGTCCTTTAACCAATTTCTAACTAAGTGCGTGTGTGGAGATAAGTCTATTAATAGACCGTGCTGTGCAGGATTTCGCTCCTCTCACCAATCTCTACCATAGGCTTATATAAATGTAACCCTCAGTAGCTTTTACACCCCTCTCCTTCTGTCTCTCTCTCCTTCTCTCTGTGGGCGGCTCAAGTGCCGAAGGCGCTTGTGTGTCTCTTAAATGGAAGATTGAGCAAAGCCACCTTCAGTATTGGTGTGGCACAAAGTGCCAGCAGTAACACACAATGAAAATTTAATACTATTTCTGGTTATGTCCTGTCAGCAGCCTTGTGTCAGTCTTTGCAATAATCTGTGTATACATACATATTTCATGCAGCTGTTTTATATAGCTCTGTCTCTGTCATTGTCATGGTCGATTGCAACTCATGAGGCAAACGGTTGACAGGACATTAACATAAATATGTAATGCCATACATTATCTCTACTTCCCTTAATGTTATACTTCTTTAAATCAATTCCACACCCTTTGGGTTGTGTGATCCTTTTTATAACATCGTCTGCTGCTATTGCCATCAAACAGAGTAAATATAATCTAGACTTGTTTTGGTTGTTATTGCTTCTCCTCCCCAACAGCAATAAAACTACCCAAAATTTTGCCAGGAGTATTCTGGCCATAACTTCTGTATTTTGCCCTCACTTTAACCCGGCCATAACGTAGTAGGCCCTAATCTCCTTGATATATCTGATCGATATGCATATGCATATGCATGTAATGCCATGCTTTTAGTCTACTTTTCATATCCTACTTACAGTTGTCATAGGCCTATATATGTATAAATGCATGAGTCCGTTGTGTTAAGTGAAGACCTGATCCCCTTGCGGAGCTAGTTGTATGCTCTGCCTATATGTATACCATCCATCAGTGGGTGCCTGCAGTAGAGACCTCACAATGATGTGGTGTCACCCCCTGATGGAACTCGTCAGAACTGGTTGTTGTATCCGGCTCTAGTAGTAGCTCTAGTTAATTATGTAAATATAGCTCATGGAATTAATCTCAGGAATAAGGCCCTCCACAACCTGGGTAACATGGACAGAGGCCCGCAGGTCCATGCCTATTTCCCTCGCATGGAGGCAGCAGCCATCACCAAACCTCCAGAAGGTGCAAAAGCAGGAAAGAACAGCTTGCAGGAAGTTGACCATATGGAGGTACTACAATGTAATTAAGAAATTAGGGAATCCCTGCCGCCATTGAGGATGAGGCAGATGACTTCTAGCTAGGCCTGGTGCCAAATAAAAGGAAGGTCAAGGCAACAACCAACCCTCATCAGGGAGGCTAGGATGCAAAAAAGGCTGGTAAAGTGTCCAAGTTTGTGTCAGAGGACATAGCAGGCAGACTGGCTCAGAAAGTCAGGGAAAAGGTTATACCATCATTCTAGGAGCCAATCATGCAATACAATTAATGGAAGGGAGATGAAGATTATGTTGATGGATGAATGGAGTATGGCCAGCCCCAGGTATTTTCAATAAGCAGTAGTGGTGATCATGCAATCAATGGGCTATAGTGGAATTTATTCTTATTGCCACAACTTTATGGCGCTTGATTCACCAAAAAGGTAGTGCATGGATACAGTCCCTTTGGACCCTATGCCCTTTGGAGGTTATATAGGTGGCTTGGACTCAGTATTAATTACAACAAGATCATTGGCCCTGCCCAGGTCAAAACCTTCCTGGGGATGGAAATAAACACCAGAACCAGAACCTTGGCATTACCCTTATATAAAGTCATCAGCACAGTGGACATGTTGAGCAAGCATGTGGCAAAGCTTTTCAAAGAGACAGCTGCACCAGGTTGCAGGCAATTCTCATTGGGCTTGCAGAGTGGTCCACTCAGACGCTACTTCATGGACAATTTATATAACTGTATTAGAATCCTCAAGCGAGCTAATCACAGGTGCAGATTAATGGCTGGCCTGAAATCTGACATGCTTTGGTGGATAGATTACAGTGGCAAGTTCAATGGCTCCTTACCAATAATTGACTCAAGAATTCAGACCCTGGTGGTATTGGATGCTTGTGGGGCAGCAGGGGATTTGTGTATGATGGGGAGTGGGTGTATGTCTCATGGGCAGGGTGGCCAGATATCACAGACGAGTAGGCCTATATCATATACAAAAAGGTAGCAATTCTTGAGCCAACCTGCCATCTTTTTAGCCCAGCCCTGAAAGATAGACGAGTAATGGTCTATTCTGATAACACAACAGCCATATCTTTCATCAATATTTGAATACGGTCTGGTCTTTTTTGACATGGCTACTTCCAATGCAAGGCAGAAGTTGCAACGTATATTAAACAGTGCAATACAAATTATTTACCAATACGACTATAGAGATATCGATACCCTGAGTCGATTGTGTAAAATAAGTAAATTAAAGAAAAGGTCTAAGATATCCTTACTTGTGGGGCAGCTTTAGAGCGACGATAGAGAAAGAATCACAAGACTGCAGGAAGGTGTTGTATTAAACACTGGTCGTCCCACCTCAGAAAAAATTAGAAAGACTGTTCCAGATACCAAGACTTATAGTTATCAATGTTCATTAGAATTCATATTATATATGACAAAAATTTTGTTAATGATTCATCAACGTTAATCTCATATAGAACATGAGTACCTGAACACTTAATATAATTCTACATTGATCAGTCCTTATTAGATGTCTCTACTATAAAAACTAAATAAGATATAGCCTGTTGAATCTCAACCAATCAGAGCGCTGCTTTTTACCTGTTGACACGTTACTATGGAAACATATGTTACACATTTTTAATATAACCCCCTATTCATCTCTGTATAAAAATATTCCCTGAAGAAGATCCGCCTAGTGATCGAAACGTAGGAATCAACCACTTCAATCTATACAACAAATAAACTACAACCTCATGAAAAAATGCTAAGTGTCTGGTTTTGATGTTATCACGACTTAAAATTAGAAAGAGTCCACATTATACAGGACCCAAAACATGGAATAGTTTACCCCACATATCAGAAACAGTGACTGGAACACCATGAAGAGATTTCTTAAACTTACTGAGAACTGGTGGTTATAGCAACATTCTTCCGTCTAGTCTAGTCCAAAGAGAAATGTCTTGAAGTAATCTACTGTTTTTATTTACTCGATAAGGTTGTTTTTATTAATTTTCTATCATTATTAGAGAAAAAATCCAAAAAAAGGTATGTGACGAACTATGAGTCTAGGAAATGATATTGGCCATATGCCCTACTGTTGATTAAATTTCTAATATTGTAAGCGTCGTCGTGCGACCTTATTATATTATATTATACTATATGTATAAACATAATCATCATCATTTAAAAGAGTTAAAATGATTTATTTTTGCTACTGTATGTTAAAAGTTTTTCCAATTGAGCAGCATGAGATTACTCTGTTATCATGGAAATGTACTCAATAACATTTCTTTAAAAAAAAATAAGAGGCGGGCAAGGGACCCAGAAATAGCTCAAGTGATGAATAAGATTTGCACTCTTTCTGCCTGCTTCCTTTCATCTAGCATAGACCACCAGCTACACTCTACCCTACGGACACACAGTGGCTAATAAGCGCTGCTGGGCGCTTAATTACCCCTGCCAGCGCTGCCGACGCTCAAAAGTTACTCAATAAGCACTGGTGACCACTGCGCTGAAGGGCTGCATTTGCAGCGTAAATTGTTTGTTTGTTTGTTTGTTGTACTTTATTTGGTAGTACCATGTCAGCGAGACTTTATCTCCACAGCATTGGGAGGCTCTCAGACTCTGCTGGACACATTGGTCTAATAACAAGGAAATAAGGGTACAATCTACTGCTAAGTCAACGCCTTAGCAGCAGCCCTTATTTTACCTTATTTTATCCACTTTTGAAGCGTTGCTCACCACTGCTTGATGCAGTGTTCACCTAACACTCAGTTGGGTATACATAGAGACATTTAATCAGACACTGTATTGTTAATGTAAGTTCATATTTCGACAGTAATAGCTTGTAAACAATATGGGGCATTGATTTTTTAGCTTTGTCCCTCAAAACGTTTTGGAAGATAGGCCTACAGTTTTGAAGCCTACAATATGCAAGTACACCATTTATTCAGCCATCATTCAAATATGGACAGCTAGTGAGCAACAATGTAAGTATAACTTAAAAATGTTTCAAGTTACCCTAATGTAGATGCATATATAATATATAGGTGAAAAACATTATATGTGAAAGTCAGTACACAGATAGATGGATGGTCACTGAGTACATGCCTCCCCGAGGTCCCTCCCGAGTGTTGCCCCATGCACTAGGCTATAGGCATTCATAGCACCAGTGCTGCTGCACGTTCCCCTGGTGGGAGAAATGGTTCATGGTCACTTCTGTGACCACTGACCACCCTCTCAGTGCATGCACATTCTCCTCCACGCAGCAAATGGGGACGCACATACTCCTCAGATAATCAGACACACTAGATATAGGTCTGTGCTGATGATACTAAGACAGGATGATCAAATATTATAGGCAGGGAAACATATGAACTGTATTGTATATAGTGTGTTATATATTTTTTACTGTTATCTGTATTCTTTTATTGTTTATCTGTAATCTCAAGATTCAGAATTTCGTTGGATGCCATTGATGCCAGGCTGTGGTGTACACAGGCCTGTAGATGTTCATCACATGAGAGCAGCTATAGGGCCCTCGTTTAGTAAGTATTTAAAATTAACAATTCTTTTGGTTTACATTTCTCTATGCTGCAGCTATCCTTTATCTATGTGTCATCCTCTTTAATTATTGTATTCTTAGATTCTTAGATTCTTAGTAAATTTCTTTATACATTTTTTCAGTTTAAGTTTATATTAAGTGTTTCTTCCACTCCAGATGCTTCAGAAACCTTTGGAAAAACTACCTAGGAATTGGCTCAAACTTCAATGACATGGAATCTGCCAAAGACAACCAGTTAATTATGTCATATGACTATGGATGAAAAAACCAAAATGATGATTGAATAAATAAAGCCATTTTCCCATTAACTACATCAATTACAGCCCCTATAAAACGTATAATTCTATTACAGCGATTAATAAACTTTGATATTGCAGGGATTATTAAATGTTGCTTATGCAGCAATTAATAAACGTTGCCAATGCAGTGCTTAATAAACGTTATTTAGGCCCTATGCATAGCTTAATAAACATTTCCAATGCAGTGCTTAATAAACGTTTCCAATGCAGTACTTAATAAGCGTTTCCAATGCAGTACTTAATAAGCGTTGCCAATGCAGTGCTTAATAAGCGTTGCCAATGCAGTGCTTAATAAGCGTTGCCAATGCAGTTCTTAATAAGCGTTGCCAATGCAGTGCTTAATAACTGTATCATTTTCGATAGTCAAAAAACGCTTATTAAGCACTGCCTGCAGTGCTTAATAAGTGTTTATTAAGCGTTGCCGTGTCTGTAGGGTACCATGCTACGGCTCTGACTGTGGGAGGGTCCTCGGGAAGGCTACAGCTACACTATGTGCTACAAACCACAACTCTCCCATGCTTTCAGACCACCACAGGTCAGATGCTTGTTGACTGCCTTAGAGAACAGTCTGCTTGATGGATAGAATTAAGATAAAGATGTCCAAATACCAGAGAATTTTATGATTGAGATACATGAATATTCTTTCATGACACAGGTTTCACCAAGGTTTACGCAAGTATAAATGGTGCTGCTCTTCAGAGTTGGTGCAAAAAAAGTGCCCCCCCCCCCCCCGCTTTAAAGCTGTCTTCCCAGGTATGGTACCGTATTAAGATCAATTAAGTGGTTTCAGTGATTTTACAATCAGGGAGATACAGGAATGAGCGTTGACGCCATGATTGCAGTTTTCTAGACAAAATGTGACCCCCGCGCTTTTTTGGAAAAAAAAGCCAAAGGCTTCCACGAAATCTAAGGTCTGTCACGCCGCCATTAAGGGTCGATCCTATATAGGGGCTCCCCTACCTGCTGGCGTTAAATTCCACATTTTTCATAGGACGAACCTCCTTAAGTAGTCTCAAAAGCTGGCTTGCATATAGGAGATCAGAATGGTGTGAAAACATTTTCGATATGAGCAATAATTAAAAAGTTCTCGCTAACCGCGCATTCGAATCGAGGAGAATTCAAAATGGCTGCCAAAACAGAAGGTTGATGGAAGAGCCAGTAGGGAAGGAGATTGGAACAGCCTCGGCCGCTCTTAGCCAATCAGATGTGACTACTAGCAATGACGTCATACCTTAGGCCTGGGGAAGCCTCTCGATCAGAAAAACATCGAAGCACTGCTGGTACAAACTCTAGGATTATAATTTATTCCATTGATAATAAAAGAAATATAAATGTCTGCAGGTGTATTATGGCGCTGCCATAAGAACGCCTGCAGACTTCGTCAAGCAAAACACCGAGTCCAGACAACCCTTGTGTCCCCCCGGCTCTGCAGTCGCCGAAACCATAATTTTAAAAGCTTTGATTATTACCAACGATATAACAAATACAGAGGGATGAAAATATTCTACTAAACTAACCAGCCAAGCAGTTACCGTACACAAATTCTTGTGCGGATACTCTCCTGGATGCACTGAATCAACACATGGTGGCACCACTGTACCAGGCCAAGCCCAATGTTTCTCTCTCTCTAGGCTACACACTATAACTCTCCCTCTGTGCATATGTGCAAGGTGACTATATATATATAAATAACTTTATTTCATTGTACATTTACACTTCATTTACAGTTTAGTTTTACATTACAATACGATATTATGAAATAGGGTGGTCCTCTCAGCATCTCCAATAGATCCTGATCTTCCCAGGTACCCTTAAACTAACAAAATCAAATATAATCTTAATCTTAACATACAGCTGATTTATTATGTTTACAAAATGCTTCATAATATTATTATTATATTACATTTTTTTGAGAATTTTGGCAGAAGTGTTGCCAATCATTTTTTTTGTATACAATATGATCAACAACATCCTATACTAGATGCTGTGAACATTTTTTGTTTTTTGTTTTGTTATACACCAATAATTTAGGTGTTTATATAGATGTTATGAACTGGAACATCCTAAATTTGAAGTTTTTACCATTTCACATTATGGCAATATAGATAACATATTACAAAGTGTTTATAATATGTATGAACTGGAACATCCCAAATTGATGTTTTTACAAATTCACATTACATTACATTACATATTACAATCATATTATTATCACATATACATTAGTTACCATGTATATTTGATAATTATTAAGTATTACATATATTTTAATACAAGAACATACTACACAGGTTGATAGTTGTGTTTTAGAAACATTTTAAACTCCTTAATTCCCTCTATATTTTGCTGCTCTGGGGCAAGTTCATTCCATAATTGAGGAACTGTACATAGAAATGACCTTTTAATCATCTCTGTCTTGGGAGTTATGGTTTTCAATTTCTTACCTCCATTTAAGAATCTTAAGTTAATTTCTCTTTTATCTAAATTTTCCTCGTTTTTTGAAACTTTTAACCGGACACATTCTATTTAAGAAGTGATTTATTTTCCCAAATAACAAATCCCAGGCCATATCTACATCCCTGGTCTGATAAAACTGTGTCCAATCCTCATTTTCTAATATTTCCTTCAATATTTTCTCATCATAGTACCTTGTGTCTCTTGCTTCAAAACTCACTTTTTGATACCTTGTTCGTTCCTTTTTCAATACAATAAAACCTGGCATGTGATCACTCAAATTATTATTTATCACTCCATTTTTATCTACTTTATTGCTATTACTTAAAATTAAATCAATTGTTTTTGAGGACTTGCTTGTTATCCGTGTATTGCTCTTAATATGCTGAGTAACTCCACATTGTATAAAAATCCCGAGTAGCTCTCCCATCTGAGAAGTACTACTTGCGTTTTTCATCTCATTAAAATCACAATTAAAGTCTCCCAATATTATAATTTCACATTTCTTATCTAGATTTTCCAACACCAGTTTCAGATGCTTATTACAATTCTCTAGTGTCCCATTTGGGGGTCTATACCCATTGACAGCAATTATTTTCTTCCCTTTACCAGGGTTTATAGATATTACTTGTATTTCTACATCTTTGTTTGAGGTGTTAAAACTACTATATTCCTTGTCGTCTATCCTAACATCTTTCTGAATATACATAGCAAGCCCTCCCCCTTTCTTCTTCCCTTTTCTATCCTTTCTAAATATTTGATAACCTGGTATCTCTATAAGAGAATCTGCAGTGTTATTATTTAACCATGTTTCCTGTATAGCTACTACTGTTGGTTTAGTATTATAAACCATAGAAGTAACTCCAAATATTTTTGGTCTTAAGCTTCTTATGTTCCAGGAAATTAGTGATACACCTTTGAACAAACCTACATCCTTTTCATTTACTGTACACATGGCTAGTAAAGCTCTTGAGAAACTCAATAATTATTAATAACCCTTCTGGGTGACAATATGGTAAAAATATAAGTCCAATTCAATATATATTGAATTAAACTCATATTTCCCCATAGGATCTTTTACTAATTATAATTAACATATAATATATTTATATATTTTCTAAGCACAACCTTCGTTTCTATTATATACATTTTATCCATTTACCTACATTGACATCATTTTTACTACATAATACAACAGGATTATAGCATTATAATATTAATTTTTAGATCAACATTTTTAAGTAAATCATATAATATCACATAATATATATATGGTGATGCGATCCCACTGTCTTCATTCTCTTCATTTCTTCACTCTTCCTATCTACCGACATCAAACGACACTTCTCCTCTGTTCATAACATATAATAACAATAATTATGATACTACTTTTATATTTATAATTTGATTATCTATGATAATCCTTCAAGTCCAGGTAAAAGTGATCAGATTCGGCTGTCATTCATAGTTCTTGCACTTGCACGATGTAAATATTCACTGTTCATAGATTAAGTTATTACTGAAGAAATATTTTAATCCTGAAAACTGTATTGTCATAAAACTTGTCTCTTATGTCTTCCAACATAGATAATCTTATGTAAATATTCACTGTTCATAGATTAAGTCGTTACCGAAGTAATATTTTAATCTTGAAAACTGTATTGTCATAACACTTGTCTCTTATGTCTTCCAACATAAATAATCTTATTATCATTCATCCTTAAGCCACCCTTTTTCATCTTTTCTATCAAAATTCCAGGAAACTAAGATAGTCCAGATGTTATAGGCTTTTTAAGGTGACAAGTAAAGTGACTAGTCGTACATAAATCTGTGGAATAAGCTTCTGATGTTCACCTTACACCCTTCTTATACAAATTCCAGGAAACTATAATAATCCGGGTGCAGGATCACAGGAAGCTATCCCCTTGTATTCATATTATTTCTAAGTCTATAATTGACCATATGGTTGAATATGATCTAGCTCGACTTAGAACTTCAAATTCAAATTCAAATTCAAAAATTCTTTATTGTGGATGTTGCTACAATGGGTCGGTCAATTCTGAGGCAAAAAAGTCAGGTCTTCCTATGACTGCCGACGTATGGTCTTTGAATGTTGTTACAATAAAAACGCGTGAAACTTAACGCTAACATAGTAGTTTATGAAATGAGTAATTACATTAATGGACATGATGAAGTATTAATTAAGTGAGAAATCAACTGACATTATCGAGAGTTAACAAGTGATCGAGGATCACAGCTTATAGCAATAAGGCTAAAGAACACGCTAGGCAGTGGTCTTAGCTATTAAGTAAACATGTGGGTAAAATCAAATACAAATGAGTGAGCACTTTTTATAGGCGAGGCAGCAAGTTATTTTACTTGTTATAATATAATGCATATAATATCACAGGTTATTTTACTTGTTATAATATAATGCATATAATATCGAGGTAATTCTCATAATTATTATATATTTGACTGAACTGAGATAGTTCTACTGAGTTCAGTATTTACCAGCAAAATAGCATACAGCCCGAATTTGATAGTAGATATTTCATTTTTAGATTTTTAACTTTTCTGATACGCTTTGGCAATTTGCACAGCATATTCCTCCTTCATCATCTCCGATAGATGGCATCCATCATCAGCTACCCAGGTAACAAAATGACGTGAATTCTTCATCAAATCAACGTTTGGAATTAATCAAAATAACATTAGTTTTGATGGTTTTTTTGACGTGAAATGGCGTGGACTCAATACAACGTTTTACTAACGTTTTTCTTAACGTTTTTTAAGATGTTAAAACAAGGTTATTTCAACGTTTGTAATCTAATATTTTAAAACTGATGTGAAACCCACGCTAAGATAACATAAAGATTGATGTTGATTCTTCATCAAATCAACGTTTGGACTCCATCAAAATAACATTCAGATTGATGGTTATTTTGATGTTAAATGGCGTGGACTCAAGACAACGTTATCAAAACGTTTTTACCATTATAATTTAGATTTTGAAATTGATGTAAAACCCACGTTAAGAAAACCATTGAATAAACGTTTCCCAGTTTACAAATTTACCTCAAAATAACGTTATAAAAACGTTCAGAATCTATTAAAATAATGTTTGGTATAAGCGTTAAAATAATATTAAATAGTCTTTATTTCAGAACGTTATTTTCTTTGTTGAATAAACATTGCATCTACATCAAATTGATTATTTCTCATTTTTACTTTAGACCATAAATTAACGTTAAAGCAAGGGGCATATAAACGTTTTATTAATGTTGGGTAAACATCATTTTTCATCAATTCTTTTCCAATATATATTCCATTTCATGGGATGTTATTTGCCTCCTCAAAGCTTTTGTTTTCCATATGGCTGCCTTGAATTAAGCAACAGGATCCTTCTTGTTGAACGATCATACACCACCTATATAATATAAAAGATTATATACATGTATTAAAATCAGTATTAAAGTCTCTCTCACTGCCTGTCTCTCACATGTCTGTCTCTCTCCCTGCCTGTCTCTCACTTTACTCCCCTGTCTCTCCCTTCTCCCACATGTCTATCCAACGAGGAAGGGGAAAAGAGGGAGAGACTGAGGGGAGGAGAGACAGGGGCAGACAGGCACAGAGAGGTGAAAAGATGGGAGGAGAGAGGCAGACAGAGGGTAGAAATAAGAGAGAGGGCAAGAGAAAGAGGACGGGTAGAAAGAAATAAACAACAGAAGGAAAGAATGGGAGGGAGTAAAATGGAGACAGAAAGCTGGGGGAGAGAATGATAGTAAGAGGGTCAAGTTAGAGGGAGGGAAGTGAGAAAGATATAATGTGTGTATTTGAGAGAGGGGAGAAAGAAGCATGAAGAGAGTGGAGGAAAGAGACTGTGAGGATTGAGGAATCACAGAGAGAGAGGGAGATAGAGAGGAAAGGAGAAGGGCAGAGAGACACAGTGAGAAGGGAAGAGGGAAGGAGAGAGGCAGACAGGGGGAGAGGGAAGGGGAGGAAGAGAGAGACGAAGAGAGAGCTTGGGAGAGAGAGGCAGACATAGAGGGCAGGAAATAGAAAGAGGGGGATGGAGAGCCACAGAAAGAGGGGAGGAAATGGGAAGGGAGGAGAGAGGGGGGCTGAGCAGAGGGGGAGGGCAGGAAACAGAGAGAGGGGGATACAGTAGAGGAAGAGAGGGGAGGGAGAGAGGGAGAAAAAGAGAGGGCAAGGGAAACAAAGAAAGAGGGAGGGAGACATAGGGAAAGGAGATAGAGGGGCAGAGAGGCACAGAGTGAGGGAAAGAGGGTAGCAGAGTAGCAGACTGGGGAAGGAGAGGGGAAAGGTGAAGTTGGGAGTGAGAGGCAGACAGGGGGAGGGACAATGGGGAGGGGAAACTGAGGGAAGGTGGGAAACTGAGAGAGAGGGAGCGAGACAGGGGGAGAGGGGCAGGAGCACAGAATGAGGGGAGGAGAGGGGAGGAAGGAGAGAGAGGCAGACAGGGGGAGAGGGGAGGGAGAGGGAGGAGGAAAAAGAAAGGGAGGGGAGAGGCAAAGAAGAGGGGAGAGAGGAGAAGAGAGCCAAACAGGGAGGGAATTGAGGGAAGAGAAAATGGGAGAGAGAGGCATGAAGACAGCAGAGGGAGCTTGTCTGCAGTATGGTGAATCACTTCCTGAGGTTCCTCTTCCCACCCATTATAAGACCACTAAGACCACATCCTGGTGTATACCAGGTCAATCAGTGACAACAGGTGTACTAACTTGGCATGTATGTCAGCTTGGTTCACACCTTGAGCCAATTCTTTTAAAACATTTAATCCCCCTTGTCCTAAAGCTGCCCTCTCAGTAGAGGAGAGAAAGAGGGAGGGAGAAAGAGAGTGAGAGGGGAGACATTTAGAAAGGAGGGAGATAGAGTGTGTGTGATATTGAGAAAGAGGCACAGAGAGAGAAAGAGAGAGGGGAGGGAGGGAGTTAGGAGACAGAGAGAACAGAGAAGAGACAGAAAGAAAGAGAGTACGAAAGTGAGAGAGAGGGGAAGAGGAAGGAGACAGGGAGAGAGTGAAAGAGAGAGATAGAGAAAGAGAGAGGGGAGGCAGGAGACAGAGAGAGGGGAGAGAAAGAGAGATAGACAGAGAAAGAGAGCAAGGAGAGCGAAGGAGGGAGATGAGAGAATGAAAGAAGGAGAAAAGAGAGAGAGAGAGAAGGGATAAAGAGAGAGAGAGGAGGGATAAAGAGAGAGAGAGACAGAGAGGAGAGACTATGAAAGTGAGAGGGAGGGGAAGAGAGAAAGAGGAAGCTGAAAGAGAGGAGAGAGAGATGATCATGAAGAGGAGAGAGAGTGAGAGAGAATAGAGAGAGAGAGTGTGTGTAAGTGAGAGAGAAGGGAAAAGAGAGGAGGAGAGAGAAAGGGAGAGAGAGGGGAGAGAATGAAAGAAGGAGAGAAGAGACAGAGAGAACAAAGAAGGAGAGAGGGGAAGAAGGGAGAGAAAGAGAGATAGAGAGAGCAAGGAGAGAGTAGAGAGAGAGAGAGGAGGGACGAAGGGAGAGAGAGGAGAGACTATGAAAGTGAGAGGGAGGGAAAGAGAGATAGAGGAAGCTGAAAGAGAGGAGAGAGAGGTGGAGAGAAGAGAAGAGAGAGTGAGAGAGAAGAGAGAGAAAGAGAGAGTGTGAAAGTGAGAGAGAAGGGAAAAGAAAGGAAAGAGGGAAAGAGAAAGAGGGAGAGGAAGGGAGAGAAAGAGAGAGACAGTATTAATTTACAATATATTACATTATATAAGTAAGTACTTTAAATGAATTCATAAACTTCATATAATTTGAAAGCAATTAAAATCAAAGTAATACTTATAAATACTTACCATGCTGGGACAGAGAAGATGCCTCTGGCTGGGATAATATGTAAATATCTGGGAGTCAGTAGCAACTAAAGAGTAGACCAGCCCCTGCCATGACCACTTGTGGAGTGGAGGCAGGGGAGGGTCCTACAGGATATGGTCATGGACCACAGGTAGTGGTGTGGGTGGAAGTGTTAGAAGGAGTGTAGACTTGGCACATGTCTCAAAGATTATTCGTTTTAGGAGCCTGTTGGCTCAGTTCATTATGGAAACTTAACTATTTACATTCCGATCAATGGAAAGTAACTGTTAAACTTAAGATACCCTTTATGCTTCAAGCAAGCTTTGTCAACAAAATGAGAGAACAAGAAACTAAACTACATGAAACTACAAATATAAATTATCTTTACTAGGTACATCCAGGTTACCTTGCTTTATTAAGGTTATAGGTAGTTAAGGTTATAATATCTACAATATACATAAAATTAAATCACTTGCTCTTTGATAGTAATTAAGTTATCATTTCTTTTCTCCAATAGTTTTATTTCTCGAATTTCTCACAATGGAATGTTTTTAATTTTGAGAACAAAAAAAGGTTGAAATAATTAATACCATTATCAGTGTCTAAAAACTGGTTATAAGAAATCAGATTGAGCATATTTCAAATTATCAACTAATATTCGCCTTATAATAATTAACTCATGTCATTTCAAACTTTATAATCCAGATGAAAAATAACTGGAAAAACAATTTGTTTGGTGAAGTGTAAAAAACATGAAAATGTGATCTTAAGAAATGCAGGAGTTTATGATAATTTTGACTGAATATTTGTGCCACAACATAGGGAAAATGCTGTACTATGTTCAGAAAAGAATAGCAATATATATCATTCTATTTTTCTATTCTATTTTTTATGTATCTTCAAACAGTTTTCAAGCTACCTACCAATTTTCATGAAAATCGGTCATATATATGATTAATCTGCACAACTAAGATCAGGACCTTGGGCAAGTCTATGTAGAGTGAAGGGGCTAAAACTTGTCTGCAGTTCCTACCATTTCCTAGAACCAACCTCCAGTCATTGAGTACAACTGGGATAATGTTATATCCTAGTTCAGTGAGTGCCTTCTCTTGGCTTATTTGACTTCAGATTCTTGTATAAACTGATAAATGATATAATAGAAGCTGTGAATGCAGATTTAATATGTCTATTTTTTTCATAATGAAACATTCAGTATACAATATCCATATTTAAGATAATTTTTAGTCTTCAATGGGTCTTCAATGGGGTTTTTCTATGGATACCTAATTTAAGATTTCTAATAGATGTTTGATTAATGATGACTTTTTGGATTGATGAGAATATACGAAATAGACAATGTTCAATGATGAGAGATCTGGGGATCGATTTTGACTTGTGCAGACATTCATGAACATTGGCTAGAAATTAAACATCAAGTTATTTTTCAAATAGATCTGAATCAGAAACAATTGTTACATCAGGAAACTAGAAGTTTTGAGGGGTTTTTGTGCATAAATTGATAAGGTTATCTCTGGGTATTTACTGAGCTATAGGAGATGGGCCAAATGAAGCCCATTGTCAGTATACCATGCATATGCCATGTGATTTATTCTAATTTTTGCTAATTTTAGTAAATCAGTCTACTCTAATCTTGATTTCTTTTTCATTATATGATAAACATATATATGCATCATTGTCCCAGATAAACATATATTTGATTAAATTGATTTTAAATAATAACTATGGATTCGAAATGAGGGTGTTTCCTTGTGGCAATCATTGTATTTTAAGTATATGTTAAGTCGTGATTAACCTCTCCATATCAATGACAAATAAGTATTCCCTTCCTATATTGTGTAGTTGAGTTATATATAATGTTATATATAATATGATATTAGCATTTATATTCTGTGACAGATGTTTTGAATGTTTAGAATTCATTCATCTGATTAATGAAAATTAAAAAATATATTTCGACCAAAAACACCATTTGCAAGACTTCTGAGAATGGCCCTTATATTTTTGCAATAATAGTTTATGTCCACCGAAAAATGTGCCCCAGGGGGGTCGGGCATTTACAAGAATTTATTGCCCTGGGGGTCGGGGATTTCATACAATTTCCCAAAGGCCAAGGACATTCCCCCACATCCTCAGGGGTGGTGTGGCGGGGGGCAGGGCAGAGTGGGGGTTGCAATTGACAAGTGCATTAGATACTTGGGTATTGAATATTCATTGGTGATTTATTGTTTTATATTGCATTATTATATAATCAGTGATAGTTGGCCTTATCAACATAGCCTATAATTGTAAATTCTACCCCTATACTATATCATTACACCTCAGCAATTGAGATTGTTAGGCCCTATTATTCGTTATCATTATTATTCTTTGCCTACTCAGATAATCTAGGATTATCATTGGTAGCACTATAGAATATTAAACTTATATCTGGGTGAGATTAAATAGAAAAATAGACCACTTACGTAAGGTCTGACTGTCATAACTTCTGTCATCACTTAAAGTGGCTAGGATGCCATAGCATTTATAGTTACATTTGATTAGAATATGATGTACATTTGTCTGATATTTCTTATTTCTCCTTTATATGGTATAGGCATACGCATGGCATGTTTCTAACAATCTTAATTATTTTAAATGTGTTTTGACAACATAAACGGGAGCTATCTTGTTTATAACCTTGAATAAGCGCCCAACTTGTGAATAAATGTTCATAGTTAAATATGGTAACTTGCTGAGATATGGATATGTAAGATGCATATGCATGGTATGCAGAAAAGTTCACTATAGGATATGTCTCTTTACTCTTTCATTGATAAACAGAAAATGGCAGTCGATAGGAATTTTTTTCTGGTTTCTTTTAAATCTAGAGTAGTTCTTCTATTGTATGAATATGTATATTCGCCTAAACAACCTTTGTCATAATTAAAGGATTGAGAAGAGAACGTCTAGGCATATGCATGGTATACCTGGGGTTGACTATTACATATATATAAATTGAGGGATACTTGACCGAAAAAGATGATTAGGCCTATTCAACCAACCTTTATATGACATTTTTTTAATATCTGCAGGAAAACATTGATAATGTATGTTAAACAAACGTCTCTATTATTGAATTAATTTTGCTAACATTAATACAACGTTTGGAGAAAGAAGATTATTCAGACACAGTTTATTTCACAGACATTTCACGTTTATAGAAAGACATTGATATTTCAGACGTTAATCAAACGCCTGGCTTATTGCATTCATTTTGCTAACATTAATACAACGCTTGGAGGGAAAATGTTGATTCTACCAAATTTTTTTCACAGACATTTAACATTTATAGAAAGACGTTGATATTTCAGACGTTAATCAAACGCCTGGCTTATTGCATTCATTTTGCTAACGTTGACACAACGCTTGGAAGGAAAATGTTGATTCTAGCAAATTTTTTTCACAGACATTTAACGTTTATAGAAAGACGTTGATATTTCAGACGTTAATCAAACGTCTGGCTCATTACATTCATTTTGCTATCGTTAATACAACGTTTGGGGAAAAGATGTTGATTCTACCGACGTTTATTTCACAGACATTTAATCTCTATGAAAAAACGTTAATATTTCAGATGTTGATTCAACGTCTGTAAAAAGGGATCCATTTATCCATCGTGTTTTTAATGTTTTTTTAACGTTTTGAAAAAACGTTAAATTTTCTGACGTTAACTTGAGGTTGAATAAACGTTGGGTTAAAAACAGTTTGAAAATCATCGTTGAAAAAATGATAATAAAATGTTTATTTCCCAACGTTGGCAATATCCACCTTAAAGAAACGTTAGCCAACGTTCACTTAACGTTACTTGTTACCTGGGTAATCTTGAGTAAAATGCTGAATATTTTGACTTCCCATCTTTGTTTTTCTTGTTACCTGCCTTGCAGCGATGTATGGACTGGGCCACAAAGGGAGTAGGTACCCCCTCCTCTGCATTTTTCTTTTTTGCTAGCTGTGAAAAAATTGTCACACGTTCGTTTAATGCTTGTTGCATTTCCCCATAGTGGTTTTGTCGAGGGTAGAGAATTCCTTTGTTATTAGCAAGAAGAACATTGTATTTACGTAGATCAACACCAGCCATTGTTGCTATTGCTACCTTCGGTTGATGTGTTCCTATAGCAGCATCTTTTATCCCCTGTACCGCATTATCCATGATTCTACTGATCTCGTCTTCAAATAATGCATTTGACGTGTGTCTGAGTTGTATCTGTTCTCCAGGGTTCACATATGATCTTACCGTAATATTACATATTCCTGCCACGATGTATACATATCTGGGTCTCCGTAATTGAATTATAGGTTTGGACTCAGTCACCAGTCTTTCGATTGTAGCCCCCTTTATCGCTATGACCTTCGTTCGTAACCCTGGCATTTTGTCTTGAATTCTCCTTCCCATGCCAATCCCTCTCGAATCCATCACAATCAGTAAATCCATGTTGATCTATAATACAGTTTGAGTCTATAATTTCATTAGTTTGGCCTGTACTCTCTTCAATATTTTACCAAACTCGTTGTCTCCTACGACCTTTTCTTCATCGACATGTATCCATGCGCCATCTTTGATTTTCACTTCTGTATGTACTATGCCGGCCGCCCATTTACGGGATGTTGTAAGTTCGTAAAAGTTTTTCTGGCCATTTGCTAATAATTTCAATCTAATATCATCTGTTTGTTTGAACTTTTGGAATACGATTTCCTCTAGAATGTCTATTTCGGTCTCCCTCCAATTTTTATCCGTTTGGATTTTGCGACCTAGATGCTTAGCAACCGCTGGGTGTTGTGCGGTTGCTATCAACTCCGCCATTTTGGAATTACCGTTCCTTGCCGCCTTGACGGCTTGGAAGCAGTGCTCGACCGAATAAAACATACGGGAATCATATTCAAATCTTACTGGGTAAAAGTTCGACAAATAACTGAATTCACCCTTGAAGCCTATGCCTTCCTCCCCTACTTTCACGTGAAATATGTTCTCTGGCTTGCATCCATCGGGCAAAAAATGTAGATCTTGTATTGCGAACGTTTCCCCACTGATTCTGATATGATTAACGACAAGCTGTGCCTCAATCTTGTTCAACGACAGAAGTTTCATTGTGTTTCCCAATAGCTTTAGCTGGTACCCATTCGTCACTTTGTTGAATTTATTCAACCATACCTTTCGATATTCTTTATTCATTCTGATTCTACGGCTAACTTTGATCATTTTCAGTCTGATTTCCAATGTATCCAACTCAATATAAATCGCTCTTTTCCTTCCCAAAATAGGTTTCCCTATTCTGTAAGCTGTTACGATATTTTCCTCTTTTAGAGATGAGTCAGTAATTTGAAATATTTCTACTGCTTTTCCCTTCAAATTTTCATTTTTGTCGCTACGTGCGCTGATAGCTAGAAGATCTGCCTGGGATTTTAAGTTGAATTTTTCCCACTCCTCTGGTACCCCTTCGACGATTAAATATTTGTCCTGCGTTGAG
This sequence comes from Sthenelais limicola, assembly GCA_942159475.1. Classification (NCBI taxonomy): domain Eukaryota; kingdom Metazoa; phylum Annelida; class Polychaeta; order Phyllodocida; family Sigalionidae; genus Sthenelais; species Sthenelais limicola. The sequence continues at coordinate 53,052,073 of OW804095.1, read as the reverse complement.
CTATTTCTGACTTTTTCTCTACCCTCTTTTTTCATGTTTTTCCTTGCTTTTTCATTTGATATATCTGGATCATTTTCTGAGACTATTTTCCCCTTCTTTATTTCATGATTTATCTTCTGAGATTGATCTAACTTCTGCGGATATTTTCCAACCTCCCTGAGAGTAGCCACGTCGTGTTCAAGCATACGTATTCTCCTACTGAACTCTTCTATAGAGTTGGAATTACCCCAGGCATATTCGCCGAAATCTCTTTCCATGCAAAATATATCTGATTTTACTTTCCTTATGAAAGTTGCAAAACCATTTTCTACTAAATCAATCTTCTTATTCAGGTCTTCCCATATTTTCGGAATTTTTCCACCCACCTCCATTGATGAAACTGCGGAGCTTTCCATAACTTCTTGAATCTCTGATTTTTCTGACTCAACGGACAGATTTATCCTTATATCTTCGAATTTGCTTTCAATAGATAATTCGTTTTCTTCTGCTACCTCTAGTGCATTATCTATGGTAATTCCTATCCTCTTTACCGAATCTAGCAAATTTTCGACCGAAATACAATCCGCTGAGTCGCCTTCTTCATGGACGTCCTCATGGCCGTTATTCCCAGTCGTCCGCTGCGGTGAATTTTCTTTTGCGAATTTTTCTCCCAAAACAGCAACCTTCAATCTTTCGAATATACCAGGAGATTCCATGGTTATATATGAAACTTTTTTGTGCTTTCGTAAAGATCCTAAGACTATGGGAGTGCAACGAGGCTATGCAGGTCGCAACCTAACAGACAGGACCAGTAGACCTACCGGTAAGGGTGTACACCAGATCGGAGGAGTATATTTTTTTTCAAATATTAAACTCCAACATTAATTAAGAAAGAGACCCAAATGCTTGGGACAAGGTGGAGCAGGGTAGGCCTAGGCTATTTGTGAGCTAAACAAGTGAAATTTGAGATTCGTATAGAAAATAGCTGGGAGAGCAGCTTTAAGTAAAAAAAAGAAGAAAAAAGGCGCCTCCCCCACTTTCAGAGTCCAAAAAAGGATGACCATCCCCCTTCAGAGTTTGTGCAAAAAAAGGTGTACCCCCACCCCTTCAGACTCAGTTAAAAAAAAGATGCCCCCTCCCCGCCTGAAAATCCCTCCCCCCTCCTGCAGTGTCAGTGATTAAAAATGAACAGCCCCTTAACACAAAAAATAGGCCTAGAATTGCTAATAACCTTACCACCTTTCTTAGTCAGAACAGGGAGTTACATTTTAGTTTATACCTCACTGGTCTAAATAATCATAGCTCTGGAACAACGAGTATTTATAAAGTGAAGGAACGGCAAAATAGCCCTGTCAAACGTCGTCTTGCGATTATGAGGCACGGCTTCTGATTGGACAATACGCGTTGCAACCAAGTGTGGCCTACACTTTTTACCTTTTTTCTCACCTCCGAAACGCCATTTCCTTCGGCTTACTTGGCGCGAAGTGTTTTGTTTTGTTCGTCTCAAAATTATCACGATGAGTTTGTGGGTTGACAAGCATCGTCCGACCTCTCTGTCGAAATTAGATTATCACAAGGATCAAGGAGCGCATCTAAAAAAATTGGTATGTTTAAAATCTCTGCTAATCAATCGGATTATAGTGTGTCTTAGCTGGGGAGCTAGCCTATAGGCGATAATGGAGTGGTTATTTGGTTCGCGCTCTAACTTCTAAGTCCCAGACTTTTACGAAGTACTGATTTGGCTAGCCCTAGGCCCCACTAGGCAGCTCAGAGGGCTATATAGCGCTGGTTACACTCCCTGGTGAAAAAGCTGCAGGGGCTGACTAGACCTTATTGTCATATTGACCATTATGTAACCATGATTCAATCATGATACCGCTCTTGACCTAGAGTAGAGAGGGTCGATCGTCACTCGTCAGTCACTGACACTGTCACTGACGACGACGTCAGGAATGGTGACAGATTGATAGTATTAATGATAGGATTTAACCAATGAAGTCTCTATGTGACACAACCGATAATTTAAAATATGGAAATTTTTATTTTAAATATGAACAAAATTTGGTATATAAGTCTAATTTGAGTCATTTATCTTTTTCAATCATTTTGTCTTCTCATTTAATTTGACGATACATATGATATACAATGTAACATATATATGTATGTATAGACAGGATTCAGGAAATCAATTGAAAAAGACATTGAAGTTTCTATTTGACAAATCAAATGTGACCATGGCATTATTCTAAGGTTCAAACAAAAGATGTCTTGCTCTTGTTTGTTTTCCCCATTTTATTTCAATTGACGATTTATAGTTTTAAAGCACCATGGCATGGGTGCATGACGACATAACTTAGCTCTACATCTGTAAACTACGACTTGGGGTGGGGGTGGGGGGAATTGTTTTTGTATGGGAAAAGTTGTATTATTTCTTTGACCATCTACATTCACCCAAAATATAGTTGATGTACACTTATGTCTTTCCAGATCAACAGTGGTGATTTTCCACATCTATTAGTTTATGGGCCTTCAGGCGCCGGGAAAAAAACTCGGATAACCTGTCTCCTTCGAGAACTCTATGGACCTGGTATAGAGAAACTTAGAATTGAACATCATACATTCACTATGCCATCAAAGAAAAAAATTGAAATATCCACCATTGGAAGCAACTACCACATTGAAGTCAACCCAAGGTACGGTGTTATATTGTTACCGTCGACCGTTGGCTTAATTCAGGCCAGCTCGTATTGAGATAACGAGGAAGGCATGTCTCCCCTTTGTAAGAACCACCGGCCGAATAGGCTATTTGCGTCTTAATCTCATGCCAATACACTCCAAGCAGCAGCTCTATTCTGCATAAACATGTTTCAGCATCATATCTGAGTAATACAAGCATTTATAAAGCCTTCTTTCAGCACTATATCAACTATATACGATATCATGACGTATACGACTATTTTTAGGTCTGATTCATCTTATAACTATTTTATAATATAATTCTTTATGTATCCAAAACCCCGGAAGAAATGGTTCGTAACAAGTCTGAAACAAAAACTTTAGTCTTTACTGGAAATAAAAACCAACCGACCAACTGGGTTAAATCATTAGTGTGACACCGTACCCCCAATCCACAAGATATTTTAGATCTAAGAGTGGAATGAATAATGGACAAAGCTGGCTTTATTCATTATTGTGGTACTATCTATAATAGGTTAAATAACTAAAAGTACGCTACTCAAGAATAAAGCAATGAAACTAATTGGTAATAAATTCATTATTTCTCAAATTCTAAACCTAAGTAAAAAATACTGCTGGAACAACTAACTATTGACATAAATGAACGTAGCAAATCTTTAGGTCGTCGCAGCATTAAGCAACCATTACTCATTCACTCACTCTAGGGATTATTTAGCGATGAACTGGTGCAGTAACCTTTCGATCAATGAGAAAAAAACAAAGCAATATTGGGAAGGAATGAGTCCAATTTTAACTTTCAGCAATTAAAAATTCAGGAACAAATTGTCACAAACTTCTAATATATTCAATTACTTCTTTTTGTAGTTCACCTTGCAGATAATCATAGAAAGTCTCAAGAGGAATTAAAATAAGATAAAGGAAACTTTTACAATATCGAGTGGTAATAGAGATCCACAACTCTTTATTTTTAATCCAGTTTCTTATACGTATACCTTGATTGACACATTGCACAATGTACTTATATTGTTTATATTTTTTTTAAAATAGTGATGCTGGCATCCATGATCGCTTTGTGATACAGGAACTTTTAAAAACCACGGCTCAATCCCACCAGCTAGAGACATCTTCGCAAAAAGAATTCAAAGGTAGTTTTATGTATTTTTTACTAAATGCGTGGAACGTAAGTGAAACTCATTTAATACGTATTTCATGTCCAGTTCTTCCCACTTCCTAAAATCGGTGTGGCACAAGTTACTGTGGTATCATAACTTCTCAAGTTATGTAATACAAGCGCAGTTTGTATTACAGTTCCAGTTCAAAATACAGTAAACTTAAAGCCTACACCAAGAATTGTCTAATATGCTCACATACAAACATGGTCATTTCCACCATTGGGGAGAAATCAGTAAAATCAAATATATCCCCCTCCCGGCCCGTCGATATGACTGACGGTTGCTGAGGGCGTAAAACAACCACAGCCAAAGCATTCGTCTGCGTTGTCTCTACACCTAATATAATTAATTATAACTGTTATCTAATATATGTATGACTGGTTATCAAGTTTAACGAAATACTTCATATTCTTTCAGTGGTGATTCTGTCCGAAGTTGACCGATTAACCAAAGATGCTCAGCATGCACTGCGTCGCACCATGGAGAAATATACATCCACTTGTCGTCTTATTCTCTGCTGTAACTCCACGAGTAAAGTAATCCCTGCAATCAGGTCTCGTTGTTTGGGTGTTCGTGTTGCAGCTCCTTCAGAAGAAGAAGTACGTATCTCTGCACTTGTAATCCTATGGTCACTATTAAAGCTAGTGATTCCTAAAAGGCGTGTTTCAGTGTTCTTAAATATATATGGTGTTCTCCCGTTTATTTCTATATTTTATAAATGTTCATCTCAGATGCATTAAATCGGGTTTGGTGGTTGGCTTAATTCTAACCACATAAATCATTCGTGATGGTTAAACAATTGTCCATGCCCTAATTGAAACATTAATAGGAAAGACCAAATAACGAAATGCACATTTTAATAAAGTCTTAATTTTTTTCCCCAGAATAAATAAAACTATAGTCCCCCTAAAATCACTAGTAACTCTGGAAATTCGGTCCTTTTCAAATTGGCAAAATTGAAATAAAAACTTTAATCTAATCTTGTATATCTAAAATATTGAGATTATTAAACTACTAACTCCCAGCCAAAAAGAAATCTTTAAATCGGTTTGATGGTTCAGTCATTGGCTTTATTCAGTTTTAAAACTCTTAAGCCACCATACCCAACCGTCTGTTGACAAACAACAGGTAACCAGGTATAGGGACTGAGATTAGCAACCAAATGAGCATAATCCAATCAAAATCCTTAATTTGAGGTGTTTCAGTTACGTCATAGAATTATTGACGTCACGTCGTACGAGCGTTTGACTCACTTTGTGGTAGCACGTCATAGCGGACACACCGTTCAATTTAATAAAGTCTTAAGATATGATTGAATCCAAGGCCCTTATCCTACAAAATTGGTTTACACCGCAATATCCGCCTGTAGGTATTTGGGGGAAATCTTAACATAAATACCCATCTCTCTTACAGATAACATCTATTCTTATACAAATATGTAAGAAGGAAAGTCTCAGTTTACCTCCTGAATTAGCCAAAAGAATCGCCACCAAGAGTGGACGTAATTTGCGACGTGCCCTTCTAATGACAGAGGCTTGTAAAGTCCAACAGTAAGTAAACGAAATCGTTCTTGCTTTTCTATAACGTTGTTTTAATGATATGAAGAAATGTCCACAGAGGGAATGTCTGTATAGGAAGTGAATGCACTTCTTAATATCCTAAACATACATCCTTTTGAGGAGTTCGTCAATTCTCTGAGGTTAGACCTGTATAATTCAAGATCATATATACTGGTTTTTAAACATAGCTCATCGTCGGCTTGACTATGCATCTGCCTCTTTCAGTCTTTGTATTCACTGTTTTATTGAGTCCTTTATTAATGATTTCGGGTGTGTATACCTCCGTTTGGACCTCAGAAAAACTTCAGATTGTTTTGCCATACCCGACTCGCATCCGTTTTTAAGTAGTAGATTTTACGGTAGTTCTCAACTGTGAATCTAAGCCTGGTTCGTTTGTAATCCTGTGTATAAAGTTGGGCGTGAGAAGCCAAGGCACTAAAATAAAATACGAGGAAGTACAGTATTTGTTTTCGCCTTTAGATATCCATTCACTCCAAACCAAGAAGTGACTGAACCTGATTGGGAAATCTTTCTCAGAGAAACAGCAAGTATGATTGTTCAACAGCAAAGTCCTCAGCGGTTCGTACCATTTTAAATTTGTTAACTGTTTTTAAAGTTTTCTAACTGTTTGTTAACGGAAGATATGGAATGAATGGTTAATTGACTTAATTAGACTAAAGTATGAGACCCCCCTTTTCCGTGAGTAGATTATATTATAGAGGGTTATTGGGGAGGGCTAGATGGGTGTGAATCCATTCCATACCGTAGGTGCATAATAGTGTTATGTTACAGAGATTAAATTGGCCTCCATGCGCTATATATGTAGATGTTGACAAATGGATAATGCTCATCTGAAGTTAATAGTTTCGTCCCAATCTCCGACTTAAGTGATGATCTAGCACTGTTTAATCATGTTCTTGCATATATCTATTTCAGTTTACTTGAGATCCGAGGACGAATTTACGAGCTTCTCACACACTGTATCCCTGCTGACATCATAATGAAGGTGCGAGACACATTACTTTGTCAAATTCTACTCCAAGTTAAAGCTTTTCCCCAGCTTTGCTGAAAGCTTTAGACCAAATATTCACAATGATAATACAGACGGATTTCTTGACTTTGGATTAATGTAGGGGTGGACATTCTTGTAGAATGATGATTTGCAGCGGTTTCAATATATTTTTCGCAATATCTTACGCTCTCTCACTTACTAATTATATTATATATTCATTCTGTTTCTCCATCCATATTAAGGGCCTTCTGCAAGAGATAGTGGCCAACTGTGATGGCCAATTGAAATCGGAAGTCACCCAAGTAGCTGCATACTATGAACACCGCCTTCAACTGGGCCAGAAGCAAATTTATCATCTGGAAGCCTTTGTTGCAAAATTCATGTCCATCTACAAGCGATTTTTGGAAGAAGGAATGGCGGACTTTTTCTAATATAAAGAACATGGACATACCTTCATGGTTGCTACCGTAGAATTACCAAGATTTATATTCAAACTGATTCGTAAAACATATCCTATTCTGTGTTATAGTGTTTTCTTACTAATTCCTGAATTTGGAAAATATATCAATGACTTTCCCCGATTGAGGACGGCGTCATCCTCTTATTTATAAAATGTGTTGACAGGCAGGAATGAAAGCTGAAGAAATGTGTGAAATGGAAGAAATGAATGACACACACATTTTGAAGACCGTCACCCCTTCTACCCCACCCTAACCATAGTTGTTAAAGTCTTGAACGATTTGACCATTCGCCAGTGCTTGTAACTGTTTTCTATAATAATGTGCTGTTATACGGAATAAACACTGTACTTCGTAGACCCTTCTTTGGCTCATCTATTCCTTGTGCCTAAAAAATATCAAGAACTGCTTAATTCTAAATATTGTAAAATATGACCTTCGGGCCTGTGGGCAACAATTGTTGCTGGAGCCATGTGGCCAATTGTTGCCCATTTGGGCAACTATGGCACATTTTGGATATCTATGGAGATTTTGTGTTATAACAAAACATAGTGTATGTGGTATCATCTAAAAGCATACAACATGACAATTAATATTCTAGTATTTATTTCCATGGTAACAGATAAGGAATAGAATGGTAACCATGGAAACAAGGTAACAATTTAGGGCTTATTTTTGTCAGTTTTCCTCTTTGTATTTAGGAAATTGACTAATTCTTCCTTACAAAACCACTAGATTTCAAGTACTTGGACACCTTAATATTTTTCAATAAAAAAATCTGTTTTACTGCAATAACTGTTTCCATGGTAACCGATTTTTAATCAATTACATCATTTTTGGACTGGAATGAATCATAAGATTTTCTGCTGAACCATTCACCCTCATATCATTATACTTTCAATTCTCGCCCAACAGACCGAAATTAGTAGTATGAATCATTTTTTCCCCTGTATCCAAGAGGGGTAACCATGGCAACAGGTTAGGGTATATAACATTTATTGAGGATCCTAGCAAAAAAATGATTTTTTAAAAATGATCTGATATAGTCATGTGTGATATCAGGTGAAAGCTGAAAATGAGGAGAACTCAGAAATATAAATTGGGCCAGAATTGTTACCATGGCAACCAAAAATCTAAAATAACTTCAATTTCACTAGTCATGCTTTTCCATTTGGTTACTATGGTAACAACCTCATGAAATCATGTAAGACTCATCTAATTTAAACGTTGAACCATTAAAACTGACTTCCACATAAGAAAAAAGTAAGGATCAAATTTAAATATTCATATTCTAGTATTCAATACAGGGGTATCTGTTCCCAATTTTCTGCATATTGGTATCTAAATAAATCCAACAGAGGTGCTCAGAGCTATAAACATGTATGAAACACCTGTAGTGTTTGGTATCAAAATGTTCCAAATGACAAGACCAATCTTGATCAATACCTATTTAGATGATATATCAAATATTAATCTTCATATTTATTTGAAAACAAAAAATTAAAATAAATTTGAAAAAACAGTGTGTTGCCATGGTAACCAACAATTCATACATCACTGTTTCAAAATTGGAACCTCCAGCCAAAATGCTTTAAGGTGATATATAGCTTTTATGTCTAAAATCAGTGTCAAATTGTAGTTTTGATTAAGATAAAGGCATAGGAATAATTAAAAATTAACCCAAAATTTCCTGGGGAAGCTGGGCTTGAAAGAGTCAATATAGTATTATCAGTACCGACCGTATGTACAAAGTAAAGTCGATAACGAGCAAAAAAATAAATAACTAGAAGACACTTGTAATGTTATTGACCAGATTTTATGACCAGAATATGTCTGTACTGATGTAAACATTAAACACATATCCAGTTCATTGTTTTGCTTCAACCTCCTATATAGTAAGAGCGGGAAGAAACAATTTTGCAGATGCCATTTATTCGCCATGTTTCTATATATATGCAAATAATAAAATATCAATCAATAATATGCGATTACAGTTTCATCTGTCACGTTTACCTTATATTTACATAAATCGATTTAAAAGTAGAGGGATCCCCGTGCAAAACAACCAATCCATTGATAAATATGAATGGCAAGGAGATAAAGATTGTCCTATTCACATCGCAATTTTTACACACATATACAAAAAATTCTAATTACACAGAATGTTTCAGATACATAAAAGCTTCTAAAGAAAGAGGGGACATCACTACGTAAATCGCTGACTTTATTGTTTAAAGTGTGCTTGACTCTGGCAGTTTTAGTAAAGTCTCGTGCTCGATCTTGGCTGTGGGTGTGATGGCCTGCTGCTCAATCTGTGCGATGACCACCGACAGCTGCACTTTGATGTCCATGAGACGCGTACACACTTCGGACAAATCGTGATCCGACTTGGTAATAGCAACAACACCTAGAAGATTAAATAGTATGTGCATATATCAATTATAGAGACTGACATGTAATTCAAGTCGGAAATAAATAATACTGTTATACAATTTGCGATAATGACCTAGGTCTATGCGGACATATCACATTGCTAGTGCCCCCCGTCCCACTATGTACTAATTTTTCACTCTTCTTTCTCTACTTTCTCTTACTGCTACTAGTCCCACAAACAAAAACAAATTTCAACAGGCACTTCATGATTCCAGATCATTCATTCGCCTCCCAATAAATTCGAAGACAACTTATAGCATTGACACCTTAACACGATGGTTCATGACTGGCTAACATATTTTCACTTCAGACAAGCAACATCATACAGGCATTCAAAAGCCTATAAGGCATTTTTATAAAATTAGTTAGACATGGCTTTTGATGACAAATTTAATCAATCAATATGGAAGCTTGTTTCATGCTACACTTATTCGGTGCCCAACATAACTATGCAGAGAGGAATGGCTTTCCTTGAAATTCCGGGCGTAACAAGAATTAGTATATTTGCATTATCGCCATTGTTTTAAATATCCATCAACATAATTAAAGGGGGGGGGGGGGGGGGGGGGGACATAAGAGGGATAAAATTTACCTGGTTTGGCCTCAGCTTGGTGTTTGCAATTAATGAAGAGTAATCCCTCGACTTCATCTGAAGGGTTCACTCCGAACATGTCACCTGGGAACAGCGGCCTGGGAAAATGTATACCGTATTACGATTAGAGAACACATTGTAAATTGACAATTGAATAACATAGCTTGACAATAAAATGCATTAAAATAATATTCACATTACAGGGATGCCAGTTGGTTCCTTTAAAAAAACCTGAACTGCAAGTTGTGTCATAAAGGACAGCGGCATAGCCGCTGATGCGAGCACCATAGGTGTGAAGCCCTCCTATGGGGGTCTGGGGGCATGCCCCCCCAGGAAAATTTTCAAAAGTATGAGTCAAATGATGCATTCTGTGGGCATTTTTGCACCAGCTTTCAGAATTATGAGAGCATTGAAACTGTACTTTTTAGATATATTCTTTTCTAATGTTAAGCCTATATATATACTGCAGAGAGTTCTCAAGTCAGCAAGTGCCATAGGCCTGCTCAAGGGGGTCTGTGAGGGTGGGGGTGGGTTCTTGCACAGGAAAAAAAATTGGAAACATATCAATAATGGTACATTCTGGTGCGTTTGAGATGAATAATTATACTTTTGACTGGATGTATTGTTGTGATGTTTTACCTAAGAAACTGAAGCAATTATTTATACCAGAGATATCATAAAAATGAAAAATATGCAACAATGGAAAACAAGTACTGCTTCAATTTTCAATGCATGCATTGAGCCCAATGTTTATGAAGGGGAAAATAAAATAATAATGATCACATACCTAACATGAGGTACACATGTGCACTTAGCCAATACCAGCTCTATCAAGAATGCACAATATACATTGAAAGTTGGTCTCCATTGCAGTCACTTTCCTCAAGCCAGTCCCATTGAAACTTATTCCTCAGAAACGATTCATTACCAAGTTGCTGTCCTCTTTTTAACTCCATAATGACTGATAATCAGATTATCACTATATTTAACTGAGTACATAGGCTCTGTGTGTGTGCTCTGTGTATGTCAAGATACCACTGACACTATGACTCACCTAGTGACCTAGTTAGTCACCATGCACTGAGGGTGTACATGCTTAGTGGCAGGAGTTACTCACTATATACCCCTTCCTTATAAAACCTGAAACTCCAGGAGCCCTGGTGCTGTTGTATATGGGAGGATTCCTTATAAAACCGGAGGCTGCAGCCCTATGAAATAGAGTGACCCACACAAACAGAGCAGGGGCCGTCAGAAATGGGGAGAGAGGGCCGGCCTCTGGGCTCTGTATGCGGGGACCAGGCCCTTCCCAAATGCTCAAATATGAAATAAGGACAATTTTGAAAAAAATAATCATTTTGGAGAAAACCTGAAAACCTGAAATTCCCTGAAAACTGACATCTCTGCATTAAAGCATACCTGAGATTCCTCATGGCTACCACAGATTTCACAAACTGTTGGCTGTTCATATAATCGATAAGCAGTTTCTCTGCATCTTCTCGTGAGAGGGTGTTTACATCCACAATGTAGGAGATGGGCTCCTGATCAGCATCTACCTCCTCTTGAGCTTTCTGCAGGTCTGCCCTTAATGACATCACCTCCCCTGACAAATCATCAATCTGAAAAAAATATGTTTAATAACTTAATCAAATAATCTCTTCACAAATTTAGGGGTGACGTAAAAATAGGTTCGCGGAGGTTACGATCATTTTATCACTTTTTCTCTGACCAAGCTTCCCAAATGAGTGGTTCTGAAATATGTACTGGTCACAGAGTTAAGAAAAACCCATTCTGGACACAACCATGGTCGCGCCCATTACGAAACTATTTTGACGTTGTCCCTTATTGTTCTAATATATTATCAAATGTGAGTCTTGCTGGCCAAAAAGCAAAAACTTGGGTGTAACACCGCGCATTTCTTTCTTAACCAGACATAATTAAGGTTGATAATACCTGTGGGGGCTTCTCAGCCTGTGCTAGACTGTTTATAAGCTTTGAGTATCCCTCAAAAAGCTGCAGCAACTGGAAATGGAGCTTGTACAGGCACCGACACAACTCCACTTTCTGGGGACAAGAGGAAAATAGACGCTCTATTAGTATGTTTATCATTACATAATAAAAATTCATTACATTTATGATAAAATGCGAGGGTCCATACAGAGTAATATTTCAAAAGCCTAGTAAATAATCTTAATTTCTAGTGGTATTAAGGCATTGGACGGTCTATAATGGATGGAGCAAATACAATTTATACCTGATACAAGTTTTCTGAGGGTGGTTCAGTTTATTACGCAGTGATAAGTGTTTACTAAACCTATAAGCTATTTTCATGCATTATAGGACCAGCATGGCCATTAGTCAAACACTATCAAGAATAAAGCTCCCGTTTATTGCAGAATAAAAAACTGCACTCGCATAGTATTGCAAATAAAGAGATAATCAAGATTCTATTTGGGAGTAAACACAGACCTATAAGCTATTTTCATGCATTATAGGACCAGCATGGCCATTAGTCAAACACTATCAAGAATAAAGCTCCCGTTTATTGCAGAATAAAAAACTGCACTCGCATAGTATTGCAAATAAAGAGATAATCAAGATTCTATTTGGGAGTAAACACAGACCTGTTCATCACCGCAGAAATCGGGCATACTTTCGCCGAGCGACTGAAGTTTCACCGATGACTTTAATCCATCCAGACACTGCAATAGCGAAAGAAGTTACTCATGACCTTGTTCAATGTCAGCTTTAAACATCAGAGGCCATTAGTACCACCACAACAGATGAAAAACAGTCCTTATCCTGATTTATTTTTTCCCCATTATACTTGACCTTTAACTGAACCGATTTTCTAGCATAATGACCCTAAAAGTCAACTGTCCATACCTCATTTGCTTGCTCCTTCCTTAGGAGATAAGTTTCATAACTTTCATGTATCTCCAGGATGCTGAATTTGTGACGCTCGATCATCTTGCAGGCAGTCAACTGAAAACGTACGGATGAATGAATTCTTTATTCGATGCCCAAAATGGCTACATGTTTCTTTATATATCACAAACTTGGCAAAACAAGAGACATGTATCTGGTCTGAAATGTCCGGTTTTTCAAACACGGGATGTAATACACAACGTAAATCAAACAGTTATGTTTCTCTCAAACATTCAATAGCAAAAATGTCTTTAATCAATACATATTTGGAGAGAATTAGTTTGAATTAACTGTTTTAACTCTAATGAATAACTTGAAAGGATTATAAGTAGAAATGAAGTTAAGGAAGGAGGAACTACGATTGAGTGTAAATTGGAAAGCCTTACTGTCTCAACATCAGCGTACACAAGTGGACATTCCATTTCTGTAGTCAGTAGTTCCAGCATAGAAGCTTTTTTGTACTAAGGAATTGTT